>CM066314.1:154380428-157156315 GCA_033807775.1 Saussurea involucrata | reverse complement strand
TTGAACTGGGAAGAGAGGGGGTTTAGGGTGGTGGTGGCGGTTGTTGAAAGAGTAGAGGAGAGATGGAGGTGATGGCCAATCCTAGTTAAGATGGTGCGACTATTGCTATTGAATGGGAACAGATGCCTGATGGCTAAGGTGGCGTTTGGTTCACTGGAAAGTGATGGAATCTGGTGGAATTGGAATGTGACATTCCATTTACCAGATTCCATTCCAGTGTTTGGTTCAATCTTTTGTAGCTTGGAATCTCAAAATTTTTCATTGAATTCCTTATTTTCCATTCTTGACATTCCATCACACTATGTAAGGATTTTAAAGGAATGGAATGTCTCACTATTTTTATTCCAAAAATACCCTTGCCCTAATTGATATACCTGCAACCGACACTCCCATTCCATCGACCCTAAAATAAATTATTCTCCATCGAGCCCAATCGTTTTCTTCTCCATCGACGGCAACGGTCGTTTTCTTCACCATCGATCGACAGCAACATCGACAGGTTCGTTCTCTCCTCCTTTTCTTCTTGTCATCGAGCCCAATCGTTTTCTGCAAACTAACATCGACTGTGTTCCATGGATTCTTGCATCAATTTGAAACATCGACTGTTTTTTGCAAACTCAGTTTGAAACATCTCTTTTAACCAGCGATTTACATATTTAGTGGGCAGTTGTGTTGTTGTTATTACTTGTTTCTCCTTATGCTTCTCTTTAATCTTTCGTATTTTGAGTTTTTTGTATCTGGGTTCTGCTATTGAGAGGTAATTTGGCTGCAATTCAGTGTTGGTTTCTTGCAACTTAGTGTTCATTTTATGATTCTGTCAAAAAAAGCCAATAAACTCTTTTCTCCACTCCTGTTTTGCAATTCAGTGTGTAGAGTATTGTTACATTTTTAGTATATAATGACTATTTATTAAAACGTTTTTTAAAAACAATTAAAATTATCAAAAGGGTATTTTGGTCATTTACCAAAATTTCATTCCAATTCCAAAGCTACATTCTGAGAACCAAACAGACAGATTCCAATTCCTTTAACAGATTCCATTCAAATTATGTGAACCAAACAGCTGGTCAAACTTGACAACATTCCATTCCAATTCCTTCAAAGTCAAATTCCTTTGACAGATTCCATTCCATCCAAAAACATTCTGCGAACCAAACGCCACCTAAGAGATGAAAAAAGGGGAGGCAGCGGCATAAGGATGAAATGGAGGAAAAAAAAAGGAGGGATGAAGTTCATGAGGGTAAACTAGATTAATGTTATTTTAATTTAGTATATAAATGATATAAATGTAATTTTGTTTTTATTTTTTTACAATAAAAAGAAGATTAAGGTAAAAAAATACCTTTCTTTTAATTAAGTATATAAATAATATAAATGTAATTTTGATTTTATTTAAAAAAAAATTAAGGTAAAAAGACAAAAATACCCTTCACGTGAGGGGCACGTGATGCATTTAACGGAGAAAATTTTAACGGTGTTAAATAGAGGGACTAGTTTAGACTAATTTTAACGGTGTTAAATGCATTTACACTTTTTTTACCATATTAACAATTTTATAGGTCGTAAGGATGTATCTAACAGGTTTTAAAAAGTTCAAGGATTTTTTAACAAGTTTTGAAAGTCTAATGGCTTATTTGTTCTAAAAAATTGTCCAATGACTTAATCATTCCAAACACTAAAGTCCATTGGGTTTTTTGAACTTTTCCCTAACAAAAACTATAAATAAGAAAATATAAAAATGTTAAATTATATGTGAATTAATGTTATATTTTAGTGTAAAATCATATATAATTTATAAATCACTTTACTCATGACTTTTTATAAATAAACAATTTAACTAAATACATAACCCTTCTACAGAAATAAATGAACTTTCATATATAATTTATATACAATTTGACACATATGCTTCCTTGGATGACTTTTAAGGAAATTTTATTTAAATCATGATTCAGATAAATGATTGGTTGATATCCATCCCCTAATTTAATTTATTTAAAAAGCACCAAAAGATCATATATGTCATTTGTTGTATATGAATTATATAAGAAAATTCTTTTATTTCTATAAGGATTATACAATGCATTTAATTAATTAATTATTTTTTAATGAGCAGGCTCACTACTTCAGTTGCAGCTAAATTTACATTAATTACATGTGATTTTACACTAACGATTGAATGAAATTTATCCTCTTATTTTTCTTATTTTGAAACATTCTTATTTGAACTCCTCTCTCTCAGAGAGAGAGAGAGAGAGAGAGAGAGAGAGAGAGAGAGAGAGAGAGAGAGAGAGAGAGAGAGAGAGAGAGAGAGAGAGAGAGGAGAGAGAGAGAGAGAGAGAGAGAAGAGAGAGAGAGAGAGAGAGAGAGAGAGAGAGAGAGAGAGAGAGAGAGAGAGGAGAGAGAGAGGAGAGAGAGTTTTTTTTTACGAGAATAATAATCAAATAAAAAAAATATAAAAACAGTTGAATTACATGTGATTCTACACTAAAATTACAGGTGCAACGTGTTTCGTCGTGTAAAATCACATGTCTTTGGGCTTCTATATGGGCCGGCCCCACACCTAAAAATTCTTTAGCCCCAAAAACTCAAGTAAGCAAATTGTAATAACATAATTGTATAAGGGCATTAGTGAAAATACAAACCTTGTTCACAACCCCTTCCTTCCCAAATCGCGAAACAAAGCCTTCGTCCCCAATTCAGCGAACACTTCGTCGATTTCAGGTATCAAAACCCTAGCAAAATTTACAAATTTCTCATAATTTATAGATTTTACTAGTTTTTCTGTATCGTAGATCTGTGTTTAACAATGGTTTCACAAACAAAAGAGCCGAGTTTGAAGAAACTCGAGTATCTTTCACTTGTATCCAAAGTATGTACGGAACTCGAATCGCATTTAGGTTTGGTGATAAAGTATTGGCCGAGTTCATCACCGAGATAGGACGAAAGTGTGGAACGGTTGATGAATTCGATAGCAAGTTGAAAGAAAACGGGGCTGAAATGCCGGATTACTTCGTTCGAACTTTGTTGAAAATAATCCATGCTATTTTGCCTCCAAAGGCGAAATCAGTTAAGGACACTAGTAAGGATGATGGTGGTGGTGGATCGAAGTCGAATTTTCCAGCTCTGAATATTGGGGATAGTAGGGATAGGGTTAAGGCGTTGGAGAAAGAGATTGAGATGGAAGCCAAAGAGAGGATTCGTAGAAATGGCGGGGATGAAGATGATTCTAGGAGTCATAGAGATAGGGATGGAGATCGTAATAGAGGTAGAGATAAAAGGGGCAACCAGAACCAGAAGTTCAGAGACAATGATGATATAGATGATAGATACGAGAGACGAAGAGGAGACAAAGATGATATGGATGATAGATATGAGAAACGAAGAGGAGACAAAAACGATAGAGGTAATCATGGGGGTAGGGAAAGACATAGGGACCGAGAACGTGATCGTGATAGGGATCATAAGTATGAACGGGTAAGGGATGAAGATGATATTGATAGGAGGGATAACGAAAAAGATAAGAGCGAGAAGAAGAGTTTTGGGCACCAATCAGATGAACCTGAACTCTATCAGGTTTACAAAGGCAGGGTTTCTAGAGTAATGGATAGTGGTTGTTTTGTTCAGCTTAGTGATATCAAGGGTAAAGAGGGTTTGGTCCATGTGTCACAAATGGCTACAAGAAGAATATCGAATGCAAAAGATGTTGTTTAAACGAGACCAGGAGGTTTTTGTGAAAGTGATTTCAATTTCGGGTCAGAAGTTGTCTCTTTCAATGAGGGATGTTGATCAGAACAGTGGGAGGGATTTGTTGCCATTGAAGAAGAGTGGTGATGATGACTCTTTAAGAACAAACCCTTCTAGCGGATCGAACAATTCCGTGTCTAAATCCAGAACAGGCCTCTCGGGGATCAGGATCACAGATGAGGATGTTGGGGTTCCTTCACGCAGACCTTTGAAGAGAATGAGTTCTCCGGAGAGATGGGAGGCAAAGCAGTTGATTGCTTCTGGTGTTCTAAGTGTGAAAGAGTATCCTATGTTTGATGAAGAAACTGCTGATGGAATGCTTTATCAAGAAGAAGGTGGTGATGAAGAGCTTGAGGTTGAGTTGAACGAAGATGAGCCTGCCTTTTTGCAAGGACAAAGCCACTATTCAATGGACATGTCACCTGTGAAGATCTTCAAAAATCCGGAAGGTTCTTTGAGTCGTGCAGCAGCCCTACAATCTGCTCTCATAAAAGAAAGGAGAGAAGTGAGAGACCAGCAGCAAAGAACAATGCTTGACTCTATCCCAAAAGATCTGAATCGTCCATGGGAAGACCCGATGCCTGAAACAGGTGAAAGACATCTGGCACAAGAACTTAGGGGAGTTGGGCTGTCTGCATACGATATGCCTGAATGGAAGAAAGATGCTTTTGGTAAAGCAGTGACATTTGGGCAAAGATCAAAGCTTTCTCTCCAAGAACAGAGACAGAGCTTGCCTATATACAAATTGAAGAAGGAACTGGTTCAGGCGGTGCACGATAATCAGGTTTTGGTTGTCATTGGTGAAACCGGTTCAGGTAAGACAACTCAGGTGACCCAGTATCTAGCTGAAGCCGGTTACACCACCAGGGGTAAGATAGGATGCACCCAACCCCGTAGGGTGGCTGCAATGTCTGTAGCCAAGAGAGTTGCTGAAGAGTTTGGTTGTCGTTTAGGGGAAGAAGTCGGATACGCTATTCGTTTTGAGGATTGTACTGGCCCAGAAACTGTGATCAAGTACATGACCGATGGTATGCTTTTGAGGGAGATTCTAATCGATGAAAACCTATCTCAATACTCAGTGATCATGCTTGATGAAGCTCATGAGAGAACAATGCATACCGATGTTCTCTTTGGGTTATTAAAAGATCTTGTGAAAAAAAGACCTGACCTTAGATTAATCGTCACTTCTGCCACTTTAGACGCGGAGAAGTTTTCTGGGTATTTCTTTAGCTGCAATATCTTCACAATTCCCGGAAGGACATTTCCTGTGGAGATACTTTATACCAAACAGCCGGAAAGCGATTATCTTGATGCAGCTCTAATTACTGTAATGCAAATCCACTTAACGGAGCCCGAGGGTGATGTGCTCGTTTTTTTTGACTGGTCAAGAGGAAATCGATCATGCTTGCCAGTGTCTATATGAACGGATGAAAGGTTTAGGTAAAAACGTGCCTGAATTGATCATATTACCGGTTTATAGTGCGCTTCCTAGTGAAATGCAATCCAGAATCTTTGACCCTGCCCCTCCTGGGAAGAGGAAGGTGGTTGTTGCCACTAATATTGCTGAAGCTTCTTTGACAATTGATGGGATTTTCTATGTTATTGACCCTGGATTTGCTAAGCAAAATGTGTATAACCCTAAACAGGGTCTTGATTCACTCGTGATTACTCCAATATCTCAGGCATCGGCAAAGCAACGAGCTGGGCGTGCGGGCCGTACAGGGCCTGGAAAGTGTTACAGGCTATACACCGAAAGTGCTTTCAACAACGAAATGTCACCTACCTCGATTCCCGAAATCCAAAGGATAAATCTTGGATTGATAACTTTGAATTTGAAAGCTATGGGGATAAACGATCTGCTTTCTTTTGATTTCATGGATCCACCGTCTCCTCAAGCTCTTATTTCTGCCATGGAACAGCTCTACAGTCTTGGAGCTCTTGATGAAGAAGGGCTTTTAACCAAATTAGGTCGGAAAATGGCGGAATTCCCTCTGGAACCACCATTGTCAAAGATGCTTCTTGCCAGTGTTGATTTGGGTTGTAGTGATGAGATTTTGACCATTATAGCCATGATTCAAACTGGGAATATCTTCTACAGACCGAGGGAAAAGCAGGCACAAGCAGATCAAAGAAGGGCTAAGTTTTTTCAACCTGAAGGAGATCATCTTACGTTGCTTGCAGTTTATGAAGCATGGAAAGCTAAGAACTTTTCTGGGCCATGGTGTTTTGAGAATTTTGTTCAGGCTCGATCGCTAAGGAGGGCACAAGATGTCCGGAAGCAACTTCTATCGATCATGGACAAGTAAGTTAAACTTTTCGATTCAACTAATTATATTTCAAGATTGTTTTCTGAACTGCAAAATGCTTAAAATTGCAACAAAATCTGGTTTAGTTCCTATTTAGTATCGGTAGATGTATCAAGATTTTTAATTTTTTTTCTTTTTCGTAAACGGGTAACCTGCTGAACTTATTTGATGCCGTGGATACCCGTTTGCTAAAGGTTTATTAAGTGTTTACAAAAGGGTTACAATGAAGTGGACGATAAACTTGACATCAACGACTCCTTGTCGTTAGATGTTACAAGATCATGTTATAGGTTATGGGTAAAACCATAAAATTTGAAAATCTTGAAACTTTGCTATGAAATTTTGGAACTTGGTTGAAATTCTTGGTTACACTAAATAAGAACTTAGATAAACTTATTTGCAAAATTTTCTATTTATGTTAACATGTTAATTTTGCAACATTTGATGACGTGGATACCTGTTTACGGAAGGTTTATGATATCTTTACGAAAATGTTATGACGAAGTAAACGATATTTCTGATATCCACGCCATCAAATGTTGCAAGAGCATGTTATTGGTCAAAATCCGTAAAAAAAAATTCTTTTTGAAACTTAGGTATGAAATTTTGGAACTTCTTTAAATTTCTTTGTTACACTAAATAGAGGCAAATTAAGTTGCATTTTGGTACATTTTGCCCTTCTAAGAAAATGTGAGTTTGTGTTATTATGATCAATATGCAAGAAGCAAACTCGTAACCACTTGTAACCCGAATGGCCCGTGTTTTTAGTTCACGTTACTGATTCGCTTGTTTGCCAATCAGGTACAAATTGGACGTCGTGAGTGTCGGGAAGAACTTTACGAAAATCCGAAAGGCAATTACAGCCGGTTTTTTCTTCCATGCTGCCCGAAAGGACCCACAAGAGGGATACCGAACTATAGTTGAGAACCAGCCCGTTTATATACACCCAAGTAGCGCCCTTTTTCAGCGGCAACCTGATTGGGTGATTTACCACGAGCTAGTGATGACGACAAAAGAATACATGCGTGAGGTTGCGGTTGTGGATCCAAAATGGCTAGTCGAACTTGCACCAAGGTTCTTTAAAGTGTCGGATCCCACGAAGATGAGCAAACGGAAACGCCAAGAACGGATTGAACCTCTTTACGATCGGTACCACGAACCCAATTCGTGGCGTTTGAGTAAGCGTCGTGCGTGATCAATGGCGTGTGCTGTTGGTCGAAGTTGTACCTTTTTTTACTTGTAATAGAGTTATGTTGTTTGATTTCTTTTTGTACTACCATGTACACGAAACTTTGTAAATTTATAGGCTTTTGCATAACCGAAAATTGTCTTATCTGGTTAGTGCTTACCGGGTAAGAGACGGTGTAACATCCTAAAAATCAGGGCAAATTTAAATCTGAATTAAAAGGGTTTACATAACTAATATCCATAACATAAATATTCTATGTGAGTGTAAATAGTAACAAAAGTCAATTTACATCAACTTGTCGCCATTATAAACTCTCCACTCGTCCCATTACTACCCTGAGCTCATACCTGGTAAGAAAATATAATTTGAAACAATTAGGCTAACGCCTAGTGAGAACATTCAATTTCAAAATAATATTTTTAAATCAATGTAAACAAGGTTTATCAAACTTGAATTACACTCGTTCTTACCATACTCGTACTATTTTCATAACAACCGACTCATACTCAATCCCATGAGTAGGACTATCATTCATAAAGTCACATCGCCATACTCAATAGTCTACTACGAATCATCACGGATTCTAGTTTATCAATCAATCCTACAGACTTACATTCAAACATCATACCTTCTTCTTGAAGTAGATATAGAAATAGCACTTATATATTGCCTATTTTTAATCCGCCGAAAACACAGAAATAACACTTACACTTCGTCTAATTCATACTTCCACATCTCAAATACAAATAGCAACTCTACTTTGCCCATTAATTCGTTCAACCTGAATAGCAATTATACTATGCCTATTCAAACATTTCCTCGAATAGCAATTACACTATGCCTATTCAAACATTCAACGTGAATAGCAATTCTACCTTGCCTATCCAATCATTCACATGAATAGCAATTCTACTTTGTCTATTCAATCATTTACATGAATAACAATTCTACTTTGTCTATTCAATCATACACATGAATAACAATTCTACTTTGTCTATTCAATCATACATATGAATAACAATTCTACTTTGTCTATTCAATCATACATATGAATAACAATTCTACTTTGACTATTCAATCATTCAACCTGAATAACAATTCTACTTTGCCTATCCAATCATTCAACATGAATAGCAATTATACTTTACCTATTCAATCATGCAATATGAATAACAATTATACTTTGTCTATTCAATCATTCAAGGATACACGGGAATAACAATTATACTTTGTCTATTCCTCCTTTCTATATAAATAGCAATTCTACTTTGCCTATTTAATCATATGAATAGCAATTCTACTTTGCCTATTCATTTCATTTCAATACAAATAAGAATAGCAATTATATTTTGTCTATCCTATGTTATCAAATAAAACTAGTGTCTATGAATCCGTTCCTCTTACTCACACTCGTACAGGACAATGCTTATTTTGTATTTCTCATATTATTCAATATAAGCCAATCGCACAAATTCCTCATATCGTTCAGTAAAATCAAACCCCCATTATATATCTCTTATATCATTTAATATAAGCCGATCATATTTTAATACGTCTATTTCCTCATTCTATAATTCTAACCATCAATATTAACACTTTCGAGTCTTGATATAATTCTACTTCATAAAATTATTCTTCCAAAAGTCATCCAATCAATTCATTTATAAAATACACCTTACCACAATTTAAAACATTATAAAAAGGTAAGGTAAGAATGAACTCACCTGGTAGCAGAAATATCCGTATTTCTTTACTTCTCAAAGTTGTAAGAACTTATGTCTCCAACTTCACAATTAACTGAAATACTCACATATATAATGTACCGGTATTAATCTACTGTTTAGGACCCTTAAGTACTGAAAATCTTAATTATCCAAAATTCTCGTCTCTTATTGCAACCAACTGTTGAGACATAGCACCATATCGCAACCAACTGTTGAGACATAGCACCATATCGCAACCAACTAAAATTCATAACTGTCGCAACTAACTGAGTTCATGAATATCTCAACTAACTGAAAAACGTAAAAACTCAGAAATCTCTAGTTTTAAACCATGCATGTTTCTATAAATTTGCAGATATGTTCAATACTACTATTAGAACATAAACATCAACCCAGATTTATCATAATCAACAAAATCAACATAACCCATTTTCTAAACTCATAGAAACTTTTCTATATTTAATTATACACAATAAGATCATGAAATAGAAGTATACCTTGATTCTTCACAGATTATTTCTTATAATCCCAGCTGAATTGATGTACTCCCTTCTTCTTCTTTTCTCTCTTTCAATTCTACCTTTCTCTCTTTTCTTTGCCGTACACCACAACACACACACATACACACACAAACTAAGATAACAATTCCTTAGTTTAGAGACACCTCACACTACTTAAGTGATGAGTCAATCATATTATCCAAACAAACCCCAAGCTTCTACTAAATGACACTTTATACCCTCCAACTTATAAATTAAAATTAAAGTTTACCCCCTTAACTTATAACTCCTTAAAACAATAATGTAACTTACTCGGGGTTAAACTCTAAAGTTAATCTATCAATTAACCGATCACAACTTATCAAATAATTATACTCAAATTATTTAATAAACTCAACGAAATCCTTTATATAAAAACCGAGATGTTACAAACGGTTACTAGCAATCTTGTCATGTCATTTTGATAGTCGATGGTAATCTTACTCGGTATTGTAAGTGAGGTGGTGACTCTTACTTGGTAAATACTAGACATTTTAACAAACTAAGAAAGATGTTTAGCTTATTGAGACTCGCAACTTATTCAATCATCATGACTTAATAATATAAAAGATGGCTTATTCGTAAAGCTTCTAGGGGGAGCTTTGAGAACTTTGTGTAGAAAATCAAGTTTTACTTTTTCCAAACTTGTTCCTCCAATTAAAAAAAACGTTCCTTTATGTAACACCCTAAAAACCATAGCCAATTTAAACCTCAAAATAAACAAGTTATGATCACCAAAATATCAGACTTTTATAACCAGAGGATCAAAAGTGAAGTTTTATGTACATAAATATCTAACTTGAATAATCTTACTAATCTAATCATAGCAACATAATCAGATTACTAGATTATCTAAGCTTGCGTCCCAAAAATCATCAAAAGAAGATCTTGATCCTTTAACATCTATAAGTCTGATTTCTTCCAGTTACTGCATCTCACTTTCCCAGACTATTTCCCCGAGCTTGTACCTGATAAGAAAATTTAATTTGAAACATTAGGCTTTCGCCTAGTGAGAATATTCAAATCAAATTAAAATTTAACAACTAAAATTTTAACAGATATATCAACCTGTTATCAACCATTTTATCGTACCAAAACTCTTTTCAACAACAGGAATCCATCCAATTCCCATCCTTATGACTAATTCATCTAGTCGTAATAATATCAACAAGAGTTACTATAAATCATACCAGATTATAAGTAACTCCCCATCCAAAGAAATTACAGTTTCTATACCTGCTTATTTCTTAGTCCGGAAGTAGAGATTACAAATTACTTTATGCCTATCTCTGAACTTCCCTAAAAATTGAAGATCTCAAATCTTCCGTCTGAAATGGGAATTACAAACTCGATGTCTGCCTATTCCACATTTCACTTTCTCACCACCTTGAAACACTGGCCCCCAAATGGAATTTTATTTCTATATCGCGATCAACAACAAGGGCCCTCACAGATGATTCAAGATTCACTCCAACAACTAGAAATAACATCCCAATGGTCAATGGCTAGTAAACGGTTTCCATTAGACCATACTAAATGCCCCCACGACCGGATGAATATTGCTAGCCAACGTAACACAATAACTGTGTATCATCACCCTTTCTATCGTATACTAAAGATGTACGATATATCATATATTCTATATATCTATATACAAAATATTAATTACAACAATTATCCCCATTTTTGCCAATTAGCATCGGGGATCAACATCTCAAATGTTAACTATATGATCGGACTCATAAATAAGTCCTTTACAATTATTCATAACATGGCTTTCATATCTAATTCTGAGTTATAATCATATAACAAATAACATATAAATATCATATTGCATTCCACATAAAAGCTTTAAACTACTACTGAAAGTCTAAAAATCGCAAGCCACTGTAGCGAAAAGCTACACTTTTCGCAAGCCAAAGCTGCGAAAAGTTCAAAAGTCGCAACCCACTGTTGCGAGTTCTTCAAAACTCGCAAGCCATGCTTGCGCAAAGTGTACTGTTCATCGTCTCTTTCACAAACTTTGAACCAGTACCGATTTTCTTAGCAATTAAGCCTACAGATGATTCAATTCCAAGGAAAACATATATATTACCATTCTAATTGCTTAATTTTAAAGAGAGTTGAATAAACTCACCTTAATGAGAATTTCTGATCACTGATCACTTACAACAGCTTAATCAACAGCTTAAATAAATCTGGACAAAATACTACCACTTAAAATCGATGGAGATGAACAAAACAGATGAGAAAACAAATTATTACCACAAAATCACCAACTGATTTCTCCTCTTCTTTTCTTCTTTTCTTCCTTTCGTCTATCTCTCTGTCACGTTCTATCTCTCTCTCTATTTCTCTGTTTCCTATCTTTGAGAATACAAAACAAAACTCAGTATTACCAAATACTGATTAAATTCTAATGTGACACCTCATGTCATAAACATGAGTCATCACCCAACATACACCTTTTACCTCAAACTTTCAAATAAAGACAAATCAACCCCCCAAGTTAATTTTCTCAAAAATAAATTGTACCAAAATACAATTTATCTACTATTAATTACAATGGAATTTTCGAGGTGTTACAATACTCCCCAACTTGAAAAGGATTTCGTCCCCGAAATCAAACTAAGCAAACAATTGAGGGTATCGTTTCTGTTGGTCCCAAAATGGCTCAACAAGTATTGTAGAAGGGGGGGTTGAATACAATACTCAGATTTTTCACAAGTTTTAATTCAATATATTGAAAATCTTTCAATAAGAATTACACATATAAAACAAAAGATTGTTGCGGAAAAGAACAGTTAAACTATTCTAACAATCTAACACAAAGTAAACTGAAAAACACTTAGAACAAATTGGACACTTAGACACAAGATGCAGTTTCAGTAAGAAAGGAGTTTGCACTTAGTAATCTTCAGAAGCGTGATTTGCATGGAGAGTCTTCACCTATATTTATAGTCCATGCATCATTTAATGCATGGGACACTTGTCACTCTTCCATTCATTGTAGAGGTTGACTTCTGAAAAGCTGATATCTCCTTTTTAACTTATCCAAGGAACCAGGAGGACATTCGTACCAGAAAAAGACCTTATCTGAGAATAGATAAAAAGACAAAATGTCACTTTTATCTGATAATAGGATATTGTCTCATAATAAATGATCTTCTCTTTTGTCTATAGAGAATAAGGCTACCGACCTCCTGTATTGAAAACTGCACCAATTCGAAATCTCACTTCTTTAGAAAGGAGAGAGTTTCACCGAAGTGTTTAATATTTCGGTGCAGTCTTCTTGAACTCCCACCGATTTCTGAACACATATCGGTGGAAGTCTTCTTGAACTCCTCACCGAATTTCTTCAATTCGGTAACGCGTGTCCACCGATAGCACAAGCATATCGGTGGTGATGTAACTTGTAGAAACTTTTTGCCGATTTTCTCACTTCCGCAATGAGATAGTCTTCGCACTTGGTTTCGGTTGATCTTCGACTTCACCGAACAATTGATATAAGAGTACAAGTTACACAAAAGAATCCAAAAACATTCTAAGTATCTAAGTGGGTTTAAATTGAGTCAACTTCAAATCTGTGATGACCCAACAATCTCCCCCTATTTGAATTTGATCTCTATCCTTAGAATGTTAAAGAGCAAATGAAAATAAGTGCATTTTGACCCTTTTTACTCTTTTGGGTTTGTTGGACAACCTAAGGGGGGGGTAAGGTTGTATTTAAAATCTTTTTCTTTCAAAAAATTCTTTGAACAAATAAATACAGAATAAATAAAGCAGAGATAAATAAATAAGTATACAACAATTATATAAACAGATATAATTTAAATGCACAGCGGAAATGTAAATAGATAAGGGAAAGAGAATACTTGACAACGGTATTTTTAAAGTGGTTCACCAAACACAAAGTTGGCTAGTCCACCTCGAGAAAATAACACTTCTCGGAGATCCAATACGAAACGTGTTCTTTACGGTAGAAACACAAACCTTAATACAACAAACGCGAAACACTCTTCTTTGAGAGATTAATGTGGATCACTCACTCTAATTCAAACACTTACAAGAGGGTATAAATTTTAATATGAATAATCACTCTTGAATAAGGTTTATCACTTGGATATATTTAGAGAGTTTGATCACTTGAGTTGTGTTGCTGATTCAACTAATCGAGAGATTTTAATCTGCTATCAACTCAAGATTTCTTGCTCAAAAATTAATTTTATCAGTTTAAGTGATTTAGTGTGAGTAAGAAAGCAGCAGAATAATAATCAAATGCTGAGGGAGAATTTATTGCTGAAGTTGGTGTGGCATTGAAGGCTGCTGGATGCTTGTATTTATACCGGATGATCATCAGTCTTGAGAGTTTCGCGGTATACCGCCAAACCATCGCGGTATACCTGCGTCAGAAAAAAAAAGGACACTGCAAGGAGAAGGTCAACCTGCAAAAGATCAACGGCTACAAGTACCCGCGGTATACCGCGTTGCACACGGCGGTATACCGCCAGATAGGGTTTCTGAGAGTAGAAGCTTCAAATGCAGAGGATGTGACAGATGAACAGTACCCGCGGTATACCGCGAAGACCTTGGCGGTATACCGCCTGAAGTTTTGTCCAATGAGAGCAAGGCAACGCAGGGTTACAACGGCTGAACACACTTCTTGCAATTAATGAAGAACAGTAGCAACATATATATATATATATCAAGTGATTTAATATATATAAAAAAATATTGTATATATATATTTGATTCAAATATATTTATATAGATACGAAATATCCAAGTGATAAAATATTTTAGGGTGTTTATCATTTTAAAATAAAATGACGAAACTCTTCAGACTTGGATTCTTCAGATAAAAAATTATCGAGATCATTTAAATATCTGCACACTCAGATAAAATATTAGATAACAAAAAATGCGGTGTGTTTTGTAATCATCAAAATAAATATGGAGATGTGATTTTATGTGTACCAAAAATATATCATAATATTTAAAGCTGGGTACACTTGCACCAACAATCTCCCCCTTTTTGATGATGACAAACACAACGCTAAACACGAGAGCATACTCGGTTTCTCTCCCCCTTTTGTCGAAGCAAAAAGGGTTTAAGAAAGTCGCTTATGCTCCCCCTCGAAAGATGCTCCCCCTCAAAATATGAAATATTTGAGAGTTAGTATTTATCAAGGGTTATACTCAAGCATGCCTAAACCAAGTCTTAATTTAAAGAACGCCTTCTTGTTTAGAGCTTTAGTGAAAATATCGGCCAAATTATCTTCCGAATCAACCTTTTCAAGCACGATTTTGCCTTTTTGAACATTATCTCGTAAAAAATGATGTCTCAATTCAATATGTTTGGTACGAGAATGCAAAACGGGATTTTTACTTAAGTTTATGGCACTTGAGTTGTCACACATAATTGGAATTTTGGTTAGGTGTACCTCAAAATCGGTAAGTGTGTGTTTCATCCATAGGACTTGAGCACATGCTCTTGCGGCGGCTACATATTCCGCTTCGGTGGTAGACAAAGCTACGGATTGTTGTTTCTTAGAGAACCAAGATACAAGTGAGAGACCTATAAAGGCACATACCCCACTAGTACTTTTTCGGTCAACAATAGATCCACCAGGATCGGAATCGGCAAAACACGTTACTTCTAACTCGGGTTTCTTTGCGTACCATAAGCCAAGATTAGTAGTACCTCGTAAATAACGAAAAATACGCTTGACAGCTTCATAGTGAGATTGTTTAGGTGAAGATTGAAAACGAGCACATAAACATACACTAAACATAATATCAGGTCTACTAGCAGTTAAATATAATAAACTACCAATCATACCACGATAAATCTTTTCATTAAAATCGTTTCCCTCCTCGTCACGAGATAATTGCAAATTTGTGGTCATTGGAGTTTCAACGGGTTTCACATTTTCAAAGTTAAACTTTTTCAACATATCTTTACAATATTTAGATTGACTAATAAAAATACCAGTTTCACATTGTTTTATTTGCAATCCTAAGAAGTATTTTAACTCTCCCATCATGCTCATTTCAAACTCGCTAGTCATTTTCGCAGAAAATTCATTACACAATTTTTCATTAGTGGAACCAAAAATAATATCATCAACATATACTTGCACAACCACAATATCATTTTGAACATATTTCACAAATAAAGTATTATCAATTTTACCCATAATATAACCACTAACAATTAAAAAGGTTTTTAATCTATCATACCACGCACGCGGAGCCTGCTTTAAACCATAAAGCGCCTTTTTTAATTTATAAACATGTGTCGGGTTTTCAAAACTTTCAAAACCGGGAGGTTGAGAAACGTATACCTCCTCATTTATAATACCATTTAAGAAAGCACTTTTAACATCCATTTGAAATAACTTAAAATCTTTAGCATTTGCAAAAGCGAGAAGCATTCGAATAGACTCCAACCTTGCAACCGGTGCAAAGGTTTCGTCATAATCTATACCTTCTTGTTGACTGTACCCCTTGGCAACTAAACGTGCCTTGTTTCGTGTGACTCCACCGTTCTCGTCTACCTTGTTTCGGAAGACCCATCTTGTGCCAATAATGGTTTGACTACTAGGGCTAGGCACTAAGTCCCACACATCATTCCTAGAAAATTGGTTTAACTCTTCTTGCATGGCCATAATCCAATCCTCATCACCTAAAGCTTCATCTATGGTTTTAGGTTCTATGGTTGAGATAAAAGCATGGAAAGCACAATGGGTATGGATTTGTGATCTAGTTGTCCTTTGGTTTAGGTCACCTATAATTTGATCTACGGGATGGCCTCGAGCGGTTCTAAGGTTAGGATCATCTATACCTTGTGGAATAAAGCATGGAGGGGCATCACTAGATTCAATATTATTTGTGGAAGGTTGGGTACCTAAATCCAAGGTACTAAGTTGTTGGGCTAAGACATCTCCTTCACGGATATTATCATTTGCTAAGGATGCACTCGGTTTGGGAGGACTCTCGTCAAAACTAACATTAAGGGATTCTTCCACTACCATGGTCTCCTTATTTAGGATTCTATAGGCTTTGCTATTCCAAGAATAACCTAGGAACACTCCCTCATAGGCTTTGGGGTCAAATTTGGTTAGGTAGGATTTGGTGTTTAAAATGAAACATTTACAACCAAAAACTTTTAGGTGAGCTAGGGAAGGTTTTCTACCTCGGTAAAGTTCATAGGGTGTCTTATTTAGGATACCTCTAATTAGGACACGGTTAAGCACATAGGTCGCGGTAGCAACGGCATCACACCAAAACTTTTGGGGAACTTGATGTTCGTTTAGCATAGTTCTACTCATTTCTTGCAACGTTCGATTTTTCCTTTCAACAACCCCGTTAGATTGAGGAGTTCGGGGAGCCGAAAAGTTATGAGTTATACCATGTTTATCACAAAAGGCACCAAATTGTACATCATTATCGAATTCTCGTCCATGGTCCGTACGTATGGAAACAATCGTACAACCTTGTTGGTTTTGAATTCGTTTTCCCAAAATTTTAAACTTTTCAAAAGCCTCATTTTTATGTCTCAAAAATAAAGTCCAAGTATAACGGGAATAATCATCCACAATAACCAAAGTATAAAAATTTCCTCCAAAACTTTGAATAGCCATCGGGCCAAAAAGATCCATATGTAAGAGTTCTAAAACTCTTTGAGTAGAAATAACATTTTTTGATTTATGAGAAACGTGATGTTGTTTGCCGACACGACAAGCATCACAAAAATGATTATCAAACTTTAATTTTGGCAGGTCACTCACAAGCTCCTTATTTTTTAAGTTTTGCATTAATCTTAGATTAGCGTGACCTAAACGCCTATGCCATAAAGTAGAAACATCATTAATAGAAGATAAACATACATTATCAGATACAACAGTTTTACAAATATATAAATTTCCTTTTACAAAGCCATTTAAAAGAACTTTGCCATTTTTTATGATTTTACAAGAATCTTCTTCGAAGACAACAGTTGTATTATTTTTACACAATTGGCGAACACTTAACAAATTAAAATGTAAATTATCAACATGATTAACATTAAGAAATTGAACATTATTGCAAGAAACTGTACCTCTACCAATTATATTTCCTTTGGAGTTTCCTCCAAAAATTACCTGTCCACCATCACATGACTTATATGAAGAAAAGAGATTATTGTTTCCGGTCATGTGACGTGTGCAACCACTATCGAGTATCCAGTCCATATCAAGGTCAATCTACAATAATGAAGATGTAACTTTTATGGTCCCCATTTCTTGTGGGTCCTTGACAATTAGTTTCAATGTCAACCAATATGCATATATATAAAGTTAAACAATATATATATATATAATACATTACACAATATATAATACATCAAACCATATTAATATATATATATATAACACATTAAACAAACATAATATATATATATAAGAATTAAAAGAATTAAATAAAATGTATATATATATGTGCAGTACGTAGGTATATATATATATATGAATAGTATAAAAAGTATAAATAACAATATTTTACTTATATATAATATATAACACATATACATAACACATTTAAAACCATAAACGCATACCACCGGGATTATCATTACTAAACATTCCTTTTGGAATCCATTTATTTACCATTTTAATTTTGCGATTATATTTATCATACACATAAAAACAGGCATTTACATTCGCATTATTATTAGGTTTAGAATATTTATCATGGTACATGCGAGCATACGGTTTTCTCGTATTATAATTTACATTATTTATTTTACGCACATACGGAGGTTTTTGCACATATTGATTTCTTGTATTTACTTTAGGTGATTCATAAAATCTTTTGATGGGTATACATGAACATTTATCAACACAAGTATTGGAACCAATGCCTTTTCTACATTTTATACGGTTAGGCATATTAAGCATGTTAAGAACTTTCTCATTGCTACTTTCAAAGGCTTTAGCTAGCATGTTATCTTTTTCATATGAAGCACATTTAGCCTTTAAACATGTAATCTCATTATCAAGAATATCACATTTTGTACAAATAATATTTTCATGTGATTTTTTATTCAAGCATGCAATTTCTTTATTTAAAACATCACAAGATTTACAAAAATCTTTTTCTCCTAATTTAGTTTCTAATTTAGCAATTATATCCATATCATTTTCAGATTTTTGTTTAACATTTTTTATTTCCTTTTTACATGTATTTACAGTTTCTTTTAACATAGCATTCTCATCTTGGTAACGATTTGCAAGAGCGGCCATTTTATGAAAAGATTCATATAATTCTTCAAGATTATTTTCATTATCACTTTCATAATCACTATCGTAATCCGAGTAAGAAGATTTTACCTCGTCGTCGCTATCGGCCATAAGACAAATGGCTTGATAGTCATCTTCTTCTTCACTCTCGCTCCACGCGCCTCCAATGAAGGCTTTCTCCTTCTTCTTTTGGAACTTGTTCTTTTTCGGACATTCATTGGCGTAGTGGTCTTTGTCACCACATGAGTAGCAAAAGCCTCTCTTTGGCTTAGCTTTATCGTCTTCACTCGAGTCGCCATTTTTCTTAACTTTTTCGTCTCGTTTATGGAACTTACGACTTCGATTATCACCACCACGACGGTAGTTACCGTTTCTTTGAAATCTGCCATTGTTAGAAAATTTATTATTATTATTAAGAAATTTGGAAAAGTTTCTTACCAACATGGCGACTTCATCGAGAGTTTCGGATGGATCTTTCGAGGAGCTAGCTTTCTCCTTTTTCCTCTCATCTTTTGGTGTTGAGACATTGAGAGCGATTGATTTCTTTTTAACTTGCTCCCGATCTTTGTTTCTTTTAAGTGCAATTTCATGCACTTTAAGATTACCGATCAAGTCATCTATCTTCATTATGGAAAGGTCACGGGAGTCTTCTAAGGATGTTATCTTTTGCATCCACTCCGAAGGAAGGGCTCGTAGGATTTTCCTTATATAGTCCTCGTTAGGATAAGTGCGATCCAAACCTTTCAAAGTAGTCACAATAAGGTTAAATCTTTTAAACATTGAGTCAATTGACTCATCTTGTTTCATTTCGAATAGTTCATAATCGTGAACTAAAATATTTACTTTACTAGATTTAACCTCCGTGTTTCCACGATGAGTATTATTTAAACTTTCCCATATTTGATTTGCAGTTTTATATGTATATACTCTTTCAATTTCGTCAGTTGTTAAAGCAGCATATAATATATTCTTAGCTTCAAAGTTTAAACAAAAATGAGCTTCATCAGAAGTAGTCCAGTCATCTATAGGTTTATCAATATAAACATCATCTTTCACAATGGTGGGTTTAAAATTTCCTTTTTCTATGATATTCCAAATCTTTTGATTTTTGCCACGCACGTGACATTCAAATAGCTCGGCCCAAATCCCAAACTTTTCAGTATCTATCAAAGGAGGTTTTGAAAACACGATATTAGTTTGTTGAGCCATTTAGAAGAATAAGAGAAAAATATGCAGAATATTTTGAAAGACCTGCTCTGATACCAAATGTTGGACAACCTAAGGGGGGGGGTAAGGTTGTATTTAAAATCTTTTTCTTTCAAAAAATTCTTTGAACAAATAAATACAGAATAAATAAAGCAGAGATAAATAAATAAGTATACAACAATTATATAAACAGATATAATTTAAATGCACAGCGGAAATGTAAATAGATAAGGGAAAGAGAATACTTGACAACGGTATTTTTAAAGTGGTTCACCAAACACAAAGTTGGCTAGTCCACCTCGAGAAAATAACACTTCTCGGAGATCCAATACGAAACGTGTTCTTTACGGTAGAAACACAAACCTTAATACAACAAACGCGAAACACTCTTCTTTGAGAGATTAATGTGGATCACTCACTCTAATTCAAACACTTACAAGAGGGTATAAATTTTAATATGAATAATCACTCTTGAATAAGGTTTATCACTTGGATATATTTAGAGAGTTTGATCACTTGAGTTGTGTTGCTGATTCAACTAATCGAGAGATTTTAATCTGCTATCAACTCAAGATTTCTTGCTCAAAAATTAATTTTATCAGTTTAAGTGATTTAGTGTGAGTAAGAAAGCAGCAGAATAATAATCAAATGCTGAGGGAGAATTTATTGCTGAAGTTGGTGTGGCATTGAAGGCTGCTGGATGCTTGTATTTATACCGGATGATCATCAGTCTTGAGAGTTTCGCGGTATACCGCCAAACCATCGCGGTATACCTGCGTCAGAAAAAAAAAGGACACTGCAAGGAGAAGGTCAACCTGCAAAAGATCAACGGCTACAAGTACCCGCGGTATACCGCGTTGCACACGGCGGTATACCGCCAGATAGGGTTTCTGAGAGTAGAAGCTTCAAATGCAGAGGATGTGACAGATGAACAGTACCCGCGGTATACCGCGAAGACCTTGGCGGTATACCGCCTGAAGTTTTGTCCAATGAGAGCAAGGCAACGCAGGGTTACAACGGCTGAACACACTTCTTGCAATTAATGAAGAACAGTAGCAACATATATATATATATATCAAGTGATTTAATATATATAAAAAAATATTGTATATATATATTTGATTCAAATATATTTATATAGATACGAAATATCCAAGTGATAAAATATTTTAGGGTGTTTATCATTTTAAAATAAAATGACGAAACTCTTCAGACTTGGATTCTTCAGATAAAAAATTATCGAGATCATTTAAATATCTGCACACTCAGATAAAATATTAGATAACAAAAAATGCGGTGTGTTTTGTAATCATCAAAATAAATATGGAGATGTGATTTTATGTGTACCAAAAATATATCATAATATTTAAAGCTGGGTACACTTGCACCAACAGGGTTCTTTTCACATAGACCTTTTTTTTTGAATTATGTTTCTTTGAGTATATCTATACAGTGTATATAAAGCAAGGAAATAAAGGTATGTACAGCTACATATAAACAAGAGAAGCACTTGAATTTTATAAGTCATTCTCATACATCGGTGAAGTAAAGAAGCAAAAGATTATCAAAACTACCGAAAGGTAAAATGAAAAACCTACTTCTTTGATGATTGTCGGCGCTTGATCTCATCCATTAGGATTCGGTAGTAGGGTTGAGCATCGGGGATGTGAGGGAACAAGTTGTGGAGGCCTTCAAGAAACATGGTGTCGGCAACTGGGATTTGAGAGAATCTGAAGAAGGCTCGTTTGCCGAAACCATCGTTGAAATACAGTCCTGGGATCGGTGACAGGCCCAGAGTTGTCGTGGGATATGATGCCGAAGTGGGAAGGGAAAGATTTAAGTTACTTACATTCGGTATCTTTCCTTCCTTTGCCATATCCTTGAAGACAATGTCGGGAGGATTCTGAACTTTGGGAAGGCGCACTTCTTCCTTCAAGGATTGCAGTTTCGATCTTTCATCGGTGGTCAGCACGATGCTATACTTCTTTTTGATCTCCTTCATCTTTGCCATTAGACCATCAATGTATTTGACAAAGACGTCCTTTTTTGGGTTTGGATTTTTGGCCAAGTGTCGAGAGATCTCGTACCATTCGGGGAGACCGTAGGTTTTGAGTTGGTAGTCTCTCACACTTTTCAAAGAGCCATCTTCCCGATCAATGATAAGGCAGATGTCTTTTGGGTTGGCTCTGGAGGTTGCGATCTTGACACCTGAGATCGGGGTTCTGTCAAATCGGTGGTGCATCTTCTTCTTGTACCATCTAACTTCTTCATTCCTCTCTTGTTCAAATTCACTCAGCACCGATTTCTGTGCCGACACGGCATCGGTGGACTTGGCTTTCTTGGCTTCTTCCTCTGCAACTTTTAAAGAGAGAGCCTTGGTATCATCAAGGGCTTTTTGGGCTAATCTGGCTTCCTCAATTTCTTGAGGAGTCAGTCCGAGATTGGGTTCCTGCAGATGTGATGAAGGAGGTTTAAGTTTGAGTTTGTCTGCATCGGTGGGACGAGTCCCATACTTCATCCTTTCTTTCTATATTCTTTCCTGTTCGGCCAATTGTTCGGCAGTAAGACGTTTCTTTCCCTTGTCTGGTTCGGCCGCAGAAAGTTGCTCCCCCTCAGTTGTTGCTTTGTCTTCCAAGTCCAACTCTTTTTCTTTAGAGAGTTTCTCCCCCTCAATGTCGGCGGTTTCAGCGTGAGTTTCGGTGGTTTCAGGAATGTCATCGGTGGAAGATGGAGGCTTGGGGATGACCGAATGTTTAAGAGATGGAAACTTGGGTTGGGTTGTCTTTTTCTCCCCCTCGGCACCAGCCAAAATCTTCATACCCAGCTGTCTGAAAACGTAGTCAAATTTCTTATGAAGAAAAGAGAGTTGTTTCGGTACCTCTTTAGAAACCATGGTGAAGTCACCGAGATCCATCTCCAGTTGGCCGAATTCTTGAAGTGTGGCATGAATGTCACGAAGAGAGTCGGCAGTGGTCTGGCTGAAGTCTTGATGAGACTTAGCGTCTTGAAGCATCCTCTAAAGTTCAGAATCTTTGATGTTGGACGCTGCCTTGAAAGCACCAAAGGAGAAGGCAAGATCCCCATGAGATCGTGACAAAGAATCCACCTTGGAAACCAAAGAGTTGATGTCGGTGGTAAAGGGCCGTAGAGCATCGGCAATAGCATCTGAAAGAATCTGCGGCAGGCGAGATTCGATAGTGGACATTCGGGAACTCGTCATGGCAATCATTGCAAGAGTGGCCTGTTTGAAAGATTCAAATTGGGTGCCGACAAGTCGACATTGTCGAGCACTTTCTTGTAAGTCTTCAGTCAAAGAGGGTGCTTGAACAGTGGTATCACCCCCGACATCCCCAGTAACTATGTAGCGGATGCGATGGGGATCCTCCGCCAAAATGGGAATGTTGCCGGGATATAGCATTTCATCGGGGAATAGTGGTCTCGGTGGCGGAGTGGGAGCTCTTCGGGGTGAATGCTGACCCGGGGAGGGTGATCGGTGTGGCATAGGCGATCTTTGGGGAGTTTGAACCAGGGGAGAACTTCGGGGAGAAGTCTGGTTCAAAGGCGACTCTGTCGGTGAGGGGGATGAGGACTCAATGTGGATTGCTCCGACCGACGGGGAGGTTCGGGGAGAACCAGTGTCGTCAAAGAGACCTGCAAAGAAATCATGGGGGATCTAATGGGGGGAACCCTGATCGGGTTGTGCATCATCATCGATCAAGAAGTGACCGGGTGAAAGGCCGTGAAGTGCGTGGTCCAGACTTTCGGAGGGAGAGTCTAGACTTTTGGTGGGAGAGTCGGCGTGTTCACTCAAAGAACGAGTTGGAGGAGGTAAATTTAGGGATGATTTAGGGATAATCAAATGGTCGGTGGTGAACAAAAATGATTTGGAAGGGGATGGCTCACGGACATTTCCTCGAGATCTCTTTAGACGAATCTTCGGGGGGAGGGGGGGGGGGACGAAGAGTGCCTCCGCTTAGAAGGTTTTTGGACCGGGGAAGCCACCGATGGGTTAATCGGTGTCATGGTCCTGGAAGCAGCGGCGGAGGTGTCGGTGGCCGATTTCTTCTTCGCGCCGACCGACTTTACTCTGGGACGTGGGGAGGAGGTCACAACAGCAGGAAGGACCTCGGGGATATTGGGGTGTTGAAACCCTGGAATTTCAGAATCACCCTATTGAAGTTCTGGAGAGATGGCTAAAGTGATCATACCTCGGCGTAAAGGATGATCGGTGTCGAGAACACCGACGTTGAGAGTCTTGCTGCCGACGATCGGGGGAGACCAGTCATAAGTGAATCGGGGAGTGTGAGACTTGCGGTCTTTGTCCAGAGCTTTGCCAAGTTTGTGATGGATGAACATAGAGATAAATCGGGGGTAGGCAACATGGCACTTCTTTGGATGGGAGATCACTTCCACTAATTCGGTGAAGAAGTACTGGGCGAAATCCACTCGGCGTTGAAAGATTAAGGCATGGGCAAGTTTGGTGATGTATGAAGGGGATTGATCGTGGCCGCTCGTCTTTCGGGAGAGGCAGTGGATCACATGGGCAAAGAAGAAGTTCCATATACCACCCATGTGACTCCGAAGAAGAGTTCCAGGACCTTTGGAGCTTTTGGAGTTGTCATCGACCACGTAACCTGTTGTACTGAGGACATCTTCGAGAACGGTATCTGAATGCCATTCGTCATAGGGATCGAAAGCATCGATTTTAAGTGCAGTGCGAACATCATCGACCCCAAAGGTGAGGTCATGATCACCTTCGTCTTCAGAAAGGATGGATGCGTGGATCGCATCATTTGAGGATTCATACACACAGGTAAGCCAGAATTTCCCAATGAGCATTTTGCTCATTTTGGGATTACAGGAGAAGGCATGAAGAAGGGGAGAGCGAGTGAAGAACTTGATTACATGGTTAAACCCTGGGTGAGAGGGGTCGGGTTCAAATCTTGCAACGTGATTGCATGGGTTGAATTTCAGATCGGCAAAACACCTAGGGGGGTTGTGCTTGGAGGACGCCATTGATGATCGAGAGAAGCACGAAGTTGCAGGTTTAGAGAGGAAGCACGAAGGAGATGAAGAAAACGTAAAGGGATAAAGAAAGGGAGGAGTCGTGTATTTATAGGGTTTCAAAAAGTGGGGGAACGGTTAAAAAAATAATAAAATAAAGGAAAATAGAAAAAGCAATCATGACCACATTGGAAGTCGTGGTCAGGAAGCCTGTTAGGACAACCTTAGGGGGGGTAAAGGTTGTATTTAAAAATATTTCACAAATAAAAATTCTCTTATCAAAATCAACAACAAATATTGCATGCACAACAAATATATAAATAAAATTAAGTGCACAACGGGAATATAAAGAGATAAGGGTAGAGAATATTGATACCGACACCGAGATTTAAAGTGGTTCACCACCAACTGGCTGGCTAGTCCACTTGCCGAGACACTTCTCGACACACTGATTCACTATAAGTGTTCTTTATGGTAGAACACAAACCTTGATACAATGATAATAAAATCTCTTGCTTTTGCTCGAGAACGTGAATCACTCACACTATTCAAATACTTACAAGAGAATATATCTCACAATATTGATCACTCTTGTATAAGTATAACACTTGGATTTTTGAGGGTTTGATCACTCAAAAAAAATATATTGAATAAGTGATTTAAATGAATGGATGTAGCTGAGAGTTTCTCCAAAAGATGGGTATTCAATTCTCGCTAGGAGTTGAGAATGCTGCATGATATATATACTTGGAGCAGCAACGGTCGAAGGGTGCTGCGGTATACCGCCTATATGGGCGCGGTATACCGCCCAGAAAAAGTAGCTGACATAAAGAAGTCAACCTGCAAAAGCAACCTGCAACACGTGTAGCAGAGCCGCGGTATACCGCCATACACCACGCGGTATACCGCCTGAAAAAGGCATCTCAGCGTCAGAAAATTCAGCTCCTTTGATTGAACGACCATAGCTTAAAAAGGGACCTGATTTCTTTTTCCCTATTCCAAAAAGAGTCAACAGCAACATTTTTGGCTAAGATTTGAATAATTCAATTTTAAATTCAAAACATTTCTAAATTAATTTAAATCAAAGATTTAGTTTAATTTAAAAATAGTGTTGGGTTAGGTTTTTGAAATATCCAAGTGGTATATTATTTTAGGGTGTTTATTATTATGAGATATATGATGACGTAAACACCAGTCTTGGACTCTTCAGATAAAATCTTCATGTTGTCCAATTAACTGCACACTTGGATAAAATTGTTAGAAAAACAATAATACGGTGTGTTTGTAATCATCAAAATAAATATATAAAATATATAGAGATGTGGTACACTTGCACCAACAATTTCCCCCTTTTTGATGATGACAAACACAATCGCTAAACACGAGAGCATACTCGGTTTCTCTCCCCCTTTTGTCGAAGCAAAAAGGGTTAAGAAAGACGCTATGCTCCCCCTCGAGAGATGCTCCCCCTCAAAATATGCATATAATTGAGAGTAGCATTATCTCATGGGTTATACTCAAGCATGCCTAAACCAAGTCTTAATTTAAAGAACGATTTTTTGTTTAGGGCTTTAGTAAAAATATCGGCCAAATTGTCTTCGGAATCAACTTTTTCAAGCACAATGTGGCCTTTTTGAACATTATCTCGTAGAAAATGATGTCGCAACTCAATATGTTTGGTACGAGAATGCAAAACGGGATTTTTACTTAGGTTTATGGCACTTGAG
The DNA here is from genome assembly GCA_033807775.1 of Saussurea involucrata. NCBI lineage: Eukaryota > Viridiplantae > Streptophyta > Magnoliopsida > Asterales > Asteraceae > Saussurea > Saussurea involucrata. Next base: position 157,129,589 of record CM066314.1, on the reverse strand, counting down.
TTATCACACATAATTGGAATTTTGGATTGACGTACCTCAAAGTCGGTAAGTGTGTGCTTCATCCATAGAACTTGAGCACACGCTCTCGCGGCGGCTACATATTCCGCTTCGGTAGTGGATAAGGCTACGGAATGTTGTTTCTTGGAAAACCAAGACACAAGCGAGAGACCTATAAAGGCACATACTCCACTAGTGCTTTTTCGATCAACCATCGAGCCACCAAGATCGGAATCGGTGAAGCATGTTACTTCTAGCTCGGGTTGTTTTGGATACCATAGTCCAAGATTCGTAGTCCCTCTAAGATATCTAAAGATACGCTTGACAGCTTCATAGTGAGATTGTTTAGGCGAAGATTGAAAGCGAGCACATAAACACACACTATACATGATATCAGGTCTACTAGCAGTTAAATACAATAAGCTACCAATCATGCCACGATAAATCTTTTCATTAAAATCGGTTCCCTCTTCGTCACTAGATAATTTTAGATTGGTGGTCATCGGAGTTTCAACAGGTTTGACATTTTCAAAATTAAACTTTTTCAACATGTCTTTACAGTATTTTGATTGACTTATAAAGGTACCATTTTCACTTTGTTTTATTTGCAATCCTAAGAAGAATTTTAATTCTCCCATCATGCTCATTTCAAATTCATTAGTCATTTTTGTAGCAAATTCATTACAAAGTTTTTCATTTGTAGAACCAAAGATAATATCATCAACATACACTTGCACAACCACAATATCATTTTGAGCATATTTGACAAACAAAGTATTATCTATTTTACCCATAATATAACCACTTGTAGTTAAAAAGGATTTTAATCTATCATACCACGCACGCGGAGCTTGCTTTAAACCATAAAGCGCCTTTTTTAATTTATAAACATGCGTCGGATTTTCAAAATTTTCAAAGCCGGGAGGTTGGGAAACATATACCTCCTCATTTATAAAACCATTTAGGAAAGCACTTTTGACATCCATTTGATATAATTTAAAATTTTTAGCATTTGCAAAAGCGAGAAGCATTCGAATAGACTCTAACCTTGCAACTGGTGCAAAGGTTTCATCATAATCGATACCTTCTTGTTGATTGTACCCCTTGGCAACTAAACGTGCCTTGTTTCGGGTGACTTCACCGTTTTCATCTACCTTGTTACGAAAGACCCATCGTGTGCCAATAATGGTTTGACCGCTAGGGCAAGGAACTAAGTCCCACACATCATTCCTAGTAAATTGGTTTAACTCTTCTTGCATGGCCATTATCCAATCCTCATCACCTAAAGCTTCTTCTATGTTTTTAGGTTCTATGGCTGAGATAAAGGCGTGAAAGGCACAAAGGGTATGGATTTGTGATCTAGTCGTTCTTTGGTTTAGGTCACCTATGATTTGATCTACGGGATGGCCTCTAGATGTTCTAAGGTTAGGATCATCTACTCCTTGTGGAACATAACATGGAGGGGCATCACTAGATTCTACATTGTTTGTAAGAGATTGGGTTCCTAAGTCCAAGGTTCTAAGATGTTGGGCTAGTGCATCTCCTTCACAACCATTATCATTTACTAAGGGTGCACTAGGTTTAGGAGGACTTTCATCAAAGCTTACATTTAGGGATTCTTCTACAACCATGGTCTCTTTATTAAGGACTCTATAGGCTTTGCTATTCCAAGAATAACCAAGGAATACTCCCTCATAGGCTTTTGGGTCAAATTTGGTCAAATAAGATTTGGTATCTAAAATAAAACATTTACAACCAAATACCTTAAGATGGGCTAAGGAAGGCTTTCTACCACGTAGGATCTCATAAGGGGTCTTATTTAGGATACTCCTAATTAGCACACGATTGAGGACATAGGTCGCGGTAGCTACGGCATCACACCAAAACTTTTGGGGAACTTGATGTTCATTGAGCATAGTCCTACTCATTTCTTGTAGGGTTCTATTTTTCCTCTCCACAACCCCATTAGATTGAGGAGTGCGAGGAGCAGAAAAATTGTGCGTTATACCATATTTGTCGCAAAACGCACCAAATTGAGTTTCATTATCGAATTCGCGTCCATGGTCCGTACGAATCGAAACAATCGTGCAACCTTGTTGGTTTTGAATTCGTTTTCCCAAAATCTTAAATTTTTCAAAAGCTTCATTTTTATGTTTTAAAAATAAAGTCCACGTATATCGGGAAAAATCATCTACAATTACTAGAGTGTAATAATTTCCTCCAAAACTTTGAATGGCCATAGGGCCAAAAAGATCCATGTGTAAAAGTTCTAAAACTCTTTTAGTTGAAATCACATTTTTTGATTTATGAGAAACATGAGTTTGTTTGCCGACACGACATGCATCACAAAAATGATTATCAAATTTTAATTTTGGAAGGTCACTCACAAGCTCCTTATTTTTCAAATTTTGAATTAATCTAAGGTTAGCGTGACCTAAACGTCTATGCCACAAAGTCGAATTATCATATACGGAAGATAAACAAACATTTTTATTTACATCAGTTTTACAAACATAAAGATTTCCTTTTATAACCCCATTCAAAAGAACTTTACCATTTTTCAGAATTTTGCAAGAGTCTTCTTCAAAAACAACAATTATACCATTTTGCACAGTTGACGAACACTTAGCAAGTTAAATTTCAAATTATCAACATGCGTAACATCTAAAAATGTAACATTGTTGCAAGAAATTGTACCTTTCCCAATTACCTTTCCTTTGGAGTTTCCTCCAAAAATTACTAGTCCACCATCACATGACTCATATGATGAAAAAAGATTATGGTTTCCGGTCATGTGACGTGTGCATCCACTATCAAGAATCCAATCCATATCAAGATTTATCTACAACATTTAAAGTACAACTTTTATGGTCCCCACATCTTATGGGTCCTTTGAAAGTTAGTCTAGAAAGCATAGAAAACCACATATAATAATAAGTATATTTTCACAAAAAATATACAGACAAGAAAATTATTTACTCAACCCTTTTCGGTAGCTCTACTTGGAAGCGACCAGGAAAGACGGTGAGGGTGGTAAGCGCGAAGGCACTTTAAAAACCGACCTCATTAGAATTCGAAGAATTCGCCTTTATCTTTCCTAGACACCGTATCCAAATAGGTGAGCCTATTCGGAGTTGATTCATAATTTTCAAACACAGAATATATATATATATGTATATAATATATATATACAAAAAAAAAATTTAAAACCATAAACGCATGCCACCGGGATTATCAACACTAAAGGAGCCTTTAGGAATCCACTTTGGTACCATTTTAATTTTACGATCATATTTATCAAAGACGTAAAAAGGAGCATGCATATTCACACTATTTTTTGGTCTAGAAAATTTACTATTATACATGCATGCATAAGATTTCCTAGACTTATAATTCACATTATTTATGTTGGACATATATGAGGATTTTTGCACATACGGTTTTCTCATTTCAACATTTTTAGGTGGTTCAAAATATCTTTTGATAGGCATACATAAGCACTTATCTTTACACGTATCGGAACCAACGCCTTTTCTACAATTAGTGCTATTTGACATATTTAACATTTTAAGCACTTTCTCATTGCTACTTTGAAAGGCATGTGCTAACAAATTATCTTTTTCATGTTTATCACATTTTTCTTTTAAACATGCATTTTCCTTTTTAAGCACATCACAATTAGCACATAAATCATTTTCAACTATTCTTTTCTCAAGGCATGCAATTTCTTTATTTAAAATGTCACAAGAATTGCAAACATATTTTTCACTTAATTTATTTTCTAAATTTATGATTTTTTCATTATCGCATGCAATTTTTTGTTTGCTATCATGAATTTCCTTTTTACTTAATAATAATTCTTCCTTTAATTTTGCGTTCTCATCTTTATAATTATTTGTAAGCATAACCATTTTTTGAAAGGCATCATTTAACATATCAAGATCATCATCATCATTACATTCATCATCGCTAGAGTAATTTGAGTAACACGAGTTTACCTCATCGTCGCTTTCCGCCATGAGACAAATGGCTTCATACTCATTTTCATCTTCACTTGCGCTCCACGCGCCTCCAACGAAGGCTTTCTCCTTCTTGATTTTAGGTTTATTTCTTTTTGGACACTCGTTGGCATAGTGATCCTTGTCTCCACATGAGTAGCAAAAGCCCTTCTTTTTCTTGGCTTCTTCATCATCACTTGATTCGCCTTTTTTATTTATTTTGTCGTTCCGTTTATGGAACTTTCGGCTTCGGTTTTCTCCACCACGGCGATAATCTCCTTTTCTTTGAAACCTATCATTTTTTGAAAACTTTTTGTTAGCTAAAAGTTTAGAAAAATTTCTTACCAACATGGCTACATCGTCAAGATGTTCGGGTTGATCCTTTGAGGAGCTAGCTTTCTCCTTCTTTTTCTTCTTCTCCTTCTCGTCACTTGAAGTTGAAGCTTTAAGCGCCAAAGATTTCTTTTTATCATGCTCCCGATCTTTGTTCCTTTTTAGTGCAATTTCATGCACTTTGAGATTTCCAATGAGATCATCTAATTTCATCATTGAGAGGTCACGGGAGTCTTCCAAGGATGTGATTTTCGGCATCCACTCCGGAGGAAGCGCTCGAAGAATTTTTCGCACGTAATCTTCGTTAGGATATGTTCTACCAAGACCTTTCAAGCTCACCATGATAAGGTTAAAACGTTTAAACATTGAGTCGATTGACTCATCTTTTAACATCTCAAACATTTCATAATCATGTACAAGAATATTTATTTTTGAGCTTTTGACTTGAGAATTTCCTCTATGAGTATTATTTAGATTTTCCCAAATATCGTGAGCAGTTTCACAAGAATAAACACGTTCAATCTCATCTTTAGTAAGCGCCGAAAAAAGAATATTTTTAGCTTCAAAATTTAAGCAAACCCAAGCATCCTCAGCGGCGGACCATTCCGCTACTGGTTTTTCACTAATTACTCCATCTTTGGTTTTGGTGGGTTTATAATCTCCATTTTTAATAATGTCCCAAATTTTTCGACTTTTGCCACGAACGTAGCATTCAAAAAGATTTGCCCAAAGACCAAAATTTTCGGTGTCAATTTGCGGAATCTTTGTATAAATAATTCCCTCAGAGGTTGCCATTTAAAATATAAGAACAAGTTTTTTTTTTTAAAAAAGCACAAATATTTTTAAAGAAACTTGCAACCCGCTCTGATACCAATTGTTAGGACAACCTTAGGGGGGTAAAGGTTGTATTTAAAAATATTTCACAAATAAAAATTCTCTTATCAAAATCAACAACAAATATTGCATGCACAACAAATATATAAATAAAATTAAGTGCACAACGGGAATATAAAGAGATAAGGGTAGAGAATATTGATACCGACACCGAGATTTAAAGTGGTTCACCACCAACTGGCTGGCTAGTCCACTTGCCGAGACACTTCTCGACACACTGATTCACTATAAGTGTTCTTTATGGTAGAACACAAACCTTGATACAATGATAATAAAATCTCTTGCTTTTGCTCGAGAACGTGAATCACTCACACTATTCAAATACTTACAAGAGAATATATCTCACAATATTGATCACTCTTGTATAAGTATAACACTTGGATTTTTGAGGGTTTGATCACTCAAAAAAAATATATTGAATAAGTGATTTAAATGAATGGATGTAGCTGAGAGTTTCTCCAAAAGATGGGTATTCAATTCTCGCTAGGAGTTGAGAATGCTGCATGATATATATACTTGGAGCAGCAACGGTCGAAGGGTGCTGCGGTATACCGCCTATATGGGCGCGGTATACCGCCCAGAAAAAGTAGCTGACATAAAGAAGTCAACCTGCAAAAGCAACCTGCAACACGTGTAGCAGAGCCGCGGTATACCGCCATACACCACGCGGTATACCGCCTGAAAAAGGCATCTCAGCGTCAGAAAATTCAGCTCCTTTGATTGAACGACCATAGCTTAAAAAGGGACCTGATTTCTTTTTCCCTATTCCAAAAAGAGTCAACAGCAACATTTTTGGCTAAGATTTGAATAATTCAATTTTAAATTCAAAACATTTCTAAATTAATTTAAATCAAAGATTTAGTTTAATTTAAAAATAGTGTTGGGTTAGGTTTTTGAAATATCCAAGTGGTATATTATTTTAGGGTGTTTATTATTATGAGATATATGATGACGTAAACACCAGTCTTGGACTCTTCAGATAAAATCTTCATGTTGTCCAATTAACTGCACACTTGGATAAAATTGTTAGAAAAACAATAATACGGTGTGTTTGTAATCATCAAAATAAATATATAAAATATATAGAGATGTGGTACACTTGCACCAACAAAGCCGTTTCACAAAACGGGGAGGTGTCTGACACAAATAGGGTTATAGGTGTGACGTGTGGATAGGATTGAATTTCGGTGGACATCGGTGAGGAAATGAAGAGATCATCGGTGGTGAAAGATATGCCGAGATGGAATCGGTGAGGATTTGCTTACCGAAGAGATCCACCGAGGCGTTGAGACACCGAAGAGGACAAATATGCGCACCGAGGAGATCCACCGAGAGATGAGTCACCGAAAAGATCACTTGGGATATTTATGCCGAAAGTGGATCTTGGTTCCACCGAGAATTATCAGAGCATCGAAAAGATCACTGAAGATGCTCATGCCGAAAAAGGATCTTGTTGCCATCGAAGGTTATCAGACCGAAAGGATTTTTTTTGAACCTATTCTAAGTACAACATACCAAGTTCACCGATGAGGAAGGTGAACCTGGCCTCATCCAGAGGTTTAGTAAACAAATCTGCAAGCTGAAGATCAGTTGGAATAAAATGCAGCTCAATGTCACCTTTGGAGATATGGTCCCTGATGAAATGATATCGGATATCGATGTGTTTGGACCTTGAGTGAAGAACAGGATTGTTTGCAATTGCAATTGCACTTGAATTATCACATAGGATGGGTATCTTGGAGTAGAACTGATTGTAGTCTCTCAACTGGTTTTTCATCCATAGAATCTGTGCGCAGCAACTTCCAGCAGCAACATATTCAGCCTCGGCAGTGGATGTTGAGACTGAATTTTGCTTTTTGCTGTACCAGCTTACCAGTTTTCCACCAAGGAATTGACAACTGCCTGTTGTGCTTTTCTATCATTTTTAGAACCTGCAAAGTCAGAATCTGAATATCCCATGAGTTCAAAACCTGAGTCTTTGGGATACCAAAGACCCAGATGCATGGTACCCTTTAGATACCTGAAAATCCGTTTCACAGCATCCAAATGAGATTTCTTTGGATTTGCTTGATAACGGGCACACAGACAAGTAGCAAACATGATATATGGTCTGCTAGCAGTTAAATAAAGCAAAGAACCAATCATGCCTCTATAATGGGTAACATCCACAGATTCACCATTTAAATCGGTATCAAGTTTCAAAGGTGGTGCCATGGGAGTTTTCATGGGGGAGGAGTTTTCAAAGCCAAATTTCTTCAGAAGATCTTTAATGTACTTGCTTTGGTTTATGAAAATTCCTTCTGAAATTTGCTTCACTTGAAGACCTAAGAAAAAAGTTAGCTCCCCCATCATGCTCATCTCATATTCACTTTTCATGAGAGAGGCAAAGTCATCACACAGAGACTCATCGGTGGCACCGAAAATAATTTCATCCACATAGATTTGAACAAGAATGAGATTACCTGAAGTTTGCTTGTGGAAGAGAGTGTTGTCAATTGTACCTCTAGTATAGCCATGCTTGAGTAGAAAGATGGCAAGAGTGTCATACCAGGCTCGAGGAGCCTGCTTGAGCCCATACAAAGCTTTGTCAAGTCGGTACACATAGTCTGGATGTGTGGAATCTTCAAAGCCTGGAGGTTGCTTCACATAGACTTCCTCAGCTAGTTCTCCATTCAGAAAAGCACTTTTCACATCCATTTGAAATACCCTGAAGTTCTTGTGAGCAGCATGAGCAAGAAAGATCCTGATAGCTTCAAGTCTGGCGACAGGAGCAAATGTTTCATCATAGTCAATGCCCTCTTCCTGTCGGTAGCCTTGAGCTACGAGTCTGGCTTTGTTTCTGATGACAGTACCATCTTCATCCATTTTGTTTCTGAAGACCCATTTTGTGCCGATGATTGTTTTCCTTGAAGGTCTAGGCACAAGTCTCCAGACTTTGTTTCTTTGAAATTGGGAGAGTTCTTCTTGCATGGCCGAAACCCAACATGGGTCACTTAGGGCTTCTTCAATCTTTTTAGGTTCAACAAGAGATAGGAAATTCACATAGAGACAGATGTTGCTGGTACCTCTCCTTGTTTGAACACCAGCTTGCTGATCACCGATGATTTGATCAATGGGATGATCTTTGGTCCATTTAAGAGCAGGGGGCATCGATGAAGGAATAATTGAAGTGGAAGGGAAGTTCGGGGCTGGAGTGTTGGCAGGGTGTGATGAAGGTGGGTCGTCAGAGGGATTATTGGCAGGAAGAGATTCGGTGATGGGGTTAATTTCGGTGGATGATGGATAGGGTTCGGTGGGGGCAATTTCGGCAGAGAGGGTTTCAGGTGATAAAGAAGATGACCCAACTTGATTGTTTGGAACAGAGGAAATATTTGGAGTACAAGGAGGATTGGTGGAGGTTGAAATGGGAGAATCCCCAATGCATGATGATATCCATCTATGTAGTTCTTCATCATCATTTGTCAAGGAAGATGATCTTGAATCATCACACTTTACATGGATAGATTCATTAATGCATTCTCTCCGAAGATTGTAAACTCGGTAGGCTTTGGAAGTCAAGGAATATCCCACAAAGATTCCTTCATCTGCCTTAGGATCAAATTTCCCAAGATTTTCCCTGTCATTTAGGATAAAGCACACACAGCCAAAGACATGAAGGAAACCAATGTTTGGCTTTCTTCCATGAAAGACTTCATACGGGGTTTTCTCATGTCTTTTTGTTATCACCGACCTGTTTTGAGTGAAACAGGCAGTGTTGACAGCTTCGGCCCAAAAATAGGTTGGCAGTTTTGCTTCACTCAACATAGACCTTGCTGCTTCACAATGAGTTCTATTTCTTCTTTCCACAACGCCATTTTGTTGTGGAGTTCTGACAGCAGAGAAGTTTTGAGAGATTCCTTTCTCATTGAAGAAGTCTTCTAAACCACTGTTTCTGAATTCGGTGCCATTGTCACTTCTTACAGATCTGACAAGCTGACCATTCAAAATTTCATTCTTTTTGACAAAGTTGATGATTTCTTCAGTTGCATCACTTTTGTACCTGAGAAAAGACACCCAAGTATATCTAGAGAATTCATCAACAATAACAAGAATGTACCTTCTTCCTCCTAGACTGGGAGTGCTGACTGGTCCACATAGATCCATATGCAGCATCTGAAGTGGGAGATTGATGGAAGAGCATTGCTTCGTTTTGAAAGAAGATTTGGTGAGCTTCCCTTTTTCACATGCATCACACAGCTTTTCTTTGACGAAGTTCAACTTAGGCATGCCAGTCACCAGCTCTTTGTTTGATAATTTATGAAGGGTTTTGAAGTTAAGATGAGACAAACGTTTATGCCACAGCCAGTTTCTTTTGACTGTATCGTCAGACACGAAGCAGACATTTGAAGAGTTGTTTTGACTCATATCAATGATATACACATTATCTAGCCTTCTTCCAGAGAGGACAACCTTCATATTCTTGTCAACAACAGTACAGATACGCAGTTCAAAGATGACTTTGTATCCAAGATCACACAGTTGGCTAATACTAAGGAGGTTATGCATGAGACCTTCAACAAATGCCACTTTATTGAAGGTGAGGGTTCCATTCGTGAGAGTTCCATACCCTTTAGTGTGACCTCTGGAGTTGTCCCCAAAGGTTACAGAAGGACCCTTTTCTGACACATAGTTTACAAGAAGATGTTTGTTTCCAGTCATGTGACGTGAGCACCCGCTATCTAAATACCAAACTTGTTGGTGCTCAAAAACCTGCAGACAACATCAAGTCAGTTCTTAGGTACCCATTTGGTAATGGGTCCTTTTGGGTTAGAGATGTGAAAGGTATCACCACAATTATAACATTTTTGGTAGATGAAAGTTCTTTTGGGTTTTTGTTCCTTTCCTTTTTCCTTTCCAATTATATCAATCTTAATCTTTGGACCGAAAAGGGGATTGCGAGGACCTCTAAAAAGTTCGGTTCTTGAGGTTGAAGCATGGTCAGGGGTCTTTCTTGAGAAAACTTCGGTTTTTCCCTTTTGGACAAAATCGGTGAAGGATTTTTCCATGGTGTGTTTTTCTTTGAAAGCTTGAGATTTTGAAAGATTTGAAGAGTTGTTATCAATGGTTAAATCTTTGAACACATCATGAATGGGTTTAACAGTATCCTTCAAATTTTGCACTTTATGGGTTTGATCAGATGAAGATTCTTTGGCTTTTAAAAACATTCCATATTTTAAGGCTTCACTAAGATCAGCAGAATTTAAAGAAATGGAATCACAAGAGTTTGACTCAGAGTCATCATCCCATGTATCGGTGATGGGAACAAGTGCATGGGAAGATTTTTCAAGCATGGATTTTTCATATCCTAACCCAAACTTGTTATTACCACCGATTTGGTCTTGAAAGATCTGTTCAAGATTCCTTGAGGAATTTGTCCATTTTCTGACAATTTCCTGTTCTTTCTTTAACTTCTTGAACAGTTTATTCTTCTCCTTTTCAATTTCATGATTTATGACTTTTAGATTTTCAAGCTCAGTTTTGATTATCTCAAACTTTCCAAGTTGACACATGAAAGATTCAAGTTGAGATTTAAGATTTTTAACTTGAGCAGATTTTCTTTTCTTGCTTTCTTTGACATTGTAAAAATCTTGAGTTAAAGATTCATAAGCATTTATCTTTTCAATATCAGTCATGTCATTGAAGGAATGTACCTGAGAGTATGATGATGAGCATTCAGTTGAAACTAATGCCATTGGAGACTTTGCCTTTTCTTCTTTCACCTCTTCTGATATGGCCATAAAGCACATATTTTGAGAATCACTGTCAGAGGTTTCTTCTTCTTCCCAGTCATGAGCCTCTGCCATTAATCCTTTTCCTTTCCTTTGAGATCCTTCATTTCTTTCTTTTTCCTTCTTGTACTTAGCTTTGTACTTTTCAGCATGTTCCTGATGAGAGAGTGAGGAGGATTGAGAATCTTTCTTGAAATATGATTTATCTTTGGATTTCTCAAATTTGGAAGGATATTTGTCAGAGGACGTAGAATTGACTTTTGACACACGCTTGTTTCTGCACTCAGCAGCAAAGTGTCCTTTCTTACCACAGTTGAAACATTCTTCATTTGTCTTATCAGAAGAAGACATTTTTGTAAAGGATGTTTTCTGAAACTTCTGGGTTTGTTGAAATTTCGAGATTTATTTTTAAAACCGGTCATCATAGCCATTTCATCAGATATTCGGTCTACCGAAATTTCATCACCTTCATCATCGGCATCACTCAGATATGCCTCCGTTTGGTGAGAACGGTTGTTCTGATTTTCGGTGTCAGAGTCTGATGAGGGATATGTGATACAAGGAATACTTTGACTTTTCTTGGAACTTTCACAGATAAGAGCTATTGAAGAGCTTTTTATCTCTTTGAAGATGGTTTTCCTATGAAGCTTGGTTTGTTCAAAGTTGAACAGAGTTCCATACAAAACAGTTAAAGGCATGTATTCCAAATCCTTGGTAGTTTTAATGCAAGTGCAAATGTTTTCCCAAAAGTCAGGAAGACAATCCATAAACTTGCATAGAACTTCCTCATTATCATAAACTCTACCTAGTAACTTTAAATCATTTAAGAGAGAGTTGAAACGGTTATAAAAGTTTGGAAGAGATTCTCCAATTTTCATAGGCAAAGAGCTCATATTTTCGAATGAGGCCAATCTTTTTGCTTTTCTTCACTTCCTCTGTACCCGCATAAAGTACACACAAAGTAGTCCACATCTCTTTAGCAGTACCGAAATTAACAAGAGAGTGATAGACTTGATCAGGAAGTGAGAGAGCAATGATTGCTCTAAGCCGAGAATCCAGAGACACCAATCGTTTTTCCTCATTAGTATATTCCTTTGGGTTTTTGAGAATGTAACGACCAGTAGTCTTTGCTTTCTCTATATCGGAAGGTTCAGAATCATCAGAGTCACTTGACTTATCAACTGTTTCCTTACCCGGCCTCTGCTTTTCATAGCGAGCCCAAACTCTCGGGATGATAGGTCCCTCCTTGATAATGGTTGGATATCTAGTATCCACTCCTTCCATAAATAGCATCATACGGCTTTTCCATAGAGAAAAGTTGTTAGGATTAAACTTGGGAGGTTTTGAAATGGAACCATTTTCAGCTAAATTGTTTTGACCAGTGTTTTCAACAGTTAGGGATGAAGATGAGGCAGCCATTGCGGATCAAATTTATGAATTAAACTTTTCACTCTGATACCACTTGTTGGTCCCAAAATGGCTCAACAAGTATTGTAGAAGGGGGGGTTGAATACAATACTCAGATTTTTCACAAGTTTTAATTCAATATATTGAAAATCTTTCAATAAGAATTACACATAGAAAACAAAAGATTGTTGCGGAAAAGAACAGTTAAACTATTCTAACAATCTAACACAAAGTAAACTGAAAAACACTTAGAACAAATTGGACACTTAGACACAAGATGCAGTTTCAGTAAGAAAGGAGCTTGCACTTAGTAATCTTCAGAAGCGTGATTTGCATGGAGAGTCTTCACCTCTATTTATAGTCCATGCATCATTTAATGCATGGGACACTTGTCACTCTTCCATTCATTGTAGAGGTTGACTTCTGAAAAACTGATATCTCCTTTTTAACTTATCCAAGGAACCAGGAGGACAGTCGTACCAGAAAAAGACCTTATCTGAGAATAGATAAAAAGACAAAATGTCACTTTTATCTGACAATAGGATATTGTCTCATAATAAATGATCTTCTCTTTTGTCTATAGAGAATAAGGCTACCGACCTCCTGTATTGAAAACTGCACCAATTCGAAATCTCACTTCTTTAGAAAGGAGAGAGTTTCACCGAAGTGTTTAATATTTCGGTGCAGTCTTCTTGAACTCCCACCGATTTCTGAACACATATCGGTGGAAGTCTTCTTGAACTCCTCACCGAATTTCTTCAATTCGGTGATGCGTGTCCACCGATAGCACAAACATATCGGTGGTGATGTAACTTGTAGAAACTTGCTGCCGATTTTCTCACTTCCGCAATGAGATAGTCTTCGCACTTAGTTTCGTTTGATCTTCGACTTCACCGAACAATTGATATAAGAGTACAAGTTACACAAAAGAATCCAAAAACATTCTAAGTATCTAAGTGGGTTTAAATTGAGTCAATTTCAAATCTGTGATGACCCAACAGTTTCTTCATTTCTTCCTCCGACTCTAAAGTCACGTTACTGCCTCGATGATGTTTCCATTGTACTTTCAACATAGGCACCTCTTTGCCGTTTCTTAACTTCCGAACCGATCTTTCTAGAATCGCTTCCGGTTCTTCAACACATTGACTCTTCTCGTCCACCTTGACATCAGTTATCGGAATCACATCTTGTTCTTCGGCCAAACACTTCCGAAGATAACACACATGAAATGTGTTATGAATTCCTTCTAATTCAGGTGGTAGATCTAATTGATACGCTTGCTGACCAATTCTCTTAGTGATAGTGAAAGGTCCTAGAAAACGAGGACTTAACTTCCCACGCTTTCCAACATGAATTACACTTTTCCACGGAGATACTTTCAGCATAACTCGCTCCCCAACTTGAAATTCTTTTGGTCTCCTTTTTAGATCAGCATAACTCTTCTGTCTATCCTGAGCCGCTTTCATGTGTTGTCGGATTTCCTTCACTTTATCAGCCGTTTGTTGCACCATTTCCGGTCCGGCAAACTGTTTCTCTCCAGCTTCTAACCAACATACTGGAGTTCTACACTTTCTACCATACAAGGCTTCGAACGGTGATCTTCCGATACTAGAATGATAACTATTGTTATACGCAAATTCCACTCATGGTAAATGCGTATCCCAATTACCTCCAAAATCTAATATACATGCTCTAAGCATATCTTCCAACGTCTGAATAGTTCTTTCACTTTGACCGTCCGTTTGTGGATGATATGCGGTACTCAAATTTAATTTCGTACCCAACTCTTCTTGAAGTGACTGCCAAAACCTTGATGTAAACCGACTATCACGATCAGAAACAATAGACACTGGTATACCATGTCTTGACACCACTTCGTTAATATACAACTTCGCCAACTTTTCTATTGGTGAAGCTTCTTTCATAGCAAGGAAGTGAGCACTCTTCGTCAACCTGTCAACTATTACCCATATAGTGTCGTTACCTCTTTGCGTCTTGGGTAACTTCGTCACGAAATCCATAGTAATCTTATCCCATTTCCACTCCGGAATTTCCAAAGATTGAAAACTTCCGTATGGCTTTTGATGTTCAGCTTTAACTAAAGAACAGGTTCCACACTTTTCTACACATCGAGCCACATCTAACTTCATAGTTCGCCACCAATAGTGTAGCTTCAGATATCTATACATCTTAGTACTCCCAGGGTGAATGGAATACTTAGACTTGTGAGCATCTTCCAAAATCAATTCTCTAATCCCACCTATTCTTGGTACCCAAACACGGCCTCGAAATAACTTCACCCCGCGACTCTCTTCTGTCAGATGAAACCGTTGTTTGACCATAACTTCAGCTTTTAAGTTTTCTTCCAGTAAAGCTTCCGTTTGAGCAGTCTTTAATCGTTCAATCAAACTTGACATTACAACAATTCTAGCATTAGTTGACTTCAGACAACCACTATACTCCTTCCTGCTTAAGGCATCAGCTACGACATTTGCTTTACCCGGATGGTAATGCAGTTCACAATCGTAATCCTTAAGTAACTCTAGCCAACGTCGTTGCCTCATATTTAACTCTTTCTGATAAAAAACATGTTTTAAACTCTTATGATCAGTATAAAGAGTACACTTTGTTCCATACAGATAGTGACGCCATAGTTTCAAAGCAAACACCACTGCAGCTAACTCCAGATCATGAGTAGGATAATTCTTTTCATGCTCCTTCAATTGCCTCGATGCATAAGCAATTACCTTGCCACGTTGCATCAATACACATCCTAGACCCATATTTGAAGCATCACTGTATACTACGAAATCATCTGTACCTTCTGGCAGTGCTAAAACAGGAGCTTCACACAACTTCTGCCTTAAAGTCTTGAAAGCTGAATCTTGCTTTTCAGTCCAGACAAACTTTACATTTTTACGAGTTAACACTGTCAAAGCAGAAGCAATCTTCGAGAAATCTTGAATAAACCTCCGATAATACCCAGCCAAACCCAAGAAACTTCTTATTTCAGATGCATTCTTTGGAGTCTCCCAATTCATCATTGCTTCTATCTTGGCTGGATCCACTTTCACACCTTCAGCAGAAATTACATGACCCAGAAATTGTACTTCTTTTAACCAAAATTCACATTTTGAGAATTTTGCATATAATTTCTCTTTTCTCAACACTTCTAAAACTTCATAAAGGTGACACTCGTGATCATTTTCATTCTTTGAATAGACTAGTATGTCATCAATAAATACAATGACAAACTTGTCTAGAAAGGGTCGACACACTCTATTCATCAAATCCATGAATATAGCTGGAGCGTTAGTCAAACCAAATGGCATCACGAGAAATTCATAATGCCCATATCTCGTTCTGAAAGCAGTCTTCGGAACATCTTCATCCCTTACTCGGACTTGATGATACCCCGACCTCAGATCAATCTTAGAAAAACATCCCGCACCTTGCAATTGATCAAACAAGTCATCAATTCGTGGCAACGGATACTTGTTCTTGATTGTCACTTTATTCAATTCCCGATAATCTATGCACATTCTCATAGTTCCATCTTTCTTTTTAACAAACAGCACCGGAGCTCCCCAAGGTGAAGAACTCGGTCTAATAAAGCCTTTGTCTAATAACTCCTGCAATTGTGACATCATCTCTTTCATCTCTGCGGGTGCTAAACGATACGGTGCACGAGCTATTGGTGCTGCTCCAGGAATTAGATCAATACGGAACTCTACTTGCCTTTCCAAAGGTAAACCTGGAAGATCATCTGGGAATACATCAGGAAAATCACGTACTACTTTGATGTCTTGTAATTGCTTTTTTTCGGATTTTGCATCTAAAACATAGGCCAAATACGACGAACATCCTTTTAATAAACATTTACGTGCCTTTGCAACTGAGATCAGCTGCACTTCTCCCTTCTGCCTTTCCCCATAAATAAATACATCATCTTGATCAACCATCGGGATTCAGATCAACTTCTTGGCACACATTATTTCTGCTTGATTATCAGTCAACCAATCCATGCCCACAATAACATCAAATCCCCCAATTTCCATTAACAACATGTCAATGGGAAACTTGGTATCCTCTATCTGAATTGTA
The DNA here is from genome assembly GCA_033807775.1 of Saussurea involucrata. Classification (NCBI taxonomy): domain Eukaryota; kingdom Viridiplantae; phylum Streptophyta; class Magnoliopsida; order Asterales; family Asteraceae; genus Saussurea; species Saussurea involucrata. The sequence continues at coordinate 157,113,088 of CM066314.1, read as the reverse complement.
CAACCATCTATTCTTTCACCAACCAAAACTTGACCCCCATTAACTACCTCAACTACTAAGGCATCTCCTAAAGTAGTGATAGGCATAGCTAACTTACCATAGAACCCTTTGGATACAAACGAATAATTTGCACCACAATCAAATAACACATGAGCAGGTATGGAATTTATAAGAAATGTACCAGAGACGACATCTTTGGATCCTTTCGCCTCCTCAGCAATCATATTAAACGCTCGTCCTGTGGGTTTAGGAATAACCGTCTTCCTTCCCTGTTCTCCTTCCTTCTTCAATTTTGGACAATCCCTCCGAATATGTCCTGGCTGCTTACATTCAAAACACATCACACCCGGAATAGAACAATTGATTGCAATGTACCCCATCTTTCCACACTTAAAACACTCTGGTTCGATTGCTCGACATTGCCCAAAATGCTTACTTTTACACTTCGGACACCAGCTGGGTTCCTTTCGTGAATCCGAACGTATGTTTTTACCAAACAATCTAAGCTTCTGAGAAGAATCAGAACGACCTTCCCATTTTCTTTTATCACCAACATGAGCTTTCTCTTCCTTATCTCTGGCATACATCTCCTCTATCAACTTGGCCTCTTCAATCGTTTCCCTGAGTGTTACAGCCTTTGAATTCCGCACTCAGGACATCATTTCGGCCGGCAACCCTTTCAAATATGCTTTAACTTTATCTTTCTCAGCAGGAGCCACGTGCCCTACCAAGTTCAGTTTCTCCATAAATAATTCTGTATATCTTCTCACCGACATGTTACCCTTCTTGAGATTTCTAAATTGTTCTTCTATCCGATCCATCTCATGTTCATTACAATACTCTTTCAGTACCTTCTCTTTAAATATTCCCCATGTCATGGCATTCAACACAGGTGTCGCCAAAGAAGCTGTCAGAACATTCCACTAGTTCAAAGCATTACCTCTTAACATCTGAGAGGCAAATCTGACTTTCGATCCTTCCTCACATTCACAGGCTCGGAAAGCTTGCTCTATCTCCCGCAGCCAATTCATACATGCAACTGGACTATCTTCCCCTTTAAATTCAGGCGGTTTGCAGCTTAGAAATGTTTTATAAGAACAAATTCTTTCTACCCTTCGTTCCGCCTCTGGCCTTGGATTACCAGTCGGATTTGTCACTCCAGTATCAATTACTTGACGTCTTGGTTCTACATTCCTTTCATTGAACAGCTTCATAAACATTTCGGTTTGTCTTTCCATGGAGGCGTTCATCAACTCAGCTTGTCTTTCTACCGAAGCATTCATCATTCTCGATACGTTCTCCATTATTCTTGTTTCCATATTAGATTCTGCCGTCTGACTAACATTACTTGTACCCACTCTCTGGACTGGAATATGCATACCTCCCAAAGAAAGAAAATTTCTTGGTGTATTATGCATATTACTCACTTCTGCTTCATCAGTTCCAACCCTTTCTCTAGGTGGCGTATTCACCATTGTTCTGAACAGACACATATAACCATACAAATGGTTAAACAGAATTCTAAACATACTAAACGTACTTTATCACTAATCAGTCAATGTAACAATTGAGAAACAAGCATGCTTATGTAACAATATATCCATAATAACAGTAGCTAATTGAAATTGCGAACATATTATACATGAGAATTCTCGTTACCATCGTTACAGTACTAATTTCGTGTATTTCTGTCAACCCTAAGACTACCAGGTCTTAGCAATTCTACCCATCTCTCGCAGATCATAACTTAATTTCATCACAGCTTAAGTCTAGGCATCTCAATATCATACCTAATTCACTTAAACTACTGCTCTGATACCATACTGTAACACCCTAAAAACCAGGGCCAATTTAAACCTCAAAATAAACAAGTTATGATCACCAAAATATCAGACTTTTATAGCCAGAGGATCAAAAGTGAACTTTTATGTACATAAATATCTAACTTGAATAATCTTACTAATCTAATCATAGCAACATAATCAGATTACTAGATTATCTAAGCTTGCGTCCCAAAAATCATCAAAAGAAGATCTTGATCCTTTAACATCTATAAGTCTGATTTCTTCCAGTTACTGCATCTCACTTTCCCAGACTATTTCCCCGAGCTTGTACCTGATAAGAAAATTTAATTTGAAACATTAGGCTTTCGCCTAGTGAGAATATTCAAATCAAATTAAAATTTAACAACTAAAATTTTAACAGATATATCAAACCTGTTATCAACCATTTTATCGTACCAAAACTCTTTTCAACAACAGGAATCCACCCAATTCCCATCCTTATGACTAATTCATCTAGTCGTAATAATATCAACAAGAGTTACTATAAATCATACCAGATTATAAGTAACTCCCCATCCAAAGAAATTACAGTTTCTATACCTGCTTATTTCTTAGTCCGGAAGTAGAGATTACAAATTACTTTATGCCTATCTCTGAACTTCCCTAAAAATTGAAGATCTCAAATCTTCCGTCTGAAATGGGAATTACAAACTCGATGTCTGCCTATTCCACATTTCACTTTCTCACCATCTTGAAACACTGGCCCCCAAATGGAATTTTATTTCTATATCGCGATCAACAACAAGGGCCCTCACAGATGATTCAAGATTCACTCCAACAACTAGAAATAACATCCCAATGGTCAATGGCTAGTAAACGGTTTCCATTAGACCGTACTAAATGCCCCCACGACCGGATGAATATTGCTAGCCAACGTAACACAATAACTGTGTATCATCACCCTTTCTATCGTATACTAAAGATGTACGATATATCATATATTCTATATATCTATATACAGAATATTAATTACAACAATTATCCCCATTTTTGCCAATTAGCATCGGGGATCAACATCTCAAATGTTAACTATATGATCGGACTCATAAATAAGTCCTTTACAATTATTCATAACATGGCTTTCATATCAAATTCTGAGTTATAATCATATAACAAATAACATATAAATATCAGATTGCATTCCACATAAAAGCTTTAAACTACTACTGAAAGTCTAAAAATCGCAAGCCACTGTAGCGAAAAGCTACACTTTTCGCAAGCCAAAGCTGCGAAAAGTTCAAAAGTCGCAACCCACTGTTGCGAGTTCTTCAAAACTCGCAAGCCATGTTTGCGCAAAGTGTACTGTTCATCGTCTCTTTCACAAACTTTGAACCAGTACCGATTTTCTTAGCAATTAAGCCTACAGATGATTCAATCCCAAGGAAAACATATCTATTACCATTCTAATGGCTTAATTTTAAAGAGAGTTGAATAAACTCACCTTAATGAGAATTTCTGATCATTGATCACTTATAACAGCTTAAAGAAATCTGGACAAAATACTACCACTTAAAATCGACGGAGATGAACAAAACAGATGATAAAACAAATTCTTACCACAAAATCACCAACTGATTTCTCCTCTTCTTTTCTTCCTTTCGTCTATCTCTCTGTCACGTTCTATCTCTCTCTCTATTTCTCTGTTTCCTATCTTTGAGAATACAAAACAAAACTCAGTATTACCAAATACTGATTAAATTCTAATGTGACACCTCATGTCATAAACATGAGTCATCACCCAACATACACCTTTTACCTCAAACTTTCAAATAAAGACAAATCAACCCTCCAAGTTAATTTTCTCAAAAATAAATTGTACCAAAATACAATTTATCTACTATTAATTACAATGGAATTTTCGAAGTGTTACACTTTATTCTATAAAAAACTCTTTTAACAAAAACATTTTCAATCTATACACACAACTTTATGCATATATATAACTTTACTTGTTTCTTAGCAACTTAATGAGTTTAATGAAATTCACAACTCATTTAATCAACTATACATAACTATTTGGTAACGACTTAATAATATAAAAAATAACTTATTTAATAAGCTTCTATGGATGATTATGTAAAAGTCAAATATATTCCACACTTACCACTTTCAATTTATAAAAAAACCTTTCAAACAATTTACAAATTAATTGATAAGACCATCTCCAGTGGGGTCACTAAATGTTGCACTAATCATTAAATTTGGTGTAAATAACACTATTCACATTTCCATTGGGGTTCCTATTTTTCACACTAAATTTAGTGTAATGAATAGTATTACACTAGATTTGGTGTAACACTATTTTTTACATCAGTTTTAACACTACTTTTAACTTTGATGTAAAAAATAGTGTTACCTATTAGAAAAGATTTACTATTGACACTAAAATTTACATTACTTTTTACACTATATTTTAAACTAGGTTCGAACCGTGTATTACACGGGGTAATTTAAAAAAATTAAATCATGCCAGAAAACTTATCTTACAGATATGAATGATCATCGAAAGTACGATGCTACTTTTCCAAGTTTTTCCCCTTCATAGTTTTTTTTTTGCAGATGGTTACAAAATGTCCTTGTTTTAGATAGTTTTTACAAAAGATGTTTAGCAAAAAATTAATAAAAATATGAATAAATATTAAGAATTTATAAAACAAAATTTATAATATAACGTAAATGAAATTATGGAAAAGTACATAGTTAAAATATTAATAAAATAAGAACCACGTATCATAAATTACCAAAATACTTCTTTATATACACCATTATTTGTTCTATTGCTAATTATACCTTCATCATCTATAATTAATATTTTTAAACTTTGCCTACTTTTTACTCTAGATAAAGCAATATACAACTGACCATGGGTGAAGACTGATTGTCTCAGAAAGTCAGAAACAAACCAACCTTCGATAATGACTATCCCTGGCTTTTATTTATGGTCATGGCAAAACATACAACAATTGGAACTCATATTTTTGAAAAAGGTTCGATCTTATAATCCAAAAGTCAGTTGATAAGTGATATCTTTTTTTTCCAAGTAATTAAATCTCTTATGATAATTCTAAGGGTGTTTCGTTGACAGAATGAAATTTGATAGAATTGTAATTCGTCGAAGGAATTCGACTTTGAAGTAAAAATTGATATGAAATTGCAAAAAGAAAATCACGACAATTTAGTGATTATTTGTATCAAATCCCATACTAATTTCAACAAATTCCATACTAATCACGACACATTAATTCGTATATATCTATGATATTTAATAATATAATTAAATCCAAAAATATTCAATATTGGACTCATTTCGAAGGTATTGACGAAGCGTTACAATGGTATAATTTGTAAAATATAGAAATGTTTTTAATGCATTTTAGTTCATATACATTATTTATGTTTATATGATAAAAGTCTAAAATGAAAAATAAAAAAGTAAGGGATTAAAAGTAAACTACATACCTAATTATAAGGGTAGTAAATGTAACATATAAATTAAAAAAATTGAATTAAGTAGGGATTTAAGGAGGAGTGAATGTGGGCGTGCTAATTGAACTTATAATGTAAACTGGGTCCAGATACATGTTTAGGCGGGAAAATACTGAAGCCGACTCACTAGAATACGACACGTGTCATGCTAGTTACTTATTTATTATATGTATAGATTTGATATAAAATATAGTTTCCCCAGATGCGATGCACTGATTACATAAAAGCGAGATTTTTAGGTATATAACGTTAAATGAGATTTTGACATCATTTGGCAAAAAAAAAGCTAGCTTATAAGCTAGTTTTTTTCTGGATACATGTTTGGATGACCATAAGCTAGCTTTTTAAAACGCTATTTATAGTAGCTTTCAATAGCTTTTTGTAATATTTCAATATTGCCCTATTATTTATTAATATTATTATAAACAAATATTATTTTTTAATTAATTGTTATTAATTAATTAATATTAACTGAAAACTATTAAATTAAATATGTTTTAATTGTCATTACTATTATCGTTTTAATTATTATTTGATTATTTTTTTCATATTATCTTTAATGGTTTTAAAAAATCATAAGTTAATATATATTTTCTTTAAAAATTGTTTTAACAAATTCAAAATTTATAGTATATATGTTATAATAAATTATATTTTTTTAACCAACATGTTATATTATTTTAATTTTTCTTTACTAATTAACATATTATATTGCTATAAATTTGTTTTTATTATATAATTAAATATTGTAATTCAATATTTTTTAAAGATGTACTTTTTGGTCACTTTACATGTTATAAACTAGTTTTTGTCAAACATGACTTTTCATACCAGCTAGCTTATGAGTCAACGGCTTCTGAGTTTGCCAAACATAGCCTTTAAATAAATTCATGACGTTCTCCCATTTTTTCTTATATAAGCAATGAAGTAGTTATTTTAATTAAAAACCCATAAAAGCCAACCAAACACTTCTCTTTCAAATCTGGTGTCCGCCATTGTTGGTGAAAAAACCCGAAACATGGGAACTCTAATGCATAATTATCATTTAAAACCCTCCAACTTTGATATTACAACCAAAACTCATTGTTTATCAGATATTCATGTTAAGCAGGTACTACCAATTAAGCAACTCAACTATTCCGATCGTTGCAATAGAAGAGAAACGAAGATGGCCTGCGCCGCCGCTGCTGCTGCCGGCGACGCCAATTCCGCCCATCCGGAGCAAAATCCAGGTAGTTTTCCGGCGATATGTGTAGCTAATCAATAACCGATTTAATCTAATTGATCAAATGTAAATAAACTCCGATAGAATAATCGATAATGCGAAATTTATTATAAGATTTGGTGCTATTTCGTTTGTTTCAGGAGTGCATCAGCAGAAGATAGTTATACGAAATAATCATGGGGAGAAACTTGTAGGTTTATTGCATGAAGCTGGATCTATGGAGATTGTAATTTTGTGCCATGGCTTTCAATCGTCAAAGGTCTGTTGCATATTTCTACACATCATATTCAAGCTCAGCTCCTGTTTTTGAATGCCCTAATTTATTATTCCATTTCCCCAATCAAATTATATGAGCTATTGATTAGTGGTTTGTCAGGCTAGAAATGAAACCAAAATCAATTTCTTCGAGTAATTGTGGTTTTTTAATCTTTCAGAAGGGTTTTTTAGTCCAATCTCACATATTTAGAGCATCTCCAAGTCTCCATTTTTTTTTGGAAGGGTGTCTAGGCTGTGCATAGACTAACCCCTTTGCAAATTATGACCGTAACCTCAGTTACCACAATTGTTGTGTACGCATTTTGGCCACTGAGGTTAACCTTGGCACCAAAAAGAACACCAACTATGGTGGGCCATTGACACCAAAAAAAACAACTCAATTCCAATCGCACTGCAAAAGATTTGAGGTTTTAGCGTTCGGTTGGAGGCAAATCACCAGCGTTCAATTGGAGATGCTCTTAGGGAAGTTCTTTGGGGTGAAAATCTATCCAAATGGAACCATTTTATACCTTTTTCGTTGCAAGATTAAGTCCGATTTTAAATCTTTCATGTATAACTCTTTAATGGTCTCAATTGTTCTTAGTTCCGGCATGTAAGCATATAACACATGCAAACAAAAGTTCCAAAAGGTCGACAATGTGGACCATGTTGGATAGGATACTGAATGAGGTCTACAGAAAGAGCTAGGAATTGCGTATATCACAAATAAAGTTAAGAGAGGGAAGATTGTCGTTTGGGTATGTTCCTAGGAGATAGAGCACAAAACCGGTGAGGAAAGAGGACATGGGATAAATCATAAATTGATTGTGGCAAAGAGGAATTGGTCTTTGGTTCTAATGCAAAAAATTGTGCCCTTTTGTTCCTTTTGGTATTTAAAGCATACATTTTTAGAATATTTCGTATGTTATGTAGAAATTTTCAATATCGTTAAGAAATCCATTGATTGTTGGAGACTTGGAGTGAACCTTTGTGGCCCGATATCGCATTCCATACTTCATTGATGATTCTTGATTTTGTAGGATAGCAATACTGTGGTGAACCTTGTTTCTGCACTGGAGAAGGAAGGCATTAGTGCATTTCGTTTTGATTTTGCTGGAAATGGGTAGGTTTGGATATTAAACGGGCGATTACAATTTAGTTGAGATGATTTATGCAAAATTTAAGATTGGTGTAATTACATAAAACATAACAACTAAAATAAATTGAGTTATTTAAGTTCAAATTTTGTATAACAGTGTGTTAAAGGATTTAAAAAGTGGGAGTAAAGATATTAGTATTGTAACTTGTAAGTACTCGTAGTGTTTGAAGATCATTGATTTTATAGTTTAGCCTGTTACGTAGCAAATATTGTTTTTCAGGGAAAGTGAAGGCTCATTTCAGTATGGTAATTATCGTAGAGAGGCTGATGATTTACGTTCAGTAATCCAACACTTCCGTGGAGTTAATCGTGTCACACGTGCAATCCTCGGACACAGTAAAGGTATGCTAGCTGTACACATCAAACACTCGGTATCGTGTTTTTGAATTTTAATTTATAACTTTTTTCTCTTAAAAGTTTGCCTTAGTTTTACCTTTACGTTGTTATGAGCATTTGATATAGCACTTTTTGTTGTCTCTCTCTATCTCTCAATATATATATATATATAGGGTTGGGCTGGGTTCCGATGAGAAGTTGAGGTTAAGGTGAGAAGTGGTTATCAACCGTTGGATGAGAAATGGATGCACATTAGGATGAGATGCACCAAGATAAGATGCACCGGATCAATTCCCTTCTAAGCCGCAATTCATGAGAGGGCATTTGATTAAAAGTGATCAAGGGTTCAAATCCACTTCTCACGTTAACCTCAACTTCTCACACGATCTTTCGCCTACATATATATAGGTAGGGTAAGGTTCAAGGGAAACAAGTAATTTGTAACACGCACACGCGCATATGCACATGGTCATAAAAACCAAAATACATCTTCAATTACTTTTATGCACATGTACATATTATCCAGATGAACGATTACCAGGGTGTTTCCTCCATTTTGCATTTTTGGGGGGTTTTCCTCTGAACCTCTCTCTCTATATATATATATATGTGTGTGTGTGATGCACCGCACAATCTTCTTGTTAGCCGATAATGGAAAGTTAATTTATTTTCTTGTTTAAAAGAAAATCCGAAATTAATGTTTGAATAAAATAGAAATTACAAGTAGCGCTTGACATGTCTTGCTAATTTAAAGACCCGTAGAAAAACCCAAAAAAACATACCAATATCCGTGTCATATCGAAGATAAAAAAAAATTATTTCTTTTTGGGTATACTTTGTTTAGTGCTAATTTTTATTATAATCTAATTATTTTTTAGATAAAAATGTAATTTATTTTAGTTTTAGTGATGGAGTTCTTGTTTTTCTTTTGTAAAGATAATGATGAGTATTCTGGTAGGGCTCAATAGCTATCCTGTATTTGAGGCTTGATCTTGCCTAAAGCCATTTAGAAACATCGTTTCTAAGTTTAAGTCTTATCTTACTTGCAGGCGGAAACGTGGTGCTTTTATATGCATCTAAGTATCATGACGTAAAATGTGTCATCAATGTGTGCGGACGTTATAACACAAAGGGGGGCGTGGAAGAGCGATTGGGAAAAGGGTTTTTGCAAAAAGTGAAGCAAGATGGTTTTATCGATGTTAAATCCAATACAGGTATTTTCGTAACGCCCATCACGTCTAATTAACCAAAAAAACATAAAAACTAACGTTTCGAGACTTGGTTTTTTGCTTTTTCCGACTAGTTTTCTTGGTGTGTAGGAGCGGTCTTATATCGTGTGACCGAGGAAAGTTTGATGGATCGTTTAAATACAAATATGCATGAAGCATGCTTGCAGATTGAAAAAGATTGCAGGTAAGATGAAGAAAGCATTAACTTTGGAAATCTCGCATATAAGCTAGTTGTTGGCTGAAAAGTTTAACCGGTAGCATAAAACCTAGTTATTGGTTAAAATGTTAAGCTAGTTGTTAGCTGATTAGGTAGATGACAACGTACAACAACCTAAAGAGTGCGTTTCGTATCCATATAGGATGGATAGGACAGAATAGAACAGAGCAAAATGACCGTTCAGTGTTTGGTAAGACATGTAGACATAAAAAAATAATATTTTAAGGAAAGTAAATGAGAGTTTACAGAGCATAAATACAATACAAAATTTAAAAATGAATAAAATGTAAAGATGGAGGCTTGATGTTTTAGATGAGAATTGAGTTTTATTTTAAGCTTATATCGTAAAATATAGGTTTGTTCATAGGGTGGGGTGGAACACGCTTGTTCCACTCTGTTCCTAAAATCCCGTGACTCTCATTCATCTATCTTCTTTTCACCTGAAGATATTTGTTTCATATAAAAGTCCTGTCAAGTGTGGAACAATGATCCTTGTTCTATTTTACAGTGTACCAAATGAACCCAAAAGGAATTTTGAAAAATTAATTGGATAAATACAAGGGGCATAATTGGAAAATAATGGAAAAAGGGTCCCTTAACCTTCTCGAAGGATGGACTCTACCGGTAACCTAGATACTCTTGAATCCAATGACCATATGGTCTAAAGTGCTTTTTTTTGTGCAGGGTGTTGACCGTTCATGGATCTGATGATTCAACCGTTGGAGTCGAGGAGGCATTGGAGTTCGCAAAGGTCATACCCAACCACAAGCTACATATCATCGAAGGAGCGAACCATGGGTTCACCAAACATAGAGCTGAGTTAGCTTCCATCGTTTTGTCTTTCATAAAGGAGCCCGTGGATCACAACCCGGAAAATTCAACATAAAAGTAGCTCGATTTTTCGGGATGATTTTGAGACCTGAATGATAGATTCATTTTTGTATTAAAAAGTTCAAAATGCATTCAAAGAACTTGGAAGTTATGTTGGCTTGAAGTGCACATGTAATAAGTGTGTTATCCTTTTGGCTACTTATTTGTAGTATGAGGTTCAATTAAGAAGACTAAGGGGGTGTTTGGGAGTGCTTATATTTTTGACTTATTTGCTTATAGCTTCTCCCCATCGGCAAATAAGCAGTTTGGAGTGTTTGGATAGAAAAAATCAAAAGTGCTTATTTGCTTCTCCTCACCACAAATAAGTTGTTTTTGATAAGTCAATCCATACCTCCTTATTTCCTTCTCCTTATTTCCTTATCTATCCAAATTACCTTTTTACCCTCAATTTTTAACAAACACTTTTTAAAAACTGTTTTTCCTCACCACATAAGCAAATAAGCATAAGTTAAAAATATAAGCACTCCCAAACACCCCTTAACATCGTGAGAATGTAAAATAGGAAGGTTCATATGTGAATTATTGTTTTGTGTCTCTCTATTTGTTTTACAATGGCGGTATCTTTAAAAGTCGTTACATGGTTCCACTCCAACGGAAAAACTGTATGGGTCGTCTTGAAATACAACTCCTAAGAAAAGATGAGCAAAACCATTTTATTTTAGGTAATGAGTTTCGGCCGTTGTGGCATACATGAAAGAACGAAGGTGGACATTTTTACAGAATGAGTGGTATTACTCCAAGATATATGATTTACCACCTATATGATGATCGCCGTACATACATACTGACAAAATATTCTTGTATTGATGTATTAAAATTTGTATTAATCTTTTTTTTTTGGAAGGGTGTCATAGGCTATGCTTAGACTACTCCCTTGGCAAATTATGATTGTAAAACATCAGTTCTGATTAAACCTCAGTGGCCACAATTGTTGTGTATGCCTGGATTAGAACCCTTGACAGATGAGATATTCCACCACATCCCCCAGAACCTTAACCAGTACGCGACAACCCTTACGGTTAATTTGTATTAATCTTGCTGTCATGATTAACTCCATCCGTGATGGTGATCGATGACCGACTCGACTGTGGATGAGACAAAATAGGTGTTCTTAAAAAAATAATTACCTCAATCTCAAACAATTTAATCACTCAACTTACTGGCCAATTTTAATCTTTTACTTTTGATTGCATGTGTCACCATCTAATTGGTTAGCTTTAAACTTATTAAATAACAAAAAGAATTAAGAAAATATATAAATTTTATATTTTTCAATTCTCTAACAATAGATACCAATCTCAACCTATTTGTATTACACCAATCTTTTTCTTCATTTTATTTGTATGGTAAATTTTGTATATATTTATATCTATGTTTGAAAATATGAAATAGAAATATGAAATAGTAAATAAAAAAAACAATTATATATAATAAAACATCTAATATATAATTTTTATGAAAATAATATTTTAGGCTAGATTGAATCACCAATGAATAATATAAAAGTTGGGTTGTTTTGGAGTTGAAGAGTTTAATAGTAATACACAATTAAAAGAGAATTTTTTTAGTACAAAATGAGTTGGGTGAGATTGTAAGTGAACACACTCTATAAGTCAATTATGTATCATAGAAAAAGAAAAAAGAAAAAAGAAAAAAAGAACATTTTCTTTTGGATTCCATGATGCAAAATTCACCTAAAATTTGATGATGCAGCTAGGGGTGCTCACGGGTTGAGTTGATTGGATTGAAGGCATTTCGACACATCAATCCAATGTTGGTGGTTTTAAAAAATTTCAACCCAACCTATTCGGGTTGATCGAGTTAGTCGGGTTGTGTTTAAACAAGGTAAAATCAATTTAAAAAACATAAAAATAAAGGAAACATGTCTTTAAAATACAACTGATAATTCAGACAATATTTAGATACTACATATAAAAATGTCTAAACCAAATATGATCAAATAACTTGACGTCTCCGATTTGCATATTTCTTAAATCTTAAACATATCATCATCAACTGTTTTTCTTAATTTGCATATATATGTTAACATTTACTATATATATATATATATATATGTGTATGTGTGTGTGTGTGAGAGAGAGAAAGAGTTATATAGAGATGGATAAGATATTGAATATATATATATATATATATATATATATATATCGGGTTGGGTTGAGTTCAAATTATCGTAACCCAATATCAACTCAATACATACGGTTTGAAGATTTTACAACTCGATTGGACATCGGGTTGCTTCGGATTAGGTTATTTCACGTCGGGTTAGATCGGGTTAATCGGATTGGTCGGGTTGATCTGATTTTTGAACACCCCTAGATGCAACATTTACCCAAAATTCTTTAGATCTCTTTGTAAGGAGTCAATTTATGTTCCAAAAAAAGAATTATGGGGTTGTTGATTCATAATATTTATCTAACACCCTCCAGCTCCAATTTTTTTACCCCTACCAAAACCCCTTCACTACATCCTCCACTCAAATCCACCACCAACCACTTTCCCACCAGTAACAGAAGAAAAATTAACCTGAAGATGGCGGCCGCCGACTCCTCCACCACCACCGCCGCCGCCGCAAACGTCGACCAAAACCCAGGTGAGTTTTCCGGTAATCTTTCGGTATACCCACATCAATTGCAAGTTACCCATTTGATTTTAAGAACTCATGACCTATATTTGTTTTTAGTTGAGGGTATTTCTGTAAGAAATTTAACCTCTGTTTCTTTACTTGAATCGTAGATGTAGTATTCAGAATGAATAGTGGTGGAGAAGAAAGTGTTTATGATGGTTTTTTGCATTTACATTTCCACAAATTTGTTGAAAATCACAGATTCTTGCAAATCATGGTTTGTTTCTGGTTTTAAAGTAAAAAAGATGGTTACTTTGTGTTTCTGGTTCTTGGTTAAAGAGCTGGGGACCAACTATTTATGATTCATTCATGATGAATATCATGAGTAAAGAAAATCATATTCATGAATATTTTAGGTTATTCATTATGAATAACTCAATATTTCTCTTTTAAGGGAGGGTATTTCTGCAAGAAATTTAACCTCTGTTTCTTTTCTTGAATCACAAACGCAGGATTAAGAATGAATAGTGGTGAAGAAGAAAGTGTTTATGATGGTTTGTTGCATTTACATTCCAACAATTTGTTTAAAATCGCAAATTCTTGCAAATCGTAGTTTTCTGGTTCTCTAGAGTAAAAACGATGGTTAATTTGTGTTTCTGATTCTTCAGTAAAACCTAGGAACCAACTATTCATGATGAATATGAACAATGAAAATCATGATATTCATGAATAACTCATGGAATAGTTGGTTCTTATGTTCTCAAAATATTTACGGTTCTCATTTGAACTTTCCACTAGTAGTCCACAACTTTGAACTTATAAGGAGCTCACAAATCTACTTTTCTATCCATTTGTGATGGGTTGTTACAGTTTGTGCCAAAACAAGTGTCAACTTTCAAAAGTACGCGTCTTTTTCCACTTATACCCTTAAATTATGATGGAGAAGTTCATTACTCCTCTATTATTAAAGGTAAAATTGTAATGTACTTGATTATAAAGTATAATAATTACACATTTCTAAACTAAAACTGTGTGCCTTTTTCGTCGTGTATTTTCATTTTGTGACGGAGGGAGTATTTGAGAAGTTGCATCCAAGATAATTGCAAGCCTCTCTTGCATTTTTTTCAGGGATCGAACAGAAGAGAATAATCATAGAGAACAATTGCGGTGAGAAACTTGTGGGTTTGTTACACGAAACAGGGTCTAAAGAGATTGTAATCTTATGCCATGGCTACCAATGCACAAAGGTATGCAATTCTTTTCGGGCCTCTTTTCGTGTTCATGTTTGTAAATTTTACGTAAAATAAGACGAACATTATCAATATATATATATATATATATATATCTTTAAAATGGGTCCCTCGGTTAAATGATCATGACAAGTTTCTTTTAAATCCATGACCTTCTGATAGGTTTCTTCTAAATCCATGACGTAGTGACAGACTTCTAAATCCATGACCTTGTGACATATAAATAATTCTCTTCTTCCGACATACGATTAAACGGTTGCAACAAAAGACTACAATTTAGTGCCTTATATTGAATTTAGGGCATGTTTGTTAGCAGCTTAATGAGCTTAATAATACTCATAGCTTATTCGTTCAGCTATACATGACTATTTGATAGTGGCTTAATGATATTAAAAGTGACTTATTTAGTAAGTTTCTAGGGGGACCTTTATGCAAAAAGCCAAGTTTTTTCCAAACCTGTCTCTCCCAAACAAAAACATCCCCACTCTATACAGAATTACAGACAGATTAATCCACACAGACAGCTTTATCCATTACATGACTTAATGGAAAACCAACCAAACAACCTCTTAGTGTTAAATACATATGCTATTGATTTTGGGATGATCATTGCGAGTGTGTTCCGTTTTCAGGATCATAGTCTGATAGTGGACCTTGCATTCGCATTGGAAAAACAAGGGATCAGTGCATTCCGCTTTGATTTTTCAGGAAACGGGTAAGTCGATAGTGTTACAAATACGCATTTTTTTTAAATTTCTGTTGTCTTTTACTCTCTTCGTTCAAAAGGGAAAACAGTGCACTTTGACTTTTGAGGCCGAATTGACTA
Organism: Saussurea involucrata; assembly: GCA_033807775.1. Lineage (NCBI taxonomy): Eukaryota > Viridiplantae > Streptophyta > Magnoliopsida > Asterales > Asteraceae > Saussurea > Saussurea involucrata. Next base: position 157,097,786 of record CM066314.1, on the reverse strand, counting down.
CCAATTTCCAAGTGGTATGAATCCTCTATAACGCCATTTGGTTTGCGGGATTTGGTTGGATTTGGAATTGGATTCTATTCCAGTCCCGCGTTTGGTTTCATGGGAAGTTGAGAATTGAAATCTTACAAACAATGGATCTAGAAATCCCATGGGGGTATAGTTGGTATTTCACGGGATTTCATAGGGATTTGTTTGTAATAATGTTCTTATTATAAGCAATTGGTGTATTGTAGTGAAAGTGAAGGCTCGTTCCAATTTGCTAACTATTATAAGGAGGTCGATGACTTACATGACGTAATCCAACACTTTACTAAAGCAAATCGTGTTGTAAGTGCAATCATCGGACATAGTAAAGGTATGTCATCTTGAACTTTTACCGAAAGCCCGGCCCGAAAAAGTATGGGCCTAGCAAGCCTGTGCTTAAAGCCCGATCAGGGCAAATCTTTTTCAAGGCCCGGTTAAAGCCCGGCCTGGAAAAGCCTGATTGGGCCTATTTTCAGACATAAAGCCCGGTATAAGCCCAAAAAAGTCCGGGAATCGTAAGCCTGTGCTTAAAGCCCGATCTGGCCAATTCTTTTTCATGGCCCGGTTAAAGCCGGCCTAAAAATGTTTTATTGGGCCTATTTTCACACCCAAGACCCGGTATAGGGCCGAAAACAAGCTTGTGCTTAGAGCCCGATCAGGCCAAATTTTTTTAAGGTCTGGTTAAAGCCCAGCCCGAAAAGTCCGATTGGGCCTATTTTCACAGCCAATTCCCGATCAGTATAGGCCCAAAAAAGCCCGTTTTAATTTGTTTTACAAGCCCGGGCCTTATGCATCTCTAGTGTATGTCATACCCCCGAGCCCACCAACTTTATTATGCCTGTGATGATCAATCCTAACTCGATTGTTCTCCGGAATATCATGTCGCAGGTGGGGATGTTGTGCTTTTATACGCATCGTTACATCATGATGTCCTGACCGTTGTCAATGTGTCGGGTCGTCATAGTTTAGATAGGGGAATCGAGCAGCGTTTGGGAGATAACTATTTGGAAAGAGCCAAAAGAGACGGCTATATCGACGTCAAATCTGAAACAGGTTTATTTACAAAAATACCCTTCTGATAGATTTTTTTTCCAACTCCTTATTGCTCAAACTTATATAAAATCACAACTATTTATGTAGGAGAAGTGTTGTTTCGTGTGACCGAGGACAATCTTATGGAACGCTTGAATACGAACATGCATGAAGCGGGACTTAAAATCGACAAAGATTGTCGGGTTTTGACCGTTCATGGATCCGCCGACGATATCATCCCGGTTGAAGATGCGTCGGAGTTTGATAAGATCATAGCGAACCACGAAGTACGAATCATTGAAGGGGCTAATCACGTCTTTAAACGACACCGACACGAATTAGTTTCCGCCATTTTGCCGTTCATAAAGGACGGTATCCGTAGCAATGGCAAATAGTGGGCCGTAAAAATCTAAGTCGGATTGTTTGTCGATCATCAAAACTCGTGGGATCGTTGTTATGTTTGTGAAACTATTTTCTGTACACTTGCACCAACAATTACGACGTTTGTAATAAGTTGAGCTCCGTTTCACGAAGCCCAAAGCCCACTTCGGTTGTTCCGAGCTTGTGACGCTCATGACATTTTCTCGTAGAAAAATCATATCGTTTAAAATTGATTGGTTGACATTGTGATTGCTACGGTCACGGGTTTCATATCGTGGTGGTAGCAATTAATGCGGGTTGAGATACGGGCATGTGGTGGAAGTTCAAACGAGAACACCACCTGTATTATGAAAACGCAAGAACATGTGATGCTACAGGCTGTCACATGTGATACTATACGTGTGAGAAAATCAGGGGTGTTTTGAAGTAGTATCGTGACGGCCTATAGTATCACATATAATGCGAGTTTTCTTGTGTTTCTGTTAGGGGTGTTGGTTGGTCCGGTTTCGGGTATTATTATAAGGCAAAAGTATATATAAATTCAATCAATTTTGAGGATTAATTCAATCGAAGAGATTGATGAAATTGATTGCAAGATTAGAAATTTACCATTTTCAAAAAATAACTAGATAAATAAATATATTTATATACTATTTAATATATATATATATATATATATATATATAGAGAGAGAGAGAGACACTACAAAAAAAATTGAAATTTCCGACGGCCAAATCCGTCGGTAAACGGCTAGATCCGTCGGTAATCCGTCGGTAATCGTCGTCGGAAATAACCTGGTCGGTAATTAATTTACCGACGGATTACCGACGAAATTTACCGACGAAATTTACCGACGGATTACCGACAGCCAAGATTACCGACGGATCACCGACGCCGGCTTATACCGACGGATTACCGACGGTCCTCCTTTACCGACGGATTACCGACGGTCCTTTTTACCGACGGATTAGCGACGGTCCTCTTTACCGACGGATTTGGCCGTCGGTAAATTTATTTAAATTAAATTAAATCTAAATGAATTAAAATATTAAATTATATTTTGTAAAAATTACCGACGGCAAATCCGTCGGTAATATTTATTTTAATTAAAAAAAATAATTAAAAATACAGAACAAACTGCACAAAAAACCTGTATTTAATTCATGGGCAAAAACTATTACAAAATACTATTGTATTTAATAAATATCATATCCGTAAACAAATTACAATTTATCCCAAATACAAAACAAACTAAACTGAGGGGGGAGCGGGGGAACTTCCAAACTGCATCATAAAGGCTTCAAACTTTTTCACTTTCTCCTCCAATTCTTTCCTTGCTTCTCGGTCTTGTTTCGCTTCCTCCTCCAATGCTTTCCTTGCTTCTCGGTCTTGTTTCGCTTCCTCCTCCATTTTTGAGTCTCGCTTCTTTTTCTTGTCGTACCTCCTCTCTAAGTGCATCCCACTAAAATTCAACATTTGATAAACATAAAACAAATGTTAGACGACATTTGACAAACGTATAACTATTACACATTTGACAAGAATACATACCTCCTCGTCGTGATGAGAGCTCCCACTTGTGGCGGCACCTGAATTACCGGACATAGCATATTCGGGATCCTGAGTCCCGAATCCAAAAAAGCGGCCCTTACGTCGTCCCCCGACACTACGCTTCCATAAGTCTGAGTCATTGGGTGGAACGGCGTCGGGAGGTAAATCGGGGTACTCCTCCGCTCTAATATGTCCGTAGGTATCCTATGGTTTTACAAAAATAATGTGTTAACATATATAGAAAATTCGGCAGCATTTCGACTGTAATTTGAGCATATCCATTATATGTGTAGTATCAAAACAATCCTATCGTCCACCCAACAATGGCAGCCCAAACTAAATGAATTAAATTACACAACTCTATAACAAAGTTTGCTATCTCTTCTTTCTATCTTGTAAAACAAAAACAAATATATATATACATAAGCAATACATGTCCAGACATACAAACATTCATACGTATATAGACATGTACGCATACACATACTCTTATAGGCAATTGCCGATACATATGCCACTTATATACACGTATACATATATAGAAAAACAATCTACCACTATAATGGAACTTACCGCAACGTCAGCTGCTTTTGGGTATGAGTAGATCGGAGGATCCGTGGACGGACCGGTCGCACCCGGTATAAGCTTCCGGTTAGTGCAGTGCAACCTCTCATAGACCTCCCCACCAGTAGGCTCACGGCCCCAAGCCTCTCTCTACAATAGACAACTTCAAATGTCAGTAGATAACAAAGTCATGTATATATACATATATAGGTTTATATTCATCAACTATATACATGCGGTCCCGATGCATAGCAGTAGTAATGGATCCGCCACAGTGACTCGATGTCTTCCCTTGATATTTGGTATTACGATTGGACGTATTAGCCTTAGATGAACGCCTGAACTCGTCCTTGTTCCATGCCTGTTAAAAAGTAGACATAAATCAAATTGTACAACCAGATTAAAATATTCAACAACGCTTACCCGGTCAATCATTTGGACCCAATACTCGTTCATTATCCACTCAGGGGGGTATGGGATAAGCATCCGATAGTCATAATTATCGAACTCTATACCCTCGATAGCTAGTAGTTGACCGGCGGCATACTGACGGGCATCACACATCATATCTGAATACCGGCTCCTCACGGCACGCCGTATGGCAAGTAGAATGTCGGCGTCCATATGAGGCGGCCAACTATAAAGCAACTGCATACACATTGTTTTGATTAAGTAAAATAAATTAAAACAAGTAGTTTAATGGACTAAAATACAAACCCGGACACGATCCAACATCATTGTGAAGTGTGAATCAGGGACATCCTTATAGTGAGCCCATGGACCGGCGAACGTGGTCCGAAAGATTTTCATGACCCCCCGACGAACCTCCGTTTTCTTAAACCTTCACAATTGCAAAATATACAATACAAAAAACATTAGAACCGGTTTATTATGTACTAGGATTAAACATATACCAAATCTACTTACACGCCAGCTGTTGTAACATCCTAAATTTTGTTAGTATTATTTTAATAAGATTTAGAATGTATTTGTATTTGGAGTGACCTTGAATTATATAGAGTACTATAATTCAATTAAGGTTGAAATACAAATGTTGAAAGTTTAAAGATTTTTGAGAATATTAACTTAAGGGTTATTATTTTGAGTTTTATTTATGCATGAGGTGTATTATGTTATTCTCTTAAAGATTGAGGGTTTATTGTGTCATTTAGTGGTAGTTGGAGGTTTGGTTGGTAACATGTCTATGACTCACCTCTTAATGGTGTGGAGGTGTCACACTAATAGTTATTTAGACTAAGTGTGAGTTGTGTGAGTTGAGAGTTATGTGTGTGATTTCGGTTTGGGAAAGAAGAGAACCGAGAGAGAGATTGAGATAGAGAAATTGAGCAAAGAGAAGGAGAAGGAATAGCAGAAATCATTCAATCTGTTGTTGGTTTGAAGAATCATAAGGTAAGCCTTTCATTTAAATTCTTCATTTTAGTAGTAAAGGTGTTCTTAGAAGATTTTGATGGGTTTTGGGTAAATTGTGATGATTATAAGAATCTGAGTTTTAGGATATGTTAAGATAAGTGTATTAAACATATCTGCAATTTGGCATAAACAAACATAGAGTAAAACTGCAAATTCTGGGTTTAAAATTGAACAGAGTGGACTGAGACTTGGATGAATATCATCGAAGTCGCAACCTTGAGTTGCGACATTCATGATTGTCGCAATAGGTAGTTGCGACTCGGTAGTGAAGTCGCAGTGGGCAGTTGCGACTTGGAGTTGAAGTCGCAACAGTGGACTGCGACTTGGCTTTGGAATCGCAACCGTTGATTGCGATTTGAGGTTGGAATCGCAATAGAGGGTTGCGACTTGGTACTGTAGTCGCAACAGTGGACTGCGACTTGGGGTGGAATCGCAATGGGGAGTTGCGATTTGGAGTTGAAATCGCAACAGTTGATTGTGATTTGGAAATGGAATCGCAACAGTGGACTGCGACTTCAGTCCATTGCGACTTGAGATGTAATTTTTAGAAATTAAGGACTTTCAGTTGTAGAGGGTTCTGTTTTGGAAAATTAATATCAGTATATGTAAACTGAATAATACAGTAAGCTGTGGCAGTGAAGAAAGGAGCCTTACGAGTTAAAAAGGACTAAAAGGAGTGATAACGCATCAGGTGAGTTTATTCAACTCTCTTTAAAATTCAGTAATTAATATTGGATTAGACGTTTTATATGTATGCATGAATATGTTTTATATGGACTTGATTAAAATCCGAGATAAGCCAAGAGGGCAATTAAAAGTTGTGCTATGTTGATTTTCATGCTAAAACTTCTATGATGAGTTAGTTATAAAGTTGGTGAGCTAATATTTATTATTATTCTTATATGCTGAGATAGATTATCTACTATATGCAATTTGCTATATGGTTATGAACTCTAAATATGATTTGAAGCTTTATTGAGTTAAACTATAAAGATCCATCCATGAGTTCAAAAATATAGATTATGTTAACTCTCGTGTTAAATTACTATGAGGGGATAGTTAAGAAGTTGATAAACAGGAATTATTCATATTCCTTATAATGAGCATGATTATCTGCTATATGCAATATGTTAGATGATTATGAACTCTAAATGTGACTGAGAAGCCAAATTAAGATATATTATAAAGGTCTATCTATGAGTTCTAAAATATAGATAACAATTGAGATGGTGATCTCCGTATTAGATTTCAGAGAAGGGATAATAAAGAGATTGAGATGAAGAGATAATAATATTCTTTATTTTATATATATAATATGTTCGGAGAAATGATACATTCTATGCTGGACGCATATAGTAGTATCGATTATTTTATATTATGTGCTATGTGCTTTTACTAAAATAGGCACCCGGTCTTCGGGGGCACTTGGGTACGGTATAATGGGAACCGATTACTCGCCATAGACCAAAGGGGTGTAATTTTAGTAATTGGGTGAACCTCGAACCATCGTGAGTCCCGATTGAGTATCGCGATATTATAATCCCATTGGGACCATTGATGCAGAGGTGGAATGAGGAATAGGCAGATTTTGATTTGTAATTCCCATTTCGATTTATGGAAGATCAAAGATTTCCATTGTTTTCGGGAAGATCGGAGATTTCCCTGTGATGAGAGGAAGATTAGAGATAGGCATAAAGTAATTTGTAATCTCTACTTCCTGATTAAGAAATAGGCAAGTTTTGACTTGTAATTTCTTGTGTGTGAATCTGGAATGATTCAGAGTTAACTCTTATTTTTGTTGTTACGATTAAATGAGTTAGTCGTAGGATTGGGAGTGGGGTAGATTCCCCGATTTTGGAAAGGAGTTGTCGTACGGTAAGATGGGTGAGAACATGTTTGAGTTATCTGTTCATGTTTTAATTATTAAATTTTATTTTGATTTGAGTATTCTCACTAGGCGAAAGCCTAATGTTTCAAGTTGAATCTTCTTACCAGGTACAAGCTCCGGGAAGTAGCGGGAACGAGAGAAGAGAACTTTTGGAGAGATTCAGACTTAGAGATAACAAATGATCTAGTTATTCTTTGAAGTCTTTGGGACAGTTGTTTAGATAATTCGATCAATCTGATTGTTATGAGGTGATTAGATTAATAAGTTATTTAAGTAAGGTCAGTTGTATATAAAAACCTTACATTTGATCCTCAGGTGATATAAGTTTGAAAGTTTTGATCATAACTGGTGGAAAATTCAAGGTTTAAATTGACTCCGTTTTTAGGGTGTTTCAGCTGTAGTCAACTCGATCAGCGGTCTCGTACCCTGAGACCGAGGCATCTCGGATGAAATACTGATGCCTCTAACCCTCGAATGAGATCCAGGTGACGGCGTCGCAACCACGTCATCCGCAACCTGGTCTAGTCCGTCAGAATCGTCTATCGACATGTCACCACGCCCTGCGGAGTTGGTACTCCCCACTCTACTTCTACCCCCTTTTACCTCGAGTAGGGTGTGCCGACATCTAAATATATAAGAATGGTTCGAACACACTAGTTGTCAATGTTTGAATTTGGAGACACGAAGATGTAATACATAAATCATAAAACACACTAGTCATCGAACGAATTTGCAAACACAAAGGATACAAGCGTACAACTTATAAAGATATAATTATTATGAAATAATGTCTAGATAACTAAGACATGCTAGTCATCAGACGAGTGATCAGATAACATAGGTTCGTTTTCGCTATCTGAATCGTCGTCCACATCTTCAAATTCTTCTTCGTCATCGCTAGCTTCATGACCGGGTGCATCTTCGTCGTCGCTAGATTCGTGATCGGGTGCATCTTCGTTATGTGTGGCGACTACGGTGACCTCCCCTGTGACAAGACGGACAGAATCGAGATCCTCATTTACCTCTGTGTTTGTATTATGAGTTACCCGTTCGTTGATTTGAAAGAATGGTTCTAAACAAATACCAAACAACCATATTTTATTTTGCACTATATCATAAAAGCCTCTTAACCATTCTGACATCTTAATCATTATGCACTAAAACATTCAACAACTGTCAAACAGCCCCTAAGACGGAGAATTGCATATTAGGTAAAGATGTGAGAGTTTTTCTTATGACCAAATTGACTAGCAATTTTTTGTATCAAACAGCCCCAATTTTTTATATCAAACAACCCCAATTTTTTACCCAATTCAACTGCTGCTGCATATATTATGCATCACATTCTGAAAACAACACACATTCATGCCAAACAATGTAAAATCATCAAATGCAAGCAAGATACAATGAATATAAATCAACTCTAATTCTATGCTTGGAACATAATAAAATAGAATGTGATCATTCTATACTTGCTAAACTACTCTGCCAAACAATGATGGGTTCAAACAGCACCACAACAACAGCACCACAACAACAGATTGTTTAGAAATTTGTAAGAACCCTTTTCTAAAATGAAAAAATTAAACTCACAGTGGTGGGTTCGAGAGATAGAGAGAGAAAGTCGTGGTGGTGGATGTTGATGGCAATGGCGACGGCGGCTGGTGGTGGCTCTCGATGGCGACGCTCGGCTGGTGGTGGTGGATGTTGATGGCAATGGCGATGGCGGCTGGTGGTGGCTCTCGACGGCGACGGCTGGTGTGGCTCTTGATCGCTCGACGGCTGGTGTGGCTCTCGACGGCGACGGCTGGTGTGGCTCTCGACGGCGACGGCTGCTTCTTCTCAGTTAGGGATTCTCAGTTAGGGATTTTGAGCGAGAGGGAAAGAGTTGGGGGGAAATGAGCGAGAGGGAAAGAATTTTGGGGAAAACGATCGAGAGGGAATAATTTTTGGGGAAAATGAGCGAGAGTGATTCATTTAACAAAATATCTTAATGCTTTACTCCAACAAAATATCTTTTAATTAGATTTTCTTTTACTTAATCAGTTGATTTTTTGCATTTATTTTTATCTGTCTTTAATAATATCATACGTTTGGGATAGGGTTCAAACGATAATTAAAAGTCAATTTACGAAAACATAAGAACATCTTAACCTATATCAAACGTGATACTAGATCAGATAATCAGACGACCTTGCCCGCGGTCTAGCTTGCTCACAAATTCCAGGTTTTAATTTTAAAAAAAATACTTGCTTAATGGATATATATTTTAAATAATAACAAATATATTTAATGATATAAAAATATATTTTATCAGAAATTCATCGATTTTATTATTATTATTATTAGATGTTACCAATAAATCTATTAATGTCAATAGAACTATTAAACCCTATAGAATCGATTAAACCTCAATAAAATCGATTAAACCTCAATAAAATCGATTAAGGCCCAACAGAATCCAATAAAATTGATTAACAACCATTATAATCGAATAAGACTCTTTATGACTTATTAAGTCCCACTAACATCAATGGTGACTTACTACACGTTAGTATACGAATATGTACTATATATATATATATATATAGGCTGGGTATCTTTTGCAAACCAGTGTATTTGTACAAACTCGTACAAACCATACCTAGCTTTATGATTTTGTAAATTTGGCTTCATGAATATATATATATATATATTTTGGCTTCATGAATATATAATTTGGCTTCATGAATATATCATTTGGCATTTTTAACTAATTTTTTTCGGTGGAGCCCTAAAATACCCTTATTTTTGTAAAAAAATTAGTTAAAAATGCCAAATGATATATTCATGAAGCCAAAATATATATATAAATATTCATGAAGCCAAATTTACAAAATCATGAAGCTAGGTATGGTTTGTACGAGTTTGTACAAATACACTGGTTTGCAAAAAATACCACCCCTATATATATATATATATATATATATATATATATATATATATATATATATATATGCATGTGGTGTGTATTGGGTTCAATAAGGCCGGTAAGACCAACTATAACTTATTAAGAACTACTAAAGCTTACTAAGAATCATTATAACCCAACAAAACTTTTTATGACTTGTTAAGACTCAGTAACACCAATAGTGACTTATTACGTGATTGTATGCATGTGGTGTACTACATATATGCATGTCGTATGTATTGGGTTCTATAAGATCACTAAGGCCCATGTAGCTTATTAAGAACCACTAAAGCCTATTAAGAACCATCATAGTCCAACAAGACCTTTATGACTTAATAAGGCCAAATAACACTTATTATGTGTTTGTATGTATGTATATACTGCATATATGCATGTGGTGTGTATTGGGCTCTATAAGATCACTAAGTGAAATTTATCGGGCTTTTATGGGTTACAATGACTCTTAATGAACTATTAGGCCTTTAAAGCCCAATAGAACCCTTTAAAGCCCGATAGATTCTTTAAAGCTTAATAAAATCGCTTAAATTAAGATAGAATTGATTAAAACTCAATAAAACCCTTTATGGCTTATTACATGTTTGTATACAAAGTGTGTACTGTATATATGCATGTGGGGTCTATTGGGGTTGATAAAACCACTAAGACCCACTATAGGTTAATAAGACCCAATGAGATCCATTATAACACAATAAGATACTTTATTGCTTATTATGACCTGCTAACACCAACGGTGACTTATTGTCTAGCTGTATGTACACAATTACCAAACAACACACATATTGTATGTTATCTATACATTCGTATATACATGTGTACCTATACTATCATACCTGTACATATACATCCACACATACATGTATATACATGCAAACATTCATACACATATACATGCAAACATTCATAAACATACAGACAATACACATGACACATAAATTAACATATATGTATTGTATATACATATGTGTACATCATCCACTTGTACATACACACATGCATGTATACACATACAAACATTTATACATATATACACATATGGACTTAGTGTAGTGAATGGCGTTGAACCATAATAGGCTTCAGTGACTTTTAAAGAACTTGATTGGGACTTGATGGTTCTATTGGCTTAGTAGTCGTTCAAGAATTGTATCACGTCTCTTACTGAACTATAACGGGTCTTAATGTGCATAAGTGACTTTTACTTAACTATGTTGGGCATTCATGGGTTTTAGTGGCTCTTAATGAACTTGATTGGGCCTTGGTGGGCTTCAATATCTCTTGATGAATTGTTATTGCACTTGTTGGGTCATATTTGACTCTTTGTGTATCGGTAATCAAATTAGAACCATAAAAAATCCTTATAAATTCGCGAGAACTGAAACGGTATATGTATACTTTTTAAACATATATTTGTGTTTACACATAGACATACACACATATATGTATATACATACAAACATTCATACATATATACATCGACGGTCAATTTAATATATTTTTTTAAAAAATAATGTAATTATTTACCGACGGATTAGTTAATAAAATAAATAAAAATAAAAATTAAATAATCCGTCGGTAATTACCGACGGATTACCGACGGATTATTTAATTAAAAAAATCAAAAATTAAATTAAATAATCCGTCGGTAATTACCGACGGATTATTTAATTAAAAAAATCAAAAATAAAAATTAAATAATCCGTCGGTAATTCGTCGGTAATTACCGACGGATTACCGACGGATTATCTAATTAAAAAAATCAAAAATTAAATTAAATAATCCGTCGGTAATCCGTCGGTAATTACCGACGGATTATTTAATTAAAAAAATCAAAAATAAAAATTAAATAATCCGTCGGTAATCCGTCGGTAATTACCGACGGATTACCGACGGGTATTTATTTAGTTATTTTTTTAATTTTTTTAAATGAAATCCGTCGGTAATCTGTCGGTAATTACCGACGGTTTGTATCCGTCGGTAATTTTCGTCGGAAATTTGAGTTTTTCTAGTAGTGAGAGATGCTCTGTAAAAATGCAAACATTGCATTTGTTGCACATCTTACAAACCACGGTGTGCATATGTGAACAATGTACATATGCATATGCATATAATGGACATACATTCATATGGGATAATGCATATATGCATCTCAGATTATGTATATATGCACATTGGTTTGTAATGGACATACAAATACATGGTTTGTATTTGATTTGTATCCTATATATATATATATGATTGTATATGTATATTATTTTGGGTTTTCGGGCGGTCGGGTGGCTAATGATCAAACCCAAACCGAACCCAAATATTCCTTTAAAAGTCGGGTTTCGAATTTTCGGGTTTCGAGGTATTCGGGGTTTGCACAAACACCTTATTTTTGTATTCGGATTCGGACTAGTCGGGTTTTGCACACCGGTCAAAAGATGGTGGTCGGCTTCGGTTTCATACGATGATTGGAGGTAACATACTAGGTCGTTTTTTCCTAAATTTTTATACCGGTTTAGGTCCATCGGGGCGGTCTCAAATCCGATACCCAATCCAGCCTAGTTTTAAAAACAAATTAAGATGTTTTTACAAAAATGTTATTATTTATTTACAATTTCTATAATTTAGCATTGAAATACAAATTTTCTTTTGAAATAAAAAAAACATGAAAATTTTGAAAACTTGCATTATAATTAATAAAACCTTAAACATTTTAAAGATCGGTCCTATACATAATCGGTATCGGACCGGATCTTAAAGGTCTATAAAACTTGTATCCAATTCCGAATTGTCGGGCCTTGAAGTTCCATAAAACCATACCATATTAACCCTATTAGAGCATCTCCAACAACTTCCCCATTTTGAAGAAAATGAAGAGTACGTGGATTTTGAGCTATAATTTTGCTCCAACAACTTCCTCAAAACTATCCCTAAAATGGAGAAAGTGGAAGAGAGAATGAGTTTTTCTCCAAATATGAAGATAACCCACAAAATGATTAATAGATGATAGCACCAATAGAAATCTTTGAAAATAATTATTTAGAGAAAGAAATAATATTTTAATAGATGAATGAAACATTTTAATATTATAATCAATGTTTGTTTCTCCAAAATGACGAAACTGTTGGAAATGAATGTAATTTTTTTTTTTTTTGAGATTTTGAATTTTGATTTTCCATTTTGAAGAAATTTTAAGGAACCTGTTGGGATGCTCTTAATTATATATTACAAAAACTAACTTAACTTTCTATTATCTTAAAATAATGTATTAAAGTAGGACTCACTTCAAATAACAAACACTTAAGTATGAGATGGTACAAATGAAGTATTCATATGTGAATTATTGAGAAAATGTATTAATATCTATTTTCTGTAAAACTTCAGTCAGAAGTAAAAATTCTTTGTCCAGGAGACAAAATCATTTTTGGATCAAACTGAGCTTTCCTTTCTTGAAATTCCTTCCATTTCATGCCAAAATGCTTCCTCCATTCTTCTTTCTTTCTGTAATGTGGAAAGTATTGCTTAATCTTGATCCCAGATTTATCGCAAAATCGTAATACCTCGGCATTTTTTTCTTCGATGATCGACAAATCATTGGCACCACCAGCCGAATGCAATAATCCGACGGTGTAGAACATCTCTTCTTCGGGTAAAATTGCCGACGATCGATCATCCCACCTGAAAATTTTCAAGAAATTAATAAATCAGAAAAAGGTAAACCAGCTAAATAGAAGGTTAATAGAAGGTGAGAACAGAAGGTTAATAGAAGGTTCATATGTGAATTATTGAAAAAATCCATTTAAAAATACATATGTAAACCCATATACGTGGATTCACATATGCATCTTCAAATGTATTTTTCGATTCACATGTGAATATTCTCTTAACCTTCTATTCTTACATTTTCATGACATTTAGCCTTCTTATTTCAACTGAACCCTTAATAGTATAGTATGTCTGATTAATTATTACATTTTTTGGTTCATTGGGTAGACGAGAAATGGCCCTGGACCGATGTTGCTTTGTTTCTGAATAATTTCGATGAAAACTCCTTGATTAAAATCCATCATTCGAGATCTTGGCACGAAGAGATTCAGCCATGGATGAGGGACGTTCCATTGCCCGATTGCTTCGAGCTGTAGCTCTTCATCTCTTACTCGATTCACAAACTCGAAAAAAGACGAATCTTTCTTGAAAATGAATCCAGATTTGAAGCTTAATCCTGTTAATATCATTTCAAGTTCCTGAAATAATGGAATTCTGATTAGAACAAAAAGTAACACTTCGATTTCAAGATCATTCGTATACATACTAACCTCATCGATGGTGGTTATGTTACGATCATCGTAATACTTTACCACTTCTAAGCAGTATAAAATGCCGCTTTCGGATGCTAAAGAATTAATCTTGGATTGATCAGAAGGTGAGAAGAAGTTGTTTGGAGGAGTATTGTTGGTGATCAAGAAGCCTTCCAAATAATCAAGTCCAAGAGTTGAGATCAAATGTTCTTGATCTTTTGTGAAGTTGGAAAAATCTTCGTAAATCATTCGTACCCATTTCACCTACGATCGATACATAAACAAGAAATCAATAAACAACGTATTGATGTCATATATGATCGTATTATCGATCCATGAATGCATGTATGAATGTATATTAATTGTTTTGTTTATTGGTATATATGATTCTAGTAATCATTCAAGTCCATACACATGTCGTTTGTTTGAATTAACAAGTGGTTCTGTTGTGTCAATGATGGTGAGAATACGTGGAACCTGTTAGATTACTCTGTAAGAAAAACCCTGATGAGAGAAGAGAGATCCCAATAGAGGCTAGACGGGCATAAATTGTCTCTGATTGTCAAGAGGAGGCTAGACGGGTACAGATAACCCAAAGTGTCAAGTCCCTTTCAGAAGATAGATCTTGACTCTGATACCATGTTAAAGTATGTAGAATCATGTCAGATTACTCTCCAAACTGTACTGAGAGAAGAAGACAAATTCCAACATATAGATGTTCAAGTTTATAAGATGTTGCATTCCAACAGACTGTATTATATGTACATATGTATATATATGATAAAGTTGAAGATGAGATATGATGGAGATGATGATCTTACTCTATTTGGTGCCTTGTCTAGAACAATTCTTGCCCTAGTAATGATCCCAAACTGGCCAAGACCTCCAAGAACAGCATAAAAGAGATCAGAGTTCATACTTTTGGAGCAAGTCACCAACTCCCCCTTTCCTATAAATATAACACCAAACAAAAACTAACTTCCTTAAGTAATCATTTAAGATATATAAGCAACTTGTAAATTTGCAACCACATGACCACAAGATCATACTGGACCACAAGATCTTTAAATTATATATATCCTCAAGTAAATTCATTTGAGCAGACCCAATATATATACAAATTAAATAGAGGGTCATGTTCAAGGAAAACCACAAAAGATGAAAACTGAGAAAGACCCTGGTTTATCTAGACGGTATGCACATGTGCATGCAAGTAATTTGTAACATGCACACGTGCATAAAAACCAAAAAACAGCTTCAATTACTTGTATGCATATGTGCATACCGTCCAGATGAACGGTTACCAGCATGTTCCTCAGTTTTTCATTTCTCTCTCTTCAGGATGATTATTTATCATGAATAACAAATTCCTTATGAATATCAAAGTGTTATTCATTAGGAATCACTCATTTATAATGAATACGTTACAACATTCATGACGAATAACACAAACATACTCCTAGTAAATATATATGCCACGCATGGGTTCGTAACGAACCTGCGTCTATAGATAGATATAGTAATATATATATATATATACCAGTAAGAACATCCAATTCATGAACATTGCTGATCTGAGGACCATGCCGAAATGTTTGTCCACTAATTCCTGCATTAGAGAGTGTACCACCAACAGTAAGGTACAAATAATCCGTCCACGAAACCGGTGCGAGTCCATGATCAAGCGTGGTTCGCAAGACATCAATCCAAAGCTGTTCACCTCCAACATCTGCATAAAACCCTAAAGAAAACTCCCAAGAAACCCTAATCCCAATATTCCCATTACTTCTATTCAAAGATGACATTTCCACCACCACCCCATCTTTCGCCATCGCCTGACCCCTAACCGAATGACCATTGCCACGTGCAGCAATCGTGAACGGAGACGAAGAGTCGTAAGACGATTTCACAAGGTGGGCAATATCGGAAATTGAAGAAGGTTTAAGAACACCAAAAGGGAGTTCTTGAACTATTTCACCATAGTCAGAAGATGCTGTTTTGATGCAACTGGGGTCTGTACATAAGGAACTTATTAGGGTTTCATTTGGTGAAGATGATGATGGTGATGAAGTTTTGGATCCCCATCTTACTGATGTTCCTGGTGTGATGAAACTGGTTATAATAATGAAAAGTAGTGCAAATAGATATGCATGAAGTAGATGATGAGAATGAGCCATATGATTTAATTAGGGTTTGATATATTTGAAAGCTTAGAGATGAAGTTGATTGTAATCTTGAAATGGATTATATATAGGAATTAATGGGGAGTTGCATAGAATGAAACAATTGGTCAAAATGTAACTTCAATGTAATTAAAGAAGATACCTTTGAGTAAAAAAAATACCAAGACTTTTTCCTTTTTTTTTTTTTTAATATTTTCAGAAATAAATTTCAATTTGTTTGATGTTAACCACCATTCTAAGATATTAATATGTTTGATATAATTTGAAGTGTTTTAAGGAATATGTTTCTTTCAATAAAAACCATATTTTATTGTAAAGAAATGAATTAAATGATGTGTATTGAAAGCACATGTTTTCAAACTCATCTTTTTTCTATCCTAT
Source organism: Saussurea involucrata (assembly GCA_033807775.1). NCBI lineage: Eukaryota > Viridiplantae > Streptophyta > Magnoliopsida > Asterales > Asteraceae > Saussurea > Saussurea involucrata. The sequence goes on along the minus strand of CM066314.1, from coordinate 157,081,100 downwards.
TAATTACGTAAAATGCATAAAATAAGTAATTAATAAGATAGAAAATAGAGCACTGAGTTTGAAAACATGTGCTTTTTATTACGAAGCATAAAAACATGTTTAAATGTGTAACATGACAGGTTAACGGTATTAGATATTATCTGTTTTATTCACAATTGGACTTTCGATCTTATAAATGTGTCTAATGGAAGAGATATCTAGTCACTTACAAGACAACTTTTGTTTCTCTTTCAAATAAATATTTGGATCTTACAAAATAAGAATCATTAATCATTTAAAAATCAAAGAACCATCTATTTCATGTATTATTTATAATAAATGTCGCTTGTGTACGACGTTAATTTACCATAAATATCTATCTGAAATAAGTGGTTCTTCAATTTTCAATTTTTTTGCAATTTTATTTTTCAACATTAAAGATAGTATCATATTTATATGTAATATTATGTATATTATATATAAATTAATAACAAAGTCACCACCCCCATAGCATTGAAAAAGTCTGTGGGATTAATTTGATGTGGGGTACTTCAAAGTTCAAAATACTTGGTGTTGACAATTTGATTTAAAATTTGAGTTTAAAAGGGAGGGCTTTCCCAATATAGAAATCAAGATCAACATAATTTAATATATACATCTTTCTTTGCCTTTTCATTAATTGCTAATTTTAAAACCCATAAAGATTATATTAATTGAGTTCCTTATTTTAGCAAACTTAGTAATTTGTATAAATTTATAAATTAATTTACGTGAGTTATATAATATATTTATAAAATTACAGTATTACTAGACGTTAAACCATTTTCGATGATTAAATGCGTCAGAAATCCGCCAGTAAATAAAGTTTTCAACGGGCTTCCGGTGGATTCGGTGGCTGGAATAAAAAGCGTCAAAATTTCATTTTCCGGCGGACTTTTCGGCGGATTTTGGCCTCCGGATAGTTAATTTTGGTCTAGTGAATTACATAATTAACATTAACTTTCCGGCAGATTAATCCGCCGATAATTATTCAATTATTTAAAATATTATTTATAAAATTGAATTAAATAAATAAATTAAATTTTCGGTGGAATCTTCCATCAGAAATCTTTATAAAATTTATATATATATATAGAGAGAGAGAGAGAGAGGGATAATAAATTGTAACCCATCATTTTCGTGTAAATCGTCGATTTCATAGGTTTTTTTGATGATTTTTTATGAAATTGTTTATTTTGATGAAATTGTTTCATATCATTCATTTCTTGATGATTTTTTTTATGAAATTTGTAGTTTCATAGGTTTTTTTCATTTTTATGAAACTGTTTCATATATTTTCGTTTTCACCTATGAAACTACAAATTTCATAAAAAAAACATCAAGAAATGAATGCTATGAAACAATTTCATCAAAATAAACAATTCCTTAAAAAAATGTCATCAAAAAAACCTATGAAATCGAGGGTTTACACGTAAATAATGGTTTACAATTTATTATCTCTCTCTATATGTGTATATATATATATATATATATATATGTGTGTGTTTTTGTAAAACAACTAAAAAAGTTAATTGTTAATAACTGGAATTTCCGGTTGGTTTTAAATAATTAAAATCCGCTAGAAATTTTAATAAATGTTTTTAAAATTAAATAGATAAATAAATATAATAAAACCCGCGGAACTTCATCGAAAAGACAAAAATTAAAAAATATTTTTTTGGCGAAAGTTAACACCATTTGATTTTTTTAATAACAGTTGGATTTGGTCATTTGTTTAGTAGCACTGGTGTTGTTTCATATGTAAAATGTTTAGAAAAACTTTTTTTCCACACATAAAATAGTCCCGAATATTTTACAAATTAAATAACACTATATAAATATTGCATTTTCAATATGTGAATAACACAATGAAATTGATTTGTGAATTTGTACTATTTATTTGGTTAATAAATAATAACATATTTTTCCTAATTATTTTTCCTAAGAATACAACGCTCTATCAGAAAGTTACGTATATAAATATGATTTATAAAAATTACAATGACTAAAAAAATATTTTTATTTACTTTTAAAATTTTATATTTTTATACAATTTAGTGATATATAAATGTGTATATATATATATATATATAAAAGATTTTCAGTTATTAATTTATGCAATTACGTACACGCAAGCCCTCCCGAAATACAATCCCACCAAATTAAAAGTCGACTTTGTTTAAACCTATATGTGCATTCTTAGACGTTTCTCTTGCAGTCCTGTTCATGTTTCTGATATTTTATAAATCCTGGACGAGATGTAAACATCCACTACCCAAAAAATCACGCAACAGACAAAAAATATTGCCTAAGAAGTGTTTATGTGTTGTCTAAGGCTTAGGCAACAAGTCTATGTTGCCTAAGCGATGTTGCCTTCTCAATGTTGCATAAGAACTTAGGCAACAAAGGCAAACATCATATGTTGTCTAAGCTAACTCCTTAAGCAACACGTAAAAGGTTATGTTGCCTATGGAAAAAACGTATGTTGCTACAAACAAACTCTAAGGCAACATTTGATTTATGCATGTGTTGCGTAAGGTATCGTTTTAGACAACATACTCTATTTGCATATGTTGTGTTATACACACTTGAGACAAGTTAATCTATTTATATATCACTACAAAACTGACCACTATTAGCGACAGATTCGTCACTAATCTGTCACTATATTTGATTTTTTATATATATTTATTTTTCCTATACATTGTATCACATATATAAAATACATAAAAAAATCAATGTTTGTACATAACAATAACTAGCTACAAAGGGAAGGGGATAATCTAGTTATCATGTCCTCAAAGCGTTGTAGTCGAGAATTCCATACAGATCGCCTTCGTCACGCATGTGTACCTGAGTCATGATAAAAAGAAGAATGAACATAAAATTTTAAACTCCATGTTGTCTTTGTCACTAAAAGGCCGTTTACCAAACACTTACCCGGGTAGACACTTACCAAGTCAACCTTGCCGGATAAATATGATAAGGACCAAGAATCTTACCCGACAAGAGCAAGGCAAAGACCAAGGGTCTTACCCGGTAAGTGAGGGCTTACCACGGTTAGCGTTTATCGGGTAAATTGTTACATACGACGCCGTTTTAGTGAGCTAAATCATAGTGTTGAATCTTATCGGTAAGCACTTACCGGGTAAGTGTTTGGTAAATGGCCCCTAACAATTTAATAAGCATGTAATGACACAAGAGATTAGATGATTACCTGATAAGCATGGAAGTAGATTGCAACAAGGAGAGACCTAATATAAACTTGGTCGACGTTCAATCCCTGAAGATCAACGGAAAAGCAATCACCAAAAAACAATTGTTGGTGTAAACATAAGCTAGAAAACAGCAAATTACAGCAAAAAAAAGTATCATATGGGGGATGATCTATAGCACAACATAAGCTAGAAAACAACAAACAATTGTCAACCTTAAATCATCCGACAACGAGTTATTACGTTTTCAACTACCTATATTTATTTATATTTTTGACCTTAGCAACATGAAAATAAGAAAATATGTTGCCTAAGATAACTTTCATTGATTTAAAATAAAAATAAAAACATTATACAACTAAGGCAACATAAGGGAAGATGTTGCTTAAGATAGTTGAGACAACATATAATTATTCATACGTTGCATAAGGTCTCACTTAGGCAACATAGAACTACATTGTGCCTAAGAGGAAACTTAAGCAACATATATTAGCCTTTGTTGCCTAAGTTTGTCTTAAGCAACATAGACAATTAACATGTGTTGTTTAAGACAACATTTGGTGTAGTATGGGTCCTCGATAACTACGATTTTCTTTCAATATATTGTTTATATCATCAAAAATAATATTGAATTCAATAAAATACTAATTTATATAAAATGGTTTTCCCGGTATTCGTAGCGCAAGATCAATCAATAATTATTTCCAAATTAAAATTATCTACCGTATCATTTTTACATAACATCATCAATACGTTCCACCATCAAAGACATCTTCATATATACCTTTAATATATATAATGAAATCATCTGAGGTCACTATGTTGATCATTCGGAGTACCACTTTAAGTAAATCAACATAAATCAGTTGAGTTTCCACATGTTACCTGATGTTAATGGTTTTCCTTACCATTTTAAACTTTTAGAACTGAAACAAACTTTTTAAGAACCATCAATCTTAGAATCAAAAGTCCATATTGATTATAGTTTGAGATCTTAGTTTGAGAATACTTAAGATTCGTACACTCAATGTTAGTCTCTTGAATTATGGATGTGTGTAATATATGCCTCTATATATATGTACATATTTTCTATTGTTATTATTATTTCAAGAACATTAATGCAGATTAAATTGAGGTCCTTATTGATTTATAAATGGAAAATTGAGAAAAGGAATGAAAAGGGTAAAAATCAAAAAGAAAAAGGACGTCAACCTTCCATATTGTCTCATTCCATTTAGTTTGCAACATTAATTTGGAAACAAATTCTTATCCTTTGTTATTCATCTTTATAGTTTAATTGGGATTTTTCTTTATTTATCTATTTATTTATTTAATTTCTTGGTCTAGAATATTACAATTCCTTTAGTTTAAATATTGGTGTAGTTCTTTTTGTTTTTGCAGAATTTTCTGATTATTTGAAGTTATCTCTAAGTTTTTGGGTTTTACCATGTTTTTGTTTTGCGTCACATGTTCAACTATGAACCTAATTTCCGTTGTAAACCGGAGGAAAAACGAGAGTGTACCATATGTGTCAGAGAAATGCACAAGATATTCATCTTGAATTTGTAAAAATTTACATTCATTATTCAGGATAAAATAGGGACAAGTGCTCTCGTTTATGCCTGATTCACAACGGAAACAGGTTTGCAATTGAACTTTGAGCTCTCTCTATCTATATATATACCACTTTTTTTTAAATAAAAATATTCACCCTTTATTTTTTAAATCAAAAATTGGCGAAATACAACAAAAATGGAAGTGAAACGGATTACACCAAAAAAATCTATCATTTTATTATCTTTAATCTGACATCTATTTTGATATATTTTTCATCCGTTTTTCATAGTCATCCAGTTCTTTTTTTAAGATTCTCCCTTGATCTTTGCCACACACACATATATACATATATATAGGCTCCGTAAAATGTAAACCTTGCATTTGTTGCACACCTTACAAACCACAGTGTGCATATGTAAACAACCAGTATGCATATGTGAACAATGTGCATATACATATGCATATGCATACGTGCAAGAATATACATATAATGACATACATTCATATATGATAATGCATATATGTACATTGGTTTGTAAGGGATGCAACAAATACATAGTTTGTATTGGATTTGTATCATATATATATATATATATATATATAGAGAGAGAGAGAGAGAGACTCCGTAAAATGCAAACCTCACATTTGTTGCACACCTTACTAACCACAGTCTGCATATGTGCAAAACCAGTCTTCATATATGCATATGCATACGTGCAAGAATATACATATAATGAACATACATTCATATGAAACAATGCATATATGCAGACTGGTTCTGCACATATGCAAATTGTGGTTTGTAAGAGGTACAACAAATACATGGTTTGTATTTGATTTGTACCCTATATATATATATATGGAGGGTTCAAAGAAGCATTCATGTTTCACAAAAACAAATTTGTGCCTCCAAATTATTTAACCCATAATTTAAAGCAGAAGAAAAGAAAGTAAATCAGTAAGGGCAATAATGTAATTATGTATTTATCTGTAATCTTCATGATTTGTGTTATCCCTAAAATTCAGCTGAATATACTATTGATCACAACAGGATGATGTTAATCTTGTATTTGTCTATCCTTAAATCATGTAATACAAATGAAATCCAGACGATCAAACAAAGCACATGTTATTCATCATCGTATTAATATCTCCAGATGAGAAAACATATCACATGTGATAAATAGTGGTATTAACAACTCCGAAATATTAAACAAATCACATGTGATACACCATAATCTAGCATAAACAACCGAGCTATCACATGTGATACAAATGAAATCTAGGTAGATAACACCTCACATGTTGTGTTAACAACTTTAGATGAACAAAAATATCACGTGTGATAAGTAGTCATATCAACAATTCTAGTTAATGTAACAACCCAAAACTCAAATTCAAACATAAGCTAAACGAATGTCAAAACGGCCCAAAACATCACATCGAATGCGGAATTTTCAACCCAAAGTCTATTGCGGGTAAACACCTCGACAACTGAAAATTTTCAACAAAACGTCTAAGTCTGGAAATCTAAACAGGAAACTACAAAGCCTCACTACTCCATGATCTCACATCTTTCCCTTACTCTTGCTTGAGCTTGCATTAACCTGCTTGTCTGAAAAGGGTTTTCAGTTTTATAAAAAACGAGGGTTAGACTATGGGTCTAGTCTGTTTCCCTCAAGTAACAAAACCACATCACATATATCGTCCAAAATAAGTTATAAACATTTATAAATGATCTACGCCTTTAAAACATTATGCACACACAGAACACATGTAGATGGCACACGTTTATGTCATGCACACCTGTGACAACGTGTCCGACTTACACATGCCTTCAAACGAATCACATGAAACGAATTCATGCATTCAAAATGGGTCACACCTCCCATATAAGCCATCACATGCCCCATCCCATATGAATGCACACTTTGGAAATTCCACACATGTCGTCAATAAAAGTACGTTAAGAAAATTCACCTGTCGTCCAAGCTTAAAGTCGCACTTGAAGCTACAAGTGTCCAAAACGAACACCTAAATTACACAGCATACGAGGGTGATAAGCCACTCAATTACTCCCTAAAATCATCACTAGCAAGTCCTGAGACAACTCCCCAAAATGCCTCGCTCCTAGTCCTAAACGAGAAATGAAGCACATATGAACCAAGCTCAAACATCCTCTTACGCAGCTTGGCCCACGGCTTCAGGTCGCGGCCTAGCTCGCGCAAGTAGCTGGAAACAGCCTTGAGGCTGCACGAATTTTCAGCCAAAAATTCCCCAAACCTCTTAATCTCAAACTTTACAAAGCCAATTTTAAGACTCCAAATCGAGGGAATCAATACTCTAAACTATTTCTAACAATAACCCAACATGATGACACCAATTAACCCATTGGATTTCATCCATTGAATATCTCATTTTCTTAAAAATCCAAGAAATGATAAACTTTGAAGGAAAACACCATTGATGGTGATTTTTGAGTTTTGACCAAAACTCCAAGAAAACCATTTATTTCTCAATCAACATCAAAGACTCTATAGGGTTTTACTAAAAAAACACTCCAAAGATGAAAACCCCAAAGTTCCCACCATAAAGCTCACTAGAAAAGGTGAAAGACATTAGTGAGGATGAATCCACCCAATCAGCTCCCTTCTCTGATATCTTCAAGATCACACATACCAACACATTATTACTCTAAAAAAAACCCTCTCTAGCCTCCAAACCTAATATGCACAAATGAGAAGGGTTTTGAGGGTTTAACCCTCATTAGCCCCTATTTACACTTTAGCCCCTACAGATTAAGAATTTCTCAAATTTTTCCCCAAACTCCCAAAACTCAATCAAAACAAGGATTTAGATTATTACAGTTAATTAAACAAATGATATGAGACATTTCGAGAACTTCGTATGCCCCAAGTCTGACATCTCGTCCCCTACCCCAATGTTCCTCGTTGGTTCCTCTTCACCCTGATCATCAACATCCAAGGGGTCCTATATTGTGTTTACAAACTTGTGTGTTCAGAAATATCCTAACTTGTCCTAATTGTTCCTAACAATATCATATTTACATATTTCGATTTTAAACCCCTAGAATTTTGAAGAAGCAACTAAAATAACATATCAAACAAACGCTTATGACAACAAATGGGCTTCGATTTTGTTTCTTGATTCTTCAGTGTTATCGATTATGATTTTTGGAAGCGGCGGTTCATCACGAAATGATAAATTAGTGATGATATCATTCCCATTTCTCGATCCATATCAAATCATATAATTTGTATTTTTTTTCATTTTGCCCATGCATCCCTTCAAGATTCCACCCCCTCCCCCCCTAAAAATACTTGTTTAATATTTTAATAGGCCACCTATTTCTCCAAAACCATGTTTAAAAGGAATATTAGGCTTTATATTGTTCTCGTATAGAACATGAGCGTTCTTGCTTAAATCCCATACATATCTATCTATCATCTCTCTCTCTCTCTCATATATATATATATATATATAGAGAGAGAGAGAGAGAGAGATGTATGTATGGTACTTGAGATCATGCAAAAGCAATTGAGTTTAATGAGAGAACCGTGATAATATGACGACCTTCAAAATTCTTGATGAATGGATAAGTTTTTATCTTGATGATTCACAAAAATATGGTAAATATTATATTAAATAAATTGAACTTTTGGCATGAGGGTTTAGTAGAAATCAAACCTTCATCTCCACAGTCACTTTCACTTAATTTGACATTTAAATAAATAATTTGAACTTCTGGATTGTATACAGCAAAACCATTTTCTATTAATATATTATATTTTCTGAAAAATAAAATAATAAGATTATGTATGCAGGAGTGATGAAACTGCAAACATTATTATATGATTGGTTGACCACTTATTTTTTTTTTCTCTTTAATATATATAAATTAATCATCTAAAAACTCTAAAATTTATAAGAGTTGAGAGACTTTTATTTTAAAATTTTATTTCATATGATTATTTCTTTTAGGGAAATTAATTAAAATGCCACAAGTTTGACTTTGCTTTACCAAAATGCCACAAATTTCATTCAGTTTGCAAAAATGCCATTTTTTCCGCGATAAGAGCCCGCGATCGCGGGCCAATGGCAATTTTGTAATTTTTACCCCGCGATCACCCCGCGTACACCCCGTGATGGTTCAATTTGGCCAATTTGATGAATTTTGATTTGATATTTACACTTTAATTTCACCCCCTATACTTATTTACTTACTTTACTTTATACCTTTTACTTTCATAATTTTAATTTTACATTTAACACATATAATCGTTTATTAACTATAATACAATAAAAAAATACGTTTTAATTTTAACAAGTTACACAATTATAATCGTCTCTTCGATACGTTCGAAATGAGCCCAACATTGAATTTTTTTGGATTTATATATTTTAATATATATCATATAAACTACATAAAATTATTTTTTATATTTAAAATTCATTTTTAACGTATTTTCAATTTTATTTTACACTCATATCGCATTAACATAATAATCATATATTAACTAATTCATTAAATCGTTTTAAATTATTATTATTTGAATGTGTTTATAGATATCGTGAATGGCAATAGGACAAGGTTTCACGAGAAGAATATGAAATGGAGTTTTGACAAGTTGGTATCACTGGACTCATTTAAGAATTGTGAAAATGGGTATTTGGCGAATGATGATTCATGTGTGTTTGGAGCTGAAGTATTTGCAGTTACAGAGTATGCACAAAAGAATCGATGTCTGTCCATCACAAAGCCTCCGCCAATTTTTAATACTTACACTTGGACCATCGATAATAAAATAAATAAAACGTATTTTAACTATAAGAGTACCATAAATTAAATAATTAACTATAAGAATATGAATTTTAAATATAAAAAATAATTTTATGTAGTTTATATGATATATATTAAAATATATAAATCCAAAAAAATTCAATGTTGGGCTCATTTCGAACATATCGAAGAGACGATTATAATGGTGTAACTTGTTAAAATTAAAACGTATATGTAACGTCCCAAAAATTACAATAAATTTGAACTTTTAAAAATACTATTTTATTTTAAACAAACCATAAGTATTTAAATTCAATCAAACGTTTTCCTAAAACTCGTTAAGTTAAATAACCAACCAATTAACACAGCGGAAAATGTAAATAATAAAACATAATGTATCACAATGAAATTGCCGAAAGTCTCAACGCGCCAGTGTGTACCGTCACGCCTTACTGCCACTCGAACCTGAAACAGTAATTTATAGGGAAAGAGTAAGCACGAAGCTTAGTGAATTCAAACACATACGCAGATAGCAATTATATACACACCACTCCTATCCGCACATACACAACCAACACAAGCAGTTAAAAGGTACAAGCAAACATATGCAAGAACACCTTCACATGTATCCTTCGGCTCCCCGAATTCACACAACACTCGTGTAGGCTTCCCTCGGTCCCACCGAGATCACGCAACACTTGTACACCACTCCTCGGTCCCACCGAGCCCTCGGTCCCACCGAGATGTATATAACACTCATTTATGCCAGACATTAATTCAACCTAGTACTACGCACCACAATTCAGCCAATACACACAACAATTCAGTTAGTACACAGAAACTACCGTGATGTACATGTAATCCCTATTCTACGCAGTGAGAGAACTCACCTCAAAAGCGATGTAGAAATCTCGAACGATCACACGAGCTAGCCAACTCCAAAATCACTTCTCGACACCTAAATAAGTACTATAAAGTGTCAACTCGAAGCCCGGGATCCTTAATTATAAACATAAGATTAAACGGGTGATATTTCGCCTTTTCGGCCTAAACTGCAGGTCTGTTCGGGACCTTCTTAGCCCCTTCTAGACCCACAATTCTAGAGATAACTTTTTACAAACAGATAAGTCTAGGTCTTAGCTTTCCAGGGACATATTATACGCGTTCTAACGATTTTCCTACAATTTTATATGCATTTTACAAAACTGAAACGTCATTCCTGCAGATTCGGACCTGCTGCAAAAACGGCCCTTTTGCACCTAGCTAGAAGCCTAAACAGGTTTTCGCTAAAACACGAAAAATGTGCCCGACACAGAATGTGACCCGTGGGCACCAGTTTCGCCTCAAACCGAGCTACGAAGGAAAAGTTATGGCCGATGCAAAACAGGGACAGAATGGGATTCTCACATAAAATGACGATTTTGAAACGGTTTAAAGTTTTCGCGATTAAGCTTAGGGTTTAGGGTTAGCGAAATAGGATTTTTGGTTACTAGGATGGACAAATCCCGGCACCACCCACTGCCACCTCTGGCAGTGGTGATCGGCGGCGGCAGCCACCACCGGCGATGGTGGTGATTCGGTAGCGAAATCCGGCGAGGATAAGGGATATCCACCTATCCCATCTCTCCACACATACGCACGCACACACACACAGTCTAACGGCCGCAGACCCGCCGTCACAACCACCGGACTGGTGGTGCACGGCGGCAACACCCGACAGCAGCCATAGCCGCCTGCGGCGGCGGGGGAGATGGTTTCACGGTGGTTCAACGACGCAAGAACAGAAAACAACGAACAGGAAACTTACCGATCGATGACGACCCAGCAGTGCCCGACGGGATTCCGATCTCCGGCTCTCTCTCACTCTCCCTCTCTCTCTCCCTCTCTCGCCGGCAGAAAAACAGCAGCGCCGGCGCCTGGCTTGGGGTGGTTCGACGGTGGCAGCGGGAAGGAGAAGGAGGTAGGGTTTCGTGGGGTTGCTACTTGCGTGAGACGAAAGTCACAAATAAGAGAGGAGGGTGTCGGTTTGCTTAAAGACGATCCCATGCAAACGTTTACCAAAAAAACATCTTTAGTCCCTCTCTTTCAAATTCCTTACAACTAGTTTAGGTTTTACCCATTTAGCCCCTCTATCACATTAACTCTTCACTTTTGGTCTTCCCCGTCAAAATTCGATAATATAAATTCGTTTAGAGGACGATATTAAAACCATAAATAATAAAGAAATATCCAAACCGGGACACGGGCTTTACAACTCTCCCCCGCTTGAATTATACTTCGTCCTCGAAGTCTACGTCCGCAAATAGCTCCGGATAGTTCTCCCGCATCTCAACCTCAGGTTCCCAAGTCCACTCGGAATCCTTTCGGTGCTTCCACTGGACTTTCACCAATCCAATTACCTTGCTACACGAGGCCCTCGTCCTCCTCTCAATAATAGCGATCGGCTTCTCCACAATATTAAGCCGCTCGTCGATCTGAATATCCTCAAGAGTCTGAACAATACGCTTGGCGACATCCCTAACTGGAATCTACATTTTCTCACACCGTAAAAAAAATTATCGAATACTTTTCTTACCAACAAAACTCCTTCAAGTACACCGTATTTATGATCGGAAGAACACTCCAACAACTGGAATCATTCCTAGTCAAACGACTTCGGTTGTCTCCCAACCTTAGATGTTCCATACATCCCGATTCAATTTCAAGCTCTAACCATTCTAAAGTTGCTCACCAATATACCCTACAGGATACTCGAATCCGATCATTCCTACCATTAACTGTCGATTAACTTCCACGAGTTCTAATAGACTCCCAAAATTTATCTCACACGAATCATCAAATCAGCAGATTTATAAACACACACGAAGGTCATTCCACCATAACTATTCATCATAAGTAAGCATCTCAGGGTTACTACTACCATCACCATGATTATTTTAAAATCGACTACAAATATCCGATTACACTAAAAGGTGTTTGGCCTCAAGCCCAAAAGTCGACACCTAAATATACCACTTACCTCATATAGGTTCTGCGCATTTATTCTCTTAGTTACAAAGGGCATCATTCCCTTAACCGATACCATTCGGCCTACAGTACCAACACGCGTGGAATACCCAACCTTCCACTGTCGACGTATCCTCCACGCTCGCTCTACGAAGCCAAGTTACACCGTATCGAGGATACACCTTGACGTCTACCTCCCAGGTAACGCCTCAAGGCCCGGCACATCGGAACTACCTCCCAGGTAAGTGCCCAAGACTAAATCCTCCTAGTGCCTACTGGAAAGTCAAGGTCATAAAACATGAATACCGGGGTCCCACCCCGAGATACCCAACCGACCATTACCAACGACTGACTAACATGCCTATGGATCCAATGCAATACAGTCTACCAACAACATGCATATCCCGGAATGACTCACTCACCCAAGCATGTAAATACTCAACGTGCAAAAATGCAAAACGGTGCAACAAAAGCAACCCATCAACAAGACTCCACATCGAGCCATTAAAACCGGGCAATTGACCCATGACTATCTCAAAGTCAAAACCGAGCAAAATGCTCCACGCTTGCTAGACCCATATGTCGGTCAAAAACGCGTTTAAACAATGTTTAAGCAAGCAATACTCAAAAATCAACATTAACCCCAAAACTCATCACGGGTTTTAAATAAAAAAAAAGTTTTCCCAAGGGACTCACACCCTTATAATTCTCAAAATGACACATAACACTTAAAAGTGCATTTCCCAAATGGTTTACAAAATCGTTTACAAAATATTTTCAACACCAAGATTTTTTTTTCATCCCAAAAAACTCGTATACAATAAAACTACTATTATTAGTTCGGTAGTTACGCACAAATGGACACGTTCGTCCCACTTATGAAAATCATGTTAAAAATCATTATATTGCAGTTCAGTGTACTCACAAAACGCAAAGCGTAATAAATAATTTCTTTAAAATGAACCGCCTCGATTCCAGTATGGATTGACTCATGACATGCACTTAAAGTAACCGCTTGACCTTAAACAGGGTGCGACAAAGGTGTGCACATAATTCCAAAATAAGTTTCACGACATTTGATTCCAAAATTTCTCTTTTTAAATCATAAAATGACGTGGCACAGTGTTCACCAACAAATTTTTTTGCGCGTCAGCTAATCACACAAAACGATGAAACGGTTTACAAATATATTTTTGTTAAAACACAACTGTCTTGTGTAAGTTTCAAACTTGAAGACAGAAACCAGTCCGTTTCCATCAAATAAAAATATCGACTAAACCCTCATAAAATCTCAAACTGGGGGTAGGCATTCAAGTTTGTAACACTTCCTTAGAAATTTCTTGCAATGACACACATGCAAAATATTCCTGACACAACTGCACACAACAATGTATTTGTCAAAAATGCTCAAAATACTCGTTTCCTCGGAAGCAAAAGTTTTTAATTTTCCCAAAATAATCGGCAATTCTAAATTAACCGAATGTCAACAATCTACGCATTTATATTTTCAAAATATAACACATTGTAAACGTATGCATGATATTCACAACACTAAAACACTCCTTTGACCAAATGGTCTTTCCTTCCGACAAGAAGGAACTAAAACATTTTCATGCCCGACTCGTTTATCAAATGTCAAGAAACAAAGGTTACCCAAGTATGCATACCCCTAAGTCGATATAGCGCATTTTCATGGAAATGATAATAAAACATTTAACTGACTAAAAGCGCACCAAAACAACTCATTATGAAATGTTACCAAAATATTCTTCCATGCATCACTTAAGTCATGCATAAATCAATCCATACACTAAACTATTTGCAATAAAATACTTAGTATCACAAACTTCATGAACCTCAACGAACTCAATGACTCTAAGTCAATAAAATAGCACCATACATTGTGCCCCCAAAGTCAAATTGTTAAAAGCAAAATCATGAATGAGACGCCAAAATCCCAAACATCTCTTTCTACGGTAAAACCATAAAACAACATTGTTTAACAAACTCATATTAAACAATCACCAAAATAGTTTTATACAGACAACGTGGAATGTAACCTTCCGTCTCAACTCTAACATATGTGGAGGAGTTCCAATGTTAAAGTCACAAGCCGTAGTCACTTGCCCAACATTTTAAACGCCATAAAACACGGATATCATCTTACCCGAAAGAACCGTTGGAAAATAACAAAATGAAACAAATTCTAACAAAGTTTGCAACTCCCGTGATAAAACGGTTTCATGTACTTTCAAAATCATAATTCGAAATCTTGTGTGTGTGCTGAACATTTCCCAAATTTCCAAAACACAATCCATAAAAGGATTGGAAACACAAGAATTAGTTAATGCAATTTTATTTTCAAAATAACATTGTGCATGACTCAGTCGGCATTCAACGTCTCGACTCATACCCCTCCAAAACTCTCCGGTCCACAATCGTCATCCGGACATTTAAACCTCTTAGGCAAGTTGGGAAATTACGTCAGATAATCCTTAAGGTTTTTCCTCAATTCAAAGTCGGCTCAATAAGACTATGATTCTAGCACAACCATCAATCTTGACCCGAAATGGCCTACTTAAAACAAACCCCATCCTTATCGTCACTCCAAGTGATTAATACTAGAATCGTCCTTCTATTCCAACGACTACTAGTTTAGAACCTTCTTCACTACCCCAACGATCATCACATCAAAGCAAATCAAGTACACACATGTACTAGTAGGTTTACCATGGTTGTTCCTCCTTGTGATGGCCATTCTGGTTAGATATTACAACGAGTGGTTAGCACACATCAAATCCTGCTAACTACGCTCACGCTCAACCCCTCGGATTCTCCGTGACTTTCCCCGACTCGAGCACGGATCCTGTGCTTCAGATAGTAGGAGCTCTACTACTACGTTTCACACCTATCCTTACTCGTTTTGAGTCCCGTCCCGAAGTACCCAAGTAGTTTCTTGCCGACCATTAAACCCATATGCCCGTACCAACATATGTCAACACTCTTCCTAGCTCCCTAGGAATTTCACCTCATCCAACTACCCTTGCTAAGACGAAATCCCCACTAGTCATGACGAGTCGCCTCGCGAATGCACAGTTGCATACAGTGTAAAACCAGATAGACTTTCGAATAAAAGATTCTATCCTACAACGGTTGGACTCAAACAAGAGTTGTGCAATAGAACTAAATCCAACATTCTAAGGCTATTCGGTTCCTACTGCATACAACCTATAGTGCATTCACTTAACAACCTATCAAGGCTAGCATAAATTCCTATTAGCAAGCAACAAACATGTAGTACAGTGTAATAAGCACCAAGCAATCTAGCACACATACTCCTATGTTCTAGAAAGCAATAAATTACACTAAGTACTTTACCTTTTCCCTTGGCATCGGCTGACTGTACACACTGCTCCTTCGGTCACCGTTTCCCAAACGGACTTTTTCCCTTCTTTTATTTCTCAAAAATTTTAAAAGAAAAAGATAATATCGAGCCGCAAACTTGAGTTCAAACACACCGAAATGTGTTCGATTCCCTCAATCTGTGCTCTGATACCATTCTGTAACATCTCCAGCCCACCGTACACGATATTGTCCGCTTTGCGCATACCCTCTGCATAACAGCATGCCGGTACCGCTCACGGTTTTGTTCCTCCCCGCAAAGGCATACACGGGACGTACCCAGATCGCACCCTGTGACAGGCAAAAGGCCTCATGCAAGGAAGGTATCCATCCACCCTTATAAGGAGGACTTCGTTCCCCCTCTAGCCGATGTGGGATCTCACAATCCACCCACCTAAGTGGGATCAGCGTCCTCGCTGACACATCGACCCGGTGACCGTCTCTGATACCAACTTGTAACGTCCCCAAAAATACAATAAATTTGAACTTTTAAAAATACTATTTTATTTTAAACAAACCATAAGTATTTAAATCCAATCAAACGTTTTCCCAAAACTCGTTAAGTTAAATAACCAACCAATTAACACAGCGGAAAATGTAAATAATAAAACATAATGTATCACAATGAAATTGCCGAAAGTCTCAACGCGCTAGTGTGTACCGTCACGCCTTACTGCCACTCGAACCTGAAACAGTAATTTATAGGGAAAGAGTAAGCACGAAGCTTAGTGAATTCAAACACATACGCAGATAGCAATTATATACACACCACTCCTATCCGCACATACACAACCAACACAAGCAGTTAAAAGGTACAAGCAAACATATGCAAGAACACCTTCACATGTATCCTTCGGCTCCCCGAATTCACACAACACTCGTGTAGGCTTCCCTCGGTCTCCCCGAGTTCATACCACACTTGTCCACAATTCCTCGGTCCCACCGAGCCCTCGGTCCCACCGAGCCCTCGGTCCCACCGAGCCCTCGGTCCCACCGAGCCCTCGGTCCCACCGAGATGTATATAACACTCATTTATGCCAGACATTAATTCAACCTAGTACTACGCACCACAATTCAGCCAGTACACACAACAATTCAGTTAGTACACAGAAACTACCGCGATGTACATGTAATCCCTATTCTACGCAGTGAGATAACTCACCTTAAAAGCGATGTAGAAATCTCGAACGATCACACGAGCTAGCCAACTCCAAAATCACTTCTCGACACCTAAATAAGTACTATAAAGTGTCAACTCGAAGCCCGGGATCCTTAATTATAAACATAAGATTAAACGGGTGATATTTCGCCTTTTCGGCCTAAACTGCAGGTCTGTTCGGGACCTGCTTAGCCCCTTCTAGACCCACAATTCTAGAGATCACTTTTTACAAACAGATAGGTCTAGGTCTTAGCTTTCCAGGGACATATTATACGCGTTCTAACGATTTTCCTACCATTTTATATGCATTTTACAAAACTGAAACGTCATTCCGGCAGATTCGGACCTGCTGCAAAAACGGCCCTTTTGCACCTAGCTAGAGGCCTAACCAGGTTTTCGCTAAAACACGAAAAATGTGCCCGACACAGAATGTGACCCGTGGGCACCAGTTTCGCCTCAAACCGAGCTACGACGGAAAAGTTATGGCCGATGCAAAACAGGGACAGAATGGGATTCTCACATAAAATGACGATTTTGAAACGGTTTAAAGTTTTCGCGATTAAGCTTAGGGTTTAGGGTTAGCGAAATAGGATTTTTGGTTACTAGGCTGGACAAATCCCGGCACCACCCACTGCCACCTCCGGCAGTGGTGATCGGCGGCGGCAGCCACCACCGGCGATGGTGGTGATTCGGTAGCGAAATCCGGCGAGGATAAGGGATATCCACCTATCCCATCTCTCCACACATACGCACGCACACACACACAGCCTAACGGCCGCAGACCCGCCGTCACAGCCACCAGACTGGTGGTGCACGGCGGCAACACCCGACAGCAGCCATAGCCGCCTGCGGCGGCGGGGGTGGTGGTTTCACGGTGGTTCAACGACGCAAGAACAGAAAACAACGAACAGGAAACTTACCGATCGATGACGACCCAGCAGTGCCCGACGGGATTCCGATCTCCGGCTCGTTCTCACTCTCCCTCTCTCTCTCGCTCTCTCGCCGGCAGAAAAACAGCAGCGCCGGCGCCTGGCTTGGGGTGGTTCGACGGTGGCAGCGGGAAGGAGAAGGAGGTAGGGTTTCGTGGGGTTGCTACTTGCGTGAGACGAAAGTCACAAATAAGAGAGGAGGAGGTCGGTTTGCTTAAAGTCGATCCCATGCAAACGTTTACCAAAAAAAACATCTTTAGTCCCTCTCTTTCAAATTCCTTACAACTAGTTTAGGTTTTACCCATTTAGCCCCTCTATCACATTAACTCTTCACTTTTGGTCTTCCCCGTCAAAATTCGATAATATAAATTCGTTTAGAGGACGATATTAAAACCATAAATAATAAAGAAATATCCAAACCGGGACACGGGCTTTACAGTATTTTTTTAACGTATTATAGTTAATAAACGATTATATGTGTTAAATGTAAAATTAAAATTATGAAAGTAAAAGGTATAAAGTAAAGTAAGTAAATAAGTATAGGGGGTGAAAGTGTAAATATCAAATCAAAATTCATCAAAATTAGCCAAATTGAACCATCACGGGGTGTACGCGGGGTAAAAATTACAAAATTGCCATTGGCCCGCGATCGCGGGCTCTTATCGCGAAAAAAATGACATTTTTGCAAACTGAACGAGATTTGTGGCATTTTGGTAAAGCAAAGTCAAACTTGTGGCATTTTAATTAATTTTCCTTTCTTTTTTTATGTCTAAAAGTTTGATATATTAATTAACATATATTTATTTTAAAATATTTTTCTTTTATATGTTTTTAGTTCACTATATGAAAGTTTTTAGGGAAATTAATTAAAATACCCTAAGTTTGACCCCTTCTTACCAAAATACCCTAAATCTCTACCGGTTTATCAAAATGCCCTAAATTTCCGCGGTGGGCCCCGCGATCGCGGGTCCAGCCCACGTGTCACCCAGGTTTGGGCAAAATGTCCCGCGGAGCCCCCCAACTATGGCTGCGGTGACAAGTTTGGTCCCTGCCCGCGGTGACAAGTTTGGCCTATCGTGGGCCCATCGCGGGGAACCACCACGGGCCAGGCCGAAACTTTGTGACACGTGGGTGTGGGCCCGCGATCGCGGGGCCCACCGCGGAAATTTGTGGCATTTTTGCAAACTGAAAGAGATTTAGGGTATTTTGGTAAAGCAAAGTTAAACTTGTGGCATTTTAATTAATTTCCCAAGTTTTTATATGTATTTTTTGTTTTATAAATACAACAAAAAGTTTTACATTGTAGACCGGATACATGTGAAGCAAACACCTTATAGGACAAACATGTATTAACACTACATTAAATTCTAGTCATAGATGAAAAAAATATATATAATATGAAATAGTTTCACTTGATTTTTCTCAAAGATCTCACGAATTAGAGAGTTCTCACAAAGAAAGATCCTCATTTATATAAGGTTCGGTTCCGGTGAAAAGTTGAGGTTAATGTGAGAAGCGTAAGAATTGATTATCAGCCGTTGGATGAGAAACCGATGCATATCAGGATTAGATGCACCGAGATAAGATGAAATGAGATTCACCGAATCAATTTCATTCTAAGCTGCAATTCATGGAAGGGCATTTGATTAAAAGTGGTCAATAGTTCAGATCCATTTTTCACGCTTCTCACGTTAACCTCAACTTTTCACACGATCATTCGCAACCCTATTTGTGTGACGATTTGTCATTATTGTTTCACGATTTCTACTATTTGTGTCACGATTTCTTCTTCACGATTTCTGCTTCACGATTTGTGCTATTTGTGTGACGATTTATCCTGTTTATGTGTCGATTTCTAATTTCTGCTTCACGATTTCTTAAATGGTAAATTACATATTTTATTCACATTAAATGTTAATTTTATAATTGTTTATAAGAGAAAATTAAAAATAAAAATCAAAGAAAGGGTATTTTGCCATTTTTCATAATTCCATTCCGATTCTATTATAAACCAAATAGATAGATTACAATTCATTGGACAAATTACATTCCATGTCTTGCCAACTAAAGAGTTGGTCAAACCTGATAACATTTCATTCAAATTACTTTGACAGATTCCATT
Source organism: Saussurea involucrata (assembly GCA_033807775.1). Taxonomy (NCBI): domain Eukaryota; kingdom Viridiplantae; phylum Streptophyta; class Magnoliopsida; order Asterales; family Asteraceae; genus Saussurea; species Saussurea involucrata. The sequence goes on along the minus strand of CM066314.1, from coordinate 157,060,891 downwards.
CTTGCATAAATCATTCTGCGAACCAAACGCCCCCTAAGAAAATGGCCTTGGTGAAATGGAGAAAGTGTCTGGCCAGTAAGAGAGACGGGGGTCTTGGAATTGGAAGCTTGTTACGTTTAATAGAGCTCTTCTCTTTAAGTGGATATGGCGTTTTCGGATGGATCAAAATGCATTATGGGTCAAAGTAATCAAGTCAATTTACAGAAAATGTGGTTTAATAGAATCGTGATCTATTCATAAGGAGTCAAATTTTATCTAGGGTGGCATACTGAAGGTTGTTTATCAATTAGAAAACAAGGATATAAATCTCTTGTCTTTCTGCAAGAAATAATGGGGGATGGGAGTGATATTCTGTTTTGGGAAGATGTATGGTTGGGAGAATATCCCCTCAAAATGAAATTTTCGAGGGTGTTTGCGCTTGAACAGGATGAAATGGCTACGGTTATAGAGCGTGTGAAATGGGATATTGGAGTCCGTTTTTGCGAAGGTTGTCGAGAAGCGGTTTGGAGGCGGACCAGATGTTAGCTCTACAGAACCTCCTTAGTAGCATAACACTTTCTAGTATAAGGGATAGATGGTATTGGGGCATTGACGGCTCGGGCGACTTCTCGATGGATTCCACGCGAAAGTACATTGATTCTAAAATCTTGGTGGTTAATCAGGCTCCTAGTAGATTGGAACAAACTGATGCCCATAAAGGTCAATGTCCTTCAATGGCGTTGGCTCTAAATAAGATCCCAACTAGGGATAATCTTGTGAAAAGAGGTATTGATGTGCACCCCATTCTCTGCCCGATCTGTGATTTGGATATCGAATCGGTGAATCATTTGTTTTTTGAATGTCACTTGGCTCGAGATATTTGGAAGGAAATTGCCGGTGGTGGAATTTAGATATTCCGACTATCAACTCTAACTCGGATTGCACGGTGGTGGATCTTGTTGAGAACCAAGAACATGGATACTTCTTGTCTTGAGGCGATCATTGTTACGGCTCTTTTGTAATAACCTCAAACTGAATATTTTAATTTAAATGGAAGTTAAGGGTGTACTTGTATATTGTGAATTGTATGGGGTTAAAATTGAAAAATGGGAAATTAATTCCCTTGGTGCGCCGCTCTTGTTGAGAGAATAGGAAAAACATTTTTTTTGTTTTAGGGTTTGGTGGGTGTTTGCTGCACATCGTGAGAGAGAGGAGCAGAAAGAAAGAAAATGCCATGGAAGGTCATGTGTGTTTTTCGAGAGAGAGAAGAGAAGAGAAAGAAGAAACGATCTTGCGTGTGTGTGTTTCTCATCGAGAGAAAGAGGATGCGGGAGAGAGAGAGAGACTGAGAGAGCGAGAGAGAGAGGCGACGAGGGAGAAGCTGAGAGAGAGAGAGAGGCGACGAGGGAGAAGCTGAGAGAGATAGAGGCTGCGGGAGAGAGATAGACGACGAGAGAGAAGGGACAGCGAGAGGGAGAGGCAACGGGGAGAAGGAGATAGTGGTCGTCGGCTGTTGGCTGCCGGTGGTGGTCGCCGGAGGTTGGCTGTCGGTGGTGGTCGCCGACGGTGGCGGGGTTTGGCAGCAGCTTTCCGTTTCGTGAGGTTTTATTCTGGTAAGAAACCATCCCCTTGCGTTTCTCTTTGGCAAGTAATGCTAGATTTGTAGGTTTCTAGTTGTTCTTGGTTATGTAAGTGAGAAATCCAATAAGGATATTAATAGGGTTTTGATTCAAATTCTTACTGTCAAAGTTAAATTAAATGTTTATAAGGGTTCTTGATTGGGGAAACAGTTTGTATCTTTTATTAAAAGAAGAGTTGTCATAAAAATCGTGTAGAGTTAAAATAATGGCAATGTGAGTTTTAGTTCGTAATCGCCAAGTTCCGCAACGCATTGATTTCGGAAGTTGAGTTCCGTAAGTGTTGATTTCGGAAGTTGAGAGTTCCGCAAGTTATGTGAGTATGGACCGAGAAAAGTCTAATGTTGTTAATGGGCTCCTCAATCAATTAAGGTGTTGGGCCGGAAGATTTATTTTCCTTTTTGGGCTTAGTTATTATTAAAGTCTATAATTATTTAATAAGGGCCTAGTACGTAATTGATAGTCTATTTATTTAATTTGGGTCATATTATTAGTAACGTGATCCAGTGTTATATTTTTATGTTGGGAACCTAGAGTCGGGTAAATTAATGGATCAGGTATAGCATTTCAAATGGATGGGTAAGCAAAGACCATTAATTATGATTTGTGGACTTGAAGTGTAATCTACCAACTTAGATAAGTTTGGGTTGAGTTCGGGATCTAACTCGAGTAATAAATGAACGAATTATGACGTACGTTATTAATATAATAGGTGTTCCACCTAGAGATCGGAAGGGTAAGTGAGGAGCTTTGGAGCAAACAAGCCAGGTGAGTTTTCTAAACTAAAACGTGCGGCTTTTAATATGTTTTCTAAAGCGAATATATGATGAGAAATGTCATGCTTTATGCTTATGCTTTAATTGCATGAATTGATGTTTGAAATTTTACGTGGGATATATGCATACATTGATTTTGATGTAAATTGACTAAGTCGGGGGGGGGGGGGGGGGGGTGTGCCCGCCAACTCGTGCCGGGGGGGTGTTCCCGTTTTTGCCAGGGGAGGTGTGACCCTGTAAGGCAGCATGAGACTGACTCGTTGTCACCTTAGGGTGACTTCAGGGTGTCAATTTATAAGGGGCGGATCTGTATCCGAAAACGATCTTATCTGAACAGTTTTATGAAAGTTTTATGCTGAAAATGATAAACTGTTTTAAATGATTTGATAACTGTTAGGAGGGACTCACTAGACCTTATGGTCTAACTCTCGCATTTTTCAAACTAAAACCTTTTCAGGAAAGCGGGTGATGAAAGGCTCTAGCAAGTGAGCAAGGAGCTAGCGAGGCAGTTTGATAGTATAGCGACACTATAGTACTGTTTAGTTTATTTCTCAGTTGTATAGGTTGTTTCCGCCAACCACTTTTGTTATAATGTAAGGAAATTTTGGGTCCCGATTCTGGGATACTCTATGTTATATGACCTTGCGTGTTTTATTTATAAGAAATGAAATGTTTAAAATGTTGGGTTGTTATAGTTGGTATCAGAGCCATAGTTTAACGAATTTAGGTGACCGGACGGGCCTAAACTTAAACTTTGGAGTAGAAATCACAACTGAGAATAGGAGATGCGTTAGGAGGGCACTATTGTAGATACAGAAAATGCGTTAGGAGGACACTATTGTAGATATAGGACTAATAGGGTACTGAGGACTGTCATGTAAGGTAAGTTTGAAATTTCACCTGGCCAGTGAAATTGCGAACTTACAGGTACATGTATGTGCTTAACCTGCCTTATTATTCTGAAGTGGTAGTCAGACACTAATGTTTATGTCATGTTCCAATCCTTTGAAATGTCAGCAAGAGCCCTGAGGGATAGACTGAGACACCTTGTTGGGGGAGCTTCCTGAGAAGTCACTTATGATGTGATGTATGTATACTCCATAGAAAATAAATGTTGTATAGAGTGTTATGAGTTGTCTAGAGGTAGTTCTTCGTGAATTCGGAGCGGATGAATGTTCGAGTTTAAGTAAGACTCCTGTTTCGGGAGAGTTCCAGTTCTAGAAATCATGGAATAAGATCAGTCGGGGTGGTGAGGAAGGACTGTGTCGAAATCTTGAAAGTATCAATGGAGCTCTGAATTCTTAATCGAGCTTTCCAAGGGCAGGGTAAATGAAATAAGATGCTTATAGTGAAATGAAACCTTGTAGAATTGGAAAATGAGATAGTTGATTTATAACGAAATAGTATGAAAGGGTGAGTACGTGAGATGTGGAAAGCGTGTTCAGTCAAAGTTGTTGCATGACCGAGAGGGCGACCTTTGGTCGTAGGTAAAGTGTCAAGGGTAAGTTGCGTGAGTAAAGCGGTTGACCTTGTTATAGTGAGTAGCCTTCAATTGCAAGTAGAGTCTCATGCATGGAGTTCTTTTATGTAACATGAAATTTCCACGAACTAAGTAAAATGTGTAAATATAAGTTTTGATCGAAAATGAGTCAGAATGTGCACGCGTATGTTCAAAGAAAAGGTGATTTCATTCACTTTGCACATTTAAAATTTTGAGCTTAACGATTTGCAGAGTATTTCACACTTTTAATGATAAGTTAAATTGTAACAAAAAGGTTAAGAAAAACATTTGCCAGCAAAACTTTTACAATCAAATGAGTATTGACCTGTTGATATCATACAAAATGAGTGTGAGAACCGACTGGTTTATCCCGTGTCAGTAAATTCTTTCAAAATTTTGTGGTATAGGAGATTTTCTTTCAATGTGTTACTGTTGTAACAACGTCGTTCCGATTGAGTAAAATTGAGTTTTACGGATAGATGCATGTACACGATTCTCGAAATCGTTGTGCATGGCATTGCAGTTAGGAGGATGGGATCGTGTGTACCCAAGCTAGTTGCAAATGTGGTTTATTAAATTGATAAAGTGTGCAAAATGATTTATTTAACGTATTGTCATGCATGAAGGCTACGAACTCACTAGGTCATAGAATATTACATGTTAAGCTAGAGCAGAACTTCAAGAGTGGAAAGTTGTTGGGCAATCAGGAAAGAATGTTGTAGCTTTAGTATTTGTGTTCAAGAGGAAAGGAGAACGGTAGTAGAGTCAGTGGTGGATTATAGTATCGGTTGTATGAGGGCTTGCACCTTGGTTCGGTAACTGGAAGTACGGTTGTCAAGGGACGGTTGTGTCCAAAGGAAGGACTTGAAGCCTTCAAGGTGATGGTTTTAGCAACTCGTTATGAGTAGTGTGGTGAGGAAGAATGAAATGCCTTTGGCGTGGGAATATGAGTTTTGGGGTGAGTTTGTAATATTGATGTTATATGAGTAAGTTTTGTTATAAGGGCGGCGGATTTTGAAGTTGATTATGATATGTTTATAGGATTAGGTTCCGTAAGGGAACCCATGTTAAAGAATAGGTTAAGGAGGTAGTTACAGGTCGACTATTGATGTTGAAGTCGGCAATCGTGTAAGATGGTTAAGGCCGAAGACTTGAACCAGAAGAGTGAAAGTTGATAGAAAACCTTGTGGGGGTGCTAAGTTAGTAAGAGACCGTTGTTGTTGAATAAGCGTTCTATTTATGAGGTATGGAGGGTTCGTAAAAAGGATAAGGTATGTAGCACGAGCGAAGTGAGTGTAGAGATTATATCGATATGTGAAAGAATGTGCCCTGTCTAAGTATGGTTCGGAATCACCTTGATCTAGCAAGGATTGAATATGTTTGAGTTAGTCGGGAACTTGTGAGTTGTTGAGTTAGAGTTGGGGAAGGAAAAAGTAACGAGATATACTCGAATATTGTGTACGGGAGAATATGAAGGAAAGTTTAAATTGTGTAAGAATGGCCATGAGAGATTTGGTCTGCAGTGTGATGTTATGGGTGAGGAATGTACAGTTATGTAATGACATTAATTGCCAAGTTAAATGTACCAGCTAGTATCGTAGTGAGGTGATGTTAGAGAGGAAGAAAGCATCAGATAGAAGCTTTTAGGGGTTCGGATGAGATGTACGATCTATTAACCAGATTGTTGGAACACATAGGGTGTAAGTTGACTTCATGGTGTGATTATGTTCAGGATAGAAGGACGGAGTAGTGGTGGGAGATTACCCGAAGGAGAAACCAAGTGTTTTTGGTTGTAAGATTCGCTAAGTAGGTATATGTTGAGATCATTGGAAGTTTAAAGAGGATGAAGAGTGTGTTAGTCAAATTGTGTTATAGTAAATGCTAAATCTCTAAAGAGTGTGAATTGTTTCTTATGTGTGAGGGAATGATCCTAGAAGGAAACAGTTGGAAATTTGGTTATGTTTAAAGAATGACATGATGATGATTATGGGTCGGAGTGGTAGTATGATCATTAGTTGATTTGAAACGTCATAATAGATGTATAAGCCTTTGGTTGGTTGAATAAAATTTTATGGATCTGAAGTAATGACATTTATTTGTTATTACAGGATGTGTTGCAATCCTACCGAGATTCTTACTAAGAATTGATAACGGAGAATCGATATGTTAAAGTGAGAAGTTGATGAGAGTATGAGGGAATAAATAATTCTCAAATTATTTTGGAAATTTTGAATTTGTTGGGTTACTCAGTGGGAGTTGTTGGTTAAGAAATCAGTTTTGATTGATGAATTTTGTGATTACCAAAATAGCGAGATATTGATATTAAGTTATTAAATATGATAATTTATGGTTGATAGAACGAGATAAACTACATCTCAATTGGAGTTTATCATTTGAAATAAGTTGATAAATTATATTTGAAATGAGTTGGTCAAGTTAAGGTTGCTTGTGATAAAGAGAATGAATTTTATTGTTTTATGCGGTAAGGATCGGTGGTAATATATCGCACTATTCGGAAATGCAGTTGAGAGCGAAAACTGTTTTTGTGGTCGTGAATCAGTTAAGGATAATTAGGGGGTGGTAAGCATCGAGATGCTTACAACCTCTGATTTGCATATTATGATTTATAAGATGGATTACGAGAATTCTTGAGGAAGTGTTATCGAGAATGACACGCTGATCGTTAAAGAAATTTTAGGGCGAATCTAAGTAAGATAGCGAGGAGGACTTTATATAAAGATATCCAATCGTATGGTCTTTGTAATTAATCGAAAGAATATTGGAACCCGAGGTTCGTAAGGCCCCTGAATTAATAGATTTGATTGGAAGATGAAATATAAGATGATTGGGTTTTCCTGTTAAACAGAGATTGCAAGTTTAATCAGAGTTGCGCATCCAAGGCGTGCAAGTATGTTGTTATTGTTTTGTTATTAGAAAGATTTATTCCGAGAGTTGAGATTTAAGCTTTGATAACCAATTTCGCCAGTTAGTATTAGAGTGAATTCCGGGACGGAATTCTGTTAAGGAGGGGAGATTGTAATAACCTCAAACTGAATATTTTAATTTAAATGGAAGTTAAGGGGTGTACTTGTATATTGTGAATTGTATGGGGTTAAAATTGAAAAATGGGAAATTAATTCCCTTGGTGCGCCGCTCTTGTTGAGAGAATAGGAAAAACATTTTTTTTGTTTTAGGGTTTGGTGGGTGTTTGCTGCACATCGTGAGAGAGAAGAGCAGAAAGAAAGAAAATGCCATGGAAGGTCCTGTGTGTTTTTCGAGAGAGAGAAGAGAAGAGAAAGAAGAAACGATCGTGTGTGTGTGTGCTTCTCATCGAGAGAAAGAGGTTGCGGGAGAGAGAGAGAGAGGCGACGAGGGAGAAGCTGAGAGAGATAGAGGCGACGAGGGAGAAGCTGAGAGAGATAGAGGCAACGAGGGAGAAGCTGAGAGAGATAGAGGCTGTGGGAGAGAGATAGACGACGAGAGAGAAGGGACAGCGAGAGGGAGAGGCGACGGGGAGAAGGAGATAGTGGTCGCCGGCGGTTGGCTGCCGGTGGTGGTCGCCGGAGGTTGGCTGTCGGTGGTAGTCGCCGGCGGTGGCGGGGTTTGGCAGCAGCTTTCCGTTTCGTGAGGTTTTATTCTGGTAAGAAACCATCCCCTTGCGTTTCTCTTTTACAAGTAATGCTAGATTTGTAGGTTTCTAGTTATTCTTGGTTATGTAAGTGAGAAATCCAATAAGGATATTAATAGGGTTTTGATTCAAATTCTTACTGTCAAAGTTAAATTAAATGTTTATAAGGGTTCTTGATTGGGGAAACAGTTTGTATCTTTTATTAAAAGAAGAGTTGTCATAAAAATCGTGTAGAGTTAAAATAATGGCAATGTGAGTTTTAGTTCGTAATCACCAAGTTCCGCAACGCATTGATTTCGGAAGTTGAGTTCCGTAAGTGTTGATTTCGGAAGTTGAGAGTTCCGCAAGTTATGTGAGTATGGACCGAATTGGTTCATGGGCCGAGAAAAGTCTAATGTTGTTAATGGGCTCCTCAATCAATTAAGGTGTTGGGCCGGAAGATTTATTTTCCTTTTTGGGCTTAGTTATTATTAAAGTCTATAATTATTTAATAAGGGCCTAGTACGTAATTGATAGTCTATTTATTTAATTTGGGTCATATTATTAGTAACGTGATCCAGTGTTGATATTTAGGATCCAGTGTTATATTTTTATGTTGGGAACCTAGAGTTGGGTAAATTAATGGATCATGTATAGCATTTCAAATGGATGGGTAAGCAAAGACCATTAATTATGATTTGTGGACTTGAAGTGTAATCTACCAACTTAGATAAGTTTGGGTTGAGTTCGGGATCTAACTCGAGTAATAAATGAACGAATTATGACGTACGTTATTAATATAATAGGTGTTCCACCTAGAGATCGGAAGGGTAAGTGAGGAGCTTTGGAGCAAGCAAGCCAGATGAGTTTTCTAAACTAAAACGTGTGGCTTTTAATATGTTTTCTAAAGCGAATATATGATGAGAAATGTCATGCTTTATGCTTATGCTTTAATTGCATGAATTGATGTTTGAAAATTTACGTGGGATGTATGCATACATTGATTTTGATGTAAATTGACTAAGTCGGGGGGGGGGGGGGGGGGTGGGGTGCCCGCCAGCTCGTGCCGGGGGGTGTTCCCGTTTATGCCAGGGGAGGTGTGACCCTGTAAGGCAGCATGAGACTGACTCGTTGTCACCTTAGGGTGACTTCAGGGTGTCAATTTATAAGGGGCGGATCTATATCCGAAAACGATCTTATCTGAACAGTTTTATGAAAGTTTTATGCTGAAAATGATAAACTGTTTTAAATGCTTTGATAACTGTTAGGAGGGACTCACTAGACCTTATAGTCTAACTCTCGCATTTTTCAAACTAAAACCTTTTCAGGAAAGCAGGTGATGAAAGGCTCTAGCAAGTGAGCAAGGAGCTAGCGAGGCAGTTTGATAGTATAGCGACATTATAGTACTGTTTAGTTTATTTCTCAGTTGTGTAGGTTGTTTCCGCCAACCACTTTTGTTATAATGTAAGGAAATTTTGGGTCCCGATTCTGGGATACTCTATGTTATATGACCTTGCGTGTTTTATTTATAAGAAATGAAATGTTTAAAATGTTGGGTTGTTATATCTTTGGTGTATCTGGTCTCACTGGAATGGGACACTGTTTAGAAATCCTAAACCCAGGAAGGCGGTGTTGTGGGATAATATTCTGACTCTTTCATGTTTTTGGATTACTAGTAGGAGTATAAAGTATAAGATAAAATGGGTAACGTGGTTGCAAAACCCTAGTATTGCCAGTTCTGCTATGTAATTTCTTCCCCTAGTGATTTACTAATCTTAATAAAATCTCTGCCGTTTAAAAAAAAACATAAAATCGTGTTATAAATTCGACAAAAACAAAGAGTGAAGAAAAAACATTAAAATCGAGATATATTACACTGCATTGTGCTGCGCGCATTGGACGAGTACACTTCTAGTACTTTAGTAAACATATAAATTATTTTAATAATACAATCAATGTTGAAATCAATAAAATGGAAAAGTTGTTGGAATTAAATATAATTCTTTCTAAAAATGTTAAATTTTAAATATATATTTAAAAAAAATTAGAGTCGGAGATGCTCTTATCACTTAAAATTTGAAACATGAAGGTACATAATGTTTTCTTGAACCTTTTTTCTTTTTATATCAATAAATTTTCTGATGAATTATATTTTAATTTCTTATATAATAATAATAATAATAAAATGTTAAATAATCATATCTAAGAAAATACTATATAAAATTAAATTAGTGCATTTAAAATTAAAATAATAAACAATAAAACTATATTCAACCAATAAAAACGAATTTTCCATGTTTTATATGCAACTTAGGGGCCGTTTACCTAATCACTTACCCGGGTAAGTGCTTACTGGTAAAATTCAACACTATCACTTACTTTCAGGATAAGATTTTAGTCCACCAAAATGGTATCGTATGCAACAATTTAGCCGGTAAGCGCTAACCGTGGTAAGAGCCGTCACACTCACTTACCGGGTAAGACTCTCGATCCTTACTTTCGACTCTCAGCTCTTACCGGGTAAGATTCTTAGTCTTTATCATATTCATTTGGTAAGTTAATGTGATTTGGTAAGCACTTACCCGAGTAAGCGTTTTGTAAACGGCCCCTTAATATTTCACATCAAAAGATTAATTCCACACCAAGAATATAATTAATGATGTTATATGTCAAAGATTTTCTTGATCTTTACATGTTATTTTTTGTATGTCAAAGATTTTCTTGATCTTCACATGTTTTCAATATCAAATATTTTTAGATAAAAACATGAATATATATATATAATTATATATTGATTAAAATAGTTCATTTATATAAATTTATATGAACCATTATACATACGATATGGAACCATGTGATAATAACAGTTATTAAGATAATAGTGAGAATATTTTGAACCTTTGGATGAGTTGATGTTTTCATTTAACTTTATTTTTCCAACTACTTTCGGTACATTCAACTAGTCCATATGATAATTAATTAAAAAATAGTTATATATGAATCACAAAGGCTCGTATATGAATCACAAAGGTTCATATATGAATCAGTTAATTGGTTCAACTGATTCATATATGAACCTACAGTTAATTAGTTCATATATGAAACACAAAGGTTCATATATGAAACACAAATGTTCATATATGAATTAGTTAAAAAGAGTTCACATGTGAATTACATGGGTTCACATATGAACAGATAGTTCATATGTGAATCACACAAGTTCATATATGAACTTGTCTCGTGTTTTTGTAAAAGTTACGAAACTGCTCTTCTATTTTTGGAACATCCGCAACTTTTGACCAATTAAAGCCGATCTTGATCGAATAAATGGTCAAAATTACTTCTCTACTTCTCATATATTTAGCACTTCTCAAATGAACCTAAGGATATATATATATATATATATATATATATTATATGTTGAATTTTATAAGATCATGTTTTTTTATTAAATCAATCCACATCATATAGAACTAAAAAAAAGAACAACAAATAGTTCCAAGAAAGATTTGAAGTCCCCTTCTACCCATTGTTATGGAGTGTGGGGTCCTAAGGGGTGGCCATTTTCATGAAAGATGATATAACAATTGATGAAGTCAAGATTTTTATAGATCATATGAAATTTATTAACCTTGATATCAAATCTTTGTTTTCTCAATCTAAGAAAGAAAGAGACATAAATGACTTAGCAATGTGTCGATGACAGCGAATCGTCGTGAAAGATTTCGCTTACATAATTTCTTTCAGAATCTTGTATATCAGTACCAATGTTTCGAAAAGATTTGTTAAGTTGAATAAGTTAATGTGGAAAATGACAATCTACTATTAAAAGATTTTGATCTTGTAAATTTTTTATGTATTTATACAAAAACAGTCTTAAATACGACGACTAAAAAATAAAATCATCGTAGTGGTCCAAAATATAACATAAAAACACAGAAATAAAATCTACACGACATTTTGTCTTCATTATTGAATAGTTTTTAAATATTTTGATTCATTAAATATGTTATGAAATATCATATTTTAAAATTTTTGAATAGTTTGAAAAACAAAACATCCCACAAATCAAAGATGAAGAATGGTATCATCAAATTATCTTCAAAAGATTTAGATTACATCATTGTACTTGGACTTTAATTTCTATTTTTTCTTTTTCTGCTTATTTATTTTCTTGAAAATCATAGTTGCATTGACTTTGACTTTTGTTCTTTTTCACCTTCAATAACCATTTGCATTGTGAATAATGAAGATGCAATGAACCTTGAGAATCTTCAGTTTAATCAGATATATAATTTCCCTGTAAGCGCTAACTGTCGTAAGAGTCTTCGCTGTCACTTACCGGGAAAGACTCTTGTCCTTGCTTTGGCTCTTACTGGATAAGATTCTTGGTCGTTGCCATATTCATCCGTAAGGTAATGTGACTTGATTAGCGCTTACTCGAATAAGCGTTTGGTAAACGGCTCCTTAGTTAACCTAGTGGTTAGAGTTACTTTTTGTATGTGTGGGAATCATAGAACGAATCTTGGGGGTGGTTGTTTTTTTTAATCATAATCCTTCCTTTTTGAAAGTTCTAGGCTTCTAGTCTTTATATTTTTATCCTTAAAAACATGTTTACTATATTTATATTTATAAATGTTTTATAAAGACTACTATATCCATGTTTTTATTACCAAAAACAATAACATTTGCAAATGTTTTAAAAAAAAACTTATTACATCAAAATTAATATCATTATATAAAGTTTAAAAAAATATAATTTAAAATTTTTATATTGTTAATTTTTTATAGTAAATTTTCATGATGTCAGTTTTCGTTAAAGAGTTGTGAAATTTATTTTCCGCTCATGTATATAATACAACATTAAATTGACATTATTCATTTTATGGTTACAAATTTGTTAAAATAATGTTAGTTTGATGATAAAGATATATTTTGAGCTTCGATTAAAATTATAAAATAAAAAGTTATCTCCACAAATAAAAGACACAATATTCATGGTTTTTTTGCCTTCTTATCTACACAATTATCGCACCTAAAAGTTCCTCTCAAAATTTCATGTGACTTGTGATAACAAACATTAAGTCACATATCTCACATTAACATTTGTTTGATTGCCTTAAATCGACAAGTTAATTTGATTTCGTTTATCATCTTCCAACCCCTCCTAACTTAGAATCATGGCTACGCCCCTACTTGACCAAATGGTCGTTGTATCAGCGGTGACCGAGTTACTAGTAGAACTAAATATTAATTATTAAAAATTAACTATTACTAATATCAATAAATATTAATTATTAATTATTAATTAAATTTTAATTATACATCCTAATTTTTAATTATTAGAACTATGGTTAATCATATCAATTATATTATTGTTTTTTTAATATTAGTCAATATATCAAGTACTATTTTTTTTAATTATTATTCAATTATATATTTTTATTTATATTATATCTAATAGTATTTAAAATCACAAGTCAATGTAGTTTTTTCTCAAATTTGTTTAACAAATTCAAATGTAATAGCATATATAGTAATAAAGTTTAAATTCTTTTGATTAACATATTATGTTATTAATTTTTTATTTACTATCTTTTATGTATTAATTAACATATTATGTTATTATTAAATTTGTTTTAATTATATTGTAACTGATTGTATTTTCAAAATGTTCTTTTTAATCATTTTACATGTTTATCTACTAGTTTTTGTTAAACATGATTTATTCATCAGTTAGTTTATCAGCTACCATAAAGTGTCAGTCATCAGGTAGCTTATTAACTAGTTTGTCAAACATAGCATTAGACTTTCTAAAATATATAAATCAAATATTTATAAATATATATATATAGGACGATAATCAAATGAGAACCACAAATATGTTACAAACCCGTGAGAACCAATATAAAAATATTTGTTTACATGATTTTTTTTCATCAAAACTTATGATTTAAGATATTGTTACACATATGTTCGTGTTCACCTTATGAAAAGAATACATGTGAAAAACGAAATTTGTTTCACCTAGTGAAATGAAAAATACTCGTAAAAAATATTCACATGGTGAAACAAATCCATGTGAAACTATCATATTATGAAACACATATATTGTGAGGGTTAAAAAAATATCAAAGTTTCACAACAAAAACATGTGAATGTATATTTACATTCACAGTGTTTTGATGTGAAGGTTCAGTGATATTTATGTGGTTCTCACGAAAACAATTTATTCTCACATGATCCAAATAAAGAGTCATAAATTAGATTATAGGTCAACATAAAATCTAACCATATCTAAGAAAATGAATTCCAAGATTTCCTTTGCAAATAACACACCAATAAGAGAAGATCTATTCAAGAAGACCAATTCAGGTCTACAAAGAGATTTGGGCCTTTTGTTAGATCATCATCTTCATTGGGTCAAAGTCAAACATACAACAAAAACATGTGAATGTATATTTACCTTCAGTATTTTGCTGTGAAGGTTCAGTGATATTTATGTGGTTCTCACGAAAACAATTTATTCTCACATGATCCAAATAAAGAGTCATAAATTAGATTATAGGTCAACATAAAATCTAACCATATCTAAGAAAATGAATTCCAAGATTTCCTTTGCAAATAACACACCAATAAGAGAAGATTCTATTCAAAACATGAACAAAAAAGAAAGATCCCACCATTGGTTACTCCATATCTTTCTTTTGTCCCCTTGATGTTATATGTCCACATTGTGGTCCAAAACATGAAAACAACATTGTGGTCCAAAGCATGATGAATGATGATTACATCACCTTCCACAAGCACACATCATGTTGGTTCTTAACCTTATTGCATACAAGATTTGACCATTTGCAGGTCAACCCCTTTATTTATGTTCTCAAATTAAAAACAACTAAGATGATGTAAGTGTAGATATGGTTATTGATATGCACAATGAATAGTGAACACTATGCATAAAGGGTTGTTTAGCTAAATGACCTTCTGACAAGATTTGAGCATTTGCAAGTCAAACCCCTCATTTCCGCTCTCAAATTAAAACAACTAAGGGTCTGTTTGTTAGCAGCTTAATAAGCTTAACGAGACTCGCATCTTATTTGGTCAGCTATATACGACTGTTTCGTAGTGGCTTATTCAGTAAGATTCTAGTGGGAGATTTATACAAAAAGCCAAGTTTTTTTTCTAAACCTACCCCTCCCAGCACTCCTTCCATATATGAAATAACCCTCTCAAACAAACACCTTCCAAATCTATACAGACAGATTAATCCACACAGACAGCTTTATCCATACATGACTTAATGGAAAACCAACCAAACAGCCCCTAAGACTATCTAACATGTTTCTAAGCATTCTTCTGTTAAGTACTAGCAACTGTAGCATTCTCAAATCTGTTGGAAGGTCATTGATTTAATAAATAAAAACTGTCAGAAGATCATTTAAGTATATAACCCGTGCATAAAAGATTATGCAGAGATACAATCGCTAATCGCAAGTAAGTAGGGATGCATAAAAGGTCACTAGAGCTACAACACAAAGTCACAAACCATAGCTCAGATGGCAAAATCATATAATATATTTTGTGTCATATATCAAAGTTGATTTCAAGAAGAAAGAAAAAGGGTAAATTGGGTATTTAGTAACTGGTTTATGAACACAAAAACAGCTCTTTCTATCAAGGATACAGTTGGAAGTTTTAGAAATCCAACAGTCAAAATAGAAATACCATACTCTACCTCCAAATTTTACACCGCCGGGACCTTTTTCCCATCTTCAATAAAGAAAATCGCTGTTTCAGGAACCTATCATACGTACAACGCAACAATAGTTAGTTCACATAATATTATATATATATATATATATAGAGAGAGAGAGAGAGAGAGAGAGAGATGGAGGTTCAGGGGAAAACCCCAAATAAATGAAAACTTGAGGAACACCCTCGTGATCGTTCATCTGGACTGTATGCACATGTACATAAAAGTATTTGAAGTTGTTTTTTGGTTTTATGCACGATTGCATGATGCACATGTGCATGCTACAAATTACTTGTATTCACGTGTGCATGTCATCTAGATGAATGATTACGAAGGTGTTCCTCGGATTTTCATTTTTTTACGGTTTTCCCCTGAACCTGGCCCTATATACTATATATATATATATATATATATGAGAACACACATACTTCTACACCTCGTATTTCATATGGTAACTCGAAATATAAATTGGGGTGGTAGTACAATAGAGGGATGTTCAACAGAGAACAAGAGAAACCCCTATCAACCGGTGGGTCCAAAAAGTAGATGTTCAAAGATGGGCAAGATTTGAATGTAACCGCCCCTATAACCGTGTATTTAGTTTTGACAAAATGGACCCCTATTATTCACAACCATCGGATTAAAACAGATGGATGGTTCAGATTGGTTCCTTTGTTCTCTTTTTTCAGAACACATCCCTAGACAATAACTATCAAGCTCAAGTAAAAAGATAGTAGGTTTCATTACGTCTGGCCATGTATGCGTGATAAACTCCACAATGTCGTATGCTATGTCTCCTTGTACATCAATTTGATCTTTCTCGGTGGGCCCCTGTTTCACAAAGTTTCAATTATTCAAAAACGTTTTTTAATATCATGAAGCGTGCAACCGCTGAAAGTGTACCTTAACAACAGATGCTCCAGTCGCAAATTTCTTTCCAAGCTTCTTGGAAGCATCACTCAGTTTAATACCTGCAATGCATTATGAGAATCCAAGAAAATTACAAACGGGGAGACTTGAAGGCTCTAACCGAATGCATCAAAAACACAGAACATATCACCAACAAACCCCCAAACGAGTGTGTTAGTTGAGACCAATGTTGTTATAGCGGTCAAAATACAAAATAGCGGTCAGGACTGAGATTTGAAATAGTGGTTATCACGGTGGTCGGTGGTATAGCGGTCCAATTGTCCAAAAATAGTGGTTCATATAATAATTATTAGATTTATAATATATATATATATATGTAGGGTTGGGTTCCGGTGAGAAGTTGAGGTTAACGTGAGAAGCGTGAGAAGTGGTTATCAACCGTTGGATGAGAAATGCATGCACATTAGGATGAGATGCACCGAGATAAGATACACCGGATCAATTCCCTTTTAAGCCGCAATTCATAGGAGGACATTTGATTAAAATTGATCAACGGTTCAGATCCACTTCTCACGTTACCTCGGCTTCTCACACAATCCTTCGCCAATAGCGATTCATTTAATAATTATTAGAATTATACATTTTATATATATATATATATATGCATACATAAGTTAATGGATTAAAATATATATATATGTATCCAAAAATAGCGGTTGATTAATTCGTTGACAGTTAAGTGTTAACTTAATGGAGTAAGATAAAATAAAGGTCCAAGTAAAAATAAAAGCCCAAAAAAGACAAAAATGTAAGAATCAGATTCAAAAGAGGCCCAACTAGAATACCGGTATTGCGGACCGCTATTTTACGTCAAATATTGGTGAAAAGCGGGAAATTGCGCCACTATTCTCGGAACCGCAATTTACCACCGCTATTTTGTAAAGGGCCGATAACAGCTATTGCACCGCAATTTAAGGCATAGGTTGAGAATTTGTTTTCATAGGCCCGGGTTTGCAACATGGATAGGATTGGACCGATAGACGAGAGTGAGGTGGGCTGGTGAAAAAATTCTGAAACGTTTTAGGGTTTTAATATGATATGGGTAGTTTAGTAATCTACCAATCTCGTCCATTTCCCTGATTTTTGCCCGTGAACTAGTTGGGCAAGGGCAAAGGTACGGATGACCATAAAATTCAAGAAAAAAAATATTAAAGCATCATTGTCAACTATTCTAAGAGGGAAAGAAAGTTTCATTACACTTACCAAAAAGATCAAGGCCTTTCAGGGTGGTTATAGACTTTCGCTTGTTGCGAGTTACCTTCTCAATTATAACTTCTTGTTTTTCCTACACAACAAATTCATCCAAGTTTGATTCATATAGTTGAAAAACTTCAATAACAAACACAAGATTCGGATACTTTTAGTCACACAAATAGTTGTCATTCTTTACTACTCCCTCAATCCAAAGGAACAAAAAAACATTTCGACTTTTAGAGGCAAAATGGGATGCATTCTTTAGATTTTCCCAGAAATTTGTTACAGGTGCTATAAAAAAGCTAGATAGATGGGTTGTGCTGCATTTGCACATGCATTATACAAGCATAAGTATATATAGGGTTGGGTTCAAAACAGAAAAAAGTCAAAGTAAGAAAACACAAGAACACCTATATCACATATTCACATGTGATTTTACAGTCAATCGCATGTGATTATATATATCATAGTCAAGCGACCTAGGTCGCAGGCCAAGTCGTGTGCACACCCTTGGTTGACCCTATTCACATGTGAATTGACTGTAAAATCACATGTGATATAAGTGTTCTCGTGATTTCTTACTTTGACCCTGTTCTTCGCTTGAACCTCCCTCTAAGTATATAAACTTTATATAAAGAACTTGTCCGATTCATACCTTCTTTTTTAACTTGCCCCCTGGAAGTTTCTTTACTGGTTCCTGCTTTGGTGCTGAAGAGCCTGCAGCTAAGTACAAAAATCTAAGCACGCAGAAGCCGAACTTTAGAAATTTGTTTTTTAAAGATACCGAAAACAGAAGGAACAAAACATTGAAAGGAAATTTTATGATATAAATCATGAACATTGGTTTGGTTTAATATTCCTTTGTTGAACATTGAGAATAAATCATGAACCATGGAAAAGTCATTGTGAACATTGTTTGTGATCGAACAAACATTGAAAGGAAATTTTATGATATATGGTGCCGTTTTGATCTTAAAGAATGTTGAAAATGTATCGAAGATCCTAGAAATAACATCATTAGGATTTATGGGACTCGATATATATATATATATATATCAAAACGGGTACTGAAAGGATGGGCGATGTATTGCATCTTTGACGAAAATTGTCATAGGATATATGAGAACGGATAGAGACATTTAAGCTTTTGGATGAAGAAAAAATACGGATAAAGTCTTCCGCTGCAAGTAAATTACGAGATTAAAAAGCTAAAACCCCAATGCTTAATGCGTTTGTGCTCTTTAGTTGATATGTTTTTAGCACACCCTTCTCACAGGCATTAGGCATATCTTTTTTAATTTATTTCTCTACCCCTAATTTCTAAATTTATCATTATGAATTGTCATCACTTATTAAGGGTCTGTTTGTTAGCAACTTAATGAGCTTAATGGAGCTCACAAGTTATTCGATCAGCTATATATGATTGTTTAGTAGGGGTTGGGTTCCGGTGAGAAGTTGAGTTAACGTGGGAAGCGTGAGAAGTGGTTATCCACCCTTGGATGAACATTAGAATGAGATGCACCGAGATGTACCGGATCAATCCCCGTATCAAGCGCGATTCAAGGGTGGGCTTGAGATTAAAAGTGATCATCAAAGGTTCAGATCCACTTCTCACGTTAACTCAACTTCTCACACGATCCTTCGCTGTTTGGTAGTGGCTTAATGATATAGATAGTGGTATTGGCAATTGCTATGGTATTCATGTCTATCTCTTTTGTCATCCAAAGCCAAGAGAAAGGAAGTACAAAATGTCTCTTTTCTCATGTCTTCCTTTCTTGGGAAGTTATAACCTCTAGACATGGGTGTTCTTAAGCGGGTTCTGTTTAGAATTTAGAACATCCTAAGAAAACGTAGAAGTTTGGTGTGGTATGCCGCAGTCTTTTTGATATCCTACCAGTTTTTATATAAAATTTTAGAATTAGACCCCAAAGTAAGTTTTAAGAACATAAATCTGGTTCCCATTTTATCTTCAAAATTCAATCTCGTGAACATTAACATATCCTATATACCTAGCGCAATGGTGCACATTACAAGAACTTACGTATACAATATAGACTGATCATTATTGAAAGAAATTACAAATGCATGTGTGCAAGTTTACACCCATCATCACTAACTGACACATGAAACACAAACACTCTATCAGCTAGCTAATCATCCACACAAAGTTAGCTTTTCCCTATTGTACAAATAGCTATATAATTGGGTTTCATAAGCAATTAATTTCACAACTACAATTGAAAAGTTTCACATTTCCATGTTCTTAACTAATCCATGAATTCATCATGCACATGGATGGGTCATGTGTACATATGTTTGTCAGTATGTCACTATGTTGTCTGCACCAATTAGGGCACTTTCACAACTTGAACAGCATATATGCTACAGTGTATATGAATTAAAACAAATATAATCCAGATCTCAGAAGCCCTAAGAAATCAAAATTACCAGAAACCGAAGTGCCATCGGTAATCGAAGACGATTGGAGTTGATTTGAAACTCTATCTACTTCCTTCGCATTTGCGCCTAAATCGTTTCATAAAACCCCATATCACAAAATTGAAAAAACATTCAAATTCAATCGAAAAACGTATTTATTACCTTGAAGAAGATCGGGGTACAGCTCAGGTGCATTTTGGATCAACCATTGTTTGCATTTTTCAAAATCGGGTCCGAATTCACAGTACTCAGCGGGTAACCCGCAAACACCACAGTATAATACCTGAACGGGTTGGGGTTTTTCCGCCATTAGAGCAAACCAATTTTGATGTTTCCCTGTCTTATTGATTTGCAGTTTTTCAATTTGAGCTGAGGCTTTTGTGACTCTTTGTCAAACTTAAAATAGAATTGAAATGATTTTTGGTAAATTAATAGAATATAAAGTAAATTACGTTTTTCGTCCCTGTGGTTTGCTAAAAGTTGCTGATATCGTCCCTGTGGTTTCGAAATTTTGGTTTTTGTCTCTGTGGTTTGTAATTCGTTTCTATTTTCGTCCCTTAGGCTAAAACACTACTTTTAAGTATGAAGGACTAAAATAGAAATGAAAGGTAAACCATAAGGATGAAAAAAGCAATAAAATTTTAATATAAGGACAAAAAAGATGATAAATTATAAACCATAAGGATGAAAATCGCAATTTCAAAACCATAAGAACGAAAATAGAAGTTTTCAACAAACCATAGGGACTAAAATCGTAATTTACTCTAGAATATATTGGTTTTTTTAAAAGCCTAGACTTTAATCAAAAAGAATGGTTGTTTTAATATATTCCTTTGGTAATGGTGGGTGTTAATATTTCCATAACCACGAATAGTCTAGAATCATTACAGGTAAACCTTCTTATTATGACAGGTTTTATCCACCTCTAGATTTGACCCGAAGAAGATGGAATTGTGCAAATATTATGTATAGGATACTGAATTAGATTTTTCGAGCAAATTTAAGAGTTGCACATATATCACATAAATTGAGAGAAGGTAGATTGAAGTGGTTGGGTCATGTACTCGTGATTCGTGTAACATCCCAGGCCAACCGTACCAGATATTGTCCGCTTTGTCCGCACACCTGGACTCACGGTTTTAAAACGCGTCTGATAGAGAAGGTATCAAGTCCCTTATAAGACAACATTTGTTCCCCTCCTCAACCAATGTGGGATCTTACAATTCGTGAGATGGAGTTTTATGTAGAAAGTTTAAAAAAAAAACTTTTGATCCCCAATTACAAATTACACTAATTTCATCTATGAAAAAACTATTTCAAACAAAAATCTTCTTTATTTATACTGACAGTTTTATTTATACAAGATTTAACGAAAAACTAATCAACTAACCCCTAAAAGTTATATTTATTGCAAATTTTAAAAAGAAAAGTAAAGTGTGTTTGTTGTTTTAAATAGAAACACAATTACTAAAATAAAATTTTGCTTACAATATGTTATTATTTAAAAACAAGCCTTATAAGACTAGGCCCCAACATTGCAGCATTACTTCATTATGGGCCATGGCAGATTGGCTTACTTTAGCCCAATAACATACTCAGCCCAATTGCCCAACTAACCAATACTCTTCTTCTTCTTCAATGGCTAGTAGACTAGAGATGGTCAAATGGGTCCGGCTCAGCCTGGGATCGGTTGATCGGTTTGGGCCCGTTGGTGCTTAATTGGTTACGATTTTTATCCAAAAGCAAGGATCGGCCTGGCCCGAGACCGGTTATGGGACCCCGATTTTTTATTTACATTTTATTTTTAAATGTATTTTTAAGTATATTTTTAAATAAAAATGAATTTGTTAGTGTATTTGATTTTGATTGACCCAATTATAATTAAAAAACGTATTTGTTAGTGTATTTGATTGATTCAAGTATACAAAAACGTATTTGTTAGTGTATTTGATTTACCAGATTCTTAGAAAAAATATTTTTATAAGTTAAAATTCAATTTTAAAAAAAATTAAAAAATAAATAAGTGAGACCGGTTTGGGCCCGGCCCGAGACCGGGACCGGTTCTCATCAACAGGCTTTACTAAGCATAATCGGGCCTTTGTATTTGGGTTTTAACAAGAACCGGTTACGAAATCACTATTTAGAACCGGGACCGGTTTCGACCTAGATCGGGAGCAATTTTTTGCCATCTCTAGTCCCTAGTAGACTATAGATGGCCAAACTCGGCACGGTCCAGTCCGGACTGAGAAACCAGGACCGATTGGAACCAACGAGGTTCGGTTAGGGACTTGCAGTCCTCGTTGGACCAGGACCGATTGGAACCAACGAGGAAACGGACCTCAAGATTTGGGACGAGACTGAAATTGATGGAACTGCTTACATTTCCAAAAATTTGGACTGAAATCGGTTTTTAGCCATCTCTGATCCCTAGTCCTAGTTCCGATCAAGCTCTGCGGCGTTAACCGGTGGCTCATCTAATGTCGTCTCCAACTATACCTTTTGTATCAAAAACAATTGTAATATGGAACTCTCTAAGTGATCACATGGTGATAAAGTTTGTTGAGGGTTAGGTTTGGAATCGAATCCCATGTGGGGAATGTTTCAGGGGACATGTTCTCTTTTTAGCATTTGCAAAACTCATGTTTTTTTAATTTACCATCAAAATATCTGAAATTTCATTAGATTATTATTTAAATTTAAAAAAATGTATTTAAAGACAACTCAACCCTAGGGTTCGTTCGTATATTGTAGGCCCTGGATAAGATGTAAAAATGGATCCTCGATAAGTACGATTTTTTTTTCAATATGTTATCTTTTATCGTCAGAAATAACATTGAGTTCAAGAAATATCAATAATTCATATAAAATTGTTTCTGATAATTTCTAGACGTAAAGTCAATCAATAATTATTTCTGAATTAATATTATCTATCGTATCATTTTTACTTAGCATCATAAATTCGTTTCACCGTCAAACACATCATATGATATAACTTTAATTTATAGACCAACATCATTTTATATAACAATATTGACTATTCAGAGTAACATTATATCCAAATTAATATAAATCGGTTGGGTTTCCATATCACCTCATACTAATGTTTTCACCATTTTAAACTTTATACTTTTACGAACCATCAATCTTATAATCAAAAGTTCATGTTGGTTATAACTTGAGATCTTATTCTTGTTGTATATATAAAAGAATACTTAAATTATGCATTCAATATTAGGTAATAAGGAAGTCCATAATGTATGTAAAAACAATGTTAGTTTTGAAATTCTAAATCTAAATATATGGTGGATAGTCTCATATGGTTGGTAATTATTTCAAAATGAATGAGTTTTCTTAGTAAATAACAAGAAATCTACTATATCCTAATATAAATGTTTGAGCCCTTAATGTGATGTTAAATTCCTTTTGGGTCCTATTAGATACTAAAAAAATTGTGTCTTCTTTATTGACTACTTTTTTTAAACAACTACTATATACTAAAAAAGTTTGAGCTCCAACTTTTGTAGGTCCTTAATATAATGTTAAATTTTTTTGGGGTCCTATTGGATACTAAAAAACTCTCTTTTATTGACTATTTTTTTAACATACTAAAAAAATTTGGACCCCTACTTTTTGTGAGTCTTTAATATAATGTTAAAATTATTTTTAGGTGCTATTAGATACTAAAAAAAAGTTGTGCACTTTTATTGACTAGTTTTTTTAAACTACTATTATATACTATATAATATATACTAAAAAAATTAGGTCCCTACTTCTTGTGGACTCTGAACGTGCGCCTGACCCACCCTCCCCTGGCACGCCTTCTCCAACCCACCTTTGTAAATACATAGAAATTTAAGTCATTTTCACTCCAAGTAAATTTGTAATTTTAAAAAAACAGAGGTCATCAAATTTGAGGTGTATATTTTTTGATCAAGAAGTTGACTATATTTCAAATACTATTATTTTATTCATTTTTTATGTATTGTTATATTTATTGATTAAGGCCCCGTTTACTAATCAATTATTACCTCTTACTGGGGTAAGAAACACTTACCTGAGTAAGAGGTCTGTTTGTTTACCAAAAAAAAAAGTGTTGATCGTGTGTTGACTTGGGACAGAGATGAAAAGGAATCTTACCATGGTAAGAGGCTATTATTTCAATCAGCACTTACCCCAGTCAGACCTCTTACCACAGTCAGCACTTACCAAAAAATTTGGTAAACAGCCCCTAAGTTTAGCAATATATTTATTATGAGTTTTTAAATTGTAAATTATATGTAAATATTTTTTATTAGAATATAAGATAACATAAACAGAAATGTGAATAATTTAAAATAATGTTATCAATGAAGTTTAAAGATACGTATATAAACTATTTCTATAATAATCTAATATTTACCAAAATTAATTGTCAGCATCAAAAATTAAAAAATCATAATATTGGCTATTAATATAATACTTATCAGTTAAAATGTTTTTAAATTTAAAAATACATTATTAAACAAATTATGTTAAAGATCAAATAATAATATTTATTAATTATAGAAAATAATTACATATTTTAATTAGGGAAATTAATTAAAATACCCTAAGTCCAACTTCGTGTTACCAAAATACCCAAAATCTCTCCCAGTTTACAAAAGGAATAAAGAAAGCTAATTAAATACACATATATTTAAATGTGTCTAAAGTTCTTATATTTAATGGTTTTTAGGGAACTTTAGACACATTTAAATATATATATATATATATATATATATATATATATGTAGTATATATAATTAACTCTTAGTGGGTTTATGTTCTCCTATATGAGAGCTTCGAAACGATATATAATGCGTCGAAAACGGAGTATGTGTGAATGAGATATCGATGCTCAAAGTTGAGTAAAAACCATGAAATTAGCAAAAACCAATTTGGGTGTGGGAAGGTGTCCCACATAGGAAGGAGAAGTGAACTTTATTTGGTTTATAAGGAAAGAAGTGTGAGGAGTTGACAAGCTCCTTGCATGGTTTTACTCCAACACCTACCTGCGCGCAGGGGGGGTGCCGATTGACGATTTCGTAAGCTAAAATCGTCGAACTTGTGTGCGAACGCGACCTGCGGACACGAATGCAGCTCCAAAATCTTGTGCTCACGCAGCTTGGTTTTGCTAAAATTTCTTTTGAACAGTTTGTATTTTTTTTTACTGAACAAAGACACAAAAAACAGGGACCAAAAATGTAATTTTTTTTTGCCCTATCGCGGGCTGCGATCGCGGGCTGCGATCGCGGGCTGCGATCGCGGGCAGGGACGAAACTTGCCAACGCGGGCAAAGTTGGGGGGCTTCGCGGGGCTTTTGGGTATTTTTGGACGAAACTACTATTTTTGCCACGTGGGCCTGGGCCCGCGATCGCGGGGCCCATCGCGGGTTTTTTGGGTATTTTTGTAAACTGGGAGAGATTTTGGGTATTTTGGTAAGAGATGGTCAAACTTGGGGTATTTTAATTAATTTCCCTTTTAATTATTGAGTTTTAACAAGATAGTATAATAGAGGCTCACTAAATTGTAAACCATGAAATTGGTGTAAACTATGAAACCTAATCTAGACCATTGACCATTTTAAGTAACAGACCAGATCATAGCGGTGGCAATGTGGTAATAATCTATGAAATTGGGGGCATTATGGTCAGAAGTGAATTATGAAAAGGGTAAAATAGAGAATTGTGAATCGGTTTGTATTTGGTAACTTTCACCAGAGCGTGAAATTAGGGATCCACGTCGATCCCTTCCATATTCTACGACGACCAAATTCAAAAAAATATCGAGATTCTACGAAAACTTGGTACGAAAACCTCTGAAGATTCTTGTGGTGCGATTCGGTTCATAGAAATGGCGGACCAAAACAGAGGCGTAAGAGTTTAGGGTTTTCATATGGTTTTGGTTAGTGGAGTCGATTTTCATATGATTTCGGTTAAGAGCAAACGTCAAATTCATATGAAAATTGTATTTTATATGACAAATTTTCATTTTCATATCTTTCACTTTCCACATATCAAAAGTCAGATTTCACATACCTAAAATTAGAGTTCATGTACTTGGAAGTATTCATTTCATATGAACCCAACATTTTTTACAGGAAAGTTATGAAATACCCAAATTCATCAAAGTAGAAACTGAAAGATATGAAAACCCCTTTCAAATTGGGGGTTTTCATACCCTTCGGACACAAATTCAAAGATCAATTTCAAATGGGGTTTTCATACCATTCATTTTTTATGTGATGTGAAATCTAAATTTGGTATGTGAAAACTGAAAGATATGAAAAATACAAGATTTTCATAGAAAATAAAGTTTTCATATGAATTCTTCACTGTAGTAGCATCGATTGCATCATCATCATCATCATCTTCGTTGCAACCGTATGTAAGAATGAAATCAGCGAAAACATCATCAACAAGCATGTCGTCGTGAATGGTTTCTTTGTCGTTTTCTTCATCATCCATATTGATCGACATAATCACAAACGCGAAAACACATAAATCTGGGTGTGGAACAGTAATGATGAAGAGACAAAAATGAAGAAGACGATGATGAACAATATCCGTATTTTTCTTCTTCCATGTTAGTCGACATGATGACGGCAAGTGGAAAACAAAGAGAAAAAACAAAATTGGTACGAAAATCTGGAACAAAAACCAGCTATAGTTATGGGGATGAATATGGGTTTTTCAAAACGGTTCAATGAAGAAGATGATGATGCATAAATCAGATATGATCAAAAAAAATAAAATATATATATATATATCACTTCCTAAAATAAAGGATTGTTATCCTTAATTATGTAATTTCCGAAAATAAAAAAAGGTGTGAAAGACTAATTTACCCTTAATGACATATTAATCTAGATTAAAAATCAATGGCTATGATGGGTTTACATAGTTTACACACATTTAGTGGTTTACATTTTATTATCCCTCTAGTATAATAATACATAAATGTGTTTTTTGGTATGTGGTTGGTGTTGAATTTTTAGGGGTTGTTTGGTTCTAGTTAGAAATGAAAATGGAAATAAATTTTTATTTCCTCAGTTTAATCTATAAATTAAATTTTGGGTTTATGGAGGAATAGACCAACTATATTTAATATAACAAAATGGTCATTTTATTATCAATCTTGTTGATTAGTGCTTAATACATCCAACTAAACATTCTTTAGTGTTTAATGACCCACCATTTTTAGTGTTTTTAGTGGATGTATTGGAAATGATCTAAGGAGGGAGGAAAAAAGGTTTAACATATGTTGAGTATAAATTATCCAAGCTTAGCGTATGTGAGGCTGTAAGCGAAATGTATAACTTTTATTGCATTAAGCATGACATTGTGAAGTCTCTTACCTACAGAAGTGTAACATGCTGGTTTTTATCCCAATTGAAGAAAAGCGTTGAACTGGGTGAATCAGTAAATGATGAACCAAATATGCAGTATGACTATAAACTATAGTGTCATGTGGTTGTGACATATGTTACAATAGCACCAATGGTACCGGAAGTGTGGTAGTCCCGACTATAGTGTCATGCAGTTGTGACATATGTCACAATAGCATTTGGCATTATCGAGTGTTTTGTCGTCCCAACGACTGTGTCATGAAGTTATGACAACTATAACTGGCATAATAACATCAAATGTACCGAAAAAATGATCGAGAAAACGGACGAAGAAAACCCTTGGTATCTTCGGGGGGAAGTGGAATGCAAAAATGACATTACCACTTTAGCCTGTCACTTTGGCACAGAAAAAAGGAGGGCATTATACATTCATTTGGTCATAACTCTCTCATTGTAGCTCCGATTTTAACGAATCTTTTTGCTATGGTCTCGTTTTTAGAGCTTTTCAAGGATAGATCATTGGTATTGAAGTTTATTGGTGGTACACGAGTATTTTGTGGTGGCAAGCTCTTCGTCTCTCTTTATTTTAAGCTAAGGTTTGGCATATTCTTAAATTTCTCTCGTCTCCCTTCCATGTTGCTTTAGGCTTTTGATCTTTGGAGGTAATTGAAACACTTTGCAAGTTTTGGATATAAGATTTAGGAGGTGTTGCTTGAAGATTCAAGTTTTCACCAACAAAACTCAAATTTTGGGTAAACCCAAGATTTAGCCTAAATCTAGCAAGGTGAGTTCAAGTTGATTTGTAGAAAATATGTACATGACAAAAATGTCAATTTTAAAGTATTTATGTGTTTTACTTGATATAGATCAAATGTGGGTTTATGTGATGAGTTTTGTCTATTTTGGGTATTTGGTTTTATAAATCTTGTGAAATCTTCATATGTGGGGTTTTTGAACATTATGATAAATAAATCATGTTAGTATGCTTCCTTGATAATTTAATGTATACATGGAAGTCATTTGACGTAAATATCCTTTTAGTGTATTTGATCTTATAAACCGTTGGAAAATGCATATTATTGTGTTATGAGACATTTTTGAAATATAGAGCACGAGTTCATTTGTAAAATGGTTTGTCTCAACCAATAATGAGTTGTGGGTTAATCATACATTTGGTCGTTGTGTTTGCATAATCGTTGGTTAAATGTGTTTTATTGTTTACACTGACTTTTAGTGTATTGTCAAGTAAATGTTGAGCTTTTGACTAAGACGAGTCTTGGGACATTTGTCCGGTTTTAATATCCCGTTGTGGAGTTTTGAGTATGATTTGCGTTTATAGCATATCATTAGAAAATTACATATTTTGAGTGGTTTGGTTATTCAATTGGAGTCATGTAATATCATAGACTACAATGCAATAGATCCATAAACATAAGAGTCAGTCTTTATTGGTCATTGGGTCATCGAGGGACTTATAATGCGGGCTCTTGAAGTCGAACATCTGCTATTAACCCTACGATGTAATTTATGAGTCAAATGTTTTTCATTTATAACAAATCACGAGGACAAAGGTGTAATTTACTTTACAATTTAAAATAGATATTTCATTGATTTAAAAACAAATTTGGTTTTTTTTTGAAGAAATAATTGAATTGCAAGTTGTCGGGGGTGACAAAATGAGCCCACTAAATATTGGGTGTCCTACGAAAACATCACATGCTAACATTACGTATATTACAAAAAGAGAATATACGGGATTTTGGACACGTGGATGCTGACAATAACTAACATGGTGATGACGTGTATAATTCATAGCCATTGATTTTAGAGAAAAATAAAAAACCCAAAAATCTTGTCATTTTAAATTAATAAAGGGTAAAATGTTTATCCGGGTAAGTGCTTTAAGTCACATTAGCTTATCGGATGAATATGGCAAGGACTAAGAATTTTATCCGGTAAGAGCGGAAGCAAGAACCGAAAATCGAAAGCAAGGACGGAGAGTCTTACCCGATAAATGAGTGCAACGACTTACCACGGTTAGCGCTTACTATAACAACCCAACTTTTTTAAACATTTCATTTCTCATAATAAAACACGCAAGGTCATAAAACATAGAGTATCCCAGAATCGGGACCCAAAATTTCCTTACATTACAACAAAAGTGGTTGGCGGAAACAACCTACACAACTGAGAAGTAAACTAAATTGTACTATAGTGTCTCTATACTAACAAACTGCCTCGCTAGCTCCTTGCTCACTTGCTAGGGCCTTTCATCACCTGCTTTCCTGAAAAGGTTTTAGTTTGAAAATGCGAGGGTTAGACCATAAGGTCTAGTGAGTCCCTCCTAACAGTTATCAAAGCATTTAAACAATTTATCATTTTCAGCATAAAACATTCATAAAATTGTTCAGATAAGATCATTTTCGGATATAAATCCGCCCCTCATAAATTGACACCCTGAAGTCACCCTAAGGTGACAACGAGTCAGTCTCATGCTGCCTTGCAGGGTCACACCTCCCTTGGCATAAACGGGGACACCCCCCCCCCCCCGGCACGAGCTGGCGGGCCACTTCCCGACTTAGTCAATTTACATCAAAATCAACGTATGCATACATTCCACATAAATTTTCAAACATCAATTCATGCAATTAAAGCATAAGCATAAAGCATGGCATTTCTCATCATATATCCGCTTTAGAAAAACATGTTAAAAACCACACGTTTTAGTTTAGAAAACTCACCTGATACGTTTGCTTGCTTTTCCCTACTCTGCTCTTTACTTCCAAATTGTCCACCTGAACGAGGGGGCAGATTTATAAGTTGACTAGGACTATCCGGACACTTCTCACCTGACACACAACTTTTCCGGACAGACTACCGGGTAAACCACACTTTCCGGACATCACTACTTTTCCGGACAACCACGCTTTTCCGGATGACTCCTATCCGGACACATTGAGATTACCGGACAACTTCTATTTTTCGGACGATTTACCTATCCGAATGGCATACTTATCCGGACGACTAAACTTATCCGGACAACACAATACCCGGACACCTTCCACAACCCGACCAAGAAGTTACCCGGACACCTTCACACTTGAAGGTTTCCGGACGAACGCTGGACGAGTTTAATGGTCTGAAATCTTGCTGAACACTTCGAAAATAGTGGGATAATGCAACAAATCACTTACTTAAACATCTTTAAACAATTCCCATAAACTTTACTGAGTAAACTCGATTTAAGGGTGTTTAAATCTCCTTTAAGGGTCTTATAATGACTTTATCAAGAAAACCCTCAAACTCGAAAATCACCAGATGAATCTTAAATGAAGTCATGGATTAAGGATTACCTGATAGATCACTTGCAAGAAACGAAATCCAATCTTATTCCTTCTTCTGATTCAAGACTTGATGATTCCTCTCTTCAACTTCACAAAAACCCTCAAAACTCTAATACTCCTTTCTCTCAACAAAGCTCAGCCGACACACACCATAAAAATCAGGAAAAATTCCATGTTGTCTAGGGTTTTGTGCCTTTTATACCCCAACTCTTATTTACCAACTAGCCCCTCAACTTCTGCTTTTATTAAAAACTCCACACCAAACGCAAAACGTTTCGAAAAATGTCTGGGTCGTTACACTTACCGGCTAAATTGTTGCATACGATGCTCTTTTGGTGGACTAAAATATTCCCGAAAAATAAGTGTTATTGTCAAATTTTACCAGTAAGCACTTACCCGAATAAGTGATTAGGTAAACGACCCCTAAGTTCCTAAATTATGTTACTTTTCAAAAAGAAAAAATTCCTAAATTATGTTTGTTAATGTAAAAATCATTAAATATTTTCCTTTTAAATAATTAAGTCATTTTTTTAATAAATAAAGATTAAAGTTTTTAAAAGTTGGTCATCTACATTGTTTTAACCCAAAAATGTTATTAAAACCAACTAAAAATAAAAGAAAATTTAATCAGTTTTATTATCCTCAACGCCAATATCACTCAAACTCTTGTCACCTTATCGTCGCTCACTCTTCATCACCGACTAAAAAAATTAAAATGATGTAGAAAGGTTAAAGCTGTTTTTTTAGCTGGTCTTTAGAAAATAAATAATCGAATTTTAAAAGTTCAATAGTTTAAATATAAAAAATACAAAAACTCGATTATTTAAAATAAGAAAGTTTAACGGTTGTTTTAATTGAAAAAATAGGTCAAAAACTTCAAAATATAAAAGTTAGTTGAGTTTTTTTCCTTACTTTTTCCTTTAACTTTTAATGCAACTGTTTTTCTACACCCTATTGATTTAATATATAGTTGATTAAAGGTTTTAATTATGGATTAAATATTAATAAATGTTTTGTAGAAAATAACTTTTTTTTTAAAGGAAGAAAGTTTTTATTAAAATACCAACAACCAGTACATGAGATCACAAATTACATGAACAATCAGCCCACTTAGAGCATCTCCAACAGCATTTCTAAAATAGGAAAAAATGGCTTTTGGTTTGCTATTCATCTCCAACAGCTTTGCTATATGTTTTGCTAAAATAGAAAATCTCCAAAAAATCTCTATGGTTTGCTAAATATAGAGAACTCTCTATTTTAGATTTTTTTTTAGCAATGCTGTTGGAGTTGAAAGGAAATAATTTTAGCAATTTTGACTTTTTATTTCCTATTTTAGCAAAATTTTAGCAATGCTGTTGGAGATGCTCTTAGGACTCCAACGAAATCCAAGATCAACCCAAAAAATTACAACAAAAGCTCGAAAAATTGGACGTTTTATACCGTTTCTTACGAGACCCGATATTTTGTTGCAGCGTATTCGGCAAAAGGACTGCACCCTGTTTGCGAGGAGTAAACAAAGTGCCCTCCATCACCCAACCAGCAGCAGCGATCTAACAGTGAGTCCACGAAACCATACGAACACCAATCTTCCTAATTATTGAACATTTGACGGGTTAGTGAGCCAATTTTTCCAATCGAACGGGAAACATTTGCACCTACGTTTGAACCACTCAAACACTCTTCTTTGGAACTCAAAGAATGTGTCACCTATTTTGCTTTCATCGTTGTCGAAAATATTTCGGTTCCGATGCGACCAAATTAAGTAAATCAATGCCCATTTGACATTTGACACCTACCCAAATGTCGCCATGTTGGCCACCGTTTCCAGAAACCGTCTCTTCTTGGAATAAGTCTTCTATTGTTTGTACGTTGTCGAGATTTTTCTTCCACCATTTTCCGACTGCTTTCCACAAACTTTTGACTTCGGCACAACTTACCAACGCATGATCCACCGATTCCGGATATTCTTTACATCTCGGGCAAAGGACGGAGTCCAAGTCTATACCCATATTATCGAGTATTGTTCGACATGGGATCCTTCCTTTTTTTTACCCGCCAAATGAATATGCATATTTTTCTTGGAACAAGTTTTAGCCAACTAGTATGTTCTCTGACAACAGGTTCTTTTGTAGAAAATAACTAAAACATTGATTGGTCCAAACAGATCATTGATAATTTAAAAAATATTGATTTGTAACTGAAATGTTGACACTACGATAACTTCAGTTAAATTTGTTGTTTTTCAATCATATGGATTATGACATACTGGTTAAAATTGAGGGGGAAGGGGTGTAAAGTAATTTTAATATTTCTTGAGATAGAATCTAAGGCGCTATTAAAACTAAAGCTGTGGAGAGTCATTGTGTCATTTGTGGTTGTCCGAGATATTAGTCGGTACGAATAAGCTGTTTTAAATACTCATGGTTACCTAGAAAAAACTACAATTATATAACTAAGCTGGTGTTCATGGGGTCTTTTTTAAGAGTATACAATTAATCATTTAGCAACAAAGTGGTGATGATTTTATTTATTTAAGATTAAAATAATCATATTGAATAAAAATGTAGAATAAAAGTCCTAATTAAATTGATTATTGAAATAAATGTAAATTATTAAATTGTTCATAGTTTAAATAATTATGGTTTTGAATTTTCAACTCTTAATTTATGTTGGTTAATTATTTAACTTTTTTGTACATGAGATCTCGTGGAGTCGTTTACTTCAAAAAAATAAAAAATCAGAAACATAATACATCTGATATTAAAAGTTAAAAACTAAGAAAACAATACAAACTAGATACGAACATTATTTGTTGTTATAGTTTCAAGAAATATATGGTTGCACCCAACAAAATAATACGTTTATACCCTTTCACGACCCTAGTTTTTTTTTTGACAATACGATGATGGAACGAAACAGTGACTTCTACCAACGTATGTGCCATAGTGGGCCTCCCCCTAATCCGAACACATAAATCGTAAATAAAGTAGTTGTAAGACAACTTTAGCGTCCATCTTTTGAACCATTCACAAAAGTTATACAGATTCCATAATTGATGTTATTGCTCGGAAATCCATCCGTTCCTATCTTTCTCTTTATGGATCTCAAATGTTTTTTTTCGCTGATCAAGTTTTTTTTAATGGGTTTTACTAATATTTATGATCGCTATTGTTTTGTTATGGTTTGAATTCATATGTCAGTTTGGTCGAATTGTTTTTCAACTTTGGATTAATTTTTATCGATTTGAGTTTAATTTTGTAACTTGTACAACATCTAGTTAACCGTATCTTAGCACAATTAAACTTTTAATTTAATAAAAAACAACAAATTAATATTGTTATATATAAAATTTATATGATATATAATAAATTTAATAAAAATTGGCACTTTTGATATGTATTCTTAGATGTAATTTTATATGATATAAAATTAGATGTTGGATAGATTTTGTTGTCTTCAAATACGATTTTACTTAATGTTTGGGATTTCAATAGAATATTTTATTTATTATCTTTCTTATTTTAATATTGGTTTATTGGGCATATATTTATTTTAATTAAAAAATACTAACCATTTATCATTTTTTAAATATTAATTATTGATTAATTGTAATGTGTATTTTAGATAGGCTTTCACAGTTCTTATAAAAATTAATCCCCTGAAGACGAATAAGAGAGATGGATCATTGACCCACAATCCTTATTACATGCGTCTCTTTCGTAATCTTTTCAAAATGCAAAAAAAAAACACGGACATGTGTATGTGGAAAAAGAATCGCAACCGTTGATGATTTTTCGTGAACACTATGTCATCAAAATTTACAAATTCTACCTATCAAAATGTTTACTACATTTCAACATTTTAATAAATCAAACTCAATCAAACATAACCAACTTATTAGATTCATAGGAAAAACATATTTAAACCATCAACGTTTCAATTTGTCAACTATTTTATCGTAAAAAGGAGTGATGAAATAAATAGAGGTTAAAACTAAAATAAGGTGTTAACATATAAGACGAAGGATCTTATGAAATTAAGAGTTAACATAAAAAATGTAAGAATATATTTGGACCATTGATCAATTATAGTTAGTGTTGATTTAATGATTCAGATAAATCCTAAAAATAACCTATTAATAACATAAAATGGTATTTCAAGTGACCTTCAATGAAGATTAATTTAAGGGTGAAATTTCTTCTTAATTTTTTCACGATAACTATTTATCGTGATAACTATTTATCTTAATTTTCTAACTATAACTATTTATCTTAATATTTTCACGATAACTACTATTCATACGACAACCAATTCTATTGTATGATATCTATTTATATCAAATTCACATCAAATTATACGTCGAAAATGAAAAAAAATCTTATAACTAGTGTTGATAATGATTCATATAAATCTTAAAATAACCCATTAATAAACTTAAAATGGTATTTTCAGTTGACCTTCAATTAAGATTAATTCAAAGGTGAAATTTCTTCTCAATTTTCTTACGATAACTACCATTCATATAGAAACCGATTCTATGATATGATATCTATTTATATCAAATTATACGTCAAAAATGAAAAAATAATTCTTAATATTGATGCACATGATAAAAATAATAATAAATATTTAAAATTAATACAAAGTTCTTATGATGATTTGGTTTGAAAATTCACATGATACAAAATTGACATGATACAAAATAAATCTTAATATTGATACAAAATTCACATGATACAAAATTCTTAGAAAATAAGTGGGGAAAAAGTGATTAGGTTTTTCCTTTTTTGTTATAGATCATTTTAAGTGATAAGTGGGTCTTAATTGATAAAAGAAACAAACACACTTATTTTAAAAATGTCTGATCAAATAAGTGATAAGTGACAAATAAGTACTGAAAGATGAAAAACAAAGAGCACCTTACACAAAAAAGAAGGTGGGTTGTCAAATGCAAATCGACACATGCCACCTCGTTTATTCCACTGTTTTCTTGTATGGCCAGCATCATCAACTGAAAACCAGGGAATAAAATGGTCAAACCACCTCCTTTTTCATTAATCCACTTGGGTTTATTCCAAACCCACAATCAAACCCTTTTCTAATCCTTTTCTTTAATCTTTTCCATATCACTCTTTTAATCCTAATCTTTTTGTCACAAGAAATTTGGGGGTTTTCCCATTTTCAAGATTTCAAGAAAATTCCCCTGTAAAAAAGCATCTCAATCCCCCACCAAACCCTCCTTTTTTATAATCTCTCTCTGTGTATTTACATGTGTGTTTGGGTTCAGGTACACTCTTTCTTTGATTCTTGAAAATTGTTGTAAGTTTAGTAAAAGGTAATACATAAAGAAATGATTTTGATTGTCTCTGAGTGTTTGTTTTTTAATATTGGGTTTGTATAAAGATTGGTAATATACAAGAATATGTTCTTTTTTTCTAATAATAAATTTATTCATAAAATATATATAAAAAAGGTTATTAATTTATTCTAGAAAACAGAAGAGAACAGTTGATTGTAACTGTAACAAATAACATGATGCTGCAAATTACAGAAGAGCATTTTATGCTCTCATAATAATAAATTAAAACTGATTGCTTTGATTCATTATATCTTCTTTCTTTCAAAGAAACTCCTTTTAGGGTGTTTTCAAGAAACTGACTATCTTTCTCTTCATTGCTTCTGGCTCACTGTTTGTGGGTCTTTTTTGGATCTTTTTTGGATCTAAACCCTTTTCTCTCTCTTCTTTTATTGTTGCTTCAAGTTTTTACATGTTCAGTCTATTTATTAGTATAATAAATAACAAGGGTTTTTATTTTTATTATTTTGGTTTGATTCTTTTGGGTGAATTTGGGTTTGGAAGTTTTGGGGATTAGTGGTTGGCTGGTTCTTCTTCATGGGATGGATTTGATGGTGAAGTATTATATCTTCTTGGTGTTGCAAGCTTGTGCCATTGTTAGTTCTGTGGTTCTTCAAGAATCTTCAGGTAATTTCCCTTCTTACCCCTCTAATTCCTTTCTGAAAATTTGAATTCTTTTAGGTTTATATCTAAATCCAGCCATTTTCTTGAGACCCCATTTGGTAAATTTCTCAATTTTGTTATGTAATTCCTTTCAGAACTTTTGGAATTCTTGTAGGTTTATATCCAAATCCAGCCATTTTCTTGAGACCCCATTTGGGAAATTTATCAAATTTGTTATGTGGGTCTGATTGTTCTTTAATTCTTTGTAATTGAGCTACATTATGAGGATTGAGGTAATTCATCTTGATATGGCAAGTTGGTCCTGCTTTATTATTACTAATTATGGTAAGAAGTAGATGCAATGTTAGTTGGATGAATTTATAATCAGGGGTTGATGCAATGAAACAATATAAGATTTGATTTTTGCAATTTAATTAGAATATGATTATATTTTATTATTAATTATTATTAGATTTGGAAGGAGGGTTGGCCTTTTAATGTTTTTAAATAATTTAAACAGCAAATTCATGATTCTTGAATTCCAATCTGGATCCAATCTTAGTTTATTTGCTTTCAGGGCACACAATATCACCATTTGCTAGTTTTTACGGTGTTCCTCCCATTATCGAAGGATCACACCATCTTGTAACTCAAGAAACGCAAATAACGAGCAATTTACTTAGTCCAACGTCTGAACCAAACGGTACGGTTTTATCTTATTAAACCATTAGTTTGTGAGGTGACTGAAAACCAAATCAAACCAACGAACCCGGTATATCCCACCTGGCGGTGGGGTGGGATGTATGCATTAAGTCCTGTATGGATAAAGCTGTCTGTGTAGATTAATCTGTTTGTATAGATTGAAAAGGTTTTTGTTTGGAAGGGTTTTTTCATAGATTGAAGGAGCATGTTTTTTAATTGGGAGGGGGAGGTTTGGAAAAAAAAACTTGGCTTTATGCATAAAGCTCCCCCTTACTGAATAAGCCATTTTCTATATTATTAAGCCACTACTAACAATCATGTATAGCCGACCAAATAAGCTACGAGTCCCATTAAGCTTATTAATTGCTAACAAACGGTAGGGTTCTATCTTATAAACCATTAGTTTGTAAGGGGACTAAAAACCAACCAAACCAACGTTCCCCGTATATCCCACTTGGTAGTGAGGTGGGATGTATGCAGAGTTGGGACTTGTTTGTTAGCAGCTTAATAAGCTTAATGAGACTCAAAACTTATTTGGTCAGCTATACATGATTGTTTGGTAGTGGTTTTACTGATATAGTAAGTGGCTTATTCGGTAAGCTTCTAGGGGGGGAGCTTTATGCAGAAAGCCAAGTTTTTTTTTTCTTCCAAAACTGCCCCTCCCAATTAAAAAAACACGCTCCTCCCATCTATGAAAAAACCCTTCCAAACAGAAAGCTTTTCAATCTATACACACAGATTAATCCACACAGACAGCTCTACAGGACTTAATGGTAAACCAACCAAACAACCCCCATCTCTACCCAAAAGAGTAGAATGGTTATTTGGACTCCGGGACATATTTTATCTAACTTAAGTACTGATTTGCTTTCAGCTTCTCCACATTTTGAGTCTGCATCAGGACCACAACCGAACAACGGTCTTAAACCTCCTCTAAATGAACCACCGCCTTCTAAAGATCCCGGCTTACTACCAGATGCTGCTGCAGGTATACTGCTGTGGACTTTGACTTTGAGGTCAAATGGAATGTTTTTTTATTACAAAAGTTAAATAAATCGTGTTAGAAACTGTAAAACCAAATGGGTTTTAAATTTAAGACCATGTTGGCAACCATAAGCTAGCTTATCTTTTGAGCTTATTGAAAAAGCCCCATTTGAATAGCCATAAAGCTAGATTCTTGAAACACTACTTTGAAGTAGTGTTTCAATAAGCTCAAGGGGCTTTTTTTTTAAACTTTTTTCCAATTATTCCCTTTACAAGTTTCCAATTAATTTTCCAATTTGTCCTTTTACGTCATTTTGCATTGTCATCTAGCTTATTATCAGCTAGTTTTTACCTGAAACTGGTTGTGGGTTTGTTATCTCTCTTACTATTAACAATGAGGAGAACCCTCAATATATACACAATACTAGGTTCCTATTCTTGGGCCTATGGGCCTTACACTAATGGACTAGAATATACATACTACTTTAACACTCCTCCTCAAGTTGGAGCATATATGTTAATCATGCCCAACTTGTTACAAATGAAATCAATCTGAGTCTTCCGGAGAGGTTTAGTAAGAATATCCGCAAGTTGAAATTCTGTCTTGACATATATTGGCTGAATGGATGGAGGATCTGCTTTAGTCCCTACTACTCGATTTCTGATTAAATGACAATCAACCTCAATATGTTTTGTCCTTTCATGAAATACTTGATTCTTAGCGATATGCATAGCCGATTGACTATCACAGTATAACCTCATCAAGTCGTCAGAAACAACCCCGAGTTCTCTAAGAAGACGACGAACCCATATCATCTCTGACGTGACATCTGCCATGGCTCTATACTCTGACTCGGCACTCGATCTGGACACCGTGTGTTGCTTCTTACTCTTCCAGGACACAAGATTTCCACCAACAAACACACAATACCCAGTCGTAGATCTTCGTGAAATAGGGCATCCTGCCCAATCTGCATCTGAGAATCCTGATATCCGTCCATCCCCCTTCTCTCTAAATGCACCCACACGACAGTGACCCTGATCAGAATATAATATCCCTCGACCTGGTGTGGTCTTGAGATACCTCAATACACGAAGAGCAGCACCCCAGTGTCCGGTGTATGGTGTGGCCATGAACTGACTCAGAACACTAACCGCAAATGATATATCCGGTCGAGTGACTGTCAAATAATTAAGTTTCCCAACCAGTCGCCTATATCGTTCAGGGTCCTTCATCGGGCTTCCATCTTCAGGAAGGAGTTTCCCTGTAGGAAGCATTGGGCTATCAGCTGGTTTGCAACCTAGTAACCCACACTCCGTCAACATATCAAGGACATACTTCCGTTGAGAGAGAAGTATTCCTTGTGGAGAACGTGACACCTCTATGCCAAGGAAATACCGAAGTCGGCCTAAGTCGGTAATCTGAAACTGAGACTGAAGAAACTGTTTGAGTTTGGTAATCCCAACCTCATCATCTCCTGTGATTATGATATCATCCACATAAACTACTAAAATAATCCTTCGTCCATGGAGATGTCTGAAGAAAACAGAGTGGTCATATGCACTTCGAACCATGCCAAATTCTCCCATAACATCAGAGAAACGCCCAAACCATGCTCTGGGACTCTGCTTAAGGCCATATAGGGAGCGACGTAACCTGCAAACTTTTGAAGCCTCCTCCTCGACAACAAATCCAGGTGGCTGCTCCATATATACCTCCTCCTCAAGAACACCATGAAGGAAGGCGTTCTTGACATCAAGCTGGTGGAGCGGCCAATGATGAATGGCAGCCAGAGAGATACAAATGCGGACAGATGGCATTTTGGCAACTGGAGAGAATGTCTCGTCATAATCAATGCCGTAAGCTTGAGAATAACCTTTAGCAACCAAACGGGCTTTCAGGCGATGTAAAGATCCATCAGGGTTGAGTTTAACAGTGAATACCCAACGACAACCAATAATACGCTTCCCATGAGGAAGCGGCTCAAGATCCCACGTGTGATTTGCTCGAAGAGCCCCTATTTCCTCTTCCATAGCCTTTCGCCATCCTGGGTGATTAAGAGCTGTCATCACATCCTTGGGAACTGGGTAGGAGTCAATGGCAGTGGTGTAGGCATGGGATGCACGGGAGAGGTGAGCATAGGCAACATAATCCTGAATAGGGTAACGAGTGGAATGTCTAGATGCTTTACGGAAAGCTATGGGTATATCGGGTTTTGGTGCACCGGGTGGATCATATATAGGTGTATCATCTAGTGGCGGATCAGGGGTAGAATGAGTAGTGGCGGGTAAGGGTATATCAGGCTCAGGCATCGGTGGTGGAACTAAGGATGTCCCCGTATCAGGATCCGGTTGTGAATCAAGTGTCGGTACCGTCTTATCCTTATGTCGTCGAGCATATGTGAAGACCAGTGGTGGAGGCATTGTAGGTAGGCCAGATGTGTTACTAACAGTATCTGAGGAATCTGAGACCGGAGAGG
Organism: Saussurea involucrata; assembly: GCA_033807775.1. Classification (NCBI taxonomy): domain Eukaryota; kingdom Viridiplantae; phylum Streptophyta; class Magnoliopsida; order Asterales; family Asteraceae; genus Saussurea; species Saussurea involucrata. The sequence goes on along the minus strand of CM066314.1, from coordinate 157,020,237 downwards.
TGGATGTAGATGGAACAAAAGGCAAATCAATCGTGTGAGAATCGGGTTCGGGTTCAGGATCGGGAAACAAATCAAAAGGTGGGGTAAGAGACGTGGAGAAGTAAGGACATGACTCATGAAAAGTGACATCAGCACTTGTAAAGTATCGATGAAGAGACGGACTGTAACAACGATACCCTTTTTGAACACGAGAGTAACCAAGGAAGACACATCGAATAGCTCGAGGGTCAAGCTTAGTAAGACCTGGACGATGATCATGAACGTACGCAACACACCCAAAAATTTTGGGTGCAAGAGAAAATGGGTTACCTTTAGGGAATAAGACAGAGAACGGAGTCTGACCCTTAAGAACAGATGATGGCATACGATTTATCAGGTAAGCAGCAGTAAGGACAGCATCACCCCAGAATCGGTGAGGGACATTAGAGTGAAACATGATTGTGCGTGCAACATCCAATAGATGACGGTTCTTGCATTCAGCAATTCCGTTTTGCTGAGGGGTATACACGCAGGAAGACTCGTGAACAATGCCATGTAGTTTCAAATGGTTAGAAAACTCGGTGGATAGATACTCTTTTGCATTATCAGTGCGTAAGGTTTTGATAGATGTGTTAAATTGATTTTTTACATAAGAATGAAATTCACGAAAAATGGAACTAACTTCACTACGAGATTTCATCAAATAAACCCAAGTGGCGCGAGAATAATCATCAATAAATGTAACAAAGTACTGAAAACCCAATGTAGATTTGGTAGGGCAAGGACCCCATACATCAGAATGCAAAAGTTCAAACAAAGTACTGACTCTACTAGACACTTTCGGGGGATAAGGGCGCCTAGTATGTTTACCAAGCTGACATGACTCACAATGAAAATCATAAGGAATAGGAAAATCCGGTCTCATTTGCCTCAAAACCGCTATAGAGGGATGACCTAGCCGGCAGTGAGTCTCCCTCATACTGGAATCACATATGTTTGCTGTAGGGCGTGACGGTAAGGATAGACGGTAGAGGCCTATTGATTCAAAACCGGTGCCAATCAGCCGGTTCGTCCCTAGTTCCTGAAAAATACAGTGAGTAGGAAAAAAGGTTGCAGAACAGTTATTTTGTTTTGTAATTTGACTGACTGAACAAAGATTATCAGGAAATTTAGGAACAAACAAAATAGAGGAGAGGCGTAGGTTTGTCGAATTGTTAATGGATCCAATGCCCTCAACTGGGCATGAAGATCCATTAGCAATTCGAACGGGTGGATGGAAAGCTTCATGTAGGCTAGAAAGGATACCTTGATTCCCAGTCATGTGATGAGTAGCTCCAGAATCAATAACCCAAGATGAATCAAGACTAGAAAGTGTACCTGAATGGGCAGAGTTGACTTGTGCACTATGGCTGGCTTGTGCACTGTGACTGGTTGTCTGTGACAGTAACTGCTGGAGCCGATTATACTCCTCCTGGCTGAGCATGTAAGTAGGGGCAGTTTGCTCAAGAGGCTCATCAGTAGTAGCCATTTTGGCTCTAGGACGGGGAGGTGGCTGAGATCCAAGGGGGCGATTTGGACAATTGTACTTCGTGTGTCCATCCAGTTTGCAATAGTGACAAGTAATACCATTACCTCGGCCAATCCCCTTCCGCTGAGCAGTATGAGAACCTCGGCCAAAACTTTTACCAACGGATGAAGCAGTAGTGGTATACATGGCAGAGGTGTCGATGGATCCAGGAGTCGTCGTGTCGGAGCCGTACATCTCTCGCAGGAGATGATATGTGGATGCCACAGAGGAGATAGCGGTAGAGTTGCTCAACAATAGGTGTCGAGCACTAGAGTACTTAGAAGATAGACCAGCAATGAACATCATAACATCCATCTTAGTATTGCGCTCCTTCTGAACTTTCAAGTCAGTAGTAGGTGGGAACAAAGTATGTAGCTCATCCTGAAGTTTTGAGAACCGAGTAAAGTAATCCGTGAATGACGAATCACCTTGCTCGACTCTCGTATATGCCTGAACCACAAAATAAGCATGAGACAATGATTCCTTCGCAGAGAAGGATGAAGAGAGATGGTTCCACATTTCTTTTACAGTAGAAAAGTTTTGCGCGATAGCAAGTGTTTGTGGCTCCATTGCATTCCATAGAGCCATTTGAATACCACTATCATCAATACGCCATTCACGGGTAATAAGATCAGGAGGGTCTTTAGTCAGATGGTCTTCTTTGTCCAAACTTGTAAGACCCTTTTGGACAAATAGACTCCACGAGTTCCAATTATCAGAATTAAGTTTAATCGGAATACGTAAAACTGATGTGAAGTTAATTATACCCGGGGCAATATGACTTGCCTGAACTTCCTTAGGCTTTCCGTCTCCCATTTAAGTGAGCAGAAAAGTGAACAGAAAAGTGTACCAGAAAAGTGAACAGTAATTCCGGCGTGAACAGTGGCGGCAGCAGGTTCCGGGCGGGAACAGTGGCGGCAGAGGTTCCGGGCGTGAACAATGGCGGCAGAGGGCGGGAGCAGGTTCCGGGCAGATTCTGGCGGCGTCTGGTGGCGGCGGCGGCAGCAGGTCTGGATGATTCCGGCGACGGCGTCCGGGCAGATTCTAGCGGCGTCAGGTGGCAGTAGAGAGCGGCAGCAGGTCTGGATGATTCCGGCGACGACGGCTAGGGTTCCGGCGACGGCGGCTAGGGTTTGTACCAAGAGTTAGGCTCTGATACCATGAAACTGGTTGTGGGTTTGTTATCTCTCTTACTATTAACAATGAGGAGAACCCTCAATATATACACAATACTAGGTTCCTATTCTTGGGCCTATGGGCCTTACACTAATGGACTAGAATATACATACTACTTTAACATTACCAAACATGACTAGTTTATCAGCTAGAATTCATATCAAATTTGACATTTTCCGAGTTGCAGCACCAATCACATCAATCCCAGAAGGGTCACCACCAAGCCCGCCAGTGATCCCGCCAACCACCCCCGTATCCGTGCCACCAATTCCTCAGCAGGAGAAGGGACCCAATACCACATCTCCTGCCAATCCCCCAACTGCGTCGGGTAAATATTATATGGCATTTTCTTGATTAACGCTATTACTGATATCAAAGACCACTAAAACAAAATCCTAATAGAGTACTGATGTACCCTCGATGGTTTGATGAACACACAATCGAATCAATATGGAATTTGAACAAAAAGTGAACGGTTACAAAAGGATTTCCAGGCACTTCGAGACTGTCGGATGCCCCCCAAGGCTCTCGCCAAAACACACACTAAATTGATCGATAAAACCCTAATGGCCTAAACCCCCCTTATTTATACTATCCCACTCTTGCATTAACTACTTGTACCAGTGCATTAGGCACTTGTACCTTGGCCTACCATATTTGACTACTTTATCCCACTACTTAGAGTATAACAAGTACTTATTGGGACTAAGTTTTTATAGGACCAAAGCCGGCATCCTATTTAAAAGCATTACAATAAGCTCTTAGGATCTATGCTGTTAATATCGGATATCGGTGGTATATCGGTCAGGGTCTGATATTTGAAATATCGGATATACCGGTGGTATATCGGCGATATATCGGTCCAAAAATATCGGTTCATATAATATTTCTTAGAATTATATATATAATATATATGTATGCATCCATAAACATATCATATGCATTAATTAAAAACATAGTTTCAACATCAAAACATCAAGTTAAACAAGTTTCACAAAACAAAATAGGAAAAGTGTTCATAAACGAGCTAATCGCAACCAATAGGTTCGGCATCCGAGTCAACATCACCGAATATCGGTAGATATCGGCAAAAATCGGTCAAAATATCGCTCAAATATCGGTAAGCATCGGCAAAGACCGCTGATATTATCGGCTCCGATATTTTTAGCGATATTTTGCCAAGGTCCGGTATCTGAGATATTGGGGATGTATCGCCGATATTAACAGCATAGCTTAGGATGAAGTTGGCCTTATAGACTTAGGGGCTGTTTGGCAGTTGCTGAATGGTTTGGTGCTGAATGATTAAGTGGTCAGAATGATTAAGAGGATCTTATGATATAGTACAAAATGAAATAGGGTTGTTTGGTAATCGTTCAAAATGAAATTAGGGCGCTGAATGGTTAAGGGAGGCCCAAGATACAAAATCATTTTTAGAACCATTAAGAGGCAGACTTTTTTTTGCCAAACAAGATTCACCTCTTAGCAATTCATAGGTTGCCTCTTAATGGAACTATTAAGAGGTAAGCAAAAGCCCCTTTAAAGTCCCATTAAGTACTCTGTTATGACACGTGTGTCCTAAAAGACCCATTTATGATGAGAAAGATTTTTAAGAAATAGCAACTCGGGTTGTCTTGAATGCAGTACAAACACCACCGCCAAAAGAAACGCTTCACAACCCGCCCCCGGTGGCTCAAGTGGCACCATCTATGTCTCAAGTGCCGCCATCGATCCCCCAAGTGCCGTCATCAATGCCTGAAGGACCACCATTTATTGTTCCCGGTGAGCTTCGTGAGGATGATGTGATATATATTATGAATCTTTATTAGTTTAATCAAGAATTATGTTTAAAATTTATATTATACATAATTTCTGCAGAACCCGTTGCATCGCCCCCAACCAAGTTGCCAATGGCATCGCCTCCAACCAAGTTGCCGATGGCATCACCACCAACACGCCCTACATTGCCCATATCACCTCCTAACTTGCCACGTAATGCAATATTAATTTTCTTTTTGTTTTCTCTTTTCCAAAATGTGGAAAAGATATCTTATTGACAAATAATAATTATATGTTATTTGCTTATGTAGTTCCTGCTGAATTACCGCCAAGCACATTACCGAGTTTGCCGCCTTCTAACTTGTCAGGTGACTACAAATAGTTATTATTTATCACTTCTCAACATAAATACAACAAAATTTCATATTAGTAGGATTTTAGCCTAGTTTTAATCGGAAATGGTCTCTTTGCCATGAGTAACGACTACGAATATAGACAACATTATTTTTGGTCCATAAAATAGGTGTTTGGTTGGTTTTCCATTATAGACTTAGGGGCTGTTTGGCAGTTGCTGAATGGTTTGGTGCTGAATGATTAAGAGGATCTTATGATATAGTACAAAATGAAATAGGGTTGTTTGGTAATTGTTCAGAATGAAATTAGGGCGCTGAATAGTTAAGGGAGGCCCAAGATACAAAATCATTTTTAGAACCATTAAGAGGCAGACTTTTTTTTTGCCAAACAAGATTCACCTCTTAGCAATTCATAGGTTGCCTCTTAATGGAACTATTAAGAGGTAAGCAAAAGCCCCTTTAAAGTCCCATTAAGTACTCTGTTATGACACGTGTGTCCTAAAAGACCCATTTATGATGAGAAAGATTTTTAAGAAATATCAACTCGGGTTGTCTTGAATGCAGTACAAACACCACCGCCAAAAGAAACGCTTCACAACCCGCCCCCGGTGGCTCAAGTGGCACCATCTATGTCTCAAGTGCCGCCATCGATCCCCCAAGTGCCGTCATCAATGCCTGAAGGACCACCATTTATTGTTCCCGGTGAGCTTCGTGAGGATGATGTGATATATATTATGAATCTTTATTAGTTTAATCAAGAATTATGTTTAAAATTTATATTATACATAATTTCTGCAGAACCCGTTGCATCACCCCCAACCAAGTTGCCAATGGCATCGCCTCCAACCAAGTTGCCGATGGCATCACCACCAACACGCCCTACATTGCCCATATCACCTCCTAACTTGCCACGTAATGCAATATTAATTTTCTTTTTGTTTTCTCTTTTCCAAAATGTGGAAAAGATATCTTATTGACAAATAATAATTATATGTTATTTGCTTATGTAGTTCCTGCTGAATTACCGCCAAGCACATTACCGAGTTTGCCGCCTTCTAACTTGTCAGGTGACTACAAATAGTTATTATTTATCACTTCTCAACATAAATACAACAAAATTTCATATTAGTAGGATTTTAGCCTAGTTTTAATCGGAAATGGTCTCTTTGCCATGAGTAACGACTACGAATATAGACAACATTATTTTTGGTCCATAAAATAGGTGTTTGGTTGGTTTTCCATTATAGACTTAGGGGCTGTTTGGCAGTTGCTGAATGGTTTGGTGCTGAATGATTAAGTGGTCAGAATGATTAAGAGGATCTTATGATATAGTACAAAATGAAATAGGGTTGTTTGGTAATTGTTTAGAATGAAATTAGGGCGCTGAATGGTTAAGGGAGGCCCAAGATACAAAATCATTTTTAGAACCATTAAGAGGCAGACTTTTTTTTTGCCAAACAAGATTCACCTCTTAGCAATTCATAGGTTGCCTCTTAATGGAACTATTAAGAGGTAAGCAAAAGCCCCTTTAAAGTCCCATTAAGTACTCTGTTATGACACATGTGTGTCCTAACAGACCCATTTATGATGAGTAAGATTTTTTAGAAATAGCAACTCGGGTTGTCTTGAATGCAGTACAAACACCACCGCCAAAAGAAGCGCTTCACAACCCGCCCCCGGTGGCTCAAGTGGCACCATCTACGTCTCAAGTGCCGCCATCGATCCCCCAAGTACCGTCATCAATGCCTGAAGGACCACCATTTATTGTTCCCGGTGAGCTTCGTGAGGATAATGTGATGTATATATTATGAATCTTTATTAGTTTAATCAAGAATTATGTTTAAAGTTTATATTATACATAATTTCTGCAGAACCCGTTGCATCGCCCCCAACCAAGTTGCCAATGGCATCGCCTCCAACCAAGTTGCCGATGGCATCACCACCAACACGCCCTACATTGCCCATATCACCTCCTAACTTGCCACGTAATGCAATATTAATTTTCTTTTTGTTTTCTCTTTTCCAAAATGTGGAAAAGATATCTTATTGACAAATAATAATTATATGTTATTTGCTTATGTAGTTCCTGCTGAATTACCGCCAAGCACATTACCGAGTTTGCCGCCTTCTAACTTGTCAGGTGACTACAAATAGTTATTATTTATCACTTCTCAACATAAATACAACAAAATTTCATATTAGTAGGATTTTAGCCTAGTTTTAATCGGAAATGGTCTCTTTGCCATGAGTAACGACTACGAATATAGACAACATTATTTTTGGTCCATAAAATAGGTGTTTGGTTGGTTTTCCATTATAGACTTAGGGGCTGTTTGGCAGTTGCTGAATGGTTTGGTGCTGAATGATTAAGAGGATCTTATGATATAGTACAAAATGAAATAGGGTTGTTTGGTAATTGTTCAGAATGAAATTAGGGCGCTGAATAGTTAAGGGAGGCCCAAGATACAAAATCATTTTTAGAACCATTAAGAGGCAGACTTTTTTTTTGCCAAACAAGATTCACCTCTTAGCAATTCATAGGTTGCCTCTTAATGGAACTATTAAGAGGTAAGCAAAAGCCCCTTTAAAGTCCCATTAAGTACTCTGTTATGACACATGTGTGTCCTAACAGACCCATTTATGATGAGTAAGATTTTTTAGAAATAGCAACTCGGGTTGTCTTGAATGCAGTACAAACACCACCGCCAAAAGAAGCGCTTCACAACCCGCCCCCGGTGGCTCAAGTGGCACCATCTACGTCTCAAGTGCCGCCATCGATCCCCCAAGTACCGTCATCAATGCCTGAAGGACCACCATTTATTGTTCCCGGTGAGCTTCGTGAGGATAATGTGATGTATATATTATGAATCTTTATTAGTTTAATCAAGAATTATGTTTAAAGTTTATATTATACATAATTTCTGCAGAACCCGTTGCATCGCCCCCAACCAAGTTGCCAATGGCATCGCCTCCAACCAAGTTGCCGATGGCATCACCACCAACACGCCCTACATTGCCCATATCACCTCCTAACTTGCCACGTAATGCAATATTAATTTTCTTTTTGTTTTCTCTTTTCCAAAATGTGGAAAAGATATCTTATTGACAAATAATAATTATATGTTATTTGCTTATGTAGTTCCTGCTGAATTACCGCCAAGCACATTACCGAGTTTGCCGCCTTCTAACTTGTCAGGTGACTACAAATAGTTATTATTTATCACTTCTCAACATAAATACAACAAAATTTCATATTAGTAGGATTTTAGCCTAGTTTTAATCGGAAATGGTCTCTTTGCCATGAGTAACGACTACGAATATAGACAACATTAATTTTGGTCCATAAAATAGGTGTTTGGTTGGTTTTCCATTACGTCCTGTATTGATAAAGCTGTCTGTGTGGATTAATCTGTCTGTATAGATCGGGAAGGTTTTTGTTGGGAAGTTTTTTCATTGATAGAAGGAGCATGTTTTTAAATTGGGAGGGGCGGGTTTGGGAAAAAAACTTGGCTTTCTTCATAAAGCTCCCTCTAGAAGCTTATTGAATAAGCCACTTTCTATATCATTAAGCCACTACCAAACAGTCATGTATAGCTGACAAAATAAGTTATGAGTCCGTTAAGCTGCTAACAAACAAGCTCTTAGTTATATTGAGGGGTGTTTTAGATATTTAACTAATAGTAAAAAACTTCCATTATTACGATATGCCAAATCAAATGTTACATATATGGGTTATATTGCAAGAGACAGGTTCATACGAGAACAATAACTAAATAAGAGAATAAGAAAACGGTTGAATCACATGTAATTTTACACTGAAATCGCGTGAAAAATCACATGTGATTCACACCCTTGCATTGACTGTTAGTGTATAATCACATGTGAATTTGCACGTGATTTGGCCGTTTCCGTGTTCTCTTATTCGGTTACTATTCTCGTTTGACCCTCCCTCTATATTGCAAATACATGAACAATGTTTTGATTTTACTTATTCTGGTTTTTTCTTAATTAGCCCCGCTGGCGTCTCCTCCAAGCACGTTGCCAAGAAACGCACCTCCAACGCCGCCTACACCAACCATACCTCCACCAAATTTCCCAGGTGAGCTAGAATCTCGTGCTTTTCATTTGTTTATGTTTCTTTTGGTCAATTGGGTCAAGCTTTCTCTGACCAAGATTTATATTTTTTGTAAAATCTTCAGTAACATTTTGATTTTTTTCCTGATCAGCCCCTTTGGCGTCGCCACCAAGCACATTGCCAAGAAACACGCCCCCAAGTCCGCCTACACCGACCGCACCTCCACCAGATTTGCCAGGTGGGCTAGAATCTTTTGTTTTTTCATTCATTCATATGTTTTTTGTTCATGGGTTGGGTTCCGGTGAGAAGTTGAGGTTAACGTGAGAAGCGTGAGAAGTGGTTATCAACCGTTGGATGAGAAATGGACGCACATTATGATGAGATGCACCCAGATAAGATCCACCGAGATGCACCAGATCAATTCCCTTCTAAGGCGCAATTCATGGTAGGGCATTTGATTAGAAGTGATCAACGGTTCGGATCCACTTCTCACGCTTCCCACGTTAACCTCAACTTCTCACACGATCCTTCGCCTTTTGTTCATTTAGTTCAAAATCTTTTCTGACCAGGATTTGTGTTTTTCATAAGCTTTTCAGTAACGTTTCGGTTTTTTCTTGATCAGCAGACCCATTGGCGTCTCCTCCGAGCACATTGCCGAAAAACGCACCTCCAACTCCACCTACACCCACCGTACCACCTCCACCAAATTTGCCAGGTGGGCTATAATCTTTTGCTTTTCATTCATTCATTTCAATTTTCAAGATCACGTTTTCTTTTTGTTAAATTGGTTCAAACAAGGGTGCATGTGAGAAAAAAGTAGCATAGTTTCATATTCATAGGAGTGTTAAACATTTTCAATTGGTTCAAACCTTTCTCTGACCAAGATTTGTGTTCTTCATAAGATTTTCAATAACATTTCAGTTTTTCTTGATCAGCCGCTTTGGCGTCGCCCCCAAGCACATTGCCAAGAAACACGCCCCCAACAAGTCCGCCTACACTGACGACACCTCCACCAAATTTGCCAGGTGGGCTAGAATCTTTTGCTTTTCATTCATATATTCTTTGTTCATTTGTGTTTTTCATAAGGTTTTCAGTAACATTTCGGTTTTTTTCTTTATCAGCCGCCCCTTTGGCGTCGCCACCAAGCACGTTGCCAAGAAACATACCTCCAAGTCCACCTACATTAAACGTACCTCCACCGAATATGCCAGGTGGGATAGAATCTTTTACTTTTCATTCTTTCATATGTTTTCGGTTCATTTGGTTCAAACCTTCTCTCACCAAGATTCACGTTTTTTCATAAGATTTTTGGTAACATTTCAATTTTTCTTGATCAGCCCCTTTGGCACCACCCCCAAGCACATTGCCAAGAAATTCACCTCCAAGTTCCCCGTTGACCAGACCTCCACCAAGTTTGCCAGGTGAACTAGCATACGTTTCTTTTTATTTATGCATTTCATAAGTATATATGTTGTTTATTCGAGTGGGATATACTGGGTTTGTTTGGTTTTGTATTCCGGCTCATAAAATTTGCTATCCCAGTGCCGGTTGCATCACCGCCATATGCATCCCAAAGGAATTTACCGCCACCTCACACTACATTTGCGAAATCCCCGTCTATTTATGCCGTGCCGCCAAGCAACTCGCCAAAAGATTTGCCGCCAAACAACTCGCCAAAAGATTTGTCGCCAAGCAACCCGCCAAAAGATTTGCCGCCAAGAAACCCGCCAAGAGATTTGCCGCCAAGCAACCAAAACTCATCCGCGCCTCCCCCACACATACGAGGTGGGTTTTTACTTACCAAAATAAATGTAACAATGTGCGGTTTTGTGTTGTTCAAAAACATATATAACATTTTCTTTGGCAAGGTTTCATTCCAATATTGCTTCCTTTTCCCTTTAGTAACCCGTTGCATGATATTAATGGTATTGGTTTTTGTCCGATTTATCCACATCTAGACTCACGGTTTTAAAATGTGTCTGGTAGAGGAGGTAACCAGCCCCTTATAAGGCAACCGTAGTTCTCCAACCCAACCGATGTGGGATCTTACAATCCACCCCTTTCGGACCCCAACGTCCTCGCTGGCATACCAGTCCGGTTCCCGGCTCTGATACCATTTGTTACATCTCAGGCCAACTGTACCAAATATTGTCCGCTTTATTCACACCTGGACTCAAGGTTTTAAAACGCGTCTGGTACAGGAGGTATCCAGTCCCTTATAAGGCAACCTTAGTTCTTACATAGACGAACACAAATTGTCCCACAAAGTCCCTATAGTGGTAGACCTTGTCTCTGATACCTTGTGAGAATACGTGGAACCCCATTGGATTACTCTCCAAAAGATCCCATGAGGAAAGAAGAGACGTTCTAACATATACGGATAAAAATGGGCCAAGTCTAGCCGATGTATAACCCGGACATCTTTTATCCTTAATTTTTGCAGCGCCTATTCCTAGCACAAACGAGGGAGGAAATCAAACAACCAATATCGCTCCAACCCACCGTTCTCGAGAGAAAGGTTTCTTTGAACTCCCTATATTTTCCGATTATATGGAGTATAACCGAAAAATCAATATGGGTATATAATTAAAAGTTTGTTCTTTCTTTCATGCAGCTCCAATCATTCACAAAGCTCCGAGCTCCTATAACCATGCTCCTCCTCCAAATTCCAGTTATGAGCCTCCTCCGCCAACAAAATCTCATCCACCGCCATCTTTACCGCCGTTGTATCCTCCACCTCCACCGGGTCCGAAGAGTAAGCCAAGGCGCCACAACCCTCTGCCGCCGCCAGGTCCGGAGAGTAATCCAAAGCACCATGCCCCTCCGCCACAATTTTCAATTTCACCTTCGATCTCTCCATCCGTACAAACTACAAGTAAGAAACTTTTCATCGGGTGCTTCTTTTCTTTATGTTTATATATTTATTAGTTGAAGCTTATATGATCCTCATCTTTATATTTGGAAGTGCCGGTTCTTTCGCCTAAAGTTTCTCCTTCTCGTGCTTCTTCACCAAGGATTCCGAAGCCAATTCAAGCATTACCGCCTCCACCTCCCAACGAAGGTATATGCACTCACCTATTTTTCCAATCAAGAATCATCCATGATTTTTTTATATTTCTGTACTTGATGATATATATATATATATATATATAGAGAGAGAGAGAGAGAGAGAGAGAGAGAGAGACTCAGGTTCTGAGGAAAACCACAAAAAAAGGAAAATTAAGAACACCCTAATAACCATTCATTTGTCCGGTATACACATCTGCATGAAAGTAATAAACAATGTTTCATGTTTTCTATGCACGTGTGCATTTTACTTACATGTGCATACCGGACAAATGAATGGTTATTAGGGTGCTCCTCTGTTTTTCATTTTCTTGTGGTTTTCCCTTGAACCCAACTCTCTCTCTCTCTCTCCATATATATATATATATATATATATATAGAGAGAGAGAGAGAGAGAGAGAGGGAGGGAGGTTCAAACGAACAGTGAAATAATAAGAGAATAAGAAAACAACCAAATCACGTGCAAAATCATATGTGATTTTACATTAACGGTCAACACAAGGGTATGGGGGCGACGTGGCCTGCGACCTACCGACCTACCTCAGGTTGCGGCCAAAGTCTCGTGAATCACATGTGATTTTTTACACGTGATTTTAGTGTAAAATCACACGTGATTCTAGTGTAAAATCACACGTGATTCTAGTGTAAAATCACACGTGATTCTAGTGTAAAATCACACGTGATTCTAGTGTAAAATCACACGTGATTCTAGTGTAAAATCACATGTGATTCGTCCGCTTTCTTATTCTCTTATTTGTTATTGTTCTTGTAAAATCACACGTGATTCTAGTTTCTAAAAGTTTAGCATATATTTCTTTCTCTATTTCTATTTGTATTGCTGTCTTTTATTCGTATCCAGCTTTTCAAAATTTAGCATATAAATATTTTTCCACTCACACACTTTTCACTTGCCCGGGTCTTCGCGGGTCACGGGCAGGTCTGCGTATGTCTTTCGTTTTCTATTCTATTCGATCATGTTCTTATAATGGATGGTTGACTTTTAGAAATCCCAGATGTTGACTTTCATCTAATTTGTAGACTGTTTATCAATAACGTGCGTGGAGCCATTGACCAACACCCCACCTGGAACACCATGTAATTGCGTTTTGCCCATGCAACTTGAGCTCGGCCTCGGTGTTTCAATATATACCTTTTTTCCTTTGGTATCAGAGCTGTCTTTCGAAATAGCTTCCGGGGTTTTTATGAGATCGAGTCAAGTTCGAATCATGGGAGCAAATGAGGATACCCAAGATCCGGAAAAGACCATTGTTATTGTCAACTTGGTACCCCTCGGTGAAAAGTTTGATAACTTTACCGCATTGGTAACAGCTCAAAGATTATGGTCGAAACAAGTCCCGATCAAATCGTCTCTTTTTGGTGATTATGAAGTTTTGTTCGTGAAATATCCAGGTATCGAGATTTTGAACTTGAAAATCGGTCTATTTGACCTCATAAGTTGGTTTCAGAGCAAAATGTACATAAAAAAAGCAACGAAGTGGCTTATTCAGTAAGCTTAATGAGCTTAATGAGACTCATAGCTTATTCGCTTAGCTATACATGACTGTTTGGTAGTGGCTTAATGATATAGAAAGTGGCTTGTTCAGTAAGCTTCTAGGGGAAGCTTTATGCAGAAAGCCAAGTTTTTTTTCTTCCCAAACCTACCCCTCCTAATTAAAGACACACTCTTTCCATCTATGAAAAACTCTCAAACAAAAACCTTCTCAATCTATACAAACAAATTAATCCACATAGACAACTTTATCCGTACAGAACTGTTTGGTTGGTTTTCCATAAAGTCTTGTATGGATAAAGCTGTCTGTGTGGATTAATCTGTCTGTATAGATTGGGAAAAGATGCTTTTTTACATAGATGAAAGGAGCGTGTTTTTTAATTGGGAGGGGCAGATTTGGAAGAACTTGGCGTTCTGTATAAAGCTCCCTCCTAGAAGCTTGCTGAATAAGCCACGGTCTATATTATTAAGCCACTACCAACAGTCATGTATAGCTGAACGAATAAGCTGTGAGTCCCATTAAGCTCATTAAGCTCTGAATCCCATTAAGCTGCTAACAAACAGGCCCTTAGTTCCAATTTAGTGTAACAAAAATTTTTCTTCGACCTCCTTTTCTCAATTTATGTAACGAAGTTTCGAAATTTTGCATTTGATGTAACAAAGTTCCCTATTTACGCTTTTTTTTCTATATAACCTGTTGATCTTGTAACATTTGTTGACGTGGATGTCAGTTTTATCATCCACTTCGTCATAAACAGATATCCACGTCATCAAATGGGTACAAAATAAGAACTTTTGAATCTTTATTGCATTGATTGAGAAAAAGATTCTTCATTATTTACACCAAATAGGAACGAAACCAAACTTTGTTGCGTTTTGGTGCATTTTTCTCATCCGAAAGATTTCTTGCTAAAAATGGAAATTTTGGTTGCTGACAGGGCTTCCTCCATCGCCACCTTCGCGATCTTCGAACAATGGTATGAATGGTGGGCCATATGGTCGCGGCAACAATGGAAGGGACGTAAAGCCTTTGGGTGTCGATGTGAGTAAGCAGAGGCGTAGTAACAGGCTAAATGGAGGCATTATTGCTATAATAGCTTTGTCGGTTGTTGTAGCCGTGGTTCTAGTCGGTGTCACGGTTTGGGTTCTGCTGTTTAAACGCCCTGTCGGGGCTCAGTCGGGGACAAACCCACCACCTACTTTTCCTCCCCTCACAAAATCATCAGGTAATTCTTCCAAAGGTCGTTTTTTTAAAACTGCAAAATAGTTGCTAACTCTAGAAAGCTACAATTTGACCTCTGAAACTCAACATGTCCTTTTAGGTCATTTTACATTGTAATCTAGCTTATCAGCTAGTTTGCCAAACATGGATCGGGTTCAAAACCTAAAAAAAAATGAAAGCCCGAGGAACACCCTGTCGTCTGGACGATATGCACATGTGAATACAAGTAATTTGTAACATGCACACGTGCATGAAAAAAACCCAGCTTCAATTACTTGTATGCACATCAGCACATGTGCATGTCCAGATGAACGGTTACCAGGGTGTTCCTTAGTTTTTCATTTTTTTGGCGGGTTTCCCCATGAACCTCCCGCTTACATTGTAATCTAGCTTATCAACTAGTTTCCCAAACATATCCATAAATTTATTTCAAATTTGATCTGAAAGTTTGTATCATATTTGAGTTGTTTGACCCTAAAAGTCAAAATTTGAGGGTGGCTAGTGATTATATACCCGAGATCTGAGTCAAAAAGAGGTAGACACATGAACGGAATTGGGACCCATCATTATGTCTCTTTAGTTGATGGCAAATTTTTTGACCTTGCTTTAGTTTATATCGATTTTATTTGCATACTTTTGGATAAAAGAATGTGTACATGTTGCAGGGGTTGGTGGATCGATAACGGGAAGTGGGCCCGAGTCGGCTTCACTATCATTCCGCTCTAGTATAGCATACACGGGATCTGCAAAGACGTTTAGTTCAAGTGATATGGAAAAAGCAACCGATAACTTCAACGAGTCGGGAGTTCTTGGTGAAGGTGGATTCGGGCGTGTTTATAGCGGTGTGCTCGAAGATGGGACAAAAGTGGCGGTCAAAGTACTTAAGCGAGATGATCAACAGGGTGGTCGTGAATTCTTGGCGGAAGTCGAGATGCTTAGCCGCCTGCACCACCGAAACTTGGTCCGGTTAATTGGTATTTGTACAGAGGAAAGAAACCGGTGCTTGGTTTACGAGCTCATCCCAAATGGCAGCGTTGAATCTCATCTTCACGGTATTACTACAACATGTTTTAAGTTTATCCGTTACAAGAAAATGGGGTTTATAGAATGTCATATATGTCTGAATGAATGTCCTAATAGACTGCTTTATAGGACCAAACAATTGAATGACATATGTAAAAAGTGTTGGAATAAGTTGATAAGACGCCTTTGGACGTTCTAACAAGTTTTTTAAAACAATATTGAAATGAAGTGTCTTATTAGCTTTTTTATACATAAGTTTTTACGGGGCACTAACACTTGTTTTATAAGACGTTTTTCTTCTTCAAATAGCGTCGTATAAAAAGACTAATAAAAGGCATTATTTCAAAATTGTTCTAAAAAACTTGTTAGAACGTCCAAAAGAGTCTTATCAACTTATTGTAACGTCTTTACATATGACGTCCAATTGTTTGGTCCTGTAAACTTAAGTCCTATAAAGCAGTTTATTAAGTCTTATGTGTGTGTGTGTGTGTGTGTATATATATATATATATATAGAGAGAGAGAGAAACGTTTAAGGGAAAAATCCCCAAAAAAAAGAAAAACCGAGGAACACCCCGGTAACCGTTCATCTGGACGGTATGTACATGTGCATACAAGTAATTGAAGCTATTTTTTAGTTTTATGCATGTGTGCATGTTACAAATTACTTAAATGCAATTGTGCGTAGTTACCGGGGTATTCCTTAGTTTTTTTATTTATTTTTTTGCGGTTTTCCCCTAAACTTGACCCTATATATATATATATATATGTGTGTGTGTGTGTAATTGGGTTCCTATAAAGCTGATTTTGTAGTAGTGATCTTTATGTGTTTTTGTAATCTTTTTTCGTGCTTTATTGTTGGTTATGAAGATGGTTCATATTTGAGTGAAAATTTTGGTTGGTCAGGAGTTGATAAGGAAACCGCACCGCTCGATTGGGGGGCTCGGTTGAAGATAGCTCTGGGTGCGGCTCGAGGGCTAGCTTACTTGCATGAAGATTCAAGCCCAAGAGTCATACATAGAGACTTCAAGTCAAGCAACATCCTTTTGGAACATGACTTCACCCCTAAAGTTTCCGATTTCGGTTTGGCTCGAACCGCTTTAGATGAAGATAACCGACACATTTCAACACGTGTCATGGGCACCTTCGGGTACATTCTTTTCCTATAAAGTCTATTAGGACATTGTTTACCTCTTAATAGTTCCATTAAGAGGAAACCTCAGAATCGCTAAGAGGTAAATCTAGTTTGGCAGGAAAAAAAAGTCGGCCTCTTAATGGTTCTAAAACCCTCAAAATGATTTTGAATCTTGGACCTTCCTTAACTATTCAGCGCCCTGATTTCATTCAGCACAATTACCAAACTACCATAGTTCATTTTGCATTATATCATAAGAGCCTCTTAATGATTCTGACCGGTTAATCATTCTGCACCATACCATTTCTGCCTTGTAGTGTGCAAAGTGAATACTCTACGGTTTGACCATCAAGGTCAAATCGACCAATCTTTATATATATATATATATATAGGGGTTAAATCAAATGAGAACCACAAATATGTTATAAACCGCGAGAACCGATATAAAAATTATTTTTTTACATGATATTTTTTTACGAGTATTTTTCATTTCACTAGGTGAAACAAAATTTGTTTTTCGCATGTAATATTTTCATAAGGTGAACACGAACATATGTGTAACAATATCTTAAATCATAGGTTTTGATGAAAAAAAATCATGTAAACAAATATTTTTATATTGGTTCTCACGGGTTTGTAACATATTTGTGGTTCTCATTTGATCATCGTTATATATATATATATATATATTTGATTCTTTTTATCATGTGAAACCAGGTATGTGGCTCCCGAGTATGCGATGACCGGCCATCTTCTTGTGAAGAGCGACGTTTATAGCTACGGAGTCGTGCTACTCGAGCTCCTGAGCGGAAGAAAGCCCGTCGACATGTCGATGCCATCGGGCCAAGAAAACCTAGTTGCGTGGGCCCGCCCCCTCCTCCCGACTCCTGAAGGCTTAAACTTGCTTATCGATCCATCACTTTCCCCTGAAATTCCGTTCGATAGTATAGCCAAAGTATCCGCGATCGCTTCAATGTGCGTGCAACCCGAGGTATCGCACCGCCCGTTCATGGGCGAAGTGGTTCAGGCGTTGAAGTTGGTTTGCAACGAGTGCGAAGAAACACGAGACCTTGGCTCAAGGAGTTGTAGCCAAGAGGATTTGACTTCCGTTGACTTTGACCCGCGGGTCAGCACAAACTCGGGCCCAACCCGATCCACTTATCCGAGCTACGAGTCTCCACTAGATGTGGAGAGCGGGTTTTCTACCTCGGGTTTCGGGCTAGATGTGGATTCGTATAGAATGAGCTCGAGTTCGGGCCCGTTAAGGCCACAGAGACGGCCGCAGTTGTGGGAAAGAATGAAGAGATTTTCGAGTGGCAGTTTGAGCGATTATGGAGACATTTTGAGGTTATTATCTCGATCGCGTTGACTTTTTTCTCGAGTTGACTTTGACCCGTTAATCGATGATCGGGCCGTCGTTGGGTCGACCCGTAAAAATCGCTGCTTGAAATGTACAGATAAAATGTTGCATTGTACTGGGAATGTATTTCCTTGGTATAGTTGTAAATACACAGAGCAGCTGCAAAACTTTTTGAATGCACCAACATAATTTTTCAAGACTTGAGGGGTCATCAGGAAATTTCGGATAAGTTCAGGTGCGTAATTGTAATATTGTAATCTAGAGTGGGCAAAACCGGTCCTTCTACTTTTTTGTAATGAAAAATAACAACATACTTTTGATTTTTTTTTCTTTTAGGTAACTAATTATGTGCCATGCCCTTAACCAATCTATGGTTTGGCAATGAGAGTAAAAGTGCAAAATTTAAAACTTGAGGGCCAAAATTAAACTTGCCAGACTTAATTTTTGACCCCTTTTCAAAATCACCCCAAATCAACTTGATTTTAACAAACTTTTATATCAAAATTCATATCAGATAAATATTCTATATAAAGTTATAAACTACTCAATGATCATTTTATCGATTATTTGAATATCGACCCATTTTTCGGAGTCTAGAATGTTGGTCAAACCACCATTTTAGAAACGAAAATGAGCAATAATAGGACTGCTTAAAATCCAAGATCGATCAATCAGTTATCTCGGATCTCGTTGTAACAGTTAACTCAGAGTTCGTTGAGCACAATAAAAAATTACTATCAATTATTTGAATATCGACCCATTTTGCAGTCTCTAAAATGTTGGTCAAACCACCATTTTAAAAATGAAAATAAGCAGGTTGCTTAAAATCCAATATCGATTAATCAGTTAACTCAACTTTCGTTGTAACAGTTAACTCATAGCTAATTGAGCAGAATAAAAAAATTACCATCAACTTTGAATTCAATAGGATCAAAAATGACAACTTTGCTCATGCTGTCTTAAATAAAACTTTTGAAAAATGCGAGGCTTTTTGATAATTTTTTATCTTTGAAGATTAGATTGGACATTAGACAAAAGTTGGTTAATTTTAGCCATTACGTTGACGCATAATCATTTACAAACACAATTAATCATACAAACTAGTTTTTATGTGTTGTTTTACATATGAAACATGTGTGAAAATGCAGTATTTATACCGTGTTGTTTTTATATGTGAAATGTTCGGGACATTTTAGTGTGTGGAAAAAACAGTCATGAACATTCACATATGAAGTATCAACATTATATAAACATTGCATTTTTACACGTGAATGAAAACTAGTTTGCAAATTTATATGAACGATTTGGTTTGTAAAAGAAAAAGATTATATAAAATTGACTTTGATGATAAAAATTAAATGCCAATTGGGTACAAATTAGAAAAATAAAATTCTTAAGGGGCTTTTAACAAAAAAAAATGTAAATTATGTTTTTCGTCCCTATTGTTTGTTAAAGATTACGATTTTCGTTCTTTAGGTATATAAGTTGTGGTTTTCGGCCTATAATTTACAACTAATTTCTTTTTTTATCCTTATAATTTACAATTAATTATTGTTTCTAGGGGTGTGCAGAAAGTCAACCGATCCAATCAGAACCGACTGACCTTGATTGGATATCTAATTGTAATTGGATCAGATCGGATCAAAAATTTCAACATCCAGTTTGGATCGGTCGGTTTTTGGATGACAGTCCAGAACAGACCAAAACCGAACCGAACCGAACCGATTCACCATCCAACCACTCATTCGATTATCATCCAACCACTCACCCGATTATCATCCAACTACCATCCAATACATTATAGTTCAGAGTTTCAAAAGTAAAAAGTTTTTATTTTTAAAACATTATAATTTAAAAGCATTTGTAAAAAATAAAAACTAATTTTTTTAGAAAGAAACATAAAAACATTGGATAGATCCGATCCGATCCAATCCAACGGATATCCAATGAGAATATCCAGTGGATGGAACCGAACCGATCCAATCATCCATTGAATTGAAAAAATCCAACATCCAACTAATGATTGGATCGGTTCGGTTGGAAAAATCGGACATCCAACGGATAATTTGATCGGTTCGGTTCCCCTCACATCCATTGGATGTCAACCTATGAAAACCCCTAATTGTTTCGATTCCTTACAATTTACAATTCTTTACTATTTTGTTATATTCAAAGGTAGAAATTAATCCAGGCACGAAAATAGTAATAAATTACAAACTATAAAACCAAGAATCGCAATTTATAAACTGCAGGGACAAAAATAGAAACTATTAGCAGACCACAGGGACAAAAAATCGTAATTTACAAAAATCTCGAATTAATCCCTTCCCTCCCTGCTGGCCGTTTAGGTCATTCTCTTTTCCCCGCGCCACCATCACCACCTCACTACAATCCTCCTCCGCCACCGCCGCCGCCGCCGCCGTATCAGCCCGCATACGCTCACACCGGTCGCTGAATCCACCTACGTCCACCGCCTGATTGAATTTCATCGGAGCATGGAGATACAGGTATAAATATCTCAGAAAGCTCCTAACGTTCATCGTCTTTGATTCATCCATTTGTGTTTAATACGCATGTAAATTGTAGCTTTCTTCTTGTAAATTATCTACTGAATTATTGCTACACATACAAATTTTTTTAGTTGCTTCCTTCTTTTTGGTTGTATTGATTGATATGAACAATAATGTATAATATGAATTCGATATATTTCAGGATATTTCGGATGACATTGATGTCAAAGTAAAAAAGTACCAGAGAGGTGAAAGTGCTGATTTGGAGGTACTAGCTGAATCACACTGATGATTGAAACTAACAATAAATTTAACTTTGTTCAAGTTGCAGTGTGAATATTTTCTCATTTTTTGCAGGCATTGAAAGACAAAAAGTTGAAGGGCCAGCTTGCTAACAGAGAAGATTTATATAAAAAGTCTGCTAATGCTGCTGCTAAGGCTGAGAAGGTCAACTCTTAGCATTTTTATTGTTGTGTGGCACTTTTTGTTTTCTTCAATGTGTTGGTATATTCTTTTATAATTTCCATAGGTCGAAGTTAGGTATCTTCTAGGACATATAGTAAATGGAGTAAACTTTTATGTTATGCTTGCAGGGAACTGAATATAGGGTTGTATTGGGTGAATTGTTGTGTGTTTCTAATAAGTTCATTAGGATATATGTATATATATATATATATATATAAACTAACAAACAAGACATTAAAAACGTAAAGAAGATTCAAATATCGTACTACGAAAACCGCGAATTAGGCTATGGCGTGCCACAGGCTTAACATGGCGTCAAACATAAGCCTTGAGCCATGGTGCACCATGGCGGCTGTTGCGGCGAGCCTTTTAGAACAGTGTTAAACCTCACCAAAGGTGAGGAGTGTGCGTAGGTATTTGCTTACTGCTGTGTATATACTTCAAAAAAGTGTCTATGCTACGACAAGCGCCTCAGGATGGAGGAGGCATCTGTTTATATATATGTGTGTGTGTGAGAGCTCGTATTTACACATATTTGTATGATTTTTTTGGTTCAGTGGCTTATGCAAACTGAGGGTGGCCGTCTAGAATCTGAAGGCTTTGAAAAGACGTGGAGATTCAGTCAACAATCAATTTCTCAGGAAGTGGATGTTGCTAGTAGAAAGAATCAATTTGATATTGTCTTACCAGGTTTGAGCTTGCACTCTGTTTGTTATGAATATGATGCGTAAGTAGTAAAAAGCTTCTGCAATATTATTTTAAGTGTTGATGACCTAGCTTATGTTAATGGCTATTTGAAGTAGGGGTGTTGATAAGGGCTGGGGTTAGTTCGAATTCTTATAGGGAAGATGTGAAGAAACATGAAAGGGAGATGGAAACACCAGAATCTGAAAATTTTCTTTTAGAGAATGAGTCAGCCACTCTGCCCATACGGAGCAAACAACGAATTTTCCTAGTGGCTTACATATAAAATGTTAATTTTTTTTGATGATTTCAACATCTTATGTTAGCAGGCTTTATCCTTTTTTTTCCTGATCATTACAACTTTATATGTTTAATGTGCTTGAACAGATCTTGGTCCTTACACTATTGATTACACCTCAAGTGGCCGACATATGGTGACGGCAGGACGCAAAGGCCATCTGGCCATTATGGACTTGCATACTATGAAACCTGTTAAAGACTTTCAGGTACAATAGATTCAATGGTTCAGTCTTTTTCTATAATGAGATTTTGACATGTGGATCTTCATTTATTGGTCTCTTGTACTAATGATAATTTTGGATTCTATTTCTACGGCATTTTTGGTGTCAATCTGAGTGACATTTTTGTAATCTTTATGTTTACGCATAGTGCATGACAATAACATAGTTCAACTATGCTCAAATAAGTTAGGATCAATTTATTTGTCATTTTTCTCACCATTTCGTGGGATGCATCATTTTTTTCTCATACCACTAAAGGAGACAAAAAAAGCTTATCTTTATTTTGTCTCATATTTTGTAAATGGGACTCACAAAATGAAAATATTGAATGGCGAAGACAAATAGGATCTTATGTTTAATGCTTTTATAGTATTCCTTAGTTGCAAGATGAAAATCTTCATTTTAGAATCAAGTCGGCATTTTTCTTTTCGAACCATTGGTCTTTTTTACA
The DNA here is from genome assembly GCA_033807775.1 of Saussurea involucrata. Classification (NCBI taxonomy): domain Eukaryota; kingdom Viridiplantae; phylum Streptophyta; class Magnoliopsida; order Asterales; family Asteraceae; genus Saussurea; species Saussurea involucrata. The sequence continues at coordinate 156,997,365 of CM066314.1, read as the reverse complement.
TATTTACGTTGATACGCTTTCCTTTCTGAAATAATGATGCATGTTTCTTTCTAGGGGTGTGTGATGTACCCTCGATGGTTTGATGAACACACACAATCGAATCAGTATGGAACTTGAACAGAAATTGAATGGTTACAAAAGGATTTCCAGGCACTTCGAGACTGCCGGATGTCTCCCAAGGCTCTCGCCAAAACACACACTAAATTGATCAATAAACCCTAATGACCTAACCCCCTTCATTTATACTAACCCCCTTACTACAACTCTTGCATTAACTACCTGTACTAATGCTTTAGACACTTGTACCCTAGCCTACCATATTTGACCATTTGACCCCACTACCTAGGGTATAACAATACCCGCCCCCAAACTTTCACCTTGTCCTCAAGGTGGAAAAAAATAGAAAAGAAATTGAAACACACACATTACATCATTTCCCCAACCAACTGCCATTGAGAACAAACCCTTCTCTAAGTGATGTGTGCAACAACCCAGGGGTCCACCTTCATCCGTGTACCATTCTATGAAGGTTCAAACCTCCTGATGTATAGCCAACATGCCCTTTTTGACCTCTAATGCTTGATCAAGTTGCGGTGTCATTTCTCCAAAATACTCCCCCACGGTTTCAATACTGTATTGACACTCTTGCTTCTTCACGTGTTTTACAATCAAGCCCATACAAGCTTCATATATGGTTTTCTAGACCCTGTTTTGGTTTTCAAACCTTTCCGGATACCTTTTGACCCCTTTTTGAGCCCCTGCGGCCCTGCCTTGGCTCTAACTAATGCCATCTGAAACTCAGCCTCTTTTATAAGCTCCTTTACTCTTCTAACTAACCCCCAGTTGCAGCTTCCACCAGGCCCCTCGACATTCCCATCAACAAAGTCAAGGAAACCACCACTTGCAATGCTATCCTCCTTATGGTCCTTTGACAAAGTATCTGCACTATGTAGTTTAGATAAATGAAGTTCTTTCCACAACATTGATGTTATAATTCTTAAAACATCATTCACATCTGCAGCTTCACAACCCCTGTGAATATCAACATTATTCAGAACCCTTCTAATAATTCCCTTATTCCCTCCAATGTCACCATCGAAGCCCGCTTGATAGATTTTGACTGAAAGTGGGTCTAGATTATGTTTCAGACTCGTTGGCTCACTCTCTGCTGCAACGAGTTCTAAGATATATAGGGATTGGGTTCCTGTGTTATTGATGCTTGGTTTTAATTCATCCGGGTCACCAAGGTAATCGGTTCTTCCACAACCCTTCTAGGTACTGCAAACCTGGTAAAAATATCTTGCAACCCACCATTTGATTCCAAAAGTGATCTGATTTCCTTTCTGTCATTCACCACCATTGTAGGCTGATTGTCTTCAGTTTGGCAATTTGGTACTACCCAGTTCTCATCAACGTCCTCGAGGAACTGGTATTAACCGATATAGCTGCTTGCAGACCTCCCCACGGATCCAAAGACTCGAATTTGTCATGCTGCTTCTTCCTTACTTGCCATTTTAATAACTGTACAATGCTGGAAACAACCAGTCCTTGTCCACTGTGAATTTGATGGAGCTGAACAACTTTTGGGGTGACATTGAAAAGAGGTTCATGGGAGTAAGGGCCAAAACCTCGATCCCAATGGAGCCTGGTACATGCTTTCACATAGCCAAGATTTTCATCGACGTTTGGTCCTTCTGCACTAATCCTCAAGTCATCTCTCATCTCAGGTTCTCCTCCAGAGAGTCCAATGTTTCTACTACAACTATAATCACCCAGAGTTATTGAGAGATTTTGTTGGAGAACCATGCCATGATGGTTGGGCGTTGAATGAGAAAAGTCATCGGGAAAATCCTCCTTGTGTCTAGATCGTCTATATGTTGATGCTCCTAAAATTGGGGTACCTTGGACCACCACCCAGGTCTCCACCGAGTTTGACCGGGACTGTTCATACCCTAACACAATTGAACTAAAATATGAGGAACAATGGAACAAACCTGCCCTTGCCTCCCCAATTGAACATGGAATAGAAGGGAAATAGTGAAAATTAAACGGCGGTGGCAGAAGTGGTGGTGGCAGCGACGGCAGCGGTGGGGGTGGTACCGGCGGTGGTAATTTCCTAAGATCATCGGTTACTCCATCAGAGTTATTCATCGTGACCATTACCGAGTTCGCTGCAAAGTTGAGAGGCCGCATTAATTTTAGCCCAGGCTTGGGCCAAAATAAAATATGTGAGACGGGCTTTAGAATTACTGAACTGGGCTCAGATGCATACAAGGCCTTCGTCCCTTTGGACGGTGGATCGATCGACAACGATGGAGGATAGTGTAGCGACGGCGACGGCGAGAGTTGAGGGTTTAGCGGCGGCGATGGTAAAGGTCGTTGCAATGGTGACGGTTCTCCAACGACCATGATTTTTGTCCATGCTGGTGCGATTTCAAGAGCGAAGCATGAAGGTTTGGTTAAGGAGCATATAGACAGCGGCGGTTGAGGTACTGCTTTCCCCAGATCCAGATTCGACCCATATGTGGGTAGTTCTGAACGTTCATCATCAGGTTTTCCGATCAAAACCCTCTTCTCTGTAACTTCTTTTTCTCGTTCTTCTCCCTTCTCCTCCCTATTGACACTGTTAATACCCTGGACCCTCCCATCCTCGTCTTTTATCTCAGATGTGGGGGTCTTCTTCTTTAGCGCCTTATCTTCTTCTACCTCAGATCTGGTGGCCTTCTTCTTCTTCTTCAGTGGTTCATCGTATAGTTTGATTAACCTGTCGAGCATCTTATTCACGGTCTCCATGTCCCTCCTCAAAGCTCTGAAATCATCTTTCAATGATCTCACACCCTTTTGGACAGAACCTCTGCTGCCTTCCAATTCGTTTCCACGTGAAACAATGGTTTTCGCCATCTCCAGGCTCGAACTCGCTCTGATACCAACTGATGTACCCTCGATGGTTTGATGAACACACACAATCGAATCAGTATGAACTTGAACAGAAATTGAACGGTTACAAAAGGATTTCCAGGCACTTCGAGACTGCCGGATGTCTCCCAAGGCTCTCGCCAAAACACACACTAAATTGATCGATAAACCCTAATGACCTAACCCCCTTCATTTATACTAACCCCCTTACTACAACTCTTGCATTAACTACCTGTACTAATGCTTTAGACACTTGTACCCTAGCCTACCATATTTGACCATTTGACCCCACTACCTAGGGTATAACAGTGTGACGGGTGACCCACAGTGAAGGATCTTCTATTATAGGAAATAAACAACTTATTCCACTTTTTTAACCGTCACTAATTGCTCTGCAGTATTTAGTTCTATTATATGAATTGTTTACTCCTTCCGTCCCAAAATAAGTGTCCATATTTCTATTTTAGTTTGTCCCATAATAAGTGTGTATTTTCAAAAGTAAGTGCATACTTTCCAATTCTACCCTTAGTTACGAGAGGAAGAAATTCATTACTCTCTATCGTTAACGGTAAAATTATCATTTAGTTGGTTAAAAAGTGTAATAATTTACACATTTTAAAATTGTGTACTTTTGTCATTGTGGACATTTATTTTGGGACGGAGGGAGTATTTTAGGACGGACAGAGTATATAGTTGCATCATCAGCTTATTTCTAAATTCAAAGTTTATATCATTGTTGGCTATGTAACCTTGAACTACATATTTCTTTGCTACTGCATGAAAATTTGAGGTCTCGATTATTGCAGGTTAGAGAAACTGTGCGAGATGTGGTGTTTTTGCACAATGAATTGTTTTTTGCTGCTGCGCAGAAGAAGTAAGATCCCTTTTTGTTGCTAGCAAATTAAGTAGCTAAACTGCTTGTGGAAGATCTACCTTTATATATATATATATCAAGTATACCGTAAATACAACATGATTATTTTTAAACTATATACAGGTACACATATATTTACAACAACGCTGGCACAGAACTTCATTGTCTGAAGGTTAGTCACTTCATCTGAAGGTCGAATTTTCAATTAAAAGGACTGGTTTTCAACTTCCAAAGAAAGTTGCGCTCTATAATTTTTTACGAAAAATTTGCATACTCCGTTATACTTTATTACAAAATTAAAAATAGAAAAACGTTGGCCCAACAAAAACCACGTCTGTATAAAATTTGGGAGTTGTTTTTTAGGACTTTAGTCATGTTCGGCAACCATTAGGTAGCTTATTGTTTGAGCTTATGAAAAAGCCCTGTTTTGTTAGCCATAAACTAGCGTATAAGCTAGCGTTTTGAAACGGTGCTTGAAGTAACATTTCAATAAGCTGTAAGAGCTTTTCTCCACTTTTTCCAGTTATGCCCCTTACGTTTCAAAATTACGTTTTTCGTCCTTATGGTTTGTTAAAAAATGCGGATTTAGTCCCTGCGGTTTTGAAATTTCGGTTTTCATTCCTATGATTTGCAGTTCATTTCTATTTTCGTCCCTAAAGCTAAAACACTACTTTTAAGTATGAAGGACTAAAATAGAATTGAATTATAAACCATAAGGATGAGTAAAGCAATAAAATTTAAATCACAAGGACAAAAAAGGTGATAAATTACAAACTATAGGGATAAAAGTCGTAATTTAAAAACCATAGGACGAAACTAGAAATTTTCAACAAACCACAGGGACTAAAATGTAATTTTATCTTATTGATGTGGGGTCGTGTTCGAATTCAAATGCTTGTTCTTTTGAGTAATCGCGGACTGTTTTACCCTTCAGGAACATGGAGCTGTGCTGAAGCTTCAGTTTCTCAAGAACCACTTCCTTTTGTCATCCATAAACAAATTCGGGCATTTGCATTATCAAGATATCACCACCGGTCAAATGGTAGGAAATTACCGTTCTGGCCTTGGCCGTTCAGATGTTTTACAAGTGAACCCATACAACAGTGTCGCCGCCTCCGGCCATTCCGGCGGCACAATCAGCATGTGGAAGCCCACTAGCGCTGTGCCACTTGTCAAGATGCTCTGTCATCGTGGGCCCGTCACAGCCGTCGCCTTCCACTCAAACGGCCATCTCATGGCCACCGCTGGCATGGACAAAAAACTAAAGATTTGGGATTTGAGGAAATACGAGGCTTTACAAACACTCCCCGGCCACGCCAAATCGTTAGATTTTAGTCAAAAAGGTTTGCTTGCAGCCTCCACGGGGTCATTCGTCCAAATCTTGGCAAATTCTTCGGATTCCCAAAATTATGAGCGGTATATGATCCATACGATGGTAAAAGGTTACCAGATTCAGAAATGTTTGTTTCGACCATATGAAGATGTTCTTGGCATTGGGCACTCAATGGGTTTGTCTTCTATTCTTGTTCCTGGATCCGGGGAACCCAACTTTGACTCATGGGTCGCGAATCCGTTTGAAACGTTGAAACAAAGAAGAGAAAAGGAAGTGCGGCTTCTTCTGGACAAACTGCCGCCGGAATCCATCATTCTGGACCCCACACAGATTGGTACTTTGAGGAATCCGAACAAGATTGAGAAGGTGACGAAGGAGGAGAGGGAGGCGGAGAAGGCGGCGGCGATCGCTGCCGCCAAGAGCGGACCGCAAAAGAAGAAAACGAAAGGTAGGAGTAAGCCGAGTAAAGTGGCGAAAAAGAAGCAAGAAGAAGTGGAGAAAGCCAAGAGGCCATTTGCAGAAGAGGTGGTGGTTGCTAAGAAGAAGCAAAAGAGAATTACAGAAGCAAATGAACTACCAAAAGCTTTGCAGCCATTTGTTAGCAGAAAATCAAGTTAAAACTCCACATCAAATCATCATCAGTTTGTTTGGTACAATTTTGTGAGGCTAATTACTTATGTAACCTTAATTGGACTTTGATCGAGTCTTGACTAGGTTCGATTGAGCATTCATAGAATTTGTTTTTTCTGAAAGACCAGATTGGCCTAGTCGAGGTGACTAAGGGGTTGTTTATGAAACACTTACCGGGTAAGAGCTTACCATGTAACTTACTTTCCCGGGTAAGCATGGCAAGGACTAATAATCTTACCTGGTAAGTGGGGGGAAGACATTTATCCCGTTAGCGCTTACCGGGTAAGAGACATTTGCAAACAATCCATTTTGATGGCTGAGAATTTACCCGACAAGGTATGGAAGGTATGGACTTGCTGATATACGCTTACCTGATAAACTTTTGGGAATTGTTTGGTTACAAGTGGGAATGATTTTTTAAAATTGTAAAAAGAATGTGAAAACAATATAAAAAGAATATGATAATAAAATTATTTTAAAGTATATTTCAATTGTTTGATTTCAAAAATCGTAATTATAAACACTTGGGATTAGGACTGAAATCGATTGAACAAACGCACGAGTTAAAATTGTAATTTGTTAATGCTCAATGGTTTTAAATATAGTTTAATTCATAAAGTATTGTGTAATGAACTCGTTAAGGGGCCGTTTACAAAACGTTTACCCGGGTAAGTGCTTACCAAGTCACATTAGCTTACCGGATGAATATGGCAAGGACCAAAAATCTTACCCGTAAGAGTGGAAGCAAGGACCGAGAGTCGAAAGCAAGGATCGAGAGTCGAAAGCAAGGATCGAGAGTCTTACCCGGTAAGTGAGTGCGACGACTCTTACCATGGTTGGCGCTTACCGGCTAAATTGTTGCATACGATGCCATTTTGGTGGACTAAAATCTTACTCGGAAAGTAAGTGTTCAATATTACCGGTCGACCTATACGCAGCCTAAACCCGCAAGAGGTGAGGCGTATGAATGACGTTTATCTTATTTAGAAATTCGGACGGTGAAGAAGAAGAGTGGGAAGGGTAGGGTTTAGCAGTCGGAGAGGAAACCAACGGCGACGGCAGCGGGATAAGTGGCACGCTTTGAGTCGTCGATTATTAGAATTTTCTTTTCAATTTATTTGATTCGAGACAAAAACATAAAAAGATCAAAATACCTCAAGTGGCATGCTTCGAGTGGAATTTTAGAATTTTCTTTTTAATTTATTTGATTCGCGATAAATAAAAAAGGTAAAAAGACTAAAATACCCTCACACTAACACAAACTAACTTTAGTGATAGGGACTCAAATCATTGAAAGCTTGAAACTAGAGGGCCATATTTGTAGAGACAGTAATCATTAACTTCAACAAAACAGGTTGCATTTAACTCACAAAACTTGTATATCAATATAAAAAAAAGTCTAGTAATATGTGTGTAATTATCTATCTATATATATATATCACAACCATTGTGTTTAACAGTAATGATCATGAATCAGACCATAAAAAACTGTTTATTGTTATGCCTACACTTTCACAAATTGCCAACAAAATTCAAACTAACAAAACTTTGCTCAAAATCAAACAAAAATGAAGACGGAAAAAGTGTCATCAAGCCATTTTACTTTGAATTTGTCGATGAACATGTACTAGGAACTCGACATATGACAGACCATTCGGAGACTTGTCTTCCACCATATATGAGAAGAACATCATTCCTGGAAATACAAACCAACTCATTCATTACCTTCTATCTATTGTCCAAGGGCATTTTAGTCATTTCACAAAGAACAAAACGAATCAAAATGTAACGGAGTTTGACTTAGTTCCTATTTAGCTTTAACAAATTGACAAATTCTTTATATTTTGTGCCCATTTTACCCACTAAAAGGGTTTGCGACATTCTTCCACATCACTAGTTACAAGATCAACGAGTTGCAGGTCAAAATGGGTATAAAATAAGAACTAAACGTTTGTTACACTAATGAAGACATCGTTATATTAAATAGAAACTAAAGCAATTTTTTTTTGCATTTCGACGCATTTTCACATCAAATGTTGTAGTTTTCAACACCATTCCAAACACAATTCTTATAAAATTTCCCCAGGTTAAAGCTTTACCTATTTGCCTATATGGTAATAATTTTGGGTTCACAAAATTTTATTTATAGTATTTTTAATATTTAGTAAATATTGGAAGCAAACTTTGCATTCATGGGGAGAAAAAATAATTACGACACGAATGTTAAGAAACCGACCTGATGGATCTCCTTTCTTGCATAATCTTAACCTGCAAGAAGATCAAAAAACAGAAGAATATTAATACGAAAACATTTTCATATACGAAAAAAAAAACTAATGCCGAACGATAAAAAACATATGCCACAAACATTGCGTACCTTAAGTAGTTACATCTTTGGCTTCGTATCTCATTCACGACCTCATGTAGCTTCTTCGACAAAGGGTTGTCATATTGCTCCAACACAAACTAGATTGAAAAATAAGGGCCCGTTTGTTAGCGGCTAAATGGGCTTAATGAAACGTACAGCTTATTCGGTCAGCTATACATGACTGTTTAGTAGTGAGTTAATGATATAGAAAGTGGCTTATTTAGTAAGCTTTTAGGGGGGGAGCTTTATACAGAAAGACAAGTTTTTTTCCAAACCTGCCCCCTCCCAATTAAAAAACACACTCCTTCCATCTATGAAAAAACCTCCCACAAAAGCCTTTCCCAATCTATACAAACAGATTAATCCACACAGATAGCTTTATCCATAGAGATTTTAATGGAAAACCAACTAAACAGTCCCTTACTTATAGATGTTTGTTAGCTCGTTTATAAGCAGACACATTGACAATGTAAAGCATATAAACACACAACTTTAACGGAGAATAAGGTGGTGTTTGTTTTTTAAGAGGTGTTGAAGTCTGAAGTCTCATTTCACTTATGATTGATAAGAAGTGGTGTTGAAGTCTGAAATCTGAATCAATAAGACCGTTTGTTTTTTCTAAACTGATAAATGTCTGAATTTGTTTAAATTATCTATTTTACTCATCAGAATATTATAGTGTTAAATTAATACAATTTCACATATTTATTCATCATTACAAAATTTACATCTAAATTATAAATTAACATTCATTCAGACGAAAATATGTCATTGACACAATGAAAATATGAACAAAGTTTTGTAGCAACTAAAATCCTTATCAGCGGATTACCTCATTAGACTTCAAATGTGGACTCTTTTACGACACATATTTCGTATTTTAAAGTACTAATATTAGTAGCAAAAAACCATCCAATAAGAGGCAAATAACGGGTTGATTTACCTCTTACCAAAAAAGAGAAAGGTAAGACATAAGTGGCTCTGAAATTTTGGAAAAAACAAACAGTCTGAACCGCCCTACCTCTCACCGAATCAGACATAAGAGGTTGATAAGAGTTTTTTTCCTAAAAAACAAACAAGGCCTAACCTTCTGACATACTTTTGTTAAATACACGACTTTTGGACATTTTGCAAGTGTTATTTTAGCAAACCGGGATTTTAAGGACATGAAAACTTTATCGAGTGTACCTGACTAGGGATTTCGCTAACCGAAGAGATACCGAACAGTTTTTGTGTTATATCGGGATCTACAGAGCTTCCGATGTAAATTAAGCCATCCTCCCCATTTTCAAGAAGATAGATTCCATCATCGCTTACGTGTTCACTAGAAAGTGGTATAGGAGGAGGAATAACCGATCCTTCCGTTTCCTGTAGTCTCGGAAACAACGGACCAAAACCCGTGTTAGATATATATATATATATATATATAGACAGAGAGAGAGAGAGAGAGTATTTGAACGTTTTGTGAACCGGGGTTTATTCTATACCTTCGAATTAAGATCATGAATACTCATCATTCTGGGATACACGAGCGGGATCGCCAATTGCACAGAAAGTGCGGAAACATAGTTGATCCAAAATGATCGGTCATCTATACGCCCATCGGTTCGCAGTCCAATACTTTTAATCAAAGCTGAAATGGAGAAACAAATAGGAGAGTTGTCTTTAAGCATTAGTCTGTCTGAACAACAAAAATTACCATACAGATTTTCCAAAAGTTTTTCAAAATGGAGAACCAAAGTCCAAAATGTTTAAAAAAAATTGCATTCAACTCCAACAGATTCTCCATTTTGGAGATTACATCATTACTTATATTATTAAAATATTACATATATCTAATAGAAAATTATTTATCTCTCCTAAACATTTCATTTCAAGATTTTTTATTGGTGCAATATAATATAAAATCATTTCTCTCTCATGGTAATCATTTTTGGAGAATTCTCCAAGTATGCCCTTAATCTACTTTCTCGGGTATCTAGCTTACGGAAGACGAGGTCTTGACGTTCTATAGATGAACTAGCATAAAAGACATGCTTGAATTTAGAAAGGCAAGACAACTCTGAATCACTCGTTGAAAATACTTTCTCCGTTTTGGAGAATCTGTTGGAGCAAAAAAATGCCCAAAATCCCCATTTTCTCTATTTTAGAGAAGTTGTGGGAGATGCTCGTATATCTACATAAGTGTTGAATGAAAGTAAACTGTTTGATAAATATTTAAAATGACAAAAAATTATAACAATATGAATTATCTAAAATAACATAAATAATATGAATTCAAACACAATACTTAATAACTTAAAATATAATTAAAAGTATTATTGTTTGATTATAATTTTTTTAAATTTATGCATGTTAGTAAACTATTTATTTTTAATGAGTCGTGTGATTAAAAACCGTACGCCAAGGGTAATTTTGGGAAAAAAAATCTAACTTAATGCATTAATATAGGATGGGCTAACTTAACATGTTAAGTCAATCTCTTAGTATTAAGTTAAAAACAAACACTTCAATATCACTAAACCAATTAAGCTAACCACCCATTAAGCTTAGCTTATTAAGTTGAAAACACACACCTTCGTCGGAAATGCTCTTAAGCAACTAGACATAAATCGATATACTGAACTCGGGACTTGAAATGCTTTATATCAAGAAGAAAACATACCAAGAGTATATAAAGGCAATAATTTGAGTGCTTCCGGAAGAATAAGCTGTCCCGATGATGATACAGTTGCACAAAATTTCCTATAAGAATGAAGAATGCTAATGCAAAGATCGGTCACCCGATCCCTCACTTGCAATAACGGGGCTGAAGAAATTTCATTTGCCGCTGCAAACATACAGAAGACAAGTCAGCCTCAGAGTATTTTACCAATATAAACATATATATATATATATATATAGGATTGGGTTCCGGTGAGAGGTTGAGGTTAATGTGAGAAGTGGTTATCAACCGTTGGATGAGAAATGGATGCACATTAGAATGAGATGCACCGAGGTGCACCAGATCAATTCCCCTCTAAGCCGCAATTCATGGGAGGGTATTTGATTAAAACTGATCAACGGTTCAGATCAACTTCTCACACTTCTCATGTTAACCTCAACTTCTCACACGATCCTAAACGGCCAGCAGGGAGGGAAGGGATTAATTCGAGATTTTTGTTAGAGTAAATTAGAATTTTAGTCCCTGTGGTTTGTTAATAGTTTCTATTAATATCCCTGTAGTTTAGATATTGCGATTTTCGTTCTTATAGTTTGTAATTTATTGCTATTTTTGTCCCTGGACTAATTCCTACCTTTGAGAACAAGGGACCAAAACAACAAAAAATTGTAAACCACAAGGACCGAAACAACAATTAATTGTAAATCATAAGAACGAAAATAACAATGAATTATAAATTATAGGGACGAACACCGTAACTTCTAAATCAGAGGAACGAATATTGTAATCTTTAACAAACTATAGGGACGAAAAATGTAATTTACTCTTTTGTTAAAAATATCTATTTGGGTAATGGGTTGGGTTCCGGTGAGAAACTGAGGCTAACGTGAGAAGTGGTTATCAACCGTTGGATGAGAAATGGACGCACATTAGGATGAGATGCACCGAGATAAGATGCATCGAGATGCACCAGATCAATTCCCTTCTAAGCCACAATTCATGGGAGGGTATTTGATTAAAAGTGATCGCGGTTCAGATCCACTTCTCACGCTTCTCACGTTAACCTCAACTTCTCACACGATCGTTTGCCTATAAACACAGAGAACATTGAATTAAACGAGATGGAAATCTGGAAACCGGGAGAATCAATTACCTTGCTTTAGAAAACACGAAAATTGGGTGTCGAGATCAGCTGAGCGGAAAAGATTGCTCAGCATGGTTGTGCATGGCAACGACAAGGTGGATACACGAATTCTTCTTTGCCCGTAAATGGTCGTATACAGAATCGCACACTGGATGGCATAAATGCACCAAAAAGTGGTTAGAAAGCAAGGAGCAACGCTTTTGATTGTATACCAACATGTACAGAGCTTAAGATACGCAAAACGAACTTAGGGGCTGTTTGGCAGTTGCTGAATGGTTTTTTTTTTGGAAAGGGTATCTCAGGCACATCCCGGACTAATCCCTGACAATTTTGAAACTTAAAGATGTCTTATCAATGTTGAGGACGCCTGGGAGGGTAGATGGGATATTCCACCACATCACTCAGGGCGATCAACCACTGCGCTACATCCTGATTGACAGCTGCTCAATGGTTTGGTGTATTAAGTGGTTAGAATGATTAAGAGGCTCTTATGATATAGTGCAAAATGAACTATGGTTTGTTTGTATTTGTTCAGAATGAAATTAGGGCGCTAAATGGTTAAGGGAGACCCAAGATACAAAATCATTCAGAGGGTTTTAGAACCATTAAGAGACAAACATTTTTTTTGCCAAACAAAACTCACCTCTTAGAGATTCAGAGTTGCCTCTTAATGGAACTATTAAGAGGTAAACAAACACCCCCTTAGCCAGATCAATAAGGGCGCGTTTGGTACGCAGAGTAGACTGGATAGAAGTAGACGGGCCAAGAGTGAGGTAGGAAGGTGAAATAATCGTGAAAGGTTTATTTTGACATGGGTAGTTTAGTAATTTCTCAATCTTGTGTCATTATCTCCTTGTATTTCGTTCCACCTATATTGGTGGGCCAAAAAATGCATTTTTAGTCTCACTCATGTCCTGTCTCGGTCTAATGTTACGCCAATTGTGAGACAAGTTGAGGAAAGTTCCGTTAGGAGCCCAAATATGAATAGAGACTCGGGAACCGCCAACAGCGCACCGTGTGTCCCTCTTCATGTTGAATAAGGAAGTGTTGTTCATCATGAATGTGTCACACATTCATGATGAATATGGACGTGTTATTCATTATGAATAACACACATTCAAGATGAATAAAACATCCATATTCTTGATGAATATGCCACGTGTTGCATTGTGGGCGGTTCCCAGGGTCCATAACCAATTTTAAAGTTCCGTCACAAGTTTCTGTACTATTATGTTCCGTCTGTACCAAACGCACCCTAACGTACATATATATATATATATATATATATATATATATATATATATATTACCTGAAAAGAACATTCTGTGCCATCAGGCAACTTATCATCATGTTTCAAAGTTACCATTATAGATTTGTCACAATCAACCTGAAAAATATCTCAGGTTTAGAAGAAACAAACACTAAAAATCCAACAAAATTAACAAGAATTTTTGCAGTTTCGAGTTTAGGTTTCTGGATATGTAATCTGTGTGTGTATAGACAAGAGAGAGGTGAAATGAACCGCAGGTAGGTCAACATCCGTGGGAATGCGTTTACAGAAGTTTCCAGAATATTCTTGTACTTGAAGACCCTACAGAATCAGAGGAGACAAGAGAACACGAGGTTGATAAACCACTTCTAGAATCTTCCGTAAGAAAGTAAAAAAATCGAAGTTAACTTCTTTTAAGTGGTCACCTGGCTGCATCTAACACGCATCACTGCTTCAAAACCTTGAGGCCTTGTGACATTCCATCGAAGATCGTTGTAGAGTTTCGCAGGATCAGAAAGTGCGGAAAACGGGTGGTAATAGTATATCTGAAAGACGGGCGGAACTTAAATTCTAACAAAAACGGAGATTACCGATCTACCCTTATTGCAGAATGATGAGCAATAGTCTGAACTATTAACTACATACCTGCCCTCCAGTTGTCCTAGGGATAACAGAGATCGAAGCAATATCAACGTAACTTTGGGTAGTAATGAACACATCAACCGATACCTGAATATATCGCTCATATACTATTATCGTTAGCAGCCATCAAAGAAATAAGAGGGCGTTTGGTTTGATGGAATGGTTTTGAGGGATTTGGATTTCATGGAAGGATTTGGAATTAGAAGGATTTGGAATGGAATTGAATTCCATGTTTTATAAATAATCTATAAAAACCAAAACCTTTTTATTAATTGGTTATTACAAAACAAGTGTTTTAACAAATTTTAAATTTTAATACAAACAAAAACTTTGAAATCCCGCGAAATACCAACCATCCCTGTGGGATTTCACAATCCCATGTTTGTGGGATTTCAAATCCTGAAAATCCTTCAAAACAAACATGGGATTGGAATGGAATACAATTCCAAATCTCATCCAATCCTACAAACCAAACGGGACCTAAGAGAAAACTGCTTTTTTGTAACCATGGGTGTCTGAACCAGCTTGACCACACCTCGACTAATCCCATGGGTCCCTGAAGATAACAGTCAGGAAAATCCCGAGTGGGCCTAAGGAGCCTCGAACCGGCAACCTAAAGGGAGGAGAGCCCCGAAGCCGGGCCTAAAGATCGGAAATTTGCTTTACCTGGTACTCGGCAAATTCAATAGCCATTGTCTTCATAGTCTTGTCAACTGGTTGAAGTAATCTATGGGGTTCCTGCAATTTAAGAACAAAAACAACCATTTGCATGAATGGTTTTATTTCAAATATAATTTGGTGGGTGTGTAATATATTTACATGATCCAAAATCCATAGTTTTTTTAATATCAAATGCATAGATTCAGTTAGGAGGTTTAACATTTTAAGTATTAGGATCCAATTTATATGACCTATGTAGGCATTCGTTTGATAATACCTTATCTCCGGCGGATATATTAGTTCGTCCTTCAGCCTCTCTAGCAGAAAGGGCCGCAATACCGACAGAAGGCAAGACTGAAACATAATACAATTGTCACATAATACGAATGTGTTTTAGCTTTAAAAAATAGCAAATACTTTCGGAATATTCATAAGCTTGCCTGATTGAAATACCAAAAGTTTGCCTCCGGTACTCTTCATTGCCAGAAAAGCAGCCTGAGTGATTAAAGACAATAACGATAATCAAAATTCACTCATATTGCTATGATAAATAGACCCAATCGTGTCATGCATAATATAAATAGATACCCACACTTCCCAAGTTGCGAAAGGTTTTAATTTGACATGGGTAGTGTAGTAATTTACCACTCTTGTCTCATCTTTTTTGATGTCCTGTTCCAATCTAATTGTCGCGACAACGTGGGACAAGTTTTTGTCCCATCCTGTCCCACTTACCGTATTGTTCCACGTTTGGCATGACTTTTATGTGGAACAGACAGGAACAGAAGAGTTGAACAAAGTGAAAGATACGTTTTCCACCCTCACCCTGTGGAACAAGGTGGAACATGCCTAAATTTTACCAATATAACGTAATCTAAAACATCAAATGTGTCTCCCTCTTTACATTTTATCCATTCTATAAATATTAAGTTATCGTATTTTATCCTCTTTAAACTTTCACTTTACTGTCCTCAAAATGTTGTTTTTATACATTTTCTCTATTTTGGTTAATTTATGTAATTTATTAAAATATTAATAATGAAAACATAATATAGAAAAGGTATAAAATAAAAAGTGGAAATTACATCAACTTCATATTTTGGTGTCGTTTTAATTGTTTCAACGAAAACTTTATAATGATAAATTTTGCTATTAAAAATATTTATTTTATTATAATATTTAATAAATTACATAAATTAATCAAAAAACAGAAAAATATAAACAACTCATTGGGGGTAAATTGGTCATTTTATCAGTCATGTCTTGTCCAATTCTCTCTTACCAAACGCTTAATAATTGTTCTATTCTGTCCTGTGACTCCTGTCATATCTTGTCTAGGTACCAAACGCACCCTAAATGATCACATTGATTATACGACTTTTTAGATTTTTAATCGTGCCCTTTATCATCCAGTTACGTACATCTGCCTCTCAAAAGACACCTTGTGCTTCCATAAGATAAGCATTATAGTCAAACAGAAAATTTCTACCTTCATCCCAGCACCAAAAGCTGAATCAGCCGTTTTATTATTCTGGAACATGGTCGGGATGCTTTCCAGCAACAGGTCTAGATGTTGACGACACTGTAAGGTCAATATGAAGTGAATATATAATTGGAATCAGTTCCCAATTTACATAAAATTAAAATGATATTAATAACAATAATAAATAAATAGTCGCACGCTAGCAAGAGGAGAGCTCCATAACATTTAAACGACTTACCTCAGAAAGTTGAACAATAACGTCAGTTTGGAGAGGAGTGTAAACATCTTCTACATCAGGAACTATGAGCATCAATGGCTGCAACAGTAAAATGCACAATCTTGAGCACAAATAGTAAATATTTCTCTTAGGGCCTGTTTGTTAGCAGCTTAATGAGCTTAATGGGACTCGCAGCTTATTCGGTTAGCTATACATGACTGTTTAGTAGTGACTTAATGATATCTTAAGTGGCTTATTCAGTAAGCTTCTAGAGGAGAACTTTATGAAGAAAGCCAAATGTTTTCCAAACCTACCCCTCCCACTTAAAAACATGTTCCTTCCATCTATGAAAAAATCCACCCAACCAAAAATATTCCCTGTCTATACAGACAGATTAATACAAACAGCTTTATCCATACATGACTTAGGGGCTGTTTACTTACAGCTTAATGAGCTTAATGGACTGGGCGACTTATTCGCTCAGCCATACATGAGTGTTTCTTTACGGCTAAATGGTTAGATCATTAAGCTAAATTGGCTATATGGAATAAGCCAGGACCCCTCACTTGTTCCCATTAAGCCATCCCTGACAAATTAATACCAGAAATGCCCAAAGATAATCCAACCCTCTCTTTTTGCCTCCCTCACACCCACTTGTCTCCCGTCCCACAAACAGACAGCTTTATCCAGACAGACAATTTAACCCATACAGGGCTTAATGTAAAAATAAAAAAAAGTAAACAACCCTTTAACGGAAAACCAACCAAAACCTCTTCTACTCCTGTATTTATCCTTTGCAACGACCATTAAGAATACGAATACCATCTAAGTCTATATCTTGTCCTTTCATAATTCATTGTAACCATATCTTCGACCTTAATGTAAGTACATAAATCACGAATATTTACATCCTCGAAGGTTAAAAATCATCTCCCATTGTAGTCACCTGTTGCAATGCACGTTTCAGATTGTAAAAATGGATGGTCGAGTCAAATGTAGCAATTCCCACCAATGTTCGAGGACCCTCCTGCAACAAACATATTATTACATCAAAACGTTTATACACTGTATATATGTAAGATACCGAACAGATCATAGTTTCATACAAACTTCAGTCTTCTTGTCAACAGGTAAAACGTCAATTAGGGTGCGTTTGGTACACTGGACAAGACAGAACTGAACAAAGATCACCGTTCGATGTCTGGCAGGACTTTTAACTTATGTGGAACATGGGAACAGAGTGAAACAAAGTGGAACACCCCCACCCCATGGAACGAGGTGGAACATACCTATATTTTACCAATATAACCTCAAAATAAAACCTAAAAATTCTCTTAAACCATCAAATATGCTTCCCTCTTTACATTTTATTCATTCTTTAAATATACCTTATGCTTTTTAAACCAAAATTTTATTGTCCTCAAAATATTATTTTTATATGGTTTCTATATTTTGGTTAATTTATGTATTTTATGATTTATTAATAATATATACATATATCTATACTATATTATAAAGCATTTGAAAAAAACTCTAAAAAACAATTTTGTAAGCATCGAGTACTGTTTGTTGATGCATATTACTTAAAATTCAAGATTATAAGTAATGATGCATGAGTACAACTTTTTAAAACTGTATGTTTGAATTCATAACTAACTGATAAGCATAATGAAATATAGGATAAACATCTCATTTTTAAATATAAAAAATCTAAAATATAATTAAGATAATCATTGAATTCTAACATAATACTTAATTTTTTTATAAAAAACATTATATTATTAAACCTAAAACTAAAATAAATTACATCATTATTAAACTTAAATTAAAAAAACAAATTTATAAAAAAAACATTATCGCTTATTCAAAACCACACAAAACTGTATTATAAAATCGGCAAAGACGAAAAATAAAATGAAACCAAGGTTTTAAAAAGCGGAATCGTGCCCTAAGGCGTTTTCCCTCAATGAGGCGAGGCGTAAGCCTCGAGGCGGTCCGAGGCATAAGCCCCGAGGCGGAAATATATACACTACACAAAATATATATATATATATATATATATATATACACACACCAATATTCCACTGTACACCACACACTTGACACTTGAGTACTAGACACAATATATATGTCATATTAAATTACTAAAAGAATTTACATATACTTTTTTCAATCACAAAATATAGATGTACATGTACTAAGTAAGGAAAAAATTATTGATCTATTCATAACACACACACACACACATATATATATGTGTATATGTATATATTAATATGCTGAGAGCTCATAAAGAAAAAGTATTAAATATCAACAAAGTGCGAGTAGAAGTGTGACTGTGACCCTCACATGTAGTAGAGACTAAATATAAAAGAAGTGTATCCGGTAGATACATATACATAATACTTCCGTGAACCGAAGAGAATCGAAGAAGAAAATGCAATGAAAATGGGAGAAATTTGGAACCCACGAAGGACAATAGAAGAACCGGAGAAGAACAAGGTTTTCAAAAGAGATATAGAGAAGGTTTTGGTCATTTTTTAAAATAATGTAGCCTCGGTATTGAGGCGTACGCCTCACTACCGCCTCACGCCTCAATCATCGCCTTGTCTCGATACTGAGAGGCGCCGCCTCAGGTGCGATTTTCGACCGCCTCGCCTCGAGGCGTACGCCTCACACGCTTTTGAAAACAATGAATGAAACATTAAAATCGAGATGTATCTCGTTGTATTGCGCGAGTACACTTCTAGTAAGTTATAGAATAAAAATTGGAAACTACTTAAACTTTTTATGTTTGGAATCATTTTAAACAATTTGACGAAAACTTTCTAAAATATATTTTGTCACTAAATATATTCATTTTATTATAATTTAATAAATTACTTAAATTAATCAAAATATATAAACAACTCATTAAAGGTAAGTTGGTCATTTTATCTGTTTTGTCCTTTCCTGTCTTACCAAACGCTAAACAGTTGTTTTGTCCTGTTCTGTTTAGATACCAAACGCACCCTAAGGTTCAATTTCAATTTTCAAGGGGAAGCCATTGCCACAATCAACATAAACTTACCGGAAGATCAGCAATAACTCGGCTGATTGCGCTGCAAGCTCCTGCCGTAGCACCAGTTTGCACGGCGTTCATTGATACATCAATGAGGAAAAAAAATACAGCCGGCATTGGATCACGTACCTGGGGATAATACAAGAATATAGTGTGTCAATTAAATGGTAAGTACATTGTTTAAGTGTATATTTTTATTATCTTTTTCAGATGCACCAAATTTTACGCCCAATAACTTCAAATTCTTCAATTACCAATGGCGAAAAAACATAAAGAACAGTAAAATGGAAGGGTATCAATGATTCAAGATATTAGAAGTAACCCTAACCAGAAATTCCCGTGTAGCAACAAATTCAACCGTTCCTCTACATAGTTCAGGCCTTTCATCAGCATCTCTTCGCCTGCCATCTGGTCCGAGATTGCACTGATAGTCACGGGGAGTTTCATCCGTGAAGCCTGAAAAAGAGTATGATGTAAGCAGAGAGAGAGAGAGAGAGAGAGAACCGATATGTTCAACTAGCAAAATCCATATTCACAATATTTATACTATTATTACAAACGTAAGTTGTTCATTGGTAATTAACATATATATACACCATGTTGGTGGGGCCTAAAATTGATTAGGAACCAGGGAACACCCACAACGTGACACGTGGCATATTCATCAGGAATATGGACCTGTTATTCATCATGAATGTTGTAACATATTCATCATGAATGTGTGATTCATAATGAATGAACGTCCATATTCATCATGAATGTGAATAACACTTCAATATTCATCAGGAATGTGTTATTCATGATGAATATTCATCCTGAAGAGGGACATATGGCAAAGGGTAGAAAACAAGAGACATCAACACTCACCACAGAAGTTGCAGATAAAACGTCTTCCCTGATCGACAAATTTCATGAACGGATTGATGTAACCTTTGCAACGAGAACAACGAACAGGACCACCTTCACCAAAATCCACTATCTGAAAAATATTTCACATTTAGCATATGAGAAAGATAATGATCCCTACATCCCAAAACTAGAGACCATAATTGACTTTCAAGAGTCAAATGTTATATTTCAATTTTAAAACTTCCTATCATTCGATTAATGTTATAGAAAATATAATAACTGCATTAAATCATTAAAAAAAACTGCCCATCTTGTAAAGACCCTTATGCTAGCAAATTTACATATCAAGAAATCACCAAGATGTTTCAAGAAGAAATTAAAAAATCCAACACAAAAAAAGTACATCGCGACGTAATGCTTATATAGGGTAGGGTTCCGGTGAGAAGTTGAGGTAACGTGAGAAGCGGTTATCAACCATTGGATGAGAAATGGATGCACATTAGGATGAGATGCACCGGATTAATCCCTTCTAAGGGCAATTCATGGGAGGACATTTGATTAAAAGTGATCAACGGTTCAGATCCACTTCTCACGCTTCTCACGTTAACCTCAACTTCTCACACGATCCTTCGCCAACTTATATAAATAATCTAATCATTCAAGATACGCCCAGCAAGATGTTAACTTAAATATTTGAGAAATTTAAACAGAAGTAAAAAAAACGTTGCTATAGCTAATAGCCTTTCAACTTAATGAAACTGTGTATCATGTATTTGATCTGCTATTTATTGGAATATAATGCTTAGTTGTGCAGATTTCAAGTCTTACTTGGATAGGCTCCTCAGATGGATGAGGAAGGGCCAAGGGCTGAACCAACAAAGCCAATTGCATGCCAGAAGTGTTTAAAAGATCGGAAGTGCAAGGAATCTGGAAAAAAACAAATAATCTACATTAAAATAAGCAGCAAATATTTCACAAAAGAAGTAGACGAAAGAAAATACACATTACCTGATTAATGGTACTCCTCATGTACCGTGGACTGCAATTTCCTGTATCCCTTGCTATAAATTCACTCGTAGCAGGCTTTTTAATATAAAATAACAATTTATAACATATCAGAAGATATAAGATTAGTGCAACTACTTGCATAATAAGAGCCAAGAAAGATACTGTTAATGGAGAATATAACGGTGCGTTTGGTACACTGGACATGACAGAACAGAACAGGGATCGACTTTTATGTGGAACAGAGTGGAACAGGCCTGTTCCACCCCCACCCCATGGAACAAGCTAGAACCGACTTATGTTTTACCAATATAACCTTAAAATAAAATCTAATTCTCTTCTAAAAACTCAAATACGCTTTCTTTTTTATATTTTATTCATTTTTTAAATTTTATTTATTTATTTTATGTTTTTTTTAACTTTCACTTTACTGTCCTCAAAATATTATATTTATATGTACGTTTTGATTAATTTATGTAAATTATTAATTATTAATAGTAAATATATATATATATATAGAAAAGATTAGAAAATAACAACTGGAAATTACATAAACTTTTTACTTTAGTGTAACTTTAATCGTCTTGAAGAAAAAACTTTCTAATAATATATTATGTTATAAAAAATATTTATTTCATTATAATTTAATACATTACATAATTAATCAAAATATATAAATTATATAAACAACTTATTAGAGGTAAATTGGTCATGTTATTTGTTTTGTCCAGTTCTGTCAGCACAAACGCTTCAGCATACCAAACGCACCCTAAGAGAATAAAGAACAACGTGCAGTATATACTATATAGCCAATGACGGAAACTGTAGCTTGAAAAACATAAAGAAAAGTTAAGATAAATACCGGGGGAGGATTGGCCTGGTTACCCTGGCGAGTTTCATGGAGAAGAACTGATGAACTTGGAACGGGCCGTGGGATTTGGTTAGGATCAATCTTTGATGGTCCAGAAACCGCATTTCCACTCGGACCTGTTGCAGGCGATATTGTGGCCATAGATTGTTGATTAGGAAGAGGTGGTGGCATGCCAAACATTCTTGGTGGTTGAGCAGAACCAGAGATTGGAGGAGCTGGTGCATTCTAAAAACATATATATTTATGAAATAAGAATCTACTCTCAACACAAAACATATATAATTAAATAATTACAAACTTACTTGTCGTGATTGCATTTGCCATGGTTGAGCTCCAAACGGAGAGCCTTGTGGTTGAGGTGTGCCTTGTCCCTGAGCAGAAAACGGCGGGGGTCCTGACGGTGGTTGCATGCCACCGCCTCTCGGAGGTGCTGAGAAAGGAGGTGCCGCTTGTGCCGCCGCCCCTCTCGGTTGATTATCCGCAGGACCTCCAAGAAACGACGACATGGTTTGTGGAGCAGGTGGAGGTCCAGTTGACGGTCTTGGTCTAACATTGCCTGAAGGATATTGCGGGCCACCTTGCATGCCACGAGGTCCAAACGACGGTGGTCCATTACTCATCGAACCACCACCACCACCACCTACATTTGGTGGCGGAGCAGGTTGACCAGTGGTCAAAGTGGAGGATGCAAAAGGAGCAGGACGAGGACCAGGAGGACCCACAGGTGCTAAAGAAGGTGAAGGTCCAGATGTCATAGGCCTTGAAGCAGACGTTGGAGGTGCATTACTGGTGGGAGTACCTCCACCGCCAGTCGGTCGGTTAGCCGCCATGAAAGGCGGCATTGAAGCATGTGGTGGTCCACTAGATTGAGGCCCTGCACCCCTAGGAACAACACCTGGCGGTGGAGGTCCCAGACGACTAGGTCCAGAAAAAGGTGACGATGACGGAAACGTCTGCGATTGTGATTGTGATTGGGGTTGGGGTTGGGGTTGGGGTTGTTGTCCAAATGGGGGAGGTGGACCTCTAGGTCCATTACCAGGGTACGGTGGTTGATTAGGTCGATTAATTTGTAGGTTCTGCAAGTTATCAGCGATTGAATTAGGGTTAGGGTTGTAATTCGGTGGGAGATTGCCTGGTCTAGGTCCACCGGGAGTTGCCATTCATACGAATCCCTAAAAAAATTGTATGATCAAAATTCGCACAATTTCATACTAATATCATTCAAAAGATTCAATTTTTACAGATCATCAACAAAACCTCGTGGAAAATTCGATCGACAAAACATATCAAATCCACAAATCATAACGCAAATTCGAAAAGATCTGAGATGTTTGGATGAATTGAAGTAACAATACGACCAGATTGATGGACATACCTGTAGTTGGATTCCAGTGATCGAATCAGTAAAGTTGAAATTAGGGGATGAAAGAGGGAAAAACGCCTGTAATAAAAAACTAAAGACGATGATCGATGGAGAAATGAAGAAGAGAGGGGAGACTCAAAAGAGCCAACAAGTTCTTGATGTTAATGGCTAGATGGTTATGGTGTATTGGTTTGGGCCAAAAGAGTCATTGTGCTTTATGAGTTGTACCATGTGTATGTTTTATTGTACTTTAATGAACATTAACAACACAACCATGGTTCGATAGGATGTAGGATTCCAATATACATGTTCCTTTAATTTAATAAAAAAATATTGGTAAAATATATGTTTTTTTTAAATATATAATATTTATATACGACAAATTAAACAAAAACTAATTGTTTTCTTGATGAAACTGCTTCATATATGTTTGTTTCTATGTAAAAACGAAATTATTTCATGTATTTCACATTTTGATGAAATTTGTTTCATATATTCTTGATTAATCAACCCTCGTATATTTTTGATGAAATTATTTATATATTCTTGATTAATCAACCATCATAATTAAGAAAAAATGAAAAAAAATAAAAAAATTGATTGGTTGAATGAAGTTTATACGGTTTGTTAGATTTAACTGGTTTGTAAAATAACCAGACCCTTCATTCAATTACACAATGAAAACGACGGTTTGTACAGTTTGTTAGATTTCATTGGTTTGTAAAATAGTCTTGGCCTTACTATATATTATATTAATAGTATAAATATATTTATATATATTTTTACATACATACTCAATAGGCTCGTGATCTCCTTTGTCCTAACTCCGTCTACCCCCAAACCATGACCACTTTCACGTTTACCCCCCCCCCCCCCCCCCTCGCCTAAACCCTAATCACCACCACCACCATCACTATGTTTCTCCATCGATGGGTGGTGGTGGTGGTGTGGCGGTGATACAAATACGAGAAAAAGGGTTAATGAGGGTATAATTAGGGTGAGAGGAGGTGGTTGAGTAATGGTGTGACGGTGCTAGGAGGCTTTGGTTGGTGGTGGAAAATGGTAAAGGGTGGAGACGAGGGGTGAAGAAGAATCCGATGGTAGAAATTGGTGAGAAGGAGGTTGTGGGTGTAACACCCTCAAAATTGGAAAGAGCAAATAAATAAAAACTTTGATTAAAAAGACAATGCGGATAAAATTCTTACTACAACCCATCTTTGATATCACCTCAAAACTAAATACGAAATAACTTCAACATTAAACATAACCTAAGCAATACACAAGACTACAAAGGTCAGGTGTTACTTAACCCAAAACAAAGTTGTTAATCCCAAAACGCGGAAGACTACACCAAGCCACTTACAGCTCGAACGCACATCTAGTACTCCACTCTTCATAGTGTCACTAGAACTATTCCCCAACTGAACTGGTTGCACATGTCGACAAAATAAAAAAGTTAGGCTAACGCCTAGTGAGTTCAAGAGTTTTATCATGATTGAGTAATTCAATAAACGAGGAGGATGTAGCTTGAAAAACATAATTTCCCAAAAAGGATTTGAAATAATTATGCGAGCAACCCATTTTCTCAACACACGCAAAAACCTGTGATGAAAGTTGTAACACCTCGAAATTTCCATTATATTATATTTAATATGAATGGGGTCGAAATGTAATTTAGTCTAAGATTTTGACTATTTGTAAATGTAAAACTCAAGGGTTGAATTTGTATTTGACACAAAGTTTAAGTTAATGTGGAACTTGAAACTTTGGGGTTGGTTTTATAATTTGGCTATAGTATTGGGTTAAGTGGTAATTTGTGAAAATCTAGATATTTAGATAAGATGTCATTGAGAATTGACATTATCTCAATTCTTCCATACTGAAGTCGGTGAAAAGCAGAAAAAAGAAACAAGTCCAGGGCTTCTTTTGGTAAGGAATTACGATCGATTCCTATAGCTTTCGTTTATTAAGGATAAAAATCCAAAGTAATCTTGTGCTTGAATAGGTTACTGATTCTGTGGTGAAGAAAAGTTGATTCTAAACCTCTGTCGATTTCGGATTAAACCCAGGTGAGTTCATCCTTTAATTTTGTCTTACTAAGAATTGATGAGTTGAATTGAATGGGTTTTGTTAAAGTAATGGTATATGTATGAATGGATACAAATTGAATTTTAGAGTATTGAATGAAATATAAAGGAAGTGGGTAAAATGGGCGAAGTCCGGAAGATGAATGGTACCGGATTCCGGGTTGATACCGGATTCCGGGAATGTTCCGGATTGGTACCGGATTCCGAAGTGAGTTCCGGATTGGTACCAGATTCCAAAGTGAGTTCTGGATTGGTACCGGATTCCGGATGGTGTTCGGATAGAATACCGGATCCGTTTACCGGATGGTTTCGGACTTTGAGTCCGAAATACTTTTTCGGATGAGTTTTTCGGATAGTTCCGGATTTGAGATTTTTCTTGATATAGTTTCCGGATGTTTTATCTGGTTAAGTTTTTGTAAAAAAAATCTAGGGGCGCTGCCCCTTGACCCCATCCGCTAACCGGGTAGCGGAACCCCCGTGTTAAGTCGCCGAAGTGGGACAATTGAAAATAAGGGTATGATAGATTATTTGGGATTCTTAGCTTTGAGAATAAGATATGAAATGTTCTGTGTGTTCGAGTAAGTATGCACGTATGCTAGTAAATGTAATGGATCCATAGGCACTACACTTTATGTAACGTGGAATAGGCATAAAGTAAATTGTAATTCCCATTTCGCAAGGTGATGAGAAATGAGGAATAGGCATAAAGTAAATTGTAATTCCCATTTCGTAAGGTGATGAGAAATGAGGAATAGGCATAAAGTAAATTGTAATTCCCATTTCGTATTGTGATGTGAAACGTGGAATAGGCATAAAGTAAATTGTAATTCTCGTTGACGTGAAATGATGAATAGACATAAAGTAAGTTGTAATTCCCATTTCGTACTGTGATGAGAAATCTAGGAATAGGCGAGAGTTAATCGTAATTCCTGATTTCTATGGGAAGGTAAGAGATAGGCATAAAGTAAATTGTAATCTCTACTTCCACTCCAAGAAATAAGCATAAAGTAAATTGTAATTTCTTGGACATGAGCAATGATCTCGAATCTGTGATGATTCGTAGTAGGCTCTCGAACGTGATGATATGACTTACCGAGTGTTAGTCATATTCATGGAATCGGGTATGTTCCCGTCATCGCAAGATGTGTATGTGTACGGTAAGAATGGTGGCAAACCAGGCTTGTTTATACGCTTTGTTTACATTGGTTTCCAAAGCTTATAAAGTTTTAATTTGAAAATGGATGTTCTCACTAGGCGTAAGCCTAATAATTTCAAATAAATTTTCATACCAGGTACGAGCTCGGGGAAATAACGGGAAGAAGGACGAGTGATTTCTGGTATTCAACTTTTGGTGATAAGTGGAGAAGTTAGCATATACGAAGATGTTTTGGAGAATGGTCTAAACAACTAGTATAATATGATCTTAATGTTCAGGATAAGATTAGTAGGTTGTTTTGATAAGCTCAATTTGTATATACGTGAACCCTCATAACTAATTCTCCATTTATGTATAAAAGTTGGATGAAATTATGGTTAACCTTGTGGAAATTTAAGGTTTAAATTTGTCCTGGTTTTTGGACGTTTCAAAAGCTTTCATATAAAGCATATTCCAAAATAAACTTAATTCCAAAACTCACTCAAAACGTGGTTAAATGTTAACTTTCCCAAAATATATATATGAACAAAACTCCATTATCCACAATATCCCAACAAATATGAGTCATAATACACCGCCAATGAGTCATGGGAAACAATCCATTTAAACACAACACGTCACCGAAAACATGGATATAATAAATACCCAAAACAACACCTTTCGATGACGGGGGAGACCCGATTCCATCGAATGTGACGAGCACACAAAGTTAGGTCACTTATCAATGTTCTCGAGATTCACATAGAGTCATGGATCCCCGTATCTAGCACACTATGGGCCCCACCGCAAGATGCCCTAATGACTATAGTGTCTACTCGACCTCTAGATGAGTGTCACCACAAAAGTCACAAGTCCCCGTATCTTGCTCCACATGGAACACCACCACAAGACTTAGCTCCGTATATGGCTACCAAGAGCACCACCGCAAGCTTACATCAAAACATGACTTGGGGACCACTCACTAGGCTCAAACATGGACACTAAAACTCCATGATGAATAAAAGGAATGGACTACACGGACCTCGAGTTCAACCACCCACGATCTATACCTCGAGCTCCCGCTGACTATGAATATTTCCAGTCCCAAAATAGGGATAAACTCCCATTAACCAAATAACTGACTCATATGCCTATGGATCAAATGCAACACAGTCTAAAACTTTACATGACTCAAAACGAATGAACTAATGCATTCAAAACATGTAGCTTCCAAATGAGATGCAATTAAGTGCATAACACATCCAAAACTCCATCTCGAGCTATTAAAACTGGGCAAATGCCCCAAGACTCGTTTGAGTATGATTCAAGCCCAAAAGGCAAAATAAACGTTTGGCTAACTAAACAAGCCCATACGGTTATATAACACAAATACATCTTTATTCAAATCTTTGACTCACAAACACAATTGGCCTTCAGCCTAAATCTAAAAGATTTACAATTCACAAAATGTTCATAAAGTCGAGATTGACCAAAATCTAACTACTCACACATCTGTACTTTCCAAAACGCATTGTATCATAAAATGTGCATAATCCTGACGACACTAAAAGTGTATTTTTACCAAATAACCTCCATTTATGAAAATAAGTTAAATAAACATTTTCAATCATGATTTACTTAACAAAGTATCCAAGAATCCCAAAAGTGGTGTTTTATAACATTTTATAAAGTTATACACTTTCATAATCAAAACCCACCAAATAGCTCCACAAAGGATAATTTCATGTAAACACATAATCACTTTAAAAATGACATTTTGGCATGTACAACGTTTTCACAAATCAACTTGAACTCACCTTGCTAGATTTAGGCTAAATCTAGATTTTCCCCAAACTTGAGTTCCTTTGAAGAAACTTGGATCTTCAAGCCAAATCTTCCAAAAACCTAGTGTAACACCTCGAAATTTTCATAATCATTGTACTTCTATTTTGGAGGAATGTTTAAGATAACGGGATGATCTTATTTTAAACAATATGCCGAAAGGGTCAAAAGTGAGATTTAACAAAGTTATAATTCATTTGTGGAATGGTGAAACTTTCGGGGTTAGTTTTGTTGTGTGGCTATAGTTATGGGTTAGTTAGTAAAATTGAGGTGTAAACCTCTGAGTCGACAAAAGAATTGAAGGTTATCTCAAATTTTCTTGTGGTGAAGTCGGTTCCAGAAGAAACAGGGAGAGAAGAAGAAGTAAGCAATCTGATTTCACTTTGGTAAGGGTTGCAATCATCTTCTCCATTCAATTCATAAAAGATTTGTAATTACAAGTTCAAATCACCTTCCAATAGGTTATCGAATCAGTGGGAAGAAGAATTTGATTTCTGGAATTGGTTTTTGAGTTGAAGCTTTACCAGGTGAGTTCATTCTTTCTTTTGTTTAAATCGATGTCTTTAATTAAATTAAGCAGTAAACTGGTGTTGTTAAGGGTACTGGAAATGAATGGCAAATAACATAATAAGATGGTTGCAATAGATATCGAACTGGGTTGAGCAATTGATATGCAGGTCGACAGTATCCGGGTAAGTATTGGGTATCTAGAAATTTGTATTTCAGTATTGTCCGGTAAAAGTATTAAGAGTGAAATCGTCCGGTAAGAACATAGTTTCCGGATAAATAGTTACCGGATGGTATCCGGATTAATCTGGTCTCCGAACGTCATCCGGATTGTATGTGTTCTCGGATTCCGTTGGTTTCCGGGTATGAGTTCCGGACAAATGACCAGATAGTATTGTATCCGGACACTTCTGATGTTCCAGATACTTTGGATATTCCGAATACTTCTGATGTTTCGGATATTTTTGAGTTTCCGGTAACTAGTGTATTTTAGATAATTTTGACAGGGGACTATTATAACTAATTGGAAATTTATCCTGTCAGTATATGATTTGACGTGTGTTTTGGATTAATACGCATTTATGTTAGGAAGTGTAGTGGATCCATAGGCACTAGTATTATGTGAACACGTGGAATAGGCGTGGACTAATCGTAATTCCCGTGTAACTAATCAACGCGGAATAGGCGTGGACTAATCGTAAGTCCCGTTGAATGGAAATGAGGAATATGTGTGGATTAATCGTAATTCCCATTTCGCATCGAGATGTGAAATCGTGGGATAGGCATGGACTAATCGTAATTCCTGATTTCTATAGGAAGGAAAGAGATGGGCATGGCTTAATTATAATCTCTACGTCCTCTCCAAGAAATAGGCATGGACTAATTGTAATTTCTTGGATATGAGCAATGATCTAGAATCCGTGGAGACTCGTAGTGGGCTCTTGAATATGATGTTATGACTTACTCAGTGTTTGTCATACTCATGGAATCGGGTATGATTCCCGTCATCGAAAGATGTTAAATGTACGGTAAGAAATATTGTGAACATGTTAAATTATACGCTTTGCTTACAATTTGGTTTTCAAAGCTTATAAAGTTTTAATTTGAAAACTGGATGTTCTCACTAGGCGTAAGCCTAATCTTTTCAAATTTAATTTTCTTACTGATAGGCGGGTATCACCCCCCTAAATCTAACCGCAAGTGTACGGTGTCGAAATCAAGTAATACGTACGGAAGTACGAGTATCGAATCCACATGAACTAGGAACTAAGTATCACAATTACTATAAACTCTATTAACTGAACGACCGCAAATTGAGTGGTTGGTATTAAACTACTAATTGCAAATAAACTAAATCAAACACACAAACAGTAAACAGCTTAAGAACTTCAAATAGAGAAAACAGTTGAGGGTTGGAAATCCTAAGACTTTCACATACAAACACTTGAATCAAAACAGTTACCAGTTATTCCGTATAATGAATACCCAATCTTGTAAAAATCACCGTTGTTCTCTTTCGAGCAACAACGGGTTTTGTCTTGAAAAGCACAAGTTTTATCTCTCGATCTCACCTATGGAACTCAAAACACATTAAACTCAAGATTTTAACAGGACTAAGGCTTACTCGGAATATCTCTATCTCCTTTCTCACCTTAGGCATGTGTTGAGTGCTAGGTGTTGACCCTGAAAATATCACAAATAAACCAGGACGCAAGTATACATCTTAGTCTATTATCGCCTTTAACAAGTAATAAATGGTACAAAGTACCGAGTATCGATCCCACAGGGAAGCTTGGAAAAATTCTTCTTTTATAAGTCCAATAATAAAAACAAGTCTCAGATGGCGAATGCGAAGGTAATCTTTTTGTTGGGTGTTTGGTTATCAACTAAAGAGAAATTTAATTCTAAAGAAGCACAGGGTATAAAGATTCATTGGGTCCTTTAGTCCGATAATTAGATTTAGAGATGAGACGGTATTCCTTATTATCTCAGAGTCGATATTTTATTTGACTTAACAGTCCTTCATATAATTAACCAGTTGTCAATTGACTAATTATAATCATTCTAAAAAATATAACTTTGATTTAAATAATTCGGACAATCATACCATACGATACACCTTTTTGTCTTTTTATCGGGTCCGGTCCCAACTTCACTTTATACCCCAAGCTAAGGCAATTAGCCCATTATCGCTTTACGTGCACTAAAAACTACAACGACGATTATGAAAGCAAATAATGAAGATGGACAATTCATTACACAAAACTCGAAACTTGAAAATTACGTTTTAAGAAAATTAATTATAAACTAAAGTGGTGGAAAATCTTGTTTTAAATGTGACAAACACAAAACTAAACTTGGAAATTCTAACGTCGATTAAAAATCTAAAATTAAGCTAATAAGACAAAAAAAACACATAACACTTGCAACTTTTATAAATTCTTCGTTACTACAAATCGTGAACCAAGCTAGTTGGGGATCCGAAGAGATTAATTCAGACTTCCGATTTATGGTAATAAATTAGAATATAAAAAAAGGAATAAGAGTAGGTGTTCGAAATTAACAAGTAACGAAAATTATACCATCTAAAATGATAAGATGGAACTGCGAGAAACATAAACTAAAATTACGATTACGAAAGTAAACTAAAATAAATGATAAACTTAACTTAAAAACTGTAAGACGATGATAACGAAAGTGCATAAAAAAGTAACCGTAAAATTAGCGAGGACACGAGATTAATAAAAACACACTTTAAAATTAAACGAGAATTCAAACCCGAGCGTTACAACGGAATTACCGGGGTGTGAAATGTGAACCAACCCGATTTGGAAAATGGATTTTTGTTCACTACTGCAGATGGCCGAAGCCAAGAAAAGGTAAACAAAGAGGGAGTTTCGTGTCTTTCTCTCTCTTTCTCTACACTACCTTCAATAATTGAGTTACCAAACTACAAATATCTAATTGTTAAAGATAGAAGCTGATGGATCGTTTCTACTTAGCATACATACATATATATAGCAAATTGAGAGGGCTTTTTGGGGCCTAAGACTAACTCTTGGAGGCCCATGTTAATAAACAAAATTCAGCCCAACAATATAACCAAAGTGAGTCCATATTGTGTATCATTCAAGCCTAAAGAATGTTGTCCAAAAATCGGCCCAAACGCATAAATAGCCTGCGATTTTCCGACCCAAGTGCTGCCAAAACGCTGCCGTATCCAAAATATGAAGTCGTCCGTTTTCATCTTGCTACGTGCAATCCATATGTATATCGACTTCAAAACGGCATTTTTCCATCATCCTACAATTAAGACTTTTTAAATGAGTAAAATAGGCTAAAATTATATAAAACAAGCCACTTTGACGTTTAAAGGTTCAAAGCATTTATTTATTAAATTAGATACTAAACTTAACCAAAAAGACTCAATGGGGAATAAAAACGAGTTCAAACTTATAATAAAATGTTATAAATAGGGTTGTAAAAATAACCCTATCAGCATGTGATTCCTAGTTCTAGTTACAATTAGTTCTCTCGAACTCAATTAGAAACAACAATTCAATTGTAAATTGGCCAAATTCACAAAAGCATTAACAACCAAATCACATGCTTCATTAAGGTAGGTAAAACTGATAAAAGTCTCAAGTCACATGTTGTACACTTAAATCGAATTCATTCCAACCCCCAACATCTAAAGATTAGTTCATGATGTTGGGGGACAAAAACGCAAGAAAAGGGGATGAAAAACTGTATGTAAACATGATAAACGTGAACGTGAAAGATGTAGTGATGAACTCCCTTCTCCCGGCTCTAATCCGCGTCGCGTCGTGACTTCCTCTTCGATTGATCCTCTCTCGTGGCTCCAAAAGACGTGAAAAGTCTCCAGAAATAGCCCCTAAGTCGTTGCCGTTCGTCGTATGAAGGCTGTCTCCAGAATGACCTAAAATACTGAAGTTCACCAAACTTAAAAGCTGAAACAGAGGGTTGCGCGACTTGCAAGTCGCGTGGCAAGTCGCGCGCTTTTCTGAGCTCTTCTGGGTCGTTTCTGGTTCGCGGATCTTGGGCTTGGATCTCGGGCTTCCGTTGGGCTTCGTTTTGGCTCTTTTTGGGCTCTTTTTAGCTTATTTTCTCGATGATTACTGCCTTTTAAATAACCTGCACATTTCACTAAATAAAGCGTAAAATTCTGCTTCTTTGCTTAAATACAAGCAAATCTCATTGGTTTTAGGACCGAAAATAACGCCAAAAAGTGGCGTTATCAACAACCCCAAACCGAGCGTTGCTTGTCCCCAAGCAAATTAGCGATAAAAATAGAACAAAAGCACACTTTAGTGAAATATAATAACTGCACACTCCCAATCGGTACCATGTAATGCACTGGTGATTTCCCATACCCGTGAATGCCTATCTCACTCTCGCCTCATTCCTATTCCGTTTGATCTATGACCTTCCATTGTCAGTTGAACTCGTGACTGCTCCGTTTCCATTAAGGTTGTTCTAGGTCCAGACATACTAGGGAAAACATTTTGCCTCGACCCTACCTCACAGGATACTCTCATTTCGCTCGAACCTAGGTTGTCGCACATGTTTTCATGTATAGGAAGTTATGTACAAGAATACTCGAAAATCACATGACAACTCTATTGAAAGACGCACAAATGTCCAAAAATTGATCTCAGAAAGGAATCGAGTAGCAAGACAGGGAATACCAGTAAAGGTGGTCGTATACCTAATCACGTTTTCCAGAAGATCATCCAGGTCTTTACACGGGTTGTAACAGGGCTAAGGTTATGGCTAAGAAGTGAAGGTGAAAAACGGTTCAACGATCCTTGGTGTGTCAAACTTTAGCAATTTTGAACTTTATAGCTTCAAGTCCTATAATCTGGCCCTCTTTGTCACTGTTGGAGTCGCTTTGACTCTCTTATTTAGCTGCTATAAATACTATTTAACTAACTGAATTTTATTTTTTTATTTTATTTTTAACTTGGGACTTCATTGGTCCTCTTTATTCGATTGGGGCTGCATTGACCCTCTTTTCTATTTATTCTCATGACTGGCTTGTATCCGTTTCTTTTCCGCTCTATCTTCTCTATTCATTACCGCCTCTGTTTGACACACTTTCGGATAAGGGTTGGCTAAGGTTTTCGGCTCGGGTTTAATGGCGGGTTTGAAATGAAAAAGGTGAGTGTTTGGCTTCGAACAGGGTTATGGATACACACAAATGGGTGAAAAGGTATGATAGCTAAACACGGGTTAATCATACACACAATGTCTGGAATCACATCTTAAGGTCCACACGATTTGGTCTACTATACCCTTACCTAATATCCCGATGGTTGTCTTTGCTCCTCAATGCAATAATATAGCGAGATCATTCTATATTCACGACAAGGAACTCGAAAGAGTGTATATGAATCAAGTGTATGAATCCCTCGAAATGAAAGACGCCTCTTAGGCTCAAATCTCACTAATGGATGGTCTCCACTAATGTCCCTAGTCATGTCCTTTCCCTGTCCTTCCCTAATGGCCACGTCACTATCATAAGATTCTTCCCACAATGGTCGGTCTCAATCATTCAAAACAAAAATTTTAGCTACTGCGATCTAAGCATGCAGAGGTGCGGGAAATCTACGTGCATAACGTAGGCCCGATTGGGCAACCCCAAACCTTGCCCACACATTGTCCCCAATGTGCAAGTGTCGGTTCAGGCGACCCAACTCATTGTGCGGTTATGGCAGTTATCAGACAGACAAGGCAAAATATTAACAAGAAGCATCAAAGAGCTAGCCTAAATCGTTTCAATATGGGCACCCCAAACCTAGGCTGCGGCCTAGGTTTGTCAAAACAAAATCCAACCCCAAACCTCGGTGAAACCGAGGTTTGCACAGGGTTAAAAGTGAGTGTGTAGATGTCTGAAAATATGAGGCACCCCAAACCTAAGTGAAACTTAGGTTTGTTGCATCTCGTTAACTAATAGGGACACACAACATCATACACCACTCGTTAACTACAAAGTTTAGAACATACCTGTTTGCCCGGACGGAGAAAATTCTCTTGAAAGATTGGAGCGACCTCGGAGACATCGGAGAAAACGGAAGGACACACACAGAAAACAAAGAAATCAAAGCAAAAGACGAACGAAAGCAAGGAACGAAACACACAAAGCAAGAAAAGAAAACTCAGCACGAAAACAGAAACAGGGGAGCCGCGCGGTTTGGCGCGCGGTTTGGAAACCGCGGCACAAGCCGCGTAAATCTAACCGCAAGTGTACGGTGTCGAAATCAAGTAATACGTACGGAAGTACGAGTATCGAATCCACAGGAACTAGGAACTAAGTATCACAATTACTATAAACTCTATTAACTGAACTATCGAAATTGGAGTGGTTGGTTTATAAATGAATTAATGGCAACTAAATGAATAAAACACGGAACAATAAACAACTGAGGAACTTCTGATAGAGAAAACAGTTGAGGGTTGGAACTCCTAAGACCTTCGTATACAAACAATTGACTCACAACAATTACCAGCTATTCCGTATAATGAATACCCAATCTTGTAAAAATCACCGTTGTTCTCTTTCGAGCAACTACGGGTTTTATCTTGAAAAGCACAGGTTTTATCTCTCGATCTCACCTATAGAATTCAAAACACATTAAGCTCAAGATTTTAACGGGACTAAGGCTTACTCGGAATATCTCTATCTCCTTTCTCACCTTAGGCATGCTATTCCTAGTTCTAGTTACAATTAATTCTCTCGAACTCAATTAGAAACAACAATTCAATTGTAAATTGGCCAAATTCACAAAAGCATTAAAAACCAAATCACATGCTTCATTAAGATAGGAAAAACTGATAAAAGTCTCAAGTTACATGTTTGTACACTCAAATCAAATTCATTCCAACCCCCAACATCTAAAGATTAGTTCATGATGTTGGGGGACAAAAACGCAAGAAAAGGGGATGAAAAACTGTATGTAAACATGATTAATGTGAACGTGAAAGATGTAGTGATAAACTCCCTTTTCCCGGCTCTAATCCGCGTCACGTCGTGAATTCCTCCTCGTTTGATCCTCTCTCGTCGCTCCAAAAGCTCCGAAAAGTCTCCAGAAATCGCCCCAACTCGTCTGTCGTTCGTCGTGTGTGAGATGTATCGAGAATGCCCTAAAATCAGAAAATTCGCCAAAGTATAATACTGAAACAGAGGGTTACGCGGCTTGCTGCGCGACTTGCAAGTCGCGTGGCAAGTCACGCGTGTTCTTTTTGGCCTCTGAGTCAGCTTCGGGTCCTGGTTCGGGCGCGAGTCTTGGGCTTCGTTTTGGCTCTTTTAGGCTCTTTTTAACTTCTTTTCTCGATGAACGCTGTCTTTTAGATAACCTGCATAAATCACTCGATAAACCATAAAATCCACGCCTTTTTGCTAGAATACAAGCCAATCTCATTGGTTTGAGAACTGAAAATAACGCCAAAAAGTGGCGTTATCAACAACCCCAAACCGAGCGTTGCTTGTCCCCAAGCAAATTAGCGATAAAATAGAGTAAAAGCACATATCAGTGAAATAATAACTGCACAACTCCCAATTGGTACCACGTGATGCACTGGTGATTTCCTATACCCGTGAATGCCTATCTCACTCTCGCCTCATTCTTATTTCGTTTGATCTATGACCTTCCATTGTAAGTTGAACTCGTGACTGCTCCGATTACACTAAGGTTGTTCTAGGTCCAGACATACTACGGAAAACATTTCGCCTCGACCCTACCTCACGGGATTCTCTTATTTCGCTTGAACCTAGGTTATCGCACGTGTTGTCATGTATAGGAGGTTATGTACAAGAATACTCGAAATTCACATGACAACTATAATGAAAGATGCACAAATGTCCAAAAATCGATCTCAGAAGGAATCGAGTAGCAAGACAGGGAATTTTAGCAAAGGTGGTCGTATACTCTAATCACGTTTTCCAAAAGATCATCCAGGTCTTTACAAGGGTTGTAATGGGGCTAGGGTTATGGTTAAGAAACGAAGGGTAAAAAGGAACAAAGATCCTTGGTGTGTCAAACTTTAGCAATTCTGAACTTTATAACGTTATTTCCTATCACTTGGCCCTTTTGTCACTATCGGAGTCGCTTTGACTCTCTTATTTAGCTGCTATAGATAGCTGTCTAAACTAACTGGATATTTTTTATTTATTTTTTTAGGACTTCATTGGTCCTCTTTATTAAATTGGGGCTGCATTGGCCCTCTTTTCTATTTCTTGGGTTACATTGACCCAATTTATTCTCAATGACTGCCTTGTACTATTTTCTTTTCCGCTCTATCTTTCATAGTTCATTACCGCTTCTAGTTGACACACTTTCGGATAGGGTTGGCTAAGGCTTTTGGCTCAGGTTTAAAGGTGGGTCTGAAATGAAAAGGTGAGTGTATGGCTACAAAGGGGGCTATGGTTACACACAAATGGGTGAAAAGGGTACGATTGCTAAAAACAGGGTTAAACAAACACACAATGGCTGGAATCATCTCTTAAGGTCCACACGATATGATCTACTACACCCTTACCTAATATCCCGATGGCCGCCTTTGCTACTCAATGCAATAATATAGCGAGATCATTATATATTCACGACAAGGACTCGAAAAGTGTATATGAATTAAGTGTATGAATCCCTCGAAGTGAAAAACGTCTTTTAGGCTCAAATCTCACTAATGGGTGGTCTCCACTAATGTCCCTAGTCATGTCCTTTCCCGGTCCTTCCCTAATGTTCACGTCACTATCACAAGATTCTTCCTACAATGGTCGGTCTCAATCATTTAAAACAAAAAATTTAGCTAATGTGATCTAGATACTCAGAAGTGCAAGAAATCTACGTGCATAATGTAACAACCCGGATTCCCATCATACAAATAACATATATTTCACCACAAAATAATACATAATATTTCATTTACGGTCCCTTAGCTTAACCAAATAGGTCTTTCAACTACAAAAATGTCATAAAAGATACAAAACACATCTTGAATCTTGTAACATCTCGAAATTTTGTTGTATTATTTTGTAAATTACAAGTATTAACTTGGGGTTAAGTTTGTATTTGTTTAAAATTAATGTTTGAAGTGGAATCTCGACTTGAGGGTTTGTTATGTCATTCCTTTAAAGTTAGGGGTGTAATTGGTAAGTTGAGTTATGACTCAGCAGTGTTTTAACAAGAGGTGTCACACAATTAGTCTTAAGTGACTAATTGTGTGAGTGTGTTTACTCAGTAAACAGAGAAAGAGAGAAATCGAGAGTGAGAGATAGAAAGAACGAGAAGAAGAGAAGAAGAAAAGAAATAGCTTGAATTGTGGTAAGAAACCTGATTTCAACTACTGAATTATTGTAAGGAAGATAGCTAATTTCATATTTATATATTTAGAACTGTTCTGGGAAGCTTAATTGAAGTTTGAAGAACTGCTCAGTGTTCAGTTTCTGACCAGGTGAGTTTATTCACTTCTTCTTAAAATTAGCTATTGAAATTGATATAGATATGTGTTAAACTATGTCTGAGTGCTTTAGTATGAATTAATTGAGAAGTAATAAGCTTAATAAGTCAATTTTATAAACTGGCTTAATGAAGAAGACGATGAACAGTGCTCATGAAATGTTCACTTTGCGCAAGCCACTGTTGCGCAAAGTGAGTATCTCGCAAGCCACTGTTGCGCAAAGTGAGTATCTCGCAAGCCACTATTGCGAGAAGTAGAGTATCTCGTAAGCCACTGTTGCGAGAAGTGAGAATTTCGCTACTGTTGGTTGCGAGAAGTAGAATATTTCGCTACTGTTGGTTGCGAAAAGTGGAGTATTTCGTGACAGTTGTGTAACATCCTGAATTTTCGTTATTAATATTTTAATGAGAATTGGGATCTAATTGTATTTTGGTTTCA
Source organism: Saussurea involucrata (assembly GCA_033807775.1). Taxonomy (NCBI): domain Eukaryota; kingdom Viridiplantae; phylum Streptophyta; class Magnoliopsida; order Asterales; family Asteraceae; genus Saussurea; species Saussurea involucrata. The sequence continues at coordinate 156,958,528 of CM066314.1, read as the reverse complement.
AACCTTGAATTATGTTGTAATTATAATTCAATAGGGTTAAAATACAAGGGTTTGAAGTTTGGTGTCATTCGTGGATTAATGGAACTAGAGGGTGTGTTTTGTAGCAATGAAAGTGTGTATGGATAAGTTTAGAGAGAATAAGATATTATCTCATTCTAATCTGTGTGTGGGGTTTTGAGTCGGTCTTAAAGCAGAAAGAAGAAGAACAGGAGAAAACGAGATTTCATCTGGGTCTGGTAAGAATCGTTTGTTATGTTTGAGAAATCTGGTATAGATGTTAGATTATGAAAGAATATGTATTCTTGGATGAATGTGCAGAATCATTATCGTTCGATTGAAGTTCTTAGTTTGCACAGGACGTAGGCTTTTACTGCAAAGGTGAGTTCATTCAGTTCTTTGTATAAATCAATGCTTTTTAAGTTGTATTAAACCTTGATATATCTGTATAATTGGATTATGGCTGAATAGAGTGGCTTGAAATAAGATGACTTGACGAATTAGATTGATTTTCTGGACAAATTGAATGAGCAGTCCGTAGTCCCGGTACAGGCAAGTCCCGGTACTAGAGTGTCCCGGTACAATAGAGTCCCGGTATTTACTAGTTCCGGTGAAGTACCGGGAGTGGGACTACCGGGAGTGGGACTACCGGGAGTGGGGACTACCGGGAGTTGGATAAAAGAGTCAGTTTGCAGACTTTGTAATAGATCTTGGATATGAATTTAAGAATGTAACAATTAAGGTATCTAGAGACTTTGTATTACCTGTACAATTCTAGAAGTTGGAAGGTATAGTTGCATTACTCGTGGAAAAGTGCGATTTAAGAATTGACATATACCTTATGTTGCTTGATCATACGTACCTTGAAGAGTAGTATGTTAGGTTTATAGACTGCGCTAGTGTGATACTAGGCAGGAATGTGTTAAAGGTGATTTGCTCATACGGTTGTTATGGGAAATCTACGTGAAATAAATAATTCGCTTATACGATTGCTATAAGGAATTTATGAGGTATAAATATGATATTCGCTTATACGATTGCTATGAGGAATTTATATTGATTAAATACATGTATGAGTACAATTAGGTGATACGGATCCGTAGGCACTAAAGTTTGGTAATCACATGGAATAGGCGTGTGGTATTTCTCGTTTAATCGTTATTCCAGTGTGTGTAGGAAATCATGGAATAGGCGTGTGGTATTTCTCGTTTAATCGTTATTCCTGATTTCTAAGGAAGAGAGTGAGGTTGACATAAGTACTTGCAATCTCTTCTTCCTTACTGATAAATGGGCGTGTGTAATCGCGATTTATTGGTGGAGAGCATTGATCTAGAATCTGTAAAGGTTCGTAGTGTGGCTCTGGATCATGATATGCTGATTATTTTGTTATCTATCATAGTCATGGAATTGGGTAAAAATTGTATAATGGAATAGAGTTATACGTACGGTAAGAAAAAGGAGTAACCAGGTTTGTTATAACTTGTTTACATTGATTTTGCAAATGTTATTATTGAAATGAATGTTCTCACTAGGCGTTGGCCTAATCGTTTCATATAATGTTTTCTTACCAGGTTCAGGCTCGGGCAAATAAAAGGTTGTGGGGCGAGTGTTTTGGGATAGCAGAAGTGGCAATTAACAAAAAGGAGATTTTGAAGGATAGCTTAGATAACTCAATTAATCTGATTATAGAGACATGATTAGATTGTTAGGTTATTCGAAGTATCCTGTATTGTAATTACACTCTTGATGGTTAATTCCTTTGCTATCTATATAAGTTGAAATTTTATTGTCATAACCTGTTGTAACTTGAAGTTTAAATTGGTACGGATTTCGGGGCGTTACAATATGGTATCAGAGCAATAGTTTAAGCGAACTAAGTATGCTGATGAGATACTTAGACTTAAGCTGAGATGAAATAGGTTATGATATGTGAGATATGGGTAGAAGTGCTAAGACGGGATAGTCTTAGAGTCGACGGAAATACGTGAAATTAATACTGTGATGATGGAATGAGGATTCTTATGTATAGTATGTTCACAATTGCAATTAGCTACTGTTATTATGAATATGTTATTACACAAGCATGCTTATTTATTGTTACAGTGATTAATGATCGGTAAAGTACGTTTGTATGTCTAAATTTGTGTAACCATTTCTTATGGTTATCCCTTTGTGTTTTATCAGAAAATGGTAAATACGCCGCCGTTGTCCCCTATTTCTGAAATGAATAGGACTGGGATTGATTGGACTGAAGAAAGACAACCTGGATTAGGTGGGGTTCCTGAGACTCCACCGGATTTTCTTTCTATCGGAGGATCACACAGTCGGGTGCATGGGGTGGGTACCAGCACTGCCATCCCGAGAACACCAGAAGCAGGAATAGAGTCTCGGATGATGGAAAATATGATGCGGATGATGAACACGGCAATGGAAAGACAATCTGAAATGTTCATGAAGGCGCTTGATGATCGTACGACGGGGGTACCACGAACGACAACAGATGCTGGAATAACCCCTCCACTTCATACTCCGGTATCAGAAACGGAAAGAAGAGTAGAAAGAGGTTGCTCATATAAGACTTTTCTAAGTTGTAAACCACCGGAGTTTGCCGGAGCTGATAATCCAGTGGCGTGTATGAACTGGATCAGAGAGATAAAACAAGCCTTTCGGGCTTGCGAATGTGATGAGAAGTCAAAAGTTAGGTTTGCTTCGCAGATGCTGAGAGGAAACGCGTTGATGTGGTGGAATGTGCTGACTGCTTCAATTACGACTTCCGTCTTGTCTGCAATGACTTGGGAGTCATTTAAAAAGAAGCTTTTGGAATAATACTGCAACGAAAGCGAGATGGATCGAATTGAGGAGGAATTTCGAAATCTGAAAAAGGGTACTAATACTGTTCGAAAGTATACAGAACTATTCATGGAGAAGTTGAATCTAGTTGGGCATGTAGCTCCAACTGAGAAGGATAGAGTTAAGGCTTATCTAAAAGGACTGCCAGCAGATATGATGTCAAGGGTGCGGAGTTCAAAAGCTTCAACATTGAGAGAATCGATCGAGGAAGCAAAGATTATAGAGGAAGTGTATGCTAAGGATAAAGAAGAAAAGACCCAAGTTGGGGAGAAGCGGAAATGGGAAAGTCGATTAGAGCATTCACAAAAGTCAAGGAACGCTGGTAAAGGTACTTCTTATGAATCACGCCGCGAACCAAACTGGTGTCCAAAGTGTAAGAGCAAGCATTACGGACAGTGTCGGGTGATAGCATCTGAATGCTTTAAGTGTGGAAAGAGCGGGCATACTGCGAATAATTGTCCAGTGCGGGTGAATACATGTTTGAGTGTAAGCAACCGGGTCACTTTCGTCGGGAGTGCCCAAAGCTGAAAAGAGCGGCGATCAGAGTAAGAAACCAGTAATTCCAAAGCCAACGGGCCGAGCTTTTCGAATGACTACTGATGAAGCTAAGGAATCAAGGGACGTTGTCTCGGGTACATTCCTTGTTAATTCTTGTCCTGTGCGTATTTTGTTTGATTGTGGAGGAAATTTGTCATTTGTGTCCAAATCATTCTATCCTAAATTAGCTACGCCTGTTACTACTTTAGATGACGCTTTAGTAGTAGAGGTAGCTAATGGGGGTCAAGCTTTGATTCGAGAAAGGCTTGATGGTTGTACTATTCTTTTAGAAGAGACGAAATTTTCGATCAACTTGTTGTTGATGGAAATTGGAGGGTTTGACATAGTTGTGGGTATGGATTGGCTGACGGCCAATCAAGCAGAAATATTTTGCGGAAAGAAGTTAATTAGGATTCCAATGACCGATAAGGATGACGTATTCATCTTCGGGGAAAAGCAAAAGGGGGAAATTCCGTTAATCTTGGTTGTGAAAGCGCGGAAGTGTTTAATGAAAGGATGTATATCCTATCTGGCGTATGTCTTAGATGGAAGGTTGGAAAAGAAACAATTGGAAGATACCAAGGTGGTAAGTGAGTTTTCTGACATTTTTCCTGATGATCTTCCTGGTCTACCTACTGTGTTGGTCCCGAAAGGCTTAAACAAGTTTGTAGAAGGGGGGGGGGGGGGGGGGGGGTTGAATACAAACACACTATTTTACTTTTCTAAATTGTTTATTGATAAATCATTAACAATTTACAGCTTGTTGCGGAAACAAGATTAAGGATAAACCTAAATCTAAACAAGTTGGAACACTAAGGTTTTCTTGCACTATGAAAGATAAGGAGATTACTAATAAAATCCTATCTTGAGAGATTTGAACTTGTCCAGAGTTAGCAAGTTACTTCAAATGAAGTGAGTTCATCTCTTTATATACTGCATGCATTTAATGCAATCCAGTATATACTTTACACGTGTCATTAGCGGATTGGTTGCATGTCATTGACCTTTGATGACAACCTTAGTAGCCGCATGAATGAACAGTGTAGTATCAGAGTGGTTGTACGATTTCAGATTTTCGGAGGTTCTTTTCTGACATTTCGTACGGTGGCGTGCAAGGGAGGTTAAGACAAAAGTACTTTGTACGGAGGACTTCATGATCAGCTTTCGTTGATTCAGCGATTATCATTTACTATTCAGCAGATGATAAAGTTCAGCGATAGCTGAAGTCTTGTACTTGATACTTCACGTTGAGTGGACAAATCTGAGTCTTCGCTGATCCGCATCAGTTCATTAGGAGACTTGTCGCTGGTTCTTGAGCTTGATCTTCGACTTCAGCGTAGAACCTTTGTTGACGTGAATCTTGTCTTCAGGGATCATAAGTAAACAACTAACTTATCAGCGATCACCATAAGGACTGAACAGACTCAGCGATATGGTGAACAGTGTTCGCTGAATGTTTAATCTAAAAGTGCAAGAGTTCCTATCAGCAGTACTGTAAGATCTTAGTACTTATCAGTGATAGTGAAACTCTGATACATATTGTTTACTTACAATTTTCACTAAGTATTTAAGATAGGGTCATTATCAAATCACTGAGGGTTTGGATCAACAATCTCCCCCTATTTGATTATGACATAGCAACAGAGAAAATTGCTATTTAATGAAAACATAAGGATAAAAAGAACTCATAAAATATTTGTCCCTTTTACTGTTTTCTGGGATCTTTTCAGTACTGATGGAGTAAAGTACATTCGCTGAAATCTTTCTTTAAATCTTTGAATCAGGTTACAATATGAATAAGAAAGATTACAAGTACAAGCGAAATAAATTACAAGTACTGAAGGATGACTGATACAATAGAGAAAAAGGTGATTGTTGTCAGCCTTCAAAGGGTTCTTCCTTAATGAGAAGTTCATCAAGGGTTGTCTTTTCAGTTGGAATCATCCAGTCAGGAACCTTTTCTCCTTTATTCTTTAGCTTCAGAGCAGCTTCAAAAATCAAGGGTTTTAGGTGTCGTGCCTGAATGTCTTTTCTGAAGTCGCACCAGTAGATGAGATCTTTGAGCTGTTCGATTGGAGTGATTGGAAGCTCAGCGATCCGTTGAAAGCATTTACGTCCGTCGTAGTCAAGAAAGAATATTCCATAAGGATTACTGATGACTTTACCAGGGACGAAAAGTTCACATGGTGGCAAAGAGACATCAAGGGCAGATAGATCAGGATCAGGACCAAGTACTTCAGCGCGAGAGAAACCAATTCCAGTTTCATTTCGTATGACAGGACCTGAGTTTGAATCTTGACGTTTCTTCCTTGGAGAGTCCTTTTTTCTTTTCGGCTTTAGATCAGGAACAAGAGGAATATCCACACAAGAAGATATCAAATCGATCTGTCTGTTTATCAGCTTTTCGAAATGATCCTTGTACTTAGATTTTGACGGTTGGATAGCTAACCTCATCTCCAGCCATTCAGAGAGACCATACCTTTTTACAGTGTCAGCACGAAAGGTTTCAGATGAGTCATCTTCTCTGAACAGTTTGATGTCAACAATAGGTACTCCGATGGAGGTTCTTCCAGAGATGAATACCTTGTTGATCTTCGCTGGACGATATCTGAAGTGGATTTTCTCTTTACACCAGATCAGGGTGGTCTGAGAAACTTCAGCTTTCTTTTCCACGATCTTCTGGGCTTGTTCCCAAAGCTTTCGTTGGATTTGAATGGGAATACGCTTCAGCTTGGGGTCTTTGACAGATTCTTGAGTGAGCTTGATGGCGTATTCTCTGTCTTTATCTTCAGCTTCCTTCCTTTCAGCGATGAGGCGTTCAGCTCTGAGATGATCCTGGTATTCAGCTTTTGAAATTCTGAACTTAGGAGGAACTGAAGGTAGTTGATCGCGCCTTAGGATGATTCGCTGATCCTCGAATCGCTTTATCATTTCTTCTCTCCTCTTTTGATCTTCTTCACTCAGCTTTTGAGGAACTGAGGAAGGTCTGTTTCTGTGCGAGAGAGGTTGTTCTTCTGGTTCATCAGTCTCAGAGATTAAATCTAAGACTGGGATTATGTCTTCAGCGGTAGATGGAATTATTGGTGAAGTCGCAACAGATCTTTCAGCGATATCCTCAAACAGGGGAGAGGACTAGCTGAAACGCATCGATCTTACAAATAAGAACTGGGTAGAAGAACTTGGGTAGAAAAGATAGAAAAAAAATGTGGATGTGTATGGTGTTTGTGGAATGGATAACTGATTTTTCAGAGATGATCAGGGAAGGAAAAATAAGTTTAGTGTACCTGACAAATCGGCTTTGCAAGTAGGATCGCCAGATTATCATCTTCAGCGATGCCTTTGTCTTTGCTTTTCTCAGCGCCAGAGGCTGAGTGCTTTGTCTTTGTCTTCTCCCCTGAAGGTTCTTTTATTGAAATACCTTTAAGAGCTTTGGTTCGAGGAGCAGGTTTGACAACAAAGAAATCATCGTCATCTTCATCATCATCATCATCGTTCCTTGGAGAGGAGGATGGTTCAGCTTCAGGGATGTCGAAGTCTTCGTCTTCTTCTGCTTCAGATTCCTCAGCATCTTCATCGAGTTGCTCCCCCTCAGATATAGAGGCGAGGTTCTCGGTTCCCTCAGGGTTTTCATCTCCCTGAGGTCCAGTAATCCGATCTTCATTACCCTCTCCCCTGATAGATTCATCATGGGAAAGGTCTTCAGCGCTCTTCTCCTGTTCAGCGCTCTTCTCCCCCTCTTTCTCATGATGGGCGGGGGAGGAATGGGTAGATTCAGCATTGGTGTTGTCTCTGTCTTCTGGGCCAGAGATTTTCACACAACCTTCAAGCTTAGCTATTCTGTCTTCTAGGCCAGAAATAGCAGGCGTGATTTTCTTCAGCTCTTGGCGATCCTCTGCGGTGAATGAGTCCAAAACAGGTGCAGGGGCCGGAGCAGTAGCTTGATTATTTGCCTTGTTCACCAGCGTCTCGATCATTGTCTTGACAGAACTAAGATCGGTCTTCACTGAGCCCAAGTCGGTCTTGACCACTGACATATCACCTTCGAGTGTACCAACCGATTTCTTCAGCGTTGTAACCTCGCTGGAAATGGTGGAAACTGATGATTTGAGGTTGGTGTAGTCAGTGTAGATGTCGGAGAGCACTTTGGCAAAGTCGGCGAGAGTTTTATCAAGGTCTTTGATGTCATCAGAGGAGGCCTTCTTTTCCACCACATTAGTCAGCTTCGTCAGATTCTCTCCAGCGTTTGTTACAGCTGTAGAGTTATTTGATAGACCGGTGGTGAGATCCGTAAGTTTCATCTCCATAGACTTCAGAGACTGGTTGATGTCTCCCAAAAAAGGACCTGTAACATATAAGTACTTGTGAACAAAGGAAAGCTCAGAAGTTTCAGGTTTAGTTACAGTGTTTAAGGTGGGATCTGTACCTGCAGGAGCGTTGACGAACTCATCAAAGTTTCGAGTCCCTCCATAGTGTTCCATATCTCCCTCAAAAGTTCCGTGAGGAATGGAGATCTCTGCAGGTCCTTTCTTCGTCATTCGCTGAGAAGCTTCAACGGCTTCTTGAATGATGGCATCTCCAGTTTTGACTGGAGGAGTGTCCAAAGAAGTAGAGGGAGGAGCGAAGGATAAGAATTGGGGTTGGGGTTCAAGTTCAGCGTTGGATTCGCTGAGAAGTACTTCATCAGTCTTTTGAGAGACTGACGAAGGTTGGGTAGATTCCAAAGTTCTAACCTCAGCGTTTAGGGACGCTAAAGTAGGTTTAGAAGGGATGGCTTGAATTGGTGTGGCAGAGCGTACCACGGAACTTTCCTTCAGCTCTTCAGAATGAGCTGAGGAGTCTTCAGCATGCAACTGCTGGGGTGGCTCCTTGGTTTTCTTGATCCTTTTGGAATCAAGAGGGGTAAGAGATTGTTTCCTTTTCTTAGAAGGAATGGATTTTGTGGCCGGGGTATCAGCGATGGGTATTGTCGCTGAAGGAGCCACAGAAAGCGGAGAATTAAGAAGAGTGAGAAGAGTAGAGAGACGTACCTCGTTGGCGACAGGCTTGAAGTCGAGAACTTTAGGGCCAATCTGAGAGAGTTTCAGATCACCCTCTTCAGGATAGCTGTCCTTCAGGCCATATTGAAAGATGGCGCTGATGAATCGCGGGTAAGGAACCCATGCTGGTCGGTCAGCGGCAGAATCAACACGTTGAATGAGGTCTTCATAGATGATGGAGGCCCAGTCAATGTTGAGACCTTTCAGCAGTGCGTAACCCATGGCCTGCTGAGGTTGAGCGGCTTGATCAGAAGATCCGGATTTCGCTGTCATGCAGCTGATCAGGTGAGCGAAGATGAAGTTCATCTCGCTGGCCATCTTGGATTTCTTTATCAGCGTCAGCTTCTTCTCAGGTAGCTTGTCTCTTCCAGTCTCCCAGATGTAACCCATCGCATCAAGGAAAGCAATGATTTCTTCCCTGTCAGCGTGCTTCTTGTGGTCAGGAAATGGAATGAAAGGATTTTCTGAGGTAGCGTTAGGGAATTTCAGAGCTTTGCGGATTATTGCGGGGGTTATCTTGATGGTGCCATACTCAGTATCGCTGAGTATGCAGTCGATGGTTTTAGATGGATCTTTGGCTGAGGGTAGGTTGGTGTGTCTGGCAGAGTACCAGAATTGGGATAATAGACGCTGACTGGCAGGAGGTGTGATTGTCAGTGCTGTGTATATGGGGCTATTCTTCAAAAAAATCACAGCGTCGTCTAGATGGGATACCTGCTTCCGAGGAGGAAACTCGAGAAGCGCTGAAAGGTTGTTTGCCTTTGTCCAGTCTAGTTGATCCAGCTCAAACTTAACCTGAGGAGCTTTGGTGATATCCAGTTCCTCAGAATCACTGGAGATGGACTCAGCGGTAACATTCAGCTTTGAAGTTGCCATTTCACTGTATTATCAGTTCAACCAAAGATGTTAACAAATAAGAAATATCTTAATGTGGAAAGAGAATTTCCATTAAGATTTTTCGAATTTTGTCCATTTCATTCAGACAAAAAAGTCTTAATGAAGATTAGGGTTTTTCTTGTTTTTTTTTTTTTTTTTTTTTTATAAAAAAAACGAATATAACACCTATAAGCCTTGTATTCCAGTTTTTAAAAAAAAATGGATACGAAAGAAGAACAAGTTTAAGATTTTAGATTTAAAACTTGAAGAACAACCATGAAATGGTTGTGTTTATAAAACCATGAAAGAAAATGATTTTATTTTTGAGTTCTTTTGTTTGATCTTGTGTAAAACAATGATAAGATCGAAAACAAGTTATTTGCATTTGATAAAAGATAAGAACATATTGACCTTGAGTTTGATGAAGAAGATGATGAACAGTTCTTGAAGATCGAGAGCACAAAATGCAACAGTGTTCTTTTCTTGCGGAGAAAGATTGATTCGCATAAAAGACAAATATAAACTTTGAGAGAGTTTATATAGGAAGAGAGTAGAGAGAGAAAAACTTGAGCGGGAAAGTTTTTCATCATGACACGGACACGTGTTTGCATTTGATTGGATAGACAACGAAACGTGCAAACGTGTGTCAGAAAAAAGAAACGTGCCTGGTGTTATCCGTTGCAATGACGTCACAACTGTCCTTTCACATTCTTTCGTTGTCTCTGAGGTTTTGAAAGAAAAACTCAGGGACTCTTTGGAAAATATGAAGCACTGAATAGAAATATCAGTGAGGGTTTTAAGAAATTTCAAAATATTATTCAGCGATGAAAGAATTTGAAATCTTGCATTTTCATGCGTTTTGTCAGAGAAAACATACCTTGATATCAGTTTAACCCAATTTATTCAGAGAGAAGATGATGAAATGGATTGTACTAGTTTATTTTATCCAGAGCCTATACAAGAATGTATAAACGTATCGCTGATTAAATGTGAACCGCTGAAGATTTATCCTTCAAAGTTCAGCATTCCAAGCTCGCTGATGAGAAAGTTGAATCTTGTCTCATCAAGAGGTTTGGTAAACAAATCAGCTAACTGATAATCAGTTGGGATAAAATGAAGTTCTATATCACCATTCATCACATGATCTCTGATAAAATGATATCTGATTTCTATGTGTTTTGTCTTTGAGTGTAGCACTGGATTGTTTGCTATAGCGATGGCACTTGTGCTGTCGCAATAGATTGGAATTTTGGAGAGCTGAAGATCATAGTCTAGTAGTTGATTTCTCATCCACAAGACTTGAGAACAGCAGCTTCCAGCGGCTACATACTCAGCTTCAGCTGTGGAAGTGGACACCGAGTTTTGCTTCTTACTTGTCCAACTTACCAGCTTTCCACCCAGGAGCTGACATCCTCCTGTGGTGCTTTTCCTATCCATTTTGCAACCTGCAAAATCACTGTCTGAATAGGCGGTTAGATCGAATCCTGAATCTTTGGGATACCAAAGACCTAGATTCGCTGTACCCTTAAGATATCGAAAGATTCGCTTTACAGCTTTCATATGAGATATCTTAGGTTCAGCTTGATATCGTGCGCACAGACATGTTGCAAACATAATATCGGGTCGGCTAGCTGTAAGATACAGTAGTGAGCCGATCATCCCACGGTACAGCGTGACATTGACAGGAACACCCTTTGTGTCCGTATCAAGTATCAGCGGTGGTGCCATAGGGGTTTTCATAGCTGAACTTTCAGTTAAATCGAATTTTTTCAGCATATCTTTAACATACTTTCCCTGATTTATAAAAGTTCCTTTTTCAGTTTGCTTAATCTGAAGACCAAGGAAATATGTTAGTTCACCCATCATACTCATTTTATACTCATCTTTCATTCTATCAGCGAAACGAGTACAAAGCTCAGGGTTAGTAGAACCAAATATAATGTCATCAACATATATTTGAACTAAAATGATATGACCTTTTATTTTTCTAAAAAACAAAGTTTTGTCAATCTTACGTCTCTCAAATTTTTCAAGGTGAAGATAAGTAGAGAGAGTGTCATACCATGCACGAGGAGCTTGCTTCAAGCCATAAAGTGCCTTATCCAGCTTATAAACATAACCTGGACGCTTAGGATCTGAGAATCCTGGAGGTTGTTCCACATAAACTTCTTCATTCAGCTTTCCATTTAGAAACGCTGACTTAACATCCATTTGATGTACAGTGAAGTTTTTGTGTACAGCATATGCTAAGAAAAGACGAATAGATTCAAGTCTTGCTACAGGAGCAAAGGTTTCGTCATAATCTATACCTTCCTCTTGTCTGTATCCCTGAGCAACAAGACGAGCTTTGTTGCGAGTTACAGTACCATGTTCGTCCAACTTGTTTCGATAGACCCACTTAGTGCCTATCACTGTTTTGTCAGTTGGTCTCCGAACAAGTTTCCAAACTTTGTTTCTTTCGAATTCAGTCAGCTCTTCTTGCATAGCGCTGACCCAGTTTGGATCTCTGAGGGCATCATCTATTTTCTTTGGTTCAGTTAGAGAAATAAAGTTAACAAATAAACAAATATTACCTGCACTTCGACGAGTCTGAATACCAGCGTTGGGATCACCAAGAATTTGATCGATTGGGTGATTTACAGTCCATCGCTGAGCCGGAGCATGCGTCGCTGACTCAGTCTGAACTGGAGAAACTGAAGATGAGGCTTCAGCTACTTCTGGATAATCAGCTAAGAGAGGAATGCTTGCATTTGTCACTTCATTCACTGATTGCTGAGAAATAGATGGAATTTCTGAGACATTTGGATCAACTGCGGGTATAGTATTTATAGGAACAGCTGAGACCCAAGATGTTTCAGCTTCACTATTCTGCATATTGGGAATGATAGTAGGACCATCATTTTCAGTTGTATGAGTATGAGTAGTGGGAACATCTTCTGAATCACCAAGATGAGAAAACATCCATTGATTCAGTTCTTCTGTATCAGCGTTCGGTTTAGAGTTCGCTGAACGGGATTCGTCAAACGTGACGTGTATAGTTTCTTCTACAGTTTGTCTTCTTCGGTTGTAGACTCTGAAGGCTTTGGAAACTGAGGAGTATCCAAGAAAGATTCCATCATCAGCCTTAGGATCAAACTTTCCAAGGGCATCTCTGTTGTTCAGTATGAAACACTGACAACCAAAGATGTGAAGAAAGCTGATTGAAGGCTTTCTCCCATGAAAAAGTTCATAGGCTGTCTTTTTGAATCTTTTGACTATCAGCGACCTGTTTTGCGTAAAACAAGCCGTGTTGACAGCTTCTGCCCAAAACTGAGTAGGCAGGTGAGAATCGCTGAGCATTGAACGTGCAGCTTCAATAATTGTTCTATTTCTTCTTTCAGCGACTCCGTTTTGTTGTGGTGTTCTCACTGACGAAAAGTTATGAGAAATACCCTTGCTCTCAAGGAAGGAATCAAGAGAACTGTTTTTGAATTCAGTTCCATGATCACTCCTTATTGAGCGAACAGTCATATTGTTCAGAGTTTCCATCTTCCGAACAAAGGTGATGAGTTCTTCAGGGGTGTCACTCTTAGAACGGAGAAACATTACCCATGTATAACGAGAGAATTCATCAACTATGACCAGCGTATATTTCTTTCCAGCGATGGATTGTTTGTTAACGGGGCCAAACAAATCCATATGGAGTAGTTGAAGAGGAGATGACACTGAGGAAACTTGCTTGGACTTAAAGCTTGCCTTGGTCTGCTTCCCTTTTTTCACACGCTGAACATAAGGATTATTTGGCGTATGAATGTTGAGGTAGACTAGTGACTAACTCTTTGGATGAAAGAGTATTCAGTGTCTTGAAGTTGAGATGTGAGAGCCTCTTGTGCCATAGCCAGTTGACATCAGAAGATGCCTTTGAGAAGAAACAGGAGTTCTCAGTGGTTGTTGAGTCCATGTTTATAACGTAAACATTTTCCAAACGATAACCGCTGAGAGCTATCTTCTCCTTTTTGTCAGAGACAAAGCAGGATTCCTTGGTGAAAATCACTTTGTTATCCATGTCGCAAAGCTGACTGATGCTCAGAAGATTATGCTTCAGCCCTTCAACATATGCGACTCTTCTGAAGGATGTTGTACCATTTGAAAGTACACCATACCCTCGGGTGTGTCCTTTTCCATTTCCACCGAAAGTCACAGAGGGACCCTTCTCTTCCTTGTATTCAGCGAGCAGGCTTTTCTTTCCAGTCATGTGTCTAGAGCATCCGCTATCGAGATACCAGATACCCTTCTTAACCTGCAATACAAAGGAAGATTAGTTTTGCTTGGGTACCCACTTCACCATGTATACGCGTTTGTCAGTGGAAGTGGTTGGAATGGGTTCAGCAGTCTTCGCAGCATTTGAAGATTCAGCTTTGTCTTTCTTCACTTTGGTCAATTTCTTGACCTCAGCGGTATGAGTCACCTTGACCTGACTTGCAACTGGTTTGGTCTTCTTTGGTGCTATCTTCACCTTAGCTATCTTATCAGCTTTGGTGGCTGTGGGACACTTACTTGCAATATGATCGGTAAGTCCACAGTGATAACATTTCCTATAACTAAAATTAGTTCTAGGACCACTTGTGTGCTGAGCTTTTAATTTGGAATTAGAAGTGCCAGCACCAAGTACACTATTGGTTTTTGAAATAGGACGAACATTCAGTTCTTCAGATTTCTTACCAAGGACATCTACTCTGAGTCTAGGAGTAGGTCGCTGAACTGATCCAGAGGTCTGATTTCTAGAACCAGATGAATGAATCACTAAGGCTTTGGAAGCATTCAGCTTAGGTACTAAAGTACCCTTCTGAGGATTTTGATAAATTACAATTCCTTTACCTTTATCTTTAGAGACAGAGGTAGGTTTTGAATAAACCATTTTCTCCTTACCTTTTGAGGAGGTAGGAGTTTCCTCAGGGATTGGTGTAATCGACGAGGAGTACTGAGATGAAGAAGTGTCAGCTACTGAGGATACGAACGTTCCAAATTTAAGCATTGAACGTTCAGTGGTTGGTATTGGAGTATCATATTTATAACCCAGACCACGTTTATCACTCAGAGGAATCTGAGCCTTAATTATCTCAGTGATCTTTGTTGAAGAATTACACCATCCTTCAACAGTAGCTTGTTCAGCTTTTAATGCAGCGATAGCTTCCGCTCGTTCAATTTTGACTAGCTGATTTAAATGGACTTGATCTTTAAAATCTTCTTCAAATTTAGAAAGCTTTTCTATTTGAAGGTGGCAATTTTTAAGCTTTTCAGCGAGATCAAGATTTTGGTTTTCAACCACAGCTTTGCCGTTCATGGCTTCGTATATGCTTCTAGTCAGTAGTTCGATTTTACGGAGACTATCAGCTTCATCAATATTTACAATATTGGTAAAGAAGGAAGGTGATACCTGAATGGCAGATGTTGAAGTGGAGGGAATGTCTGAACTTTCTTCCTCTTCTTCAATCTTGGCCATGAGACATTGATTTGCTTCATCATCTTCAGAATCAGATGATGAGGCTTCTTCATCAGAAGCAGCCCAATCATAGTCAGCCATTAGGCCTTTTCCCTTCTTCTTAAAGCTTTTCAGCTTTGCATACTTCTCCTTCAGCTTTAAGTATTTGTCGTCTTTATTCCTTGGAACAAAGGATTTCTTTGTAAAGGCTGAAGGTCTCATGATTTTCTTTGACCTGCACTCGTTAGCGAAATAACCTGTCTTTTCGCAGTTAAAACAAGTAGCAGTAGCCTTATCAACAAAAGCTGATGACTTAGGCTTGTCAGCTATAGAAAGAGTTTTGTTCTTTCTAAACATTTTCTTCTTGGCGAATCTCCTGAACTTTTTAGTTAGGAGAGCCAAGGATTCATCATCTGAAGAATCAGAATCTGATGATCTTTCAGAGTTACTTTCTAACTCAGTGATAGTGACCACGGGTCGCTGAGTAGAAGGTTCCTCTGAGATTAAAGCAACAGGGGTGCTTTTGGAATCTTTTACAAGATTCTTCTTAAGATGGCTAGATTGCTCATGATTCAGCAATGTGCCATATAAGGTAGCGAGTGTCATTGATCTTAGATCTTTTGACAACTTGAGACACATGGAATAATTGTCCCAGCTTTCAGGTAAACATTCTAAAAACTTTGTCAGAACTTCAAAGTTAGAATATTCCTTACCAACCGTTTTAAGATCTATAATTAAGCAGTTAAAACGTTGATGTACTTCAGAGAGAGTTTCATTCTTACCAGAGATGAAACTTTCGTATTGTCTTACCAGGTTGATCTTTCTTGAATCCTGGACTTCAGACGTTCCTTCATACTGAACACATATTGTGTCCCACATGGCCTTCGAGGATTTCAGGTTCATGACGGAATGGTAGACTTCGTCAGGAAGGGCCATGGATAGTATGGATCTGGCTTTTGTATCTATAGCCACTTTCTTCTTGTCTTCATCGGTCCAATGATGGATTTCCTTTGGAATCAGCCTTTCTGGAATAGCAGCTCTAGTTGCAGTGGCTGGAACGGCAGGATCAATCGTTACAGGGATGTGTGGACCATTTTCAAGATAGTAAGGTATAGTAGGGTCTACACCTTCTAAGAAGAGTGTCATCCTATTTTTCCATAAGTTGAAGTTGTCTCTGGAAAATCTAGGGGGTTTTGCAAGAGAACCATTGTCGATATAGTGAGTGTTTGTGTTTGAGTTGGCCATTTTCAGATAATAGCAAGGAAGAGAAATATCTTAGATTAGATCTTGTTTATGAGATTAAACAAATCTGCTCTGATACCACTTGTTGGTCCCGAAAGGCTTAAACAAGTTTGTAGAAGGGGGGGGGGGGGGTTGAATACAAACACACTATTTTACTTTTCTAAATTGTTTATTGATAAATCATTAACAATTTACAGCTTGTTGCGGAAACAAGATTAAGGATAAACCTAAATCTAAACAAGTTGGAACACTAAGGTTTTCTTGCACTAAGAAAGATAAGGAGATTACTAATAAAATCCTATCTTGAGAGATTTGAACTTGTCCAGAGTTAGCAAGTTACTTCAAATGAAGTGAGTTCATCTCTTTATATACTGCATGCATTTAATGCAATCCAGTATATACTTTACACGTGTCATTAGCGGATTGGTTGCATGTCATTGACCTTTGATGACAACCTTAGTAGCCGCATGAATGAACAGTGTAGTATCAGAGTGGTTGTACGATTTCAGATTTTCGGAGGTTCTTTTCTGACATTTCGTACGGTGGCGTGCAAGGGAGGTTAAGACAAAAGTACTTTGTACGGAGGACTTCATGATCAGCTTTCGTTGATTCAGCGATTATCATTTACTATTCAGCAGATGATAAAGTTCAGCGATAGCTGAAGTCTTGTACTTGATACTTCACGTTGAGTGGACAAATCTGAGTCTTCGCTGATCCGCATCAGTTCATTAGGAGACTTGTCGCTGGTTCTTGAGCTTGATCTTCGACTTCAGCGTAGAACCTTTGTTGACGTGAATCTTGTCTTCAGGGATCATAAGTAAACAACTAACTTATCAGCGATCACCATAAGGACTGAACAGACTCAGCGATATGGTGAACAGTGTTCGCTGAATGTTTAATCTAAAAGTGCAAGAGTTCCTATCAGCAGTACTGTAAGATCTTAGTACTTATCAGTGATAGTGAAACTCTGATACATATTGTTTACTTACAATTTTCACTAAGTATTTAAGATAGGGTCATTATCAAATCACTGAGGGTTTGGATCAACATACTGAAAGGCAGGTGGAGTTTAGAATTGACCTCATTCCAGGTTCGTCTCCGATAGCGCGGGCACCTTACCGTCTGGCGCCGTCTGAAATGAAAGAAATGATGACTCAACTCCAGGAGTTATTAGATAAAGGTTTTGT
Organism: Saussurea involucrata; assembly: GCA_033807775.1. Classification (NCBI taxonomy): domain Eukaryota; kingdom Viridiplantae; phylum Streptophyta; class Magnoliopsida; order Asterales; family Asteraceae; genus Saussurea; species Saussurea involucrata. Next base: position 156,941,342 of record CM066314.1, on the reverse strand, counting down.
CAGACCGAGTTCTTCGCCTTGGGGAGCTCCGGTCCTGTTTGTTAAGAAGAAAGACGGTACTATGAGAATGTGTATAGATTACCGCGAGCTGAATAAAGTGACGATTAAGAATAAATATATTCGCTTCCAAGAATCGATGATCTATTTGATCAACTTCAAGGGGCAGGATGTTTTTCTAAGATTGATTTGAGGTCAGGGTATCACCAAGTGCGGGTTAGAAATGAAGATATTCCCAAGACAACTTTTAGAACCAGATACGGGCATTATGAGTTTCTAGTAATGCCATTCGGGTTGACAAATGCTCCAGCTGTCTTCATGGATCTGATGAACCGAGTGTGTCGACCTTTCTTGGAAAAGTTTGTTATCGTCTTTATTGATGACATACTTGTGTATTCAAAGACTGAAGCAGAACATGAACAACACCTACGTGAAGTCTTAGAAGTTTTAAGAAGAGAGAAATTGTACGCAAAGTTTTCAAAATGTGAATTTTGGTTAAGAGAAGTACAATTTCTAGGTCACGTGATCACTTCAGAAGGAGTCAAGGTAGACCCAGCTAAGATTGAAGCTATGGCAAATTGGGAGACACCTAGAAGTGCATCTGAAATAAGAAGTTTATTAGGTTTATAGACTGCGCTAGTGTGATACTAGGCAGGAATGTGTTAAAGGTGATTTGCTCATACGGTTGTTATGGGAAATCTACGTGAAATAAATAATTCGCTTATACGATTGCTATAAGGAATTTATGAGGTATAAATATGATATTCGCTTATACGATTGCTATGAGGAATTTATATTGATTAAATACCTGTATGAGTACAATTAGGTGATACGGATCCGTAGGCACTAAAGTTTGGTAATCACATGGAATAGGCGTGTGGTATTTCTCGTTTAATCGTTATTCCAGTGTGTGTAGGAAATCATGGAATAGGCGTGTGGTATTTCTCGTTTAATCGTTATTCCTGATTTCTAAGGAAGAGAGTGAGGTTGACATAAGTACTTGTAATCTCTTCTTCCTTACTGATAAATGGGCGTGTGTAATCGCGATTTATTGGTGGAGAGCATTGATCTAGAATCTGTAAAGGTTCGTAGTGTGGCTCTGGATCATGATATGCTGATTATTTTGTTATCAGTCATAGTCATGGAATTGGATAAAAATTGTATAATGGAATAGAGTTATACGTACGGTAAGAAAAAGGAGTAACCAGGTTTGTTATAACTTGTTTACATTGATTTTGCAAATGTTATTATTGAAATGAATGTTCTCACTAGGCGTTGGCCTAATCGTTTCATATAATGTTTTCTTACCAGGTTCAGGCTCGGGCAAATAAAAGGTTGTGGGACGAGTGTTTTGGGATAGCAGAAGTGGCAATTAACAAAAAGGAGATTTTGAAGGATAGCTTAGATAACTCAATTAATCTGATTATAGAGACATGATTAGATTGATAGGTTATTCGAAGTATCCTGTATTGTAATTACACTCTTGATGGTTAATTCCTTTGCTATCTATATAAGTTGAAATTTTATTGTCATAACCTGTTGTAACTTGAAGTTTAAATTGGTACGGATTTCGGGGCGTTACAAGTTGGTTGCACAATTTTCCCTCTGTGACTAAACTGATTCTTATAATTTGTCGATAGTTATAAGGACTTGTTCTAATCAGTAATGAGTCCAAATAGATGATTATGAGTTATGCTATGTTGAGATCCCCAATGCTAAATGGCAAAACGGGGATAGTTAAGAAGTTGAGGCGATAAACTATTTATATTCTTTACAACTATATATATAGAATATGTTTTGAGATGTAATATATTGTATGTTATGCACATACGATAGTAAGAGTTATAATACTTATGTATTATGTTGTGGTTGCTAGAAATAGGCATCCGGTCATCGGGGGCACCTTAGTACGGTCTAATGGGAACCGATTACTAGCCATTAACCAAAGGGATGTAATTTCTAGTGATGAGTGTACCTTGAATCATCGGGGGTCCCGGTTGTGTATCGCGATATATTAATCCCATTGGGACCATTGATTCTGAGGTGGGGAGGACGTGAAATGTGGAATAGGCAGATTTTGATTTGTAATTCCCATTTCGAATGGAAGATCGGAGATTTCCATTTTTATAGGGAAGATCAGAGATTTCCCAATTGTGAAAGAAAGATTAGAGATAGGCATAAAGTAATTTGTAATCTCTACTTCCAGATTAAGAAATAGGCAGGTTTTGACTTGTAATTTCTTGGATAAGAGTATTGACTTTGAATATGGAATGATTTATGGTAAACTCTTGGTAGTGTTATTATGACTAAATGAATTGGTCATAAGTATGGGAGTGGGGTAGATTCCCAGTGTTGAAAGGAGTTGTTGTACGGTAAGATGGGCAAGAACAGGTTTGATTTATCTGTTGATGTTTTAATTGTTAATTTTAATTTGATTTGAATACTCTCACTAGGCGAAAGCCTAATGTTTCAAGTTGAATTTTCTTACCAGGTACAAGCTCCGGGAAGTAAGTGGGATTGTGTGATGAGGACTTTTGAAAAGATTCAAACTTAGAGATGACGGAGGATCTAGTTATTCTTTTGATGTTTTGGGACAAAGGACTAGATAACTTAGTTAATCTGATTATGTTGTATGATTAGATTAATAGGTTATTTGAGTTAGATGCGTTGTATATAAGAACCCTTACTATTGATCCTCAGGTTATCAAAGTTTGAAGTTTTATGATCATAACTTGTGTATTATTCAAGGTTTAAATTGGCCCTGTTTTTAGGGTGTTACAATATGGTATCAGAGCAGTAGTTTAAGCGAACTAGGTATGATTTTGAGATACCTAAACTTAAGCTGTGATGAATTAAGTTATGATCCGTGAGGTATGGGTAGAATTGTTAAGACTGGGTAGTCTTAGAGTCGACAGAAATACGCAAAGTTAGTACTGTAACAATGGTAATGAGGATTCTCATGTATAATATGTTCGCAATTTCAATTAGCTACTGTTATTATGAATATATTGTTACACAAGCATACTTATTCCTAATTGTTACAGTGACTGATTAGCGGTAAAGTATGTATCGTATGTCTAGTTATGTATAAACCATTACTGATGAGTATTTTTGTGCTTATTCAGAACAATGGTGAATACACCACCGAGGTCTCCTAATTCTTCTGTGGATAGGACTTGGTTAGATGAGCCGGGAGAAAGGCCAACTGGAGTAGGCGAAATTCATGAGACGCCACCAGATTTTCTTTCTTTAGGAGGAGTGCGTAATCCGATACGTAGAGGGGGTACCAGTACGGCCGATCAAACACCACAGGATTCGAGTATGGAAGGTCGAATAATGGATAATGTAACCAGATTGATGAATGCATCAATGGAAAGGCAAGCGGAAATGATGAACACTACTATGGGAAGACAAGCAGAAATGTTTATGAAAATGTTTAATGATCGAAATGCGGAACCGAGGCGAACAGGGATTGATTTCAGTGTGATAAATCCAACTGGCAACCCAGGTCCAGAGACGGAAAGAAGGGTTGTTAGGAATTGCTCCTACAAAACCTTTTTGAGTTGTAAACCCCCAGAATTCAAAGGAGAAGATAGCCCAATAGCTTGTATGAATTGGCTAAGAGAAATTGAACAAGCTTTTCGAGCTTGTGAGTGTTATGATGAAAGGTCGAAAGTTAGATTTGGATCACAAATGTTACGCGGTAACGCATTTCATGGTGGAACGTGTTGTCAGCTTCAGTGTCGGAAGCAGTTCTGAATGCCATGACTTGGGAACAATTCAAAGCAAAGATTCTGGAGGAATACTGTAACGAAACTGAAATAGATCGAATCGAGGAAGAGTTCAGGAACCTCAAGAAAGGAAATATGACTGTGCGAAAGTATACAGAATCTTTCATGGAAAAGCTTAACTTGGTGGGGCATGTGGCTCCAGCTGAGAAAGACAAAATTAAAGCATATTTGAAGGGTTTACCGGCGGATATGATGACGAGGGTCCGAAGTTCGAAAAATACTACTTTAAGGGAGACAATCTAAGAAGCAAAAGTAATAGAAGAGATGTACGCCAAAGACAAAGAGGAGAAAGCACATGTGGGTCAGAAGAGAAAGTGGGAAGGTCGTTCGGAATCTTCTCAGAAGACCAAGTTGTTTGGCAAGAATATTCGTTACGACTCTCGCAAGGAACCAAACTGGTGTTCTAAATGTAGAAGCAAACATTTTGGGCTGTGTCGGGTGGGTGGAAATGAATGTTATAAGTGCGGGAAGGCGGGGCATATAGCGGTGAACTGCCCAATGCCGGGATCAGTATGTTTTCAAAGTAGGCAGCCGGGTCACTTTCGGAGAGATTATCCGAAGTTGAAGAAGGAAGGAGATCAGGGAAAGAAGTTGGTTATCCCTAAACCAACTGGTCGTGCATTTCAAATGTCTGCTGAAGAGGCGAAAGGATCTAAAGATGTTGTCTCGGGTACTTTTCTTATAAACTCCATTCCTGCACATGTGTTATTTGATAGTGGTGCGAACTATTCGTTTGTATCCAAGTTGTTCTATCGTAAGCTAGCTATGCCTGTCACTACTTTAGAAGATGCTTTAGTAGTTGAGATAGCTAATGGGGTTCGATCTTTGGTTAGTGAAAGACTGGTTGATTGTAAAATTTTGATAGAGGGAGCATAATTTCCGATTGACTTATTGTTAATGGAAATTGGAGGATTTGATATTATAGTGGGAATGGACTGGTTGAGCAATAACCAGGCAGAAATAATGTGTGCAAAGAAACTGATTCGAATTCCGATGACCGATAAAGATGATGTATTTATATTTGGAGAAAAGCAGAAAGGAGATATTCCGTTGATTTCAGTGGCAAAGGCGCGTAAATGTTTATCGAAAGGATGTTGGTCCTATCTAGCTTATGTTATCAATACGAATTTAGAAAAGAAACAAGTGCAAGATATCAAAGTGGTGCGTGAATTTCCGGATGTATTCATGGATGATCTTCCAGGTCTACCGGCGGAAAGACAAGTAGAGTTTCGCATTGATCTTATTTCTGGAGCAGCACCGATAGCTCGTGCACCTTACCGTCTAGCGCCAGCTGAAATGACAGAAATGATGTCTCAACTGCAAGAGCTGTTAGATAAGGGTTTTGTTAGACCGAGTTCTTCGCCTTAGGGAGCTCCAGTATTGTTTGTTAAGAAGAAAGATGGCACTATGAGAATGTGCATAGATTATCGGGAGCTGAATAAAGTGACAATAAAGAATAAGTATCCGCTTCCAAGGATAGATGATTTGTTTGATCAACTCCATGGAGCATGATGCTTTTCTAAAATTGATCTAAGGTCGGGGTATCACCAAGTGCGGGTAAGAGAGGAAGATGTTCCAAAGACGACGTTTAGAACGAGATACGAACATTATGAGTTTCTCGTGATGCCATTTGGGTTGACTAATGCTCCAGCTATATTCATGGATTTGATGAATAGAGTGTGTCGACCGTTTATAGACAAGTCTGTTATCGTTTTTATTGATGACATACTTGTTTATTCGAAGAATGAGGTCGACCATGAACGCCATCTTCGTGAAGTTTTAGAAGTGTTACGAAAAGAGAAATTGTATGCGAAATTCTCTAAATGTGAATTTTGGTTGAAAGAGGTACAATTTCTCGGGCATGTGATTTCATCGGAAGGTGTGAAAGTAGATCCAGCAAAGATAGAAACAATGATGAATTGGGAGACTTCGAAAAACGCGTCTGAAATAAGAAGTTTCTTAGGTCTGGCAGGTTATTACCGAAGATTTATTAAAGACTTCTCAAAGATTGCTTCTACTTTGACTATGTTGACTCGTAAGAATGTGAAGTTTGTCTGGACTGAAAAGCAGGAGTCAGCTTTCAGAACCTTACGGCAGAAGTTGTGTGAAGCTCCTATTCTTGCACTGCCAGAAGGAACTGAAGATTTGGTAGTCTATAGTGACGCATCGAAAATGGGTTTAGGATGTGTATTGATGCAACGAGGCAAGGTGATTGCCTATGCTTCGAGACAATTAAAGGAACATGAAAAGAACTATCCTACCCACGATTTGGAATTAGCAACTGTTGTGTTTGCTTTAAAGCTGTGGCGTCATTACCTCTATGGAATGAAGTGTACACTCTTCACTGATCACAAAAGTTTGCAGCATGTTTTTGATCAAAAGGAGCTGAATATGAGGCAAAGGAGATGGCTTGAATTGTTGAAAGACTACGATTGTGAATTGCATTACCACCCAGGTAAAGCAAATGTTGTAGCCGATGCCTTGAGTATGAAAGAGGATAATGGTTGCTTGAAAACGAAAAACGCCAGAATTGATGTAATGTCAAGTCTGATGGAAAGAATAAAAGCCGCTCAAATGGAAGCTTTGTTAGATAACAACTTGAAAGAAGAAGTAATGAGCAAACAACATCTTCAACTGACTGAAGATAGCCGAGGGATTAAGTTATTCCAAGGCCGTATTTGGGTACCTAAGATAGGAGGGAACCGGGAGTTGATTTTGGAAGATGCGCATAGATCTAAGTATTCTATACATCCGGGGAGTACTAAGATGTATAGAGACTTGAAATTACACTATTGGTGGCCGGCTATGAAAGTGGATGTGGCACGAATAGTAGAGAAATGTGGAACCTGTTCGTTAGTAAAAGCAGAACACCAAAGACCATATGGAAGTTTTCAATCTTTGGAAATTCCGGAGTGGAAATGGGATAAGATTACCATGGATTTTGTGACAAAGTTACCAAAGACGCAAAGAGGTAACGATACCATTTGGGTAATCGTCGAGCGTTTGACTAAGAATGCTCACTTCTTAGCTATGAAAGAAGCATCACCAATAGATAAGTTGGCGAAGTTATATATTGATGAGGTAGTGTCACGGCACGGTATACCAGTGTCTATTGTGTCTGATCGTGACAGTCGGTTTACTTCCAGGTTTTGGCAGTCGCTTCAAGAAGAATTGGGTACAAGGGTTAATCTAAGTACTGCTTATCACCTACAAACTGACGGCCAAAGTGAAAGAACAATACAGACTTTGGAAGATATGCTTCGATCGTGCGTGCTAGACTTTGGGGGTAACTGGGATTCGCATTTGCCATTAGTAGAGTTTGCTTATAACAACAATTACCATTCCAGTATTAGAAGAGCACCTTTCGAGGCATTATATGGTAGGAAATGCAGAACTCCTGTGTGCTGGTTAGAAGCCGGATAGAAACAGTTTGCTGGTCCAGAACTTGTGCAACAAACCGCGGACAAAGTGAAGGAAATTCGGCAGCATATGAAAGCGGCTCAAGATAGACAGAAAAGCTACTGTTGATCCAAACCCTCAGTGATTTGATAATGACCCTATCTTAAATACTTAGTGAAAATTGTAAGTAAACAATATGTATTAGAGTTTCACTATCGCTGATAAGTACTAAGATCTTACAGTATTGCTGATAGGAACTCTCGCACTTTTAGATTAAACATTCAGCGAACACTGTTCACCATATTGCTGAGTCTGTTCAGTCCTTATGGTGATCGCTGATAAGTTAGTTGTTTACTTATGATCCCTGAAGACAAGATTCACGTCAACAAAGGTTCTACGCTGAAGTCGAAGATCAAGCTCAAGAACCAGCGACAAGTCTCCTAATGAACTGATGCGGATCAGCGAAGACTCAGATTTGTCCACTCAACGTGAAGTATCAAGTACAAGACTTCAGCTATCGCTGAACTTTATCATTCGCTGAATAGTAAATGATAATCGCTGAATCAACGAAAGCTGATCATGAAGTCCTCCGTACAAAGTACTTTTGTCTTAACCTCCCTTGCACGCCACCGTACGAAATGTCAGAAAAGAACCTCCGAAAATCTGAAATCGTACAACCACTCTGATACTACACTGTTCATTCATGCGGCTACTAAGGTTGTCAACAAAGGTCAATGACATGCAACCAATCCGCTGATGACACGTGTAAAGTGTATACTGAATTGCATTAAATGCATGCAGTATATAAAGAGATGAACTCACTTGATTTGAAGTAATTTGCTAACTCTGGACAAGTTCAAATCTCTCAAGATAGGATTTTATTAGTAATCTCCTTATCTTTCTTAGTGCAAGAAAACCTCAGTGTTCCAACTTGTTTAGATTTAGGTTTATCCTTAATCTTGTTTCCGCAACAAGCTGTAAATTGTTAATGATTTATCAATAAACAATTTAGAAAAGTAAAATAGTGTGTTTGTATTCAACCCCCCCCCCCCTTTCTACAAACTTGTTTAGGCCTTTCGGGACCAACAAGTGGTATCAGAGCGGATTTGTTTAATCTCATAAACAAGATCTAATCTAAGATATTTCTTTTCCTTGCTATTATCTGAAAATGGCCAACTCAAACACAAACACTCACTATATTGACAATGGTTCTCTTGCAAAACCCCCTAGATTTTCCAGAGATAACTTCAACTTATGGAAAAATAGGATGACACTCTTCTTAGAAGGTGTAGACCCTACTATACCTTACTATCTTGAAAACGGCCCACACATCCCTGTAACAATTGATCCTGCAGTTCCAGCCACTGCAACTAGGGCTGCTATTCCAGAAAGGCTGATTCCAAAGGAAATCCATCATTGGACCGATGAAGACAAGAAGAAAGTGGCTATAGATACAAAAGCCAGATCCATACTATCCATGGCCCTTCCTGACGAAGTCTACCATTCCGTCATGAACCTGAAATCCTCAAAAGCCATGTGGGACACAATATGTGTTCAGTATGAAGGAACGTCTGAAGTCCAGGATTCAAGAAAGATCAACCTGGTAAGACAATACGAAAGCTTCATCTCTGGTAAGAATGAAACTCTCTCTGAAGTACATCAACGTTTTAATTGCTTAATTATAGATCTAAAAACGGTTGGTAAGGAATATTCTAACTTTGAAGTTCTGACAAAGTTTTTAGAATGTTTACCTGAAAGCTGGGACAATTATTCCATGTGTCTCAAGCTGTCGAAAGATCTAAGATCAATGACACTTGCTACCTTATATGGCACATTGCTGAATCATGAGCAATCTAGCCATCTTAAGAAGAATCTTGTAAAAGATTCCAAAAGCACCCCTGTTGCTTTAATCTCAGAGGAACCTTCTACTCAGCGACCCGTGGTCACTATCACTGAGTTAGAAAGTAACTCTGAAAGGTCATCAGATTCTGATTCTTCAGATGATGAATCCTTGGCTCTCCTAACTAAAAAGTTCAGAAGATTCGCCAAGAAGAAAATGTTTAGAAAGAACAAAACTCTTTCTATAGCTGACAAGCCTAAGTCATCAGCTTTTGTTGATAAGGCTACTGCTACTTGTTTTAACTGCGAAAAGACAGGTCATTTCGCTAACGAGTGCAGGTCAAAGAAAATCATGAGACCTTCAGCTTTTACAAAGAAATCCTTTGTTCCAAGGAATAAAGACGACAAATACTTAAAGCTGAAGGAGAAGTATGCAAAGCTGAAAAGCTTTAAGAAGAAGGGAAAAGGCCTGATGGCTGACTATGATTGGGCTGCTTCTGATGAAGAAGCCTCATCATCTGATTCTGAAGATGATGAAGCAAATCAATGTCTCATGGCCAAGATTGAAGAAGAGGAAGAAAGTTCAGACATTCCCTCCACTTCAACATCTGCCATTCAGGTATCACCTTCCTTCTTTACCAATATTGTAAATATTGATGAAGCTGATAGTCTCCGTAAAATCGAACTACTGACTAGAAGTTTATACGAAGCCATGAACGGCAAAGCTGTGGTTGAAAACCAAAATCTTGATCTCGCTGAAAAGCTTAAAAATTGCGACCTTCAAATAGAAAAGCTTTCTAAATTTGAAGAAGATTTTAAAGATCAAGTCCATTTAAATCAGCTAGTCAAAATCGAACGAGCGGAAGCTATCGCTGCATTAAAAGCTGAACAAGCTACTGTTGAAGGATGGTGTAATTCTTCAACAAAGATCACTGAGATAATTAAGGCTCAGATTCCTCTGAGTGATAAACGTGGTCTGGGTTATAAATATGATACTCCAATACCAACCACTGAACGTTCAATGCTTAAATTTGGAACGTTCGTATCCTCAATAGCTGACACTTCTTCATCTCAGTACTCCTCTTCGATTACACCAATCCCTGAGGAAACTCCTACCTCAAAAGGTAAGGAGAAAATGGTTTATTCAAAACCTACCTCTGTCTCTAAAGATAAAGGTAAAGGAATTGTAATTTATCAAAATCCTCAGAAGGGTACTTTAGTACCTAAGCTGAATGCTTCCAAAGCCTTAGTGATTCATTCATCTGGTTCTAGAAATCAGACCTCTGGATCAGTTCAACGACCTACTCCTAGACTCAGAGTAGATGTCCTTGGTAAGAATTCTGAAGAACTGAATGTTCGTCCTATTTCAAAAACCAATAGTGTACTTGGTGCTGGCACTTCTAATTCCAAATTAAAAGCTCAGCACTCAAGTGGTCCTAGAACTAATTTTAGTTATAGGAAATGTTATCACTGTGGACTTACCGATCATATTGCAAGTAAGTGTCCCACAGCCACCAAAGCTGATAAGATAGCTAAGGTGAAGATAGCACCCAAGAAGACCAAACCAGTTGCAAGTCAGGTCAAGGTGACTCCTACCTCTGAGGTCAAGAAATTGACTAAAGTGAAGAAGGACAAAGCTGAATCTTCAAATGCTGCGAAGACTGCTGAACCCATTCCAACCTCTTCCACTGACAAACAAGTATACATGGCGAAGTGGGTACCCAAGCAAAACTAATTTTCCTTTGTATTGCAGGTTAAGAAGGGTATCTGGTATCTCGATAGCGGATGCTCTAGACACATGACTGGAAAGAAAAGCCTGCTCGCTGAATACAAGGAAGAGAAGGGTCCCTCTGTGACTTTCGGTGGAAATGGAAAAGGACACACCCGAGGGTATGGTGTACTTTCAAATGGTACAACATCCTTCAGAAGAGTCGCATATGTTGAAGGGCTGAAGCATAATCTTCTGAGCATCAGTCAGCTTTGCGACATGGATAACAAAGTGATTTTCACTAAGGAATCCTGCTTTGTCTCTGACAAAAAGGAGAAGATAGCTCTCAGCGGTTATCGTTTGGAAAATGTTTACGTTATAAACATGGACTCAACAACCACTGAGAACTCCTGTTTCTTCTCAAAGGCATCTTCTGATGTCAACTGGCTATGGCACAAGAGGCTCTCACATCTCAACTTCAAGACACTGAATACTCTTTCATCCAAAGAGTTAGTCACTGGTCTACCTCAACATTCATACGCCAAAGAATCCTTATGTTCAGCGTGTGAAAAAGGGAAGCAGACCAAGGCAAGCTTTAAGTCCAAGCAAGTTTCCTCAGTGTCATCTCCTCTTCAACTACTCCATATGGATTTGTTTGGCCCCGTTAACAAACAATCCATCGCTGGAAAGAAATATACGCTGGTCATAGTTGATGAATTCTCTCGTTACACATGGGTAATGTTTCTCCGTTCTAAGAGTGACACCCCTGAAGAACTCATCACCTTTGTTCGAAAGATGGAAACTCTGAACAATATGACTGTTCGCTCAATAAGGAGTGATCATGGAACTGAATTCAAAAACAGTTCTCTTGATTCCTTCCTTGAGAGCAAGGGTATTTCTCACAACTTTTCGTCAGTGAGAACACCACAACAAAACGGAGTCGCTGAAAGAAGAAATAGAACAATTATTGAAGCTGCACGTTCAATGCTCAACGATTCTCACCTGCCTACTCAGTTTTGGGCAGAAGCTGTCAACACGGCTTGTTTTACGCAAAACAGGTCGCTGATAGTCAAAAGATTCAAAAAGACAGCCTATGAACTTTTTCATGGGAGAAAGCCTTCAATCAGCTTTCTTCACATCTTTGGTTGTCAGTGTTTCATACTGAACAACAGAGATGCCCTTGGAAAGTTTGATCCTAAGGCTGATGATGGAATCTTTCTTGGATACTCCTCAGTTTCCAAAGCCTTCAGAGTCTTCAATCGAAGAAGACAAACTGTAGAAGAAACTATTCACGTCACGTTTGACGAATCCCGTTCAGCGAACTCTAAACCGAACGCTGATACAGAAGAACTGAATCAATGGATGTTTTCTCATCTTTGTGATTCAGAAGATGTTCCCACTACTCATACTCATACAACTGAAAATGATGGTCCTACTATCATTCCCAATATGCAGAATAGTGAAGCTGAAACATCTTGGGTCTCAGCTGTTCCTATAAACACTATACCCGCAGTTGATCCAAATGTCTCAGAAATTCCATCTATTTCTCAGCAATCAGTGAATGAAGTGACAAATGCAAGCATTCCTCTCTTAGCTGATAATCCAGAAGTAGCTGAAGCCTCATCTTCAGTTTCTCCAGTTCAGACTGAGTCAGCGACGCATGCTCCGGCTCAGCGATGGACTGTAAATCACCCAATCGATCAAATTCTTGGTGATCCCAACGCTGGTATTCAGACTCGTAGAAGTGCAGGTAATATTTGTTTATTTGTTAACTTTATTTCTCTAACTGAACCAAATAAAATAGATGATGCCCTCAGAGATCCAAACTGGGTCAGCGCTATGCAAGAAGAGCTGACTGAATTCGAAAGAAACAAAGTTTGGAAACTTGTTCGGAGACCAACTGACAAAACAGTGATAGGCACTAAGTGGGTCTATCGAAACAAGTTGGACGAACATGGTACTGTAACTCGCAACAAAGCTCGTCTTGTTGCTCAGGGATACAGACAAGAGGAAGGTATAGATTATGACGAAACCCTTGCTCCAGTAGCAAGACTTGAATCTATTCGTCTTTTCTTAGCATATGCTGTACACAAAAACTTCACTGTACATCAAATGGATGTTAAGTCAGCGTTTCTAAATGGAAAGCTGAATGAAGAAGTTTATGTGGAACAACCTCCAGGATTCTCAGATCCTAAGCGTCCAGGTTATGTTTATAAGCTGGATAAGGCACTTTATGGCTTGAAGCAAGCTCCTCGTGCATGGTATGACACTCTTTCTACTTATCTCCACCTTGAAAAATTTGAGAGAGGTAAGATTGACAAAACTTTGTTTTTTAGAAAAATAAAAGGTCATATCATTTTAGTTCAAATATATGTTGATGACATTATATTTGGTTCTACTAACCCTGAGCTTTGTACTCGTTTCGCTGATAGAATGAAAGATGAGTATAAAATGAGTATGATGGGTGAACTAACATATTTCCTTGGTCTTCAGATTAAGCAAACTGAAAAAGGAACTTTTATAAATCAGGGAAAGTATGTTAAAGATATGCTGAAGAAATTCGACTTAACTGAAAGTTCAGCTATGAAAACCCCTATGGCACCACCGCTGATACTTGATAAGGACACAAAGGGTGTTCCTGTCAATGTCACGCTGTACCGTGGGATGATCGGCTCACTACTGTATCTTACAGCTAGCCGACCCGATATTATGTTTGCAACATGTCTGTGCGCACGATATCAAGCTGAACCTAAGATATCTCATATGAAAGCTGTAAAGCGAATCTTTCGATATCTTAAGGGTTCAGCGAATCTAGGTCTTTGGTATCCCAAAGATTCAGGATTCGATCTAACCGCCTATTCAGACAGTGATTTTGCAGGTTGCAAAATGGATAGGAAAAGCACCACAGGAGGATGTCAGCTCCTGGGTGGAAAGCTGGTAAGTTGGACAAGTAAGAAGCAAAACTCAGTGTCCACTTCCACAGCTGAAGCTGAGTATGTAGCCGCTGGAAGCTGCTGTTCTCAAGTCTTGTGGATGAGAAATCAACTACTAGACTATGATCTTCAGCTCTCCAAAATTCCAATCTATTGCGGCAGCACAAGTGCCATCGCTATAGCAAACAATCCAGTGCTACACTCAAAGACAAAACACATAGAAATCAGATATCATTTTATCAGAGATCATGTGATGAATGGTGATATAGAACTTCATTTTATCCCAACTGATTATCAGTTAGCTGATTTGTTTACCAAACCTCTTGATGAGACAAGATTCAACTTTCTCATTAGCGAGCTTGGAATGCTGAACTTTGAAGGATAAATCTTCAGCGGTTCACATTTAATCAGCGATACGTTTATACATTCTTGTATAGGCTCTGGATAAAATAAACTTGTACAATCCATTTCATCATCTTCTCTCTGAATAAATTGGGTTAAACTGATATCAAGGTATGTTTTCTCTTTCTGACAAAACGCATGAAAATGCAAGATTTCAAATTCTTTCATCGCTGAATATCTCTTCCTTAACAACGATATTTTGAAATTTCTTAAAACCCTCACTGATATTTCTATTCAGTGCTTCATATTTTCCAAAGAGTCCCTGAGTTTTTCTTTCAAAACCTCAGAGACAACGAAAGAATGTGAAAGGACAGTTGTGACGTCATTGCAACGGATAACACCAGGCACGCTCTTTTTCTGACACACGTTTGCACGTTTCGTTGTCTATCCAATCAAATGCAAACACGTGTCCGTGTCATGATGAAAAACTTTCCCGCTCAAGTTTTTCTCTCTCTACTCTCTTCCTATATAAACACTCTCAAAGTTTATATTTGTCTTTTACGCGAATCAATCTTTCTCCGCAAGAAAAGAACACTGTTGCATTTTGTGCTCTCAATCTTCAAGAACTGTTCATCATCTTCTTCATCAAACTCAAGGTTATTATGTTCTTATCTATTATCAAATGCGAATAACTTGTTTTCGATCTTATCATTGTTTTACACAAGATCAAACAAAAGAACTCAAAAATAAAATCATTTTCTTTCATGGTTTTATAAACACAACCATTTCATGGTTGTTCTTCAAGTTTTAAATCTAAAATCTTAAACTTGTTCTTCTTTCGTATCCATTTTTTTAAAAACTGGAATACAAGGCTTATAGGTGTTATATTCGTTTTTTTTTAAAACAAGAAAAACCCTAATCTTCATTAAGACTTTTTTGTCTGAATGAAATGGACAAAATTCGAAAAATCTTAATGGAAATTTTCTTTCCACATTAAGATATTTCTTATTTGTTAACATCTTTGGTTGAACTGATAATACAGTGAAATGGCAACTTCAAAGCTGAATGTTACCGCTGAGTCCATCTCCGCTGATTCTGAGGAACTGGAAATCACCAAAGCTCCTCAGGTTAAGTTTGAGCTGGATCAACTAGACTGGACAAAGGCAAACAACCTCTCAGCGCTTCTCGAGTTTCCTCCTCGGAAGCAGGTATCCCATCTAGACGACGCTGTAAATTTTTTGAAGAATAGCCCCATCTACACAGCACTGACAATCACACCTCCTGCCAGTCAGCGTCTATTATCCCAATTCTGGTACTCTGCCAGACACACCGACCTACCCTCCGCCAAAGATCCATCTAAAACCATCGACTGCATACTCAGCGATACTGAGTATGGCACCATCAAGATAACCCCCGCAATAATCCGCAAAGCTCTGAAATTCCCTAACGCTACCTCAGAAAATCCTTTCATTCCATTTCCTGACCACAAGAAGCACGCTGACAGGGAAGAAATCATTGCTTTCCTTGATGCGATGGGTTACATCTGGGAGACTGGAAGAGACAAGCTACCTGAGAAGAAGCTGACGCTGATAAAGAAATCCAAGATGCCCAGCGAGATGAACTTCATCTTCGCTCACCTGATCAGCTGCATGACAGCGAAATCCGGATCTTCTGATCAAGCCGCTCAACCTCAGCAGGCCATGGGTTACGCACTGCTGAAAGGTCTCAACATTGACTGGGCCTCCATCATCTATGAAGACCTCATTCAACGTGTTGATTCTGCCGCTGACCGACCAACATGGGTTCCTTACCCACGATTCATCAGCGCCATCTTTCAATATGGCCTGAAGGACAGCTATCCTGAAGAGGGTGATCTGAAACTCTCTCAGATTGGCCCTAAAGTTCTCGACTTCAAGCCTGTCGCCAACGAGGTACGTCTCTCTACCCTTCTCACTCTACTTAATTCTTCGCTTTCTGTGGCTCCTTCAGCGACAATACCCCTCGCTGATTCCCAGGCCACAAAATCCATTCCTTCTAAGAAAAGGAAACAATCTCTTACCCCTCTTGATTCCAAAAGGATCAAGAAAACCAAGGAGCTACCCCAGCAATTCCATGCTGAAGACTCCTCAGCTCATTCTGAAAAGCTGAAGGAATGTTTCGTGGTACGCTCTGCCACACCAATTCAAGCCATCCCTTCTAAACCTACTTCAGCATCCCTACACGCTGAGGTTAGAACTTTGGAATCTACCCTACCTTCTTCAGTCTCTCAAAAGACTGATGAAGTACTTCTCAGCGAATCCAACGCTGAACTTGCAACCCAACCCCAATTCTTATCCTTCGATCATCCCTCTACTTCTTTGGACACTCCTCCAATTAAAGCTGGAGATGCCATCATACAAGAAGCCGTTGAAGCTTCTCAGCGAATGACGAAGAAAGGACCTGCATAGATCTCCATCCCTCACGGAACTTTTGAGGGAGATATGGAACACTATGGAGGGACTCGAAACTTTGATGAGTTCGTCAACGCTCCTGCAGGTACAGATCCCACCTTAAACACTGTAACTAAACCTGAAACTTCTGAGCTTTCCTTTGTTCACAAGTACTTATATGTTACAGGTCCTTATTTGGGAGACATCAACCAGTCTCTGAAGTCCATGGAGATGAAACTTACAGATCTCACCACCGGTCTATCAAATAACTCTACAGCTGTAATAAACGCTGGAGAGAATCTGACGAAGCTGACTACTGTGGTGGAAAAGAAGGCCTCCTCTGATGACATCAAAGACCTTGATAAAACTCTCGCCGACTTTGCCAAAATGCTCTCCGACATCTACACTGACTACACCAACCTCAAATCGTCAGTTTCCACCGTTTCCAGCGAGGTTACAACGCTGAAGAAATCGGTTGGTACACTCGAAGGTGATATGTCAGTGGTCAAGACCGACTTGGGCTCAGTGAAGACCGACCTTAGTTCTGTCAAGACAATGATCGAGACGCTGGTGAACAAGGCAAACAATCCAGCTCCTGCTCCGGCCCCTGCACCTATTTTGGACTCATTCACCGCAGAGGAACGCCAAGAGCTGAAGAAAATCACGCCTGCTATTTCTGGCCTAGAAGATAGAATAGCTAAGCTTGAAGGTTGTGTGAAAGTCTCTGGCCCAGAAGACAGAGACAACACCAATGCTGAATCTACCCATTCCTCCCCCGCCCATCATGAGAAAGAGGGGGAGAAGAGCGCTGAACAGGAGAAGAGCGCTGAAGATCAAAATAAGAGCGCTGAAGACCTTTCCCATGATGAATCTATCAGGGGAGAGGGTAATGAAGATCTGATTACTGGACCTCAGGGAGATGAAAACCCTGAGGGAACCGAGAACCTCGCCTCTGTATCTGAGGGGGAGCAACTCGAAGAAGATGCTGAGGAATCCGAAGCAGAAGAAGACGAAGACATCGACATCCCTGAAGCTGAACCATCCTCCTCTCCAAGGAACGATGATGATGATGATGAAGATGACGAATTCTTTGTCGTCAAACATGCTCCTCGAAAAGCTCTTAAAGGGATCGTGATAACCGAATCCACAGGGGAGAAGACAAAAACAAAGACAAAGCACTCAGCCTCTGGCGCTGAGAAAAGCAAAGACAAAGGCATCGCTGAAGATGATAATCTGGCGATCCTACTTGCAAAGCCGATTTGTCAGGTACACTAAACTTATTTTTCCTTCCCTGATCATCTCTGAACAATCAGTTATCCATTCCACAAACACCATACACATCCACATTTTTTTCTATCTTTTCTACCCAAGTTCTTCTACCCAGTTCTTATTTGTAAGATCGTTGCGTTTCAGCTAGTCCTCTCCCCTGTTTGAGGATATCGCTGAAAGATCTTCTATTGCGACTTCACCAATAATTCCAGCTACCGCTGAAGACATAATCCCAGTCTTAGATTTAATCTCTGAGACTGATGAATCAGAAGAACAACCTCTCTCGCACAGAAACAGACCTTCCTCAGTTTCTCAAAAGCTGAGTGAAGAAGATCAAAAGAGGAGAGAAGAAATGATAAAGCGATTCGAGGATCAGCGAATCATCCTAAGGCGCGATCAACTAACTTCAGTTCCTCCTAAGTTCAGAATTTCAAAAGCTGAATACCAGGATCATCTCAGAGCTGAACGCCTCATCGCTGAAAGGAAGGAAGCTGAAGATAAAGACAGAGAATACGCCATCAAGCTCACTCAAGAATCTGTCAAAGACCCCAAGCTGAAGCGTATTCCCATTCAAATCCAACGAAAGCTTTGGGAACAAGCCCAGAAGATCGTGGAAAAGAAAGCTGAAGTTTCTCAGACCACCCTGATCTGGTGTAAAGAGAAAATCCACTTCAGATATCGTCCAGCGAAGATCAACAAGGTATTCATCTCTAGAAGAACCTCCATCGGAGTACCTATTGTTGACATCAAACTGTTCAGAGAAGATGGCTCATCTGAAACCTTTCGTGCTGACACTGTAAAAAGGTATGGTCTCTCTGAATGGCTGGAGATGAGGTTAGCTATCCAACCATCAAAATCTAAGTACAAGGATCATTTCGAAAAGCTGATAAACAGACAGATCGATTTGATATCTTCTTGTGTGGATATTCCTCCTGTTCCTGATCTAAAGCCGAAAAGAAAAAGGGGCTCACCAAAGAAGAAACGTCAAGATTCAAACTCAGGTCCTGTCATACGAAATGAAACTGGAATTGGTTTCTCTCGCGCTGAAGTACTTGGTCCTGATCCTGATCTATCTGCCCTTGACATCTCTTTGCCACCATGTGAACTTTTCGTCCCTGGTAAAGTCATCAGTAATCCTTATGGAATATTCTTTCTTGACTACGACGGACGTAAATGCTTTCAACGGATCGCTGAGCTTCCAATCACTCCAATCGAACAGCTCAGAGATCTCATCTACTGGTGCGACTTCAGAAAAGACATTCAGGCACGACACCTAAAACCCTTGATTTTTGAAGCTGCTCTGAAGCTAAAGAATAAAGGAGAAAAGGTTCCTGACTGGATGATTCCAACTGAAAAGACAACCCTTGATGAACTTCTCATTAAGGAAGAACCCTTTGAAGGCTGACAACAATCACCACTTTCTCTATTGTATCAGTCATCCTTCAGTACTTGTAATTTATTTCGCTTGTACTTGTAATCTTTCTTATTCATATTGTAACCTGATTCAAAGATTTAAAGAAAGATTTCAGCGAATGTACTTTACTCCATCAGTACTGAAAAGATCCCAGAAAACAGTAAAAGGGACAAATATTTTATGAGTTCTTTTTATCCTTATGTTTTCATTAAATAGCAATTTTCTTTGTTGCTATGTCATAATCAAATAGGGGGAGATTGTTGATCCAAACCCTCAGTGATTTGATAATGACCCTATCTTAAATACTTAGTGAAAATTGTAAGTAAACAATATGTATCAGAGTTTCACTATCGCTGATAAGTACTAAGATCTTACAGTATTGCTGATAGGAACTCTCGCACTATTAGATTAAACATTCAGCGAACACTGTTCACCATATCGCTGAGTCTGTTCAGTCCTTATGGTGATCGCTGATAAGTTAGTTGTTTACTTATGATCCCTGAAGACAAGATTCACGTCAACAAAGGTTCTACGCTGAAGTCGAAGATCAAGCTCAAGAACCAGCGACAAGTCTCCTAATGAACTGATGCGGATCAGCGAAGAATCAGATTTGTCCACTCAACGTGAAGTATCAAGTACAAGACTTCAGCTATCGCTGAACTTTATCATTCGCTGAATAGTAAATGATAATCGCTGAATCAACGAAAGCTGATCATGAAGTCCTCCGTACAAAGTACTTTTGTCTTAACCTCCCTTGCACGCCACCGTACGAAATGTCAGAAAAGAACCTCCGAAAATCTGAAATCGTACAACCACTCTGATACTACACTGTTCATTCATGCGGCTACTAAGGTTGTCAACAAAGGTCAATGACATGCAACCAATCCGCTGATGACACGTGTAAAGTGTATACTGAATTGCATTAAATGCATGCAGTATATAAAGAGATGAACTCACTTCATTTGAAGTAACTTGCTAACTCTGGACAAGTTCAAATCTCTCAAGATAGGATTTTATTAGTAATCTCCTTATCTTTCTTAGTGCAAGAAAACCTCAGTGTTCCAACTTGTTTAGATTTAGGTTTATCCTTAATCTTGTTTCCGCAACAAGCTGTAAATTGTTAATGATTTATCAATAAACAATTTAGAAAAGTAAAATAGTGTGTTTGTATTCAACCCCCCCCCCTTTCTACAAACTTGTTTAGGCCTTTCGGGACCAACAGCTACGCTGATCCGAAAAGAAGGCCAAAAGAATTTTAAGTTGGGGAGCGTGTAATGCTTAAAGTATCCCCATGGAAAGGTGTGATTCGGTTTGGAAAGCGTGGGAAATTGAGTCCTCGTTTTCTAGGACCATTCACTATTACCAAAAGAGTTGGTCTTCAAGCGTATCAATTGGATCTTCCACCTGAATTGGAAGGAATCCATAATACTTTCCATGTGTGTTATCTTCGGAAATGCTTAGCCGAAGAACAAGATGTGATTCCACTTACTGATGTAAGGGTGGATGAAGGGAGCCGATGTGTAGAAGAACCAGAGGCAATTTTGGAAAGGTCAGTTAAAAAGTTACGAAGTGGTAAAGAGGTAACTATGTTAAAAGTGCAATGGAAACACCATCGAGGTGCTAACGTGACGTTAGAAACGGAGGAAGATATGAGGAATAGATATCCTCATTTGTTTGCTTAGCTTTGATTTCGGGGACGAAATCATTTTCAAGTTGGGGAGTATTGTAACATCTCGAAATTTCGTTGTATTATTTTTTAAATTACAAGTATTAACTTGGGGTTAAGTTTGTATTTGTTTAAAATTAATGTTTGAAGTGGAATCTCGACTTGAGGGTTTGTTATGTCATTCCTTTAAAGTTAGGGGTGTAATTGGTAAGTTGAGTTATGACTCAGCAGTGTTTTAACAAGAGGTGTCACACAATTAGTCTTAAGTGACTAATTGTGTGTGTGTGTGTTTACTCAGTAAACAGAGAAAGAGAGAAATCGAGAGTGAGAGATAGAAAGAACGAGAAGAAGAGAAGAAGAAAAGAAATAGCTTGAATTGTGGTAAAAAACCTGATTTCAACTACTGAATTATTGTAAGGAAGATAGCTAATTTCATATTTATATATTTAGAACTGTTCTGGGAAGCTTAATTGAAGTTTGAAGAACTGCTCAGTGTTCAGTTTCTGACCAGGTGATTTATTCACTTCTTCTTAAAATTAGCTATTGAAATTGATATAGATATGTGTTAAACTATGTCTGAGTGCTTTAGTATGAATTAATTGAGAAGTAATAAGCTTAATAAGTCGATTTTATAAACTGGCTTAATGAAGAAGACGATGAACAGTGCTCGCGAAATGTTCACTTTGCGCAAGCCACTGTTGCGCAAAGTGAGTATCTCGCAAGCCACTATTGCGAGAAGTAGAGTATCTCGCAAGCCACTGTTGCGAGAAGTGAGAATTTCGCTACTGTTGGTTGCGAGAAGTAGAATATTTCGCTACTGTTGGTTGCGAAAAGTGGAGTATTTCGTGACAGTTGGTTGCGCAATTTTCCCTCTGTGACTAAACTGATTCTTATAATTTGTCGATAGTTTTAAGGACTTGTTCTAATCAGTAATGAGTCCAAATAGATGATTATGAGTTATGTTATGTTGAGATCCCCAATGCTAAATGGCAAAACGGGGATAGTTAAGAAGCTGAGGCGATAAACTATTTATATTCTTTACAACTATATATATAGAATATGTTTTGAGATGTAATATATTGTATGTTATGCACATACGATAGTAAGAGTTATAATACTTATGTATTATGTTGCGGTTGCTAGAAATAAGCATCCGGTCATCGGGGGCACCTTAGTACGGTCTAATGGGAACCGATTACTAGCCATTAACCAAAGGGATGTAATTTCTAGTGATGAGTGTACCTTGAATCATCGGGGGTCCCGGTTGTGTATCGCGATATATTAATCCCATTGGGACCATTGATTCTGAGGTGGGGAGGACGTGAAATGTGGAATAGGCAGATTTTGATTTGTAATTCCATTTCGAATGGAAGATCGGAGATTTCCATTTTTATAGGAAAGATCAGAGATTTCCCAATTGTGAAAGGAAGATTAGAGATATGCATAAAGTAATTTGTAATCTCTACTTTCGGATTAAGAAATAGGCAGGTTTTGACTTGTAATTTCTTGGATAAGAGTATTGACTTTGAATCTGGAATGATTTATGGTAAACTCTTGGTAGTGTTATTATGACTAAATGAATTGGTCATAAGTATGGGAGCGAGGTAGATTTCCAGTGTTGAAAGGAGTTGTTGTACGGTAAGATGGGCAAGAACAGGTTTGATTTATCTGTTGATGTTTTAATTGTTAATTTTAATTTGATTTGAATACTCTCACTAGGCGAAAGCCTAATATTTCAAGTTGAATTTTCTTACCAGGTACATGCTCCGGGAAGTAAGCGGGATTGTGTGATGAGGACTTTTGAAAAGATTCAAACTTAGAGATGACGGAGGATCTAGTTATTCTTTTGATGTTTTGGGACAAAGGACTAGATAACTTAGTTAATCTGATTATGTTGTATGATTAGATTAATAGGTTATTTGAGTTAGATGCGTTGTATATAAGAACCCTTACTATTGATCCTCAGGTTATCAAAGTTTGAAGTTTTATGATCATAACTTGTGTATTATTCAAGGTTTAAATTGGCCCTGTTTTTAGGGTGTTACAAATCTTCATAATCATTTATCTTCCAAAAAGCTAGACATGATAAACCTATCATTTGTCCTTACTTGCTCCTCGACCTGAAATACATATTTTAAAACAAAAATGAGGGTTAGACCTTGAGGTCTAGTGAGAAAATCCTCGTTAGTTAAAAAAATCATCTTTTACAAACATTCAATACACATAATACACATAATAAAAATACCAAATTGGACTCATGCATCATGTATCTTTTCATCTCTTTCTCTTTCTCTTTCTCTTGGCCATATTAATTGGTAGCAAGCCAATTAATTAATTTACACCGCTGTACTAAATACAGCCAACACCACTGTCCCTCTGTACAGCCAACTTTCACCGGTCCTAAGCCCGACCAACTAGCACCCATGCAATGTAATACTCATATAAACACCATATGCACAATTTTACATTCATTCATATATATGTATTCCATTTGAAAACATTTTAAATAAAACTCACTTGATTCGTTTAATTTCCAAGATCTTCCCACGCTATTACCAAGCACTCCAAATTCTTCAGTCCCGTTTCACGGAATCTGTACCACATATATACAAATATTTCTTTTAAAGACTAAAATCTCTAAAATCCGGAAATCCTCGACTCAAGTCGCAATCAACCATGGAAATATTTTATGTTGCAATACACTACACCAAGTCGCAACCAACTACTGCGACACAGTACCAAGTCGCAACTAACTACTGCGACTTCTCCCTTATGTCGCAACCAACTGTTGCGACAACCCCCTCAAATCGCAACCAACTGTTGCGTCATAGTACCAAGTCGCAACCCACTATTGCGACTTCACGAGCAAGTCGCAACTCAAGGTTGCGACATTCATGAAGATCACAACCTTCAACCATGTCGCAACCCACTGTTGCGACATGCATGAATGTCTCAGTCCACTGTTCTTCCTAAAACCCAGAAATTTAATCTTTTAAACTATGCATGTTACTATAATTATGCAGATATGTTTAAGACTATTAACATAACCTAACCAAAAGCTCAGATTTTCCAAAACATCTCTAAATCATCAAAACCCAACTCTAAACTCTTTTAACAACTTATGAACATAAAGAGGAAAGATTGTATAAGATTGTTACCTTTTTAATTCTTCAGATTTGATCCTTAAACCTCAGCTGAAACTTGTTTTTCTTCTTCCCCTCTTCGATTCTACTTCTCTCCCTTTTCTCTCCTCTCTTTCTTCACGTAACACACACTCACACTAGCTTTTAGGATATTTTGTCTAAAAGAGTGACACATCTCCTAATGGAGATGCTTAATGGCGGTGGTGGAGGTGATGTTTGGCAAAAATACCAAACAAACCCCAAACTTATTCTATATGGCAAAACACACCCCTATATTTCCATAATAACATTAAAACTTACCCCTTAACTTCTAACTCCATAATTACTCAACTAACATTTATAAAACTAACTCCAAACCCTTCTTAAATTAAAATAATAACACTAAATAAATTAATGACGTACCTGGTTATTACAACATCTCCCCCTTAAAAGAATTCCGTCCCGGAATTCAGTTAAGTGAACAAATGAGGGTATTTGGTTCTCATTTCTAACTCTGATTCCCACGTAGCATCCTGACCCCTATGATGTCGCCACTGAACTTTCACTTGTCTTATCTCCTTATTCCGTAGAACTTTGACTTTTCGGTCAACAATAGCTTCAGGTTCCTCCACATAATTCAGCTTTTCATCAACTTGTATATCCGGTAGAGACACTGCCTGATCTGGTGTAACCAAACACTTTCAAAAATTGGACACATGAAAGGCGTTGTGAATCCTGTAAACTCTGGTGGTAAATCTAATCGGTAAGCTACTTCCCCAATTCTTTCAGTAATTGCAAACGGTCCAATATATATCGGACTAAGTTTACCTTGCTTTCCAAATCGAATGACTCCTTTCCAAGGTGAGATTTTTAACATTACAAAATCTCCAACCTGAAACTCTAACGGTTTCCGGCGTCGGTCGGCATAGCTTTTCTGTCTGTCTTGAGCCACCTTCAATCTCTCCCGAATCTGAGTAACCTTATCCGTTGTTAACTGTACAATATCTGGTCCTGCTAACTGTTTCTCTCCCACTTCATTCCAACACTGTAACATCCCGGTTTCCATTGATACAAATAACATACATTTTATATTATAAAATGATCAAAAGATACATCGTATTTCACATTCGGTCCCATAGTCTTGCAAAACATAATAAGTAAATCAGTACAAACTTTTTGCAAATTAAATTACATGCTGACTAATAACAAAGTCATAAGTACAAAATACATCCATAACTTCATAACCAACATCTTCACAAAAGTTATCCATCAAGAGTCCTATTTACTTGCTCTTACCCGATCCGCCACCTGGAATACATATTTTTAAAACAGAAATGAGGGTTAGACCTAATGGTCTAGTGAGGAAATCCCTGACAGTTTAGTAAACCTTTGTATCAAAACCATTTATATAAAACTTTTCATATACATCCATATACTACACGTATATCAATAT
The DNA here is from genome assembly GCA_033807775.1 of Saussurea involucrata. Classification (NCBI taxonomy): domain Eukaryota; kingdom Viridiplantae; phylum Streptophyta; class Magnoliopsida; order Asterales; family Asteraceae; genus Saussurea; species Saussurea involucrata. The sequence goes on along the minus strand of CM066314.1, from coordinate 156,915,980 downwards.
CATTCAAGACTCGTACATCTCATCCCACCTTATTCCTCCACAACTGGCCATACTAATTGGTAGCAAGCCAACTAATAAATAATCAACGTTACCGGTCCGCACACCGGAACCCGGCTACTCACCGGTCCGCACACCGGAATCCGACTACCCGTCGGTCCGCACACCGAAACCCGACTAATGTGCACTTGTGTAATGTAATGCACATAGGAATATAATATCTTACTATATTATAAACACAAAATATTCACACCTTAATCATATATCCATTCCACACATATATGTATTCCAGTTAAAAATATTTTGAAGTAAAACTCACCTGTTTAGCTTATATCCAAAAACCCTTCCAAGATATTTATCAAGCACTTCGATCCTTCAATTCCAAATTTACAGTATCTGTACAAGTCAAATACATATACCACTTTACCAAAAGCACACACAATAATCTTAGGAACTTAAAGTAGTTTAATTCCTCACACCTCTCCCCCAAACCCGAACTTAAGTCGAGTCTATAATATTTTCTAGTCCTTAATCATCAACTAATCATAGTTCAATAATATACATTGTTATCAGACCCCTAACAACGTTTAGAAATCTCAGAATTGGTCAACAACTCAAGTATCCGGACATAAACAGAGTTTTCCGGACAACACCATTTATCCGGACACCATGCCTTTTCCGGACAATATAATTAATCCGGAAACCTGAGTAATCCGGACGCTATCCGGTATCATATTTCATCCGGACAATAAAGGAAAAGAGAACTTACCCGGATAAACACATCGTTCGGACACCACCATAACATCATCCGGACATCATCAGCCAAACTACCCGGACACGTTCTTGCTGTGTCCGGACACCTCTGATGATTTTTGCCATTTTGCCCAGAATCCGACTGAAAATTATACTAGTTCGATTCCGCTAATTCTAAACCGACAGAAACTATCTACTAACCATTACAAACATAAATTGTAAAGGAAACATACCTGTAATCTCTTCCAAGTACACCAAATGATGCCTTAACCTAGTTTTCTTCCTTTTCTTCTCCTTTTTGCTCTCAAAACACCCACACACACTGAAATTGGTTGCTGGATAATGAAAGTATCTGGACCCTAATTCAGATATTATTAACCATATTTACTACTTCAACCCCTACACTTTTCATTACTAAACAATATACCACTAAACTTATAAATTCATCTCATTTTACCCTAAACATCAATTATAGAGTTAAATAAATTTAACGACAAGAGGGTTTAACTAACAAACTTACCCGGGGTATTACAAACACAGAGGCGTTCGACATTTTCTACCATACAATACTTCAAACGGAGCCGCTTGAATGCTGGAATGATAACTGTTGTTGTAGGCAAATTCGATCAACGGTAAATGCTTATCCCACGATCTCCCAAAGTCAACAATGCAAGCCCAGAGCATATATTCTAATGTCTGAATCGTTCGTTCACTCTGACCGTCAGTTTGAGGATGATAAGTTGTATTTAATTTTATCTGCGTTCCCATCTCCTTTTGAAAGCTTCTCCAGAACCTTGAAGTAAAACGACTATCCCGATCTGAAATAATCGAGATTGGAACTCCATGTCGAGTTACTATTTCGTCAATGTACAATTTGGCTAAGCGTTCCATCGAATCAGTTTCCTTTATCGGTAAGAAGTGAGCAGACTTCGTTAATCTATCAACAATCACCCAAATAGAATCAAATCCCTTTGGAGTCCTTGGTAGCTTTGTGATGAAATCTGTAGTAATCTGATCCCATTTCCACATCGGTATTTCCAATCGTTGTAACTGACCAAACGGCTTTTGATGTTCAATCTTTACCTTCTTGCAAGTAGTACAATCTTCCACATGCTTAGCAATACTTCTTTTTATTCCCGGCCACCAGTAAAATTGTTTCAGATCTTTATACATCTTATTTGTACCTGGATGAATAGAAAATCGAGATTGATGAGCTTCTTGTAGTACGCGATCTCGTAATCCACCCAAACAAGGCACCCAAATTCTGTTTCCCATACACAATAACCCACGATCATCTTTCACTAGCAATGCTGATAACCCCACTAATCGTTCTGATTTCCAATGTTCCTCCTGATAGGCTTCTATTTGACACTTCAGCAATTCGTCAAAGATGTTAGGTAGCAGTTCAGCTCGAAGTGCAATAGCCTTTATTGTTCCACTTCTTTCTTGACGACTCAATGCATCGGCTACTACATTCGCCTTTCCCGGATGATAAAGAATTTCACAGTCGTAATCATTCACCAGTTCTAGCCATCTTCTTTGCCTCATATTTAATTCCTTCTGATCAAAAAGATGTTGGAGACTCTTATGATCGGTATAAATTTGACATTTGGAACCATAAAGATAATGTCTCCAAATCTTTAACGCGAATACAACTGCTGCAAGCTCCATGTCGTGTGTTGGATACTGTCCTTCATGATCCTTTAGTTGACGAGAAGCATAAGCTATAACCTTTCCACGCTGCATAAGTACACATCCCAATCCCAGTTTGGAAGCATCACTGTAAACAACAAAGTCATCGGAACCTTCAGGTAATGCTAGTATCGGCGCGCTGCAAAGTTTCTCTTTCAATATTCAGAATGCTTCATCCTGTTCTGCTTTCCATTCAAACTTCAGATTCTTTCGAGTCAGCTTTGTCAAAGGCGTCGCGATACGAGAGAAGTCTTTTATAAACTTCCGATAGTAGCCGGCTAAACCTAGAAAACTACGTACTTCGGTTGGCGTTCTCGGCGGTTCCCACTTTTCAATCGCTTCCACTTTCATCAGATCAACTTGAATGCCTTTCTCAGAAACTACATGCCCCAGAAACTGGAATTCCCGTAACCAGAATTCACATTTTGAAAATTTAGCATACAACTTTTCTTTCTTCAATAGTTCTAGAATCACGAAGATGTTGAGCGTGTCCTTCCTTGGATCGGGAATAGATAAGTATATCATCGATAAATACAATCACGAATTTATCAAGATACGACTTACATACTCGATTCATTAAATCCATAAAGGCAGTTGGAGCATTCGTCAAACCAAACGGCATCACTAAGAATTCATAATGACCATACCTTGTGCGAAAAGCAGTATTCAGAACGTCTTCTTCTTTAACCTTTAACTGATGATAACCGGATCTTAGATCAATCTTGGAGAAATAACAAGCTCCAACTAATTGATCGAAGAGATCATCAATTCTGGGTAACGGATACTTGTTCTTGATCGTACACTTATTCAATTCCCGGTAGTCGATACACATTCTCATCGAACCATCCTTCTTTTTCACAAACAAAACTGGTGCTCCCCACGGCGAAGAACTCGGTCTAATGAAGCCTTTATCTGAAAGATCCTGCAGTTGAGTCATCATCTCTTTCATCTCTGGAGGTGCCAAACGATACGGTGCACGGGCAACAGGAGCAGCTCCAGGAATCAGATCTATACCAAACTCTACCTGTCTAACGGGCGGAAGGCTATTCAAGTCGTCAGGGAAAACTTCTGGAAATTCACTAACAATTGGAATATCTTCCAACTTACTCTTCTCTAGCTTAGTATCTATCACATAAGCTAAGTAACTCGGGCAACCTTTATTAACACACTTACGGGCTTTTATCATTGATATAAGACTAGACTGATGATTTCTACGATCACCATAAATCACAACTGGCCCCTTCTCAGGTAACACAACATTTATTAACTTCTTATCACAAACTATGTTAGCTTGATTCTCGGCTAACCAATCCATTCCCACTACCACATCAAACTCGACCAGGGCTATTGGAAATAACTGAATCGGTACTCCGCACCCTTCTATATCTATCACACAGCTATCAAATACTTCTTTAACCGACACTTGATTATCATTTGCAGTATCTACCATTAAAGCATGATCTAACACTTTAGGCTTTAAATGCATATAAGCAGCAAATGAAGGAGACACAAACGACCGGTTTGCACCATAATCAAATAACACCTTAGCACGTGTAGAATTTATTAGAAATGTACCTGTAACCACGTCCGGAATTTCCTCCGCTTCTTTTGCTGTCATCTGAAATGAACGACATCTTGTTCTTGCTGGTTCTAGTCTCGATACTACTGGTCTGACACCCGTTGCTCTTGGTGACGTACCACCCGATTGTATTCTCCCCAGTGGATAATCGGACTGAAGATGATCAGGGGAATTGCATGAATAACAAAATCTAACCACTCGACAGTCTCTAGCAATGTGACCGATCTTCCCACACTTATAACAGTTTCTAGGATCCACTTGACAACTTCCTTGATGAAAACGGTGACATTTTGGGCAAGATCTTTCAACTGGTTGAAAAGGTGGACGGCTATCAAATCGCTGAAACCTGGACTTCTTCGGATCGTGTGGTGGTCCTTCCCATTTTCTCTTTCCCATACTTTTATCACCAGCATCCCTCCTATTATCTCGCTCCACATCTTCCGCGGCATCTACTACAGATAAGAAAGTATCGGGTCCCTTTGCAGTTACTAGCCTTCTGACATCTGGATTCAACCCGAAAATAAACCTCTCCACTTTCATTGCCTCCGTGGCAACGTAATACTCCGCAAAACGAGTTTTTTCTAGAAAACGAGTAGTGTAGTCCCGAACAGATAAGTTTCCTTGCTGCAAATTCATAAACTCCTCCTCTAGTTGTTTAACAGTTGCATGAGGACAGAACTGCTTCCGGAAAGCTATAACAAATTCTTCCCACGAGAAGGTAGAATATATGTCCGAACCTCCCGAAGATATATGAGCTTCCCACCAGTACAAAGCGTCACCCTTCAACATTGCGGTTCCATAAAGTACCTTATCCTCTTCCGCGCACTTACTAGTCTTGAAAATAGCTTCTATTTCCTTCAGCCATCGCATAGCTTTCACTGGATCCCGATCTCCTGAATAGGTCGGAAGCTTACAACTAAGAAACATTTTATAATCACACTTTTTCATTACGGGTGCAACGGTAGGAGTAATAGGCATCTCTTCTTCATGTGTGGGATCTTGTCTTTCCGTTTCGGTATTATGCGTCTGGTTAAACATAGCCTGGATATTTGCCTGTAATCTTCCCATTTCGGTCGCTAAATCGTCTCTTGTAACAAACTCCGTACCACGTCCCTGAACTCTGCCCCCACTTCTGCCGCTGCCTCTTTCTCCCCCTCTTCCCCTTCCTCCGGCTGTTGGATTGGTTCTATTCGGATTTCATTCCCCTTCCCGATTTGTTCGTCTCGTACCACTTGCCATTCTGTTGATTCAAACAAGGTTAATTATACACATAAACACATATCGCATATAACAAGGTACTCCAGTCCAAACATGTACCTGTAAGATCACAATTACTGTTAGGATCCAAGCGCTTACCACTATGCCAAAAGCAATTGCTGGTGGAGAAGGCGCAACTTATTTCCATATAGCGTAGCAGCCAGCGCCACGTTTCGATTTAGGGAGATGCTGGTCAATGACCCAACAATCCCCCCCCCCCCAGCATCTGCCAGCACTCTTGGCTGCACAGCATGCCTTTGGCATTATAATGCACTCCATGGGATTCGAACCCGTGACCTGCTCTGATACCACATGTTAGGATCCAAGCGCTTACCACTACGCCAAAAGCAATTGCTGGTGGAGAAGGCGCAACTTATTTCCATATAGCGTAGCAGCCAGCGCCACGTTTCGATTTAGGGAGATGCTGGTCAATGACCCAACAATTACACTGGCCAGGTGTAATTCTGAAATTACCTTACATGATGTTCTTTCTACCTTTTTATATTTAACATCCCAAGGTTCTACAATAACAGGGACATCCTAATTCACATGCAGTTTAAGTCTAGGTATAGATACTAATACCTAAATCCCTTAAACTAGGGCTCTGATACCATCTGTAACAACCCGGATTCCCATCATACAAATAACATATATTTCACCACAAAATAATACATCATATTTCATTTACGGTCCCTTAGCTTAACCAAATAGGTCTTTCAACTACAAACTTTTTCTTTTATAATAAAGTACAAAATGTCATAAAAGATACAAAACACATCTTGAATCTTCATAATCATTTATCTTCCAAAAAGCTAGACATGATAAACCTATCATTTGTCCTTACTTGCTCCTCGACCTGGAATACATATTTTAAAACAAAAATGAGGGTTAGACCTTGAGGTCTAGTGAGAAAATCCTCGTTAGTTAAAAAAATCATCTTTTACAAACATTCAATACACATAATGCACATAATAAAAATACCAAATATGACTCATGCATCATGTATCTTTTCATCTCTTTCTCTTTCTCTTGGCCATATTAATTGGTAGCAAGCCAATTAATTACTTTACACCGTTGTACTAAATACAGCCAACACCACTGTCCCTCTGTACAGCCAACTTTCACCGGTCCTAAGCCCGACCAACTAGCACCCATGCAATGTAATACTCATATAAACACCATATGCACAATATTACATTCATTCACATATAAGTATTCCATTTGAAAACATTTTAAATAAAAACTCACTTGATTCGTTTAATTTCCAAGATCTTCCCACGCTATTACCAAGCACTCCAAATTCTTCAGTCCCGTTTCACGGAATCTGTACCACATATATACAAATATTTCTTTTAAAGACTAAAATCTCTAAAATCCGGAAATCCTCGACTCAAGTCGCAATCAACCATGGAAATATTTTATGTTGCAATACACTACACCAAGTCGCAACCAACTACTGCGACACAGTACCAAGTCGCAACTAACTACTGCGACTTCTCCCTTATGTCGCAACCAACTGTTGCGACAACCCCCTCAAGTCGCAACCAACTGTTGCGTCATAGTACCAAGTCGCAACCCACTATTGCGACTTCACGAGCAAGTCGCAACTCAAGGTTGCGACATTCATGAAGATCACAACCTTCAACCATGTCGCAACCCACTGTTGCGACATGCATGAATGTCTCAGTCCACTGTTCTTCCTAAAACCCAGAAATTTAATCTTTTAAACTATGCATGTTACTGTAATTATGCAGATATGTTTAAGACTATTAACATAACCTAACCAAAAGCTCAGATTTTCCAAAACATCTCTAAATCATCAAAACCCAACTCTAAACTCTTTTAACAACTTATGAACATAAAGAGGAAAGATTGTATAAGATTGTTACCTTTTTAATTCTTCAGATTTGATCCTTAAACCTCAGCTGAAACTTTCTTTTCTTCTTCCCCTCTTCGATTCTACTTCTCTCCCTTTTCTATCCTCTCTTTCTTCACGTAACACACACTCACACTAGCTTTTAAGATATTTTGTCTAAAAGAGTGACACATCTCCTAATTGAGATGCTTAATGGCGGTGGTGGAGGTGATGTTTGGCAAAAATACCAAACAAACCCCAAACTTATTCTATATGGCAAAACACACCCCTATATTTCCATAATAACATTAAAACTTACCCCTTAACTTCTAACTCCATAATTACTCAACTAACATTTATAAAACTAACTCCAAACCCTTCTTAAATTAAAATAATAACACTAAATAAATTAATGACGTACCTGGTTATTACACATAACGTGGGCCCGATTGGGCAAGCCCAAACCTTACCCACACATTATCCCCAATGTGCAAGTGTCGGTTCAGGCGACCCAACTCATTGTGCGGTTATGGCAGTTATCAGACAGACAAGGGAAAATATTAACAAGAAGCATCAAAGAGCTAGCCTAAATCGTTTCAATATGGGCAACCCAAACCTAGCCCGCGGCCTAGGTTTGTCAAAACAAAATCCAACCCCAAACCTCGGTGAAACCGAGGTTTGCATAGGGTTAAAAGTGAGTGTGTAGATGTTTGAAAATATGAGGCACCCCAAACCTAAGTGAAACTTAGGTTTGTTGCATCTCGTTAACTAATAGGGACACACAACATCATACACCACTCGTTAACTACAGATTTTAGAACATACCTGTTTGCCCGGACGGAGAAAATTCTCTTGAAAGATTGGAGCGACCTCGGAGACATCAGAGAAAACGGAAGGACACACACAGAAAACAAAGAAATCAAAGCAAAAGACGAACGAAAGCAAGGAACGAAACACACAAAGCAAAAAAAGAAAACTCAGCACGAAAACAGAAACAGGGGAGCCGCGCGGTTTGGCGCGCGGTTTGGAAACCGCGGCACAAGCCGCGTAACCCACTGTTCCAGGAAACAAACAGAACACCCCGCGACTTGGCGCGCGGTTTGTAGGCCGCGGCACAAGCCGCGTAAGTCCCTGTTTCGGCTATTTTTGATTTTTTGATTTTTATTGCTTTTTCGTAACTAAAACACACTCAAAAACGAAAATTTAAAAGAAAACGAACCTCAGTGGGTTGCCTCCCACCCAGCGCCTTGGTTAAAGTTGTGGCACGACTATGTGGATCTCAACTTGGCTCAGTATCCGCGGAATTGCTTCGCCCACACTTGCGATTCTCCGCGGATTTTTCTTCGTCTGGCTTTCCTTTACCATCTCCGGGTTCCTCTTCATTCCGACCTCTCCCACTTTCGAACATCTTGAATATTACCTTCTCGCCGCCAACTCTTAAGGTCATCTCTCCTTCTTCCATATCTATCAATGCTCTACTCGTGGCCAGGAATGATCTCCCCAAAACGAGCGGGACCTCTACATCTTCATCAACGTCCAGCACCACGAAGTCCACCGGGAAATAGAAATTTCCAACCTTGATGATCACATCTTCTATCACTCCATACGGGTACACGATCGATCGATCCGCGAGTTTGAGCGTCATGTACGTCGGTTGCACTTCTCCCAATCCCAGTTTCCTGAAAACAGATAAAGGCATTAAGTTAATACTTGCTCCTAGATCACACAACACTTTATCAAAATTAAACTTCCCAATTTGGATAGGGATTGAAAAACTCCCTGGATCTTTAAGCTTCGGGGGAAGCTTGTTCTGGATGGTCGCGCTACACTCTTCAGTAAGTGCAACGGTGGACTGGTGATCGATCGCCCTCTTCTTGGATAGGACCTCCTTCATGAACTTGAGGTATGTCGACATTTGAATGTTGATGTGTAGCTTCTTGAAGACATCGAGGAACTTCTTGAATTGTTCCTCATCTTTATGCGCCCTCACCCGATTCGGAAATGGTAGTGGTGGTACAAACGGCTTCACTACAGGCTTCGATGGAGGTGACACCTCTTTTTCCTTCGGCTTCTCCCGATCAATCATATCCTCATCGGATTCTAGCTCAGTCACTTCTATGATCTCGACCTCTTTCTCTTTAGGATCGGTTCCTTTTGATGTAGGCTCTCGTATTGGCTCTCCATTCAGCTCCTTGCCACTTCTAAGATAAATGGCATTACACTCCTCCCGGTTCTTCGTTTCAGTCTGACTTGGAAATGTACCGGGGGCTCGGTGTTGTAAGGCTTCCGAAATTTGCCCCATTTGTCTTTCGAGGATCTTGATGGATGCCGTGTTCTGATCGGTTGCCGCCTTGACCGTATTAACCGTGCTTGCTAACTCTCCCACCATGCTGTCCATCTTGGTCATGAACTTCATCATCATCTCTTCCAGCCCCGACTTTTTCTCCCCAGATTGTCCTTCGTTCCTTTGGTTGAAACCTGGAGGACGGTAAACATTTTTAAATTGAGAAGAATTAGAAAAGTTAGAAGAATTACCGTATTGTTGTTGCCCTTGAGGTTGACTCCATTAGAAGTTCGGGTGCTTCTTCCACCCCTCATTATAAGTATTCGAGAACGGGTCGTTCCTCGGCTGATTGTTCCAGTTTTGTAGGAACTGAACCTGTTCAGGTTCTTGAGGACTGCCTCCCTTCAAATGGTTCGTGATAAAAGCTAGTTGAGCTTTTAGTTCTTTCAGGTCATCCGATTCTTGAATGCTCGCGACTCTTCTTACGGCTGATCTTGGAGTAGAAAAACTGTGCTCGGCCAGATTATCGATCAGCTCGCATGCTTCTTCATAAGATTTTTCCATTAGTGCTCTACCCGATGCGGCAGTGATATCGTTTTTGAACTGCGGGTGGAGTCCACTAAAGAATGTCTGGATGATGACCCATCCGTGCAACCCGTGATGTGGACACTTCTTCAACATGTCTTTATATCGCTCCCATGCCTCATATAGGGTCTCTTGGTCCCATTGCGCGAAGTGTGTATTATCGGCCATTAACTGCGCGGTTCTTCCCGGTGGGAAGAATTTCTGGAGGAATGCGGCTTTCAGGTCTGCCCATGTAGTGATCTGATCCGCTGGCAAACCTTCTATCCAAATTTCAGCTCTACCCTTGAGTGAGAAGCTGAACAGTCTTAGCTTGATGGCATTTTCCTCCATCCCATTGATCTTGAACGTATTGCAAATCCGTTCAAATGCACGAAGGTGGGCATGGGGATCTTCAATAGGTGCTCCCCCGAACTGATTCTGCTGTACCATGACAATGGTACTCGGCTTAATCTCGAAGTAGTTTGCTGCAGTAGCGGGCGGTTGGACGCCTATCCGTGCGGTTGCCACGTTTGGATTGGCAAATGATCGCATCGGAACTCTCGCCGGAGGAGGCGGAGGTGGGTTGTTACGTGGTCTCTCGTCACCCATCTTTAATTGTCTTTGGGCTTTGGATGCTTTGCGTATACGGCGGACGGTTCTCTCAATCTCCGGATCAAGTTGTTCGATTTCCTTCCCTCGGGTCGTTCTTGGCATACACCAAGTAGTACCTGAAAAGAAAGTAAGCAAAGTTAGTAATCCAGAAATTGAAAGTGATGGAACAAAGTAATAAACAAAAAGAAAAATTGTTCAATGTAATAGCGCTTATAGATGGTAGTGCTATCAGTTGCAACTAGTTCCCCGGCAACGGCGCCAAAAACTTGATAGGCGGGTATCACCCCCCTAAATCTAACCGCAAGTGTACGGTGTCGAAATCAAGTAATACGTACGGAAGTACGAGTATCGAATCCACAGGAACTAGGAACTAAGTATCACAATTACTATAAACTCTATTAACTGAACGATCGCAAATTGAGTGGTTGGTATTAAACTACTAATTGCAAATAAACTAAATCAAACACACAAACAGTAAACAGCTTAAGAACTTCAAATAGAGAAAACAGTTGAGGGTTGGAAATCCTAAGACTTTCACATACAAACACTTGACTCAAAACAGTTACCAGTTATTCCGTATAATGAATACCCAATCTTGTAAAAATCACCGTTGTTCTCTTTCGAGCAACAACGGGTCTTGTCTTGAAAAACACAAGTTTTATCTCTCGATCTCACCTATGGAACTCAAAACACATTAAGCTCAAGATTTTAACAGGACTAAGGCTTACTCGGAATATCTCTATCTCCTTTCTCACCTTAGGCATGCGATTCCTAGTTCTAGTTACAATTAATTCTCTCGAACTCAATTAGAAACAACAATTCAATTGTAAATTGGCCAAATTCACAAAAGCATTAACAACCAAATCACATGATTCATTAAGGTAGGTAAAACTGATAAAAGTCTCAAGTCACATGTTGTACACTTAAATCGAATTCATTCCAACCCCCAACATCTAAAGATTAGTTCATGATGTTGGGGGACAAAAACGCAAGAAAAAGGGATGAAAAACTGTATGTAAACATGATAAACGTGAACGTGAAAGATGTAGCGATGAACTCCCTTCTCCCGGCTCTAATCCACGTCGCGTCGTGACTTCCTCTTCGATTGATCCTCTCTCGTGGCTCCAAAAGACGTGAAAAGTCTCCAGAAATCGCCCCTAAGTCGATGTCGTTCGTCGTATGAAGGCTGTCTCCAGAATGACCTAAAATACTGAAATTCGCCAAACTTAAAAGCTGAAACAGAGGTTGCGCGACTTGCTGCACGACTTGCAAGTCGCGTGGCAAGTCGCGCGCTTTTCTGAGCTTTTGGGTCGTTTCTGGTTCGCGGATCTTGGGCTTGGATCTCGGGCTTCCGTTGGGCTTCGTTTTGGCTCTTTTTGGGCTCTTTTTAGCTTCTTTTCTCGATGATTACTGTCTTTTAAATAACCTGCACATTTCACTAAATAAAGCGTAAAATTCTGCTTCTTTGCTTAAATACAAGCCAATCTCATTGGTTTTAGGACCGAAAATAACGCCAAAAAGTGGCGTTATCACTTACCAGGTACTAGCTCGGGAAAGAATAAGTAGGGATAAGTGTGGAGAAGTTTCAGAGTTTATCATTAGGAGCTATGATTGGGGAGGTTAGTAGAACATCGATTTTTTGAAGATATTATAGACAACTCGCATAAACTAATGTTATTGGTTATAATTTAGATTAGTTGGTTGTTTATGATATTTCAGTTGTAATTAGACCTTGTCACTAATTCTCCGTTCATAAACGAAACTTTTGGAAGGATGTTGTAAATTATTATGATAATTTAAGGTTTAAATTTATTGTGGTTTTTAGGATGTTTCACCTAGATCCATAAGTTTCCAACCATAAATAATCATCCCGAAACACTTAGAATAGTTTTCCCCAACATAAAACATCAAAATCATCAATAATACCAAAACCCTAATTTCTTAGATGAAGAAGAGATGAGCTTACCTCAACCACCACTTGAATCCACCAACAAAACACCTATAAGGTTACCAAAATAAACTTCAATCTTCCAACCAACAAAAGAATGGGAGGGTTTTAGAATAGGGTATGGTTAAACCTAGGGCTGTAAATGAACCGAACGAAGACTTGTTCATGTTTGTTCGTTTAACTTAGCCGAACAAACGAATGAACACAAACGATAAACGAACGAGATTTTTTGTGTTCATGTTCGTTCGTTGTTCGTTAAGAATTTTTGTTTGTTCGTGTTCGTTTATGTTCGTTCATTAAGAGTTAAACGAGCGTAAACGAGCGAACTTTAATGAACATAAACGAACTACTTTAAATGAACACGAACGAACCCAAATGAACAAAAAGCAACCACCATACTCATCATTTCGTTCGTAATAAATACTTTAACAAAATAAAAAATCGGGTTAACTTAGGAAGTATAAAAATATATTCTAAAAGATCAATTTACTTGAAGATTATACATATTAATTTCATATTATATAAATATGTTTATGTATATAAACAGGCATAAACAAACATAAATAAACATAAACGAACATAAACGAACATAAACGAACGTACTCGAACATAAACGGACAAACATAAATGAACGAACATTCACGAACATAAATGAACGAACGAGAACATTGTTCATGTTCGTTCATTTAACTAAACGAAAAAAACGTGTTCATGTTCGTTCATTTATTAAATAAACAAACATAAACGAACTTCCCGCCGAACGATTCACTGAACGTTTGGTTCGTTTACAACCCTAGTGAAACCCTTACAAATGAAGATGAGGTGGTGAGCTCCAAACCCTTGCAATGATCTCTAGCTAGATGATGAAGAACCTCCTTTGAAATCCAAGATTGAGACCTCAAAATACTCAAAAACCTTGAAGAAATCGAAAGGGTCCGTTTAGAGAGAGGTAAGAGATGAAGTAGTGAAGCAACCAATGAGAAATAAGCAAAAACCCGATTTTTAAACCCTCAGACATCACGGGCGATTGTGCCAAGCGACTGTGACATGGTCACTATCGCAAGGCACTCTCGCGGGTCTCGTACCGAGAGCTCCCAGCTCTCCGTGATTGTCCCAAGCGATAGTGACCATTGCCACAATCGCGAGGCACTCTCGCTGAAACTGTACCAGGGGGTCTCAGCTCCCCGAGACTCTGACACGGCGATAGTGACATTGTCACTATCGCGTGGCACTGTTGCCCAATCCGCCCCGAGGCCTATTTTTGCGTCGATTAACCCAAGTTGCTCCCGATCTGATGAGTTCACTGCGAAAGGTGTTTTCCCTTCATTAAGTATTGGATATGGCTTTCAAAGTGTCATGAGGGAAGTCTTTTTAATTTTTAATTTAATAAAATGCCGAGCGTTACAGTGGGGGTTGTTTTTTATCGTCATAAAAAGAAGCGCGACAGAGCTATGATTGTGGTGAAAACAGTGGTGGCAGAGAGGAAAACATTTTGGGGTTCATGGGATGGGTTATAGGTCAATGGAAAGGGAAGATAAGTTTTCGGGGGAAGTATGGTTGATACGTATCATGATTTTAGCGGATGGATGTAAAAAGTTCTATAATTTTTAACATGAATAAGACAAAACCTAAAAAGATGAAAAAAATCATGCTTAAAAACTTAAAGTTAACAATCGTTGGGAGGGACAGATTTCAAACGTTTTTGGAAACCACGATAGCTAAGTTATAGTTATTAAACTGTATGGACGGGGATCGAGAAAAATGAGGAAACCGAGGGACCAAAAAAAGTAGATTGCTCTATTTTGTATCAATTCGTTTATAGTGAATTACATTTTCACCCATGTGTTATGGTTGTTTTTTGGTATTGGTTCCTATACTTCATTTAATTACACCAATGGTCCTTATTTCATGTTTCAAAGCCCAAACAAGTCCATTCACCTAGCACCATTAAAAAAGTATTGTTACATATGATAGGCAAATCCGTCTTTTTTCCTCATAATCATCGTTCTTCTTCACCTCATCATCAACAAAACAATTTTAAAGCAATAACACTAATAACAAATTTAGCAAGAATATCAAAAAGAGCAAATTCGAGAATCTCAATAACATTTTGATTAAGTTGTAACGTCCAAAAATTACAATGAATTTAAAATTTTAAAAATAATGCATTTCGTTACAATCAAACCATAAGTTAACAAATCCCATTACAATAAAAATAAACGTCGTTAATTAAAACCGTCAAATGAAATTTAAGCAGCGGAAAAGTTATATAATTAAATCCCCATTTAAAAAGTTAAACTTAAACAGCCTTCGCCTTGCGCCCGTGTGTACCGTCATGCCCGACTGCTACTCGCACCTGAAATCATACGATATTGGGAGGGGTAAGCACGAAGCTTAGTGAATTCCATCACATGCGCAGATAGGAATTATATACACATCACCCCTATCCGCACATAAGCAACAACATCACAGTTACATAAAACGAGTAAACATCTACAAGTAATTATGTATCCAACACCTCGGTCCCACCGAGCCCTCGGTCCCACCGAGTTGTAATGTAACACACTGGTCACACCGAGTTCCCACAACGTTTCCTTCCACTTCCTCGGTCCCACCGAGTTGTAATGTAACACACTCGTTACGCCGAGTTCCCACAACGTTTCTTTCCACTTCCTCGGTCCCACCGAGGTGTAATGTAAAACATTTATACTAAGCATTTAAACCAATCAAATATTACACACCACAAACAACTAGTTCACACCACAAAGACAGTAGTACATACAAACTACTATGACATGCATACAACCCCTAACTACACAGTGAGAGAACTCACCTTAAAGCAACGCGAGTATCCGCAACCGCAATCACAAGCCGGCCAACTTCACTCACCTTCTCCCACCTAATTACGTGTTAACAAATGTCAAAGTGACGCCCCAACCCAAAACCACGACTACTAAATTATAACATACACATTCCAGCTTTTACTCTAAAAACACAGGTCTGTTCGGGACCTGTTTAACCCCTTGTAAACTGATAAATCCAGAAATATTAATCTATAATCACAAAGTCCCATGTCTTAGGGTTCCAGGGACATATCGCACGCGCTCTAACGATTTTTCTACAATTTATTATGGATTTTACAAAACCGGTTAACTGCACAGCGAAAAACAGCACCTTTCATTACAAAACAGCGGTTTGACACTAGCTACGGTCCGAACTGGTTTTTCCGCAAAACATAAGAAACTTACTAGACTCATAAAGGGAACTTTTGGCACTGGTTTCATCCCAATCCGACATTCCTAGCAGAAGTTATACTCGATACAAAAACAGGGACAGAAACTGCAGTTTCACATAAAATGACAAATAATGCTTAGTAACCCATTAAGCCATAGCTTAACCCAAACAGACCCGAATGAACCTTTGAGGATGCAAACAAATAGGGTATTCTAAGTGCAAGTAAAAACAACCCCCAAACATACAATCAACAACCACAATGAGACCCCAAAATTTTAGCGTGGAAAACCCCTCAAAATCGAGAGTAAAAACCATGGGACTACTAGAGCCGCTTCAAATCCACTACCACCAATATTAGAGCAATACAAAGTCTTCTCTAGATTATACTAGAGGCATACAAAACCATCATACACTTGGAAATAAGCACATCAAGATGTATGGAACCAAAATAGAGCAAGAATGGAGAAAAATCACCACAAAGTTACTGCTGTGCAGAACCCCACGAAACCATGGCCTCCGGACCTCAAAACCACGATCCCACCGTCCAGAATGTTGATGAAGATGTCGTGAAGCTGCTCACCAAAAATCACGACGATCCGACCGTTCAATCTCCGGGAAACAGAAGTTTTCTGAAGCTAGGTTTTCAAAATACGAAAATATTGAGCTCCATCCCTTTTTTCTTGTTACTCACGAACACCACACCAAAAAAATGATACAAGGGTTTGGTTTGGGTTGCATGGGCCGAAACTCTCACTTTTTGGCCCCTTAACAATTTTGGTCCCTCACTACATCCTTCTCGCAAACTAACCACGTCTTGACATATTTAACTATTAGGTCCAATTCGTCTAACCCCGCTAACGGAAACCATGATAAATAAAACTTTTAAAAAAGAATTAAAACAAAGAAATTACATACCGGGATACGGACTTTACAACTCTCCCCCACTTGGATTAGACTTCGTCCTCGAAGTCTACGTCCGCAAACAGCTCTGGATAGCTTTACCACATCTCAACCTCGGGTTCCCAAGTCCACTCAGAGCCCTTTCTGTGTTGCCACTGGACTTTCCTCAACTAGAATCTAAATTTCTCACCCCGTCTAGAATTTCTCGAATACTTTTCTTACTAACAAAACTCCTTCACGGACATTGGAAATATGATCGGAAGAACACTCCAACAACTGAATTCATTCCTAGTCAAACGACTTCGGTTGCCTCCCAACCTTAGATGTTCCATACATCCCGATTCAACTTGCAAGCTCTAACCATCCTAAAGGTGCTCACCAACATACCCTACAGGATACTCGAATCCGATAATTCCTACCATTACTGCCGATTAACTTCCACGAGTTCTAATAGACTCCCAAAATTATTTCACACAGATCATCAAACCAGTAAACTTATAATCACCCACGCAGGTCATTCCACCATAACCATTCATCACAAATAAGCATCTCAGGGTTACTACTACCATCATCATAATTATTTTCAAATCGGCTACAAATCTCTGATTACACTAAAGGTGTTTGGCCTCAAGCCCAAAAGTCGACACCTAAATATACTACTTACTTCAAAACGGTTATTGCGCATTTATTCTCTTAATTACAAAGGGCATCCTTCCCTTAACCGACACTATTCGGCCTACCATATTAACACGTGTGGAATACCCAATCCTCCACCGTCTACTTATCCCACACGCTCGCTCTAGGAAGCCTAGTTACACTGTATCAAAATACTCCTTAACGCCTACCTCCCAAGTACGTCTCAAGGCCCGGCGCATCGGAACTACCTCCCAGGTAAGTGCTCAAGACTATATCTTCCTAGTGCCTACTAGAAAGTCAAGGTCATAACACAAGAATACCGGGGTCCCACCCCGAGATACCCAACCGACCATTACCAACGACTGACTGTCATGACCAAGGATCCAAAGCAAACAGTCTACCAACAACATGCCTATCCCGGAATGACTCACTCACCCAAACATGTAAATACTCAACGTGCAATAAATGCAAAACTGTGCAACAAAAACAATCCAACAACAAGACTCCCCATCGAGCCATTAGAACCGTGCAATTGACCCCTGACTATCTCAAAGTCAAAACCGAGCAAAATGCTCCACGCTTGCTAGACCCATAGTCGGTCAAAACGCGTTTAAATAAAGTTTAAGCAAGCAATACTCTAAAATCAACATTAGTCCCAAACTCAACACGGGTTAAACAAAAGAGTTTTCCAAAAGGACGCACACCCTTAAAATTCTCAAAATGACACATAACACTTAAAAGCGCATTGCCCAAATGGTTTACAATATATTTTCAACGTCAATTTTTTTTTTATTTTTTTATTTATTTTTTTATTTTTTTTTTCATTTCAAAAAGACCGTAAGCAATAAAACTACTATTACCAGGTCGGTAGTTACGCAAAAATGGACATGCTTGTCCCACATATGAAAATCATGTTGAAAACTATTTCATTGCAGCTTAGTTTACTCACAGAACGTAAAGTGAAATAAATAATTTCTTTGAAAATGAACCGTCACGGTTCTAGCATGAATTGACTCATGACATGTATTTAAACTAACCGCTCGACCTTACACCGGGTGCGACAAAAGTGTGCACATAATTTCAAAATCAGTTCCACGACATTTGACCCCAAAATTTCTCTTTTTCAACATTCAATGTCGTGGCACAGGGTTCACCAACAAATCTTGCGCGCGCCGACTAGTCATACAAAACGATGAAACGGTTTACAAATATATTTTTGTTAAAACACAACTGTCTCGTGTAAGTTTCAAACTTAAAGATAAAAACCAATCCGTTTCCATCATTTGAAAATATCGACTAAAACCTCATTAAATCTCAAAAGGTGGGGTTCTTTAAATTGATTTCCAAGATTTTTCCAAATGGTCACATAAACAAATAAGATATGCACCTCGTGAAATTAAACCCACACGACTCAACATGCCGTAAAACAAAACTTATTTAACGAAATCACTCAAATAGCTTTATACAGACATCGTGGAATGTAACTTTCCGTCTCAACTCTAACATATGTGGAGGAGTTCCAATGTTAAAGTCACAAGCCGTAGTCACTTGCCCAACATTTTAAACACCACAAAACACGGATATCATCTTACCCGAAAGAACCGTTGGAAAAATAACGAAATGAGACAAATTCTAACAAAGTTTGCACTCCCGTGATAAAACGATTTCATACACTTTCCAAAACCATATTTCAAAATCTTGTGTGTGTGCTGAACATTTCCCAAAATTCCAAAACACCATCCATAAAATGATTTGAAACACGAGAATTTGTTAATGCAATCTATTTCAAAGTCAAACTTTGTGAATGACTTAGTCGGCATTCTACGCCTCGACTCCTACTCCTCCAAATCTCTCCGGTCCACTAACGTCATCCGGACATTTAAACCTCTTAGGCAAGTTAAGAAATTACGTCAAATAATCCCTACGATTTTTCCTCAAATCAAAGTCGGCTCTATAAGCCTATGATTCTAGCACAATCGTCCATCTTGGCCCGAAACAAACATCATCCTTATCGTCACTCCAAGTGATCAATACTAGAATCGTCCTTTTATTCCAACAACTACTAATTTTATAACCTTCGACACTACCCCAGCGATCATCCCATCAAAGCAAAACAAGTACACACCTGTACTAGTAGGTTTACTATAGTCGTTCCTCCTTGCGATGGCTATTCCGGGTAGATATTACAACGAGTTATTAGCGCATAATAACTCACACTAACAACGCTCACGCTCAACTCCTTGGATTCCTCGTGACTTTCCCCGACTCGAGCATTGATCCTGTGTTTCCAATAGTAGGAGCTCTACTACTACCTTCCACACCTATCATCACTCGTTCCGAGTTCCATCCGATGGGTCCAACTAGTTTCTCGTCGATAACTACACACATATGCCCGCACCGGCATATGTACACACTCTTCCTAGCTCCCTAGGAATTCCACCCAACTCCACTACCCTTGCTATGACGAAATCCCCACTAGTCATGACAAGTCGCCTCGCGAATGCACAGTCGCACACAGTGTAAAACCAGATAGACATTCGAATATAAGATTCTATCCTACAACGGTTGGACTCAAACAAGAGCTGCGCAATAGAACTAAATCCGACATTCTAAGGCTATTTGGTTCCTACCGCATACAACCTATAGTGCATTCACTTAACAACTTATCAAGGCTAGCATGAACTCCTATTAGCAAACAACAAACATGCAGTACAGTGTAATAAGCACCAAACAATCTAGCACACATACTCCTATGTTCTAGAAAGCAATATAGCATACATACTCATATGTAAACACTCTTCCCAGCTCACTAGGAATTTCATCTCATCCCACTACCCTTGCTACAACGGAATCCCTGTTAGCCATAACGAGTTGCCTCGCGAATTCCCAGTCGCATGCAGCGTGAATCAAATAGACATTCGAATACAAAATTCTATCCTAGAACGGTTGGACTCAAACAAGAGTTGCGCAATAGAACTAAATCAAATATTCTAAGGCTATATGATTCTTACTGCATACAACCTATAGGGCCTTCACTTAACAACCTACTATAACTAGCATTGATTCCTACCAGCAAGCAGTCATCATACAGTACAGTGTAAACAACATAGGCAATCTAGCATGCATACCCTATGCCTAGAAAGCAATAAATACACTAAGTACCGTACCTTCCCAAATAGCGTCGGCTGACTGTACACACTGCGCCCTCGATCACCGTTTCCCAAACGGGTTTTCCTTTTCCCTTTATTCTAAAAGATTTTAGTAAAAGAAATTGAAATTTCATAGCCGCAACTTGAGACCAAACACACCGAGATGTGTCTGATTCACTCAAGCTGTGCTCTGATACCAAGTTGTAACGTCCCAAAAATTACAATGAATTTAAAATTTTAAAAATAATGCATTTCGTTACAATCAAACCATAAGTTAACAAATCCCATTACAATAAAAATAAACGTCGTTAATTAAAACCGTCAAATGAAATTTAAGCAGCGGAAAAGTTATATAATTAAATCCCCATTTAAAAAGTTAAACTTAAACAGCCTTCGCCTTGCGCCCGTGTGTACCGTCATGCCCGACTGCTACTCGCACCTGAAATCATAAGATATTGGGAAGGGGTAAGCACGAAGCTTAGTGAATTCCATCACATGCGCAGATAGGAATTATATACACATCACCCCTATCCGCACATAAGCAACAACATCACAGTTACATAAAACGAGTAAACATCTACAAGTAATTATGTATCCAACACCTCGGTCCCACCGAGCACTCGGTCCCACCGAGTTGTAATGTAACACACTGGTCACACCGAGTTCCCACAACGTTTCCTTCTACTTCCTCGGTCCCACCGAGTTGTAATGTAACACACTCGTTACGCCGAGTTCCCACAACGTTTCTTTCCACTTCCTCGGTCCCACCGAGGTGTAATGTAAAACATTTATACTAAGCATTTAAATCAATCAAATATTACACACCACAAACAACTAGTTCACACCACAAAGACAGTAGTACATACAAACTACTATGACATGCATACAACCCCTAACTACACAGTGAGAGAACTCACCTTAAAGCAACGCGAGTATCCGCAACCGCAATCACAAGCCGGCCAACTTCACTCACCTTCTCCCACCTAATTACGTGTTAACAAATTGTTGGACAACCTAAGGGGGGGGTAAGGTTGTATTTAAAATCTTTTTCTTTCAAAAATTCTTTGAACAAATAAATACAGTACAAACAATACAGTAAAAATAAAGCAGAGTATAAACAAGTAAATATACAACAATTATATAAACAGATATAATTTAAATGCACAGCGGAAATGTAAATAGATAAGGGAAAGAGAATACTTGACAACGGTATTTTTAAAGTGGTTCACCAAACACAAAGTTGGCTAGTCCACCTCGAGAAAATAACACTTCTCGGAGATCCAATACGAAACGTGTTCTTTACGGTAGAAACACAAACCTTAATACAACAAACGCGAAACACTCTTCTTTGAGAGATTAATGTGGATCACTCACTCTAATTCAAACACTTACAAGAGGGTATAGATTTTAATATGAATAATCACTCTTGAATAAGGTTTATCACTTGGATATTTTTAGAGAGTTTGATCACTTGAGTTGTGTTGCTGATTCAACTAATCGAGAGATTTTAATCTGCTATCAACTCAAGATTTCTTGCTCAAAAATTAATTTTATCAGTTTAAGTGATTTAGTGTGAGTAAGAAAGCAGCAGAATAATAATCAAATGCTGAGGGAGAATTTATTGCTGAAGTTGGTGTAGACTTGAATGCTGCTGGATGCTTGTATTTATACTGGAAGATCAACAGGCTTGAGGCATTCGCGGTATACCGCCAAACCATCGCGGTATACCTGCGTCAGAAAAAGGTGCAGCAGAGGAGAAGGTCAACCTGCAAAAATCAACGGCTACATAGTACCCGCGGTATACCGCGTTGCACACGGCGGTATACCGCCTGACAGGGACCCTGACAAAAGAAGCTTCATATTGCAGAACAAATGATGGTGAACAGTGACGCGGTATACCGCGTGAACCTTGGCGGTATACCGCCTAAAGATTTGTCCAATGAGAGCATGGCAACGCAGGGTTACTTCGGCTGAAACTCTTTTTGCAGTTTGATGAACAGTAGCAGACAGCATATTAATATATATATATCAGTGATTTATATATATATAAAAACATATATATATTATATATATTTGATTCAAATATATTTATATAGATAAAATATATATCCAAGTGATAAAATATTTTAGGGTGTTTATCATTTTAAAATAAAATGACGAAACTCTTCAGACTTGGATACTTCAGATAAAAAATTTATCGAGATCATTTAAATATCTGCACACTCAGATAAAATATTAGATAACAAAATAATGCGGTGTGTTTTGTAATCATCAAAATAAATATGGAGATGTGATTTTATGTGTACCAAAAATATATCACAATATTTAAAGCTGGGTACACTTGCACCAACAATCTCCCCCTTTTTGATGATGACAAACACAACGCTAAACACGAGAGCATACTCGGTTTCTCTCCCCCTTTTGTCGAAGCAAAAAGGGTTTAAGAAAATCGCTTATGCTCCCCCTCGAAAGATGCTCCCCCTCAAAATATGAAATATTTGAGAGTTAGTATTTATCAAGGGTTATACTCAAGCATGCCTAAACCAAGTCTTAATTTAAAGAACGCTTTTTTGTTTAGAGCTTTAGTGAAAATATCGGCCAAATTATCTTCCGAATCAACCTTTTCAAGCACGATTTTGCCTTTTTGAACATTATCTCGTAAAAAATGATGTCTCAATTCAATATGTTTGGTACGAGAATGTAAAACGGGATTTTTGCTTAAGTTTATAGCACTTGAGTTATCACACATAATTGGAATTTTGGTTAGGTGTACCTCAAAATCGGTAAGTGTGTGTTTCATCCAAAGGACTTGAGCACATGCTCTTGCGGCGGCTACATATTCCGCTTCGGTGGTAGACAAAGCTACGGATTGTTGTTTCTTAGAGAACCAAGATACAAGTGAGAGACCTATAAAGGCACATACCCCACTAGTACTTTTTCGGTCAACAATAGATCCACCAAGATCGGAATCGGCAAAACACGTTACTTCTAACTCGGGTTGCTTTGCGTACCATAAGCCAAGATTAGTAGTACCTCGTAAATATCGAAAAATACGCTTGACAGCTTCATAGTGAGATTGTTTAGGTGAAGATTGAAAACGAGCACATAAACATACACTAAACATGATATCAGGTCTACTAGCAGTTAAATATAATAAACTACCAATCATACCACGATAAATCTTTTCATTAAAATCGTTTCCCTCCTCGTCACGAGATAATTGCAAATTTGTGGTCATTGGAGTTTCAACGGGTTTGACATTTTCAAAGTTAAACTTTTTTAACATATCTTTACAATATTTAGATTGACTAATAAAAATACCAGTTTCACATTGTTTTATTTGCAATCCTAAGAAGTATTTTAACTCTCCCATCATGCTCATTTCAAACTCGCTTGTCATTTTCGCAGAAAATTCATTACACAGTTTTTCATTAGTGGAACCAAAAATAATATCATCAACATATACTTGCACAACCACAATATCATTTTGAACATATTTCACAAATAAAGTATTATCAATTTTACCCATAATATAACCACTAACAATTAAAAAGGTTTTTAATCTATCATACCACGCACGCGGAGCCTGCTTTAAACCATAAAGCGCCTTTTTTAATTTATAAACATGTGTCGGGTTTTCAAAACTTTCAAAACCGGGAGGTTGAGAAACGTATACCTCCTCATTTATAATACCATTTAAGAAAGCACTTTTAACATCCATTTGAAATAACTTAAAATCTTTAGCATTTGCAAAAGCGAGAAGCATTCGAATAGACTCCAACCTTGCAACCGGTGCAAAGGTTTCGTCATAATCTATACCTTCTTGTTGACTGTACCCCTTGGCAACTAAACGTGCCTTGTTTCGTGTGACTCCACCGTTCTCGTCTACCTTGTTTCGGAAGACCCATCTTGTGCCAATAATGGTTTGACTACTAGGGCTAGGCACTAAGTCCCACACATCATTCCTAGTAAATTGGTTTAACTCATCTTGCATGGCCAAAATCCAATCCTCATCACCTAAAGCTTCATCTATGGTTTTAGGTTCTATGGTTGAGATAAAGGCATGGAAAGCACAATGGGTAAGGATTTGTGATCTAGTTGTCCTTTGGTTTAGGTCACCTATAATTTGATCTACGGGATGGCCTCGAGCGGTTCTAAGGTTAGGATCATCTATACCTTGTGGAATAAAGCACGGAGGGGCATCACTAGATTCAATATTATTTGTGGAAGGTTGGGTACCTAAATCCAAGGTACTAAGTTGTTGGGCTAAGACGTCTCCTTCACGGATATTATCATTTGCTAAGGGTGCACTCGGTTTGGGAGGACTTTCGTCAAAGCTAACATTAAGGGATTCTTCTACTACCATGGTCTCCTTATTTAGGATTCTATAGGCTTTGCTATTCCAAGAGTAACCTAGGAAAACTCCCTCATAGGCTTTGGGGTCAAATTTGGTTAGGTAGGATTTGGTGTTTAAAATGAAACATTTACAACCAAAAACTTTTAGGTGAGCTAGGGAAGGTTTTCTACCTCGGTAAAGTTCATAGGGTGTCTTATTTAGGATACCTCTAATTAGGACACGGTTAAGCACATAGGTCGCGGTAGCAACGGCATCACACCAAAACTTTTGGGGAACTTGATGTTCGTTTAGCATAGTTCTACTCATTTCTTGCAACGTTCGATTTTTCCTTTCAACAACCCCGTTTGACTGAGGAGTTCGAGGAGCCGAAAAGTTATGAGTTATACCATGTTTATCACAAAAGGCACCAAATTGTACATCATTATCGAATTCTCGTCCATGGTCCGTACGTATGGAAACAATCGTACAACCTTGTTGGTTTTGAATTCGTTTTCCCAAAATTTTAAACTTTTCAAAAGCCTCATTTTTATGTCTCAAAAATAAAGTCCAAGTATAACGGGAATAATCATCCACAATAACCAAAGTATAAAAATTTCCTCCAAAACTTTGAATAGCCATCGGGCCAAAAAGATCCATATGTAAAAGTTCTAAAACTCTTTGAGTAGAAATAACATTTTTTGATTTATGAGAAACGTGATGTTGTTTGCCGACACGACAAGCATCACAAAAATGATTATCAAACTTTAATTTTGGCAGGTCACTCACAAGCTCCTTATTTTTTAAGTTTTGCATTAATCTTAGATTAGCGTGACCTAAACGCCTATGCCATAAAGTAGAAACATCATTAATAGAAGATAAGCATACATTATCAGATACAACAGTTTTACAAATATATAAATTTCCTTTTACAAAGCCATTTAAAAGAACTTTGCCATTTTTTATGATTTTACAAGAATCTTCTTCGAAGACAACAGTTGTATTATTTTTACACAATTGGCGAACACTTAACAAATTAAAATGTAAATTATCAACATGATTCACATTTAGAAATTGAACATTATTGCAAGAGACTGTACCTCTACCAATTATATTTCCTTTGGAGTTTCCTCCAAAAATTACCTGTCCACCATCACATGACTTATATGATGAAAAGAGATTATTGTTTCCGGTCATGTGACGTGTGCAACCACTATCGAGTATCCAGTCCATATCAAGGTCAATCTACAATAATGAAGATGTAACTTTTATGGTCCCCATTTCTCGTGGGTCCTTGACAATTAGTTTCAAAAGTCAACCAATATGCATATATATTAAGTCAAACAGAATATATATATATATAATATATTACACAATATATAATACATCAAACCATATTAATATATATATATAACACATTAAACAAACAAAGTATATATATATAAGAATTAAAAGAATTAAATAAAATGTATATATATATGTGCAGTACGTATGTATATATATATATGAATAGTATAAAAAGTACAAACAACAATATTTTACTTATATATAATATATAACACATATACAAAACACATTTAAAACCATAAACGCATACCACCGGGATTATCATTACTAAACATTCCTTTTGGAATCCATTTATTTACCATTTTAATTTTGCGATTATATTTGTCATACACATAAAAACAAGCATTTACATTCGCATTATTATTAGGTTTAGAATATTTATCATGGTACATGCGAGCATACGGTTTTCTCGTATTATAATTTACATTATTTATTTTACGCACATACGGAGGTTTTTGCACATATTGATTTCTTGTATTTACTTTAGGTGATTCATAAAATCTTTTGATGGGTATACAAGAACATTTATCAACACAAGTATTGGAACCAATGCCTTTTCTACATTTTATACGGTTAGGCATATTAAGCATGTTAAGAACTTTCTCATTACTACTTTCAAAAGCTTTAGCTAGCATGTTATCTTTTTCATATGAAGCACATTTAGCCTTTAAGCATGTAATCTCATTCTCAAGAATATCACATTTTGTACAAATAATATTTTCATGTGATTTTTTATTTAAGCATGCAATTTCTTTATTTAAAGCATCACAAGATTTACAAAAATCTTTTTCTCCTAATTTAGTTTCTAATTTAGCAATTATATCCATATCATTTTCAGATTTTTGTTTAACATTTTTTATTTCCTTTTTACATGCATTTACAGTTTCTTTTAACATAGCATTCTCATCTTGGTAACGATTTGCAAGAGCGGCCATTTTATGAAAAGATTCATATAATTCTTCAAGATTATTTTCACTATCACTTTCATAATCACTATCGTAATCCGAGTAAGAAGATTTTACCTCGTCGTCGCTATCGGCCATAAGACAAATGGCTTGATAGTCATCTTCTTCTTCACTCTCGCTCCACGCGCCTCCAATGAAGGCTTTCTCCTTCTTCTTTTGGAACTTGTTCTTTTTCGGACATTCATTGGCGTAGTGGTCTTTGTCACCACATGAGTAGCAAAAGCCTCTCTTTGGCTTAGCTTTATCGTCTTCACTCGAGTCGCCATTTTTCTTAACTTTTTCGTCTCGTTTATGGAACTTACGACTTCGATTATCACCACCACGACGGTAGTTACCGTTTCTTTGAAATCTGCCATTGTTAGAAAATTTATTATTATTATTAAGAAATTTGGAAAAGTTTCTTACCAACATGGCGACTTCATCGAGAGTTTCGGATGGATCTTTCGAGGAGCTAGCTTTCTCCTTTTTCTTCTCATCTTTTGGTGTTGAGACATTGAGAGCGATTGATTTCTTTTTAACTTGCTCCCGATCTTTGTTTCTTTTAAGTGCAATTTCATGCACTTTAAGATTACCGATCAAGTCATCTATCTTCATTATGGAAAGGTCACGGGAGTCTTCTAAGGATGTTATCTTTTGCATCCACTCCGAAGGGAGAGCTCGTAGGATTTTCCTTATATAGTCCTCATTAGGATAAGTGCGATCCAAACCTTTCAAAGTAGTCACAATAAGGTTAAATCTTTTAAACATTGAGTCAATTGACTCATCTTGTTTCATTTCGAATAGTTCATAATCGTGAACTAAAATATTTACTTTACTAGATTTAACCTCCGTGTTTCCACGATGAGTATTATTTAAACTTTCCCATATTTGATTTGCAGTTTTATAAGTATATACTCTTTCAATTTCGTCAGATGTTAAAGCAGCATATAATATATTCTTAGCTTCAAAGTTTAAACAAAAATGAGCTTCATCAGAAGTAGTCCAGTCATCTATAGGTTTATCAATATAAACATCATCTTTCACAATGGTGGGTTTAAAATTTCCTTTTTCTATGATATTCCAAATCTTTTGATTTTTGCCACGCACGTGACATTCAAATAGCTCGGCCCAAATGCCAAACTTTTCAGTATCTATCAAAGGAGGTTTTGAAAACACGATATTAGTTTGTTGAGCCATTTAGAAGAATAAGAGAAAAATATGCAGAATATTTTGAAAGACCTGCTCTGATACCAAATGTTGGACAACCTAAGGGGGGGGTAAGGTTGTATTTAAAATCTTTTTCTTTCAAAAATTCTTTGAACAAATAAATACAGTACAAACAATACAGTAAAAATAAAGCAGAGTATAAACAAGTAAATATACAACAATTATATAAACAGATATAATTTAAATGCACAGCGGAAATGTAAATAGATAAGGGAAAGAGAATACTTGACAACGGTATTTTTAAAGTGGTTCACCAAACACAAAGTTGGCTAGTCCACCTCGAGAAAATAACACTTCTCGGAGATCCAATACGAAACGTGTTCTTTACGGTAGAAACACAAACCTTAATACAACAAACGCGAAACACTCTTCTTTGAGAGATTAATGTGGATCACTCACTCTAATTCAAACACTTACAAGAGGGTATAGATTTTAATATGAATAATCACTCTTGAATAAGGTTTATCACTTGGATATTTTTAGAGAGTTTGATCACTTGAGTTGTGTTGCTGATTCAACTAATCGAGAGATTTTAATCTGCTATCAACTCAAGATTTCTTGCTCAAAAATTAATTTTATCAGTTTAAGTGATTTAGTGTGAGTAAGAAAGCAGCAGAATAATAATCAAATGCTGAGGGAGAATTTATTGCTGAAGTTGGTGTAGACTTGAATGCTGCTGGATGCTTGTATTTATACTGGAAGATCAACAGGCTTGAGGCATTCGCGGTATACCGCCAAACCATCGCGGTATACCTGCGTCAGAAAAAGGTGCAGCAGAGGAGAAGGTCAACCTGCAAAAATCAACGGCTACATAGTACCCGCGGTATACCGCGTTGCACACGGCGGTATACCGCCTGACAGGGACCCTGACAAAAGAAGCTTCATATTGCAGAACAAATGATGGTGAACAGTGACGCGGTATACCGCGTGAACCTTGGCGGTATACCGCCTAAAGATTTGTCCAATGAGAGCATGGCAACGCAGGGTTACTTCGGCTGAAACTCTTTTTGCAGTTTGATGAACAGTAGCAGACAGCATATTAATATATATATATCAGTGATTTATATATATATAAAAACATATATATATTATATATATTTGATTCAAATATATTTATATAGATAAAATATATATCCAAGTGATAAAATATTTTAGGGTGTTTATCATTTTAAAATAAAATGACGAAACTCTTCAGACTTGGATACTTCAGATAAAAAATTTATCGAGATCATTTAAATATCTGCACACTCAGATAAAATATTAGATAACAAAATAATGCGGTGTGTTTTGTAATCATCAAAATAAATATGGAGATGTGATTTTATGTGTACCAAAAATATATCACAATATTTAAAGCTGGGTACACTTGCACCAACACAAATGTCAAAGTGACGCCCCAACCCAAAACCACGACTACTAAATTATAACATACACATTCCAGCTTTTACTCTAAAAACACAGGTCTGTTCGGGACCTGTTTAACCCCTTGTAAACTGATAAATCCAGAAATATTAATCTATAATCACAAAGTCCCATGTCTTAGGGTTCCAGGGACATATCGCACGCGCTCTAACGATTTTTCTACAATTTATTATGGATTTTACAAAACCGGTTAACTGCACAGCGAAAAACAGCACCTTTCATTACAAAACAGAGGTTTGACACTAGCTACGGTCCGAACTGGTTTTTCCGCAAAACATAAGAAACTTACTAGACTCATAAAGGGAACTTTTGGCACTGGTTTCATCCCAATCCGACATTCCTAGCAGAAGTTATACTCGATACAAAAACAGGGACAGAAACTGCAGTTTCACATAAAATGACAAATAATGCTTAGTAACCCATTAAGCCATAGCTTAACCCAAACAGACCCGAATGAACCTTTGAGGATGCAAACAAATAGGGTATTCTAAGTGCAAGTAAAAACCCCCAAACATACAATCAACAACCACAATGAGACCCCAAAATTTTAGCGTGGAAAACCCCTCAAAATCGAGAGTAAAAACCACGGGACTACTAGAGCCGCTTCAAATCCACTACCACCAATATTAGAGCAATACAAAGTCTTCTCTAGATTATACTAGAGGCATACAAAACCATCATACACTTGGAAATAAGCACATCAAGATGTATGGAACCAAAATAGAGCAAGAATGGAGAAAAATCACCACAAAGTTACTGCTGTGCAGAACCCCACGAAACCATGACCTCCGGACCTCAAAACCACGATCCCACCGTCCAGAATGTTGATGAAGATGTCGTGAAGCTGCTCACCAAAAATCACGACGATCCGACCATTCAATCTCCGGGAAACAGAAGTTTTCTGCAGCTAGGTTTTCAAAATACGAAAATATTGAGCTCCATCCCTTTTTTCTTGTTACTCACGAACACCACACCAAAAAAATGATACAAGGGTTTGGTTTGGGTTGCATGGGCCGAAACTCTCACTTTTTGGCCCCTTAACAATTTTGGTCCCTCACTACATCCTTCTCGCAAACTAACCACGTCTTGACATATTTAACTATTAGGTCCAATTCGTCTAACCCCGCTAACGGAAACCATGATAAATAAAACTTTTAAAAAAGAATTAAAACAAAGAAATTACATACCGGGATACGGGCTTTACATAATTCCAAAAAACTAAATGCAAAACCATAAATCAAAAATCATAAAATCCCATTTCTCCCATTTGTAGAAGCAACCAAGAACCGAATACATTACGATTTTAGACGCCAAAAGAATAATGGAAGATTAAAAAATTATACTTGGTTGAAATCAGATTTGGTCAAACTATCACCACTGATTTTATTCATGTCTAATCGAACCATCACCACCTAAATCAAAATGAGAGAAAAGGGTCATCGAGAACCCTAAAAGTGGATATGCATTAAGTTGGAAACTCAATGAGTTCCAGATAAATAAATAAAAAAAACTAATTTGAATTGGGTTTGTAAACCAAACTTGAATATGGATCGCTGGAGAAAAGGGAGCAAACCATCGAGTTTATAAACCTCGAGTTCGAGCAAACCATCGAGTTTGGAGAAAACAAAGAAAACCCCACATACCAGCTCAATGTTAGAGGCTTTTAGGTGCTGTTCGGTTCGTTTTCTATTAAGACCTGAATGGATATAGCTGTCTGAGTGGATATGGTTGTCTGACTGTTAACATATAAGTTGGTGTTCGGTTGTTGTGCTGAATAAATAGTCTGAATGTCATAAATGACCATTTTACCCCTAGTCTTTATTTTTGTCTGAATAAAACAACTGTTTGATAAAAAATTGAATAAATGACTTATAATTATTAAAAAAAATACCAATTTAAACATTGAACATTTTATAAATCAAATTTCACAAGACAACACTTTTTACAGCAAAAATTACATCAAACAAGAACAAACAAATCAAAAAATGTAAATAAATCACCAAATAAAAGCTCAAATTAAAAACGATACATAAATCTATACATCCTAAATAATAATAACAACAAATTTGTTGAAATCCCACATTTCCAACAAATAAGAAATAAAAAGTAAAAGTACGTAACCACAAATAAAAAGTAAAAGTGCATAACCACAAATAAAAAAGACATTGAAGAATGGAGCAGCAAAGGATAGGGCGGTGAGGCATGCGACGACAGTAGAGGGAAGTTCGAAGATGGTGCATCAAAGGGAATATCAAGGAGGGAGAAGGGAGGCAGAACGTCGGTGAGGCAAAGGGCAAGGAGGGCCGAACAGCGGTGGACGGTGGTGAGGCAGAAGGCAAGGAGGGCCGGCGGTGGTGAGGTTGTAACAACCCAGACAAAAATAAAGCATGCAAAACATAATCACTGAAACAATCCCATAAACGGGTCCCAAAATTCTTACATAAGTCTCAAAATTCAGGTTGGCGGAATCAACCTATTACACAACTGAGAATTTGCTAGAACTAAAAGATAATGGTGTCACTGGTTCTACTGCTTCTATCTTCTAACTGCTCTGTTCACCTGCTAGATCCTTTCGCTACCTGCTTTCCTGAAAGGGTTTTAATTTGAAAAGAGCGAGGGTTAGACCATGAGGTCTAATGAGTCCCTCCTGACAGTTCTCAAAATCATTTAAAAACTTTTCATAACTTTCAAATGTATACAAGACTTTCAATAATAAACTTTCACATAGCTGAACAGCAAAATCTTTCACGGATAAATCCGCTCCCGTAAATGGCACCCTGAAGCCACCCGAGGGTGACAACGAGTCAGTATCACGCTGCCTTACTGGGACTTATTCCCATGGCATAAACGGAACCTCCCCCCAACGTGAGTACTGGCGGAACCTCCCCCCGACTTAGCCAATTTACGTCTACACAATGTATGCATACATCTCGCATAAAAACTTTAAACAACTTTCATGAAATCAAAGCATAAGAACAAAATATGGTATTTCTCATCATGTATTCACTTTAGAAAAGCACGTTAAAAGACACGTATTTTAGTTAGAAAAGCTCACCTGGTACGCTTGTTTGCTCTTCCCTACTCTGCTCTTTACTTCCAAATTGTCTACCTGAACGAAGGGACAGATTTATAAGTTGACTAGAACTATCCGGACACTTCTCACTTGCCACCCTACTCTTTTCCGGACATCACTACTTTTCCGGATAACCACGCTTTCTGGACACACTGAGGTTACCGGACAACTTATAGTCTCCGGACGATTAACCTATCCGGATGGCACACTTATCCGGACGACTAAACTTATCCGGACAACACAATATCCGGACACCTTCTACAACCCGATCAAGAACTATCCGGACACTCACCCGGACACCTTCATACTTGAAGGTTTCCGGACGAACGCTGTACGAGTTTAATGGTTGGAAATCCTAATACAAGCCTCTTAAACCCCAAGATAAGCCAATAAACTATCACTAAATGATCTGTAATCGATTTCCCATCAGTTTCATTATCAAAACGCATTTAACGAAGATTAAAACTCTCTATAGGCCTCAAATGACTTAGAAAAGCTAAAACCCACCAAAACTCAGAAATCAGCAGATTAAACTTGAAAGGAGTTATGGATTAGAGATTACCTTAGAGATTACTTGCAGATCATGAATTCCAATCCCTCCCTTCCTTCTGAAATTGAACTTGGTGATTCCTTTCTTCCAAAAGCACACAAAACACTTAAGAACCCTACTCTCCTTTCTCTCCTCAAATTCAGCCGTCAACAATCAATTTCAGTATTAGAATGTTCTTTCTAGGGTTTTGTTCCTTTAAATACCCTATCCCTAACTTACCAAATAGCCCCTCAACTTTTTCTCTTATTAAACTTTCCTTACAAGTGTTAAACTAAACCGA
Source organism: Saussurea involucrata (assembly GCA_033807775.1). NCBI lineage: Eukaryota > Viridiplantae > Streptophyta > Magnoliopsida > Asterales > Asteraceae > Saussurea > Saussurea involucrata. Next base: position 156,882,344 of record CM066314.1, on the reverse strand, counting down.
TTCGGCCACGGTCGTTACAACACTCCCCCCTCAAAAGAATTCTGTCCCCGGAATTCCATTTTCAAACAGGTGAGGGTATCTAATCCTCATATCAGATTCCACTTCCCACGTCGCTTCCCTTCCTTTGTGATACCTCCACTGAACTTTAACTAAACGAACTTCCTTGTTTCTCGTCTTTCGCACTTTACTGTCTACGATCTCGATTGGTTCTTCCTCATACATCAATTTTTCGTCAATGCTGACATCTTCTAACGGAATAGCCACATCGGCCTCGGCCAAACACTTCTTTAAGTTGGACACGTGGAAGGTCGGATGAATCCTTCTTAATTCTTCTGGCAGTTCCAGCTTATAAGCCACCGCACCGATTCGCTCAACGATAACGAAAGGTCCAACATATCTTGGCCTCAACTTTCCTTTCTTCCCAAAACGTACCACACCCTTCCAAGGTGACACTTTAAGCATTACCTTGTCACCTACTTGGAATTCAATCGGCTTCCTTCTTCTATTTGCACACTTCCTCTGCCGGTCTTGTGCGATTCTCAACCTTTCGTGGATCACTTCAATCTTATCCGCCGTTAGTTGCACAATTTCCGGTCCGGCCAACTGCCTTTCTCCTACTTCATTCCAGCACAACGGTGTACGGCACTTTCGTCCATACAAGGCTTCAAACGGTGCCGCCTGAATGCTTGCGTGGTAACTAATATTGTAAGAGAACTCTATCAACGGTAAGTGCACTTCCCACGATCCCTTAAAGTCGATAACGCACGCCCGAAGCATATCCTCTAACGTTTGAATGGTTCTCTCGCTCTGACCATCCATTTGAGGATGATAGGCCGTGCTCAACTTTAATTGCGACCCCAACTCCCGTTGCAAACTTCTCCAAAAGGCTGACGTGAACCGACTATCACGGTCAGACACTATGGATTGCGGCACTCCGTGCCTAGACACTATCTCGTTAATGTATAAACGGGCTAACTTCTCCAAAGAATCTGACTCTTTAATAGGTAAGAAATGCGCGGATTTGGTGAGTATATCTACAATCACCCAAATTGCATCATTACCCTTCGGGGTCCTCGGTAACTTTGTGACGAAATCCATGGTGATATTATCCCACTTCCACACTGGTATCACTGTGGACTGGAGTTCCCCTTGCGGTCGCTGATGTTCTGCCTTAACCTTCAAACATGTCACACACCGCTCTACAAAATTAGCAATATCCTTCTTCATTCCCGGCCACCAGTAAGATTGTCTCAAGTCTCGATACATCTTATTCGTTCCCGGGTGTATGGAATACCGCGACTGGTGTGCTTCTTCTAAGAGGCTTGCTCTCAGATTGCCCAGTTTAGGAATCCACACTCGGTCTTTCATGCACCTCAGCCCACCATTGCTGACTTCGAGCAATGATGCAACTCCGACTATTCTTTCGCTCTTTAAGTTCTCCTCTAACAGTGCTTCTTCTTGAAATCTCTTAGTTTCTTCAAGGAGATTCGAGGTTGCATCGACTCTGAAAGCCACGACCTTGATCTGTTCTCCCCGTTCCTTCCGACTCAGCGCGCCGGCCACTACATTAGCCTTGCCTGGATGATACAAAATTTCACAGTCATAGTCGTTCAACAGCTCCATCCATCTCCTATGTCTCATATTCAACTCCTTTTGATCAAACAGGTGTCTCAGGCTTTTGTGATCGGTGTAAATCTGACACTTTACTCCATATAAGTAATGTCGCCAGATTTTCAGCGCGAACACCACCGCCGCTAACTCCATGTCATGAGTGGGGTAGTTCTTCTCGTGCTCCTTCAACTGCCGAGAAACGTAAGCAATTACCTTCCCGTTCTGCATTAACACGCACCCCAGCCCAAGCTTAGAAGCGTCGCTGTATATTACAAAACCCTCTGATCCGTTAGGCAACGACAAGATCGGAGCACTGCTTAAACTTTCTTTCAGCTTCTCGAACGCCGATTCTTGTGCTTCAGCCCACACGAATTTAGCGTTCTTCCTTGTCAACGAGGTCAGCGGTGAAGCTATCCGAGAGAAATCTTGGATAAATTTCCGATAATAACCTGCTAGACCGAGGAAGCTTCTCACCTCCGATGGGGTTCTTGGCGCTTCCCAGTCTTTAATGGCTTCAATCTTAGCAGGATCTACCTTGATGCCGTCCGCCGACACTACATGACCCAAAAACTGAACTTCCCTTAACCAAAACTCGCACTTTGAGAATTTCGCATATAACTTCTCACGCTTAAGCAATTCCAGCGCTGCTCGAAGGTGCCTCTCGTGGTCCTCTCGGGTACGAGAATAGATTAAGATATCGTCAATGAAGATGATCACACACTTATCCAGCAACGAGCTACACACCCGATTCATCAAGTCCATGAACACCGCGGGCGCATTAGTCAACCCAAAGGGCATGACTAAGAACTCGTAATGTCCATATCTCGTACGGAAAGCCGTCTTCGGCACATCGTCCTCCTTCACCCTCAACTGATGATAACCCGACCTCAAGTCTATCTTTGAGAAGTAACTCGCACCTTGGAGTTGGTCGAAAAGATCATCGATCCTCGGGAGCGGGTACTTGTTCTTCACGGTTACCTTATTAAGTTCACGGTAATCTATGCACATTCGCATAGATCTGTCCTTCTTCTTAACGAAAAGTACTGGTGCTCCCCAGGGCGATGAGCTCGGACGAATAAAGCCTTTGTCGAGTAACTCCCGCAACTGGTTCATCATTTCCTTCATCTCCGCTGGTGCTAAGCGGTAGGGCGAACGGGCAATCGGTGCCGCTCCAGGCAACAGTTCTATTCTGAACTCCACTTGACGATCCGGAGGCAGACTCGTCAAGTCATCCGGAAATACTTTCGGGTACTCACTCACTACTGGCACCTCCCCCACACCCTTCTTTTCCTTCTTAGCATCTAGCACAAAAGCTAAATATCCCAGACATCCATTTCCCAAACACCGCCTAGCTTTCAACAACGAAATCAAACATGACTTCCTATCCCGGCGATCTCCGTAAATTACCACTTCTTTCTTATCGGGCAAGACAATACGGATCATCTTCTTATTACAAACTATGTTAGCGTCATTATCCGCTAACCAGTCCATTCCTAAGACTACATCAAATTCCCCCATTCCCATAGGATACAACCGTAATGGAAATAGATGACCATCCACGTCTATGCTACAACCCTCATAGACCTCCTTCACCCAGACTCGACTATCATCTGTTATCTCTACTTCAAACCCCAAATTCAACCTCTTGGGTTTCACTTGCAATTTTTGAATAAACTTGGGCGACACAAACGAACGGTTGGCCCCCGAATCAAATAATACTTTAGCGAGAAACGAGTCTATAGGAAAGGTACCTGTTACCACATCAGGCGTGTTCACCGCCTCCTCCGCAGACATGCGGAAAGCCCTCGCCCTCGCGCGAGTCGGCTCCACCTTCCTCTCCTCATTCCTTCCTCCGCTAACACCGCCTCCACTCCCAGCATAACCTTTCTTCAATTGCGGGCAATCCCACTTGACATGATCTGAGGATCCACACTGAAAACATGACCTGGAACTGCGACAATCCCAAGCCATATGTCCTGATTTTCCGCACTTGTAACAACCGTCTTTGTCAGCCAAACACTCCCCCTTGTGCATTCGGTTGCACTTACCACAAGACTTCTCCCCTGATCTGGGCCCCACCCGCAGCTCGGGTCTAGGCGCACCTGACCTTTTTCCGTCTCTGGTTGGTCCTTCCCACTTTCGCTTGTCTCCGACCCTCTCGGTTAACTGTCTAGCTTTTTCCTTCTCAGTGAGTTCCGCGGTATCCACAGCTGCCTGGAAAGTAGACGGACCCTTCACTTGTACCAACTCTCTAATACCGCCTTTCAGCCCGTAAATGTACCTCTCGATCCGTCTTTCTTCAGTAGGTACGTACAACTCAGCAAACCGAGCCTTCTCGATAAACCTTGACGTGTATTCCTGAACCGACATGGACCCTTGCTCCAAACCCAGAAACTCTTCCTCCAATTTCTTAACCGCTGCCAAAGGGCAAGACTGTGCATTGAATCTTCTAACAAACGTTTCCCACGACATGCCCTTAGCTACCTCTGATCCCCTTCCTCCGGTTTCGACATCCCACCAAAAGATCGCCTCAGATTTCAGCATCGATCTTGCAAACATCACCTTATCCTCCTCGGCGCACTTACTAGTATCAAACGCCAACTCCATCTCGCGAATCCACTTCACAGCCAGAACGGGGTTGCGTTCTCCGTTGAACGTTGGAGGTTTGCACGACACGAAAGTTTTAAACGAACACCCTTTCACTGCTTTCGGTTCAGAGACAACAATTGGAGTTGTCATCGAGTTGTTGCCGATCTCAGTCCGGGGTTCACTACCTTCCTCGGTCTTCTTTTCAGTACCACTTTTACTTGGTTCTCCAGATGCAGTCTTATTCTGATTATCCAACACTGCATTCAAGGTCTTTTGCAGTTTATCCATTTCAGCTGTGAACTTACCCAGACAAAAATAAAGCATGCAAAACATAATCACTGAAACAATCCCATAAACGGGTCCCAAAGTTCTTACATAAGTCTCAAAATTCAGGTTGGCGGAATCAACCTATTACACAACTGAGAATTTGCTAGAACTAAAAGATAATAGTGTCACTGGTTCTACTGCTTCTATCTTCTAACTGCTCTGTTCACCTGCTAGAGCCTTTCGCTACCTGCTTTCCTGAAAGGGTTTTAATTTGAAAAGAGCGAGGGTTAGACCATGAGGTCTAGTGAGTCCCTCATGACAGTTCTCAAAATCATTTAAAAACTTTTCATAACTTTCAAATGTATACAAGACTTTCAATAATAAACTTTCACATAGCTGAACAACAAAATCTTTCACGGATAAATCCGCTCCCGTAAATGGCACCCTGAAGCCACCCGAGGGTGACAACGAGCCAATATCACGCTGCCTTACTGGGACTTATTCCCATGGCATAAACGGAACCTCCCCCCGACGTGAGTACTGGCGGAACCTCCCCCCGACTTAGCCAATTTACGTCTACACAATGTATGCATACATCTCGCATAAAAACTTTAAACAACTTTCATGAAATCAAAGCATAAGAACAAAACATGGTATTTCTCATCATGTATTCACTTTAGAAAAGCACGTTAAAAGACACGTATTTTAGTTAGAAAAGCTCACCTGGTACGCTTGTTTGCTCTTCCCTACTCTGCTCTTTACTTCCAAATTGACTACCTGAACGAAGGGACAGATTTATAAGCTGACTAGAACTATCCGAACACTTCTCACTTGCCACCCTACTCTTTTCCGGACATCACTGCTTTTCCGGATAACCACGCTTTCTGGACACACTGAGGTTACCGGACAACTTATAGTCTCCGGACGATTAACCTATCCGGATGGCACACTTATCCGGACGACTAAACTTATCCGGACAACACAATATCCGGACACCTTCTACAACCCGACCAAGAACTATCCGGACACTCACCCGGACACCTTCATACTTGAAGGTTTCCGGACGAACGCTGGACGAGTTTAATGGTTGGAAATCCTAATACAAGCCTCTTAAACCCCAAGATAAGCCAATAAACTATCACTAAATGATCTGTAATCGATTTCCCATCAGTTTCATTATCAAAACGCATTTAACGAAGATTAAAACTCTCTATAGGCCTCAAATGACTTAGAAAAGCTAAAACCCACCAAAACTCAGAAATCAGCAGATTAAACTTGAAAGGAGTTATGGATTAGAGATTACCTTAGAGATTACTTGCAGATCACGAATTCCAATCCTTCCATTCCTTCTGAAATTGAACTTGATGATTCCTTTCTTCCAAAAGCACACAAAACATTTAAGAACCCTACTCTCCTTTCTCTCCTCAAATTCAGCCGTCAACAATCAATTTCAGCATTAGAATGTTCTTTCTAGGGGTTTGTGCCTTTAAATACCCTATCCCAAACTTACCAAATAGCCCCTCAACTTTTGCTCTTATTAAACTTTCCTTACAAGTGTTAAACTAAACCGATTCGGTCACGGTCGTTACAGAGGTAGAGGGAAGCGACGACTGGCGATGCTGCGGTAGAGGGAAACGACGGTCGGTGATGGTGAGGCACATGATATCAACGACCGGTGGTTTGAGAGGAGTGGATTTGTGGGTTTGAGGGTTTTCTAGAGAGGGTGGGAAATGGGTTGAGTGAATGAGGGGTATGGTGTGTCTTCTGAACAACTGAATGTAAAGGACTGTTATTTTTTAGCTGAGTGATTCAGCCACTGGCTGAGCGAATAAGCCACAGCCGAACGGTTATTCATGGCTGAGCGAATAAGCCATATAGGCTACACAGCCCATTAAGCCACAACCGAACAACCCCTTAGCTCAATAAGAGAATGATACATGTGAGACATAACAAAAAGAGGGGGAGGTACTTTTGTCAGAGAAAGAGATAAGGTTGTTCGCCATAATCTATGTTCACGATGTCCTTTAGGGTGCGTTTGGTACGCAGACATGATAAAACCGGATAGGACGGGACAGGACAAAATAGAACAGGACATGACAATTGTTCAACGTTTGGTAGACAGAACTGGACAGAACAAAACGAATAACATTAGATAAAATACAATAAATAAAATTTAAGAAATGAATAAAATATAAAATAGAACGTGTATCTGATGTTTTAGAAGAGAATTATATTTTATTTTGAGGTTATATTGGTAAAACATAAGTCTGTTCCACCTTGTTCTATGGGGTGGGGGTGCCTGTTCCACATAATAGTTATGCCAAACATGGGACAGTGATCTCTGTTATGTTATGTTTAGTGTACCAAACGCACTCTAAATTTACTATTTATTATTGTTATTGATATAAATATAAATATAAATATAAATATAAATATAAATATAAATATATATAGGCTCACTATTTTGTAAACTTTTTTTCGTGTAAACTTTGGATTTCATGGGTTTTTTAATGAAATTTTTTCATGAAATTGCTTATTTTGATGAAATTGTTTCATATCATTCCTTTATTGATGAAATTGTTTCATATATTTGTGTTTTTTATGTAGTTTCATATATTTTTTTTCATTTCTATGAAACTTTTTCGTTTTACATAAAAAAACACAAATATATGAAACAATTTCATTAAGAAATGAATGATATGAAACATTTTTATCAAAATAAACAATTTCATAAAATAATTTCATCAAGAAAAACTATGAAATCCAAAAGTTTGCAAGTTTACACACATTTAGCAGTTTACATTTTATTATCCCTCTCTCTCTCTCTCTCTATATATATATATATTGTTAGGTTCATTTGAGAAGTCTAAATATTTTAAGAAATAGAGAAGTGATCGTGACTCTTCGATTAAATGCGCTGATTTTGAACACGGAAGGGTATTTTGGTAATTAGTCATCCCGTTTACAAAAAACATGGGCTGAGTTCATATATGAATCTGTGTGATTCACATATGAACTATACGTTCATATATAAACCTTTGTAATTCACATATGAACTCTTTATAACTAATTCATATTTGAATCTTGTGATTCATATATGAACCTTTGTGTTTCATATATGAAACTAATTAATTGTAGGTTCATATATGAATCAGTTGAACCAATTAACTGATTCATATATGAATCTTTGTGTTCATATATGAACCTTTGTAATTTACATATAAACTTTTTTTAACTAATTCATATATGAACCTTTGTGTTCATATATGAACCTTAATGATTTATATATGAATTTTTTTAACTAATTCTCATATGAACAAATTAACTGATTCATATATGAATCACAAAGATTCATATATGAATTAGTTAAAAATATTTTATATGTGAATTACAAATGTTCATATATGAACACAAAGGTTCATATATGAATCACACAAATTCATATATGAACCTGTCCCGCGTATTTTTTACGAAACTACCTTAACTACCCCTGAGCGTCGTTTATTAATTAATGTGGACGCGCGCATTAATCAGGTGTAACGCGAATTTCTTGACCGTGGATTATTTAATCCAATGGATATGATCACTTCTCTATTTCTCAAAATATTTAGACTTTTCAATTGAACCCTTCCCTATATATATATATATATATATATATATATATATATATAGGAGTGAGTTCAAATGAAAACTCAAATTCAATTGTAAACGTGAGGACAAACCACAACCGTTGATTAATAATCTGGTGAAGAGATCAATGGCAAAAAAACACGGTGGCAATTTTGTAAATAAGTTGAAAACTCTGTCCATGGCTTAATGAATATTTAGCGCGCAGGGGTAAAATTGGAAATATGAGAATCAGCTCCTATTTTTGTTGAATTTTTATTTTCTTTTTAATTAAAAAACTTTTACCCCCTTAAATTTTAAAATAAATTATCTCAAAAATTACTAACATTTTAATCAAACAAATTACATCAAAAAAACGAGAATTTCGTGCTCTTCGATATGACATCCATCATGATATAGTTTTTTTTTTCGATTTAACCGTTTTTACGTGAAATCGTGTATATGTGTTATATTCAGACTGAATATAACGCATATACACGATTTCACGTTATAACACATATTCAGACTGAATATAACACATATTCATCACTCACGTCTTCTTTTGTTCACATCTATTGCTGCATTCTTTCACATTGCATATACATGCCACACATGCATACTAAGGCCATTCTCCCTTAACCATCTGTGTTGTTCATCGAATATTGTTGCTGTTATTATCCATCTTTGGTTTTCTTGGTGACATACATATCAATACATCGCATGAATTTTTTTGATTTGGTTATTGTTCAACTACCGCTAGCCTCATATTTTTCAGCTACATCTCGGTTTGAAGAACTTGATCATCACGTGATATCATATACTACATATTAGGTTTTACCACACAATTATTGGTCGTGTTTATCGCATGGTTTTATGTGTTATATTCAGTCTGAATATGTGTTATATTCAGTCTGAATATGTGTTATATTCAGTCTGAATATGTGTTATATTCAGACTGAATATGTGTTATATTCAGTCTGAATATGTGTTATAACGTGAAATCGTGTATATGTGTTATATTCAGTCTGAATATAACACATATACACGATTTCACGTAAAAAACGGTTAAATCGAAAAAAAACTATATCATGATGGATGTCATATCGAAGAGCACGAAATTCTCGTTTTTTTATGTAATTTGTTTGATTAAAATGTTAGTAATTTTTGAGATAATTTATTTTAAAATTTAAGGGGGTAAAAGTTTTTTAATTAAAAAAGAAAATAAAAATTCAACAAAAATAGGCGCTGATTCTAATTTGACGAAAATACCCCTAAAGCTAAATTTTAGGAATGGCTTAAATATGGCTGTGATCAATGGACGAGATTTGTCCTCATGTTTACAATTGAATTTGAGTTTTCATTTGAACTTTTCTCTCTCTCTATATATATATATATATATATATATATATATATATAACTTAAAAATTATAGAATGACCAATTTTTCCCTTGTGTGGGGGAACGTGATGCACAAAGCGGACTCAGGGGGTGTTTGGGATTGCTTATTTTTTTGACTTAATTAATTGCTTATTGTTTTTTCTCACCATAAATAAGCTATTTTTAGTGTTTGGATTGGAATAAAGAAAAATGCTTATGACTTTTCTCAACCACAAATAAACTGTTTTTGATAAGTTAATTCATTCTAACTTATTTGAAACTGCTTATAACTTATTTGTACAAATTATATTTTTACCCCCAACTCCTTCTTAGCACGACATAAGTTAATAAACACTTTTAAAAATAAGCCTAAGTTTTTTAAATGAGCAATCCCAAACACCCCTCAAAAGTAACATAGTGAACTCAAAGAAACATTTTGGTATATGAAACACCAAATAAGGACCACCAAAATAATTAATGAATTTTAAACACTAAAACCCAAAAACAGTCAAAGCACATGGGCCAATGAAAATTACTCATTTATTTTCCAAATTTGAATTTTTTCAGGCTCCAATTTCTCATAATTTTTCTTTCATTATGGATAAATTTTTTACTAAATATGTAGGAGAGAAAAAAAAAACATAACATATACTTGATTTTTTTTTCTATTTTGAGAAAACTGTTGGATATCAAATATTTCTTTCATGATATTTTTAAATGGAATGAAAAAAAACTATAACTAAAATCTCAAAAGATATTATGTTTAATTTCAATAGCACTAAAAAAATTACATTTAATTTCAAGAGATTTTATATTTTGAAGATTACAATATTAATCATATTGTTAAAAAAAAATAGTTTTTTATTCTTATTACCCATATGAATTTTTTGAAATTAAATGTTTAGAAAGGAGAAATGTTTTTTTTATGAATTATATTAAATATTTTAATAATATAATTAATATTGTAATTTTCAAAATAAAGAAGTTGTTGGGGATACACTAAAATGTAACTTGATGTTTTTTCTTCATTTCCCAATATTTGTGGGAGATACTCTAATTCAAGGCTAAGGCCATTCGTACCCCAGGTTCACAACCTGTTGAACCCTCTGCGTCACATCAGTTTTCCACTTTGAACCCTCTTGAACCTTTTTGAACCCACAAATCCCGTACCCCAACCTTTTGAACCTCTTGAACCCACATGCCACCTCATCTAATTTTTTAATAAAAAATCATAACATTCATAAAAATAAAAATTACAAAATAAAATTAAAAATTACAAAATAAAAAATAAGAGATGTACCATAAATTAAATAATTAACTATAAGGGTATGAATTTTAAATATAAAAAATATTTTTTATGTTGTGTATAACTGTATATGATATATATTAAAATATATAAATCCAAAAAAATTAAGATTGTGCTCATTTCGAACGTATCGAAGAGACGATTATAATGGTGTAATTTGTTAAAATTAAAACGTATTTTTTTAACGTATTTTAGTTAATAAACGATTATATGTGTTAAATGTAAAATTAAAATAATGAAACTAAAAGGTATAAAGTAAATTTAGTAAATAAGTATAGGAGTTGAAAGTGTAAATTTGAATTAAAAATCATTAAATTTTGTAACCTTTCATGCGGCTTCACTTTGCTTCCAACGGGTTCTAGAACCCGATTGCCTGAACCCGCACCAAACACCCGTTGAACCCGCTGGTTGTGTACCCCTTACCCGCCAACTCGCTGGTGCCACCTCAGCCCAACCCTTGCCCTTACCCGCTCGAGTACGGAAGGCCTAAGGGGTTGTTTGGTTGATTTTCAAATAGGTCATACAGCGATAAAGTTGTTATGGACTAATCTGTTTGTTTAGATTGTGAAGTTTTTTGTTTGTAAAGGTTTCATAAATGGAAGAAACATGTTTTTTAATTAGGAGATACATGTTTAGAAAAAACTTGAATTCCTGCATAAACTTCTCCCAAAAAACTTACTGAATAAACCAATTTTATATATCATTAAACCACTAACAAACAGTTATTTATAAGTTATAACTGACCGAATAAGCTATAAGTCTATTAAACTGCTAACAAACAAACCTTAAGTTGAGAAAAAGAGAAATTGACTCAAATAACATTTTACACCTTTAAATTAGCCCCCTAGTCGGACATCTTTCACTTTTACCAAAATGTCATTGCAGGCAACTTCCAGAACAAAGTCCGCAAAATTGTAGACCTATATCCGAAATTTTCAACTCAAGGTCCACAAAGAAAGAAAAATTGACCAGAATTTTTTATTTACTTTTTTATAGATTTTGTAGACGTAATGACGTTTTAGTTAAAATGAAAGAGAATTTGATAGGAGATCAATGTATTGATGTGAAATTGCTAGTTGGTCAATTCTCGTAAAAAATAGGGATGTTCATTGGTTGGGTTAATCGGGCTAAAGACATTTGAACAACTCAATCCAATGTTGACGGTTTAAATATTTTCAACCCAATGTTGACGGTTTAAATATTTTCAACCCAACCCAAACAAAAGTGCAAACAAACCCAACTCAACACGTTCGGGTTGATCGAGTCATATTTAAACAAAGTAAAACCAACATTGAGAACATCGTCATATAAGGATCAATATAGATTACTTTTGTCATATTGATTATCAGTCATAAAAATAAGAAAAATTTCTTTGAAATATGATTAATCATTCAAGAGAATACAAGAGTTGTCAAATATTCAGGTAACATATAATTTTCCAATGATATTTTATTTTTATTTTTTTGGGAAGAACGTCCTAGGCTACGGCTAGACTAATCCTTTGGCAAATTATAAATGTAAGACATCAGCCCTGATTAAACCTCAGTGGCCACAATTGTTGTGTACGCCTGGATTAGAATCCTGGACAGATGGGATATTCCACCACATCCCCCAGTGCCTTAACCAGTACGTCACAACCCTTGTGGTTATTTTCCAATGATATTCTCTTACAAGTAAGTTTAAAGAAGCCGCTAAAACTTTTATCCGGTTATCGGGTTGACCGAGTTACTTTGGACCAAACCCAATATCAACCCATTATATTCGAGTTGTCCTAATTTTATATCAATTATATGTCAGGTTATTTCAGATTGAATTTTTTTCGGATTGGATGACCGAGTTGGTCGGATTGATCGGTTTTTTAAACACCCTACTTAATATATATATATATATATATATATATATATATATAAAATCAAATAAGGAGGGGGAATTTGTTAGAGCATCTCCAACAGGTTCTCTAAAATGGAGAAAAACACTTTTTTGTTCTCTAAAATGCTCCAACAGGTTATCTATCCCATTCTCTAAAATAGAGAACAATGAGAAAAATTCTCAATATAGAGAATTCTCTATATGCCTAAAAAAAGTGAAAAGAAGAGAGAGAAATATTATTTTAATGGATTTAAGAGTTTATTTAAAAGTTAATTTGATTGTTAAAAAGTTTGTTAAAGTATATTGAATATTTTAATAATATAAGTAATGATGGGTTCTCTAAAATAAAGAAACTGTTGGAGTTGAAAATTTTTTGTTTTAGAGATTTTGACTTTTCATTCTCTATTTTAGATAATTTATAGAGAAGCTGATGGAGATACTCTTAAGTGTGCAATCCTACACACACTACTCTGCCATATCATCAATACTCCATTGTTTTACACGTGTCACACTCCTGCTGCCACCCTGTCATTTTCTCACTTTTTCATTTCCTCCAGTTTTGTCATTATCTGTCTTTTCTACATGATAATCCATATTAGTACAGTAGTCGTACACACATATCATAACCCCCTTTCTCTCTCTAAAACAGATTTTATCTCTCACTTTCTCTCTCTATACGTATACCCCCTCTCTCTCTCTCTATCCATATATATAGCCATGTGAGTGTAGTAGCCATTGATGTGTGTTCAGGAAAAACAGAGAAACTTACATTCATTAATGGAGGATAGTAATGGCGGAAGCTTGGCCGTCAACGGAGGTGAGTTTACGGCGGAGAACGGTGGCGAGGAGGTTGAGAGCATGGTGACGTGGCTGTTCTCGATGGATAATGACGACGACGACGACGACGACGGTGACGCGACGGATCTGTCGAAGGTTCTGGAAGCTACGGCGGAGAAGACGTTTCCGATGAAGGTGAAGATCATCGACAATCCTCCGTGCTGGCATCCGTTGATTTTCCAGACGGCGGCGTGTTACGTTACGATTAACGGAAATGAGGAGTCGTGTGGTTCGTCGTTTTCGGATTCGGATACTTCGTATATGGCGGGGATAAGTGGTGGTGGTTGGGGTTTGGTGGTTGGAGATGGTGGCGCGTGGGATGGTGTGATGGAGGAGGCGCGTGGGTGGATAGAATCGGAGGAGTGTTTGGTCAATGGTTCGACTGGTGGTTACTGTGACGATGACATGCTGGCGAAATTTCTAGGTGATGGTTTTGTCCAGGTGAGTGGCGGTCACGCGCCGGTTTAGGGTTTTGGGGGTTTAGTTAGGGTTTTGAAATTTGGGGATTTGCAGGTGGGAAATTTGTACAAATTTTGACATAGAATGAAATGTGAAAAAGAAAAGTTAAAATGAATGATATTTGTTTGTTTCTGTTGCATATGAATTTGCATGTTATTAGTTTCGGTAGATTTGAAAGCATGTAGGTTGCAGGATAGAACAGAACAGTTGTTCGGTATTTGATAGACAGAACTGGACAGAACAAAACAAATAACATTAGATAAAATACAATGAATAAAATTTAAAAAATGAATACAATATAAAATAGAACGTGTATTTGATGTTGTAAAAAAAAATTAGATTTTATTTTGAGGTTATATTGGTAAAACATAAGTATGTTTTATCTTGTTCCATGGAATGGGAGTGGAACATGCTTGTTCCACTTTATTTCATCTTATTGTTGTTTGTTCCACATAAAAGTCCCGTCAAACATAGAACAGTGATCCCTGTTTTGTCATGTCCAATGTACCAAACGCACCCGTAAGAACAGCCTATTTTTGTGAGACGAACGAGACTATAAAATAACATTAAATTATTTAGCAAACATGATAAAAGTATAAAAAAAAATCGAATATTCATAGCAAAAATACCTTTTATGGTTTGTTTCTATGCCTTGATGTTTTGTTTTGAAGATTCAATATATTTCTGTGTCGGAACCCAATTCATTTTAGATATTTACAGTTTTTTTTTGTTAAATCTATAGTAATATTATATACACCAAATTAAATTTTTATATATATTCTTTCTATTTAATTAGGCTCCTATCTTTGATATATATAAAATTAGACTCTATCTGTAATCTGTATACCGCTAGATCATTAACCATTTCGTTATTACTTTAAAATTGTCGATTAACATGAATGGCCTTTTAAAAGTTCGCCAAAATTAATATGATATCAGTTTACGATGTATTATATTTTTGTTTATAAAATAAATGCAACATTTAATAATATATTTTATTATTTGCCAACTTCACTTTTACAACTAAATTCTCATTTTAGTCGGAGTTTATGTAAATGTCTTACACATCTATTTTTTATTTTTAAAAAAATATAAAAGCAAATTTTATTGCAAATGTGGATCCTTATGCAATATTAAGTTAGAGTTATTTTTTCTTCTTTAATCTAAAAATCGAATTTACGTAAATACGTAAGGTATTTATGTAAACTCTGACTAAAATATGAATTCAATTGAAAAGTGATTAAAAAGTGAATTTAATTGAGAATTTATCATTATTTTCTCTTCCGTTTCCTTTCCTTTTATCTTCTAAAAACGTTTCGAGAACACGAGTTTTTTTTACTTTCCTCCCTTTTCCCTCATTTTCCTTTCGTTTCCTTCGTAGAATGAGTTTCGAGAACACAGCGTTATAGTAATTGAAGGATTACTTGATATGCATAAGTCGGCATAGAAATCCACGT
Source organism: Saussurea involucrata (assembly GCA_033807775.1). Lineage (NCBI taxonomy): Eukaryota > Viridiplantae > Streptophyta > Magnoliopsida > Asterales > Asteraceae > Saussurea > Saussurea involucrata. The sequence continues at coordinate 156,866,967 of CM066314.1, read as the reverse complement.
GTATCCAAAAAGATAACGACGAGTTTTTTTTATCGTAAGAGAATGTCGGAGTATATGATACTAGAAAATAGCATATCAGATTAATGTCTTCTATTTTTATTTATTTATTTATGTGATATTCATATCTAATGTATGAGCTTCAATTATGAGAGGCAAAAAGTTGTTGAAAATTTATTGGACCTCTCAACAAATTTTTGGATCTTATTAGTGGGCATAAATAAATGTGTGCAACTTGAAATCTTAGTCCACTTGTCTTTTTCAATAATGTTTGGTCATTCAATGACCAAATTCATGATAAACATGATCTATAATGTCCAAATAGTGGGTTTGGTTAGCCACCACCCATACCAAATTTGATTTATGAGATTTATTTCTTTTCGGGTCAGCTTATAAGTGTACTGATTAATCTTTTAAACCATCGTAAATGGTTTGAAGTTATTGAAGATGAACTTTCATGGTCATAAGGGGTTTGGCAATCTTGGATTTGAACCCGGTGAAAGTGAAGAGATTTCATTTTGAATGAGAACCGATCGAACAAGGCAAGAATCTTGAAGAAAACAGTTTTTTGTCTACCAAAAAAACAACTCCAGATCTTGGAACACTGACAAGCACCAATTATCTTGAGACAGAGAAATATGGGAAAAGCCGATGAGCTTTATACGGAAAACAACTTTATTGATTGTTTTCGGTAGAAAAGAACATGAAGATAGAGATGTTTGCTAATTTTGGAGATTTCATGAAAGTGGTTCACACAGTGAAACAGTAAATTAATAATGAATTGGAAAAAAAAGGCATGGATGTACACATTAGAGGTGACAATTTGGTACCAACTTAAAACAAAATATGTGTACAAATCGTACAAATTAAATTGGTACCAAATACAATTGATTTCTAATATTGTACCAGATATGCAAAATTGGTTGGTACACAAAATTAGAAGTCGCGTACCACGTAGCACTGGGGTACCGATTTACTTATTATTTATTAATTAAATTAACTATTAAGAATAGTTATTAACTTTTAGGTTTTGTAGTGCTGACTTTTTTGATTGGATATTTGACTATTTGCAAGTTTTATTTCTAGCGATTAAAAACATTAAACATGATTTTGTATTACCTGCAAACTCAACTCAAAAATGTCACTTCAAGTTTCAACAAAATGACTATTTTTTATATATGTAACTTGACGTTGGTACAAAGTCGGTACCAACATGTACCAATCGAAAGAAGTTGGTTAAGTTAGTACCAAGTACAGTAATTGGTATGCGTTATAGAATTTTATGTGTCAATTATAATTGGTTGATACACATGTTGGAGAAAAACTTGGTACCATATCAAGTCCACCCCTAGTGTGCATCTTGAATTCATGATAGTCCTCTTTAAAGCATAGGGAATGAGTTTTTTCTTTGGTGATAACATGAGGAAAAATACATTTATTTACCTATTTCTATCATAATGACTGAAACTTTAACAAATTCATGCATGTGAAAAGTGATTGAAAAGTTCATGAAAGTGACTCAAAGTGAGGATAAAGATGAATATTAATGTAGATGAAGGTCCGTGTTTTTTGTCAGCCATCAATTGAAGGTATTTGAAGGTCCAAAATTTTTTAGTTGTCAACTCATCCAAATGCTCAAACGTGTTCACACCATTCTCATGAAAGCTGTTATTCTCACAAGATCCTAGGTGTAAATGTGTGTAAAATCGTTTGTTATAATTCATGTCTTGTAGATGCAACAACCATTAGCATAGACGAACTTTAAATGTCATAATTGAAATTTTATCGAATCGACCCTTGCACGGTCTTGATATACTTAAATATACAAATTTGATATCCCAACTTATACCAAACAAAGTGAACAAGCTAAGCCCTGAAAGGGCATATACCAACAACTTAATCTCTATGTTCGCAGAGCATAACAATATAACATAGTTGGTTATGGGATTGTATACTTGTATGAACGAATGATGGTTCGAGTCCAATAAACGTAGTGTGAGAGTTACAATTTCTTTAAGGACTCCACTCATCGTAAACACTAGGCGCTTATGTCAGCCGCCTAGGGGGCGTTGTCAGTGGATGATCCATTATTTTTTATGATGGGACGAAACTTGGGATATGTGTCTTGACGGGCGTAGGAACAATAAGTTTGAGTTAAAAAAGAATTGGGGTACTTTTATGATTTTGATTGGGTCGATTTTATCCCTGTTCTTCATGTGAACCCGCATTGGCCGTTGTGTATCTGATTCACGCTCTTGGATGGGGGTGGATTGGCTCTAGGGTTGTCAATTACAAACCACTCGCACAAACAAACTTCGCTTTAGCACAAAAGCTCGATAAACACCACAACATAAATATAAACCATGTGCAATTGAACCAACCATATTCCTTCAATGAAACCAAAAATCAAAGGTCACATTGTAGCCAACAATAGATCCACAATCTTTTTTGCATTCTAAGTACATTAATATATCTATCCATACATCCACCCATACATACATACATACATCCATACATACATGTATGGATCCATTGATGAATATATGTGACTTTTTAAAAAAGAATATGTGATTTTTTAGATGCTCAAACCTAACATTTATCACCGGCTTTCGATTATATTCGCGTGTACGACCAATTTTTCGTTAAATTTAAACTTGGGAAACAATATGGATCATCAAAAGCAGTCCAACTTTCCATTCACATGATCGGCCCATTGGATCGGGCTTAAGCCCAGAATATAGAAACAACAATACGTTTCCAGTTGGTCAAAGCCCATATAGCCCAACTCTAATAGTATCTATAAGCTTAAGCCCATATATTATGTACTAATTAGTTATAATTGGTATATAAAATTTTATATTATATACCAACTAATTATATTTTTACCAACTAAATTGGTACCAATTTTATTCGGTTGGTACATGTTGGTATACCAACATCTCGCAAAAGTTGAAGTCACAAATTTATTTGTACCAACATGTTTATCAGTTAGATCTATGTGCACTAAAACTATCGAGCATGCAAATAAAATGATGATATGTGGCGTACCACTTATTCCTACATATACAAACATTCAAATAACAACAAGATATTACAAGCTTTCAGTAATAAGAAAGAAGATAAGGAAAAACAAGTTAAGAGAGAAAGTTCATATGTGAATCATTGGAAAAGAAGTAATTACGTTTTTTGTCCCTGTGGGTTGTTAGAAATTTATATTTTCGTCCCTATATTTTGAATTACGACTGTCGCAAAAGTTGAAGTTACAATTTTATTTATTTCGACATCTTTACCAACAAGGTCTAGATGCACTAAAACCATCGAGCATTTAAATAACATGATGATATGTGTTGTGCCACTTATTTCTACATATACAAACATTCAAATAACAACAAGATAATACAATCATTCAGTAATAGTCTAATGCAAGCAACCAACGTTGAACCGTTGAGGTGTGGACGAGTTACTAAGGTTGTTAAAAATCAAAATATGTTGTATTATTGATTGAACTTTAATTAAGTAACAATTAAAAAAAGTTGGTACGATACGATATCACCGTGGTATAGTACTACCAACCAATTAAGCTGATACCAATTTAAATACGAAAATTGGTTGGTTTGTATTAGTACAAGCACCCTAGATTTTTTTCAAGAGTAAATTATGTTTTTCATCCCTGTGATTTATTAAAACTTACGGATTTCGTCCCTATGGTTTTAAAATTTCAGCTTTCATCCCTATGGTTTGCAACTCATTTTTATTTTCGTTTCTGAGGCTAATTACTGCTTTTAAGTTCGAGGACTAAATTATAAATGAATTGTAAACCACAGGGACGAGCAATCAAGTTTAAACCATAATGACGAAAATAGTAATGAACTATAAACCATAGAGATGACAATCGTAATATCAAAATCACAGGGACAAAAATAGAATTTTTCAACAAACAATAGGGACGAAAAACTTAATTTACTCTCTTTTCAATGATTCAGATATGAACTTTCTCTTAATTTTCTTTCTTATCTTCTTATAATATTAAAACATTTTTATATAATCCGTTTTCTACAATCTATTATATATATAGACGAAGGATTGTGTAAGAAGTTGTGGTTAACGTGATAAGCATGAGAAGTGGACCTGAACCGTTGATCACTTTTAATCTCATGCTCTCTCATGAATTGCGCTTTAGAAAGGAATTGATCTAGTGCATATCTGTGCATCTCATCCTAATGTGCATCAATTTTCTCATTCAACGGTTGATAACCACATCTCATGCTTCTCGCCACCGTAACTCAACCCTATATATATATATATAGGGGTAGGTTCAAACGAGAACGCTAACTATTTAAGAAAACACGAGAACAACCGTTAATATACAAAATCATACATGATTTACGTACAAAATCATATATGATTCACGCGACTTTGCCTTGCGACTTAAGTCGCGGCCAAAGTCGCATGCGTCCAATTTTTGCCATTAATGTAAAATCACATGTGATTCTACACATGGTTTGCTGTTCTCGTATTTTCTTAAATAATTAACGTTCTCGTTTGAACCTTCATATATATATATATATATATATATATATATAGGGAAGGGTTCAATTCGTAATATCAAAATCACAGGGACAAAAATAGAATTTTTCAACAAACAATAGGGCCGAAAAACTTAATTTACTCTCTTTTCAATGATTCAGATATGAACTTTCTCTTAATTTTCTTTCTTATCTTCTTATAATATTAAAACATTTTTATATAATCCGTTTTCTACAATCTATTATATATATAGACGAAGGATTGTGTAAGAAGTTGTGGTTAACGTGATAAGCATGAGAAGTGGACCTGAACCGTTGATCACTTTTAATCTCATGCTCTCTCATGAATTGCGCTTTAGAAAGGAATTGATCTAGTGCATATCTGTGCATCTCATCCTAATGTGCATCAATTTTCTCATTCAACGGTTGATGGTTACATCTCATGCTTCTCGCCACCGTAACTCAACCCTATATATATATATATATATATAGGGGTAGGTTCAAACGAGAACGCTAACTATTTAAGAAAACACGAGAACAACCGTTAATATACAAAATCATACATGATTTACGTACAAAATCATATATGATTCACGCGACTTTGCCTTGCGACTTAAGTCGCGACCAAAGTCGCATGCGTCCAATTTTTGCCATTAATGTAAAATCACATGTGATTCTACACATGGTTTGCTGTTCTCGTATTTTCTTAAATAATTAACGTTCTCGTTTGAACCTTCATATATATATATATATATATATGTATATATATGGAAGGGTTCAATAGAGAAGTCCAAATATTTAGAGAAATAGAGAAGTGATCTTGGCCATTTATTCGGTCAAGATCGGCGGCTTTGACCGAGAAGCAGCGGATAATTACTCGTGTGGTCTGCACAAGATAGAAGGGTAGTTTCGTAAAAAATACACGGTTTGAGTTCATATATGAATCTGTGTGATTCACATATGAACTATACGCTCATATATGAACCTTTGTAATTCACATATAAACTCTTTTTAACTAATTCATATATGAATCAGTTAATTTGTTCATATGAGAAGTAGTTAAAAAAATTTCATATATGAATCACAAAGATTCATATATGAACACAAAGGTTCATATATGAATTAGTTAAAAAAATTCATATATGAATCACAAAGGTTCATATATGAACACAAAGATTCATATATGAATCAATTAATTGGTTCAACTGATTCATATATGAACCTACAGTTAATTAGTTTTATATATGAAACACAAAGGTTCATATATGAATCACAAGATTCATATATGAATTAGTTATAAAGAGTTCATATGTGAATTACAAAGGTTCATATATGAACGTATAGTTCATATGTGAATCACACAGATTCATATATGAACTCAGCCCGTGTTTTTTGTAAAAGTTACGAAATTGACCTTCTATTTTTGGAACAACCGCAACTTTTGACCAGTCAAAGCCGCAATTTTTGACCAATCAAAGCCGCAACTTTTGACCAATTATAACCGATCTTGACCGAATAAATGGCCAAGATCACTTCTCTATTTCTCTAAATATTTGGACTTCTCTATTGAACCTAAGACTCTCTCTCTCTCTCTCTCTCTCTCTATATATATATATATATATATATATATATATATGGGCGGGTTCAAATGAGGAGCGCATCAAAACGTGAGAACGTGAGGAGCAATTGACAGTTATGAATCACATGTGATTGGCAGTTGTGGATCACATGTGATTCACAACTGATCTGGAGGAGTAATTGACAGTTATGAATCACATATGATTTACAACTAAAATCATTAATGATCCGCGACTTGCACGCCTCGCGAACCACCTCGCGCCACTTTTGCGCGAATTTTCGAGTTAATCCGATTTTTTAGGGTTGTAAATCATATGTGATCAGAAGCATGAGAGTGCTCCTCACGTTCTCTTAAATTGATGCGCTCCTCACGTGAACCTTCCTCTCTCTCTCTATATATATCAATGTTTATTTTGTATTTTAACAAGTATAATGATTAGTTATTAGATAAAGTCACGAGTACGATAGTCAAAGACTTAAGGGTGTTTGGTTGGGGGTATTGAGGGGTAAGAAATGAGAATGATAATGAAATCTGATGTTTGGTTTAATATAATATAATGGACCCATAACCCCAACCCCATTAATTTTCATTTCTGACCAAATTGGGGGGAATGGAAATTTATTCTCGTTCAGTCATTTTTTCTCACGCGTCCCTTTATTTCTCGATGTTGAATGAAAATTATTTTTTTACTTTCATGTTGGACGTCACATATCTGTATTAAAAATATTATATAAAACATTTTTTATTAATTATATTGGTTTAACCAAACAACATCAATAAAATACTCATTCCTATTCTCATTCTCTTGCATTCCCATTTTCATTTTCATTCCTTAAAATGAACCAAACGCCCCCTTATTTACTCCGTCAAGTATTCATGATTCATTTGTGTTCTACAACGAATGTGATATATATATATATATATATCTATACATATAATAAATAAGTAACTAGCGTGCCACGTGTCGTCTTCTGGTGAGCCGACTTCAGTATTTTCCCGCCTAAACATGTATTGGGACGCAATTTACATTATAAGTTCAATTAGTACACTCACATTCACTCCTCCTAAATCTCTCCTTAATTCAAATTTTTTTAATTTATACGTTACATTTACCACCCTTTTAATTAGGTATGTAGTTTACTTTTAATCCCTTACTTTTTTATTTTTCATTTTAGACTCTTATCATATTAACATAAATAGTGTATATGAACTAAAATGCATTAAAAAAACATTTATATTTTTTACAAATTATACCATTATAATCGCTTCGTCAATATCTTAAAAATGAGCCAAATATTGAATATTTTTGGATTTAATTATATTAAATATCATAAATATATACGAATTAATGTGTCGTGATTAGTATGAGATTTGTTGAAATTAGTATGAGATTTGATACAAATAATCACTAAATTGTCGTGATTTTCTTTTTGCAATTTATATCAACTTTTACTTCAAAGTCGAATTCCTTCGACGAATATAATTCTATCAAATTCTATTCTGTCAACGAAACACCCTTAGAATTATCATAAGAGATTTAATTACTTGGAAAAAAATATCACTTATCAACTGAATTTTGGATTATGAGTTCGAACATTTTTCAAAAATATAAATATGCAAATATTTTAATATGTTATATTTAATTATTTATAGTTTCTTAATCATGATTATATTATTTCCTCTAATTTTAATTGAACTACATAATATCAGTTATCAACAGATGGTTAGTTAATGATATTTTCAAAGTCAATTTGTTATGCTTCTTGTCAATTCACTTTAAATTAATCTTTCATAATAGTTGATAAGTTTTCTGGCATAATTTATTTTTGTTAAATTACCCCGTGTAACACACGGTTCGAACCTAGTGTATATATATATATATATATTAAATAACACAGTAATCAAAAAGCAGAGAAACTCAAAATTATGAGTCTTAATGATATGATTTTAAACATATTCAAACTTATAGAGATTATAGAAATAACAATCTTCAATTACATAATCAAATACCAAGATTACATAAAGGAAACAAAAACACTGAACAACAACCCAACATTGATGACCGAATGGAGATCGACAAACAAGAGAATCGTTCCCATAAATAAATCAAGACGTGTATCGTGAGTGTTTATTATAATCAAATAACAGGTAAAATAATGTTCGATTTCAATATTATTTAACATATTATATTACTAGTAAAATAACTAATATAAAAACAATAACCAACACTAGTTGGTTACGAAAACGAGATGGGATCTAATTAGTCAATTTAAGAGGGACTCAAGATTTTGACTAATTGGCTTGATTAGGCTTTGATAATGATGCTTCACCTTAATTCCATATAATTATTACTAATTTAAGGATGTTTTATTTGATCTTTAACTACTATCACTTCACTAATATCCAAGACATTTACTATTAAAACCATGTTTGGTACAACCTCAACACTAACCTTTTATATCCTATATGTTATTTTTATATAATATGGATTAAAATATATAAGACTGTTACGTGCGATCTGTATCAAAGATTTTTATAATGATATTTCATTGATCAGGGTTACGGCACGTATAACCACTGTTCTAAAAGGCTCGCCGCGACAGTTGCCATGACGCGTCGTGGCTTAAGGCTCGTGTCTCACGCCACGTCATGTCTGTGGCGCGCCATGACCTGATGTGCGGTCTTTTGTAACACGATATTTGATTTTTCTTTACATTTTTAATGTTTTATTTGCTAGTTTTTTGGTATAAAACGTACTTTAACTTGTTTATTATCATTGACTCGTCGATTAATAGTACAAAACATATGTTTTTATATATAATAATATATATGATATAGAGATTTGTCGTCATAAGTCACGCATTGATAAACGTCATGACCTCGCCGTGGCTTCTAAGGCTTAAGGCTTGGCCTCGCCGCTACGCCACGCCTCACGCCATTTAGAACCTTGCGTATAACAGACAGTAGGGACTTCTAGAAAGTGATGAAAATTTTGACTGGATTTTAACGTACATTAACAAACCAATTTTGAACTGCATATTCAAGTATCATCCTGTAAAACCATTAAATATATGTAAATATAGAATAACATTTTTTAATATGGGTATTTTGGGTATTTACAATATTTGGGAACCACTATAATATTTTAAAGGGATATCAACTCTTTGCTTTATCTTTATTTAATTTTAAATTTGACCACTAATTATGTATTAATTTTACAAATGCACCACCTTTGAAGAAGATTTAGGTGGGGTTTCAAAATCTTGATATATTAGGTTTAACTATAACCATATTGTTTTCCATAATTTAATTATTTTTATTTAAAAATGACGAAACATTTTTCAAAGTAAGAATCAAGAAACCGGGATGATAGTGTTATCATCATATTTTATTTCGACTTGTGAATTTCATTCTCTTTAGAAAAACGACATTTGAAAACTATAAGTTGCATTTGTTTTTTGGAATGTGATAGTTGTGTGTATTTAACTATTTATGGGTTTGAGCAAACTGATATGTCACTTATCGGTGAAGAGTCTTGATCAAGAAAAAACATTGGTTACAGTAATTATATGATTAAAAATGATAAGGTGACGTTTCTCATGTTTTGCATATTTACAGTGTAGTACATAGTTTTATCTTATGATGTTCACTAAATTCATTTAGCGAGTTATTCAGTATCAATAATGTTGAATAATTTATTTTCCTTTCGTTTCTCGCATTAACAGCTAACTGATACATCACAAGATCCATCTCATCAACACTTACATACCACTACTTTTGCATAAAACACATTTTCAGATAGATGAAAATCAATATTCAATTCATATTTGACAATCAACCATCCTACACATCAATGGGGTAATAAAGATTTTGATACTTAGACTTGTTTTAATTAGTTCGTACCGAGAAATCATATCACAAGAATCAACCACCTCATCCACAATATCAACATATTTATGTAGATTTTTTGGATTATAACAAGCTATAGCACACTCCAAGGATAGTACAGTTGGTTCCAGGGTGGCATACGTGTAAAACATGTGACGATTTAAGTATGACACTTGTGATATGTGAGTTACAATTCGATTACGAACTGGGTTCCTTGTGGGCACCAGACTCCTAAGCCACCCAACTTGCGGCCCGTTGTGTAATTGATTTGGATATCCCATGATACTCTTGGGGCATGATGGTGTGGGTCGATTCTAGGGTTGCATGCTACAAACCTTGTATACAAGCAAGTTATAACAACAAAGAAACCAACTACATCATACACCATATCAACATACCGATGTAGATTTCTTGACTAGAATAATGTATAACATTAAAGGCATACGATATTTACATTTGGCTGCTAAATCAATATCTGACAAAAGCATCCTAAACGTCAAAAATATTAATAGAAATATCGCAATTACACCTTGTTCCGTTTAGACTGTACCTATATAAGTTTCTCACATAAGCATCAAGTACATCATCCACCATTTCAACATACATCTGTAGATTTTTTGCTTAAATCAAAGTATAGCATCAAAGACCTATGACATTTGATTTGACTTCAAAATCAACAAGTGACTCATATATATTTGACAAAACCATTCTAAACATCAAAAGAGTAAACATAAATCTTGGAATTTGACTTGTTTAAGTTGGCCATACCCACCCAAGTTTGTCACACAATAACCATCTTTATCATCCATCATATAAACACAATTATGGAGACTTTTTGATCAAGACAATCTATATAAGACCATCCATATAAGACCATCCACTATAATACAATTTCTTACACAATTTGTCAACATTAGAAATTATCTATAAATTACCCTTAACTACAATGATTTATAAACAATTTCTTAGAGCATCTCAATAGCTTCTCTAAAGTAGAAAAAATTAAGGTTTTGTTCTTTATTTGGCTCCAACAAATTATCTATCTTGTTATCTAAAATAGAAAAAATAAGAAACACTCCAAGTTTAGAAAATTTTCTAAAACTTGATGGGCGGTGAAAGAAATTATTTTTTTATTCATTTCCACCAATAAGATTAAACTAGCTATATTTTATATAATTTTTTTAAAAAAGTGCATTGATATGAAAAACTTATATAATATTTTAATAACATAATTAATGTTGAAATCTATAAAATAGAGAATCGTTGGAGTGAAGTGTAATTCTATTTAGAGATCTTGACTTTTCGTTCTCTATTTTAAAGAACTATAGAGAATTTATTGGAAATGCTCTTAAGAGTGCGTTTGGTAGACAGACTGGGTGGGACGGGACGGGACAAAAAAAAATAGTCTCATGTTTGGTATGCCATGGGACAAAAATCAGATGAGACAACATGGGACAAAAATAAGTTTTTATGGGACAAAACTTAAGATTTTCTGTTCCACTAAAATAGGTGGAACAACATGGGACTAAAACATAAGATTACTAAAATACTCCTTCTTTTCCAACATCAGATAGCTAAACCTAGATTAAAATCATCACCTCCAGTCCAGCCCCGTCTCGTCCCGTCCCGTCCAGTCATGTCCCGTCCCATCCAGTCTGCGTACCAAACGCTACCTAAGTGACACATCATCATAAGACTATATTAAATAACAACAAAAATACAATTAAATATTATTTATTATAACCTTATGCCAATTATTGTAAGGTAAAATAAATATATCAAGTAAAATCTTTAATTTTAGTTTCTCACAATGTTTTTTATTCAATAAATAATTTTTATTTTTATATTTTAATTTTCTAAAGTTATTTATACCGTTTGATATAATTTTATTGTATTTACATATATTTAATTTAGGGAAATTAATTAAAATATCCTAAGTTTGACCATCTTTTACTGAAATACAAAAAATCTCTCTCATTTTGCAAAAATGCCCTAAAAATCCGCGATGGAGCCCGCGATCGCGGGCTCCAGGCCACGTGTCACCAATGTTTACCCACTTTGCCCGCGTTGGTCCCTCAAGAATGCCCGCGGTCCAGCTTTCCCCCCTCAAGAATGCCCGCGTGTGCAGTTTTGGTCCCTGTCCGCGTTTGACTCATTGACCCCCGCGATCGCGGGCTACACGTGTCACCAAAGTTTGCCCACTTTGCCCGCGTTGGTCCCTCAAGAATACCCGCGGTACAGCTTTCCCCCCTCAAGAATTCTCGCGTGTGCATTTTTGGTCCCTGCCCGCGATTGACTTTCTTTGACCTCCCGCGATCGCGGGCTCCTGTGCCACGTGTCGGCACAGGGTTAACCCTAAAATCTCTTTGACGAACCCTAAACCCTAATTGTTTCTTCGGCCGCACTATATAAGGGGGGGGGGGGACCAAGACACGGTCACTCTCAATTTTTTTAATCACTCTCTCAATTTTTAATCAAACTCTCTCAATTTTCTCCCACTCTCTCAATTTTCTCCCACTCTCTCAATTTTGTCGTGTGGAATACGCGTTCGGGTTTTGTGAAGATGTCTCGTATTACCTCTTTGGTATGTTTTCCTTATGTTATTTGTTATTTTTTGTATGTTATTTTAAGTTAAGATATATGATTTGTAGGTTGTTATAGTGTTTATAACTTATGTTTGAATATGTTCTATGTTTAACATGATATGTATGGTTTTATGTTTGAATGTGATATTTGTATGTTATAATGTGTATGTTGTTATAGTGTGTTTTTTCATATAAAAATTGTTAAGAGTGTTTTTTTATAAAAAAAAATTGTTAAGAGTGTTTTTTATAAAAAAATTGTTAACAATGTGTTTTTTTTTATAAAAACACACTCTTAACAATTTTTTTTATAAAAACACACCCTTAACATTTTTTTATAAAAACAGTTTTTTTATAAAAAATGTTTAATAGTGTGTTTTTATAAAAAATTGTTATAGTTTTATGGTTTTTATAATGTGTTTTTTATATTATAAAAACAGTTTTTATAAAAAAATGTTAAAAATGTGTTTTTTTATAAAAAATTGTTAAGAGTGTGTTTTTATAAAAAAATTGTTATAGTTTTATGATTTTATGTTTGAATGTGATATTTGTATGTTATAATGTGTATGTTGTTATAGTGTGTTTTTTCATATAAAAATTGTTAAAAATGTGTTTTTTTATAAAAAAAATTGTTAAGAGTGTGTTTTTATAAAAAAAAAATTGTTAACAATGTTTTTTTTATAAAAACACACTCTTAACAATTTTTTTATAAAAACACACCCTTAACAATTTTTTATAAAAACATGTTTTTTTATAAAAAAATTGTTAAGAGTGTGTTTTTATAAAAAAATTGTTAAGGGTGTGTTTTTATAAAAAAACACATTTTTAACAATTTTTATATGAAAAAACACACTATAACAACATACACATTATAACATACAAATATCACATTCAAACATAAAACCATAAAACTATAACAATTTTTTTTATAAAAACACACTCTTAACAATTTTTTATAAAAAAACACATTTTTAACAATTTTTTTTATAAAAACACACTCTTAACAATTTTTTATAAAAAAACACATTTTATAAAAAAATTGTTAAATATGTGTTTTTTATAAAAAAATGTTAAGAATGACAACTTAGGTCCCTACGGTTTTAAGAATGACAACTTAGGTCCCTAAACTTTTAAGAATGCCAATTAGGTCCTAAACTTTTAAGAATGACAACTAGGGTCCCTAAACCGCACTTTATCTCTATATAACAATATGATACGTTGAAATAAAATAAATCGCACTTTATCTATATATAACACTATTATACGTTGAAATAAAATAAACCGCACTTTATCTATATATAACACTATTATACGTTGAAATAAAATAAACCGCACTTTATCTATGTATAACACTATTATACGTTGAAATAAAATACAACCGCACTTTATCTTTATATAACACTATTATACGTTGAAATAAAATACAACCACACTTTATCTATATATAACACTATTATACGTTGAAATAAAATAAACCGCACTTTATCTATGTATAACACTATTATACGTTGAAATAAAATAAACCGCACTTTATCTTTATATAACACTATTATACGTTGAAATAAAATACAACCGCACTTTATCTATATATAACACTATTATACGTTGAAATAAAATACCACCGCGCTTTATCTATATATAACAATATGATACGTTGAAATAAAATAAACCGCAACATCTATATAAAATAAAATAAACTGCAGCATCTATATATAACACTAACTATAACATCTGTGAATGACTATGTAGAAGGATTTCTTTAACATCGACTTGACGGTAAGGTGCATAGTTTCATACATCGAGGAATTAGGAGCGCTGTTTAGGGGATTAGGTGATCGCGCGGATACCCTTGAGACCATCTATAGAGGGACACCGTTCGGGCCATGGATGGATGTGTCTTACTCTGGTGGCGACCCTACGCTAGTACACATGTTTCTACAGTTGGAGGTCGAGGACGCCAACGCTGAGCCGGAGGAGATGCATTTTGATTTCTTCGGCTCTCAATTGCATTTTGGGCGTCGGGAGTTCTGTCTAATTATAGGACTACGTTTTGGAGAGGCTCCCCCCTTCCTCCCTTAGAAGACTGCTCCTTCGTTCCTAGGGTTTTCGGCATTTCAGCATCTCGTTTGAAGCTGAAGGCAGCCCGGGAAAAGATGAAAGAGGGCCTTAGTGCCCTAACCGACGACGATGCTGTCCGTGTATGCTTGGTGGTGATCGTGGATATGGGCTTCCTGGGCCATGAGTATAGCCAGCATGCTTCATCGACGGTCCTTAGGACCGTCGAGGACCTTGAGCTGTTTAACAGCTACCCGTGGGGTAGCCATATCTGGACACATTGCTACTCTAATCTGCACCGAGCCATAGGCAGACGCGCCGATCGACATGCAAAGATGAATCTTTGTGGTTTTACATACGCCTTCAAGGTTAGATACGTAGTATAACAATTGTTAATAATACATACAAACTGTTTGGCTTTTCTTTTTACGTACTTGCTCTTCTTGTCTAATTCCAGATATGGATCTTGGAGGTGTTTCCCGCATCAATCCGATATTTCGTCAAGCGCGACGATCGAGTACTTAGGGGAACCCGTTGGGACAAGCGTGTTACCCTAAGTAGGTCGCTTTGGATTGAGTTCTTCAAAGCGTCTAGAAATGTAAGTTCTTTTACTATGTTTACAATTTGCATACGTTAGTCCTGCTTATTAATTTCTTTTATGTTTTATCATATATTTAGCAGCCACTCTTGCCTTTCGATCGCCTTGTGCCTACTGTCGACGAGATGGGCACAGATTGGTACAAAGACAGCGTGGCCTTTATTGACGCAGAGGCGGAAAGGGCTCGACGTCCCCCTACTTCCGAAGATGAGGAAGACGACGACAGGCCCCCTTCCGGTGGATACCAGCCGCCCCCTTCCTCCTCCTACCAGCCGGCCCGTTCCTCCTCCTACCAGCCGGCCCGTTCCTCCTCCTACCAGGCGCCCCCTTCCTCCTCCTACCAGGCGCCCCCTTCCTCCTCCTACAATCCATATCAGGCGGCCCCTTCCTACGAGCCACAGCGTGGCTCACATGAAGTCCTGTGGGACTACGTCCACGGGCCGCTAGAGACACGTGTACACTATCTGGAGGAAGTCTACAGACAGTTTAGCGCTGTCAATGTTAGTGTTTAACTTAATTTGTTGGCCACGTTTACTTAGTTTGTATATTAATATTACGTTCTAAATTTGTTTTAGCTGTCGAGTACGACACCGATCCCCGCTCCGTTCAGACAGGGGGCACATGCGACGTTTGCCACCACATCCCATCCGTCATTCCCTGAAAATGTAAGTGACATTGAGTAACCATTATAGTTATATGTTTGTTCCTAAGTTTGTAACTCTTATAATGATCAATGTCACGCAGGCCGGGATGTCGGGGGCCGGGATGTCCCAAACGTCGTTCGCCACCACATCCTATTCTACTATCCCGGAGAGTGTAAGTGACACTGAGTAACCATTATAGTTATATGTTTGTTCCTAATTTTGTAACTATTTTAATGATCAATGCCACGCAGGCCGGGATGTCGGGGGCATACACCTCGCAGATGCCGCCGCCGTTCGCCACCACATCATATTCGACTATCCCGGAGAGTGTTAGTGACACTGAGTAACCATTATAGTTATATATCGATAATCCTAATTTTGTAACTATTTTAATGATCAATGTCACGCAGGCCGGGATGTCGGGGGCACAGCACATGCCGTCGTTCGCCACCACAGCAATCACAAACATCTTTGGCGGTTCGGCCGATGACTATTACAGGCCGGAAATGCATACTGTAAGTTATTTTGGTAGTTTTGGTTTAATTGTGAACATTTCCTAAATTGTACTTAAAACATTGAGTAACGTAATTTTCAGACGGGGTCTCCTATTATCCAGGATCACTTCTCGGAGCACTTCTCGGAGCCTGACGATGACTCGATGGATGTTGTAGATCCACCACCACAGGTGACCCCGCTCCCTCAAAAGCGGCCGCGATCAATTTCACAATGGTTTCGTCACCCGTTTGGCCAACAAGGATCTACGACACCACCGCCCGCTAAAAAACAAGCAGAGAAAGCGGGGGGAAAGAAGGGAGGAAAGAAAAAGGGAAAGGTGCCTTCACCGGAGCCTCAACCGGCATCGGAAATATTGAGGATGTGTCAGACTGGTCACCTCTCCCCCATGATATTCGTCCCTTACTTGAGCCTGGAAATCACCCCCCGCTTTTTCCATGTATTGCTGGCGGATGACCCTTTAGAGTCTGAGTTACAGGATGTGGTTAGTATGAAGTTTAACTATAGTCATATAATCAAATATGTTTATATTACATGTCTAACCATCTATTTTTTATGTATAGCACATCGATTGTTGGGTCTCGCTGTTGCAAAGACATCGTGGAACAGACACCAGGTGGACCATAATGTATAGTATTTTATTTGCCTACCTGGTGCTCCCCCATCAAGGTCCCGCCTCCGTGGCCAACTCATGCAACGGCGTGGAAGGGGTTTCTTGGGCTCTCCTCGATGTGGTATGTAAATCGTTTTACTCTTATTTTATTTAAGCTGTTTTGTTGCTAACTAAGTTGTCTAATATTGTAATATTTCAGGTGTACATCCCAATATGCATTCATCCCAAACATTGGCTGCTTGGAGTGTTTGAGCTTGACGCTATGACCATGACCATATATGACAGCGATAGTGCCAATCTCTTCAGAGACCAATTGGAAGACCAGATGAGAAGGTTTAAAGATGTGCTATTTGACTTCTTTTGTCGGGTCAAGGACACGAGGCGTCGCGATAGGTCAGAGCTCTTTCGCCATAAGTTCGCCAAGAATACACCCCAGCAGGCCGGGATGAATGCGGATTGCGGTGTCTGGGTATGTCGTAATGCCAGCATCTTGATAAATAACGATGTGGTATTTGTACACCCTGACCAGACCGAGGCCGAGGCCAAGGCATTTCGCATACATATGGCGGAGTCCATTTATGCCCATTGTCAAATAAATCAAAGTTAGGTTGTTTATGTAACATTAAATAATTGTTATTTTTAGTATTAACTTATTTTGTTAAAGTATTGTGATTGACTTACTGTTTACTTCATTTGGTTTTTGCTAATTTCATCCATTTACTCAACTTTGAGTATCGATATCTCTTTCACACATACTCTATTTTGGACGCATTATATATCATTTTGAAGATCTCATATAGAAGAACATAAACCTACTAAAAGTTAGTTATATATAACACACATATATATATATATTTAAATGAGTCCAAAGTTTAGTAAAACCCATATTTCCAACACCTAGTAAGTAGGTTTATGAAACTTGCGATAATCCTAATACAGAGATTATTGGATGAACAAGCATTTATTTCTTGATTATTGGGGTATTGGTTCTTGTTGTCTGGAAGTGATTCATATGATGCAAAAATTGGTATCATGTAATGTAGAACAATATCTATATTATAGAAACTTGCATTTGATAGTACCATATAAATCTGATCTAAATTCTCATTAATTAGCTATGTTTGACTACTTAAAGACTAATTTTCTGCCTAATGAAAGACCTTTATTCAAGAGCAGACGAATATTGCAGTTACTTTTTCAGTGGAATCATGCAGGCAACTTTTTCAGACGAAATCTATAAACACATTCAAATAATAATAATTTAAAACGATTTAATGAATTAGTTAATATATGATTATTATGTTAATGCGATAGGAGTGTAAAACAAAATTGAAAAAAAAAATAAGAGATGTACCATAAATTAAATAATTAACTATAAGAGTATGTATTTTAAATATAAATTTTTTTTTTATGTAGTGTATAACT
Source organism: Saussurea involucrata (assembly GCA_033807775.1). Taxonomy (NCBI): domain Eukaryota; kingdom Viridiplantae; phylum Streptophyta; class Magnoliopsida; order Asterales; family Asteraceae; genus Saussurea; species Saussurea involucrata. The sequence continues at coordinate 156,848,547 of CM066314.1, read as the reverse complement.
GTATATGATATATATTAAATATATAAATCCAAAAAAATTCAAGATTGGGCTCATTTCGAACATATCGAAGAGACGATTATAATGGTGTAATTTGTTAAAATTAAAACGTATTTTTTTAACGTATTTTAGTTAATAAACGATTATATGTGTTAAATGTAAAATTAAAATAATGAAAGTAAAAGGTATAAAGTAAATTTAGTAAATAAGTATAGGGGTTGAAAGTGTAACATTTCATTTTAAATTCGTAAAAATGGACGAAATGGGGTGAACAGTGCCAAAATATCAAAATTTTCATAAATGGTCCCTGGAATTTTTCAAAAATGGTCCCTTGCAATTGAAAAGTCACAAAAATAACCCCATCACGGGATTCCATTTTTCAAAAATGGTCCCTGCAAGTTTAAAAAAGTGTCAGAAAAGGTCCCTGGCCCGCGATCGCGGGCTCCCATCGCGGATTTTTGGGGTATTTTTGCAAAGTGGGAGAGATTTTGGGTATTTCAGTAAAAGATGGTTTGACTTAGGGTATTTTAATTAATTTCCCTTTAATTTATTAATTAAAAAAACAAAAAACTATATTAATTGAGGCACAATTGTGTAATAGTTTTTATTTGCATTGTAATATTAATAATATTTTGTATTTTTTTTACTATTAGTTAATACAATAATGTTAAATTTATAATTTAATAAATAAAAAGTTATATCAATATTAATAAACGATCAGACTATTTGTATTTTTTATAATCATAATCTCATTTAATAAATAACTCGCACATTTTTATAAGTACATTTCACAAAACATCGAAAAAACATAATATAAAACAATTTCTTGTCAAGATATTGTATCATACAATTTTTTATATTATTCACTTTCACGTCATCAAAAACTAATGATATGCCAGTAACAATTATCAAAAATCAGTTTCCTATAAAAACCTATTCTCACAACCATCATAATTTTTAATTAATAAATTCTAATGTCATTTAAGAAATCATATAGAAATTAGTGTAGTGGATGGTCCTTTAAGTATTGCTAAAAACTTTAATATTCCCCCTTTTTACATGTAAAATGTTTCATGATAGTATCATAGTACTTTAGGCGCACATGGATTTCATGTATCATGTATTCAATTTCTTAAAAAAAAATATTTATAAAAAATAATCAGTAAAATCATTTTCAGTAAAGGAACAAAAGTTGCCTTATAAGAGACTTAATACACCATTCATCATACATGTTTTAAAACCCTGAGTCCATGTGAACATGTCGGACAATATCTCATACAATTGGTTTGTAACGTTACAAATGGTATCGGAGTCAGTTTCGGATTGGTGTGCCAACGATGACGTTGGGTTTCTTAGGGTGGGGGGGGGGGGGATTGTGAGATCCCAAATCGGTTGAGGATGGAGAACAAAAAAAGTTAGCTTATATGAGACTTGATACGTCCTCTACAGAAGCATTTTAAAACTATGAATCTATGTATGGACAAAGCGGACAATTCTTACATGATTTGCTTTGAGATGTTACACCATCCAACTACATCACACCAAAACCAACTACATCATATGTCATATGAATACATTTTGTAGATTTATTGATTAGGGTCATGTTATAAAAAAGTAAGATATTTAGTGTAACTCAAACTATACAAATTTAGTTATAGAAATACATCTTTTAATTAAAAAATGGACACAAAAGTGTCATACTGGCCCCTAGGATAGGAACTAATAGATTCCACCATCACTTTGTCTAAGACTTGTTATTGGGAGTATTGAGTTAAAGTAGTATATATGCTTTCATCACAAGGACCCCTAAAGCAAGGTTTATATTTCCTTAGATAACATATTTTATACTTAAAAGCATATTGGATATGGAAAGGGACATGCACCTCTATTTTTTAATTCTTAACATTTTAATATAAAAAAACACAACGTTTAACTTAAAATGCCTTCACGACGAATACAGTTGGTTTCAAGAGGATATACTTCTACAAACAAACGAGAGTTTGAGTCTGAAGTTGCAGTGTGTGGGTTAGAATTCATTTGGAGATTGAACTATTTGTAGGCATGAAGCTCTTAAGCTAGCCACCTAATGGACTCTTGACCGCCTCATATGCCTGCTCTTGAGGTTGTTAGGGTGGGGTAGCTCGGGGATTGCCGATTACTTATATTTTCTTACACAAACTGAAGATACGTGTCGCTAATATACCGTAATGGTTACTAACGTGCAAATATGTAATTTTAAATGAAATATTAATAAATAATCAAATATTAGTTTGGGATGATGTAAAATTAAATTATTGTACTTTTTATTACTCAACTATTTTAAGAAATGCTTGATTGAAAGAAAAAAAGGACATAAGAAAAAGAAGCAACATCTTATCTTTTAATAACTTAAATTCTTCTTTATTGAGTAATAACTTCGAGCTATAGGGGGTGTTTGGGATTGCGTCTCACAATTGCGTCTGCTTATCTGCTTATCTCGTTTCTCCGGCCCAGAAAAGCAGGTCTCCATCTGCTTCTCAAAAAACTCCGTTTCTCATCCCTGGAACGCGATAAGCAATTTTTTTTTTCAAATCCAAACACCTCCTTCCGGCGTGGAAACGCAATAAGGAGAAACGGAGATCCAAAACGCAATCCCAAACACCCCCATAATATTGAGAATGCTCTTGAATGAACAATTAAACAAGAGAGCTTGGATATGGTTATACATGCCAACAAAAGTTCACGTAATGTAATTTGTAAACATGTTTTTTTTTAAACTTGAATAAATAAATATGGTACGAACAAATATGATTTTGTCCTTGATTTATTTACAGAGTAAACTATATATTTCTTCCTTAGATTATTCGATTAAAAACATTTTCTTACATTTTCAGTCTGAAATCAATTATTTCTATCTCGTTTGGCCCTCCGACTAGAACAACATTATTGAGGTGACATGCATACAACATGTGATGTTTTAAGGATATTTACGTCTTTTTAACTTTTGTCGTATTCAATCTTTTTTTATCCTTTTTTAGTAGTGTTAACGTTCTTACTAATGAAATGGAAAACAAACATGTTTTCTCGAGCTCGAGACTGGTCCCTCTTAGGCCTAGTTTAGTAGTTTCAATGCTATCTTTGTAGATCTGGTCTCTCAAGGTCGGGTGTCCTGACTCTCTGATACATGACTGATTTAGGTTTAACGGTCCCAACCAATCGCTGTTTTTTGAAGTAATGTTAGATAAAGTTTATTACTGTCTGAGGTAACATTTCGGTCTATTGTTTCACATTTTTGGATAACATTTTGTCTTAATGTTTAATAGCTTTTAATCAGAATATGTTCAAGTTAACCCTTTAACATTTAAGAATATCACAACATTTATAACATATTTTATTAAAAAATAAAATAAAAAATATTGTGTTTTTTTGTAACCATATGCATCCAAGCTAGCATGGGCATACCTTAACTAATCCTAAGGGGGTTTGGAGAATATCCAAGAAAATCCACGGTCAAAGGAATTCAAACTGGTGACCTATGGGAATGAGTCCCGAAAACACGTCTTATTGTCAGTAAGTTAATCCCTCAAAGTTTAATACATGTATTATTAGTAGAACATATAAAAGAACTCCAAAATACAAAACAAAATCATAATCCACCGTGGTGTCAGTACTAACCAGCATTGATCTTTAAAATGAATCATATACTTATCTTAGGTATAACTGGTCCCGCATACAAAATCAGGACCAAAACTAACCAACGGTCCTGACCGGTCCTTCCATCGTTGTCCTTTTAGACAATCCGATCTTAAAATCGATCCTTATTTTCAACTCGTTTATTCATCTATATAGCAGCCTATTAAAATTATATAGCATGGTCCCTATTGTATGTGTGGTGAGGGCAAACCAAGATTTGCATATCAAAATAGGGGGCCATTGTTTCAGAATGATAGTGGATTTTGTCTTGTAAATACTTTGGAAATTATACCAATATATATATATATATATATATATATATATATATATATATATATATAGGGTGTGTTTATTTTGCAAACCAATCAATTCGTACAAACTATACAAACCAATCTTAATCGTTCATCAAGTATAATAAATATCTGATTTTATTATGTTTCCTAATCTAAAGTCATGATTATAATTAATGAACTTAATCATCTTCCATATATATCACAATCATTATTAATGAATGATAATAATTACCATAAATATATCTGTTGTTGCCTAATATAGTGATTTTCAAAGTTTGTACAAACTGCTTGGTTTGCAAAAGAAACGCACCATATATATATATATATAAAAACATATTATGGAATATATAATATTTTTGGGTATCTAAATAATGTTCTAAAGTTACAACAACAAAAATTCGATTTTAATCATGATCAAAGTTGTCGTGAAGACAAACTAAAACAAAATTATAAAGTTTAAGATAGAAATTATTTAATATATTTTTTTCTTTAATAAGTTAAGAGCATCTCCAACAGCTATGCTAATTTTTTCTTTATGCATCCAACTCCAACAGCTATGCTATTTTAACAACTCTAGTATTAATCATCTTATTAAAATATTCAATTTATTTAATTATATTATTAAAATACTCAATATATGAAAAGTTGTGAGAAGAAAAGTTTGTTTTCTTGGGGATAATGATTAGTTTTGGGGGAAAACTATCTATTTAAACAGATTCTCCATAATTTCTCTAAAATGAAGAATCAAAAGTCAAAATTCCTAAAAAAAATACATGCATCTCTAACAGCTTTTCCATTTTGGAGAATCCAACATTAGTTAAAATATTAAAATATTCCATTCATCTATTAAAATATATTTCTCTCTCTACATATTTATTTTCAAAGGTTCCTATTGGTTCTCTCACTTGGTAATCATTTTTGGAGTGATCTCCATATTTGGAGAAAAAGCCTTCTCTCTCAAACTTTCTCCATTTTGGGGATAGTTTTAGGGAAGCTGTTGGAGCAAAATATTAGCGCAAAATCCCCATTTTCTTTATTTTCTCCACTTTGAGGAAGCTGTTGGATAGAGATTTCTCTAAATTTAGAGATTTCTACAATCTCTCTCATCTTTTCTCCATTTTAGCAGAGAGGATAGCATAACCGTTGGAGCAATAAAATTGCTAAAATCTCACTTTTTCTATTTTAACATAGCTGTTGAAGATGCTCTAATACCTATATTTTAATTTTAAGTTTGTTTTAGAGTAAGGGGTCGTTTACCTAATCACTTACCCGAGTAAGTGCTTAACGGTAAAATTCAACACTATCACTTACTTTACGAGTAAGATTTTAGTCCACCAAAATGGCATCGTATGCAACAATTTAGCCGGTAAGCGCTAACCGTGGTAAGAGCCATCACACTCACTTACCTGGTAAGACTTTCGGTCATTGCTTCCGCTCTTACAGGGTAAATTCCTAGTCCTTGCCATAATAATCCGATAATCTAATATGACTTGGTAAACACTTACCCGGATAAGCATTTTGTAAACGACCCTAAGTATTTATTTTTATGAATATAGTTGTATTTTATCCTTCACAAAGCAAAAATAAAAAAGTTGTACAGTTATATCTTATCTGTCTTAAAGTATATAAATTTTTAATTTTAACTTTAATTATGATGTATATTTAGTTAATAGTTGATGAGATAAAGAAATTTATTACTGGAATAATTATATATTTCTAAAGTTTTGTGCTTCTTTTTATTAAAGTAAAATTACAATTCAATTAATTAACTAAAAAATATATAATAATTAAACTTTTAAAACTATATACTTTTAAAAAAAATGAAGATTTATAACACTTTATTTTATTTTTTCTTGTAGGATTTAGAACATTAAAGACAATATCCAACTTTTTACATTGTTTTTCAAGAATAAATTACACTTATGGTCATTGAAGGTTGATGATAAATCTAGAAATCATCCTTGTAAATTGCAACTTATTTTTAAAATGGTCCATGACACTGAAATGTTCGTTAAATGAAAGACATTTTAATCTTTAATCTTTTTTCTTTAACTTTCTTTTAAAAAATACTTAATTTTTATATTTTTTATGTTATAATATACTTTTTATAGTAAATTTAATACTCAAACATTTGTTTCTTTTTGCTTATCTCTGACTGAGAATTTTTCATCATCTCAGCCCAAAACTAGGTGACACAAATCCACAAAAACTGTATTTTTTTTACTATGATTGAAAATGTATGGCTATGATGTTATATATGTTGGTTCTATGTGCTCAAGAATGATTATAAAATAATATTACCGATAATATATGATCCTATAGGGTCATACCATACAACAAGCAGACACCGAATTAATATTTATAAGAATTTGATCCTTGATAAATATTATTATTTCTTGATAAATATTATTAATTATATTATTGAATATAATTTATAATATTAGATGCAAATAATAGATTAATATTTTAGTTTGTTAAAACATATGATTGACTCATATGTAACTAAAATTGAAAGGAGAGATTTAAAGGAGAAAGTTTAAAATAGTTAAAATATGATTTTAACCATTTTAAACTAGAATGGTTAAAAGTATAAAATTGCATGACCTTCTTTTAATTCATTGGTCATGTTGGGTGGCAATATGCTCACCGTTGGACCCTTTTATGGTCCAATAAAAATTGAGGAGTTTGTCTTGTGTTTTGACAAAAAGGAAAGAAGACTTGTTTTTTAAAATGGATTTTGCAAAAACCTTAAAATGACTCTCCCCTCTCCCTCTCTTCACTTCGGCCGAAACCACCCTTTTGGGTGTGTTTTTGTTCTTAAAAAATTCAAGTCTATTATAGAGTTGAATAAGAAGTTCTTTTTTGCATCTATAATCAAGAAGTACTAACATACTCAAGGTGTTGGAGGTTGTTGGTGGACTTCTCTAGAGGAGCTCTTCTTTGGGTTCTTGCCATCTCCATCTACTCATACAAGAAGACTTGTTTGTATTTTCTAGAAACCCCCTATGGTTGTTTTAATCTTTCATGTTCATGTAAATGGATCATTGGTGGGTGTTAAAAATGTTTTTAATGTTGTTCAAAATTTTAAGCTTCCGTTGCAATATGTTATGATTCTTGAAATCGTTTTTTGAACAAAACCCAACAAGTGGTATCAGAGTCATCTTTGCTTGCATGTTTAGATTTTTGTTTTTTGTTATGAAATTTTTGGTTTTTGGAAACCATGGATGAATTTCATATTGCATGAAAAGTTCATACATGTTTTTCTTTTTGGCAACTTGTTGTTTTATAGTTAAAATGTATGATTTTATGTGACCAAAATTTTGCATGCATTTTGGTCATAAAAGTTGCCTTTAAAATAAAAATACAAAGAGATGTTTTTTGTATTTTTATTTTTGTGATTGTTTGTGCATAAACAAGCCATGGACCATTTGTTGTTGGTTGTGTTGTTTTATTCAAAAATATGTAATATTTATTATTCATAAAGTATGTAATAGTAAATAGGTATTTTTCATCTTTGTATTTTTTTATGTAAAAGTTGATGTTAGATTAGTATTTTTACATAAATGTACAAAGATTGAAGAATGGAAGCCTCTTGGTGAAGTTCACTACCATTTCTCGGTTTCGAAGAGGAGCAACACAACACTTCATGGAGTCTCGAAGATTTTTGCATGCATTGGATGTTTTTGCAAGTGGGAGCATGAATACTTATTTTTCTTGGTTCCTTGTCCCTTAGGAATGGACTTGATGATTCATGCATATGGCTTGCATGAATTGTCATTAGTTAAAATGGCTTGTTTATTGCACTTTTACATTATGTTTGTTGGTTGTTTGCATTATTATTATCTTGCGTGGTTGATATAGGATTTTAATTGCTAGATAATAATTTATACGCATTTGGAAATCAACATATGGAGTTTGTCTTTTCAAAAGTAACATTTTAAAGGTAAATTGGTTAAAATGGGTTTTATAAATAAAATGAGTTTTATTCTAAAACCCGTAAAATTTTGAAATATCAAAATTAGTTAAAATGGCGATTTTAAAACTCATACAAACTCCAAGTGTCATGTATTGTTAGTTGCATGCAATATACATGACATAATATGTTAATGGTTGATTATGTTCTTTTTGATGCGTTAAAATATAGGATATTGCATGCTAGTAAAGAACATAAAATTGGTTCAAACCCGCTTATTTAAAATTGTTTAAAATGAAGCGACAAATTTTTAAAATTAGATTTTAAATGAACCTAGTTTTAAAATAGAGATTTTAAATTAACCAAATTATATAAAATAGAGATGTTAAATTTTGAGAAATAGTTTCTTAAAAAAGAACCTTGAATATTGGATGCATACAATAATATGGTACTATGAGTTTTATATAAATAAATTGAGATTTTAAAATGGGGATTTCAAAACTCATACAAACTAATAGTCTAAATTAATAAAAATGTTTATTAAGAGACTATAAGTGGTTCTATAGTTGTAACAACCCAAATTCTAGTAGGATTGAAAGTTCAGTGGTCAAAATGTAAGAAATGAAAGTCTTAGTAAAGGACTTATTTGCAAATTGTGGAAAACATAAATAGGGACCAGATTCCTAGGGTTGTCGCTGTATTGATTGTTCTGTGTTGTTGTGGCGGCTGAGAAAGAAATCGAGAGAAAGAGCTGATAGAAATCTTGGCATCGATTCATTGTGTGGAGAAGCTCAGAATTGGTAAGTATTAATCTCTTAAGCTTTTATTCTGCACTAAAATCACCTAGCAATTCTCTTTTGGGTTCAATCCCTCTGTTTAGCTGTGTAAATGTATAAGAACACACAGGAAGATTTTAACCATTAAATTGGATTTCTAATCTAGTGTAAACTAATCGATTAGGGATATTGCTTGTTATGAGTAGTGTGAAACGTGGTTGAGGAAGGATGTTTGGGACTAAAAACCTCATTATTGAAATGTCTAGGAAGAAATCGAGTTTAGAATCATGTGGGTTTCGTCGGCTGTTCGTAACACCGGAACCGGGTAACACCGAGACTAGGTGGTACCGGAAGTCGAACACCGGGACTAAGGGGGAGTACCGGAAGTTGAACACCGGGACTAAGGGGGAGTACCGGATGTTGCAATATCGGAGCCTGGATAGGAGTGTGGACCGAATTGGTTGTTGGGCCGAATTGGTTGTTGGGCCGAAAGGTTTGTTGGGCCGAGAAATCAATTAATTCTCTTTTGGATTTAGAGATATATTGGGCTCAGCTTATTTTAAGGTCCAAAACTATTTATTAATGGCCTAGTTTGTAGTAATAATTCGGATTAATTATTTTAGTTCGGATTGGAGAAAAGTCTAGAATTATAAGTCGAGCAACCACTAATTTAAGTGTTACGGTGTACTCTAGGTGAAAGAGCGATTCGGAACGAGTTGTGTGGCTAGGAAGGTTACTACAATCAGGTGAGTTCCCTAAACCGTTTTACGACGTAAAGTGTTAAATGTTTTTAACTGATTATGGTTTCATTTACGAGCATGAACTGTTTTATAACTGTCACACATGTTTTTCTATGAACTACATGTTTTGCTTGAGAAAGCTTATTCAGCAAATTAAATGGTATGTGTTTTAAATTTTTCATGAATATGAATTCGATGCGTTATGTGTACGATATGTGGAGTTGGTTTACACTGTGGGATCATGGTACCTTGGATTTCGAAAATTCCTTGGGCATATGTAGTCAGCTTGTAGGATGGAATTTGTTTCCTTTCTACTCGGAAAGAAGGGGGTCTACTTGGACTCCGGTGCAGCCGAGAGGGTGTCCGTCAGGCCCCGCTCGAGGGAGCTTATGCTATCCTTGAACCCTGTGTAAACCTTGTATGATGTTTATGTGAAAGATATGAACTGTTTTCAATGAAATGATTTTATACTGTGATAAATGTTTTATGGAGGGAATTCACAAGACCTTTTGGTCTATCCCTCGTTTTTTCAAAAACTAAACCATTTTCAGGTAAGCGTGTTACGAGTGCCTCTAGTAAGAAGTAAGAGATGGCTAGAAGGATTGGAGCTTAGAGCGACTCCAAGATTTTGTCTACGATACCTATAGATAGAGCTCTCGGTTGTGGAATAGAGACTTCCGCTGTCAATTTTGTTTAGCATAGAGGAATGAATGTTTATGGACAAAATTATTTATGTAACTTGAATGCTTATTTCTAGATTAATGAATGCTATGTTTTTGGGACGTTACAATAGTGTTCAAACTCAAATATTAATATATGATATTAATAATTGATGGCATATTTGATAAAATTGAGATTTTATTTAAACTAATAGGAACCATTTGAGGAGAAATAAGTTTCAAATTATCAAAGTACCATGTATCATTGAATGCATGCAATAAAATGTTTTCAAAACTAGGATTGTAAAACATATAAATCCCTTTTAAAATGCAAGTCTATGTCGTCCTTTTGAGAAACACTCAATACGTCACTATGACACCCTTGTGGGATAAAGGTCACCTAACCACTTGGATTGTCTTGAGATGGATGAGGTGATTCTTATGTCTTTGTGGAAAAAAGGTCACCTAACCGCATGGATGTGAGTTTCACACGTTGTCTCAAGTAGGATGACTTGATTGGGAATCTTTTGTGATAAAGGTCACCTAAGCATTAGAAACCCAAGACATATATGGGATCAAACATGCCAATTAACAAAACGTCGTTAAGGATCCCATAAAACTAGGAATTACATTTGGATGTAATTGGTAAACGTTACCTACCGTGTTGGATTAAATGGACGGGATAAAGGTCACCTAACCGTTTCATTTGTTTTGCAACGTTGGATCCTAGATTATATGCAAATTAATGTTTTTAAAACGAAAGGGTAATTATTTTGCTTAATAATTAATATTGAAAACACTATATTAACTTTGTTAAATCTAGTAGATGGCCCAAAATGCAAACCCTACGATTGACACATCCCTGAGAGCTTTTCTTAACGAAGAAAAGTTAAACACTCAGAACTTCCCGATTTGGTTTCACAAATTGAGATACGTTCTCAGACGTGAAAACAAATCATACGCACTTATCGTACCTCGTCCTCAAGAACCTCCTCTTACCTCCATAGAAGCTCACGATACTTGATTGAAACATAATGATGACTAAATCGATGTATCACGTCTTATGCTTGAAACCATGGTTCCATCCTTACTAGAAAGAATGGAAACGTTTCCACTGAGGGCATTTGACATGGTAAACCCATTAAGGGTCTATTACCAAATGTATATGGTCTGTGAACGCTTCGATACAATTGGAGGAAGGCCAAAACGTAAGCTCTCATATTCACAAAATGAGGACACACCTTGACTATTTGGATAGACTTGGCTATATATCCTTATTCCAATGGGAGAGCCGTAGATGTGATCCTCAAATCTCTGACCAACGCATTTGATGTTTTTGTCGAGAATCTGAATATAGACCTCGAGAAGATTTCAGTCCCAGAATTGCATACGATGCTAGAAACTGCTGAAAGGAATCTTCCCATGGTAACAGTTACATGTGATAGATGAGGCAACATTGGTCATAGAAGAGGAGATTGTCCTTCTGAGAAATAAATGTTTTCTAACGAAGGAAAGTCCTTCAGGTATCAATATTTAAGATAGAACTTTTACCTTTCTATCTTACACTTGTGTATTTGATACTAAGTGTAGAACTCACTTTTGTAATATGTTACAGATAATCAAGAAAGGTAAATGACTGAAAGACAAGCAAAATGGTGATCCATATAAGCAAGGAAGCAAGATTGCGTACCAAGCTTATAGGAGATTTTATTATGAAACCATATGGCTTGTATGGCTTGTATTGTTAAACAAGTTTGTTTCGAACAATATTTAAATTTAGTTTGACTAAATTATTGTTTTTCAGTCACATGTTTATTGATTGAATGAAATTCACTTAACCGTTTTGGAAACGATTATATTCATATTCAAAATGAATTATTCTATTTCGAGAACTAGTCCTCTTAATTGAATAATAAATTGAATCTCAAAAGCCTTCTAAAACATAGTTCTATATAAACACCATAAGACTCAAATGTGATTTGAATCAAGTCTACACATGAAATAGTCAACTTAATCAAGAAAAATTAAGCGCATATCTCAACTTCAAAAGTGTGGTATTTTAAAGTCAAATGAAAATGTTTTCTTTTGATATATGCGATCTTGATAAGTTGAATATAGCTCCTTTCTCTAGTTATAGCAAAAGGAGAAAAAGGTTTTGTTAGAATTGATACATGTTGATGTATGTGGTTTTTCAAAACCAAGTCTAGACATGGTGATAGGTAATACAAAGTCTTCACTGACGAATTTCAAACGTTGAAGTTATGTTTATGAAACATAAGCATGAAGCATTTGATATTATTCAAGTTGTTTCAAAGTGAGGATTAAGAAAACAACTCAGCAGGACCATTAAAGTCTTTTCTAATATAGGAGGATAGTAACTAAACCAAGAACTCTTGGATCATCTTAGAAATTGTGTATATCCAAAAGGATAGACCAAACCTTATTAAATATGGTTCACTCTATGATGAGTAGAAGTACTATCCCTATATCAATTCGGATTTCTGCCCTAGTTAAAGTAAACCGTACTTTTTGACACCAACCAAAAGGTAGACAAGACACCTTATAAGATTTCGTATGAAAGTTTTTCATCCTTAGTCTTAGTTGAAGGTGTGGGTTTATGAAGCTCATGTAAGACAATAAGCTTCAAGTAAACTCGACCCAAAATCTACCAAATGCATATATTGTAGAATATACTATAAACTGTTTTGTATACCGATTCTACAATCCCACAAACAATAAAATTGTTTATTGTTCCAAAGCCAAGTTCTTAGAAAAGCAAGTTTTTTAATAGGCAAGGCAAATGGGAGATTTGAGGAACTTGAAGGGAATCAAGAACCTCATAACCTAATGCACTTATTGGTTGGCACTAGTTATCAAACAAAGGTTGTTGAAACTGAGCAATTTGATTGATCAGAAACTTAGTAAAAACACCAAGTGTTCACAAATCTAGTAGAATCATTTAGAAATTCAAGAAATATCGATTTCTCATGACTAATGAAGAATGACGTATGATAGGTTTCTAGCAAGCCCATCAACTACTAAAGTGCTATGTCAGATTCTGAACCTGATGAGTGGCTTAAAGTCATGAACACTTAGATACAATCCATTCATGGATCAGTACAAGTATCACAAAGCTGAAGTCTTCATTTTGACAGGAAAATTAAAGTTTAATTTTCATCAAAATAAAAGATGACTCGTGCATTTACTAAGAGGCTAGTGGGAGCGCAGTAAAATTCCTAATTGTGTATGTGCAAGACATACTAGTATCTGGAAATTAACCTTCCGACTTAGCAAAACATCATGTTTTGGCTTGGACAATATTTCCTTAATAAAAGACTTAGAAAAGGCTAATTTTGTTATTGAAATAAAGATCTTTAGAGTTACATCAAGACGACTTATAGGTTTAAGTCAAAGTGCATATGTTGACATTATCTTGAAAGGTTCAAGATGCAAGGCTCTAAAGGTAGTTTCTTGCAAGTATGATATCTCATCATTTTGAACATGTCTCAATGTTCTAGCACAAAGGCTGAGCTAGATAAAATGATTTGTATTCCATATGCTTCGATAATTGGATCTATCATATATACCATGACATGCACTAGATCGAGTGTATCATAATGCTTTAGAGCATTAGAAGGAGATACCAACGAAATACGAGGGAAGGTCATTGGATGACTATAAAGAACGATTTAAGGTACTTACAAAGAACCAAGGAAGTGTTCCTTAACTGAGGGTTGGAAGAAGATCATAGTAAAATGTTGCACTGATGATAGCTTCCATAAAGATCGAGAAGGTTCTCGATCACAAAAGGGGAAATGTCTTCATTATGAATGAAGAAGTAGTTCATTTGAAAAGGTTCCAAGCGAAGGTAAAATTGCATAATACACTACAAAATAAGAATACACTGCTGCTTTAGAAGCTGCAAAAGAAAGATGCTTGGATGAAAGAGTTCATTGAAAAGCTAGGTAGATGCCTCCCATTCAGGATCATCTAGAAATCTTTTGTGAGAATGTGGGTGCCATTACGCAAGCTAAAGGACCCGATGTCACATCAGAGTACCAAGCACCTACTCCAAACATTTAACTATATTCAGAATAAAGTTAAAAATGGAGAAGTTAGTATTCACAAAGTTCACACAAATCAATTTGATTTGGAATTAGTATTTGGATATTGGAACAAGTTAAGCAACAAGTATAGTGTTTAAGTTTGATATATAGGATATGATCATTTACATACTCGTTGTGTTCTATATTAGCATGTTTAATCCTTGAATAAACCAGTTATTCTAAATGTCCATAGTCGATCATAGTTGTGGGAGCAACTATGAAGTAAGACTAATATGAATTGGATTGGTTGACTTTTAAGAGTAAAAGTGGCAAAATGTTGCAACCAAGTTCATAGGTACTTGCTGGGGAACAAGTACTGGATATGACCCATTTCAAGATCACTTTATGGATCGTCGTCATGAGTGACACTTGAATAAAGGTATTTATCTTTGTATCCTTAGACCTGAGATGCATATTTAGGACTCAAGTGTAGGGAGTGTTATGCTTTGATATGGTTAACCGTTGTTCTTGAAAAAGGCAGCTATAAAGGCCATTATTGGGCATGCCATGAACTGCATGAGAGGCGTATGTAGTCAAGATGGGATTTGTTTCTCTAAATATGTTAAGAGTGAGACATCTAAGGCGCCTTACCAAAAGTTGAACAATAGATGAGAATGATAGTGATCCATGTCTCATGTTCAACATGATGTCCAAACAAAGGGATAACTGATATCACACCTTATATATATCAATTGAAGCTATGAGCTTATGGGAATTGGATGTTGTTGAATGGCACTTACAATCATACATTGCTGGGGGCAGTGGGATGTTGCTAGACGTCCACCACTGTCTATATCATTCTATAATGAAATCTTGAGCAAGTGAGAGATTGTTGGTTCTATGTGCTCAAGAATGATTATAAAATAATATTACCGGTAATATATGATCCTATAGGGTCACACCATACAACAAGCAGACACCGAATTAATATTTATAAGAATTTGATCCTTGATAAATATTATTATTTCTTGATAAATATTATTAATTATATTATTGAATATAATTTATAATATTAGATGCAAATAATAGATTAATATTTTAGTTTGTTAAAACATATGATGGACTCATATGTAACTAAAATTGAAAGGAGAGATTTAAAGGAGAAAGTTTAAAATAGTTAAAATATGATTTTAACCATTTTAAACTAGAATGGTTAAAAGTATAAAATTGCATGACCTTTTAATTCACTGGCCATGTTGGGTGGCAATATGCTCATCATTGGACCCTTTTGTGGTCCAATAAAAATTGAGGAGCTTGTCTTGTGTTTTGACAAAAAGGAAAGAAGACTTGTTTTTTAAAATGGATTTTGCAAAAACCCTAAAATGACTCTCTTCTCTCCCTCTCTTCACTTCGGCCGAAACCACCCTTTTGGGTGTGTTTTTGTTCTTCTAAAATTCAAGTCTATTGTAGAGTTGAATAAGAAGTTTTTTTTGCATCTATAATCAAGAAGTACTAGCATACTCAAGGTGTTGGAGGTTGTTGGTGGACTTCTCTAGAGGAGCTCTTCTTTGGGTTCTTGCCATCTCCATCTACTCATACAAGAAGACTTGTTCAAATGACTACAAATGTTGTATTTTCTAGAAACCCCCTATGGTTGTTTTAATCTTTCATGTTCATGTAAATGGATCCTTGGTGGGTGTTAAAAATGTTTTTAATGTTGTTCAAAATTTTAAGCTTCCGTTGCAATATGTTATGATTCTTGAAATCGTTTTTTGAACAAAACCCAACAATATAGGTGAAGAAATAAATGCAAAAACTTTTCAAGTGATAGAAACCAGATTCAAACGACACAATTATGTTTTCAATCTGGTGATCTGACACCTCTAGTGTGAAGTTGTTATGCTCCATCTCTATATTGACAAATATATTTAGGCATTGTTTGGCAAAAAAAAGCTAGCTTATAAGCTAGGTACATGTTTGGATGACCACAAGCTAGCTTATCAAAACGCTAGTCTATGTAGCGTATGGGGAGCTTTTTTTGCTTTTTACTTTTTTTTTCCAAATATACCCTCAATTATATAATTATTATTTATTTACTATTTTTTTAATATGTCATTTTTAGTCATTTTACACGCTTATAAGCTAGTTTTACCAAACGTGACTTTTTCATCAGCTAGTTTATCAGCTACCAGCTAGCTTATAAGTCAACAGCTAGCTTTAGCTTATCAGCTACCAGCTAGCTTATCAGCTACCAGTTAGCTTATAAGTCATAAGCTAGCTTATCAGCTAGTTTGCCAAACATAGCCTTAGTATCCCTATATTGATGTTAATCTTCAAATCATCAGATCTATAACGTTTATATGGTAAGGTAACCTGCAATAGTAGTGACCACCACCTAACTCCAGTTATTTCCTTCGGCTGCAACCACCCACCACTATCCATCACGAAAAAGCAACACATAAAATCAAAACCTAAAATCTAAGTCAAGAATCAAATACAATACCTAAAAATGATCGAAATGTTCTTCAACTAAGTTAGTGTGAAGAACCATTTTCAAAGAAAAATGCAAACCAGATGGATGATTCTAGACTAAGGTGCCGTTTGTTTTTTAAGAGATCTTAAGTCTGAAGTCTTATTTCAATTCTAATTTATAAGAGATGGTGCTGAAGTCTGAAATCTGAATTATAAGATTGTTTGTTTTTTTAACGTTAAGTCTGAATCTGAATTATATTAAACTACCATATATTTTATTATTAATAAACTTAAAACAAAATAAAAACTAGAAGCCCAAAATCAAAAAGGCTGAAATGTATGGGCCTTCAAAACCCTATAATGCCTAGTATAAAAATTCACCAATAGTTGCTAGGGTTCCTTGTTTTTTTCATTTTCTTAACAGCCTCCACCTCCAGCCTCCATCCTCCATCCTTGCTTCATCTTCCCCTACGAATTTCCAGTTCAGAGAGAAAGAGTGAGAAACAACAATGGCGGATTTACGTGGCACCATGAGAGCCCACACGGATTGGGTCACCGCAAATCGACAACTCCAATATGATGTGTGGCACCAGGATGTTGTCCTCTCCTCCGACATCCATGTTTATTTATCTGGTTCATGGGACAACGAGCTCCGTCTATGGGATCTCAATGCCGAACTGAGAGGAGGCGATGTGAGGCTGAGGGAGGTGATGGGCGGCTGAGGGAGGTGATGGGAGGCGATGGGCGGCTGAGGGAGGCGATGGGAGGCTGAGGGAGGCGATGGGCAGCTGAGGGAGGCGATGGGAGGATGAGGGAGGCTGAGGGGTTTTAGGGCACAAAAGAGTTTTTAAGACATATAGTTGTCTCTTGTGAAATAAGAGCTGAAATGAGGTTTTAAGATCTGATTTGATAAAAAAAACACTCTTAATACAAATTGATCTGACCGAATCAGATAAAAGAGGTTGCCAGACCTTTTTTTTTAAATCAAACAGCCCCTAATTAAAAGTTAGATACTATTTATAGAGATTCGACTAAACCTCAAGGACCAAAATTGTAGTGTACTCTTTTTCTAAATAAATATCTAATTTTTAAAAATTTAAATAAAAAAACCTAAGGGGCCGTTTACCAAATACTTACTCGGGCAAGCGTTTACCAGTCAAATTTAACACTATCATTTACTTATCGGGTAAGATTTTAGCCCGTCAAATCGGTTTTGTATTCAACAATTCACCTGGTAAGCGCTAACTGTGGTAAGAGTCATCGTCATCACTTACCATTCGCTCTTATCGGGTAAGATTTTTGATCCTTGCCGTATCAATTCGATAGGTAATGTGACTTAGTAAGCGCTTACATGGATAAGTATTTGGTAAACGACCCCTAAGTTGCAAACTTTTAGATATGTGTGCTCCTATTTCTGTAATTTATGATGTCTTTTTAAAATTGAAGTTTATTATAATAATTAAAAACATTTCAAGTTTTCAAGTTATAAATGATTTTTATGGTATTTTTAAAAGTTATAATAATTTTTTAAACTAAATAAAAAAAAATACAATTATTATAAATATTAATATTTATATAAAATAGAAGGAAAGTTTGTAACAAAAAATAAGTACAATGTCTTAAAAGAGTTTAAATCAATCTTATTATGTCATTTTATTAATCTAATGTAATAAAAAACATTTCTAAAAATATATGAAAATGTAACATTAATTTTTTTTGCATAAAAGGAAAAGTTAGATTACAATCATTTATAAAAGGGAAATTAATTAAAATGCCACAAGTTTGAATTTGTTTTACCAAAATACCATAAATCTCGTTCAGTTTGCAAAAATGCCACAAATTTCCACGGTGGGCCTCGCGATCGCGGGCCCACACCCACGTGTCACAAGGTTTCGGTCTGGCCCGCGGTGGTTCCCCGCGATGGGCCCGCGATAGGCCAAAATTGTCACTGCAGGCAGGGACCAAACTTGTCACCGCAGCCATAGTTGGGGGGCTCCGCGGGACATTTTACCCAAACCTGGGTGACACGTGGGCTGGGCCTGCGATCGCGGGGCCCACCGCGGAAATTTAGGCCATTTTGATAAACCGGTAGAGATTTAGAGTATTTTGGTAAGAAGAGGTCAAACTTAGGGTATTTTAATTAATTTCCCTTTATAAAAGTCAATATTCTTTATAGGTAGTGAAATGATGATACAAAATTAAAGTAAAAAATAATTATTGGTATGATATTGATGATATTTGATAGGTGAAAGTGGGTCATCTTTGCTTTTGCATTAACACGTTTCATAGTTAACCACAAGAATTGTGGCGTACTGGTTAAAAGCTTTGGAGGATGTGATGGAATATCCTATCTGCTCAGAGTTCTAATTCAGGCGTACACAACAATTGTAGTCACTGAGGTTTAATCAGGGCTGATGTCTTACGGTCATAATTTCAAGGAATTAGTTTAGGCATAGCCTAGGATACCCTTCTAAAAAAAGAAAAACATGTTTCATAATTAGCCATTAAGGCATTGTTTGGCAAAAAAAAGCTAGCTTATAAGCTAGGTACATGTTTGGATGACCATAATAAGCTAGCTTATCAAAACGCTAGTCAATGTAACGTATGGGAGCTTTTTTTGCTTTTCACTTTTTTTTTTCCAAATATACCCTCAATTATATAATTATTATTTATTTACTATTATTTTAATATGTCATTTTTAGTCATTTTACACGCTTATAAGCTAGTTTTGTCAAACGTGGCTTTTTCATAAACTAGCTTATCAGCTACCAGCTAAGTTATAAGTCAACAGCTAGCTTATCAGCTAGCAAACATAGCTTAAATTGGAAAGTCTAAAGATTCTTTGGCCAATGGCAGGATGACAACAAAGAGGTGTTTCTCTGTGCACAAATCATTATAGTATATTATATATAATGTGTGTGTGTTATTTTTAATCAAATATAATTCAAGGTGCAAGGACTAAAGGGTGGGGGTAGGGTGGACTGGAGGTGATATACCATCCAAATATTTTATTAATCATGAATCCTATTTTATTTTTATGTATAATGCAACTTTTTTTATTATTTTAATCCAAATATTTTTTAGGAGAGTAATTTAATGGAGTTCTATATATTCTTATATAATATCACAGTCAAGTTCTGGCACAATAGAGCAATATGTGTTCGTCTAACTTTCAATGAAAGGGACGTGTTAGAATACCACACGACTAGACTTGGATCTGTTGAACTCCCACTTCAAAATATATTCGTACCATTTTTCTCTAATCTCACATGGTATCAGAGCCAATGTTTATCACTCTACAAACTCAACATTTTGGGGCAATTTGTACTCGTCTAGCCCCCTCTCGACATTTTGGTACAATTTGTGCCCGTTTAGCCTTCGTTGGATGGTGTGTTCATGTGTTGGAGTCTCATATTGCCTAGACTTGGGCCGTTTCTCCTCTATATAGTTGGAACCTCTTTTTTCTCCTCAAAAGCTCTTTTAGAAAGTAATATAACGAGGTTCCACCTATTCTCATAGACCATTTCTCCTCTATATATGTTGTAACCTTCCTTTCTAAGCTTTTTTCAGTAGTAATCTAATAGAGCTCTACATATGCACAACAAACATGGCTTCCATTTTGTTTGATTTGTGTTGCTTCAATCAACCTCAAGAAAAACAAAGTGAATTTTCACTATTGATTCAACAAGAGAGGTAGAATTTGTGTTGCATATGGATAGCCCGGATACCCCGGGAACGTGTGTGTGTGTTCTACTGCCGTTCAAAAAAAAAAAAAAACTTGCTACCTTAATTTGACTTGCCTCAAAGTCAAAGTGCATTTTCGCTCGTTTGCTTCCGTTAATCATGACCGCAAGATGGTTTCTTACCTTGATTCCCCAAAAAAGACCGAATACCCATGAAAAAGAACCATTTGGTCGTCATGACAACCAATGGAACTTTTTGGCCACCTAAACTTGTGAAAAAAGAACTCATAGCAAAACCTCGGAGGGGTGGCGTTCAAAAAGTTTGTTTTTTGTTTGTGGCTCTCATTTCCTAGAAAAAGTTCTAACCATTGTGGATATGTTTAAGGCCTGTTTTTGTTAGCAACTTAATGAGGTTAATAGAACTTATAACTTATTTGGTCAGCTACACATGACTACATGACTGTTTACTAGTGGTTTCGAGATCCTAACTTTGCTGCTTAAGGACACTCATGTTGCGTCTTTAAGGACACTTAAGGGTTGATTTGCATAATTTAGAGGTATCTATAGAGTAATAGTGTACTATTGTACCCAAATGGGAAGATCTCTGTTGTTCCTTAGGCCATCCGTACCCGGCTCGGGATGGGGCTCGGGATGCCTTCGGGCTCAGCGGGAATGGGCTACGGCCCTTGCGGGATGCGGGGTGCGGGATGGATTCCGGGTTCGGGATCCCGATTCATCCCGAAGGTTTATTATAAAAAAAAATTATTTAATTTTTAAAAATAATGCCGTTGAACGGCTCTTTTTAAACAAAAATAAATAATTTTTTTTCTCAATTTAATCCCACTATATATTTAACCCTCAACCTCTTATTTCTCACACCTCTCAAACTCTCTAAAATTCTCTCAACCTCTTATTTTTGACACCTCTCAAACTCTCTCAAATTCTCTCAACCTCTTATTTTTCACACCTCTCTCATCATGAATCCAAACAGAACACCTACATCCCGTCGTAACCGACCGAATACACCACAATCGCAAGAAGATCAAGAGCTTGGTTTCCAAGCGTTTACACAACAACAAGGTTATCGTCCGCATTTTTCGCAACAAATTCCGCCACAAATTTCGCCACAATGGTCGCAACAAAATCCGCCACAATATTTTTACAACTCATTAGGCCATACGCAACAAATTCCTTACCAACTTACACGTTCCGGTATGATTGAACAAGGTTGTATTCCGACCAACTTCAATCCTTCTTCACCCTTCATCAATCTCGCCGACGACTACGTTCCGGAAACCCAACCTTCTACCCCGAACACACCACAATCTATCCCGACACAACAATCTAACCCGGAACCATCAAATCCGAGACCAACGAAAGCCGCCAAACAAACGTGGAGTAAAGACGAGGAACTCGCGTTAGTGTCGGCGTGGGTTGACGTTTCGGAGGACCCCGTTATCGGTAACGCACAAAGCGGTGGTAATTATTTTTATTGTTATTATTATTATTATTATTAATATTATTATTATTCTTATACTTAATTTTACATAAATGTAGAAAGTTTTTGGGCCCGAATCGGGCATGTGTTCTTTACTCGCTTGGATCGTGAACCAGGTTATAGATCAACCCATCAACTCAATAGCAAGTTCAACGACCTCAATAAAAGAATTAATTGGTTTGGCGGCATCTACAACAACTTGTTCAATAATAGATCAAGCGGGATGAGTGAGGCCGATATATCCCGAACGGCACACGAACGGTATCTAGCACGCCATAAAGTTGCTTTCACTCACGAACAAGCTTGGGACGTCCTAAAAAAATGTCCAAAATGGGGAGCCGTTCCAACGATGACGACAACTTCATCGCGGGGTTCAAAACGTACCCAACCTTCCGATGATGACGATGACGAGCAAATTCAACGACTCATCGGGAGAAACAAGACAAAAAAAACATCAACGAGTAATACGTCCGGGACGAATACGGACGAAAGTGTTACTCAGTTGTTGACGACGTTCAACGACAAGATTGATGATACAATGGAATACAAAATGAAAAAACTCGATCTCGAAATCGAACGCTCAAAACTCGAACGGCATAGGTTGGAACAAGAACTCGAAATCGAACGCTCAAAACGATTTGAGAAAGACTTCGAGTTTTTCATGACCCCGCATGATCACCTTACGGGAAACGCTTTGAGGGTTACTTTAGCGAGAAAAGAGCAAATTCAAAAATTTCATAATTGGTAGTGTTTTGTATTTTGTAATTTTTTTTAATGAATGGTATGAATTTTTATTATTTATCTTATTTTTATTTATTAAAAAATATATAAATATTTTTATTTTGTTAAATAATTA
The DNA here is from genome assembly GCA_033807775.1 of Saussurea involucrata. NCBI lineage: Eukaryota > Viridiplantae > Streptophyta > Magnoliopsida > Asterales > Asteraceae > Saussurea > Saussurea involucrata. Next base: position 156,825,942 of record CM066314.1, on the reverse strand, counting down.
AATGTATAAATAAAAGAATTAAAATAAATGAGGTGGCAAAAGGGTTTGAGGGAATGGGGTAAGGGTGTTTAGAGATTGAGTGAGGATTAGAAGAAAAACTGATGGACGCTGACGTGGAGCTGGAATCTTTGAAAGATGGGGGTACTGATGGCCTTACTAGTACTGAACTAGATGTCCCAATGTATGTCTGCACATGCATGAAATTGGACCTTTCAAAGGGCAATGGGTCCCACCAAAACCAATAAGTCTTTTATTTCACTAAAATATCAATCTTTACTTGTCTCGTTACTTGGGACATCTTGCAAAACAAAACAATCCCCTCCATTGTTGATCTCCATTTCCATCTGGGGTTTGATTGAGTTCTGTTCATGAAGCCAAGAAGTTAAAGAACTGGTTTTATGGGATCCAAAGCTTTTAACTTTCAGTAAAAAAACATATATTTAATGATAAAGAAAACAAACCCTCCATTGTTGATCTCTATTTTCATTGGGTTGATTGATTTCACAGAAAGAAACAGAAATCAATCAAGAAAGATCTGGTTTTTATGGGATCTAAAGCTTTAAACTTTCAAGAAACATATATTTAATGATTAAAAAACAAACCCTCCATTTCATCTGGGGGTGATTGAGTTCACAGAAAGAAACAGAAATCAAAAATCAAGAAAGAAAGAAGTGGTTTTTATGGGATCTAAAGCTTTAAACTTTCAAGAAAACATATATTTAGGGCCGTTTGACAATTGTTGAATAGTTTGGTGCATAATGATTAAGAGGCTCTAATAATCCAGTGCAAAATGAAATATGGTTGTTTGGTAATTGTTTAGAATGAGATTAGGGTACTCAATGGTTAAGGGAGGCCCTAGGTACAAAATGATTGAGAGTTTTAGAACCATTAAGAGGCGGACTTTTTTTTGCCAAACAAGATTCACCTCTTAGCGATTCAGAGGTTGCCCTTAATAGAACTTTTAAGAGGTAAACAAACAGCCCCTAATGATAAAGATAACAAACCCTCCATTGTTGATCTTCATTTTCATCTGGGGTTGATTGATTTCACAGAAAGAAACATAAATCAAGCAAGAATGATCTGGTTTTTATGGGATCTAAAGCTTTACTTTCAAGAAAAAATATATTTAATGATAAACAAAACAAACCCTCTATTGTTGATCTCCATTTTCATGTGGGGTTGATTGAATTCAGAGAAAGAAACAGAAATCAATCAAGAAAGAACTGGTTTTTATGGGATCTAAAGCTTTGAACTTTCAAGAAAACATATATTCAAATGATAAAGACAATCTCAAACATCAAAAAAGATAGCCAAAGAGCTCATTAAAGAGCAATAGAAAACTCAAAAGAAAGCTTTCTTGAAAATGTCCCCATCTCTCCCTTTCATTCCCCCAATATTTTGAGTATGATAAATCATTAGAGAAAAGGGTGTTTCAAAAAAGAAAGTAAAAAAAATAAAAATAAAAACTAAGTGCTCTAATAATCCAAACAAAGCATGTCTCATACATCAATACAATGATAGTGTTGAAGAAGCCTATTGGCTTCTCTAAGACCACTGAAATAAGCACCATGAGTTGTGGAGTAATGAGTTCTATGTGTAGCTTCTCCTGCAAATAGAATTTGAAGTGTTGGAGAACCCGAACCACCACCACCACCACCACCGGTGGTTGTCGACTCAAAAGTGGCGGTTTCCGGCAAGGGTTCCGCCAGCGAAACAATGTCGGCGCCACTTGATCCGACCGCTATATAACTATACGATCCCATAAACAGCGGATCCGTCCCCCACCCACTTTTCAAAACCTTATCAAATTTCAGTTCTTTATAGGGACCGAAGTTGGAATTCGAAAAAAAGCTAGAGATCGTTGCGGAAACCTCATCAAGAACCACTTCATCTGGCAATGATTCGAGTTTAAGTGCTTCATCACCTGCAAACCAAGATAATAGCACACTGGATTTTTCATAAATGGGAGACACGGAAGCTGTCCGCCTCATCCACCATGGGATTTTCGGGTTCTTGATTTCAAGATCGGGTTTGTGGAACACCATTTGAAGAAACGGAAACCGTTCAAGATCAAACTCAGGACTTAGTTTCAAGAAAAGCTTGTTAACAACACCAAACCCGAGTCTTGAAATGGCTTCATTCTTGTAATTAGGGAGCGGAGGATCGAATCTAAACGTACCGGAATCGTTGATTCCGGACTTGAGGACTCCTAACGAAACCGTGACGATAACATGATCTGCTGAGATGGTTGTGCCATCAAGAAAGTGAATCTTTACTGGTCTTGAACCCGAACCCGAACCACCATGGCAATTTCCATTTATACCCTTTACAAATTCGGGCTGCCATTCGATGTTATACACTTTCTTGCCTAATTGAATAACCCCAGATGGTAATACAGATGCTAATGATTCTATAATGCTTGAATACCCTTTAGCAATGGTGATTTCTTCACCTGGGAACATAACATACTCACTTTCTGATTTGTAATCAAGATTAAGCAAATCATTAGCAGCTGTGTAAGTTCTTTGGGTGTTTTCTTGCATTGCAAAAATGGCTTCTTCTAATAACTTTCTATTCCAATCCCCACACCCATTTACCTCCTCTCTTTCTTTTCTTGATTCCATTTTCACTTTCCAATATGCCTCAAGACCTTTCCTAAGAAAACACCCAACACTCATCACCTTCCCAATTCCATTCCCATTTCTAATCCCATTCCCATACCCATCAAGATTTATTTCAATTCCAATTCCATCCTTTAAAGATTTGATTTTTCCTTGAGAAAAATCCATTAGATTCTTGAAAAGATTTGAAATTGGATCAACAAGAGATGGATTTAACACATACCCATTTTCAGCAATGGTGATTGGATGATCATCAAGAAACCCATCCATGCACTCCCATGGTTGGTCTGATTCCAAAGAATTTGTTTCTTGAGCAATCTTGTGAACTGGGCTGCCCCAAATTCCATGGATCCAAGTGGCCCCCATCTCAATTCTGTCACCACCAAACTCAGAGGTGTTAATCCTCCCTCCAATTCTATCCCCACCTTCAACAACACAAAGCTCAAATGCCCCCTTTTTGACACCAGATTTGTAGAGCTTGTTTGCCGCTGTCAGCCCTGCCATTCCTGCCCCAATTATCACTATTCTTGGTTTCTTTACAACCATTTTGACTAAATTTTATAATAAAAAAATTGTTGGTTTTTTTCAAGAATGACAGATTTGCAGAAAAGATTGCAGGGATTGGAGAAAAAAGATGGTGAGTTTGAGCTTCTATGAACACACAGAAATGAGGGTTTCCTTTTTTCTTGGGTGGAAAAGAACAAAGAATGAGAGGGGTGAGGTTTAAGATTTTAAGGAGGGAATATAAAAAAATTTACAAAGGCAGGGGACTTATTATAACTTGTAATGCTTACTATTATTTTATGAATTTATTTACCAAAATAAATAAATAAAGGGAATGCCATATATTTAAAAAAGGGAAATTAATTAAAATACAATAAGTCCAACTTCGTGTTACCAAAATACCTCAAATCTCTCCCAGTTTACAAAAATACCCAAAAAAATCCACGATGGACCCCGCGATCGCAGGCCCAGGCCCACGTGGCAAACTGTTTCGGTCAAAAGCCCCGCGAAGCCCCCCAACTTTGCCCGCGGGGCTTTTGACCGAAACAGTTTGCCACGTGGGCCTGGGCCCGCGATCGCGGGGCCATCGCGGATTTTTTTGGATATTTTTGTAAACTGGGAGAGATTTGGGGTATTTTGGTAAGAGATGGTCAAACTTGGGGTATTTTAATTAATTTCCCCTTTAAAAAATGGATGTAGTTCTTATCACCCACTAATAAAAAAGGCATATAGATAATGAAGAAACAAAGCTAAAGCTACCAAATCCTCTTTGGCCTAGCGGTATGTGAGCATCTTTCCTCTTAGGAGGTTAGGGGTTCAAACCTCACCAAAGGTAAGGAGTGTATGTGAATTTATTTGTTGCATTTGCCGTATATAAATATTATATACTTCAAAAAAAAACTAAAACTCTGGTTTTTGTTTCAACTTTGCTATCATATATAGCCAAATTAACACTCATAGTTATCAAAGAGTCTAGTAAGATCTTGACATATACATACAATAAATGTAGGGAATGCATGACTGTATGTGCTTTGGTTGTGTGTGTGGTATATATATATATAGGGGTGGGTTCAAACGAGAATAGAACCTATTTAAAAGAATAAAGGAATAACTCTCAGTCATTCATTTTTTAAAACAATTCCAAAAATAATAATTTCCAAAAATCAGACTAAAAGGGTATTAAGGTCATTTATGCTACGGATTAATTTAGGATAGTTTTGACTTTCTAAAATTCAAATAGAAAAACAACAATATGAACCTAAAATCAAATAGAAAAACAATTGTGATAATCACTTGTGATAATCAAATAGAAAAACAACAATCACATAATATCACTTGTGATTAACAATAAAGAAACCTAAATTCTGTTATAGAGAAACCTAAAATCACATAATATCACTTGTGATTAACAATAGATAAACCTAAAATCACTTGTGATTAACCATAGAGAAACTTAAAATCCCATAATATCACATAATCCAAGCCTAATCACTTGTGATTAACCATAGACAAACCTAAAATCACTTGTGATTAACCACATATAAACCTAAAATCAAGATAGCGCCGGCGTTTGGTGGTGGCGGCGTTCGATGGTCGAACAAGAGAGGCGACTGCGGTTGACGGAGACGACGGCGAAGGGCGGTCGTGCGACGGGAAATCGAGAAGAGGAGTAGCGGTGGCGGCGGTGGTTGCAGCGGCGAGCAGGTGCGACGGTTGCAGCGGCGGCGACAAGTAGGTGCGGCGACGGTTCCACAGGTCGCCGGAGACGATGCAGAGAGAAGAGAGAAAAAAGATATCGCCTGGAGCAGGTGCAGCGGCGGCGACGAGCAGGTGCAGCAGCGGCGGCGGTTCCACAGGTCGCCGAAGACGATGCAGAGAGAAGAGAGAAAAGAGATGTCGCCGGAGACTGAAGCGGCGGAGGTGAGAAGAAGGTCGCCGATGGTGGTTGTGCTCGTCGCCGGCAGGTTTACAAATGAAATCTCAAATTATTGTAAGTGAAATGAATCTACGATCCTAAAAACAAGGAGCAGAATTGAAATAAATCCCAAATCATAAGAAGAAATCGTAAAAAAATATGGAAATCAAATCAGAAATTGTGAAGAATGATCGTTAATACGGAAATCAAATCAGAAATTGTGAAGAATGATCGTTAATACATATTAGAGACTGTATTACCTGGATAATCATCAAGAAATGGTTGAAAAGATTGAAGAAAGTGATGATGATGATGAAAGTGATTATGAGAATCACGTAAGAATTGTAGTTATTCTTCCACAAGTATGGAAATCAAATCAAAGTGATTATGGGATTTAAAATATTCCAAAAATAATCTGAAAAATAGTTTGACATATTTACCCTTTTGGTCTAATTTTTGGAAATTAGTAATTTTGGAATTGTTTTAAAAAATGAATGGTTGTGAGCTATTCCTTTATTCTTTTAAATCGTTATCATTCTCGTATGATCCTATCTATATATATATATATATATATGTGGAGGTTTAAATGAGAACATTATCATTTTATGAATATACGAGAACTCCTATACATCACACGTGATAAAATTGGTGATATGTGGGCGTCTTGGTCCGCAACCCAACGGTTGCCTGCGTCTCTGCTTTGGTGTCACGTGTGATGGATTACAATGTCATGTGTGATATAGGTGTTCTCGCGTTTTCGTTAAATGACGGTGTTCTTATTTGAAACCCTCCCTATATATAAGTGAATTATCGTGTGAGAAGTTGAGGTTAACGTGAGAATTGGATCTGAACCATTAGATCACTTTTAATCAAATGTCCTCCCATGAATTGCGACTTAGAAAGGAATTGATCCGGTGCAAGTTGGTGCATCTTACCTCGGTGCATCTCATCCTAATGTGCGTCCATTTCTCATCCAACAGATGATAACCACTTCTCACGCTTTTTAATTAACATCAACTTTTCATCGGAACCCAACCAACTATATATATATATATATGTGTGTGTGTGTGTATATGTATATATGGTTGGACAGAATGTTGTTTCTGTATGATTCTGTCACTCTTTGTCAATATTCAATATGTTAATAAGCATATAATATATAGCATTTTACATTTTAGTTCACAATTATGAATATATAGGTCACATTCTACAAATAGACTTAATATGATGCCTACAAAGTTTGATTCACAATTCCATTGGAATAAGACTTTTTATAGACACTAATCTCTTTAGGCAGCTATATAACAGAACATTATATAATTGCTTTGTCTTTTACACGATACTTTTCTGGTTTTCCAGCCAACTTGAGGTTATCAGCTACAAATCATTGTCCATAAACTTAACAAATCAAAACTTATATTAAAAGTTAACATGATACACAACTGAGATTGCCAATATCTAACGAAATCATACCTTAAATATTTGATTTATAAAATGTAAAAACGATAAATGACTCGATAATTAGATGTTGTCAGAAGTTCAATAATAAGATGATGATGCCCTCTCACCTCTTTACCAACCTCCCACATGGTGAATCCAATTAAAGATGGTCCACCACTATGAATGGTCCTTATTTTTTCTATAGAGCCCTAGTTATGATCCAAAAATAACATAAATTTCTATATATGGTAAATTTTGTTTTACTTCTTTAATTTCCATAACCCTTAATGTTCACTTGCATAGCACTTCCACAAGTTAAATTATAGTAGCAAAATATTCATATTTTTTTAACAAGAATTGGATTTTTATTGGATTTAAATAGATATTTATGGAAAAATGCATTCGATTTTACGTGTGTAAGGCCATCAAAGTGGACATGTTTAGCCATAAAAAGCCCATTTGACCCAATGTTATGCGTACCGGTCATGGTCCTTGAATTTGACAACAAAACATGTCTTCCAAGCTTTTGCTAGTGGCGTGTTGGCAAGGGCTTGGGGGATGTGGTGGAATATCTCATCCACCCCTGGTCCATTATGCAGGAGCAATTTTGGCTATACGAGACAAAGCACTCATGTGAATGGTGCTAATTCCCAAGGTTGAGGCCTTCTCGGACCCGAGTCTTCCAAACCAAATTTCAATGAGCAAGGTAAATCTAGGCTTTTTTCCTTGGCCAAACTTTGGGATTGAAAAAAAAATGCCCAATTAGGCTTTTTTCGATCGAGTTTTATCAAGTTTAACTGGGATTTTTTGGACATGCCCCAAAATTTTCGGCCTGGTCAAGCTCTGAGGTTTGGCCTGGACCAGGCTTCAGGGACACTAAGCTCTAGCTTTTTTTGGCCAGAGCCCATGCCGAACCTAATAAGCTTGGAATTTTTGTACATCTTTACGTATAAAACAACATTTAAATGTGTTAAAATTTTGATTTTCATTATTCAGGTCCGATTTAAAAACGATAGGTAATGAGTTGTTGAGAAAAAAGTTGACTTTTAAATTAATGTTCAATTACCTAACTATCTCTAACTTTATAAAAAATTATTTCATTTTTAAATATTAAATTCTTTATAAACGTATTGAAAACCAACTTATGATGTCATTGGCCCTTAAGATAGACACATAATCATTTACAAATCCAATAAATCACACAAACCAACTTTCATGTACATGAAAATACAATGTTTATACAAATTTTATATGAACGTTTTATATGTAAAAAAAACAATACTCAATGTTTCACACATGAAACAATAGCTTATAAATATTATATTTTTTTATAATTTATATGAAAACTGGTTTGTAAGTTTATTCGAATTATTAAGGGGCCGTTTACAAAATGTTTATTCGGGTAAGTGTGCTTATCAAGTCAAGTTAGCTTACCGGATGAATATGACAAGAACCAAGAATCTTACCCGGTAAGAGCGAAAACAAGGACTGAGAGTCGAAAGCAAGGACCGAGAGTCTTACTCAGTAAGTGAGTTCGACGAATCTTACCACAGTTAGAGCTTATCGGCTAAAATGTTGCATACGATGCCATTTTGGTGGACTAAAATCTTACCCAAAAAATAAGTGAGTGTTGAATTTTATCGGTAAGCATTTACCCGGATAAGTGATTAGGTAAACGGCCCCTAAGTTTGTAAAATTTAAACAATGTTTTGGGCCTACAAGTTTGATGAGACATTGGGCCTTGGGCCATCAACAGTCCACCAACCGTCTCAAGAGTCAAGACCATGAGATCCAGAGCACGCACTAATATACAAAAGCTTCGATTTTGGCGCCAAATCACAAACCTTCTTCGTCGGCGCTGGTCGTCGTAATCACTTCTGCTCCCGTCGATGTCCAATTTGCCGGAACTTACCGGTCTATTTGCGAGACTCGCGTCGCAAATTGATATCATAAATCGTGAAACCAGCAATCACGACCAACCGGATGATGTTTTAGTGGCCGCTGTGAATCAATCACTCAACTTGAGTGAATCATCTAGGGTTAGGGTTTTGGACACTGCATTGTCGTTGATGTGCTTCACAGCGCCTCAAGTAAGATAATCTGAAATTATTAGTTTATTTTTATTTTTATTGGCGGTTCTGTTATTACTCGTGGTTTATGTCATATTGTTTGGTGATTGTTTAGGTGTTTGATTCGGTAACTGATTATTCGGTGAATACAATTGTCTCGGTTTTATCTTCATCAGTAGATTGTAAGGTTTTAAGGTTCGGTAAAGCAGAGGTTTTGCGAATTGGTGGCTCAATTTCGGGTCATGACTGCGCAGGAGTGATGGAAGCTTGTGCTGATGTTTTGGGGAAATTAAAAGAACATGGTGGGTCTATAAAGGAGAATTTAGTGTCTATTTATGTACTCTCCTGTTCAAAAATAAAGCTGCACATTCCTATATGTCAATAGAAAACAAAGGTTACAGTGGACTGTATATTCTTAATTTCCATGAAAAGATGTTGGACTAGTTGATTACAACAGTACTACCAAAACCCCAAATATCATGACTACAAAATCTTAGATTTATGTTAAGATTTGAAACTATTACTGTTCGTAATGGTCATCCACAGTGGCGGATCCAGGATTTTTGCATAGTGGGGTCACTTTTAAGGTAGTTTAAAGGTCCGCAAAGTCGTTCGATGTGTTTTAGCCTAATTCTACGGTTTCAAGAGATTTTTGAAGTTTTTCGGTTGATTTTGAGAGATTTTAAAGTTTTTTTGTCGATTTCGAGGGACTTTTTCGTTTTTTTGGTTGATTTCAAAAGACTTTTTTTGTTTTTTTGATTGATTTTGAAGTACTTTCTTTGGGTTTTTAGCTAGTGAGGGGACATACAAAAAATCACTGGGGAAACCATGCTATAACGTTACAAAATAATTGTTTTTACACTACAAAAATCATATTTTTTTATTTTAGTGGGGGGATGGGACCCCCCCTTTTTGCAACTGCATCCGCCAATGGTCATCCACTATGAACTGTCTAGTTTTATTAAGTAGGGTGTGCTAGAAAATGGAGAAGGAGCGAGTATGGTAATGTAAATATGTAATTAAGTAAGTTTACAGATGCCATGGCCGTAGCTAGAAGTACCAGAAAAAGTATTCTTTTGCATGTTCTAAGCTACTCAATAATATATTAGGATAGTTAATTCTGAATACAAATTTTATCGAGTTTCAAAAACTAGATGATATGCAATTAAATTTTATGTGTAATTTTACTGATTGTCGATGCTAAATCTGACTGGGATTTTATGAAATTTTGAAGGAATGCTTTCTTGTTCATTACTATATGCTGTTGTCAGAGTAGCTGCAATGGCGACTGAATTCCGATACACAATGCAAGTTACACCAGTTCGCATTGTTCAATCAACTGATGGAAGGAGTCGTGCAATATCAAAATTGGTGCATTATATTCCAAAAAGAATCTCCTTGGACAACCAAGAATTACAACTGAGGTGGGCATTACTATAACAGTGAGTCAGTGACAGATGATATTTTACTGTATTCTTCAAGTAAATTTTTTAATTTGAATGTGAATTACTATGCTTCGACGTATCACTACAATCACACTTATGTTAATAAACTTGATTCCACGCTGTACCTATATTGGTCAATTGCCTATGGAAACTTCCACTATCTTGTGTAGTAATTTACTATATCTTGTGTAGTAATTTACTACATCTTCTTGTTAATACTTAAACAACTTAGTTTCACTACTCTTCATGGCTTCTCACTGCTTCATTGTTGGTCCTGAGCTTCAGTTTTATTAGATACTTGGGTCATTTTTATCCATGCAGTGTCATACTGGGATTCTAACTCCGGTCAGTACTCAGTAGTCACAAGGATGTTATAATAGCCAAAATTTCACAGCTATTTTTTGCTTAATTTAAGCCCATTTCTATCAATTGAAAATTTGTTAAAACACAACTTTTCATGTTGAAGTTTGCTGTTGATACTGTCTCATTCAATGATAAGCATAGATCAAAGGGTTCTGCTTTCTGCATTAGCATCGCATCGCTTGTAGACTCTAATAGACCAGTTTCCTGTTTCACATCCATTTTGAATTCTTTTGCAGGTTGCTATTATGGTATCTTGACCCTCAAATTCTTGTGGAAGAGGTGTCACAAGTGTTGCAGGATACTATTGGGAGACCCTTTATTTGTCTAAGTGGAGAACTCTATGAGAAGATGGAATGGCGATCTATTATAATTTGTTTAGCACTTTCTCCAGTGATGTTTATTGAAATCAGGGCTTTACTGCATAGCTGGTTTCTGCTGACGTAAGTATCTAGTCTTAACCCTAGTTTTAGCTCTTGTGTTACTTGATATTTGGGTGAATGTACAATGAAAGTTGTGGGTCACGTCTTGAATGGCTTATGCATGTTATATCTTAAGAATTAGTCAAATGATTTCATATTTGAAGTATAACTTTCTACTTGAGTTTCTGTGTACCAAATTTGTTTTAAACTTGATGCTGTCATTTGTATATGTTATACACTTGCTATATTTCTGCTGGTACAAGTGTTTAGGGTTTCAAGAGAACTTATATGAGGAACCCCCTGTATAAATAGAGTATCAATGGTGGATTCCTGGACCGAGAGGAATAAGGAATGCCTTAGGTTTTTGTCAACTAAAGAAGTTGGGTAGAATGGAATTGGATGGGAACATAGTTCAGAATGGCCTTAGGTTTCTTTCAGGACATTTCTGTTTGTCTGTGCTAACATGTTGCATCTATATTATGAGTTCTATCGCAATTATAAGCGGCTATATTTAATCCCACCAAATTTTATATCTGATTTATTTTTTCACTTACTTGTTAGGGTTGATTATTGATAACAGGGGACTAGCTTCTGTATTAGAGCTTCAAGTTGAACTGGTTTCAATGGTACTAGATCTACTTTCAAGACCAATGTGGTGGGGTTTATCTGAACGAGTAGGATCAAAGCTGCCATTTTCACATGCATACTTTCTCTTCAACCACCGATTATTCAGAACTTTGGCTGGACCTTTATCATGTGGTGGTTTTCTTGACTTGATTCTTAAATTAAAAGAGTCCATTTCTCAGACAAAGAGAAGTTGCCATGCGACACTTGAATATGTTGCAACAACAACCTCCACGGTGGATCACAAATCTACATGGTACTTCTCACCACATGCTGAAAGTATTATAAATCGTGGCTTGATTTAATTACACTAATTCAGGCTTACCTTTTAACTCTTTTACTGAACAGGGCCATGGCAATGAACTTTCCAGATTGGTTTTATTTCGCATCTTTATTACTGCTGTCTGAAAATAATTTTAGTGACAGTTATATGTCTAGGACAGATGAGGATAATCAACTGCAGGCATCATCTTGTTCAGCTGCTGCAGCTTGGTACGTTGCATGGATTCTAGACCCCGTTGGTGAATCAGTTCATGGCCTATTAGCTGAGAAGTTGGAAAAATTATCAAGGACCTTAATTGGAAACCATTTGAGTTCATATAAACATAAAAAGACAACAGGTGCCCATGAGATAAAAGTTAAGAAAGCCAAGCCTAATGACAAGACAAAGGTTGCATGTCAGGAGTATACTTGCCAAACAATTGAGCTTTGGCTTGAGGAGTTTCAAGATGTATACATATGTTGTTATGGTAGATTAACTGGAAGTTCTAAATCACATGAAGTACAAAAGATTGATATACCGAACAATGTGATGTTTAGGAGGATTACACTAGGCATCTTTCTTGGGTCCTCTGGTTCCTTAAATGAAGATGGATGTGAATTGCTTCTTCATTATGTTGCTACTGGTACAATTCTTCAGTCAATGAAAAGTCAACATGTTCGACTAAAGCATAGAAGACGGAATTGTGACCTTGAAAAATGCAGCAGAAAGGAGGCAATTGCAGGTGCGTGTGTTGTTTTCCATCTAACTGATATTGCAGAAATGATATCAGATTCGGTATTTGGGACTCGAGAGATTGCAGTAGATTATATTTGCCAGATCAAACTAAGGGTCGTTAAATATCTGGTTAAGTGTGTCAAGAGGCTGCTGCAGTTTGAAAATGATCAAAACAATGATGCCTGTGTTAAGGATCTACACAGAAGAATCTTGCGTTGGAGACATCAAGGAAAATATATTTTTCATGGTCACAAAGACCTTAATGATGCTATTAATGTGATCGCTAGTAAGTTACCTTACTCTTCTTCATGAAGAAACATTATTTATGACTAGGCTAGCAGTTTTGTTTGTTCTTGTAATGTTTTTTTAAGTATATAATATTTATATACGACAAAATGCACACACACTCTGCTTGAACCCCTTTAGTACTTTTTTTCTTGCTTTTTATGTATGGTAATATACCCGACATTTTGGTTTGAACATTGCTTTTATATCATCACTAAAATTCCCCACATAAAAAGGGACACGGTTCTGGCTATACAGAAGTAAAAAAAAAGTTTCAAATGCAGTCTGTAGACAATAGAATAGACTTTTGAATCTTATGATATACAAAATAAACTTCTTACAATACAATACTTTCTGTATGCCTTTACAATTCCACTGCACATAGTAACCATAGCATTATTTTTCTTCTTTTCATCTTCTTTACGTATATGTACCAAACCTATGAACTTCACCAAAGGTTTGAGCAGTTGTCATCTGCTGAATAACTTGATTGCAGAGAATTATTTACTCTAAGGTGTTGTTATACTTCAGCTGTTAGTTTGTTATGTTGTTCTTTTGACCAAAGTGATCCAATCTGGGTTGCCTCCCCATTCCTCAAAAATAACCAAGAAGTTACCGCTCGGTCTCAACCATGAGCGGGGGACATGATACCTGAAGCAATAGGAATCTCTTTAAAATTTTGAAAACATTTTGATAATGGAAGAAAGTAATGCTAGCATAGACGAAGGATCGTGTGAGAAGTTGAGGTTAATGTCAGAAGCATGAGAAGTGGATCTGAACCGTTTATCACTTTTAATCAATAGCCCTCCTATGAATTGTGGCTTAGAAGGGAATTGATCCATCTTATCTCGGTGCATCTTATCTCGGTGCATATCATTCTAATGTATGTTCATTTGTCATCCAACGGTTGATAACCACTTGTCACGTTAACCTCAACTTCTCATCAGAACCCAACCCTATATATTGTGTATATATAGGCGAATGATCGTGTGAGAAGTTGAGATTAACGTGAGAAGCGTGAGTAGTGGATCTGAACCGTTGATCACTTTTAATCAACAGCCTTCCCATGAATTGCGGCTTAGAAGGGAATTGATCCGGTGCATATCATCTTAATGTGCGTCCATTTGTCATCCAACGGTTGATAACCACTTCTCACGTTAACCTCAACTTTTCACTGGAACCCAACCCTGCTAGCATAATAATTTAATAGGAAGGAATAATGATAAGATAGAGAAAGGAAACCAGTTAAGTTCTCACCATCTTTGAGATGGGTCTCCACAATAGCGATTGCATTTGTTCTCATTATAAATCCCGGTGTAACTGCATTTATCACAGTTACCATGTGCTTTGTTACCAGGCCAGTGTCTCCCAAGGCCCTCTCCATTGATCCATATTTGACCTTTTCCCATGCCATTCATATCTAAAGCTAGTGGTTCGTTTCCATCTGGAGCGTTGAAGGTAGTCTAAGAGTAAACCAACGTTAGAATATGTTAGAGGCTGTTTGGCAGTTGCTGAATGGTTTGGTGCAGAATGATTAAGTGGTCAGAACTCAGAATGATAAGGAGGCTCTTATGATATAGTCCAAATGAAATCTGATTGTTTGGTACTTATTCAGAATGGTTAAAGGAGGTCCAAGATACAAAATCATTCAGAGGGTTTTAGAACCATTAAGAGGCAGATTTTTTTTGCCAAATAAGATTCACCTCTTAACGATTCAAAGATTGCTTCTTAATGAACTATTAAGATGTTGAACAGCAAAAGTACCTTGTACCAAGTAAGAGGCTGACTTTGAGCCACTAAGGATCCTTGTAGCCACTCTACGGATGAACTTCCATCAAGTGTATGAAGACTCATAGTTTCACCTTTTAAACCAACCTGCCATGAAGAAAGAAGAAGAAACTAAGTATAGGAATCTGGCTTTTGGATTCTACCATAAGGGAACGGGCAACATAAGAATTTTGCAAATTATTACATCAACTACAACATCCTATAACTTTCGACCACAAATAATACGAAATATATGTATTCATACGGACATAAAAGATAATGAACCAACCTTATAAGACCATCGTTGCTTTGTCAAGTCTCGTGTACCTTCATTTAGACCCTTCAAAGTGATCGGGCCTAGAATCCCCACGTTGTAGGTCTCAAAGTGTGTCCCAACATTCTGAAGATGATTGAATACAATAGTTACCAAGTCTTGATTGCAAGATTTAACTTCCCCTCGCATAAATGGAGGGCTTTGTATAGTTATTTTCCATGATAAAATGTTTCTTATATGTTTGACAAATAAGAGAGGTTTTTAAAACGAATCACTGAGTGTAAGAACTAACCGCGAGGCCCACAGAAACACTTAGCAAAGAGATCTTGTTGACACCCGCCCTCAACTTTACACCGTTACTGAACGTTAATTTGGGATTTTTCAGCGTTCCCCAGACAGTTCCTATAATAAGACCAAACAAGCAAGAGTCAAGTGTGTGTTGTTTGTGTTTAATGCTCGTGAAATGTGGGATTTACCTGACAGTTGATTGTTGATAAACACATGCAAGGCATGCCCTGCTGACATAACCGTGAGCACAGGGAACTGCCCGTTCTTCAAAAACTCTTCATTTGGTGATATATTTATTCTGGAAAATCAAATACAGAAACACTTCATATTTATGTGATCATATTTGATTTTAATCTTTTATAGCTACCAGATTGATATAGAGAAATAACTGGTGAGATATTCGCTTTAATACTCACTCTGCAAGGTACCACAAGTAGTCAGAGGCATCTCTAGTAACATTCAGTTGTTCATACAACCCTGCCATTGCAAGAGTATCACTTCCATCAGAAGATGGAGCTTCTTCATTGTATGATTGCCAATCGAAGGACCCAACTGGGGTCATCTTTTTTTGTGTGCTAGGAGCCTTAACCTGCAAATTAGTTGGAACCAAATTATTTTTCAAAGAATGCAATTAATCATGGTTTTAAAAAGTGTGTGAGGCGTACGCCTCGAGGTGAGGCGGCGCCTCTCAATCCCCAGACGAGGCGTACGCCTCGGTTGTCTGAGGCGATGGAGGGGCGTACGCTTCAGTGAAGAGGCTAAATTATTTAAAAATGACTAAAAATGCCTTGAGCCACGATTCCACTTTTTAAAACCTGGCAGTTAACAGCTACAAATTTTACTTGGAATAGGCAGGTGGATGGTGCTGAACTGGGAAAATTTTGGACCAAAACAGGGTAGAATCATATTCTCTTACCTTTGCAGTGTTGAAAATTTCATCCTTGCAGTCGTGGAGAATGCTAATGGACCATGGAGGGAGGTCATATTGTGCATTTCCAAACGTCATTTTTGCTGAAAATTGCGGGTCATAGTTTGAGAGGAATGCAGCGCAACCCCCAGACTTTGGTTGAAATACATGTATCTGTGGTTGGATAACGTATGGAGATATAAGCTTGAGATAACCAAGGTAAATTACGATATCTTTTAACATTTAGCTAAACTAACCTCTTGATTCTTTCCAGGATAGGTAACAGTAGGATAAGCTGAAACTAAAACTGGTTCAACTAGTTTTATGGCAGTATGTAAATCCTTTAGATGCCCCCATTTCGGTTCATTTAATAACCCTGAAACATTACACCATTAAGAACATCATTACTAGGTCACATCCCATGGTTTGCTTTCTTTCTTTATTCTAATATTTGCAAAATTTTAGGTGTATAATTTAAAGAATAAAAATCTGATCCGATTGCATACCATATTCATCAATAGGAGCATCGTAATCATAACTGGTTGTGATGAAAAGACCACCTGCTGTGCGGCCGAAATTTGTTCCTCCATGATACTAGATCCACCAACCATGTAAATCCGATTAGTTAACAAGCAAAACACGCCCACCTACCCTAATTTGGCAGTTGCTGAATGGTTTGGTGCAGAATGATTAAGTGGTCACTGGTCAGAATGATTAAGATGCTCTTTTGATATAATGCAAAATGAAATATGGTTGTTTGGTAATTGTTTAGAATGAAATTAGGGTGCTGAATGGTTAAGGGAGGCCCAAGATACAAAATCATTAAGGGGCAGACTTTTTTTTTGCCAAACAAGATTCACCTCTTAACAATTCAGAGGTTGCCTCTTAATGAAACTATTAAGAGCTAAACATACCATATAATAGTTGACGAAAGAACCATTATTCTGTATGAATCTTGCAACTGAATATGCTATATCTTCTACGGGTCTAGTAGGAATCGGGCCACCAAATTCCGTGAACCTTCGATAGAAAAAGTTAACAACAATCAAATAATAGAAACGGGTTCTGAATCTTTTATGAAATAATTTTCATATGTAAATGAGCATATTTAAATGTTAGAGAGAAGATTCACATGACTTACCAGCCAGTCCAAAGCTCTGTAAACATCTTAGGCTTGTATGGCTTGTTAGGAGTGAATTTTTCACAGTAGAATCCATTGCATGTGTCAATCTGTCATGTAATCAACATGTTAGAGAGAGGGAGAGTGGCTAAGTCGTATGTGCAACCAAATACAGCCCTTACAGGTTGATACTTGCTTAGTTTTTTGTAGGGATAGCAAAAAAAACCGCACCTGACGGGGAACCCAACACCCGACCCTGAATATTAATTATACATTTGTATCTATATATATATATATATATAGATATATAGAAAACCTCAAAAAAATGGAAAAATGAGGAACACTCTTGTAGCACTTCATCCGAACGGTATGCACGTGTGCATACAAGTAAATTAAGTTGTTTTTTTGGTTTTTATGCACATGTGCATGTTACAAATTACTTGTATGGACAAGCGTCCAGATGAAGGGCTACCAAGGTGTTCCTCAGTTTTTCGTTTTTTTGAGGTTTTCCCCTGAAACTGACCCTATATATATACACTATATATATACCAAGTATAATGATATAGTGAGAAACCAAATGAGTATATATATTGTATAAATATAATCAAGATTTCATGATCAAGATTTGTAAAAATTTACATTATTGATTTGGTTATTCATGGGAAACTTTTTTGATATAACGATGTGATTATATAAAACTTCAGTTATCAATTATTGTAATTAATATATTTGTGTTTGAACAACATTTTTTATACTACCTTTAAAGAAATGCAACAATTAAAATTTGGTAAGTAATATTTTTAGCATTACATATTGTTTAAACATAACATCTAAAAACATTACGTATATAATTAAATTGCATAGACGGAAAAAAAATCCCCGATACCCCCAACCCCTTGCATCTCTAGTTTTTTGACATCTGCATACAGGGCTATATGCTTTATGAATAGCCTTGCTACATCTTGCTTCATGGGTTGTACCATGTGCAATATTAGTGGTACCCTTTGTAGTTTGTGCTTTGTAGGCACCTCGACTACTCCCATGGGGCCTGAAGATAACAGCCTATAAAATAGCGCGCGTGTTGTGCTAGATCTAACTCATAAAGGATTAGAAATTGGTTTTTTACCATTGGATCAGGGGCATCTTCTTGTTTGCACATGATCCATGGGACACCAGTTTTGAGACCATCAGCCATTTGTGCCGCCCATTTAGAGTAAGCTTTTCCAGGGGCACCGATATCCCACTCAACCGGTCCATACTCATTTTCTATCTGAAAACACACAAACACCAACATTCAGATAGATTCTAGATAACTAAAGACTCGGAGTCAACAAAAAAGGTCAAAACCTGAGACATGATAATTGGACCTCCTTGAGGTTCATACAGCTCCTCTGACTTCATTAAGTTGACTATTTTCTCTGTAAATCTTTGCATTGCAGCCTTTATGATGATAAAGATGGTCAAAGAATCAAAGTTAGAAAAAGGGTATTTTTGGAATAATTTCCATATTCAAGTATTCAAGATCACTTCCAGATTGCCAACCTTAAAAGGTCCGTTATCTGTTCTGAATGACATTCCAGGTACATATTTAAGCCAAACCGGGAATCCACTGCATCCAAAACAGAGCATACTTTTAGAATATCCTTTCATGAAAGCATATAAACACAATACTATATAAACTAATAGGGTCAAGTTCAGCGGAAAACCTCAAAGAAATGGAAAACTGAGGAACACCCTGGTAGCCCTTCATCTGGACGGTATGAACTTTTGCATACAAGTAAATTAAGTTGTGTTTTGGTTTTTATGCACATGTGCATTATGCATTTGTGCATATGCACATGTGCATGTTACAAATTAGTAAATTACTTGTATGTACAAGTGCATACCGTCCCGATGAAAGGCTATCAGGTGTTCCTCAGTTTTCCCCTGAACCTGACCCTACTGTATAAATACTAAACCAAACCAAACAAACCCAACATATCCCACACAGAGGTAGGGTCAATGGTCAAGAGTCAAGGGAGGGTAGGATACAGAAATGACATGTTTTTGTCGTTTTAGATGACGAGAACCTAAAAAGGTGAGTTTGAACTTTTAAGTCGAAATTATGGGTTCTAGTTAGAGTTTACATGGACCACAGGTTTCGTTATAAGATGCAGAAAACTGCTACACTATAAAGTGCATATTGTGATAAGAGATTTGGTGTTTACCCGAAATTCCACTCGGCACAAACATAAGGGCCGATACGTAGATTAACATAGAGACCTGCTTCTTGTATAAGTCTTATGAACTTGACCAAATCATACCTTCCCTCAAAATTATACTGAAAACAAGAAATTTCATCAAATTAAGTGATAACAAGCACACATAGAGAGAATAAATTTCAAATTGAGCAGATTTTTGGTGTTAGTTTTATACCTTTCCAGGAGATGGCTCATGCCCATTCCAAAATACATAAGTTTGTATCACATCTAAGCCTCCATCCTTGGCTTTTTTTATAAGATCAGGCCACATCTACACACACAGAGAGAATAAATTTCATGGCAATTTATAAAATTAATTTCAAAATAAAGAGAAACCCACATGGAAAATATTATATAAAATTAATTTCATTGAGAACAAAACCCAGAAAAATCAACTTTTTGGGGATGTTAAAGATCCAAGACCAAAGAGTACCCAAAACAATGGGAAACAACAGAATCTTTACACATAAAGATTCATGAAGACCAAAACCCAGAAAAATCAAGTTTTAAGAGAGGGGGGGGGGGTATCAATAAAACAGAGAAACCCACATGAAAAAAATATAATCTTTACACACAGACACACAGTGAACAAAACCCAGAAAAACCATGTAGGTTTTAGAAGGAGCATTGAGGAATCAAGAACAAAAACACCCAAAACAATGCAAAATAACACAATGTTTATTTTACAGAGTACCAAAAAAAAATGAAAAAGAGTTGAAATAATTACCTCAGGGGTGCTTCTTGGGTAATGAATTGAACCAGACATCAGAATTCTTCTTCTGCCATTGATGATAATGGATTTATCATCATAAGATACTGTTGCTCTAATGGAGGAACAAAAACAAGAAAATAAGACCAGAAACAGTAGAATCTTGATTCTGGGCATTCTGCACATTCTTGAATAATACCCTTTTTTCAAGTTCTTGTTTTTATTGTCACACTTTTCCCCCCTTTTTCTTGAGAAAAATTGAAGTTTCAGAGGAAGAAACTTCTTTTATTTAAGTTTTTTTTATGCTTTTGATGGTGAAGTATAAATGTGTTTTGTATAATTTCTAGGGAGGGGGGCTGGGGTTGGGGTGTTTAGAGAGGTGTGTTGAATTCAAGAAGCTGAGCAACTTCTTTTAAAGATTCAAGTGGGTCCCATTCTTCTCTTTGGGTTTAAGTTCATAGAAGTGGGTCCACCATAACCAACATAGAATTTTGGCATCCTCCAAGAAATTTGAACATTTTTTATGTTTAGATCTCATAAAAAATTATATTTTGTTTGACTAAAAAAAAAAAAAATTATTTGAGTAAATTACTTTTATAGCTATGTGGTTTGTTGAAAGTTGTTATTTTTGTTTCTATACTTTTAAATTATGGTTTTCTTTATGGTCTATAATTCATTAATGTTTTTGTTCTTTTGATTTACATTTTATTGTTGTTTTTATTTTTGTGGTTTACAGCTTATTGTTGTTTTCGTCCTTCATAATTAAAAGGTGGGAGTTAGTTTCAGACACGGAAAATAACAATGAATTGTAAACCACATTTTTAAACCATTGGGACGAAAGTCACAACTTTTAACAAACCACACACAGTAAAGCTTAATTACTCTTTTATTTTGTGTTGTCAAGGAAAAAATATATTTTCTTTTTAAATAAGTTATTAATGGATAATTCACTTTTTTGTAATATTTGAAATCATAAATCATACATCCTACTCGAAAGTGAGATCAAGGAAGAATGAAATACATATAGAAACATGGCATATACATTAAATGTTAGAGTTAGGGCTGTTTGTTTTTCTAAAAAACATTTTAATACATTTGAAGTCTGAATCGTTTAGACGTTTTACGTTCAGATCGTTTGTTTTTTTTCAGACTTCAGAGGCTCTTAAGTCTGAAATACGTCTGAAATTAGAAGAGATAACCTAATGTCTTATAACCTCTTAACGCACCACCTCTTATTAATCAGAAGTGAAATAAGACTTCAGATTTCAGACCTCTTAAAAAACAAACGACACCTTAGTGTTTTCTTAAATACATCTTGCTTGCGAAAATGTGTCTTAGAAAATTTTGATCTAAGAAATTCCAAAAAAAGAAATTGCCAAAAAACTTTGGGAAAAATTCAAAGTGATTGATCCAATTATTTTCTTTTAAAAGAAAAGGCTAAATAAAAGCATGTAACATATAACTTTAATTTGGGTTTCTTTATTTGTATTTATTAAAAGTATTGTAAACATTTGATTCAACATCACTTCTAAAGTTGGAATAATTAATTAACTTATAATTTTTTAGTTAAAAGTTAGTTATTCACTCATAAATAATTTGGATTGATATTATTGTTATTTTTATACAAATCCTTTTAAATATTTGATGCAAAATTTTATTAGAAAAAAGTGATCTTATCAATTTTCCATTTAATGAAAGAAAGTTGCTTCTCCAAACCAAATTATTTATTGGACCCTTAACATATTAAAGATGCCTCTACATTTGAGATGATTTCATGTGACCTATTTTAGTCATTGTACCAAACAAAATGTATTTTAATAATACAATAAAATAGCAAATCAAGATTACATTTCTTTTACTTCTTATCCTCTAACTATTGCTTTTAAGTCATTAGTTAATAAATCTCAAAACATCACATACTTAGTATGTTATCAATGTATTATTTATTATTTTCTCTGTGTTAAAATAAACTTCCATAATTAGAAAAGATATATAATTTTAAGATATGTAATTATAATTTTTTTGTAATTAACAAAAATATATTTTTATTCTTAGTTATAAACAGGGACGGACCTAGAAACTTTTTCATATGGTGGCACCATATATTTTCATACGGTTTTTATCGACATGTGTATCTTTTTTACCAACGTTCAATATCGACCGATATGTTTTTAGCCAAATTTCGGTGTTTCGAAGGATTTTTAAAGTTTTTGGCTTGATTTTAGGACTTTTAAGTTTTTTTTAACGTTTTTGAGACTTTTTCGGTATTTTTGGTTGATTTCAGGAGTTTTTTTGGTTGATTACGAGGCGGTTGCACTTCCAAAAGAATACAGTAGCACCTCCTAAAACGACACGGTTGCACTTTTCACGAAACCAAATTTTTTTACCCTTCGTTGAAGAAATAATACGGTGGCACGTGCCACCGTGTGCCCTTATAAAGGTTCGTCCATGGTTATAGAGTGGGAAATTCTCTCCATCTCATAATTTAAGGGTAAAATGGTAAATATACATTTACTTTTAAAGTAGATATTTATTTTAAAACAAATTAAAATAGTAATTTTAGATGCTTATTTTGGGAAGAAATGAGTACTTCTATCACAAAATAAGTGTACATATTACTATTTTAATTTGTCCTAAAATAAGTTTTTATTTTCAAAAGTAAATGTCTATTTAACCATCTTACTCTTAATTATGAGATAAATAAAAGAAAATTATCTATATAATTAAAGGTAAAAATTATTCTTTTGTTAGATATAATAATTACACATTTTTAATAATGGGTCAGATTCAGGGGAAAACCTCAAAAAACGGAAAACTAAAGAATACTTTGGTAGCCCTCCATCTGGACGATATGCAATTGTGCATATAGGTAATTTGTAACATGCACACGTGCATATATGCACAAATGCATGATGCACTTGTGCATAAAACCAAAAAAGCAACTTAACTTACTTGTATGCACAAGTGCATACCGTGTAGATGAAGGGCTATTAGGGTGTTCTTCAGTTTTTCATTTTTTTGAGATTTTCCCCTGAACCTCCATCTTTTAATAATACGTCTTTTTTATTATGAACATTTATTATACGATAGAGATGAATGATTGTTTTAATTATAGTTTATAATTAAACTGGTATTTGGTACCGCGCGATGCGCGGTGACGAAGTTTATGTTAGGAAATGCGGAACCAATTTAAGATGAAACGTAATTTGATAATAAAATGTAATATAAGACGATGAATTTATTAGAGTATTTTTTTATAAAAATAAAGCAACATGCGCAGTGACGAAGTTATGTTAGAAAATATGTAACCAAATTAAGATGAAACGCCATTCGTTAGGTGACAAATAATAAAACGCAATCTCTTGTGACCCGATGTGGTTCAAACAACTAACATTCTCTAGTCAAATAGCTATTGTGCTATTCTTTTTTCTCAATAAGAGATCTACTTTTGAACACAAATTATTTCTTATTTACAATTTAATTTATATTATTTTGATTAACAAAGAGACCTTCATTTTTTTGTATTGTTACAATAATAATTCCGAAAATATCCAATATAAGTAAAAAAGTCCTCAAGGAAAATGTCCATGAAGAACTTTAGGTACATGTTAATATGAAGACAATGGAGATAATGAAATACAGCCAAAGTTCATAACAATTGAGTTTAACCTGGAAAAGAAGCAACATAAAATAATTACGATATATGGTTGTTTTAAATGGAATTTTCATGAAATCCACAACAATACTGAAAAATGTTTGACTACTAAATGTTTGAAAATCGAAAGAAAAAAAAGTTATTCAAAGAAATATTGTTTTACCGTTAATTAGTTGTGAATTTTTGAGCAACCAATAGATAACCCACTAAGATTCCAACAATTTTTTTTAAAAACATATCATGAACATAAATAGTAAAACCCAATAGAGAAAAAGAAGTTGAGAGATGGATAAAGCAAGAACTCTAGAGAAATACCAAGAGAAGATGGATATGTTGTAGATTAACCATATACATACAAAATGTATTCAAAATTACCCAAAAAAAAAACTCCACTAACTGTTACATGTAGATTTTTTGTATATGACAATGATCCTCATAGCCACACTTGCAAGAGCTTACATGTTAATCTATTTCTTTTGAAGAAAGTGGGCAGCAGACAGTTATTTTCTTCTCTGTCACTCATAATTTCGTTGCTAGGAAAATAACACAAAGTTTACCATAATACGCATTTACCTATTACATTTCCAATCAAATATAAATGATAAATAAATAAAAATAGAAATTAAAAATTAAAAAAAAATAATAAAAAAAATTTAATTTATAAATTTTCAACGATTCCTCATTCAAGTTGTTGTCATCAGACACACTTTCAAGATAAGTAGAGACGGGGAGAAAACAAAGCAAGTATGATATACACCTTTAAAAAGTAAACCTGAAATGAGATTAATAGAGAAGATTTATAAGAGATGAGCGAAGCTGGACAGTTGGATGTTAAACATAGTCTTGCAATTAATTACCAAGAGAACAACCAAGTTATAATGAAATATATTGTTTTAAAATGATTTTAAAAAGTAATGAAAAAGTATACATTACAATTGTTTCATGTCCAATTTCACAAAAGAAAAACTTATGTCCCAAGCAATCTTAAAATGACAACACAATTCTTGTGCCCTCTATATATTGATTGATATTGATTGTAACAATTGTTCATTTGTATATAATAATGATTCATAATTGAAAAAAATGAAATGTTTTTTGAATTCATAAGTGGCTTTAATTGTTGAAAATAATCAAATATAATGTAATATTTTTTTTAAAAATAAAAGAATTGCTTATATATATATATATATCAACAATCGTAGTAACATTCTTTCTTTACTAAAAAAAATAAAGAAATTTAATAGAAGTTTTAAAATATAAGCATTGTTAGTTTGCAAAAAGATTATAAGATTAATCAGTTTACGCAGTCACGCTAAGATGCTGCTGTTTGGGGGCAACAGTTGTTGCATTAAGCTGCTGACCCATATGGTCCTTGGTACTGTTTACTTTTATTCGGTAAATAGTTAAATAAAAATAGTTAAATAAAAATAAATTCATTTAATAAAAGTATATATACCTTATAGATTAAATAAAAATAATAATAATTTTATAATTTTATAAATTTAAAAATAAAATATTGGATTCATTGTATAATCAAAAATGCAAGGTAAATAATATTTTAAATAATAATAAATATATATTGGTTAATGGTTTTTAATTTAAATTAAAAAAAATGAAAAGTTTAAGCATTTAATGTGTTGAAATCAATTAAAAATAAATCAAAATTATAACAAAAAAGATAAAAGGCCATAGAGGCCTCTCCTTAACCTTTTCTCCTACATTTTGCTTTATATATATATTGATTGATTGATGATTGTTAGCTTACAAAAAAAATATAAATAGTTAAACAAAAATAAATTAATTTAATAAAAGTATATATACCTTATTGATTAAATAAAAATAATAATAAGTTTATAAATTTAAAAATAAAATATTGGATTCATTGTATAATAAAAAATGCA
Source organism: Saussurea involucrata (assembly GCA_033807775.1). Classification (NCBI taxonomy): domain Eukaryota; kingdom Viridiplantae; phylum Streptophyta; class Magnoliopsida; order Asterales; family Asteraceae; genus Saussurea; species Saussurea involucrata. Next base: position 156,800,399 of record CM066314.1, on the reverse strand, counting down.
AGGTAAATAATATTTTATATGATATTAAATATGTATTGGTTAATGGTTTTTAATTTAAATTAAAAAAGAAAATGAAAAGTTTAAGCATTTAATGTGTTGAAATCAATTAAAAATAAATCAAAATTATAACAAAAAATATAAAAAGCCATGGAGGCCTCTCCTTAACCCTTTCTCCTACATTTTGCTTTATATATATATATATATATTGATATTGATGTTAGCTTACAAAAAAAAATAGTTAAATAAAAATAAATTCATTTAATAAAAGTATATATACCTTATTGATTAAATAAAAATAATAATAAGTTTATAAATTTAAAAATAAAATATTGGATTCATTGTACAATCAAAAATGCAAGGTAAATAATACTTTATATGATAATAAATATATATTGGTTAATGGTTTTTAATTTAAATTAAAAAAGAAAATAAAAAGTTTAAGCATTTAATGTGTTGAAATCAATTAAAAATAAATTAAAATTATAACAAAAAAGACAAAAGGCCATGGAGGCCTCTCCTTAATTCATTCTCCTACATTTTGCTTTATATATATACATATATATTGATTGTTAGCTTACAAAAAAATATAAATAGTTAAATAAAAATAAATTCATTTAATAAAAGTATATATACTTATAGATTAAATAAAAATAATAATAAGTTTATAATTTTAAAAATAAAATATTGGATTCATTGTATAATAAAAAATGCAAGGTAAATAATATTTTATATAATAATAAATATATATTGGTTAATGGTTTTTAATTTAAATTAAAAAAGAAAATGAAAAGTTTAAGCATTTAATGTGTTGAAATCAATTAAAAATAAATCAAAATTATAACAAAAAAGATAAAAGGCCATGGAGGCCTCTCCTTAACCATTTCTCCTACATTTTGCTTTATATATATATATATATTGATGTTAGCTTATAAAAAACATAATAAATTAAATAAAAATAAATTCATATTGATTTATATTGATTGTTAGTTTACTAAAAAAATGAATTTTATTAATTAAATAAAAATAATAATATGTTTATAAATTAAAAAAAATTGATTGTTAGCTTATAAAGAAATATAAAAAACTATATAAAAATAAATTCATTTAATAAAAGTATATTGATTTATAAACATGTTAGCTTACCAAAAAAATTGTATCTTATTAATTAAATAAAAATAATAATAAGTTTATAAATTTAAATAAAAAATTTGATTTATAAGCATTGTTAGCTTACAAAAAATATAAATAGTTAAATAAAAATAAATCCATTTAATAAAAGTATATATACCTTATAGATTAAATAAAAATAATAACAATTTTATAATTTTATAAATTTAAAAATAAAATATTGGATTCATTGTATAATCAAAAATGCAAGGTAAATAATATTTTATATAATAATAAATATATATTGGTTAATGGTTTTTAATTTAAATTAAAAAAGAAAATGAAAAGTTTAAGCATTTAATGTGTTGAAATCAATTAAAAATAAATCAAAATTATAACAAAAAAGATAAAAGGCCATAGAGGTCTCTCCTTAACCTTTTCTCCTACATTTTGCTTTATATATATATATTGATTGATTGATGATTGTTAGCTTACAAAAAAAATATAAATAGTTAAACAAAAATAAATTAATTTAATAAAAGTATATATACCTTATTGATTAAATAAAAATAATAATAAGTTTATAAATTTAAAAATAAAATATTGGATTCATTGTATAATAAAAAAATGCAAGGTAAATAATATTTTATATGATAATAAATATGTATTGGTTAATGGTTTTTAATTTAAATTAAAAAAGAAAATAAAAAGTTTAAGCATTTAATGTGTTGAAATCAATTAAAAATAAATCAAAATTATAACAAAAAATATAAAAAGCCATGGAGGCCTCTCCTTAACCTTTTCTCCTACATTTTGCTTTATATATATATATTGATATTGATGTTAGCTTACAAAAAAAATAGTTAAATAAAAATAAATTCATTTAATAAAAGTATATATACCTTATTGATTAAATAAAATAAATAATAAGTTTATAAATTTAAAAATAAAATATTGGATTCATTGTACAATCAAAAATGCAAGGTAAATAATACTTTATATGATAATAAATATATATTGGTTGATGGTTTTTAATTTAAATTAAAAAAGAAAATGAAAAGTTTAAGCATTTAATGTGTTGAAATCAATTAAAAATAAATCAAAATTATAACAAAAAAGATAAAAGGCCATGGAGGCCTCTCCTTAACCCTTTCTCCTACATTTTGCTTTATATATATATATATTGATGTTAGCTTATAAAAAACATAATAAATTAAATAAAAATAAATTCATATTGATTTATATTGATTGTTAGTTTACTAAAAAAAATGAATTTTATTAATTAAATAAAAATAATAATATGTTTATAAATTAAAAAAAAATTGATTGTTAGCTTATAAAGAAATATAAAAAACTATATAAAAATAAATTCATTTAATAAAAGTATATTGATTTATAAACATATTAGCTTACCAAAAAAATTGTATCTTATTAATTAAATAAAAATAATAATAAGTTTATAAATTTAAATAAAAAATTTGATTTATAAGCATTGTTAGCTTACAAAAAAATATAAATAGTTAAATAAAAATAAATTCATTTAATAAAAGTATATATACCTTATTGATTAAATAAAAATAATAATAAGTTTATAAATTTAAAAATAAAATATTGGATTCATTGTATAATAAAAAATGCAAGGTAAAATAATATTTTATATAATAATAAATATATATTGGTTAATGGTTTTTAATTTAAATTAAAAAAAAATGAAAGTTTAAGCATTTAATGTGTTGAAATCAATTAAAAATAAATCAAATTTATAACAAAAAAAGATAAAAGGCCATGGAGGCCTCTCCTTAACCCTTTCTCCTACATTTTGCTTTATATATATATATATATATATATATATATATATTGATTTTACAACATTTTTGGAAAAAAAAGTAATTACAAAGTTTAAACGCAGAAGTAATTCTAAATCTATACTTTCCCAAGCTCTAAGTCACCTCACATTATAAGATTCTTTCTAAATTTAACAAAAACCCTTTTTATTCTAAATTTTTTAATAAAATCTCATTGTGTTTCATATACCAGAAAAATAAAATTTATGGTCTTTTATCAAATGCGTATCAAATGTCAATTAGTTTACTACGTGAATATGATAATGACCAAAAACTTACCTAGCAAGAAACACAATAATGACTGAGGGAGCGTTTGATTCATTTTGAGGAATGAGAATGAGAATGAAATTGGGAATGCAGAAGAATGAGAATAGGAATGAACATTGCATTGATGTTGTTTGGTTAAACCAATATAATTAATAAAAAATGTTTTATATAATATTTTTAATACAAATATGTGACGAAAAATGATGGGAAACATGAGAAAAGATGACTGAGCGGGAATAAGATTTTAATTTTCCTCAATTTGGTCAGAAATGAAAATTAATGGGTTTGGTGTAATGGGCCCATTATATTATATCAAATCAATCAATAATTTTCATTATTATTCTCATCCATTACCCCTCAATACCCTTAACCAAACACCCCCTAAGATTTTTTCCATGTAATAGAGGGAGAAGTCTCCTACAGGTTAGCGTTTACCTGGTAAGACCATCCGCATCGGCCTTGTGGGTTGGCGCTGGTTGGCGCTGGTCCGCCTGGAACACCATCGCAGCCGAGCTGGTTGGGGCTGGTCCGAGCCAGCTCTGGTTCGCCAACCAGCGGCTGGTTCACATTAAAAAAAATTTCTTTTATTTTTTGAAATGTAACCGTTGCAAACCTCAAGAATTTAAGTTTTTTAACTTTTTTATTATTATTTCTATCCTATAAATACTAATCTTAACCCACTTATTTTTTCACACAAACAAATTTACTCTCAATCTCTCCCATCTTCCCCACTTCATTCTACTCTCTCAATATTATTTCTTTCTTCAAAAAATTCATAATGGATAAAGAAACACAAGGGTTCACAAACCCACGACGAGGTTCCAAATCGCGAGGCACGAGCTCGCAACCGTCCCCGACGGAAAATATTTTCAATCTTTCAACACCACCACCCGCCTACCATGGAAGCATACAACAATACCCTATGTATTCACCCAACACCATCCCGGTTGGGTTCCAACAATTTAATTCGGGTGGATTCCAACAATTTAATCAAGGCGCCTTTCAACCATTTATGCAAGGTGGCTTTCAACAATATAATCAAGGTGAGCAATTACAACAACTACTACAACAAGAAACATATTCGGAGGACGTTGAGGTCGAAGATACGGTTCCCGAAACCCCACCCGATTTGGTTCCCGAAACACAACTCGATGCGGGAACCACGACACAAGGAAAAAAGAAATTTGCAAATAGAACGAAAGCGGTTTCGTGGACTTCCGAAGAAGAGGTTTTGTTGGCAAATGTATGGATTTACGTCTCCGAAGATAGCATCGTTGGAAACGCACAAAAATTGGGTATATATATTTATTAATGTATTTATCTTTATTATATATACGTATTCATATAAATTTATTAATGTATTTATCTTTATTATATATACGTATTCATATAAATTTATTAATGTATTTATCTTTATTATATATACGTATTCATATAAATTTATTAATGTATTTATCTTTATTATATATACGTATTCATATATATATTTATTTTTGTAGGACATTTTTTGGGAAAAGTACTCGATTATTTCAACTCAAGTCGCCAATATCATCGCAATAAAGACCAAGTAAACTCCAAATGGCTTGACATGAACAAAAAAATGATGAAGTTTAACGGGATCTACAATAATCTAAGGGCCCAAAATAAATCTGGATGGGGTGACGCGGAGTACATGGAGAGGGCACACACGATGTATCGGGCAAATAATAAACAAAAGCCTTTCTCCCACGAGACGGCTTGGAGAATTGTGAAAGACCACCCTAAATGGAAGATCGTACCTTTCATGGACGATAACCCGAGGCCCTCAAAACGGAGCAAGTCCACGTCGGATTCAAACCCAAACACGACGTCTTCTGACGCACGTGTTCGGTTCAACCTTAACGAAGAAAGCCATGAGGAGGAGGATGTCCTCGTACAAGAACCGACACGACCGACGGGGAGAGATAAAGGTAAACGTGTTGCGTCATCCTCCACAAAGACGGCGGAAAAGGACGAGGTGTTGAAGAATCTTATGGAGTATGTCGAGAAGTTCAACGTTGTAAATAACAAAATACTAACCGTGGAGGAGGAAAAGTTGAAAACCGCGAGGGACAAAGCCGAGGCGGCAAAGACAAAAGCGGAAGCTTTGAAACAAAGAGAAATGCGGAAAGATCTCAAGTTTTACATCAAACCACATGATCATCTCACGGGTAGCGAGTTAAATGCGGTTTTAGCCCACAAAGAGTTGCTTCGACAACTATATGGTTGGTGAAATTTGTAGTTTTTTAATTTGAAATTATGTATTTTTTTATGTTTTTAATTTGGTTATGTAAGGTTAAAATCGTAGTTTCAATTTATGAAATATTTTATTAATTGTTTTATCTTATATTAAATTATAAATTATTTATAAAATTTAAATTATTTAAATTAATATACTTGTAAACAAAAATAAAAATAAAAATAAATAAAAGATGGGATGGTGATGTGGGATGGATGTGGGGGTTTGTGGGTTAGAATGGGTTGGAAGAGAAAAATGACGTGGTGCTGATGTGGCAGTGAAAAAGTGTAGGTTAGTGAGGGATGGATGCTGATAGTCTAAGAGGCGATTACCATCAATCCATTTTCATAACTGAGATTGTTACCTGATAAAAGAAATGAAAGATGTGACTCTTGTCGGAAAACTCTTGTATGATAAATGTATGGTAAATGATCCTTTAATATAAACTTCAAATTGGAATTTGATCCCCTTATATAAAATTATTTTAATTTTAACTCTCAAATGATTTTACTATAATCATATAGTATAATACACATTAATTTTTTATTTGAAATCATCAACTTTGAAAATTAAAGGACAATATATTCTAACATTTAGGGGTGTTTGGGATCGCTTGTTTAAAATAGCTTATGTTTTTTTTACAAAAGCGCTTATCAACTTATTGCATGTTAAATTGGAGTTTTATATAAAAAGTAAATTAGGTTTCAAAGTTAATAAGTTGTTTTCAATAAGTTAGAATCATTTGACTTATCAAAAAGTGTTTATCACCGGTTTGGCACCGCTATAAGCACTTTTCTATTTTCTCATCCAAACACTCAAAAGTGCTTATCACCGATTTGGCACCGAAATAAGTCAAAAAGCCCTTAAAATAAGCAATCCCAAACACCCCCTTAAAGCTCCAAAACTTTCTAATACTCAACGATCCACATAAAACGTAATTGTATCACGAAAAAACCATGTGACTACGATTTTGTTTGTCTTACACAAATGTAGGGGTGTAAATAGGTCAGGTTGGGTTGGGTTCAACTCATTTATTAATTGGGTTGAAAACCTCTGTAACAACCGAGTTTTTATAGAAAAGATGAAAGTTTGGTGGCCGAAGTCTAAGGAATGAAAGTGTAACTTGAGGGACCTTTTGGCAAATCTTTGAGAAGTATTTATAGCTACAAATCCCTAGGGCAACCTCAAAATTCTAGAATCAGTAATTGTAACAACTGGGTTTTTCTTTATAAGTATGAAAGTTTAGTGTCCACTATGCAAGAAACAAAAGTTAAGTTGAGGGACTATTTTGCAATTAATGAAAGGCTTATAATGGCACTAACTCCTAGGGCAACCTCCATTTTGGTTAGTCAGTGTATTTTTCTTGTGTGTGTGTTGGTGGCGTGAAACAAGGAAAGAAGGAGAAGAAGAAGAAAGCAAAAGAGAGGAGAAATCAGCAAGGTAATCCATCCTAAATTCGTACTCCTTGTTGTTTTAGTATTCCTTTCTTAATTGGTTTGGATTCCTATGTTTGAAATCAGCGATTCAATGAGTTTTTCAACCACATTTCCTTAAAAGTGGGTTTTGTGGGTTTTGATCTTTGTGAGCCGATTTAAGGGATAAAAAGAGGATTAAACGGATGTTTAGATGTGGTGGATGAACCCTTAGGTTTGTCTAATCGAATTAATGGCCGAAAATGGGTTTATTGATCAGTTTTAGATTTCTATCTTCGAACAGCCGCAGTATCCGGACACTATCATTTCTTGTTGTTACAGTAGTTTCCGGGTAAGAATGCTAGTGCCCGGGTAGAGGTTCATGAGAGTTTCCGGGTGAGTGTCTTACCGGATAAGTTGAGTCTCCAGATGTTAGTATCCGGGAAGTTGGAGCATCCAGGCAGTTTAGGTATCCGGGATGTTTAGGTAAATGGTTTGTCCGGAAAGGGCTAGAGTCCGAATAGTGCGTCCGGAAAGTTCTAAGCGTCCGGAAAGTCTCTGTAGCCGGAAAGTGTTCACTGTGTAGTAAGGTCAGACCGTCTGAACTTATGAATCTAATGCCCTTAGGTGTTCGATTGGCTTAGCTTAGAAATATTCAAGAAGTGCGTTCTACGTAACCAAAGGTGAGTTCCCTAAACCCTTTTTGCGACGTACAGTGTTAAATGATTTAACTGATTATGGTTTCATTTACGAGCATGAACTGTTTATAACTGTCACGCATGTTCTTCCATGAACTACACGTTTTACTTAAGAAAGCTTATTATGATATGATGAAATGAGAATGATGATTTAAAGGATTTAAGTCTGCATGTTTTTTGAAAAGAATGATGTGCTATGTGGAGTCGGTCTGCACTGTGGGGTTAGAGAGTGATCCTCGGGATCTGATGATCCCTTGGATAGGTATGACAGATTGGTAGGTTGGAATTCGTTTTCTCCTATTTCGAGTAGAGGGGAGTCTGCGTAGGCTCCGGGAAGGGGAGTCAGCGTAGGCTCCGGACGAGGCGAGAGGGGAACCGCTGGGACCCCGATCGCGGAATGTTTATGTGATCCAGTACACAGTGCAATACCATACTTGATGATATGTTAAGGTTTACGATGAATCTTTTTATAAAAGTCTTCATACTGTTTACATGTTGTTTTCGGAGGGAATTCACTAGGCCTTTTGGTCTAACCCTCGCTTTTCAAAAACTAAACCATTTTCAGGTAAGCGCACTATGGGTTCTTCTAGTAAGAACTAGGATTGACTGCATGAAGGATTTGGAGACTAGAGCGACTCCAGAGTTTTGGTTTTTCAATTATGACTATAGATGTAGCTCTCGGCTGTGGATTTTAGACTTCCGCTGTCAATTTTGTTTAGTGTAGAAGAACGAATGTTTATGGTCAAGTTTAATGATGTAATTTGAATGCTTATTTCTGGTTGAATGCATGTTATGTTTTGGGACGTTACAAATGGTATCAGAGCCTTAGTTTAAGGGATTTAGGTGATCAGTCGCGCCTAAACTTAAACTGTAAGATGAGGAACACAACCGAGACATAGGATTGCCTCTAGGAACGATCACTATAAATGCGCTTAGGAATAAGGTGCCAAGGACAAACGTGTAAGGTAAGTTTGGGATTACACCTGGCCAGTGTAATTATGAACTTACAGGTACATGTACGTGCTTATGGCTGGGAGAACGTTGAGGAATAGGTCAGCAAGATCCCTGAGGGATAGACCGAGCTCCATTGTTTGGGGAAGTGTCGTGTAAGAGTCATTATGATGTGATGTATGTAGACCTCGTAGAGAAAAAACGTGGTATAGAGTGTTATGAGTCATCTAGAGGTATCTCTTCGTGGATTCGCAAAGGAAGAACGTTTGAGTTTGAATAAGACCCCTGTGTCGGGAGAGTCCCAGTTCTAGAAATCATGGGATAGATCAGTCAGGATGGTAAGATAGAACAGTGTCAAAACCTTGAAAGTATCAATGGAGCCTTGACTTTTTAGTCGAGCTTTTCATTGGCAGGATAAATGAAATAAGATACTTATAGTGAATTGAAAGCATGTGGAAGTAGAAAGTGAGATAGTCGATCAAAGCGAAAATAGTGTGAAATGGTTGAGTAAGTGAGATGTGGAACACATGTACATCAAGTTAGTGCTTGCCTGAGAGGGCGACCCATGGTCGAAGGAAGAGTGTCAAGGATAAGTTGCGTGGGTAAAGCGGTTGACCTTGCTAGGGGAGTAGCCTTCAATTGCAAGTAGAGTTTCATGCATAGCTTTCTTTAATATAACATGAAAATTTTCACGATTTAAATTAAATGTGTAAATATCAATTTTGATCGAAAAGGAGTCAGAATGTGCAAGCGTATGTTTAAAGAAAAGGTGATTTCATTCACATTGCACAATGAAATTTTGAGCCTAACGATTGCAAGTATTTCACACTTTTCATGATAAGTTAAATTATTACAAAAGGTCGAGAAGATGTGTGCCAGCAAAACTTTTACAATCAAATGAATTTTAACCGATTGATATCATATAAAAGAGTGTGAGAACCGACTGGTTTACTTGGTGTCAGTAATTTCTTTCAAAATTGGGTCGTATGAAAGGATTTTCATTCAACGTATTACTGTCGTAATAACATCGTTCGGAATTGAGTAAGATTAAGGTTCACGGAAAGATGCATGCAAACGATTCTCGAATCGTTGTGCAGGGCGTTGAAGTTATAAGAGTGATGGGGTCATGTGTACCCAAGTGTTTTCCAAACGTTGTTTATTTAAAATGATGAAATGTGCGAAAAGATTTATTTACTGTATTGTCATGCATGAAGGCTATGAACCTACTAGGTCGTAGAATATTACATTATAAGTTAAGGAAGAACTCCGAGAGCGGAAAGGTGTTGGACAAGTCAGGGGAGAACGTATGTAGTTTCAGTATATGTGTTCTAGAGGAAAGGTGAACAGTGGTAGAATCGGTAGTGGACCTTGGTATAGGTGGTACGAGGGTCTGTACCCTTGTTCGGTGACTGGAAATACAGTTGCCGAGGGACGATGGTGTCCGGAGGAAAGACTAGGAGTCATCAAGGCATTGGTTTTAGCAACTTTTTATGAGTAGTGTTGTGAAGCAGAAATGAAAGGTCCACGGCGTGGGGTATGAGTTTTGAGGTGAGCTTGTAATATTGAGGTTACATGAGTAAGTCAGGAATTAAGGGCGAAGGATTTTGAGAGTGATTATGATATGTTGGTAGGATTAGGTTCCGTAAGGGAACCCTTGTTAAAGAATAGGTTAAGAAAGTAGTTACAGGTTGACTATTAGCGTTGAAGTCGGCAACCGTGCAAGATGGTTAAGGCCGAAGGCTTGAACCAGAAGAGCGAAAGTGGATAGAACACCTTGTGGGGGTGCTAAGTTAGTGAGAGACCGCTGTTGTTGAATAAGCGTTCTAGTTACGAGGTGTGGATGGTCCATAGAAGGATAAGGTGTGTAGCACAATCGAAGTAAGTGTAGATTGTATCAGCCAGTAAGTAAATGTGTCGTGTCTGTGAAAGGGCTCGGATCGTAGGGAGCCAGCAAGAATGATTATGTTTAAGTTAAGTGGGAACTCGTGAGTTATAGTTCAACAAGTTGGGAAAGGACTAAGTAGTGGGATAGACTCGATTATGTATACGGGAGGATTTGAAGGCAAGTTCGAATTGGGTGAATGATCATGAGAGGTCTGGTCGGCAGTGTGATGTTATGGGCAAAGAGAGTACGGATGTGTAGTGACAGTTTTTGGCAAGCTAAATGTGCCAGCTCGTGTCGTAGTGATGTGATGTTAGAGAGAGAGGAAGCATCAATAGAAGCCTTTTGGGGGTTTCAGATAAGGTGTATGAATTGTTAACCACATTGTGGGAGCCCGTAGAGTGTAGGTAGACGTTGTGGGATGATCATGTTCGGGATGGAATGATGGAGTAGTGGTGGGTGGTTACCCAAGGGAGAAACCAAGTGTTTTTAGCTGTAAGAGCCGCTAAGTAAGCATATTTTGGGATCATTGGAAGTTTAAAGAGGATGGTGGTTGTGTTAGTCAAAATGTGGTGGGATAGATGTGAAATCCGTAAAGAACGTGAGTAGTGGCTTATGTGTGAAAGAAATATCTGAGAAGGTAAAAGTTGGAGATTAAAGAATGTGTAGTGAAGTCAATCACTGGTGTCGTTTCAAGACGACTTGGTTGAATGCCCTAAGTTAGGATCTTGGTGCAACTGTTTGGTTATGTGAGTAATGAGAAAGTGATGTCAGCATGTGGAAAGGTCGGGAGAGATGGGCAAGTAATGTTTGGTGGGCAGTGCTCCACGCTAACGTGGGGAGGTGAAGATAGTATGTCAGATTAAGTGAGTAAATTGGAAGTAGTAAATTTGACAGTAATGCCGAAAGGTGCAGTGTTGTGTAGACTGTCATTGATAAGTGTGTGAACCGTTGGAAAGAGTATTGAGGAAGGGAATTGTGTATGAGTTTGGGTAGGAAAGGAGTGGATAAGACAGCTGAATGAGTTAAGTTAGTGACTTTGTGAGAAATGTTTAAACGAATTGGTCGTGCAGTGATTAAGCTAGTGAGAATAGTATGGTGTGACCATGGTTACTCCTCCCAGTGGAGTGAGTATAACCGGAGTTATGTTTTATATGAATGAACGAACGTGGAAATCCGAGAGGAATTGATGTGTTTCAGGATAAGTTTAATTTGAGTGGGTGAACACTTCAACGATGGGATTGGAGGTTCCTACTCTTAGTTACGTTTAAGTATGAGGTGGTGAAGTGGTGAGGATGGGAGAGATGAATGACGAACTGTGGTCTAGGTGGTCCGAGGAAAGGGAAATGTTATCTGCATAGACGATTGTTGGGTGGTGCAAGGTAGTGAGTTGTGATTCGATGAAGGAACTCGGGGTTGTGAGTTGTCGGGATGTACAGGGTTGGCCTTGTGCCAAGCTGTCAAGTGAGTGACTGTTTCTTAGTAAATGAATCTCGTGTTGTAGCGGGGGATTCCGCCAGGTTCCTCCTTTTGGGAAGTAAAGATGCATAAGAAGCCTTATTTAATCTTCTATCGTTAAGACCGATCGAATAGGAACAGTAGCCTACGAGTTAGAGTACCGTAAGAATTGAAGGGAATGCATCCAATGTTCCATGTTTTGAATTTAACGAGGTGGTTGACTGAGTCAGAAGTGGCATTACCTTGGGGAAGTGTCAGTTGTGGTATGGGCATGATACCCGCGTCTTTTCCAATGAGAAATTCCGGGGACGGAATTCTTTTAAGGGGGGGGGGAGTGTTGTAACAACTGGGTTTTTCTTTATAAGTATGAAAGTTTAGTGTCCACTATGCAAGAAACAAAAGTTAAGTTGAGGGACTATTTTGCAATTAATGAAAGGCTTATAATGGCACTAACTCCTAGGGCAACCTCCATTTTGGTTAGTCAGTGTATTTTTCTTGTGTGTGTGTTGGTGGCGTGAAACAAGGAAAGAAGGAGAAGAAGAAGAAAGCAAAAGAGAGGAGAAATCAGCAAGGTAATCCATCCTAAATTCGTACTCCTTGTTGTTTTAGTATTACTTTCTTAATTGGTTTGGATTCCTATGTTTGAAATCAGTGATTCAATGAGTTTTTCAACCACATTTCCTTAAAAGTGGGTTTTGTGGGTTTTGATCTTTGTGAGCCGATTTAAGGGATAAAAAGAGGATTAAATGGATGTTTAGATGTGGTGGATGAACCCTTAGGTTTGTCTAATCGAATTAATGGCCGAAAACGGGTTTATTGATCAGTTTTAGATTTCTATCTTCGAACAGCCGCAGTATCCGGACACTATCATTTCTTGTTGTTACAGTAGTTTCCGGGTAAGAATGCTAGTGCCCGGGTAGAGGTTCATGAGAGTTTCCGGGTGAGTGTCTTACCGGATAAGTTGAGTCTCCGGATGTTAGTATCCGGGAAGTTGGAGGTGAGTTCTCTCACTACATGCGGTTGAGGTCATAAGCTTTGTGTTTGAGGTGAGTTCTCAAACAAAGGTTGCCTTATAAGGGACTTGATACCTCCTCTATCAGACGCGTTTTAAAACCGTGAGTCCAGGTGTGCGGACAAAGCGGACAATATCTAGTACGGTTGGTCTGGGATGTTACAGATGGTATCAGAGCCGGGAACTGGACTGGTGTGCCAGCGAGGACGCTGGGCTCCCAAGGGGGGTGGATTGTAAGATCTCACATTGGTTGGGGAGGGGAACAAAGGTTGCCTTATAAGGGACTTGATACCTCCTCTATCAGACGCGTTTTAAAACCGTGAGTCCAGGTGTGCGGACAAAGCGGACAATATCTGGTACGGTTGGCCTGGGATGTTACAGAACTGATATGAATCTAATGCCCTTAGGTGTTCGATTGGCTTCGCTTGGAAATATTCAAGAAGTGTGTTCTACGTAACCAAAGGTGAGTTCCCTAAACCCTTTTTGCGACGTACAGTGTTAAATGATTTAACTGATTATGGTTTCATTAACGAGCATGAATTGTTTATAACTGTCACGCATGTTCTTCCATGAACTACACGTTTTACTTAAGAAAAGTTATTATGATATGATGAAATGAGAATGATGATTTAAAGGATTTAAGTCTGCATGTTTTATGAAAAGAATGATGTGCTATGTGGAGTCGGTCTGCACTGTGGGGTCAGAGAGTGATCCTTGGGATCTGATGATCCCTTGGATAGGTATGACAGACTGGTAGGTTGGAATTCGTTTCCTCCTATTTCGAGTAGAGGGGAGTCTGCGTAGGCTCCGGGAAGGGGAGTCAGCGTAGGCTCCGGACGAGGCGAGAAGGGAACCGCTGGGACCCCGATCGCGGAATGTTTATGTGATCCAGTACACAATGCAGTACCATACTTGATGATATGTTAAGGTTTACGATGAATCTTTTTATAAAAGTCTTCATACTGTTTACATGTTGTTTTCGGAGGGAATTCACTAGGCCTTTTGGTCTAACTCTCGCTTTTCAAAAACTAAACCATTTTCAGGTAGGCGCACTATGGGTTCTTCTAGTAAGAACTAGGATTGACTGCATGAAGGATTTGGAGACTAGAGCGACTCCAGAGTTTTGGTTTTTCAATTATGACTATAGATGTAGCTCTCGGCTGTGGATTTTAGACTTCCGCTGTCAATTTTGTTTAGTGTAGAAGAACGAATGTTTATGGTCAAGTTTAATGATGTAATTTGAATGCTTATTTCTGGTTGAATGCATGTTATGTTTTGGGACGTTACAGTAATTGTTTTATTCCTTGTGTTTGGCGGCTAGAGAAAGGAAAGGAAGAAGAGAGAGAGTTTTGGGGAAAGAAATCAAAGAAGACGAGAAATCAGTAAGTAATCCACTCTAATTCTTATTGCTTGTTACTTTAATGTTCCTTTCTCCCTTTGGTCTGGATTCTTAAGTCTGAAATTAGTGATTCACAGAGTTTTTCACCCACATTTCATTAAAAGTGTGTTTTGAGGATTTTGTCTCTATAAACCGATTTAAGGGATCAAAAGTGGTTTAAGTGGGTGTTTTATGGTTGGAAAATGAACCCTGTTGCGTGCGTAATCAACCCTTGGGTAGAAAATCAGGTTTCGAATCACTTTTGGAATCAATTTCTCATCCAGACCGTAGTTTCCGGACAATAAGAGTTCCAGACATTTCGGTAGTTTCCGGATAGTTTGCATATGTCCGGGTAGAGTTTCGTGGGAGTTACCGGATGGGTGTCATTCCAGATAGGTTGGGTTACCGGGTGTTAGTACCCGAAAAGGAGTGTGTCCGGAAAGTCCTAGTATCCGGACTGTTCGGGTATCCGGGAAGTTGGGGTATCCGGGAAGTTCGGGTGTCCGGGAGTTGGGTATCCGGACAGTTGTGTGTACCCGGTAGGTGCTGGATCTTTGTTTCTGATTAAGGAATTGTCTGATCTGTTAGGTGCTAAGCTTGGATAACTCAAGATTTGAACAGGAGTGCGTGCCTTGCAATCGCAGGTGAGTTTTTCTGATCCTAAAACCCGTTTAAAGTGTGAAACGTTATGCATGTTCTTATTGACTAATGCTCGTACATTTTCTTTGAACTTGGCATGAAAAGTGTGATTTTACTGTGTGGATATGAATTGTTATGTGTGGACATGCTATGGCATTTATGTGAGATGGGGGTGTGTCCCATAAGAATCTAATATATGAATTCGTTTCATATATGGGCGGTGTGTGCCCGGTTGCGCTGTCACGGTGTGTGTGGCTATAGTGTGTGCTCTCTTACGCTGTCACGGTGTGTGTGACCATAGCGTGTGCCATTAGCATGTCATATTGTGTGGATTATTTACGTGTGCTTTATGATGAAGTTTTGGAAATAACTGTTCTTACTGAAAAGCTTTTACAAACTCGATTATTTTATATAGTGTGGCTTTTGAGGGAACTCACTAGACCTCATGGTCTAACCCTCACTTTCAAAACTAAAAACCTTTTCAGGTAAGCAGGTGATTGGGAGCTCAGACAAAGGGAAAGGGAAGATGTGAGCTGGAGCTAGCATCTTAGAGTTTAAAAACCCCTTTATTTTGAATATTAGACTTACTCTCAGTTGTATTTAGGGTTGTACTTCCGCAAACCCATATTAAATTTTGTTGAATTGTGATGAAGGCCAGGTTTTGGCAGTTTTGATTCATCTATTTTATCGTGTTTGGTTTTATGAGTTTTTGGGTCGTTACAAATGGTATCAGAGCCTTAGTTTAAGAGATTTAGGTGACCGGACGGGACTAAACTTAAACTGTGGAGTTAGAGAATACAACTGAGAACTAGGAGGACCTTAGCAAGACTGGGTAGAATGATTAATAGGGTGGCGAGGACTTTCATGTAAGTTAAGTTGGCGATTACACCTGGCCAGTGTAATTACGAGCTTACAGGTACATGTAAGTGCTTAATTGCCTTATTATCTTGGAATTGTAGGTTTAATGTTGTTGGTGTTTCTTTGACAGTCGGTAATCATGTTGAGGAGATCCATGAGGAGTGTATCGGAACCTATTGATGAGGAAATCGAAATGGAAGCACCACCTGTGCCGGCGGCCGTTCGCGGTAGGGGTAGAGGTCGAGGAAGGGGACGAGGAAGAGCACCCCAACGGGCGGCTACTCAGGTAAATGAGAACGTGGAAAGAGCTTTAGTGAGGGCACGTGTTACTCGTGGAACGAGGAGCGCGGGAATTCCGCAAGAACCAGAGGCGTCTCATCAGGAGAGCTCTGCGTCCAGGCGGGGAGCGAGTCGAGGTGGAAGTCGTGGGCGAGGCCGCGCTCAAGCCTTTGTGACCCAGGAGAATTTCGCCACTGCCTTGGGGGAAATCCAGGATACATTGAAAGCACTATTGGCTAAGCAGAATGAGGCGGCTTCGGGGAGTAAGGAGGCCAGTGGTAGTAAGGGAGGGGAGACTAGCTCTCACGGTTCGGCTTCGGGGAGCCCTACTCAGTCAAACCCGTTGGCAGTAAATGACCGGGTGCTAAGCGGAGGATGCAGTTACAAGGCATTCGCTTCTTGTAAGCCACCTGCTTTCAAGGGAGAATGCGATCCAGTGTTGGCGATAAAATGGATCAGGGAAATGGAGCTGGTGTTCGACACCTGTAAGTGCGCTGATAGTGACAGGGTAATGTTCGCTCTGTCCATGCTGAAGTCAGAAGCTGTGTTTTGGTGGGATGCGAAGACCGCGGGGGAAGGGTCAAAGGCTGCTAAGAACATGACGTGGGAGACCTTTGTATCGAAGTTTAAGGCATCATTTTGCCCTCTGGCGGCAGTGAAAAGACTAGAGGAAGAGTTCATGAGTTTGGAACAAGGTGGAATGACAATGAGGGAATATACCACGAAGTTTATGGAGAAAGCGAGGTTTGCCGAGTTGTACGTACCGAACGAGGAACGTCGAGTTGAGAGATTCATCTTTGGGTTAAAGAGTAGCGTGCGGGAACTGGTCACGGCTAGGAACCCGATCACTTTTCAGGCAGCCATCAATGCGGCTGAGATGGTTGAAAAAAAGAAGAACCGACAAGATGTGGAGAAGGGTAAAGAGAAGAGAAAGTCGGAAGGGTCAGTGTGTGACTCGGATCGGGCTAAGGTGTTCAAGCCGGAGTCCCGAGGGGGATCAAAACTTGAAGAGAAACCTTGTGGGAAATGTAATCGAGTCCATCGTGGGGAATGTGCGGGGGAACCCGAGGGATGTTTCAAATGTGGAAAGTTGGGACATTTGGCTCGAGACTGTCGGAACTCAAGGGCATGCTACCAGTGTGGGTCTTTAGAACATTTGATGTAACGTCCCAAAAACATAATCATGCACTATCATAGAATAAGCATTCGAATTACATAAATAATCTTGTCTTTACATCATCATTAAAGTAGGCTAAACAAATTGACAGCGGAAGTCTCTAAATCCACAGCCGAGGGTTCTATCTATAGCCAAAATCTTGGAGTCGCTCTATCTCCAAGTCCTTCTTGCCATCTCTCCTAGTTCTTATTAGAAGAACCCATGTTACGCTTACCTGAAAATGGTTTAGTTTTGAAAAGCGAGGGTTAGACCAAAAGGTCTAGTGAATCCCCTCCATAACAACATATAAAACAGTTGGAAACATTTATAAAGTATTTATAAATAATTCGTAGCACATCATCAAACATGGTACTACACTGTGTATTGGATCACATAAACCTTCCGCGATCGGGGCCCCAGCAGACTCCCCTTTCGCCTCTTCCGGAGCCTACGCAGACTCCCCTTCCCGGAGCCTACGCAGACTCCCCTTTACCCGGATAGGAGAAACCGAATTCCAACCTACCGGTCTGTCATACATATCCAATGGATCATCAGATCCCGAGGATCTCTCTCTGATCCCACAGTGCAGACCGACTCCACATAGCACATCATTCATTTCATAAAACATGCACTTTAAATCTTTCTAAATCATCATTCTCAATTCATCATGTCAGATAAGCTTCCTTAAGTAAAACATGTAGTTCATGGAAAATATGCGTGACAGTACAACAGTTCATGCTCGTAAATGAAACCATAATCAGTTAAAACATTTAACACATTTCGTCGTAAAAAGGTTTAGGGAACTCACCTGATTGCAAATTCTTCCCTAACTTCGAGTCTCGTACCGACCGTGCACCTAATGCACAATTTATAAATTAATTAGGTACATCTCAGCTTCTGATCCTAATTCCTTCTCTTTATTGAACCCAATTATTAACTTGAATCAATAAATAATTATTAGGTCCTGCCACCATTGGATCTTAGAATAAGCTAAGCCCAATTACTAACCCTTAATTAATACCTTAGATGTGGTTACTAAGCCCACAATGAAAGAATAGTTCTAGGCCCAAATGGTTTGACTTCCTGAGCCCCACAACTCGGCCCGGCAAGAAGGTGGACTTCGGCCCCATCTTGAGTTACAGAAGTCCGATTAAGGTCCAAACCCTAAATATCGGGACCTCTAAGATCCGGTAAACAACTCCCGGTACCACCCTTGGGTCCCGGTAAACGGCTCCCGGTACCACCCTTGGGTCCCGGTAACGACTTCCGGTGCCGACCCTTGGGTCCCGGTGACAACTTCCGGTACCGACGCTTGGGTCCCGGTGTTTCGGTCTTGCGAACAGGGACGAACCCCACAAGATTCTATACTCGATTTCTTCCTAACCATTACGATTAACGAGGTTTTAATGCAACATTCTTACACAAAACGTCTGCATAACACAATCCTTATAATTAATTCGATTCTTACTACTTAGCAATCCGATAAGAAAAGGGGTTAGAATCTCCAGCGTGTTCTTATAAAATAATACAGCTACAACATGAAGAACAAACTAAGAATCCCCTTAACTAGCTATATATTGTGCAAGAAATAAATGTCGATTAAAGGTTTACTTACCAAAAGGAAAACTCTTCACGATTTAGCTGCCAAACTTTCACTATCAATTCCTTCTCGTGATTTCATCTCAGCCGCCATAGAATTCCAAGAGAATGATCAGTAGTCACAACCCTAGAATTCTGGACCCTTTTATAACATCCACAATTTGCAATTTAGTCCTCTACTAATACTTTCATTTCTTCCACTTTGACCATTGAACTTACAAACCTACTAGAAATTTGGGTTGTTACAACACTCCCCCTTAAAAGAATTCCGTCCCTGGAATTCCTCATTGGAAGAGTTGTGGGTAACTTGCCCACACTAAACTGGCACTCCCCCAAGGTGAAGCCATTTCTAACTCAGTCAACCACCTCATTACATTCGAAACATGGAACATTGGATGCATTCCCTTCAGTTCTTACGGTACTCTAACTCGTAGGCTACTGTTCCTATTCGTTCGGTCTTAACAATAAAAGATTAAATAAGGCTTCTCATGCATCTTTACTTCCTTTAAGGGGGAACTTGGCGGAAATCCCCGCTACAACACGAGGTTCATTACCAAGAACAATCACTCACTTGACAGCTTGGCACAAGGCCAACCCCGTACATCCCGACAACTCACTACCCAGAGTTCCTTCATCGTATTACAAACGATCCTAGATTACTTCTCCCAACCAACAGTCGTCTATGCAGATAACATTTCCCTTTCTCGGACCACCTAGGCCATAGTTCGTCAATCATCTCTCACATCCTCGCCACTTCACTACCCCATACTTATACGTAACTAAGAGTAGGAGTCTCCAACCCATCGTTAAAGTGTTCATCTACTCACATTAAACTTATCCTGAAACACATCAAATTTCTCGCTGATTGCCACGTTCATTCAGTCATAAAACATCATTCCGGTTATCCTCACTCCCCTGGGAGGGGTAACCCTGGTCACACCATGCTATTCTCACTAGCTTAATCACTGCACGACCACTCATTCAAACATTTCTCACAAAGTCACTAACTTAACTCATTCAGTTGCCTTATCCACTTCTTTCCTGCACAAAATCATACACAATTTCCTTCCTCAATACTCTTTCCAAAAGTTCGCACACTTATCAATGACAATTTACACAACATTGCACCTATCGGAAATACTGACAAGTTTACTACTCCCGATTTACTTACTTATTCTGACGTCCTATCTCCACCTCCCCACATTAGCGTGGAGCATCGCCCACCAACATTACTCGCCCCTCTCTTCCGACCATTCCCAAGCTAAAAAAAAATACTTTCTCACTACTACACATAACCAAACGGTTACACTAAAATTCTAACTTAAGGCTTTCGACCAAAAAAATCGCCTCGAACTGACTCCAGAGTTCAACGTCACTACACATCCTTTAATTCTCTAACCTTTACCTTCTCAGACAATTCGTTCACACATAATCAGCAGCTCACATTCTTTAAGGATCTCACATCTATTCCACCACATTTTGACTAATACACCCATCATCTCCTTTAAACTTCCAATGGCCCCAAAATATGCTTACTTAGCGACTCTTACAACCATCAACACTTGGTTTCTCTTGTGAGTAACCACTCACCATCACTTCGTCGTTCTATCCCGAACATAATCGTACTACAACGTCAACTTACACTCTACGTGCTCCATCAGTCCGATTAACAAATTGCACACCTCAACCGAAACCCCAAAAAGGCTTCTATCTGATGTTTCCTCTCTCTCTCTCTCTCTCTATCATCACATCACTACGACACTAGCTGGCACATTTAGTTGACCATTACTGTCACTACACATCCGTACACTCTTTGCCCATAACATCACACTGCAAACCAAAATATCTCATGATCACTCACACTATTCGACCTTGCCTTCATATTCCTCCGAATACGTACTCGAGTCTACCTCGCTACTTAGTCCTTTCCCAACTTGTTGAACTATAACTCATGAGTTCTCAAATTGGCTCACAGACAACCATTCTAGCTAGTTCTTTACGATCCAAGCCCTTTCATAGACACGGCACATCTTCTTACTGACTGATATAGTCTACACTCACTCCGCTTGTGTTACTCACCTTATCCTTCTACGGACCATCCTCACCTCGCAGCTAGAACGCTTATTCAACAACAACAGTCTCTTACTAATTTAACACCTCTACAAGACATTCTATCAACTTACACTCTTCTGGTTTGAGTCTTCGGCCTCAGCCAACATACCCCGTTGCCGACTTCAACAACAAAAGTCAACTCGTAACTACTTTCTTAACATATTCTTTAACATGGGTTCCTTACGGGAGCTATTCCTCCCAACACCTCATAAATAACTTCATAATCCGTCGCCCCTATTTCAAAACTTACTCATGTAACATCAATATTACAAGCTCACCTCAAAAATCAAATCCCACACCGTGGACCTCCCATTTCTACTTCACAACACTACTCAAAAAGAGTTGCTAAAACCAATACCTTAATGACTCCTAGTCCTTCCTCCTGACACCATCGCCCCTCGGCAACTGTGTTCTCAGTCACCAAGCAAGGGTACAAACCCTCATACACCCGACACTATAATCCGTTCCCGACTCTCCCAAGTTCCAACTCTCCTCTTAAACACATATACCAAAACTACATACGTTCTCCCCTAACTTGTCCAACGCCTCTCCGCTCTCGGAGTTCTTCCTTAGCTTAAAATGTAATACTCTACGGCCTAGTGGGTTCATAGCCTTCATGCATGATAATACAGTAAATAAATCTTTTCGCACATTTCATCACTTTAAATAAACAACGTTTGGGAAACATTTGAGTAGACATGACCCCATCACTCTTATAACTTAACGCCCTGCACAACGATTCGAGAATAGTTTGCATGCATCTTTCCGTGAACCTTAATCTTACTCATTTCTGAACAACGTTAATACGACGGTAATATGTTGAGTGAAAAACCTTTCATACGACACCATTCCGAAAGAAATTACCGACACCAAGTAAACCAGTCGGTTCTCACACCCTTTTGTATGATATCAATAGGTTAAAACTCATTTTGATTGTAAAAGTTTTGCTAACAAATGTTTTCTCGACCTTTTTGTAACAATTTAACTTATCATGAAAAGTGTGAGATACTTTGCAACTCGTCAGACTCAAAATTTCAATGTGCAATGTGAATGAAATCACCTTTTCTTTAAACATACACGTGCACATTCTGACTCATTTTTGATCGAAATTTATATTTAAACATTTAACTTAGATCGTGAAAATTTCATGTTATATAAAAGAACGCCATGCATGAGACTCTACTTGCAATTGAAGGCTACTCACTCTAACAAGGTCAACCGCTTTACTTACGCAACTTATCCTTGACACTCCACCTACGACCAATGGTCGCCCTTTCGGTCATGCTATAACTTGCTGAACACGCTATCCACATCTCACTTACTCAACCCTTTCATACTATTTCGTTTTGATCAACTATCTCACTTTCTACTCCTACATGCTTTCAATTCACTATAGGTATCTTATTTCATTTATCCTGCCATTGAAAAGCTCGACTAAGAAGTCGGGGCTCCATTGACACTTTTAAGGTTTTTGACACTGACCTTGATAGGCGGTTTTACACCCCCCTAAATCTACCGCAAGTGTACGGGTCGAATCAAGTAATAGTACTTATAAAGTACGAGTATCGAACCAAAGGAACCAGGTGTCAAGTACCACAATGACTGTATAGATTATTAACTAGACTAATGCAAATTAGTTTGGTTGTTGATTATCGGAACACGAATTAAAACTTTAATAAATTCAGATAAGAGAGAGAGTTGGAGGGTCGGATTCCTCAGATAGACAATCACTTAACTCACAGATTTGACACGATTGACATAACTTCAAGATGACAGGCATAATCACATTCCATCACTATACTTTATCAAGCTATAGCAAATATCATTCAACCATTTGTATCATCATTCGATCTTAACAAAAGTAATTGAACAACCAGTAATTAAAAGCCACAAGGAATGAATTATTATATCACTATCTCAAATTCAACCAAGACATGAAAGATTAATCAAACCTAAATTTTTTTCTCAAAGATTAAAGATTCATAAAATCAAATAACAGTTGATCGAACTATTACAAGCATTAAGAACAATCTTACATGTGCCATCCATCCATATCATATCAATCATACCTACTGTAAAGCTAAACGATTATCCAACCATGATTCAAACCAACCCCCCA
This sequence comes from Saussurea involucrata, assembly GCA_033807775.1. Taxonomy (NCBI): domain Eukaryota; kingdom Viridiplantae; phylum Streptophyta; class Magnoliopsida; order Asterales; family Asteraceae; genus Saussurea; species Saussurea involucrata. The sequence continues at coordinate 156,777,371 of CM066314.1, read as the reverse complement.
ACATGAACGGATTAGTTCATATTGGGGGTTCCAAAACTCTGAAATGTAAAGATAGAAATGAAAGTAAACATGTTTTGTACTAAGAAATGAAATCTAAGAACTCCCTAAAAAAGCCTAAGCCGCCGATGAACGTACTCGATTTGCCTTTCGATCCTTGTTAATTGATGTTTCTCGCCTTCCACTTGCCTTCAAAATTCGTTCCTTATCTCCCAAAATCGCCCAGAAAGAGTAACAAGTCGTCACTGATTGATAACCCTAAAAAAATGAGGAAATAGGGCTTTAAAACGTAACTGACAGCGTGGCGCTAGTTGCGGAGCCACTTAAATCGCGCCATAAGGCGCGCCACACTCTGGAATCCTCTCTTCACATTCCGCGCGCACAACGGCGCTTTCTGGGTCGCGCCACAGGTCGCGCCAGTTTCTGTGTGCCACAACTTCGTCTTTTCCAGATTTCAAGCTCTTCTTCGGAAAATATACGCGAACCTATTCATTTCTCTTCCGATCCGATTAACTGCAAATCTCATGAAACTCATCAGATAAAGTCACTATTTTACTTGAAAATACCCAACAATCACTCGATTCGAAGGTCAAAATAATGTCGAAAACCGACATTATCAACAACCCCAAACCAATCGTTGCTTGTCCTCAAGCAAAATAGCGATAAGAAATAATCAAAAACCAGAGTTATAACAGAATTCGCACAAATGGGGAGTCGGTGGTGTCATCATGGATCTTTACACATCTTATTCAACTAAAGGGATTAACCAATTAATTAGAACCCTTTTCCAAAACACCCCAGTTTGCAAAGGTCAAACACTAACTCGTTGAGAATTGAACTGGTCGAGACCACACTGCATCAAATTCCACCCGAAATCATGCATGGTTAAGGAGGATTTCGCCTTGACCCTACCTTACGGGATGCTCTCAATACGCTCGATCCTAGGCTTTCGCACATGTTGTTCATGCTTTGGAGTTTATGTACAACAATTCACGAGATAAATGCATGAACAACTAAACATGAAAGACGCACACATGCACAAGAAGGTGATCTCAGAAAGAATCGAGTAGCAAGACAGAGACTATCGGTAAAGGTGGTCATAAACTCTAATCACATCTTCCAAAAGATCATTCAGGTCTTCAACATGGGTTGAAACGGGACTAGGGTTATGGTTGGGAAATGAAGGGTATAGCGGATCAAAAATCCTGAATGTGTCAATCCTAGAGCAGTTCTGAACTTTCTGACTTTTCTTCTATCACACGGCCCTTTTTGTCATCACTATGGTTGCTTGACCATCTTATTTATTTGTATCTACTCTATCTAGATAACAATTTTTTTTTAATTTTTTTTTTGTGTGTGGGCCATCATTGGCCCCTCTTTTCTATCCTTATGACTGGCCTGTATTTATCTTTTCTGCTCTCTCATCGGCTGTTCATTACTGCTTATGATTTACACACTTTCGGATCATGGTTGGCTAAGGCTTTTGGCTAGGGTTTGATGGCGGGTTTTGAACTGAAAACTTTGGTGAGTGTTTGGCTGCAAAAAGGGCTTTGGTCACACACATAATGGGTTAGAAAGGGTGATAGCTAACTGGTTTGCACACACACAATGCCTGAAATCATCTCTTAAGGTCCACATGATATGGTTTACTCTACCTTTACCTCATATCCCGATGGTCATCTTTGCTACTCAATGCAAAAGTACAGCGAGATCAATCTATACTCACGACAAGGAAATTGAAAAAGTGTATCGGATTTTACGCTTAATTCCCTCGCAATGAACGTAGGTCATGTTAGGCTCGAAACTCACAATCAGGTGGTCTCCACTAATGTCCCTAACACATGCAATCTGTCAGGTCTCACTCGATGCTACATTATCCTTCACAGTTCATTCCTCAAAAAGAAGTGTTCTACTCACTACTAATGGTAAATCAGAAAAAAAAATTCCATCATAATGACCACAATTCCGTTACTTGCCTAAGATAAAGCAAAGATCAAAATGACACTATCGACTCACCTCCACCCCAAACCAAAATACACATTGTCCCCAATGTGTGATAATATCAATTACAGTCATCCAAAATATTTGTGCGAATCAAAGTACAGTCATCCAAAATAAAATTGTGAAATTTAAGTACAGTCATCCCAAATAGAATTCAAGCAAAAATAGATCAAGAGGAAGATGAAAACAAACCGCCTTCCCTAATCGCGGTTCCGTCTCCTCGAAGATGAGCTCGCTCCGGGTTGTCGTCTCCTTGCTCGTCGCGCCGGTGGTTGATTCGATGGTCCTGCATCATCCTGGTTCTCCTCATCGGCATTTACTCCAAGGGCTCTGAACCCCCTGTCCATTCTCTCGAATCCTGACCGCATCTCCCGTTCCATCCTATCCATGCGTGCATGCAAACGTGGGTCGAAACCAGTTGGTTGGTGGCCCTCATCCGCTGTGGGATCATAGTCCACATCATCGGCATCTCTATCGTCAACCCCTTGGGGCATGTTCATCTCCTCATTCCCAACTGCCTCTTGCCTGTTCAGCTTCCGCACAGCTGTCTCTTGCGCGCGGTATGCAGTTCGGTCATATGGTGCGAATGGTGGAATCGTTCTGTCAGTAGCAATCCCTGCGTTCCTGCAAAATTGTGTGATCAGACATGGGAAAGGAAGTACACCTGTATAGTTTTCAGCAGCTGCGTCTATCATGTGCAATCGGATAATGTGTCCGATGTCTAGTGGCAAGTTGTGCTGAATGCAGTACATAATCCGTGCTACATATGGATTAAGCGTCGTATAGTGGGATGAGGGCGCCAAACTCCCTTTCACAAACAATAGCCATAAACCCAACCCCGACTCCATTTCACTCTTTTTGATTTCTGCAGTGCGTACCACCCAATCTCCTCGATTACTTCGACGGAGAGACGAAGCGATTATCGGGCTATGTGTTTCGTCCTGTTCCACCCCAGCAATGGGTGGAATCCCAAACGTCGCATCAAGATCTTGGTGTCTCGGTACTCCATAAAAGTTGCAGATATCATCATTCGTCATCCGAATGGGTTGGCCTTGAACGATCACTGTAGAAAATTCCTCGAATGAGGGCGGGACCATTGCTGCGTAGAATTCCAACACTAGTGCCGGATCATAAGAATCCGGTTTCTGAATGTAGGTCTGCCAACCCCTTTCTTCGGCAATTTGCACAGCACGAGCATTATCAATCCTGGATAAATCTAGCCCTCTTTCCACTAAAATCGATCGAGGTGCAAAACTGCAGAAACGAGATTCATAGGATGGATTTCGTCTTTGACTCCATGTTAACCGTTCTTCTGGGCTCAGATTATAATAGTGAAAGAATCGCCCTGCAGCGTTGGGATTAGTATGCACCATTTTCTGCAAAAGAACGTAGCTATTAGTATTTTACCTCATATTAAATCCACCCCAAACCTAATCCTTGATTAGGTTTGTTGCACAGATAGCCTACACGTACTAAACAGCGAAGGATACCCCAAACCTCGGTAAAACCAAGGTTTGCAATGGGGTGATATGTGTGAAAGTAACACCGAAAGTGGCCACCCCAAACCTAAGTGAAACTTAGGTTTGTTTGGTCTTTTTGTCTAGTGAAAGCATAACTTAACATCACACACAAGCACATTGGAGACTCAGAACACCACAAACACTCAGCAGCTTAATCATTAAGCACAACTATTAAGCACTGATATCCAACTCATCCATTCTAATTCAGCACACTCAAACATACAAGGGGACTTACATGCCAACACTAAGGTGGGTTATCTTACCAACAAAGCATACATACGATTAATCTTATACCTTACAACCCAACATCAACATACTTGAAAATTGAAGAAGATATGTGCATAGCAGGTACATGGTCAAGAGTTCATCAAATATGTTGCTCATTATTCACAATCATCATGAAAATCCCAAAAGAAACATAAACCCTAAGTGAAAGAACTCAAAGGCAAACATGGTGTAACACTCACAAGGCTTTATTCATCTTAAAATCGTACACACCTACTTAAACATGAAGAACCATGGAAGAAAAATGACAATACCTTCGGTTTGCTTGATTCCTTTCAACCAAAAGAGAAATTAGGGTGAGAATCGTACCTTTGATGCTTTGTGGAAGAGAAAATTAGAAAGACTTGAGTAACTCTTGTACTGGAGGCCGAAAATGGTCAAGGAGAGGAGCAAAACGGCGCTAGAAGAAATAGGGTTTGTGAAAAATGGCTTAGAATTGCGAAATTGGGGTTTTTATACCTGTCAGGGATTTCGCGCGAGTTTTGCGCCAGTGAAGTAGCGCCATAAGGCGCACGGCTTTCTGTTTGATTCCAGGATTTTCACACGGCGCTCTCCTATGCGCTAGTGAACCCACGCCATGATGCACGCCATTTCCCTCTCCAGTGATCCGCGCTACTTCCGTGCTAATGAAGTGGCGCCAGAAGGCGCGCCACCCACTGTTTCTCCCTCATTTGGTTTTTTCGTTCCGTTCTCGCTCCTTCCGACGATGCTCAATCTTAAAGGCTACTTCTCAGGGACGAACATACAAACACACAAATTAAAAGAAACAAAACTCACTAAAGAAATTAAAGAGAAAACTAACCTACGGTGGGTTGCCTCCCACCAAGCGCCGTATTTAATGTCGTGGCTCGACTTCTTCGATCGCTTACTCTCCCAGTTCGTCTAGGTAAATACTTGCAATGCTCGGGATCTCGCCTCCTAGATATGGTTTGACTCGCTGTCCGTTTACCTTGAATCTCTGCCCATCGGCTCCTTCTAGCTCCACTGCACTGTACGGAAACACTTCTACCACTTTGAACGGGCCAGACCATCGGGACTTCAACTTGCCTGGAAACAAACGCAATCGTGAGTTAAATAATAATACATTCATACCTGGAGTGATTACCTTCTCACGAATGTTCCGGTCGTGGAACTTCTTGGCTCTTTCTTTGTAAATCAACGCATTTTCGAACGCATCGAGTCTGAGTTCCTCAAGCTCAACCAGCTGCAATAATCTCATTTTGTCGGCTGCATCTAACTCCATGTTTAGCTGCTTTATTGCCCAAAATGCTCTAAATTCCAGTTCCACTGGTAAATGGCATGATTTCCCATATACTAGCCGGTATGGTGTAGTTCCCAAAGGTGTCTTATATGCAGTCCGGTATGCCCAAAGAGCGTCATCGAGCTTCAACGACATATCCTTGCGTGAAGAATTCACCGTTTTCTCTAAAATGTGTTTCAGCTCTCTGTTTGAAACTTCTGCCAATCCATTCGCTTGCGGGTGATAGGGTGTGGTTACTCGATGTTTGACCGAGTACTTCTTGAGAACCGCATCAAGATACCGGTTGCAAAAGTGGCTGCCCCCATCACTGATTAAGGCCCGCGGAACCCCAAAGCGTGAAAAGATATGCTTCTTTAGAAATTTGATCACAACTTTGGAATCATTTGATGGCGTTGCGATTGCCTCAACCCATCTCGAGACATAATCAACCGCAACTAAAATGTATTCGTTCCCATATGAGTTTGGAAACGGTCCCATGAAATCTATCCCCCATACTGTAATACCCCGGATAAGTTCGTTAGTTAAAATCTCCTTTCCGTTAAATAAAGTTAACTTTAAAGTTAGATGTTTAGGGTATGTTTGGATAAATTATAAGTTTAGGGGTGTTTGGGTCATTATTGAGAAGTTCAAGGTTTAAAATGAAAATAGGTTGATATTACCCCTTTAGGAGTTCAGATATGTCACAACTCAGAAATATCTAAACTAAGGTATGTGTGTGTGTGATCTTGGAGCTAAGAAGAAGAAAGAAAGAGCTTTGTGGTTAAGACTTCATTTGGTGTACTTGGAAGAGAAATTGAGGTATGTTGCTTTACATTTTATGTCTATAATTGCTAGTAAGTAGTTCCTATCGGAGTAGAAACATCACAAACACTTCTGGTATTAATTCAGTCAGTTTTCTGGGTAAAAAGTACCAAACCGACAGAGGTGTCCGGATGATATGAAGGTATCCGGGTAGATTCTTGGGTGGTGTCCGGGTAGTTTTGTTGATAGTGTCCGGACGATTCGTTTGATGGTTTCCGGATGATTTAGATCCGGATGGCATCCGGATTCCTTGTGTTGTCCGGATAAATTGTGTTGTCCGGATTCTTTATGCTGTCCGGAAAAGTTGGGTTGTCCGGGTGGCTTTGGGCTGTCCGGAAACTATAGCTGTTTGGTTGTTTTGATGGCGAGAGTTAGGTAGATTTGTCTAGAGTTCACGTGTTCAAATGGTAAGGGGATATTTGTATTTAATCTGTTTCAGATTCTGTGGATTTGGATTGAAAGACTGAATCTTTTGGAGAAAAGCTTGGAAGTGTTTATGGATAAGCGATCGAGGTGAGTTTTGCTTTAAAACGTTTTTGAACTAGGATACATATATATGTGTATATATATATATATGAGATGATTATGTGGTAGGAATATGATTATGTGTATATAAATGACAATATGATGTAATGAGATATATATTGTATTTATATAAGCTTTGCACTACACGAGTGCACTTGTTGCCGGGTTCCGGTGAGCGGACCGGTGTGTAGCCGGGTTCCGGTGTGCGGACCGGTGAGTAGTCGGGTTCCGGTGTGCGGACCGACAGGTAGCCGGGTTCCGGTGAGCGGACCGGTTGTTGATTTATTAGTTGGCTTGCTACCAACTAATATGGCCATTTGTGGAGGAATAAGGTGAATGAGATGTACACGATGCACGAGTTTGGATTGGTATTTAAATACGTGTGGTATGTTTATATTTTACGAAAGAATTACCAAAGGTTTATCTAAACTATTTTGATACAAAGGATTTACATAAAATGTTTTATAATGATTTTGGAAAGGACCGGGATTAACTCACTAGACCCGTTTGGTCTAACCCTCATTTTGTTTTCAAAAATATGTTTTCCAGGTTAAGGATCGGCAGGAGAGGATGAAGTGTAGGAAGCGTTTGATGGATGTTGACTAGGAGGCTTTTATATATATTTTGTAATTTATGAGACCGAAGGGACCGTACTTGGTTTGTTATGTAACTTTTGTTGTAAATCAATGATATGTATGCATGTTATGTTATTTGTTTTATGTTTGGGAAACCGGGTTGTTACACATACGTCGAATAATTCTACTTCCATGAAGATCTTCATGGGCATTTCATCCTTCTTCGTGATGTTCCCTACTCTTTGGCACCGATCGCATTTAGAAATGAACTCCCTTGTCTCCTTAAACATCGATGGCCAGAAGAATCCGGATTGTAACACCTTGGCCACCGTTCTATCAGTACTGAAATGACCCCCACATTCTAATGTATGACAATGAGTAAGAATGTCGGTCTTCTCTTCATCCGGTACACACTTCCGAATCATCCCATCCGCACACATCTTGTACAAGTGCGGTTCATCCCAGTAATACCTCTTGGCCTCAAAGAGAAATCTCTTCTTTCGATGCGAGTTCATGTTGTAGGGCATCACTCCTCCTACCAAGAAGTTAACCAAATCTGCATACCATGGTTCGGAATGACTAACCTTAAATAACTGCTCATCCGGGAATGTGTCATTGATAGATGTTTTATCCTTCTTCTCTTCCTCATTACCCTCGAGCCTCGATAGGTGATCTGCAACCGTATTTTCTGTCCCCTTCTTGTCTAAGATCTCCAAGTCAAACTCTTGTAACAGTAACACCCATCTGATGAGCCTCGGCTTTGCATCTTTCTTAGCCATCAAATACTTCAAGGCTGAATGATCCGTGTATACGATTACCTTTGCTCCCACCATATATGATCTGAACTTTTCACATGCATAGACCACTGCTAATAATTCTTTCTCGGTCGTGGCATAGTTGACTTGAGCTTCATCTAAGGTCTTGTTGGCATAATAAATCACGTGCATTCGCTTTTCTTTCTTTTGCCCCAAGACCGCTCCGACTGCTGTGTCGCTCGCATCGCACATCACTATGAACGGAAGGCTCCAATCAGGTGCTGTAAGAATAGGCGCCGAGATCAACTCTTTCTTCAACCTGTCAAATGCCAAAACACAATCATCAGTGAAATCAAACTTGGCATCTTTTAGAAGTAAAGCACACAAATGTTTAGTGATTTTAGAAAAGTCTTTTATAAACCGCCGGTAGAAACCGACATGTCCCAAAAAGCTTCGAATCCCTTTAACGGAATTCGGATACGGCAAGTTCTCTATCACTGCAACTTTGGCCTTGTCCACCTCTATTCCCTCTTTTGACACCTTGTGTCCAAGCACTATTCCTTCCGTCACCATAAAGTGACATTTCTTCCAGTTCAAAACCAAGCTCGTCTCTTTGCAACTTTTCAAAACAGCCTCCAGATGAGATAAACACGAGTCAAACGATGGACCAAACACCGAGAAGTCATCCATAAAGATTTCCATGGTGCGCTCCACCATATCCGAAAAGATCGCCATCATACATCTCTGAAACGTCGCAGGAGCGTTACATAACCCAAACGGCATCCTCCAATAAGGGAATGTTCCATATGGACATGTAAACGTGGTCTTGTCTTGATCTTCGGGAGCAATCGGTATTTGATTGTATCCCGAATACCCGTCCAAGAAGCAATAATACTTGTGCCCCTCTAGTCTCTCTATCATCTGATCAATGAATGGCAATGGGAAATGATCTTTCCGGGTGGCGTCGTTCAACCTTCTATAGTCAATGCAAACTCTCCACCCCATGACTGTCCGAGAGGGGATGAGTTCATTGTTGTTATTTCGAACGACTGTGACACCTCCTTTCTTTGGAACCACTTGAACTGGACTGACCCATGGACTATCGGGTACGGGATAAATGATTCCAGCATCCAATAGTTTGAGGATCTCTTTTCTGACCACCTCCTTCATGTTGGGATTGAGTCGGCGCTGAGGTTGGACTATCGGTTTATGTTCTTCTTCAAGGTTTATGCGGTGCGTGCAGAAAGTTGGACTTAAACCTTTTAAATCGGCTATCGTCCAACCAATTGCAGTTTGGTGCACACGTAGGACCCTCAACAACTTCTCTTTGTCCTCGGTTTTCAACTTAGATGAAATGATAACCGGGAGTGTCTCCTTTTCCCCCAAGAATGCATATTCAAGATGAGATGGTAAATGTTTCAGCTCGAGCTTAGGCGGAGTGTGAGATGATGGTTGAGACTTGGGTATTGGCTCACCCAAATCCTCAACAGTCGGTCTTCTTGGGCCTCTATGACTTGGCAATGCATTCAGTTGCATCACACTTTCAACTTCCGAACTATCTATCGTACCCATGATCACACTTTCCAATTGATCTTGACCAAACTGCAATTCACATGATTCTCTAATCGGAGATTCCAAGACATCAACCCGGTAACATTCACTGTACTGCATTGTCTGCTTTGCTGCTCGGAATACGTTAAAAACAACTTCTTCTTCGCCTACCCTCAACGTGAGCTTTCCTCCTTTTACATCAATCAACGCCCCTCTCGTGGCTAAGAACGGTCGACCCATGATCAATGGTATCTCTTTATCCTCATCCATGTCGAGGATCACGAAGTCGACTGGAAGATAAAATTTGTCCACCTTGACCAACACATCTTCAATTACACCATACAGGTATTTGATTGATCTATCAGCAAGCTGCAGTGTCACTCTGGTCGGTTGCACCTCTCCAAGTCCGAGTTTCCTGAAAATAGACAATGGCATTAGATTGATACTCGCTCCAAGATCACACAAAGACTTACTAAATTCAGAATTGCCTATTTGAACAGGGATAGTAAAACTCCCTGGATCCTTAAGCTTCGGGGGAAGCTTGTGCTGAATGATAGCACTGCACTCTTCAGTAAGTGCAACCGTGGCATGCTCCTCGATTTTTCTCTTGTTGGAGAGAATATCCTTCAGAAATTTCACATAGGATGGCATCTGTGCTAAGGCATCTGCAAAAGGAATGTTAATATGCAGTTTTTTAAACACCTCTAAAAATTTAGCAAAGTTTGCATCATCCTTGTAGGCTTTTAGCCTACTGGGATATGGTACCGATGGTGTGACGGGCTTAGTAGGCGGTTTCTTTGGAACAGTCGCATTCTCCTTTCTTCTCTCGCTTTCTGTCTTCTCCATCTCCATTTCTTCATCCACTTTTTCTTCCTCCTCGTCCTCCGGCTCAACATCACTCACCTTGGTGTTGTCTCCTTTCGGCAAAGGATCTCTCGTGGGGTCTATAGTGAGTTGTTTACCACTCCTCAAACTGATGGCTTTACATTCTTCTCTACCCTTCTTCTCGGGTTGACTTGGAAATTGACCGGGAGGTCGGGTTTGTAAGGCCTCAGAAATCTGGCCCACTTGTCTTTCTAGCATTCGGATTGAAGCGGTGTTTTGATCCGTGGTGGATTTCACAGTGTTCACCGTACCCGCTAATCCTTCCACCGCACCTTCCATTTTTGACATGAATTTCATCATCATGTCTTCCAAACCCGGCTTCTTTTCTGATGATTGCCCCTCATCATGTTTCCTCTGATTGTAACCTGGGGGACGATAAACATTGTTAGACTGGAAAGAATTTGAAGAGTTAGAATTGTTACCATACTGTTGTTGCTGCTGCTGTTGCTGCCCCATCGTTTCCTTGCCCGAGCCTTATTGAGGTCGACTCCAAGAAAAATTGGGGTGTCCCTTCCATCCCTCATTGTAGGTGTTAGAGAATGGGTCATTTCTCGGCCGATTATTCTGGTTCTGAATAAACTGAACTTGTTCCGGCGATTGATAATCTTGAGGATTCATGAATTGGTCTTGACCACCCATATCGTTCTGAACATTCGGTTGAATAACAGCTCCTCTCATCTGATTAGTCAATGCATTCGGTTGTGCCTTTATAGCCTTCAACTCTTCTGTTTCTTGCACGCTTGCAACTTTTCTAACAGCGGATCTTGGAGTGGAATAGCTGTGTTCTGTTAAATTCTCTATCAATTCGACCGCTTCCTCATAGGACTTGTTCATTAAGGCTCCACCTGCAGCAGCTGTGAGGTCATTCTTAAACTGAGGATTCAATCCCACATAGAATGTTTGGATAATCATCCACTCTTGTAACCTATGCTGTGGACACTTCTTGAGCATCGCTTTGTATCTTTCCCATGCCTCATACAAAGACTCTTGATCCCATTGCGAGAAATGCGTGATGTCGGATAACAGTTGGGCTGTTCGCCCCAGTGGAAAGAACTTGTTGAGAAAAGCTGTAACCATATCGTTCCAAGTTCGAATTGACCCTGGTGGTATATTCTCTTCCCAAGTAGTGGCTCGATCCCTCAATGAAAACGAGAATAACCGTATCTTGATCGAATCTTGATCAGCCCCATTCACCTTGAAAGTATTGCATATCTTTTCGAATGCGCGCAAGTGTGCATGGGGGTCTTCAGTTGTTGCACCTCCAAACATGTTCGACTGCACTAATTGGATGGTACCAAGCTTGATTTCAAAATTATTCGCAGCTATCGGAGGTGCATATGGTCCTCGTTGTGCAGCTCCCATGTTCGGGTTGGCGAAATTCCTCATTGGTACCCTTTGTGGTGGTGGCGGTGGTTGATTGACATTGTGATGGATCCCATGATTGGCGTTGTGATTGAGATTATGATTTATCCCATTGTCGACACCATTGTTGACATTGTTATTGACATTATGGTTGACGTTGTTGTTGAGACCATGATTCGCGTTATTGTGGTTCTGATTGTTCACATTTGCATTTGGAATTGGTTGACCATTACCCATGGGCATCCCCTCTTCCCAATCATCTCCAACGTGGTTGTTGACGTCGGCCATTCTGTTTCGTGCTTGTCTTCTTAGATCTCCGGCGGTCCGTTCTATTTCCGGGTCGATTGGTAGCAATTCCCGAAAAAGTCTCCTTCTTGGCATAAACCAGGAAGCAACCTGAAACGGAGAAGATAACAATTTCAAGACCCAAAAAATATATGAACTTTCAAAGCAGATTATAATAAAATAAAAACAGGATGTCTAATGTAATAACTTCTACAGCTGGTAGTGATATTCACACAAAACAGGTTCCCCGGCAACGGCGCCAAAAACTTGATAGGCGGTTTTACACCCCCCCTAAATCTACCGCAAGTGTACGGGTCGAATCAAGTAATAGTACTTATAAAGTATGAGTATCGAACCAAAGGAACCAGGTGTCAAGTACCACAATGACTGTATAGATTATTAACTAGACTAATGCAAATTAGTTTGGTTGTTGATTATCGGAATACGAATTAAAACTTTAATAAATTCAGATAAGAGAGAGAGTTGGAGGGTCGGATTCCTCAGGTAGACAATCACTTAACTCACAGATTTGACACGATTGTCATAACTTCAAGATGACATGCATAATCACATTCCATCACTATACTTTATCAAGCTATAGCAAATATCATTCAACCATTTGTATCATCATTCGATCTTAACAAAAGTAATTGAACAACCAGTAATTAAAAGCCACAAGGAATGAATTATTATATCACTATCTCAAATTCAACCAAGACATGAAAGATTAATCAAACCTAAAAACTTTTCTCAAAGATTAAAGATTCATAAAATCAAATAACAGTTGATCGGACTATTACAAGCATTAAGAACAATCTTACATGTGCCATCCATCCATATCATATCAATCATACATACTGTAAAGCTAAACGATTATCCAACCATGATTCAAACCAACCCCCCAACATGAACGGATTAGTTCATATTGTGGGTTCCAAAACTCTGAAATGTAAAGATAGAAATGAAAGTAAACATGTTTTGTACTAAGAAATGAAATCTAAGAACTCCCTGAAAAAGCCTAAGTCGCCGATGAACGTACTCGATTCGCCTTTCGATCCTTGTTAATTGATGTTTCTCGCCTTCCACTTGCCTTCAAAATTCGTTCCTTATCTCCCAAAATCGTCCAGAAAGAGTCACAAGCCGTCACTGATTGATAACCCTAAAAAATGAGGAAATAGGGCTTTAAAACGTAACTGACAGCGTGGCGCTAGTTGCGGAGCCACTTAAATCGCGCCATAAGGCGCGCCACACTCTGGAATCCTCTCTTCACATTCCGCGCGCACAACGACGCTATCTGGGTCGCGCCACAGGTCGCGCCAGTTTCTGTGTGCCACAACTTCGTTTTTTTCCAGATTTCAAGCTCTTCTTCGGAAAATATACGTGAACCTCTTCATTTCTCTTCCGATCCGATTAACTGCAAATCTCATGAAACTCATCAGATAAAGTCACTATTTTACTTGAAAATACCCAACAATCACTCGATTTGAAGGTCAAAATAATGTCGAAAACCGACATTATCAGACCTCCCTTATCATCCGAACTGATCTACTTTGTAATCTCATGAACTGGGACTCTCCTGAAGCAGGAGTCTTACTCAAACTCAACATCCATCCCCTTCGAATCCTCGAAGTGTTACCTCTAGACGACTCATAACATTCTATACAATATTTCCTCTCTCGGCGTATAAACATATCCCAACATATATGATCTTACACGACACTTCTCAAACAATGGAGCTCGGTCTATCCCTCAGGGATCTTGCTGACCTATTCCTCAACGTTCTCCCAGCCATAGCGCTAAACTGAATGAAACCCATAATTAATCCTTGCTAGACATGACACAACAAATTTGTTATAAGTAAGGTATTGTAAGCACGCACATGTACCTGTAAGTTTGTAATTGCACTGGCCAGGTGTAATCCCAAACTTACCTTACACGTTTGTCCTTGGCACCTTATTCTTAAGCGCATTTATAGTGATCGTTCCTAGAGGCAATCCTATGTCTCGGCTGTGTTCCTCATCTTACAGTTTAAGTTTAGGCCCGACTGGTCACCTAAATCCCTTAAACTAAGGCTCTGATACCATTTGTAACGTCCCAAAAACATAATCATGCACTATCATAGAATAAGCATTCGAATTACATAAATAATCTTGTCTTTACATCATCATTATAGTAGGCTAAACAAATTGACAGCGGAAGTCTCTAAATCCACAGCCGAGGGTTCTATCTATAGCCAAAATCTTGGAGTCGCTCTATCTCCAAGTCCTTCTTTCCATCTCTCTTAGTTCTTATTAGAAGAACCCATGTTACGCTTACCTGAAAATGGTTTAGTTTTGAAAAGCGAGGGTTAGACCAAAAGGTCTAGTGAATCCTCTCCGTAACAACATATAAAACAGTTGGAAAAATTTATAAATTATTTATAAATAATTCGTAGCACATCATCAAACATGGTACTACACTGTCTATTGGATCACATAAACCTTCCGCGATCGGGGCCCCAGCAGACTCCCCTTTCGCCTCTTCCGGAGCCTACGCAGACTCCCCTTCCCGGAGCCTACGCAGACTCCCCTTTACCCGGATAGGAGAAAACGAATTCCAACCTACCGGTCTGTCATACATATCCAAGGGATCATCAGATCCTGAGGATCTCTCTCTGATCCACAGTGCAGACCGACTCCACATAGCACATCATTCATTTCATAAAACATGCACTTTAAATCTTTCTAAATCATCATTCTCAATTCATCATGTCAGATAAGCTTCCTTAAGTAAAACATGTAGTTCATGGAAAATATGCGTGACAGTACAACAGTTCATGCTCGTAAATGAAACCATAATCAGTTAAAACATTTAACACATTTCATCGTAAAAAGGTTTAGGGAACTCACCTGATTGCAAATTCTTCCCTAACTTCGAGTCTCGTACCGACCGTGCACCTAATGCATAATTTATAAATTAATTAGGTACATCTCAGCTTCTGATCCTAATTCCTTCTCTTTATTGAACCCAATTATTAACTTGAATCAATAAATAATTATTAGGTCCTGCCACCATTGGATCTTAGAATAAGCTAAGCCCAATTACTAACCCTTAATTAATACCTTAGATGTGGTTACTAAGCCCACAATGAAAGAATAGTTCTAGGCCCAAATGGTTTGACTTCCTGAGCCCCACAACTCGGCCCGGCAAGAAGGTGGACTTCGGCCCAATCTTGAGTTACGGAAGTCCGATTAAGGTCCAAACCCTCAATTGCGGGACCTCTAAGATCCGGTAAACAACTCCCGGTACCACCCTTGGGTCCCGGTAAACGGCTCCCGGTACCACCCTTGGGTCCCGGTAACGACTTCTGGTGCCGACCCTTGGGTCCCGGTGACAACTTCCGATACCGACCCTTGGTTCCCGGTGTTTCGGTCTTGCGAACAGGGACGAACCCCACAAGATTCTATACTCGATTTCTTCCTAACCATTACGATTAACGAGGTTTTAACGCAACATTCTTGCACAAAACTTCTGCATAACACAGTCCTTATAATTAATTCGATTCTTACTACTTAGCAATCCAATAAGAAAAGGGGTTAGAATCTCCAGCGTGTTCTTATAAAATAATACAGCTACAACATGAAGAACAAACTAAGAATCCCCTTAACTAGCTATATACTGTGCAAGAAATAAATGTCGATTAAAGGTTTACTTACCAAAAGGAAAACTCTTCACGATTTAGCTGCCAAACTTTCACTATCAATTCCTTCTCGCGATTTCATCTCAGCCGCCACAGAATTCCAAGAGAATGATCAGTAGTCACAACCCTAGAATTCTGGACCCTTTTATAACATCCACAATTTGCAATTTAGTCCTCTACTAATACTTTCATTTCTTCCACTTTGACCACTGAACTTACAAAACCTACTAGAAATTTGGGTTGTTACATTTGAGGCCGGATTTCCCTCAGCTGAAGAGAGGGGATTCTGGTGGTTACAATGGTAGGCATAGAGGAAGAATGGGGGAAAAGAAAGTGGAGCCAGCACAGGCGAAGGCTAGAGTTTTTCGGATGACGGCTGATGAGGAGGAAGAGATGTCTGAGGTTGAGACAGGTACCTATCTTATAAACTTTGTTCTAGTTAAAGGTTATCTGTCTTGGGTGTAAACCGCTCGTGGTATCGCCGGGATTTGCCCGACGTTTGTGTGTTAAACCTAGACGACTGGAGTGTGTGTTAGGAGTAGGAATTGCTGTTGATAGACGGGGTTGGTGAAGAAGGTGCGTAATAGATGTAATATCGAGGTCGAGGGTCACTCGTGTTCCGTGAAATTGTGTCCGCGAGCATGGGAGAGCTTGACGCTATCATAAATATGGGGTAGCTGACAAGATATAGCGCTAGCATAGTATGCGTTAGGGAATGATCCGTAGGCCGTGCCTGACAAGCCGGAGGTGGAAATCGTTGGAGATAGACGAGAGCGTAAGTCTGGTCTTATTTAGCGTCGAGAGCGGGATATTGTGTTAGACGCAAGAAAGAAAAGAAAAGACTAAGGTATGTTCTTGAGGTACTGGAGCCCCGGGGAGTAAGGAGATTGCGTTAGTGGAGGTTCAGTGGAAATTCTTTAAGGTGTAAGGAGCAGCTTGGGAGCTAGAATCGGAAATGAAGGCAAGATAACTGCAACTTTTACAAGGAGGAATTCCGGGGACGGAATTCTTTTAAGGGGGGAGTGTTGTAACAACCGAGTTTTTATAGAAAAGATGAAAGTTTAGTGGCCGAAGTCTAAGGAATGAAAGTGTAACTTGAGGGACCTTTTGGCAAATCTTTGAGAAGTATTTATAGCTACAAATCCCTAGGGCAACCTCAAAATTCTAGAATCAGTAATTGTTTTATTCCTTGTGTTTGGCGGCTAGAGAAAGGAAAGGAAGAAGAAGAGAGTTTTGGGGAAAGAAATCAAAGAAGAGGAGAAATCAGTAAGTAATCCACTCTAATTCTTATTGCTTGTTATTTTAATGTTCCTTTCTCCCTTTGGTCTGGATTCTTAAGTCTGAAATTAGTGATTCACAGAGTTTTTCACCCACATTTCATTAAAAGTGTGTTTTGAGGATTTTGTCTCTATAAACCGATTTAAGGGATCAAAAGTGGTTTAAGTGGGTGTTTTATGGTTGGAAAATGAACCTTGTTGCGTGCGTAATCAACCCTTGGGTAGAAAATCAGGTTTCGAATCACTATTGGAATCAATTTCTCATCCAGACCGTAGTTTCCGGACAATAAGAGTTCCAGACATTTCGGTAGTTTCCGGATAGTTTGCATGTGTCCGGGTAGAGTTTCGTGGGAGTTACCGGATGGGTGTCATTCCGGATAGGTTGGGTTACCGGGTGTTAGTACCCGGAAAGGAGTGTGTCCGGAAAGTCCTAGTATCCGGACTGTTTGGGTATCCGGGAAGTTGGGGTATCCGGGAAGTTCGGGTGTCCGGGAGTTGGGTATCCGGAAAGTTGTGTGTACCCGGTAGGTGCTGGATATTTGTTTCTGATTAAGGAATAGTCTGATTTGTTAGGTGCTAAGCTTGGATAACTCGAGATTTGAACAGGAGTGCGTGCCTTGCAATCGCAGGTGAGTTTTTCTGATCCTAAAACCCGTTTAAAGTGTGAAACGTTATGCATGTTCTTATTGACTAATGCTCGTACATTTTCTTTGAACTTGGCATGAAAAGTGTGATTTTACTGTGTGGATATGAATTGTTATGTGTGGACATGCTATGGCGTTTATGTGAGATGGGGGTATGTCCCATAAGAATCTAATATATGAATTCGTTTCATATATGGGCGGTGTGTGCCCGGTTGCGCTGTCACGGTGTGTGTGGCTATAGCACGTGTGCTCTCTTACGTTGTCACGGTGTGTGTGACCATAGCGTGTGCCATTAGCATGTCATATTGTATGGATTATTTACGTGTGCTTTATGATGAAGTTTTGGAAATAACTGTTCTTACTGAAAAGCTTTTACAAACTCGATTATTTTATATAGTATGGCTTTTGAGGGAACTCACTAGACCTCATGGTCTAACCCTCGCTTTCAAAACTAAAAACCTTTTCAGGTAAGCAGGTGATTGGGAGCTCAGACAAAGGGAAAGGGAAGATGTGAGCTGGAGCTTGCATCTTAGAGTTTAGAAACCCCTTTATTTTGAATATTAGACTTACTCTCAGTTGTATTTAGGGTTGTACTTCCGCAAACCCATATTAAATTTTGTTGAATTGTTTTGAAGGCCAGGTTTTGGCAGTTTTGATTCATCTATTTTATCGTGTTTGGTTTTATGAGTTTTTGGGTCGTTACAACCTCAACCCAACCCAACCCGTTTAAGTAAATAGGTTGAGATTTTCAACTCAACCCAACCTGGTACTTAAATGGATTGGTAGCGGGTTGACCTGTTTATGATTTTCTCACCCCAATCTGTTTAATAAATGGGTTGAACCTGAGTTGACCCATTTAATTTTAAAACTTTAAATAAAATAAAAAAAGGACTAAAACATAAATCCACAAAACCAAATACATTGTTAAAAGTTTCAATAAAACACAACCATAAAGTGAAATAAATTGTTCAAAGTTTCAATAACACAACACTAAAGTCAAACAAATAAGTTTCTAGGGTTGGCGTCGATCTCTTGGCTGGAACGAGAAGTAAGTGTCGGCTAGGGTTTAGAGAGTTTAGACTTTGAAAGTTTGAACAATGGAATATTGAAATGGAAGGACCGAAAGAGTTCTATTTAGACTTTAGTGGAATCATATATAGTTTTTTTATTAACTTTTTAATTATTAATTATAATTAAATAATGATAATAAATTAAAAACAAGTCATAAATGGGTTAAATCAGGTTGTAAATGAGTTGAAATCAGGTTGTAAATGGGTTGAAATCAGGTAAGAAACAGGCCAAAAAATTCAACCCAACCCAACCCATTTATTAATTGGGTTAGGCGGGTTGACCCATTTAACTTAAATGGGTTGAAAATCTCAACCCAACCTGCTACTATTAGGTTTGGTTCGGGTTGGGTTGACGGTGTGGGTCACTTTTTGCCACCCCTACACAAATGGATCCACTGAATGTTTATTTCTATTATTAGAAACCCATACATATATAGGCAAATTATCCATTGCAAACCAGTTAGTTTGTGCAAACTGTACAAACTCATATCCACCAATCACGTAACTTCTTTTTTTATCCATAAGGGTATTTTAGGGCCTTTAGCATATTTTTTCATCTCCACCAATCACGTAACTTATTTTTTTATATCCATAACTTCTTTTTTTATATCCATAAGGGTATTTTAGGGCTCCACCGGAAAAAGATTCATGAAGCCAAATTATATATTCATGAAGCCAAATTATACAAATTTTGCAGATTCATGAAGGTAGATATGAGTTTGCACGGGTTTGCACAAACTGACTGGTTTGCAACGGATACCTCCCCTATATCTATACATATAATAAATAAGTAACTAGCATGCCACGTGTCGTCTTCTGGTGAGCCGACTTCAGTATTTTCCCGCCTAAACATGTATCTGGACGCAATTTACATTATAAGTTCAATTAGCACACCCACATTCACTCCTCCTTAAATCTCTCATTGATTCAAGTTGATTCAATTATTATCCTCTAAAACAATTTGGATGAGAAGGCCACATATGCAACAAAGATAATGTCCCTACCTTATTTAAAGTTGTTAAACATTTGTGGATAGAAACGTATTACCAGAAACCTGTCTAATTTTCATCCTTCGTTTTTATAGATATCCAAAAGTTGGTCCAACATGGAAAAACTAAGATGTGTATTAAGGGAAATGGGTAGGGACTAATGGAAAAGTAAGAAGTTGATTGACAGATTAAGATGTATAAGGCCTTCCGTACCCCAAGCGGGGAAGGGGCTCGGGATGGGGAGGTGGCAGCGGGGTGAGGGCGGGGTTGGGCTACGGCCCGGGGTGGTCATGCGGGAAGGGATGGTTTTCGGGGTTGGGTTCCCGATCCATCCCGAGGTGGCAAAAGGGTTTGAGGGAATGGGGTACGGGTGTTTAGGGATCGTGAGGGATGGAGTGAGGGATGGAAGAAAAGCTGATGTGGCGCTGAGGTGGAGGGGAATCTTTGAAAGATGCAAACCATGGGGTACTGATGGCCTAAGATGTTATATTAATGTATCAGAACTTTTGTAAATATTTAAATTAAGATGTTATATTAATGTATCAGAACTTTTGTAGATATAGAAATTCACTCTTCAGATCATTTAAACTGTATAAACTGACTCGTGTATAAGAGGGAAATATATCTTATTTTTCATTTATGAATTTAATATTTTATTAATAAATAAATAAAGTTGGATTTAATATTCGCGGTTGTAACAAATGGAGTGGTCACATATCGATCTTTGCTTTCAATATATTTCATTTTCAAAGCATTCAAACCATTTGTACCCATAAAAATAAATAATATAAATTGCAAAATTAGTACAATATTTTTTTTTATCTTATAGCATATAAATAAATAAATAAATTATAAGCAAATTGTTTTTATTATATAATCAGAAAAAACAAATGAATAATTTCACTTTAAATAATTAAGTTCTTGAATTTGAAAAAAAAAATAAACTTTCGCATTTTAAATGATTAAATTACTAAGTAATTTTTAATAGATAAACGTCGAACTTTTAGAATCTGATTATCTGTATCTTTTAACATAAAATAAAAAAACTATTTGTAACTGTAAAAACTTTAGTAAATGAATATTATGCAAAACATATTATTGAAATTGTTTTAGATGAGATTCTAAATGACGTGTGACGCGGCGTGGCAACGATGTCAAGCCTCAAGCCTTACAAGTTACAGCGAGGTCATGGTGTTTTCCAAAGCGTGAGTTAAGGCGACAAATATTTATATAATATATATGTATATATCTATGTATGTGTGTGTTTATGTCAATCTCTTGAACAATAAGGATCAAATTAAACCACAAGGGTTGTGGCGTACTGGTTAAGGCCCATGGGGTTGTAGTGGAATATCTCATCTTTCCAGGGTTCTAATCCAGCCGTACACAACAATTGTGGCCACTGAGGTTTAATCAGGACTGATGTCTTACAGTCATAATTTGCCAAGGGATTAGTCTAGACATAGCCTAGGACACCCTCCCCCCCCAAAAAAGATCAAATTATTAACAATTTAAATTCATACAAAAAGATAAATAAAAGAAATTCTAAATTCTAATCGATACTAATGGACAAATTTGAATTGAATTTCAAAGTATATAGATTCGAAAATATTTGCAACACCATCATGCCCCATGGCGGGCCATGGCGACATAACGAGTTACACGCTTTATCTCGACGTCAAGGGGTATAATGTGGCGGCAAGGCCACGCCTCGGCGCCATGGCGACGCCAAGACACATTTTTTAGAACATTGGTTTTAGATATGAATTTAAAATTGTGTTAAAAAAATGACGTTTTCGTCTTCGTTATCGTACGATAAAGACGAACGTCAAAATATATCGTAATCAAGTCGTATTTATCAGTATTTTATTTAATTAAAAATGGTTCAAGTCAATTAATCGTGTCTTTTAGTATCATAATAAACAAATGAAAGCTAGCATGCTTATTGAGGGTCTCTTTATTATTCTATAAAAACTCTTTAAAAAATTGTTATCATGTTTTAAAAAATAAATAAATTATTATTTAATTTTTGAAATATTTTTTCTATAATAATTTGATAATAAATATTTTGAATGTCCTTTTTAATTAAAAATTAAGAAATTTCAAGTAATATTTTTCCTTTTAAAACATTATCTTGAAAATATAAAGACAAGTATTTGACTTATGAACCACCTTTGAAGTAGGTTCAACTAATTGATTAATGCTTTTAACAAATTTAGGTTTAACTTAAATCTAAATTATTTTCCATTTTCGTAATCACGATCATAATTATCGTCGTCTCATCATATTTTTAGTCAGCAAAAATGTCATGTTTCATATCATTTCAAATCGTCACAATCATACCATGCACGTCACAATCAAATTCGAACAAAACGACTATGCATTCAATATATACGTTCAATCATTAATTCGATACAATATACTTAGGTAAACGTACAACAATATTTTATGCATATAAAAAAGGAAAACTGTAACGCCCAAATCAAATATAGCAAGTTATTCCAATAACTTTTAAATCAACTTAAAACAATAATAAAAGTTATTTGTAGACCACAACTTTAAGCTTATAAGAAACTCACAGATCTATTCTTCTCTCTATGTGAGACGAGTTGCTACAGAAATCAACAGTGGATCCACAAACTTCAAGATTCTGAGTTTGGTTTAACAAAGTTGTTAAAAATTACTAATAACTTTTACCTTTTCTTGGTGTTGGGTTTTCTTCAACTTATCTGGTTTTACTGTTTTTTTCTTTTAACATATCTGATAAAAATTTTGTGTTCCATATATAACTCGGAAAAAAGATAATTTCTATTTAATGTAACACAACATATATGTAACGTCCCAAAAACATAACATGCATTCATCCAGAAATACGCATTCAGATTACATAATTAAACTTGTCCATAAACATTCATCCTTCTATACTAAACAAAGTTGACAGCGGAAGTCTCTATTCCACAGCCGAGAGCTCTATCTATAGGTAATCACAATTCTAGAGTCGCTCTAAGCTCCAAATCCTCCATGCCATCTCCTAGTTCTTATTAGAAGAACTCGTAACGCGCTTACCTGAAAATGGTTTAGTTTTTGAAAAGCGAGGGTTAGACCAAAAGGTCTAGTGAATTCCCTCCATAAAACATTTATCACAGTATAAAATTCATTTCGTTGAAAACAATTCATATCTTTCACATAAGCATCGATCTAGGTTCAACACAGGGTTCAGGGATCGCATAAGCTACCACGATCGGGGCCTAACGGACACCCTCTCGGCTACACCGGAGTCCAAGTGGACCCCCTGTTCCTTCATGTAGGAGGAAACGAATTCCAACCTACAAGCTAACCTTCATATGCCCAAGGGATTATCAAATCCCCTGGTACCTTGACCCCACCGTGTAAACCGACTCCACATAGCATACACATAACATTTCGAAATCATGTTTAAGAAGACGTTAAACATTTTTCATTTGCTGAGTAAACATGCATTTTATGCAAAACATGCATAACATTTATAAAACGATTCATGCTCGTAAAAGAACCATATCAGTAAAACATAGTACGTCATAAAAGGGTTGAGAGAACTCACCTTTGGGTAACGCTGAATGCACTTCTTAAATCTCTCCAAGCTAATCCAATCGAACACCTAAGGGCATTAGATTCGTATCAGAACAGCGGCTCAACCCTACTGTCCATTAACACTTTCCGGACACAAATACTTCCCGGACACATAGACTTTCCGGACACTACTACCCGGACTCTAGTCCTTTCCGTCCATACCATCCGGACACCAAAACCTATCCGGAGACTTTCTCCACCCGGACACTGCTGAAAACACCCGGAAACCAACAATACCCGGACACCCCCCACTGTCCGGACACTACTGTCCGGACGGGGCAACGTCCGGAAACCTTCTACTGGACGAAAATCCCAAATCCAAAACTTATAGAAACTTAATTTCTGGTGACATCTCGATTAGACAAGTCTAAGGGTTCATCCACTAGTCGTAAACATTCATTAGTTTTACCTTTAAACCATCCAAAACAACACATTAGAAGCAAAACCCAAAATACCCATAAAGGAGATGTTTAGGTGAAAACATAGAAATTCCTCTCTAATTCAGCCCCAAATTCAAAGACAACAGAGAAGGAAAGCTTAATATGAAAAGAAAGATAAGAGGTTAGATGATTACCTGCACAAATCTTCTCCTAAATTGTGAAATCACCTACTTTGCTCTTTCTCCCTTTCTCCTCTTTAGCCGCCAACCACAAGAACCAACAATACTGATTTATGATTTTTGAGGTTGCCCTAGGGATTGGAGCCTTTAAATATCTTTCCTAAATTGCAATAAGGCCCCTTAGCCATAACTTTCATTCTTCCTCTTTTAAACACCAAACTTTCGACTTACTAGAATTCAGGTTGTTACAATATAGACACTAAAAAGGTTATAATTGTAAAACATATTGAGATATATCTTTTTCTGATACAAATATATTGATGTTAGAAATTTTGAATTTACTATTATTGTAATGAGATTATTTTATTTTTATTTTTATCAATTTACTATTATTTTATTTTTATGGTACAAAAAGAAAAAGAGTGGGTGAAGGTGTTGGTTGAACCCTACAATAAACCAAAGACACCTATGCATTTAAGTTGGTTGGGTTTGGTCATGGGGTTAGGTCCATTTTGGTTACAAACCCATGCCATGATGCACACATAGTGGTTGCTTTGCTTCAACCTCAACATTTTTTTTTTCTCATTTTTTTCTATTTTTCTTTTTTATCATATGTTTTTATGGTTGATCGAAATACACTTTCATCAAACAATTGCTGTAAATTTTATCGAATTGCCCGTAACATTGTACAATTGGTTATCAGGTTATATACTTGCACAAATATGTAAAGATTCGAGTATGACGGTCATGATGTGACAAGTACAATTCGTGTAGAGATTGGACTTATTGTGAATACTTAGAGCATCTCCAACAGCTTTTCCATAATTTCTTTAAAATGGGGAACCAAAAGCCAAAATCCCCAAAAAAATATACATTCATCTCCAACAGCTTCCCCATTTTGGAGAATCCAACATTAATTAAAATATTAAAATATTTCATTTATCTATTAAAATATTATTTCTCTCTCTACATATTTATTTTCAATGTTTCCTATTGGTCCTCACACTTGGTAATGATTTTTGGGGTAATCTCCATATTTGGAGAAAATTTTGAGGATTCTCCTACTTTCTCCATTTTAGGGATGGGTTTGGGGAAGCTGTTGGAGCATATTTTAGACCCAAAATCCTCATATTCCCCAGTTTCTCCAAAATGGGGAAGCTGTTGGAGATGCTCTTACCTTTTAAATCAGCCACCTGTACTGTTGTGTATCTGATTTATCTCTTATATGATGTCATGAAGACAGAATGATGTGAGCAAACTTGAAGATTATCGGTTAAAAACCCTTTCTTAAAAACTCTACTGAACTAAAGTTAGTTTATTGATCAATATGATGTTAACATTGAGATATCAATACAATATTTATTGTTTTTTATGTTGTTTGTTAAAGGTTTTTTTTAAGGCTGATACTATTCCTATCCCTTGCCAATTTTGTCCCCCATCGATCCCTCTCACAAACATAATATAATTTTAATATTTACATTTTACCCTCATATACTAATTAAATAAATTTACTTTATACCTTTTATTTTTATAATTTTCGTTTTATACCTTTATTATATTAACACATAAAATCGTATATCAGCTAAAATACGTTAAAAAATACTTTTTAATTTTAACAAATTACACCATTATAATCATCTCTTCGATACGTTCGAAATGAGCCTAAGATTGAATATTTTTTGATTTAATTATTTTATTATATATCATATATATTACATAAATATTTATAACGAAATCTTAATATTTTTTAGCATGAAAATAAAATTGTTATATTATTTTATTAGGCTCATTTCGAAGGTATCGACGAGACGATTATAATGACGTAATTTATTTAAATTAAAAAGTCTTTTTGTTTATAAATGCGACATCACGGGTTGGCGGGTTGGGTCGGTTTGGCTTGGGGTTAACCCGTTATCAACCCAATATATGCGGGTTGGTGAAAAATAGTATCGATTATACATCGGGTTGGCTCGGATTGAGTTTTTTGCCTCGATTGGGTTGGGTTGGCCGGGTTGGTTCATGTTCGTTCGTTTAACTTAACCGAACAAACGAACGGTAAACGAACGAGATTTTTTGTGTTCATGTTCATTTGTTAAGAATTTTTTTTTGTTCGTGTTCGTTTATGTTCGTTCATTAAGAGTTAAACGAACGAACTTAAATGAACGAAATTACCTTAACAAAATGAAAAACCGGGTTAACTTAGGAGGTATAAAAAATAAATTCTAAAAGATCAATTTACTTGATGAGTTTACACATTAAATTCATATTATATTAATATGTTTATTATAAGCAGACATAAACGAACATAAACGAACGTAAACGAACGAACATTAACGAACATAAATGAACGAAAAAACCATTGTTTATATTCGTTCATTTAACTAAACGAACAAAAAAATGTGTTCATTTTCGTTCATTTATTAAATAAACGAACATAAACGAACTTCCCGCCGAACGATTTATATATGTGTCTATATTATATTATAAATATTTCAACTTTAATGTTCTAAATTATTTTAATTGGTTTTGAGAAAGCTATCAAAGTTTTTTTTATAAATATGTTTAAAGAATGACGTTTTTTGAGGAGTTCATGATTTGAGGATTTGAAAGTGGTGAAAGTGGTTAGAGGTAAGAATAAACTAATAAGAGTCCACTATTTCAAATTTTGAAAGTTGTTAAAAAGTATTTTCTTAACGTATTTTAGTTAATATTGGGCTCATTTCGAAATAATACAATTAAATCAAAAAATAAGAAGGTATCGACGAATAATAATATAATTAAATCAAAAAATAACGTAAACGTATGACATATGGTAATATAATTAAATAAAAAATATTCAATACTGGGCTCATTTCGAAGGTATCGACGAGACGATTATAATGGTGTAACTTATTAAAATTAAAAAGTATTTTTTTAACGTATTTTAGTTAATATACAATTATATGTGTTAATATAATAAAAGTGTAAAATGATAAATAGAAAACTAAAAGGTATAAAGTAAATTAATTATATAAGTATAAGGGGGTGAAATGTAAATTTGAAATTAATAAAATAAAAAAAATGCAATGTGAGGGGAAGGGGTATATCGAATGTGGTAGGGGGTAGGGATAGAAAATCCATTTTATAATTGTTTCTTTTTCACAAAAATTCTAACTTATCCTGTAGGATCCAGATCCGTGCAACAATCGTGTTTATGTGAATAAAGATATGAACGAATAAAGTAATCACAAAGGCTGCCCACTTAGCTATTTGATCAGAGAATAATCGTTACAATGCTGAAAGCTAAATGAGACAACTAACTATTTTTCTAAGCTAGTTGCACATTATATATGTTGGGCCCGTGGTAACAAGCCCACAGTCCGTTCACTATGGACTATGTTTAAGGAAATACAAATTACACCCTTGAACTTTAAATCAACACATAAAACTTGCCCTAACAATCTCCCCCTTTGATTTGAAGTTCAAATTCGCGCTCTATCTCTTGCCAGTTGAAGACATACCGTTTGCGTAGTGCAAAATGAACCTCGAAGAATCTGATGGCGCGGCGGTAGTCGAGACGATCTTCAACAATATCCAAAGCATTCTGTGCAGTTCTTTCATTCAGATTTGGAACATAGGATACCTTTGGATTTTCTGATTCGTGCTTGATGATCTTCCGAAGAGCGTCTTGAACCTTGAGCAGTGTGCCGTCGCAAAATCGATCTACCTGACTGAACCTCATAAACTTCTTTTCTTTCTGAGCGTTGAGGAAGATGATCCCAAATTCCGGTTGAAGCAGCATTGCGTTCTCGGGATACATCGACAGTTCAGGAGCTTTCAGATTCGGTTTGAGCAGATTTACCTTCTTTGATCGGTTCTCGATTGCCATTTGAAAGTCCGTAAGATAAGACATCATAATAGAACGGACGAGGAATCGTCGAACCGCTTCGAGCGCCTTTGTTACAGCAAGCGGTCGGATGGTTCTGGTGCGAAGGTCTTTCAAAAGGACCAGGAGGTCGAACGGATGGAGATGCTTAAAATCAGCCTCAGAAAAAATCCATTCTTTTCCGTCTTCACGTCGAACAGTGAAAACGGGAAAGACGATCTTCATAATTTTGTTTGACTGAATCTTTAGCACCTCTGAAATTTTATATTTGGTTCGAACCTGATCTCTCGGAAGACACCGCTTCATGGCTTCTACGTATCGGAGTTGACGTGCTGGTTCAGGACTGTAGATGCCAAGGCAGAAGGTCGGCTCGATCGGGCGAATTCGGTGAACGAACAGCTTCTTCAGGGATTCCTCCAGATGAGGGATGAGTATCTTGATCTTCTCCCAACAGTTTTGTTGCTGAGGAGGGGGAGGAAGATCAGGAGCTGTCGTTTGTAGAGGAGATGTCGGGATTTCTGCATTGTAGTTGTCGGGTGGATCTGAAGTCATGGCGGGTGGAGTCGAGTGAACGGGAGGCGCACCTTAGTAGTTCTGAAGCAGAAATTGGTCGTAGTCTATGTTGTCGTCTTCATCAGTAGGAAACACCAAATTTACCTCGAAGTTGACGGCTCTGGCAGCTTTTTCGTACCATACGTCTTCAGTTTCCGGGTTGGTGTCACATGCTGGATCTCTCAAGGTGAGCGAAGGCATGTCTGATGGTTCTTCAGTGACCAATTCCTGTCTTGTACCCTCGGGCTTTTCAACCGTTGGGGCTTCATCATCTGAGATGTCCATATCAATGACCATCTGGGCTAGAGGCAACTCGGCTTCAGGTTCGGCTGTTGTAGCTGCCGCAGTTGGGGGTTCCTGATGAACCGCAGATGTACCTTCAGTGTGGAGCAGGGAGGCGGTCTCGGTTAGACGTTGTCGCTTCTCCCCCTCACGGTGATCAGGATCCTCTTGGTCATCGTGATTGCGTTTGAGACCGCCGGCTTGACTCTTACAAGTGTCTTCTAGGGAGCGGACCCTCTCAGACAGCGTGGCAAGCGCTTTGTTGTAGTCGTTGAGGGTCGAGTCAATGGCGTCAAGGCGTGATGTGATGGACGAAGAAGAGGCAGTGACCTGTGATCGGAGAACGGAGATCAGGTCTGCTTCAGCAGATGCGGCAGTGCCGGATTCCTGGAGCAGCTGGGCTAAGAGCATCGTCTTTAGAGTATCCACCGAGTAAGTAGGTTGCGGTTGAGGCGGTGGGTGCACGGAGACAGATTCAGTGCTGACGAGAGGGCCCTTTCCTTTGAAAGCATGCGTCGCTTTGGCAATCTCAGCGGCTACATGTTCCTGCATTTGGTGCTCCATAACCTGTCGGACAGCCTCAAGGGTGCTGTCCAGAGACCCTTTTGACACAAAGTCGGGTAACGTAACTCCGGGCATACTTAGAGGACCCGTTGAGGCATCTACCACTGGGGTAGAGCCACCTACGTTCACAGCTGGCGTAATGATGACTGTGGTAGGATTTCCGTCCAATCCTCGTGTTCCGGCAGTCGGAGACACTATAGACGTTCCGGTCGGGTCACTAAGAGCCGCGACGTGGTGTTGTTCCGCATCAAGTGTCCTAGGCGAAGAATGTTCAGTAACAATTGGCTCTAGACTCGATGGTGCACACAAAGAAGTCGAGACCGGGGGCTGCTGGTCTCTTATTTCAACACTAGCACTCTCCGAATGAGAGACCGGTGGAAGTTGTGCTTGTTCCCCGTGTAATATTGAAACATCCGTCTGTTTTGAGACGGATGAGTGGCTAAGGGGGGTGTGCAATTGCTCCGTTGGGTCCACGGAGGCTTCTTCAATACCCCGTCCCAACGGATGAGACGGGATAGCAGATGTGGCAACCCGGATAACACTCGGTGTGGGTAGCTCTTGAGCCTCGTTATCTTTACGACTCGATCTTTCTTGGTGCGCTTTCGACCTTAACTCCCTCCTTCTTACATGTTCTATGTCCCGTGGAAGGTCCCTCCGGCTCTGGCTGGACCATGGGATTCCCTAACTCTCGTCTATATGCTATCACAGGTAGGGTTTCAGGCATATGCATAGTGCGGATATTATCCTGCCCCCCCTCAAAACATACATGGGGATTGACTTGCTCCCCCTCGGAGTGAGAGTGATATCAACACAAGAAGAATATTTAGACTTTTAAGAAAAAACAGTGTGATTCTTCCCCTCGGATTGAGGTTGTTGATCCGCCATGGAATATCTGTAAAAGGACCCAAGGTTAGTAAACAAGACGGATTAACAAGTATCAGCGCGTACCTTTGCTGTAAATGGATCAATCTGAGACAGATTGAGGACTGGCAATAGGAAACCAGGTACTGAATAGACGGAATAGGGGGTGTCCGGACAACATGTTGGAAAACAATAGTTTCCGGACAAACCATTGTATCCGGACAAAAGGTGTCCGGACAGCAACAGTTTCCGGATGGCATGATAGATTCCGGATAATGTTGAGGATTCCGGACGAGTTGTATTTTTCCGAATAGGGACCCGGTCCGGAAGCTCATCCGGACAGATTTGGTTTCCGGATACCTTTCTGGAAACTCTGGATTTTTAAAAAAAACTTTTCATGTCCTTGTTGATTTTGCAGAAATAGGACTATGTAGATTTAAAATTGAGCCTTCTCTCTCTCCCCCTCAAACTGAGCATGGGGATAGCTTTGCTCCCCCTCAGAATGTGCGCGTAGAGTGAAGTGCACACGGGAGTATCCACACACTAAAAAACTTTTAACATATTTAAGGAAAAAGTGTGTGTGACGCTCCCCCTCAACAGTAGAGTAACATACCTGATAGCTGATCATGCTCCCCCTAAACACGTGAGCAGCTTGTTAAAGCACAGGTATAGACAAACCTCACGTCTTCGTAATATTGTTCCTTGTAGATCGTGAGCAGCTCCCTCCTTTCGGTCATGTGTGTGGAGCATCCTGAGTCTGAGAATCACACATGACCGTCCTGCAAAACAAATTTAGCAGACTTTGGGTACCCAGATCTGCCTGGGTCCCGGAGGGTTAGGTTTTACACCTTTCGGAGGAACCTGTTTTGAAGTAGGTTGCCTCTTGGGTGTTGGTTTTGCCTCAGTAGGAGGAACCTGTTTGGAATTAGGTTTCCTCACTTCCTTTGGTTTCACCTCTGATTGGGGACCCCGTTTGGATTTGGACTTCTTTTTGTTCTTACGGGGTCTGTGTTTGGGTGTATGATTATACATGTGATATGACCCAAACCAATCATTATTGTTAATGTCATCAAAGTCATTCCAACCACAACTAGAACAACACAAACGATCGTGTGATAATTGAATCAATTGCTGAATGGAATAAATTTTCATCGGAAAATTAACATCTCTATGAACAAAATTATTCCTATGATTCCAGGCACAGTCGTTTTTGTTCTTCCTAGGATGAAAGACGGTATTGAACGACTTTGATGCATCATCCTTGACAGATTCCTTGGCTGGCCACTTTGGTTTGTCTGGTTTAGCGCGACCGGTTTTATCAGAACCAACAGGGACAGTGCGGTCAGTGACTTTCGAAGGAGTAGGATTTTTAGCAGGTGGTTGACCGGTCTTTTGCTTCGGCTGTGATTGTTTTTGAGAATTTGAAGCATTTTTAAGAATCTTGATCACAGCCGGAGTCTTGGATTGAGAACAGTCGCCCTTTTGAAAATTGACCGGACGATTAACCACTGGAGACAAAAAGTCAGAATGACTTGGAAGAGGTTTGTCGAAAGGGAACGACTCAAACTCTCTATCAGAATTACCTTCGGAGTTCATGTATTTGGAAAAATCGACATCCGGAATTACTGGACTTGGATCGGTCGAGGAAGGCGAGGAACACTTTGTGCTTGTGTGCTTTGGAGAATTTGGTGCGGAAGCTAAGAAAAAATCAGAGTTCAAATTCCTTAAAACACTCTCGTCTTGAGAATCTTGACCGGTTTGTAAACTAGAAATCTTGCCTAAGTAAGCTTTGCACGAAGACTTGTCGGATGAATTTGAGGAAGGTTCGGGTGAAATCTCCTTTTCAGATTGGAGTTGGTCAATTTGCTCTTGAAGCTGACCATTTCTCGCATATTCTTCCATCTTTTCTGTTGCCAAAGCAGACAGTTGTGATGTAAGTCGATGGATTTCACTCCGAAGGATCTCCTGTCCTTCATCAGACACAGCTTCGGTTTTGACCGGTTGTTGTTTCTCAAGTTTGTCAAGTAAAGCTTGCTTTTCTTTTGTCATTTCAGACAATTTAGATGAAAGCGTATTGATTTCCCACAGAAAATTTTCCTTTGCTTCACTTGTCATACCATCGGTTATCTCAACTTTGAGTTTCTCAAGAGCTTTGTTTAAATCGTTCTTCTCATTTTGAAAAACCAGCCGTTCTCTTTCCAATAACACTAGTACAAAAATGGTCAATGGTGACGGTTAAAAACCGTTACCATAGGTATATAGTAACGGTTTTCGTGGATATAAAAAACGTCACCTATCTTGCCGTCACTTTTGATACACTTTTGGTTACGTTTAAAAAACGTTACCAAATCACATCAACAACCGTTACCATATACTAAAACCGTCACATTAGGTGTATAAAACAAAGCATATTTTTTCTAAAACCGTCACCACAACATGACATACATTGACGTTTATTTTTCAAACCATCACCTTATCATGACAAATGGTGACGTTTATTTTTCAAAACCATCACCATAACAGTATATAAAGTGACGTTTATTTGTCGAAATCGTAACCACAACATGACATACGTTGATGTTTATCTGTCAAAATCGTCACCGTAGTATGACATACGGTGACGTTATTTTTCAGAATGTGACACTTATATTTCAAAGATCGTCACTATAGCATGACATACCGTGACGTTTATTTTTCAAGACCGTCACTATAGCATGACGTACTATGACGTTTATTTTCTAGACCATCACCAAAGCATGATGTATCGTGACGTTTATTTTTAAAAATGTCACAGTAGCACGTTTTATGGGGATGTTTATTTCTGAAAACCGTCACAATAGCACGACGTATAGTGACCTTTATTTATGAAAATCGTCACAGTAGCAAGACGTACAATGACATTTATTTTTTAACACCATCACTATAGTACGACATACAATGACGTTTATTATTAAAAACCGTCACTGTTACATGACATACAGTGACGTCTATTTTTCAAAACCGACACTCTAACATGACATACAATAACGTTTATTTTTCAAAATCGTTACTGTAGCATGACATGTTGTGACGTTTATTATTCAAAATTGTGATAAACGGTGACGGTTCTTATTAAGAACCATCACCATAGAATGACATATGGTAACGTTTATTGTTAAAAACTGTGACTCAGCATGACATACGATGACATTTATTGTTCAAAACAGTCACTTTAGCATGACATACAATGACGTTTATTATTTAAAATCATTAGCATAGAATGACATATAATGACAATTATTATTTAAAACCGTCACCATAGCATGACATTCAGTGACGTTTATATTTCAAAACCGTCACTATAGCATGACATACAGTGATGTTATTTTTCATAACCGTCACCGTGGCATGACATACGGTGACGTTGGTTGTTTGGAACCATCATCGTAGTTTGACATATAGTAACGTTTATTTTTCAAAAGTGTCATCATTGCATAACATATGGTGACGTTTTTTTATTAAAACCATGATCATAGAATGACATATGGCAACATTAAATTATCAAAAACCATTGTGTAAGCTATCTTTTCATGATGATTTTTATATTTAATTGTAAAATGAAACTAAATTTAAAACCTTAAAAATATGTATCAAATGATTAAGATTATATATAAGTAAATTAAAGTAACAATAAATATTACATGGATAATGTATGAGAACACAAATAACAAAAGTACTAAATATCTGAAACGGTTTTTTTTTTATCTAAGCTATACTCCTCATTTGAGTCGATCTCTTCTCCATCCCATTAGTAGTTGTATAATTGTTGGTTTGCTTCGTATGCTTTTTATCCTCACCATTATGATTCAAAGTTGTTTGTGGTATCTACAAGTAGATAAATGCCGGTAAATATTAAAACAACTAATGAAAGTGTGACAAAGTTTTTACATACGATTAAGGAAAATATAAAATAAATCAAGTTCAAAATTATAAACATTAAAGTCAAAACACCAAGGAAAGGCCCAATACATTTATTTGAAAAGTGAATCACCCAAAATTTGAGAATTGCTAGTTATAAAAAAGGCCAACTATACAAGACTATATACTTTGTACCTAATTCAATGTCCTAGTTCTTGATTGCAATATATATACATATATATATATATATATACACTAGTCGTGTACCTGGGCAATGGGCAATGTAACAGGATGTAAAATCCGAAATCAGATTTCAATATTGTTGACCACAACTCTTGCATATAGAATTGAGCCCAACCCACAAACAGCAGCCCTTAGACACAATCAAGATCAAGTTCCATCTCTATTTCCATTTCCACCATATTTGTAACAAGAGAACTAGATTGGTCTGAATATGCAACAACCTGTTCCTGTTGGAAAACAAAATGATCATCCACGTAATGTAAACTTGATTAAGATAATCTAAGTCTTCGTTATAGCTCCAGAAAAGACTAAACTTTTATTGCACCCAAATCTGATGTAACGCGACGAAAAACATTAGAGTCCAGGCATTAATCTGAGCATTTACCAGCAACCACAAAAGTGAAGTAATTTGTCCATAGGCCATTGGAAACTGAGGACTCAGACATAACTGATGAATCAAACACCAAACATAGTCCTTGAAAATTTTGCACAGGTAATCAAGAAGCATGGTTTGATGCAGATTTTGATTCAACATGCAAGATAACAAACCATCCAACATCTGATTAATAGAATTTAACTTCCAAACCTTTATAAGAAACTCTACATCTGATTGGTCTAGACTCATAAAAAGAAGCAGAGCCCACCTCAAGGGAAACCATATCCACTAGAACCAACAAAAAGCATATGAGCAGAACATGAACATCATCCTTAAACAGTTAAACTCATATCGATACCTTATGAGCCTGGAAACAGGCCTGTCTAGCAATATTTAACCCAAAAATAGACCTTGCCTATAAATACCAGAACACCAACACAAAAATACCCAAAATGGATAACATGTTGGTTGGATCAATGATCAACAACCAATATGCCACCACGACAAAGTAGCAATGGATTAAAGCATACCTCATAGTAGGATCATTAATCAACCACCATGATGCAACCCTATAAACAGACCAAGGAGGAGGAGAACCATCAAATAGCATCCAAATCAAATTCAGACACAAATAACGATAAATATTCATAGAAACAAACAATTTAGCTAACCTTCTTTAGAACGAGGTCTCTAATCGTTATGTCCAAAACCAAATCATGCGCCATTGTCGATTGATCTGGTTCCTTTGTCCATCACTTCTTGTTTATCCCAAAATTAGGACCAGTGTGTGCCTTGTTGATCATCAAGGCATAAGGAGATGATTGAACAAAACCTATTGTTGGTTTAAGACAAAAAAAGAAATAAACCACAAATTTGTTTAGTTCTTGAGAACGATCATAAAAGATCCATGGCAAAAATTAACAATGAAACTTACATTGGCATTGGAATAATGCCTTATCAATCGAATTGCATTCAAATGAGTAAACACATAATCCAATTCATATATCATGAACTAAAAACAGAGTATCCAAGACAGTGACATACAATTCTAATATCAAGAACTAAACACAAAATCCAAAGCACAACTACAAAAACCAACCTAGATAGAATAAGTTGCTTCCATTAACATCGTAATGAGAAGATGTATAAACAAAAGCATGTCATTTTTTTGCCAAAACTCTCACCAATATCATATTCGAAGTATGTTGGCATCCATCATGGTTCATTGTGGTCATAAAACCTCTTAAATGGAAATAAAAAAAGAGATCAAATTTTGATTGAAAAAACAACAAAACTCATTTAATCCAAGCATATTATCATAAAAATCAATACCATACGATCAACTTCTATCATGATCGAGAAATACACAGAAAAAAAAAGAACTTTTAGGTTAAGAAACATATATTCAAGATAGAATTACAATTAAATACTCAATATCCATTTGCTAATTTTCTTTAACAAATAACAAATTCTTACAAAGAAAACTAAAACCAAAAAATCTGAAAGACAATAAGCATATAAACTAAATACCATTGTCACTGCCTAAAATAAGATTCTAAACTAAAAGGAGGTCAAACTATAGGTTAAAAATAGAGAAAGCATATAAATGAAGAGCAATATTAGCATGAAAACCACACGAATTTTATGGAACTCAAAAAAGTCTATTCGTGAATCAATAACTTAACTGTCATTCAAAAGTGACAATGGAAACTTACGGATTAAAATCAATAGCATCAAATAATAAGCAGTTTTGCCATATGGAGACATTGATAAACAGGTTCAACAAATTTTATGAACCACCTGTTTTGTGTTTAATAGGACAAATTTTGCTTCCTATCACATCACGATTTTCACTTACAAAGTCATCTCCATGCTTAAAGTGAAAAGTGTCCATCCTGATCAGATCAACTACTCAGAAGGAACCAAAATGGGTTAGAAAACATATTAAGAGAGAATCGGATGTGTAACCAAACATTTTCTCCTCAAAATAGGAAGAATGAGATTTTTACCAAAAGATTAATCACATAAGCCATAGAAATAAACTTTAGAAGAAAGAGTGTGTAAGAATTAGATGATGTTAATAAAACATACCCCAAAACATTTAGTAGTCAACGAAAAAGTCCACCTACACAATATTGAAGTCATTCTAATGAAACTTTTTTCATGATGTAAAACACCTTGCAACATCGAAACTAAAATGCATATACACTTTGCGATATCGAAACACCTACACGATCCAAAACGAAATTGATAATACACTTTGCGAAATCACAACTAAAACCGATATACACTTGAAAATCGAAAGTAACACCGATATACTATTTGCAAAATGAAACTAAAACCGATATACATTTGCAAAATCGACACTGAAACTAATATACTCTGGCAAAATCAAAACTGAAATCAATATACTCACGCAAAATCGCAATTGAAGTCATACACTTGCAAAATCGAAACAGAAACAATATACAGTAGCAAAATTTGAAACTGAAATCGATATACACTTGCAAGATTGAAACTGAATCGATACAGACTTGAAAAATCGAATGAAAATGATATACACTTTCAAAATCGAATATCGTTGCAAAATCGAAACTGATTCGCTGTATCAAAATTAAAATCGCATCGGGAGTTAAAAAACGAACCTGGGTCTGGTGTGGGCTGTGGAGACGGTGGCCAGGGCTGGTGGTGACGACCGGGACGGTAGCTTGGGTTTTGCTGATGCCATTGATTATGGGGTTGAGAGGAGAAGATGTGGGTAATTAGAAAATTTCATTGACGACGGCGACGGTAGTTTAGGTTTTATTTATTTTCATTTTTTAATCTTAAATTTTACATGTTAATCACTTTTTTATGAAAATATTGAACTTTTTGTTTTG
Source organism: Saussurea involucrata (assembly GCA_033807775.1). NCBI lineage: Eukaryota > Viridiplantae > Streptophyta > Magnoliopsida > Asterales > Asteraceae > Saussurea > Saussurea involucrata. The sequence goes on along the minus strand of CM066314.1, from coordinate 156,740,222 downwards.
GCACGTTTTTTGAATTTTAACTTTTGAATTTCATAAATTTTTGGAGACAATTTAAGTTTTGGTAAAATTTTAATTATTAAATTATTATTTATTTTATTAAAACTTAATTTAATTACGTAGTCACTATTTTATTTAACTAATACATTCTAATATATACTTTTATTAAAATTTTAACCAATACTTAATTATTATTTATTGTATATATGTAGTATGGAAAAAAAAGGTGAGAAACCCTAAGAAGAGATATGGACTGTTGGTCACTTTTAATCTCACCCCTAACCATGAGTTGTTTTTCTCATGGAAATTGATCATGTGCATCTCGGATTCTCGGTACATCTCATTAATGTTGATCTTCAATAATGATTCATTCAAAGGTTCAGATCTCTCCTTACGTTTTTTTTAAGACTCCCTCCTTACGTTTCTCACTATAACTTCTGTTCTCATTAAAATAATTTATTTTTTATTTAAAAAATTACAACTTTCGTCAAAATCACATGTGATTTACAATTAATTGAAATTTCCCAAACTTTGTTTTTCTAATCACATGTAATTTAAAATGTAAAAAACACTGATTCAAATTAAACATTGGCAAATAAATTACTGTTACTGAAACAGAATCACATGTGACGTGTAGCAAAAGAAATTTAATATGCATAAGATCACATGTGATTCAAGCGTAAATAATTGTATCACAATGGTGTTGTTGATAACTTACATTTCTTAATGAATCGTATTAATTGGGTCATCATGGACATTAGTGGCTCTTTATGAATTGTATTAGTAAATATAGGTTTGTTCCATCTTGTTCCACTCTATTCTATGGATGAGGGTGGAACATGCATGTTAATCAACCGTGTTGGGTCTTCATGTGGTAATGAATTATTTTGAATCTTAATGGACTTTAATAACTCTTAATGAACTTGAACAGGCCTTGATGGGCTTTTGCAATTTTTATGAACTATAATGGGCCTTGACGTATCAAATTTGACTCAATGGTTGTTAACGAACCTTATTCGACACGTATGGATTTCAGTGGCTATTATTGAACTTGATTAGGTCTGAATAGACTTTAGTGACTCTTAATGAATTGTAATGGATTTTGTTGGGTCATATTGGACTCAATGACTCTTAATAAAATGTAATGGATTCATGGGATTTAGTAGCTTTTAATGAACTTCAATGAGTCTTGATGGGTCATATTGGACTAGCAGTTGTTACTGGATTGTATTGGGCCTACATGGCTTTATGTCGCAGTTAATAAATGTATTGGGCCTTGTCCCGGTCCCAAATAGTAATCTCGTAACCGATCTCGATTCCGGTCCCGATCCCAGTCCCGACCCAAATACGAAGGTCCGGTAAAGTTTTATAACGCCTGGTTATGAGAACCGGTCTCGAACTGGGCCCAAAGTGTTCCTACTTTATTCTTTTATTTTTCTAAAATCGATTTTAACTTATAAAAAATATTTTTTGAAGAATTTGATTAATCAAATACACTTGTCATACATTTTGATTATACCTGGATCAATCGAATACACTAAAAGAATACTTAGGTTTTTAAAAATAAGTTTTATTTTAATTGGGTCGATCAAATACACAAACAAATTCGTTTTTATTTAAAAACATACTTAAAAATACATTTAAAAATAAAGTTTAAATATAAATTCGAGCCGGTCCTATAATCGGTCCAATGACCTATCACGAGCGGGGTCGAACTATGTTTTTGGATGAAACTCATAACCGGTTAAGGGACGGCGGTTGCAAACCGATACCAAACGGTCTCGGCCGGGCCGGACTCGTTCCTCTGCCAGTGCCCGGGCCCATTTGGCCATCTCTAACAATGGGTGGTAATGAACTATATTAAACCTTGATAGTCGTAGTGGACTCATTGATGTTGATTATCTATATTGGGCCTTAATAGATACATTGATAATTGAAACCTTGAAAATAGGGGGAATGAAAACCAAAATACATTTTTAAATCTTTTTAGTTAAAATAAGAAGGAAAATAAAGATAATCAAAAACAAAGAGGCGGCGCCGGTTTTCTAATTGTTTGAGAAACATTTAATTAAGATAAAAATTTATTAAAATTTTTTATTTGAAATAATAGTTTTATTTAACGTAAATATGTATTAAACTTTTATTTAAAACTAAAAATTTACTTGAAATAATAAATTCTGAGATTTTATTTCATTAAAGCGCCAACTTAATATTTCATTTTTATTAAACAATTATGGAAAATATATATATATATATATATATATAGAGGGAGGATCAAACGAGAATGATATATATTTAAAAGAATAAGAGAATAATTCTAAGCCAATCATTTTATTAAATGATATCTTAAATAATTAATTCTAAAAATAAATAAATAAGGGTATATAAGTAATTTTGTTACATAAAAGCTATTTTAGGTATTTAATTAAGATTCCATTGTTACCATATTTATGAGTTTAAAATTATTTAAAATTTTATTTAATAAAATATCTTATATTTATTTGTTTTAAAATAAGCGTATTTAAATTTCATTTAAAGATTTCATTTTTTCATTTAAAGCAATATTTTAAAAAGGGAAATTAATTAAAATACCCTAAGTCAAACCATCTTTTACTGAAATACCCAAAATCTCTCCCACTTTGCAAAAATACCCCAAAAATCCGCGATGGAAGTCCGCGATCGCGGGCCAGGGACCTTTTCTGACACTTTTTTAAACTTGCAGGGACCATTTTTGAAAAATGGAATCCCGCGATCGCGGGCTCATCCCGCGATGGGGTTATTTTTGTGACTTTTCAATTGCAAGGGACCATTTTTGAAAAATTCCAGGGACCATTTATGAAAATTTTGATATTTTGGCACTGTTCACCCCATGTCCATTTTTACGAATTTAAAATGAAATGTTACACTTTCAACCCCTATACTTATTTACTAAATTTACTTTATACCTTTTACTTTCATTATTTTAATTTTACATTTAACACATATAATCGTTTATTAACTAAAATACGTTAAAAAATACGTTTTAATTTTAACAAATTACACCATTATAATCGTCTCTTCGATATGTTCGAAATGAGCCCAATCTTGAATTTTTTTGGATTTATATATTTTAATATATATCATATACAGTTATACACTACATAAAAAAAATATTTTTTATATTTAAAATTCATACTCTTATAGTTAATTATTTAATTTATGGTACATCTCTTTTTTTCAATTTTGTTTTACACTCCTATCGCATTAACATAATAATCATATATTAACTAATTCATTAAATCGTTTTAAATTATTATTATTTGAATGTGTTTATAGATTTCGTCTGAAAAAGTTGCCTGCATGATTCCACTGAAAAAGTAACTGCAATATTCGTCTGCTCTTGAATAAAGGTCTTTCATTAGGCAGAAAATTAGTCTTTAAGTAGTCAAACATAGCTAATTAATGAGAATTTAGATCAGATTTATATGGTACTATCAAATGCAAGTTTCTATAATATAGATATTGTTCTACATTACATGATACCAATTTTTGCATCATATGAATCACTTCCAGACAACAAGAACCAATACCCCAATAATCAAGAAATAAATGCTTGTTCATCAAATAATCTCTGTATTAGGATTATCGCAAGTTTCATAAACCTACTTACTAGGTGTTGGAAATATGGGTTTTACTAAACTTTGAACGCATTTAAATTTATATATACGTGTTATATATAACTAACTTTTAGTAGGTTTATGTTCTTCTATATGAGATCTTCGAAATGATATATAATGCGTCCAAAATAGAGTATGTGTGAAAGAGATATCGATACTCAAAGTTGAGTAAATGGATGAAATTAGCAAAAACCAAATGAAGTAAACAGTAAGTCAATCACAATACTTTAACAAAATAAGTTAATACTAAAAATAACAATTATTTAATGTTACATAAACAACCTAACTTTGATTTATTTGACAATGGGCATAAATGGACTCCGCCATATGTATGCGAAATGCCTTGGCCTCGGCCTCGGTCTGGTTAGGGTGTACAAATACCACATCGTTATTTATCAAGATGCTGGCATGACGACATACCCAGACACCGCAATCCGCATTCATCCCGGCCTGCTGGGGTGTATTCTTGGCGAACTTATGGCGAAAGAGCTCTGACCTATCGCGACGCCTCGTGTCCTTGACCCGACAAAAGAAGTCAAATAGCACATCTTTAAACCTTCTCATCTGGTCTTCCAATTGGTCTCTGAAGAGATTGGCACTATCACTGTCATATATGGTCATGGTCATAGCGTCAAGCTCAAACACTCCAAGCAGCCAATGTTTGGGATGAATGCATATTGGGATGTACACCTGAAATATTACAATATTAGACAACTTAGTTAGCAACAAAACAACTTAAATAAAATAAGAGTAAAACGATTTACATACCACATCGAGGAGAGCCCAAGAAACCCCTTCCACGCCGTTGCATGAGTTGGCCACGGAGGCGGGACCTTGATGGGGGAGCACCAGGTAGGCAAAGAAAATACTATACATTATGGTCCACCTGGTGTCTGTTCCACGATGTCTTTGCAACAGCGAGACCCAACAATCGATGTGCTATACATAAAAAATAGATGGTTAGACATGTAATATAAACATATTTGATTATATGACTATAGTTAAACTTCATACTAACCACATCCTGTAACTCAGACTCCAAAGGGTCATCCGCCAGCAATACTTGGAAAAAGCGGGGGGTGATTTCCAGGCTCAAGTAAGGGACGAATATCATGGGGGGGAGGTGACCAGTCCGACACATCCTCAATATTTCCGATGCCGGTTGAGGCTCCGGTGAAGGCACCTTTCCCTTTTTCTTTCCTCCCTTCTTTCCCCCCGCTTTCTTTGCTTATTTTTTAGCGGGCGGTGGTGTCGTAGATCCTTGTTGGCCAAACGGGTGACGAAACCATTGTGAAATTGATCGCGGCCGCTTTTGAGGGAGCGGGGTCACCTGTGGTGGTGGATCTACAACATCCATCGAGTCATCGTCAGGCTCCGAGAAGTGCTCCGAGAAGTGATCCTGGATAATAGGAGACCCCGTCTGAAAATTACGTTACTCAATGTTTTAAGTACAATTTAGGAAATGTTCACAATTAAACCAAAACTACCAAAATAACTTACAGTATGCATTTCCGGCCTGTAATAGTCATCGGCCGAACCGCCAAAGATGTTTGTGATTGATGTGGTGGCGAACGGCGGCGGCATCTGCGAGGTGTATGCCCCCGACATCCCGGCCTGCGTGACATTGATCATTAAAATAGTTACAAAATTAGGATTATCGATATATAACTGTTGGTGCAAGTGTACCCAGCTTTAAATATTGTGATATATTTTTGGTACACATAAAATCACATCTCCATATTTATTTTGATGATTACAAAACACACCGCATTATTTGTTATCTAATATTTTATCTGAGTGTGCAGATATTTAAATGATCTCGATAAATTTTTTATCTGAAGAATCCAAGTCTGAAGAGTTTCGTCATTTTATTTTAAAATGATAAACACCCTAAAATATTTTATCACTTGGATATTTCGTATCTATATAAATATATTTGAATCAAATATATATATAATATCTTTTATATATAAATCTCTGATATATATATGCTGTCTGCTACTGTTACTGTTGCAAGTTTGTGATCAGCCGAAGTTACCTGCGTTGCCATGCTCTCATTGGACAGAATTTTAGGCGGTATACCGCCAAGGTATTCGCGGTATACCGCGGGTACTGTTTCCCATCAACTGTTCTGCATGAGAAGCTTCTTTTGTCAGGAAATTTCTTCAGGCGGTATACCGCCATGTGCAACGCGGTATACCGCGGGTACATTATGCCGTTGAGTTTTGCAGGTTGACCTTCTCCCTGCAGTACCTTTTTTCTGACGCAGGTATACCGCGAAGGTTCGGCGGTATACCGCGAAATTCTCAAGTCAGATTTTCATGCAGTATAAATACAAGCCTCCAGCAGCATTCAACTCTACACCAACTTCAGCATTAAGTTCTCCCTCAGCATTTGATTATTATTCTGCTGCTTTCTTACTCACACTAAATCACTTAAACTGATAAATTAATTTTTGAGCAAGAAATCTTGAGTTGATAGCAGATTAAAATCTCACGATTAGTTGAATCAGCAACACAACTCAAGTGATCAAACTCTCTAAAAATATCCAAGTGTTTGAATTAGAGTGAGTGATCCACCTTAATCTCTCAAAGTAGAGTGTTTCGCGTTTGTTGTATTAAGGTTTGTGTTTCTACCGTAAAGAACACGTTTCGTATTGGATCTCCGAGAAGTGTTATTTTCTCGAGGTGGACTAGCCAACTTTGTGTTTGGTGAACCACTTTAAAAATCTCGTTGTCAAGTATTCTCTTTCCCTTATCTCTTTACATTTCCGCTGTGCATTTAAATTATATCTGTTTATATAATTGTTGTATATTTACTTGTTTATACTCTGTATTGTTTATACTGTATTTATTTGTTCAAAGAATTTTTTGAAAGAAAAAGATTTTAAATACAACCTTACCCCCCCCTTAGGTTGTCCAACATTTGGTATCAGAGCAGGTCTTTCAAAAAATATTCTGCATATTTTTCTCTTATTCTTCTAAATGGCTCAACAAACTAATATCGTGTTTTCAAAACCTCCTTTGATAGATACTGAAAAGTTTGGCATTTGGGCCGAGCTATTTGAATGTCACGTGCGTGGCAAAAATCAAAAGATTTGGAACATCATAGAAAAAGGGAATTTTAAACCCACCATTGTGAAAGATGATGTTTATATTGATAAACCCCTAGATGACTGGACTACTTCTGATGAAGCCCATTTTTGTTTAAACTTTGAAGCTAAGAATATATTATATGCTGCTTTAACAACTGACGAAATTGAAAGAGTATATACTTATAAAACTGCAAATCAAATATGGGAAAGTTTAAATAATACTCATCGTGGAAACACGGAGGTTAAATCTAGTAAAGTAAATATTTTAGTTCACGATTATGAACTATTCGAAATGAAACAAGATGAGTCAATTGACTCAATGTTTAAAAGATTTAACCTTATTGTGACTACTTTGAAAGGTTTGGATCGCACTTATCCTAATGAGGACTATATAAGGAAAATCCTACGAGCTCTTCCTTCGGAGTGGATGCAAAAGATAACATCCTTAGAAGACTCCCGTGACCTTTCCATAATGAAGATAGATGACTTGATCGGTAATCTTAAAGTGCATGAAATTGCACTTAAAAGAAACAAAGATCGGGAGCAAGTTAAAAAGAAATCAATCGCTCTCAATGTCTCAACACCAAAAGATGAGAAGAAAAAGGAGAAAGCTAGCTCCTCGAAAGATCCATCCGAAACTCTCGATGAAGTCGCCATGTTGGTAAGAAACTTTTCCAAATTTCTTAATAATAATAATAAATTTTCTAACAATGGCAGATTTCAAAGAAACGGTAACTACCGTCGTGGTGGTGATAATCGAAGTCGTAAGTTCCATAAACGAGACGAAAAAGTTAAGAAAAATGGCGACTCGAGTGAAGACGATAAAGCTAAGCCAAAAAGAGGCTTTTGCTACTCATGTGGTGACAAAGACCACTACGCCAATGAATGTCCGAAAAAGAACAAGTTCCAAAAGAAGAAGGAGAAAGCCTTCATTGGAGGCGCGTGGAGCGAGAGTGAAGAAGAAGATGACTATCAAGCCATTTGTCTTATGGCCGATAGCGACGACGAGGTAAAATCTTCTTACTCGGATTACGATAGTGATTATGAAAGTGATAGTGAAAATAATCTTGAAGAATTATATGAATCTTTTCATAAAATGGCCGCTCTTGCAAATCGTTACCAAGATGAGAATGCTATGTTAAAAGAAACTGTAAATGCATGTAAAAAGGAAATAAAAAATGTTAAACAAAAATCTGAAAATGATATGGATATAATTGCTAAATTAGAAACTAAATTAGGAGAAAAAGATTTTTGTAAATCTTGTGATGTTTTAAATAGAGAGATTACATGCTTAAAGGCTAAATGTGCTTCATATGAAAAAGATAACATGCTAGCTAAAGCTTTTGAAAGTAGTAATAAAAAGGTTCTTAACATGCTTAATATGCCTAACCGTATAAAATGTAGAAAAGGCATTGGTTCCAATACTTGTGTTGATAAATGTTCTTGTATACCCATCAAAAGATTTTATGAATCACCTAAAGTAAATACAAGAAATCAATATGTGCAAAAACCTCCATATGTGCGTAAAATAAATAATGTAAATTATAATACGAGAAAACCGTATGCTCGCATGTACCATGATAAATATTCTAAACCTAATAATAATGCGAATGTAAATGCTTGTTTTTATGTATATGATAAATATAATCGCAAAATTAAAATGGTAAATAAATGGATTCCAAAAGGAATGTTTAGTAATGATAATCCCGGTGGTATGCGTTTATGGTTTTAAATGTGTTATATATATATATATAGTTTAAATATATTCTGTTGTATATGTTATATATATAAGTAATATATAATACTATTCATATATATATATACATACGTACTGCACATATATATATACATTTTATTTAATTCTTTTAATTCTTATATATATATATACTTTGTTTGTTTAATGTGTTATATATATATATTAATATGGTTTGATGTATTATATATTGTGTAATATATTATATATATATATATTCTGTTTGACTTAATATATATATGCATATTGGTTGACTTTTGAAACTAATTGTCAAGGACCCACGAGAAATGGGGACCATAAAAGTTATATCTTCATTATTGTAGATTGATCTTGATATGGACTGGATACTCGATAGTGGTTGCACACGTCACATGACCGGAAACAATAATCTCTTTTCATCATATAAGTCATGTGATGGTGGACAGGTAATCTTTGGAGGAAACTCCAAAGGAAATATAATTGGTAGAGGTACAGTCTCTTGCAATAATGTTCAATTTCTAAATGTTAATCATGTTGATAATTTACATTTTAATTTGTTAAGTGTTCGCCAATTGTGTAAAAATAATACAACTGTTGTCTTCGAAGAAGACTCGTGCAAAATCATAAAAAATGGCAAAGTTCTTTTAAATGGCTTTGTAAAAGGAAATTTATATATTTGTAAAACTGTTGTATCTGATAATGTATGCTTATCTTCTATTAATGATGTTTCTACTTTATGGCATAGGCGTTTAGGTCACGCTAATCTAAGATTAATGCAAAACTTAAAAAATAAGGAGCTTGTGAGTGACCTGCCAAAATTAAAGTTTGATAATCTTTTTTGTGATGCTTGTCGTGTCGGCAAACAACATCACGTTTCTCATAAATCAAAAAATGTTATTTCTACTCAAAGAGTTTTAGAACTTTTACATATGGATCTTTTTGGCCCGATGGCTATTCAAAGTTTTGGAGGAAATTTTTATACTTTGGTTATTGTGGATGATTATTCCCGTTATACTTGGACTTTATTTTTGAGACATAAAAATGAGGCTTTTGAAAAGTTTAAAATTTTGGGAAAACGAATTCAAAACCAACAAGGTTGTACGATTGTTTCCATACGTACGGACCATGGACGAGAATTCGATAATGATGTACAATTTGGTGCCTTTTGTGATAAACATGGTATAACTCATAACTTTTCGGCTCCTCGAACTCCTCAGTCAAACGGGGTTGTTGAAAGGAAAAATCGAACGTTGCAAGAAATGAGTAGAACTATGCTAAACGAACATCAAGTTCCCCAAAAGTTTTGGTGTGATGCCGTTGCTACCGCGACCTATGTGCTTAACCGTGTCCTAATTAGAGGTATCCTAAATAAGACACCCTATGAACTTTACCGAGGTAGAAAACCTTCCCTAGCTCACCTAAAAGTTTTTGGTTGTAAATGTTTCATTTTAAACACCAAATCCTACCTAACCAAATTTGACCCCAAAGCCTATGAAGGAGTTTTCCTAGGTTACTCTTGGAATAGCAAAGCCTATAGAATCCTAAATAAGGAGACCATGGTAGTGGAAGAATCCCTTAATGTTAGTTTTGACGAGAGTCCTCCCAAACCGAGTGCACCCTTAGCAAATGACAATGTTTGTGAAGGAGACGTCTTAGCCCAACAACTTAGTACCTTGGATTTAGGTACCCAACCTTCCACAAATAATATTGAATCTAGTGATGCCCCTCCGTGCTTTATTCCACAAGGTATAGATGATCCTAACCTTAGAACCGCTCGAGGACATCCCGTAGATCAAATTATAGGTGACCTAAACCAAAGGACAACTAGATCACAAATCCTTACCCATTGTGCTTTCCATGCCTTTATCTCAACCATAGAACCTAAAACCATAGATGAAGCTTTAGGCGATGAGGATTGGATATTGGCCATGCAAGATGAGTTAAACCAATTTACTAGGAATGATGTATGGGACTTAGTGCCTAGCCCTAGTAGTCAAACCATTATTGGCACAAGATGGGTCTTCCGTAACAAGGTAGACGAGAACGGTGGAGTCACACGAAACAAGGCACGTTTAGTTGCCAAGGGGTACAGTCAACAAGAAGGTATAGATTATGACGAAACCTTTGCACCGGTTGCAAGGTTGGAGTCTATTCGAATGCTTCTCGCTTTTGCAAATGCTAAAGATTTTAAGTTATTTCAAATGGATGTTAAAAGTGCTTTCTTAAATGGTATTATAAATGAGGAGGTATACGTCTCTCAACCTCCCGGTTTTGAAAGTTTTGAAAACCCGACACATGTTTATAAATTGAAAAAGGCGCTTTATGGTTTAAAGCAGGCTCCGCGTGCTTGGTATGATAGATTAAAAACCTTTTTAATTGTTAGTGGTTATATTATGGGTAAAATAGATAATACTTTATTTGTGAAATATGTTCAAAATGATATTGTGGTTGTGCAAGTATATGTTGATGATATTATTTTTGGTTCCACTAATGAAAAATTGTGTAATGAATTTTCTGCGAAAATGACTAGCGAATTTGAAATGAGCATGATGGGAGAGTTAAAATACTTCTTAGGATTGCAAATAAAACAATGTGAAACTGGTATTTTTATTAGTCAATCTAAATATTGTAAAGATATGTTGAAAAAGTTTAACTTTGAAAATGTCAAACCCGTTGAAACTCCAATGACCACAAATTTGCAATTATCGCGTGACGAGGAGGGAAACGATTTTAATGAAAAGATTTATCGTGGTATGATTGGTAGTTTATTATATTTAACTGCTAGTAGACCTGATATTATGTTTAGTGTATGTTTATGTGCTCGTTTTCAATCTTCACCTAAACAATCTCACTATGAAGCTGTCAAGCGTATTTTTCGATATTTACGAGGTACTACTAATCTTGGCTTATGGTACGCAAAGCAACCCGAGTTAGAAGTAACATGCTTCGCCGATTCCGATCTTGGTGGATCTATTGTTGACCGAAAAAGTACTAGTGGGGTATGTGCCTTTATAGGTCTCTCACTTGTATCTTGGTTCTCTAAGAAACAACAATCCGTAGCTTTGTCTACCACCGAAGCGGAATATGTAGCCGCCGCAAGAGCATGTGCTCAAGTCCTATGGATGAAACACACACTTACCGATTTTGAGGTACACCTAACCAAAATTCCAATTATGTGTGATAACTCAAGTGCCATAAACTTAAGTAAAAATCCCGTTTTACATTCTCGTACCAAACATATTGAATTGAGACATCACTTTTTACGAGATAATGTTCAAAAAGGCAAAATCGTGCTTGAAAAGGTTGATTCGGAAGATAATTTGGCCGATATTTTTACTAAAGCTCTAAACAAAAAAGCGTTCTTTAAATTAAGACTTGGTTTAGGCATGCTTGAGTATAACCCTTGATAAATACTAACTCTCAAATATTTCATATTTTGAGGGGGAGCATCTTTCGAGGAGGAGCATAAGCGATTTTCTTAAACCCTTTTTGCTTCGACAAAAGGGGGAGAGAAACCGAGTATGCTCTCGTGTTTAGCGTTGTGTTTGTCATCATCAAAAAGGGGGAGATTGTTGGTGCAAGTGTACCCAGCTTTAAATATTGTGATATATTTTTGGTACACATAAAATCACATCTCCATATTTATTTTGATGATTACAAAACACACCGCATTATTTGTTATCTAATATTTTATCTGAGTGTGCAGATATTTAAATGATCTCGATAAATTTTTTATCTGAAGAATCCAAGTCTGAAGAGTTTCGTCATTTTATTTTAAAATGATAAACACCCTAAAATATTTTATCACTTGGATATTTCGTATCTATATAAATATATTTGAATCAAATATATATATAATATCTTTTATATATAAATCTCTGATATATATATGCTGTCTGCTACTGTTACTGTTGCAAGTTTGTGATCAGCCGAAGTTACCTGCGTTGCCATGCTCTCATTGGACAGAATTTTAGGCGGTATACCGCCAAGGTATTCGCGGTATACCGCGGGTACTGTTTCCCATCAACTGTTCTGCATGAGAAGCTTCTTTTGTCAGGAAATTTCTTCAGGCGGTATACCGCCATGTGCAACGCGGTATACCGCGGGTACATTATGCCGTTGAGTTTTGCAGGTTGACCTTCTCCCTGCAGTACCTTTTTTCTGACGCAGGTATACCGCGAAGGTTCGGCGGTATACCGCGAAATTCTCAAGTCAGATTTTCATGCAGTATAAATACAAGCCTCCAGCAGCATTCAACTCTACACCAACTTCAGCATTAAGTTCTCCCTCAGCATTTGATTATTATTCTGCTGCTTTCTTACTCACACTAAATCACTTAAACTGATAAATTAATTTTTGAGCAAGAAATCTTGAGTTGATAGCAGATTAAAATCTCACGATTAGTTGAATCAGCAACACAACTCAAGTGATCAAACTCTCTAAAAATATCCAAGTGTTTGAATTAGAGTGAGTGATCCACCTTAATCTCTCAAAGTAGAGTGTTTCGCGTTTGTTGTATTAAGGTTTGTGTTTCTACCGTAAAGAACACGTTTCGTATTGGATCTCCGAGAAGTGTTATTTTCTCGAGGTGGACTAGCCAACTTTGTGTTTGGTGAACCACTTTAAAAATCTCGTTGTCAAGTATTCTCTTTCCCTTATCTCTTTACATTTCCGCTGTGCATTTAAATTATATCTGTTTATATAATTGTTGTATATTTACTTGTTTATACTCTGTATTGTTTATACTGTATTTATTTGTTCAAAGAATTTTTTGAAAGAAAAAGATTTTAAATACAACCTTACCCCCCCCCTTAGGTTGTCCAACAATAACTATAATGGTTACTCAGTGTCACTAACACTCTCCGGGATAGTCGAATATGATGTGGTGGCGAACGGCGGCGACATCTGCGAGGTGTATGCCCCCGACATCCCGGCCTGCGTGACATTGATCATTAAAATAGTTACAAAATTAGGAACAAACATATAACTATAATGGTTACTCAGTGTCACTTACACTCTCCGGGATAGTAGAATATGATGTGGTGGCGAACGGCGTTTGGGACATCCCGGCCCCCGACATCCCGGCCTGCGTGACATTGATCATTATAAGAGTTACAAACTTATGAACAAACATATAACTATAATGGTTACTCAATGTCACTTACATTTTCAGGGAATGACGGATGGGATGTGGTGGCAAACGTCGCATGTGCCCCCTGTCCGAACGGAGCGGGGATCGGTGTCGTACTCGACAGCTAAAACAAATTTAGAACGTAATATTAATATACAAACTAAATAAACGTGGCCAACAAATTAAGTTAAACACTAACATTGACAGCGCTAAACTGTCTGTAGACTTCCTCCGGATAGTGTACACGTGTCTCTAGCGGCCCGTGGACGTAGTCCCACAGGACTTCATGTGAGCCACGCTGTGGCTCGTAGGAAGGGGCCGCCTGATATGGATTGTAGGAGGAGGAAGGGGGCGCCTGGTAGGAGGAGGAAGGGGGCGCCTGGTAGGAGGAGGAACGGGCCGGCTGGTAGGAGGAGGAAGGGGGCGGCTGGTATCCACCGGAAGGGGGCCTGTCGTCGTCTTCCTCATCTTCGGAAGTAGGGGGACGTCGAGCCCTTTCCGCCTCTGCATCAATAAAGGCCACGCTGTCTCTGTACCAATCTGTGCCCATCTCGTCGACAGTAGGCACAAGGCGATCGGCGGGCAAGAGTGGCTGCTAAATATATGATAAAACATAAAAGAAATTAATAAGCGGGACTAACGTATGCAAATTGTAAACATAGTAAAAGAACTTACATTTCTAGACGCTTTGAAGAACTCAATCCAAAGCGACCTACTTAGGGTAACACGCTTGTCCCAACGGGTTCCCCTAAGTACTCGATCGTCGCGCTTGACGAAATATCGGATTGATGCGGGAAACACCTCCAAGATCCATATCTGGAATTAGACAAGAAGAGCAAGTACGTAAAAAGAAAAGCCAAACAGTTTGTATGTATTATTAACAATTGTTATACTACGTATCTAACCTTGAAGGCGTATGTAAAACCACAAAGATTCATCTTTGCATGTCGATCGGCGCGTCTGCCTATGGCTCGGTGCAGATTAGAGTAGCAATGTGTCCAGATATGGCTACCCCACGGGTAGCTGTTAAACAGCTCAAGGTCCTCGACGGCCCTAAGGACCGTCGATGAAGCATGCTGGCTATACTCACGGCCCAGGAAGCCCATATCCACGATCACCACCAAGCATACACGGACATCATCGTCGTCGGTTAGGGCACTAAGGCCCTCTTTCATCTTTTCCCGGGCTGCCTTCAGCTTCAAACGAGATGCTGAAATGCCGAAAACCCTAGGAACGAAGGAGCAGTCTTCTAAGGGAGGAAGGGGGGGAGCCTCTCCAAAACGTAGTCCTGTAATTAGACAGAACTCCCGACGCCCAAAATGCAATTGAGAGCCGAAGAAATCAAAATGCATCTCCTCCGGCTCAGCGTTGGCGTCCTCGACCTCCAACTGTAGAAACATGTGTACTAGCGTAGGGTCGCCACCAGAGTAAGACACATCCATCCATGGCCCGAACGGTGTCCCTCTATAGATGGTCTCAAGGGTATCCGCGCGATCACCTAATCCCCTAAACAGCGCTCCTAATTCCTCGATGTATGAAACTTTGCACCTTACCGTCAAGTCGATGTTAAAGAAATCCTTCTACATAGTCATTCACAGATGTTATAGTTAGTGTTATATATAGATGTTGCAGTTTATTTTATTTTATATAGATGTTGCGGTTTATTTTATTTCAACGTATCATATTGTTATATATAGATAAAGTGCGGTGGTATTTTATTTCAACGTATAATAGTGTTATATATAGATAAAGTGCGGTTGTATTTTATTTCAACGTATAATAGTGTTATATAAAGATAAAGTGCGGTTGTATTTTATTTCAACGTATAATAGTGTTATATAAAGATAAAGTGCGGTTGTATTTTATTTCAACGTATAATAGTGTTATACATAGATAAAGTGCGGTTGTATTTTATTTCAACGTATAATAGTGTTATATATAGATAAAGTGCGGTTGTATTTTATTTCAACGTATAATAGTGTTATATAAAGATAAAGTGCGGTTGTATTTTATTTCAACGTATAATAGTGTTATATATAGATAAAGTGCGGTTGTATTTTATTTCAACGTATAATAGTGTTATATAAAGATAAAGTGCGGTTGTATTTTATTTCAACGTATAATAGTGTTATACATAGATAAAGTGCGGTTTATTTTATTTCAACGTATAATAGTGTTATATATAGATAAAGTGCGGTTTATTTTATTTCAACGTATAATAGTGTTATATAAAGATAAAGTGCGGTTGTATTTTATTTCAACGTATAATAGTGTTATACATAGATAAAGTGCGGTTTATTTTATTTCAACGTATAATAGTGTTATATATAGATAAAGTGCGGTTTATTTTATTTCAACGTATCATATTGTTATATATAGATAAAGTGCGGTTGTATTTTATTTCAACGTATAATAGTGTTATATAAAGATAACGTGCGGTTGTATTTTATTTCAACGTATAATAGTGTTATACATAGATAAAGTGCGGTTTATTTTATTTCAACGTATAATAGTGTTATATATAGATAAAGTGCGGTTTATTTTATTTCAACGTATAATAGTGTTATATATAGATAAAGTGCGGTTTATTTTATTTCAACGTATCATATTGTTATATAGAGATAAAGTGCGGTTTAGGGACCCTAGTTGTCATTCTTAAAAGTTTAGGACCTAATTGGCATTCTTAAAAGTTTAGGGACCTAAGTTGTCATTCTTAAAATCGTAGGGACCTAAGTT
Organism: Saussurea involucrata; assembly: GCA_033807775.1. NCBI lineage: Eukaryota > Viridiplantae > Streptophyta > Magnoliopsida > Asterales > Asteraceae > Saussurea > Saussurea involucrata. The sequence continues at coordinate 156,723,876 of CM066314.1, read as the reverse complement.
GTCATTCTTAACATTTTTTTATAACAAACACATATTTAACAATTTTTTTTATAAAATGTGTTTTTTTATAAAAAATTGTTAAAAGTGTGTTTTTATAAAAAAATTGTTAAAATGTGTTTTTTTATAAAAAATTATTAAGAGTGTGTTTTTATAAAAAAATTGTTATAGTTTTATGGTTTTATGTTTGAATGTGATATTTGTATGTTATAATGTGTATGTTGTTATAGTGTGTTTTTTCATATAAAAATTGTTAAAAATGTGTTTTTTTTATAAAAACACACCCTTAACAATTTTTTATAAAAACACACTCTTAACAATTTTTTTATAAAAAACCTGTTTTTATAAAAAATTGTTAAGGTGTGTTTTTATAAAAAAATTGTTAAGAGTGTGTTTTTATAAAAAAAAACATTGTTAACAATTTTTTTTATAAAAACACACTCTTAACAATTTTTTTATAAAAAAACACTCTTAACAATTTTTATATGAAAAAACACACTATAACAACATACACATTATAACATACAAATATCACATTCAAACATAAAACCATAAAACTATAACAATTTTTTTATAAAAACACACTTTTAACAATTTTTAATAAAAAAACACATTTTTAACATTTTTTTATAAAAACTGTTTTTATAAAAAAAAATTAACAATTTTTTTATAAAAAAACACATTATAAAAACCATGAAACTATAACAATTTTTTATAAAAACACACTATTAAACATTTTTTATAAAAAAACTGTTTTTATAAAAATTGTTAAGGGTGTGTTTTTATAAAAAAAAATTGTTAAGAGTGTGTTTTTATAAAAAAAAACACATTGTTAACAATTTTTTTATAAAAACACACTCTTAACAATTTTTTTATAAAAAACACTCTTAACATCTTTTATATGAAAAAACACACTATAACAACATACACATTATAACATACAAATATCACATTCAAACATAAAACCATATCATGTTAAACATAGAACATATTCAAACATAAGTTATAAACACTATAACAACCTACAAATCATATATCTTAACTTAAAATAACATACAAAAAATAACAAATAACATAAGGAAAACATACCAAAGAGGTAATACGAGACATCTTCACAAAATCCGAACGCGTATTCCACACGACAAAATTGAGAGAGTGGGAGAAAATTGAGAGAGTTTGATTAAAAATTGAGAGAGTGATTAAAAAAATTGAGAGTGGCCGTGTCTTGGTCCCCCCCCCCCCCCCCCTTATATAGTGCGGCCGAAGAAACAATTAGGGTTTAGGGTTCGTCAAAGGGATTTTAGGGTTAACCCTGTGCCGACACGTGGCACAGGAGCCCGCGATCGCGGGAGGTCAAAGAAAGTCAATCGCGGGCAGGGACCAAAAATGCACACGCGAGAATTCTTGAGGGGGAAAGCTGTACCGCGGGTATTCTTGAGGGACCAACGCGGGCAAAGTGGGCAAACTTTGGTGACACGTGTAGCCCGCGATCGCGGGGGTCAATGAGTCAAACGCGGGCAGGGACCAAAACTGCACACGCGGGCATTTTTTAGGGGGGAAAGCTGGACCGCGGGCATTCTTGAGGGACCAACGCGGGCAAAGTGGGTAAACATTGGTGACACGTGGCCTGGAGCCCGCGATCGCGGGCTCCATCGCGGATTTTTAGGGCATTTTTGCAAGATGGAAGAGATTTTGGGTATTTCAGTAAAAGATAGTCAAACTTAAGGTATTTTAATTAATTTCCCTTTTAAAAAAATCATCAAAATCACATGTGATTCACAATGAATTATTTTTTTTTTCAAAATATTTTCCTGATTTAAAATTTGTAAAACAATAATTCAAATTAATCATTGAAAAAGAAAATTAATGAAAACATAATCATATATGATGTGCAACAAAACACATTTAAAATGTATAAAATCACCAGTGCTTCAAAACGTAATTCATAATTTTACATCAAAATCACAAGTGATTCACAATGAATTTAACCTTTTTTCCAAAAAGTTTTCCTAATCACATGTGATTTAAAATTTATTGTGGATATCACATGTGATTCACAATAAATTAATTGTGAGTATCACTTGTGATTTTTGACGTTTCGTAAAAAATTCTTAAATAAAAATAAATATTTAAAATGAAAACTAAATCACACTTATTTTAATGTTATAAGCAGTAATAATTAAATAATTAATCGTGTTTAAATTACAAAATTATAAAAAATCATGAATAAATACCTTAATTAAATTTATTACATAATCTATATAGAAATAAATGAGTTTCCATATATAATATATATACACCAAATGACACATATGCCCTTTTAGTCGATTTTTTAGAAAGTTTTATTTACGGTATTATTTTATGAAATCATTGGCCTAGAATTATTCTCTTATTCTTTTAAATAGGTATCATTCTCGTTTGAACCTGACTATATATATATATATATATATATATATATATATATGAATATATGGCCATACCATTTATAACATGATCATTCATTATCTTAAAATCATACATATTTAATTTAATTATGGCCTTAGTTGTACTTGTACTTGGTACATAATTTTCATTTGTTTTTGTTTGATTCACTTTATGTCATAGTTGTATTTTTTTGTCTCGTTGGTTGGCGGTTTGTGTCATTATACAGGTTTGGGAAATGTTTAATTTACATTAGTTATGTTGTTGAAATTTTCAAAAAAAATACTTGGTACTTTGTCATGCATTATTTGTGATACGGAATATTAAAATCTTTTGTCCTTTTTACAGTTAAAAACCATTGTTATGTTAAAGGAAACTTAGTAGCAATTAAACTCCAAACTCATAATATGTTACTTAGACCACATTTGTTTTTGTGTAAAACATAATTTGGATGTGTTACTTGTTCACAAACTAAACAATCTAGGAAACCCAATATCTTATTACTCTTGCATTCCATAACTTTGACCAACGTACTTTTCATTTTCTTATAGTATACACGTCTTTATGATTTTGTCATAAACATGCATAATTTATTATTTTTCTTCTATGTAAATTTGGATTGTTTCCTTGATTAGAAAAAAATAAGTATCTAAAAACATAAATTTAAAATGGTAGTTTTGTAGTTGTTGATATTTAACATGTAATTGTTGGACTACCTTTTTTTTCTTGAATTACGTAAAACAAATATTGTAATTTTATTGAAGTTGGACAAAAAGATCTGAACGAATACTCAGAGCGGCCTGAAACAGTCTTGATCGGCTAAATACCAAACCGGTCGAAAACCAGGCTAGGCTTTGTGGCGAACCGGACCAGACCACATTGGTTCGAGTCCTAGTTCTTTTTCTTTTGATATTTTGTCGACCAAAATTAAGTTATAAACATTAAAGTTATTTACCAAAAACAAAAAAAGTTGAAACATTGGTTTGTTTAGAAACAAAATGTATCCAAAATGATATATCAACCCGAGGCTTGGACCGACTCGTTTTTTTATCGGTTTGTGCTACCATTAATACATATGACATACAGTGAGGTAAATTTCTGAACCATTATCGTATCATGACATACGACATAAAATCCTCAACCGTCACCGTATCATGACAAACGGTGAGGAAAATTTCTCAGAACCGTCACCAAATCATAACATCTGGTGATGTAACTTTATTAAAACCGTCACTATAAAATAACACAAGGTGACACTTATCATTCAAAAATGTCACCATAACATTACATACCGAGAGGTTTATCATTCAACACCTCCACTGTAATATGAAATACAATGATGTTTATTTTTGGAAAACCATCACCGAACATGTCATACGGTGACATTTAAAAAAAATTAACCATAGTATGACATACAATGACGTTTATTATTCAAAAATCTTCATCTTAACATGATATATAGTGACGTTTATTATTAAAAAAGTCACCATAGCATGACATACGGTGAGTAAATTTTTCTCAAAACCGTCACCATAACATTACATACGGTGACGTGTATCAATCAAAATTGTCAGGTAACATTGCATACTGTGACGTTTATCCTTCCACACCGTCACCGTAGTACGACAGATAGTGACGTTTATTTTTTAAAACGTCACAGTAATATGACATACAATGACATTTATTATTCAAAATTATCACATTAGCATAACATATAGTGACATTTATTATTCATAAACATCACCATAACAAAACATATGGTGACATAAATTTATCAAAACCGTCTCTGCATCAGGATATATGGTGACGTAACTTTACCAAAACCGTCACTATAAAAGGACATATGGTGACGTTCATCATCCAAAATTGTCACTTTAACATTACATATTGTGACGTTTGACATTCAACACCGTTACCGTAACATGATATACGATAACATTAAGATTTCAAAACTGTCACTATAACATGACATAGGGGGGCGTTTATTTTTTTAAACCGTCACCATTAGATGACATACGGTGACGATCATTATTTAAAATCATCATTTTAACATAACATACATCGACGTTTATTATTTGAAAATGTCACCAAACGTCACCATAGCATGACTAATGGAGTAATTGTGACTTTTTTTTTCTCTCAAAACCGTCACTATAGCATAACATACGATAATATTTATGTTTGAAAACCGTCACCATAGCATAAGGTACGGTGACATTTATTTTTCTAAACTATCACTGTAGCATGACACTAGGTGACATATTTTTTGAAACCGTCATTGTAGAATGACATGATATGACGTTTATTTTTCAAAATCGTCACCGTAACATGACATACGATGACGTTTATTGTTCAAAATTGTCACCGTAGCATGATGTATGTTGACGTTTATTATTTAAAATTATCAACATAGCATTACATATGGTCACATTTATTATACAAAATCATCATCCTAGCATGACTTACGTGGACGTTTATTATTTGAACCGTCACCATAGCATGATATATGATAACATTTATTGTACAAAACCGTCAATGTTGTGACATAATTGTTTTAAAACCGTCACCATAACATGACATATGGTGACATTTATTTTCCAAAACCATTACAAAAAAATGACATATGGTAACGTACTCAAAACCGCCACCGTAACATGGCATATGGTGACGTAAATTATTCAAAACCGTCAATGTAGCTTGAGATATGGTGATGTAAATATTTTAATACCGTTACTATAGCATGACGTATGGTGACGTAAATTTTTCAAAAACCCTTGCCATACACTAACTTTTGGTGACGCAAATTTTGTAAAATCGTTGCCATAGAACTTGATGACTTTTGGAAACGGTTTTCAAATAAACATTACTATATATATTTTAGTTTTGGTGACGGGTTTTTAAAAGCTTTACGACATAAAGCAACGACTTTGACAAAAACCGTTACTAAAAGGTCTTACATGGCAACGGTTTTTTAAAACCATCAGAACATAAAGCAACGGTTTTCCAAAATCGTCCTAAACCGTTACCTTAGGGGACCTTTTATTAACGTTTTTATCTAAAACGTTGCTTTATGTTTCTAGGGTTTTTGTAATAGTAACATTTTTTTATAAAAACTGTTACTAAAACAATTTTCTAACTTTTTATGTGACTTTTTGTAACGGTTTTTTATCAAACCGTTACAAACCTATTTTTCAAAACCGTCACAAAAAGTCATTTTTGTACTAGTGCAACCTACAAATCATATATCTTAACTTAAAATAACATACAAAAAATAACAAATAACATAAGGAAAACATACCAAAGAGGTAATACGAGACATCTTCACAAAATCCGAACGCGTATTCCACACGACAAAATTGAGAGAGTGGGAGAAAATTGAGAGAGTTTGATTAAAAATTGAGAGAGTGATTAAAAAAATTGAGAGTGGCCGTGTCTTGGTCCCCCCCCACCCTTATATAGTGCGGCCGAAGAAACAATTAGGGTTTAGGGTTCGTCAAAGGGATTTTAGGGTTAACCCTGTGCCGACACGTGGCACAGGAGCCCGCGATCGCGGGAGGTCAAAGAAAGTCAATCGCGGGCAGGGACCAAAAATGCACACGCGAGAATTCTTGAGGGGGAAAGCTGTACCGCGGGTATTCTTGAGGGACCAACGCGGGCAAAGTGGGCAAACTTTGGTGACACGTGTAGCCCGCGATCGCGGGGGTCAATGAGTCAAACGCGGGCAGGGACCAAAACTGCACACGCGGGCATTTTTTAGGGGGGAAAGCTGGACCGCGGGCATTCTTGAGGGACCAACGCGGGCAAAGTGGGTAAACATTGGTGACACGTGGCCTGGAGCCCGCGATCGCGGGCTCCATCGCGGATTTTTAGGGCATTTTTGCAAGATGGAAGAGATTTTGGGTATTTCAGTAAAAGATAGTCAAACTTAAGGTATTTTAATTAATTTCCCTTTTAAAAAAATCATCAAAATCACATGTGATTCACAATGAATTATTTTTTTTTTCAAAATATTTTCCTGATTTAAAATTTGTAAAACAATAATTCAAATTAATCATTGAAAAAGAAAATTAATGAAAACATAATCATATATGATGTGCAACAAAACACATTTAAAATGTATAAAATCACCAGTGCTTCAAAACGTAATTCATAATTTTACATCAAAATCACAAGTGATTCACAATGAATTTAACCTTTTTTCCAAAAAGTTTTCCTAATCACATGTGATTTAAAATTTATTGTGGATATCACATGTGATTCACAATAAATTAATTGTGAGTATCACTTGTGATTTTTGACGTTTCGTAAAAAATTCTTAAATAAAAATAAATATTTAAAATGAAAACTAAATCACACTTATTTTAATGTTATAAGCAGTAATAATTAAATAATTAATCGTGTTTAAATTACAAAATTATAAAAAATCATGAATAAATACCTTAATTAAATTTATTACATAATCTATATAGAAATAAATGAGTTTCCATATATAATATATATACACCAAATGACACATATGCCCTTTTAGTCGATTTTTTAGAAAGTTTTATTTACGGTATTATTTTATGAAATCATTGGCCTAGAATTATTCTCTTATTCTTTTAAATAGGTATCATTCTCGTTTGAACCTGACTATATATATATATATATATATATGAATATATGGCCATACCATTTATAACATGATCATTCATTATCTTAAAATCATACATATTTAATTTAATTATGGCCTTAGTTGTACTTGTACTTGGTACATAATTTTCATTTGTTTTTGTTTGATTCACTTTATGTCATAGTTGTATTTTTTTGTCTCGTTGGTTGGCGGTTTGTGTCATTATACAGGTTTGGGAAATGTTTAATTTACATTAGTTATGTTGTTGAAATTTTCAAAAAAAATACTTGGTACTTTGTCATGCATTATTTGTGATACGGAATATTAAAATCTTTTGTCCTTTTTACAGTTAAAAACCATTGTTATGTTAAAGGAAACTTAGTAGCAATTAAACTCCAAACTCATAATATGTTACTTAGACCACATTTGTTTTTGTGTAAAACATAATTTGGATGTGTTACTTGTTCACAAACTAAACAATCTAGGAAACCCAATATCTTATTACTCTTGCATTCCATAACTTTGACCAACGTACTTTTCATTTTCTTATAGTATACACGTCTTTATGATTTTGTCATAAACATGCATAATTTATTATTTTTCTTCTATGTAAATTTGGATTGTTTCCTTGATTAGAAAAAAATAAGTATCTAAAAACATAAATTTAAAATGGTAGTTTTGTAGTTGTTGATATTTAACATGTAATTGTTGGACTACCTTTTTTTTCTTGAATTACGTAAAACAAATATTGTAATTTTATTGAAGTTGGACAAAAAGATCTGAACGAATACTCAGAGCGGCCTGAAACAGTCTTGATCGGCTAAATACCAAACCGGTCGAAAACCAGGCTAGGCTTTGTGGCGAACCGGACCAGACCACATTGGTTCGAGTCCTAGTTCTTTTTCTTTTGATATTTTGTCGACCAAAATTAAGTTATAAACATTAAAGTTATTTACCAAAAACAAAAAAAGTTGAAACATTGGTTTGTTTAGAAACAAAATGTATCCAAAATGATATATCAACCCGAGGCTTGGACCGACTCGTTTTTTTATCGGTTTGTGCTACCATTAATACATATGACATACAGTGAGGTAAATTTCTGAACCATTATCGTATCATGACATACGACATAAAATCCTCAACCGTCACCGTATCATGACAAACGGTGAGGAAAATTTCTCAGAACCGTCACCAAATCATAACATCTGGTGATGTAACTTTATTAAAACCGTCACTATAAAATAACACAAGGTGACACTTATCATTCAAAAATGTCACCATAACATTACATACCGAGAGGTTTATCATTCAACACCTCCACTGTAATATGAAATACAATGATGTTTATTTTTGGAAAACCATCACCGAACATGTCATACGGTGACATTTAAAAAAAATTAACCATAGTATGACATACAATGACGTTTATTATTAAAAAAGTCACCATAGCATGACATACGGTGAGTAAATTTTTCTCAAAACCGTCACCATAACATTACATACGGTGACGTGTATCAATCAAAATTGTCAGGTAACATTGCATACTGTGACGTTTATCCTTCCACACCGTCACCGTAGTACGACAGATAGTGACGTTTATTTTTTAAAACGTCACAGTAATATGACATACAATGACATTTATTATTCAAAATTATCACATTAGCATAACATATAGTGACATTTATTATTCATAAACATCACCATAACAAAACATATGGTGACATAAATTTATTAAAACCGTCTCTGCATCAGGATATATGGTGACGTAACTTTACCAAAACCGTCACTATAAAAGGACATATGGTGACGTTCATCATCCAAAATTGTCACTTTAACATTACATATTGTGACGTTTGACATTCAACACCGTTACCGTAACATGATATACGATAACATTAAGATTTCAAAACTGTCACTATAACATGACATAGGGGGGCGTTTATTTTTTTAAACCGTCACCATTAGATGACATACGGTGACGATCATTATTTAAAATCATCATTTTAACATAACATACATCGACGTTTATTATTTGAAAATGTCACCAAACGTCACCATAGCATGACTAATGGAGTAATTGTGACTTTTTTTTTCTCTCAAAACCGTCACTATAGCATAACATACGATAATATTTATGTTTGAAAACCGTCACCATAGCATAAGGTACGGTGACATTTATTTTTCTAAACTATCACTGTAGCATGACACTAGGTGACATATTTTTTGAAACCGTCATTGTAGAATGACATGATATGACGTTTATTTTTCAAAATCGTCACCGTAACATGACATACGATGACGTTTATTGTTCAAAATTGTCACCGTAGCATGATGTATGTTGACGTTTATTATTTAAAATTATCAACATAGCATTACATATGGTCACATTTATTATACAAAATCATCATCCTAGCATGACTTACGTGGACGTTTATTATTTGAACCGTCACCATAGCATGATATATGATAACATTTATTGTACAAAACCGTCAATGTTGTGACATAATTGTTTTAAAACCGTCACCATAACATGACATATGGTGACATTTATTTTCCAAAACCATTACAAAAAAATGACATATGGTAACGTACTCAAAACCGCCACTGTAACATGGCATATGGTGACGTAAATTATTCAAAACCGTCAATGTAGCTTGAGATATGGTGATGTAAATATTTTAATACCGTTACTATAGCATGACGTATGGTGACGTAAATTTTTCAAAAACCCTTGCCATACACTAACTTTTGGTGACGCAAATTTTGTAAAATCGTTGCCATAGAACTTGATGACTTTTGGAAACGGTTTTCAAATAAACATTACTATATATATTTTAGTTTTGGTGACGGGTTTTTAAAAGCTTTACGACATAAAGCAACGACTTTGACAAAAACCGTTACTAAAAGGTCTTACATGGCAACGGTTTTTTAAAACCATCAGAACATAAAGCAACGGTTTTCCAAAATCGTCCTAAACCGTTACCTTAGGGGACCTTTTATTAACGTTTTTATCTAAAACGTTGCTTTATGTTTCTAGGGTTTTTGTAATAGTAACATTTTTTTATAAAAACTGTTACTAAAACAATTTTCTAACTTTTTATGTGACTTTTTGTAACGGTTTTTTATCAAACCGTTACAAACCTATTTTTCAAAACCGTCACAAAAAGTCATTTTTGTACTAGTGCAACCTACAAATCATATATCTTAACTTAAAATAACATACAAAAAATAACAAATAACATAAGGAAAACATACCAAAGAGGTAATACGAGACATCTTCACAAAATCCGAACGCGTATTCCACACGACAAAATTGAGAGAGTGGGAGAAAATTGAGAGAGTTTGATTAAAAATTGAGAGAGTGATTAAAAAAATTGAGAGTGGCCGTGTCTTGGTCCCCCCCCACCCTTATATAGTGCGGCCGAAGAAACAATTAGGGTTTAGGGTTCGTCAAAGGGATTTTAGGGTTAACCCTGTGCCGACACGTGGCACAGGAGCCCGCGATCGCGGGAGGTCAAAGAAAGTCAATCGCGGGCAGGGACCAAAAATGCACACGCGAGAATTCTTGAGGGGGAAAGCTGTACCGCGGGTATTCTTGAGGGACCAACGCGGGCAAAGTGGGCAAACTTTGGTGACACGTGTAGCCCGCGATCGCGGGGGTCAATGAGTCAAACGCGGGCAGGGACCAAAACTGCACACGCGGGCATTTTTTAGGGGGGAAAGCTGGACCGCGGGCATTCTTGAGGGACCAACGCGGGCAAAGTGGGTAAACATTGGTGACACGTGGCCTGGAGCCCGCGATCGCGGGCTCCATCGCGGATTTTTAGGGCATTTTTGCAAGATGGAAGAGATTTTGGGTATTTCAGTAAAAGATAGTCAAACTTAAGGTATTTTAATTAATTTCCCTTTTAAAAAAATCATCAAAATCACATGTGATTCACAATGAATTATTTTTTTTTTCAAAATATTTTCCTGATTTAAAATTTGTAAAACAATAATTCAAATTAATCATTGAAAAAGAAAATTAATGAAAACATAATCATATATGATGTGCAACAAAACACATTTAAAATGTATAAAATCACCAGTGCTTCAAAACGTAATTCATAATTTTACATCAAAATCACAAGTGATTCACAATGAATTTAACCTTTTTTCCAAAAAGTTTTCCTAATCACATGTGATTTAAAATTTATTGTGGATATCACATGTGATTCACAATAAATTAATTGTGAGTATCACTTGTGATTTTTGACGTTTCGTAAAAAATTCTTAAATAAAAATAAATATTTAAAATGAAAACTAAATCACACTTATTTTAATGTTATAAGCAGTAATAATTAAATAATTAATCGTGTTTAAATTACAAAATTATAAAAAATCATGAATAAATACCTTAATTAAATTTATTACATAATCTATATAGAAATAAATGAGTTTCCATATATAATATATATACACCAAATGACACATATGCCCTTTTAGTCGATTTTTTAGAAAGTTTTATTTACGGTATTATTTTATGAAATCATTGGCCTAGAATTATTCTCTTATTCTTTTAAATAGGTATCATTCTCGTTTGAACCTGACTATATATATATATATATATATATATATATATGAATATATGGCCATACCATTTATAACATGATCATTCATTATCTTAAAATCATACATATTTAATTTAATTATGGCCTTAGTTGTACTTGTACTTGGTACATAATTTTCATTTGTTTTTGTTTGATTCACTTTATGTCATAGTTGTATTTTTTTGTCTCGTTGGTTGGCGGTTTGTGTCATTATACAGGTTTGGGAAATGTTTAATTTACATTAGTTATGTTGTTGAAATTTTCAAAAAAAATACTTGGTACTTTGTCATGCATTATTTGTGATACGGAATATTAAAATCTTTTGTCCTTTTTTACAGTTAAAAACCATTGTTATGTTAAAGGAAACTTAGTAGCAATTAAACTCCAAACTCATAATATGTTACTTAGACCACATTTGTTTTTGTGTAAAACATAATTTGGATGTGTTACTTGTTCACAAACTAAACAATCTAGGAAACCCAATATCTTATTACTCTTGCATTCCATAACTTTGACCAACGTACTTTTCATTTTCTTATAGTATACACGTCTTTATGATTTTGTCATAAACATGCATAATTTATTATTTTTCTTCTATGTAAATTTGGATTGTTTCCTTGATTAGAAAAAAATAAGTATCTAAAAACATAAATTTAAAATGGTAGTTTTGTAGTTGTTGATATTTAACATGTAATTGTTGGACTACCTTTTTTTTCTTGAATTACGTAAAACAAATATTGTAATTTTATTGAAGTTGGACAAAAAGATCTGAACGAATACTCAGAGCGGCCTGAAACAGTCTTGATCGGCTAAATACCAAACCGGTCGAAAACCAGGCTAGGCTTTGTGGCGAACCGGACCAGACCACATTGGTTCGAGTCCTAGTTCTTTTTCTTTTGATATTTTGTCGACCAAAATTAAGTTATAAACATTAAAGTTATTTACCAAAAACAAAAAAAGTTGAAACATTGGTTTGTTTAGAAACAAAATGTATCCAAAATGATATATCAACCCGAGGCTTGGACCGACTCGTTTTTTTATCGGTTTGTGCTACCATTAATACATATGACATACAGTGAGGTAAATTTCTGAACCATTATCGTATCATGACATACGACATAAAATCCTCAACCGTCACCGTATCATGACAAACGGTGAGGAAAATTTCTCAGAACCGTCACCAAATCATAACATCTGGTGATGTAACTTTATTAAAACCGTCACTATAAAATAACACAAGGTGACACTTATCATTCAAAAATGTCACCATAACATTACATACCGAGAGGTTTATCATTCAACACCTCCACTGTAATATGAAATACAATGATGTTTATTTTTGGAAAACCATCACCGAACATGTCATACGGTGACATTTAAAAAAAATTAACCATAGTATGACATACAATGACGTTTATTATTCAAAAATCTTCATCTTAACATGATATATAGTGACGTTTATTATTAAAAAAGTCACCATAGCATGACATACGGTGAGTAAATTTTTCTCAAAACCGTCACCATAACATTACATACGGTGACGTGTATCAATCAAAATTGTCAGGTAACATTGCATACTGTGACGTTTATCCTTCCACACCGTCACCGTAGTACGACAGATAGTGACGTTTATTTTTTAAAACGTCACAGTAATATGACATACAATGACATTTATTATTCAAAATTATCACATTAGCATAACATATAGTGACATTTATTATTCATAAACATCACCATAACAAAACATATGGTGACATAAATTTATCAAAACCGTCTCTGCATCAGGATATATGGTGACGTAACTTTACCAAAACCGTCACTATAAAAGGACATATGGTGACGTTCATCATCCAAAATTGTCACTTTAACATTACATATTGTGACGTTTGACATTCAACACCGTTACCGTAACATGATATACGATAACATTAAGATTTCAAAACTGTCACTATAACATGACATAGGGGGGCGTTTATTTTTTTAAACCGTCACCATTAGATGACATACGGTGACGATCATTATTTAAAATCATCATTTTAACATAACATACATCGACGTTTATTATTTGAAAATGTCACCAAACGTCACCATAGCATGACTAATGGAGTAATTGTGACTTTTTTTTTCTCTCAAAACCGTCACTATAGCATAACATACGATAATATTTATGTTTGAAAACCGTCACCATAGCATAAGGTACGGTGACATTTATTTTTCTAAACTATCACTGTAGCATGACACTAGGTGACATATTTTTTGAAACCGTCATTGTAGAATGACATGATATGACGTTTATTTTTCAAAATCGTCACCGTAACATGACATACGATGACGTTTATTGTTCAAAATTGTCACCGTAGCATGATGTATGTTGACGTTTATTATTTAAAATTATCAACATAGCATTACATATGGTCACATTTATTATACAAAATCATCATCCTAGCATGACTTACGTGGACGTTTATTATTTGAACCGTCACCATAGCATGATATATGATAACATTTATTGTACAAAACCGTCAATGTTGTGACATAATTGTTTTAAAACCGTCACCATAACATGACATATGGTGACATTTATTTTCCAAAACCATTACAAAAAAATGACATATGGTAACGTACTCAAAACCGCCACCGTAACATGGCATATGGTGACGTAAATTATTCAAAACCGTCAATGTAGCTTGAGATATGGTGATGTAAATATTTTAATACCGTTACTATAGCATGACGTATGGTGACGTAAATTTTTCAAAAACCCTTGCCATACACTAACTTTTGGTGACGCAAATTTTGTAAAATCGTTGCCATAGAACTTGATGACTTTTGGAAACGGTTTTCAAATAAACATTACTATATATATTTTAGTTTTGGTGACGGGTTTTTAAAAGCTTTACGACATAAAGCAACGACTTTGACAAAAACCGTTACTAAAAGGTCTTACATGGCAACGGTTTTTTAAAACCATCAGAACATAAAGCAACGGTTTTCCAAAATCGTCCTAAACCGTTACCTTAGGGGACCTTTTATTAACGTTTTTATCTAAAACGTTGCTTTATGTTTCTAGGGTTTTTGTAATAGTAACATTTTTTTATAAAAACTGTTACTAAAACAATTTTCTAACTTTTTATGTGACTTTTTGTAACGGTTTTTTATCAAACCGTTACAAACCTATTTTTCAAAACCGTCACAAAAAGTCATTTTTGTACTAGTGTAACTCCTCCAACTCTACTATCTTTGCTTCCAAGATGAGAGGGGGAACATAGAGTTTAAACTCATCCGTCTCAGTCTTGGTTGCTGGTGCTACATCCTCATCCTTCTTGGAGGAATCCTTGGGTGTTGGCACTTTGTAGGGGTCGAAGTAGTCATTCGAGAGGTACTTCTTTGGATTTTTCTGATAAGAATAATTTAAAGGCTCATAACAAAATGGAAGTTGTATTCCTCGTTTGTGTGTGCGCTTATATTCCTCTGTTTCCTCCTACTTTTCAGGTTCTAGAGGACCAGTCCACTTGATTTTGTACTCCGGGTACTTTGTAGATAAACCATAGCAGGCAAAGTCATACAGAATGGGTACATGCCATCTTCCCTTTTTCAAATAGTGGGGATTATCATATCCGATTCCCCACTCTTTGTTAAAATATGTGAACTCTTTGGGTTTGTTCAGGAAAATGGTTTGATCTGTTTGTCCCCTTTGGTGGAGTTTGGTTTCAAGGTTTAGGATTTTAGCCACATACTCCTTGTGTTGAACTTGAAGGGAAGAATATTGATAAATAATGTCTTCTTTCTCATTCAAGCACTGGTCAAGCTGACGCTGAAGTTCAGATATTCTGGCCCTTAAGTCTTTGGGTGCTAATGAAAGGATTTTGCATTTATCCTTTAAATCAACATTTTCAGACTTATACTTCTCAGTTAACTTTATTTGAACATTAAGCTTTTCTGTTAGAGTTTTAATTTCAAGCTTTTGTTCTTTAGAAGTGGCCATAAAGGATTCTGCCTGACTATAAAATGATTTCATAACATTCAAAAAATCTGGTTGACAAGATTCACATACCTGATTTGCAAGTGCAGTTGCGGTTTCCTCATCAGTGGAGGAATGATATCCCATGAAAGCATTAGCAACTTCATCTTCATCTTCATTGTCAGATCTTTGCAGCCAGTAATCATCCTCAGCGAACATTGCCTCTCCAGTCGCCTTTTGTTTTGCTAAAGCTAGCTTGGCCTCGTAGTAGTGGACATTCTTCACTGTAGGCTGGCGGCAATCTTTGGCAAAGTGACCAAGTTTCCTGCAATTATAGCATTTCACGGGCTCATCTTTCTTCTTGCGGTCAACTTTCTCAGTCTTGTCCTTCTTCTCAGTCTGATCTTGCTCATCGACCTTCTTCTTACCTTCATATTTGTCTTTGTAGTCATGACGCTTGTTGGCAGAAGTGGAGTAGCGCTGACCATTAGACGTTGGTTTCTTGTAAAACTGTTGTTGCTTGAAGGTCTTTGTCAGGAGGGCAATGGCTTTCATGAAGTCGTTTACTTCACTATCAGAATCTTCAGCATGAGACATCTTCAGTTGCACTGGAGTGATCGTCAGACGTGTAGATTGATTCAAAGTGTAAACCTAACGCAAGGCACTAATAGTGGAATCCTAACGCAGGTTCTATGACTGGTATGAACTAAGAGTGATCTTACTGGATAGGAATCCAAGTAAGGGTCTGATCAGGAAGTGTCCGAATCAGATCAATTAAGAACAGTTCAATAAATCACAAAGTGTCCGGGTAAAACAACGAATCCGGATGGCACAGATTCACGAATACTTAAAAGTCCCCCTCCTGCGACTTAGCACGGGGGTCCCGCTACCCGATTAGCGGGTGGGGTCAAGGGGCAACGCCCTTGCGGGGTCTGGGGGCTGGCCCCCAGTAAATTTTGAAAAATGAGGGTTCAAAACAGCTCCCGGATTATAGAATCCGGGTGGTTTCCGGATAAAGAGTCCGGGAAAATGAAAGAGTCTGGATAACTTGAGTTGTCCGGATAGATTAGAGAGTCCAGATATTTTGAGTTGTCCGGATAACCAAGGTTACCGGATGCTCTAAAGATACCGGATGGAATTAACCGGATAAGCAAGACTTTACCGGATACAATAGAGTCCGGAAAATTAAGGAATTTCCGGGTACTTTGAAGTTTCCGGAAAGAATGATGTGTCCGGATACTATGATGATTCCGGGTAAATAAGGATTTCCGGATAAAACGAATTCCGGAAACTTTGAGTTGTCCGGAACTAGATTACCCGGAAAGATTGAGATTTGAAAAAATTACCCGGATGATTGACTTACCCGGATGATTGACTTACCCGGATGACTGGCTTGTCCGGATGACTGACTTGTCCGGATGGAACCACAAACGTCCGGACACCTTGATCTGTCCGGAAAACGTGGCTGTTTTGTCCGGAAAAGTCGGCTGTTTTTGCTAAATTCGATCGAAACTCGACTAGGGTTACTCTAATGTGTTCCTGAAAGATTAGAAACAACACCAAGCACAAAACAACACTAACCCAATCGATTTTAGAGCAAAAACAACACTTTTTGGTAGCAAAAATCGGATTTTTGAGTAAGAACACAACCAAAAGTTTTGAACTTGATTTGCAAAATTGACCAATCAAACGAACGAATTAGGATGTGAAATTTTGCAGAAACTCTTAGAATGATAATGCTAACACAACCCAATAAGCAAAAACAACTGATTTCGATTGAATCAAAAATATCAAGAATTCAAGAAAAGTCAGACGAGTGAAAGTCAAACTAACCAGTATTTGATGAATTCAAACCTTAGAATCAATCCGTCCGTCTGCTCTGATACCAATTGTAGGATCCAGATCCGTGCAACAATCGTGTTTATGTGAATAAAGATATGAACGAATAAAGTAATCACAAAGGCTGCCCACTTAGCTATTTGATCAGAGAATAATCGTTACAATGCTGAAAGCTAAATGAGACAACTAACTATTTTTCTAAGCTAGTTGCACATTATATATGCTGGGCCCGTGGTAACAAGCCCACGGCCCGTTCACTATGGACTATGTTTAAGGAAATACAAATTACACCCTTGAACTTTAAATCAACACATAAAACTTGCCCTAACATATCCTTAAATGATGGTTGTCCATGTCAATTTCCTTTCATTAATTAGTAAAATTACTATAATACCCTTGTCATCTTTCAAACTTATTTATCAATTTGATTAGTAATCTTTGATTAGTTGTTGATGTTTTTGACTCCATACAAATATACACAGTTTGATCTAAAAATAAAATGGAACTAATATTTTAATTTTTAATAAAATAAGCACATAAAAAAATACCAGAATATATATTCGGATTTTAAGAGAAATTTTGATGAAATACAAGTGTTTTTTTATATACTTTTTTTCTTCATATGGTTTATAGAAATATGTGAAAGTGGTCCATGTGGTTTAGTAAGTCTAAAAATTGTCTTTGTAGTTTTCATTTTGCTCTAAAAGTGGTCATCCATCATTAACTTTGTTAACTTTTTTTTTCTAACAGCGTTAACTTTATTCTAACCCCGTTAACTTTCTTCGTTAGAACAAAGGGCATTTTTCTAACGAAGTGGAAGAGTAAACACTAATTTTGGTTCTTTGTTCTAACGGAGAAAGTTAACGGAGTTAAAATAAAGTTAACGCTGTTAGGAGAAAGCTAACGGAGTTAATGATGGAAAACAACTTTCAGAGAAAAATGAAAACCACAGAGACAATTTCCAGACATACTAAACCACAGGGACCACTTTCAAAAATTTCTATAAACCACAGGGACCAAAATTAGAGCTTACTCTTACAATTATGTTAACAAACAAATAGTATCAATCCAACAATCTTAAAAATAATTATGTGGATTTGCATTTACCAGTTATAAATTAGTACTCTAATATGTAATATCGCAGGCGAGCTGTATCAGGTATTGTTCGCTTTGTCTACACTTGAACTCGCGGTTCTAAAATGCATCTGATAGAAGAGATATCAAAGTACCTTAGTTCATCTCCCCGACCAGTGTAGGATCTTAAAGTCCACCCCCCTTGGGAGTCCAACGTCCTGGTTGGCACAATAGTCCGGTTCCCGACTGGTCTTCTAGCCCACTGATTCCACCCTACGACCGTTTTTAGTGATCCAACGGTTTGGGCAACTCTCATGCGATTTCCGTCACATGGGAAGGTGCTCGGACTTTCAAAAATTGAAACTCGCAAATCTAACATTCTTTTTGACCATGGAACCCACCAGGGTTATAGCGTTATAGCGGCGAGTACCAAGGACTTAATATTTCTCATTTGTCGTATAATAATCCGATAAATTCCACAATTTATATTTTAATAATAACAACGACATTACATATGTTACATAATACAATTATTCCAATCAAATATTTTCATCCAATCTTAAATTTTAATTACACTAACTGAGTAATTGTTAATCTGAGAGAAAATAACATTAATAATCTTAATATAATTTATGGTAAATAAATTAATAAGTATGATTCGTTTATTTAATATATATATATATATATTGATATATTCAAATATATAATTTTAAAAAACAAAGTTTTATATTATGGAGTGGGTTATGAATGGCGTGGCCGCTGCAATTACCCAAACGCACACATCAAACTTTCAATTTCAAATATTTAAAAATTATTTTCTAATATTAGTGTTGCGCACCGCGTGTTACGCGATGACGATAAATATTTTTCAAATAAATATGTTTAGCCAATGAACCATTTTGCATATAAAAGTTAATATATTATTACAATTGACTTATAAGGATTGATATCTTACTCTGATATATATAATATTGAATGACACATAATTGATTTTTTTAAATAAAAATTTTGGTTTATAACTATTGTTACCTTACTAAAAAAAATAGTATTTTTATTTATAAACATTGTTACCTTACTAAAAAAATAGAATCATATAATAATTTTTTTGATTTATAAACATTGTTAGCTAATTAAGAAAATATAAAAATTGAAATAAAATATTTTATTTACTATTATTGTTAGCTTACTCAATAAAAAAGTTATATTATAAACATTGTTAGTTTTGCCTAAGAATCATGTAAATTAAAAAAAAAAACAATTTTTAATTAAGTCAAATTTATAAAAATTAAATAAAAATTAGAAAATTTGATGAAAGTTTTTAATTTATAATCATTGTTAGTTTACAAATGAAAATACAAATGATTTCTAATTTAAATTAAAAAAGAAAATGAAAAGCTTTAGCATTTAATGTGTTGAAATGATTTAAAAATAATTCAAAATTATGAGAAAAAAGATAAATATGAATGAAACCTTCTCCTTAACTCTCTCTCCAACATTCTCCTTTAAGTTTAGGCCCGACTGGTCACCTAAATCCCTTAAACTATGACTCTGATACCATTTGTAACGTCCCAAAAACATAACATGCATTAATATATGAATAGCATTCAGATTACATAAATAACTTGTTCATAAACATTCTTTTCACTAAGCTAAGCAAAATAGACAGCGAAAGTCTCTATTCCACAGCCGATAGCTCTATCTAGGTAACAGTCAAAATTCTGGAGTCGCTCTAATCTCCAAAGCCTTCTTGTCCACTCCTAGTTCCTACTAGAAGAACCGGTAGCTCGCTTACCTGAAAATGGTTTAGTTTTGAAAAGCGAGGGTTAGACCAAAAGGTCTAGTGAATTCCCTCCGAAAACAACATGTAAAACCATTGGAAACATTCATAAATGATTTATAAATAAACCAAAACATGTCATCAAGCATGGTACTGCACTGCGTGTTGGATCACATAAACATTCCGCGATCAGGGCCCCAACAGGCTCCCCTCTCGCCTCTTCGGAGCCTCCACAGACTCCCCTCTACTGAATAGGAGGGAAACGAATTCCGACCTACCGGTCTGTCATACATATCCAAGGGATCCTCAGATCCCGAGGATCTCTCTCTGATCTCACAGTGCAGACCGACTCTACATAGCATACACATACGTTTCATAAAACATGTAAGTTAGAATCTTTATAAATCATGCCTTTCATTTCATCATGCCAAACACTTCTTTAAATAAAAACAAGTACGTTCGTGAGAAACATGTAAATCAGTTCGTAAACATTTCATGCTCGATAAGAACCATAATCAGTTAAAACGTTTATTACTTTGCGTTGTAAAAGGGTTTAGGGAACTCACCTTGACGATACTGAACGCACCCTTGTTCTACTCTTGAGTTAACCCAGCTTGACACCTAAAAGATCGACGATTCCTTAATCAGAAAAGTAATAATTCACAACTTTCCGGACACTCACACAATCCGGACAACTACCACTTTCCGGGTACTGCCACTTCCCGGATACTAACAATTCCCGGATATCTCTAACACCCGGATACTAACACTTCCCGGATATCTCTAACACCCGGATACTAAGAAAAACACCCGGACAACCCCCACTGTCCGGACACTACTGTCCGGACACTACTGTCCGGACACTACTGTCCGGACGGGGAGACGTCCGGAAACATCGGGCTGTGCGAAAAACCAAACTCTAAAAGTGATTAATAGCTCGCTTTCTACCATTAGATCGATTAGATAACCATAAGGGTTCGTCCACCAAACCTAAACACCCACTTAATCCAATTTCTTACCATTAAATCGATACATTAACAGCAAAACCCAAAATTCCTTTTTGAACAAAAGAGTGGAGAACACAGTGAGTTTTTAAGGTTTTCCATCCAGAATCTTATACAGCATAGAAGGGATGGACACAAGAAACAAGGAGAAGATTTAGATGGGTTTACCTTCAATGCTTCCTTTCCCAATTCCGATTTCTCCCAAGTTTCTTCCTCTCTTCTCCTTTTCTTCTTCTAGCCGCCAACCCTCAAGAACAAAACACTGATTTCTAAAATAAAACCCTAGGGAATTGTGCCTTTAAATACCTTCTCACAATTTCCATTTTGGCCCTCTAATGATACTTGCATTCCTTACACAAGAGACACTAGACTTTTGTTTTTGTCAAGAAAACCCGGTTGTTACAACACTCCCCCTTAAAAGAATTTCGTCCCCGGAATTCCTTATTGGAAAAGATGCGGGTATCTAGCTTTCATCTCCGACTCCAACTCCCAAGTCGCCTCTGGACCTTTGTGATGTCTCCACTGTACCTTTACCAGTTTAGTCTCCTTGTTCTGTGACTTCCTCACCCTAGAATCCGTGATGGCTTCAGGTTCCTCTACGAAATTCAATTTCTCATCCACTTTAATGTCATTTGACGGCACTGCTTTGGTCACGTCGGCTAGACATTTCCTTAGATTAGACACATGAAACGCATTGTGAATGTCGTGCAATTCTTCCGGCAGGTCCAACCTATACGCCACTTCTCCAATTCGTTCAGTAATCTCGAATGGCCCGGTGTAACGTGGGCTTAGCTTCCCACGTTTTCCAAATCGTACCACTCCCTACCACGGAGACACCTTTAGCAAAACATGGTCTCCGACTTGAAATTCTATATCCTTCCGTCTCTTATTGTCGGTCGCGAGCGACCTTCAATCTCTCGCGCACTTGGACTATCTTGTCCGAAGTCAGTTGCACTAACTCTGGTCCGGATAATTGTCTTTCTCCGACCTCGTTCCAACACAAAGGAGTCTGACATTTCCTACCATAGAGTGCCTCAAACGGCGCTGCCTTGATGCTCGAGTGATAGCTGTTATTGTAAGCGAACTCGATCAATGGTAGATGCTTTTCCCAAGAGCCTTGGAAATCTAAAGCACACGCCCTTAACATGTCTTCCAACGTCTGGATCGTTCTCTCACTCTGACCGTCTGTCTGAGGATGATAAGCGGTACTCATCTTAATCTGTGATCCCATTTCCCTTTGGAAGCTCCTCCAAAACGTGGAGGTAAACCTGCTATCTCGGTCGGACACTATCGACGATGGCACACCATGGCGGGTTACGATCTCGTCGATATACAACTTTGCCAACCGCTCCAACGAGTAAGACTCTCGTATAGGCAGAAAATGTGCCGACTTCGTGAGACGATCCACAATCACCCATATAGCGTCATAACCCTTTGGAGTCTTAGGCAAGTGGGTTACGAAGTCCATCGTAATTTGGTCCCACTTCCACATAGGGATCTCCAGTGACTGGAGCTTCCCGTACGGCCTTTGATGTTCAATCTTAACGCGCGAACACGTCATACATGTCTCCACAAAATGGGCTATATCCTTCTTCATTCCAGGCCACCAATAGTCCCGTCGTAGATCTCCGTACATCTTGTTAGTCCCGGAGTGAATCGAGTACTTTGATTTATGAGCCTCTTCTAAAATCACTTTCCTGAGTTCACTAAGTTTCAGAACCCAGATTCTCCCCTTGAGACACTTCACCCCACGACTATCTTCCACCAATGAGGACGTTTGTCCTACCATTCTTTCCTTCTTGAGATTCCCAGTTTCGAGCGCTTTAGCCTGACATTTCTTTATCTCGGCTAACAAATTAAACATCACCTCGGCTCTCATAGCCACAATGCTGGGGGTCTCACTTCTTTCTTTACGGCTCAAGGCGTCCGCCACTACGTTTGCCTTCCTTGGATGATATTCGATCTTACAGTCGTAGTCGGTCAACAACTCAATCCATCTTCTTTGGCGCATATTCAACTCTTTTTGGTCAAAGAGATGACATAAACTTTTGTGGTCCGTGAAGATCTGGCACTTCGTCCCATACAAGTAATGTCGCCAAATCTTCAGAGCAAAAACCACGGTCGCCAATTCTAAATCATGAGTGGGATATCGAACCTCGTGATCCTTTAACTGCCGGGAGGCATAAGCGATCACCTTACCTCGCTGCATGAGTACACAACCCAAACCGAGCTTCGATGCATCGCTGAAAACCACAAAATCATCTGAACCGTCCGATAATGACAACACCGGAGCGCTGCTCAACATATTCTTCAACCTTTGAAATGCTTCCTCTTGCTTCTCCGACCAGGCGAACTTGACGTTATTCTTGGTTAAAGATGTCAATTGCGTGGCAATACGCGAAAAGTCCTTTATGAACTTTCGGTAATAACCTGCCAGTCCGAGGAAACTTCGAACTTCTGACGGATTCTTAGGTTGTTCCCAATCTCGGATGGCTTCAATCTTAGCCGGATCAACCATGATTCCCTTCTCAGACACCAAGTGTCCGAGAAATTGCACCTCTCTCAACCAAAATTCGCATTTTGAAAACTTCGCATACAATTTCTCTTGCTTTAACAGCTCGAGAATCGTCTGAAGGTGGCTTTCATGCTCCGTTTCCGATCTTGAAAATATCAGAATATCGTCTATGAACACTATCACGAACTGGTCTAAATAAGGTTGGCATACCCTATTCATTAAGTCCATGAATGCTGCCGGGGCGTTGGTTAGCCCGAACGGCATCACCAAAAATTCGTAGTGTCCATACCTAGTTCTGAAGGCGATCTTTGGCACATCCTCCTCCCTCACCTTGAGTTGATGATAACCTGACCTCAAGTCTATCTTTGAGAAATAACTGGCTCATTGTAACTGATCGAACAGGTCGTCGATTCTCGGTATAGGGTATTTGTTCTTGATCGTGACCTTGTTGAGTTCTCGGTAGTCAATGCACATTCGCATAGTACCGTCCTTCTTCTTCACGAAGAGCACAAGTGCTCCCCACGGAGACGTACTTGGTCTAACGAATCCATTGTCTAACAACTCCTGCAACTGAGTTATCATTTCCTTCATTTCGGACGGCGCCAATCTATAAGGTGCGCGGGCAATTGGTGCAGCTCCAGGCATCAAATCAATTCTGAACTCGATCTGACAATCTGGAGGTAGACTTGTCAAGTCATCCGGAAATACTTCCGGGTACTCATTTACTACCCGCACATCACCCACCCCACGCTTCTCTTTCTTAGCATCCAACACGTACGCCAAGAATCCATGACACCCCTTCCTCAAACACTTAGTAGCCCTAATCATGGAGATAAGGCTAGTCTTTCTATCACGGCGATTCCCGTAGATTACTAGTGAATCCCCATCAGGTAACCGAATCCTGACCATCTTTTTGTTGCAAACGATATTCACATCATTCGCGCCTAACCAGTCCATACCCAACACCACATCAAATTCTCCCATTGCCATGGGATATAATTTCATAGACACCAACCTCCCTTCTATATGTATGACACACCCTTCTACCATCTCCTTAACGTACACCAGGCTATCATTGACAGTTTCCACCTCTAGTGCACTCCCCAAACGTCTAGGCCTCACCCCCAAACATTTCATAAAAGCATGCGATACAAAAGAGAGATTTGCTCATGGATCAAATAACACCTTGGCACACAGAGAGTTCACTAGAAACGTACCTGCCACAATATCTGGAACTTCCTCCGCCTCTTCCGCAGTCATGCGGAATGCACGTCCCTTCGGACGCACCGGTTCTGCTCCCTTATCACTGCCCTTTCCTCCCTGGCGTCCTTCATACTGAGCCGTTCCACCCTTTTTCAACTGCGGACAGTCATACCGCACGTGACCCTTAGCTCCACACTGGTAACATGATCCTCCCTTGGGACAATCCTTTGACACATGACCGGGCAACCCACACCGGTAGCACGAATTGGAACCGGCCATACATTCCCCTCGGTGTGTCTTGTTACACTTACTGCACGGTTTGCCAGTTGAATCCTTGCTAGCACGAGTTTCTGATCGGAACACCTTCCCTTTCCTTGAGTCATTACCCGACCCATCCCATTTACGTTTCTCACTACCCTTCTCAGTCGTCGGACGGTTCTTTTCTTTCTCAATCAGCTCGGCCGTATTGATGGCCGCCTGAAAGGTAGTGGGGTTTCTTGTCAGAACCAGTTCCCTGATGCTGCCCTTCAGCCCATAAATGAAACGTTCCACCCGACGTTCCTCAGTTGGCACATACAAATTAGCGAAACGAGACTTCTCAATAAACTTAGAAGTATATTCCCGTACTGTCATTCCTCCCTGATCCAAACTCAAAAACTCTTCTTCCAACTTTTTCACTGCCGTGAGTGGACAGAACTGAGCTTTAAACCTGTCTACAAACGTTTCCCACATCATTCCCTTAGCCATCGCCGAACCCTTTCCCCCAGTCTCGGCATCCCACCAGAAAACTGCGTCAGACTTCAGCATGGATAAGGAAAACATCACCCTATCCCCATCAGCACACTTGCACGTATCGAAAACCAGTTCCATCTCCTTCACCCATTTCATTGCCATGACAGGGTCACACTCGCCCTTGAAAGTAGGGGGCTTGCATGAGGCAAAGGCCTTGTAACTACACCCTTTAGCTGCTGACTCATTCACCACTAACGAGATTGATTTCGAGTGATTCTTGGTACCAGTCTCTAGTGGGCTTGACAACTCCACATTTTCTTTGTTCTCGCTCGCCTCTTTGCTTCCCGAGGCTGACTCATTCTGCTTAGTGAGGAGAGCTTGCAAAGTCTCTTGAATCTTACCCAATTCAGCAGCTAGGTTCTCTCGGGTGACAAAAGCAGATCCACGGCCTCGACCACGTCCCCTTGTCAGAATTCCTCTTCTTACAGAAGCTGAACTCTCCTGATGAGAGTTTTCTTGATGGACGGGGATTTCTACGCTCCTCGCCCTTCTAGTCACACGAGTCGTTCTACGGGTCGGATGCCCCCCATCCCCGGCCACCTGAGAGGCGGCACGGAGGGGCGTTCTTCCCCGACCCCTTCCACGACCCCTACCCCTTCCCCTTCCGCGGGTAACAGTCGCCCTTGCAGATTCCACCGGTCCATTCTCTAGGACCTCATCCTCCTGGTTCCTTGGTGCAGCAGGTACTGACCTACTCCTCAAAGTTCTTCCAGCCATAACGCTAATTCTGAAAGAAAACAACAATTAACCTTTGCTAGACATGACAAAACAAATTTGCTATAAAAGGTAATTTAAGCACGTACATGTTCCTGTAAGTTCGTAATTACACTGGCCAGGTGTAATCCCAAACTTACCTTACACGTTTATCCTTGGCACCTTATTCCTAAGCGCATTTATAGTGATCGTTCCTAGAGGCAATCCTATGTCTCGGTTGTGTTCCTCATCTTACAGTTTAAGTTTAGGCCCGACTGGTCACCTAAATCCCTTAAACTATGGCTCTGATACCATTTGTAACGTCCCAAAAACATAACATGCATTAATATAGGAATAGCATTCAGATTACATAAATAACTTGTTCATAAACATTCTTTTCACTAAGCTAAGCAAAATTGACAGCGGAAGTCTCTATTCCACAGCCGAGAGCTCTATCTAGGTAACAGTCAAAATTCTGGAGTCGCTCTAATCTCCAAAGCCTTCTTGTCCACTCCTAGTTCCTACTAGAAGAACCGGTAGCTCGCTTACCTGAAAATGGTTTAGTTTTGAAAAGCGAGGGTTAGACCAAAAGGTCTAGTGAATTCCCTCCGAAAACAACATGTAAAACCATTGGAAACATTCATAAATGATTTATAAATAAACCAAAACATGTCATCAAGCATGGTACTGCACTGCGTGTTGGATCACATAAACATTCTGCGATCAGGGCCCCAACAGGCTCCCCTCTCGCCTCTTCGGAGCCTCCACAGACTCCCCTCTACCGAATAGGAGGGAAACGAATTCCGACCTACCGGTCTGTCATACATATCCAAGGGATCCTCAGATCCCGAGGATCTCTTTATGATCTCACAGTGCAGACCGACTCCACATAGCATACACATACGTTTCATAAAACATGTAAGTTAGAATCTTTATAAATCATGCCTTTCATTTCATCATGCCAAACACTTCTTTAAATAAAAACAAGTACGTTCGTGAGAAACATGTAAATCAGTTCGTAAACATTTCATGCTCGATAAGAACCATAATCAGTTAAAACGTTTATTACTTTGCGTTGTAAAAGGGTTTAGGGAACTCACCTTGACGATACTGAACGCACCCTTGTTCTACTCTCGAGTTAACCCAGCTTGACACCTAAAAGATCGACGATTCCTTAATCAGAAAAGTAATAATTCACAACTTTCCGGACACTCACACAATCCGGACAACTACCACTTTCCGGGTACTGCCACTTCCCGGATACTAACACTTCCCGGATATCTCTAACACCCGGATACTAACACTTCCCGGATATCTCTAACACCCGGATACTAAGAAAAACACTCGGATACTAAGAAAAACACCCGGACAACCCCCACTGTCCGGACACTACTGTCTGGACGGGGCGACGTCCGGAAACATCGGGCTGTGCGAAAAACCAAACTCTAAAAGTGATTAATAGCTCGCTTTCTGCCATTAGATCGATTAGATAACCATAAGGGTTCGTCCACCAAACCTAAACACCCACTTAATCCAATTTCTTACCATTAAATCGATACATTAACATCAAAACCCAAAATTCCTTTTTGAACAAAAGAGTGGAGAACACAGTGAGTTTTTAAGGTTTTCCATCCAGAATCTTATACAACATAGAAGGGATGGACACAAGAAACAAGGAGAAGATTTAGATGGGTTTACCTTCAATGCTTCCTTTCCCAATTCCGATTTCTCCCAAGTTTCTTCCTCTCTTCTCCTTTTCTTCTTCTAGCCGCCAACCCTCAAGAACAAAACACCGATTTCTAAAATAAAACCCTAGGGAATTGTGCCTTTAAATACCTTCTCACAATTTCCATTTTGGCCCTCCAATGATACTTTCATTCCTTACACAAGAGACACTAGACTTTTGTTTTTGTCAAGAAAACCCGGTTGTTACACATTGTTAGTTTTGCCTAAGAATCATGTAAAATAAAAAAAACAATTTTTAATTAAGTCAAATTTATAAAAATTAAATAAAAATTAGAAAATTTGATGAAAGTTTTTAATTTATAATCATTGTTAGTTTACAAATGAAAGTACAAATGATTTCTAATTTAAATTAAAAAAGAAAATGAAAAGCTTTAGCATTTAATGTGTTGAAATGATTTAAAAATAATTCAAAATTATGAGAAAAAAGATAAATATGAATGAAACCTTCTCCTTAACTTTCTCTCCAACATTCTCCTTTATATATATATTGATTGATTTAAACGCACATCAAACTTTCAATTTCAAATATTTAAAAATTAGAAAAAGGGGGAAATTGTAGTTTATATTCCCAAAAAGGAAGAAAATACGTGTAAATAATGCTATTCGTTGTCCAAACAGTACCTTTGCTCGATTAGGCCAGACATACATCTCTATCTCTTTCTCTCTCTCTCTCTCTCTCTCTCTCTCTTTTTCTCTATCTCTCTCTCTCTCTCTGAGCAGAGGTTTGAGGGGTTTTCGAGAAAGTTCGAAGTAGACGTCCAATTTTTTTAGGGTGTTACAGTTATGGTTTTTCATGTTATGAATGTGATTTCTATGAATCTGGTTTTTAGTTTTCCAATTATCATGAATGTTATTGGGTGTTCACAATGTGCTCAACGACGTTCACAAGGTGCACATATGATAGATTTAGGGGCCGTTTACGAAACGCTTACCCGGGTAAGTGCTTACCAAGTCACATTAGCTTACTGATTGAATATAGCAATGACCAAGAATCTTACCCGGTAAGAGCGGAAGCAAGGACCGAGAGTTTAAAGTAAGGACCATGGTTAGTGCTTACCGGCCAAATTGTTGCATACGATGCCATTTTGGTGGACTAAAATCTTACCCGAGAAGTAAGTGATAGTGTTAATTTTACTGGTAAGCACTTACCCGAGTAAGTGATTAAGTAAACCGCTCCTTAGTTTTAATGTCGTTGGTTTACTTGGTGTTCAGAAGTCATTGTGCAGAACCATTATTAGTGTACATTTTTGTAACACCCCGGAATTTATTTTATAGGTAAAATCTTTCTAATGTTTCTTTAAAGTGAATTATAGGCCTTGTGTAAATTTATGAGAAATTCTATTTGATCGTTACACGAAGACCGTACTTTAGGAATTCGTATGAGTCATTCTTAAGAAAATAATGAAAAATAGAATGTTGGGTTAAATCCTAGATTTTATGGTTTGGTTGGATGGGTAATTCGAATACGAGTCCAACGGTTCTTTCCGGAGCGAAAACGGAGCTTTAACGAAGAAGTTACGAGGGATTAAGTGCTAAAACGAGAAGAACACCAAACAGAACCCGGCGCCGACCTCGGCGCCGATCAATCTGCGCCAGCCATCGGCGCCGAGCACTGGCCGACTCAATTTAGGATATTTAATTCCTTTATCTTTCTCACTTCTTCTAAAACGAATTCCAGCTTCTTCTTTCTGAGTTTTGGGCGATTTTTCATCTGGAGCTTAAGGTAAACTCATAATCTTTCAATCCTAATTCCATTCAAAGAATTATTAGATGAATCTTACCAATTATACTTCATCTAGGGCTTGTCATCTTCATCTTTCTTGTGGAAGTACTAGGGTTCAAATCTTCAAGTTAGGGTTATTTCAATTGAAGAGTTTGAGGTGAGTAACTTGTACTTAATTAGTTGTATTACACCTTATCATCATCCTTTACTTTGATTTTGTTATTGTTAATGAGAAATCTTGGCTAATAAGCTCTTAATGGATAAGAGGGAAACAAGAAGAGTTCAAGTAAGTTATGATGGTTTAATTGTGTTCTATTACTTACAATACCATGGTAAATGTTAGTGTTAAAGATTTGGGTTTGATTTCATATCATTAGTGTGTGATTATGTTGATGGCTTAAGATATGTCTTAATTAAGTAATGATGGCTTAATGATTGAAATGGACCTACTATTGAATTGTAAACACGAATGTCTATTATTGATATTATATGGAATAAGATTTGTTACATATGGATGTATAGGAACTACATGGAAGTAGTATTGATTCATGTTAAATGGTTGGACCATTGTTATTATTCATGTTAAATGGTTGGACAATTGTTATATGTTAAACATTATTCATGCTAAATGGTTGGACCATTGTTATGTGTTAAATACCCTTGAATATTATTTTAGGATTAATATATTTGGTAATTCACATAATTGGAGGAGCACCTAGTATGCATTTGGAGGATATATTCTTACACATCGTGGGGTAAGTGTAATTGATTCATACCTTCGGATACCGTGGGGTGTCCCGTTGTGTTATGCCTTGTGACAATACCGTGGGGTACCGATCGAGGTATATCTTCAATTATGATGTAATTGGGTAGCGATATGGACCTTCTCCATGGAATCCAATTTGTGAACGTATCGAATTATTATTCCTGCATGCTATGTTTATATTCCATGTGTTATGTGTAAACCTCACTTAGGCTTTAAAAAGCCTAACACTTGCTATGTGTTTTATGTGTTACAGATATTAGTGGTTCAGGACACAAGAAGGTTAGACCGGGGTTTGAGAGCATGGGATCATTGTTGGAAAAGCTAAAGATTAGAAGATTAATGATAGAACTTTCCGACACATTTCGTAATCGGATTTTATAGTAGAGATTTGATAATCTAATGGTCCATTATTAGTTATATTTATCTAAGTCTTTGTATTGAAAGTTATGTAAAGATATTTAAGTACACTTGTGCTTTAAGAAGGTGTACCACTCTTCCGTTTTATGGAAGTTTTTGTTAACCCCTATTTGAGGGTGTTACAAGTTGGTATCAGAGCATAAGTTTGAGAGATTTAGGTGTTGATTTTGGATACCTAGACTCAAACTAGCGTTTGTATAAGTAAAAGAGAGTGGAATTCTCCGTTAGGCACTTTGAGATAGGATGCTTTGGGATCGATGAATATGGATAGAAACTAGAATCGCGTCGAGAGTAGCAAGGATAATCATGTATGGCACGTTTATAATGACACCTGGCCAGTGTCATGATGAGCCTACTAGTACATGTGCATACTTGAACTACTTTAGTGTGATGATCGTTGGGGGTAGTAAGGAAAGTCTTAGATTAGTAGTCGTTTAAATTAGAAAGACGATTCTAGTATTGGTCACTTGGAGTGACGATAGGCATAATAATTGCTCTAAGAAGATTGTTTGGGTCGAGATTGATGGTTGGAATAGGACCATAGGTTTGTGAGCCGACCTTAATTTGAGGAAAGTCGTAAGATTGATCAATGTGTTTTCTGATATAGCCTTAAGAGGTTTGAATGGCCGAATGACAATAGTAGACCGGAAGAGTATAATGTCAATAGGTTGAATGCCGACTATGTTATTGCACGAAATTTATTTTAGAAATAAATTGCATCGACTATTGCTTGTGTTTCCAACCCTTATGTGGATAGTATTATGAATTTTGAGAAAATGTTTGACACACACACAAGATTTCAAATCATGAATTTGGAAATATGTAAATCGTTTTAGTAAGGGGTTGCAAACTCTGTTAGAATTTGTTATATTCTGTTAATAATCAATCTTGTTTTAGATACAATGATAATTATACTTTACGTTGATAAAATATGAGTTTGTTCCTTGATTAAGATTGTAAATGGAATATTGATTTTGGGAGGCAACTTATGTATGGTGGTCAGAGATCATTCTAGAAAATTTGACCTTAAAGTGGATGTAAGTAATTAACTGTAAGCGAGAAATTGTGGTGAACATTACCGAGAAGCCATTATGGGCAATTCTTTAGGGAAGTCATTTTGAACAGAGTTGAAACCGGGAGACTTGGAATGTATTGGGGGTGTAGTAACCATTGTTTGTATGAAGACTAGACTTCAAGGACGAAATCTTTTCCGAGAAGGGAATTTATGTGTGGGATATTGTTAGTTCAAAGCTCGGTGATATAACTAAGTATCAACCTTTGTAGGGTTAAGACAGGAAATCGTTAGTGTAATCAGGAAATCGCAGTAAATAGGATGTTGATAATAGTGGTAGTAACTGTAAGATACTCGATTGCGATGAGCGGTTTTGGTAGGATAACCTTCGGGGGTGATTAATGAACTTACCGGTTTAGTGATTGATGTTGGGATAGACTTTGGAGTTTGTTAGAACTCGTCAGAGTTAGTCGACAGTTAATAATAGGAATGATCAGAATTGATGAATCGGTTGATTTCAGTATTAATTAGGCCTTGGATTGACTTGAAGTCTGAAATCGGAATCGGGATGTATGGAACATCTAAGGTTGGGAGATAACCGAAGCCGTCTAACTAGGAGTTATTCCATTAGTTAGAGTATTCTCCCGATCGTAAGTACAGTGTACGTGGATAAGGGTGTTGTAGTAAGGAATTGGTTCGAAGAACTACTGTTATGGCTGTGAGGGAAATTTAGATTCCTGTTAAGGATTTATGGTTTATGATTGACATTACGCTCTATGTTGTTGGAGTGTGAAGGAAGTAGATTTCGGGGACGAAATCCTTTTAAGGTTGGGAGAATTGTAACACCCCGGAATTTATTTTATAGGTAAAATATTTCTAATGTTTCTTTAAAGTGAATTATAGGCCTTGTGTAAATTTATGAGAAATTCTATTTGATCGTTACACGAAGACCGTACTTTAGGAATTCGTATGAGTCATTCTTAAGAAAATAATGAAAAATAGAATGTTGGGTTAAATCCTAGATTTTATGGTTTGGTTGGATGGGTAATTCGAATACGAGTCCAACGGTTCTTTCCGGAGCGAAAACGGAGCTTTAACGAAGAAGTTACGAGGGATTAAGTGCTAAAACGAGAAGAACACCAAACAGAACCCGGCGCCGACCTCGGCGCCGATCAATCTGCGCCAGTCATCGGCGCCGAGCACTGGCCGACTCAATTTAGGATATTTAATTCCTTTATCTTTCTCACTTCTTCTAAAACGAATTCCAGCTTCTTCTTTCTGAGTTTTGGGCGATTTTTCATCTGGAGCTTAAGGTAAACTCATAATCTTTCAATCCTAATTCCATTCAAAGAATTATTAGATGAATCTTACCAATTATACTTCATCTAGGGCTTGTCATCTTCATCTTTCTTGTGGAAGTACTAGGGTTCAAATCTTCAAGTTAGGGTTATTTCAATTGAAGAGTTTGAGGTGAGTAACTTGTACTTAATTAGTTGTATTACACCTTATCATCATCCTTTACTTTGATTTTGTTATTGTTAATGAGAAATCTTGGCTAATAAGCTCTTAATGGATAAGAGGGAAACAAGAAGAGTTCAAGTAAGTTATGATGGTTTAATTGTGTTCTATTACTTACAATACCATGGTAAATGTTAGTGTTAAAGATTTGGGTTTGATTTCATATCATTAGTGTGTGATTATGTTGATGGCTTAAGATATGTCTTAATTAAGTAATGATGGCTTAATGATTGAAATGGACCTACTATTGAATTGTAAACACGAATGTCTATTATTGATATTATATGGAATAAGATTTGTTACATATGGATGTATAGGAACTACATGGAAGTAGTATTGATTCATGTTAAATGGTTGGACCATTGTTATTATTCATGTTAAATGGTTGGACCATTGTTATATGTTAAACATTATTCATGCTAAATGGTTGGACCATTGTTATGTGTTAAATACCCTTGAATATTATTTTAGGATTAATATATTTGGTAATTCACATAATTGGAGGAGCACCTAGTATGCATTTGGAGGATATATTCTTACACACCGTGGGGTAAGTGTAATTGATTCATACCTTCGGATACCGTGGGGTGTTCCGTTGTGTTATGCCTTGTGACAATACCGTGGGGTACCGATCGAGGTATATCTTCAATTATGATGTAATTGGGTAGCGATATGGACCTTCTCCATGGAATCCAATTTGTGAACGTATCGAATTATTATTCCTGCATGCTATGTTTATATTCCATGTGTTATGTGTAAACCTCACTTAGGCTTTAAAAAGCCTAACACTTGCTATGTGTTTTATGTGTTACAGATATTAGTGGTTCAGGACACAAGAAGGTTAGACCGGGGTTTGAGAGCATGGGATCATTGTTGGAAAAGCTAAAGATTAGAAGATTAATGATAGAACTTTCCGACACATTTCGTAATCGGATTTTATAGTAGAGATTTGATAATCTAATGGTCCATTATTAGTTATATTTATCTAAGTCTTTGTATTGAAAGTTATGTAAATATATTTAAGTACACTTGTGCTTTAAGAAGGTGTACCACTCTTCCGTTTTATGGAAGTTTTTATTAACCCCTATTTGAGGGTGTTACAATTTTGTGGTATGCACATTCTCATCCCACTACAAACTCGTCATTTGTAGTGTTCACAAGCAATGTGCACACTGTGAACGACCCTTGTTCACTATGTATTCACATATTGCAGTTTAAAATAACAGATAACCTGTACTTCGACAGAAAAATAATAATTGAAAGAGGAGAGAGAGAGAGAGAGAGAGAGAGAGAGGGGTATTTACAAATACCCATAATATCCTTTTTATTTTTTGTAATTCAAAAATACCAAAATTACTCATTTCATAATTTATTATGATTTTATGGTTTATATTGAATCTCACGTATACCGGAACCGAGTCTCCTCTCATTCAAAAGCTCCAAAAATTGTTTGCATTCGTAACATCCCAAAGTTTGAGGCCATATATATTACTTTATAGTCCTAAAATAATTTTTTACTTAAGTGTTTAATTTTTCATTTTCCTCTAAATAAGAAATGAGAAAAAATGTTATTTGGTTAAGTAATAAGTATACTAATTACACAATTTTAAACACTATGATTATTTTAAATAGACAATTATTTTTAGAACGAAATAAGTAACGACAAGAAGATGGGTTGATTTTTTTAATTCAATCAAAATTAGAGTTTGGGGTGTTAAAAAACCCAAAATCGAGAGAACTAAAACCGAACGATTTAACTTGAAACTGATAACCAAAATTTTGAAAATCAAAAAATCGAAAACCAAAAAAACATGGTATTCATGGGGCGGTTTCAGTTTTGAATCTTAGGTACCCGAGGGTATCAGAACTACCTATAAAAAACAACCAAAAGGACTTGATCCGTTGAATTTTCAAAAAAGGGACAAATTTATTAAACATGTATTTCTTTGTTGTTATTATTTTACATTTTCAACTAGTTTATCAACTAGTTTTTGCCAAATGTATTTGGTTCATCAACTACCTTATGCCATCAACTAACTTGTTAGTTAGTTTGCCAAACATAGCCTAAGAGCATTTCCAATGCAAGATTCTTATAAACAAAAATTAAAACTTTTTACAAAACCAATACGTAGAGAGTTTTTATAAGAATTCTGCCCTCTTTGAATTATTGTACAAGAACTTTGGTTTTTAATTTGAAATAGATGCGAAGTGAGAATTTGCTAGGTTTTCTTATATAATATTTTGACTTTTATATTTAGTATAATAATTAATATGTATATATTTATTTAACTTACTTTATATATGAGACCCATAAAACGACTCTTATAAGAACTTCTATTCTAAAGTTCATGTAGACTATTAATTTGGTGAGTTATAAGAGCATCTCCAACATATTGTCTGTAATTTTTTTCTAAATTAGAGACTTAAAAATCAAAATCTCTAAAATGAATTACATTTAGCTCCAATAGATTCTCTATTTTAGAGATTTCAACATCCATTATATTATTAAAATATTGTTAAATTTATAATCCCAGTACACCTTTTTAAATAGAATTTATATAAAATAATAATAACTCAGCCCTATTGGTGGGAATTAATAAAAAAATAATTTCTCTCTCTATCTAACAAGTTTTAGAGAATTCTCTAAACTTGGAGCTTTCTCTAGTTTTCTCTATTTTAGAGAGCAATATAGAGAAACTTTTATTTGATTTATACATGATTCGGTCAGACATGAGACAATTTAGATCGTCTGTTTTTTATTTTTATTTTTCAGAGCATCTTAACCCTTACTTTCCTCTGATAAACTAACTGTTAACTTAGCCACTTAATTACCTCTTATTTTCGTCCAACACCATTTTTTAGATTTCAACGTCGGTTTTAGCCCAGATGCACCACAAATTTGCAAAGAACGCAAAACACGAAGATTGTTGATTTGTGTGTTGGATTTCCAGGACATCTTGAATCGCTTAAATCGGGGTTTCGGTGTGTGAAATATGATTAAAACTCCACATATTCGCAAATATGTCAACATTCTTCTTTTGTTTCTTTTCTTCGTTCCGTTCTTCGATCATCCATGCTTTACTTCAATCGACGTAATTAAATTGATTTTTTTGGGTGACAAAATAGATAATTATACATATTTAGACGTTTTTTTCAATTCATAAAAACAAACAGTCTTATTGATTCAGATTTCAAACTGCATCACCACCTCTTAAAAATCACAGTCAGACTTCATACTTCAACACATCTTGAGAAACAAACGTCACCTTAATGTTTTGTAATAACGGCAAGTGTAATAACCAAGACTAAATTTGGAAGATTTTAAAGTCTTGTGGAGAAAATTAATAAAGCTGGAAGTTGAGGGACTAAATTGTCAATAAAGGATAGGGTATAAGAACCCAATGATTGGCACAAAACCCTAGGGAAACCATTCTTGACATTGTTGGCGACTATAGAGAAGGAAAAGGCAGAGAAAAGGATTTTTGGCTCAAGTGCTAGATTGAAGGAAAGAACCACAAATCATCAATTAGAGGAAGAAGTGGATTTGGAGTCCAATTTCCACAAGAGATCTCACCAGCTAATCCCTAACTTTATTCAGATTTGTATGTTAAGATGAATGTTGGGTTGTTTTGAGAGTTTTGGTGAGAAAGTTAAAATGTGGCCTTAAAGGAAGATTAAACACCCATAAACCGTGGTTGTGTAGCTAGGAATTCGAGGGATTGAACTAATTATGTTTTGTGGCCAGTTACCACTTTTAACATTTCGATTTAGGGACTTTTAGCCAAGTTTTGGTTCCAGAAGTCGTCACAGCCGTAATACCCGGTAAGTCGCCTTAGTTGAATGTTACCGGGAGGGAACCCGGATGGTACCCTGTAGTGTCCGGGTAAAATAGTTCCCGGATGGTTGATCGGTATGTATAGTTCACCCGGTAAGTGGTGTGTCCCGGTAAGTATGATCCGGTAAGTGTAGAGTTTCGGAAAGTCTGGTACCCGGTAAGTAGCTGTACCCGGTAAGATAGCTCATTCGGTAACTTGGTGTCCGGTAAGCTGGTTTTAGGGGCTGAGCAGTTTGTATTTCATTCTTTTCCCAGGTAGATCAGTTGAAAGTCAGAAGCAAAGTAAGAAAAGATCTTAAGCACACCAGGTGAGTTTTTCTAACTAAAATACGTGACCTTACAACGTGTTTTCTAAAGTAAGTACATGATGAGAAAAGCCATGCTTTGTTTATATGCTTTTAACTGCATGAAAGTTTGTTTAAAGATTTATGTGGGATGTATGCATACATTATGTTAGACGTAAACGGGCTAAGACGGGAGGTAGACCTGCCAGTGCTCATGCCGGGAAGGTGACCCGTTTATGCCATGGAAAGGAGTAGGGGTGAGCATAACCCGACCGACCCGATTAACCCGACCGACCCGAACCCGATTCCACCCGAACTTTGGCCACCCGACGGACCGGAACCCGATTCCACCCGAACCCGATCTTTTATGTCGGGTACTTCGGTTCGGTTCGGTTTGGGTTTTCCCGAACCCGCCCGAAACCCGATTAACCCGAAAAAAATGTATTTTTTTAATTTAATAAATTGTAAATATAAATATATATTGTATTTTCTTATTTAAAAAAAATATCTTGCATCAACCATATGGTGTTCTTCTTAGAGATTATAGGAGAGGAATTCACTAATGTTGTTATATATGCAGTAAATCAGAACGATCATAAGGCCCATTAGGGGTGAGCAAACGAGCGGGTCGGGCGGTTCGGGCCGATTTTTGGCCAACCCGATCGGGTTCGGGTGGGGGGGATCAGACCCCGAAACCCGCCCAAAGTATAATTCGGGTTTGCGGGTGGAATCGGGTTCGGGTTGGGCGGTCGGGTTGGGCGGGTTGGGCCAGATTCATTTTAAGCCCAATTCATTCCAATTCATTTTAAGCCCAATTTATAATTGATGATCTCGAGCAAATAAAAAAACCTACGGCTGCTATAATTAGTGTTAAACCAACCCCCAAACTTGCTATGATCCATCGAAATGGTACATGGGCCTTATGATCGTTCTGATTTACTGCATATATAACAACATTAGTGAATTCCTCTCCTATAATCTCTAAGAAGAACACCATATGGTTGATGCAAGATATTTTTTTTAAATAAGAAAATACAATATATATTTATATTTACAATTTATTAAATTAAAAAAATACATTTTTTTCGGGTTAATCGGGTTTCGGGCGGGTTCGGGTTCGGGAAAACCCAAACCGAACCGAACCGAAGTACCCGACATAAAAGATCGGGTTCGGGTGGAATCGGGTTCCGGTCCGTCGGGTGGCCAAAGGTTCGGGTGGAATCGGGTTCGGGTCGGTCGGGTTAATCGGGTCGGTCGGGTTATGCTCACCCCTAAGGCCCATGTACCATTTCGATGGATCATAGCAAGTTTGGGGGTTGGTTTAACACTAATTATAGCAGCCGTAGGTTTTTTTATTTGCTCGAGATCATCAATTATAAATTGGGCTTAAAATGAATTGGAATGAATTGGGCTTAAAATGAATCTGGCCCAACCCGCCCAACCCGACCGCCCAACCCGAACCCGATTCCACCCGAAACCCGAATTATACTTTGGGCGGGTTTCGGGGTCTGATCCCCGCCACCCGAACCCGATCGGGTTGGCCAAAAATCGGCCCGAACCGCCCGACCCGCCCGTTTGCTCACCCCTAGAAAGGAGTATCCAGTAAGGCAGTGTGAGACTGACTCGTTGGCACCTTCGGGTGACTTCAGGGTGCCGTTTACGAGTGCGGGTTTATCCGCGATAGTTTTATGAAAAGTTATGTGAAAGTTTTATATCTGAAAGTATAAACTGTTTTTAAACGCTTTTGAGAACTGTCAAGAGGGACTCACTAGACCTCATGGTCTAACCCTCGCATTTTCCAAGCTAAACATTTTTCAGGTAAGCAAGCGGTAGGAGGCTCTAATAAGTGAATAGTGCAGGTCAGGAGTACAGATGAGGCTAGATCAAGCAGCAATTTAGAATATATAATGTATTCTCAGTTGTATAGGTTGTTTCCCCGCCAACCTGATTTTGATATTATGTAAGAGATTTTGGGGACCCGTTTTTAGGATGTTTCCTTTTATATGAATTGCATGCTTTATTTTAGACTGGGTTGTTACAATTGGTATCATAGCCATAGTTTAAGGGATTTAGGTGACTGGACGGGGCCTAGATTTAAACTTTGGGAGTAGAAGCCACAACTGAGAATCAGGAATTGTGCTAGGATGGCACTATTATTAGATATAGGATTGATAGGGTACCGAGGACAGTCATGTAAGGTAAGTTTGGGATTCACCTGGCCAGTGTAATTGTGAACTTACAGGTACATGTATGTTCTTTAACTGCCTTATTATTCCTATGTTGTAGTATTAAGTTAGTTTAATTGTTGTGTATCAGTAATCAAGAATGTCTGCAAGAGTCTTGAGAAGTAGGTCGATGCCCATCGTGGAGGAAGAGCCAATTGAGAGCCCTACGCCACGTGATGAGGCGGTGCGGGTTGAGAAAGTAGTGGAGGATGGACCAGTGAATTCTCCGAGAGCGGCGGCCACTCGTGGGAGAGGTAGAGGCCGTGGGAGAGGCAAAGGAACAGTACCGAGAAAGGCCGTTACTGAGGTGGGGGCGGCAACCACTAAAGGCAAGGGCAAGAAAAAGAAAGCGCCGGTTAGGCGCAAGGCAAAGAGTGTAGAAGAACCGGAGGTGCAGGAAATATCAGAATACGAGAGCTCAGCACATGTGAAGAAGACGAAAGCTAAGAAAGGACGTCATCCTGAAGACGCACCGACTTTTGTAACTGAGGAGAAGTTCACAACAGAGATGGATAAACTGCAAAAGACTTTACAAGCAGTGCTAGAAAATCAGAATAAGACTACATCTGAGGGAGAAACCAAGAGTGGTACTGAGAAGAAGACCAGGGAAGACAGTCTGCCACGGACTGAGATAGGAAACAACTCGGTGACAACTCCGATTGTTGTTTATGAACCAAAGACAGTGAAAAGGTGCTCGTTTAAGACCTTCGCTTTGTGCAAACCTCCAACGCTCA
The DNA here is from genome assembly GCA_033807775.1 of Saussurea involucrata. Lineage (NCBI taxonomy): Eukaryota > Viridiplantae > Streptophyta > Magnoliopsida > Asterales > Asteraceae > Saussurea > Saussurea involucrata. The sequence continues at coordinate 156,683,139 of CM066314.1, read as the reverse complement.
ACGGGGAGCGCAATCCCATTCTAGCTTTGAAATGGGTTCGTGAGATGGAGTTAGCATTTGATACTAGCAAGTGCGCCGAGGAAGATAAGGTACTATTTTCAATGTCAATGATGAAGTCTGAGGCCATCTATTGGTGGGATGTTGAGACCGGAGGTAGGGGATCGGAGGTAGCTAAGGGCACGTCGTGGGAATCGTTTGTTAAGAGGTTCAGGGCACAGTTTTGCTCGTTGGCGGCAGTTAAGAAACTTGAAGAGGAATTTTTAGGTTTGGAACAAGGATCAATGTCAGTTCAGGAATACACGTCTAAGTTTATCGAGAAGGCCCGGTTTACTGAGTTGTACGTGCCTACTGAGGAAAGGCGAATAGAGACGTACATTTGGGGGTTAAAGAGCAGTGTAAAAGAGTTGGTACAAGTAAAAGGACCAACTACTTTCCAGACCGCGGTAAACACTGCTGAGCTTACTGAGAAGGAAAAGACCAGGCAACTGACCGAGAGGGTCGGAGACAAGAGAAAGTGGGAAGGACTAACCAGAGACGGGAGGAGGTCGAATGCGCCTAGACCTGAGCTGCGGGTGGGGCTTAGATCAAGTGAGAAGCCATGTAGTAAGTGCAACCGGATGCACAAAGGGGAATGTTTGGCAGATAAGGGCGGATGCTTCAAATGCGGGAAATCAGGGCACATGGCTCGAGATTGTCGCGATCCGAAGACTTGCTATCAGTGTGGTTCGTTAGATCATGTCAAGTGGGACTGCCTGCAGTTAAAGAAATAGAATGCTAGAGGTGACGACGGCAGTAGCGGATGAAGGGGTGGTGAGAGAAAGGTAAAGCCAGCTCGCGCGAGGGCCAGGGCTTTCCACATGTCCGCGGAGGAGGCGGTGAACACGCCGGATGTGGTGACAGGTACTTTCCCTATAGACTCGATTTATGCTAAGGTGTTATTTGATTCGGGGGCAAATCGTTCGTTTGTGTCGCCCAAATTTATTCGAAAATTGCAAGTGGAACCCAAGAGGTTGAACTTTGGGTTTGAGGTAGAGGTAGCGGATGATAGACGGGCCTGGGTGAAATAGGTCTATGAGGGCTGTAACATAGACGTGGACGGTCACTTGTTTCCTTTGAGGTTGTATCCAATGGGAATGGGGGAGTTTGATGTAGTCCTAGGAATGGACTGGTTAGCGGAGAATGATGCTAGTATAGTTTGTAATAAGAAGCTAATTTGGATCTCCTTGCCCGATAAGAAAGAAATAGTGATTTATGGAGACCAACGAAATAGGAAGTCGTGTTTGATATCGATGATGAAAGCTAGGTGATGTCTGAGAAAGGGATGTCTGGGATATTTAGCTTATATGCTAGATGCTAAGAAAGAGAAGAAGAGTGTAAAGGATGTACCAGTAGTAAGTGAGTACCCGGAGGTATTTCCGGATGATTTGACGAGTCTGCCTCCAGATCGTCAAGTAGAGTTCAGAATAGAACTGTTGCCTGGGGCGGCACCGATTGCGCGTGCGCCTTAACGTCTGGCACCGGCAGAGATGAAGGAGATGATGACTCAGTTACAAGAATTACTCGACAAAGGTTTTATTCATCCGAGCTCATCGCCGTGGGGAGCGCCGGTACTATTTGTTAAGAAGAAGGACAGATCTATGCGGATGTGCATAGATTACCGTGAGCTCAACAAAGTAACCGTGAAGAACAAGTACCCGCTTCCGAGGATCGATTACCTCTTCGACCAGTTACAAGGTGCGAGTTATTTCTCGAAGATAGACTTGAGATCGGGTTACCATCAATTGAAGGTGAGAGAAGAGGATGTGCCGAAGACGGCTTTCCGTACGAGATATGGACATTATGAGTTCTTAGTCATGCCCTTCGGGTTGACTAATGCGCCAGCGGTGTTCATGGATTTGATGAACAAAGTGTGTGTAGCTCGTTGTTGGATAAATGTGTGATGGTTTTCATCGACGATATCTTAATTTATTCTCGTACCCGAGAGGATCACGAGAGACATCTTCGAGCAACGCTAGAACTGCTAAAGCGTGAGAAGTTATACGCAAAGTTTTCGAAGTGCGAGTTTTGGCTACGGGAAGTACATTTTTTGGGTCACGTGGTGTCGGCGGACAGCATCAAGGTGGATCCCGCTAAGATTGAAGCCATTAAAGATTGGGAGGCGCCAAGAACCCCATCGGAAGTGAGAAGTTTTCTTGGGTTAGCGGGTTATTACCGGAAGTTTATTCAAGACTTCTCTCGAATAGCTTCACCACTGACCTCATTGACGAGGAAGAACGTCAAGTTCAGTTGGACTGAAGCGCAAGAATCTGCGTTTGAGAAGTTGAAAGAAAGTTTAAGCAGTGCTCCGGTTTTGTCGTTACCTGATGGATCGGAGGGATTTGTAATTTACAGTGACGCATCTAAGCTTGGGCTGGGGTGTGTATTGATGCAGAATGGGAAGGTGATTGCCTACGCTTCCCGACAGTTGAAAATCACGAGAAGAACTACCCTACTCATGACATGGAGTTAGCGGCGGTGGTGTTTGTTAATGCCAAAAATCGCACCAAAGGGACAACTTAAGGTCGATGTGGACTTAATCAACTAAAGAAATGATCTTTCGACGAGACGTGCGATGAGGGAAAAAATAAACGAGACAAAGGATTTGATGACGCAGGAAAAACCTCAATCGAGGAAAAAACCTGTGGACGACAAGGGGTGTCGTCGCTGCACTATGGTCGCCAATCAGGGGCGACGTCCTTGGTACTGGCGTCGGGCGTACGATGATTACAATACAAATGAAGGAAATACTTCGAAATGTAAAGTACAAGTGTTTGAATGCAAAAACAGGTGTTTGTCGTGTGTGAGTACAAAGTGTAATCAACTGTTGGTCGAAAGCTGATGCCGTGCGTCGAGAGCGATACTTGAGCTTTCCTCCGAGTGTTATTGGGTTCGCTGTAAGGTTCTGGCTTTCAGTGCTTGATCTCCAGAGTTTGAATGTTCTTTGCTATGAGTTTGGATGATTTTCTCTGCTGTTTGGTGATGTTCGCTGATGCATATCCGGTGTTAATTGATGTCCCTTGAAATGAGGCTTTAGCTTGTCTTTTATAGTCTTCGCGTCATTAATTAGCTCCATTAATGATTTGATCAACGACTACAACGGCTGGAAACGGTCGCCGGAATGATTATCCATAATGCTCTTCGTCCGTTACGGCTGCTTGCTGTTAATGGCTTTGACTCCTGCATTAAATACTTAACAAACGTAACAGTCAAGGTTAAAGTTAGCTTTGGTCGAAGGTGAAATGATCTTACGCGATGGTCGTACGGGACGGGCGATGCTATGGTCGAGCGTCATGGGAGACGTACGACTTACCTTTTACGGGAGACGACGGATGTTTTCTGGGTTCTTGTCGAGACCTTATCTTAATACAAGATTTGGACTATAACGTGCGTCTTACCTGCTCTGGTCGTGGTCGTACGACGTGATTTTTTGCCCAAACAGTTTGCCCCCAAAATTTGAAAATTGAATGTCAATTTTAAGTTTTAAATTTTGCTTGTCGAACGCTTAGACTTGTGACCTGGGTTGAGGGATTTACCTGGTTGTCGTGGAACTGGACCGGTTCGCCTTTAACTGAACGAGAAGTTGAGAAGGGAACGAGGTCGTGACGTCATACTGACACACGATGATGCTTACTAGCTGTCGAGGACAGGTGTCGAAGATCCGGGCGGGCATGCGAGAGGACGGGGATGCGTGGCGATCATCCAGGGATTCGACTTGATGCGATCGTTTGTATAAATAAAGATCACGACGGATCTTTTCTTGCCATACTTTTGAAGTGTTTATTTGGGAAGAGATTTCGCCTTGATTCCTTTCCATTCTTCGTCCGAACTTACTCGAATCGTTGCAAATCTTCAAACCGCAGTTGAGAGCGTTTATATAAGACCTTGTTCTGTCATTTGATTCATAATTGTTGGGTCATCAAGATTTGAAGATGACCTCATGATCTCCTTTTATACTTTGAAAAACATTTTATACTTAGAGAAATTTTGGATGCATGGTTCTTTGTAATGGCTTGTACAAGATATCAAATGTTTGGTGAAGTCAAAGATCAACCAAAGTCAAGATTAAAGATTCTCTCATTGTGGAAGTGAAAGATCTTTTCTCAAACATACAAGTCATTGTTCACCGAAATTGTTCTCACAATTTCGGTGGTATCTCCACCGAAACTTCTCTCTATTTCGGCCAAGTCTCAAAGAAGCTTTTCCCAAAGATGATGTCATATATCTCAAAGATGATGTCACATATCTCAAAGATGTGTCACATATCCCAAATGACATTTCGGTGGGACCTCAAAGAAGCTTCAAAGATGTTTTCTCCAAAGATGTGTCACATATCCCAAGTTTCCATCGGTGGTGCTTTTCTTGAAAGAAAATTTGAGAAGCAAAAGAAGACAAAAGTGAGAGACATAATAAGACAAAATGAGAAGCAAATTCATTTTGTCATGGAAGAAATCTTACAACCTTTCTTCGGTGGTGCATTTGTTGAAAGAGATTTTGAGAAGCAAAAGAAGACAAAAATGAGAGACATAATAAGACAAAATGAGAAAGAAATTTGTTTTGTGACAAAACAAATTTGTCAAGATTTCTACCGAAGATATTTGTTTAAATTCGGTGGACTTGTTTGTCAAATGCTTTCTTTGAAGAAATATTTCAAGTCTCAAGAAACTTTGTCTTGGAAGACACATCAAGAAAGATCAGCTATTATGGGAAAATATCTATTGCCAGATAAAAGTGACCATCTGTCATTTTATCTATATTCAGCTAAAGTCTTCCTCAGCATGGTTTCCATACCTTATTTCAAGGAAAAGGTGATAGTGACAGATCAACTTTTCAGAAGTCAACAAATATGGTGATGACAAGTGTCCCAAGCATTTAATGCTTGGTACACCCATTATCACTATATAAAGAAGAAGAAGACTTCTTGCAAAGGAGACTTTTAGGTGATCTCTCTAAGTGCAGACGTTATACCTGGAATCCCTTGAATTTCTTGAAGACATCTATGTGTTCAAGATATTCTGTTCATCTCTCTCTTTAAACTTTACAGCTTTCTATCTTTGTGTTTTAGAAGTTATTTAGTTTTCAGTATTACTTTGTGAAGATTGTTAGAATAGATTTTATCTGTTCTTTTCCGCAACAGTCTTAAGTTTCTGTGTGTAATTCTTTTGAAAGATTTTCAATATAAAGAATTAAAATTGTGAAAATTTTGAGTATTGTATTCAACCCCCCCTTCTACAATACTTGTTATAGCCATCTGGGACTAACAAGTGGTATCAGAGCAGAAAGTTTAATTCCATAAACTTGATCTGCGATGGCTGCCTCCTCTTCCTCTACTGTTGAAAACTCTTTTCAAAATAACTTTTCTGAAAATGGCTCAATTTCAAAACCTCCTAAGTTCAATGCTAACAACTTCTCTTTGTGGAAAAGCCGCATGATGCTGTTCATGGAAGGAGTGGATACTAGATATCCAACCATTCTCCAAGAGGGACCCTTTATCCCCAGAGTTTGGGCTCGCTATGAAATGCAGAGGCCTGGTAAAGAAACCATGGAAAAAGATAATTCTGATGATTCGTCTGATGAAGAAAAATCTGCTGCTACTGGTCGTTACATTCTTAAAAATCCTAAGAAATACACTGATGAGGAAAAACGGCTTGTGTCTCTTGATTCTAAAGTTAGAACTATCATTGCTCTCTCTCTTCCTGATGAAGTGTACCACTCTCTGGTAAATCTCTCTACTGCCAAAGAGATGTGGTCCACTCTATGTGTTCTGTACGAAGGTACAGAGGAAGTTAAGAAGTGTAAAAAGATTGGTCTTATAAGAAAGTATGAACTCTTCACCTTTGAAAAAGGAGAATCTCTTCCTAGCTTCTATAACCGTTTCAACTCTCTTTTAAATGATCTTAAGTTGTTGGGCAGAGTCTATGATAATGAGGAAGTCTTGTGCAAGTTCATGGATTGTCTTCCAGATTTTTGGGAAAATATATGTACTTGCATCAAAACTACCAAGGACCTTGAGTTCATGCCCTTAACTGTTCTTTATGGAACTCTTTTCAACTATGAGCAGACGAAACTGCATAGGTTTACAAAGAACTCCTCTCTTGCTCTCCTAAGTGACTCTTCCAAAAAGACTAAGTGTATTCCAAAAATCTCCTACCCATCTGATTCTGACCATGATAGTCAAGAAGATCCAAATGATCATTCAGAGGAAAATCTCAGTGATGCTGAGGATGAATGTGAAGAAACTTCTGTTAATATTTTATCTGATAAAATGGCCATGTTGGATGGGTATTCTAAATCCAAATCTCATCTCTCTTCTCAAAAATCTAAGTTTGGTAGAAAATCCTCCTCTTCTCTTCCAAACACTCTTGTTTGGACAAATCTAATGAGGAATGTTTTAAGTGTGGTAAAAAGGGTCATTTTGCTTCTGAGTGTAAAAGTAGAAACCTTGAAAGACTTAGAAGTGCTTCCCACCGATTTTCCAAAAATTTCAGCCAATCTTCCTCTTCTGCAAATTTTGACCGGGCTGAAAGATACAAGGAGAAATACAAGAGAGAAAAGGAAAGAAATGAAAGACTTGTCAGAAGAGGAAAGAGTCTGCCTGCTAAAACTCATGATTTGGCAGATGAACCCACATCTGAAAGTGAATGACTCCTCAACTGCTCTTGTATCAGCTAAGTGCTTCTTCTACTCTTCACAGGTACATACTATGTGTTTTATCTATTTTTTATGAATTCTCTTATTTCAAACTCTTTTGCTATGTGTCCATAATTTCTGCCATCACATCTGAAAACATAAATTTTGGAAATTTTATTTGGCCAGTCTCTGGGTGTTATTTCTTTCTTAAAAAGAAATCCTCCAAAAATTTTTTCCAAAAATAACTTTATGACTTCTCATACCGATTTTCTTCTTAAATCTGTGAGTTTCAAAATGTCCAATTCAAAAGAAAGGATTTATGTACTCCCAATTTTTGAAATAGGAATTCTATGTGATGCACCCCCATTCTTTGTTATCTCTTCAAAATCTTTGAGCAAAAGTTAGGAAAAATGTCAAGTTTCTAAAAGGAACTCTCTTTATAGAAAATGCTATATCTGTGGTGATATTTCTCATTTTGCCAAAGACTTGTGAAATAAAGAATTATTCTGAGTGATATAAATTCTTTTCATTCTTTTTCTTCTAACCCAAAAGGACCCACCTTCAAAATGGGTACCTGGAAATTAAATTCTTTGTGATTGCAGATTTTGAGCTGGGCAGATGGATCTATGTGAACAAGTGAGAAAGTTGACAAAACCTTAGAATTCTTTACTCTCATGACATCATAAGCATGTTGATGTCATTCTCATGACATCACCATCTCCAATCTCTTAAAATTCCATTTCTTTTCTAAACCTCACCACCGAAATTTTCCTTAACCACCAAACCAAAACCATATCCCACCATACTTTACTTCCCATCATATGTTTTGCCTCCTCGATCGGTGGTACCCCTCAAATTCGGTGGAACCCTTCAAATTCGGTGGTGAAACCCTTCTAAATTCGGTACAATCCTTCAAACTCCTCAGTGGAATCCTCACACCGATCCACCACCGAGTCTACACCGACCCACACCGATTCCACACCGAATCTCCACCGATCCACCACCTCAAATCCCTCCACCGCTCCACCACCTCAAATCCCTCCACCAATCCACCCACTACAAACTCTTCTACAGATGTCACCCCAAATCCTCAAACTCAATCTTTTTGGGTCATCAAAATTGGAAGATGAAATTCCAATCTTTTCTTCACTTTGAAGATTTTCTCCATAATGTCTTAGAAGTTTTACTACTGATTTTCCACCGAAAATCCTACCGAAAATAGCCAATTTTCGGTGGATTCTCCTTCATTTTCGGTGGAAAAGCAAAAAAAAAAAAAAAAAAATCCTACCGATTTTCCACCGAAAATCCTACCGAAAATAGCCTATTTTCGGTGGATTTTCCTCAATTTTCGGTGGAAAGGTAAAAAAAAAAATCCTACCTATTTTCCACCGAAAATCCTACCGAAAATAGTCTATTTTCGGTGGATTCCTCAATTTTCGGTGGAAAGGTAAAAAAAAAAAAAAAAAAAAGTCTTGGTTCTGGCCGATCTTTTCATTTTCTCTTGGTGTTTTTCCTACGTCGGCCGCTGAGGGGGAGAATTCAACTGAGGGGGAGCAACATAAACCCTCAGTACTCATATACAGCGACCAACTTGAAAAAATGAGGAAATCGACGGACCGGTCAAGGGGGAGCACTTCAGTCCGGGCGGATCTAACTGAGGGGGAGAAACACAAAGACCGACTGATCTAACTGAGGGGGAGCAAAACAAAGACAAAGGATGCTGATGCTAAACATGAAAAGATGCCAAGATGCAACAGTTGGGCAGAAGTATCCTAAGGCTGCTGATCAAAATGAAGAATCCTCAAGCCAGACACAAGTTTCAACTCGCCCCTCCAAAGATGCAAGTAATATTCATTCTGTTTATACTGTTTATACTTCTTTCCTTTTCCTTTCGATTATTTGTACAACTATACCTTTTTATTTTTTCTTATATGTAAATATCATATATACACACACACACACAAAAAAAAATGGACTGTGTGAAAAAGAACCCAAAAGAGTAAAGAAGGGTCAACTTGCATTATTCATTGTCTTACTCATGTTTTTCTAAGTATGGATGTCATCATCAAATAGGGGGAGATTGTTGGGTCATCAAGATTTGAAGATGACCTCATGATCTCCTTTTATACTTTGAAAAACATTTTATACTTAGAGAAATTTTGGATGCATGGTTCTTTGTAATGGCTTGTACAAGATATCAAATGTTTGGTGAAGTCAAAGATCAACCAAAGTCAAGATTAAAGATTCTCTCATTGTGGAAGTGAAAGATCTTTTCTCAAACATACAAGTCATTGTTCACCGAAATTGTTCTCACAATTTCGGTGGTATCTCCACCGAAACTTCTCTCTATTTCGGCCAAGTCTCAAAGAAGCTTTTCCCAAAGATGATGTCATATATCTCAAAGATGATGTCACATATCTCAAAGATGTGTCACATATCCCAAATGACATTTCGGTGGGACCTCAAAGAAGCTTCAAAGATGTTTTCTCCAAAGATGTGTCACATATCCCAAGTTTCCATCGGTGGTGCTTTTCTTGAAAGAAAATTTGAGAAGCAAAAGAAGACAAAAGTGAGAGACATAATAAGACAAAATGAGAAGCAAATTCATTTTGTCATGGAAGAAATCTTACAACCTTTCTTCGGTGGTGCATTTGTTGAAAGAGATTTTGAGAAGCAAAAGAAGACAAAAATGAGAGACATAATAAGACAAAATGAGAAAGAAATTTGTTTTGTGACAAAACAAATTTGTCAAGATTTCTACCGAAGATATTTGTTTAAATTCGGTGGACTTGTTTGTCAAATGCTTTCTTTGAAGAAATATTTCAAGTCTCAAGAAACTTTGTCTTGGAAGACACATCAAGAAAGATCAGCTATTATGGGAAAATATCTATTGCCAGATAAAAGTGACCATCTGTCATTTTATCTATATTCAGCTAAAGTCTTCCTCAGCATGGTTTCCATACCTTATTTCAAGGAAAAGGTGATAGTGACAGATCAACTTTTCAGAAGTCAACAAATATGGTGATGACAAGTGTCCCAAGCATTTAATGCTTGGTACACCCATTATCACTATATAAAGAAGAAGAAGACTTCTTGCAAAGGAGACTTTTGGGTGATCTCTCTAAGTGCAGACGTTATACCTGGAATCCCTTGAATTTCTTGAAGACATCTATGTGTTCAAGATATTCTGTTCATCTCTCTCTTTAAACTTTACAGCTTTCTATCTTTGTGTTTTAGAAGTTATTTAGTTTTCAGTATTACTTTGTGAAGATTGTTAGAATAGATTTTATCTGTTCTTTTCCGCAACAGTCTTAAGTTTCTGTGTGTAATTCTTTTGAAAGATTTTCAATATAAAGAATTAAAATTGTGAAAATTTTGAGTATTGTATTCAACCCCCCCTTCTACAATACTTGTTATAGCCATCTGGGACTAACAATAATGTCGACGGAGCCTGCTAGTCTTATCATGAATCACATAGACTTAGATGATTTTAGGAATTTAGCAAAAATTCCTGCAAATGTAGAGTTGCGGTGTCCGGGGATTGTTCGTTCTAAGGATTGCCCTGAGGGATATCTCGTTTTGTACGAGTATCCTTTTAAGATAGGGTTTCAATGGCCATTTTCTGGTCTAGCCAAGTCGTTCATGCAGGATTTCGATGTGTCGCCGGGACAATTGATGCCCCAACTTTGGCGAGTTTTGCTGGTTATTGAGCGAGCGTCCGCGAAATGGGAGTCTCCTATGATCATGAATGATTTCTTGGCGGCGTACCAAGTTAAAAAGGATAAGAACCGGCGTTATAGTCCTTATTCCAAGTTCAAGGGTGATCGTGCCTTGGTTTTGGGAACTGGTGTCAATGATCAAGGGTGGAAGTCGAGGTATGTATTTGTTCTTACCGAGTCATTGGATTCCAGCAGCAATTGGATGCGGTCAGACTGGAATAAGACAGGTATACTTTGTTGCTTCTGAGTTTCATTTATTTTTGTGACTTTTACTTATCATTCTCCTGCTGTTGCCTTCAGAGATTCGGTTCGACGAAGTGAAGCCGAATGTGGATTCCCAGGCTAAGATTAACAAGTTCTTAAGTCTTAGCGTTGACGACCGGTCTTTCGTTACGTGGCAATCGGCGGTCGAGGACGAGGACGTGATAGAAGGTTCTGAAGAAGAAGATGAGGGAGATGAGGACGTTCAGGAAGAGGCGACTGGTGAGCACACCGTAGTCTTTATTTTATTTTGTCTGTCTGACGCTTCATGTATTTCCTGATCAGTGCCAACCGAGATGAAATCGGTTTCTAGGGCGAGAGGAAAGCAGGTTATGCACGCCCTTCGGGGTGAAAATGCTTCGACAGCTGGGTCGAGCCAGAAGAGAACCAAGAGGACAGTCCTGAGGGAACCGTTGTCGAGGGTTGATAACTCACCGGGAGTTGTTCTGCCTAAGAAGGCGAGGGCGTCATCTAGTCGTCCTGGCGTGATGGACGCGACACCAGCAAGTTCTGCGCTTCCGGCGACGGTGACGAAACGGGTGTCTCAAGTGTCGATCCCGATGTCTGCCGACTGGGGCGAGGGATCATCGGCCGAAGTTATGACGGTCAATTTTACATTGCCGTCTAACTTTATGACGGATGGTGTCCTAGACGGGACGGCGTCGTTCCCTCATCTGGGGAAGTATTTGCTCCCGTCTTTCGGGGAGCGTTTTCGTGGAGTTCCGGCCGGAGAGATTGGATCTCAAGTTGCCAATCTGGCGTTTACGGTGAGTGTCAATTTTTCATGACTTGTCTCATTCGTTTAGTCGTCTAATATTTTCTTGTGTTATTTTTCAGACGTTCCAGTCGTCTTTGGCATTGCACGCTGGGATGTCGAAAGTTGAAGGGTTGATGGCGTCTGCCCTTGAAAGAGAAGCTGCGGCATTGGAGAGAGAGAAGGCGGCTTTAGATAGGGAGAGGATTGCCTTGGCGCGTGCTGACGAGCTAGCCATCCAGCTTTTCGATGCTCAGTATGAACTGCAGGAGATTCGTGCAGGAGGGGTGGTAGATGAAGGCCCTCAGGTCGGGACTTCGAGCAGGGATACGACCGATGCTCCCCCTGTCGTCTAGAATTTTTTCTTTCTTTGTTGTTTTTATCACTTGGCCTATCGGGGGTTGAGTATGTATATGATGGTTTACTCAACGAATATATCTTTTGCTTTGAATCTTATGCTTTATTCAAATCATATTTGTTGTGAATTTGATCATAAAATACATATGAAATCATGCGACTAAGGCATTCATTGTAATACGATGATAAGAACGTAAAACAAATATAAAAACACGCGATTAAAGCATCCATTCAGGGTATAAAAGCTAAGAAACTTAGATGTAAGTTATTTTAGGCTTTGTGATTGTACGACCAGATCGTACAGTGAGTTTGTGTCGTATGCCTCTGTGGAGGGATGGTCAGGAAAGAAAATCCTGATATCGTGCGATTCTGCGAATTTAAAGTCATCTAGTAGACTTAATGCTTATTGTCGTGCGATTCTGCGATTAAACGATGTCGGGGTTTGGTCGTTGGCTAGCCAACGACCCTCCGATGCTTAAGTCAGTAAACGTTTTGTGAGAAAAAATCGTATGAAAAAGAGTTAGAGAACGTACCATTTCAGACTCTCTCTATCTGCCCCCTGTCATTTATTACCTTCTTCTTTTTGGCAAGAAAAGATAGGTTTTAAATGACAGCACGACACGGCGATCCTGTGAAATATTGTCCTGCGGTCGACTATGTTGTCGTGCGACCGGGCACCATAGTAGACTTATCTCTGTGAAAAAGATATTAATTTAGGGATAGAGGAACGAACCTGTCGAGAGCCTGATCTTGTGACTTTGGTTTATTTTCGCGGCTTTAAGGTAGACTTGTAGCACTCACGAGCGACTTTTGGCTCACTCTTAATCTCCTGGATTCCCCATGGCGTCGGGAATTTCAACATTTGATGATACGTCGAAGGAACAACTTTCATATCATGGATCCATGGTCGACCTAAGATGATGTTATAGGCCGACGCACAATCGATGACACTGAACTTGGTCTGCTTGTTGACTCCTCCGGCGTAGACGAGCAAGATTATCTCTCCAAAGGTGCTTGTCGCTTCTCCATTGAAACCGACCAAAGTCGTCGAACGTCGGGTGATTTCCGAGCGATCGATTCCCATGGCTTTTATGGTGTTGATAAAAATGACATTTGCTGAGCTGCCCCCGTCGACCAAGACTCGACGCGTTAGGCAGTTACCGACTGTGAGCTGAATGATTAACACGTCACGATGCTTCTGATACGAGTCGCCAAGGTCGACGTGGTCGAACACAATCTTCATGGCTTCTAGCTCCAAATCTCATTTGGGTCTAGACGAGCGAGGGATAGGCCGATCGTCGGGTTCCTGACTGGCGTGACGCTTGGCCGCGAAATACGTCAGACCACATACGTCTGAACCACCGGTGATGCAATTGACGACTTTCGCGTGCTCGGGGGTCGACGGTCGATGGCCATTAGCTGGAACAGCGACACCGTCGATGATGTCCTTGAGGTTTCCTTTCGGGAAATGATATGCTAGTTCTTTCTTCAATGCGATACAGTCGTCTGTCGCATGACCATGATCGGCATGGAAGTCGCACCACTTTGATTTGTCTTTCTTAGCATTGTCCAGGTCGAACTTCTTTGGCCATCGGATGGTAGCTTGGGTACCTTTCAGAGCTTCGACTAATTCCTTAGCAGATCCTTTGAATCCGTAAGATGATATCTTGGGGTACTGAGTGAACTTAGTCGCGGTCTTGGCCTCTGCTTTCGTCTTGAAACGAACATTTGAAATTTGGCGCGTTGGCTCTATTCTGGAGACAGCCTTTGTCTTGAACTCTGGCTTTCTGACGCCTAACGACTTCTTGTCGTCAGTGTGCTTGCGACGAAAGGCGGCATCATCTTCTACTCTCATATATGCTAAGGTTCGAGCTCGGACGTCTTCGAAATTCTCCGGGGGATATTTGGTCAGGTCGGTGTATAGACCCGAACTATCGTCCAGACCGCGCTTATAAGCTTCGATCGCGGTTTTTACGTCGCAATTGCGGATGTTGATCATTTCGGCATTGAATCTGTTGAAATAACTTCGAATAGACTCATTGGTCTTCTGCACGACATAGTATAGGTCACTAGTCTGCTTTTCCATCTTACGACTGCTGGCGAATTGTCGGGAGAATTGGTTGACCAATTCGGCGAACGACCCGATAGATTTGGGTTTGAGATTGATCAACCACTGGAAAGCTGGACCAATGAGAGTCGCCCCGAAACTCATGCACATGCATACTTCCTGGTACATGTGTGGAATCGAGATTGTCCACATGAGCTGCTTATACTGCGCGACATGCTCGATTGGATCGGTCACACCCGAATACTTGGGAGTGAAGGCATGAATGTTATACTTCTTTGGGACCTCGACGGTGGCGATCTCGTCGATGAAGGGCGACGCCTGATACCCCGAGCGAGGCTCGACGTCGACAGGCACGGCTGCCCCAGGCAACTTGGCGAGCAAGGACAGGACGCGCTCATTTTGGTCTTCTAACATCTTCAAACGCTGGGCGACGGGATCGTTAAGATCAGGATTTGCCCTCGAGGGATTGGTCCCTGGACTAGTGCCATTACCATGCGATGAATCATTGGCGCCCCCGTTGAACGGGACGAAATATGGCTGCGACCCATAGTGGAATTGCTGCGGTCCATTCTGAAACGGCTGCGATCCTTGCTGAAAAGGCTGCGATCCACCGTGGAGTGGCTGAAATTCACCTTGAGGTCCATTCTGTAATGGCTGCTGAAATGGTTGCGACCCCTGCTGGAAAGGCTACGACCCTTGTAATGGCTGAGACCCATTATTCACGGGTGGTGGCCTTATGTACTGAGGAGGAACTGTCCCAAACTGAGGATTTGGGTTGAACGGCCCTGGCTGTTGATTCTGCATGAACGGGCCTGGATGCTGATTTTGCGCGGATGAACCTGGATTCGTGACAAATGGTCTAGGGCCATTCTGGTCGAACGATCTTGGAATTGGGTTCTGCACGAACGGCCTAGGACCATTTTGAGGCCCAAGAGGATTTCTTAGCCGCGCGATCTCCTCAGCTGCTCTGCGATTCTGCTCTGCCATTGCATTGAGCTGATTCCTAGCGACTTCGAGCTCCTGATACATCTGAGCAACAGCTTGCTGTGGATTTCCAGGGGTTGCCATTGTTCCTGTAATAGAGAGCAGAAAAAACTCCAAGAAACTGTTAGTAGGGTGCACGTTCGTCGAGGATTTTCTCTAGATGAGGTCCCACGGATGGCGCCAAACTGTTAATGCCAAAAATCGCACCAAAGGGACAACTTAAGGTCGATGTGGACTTAATCAACTAAAGAAAGGATCTTTCGACGAGACGTGCAATGAGGGAAAAAATAAACGAGACAAAGGATTTGATGACGCAGGAAAAACCTCAATCGAGGAAAAAACCTGCGGACGACAAGGGGTGTCGTCGCTGCACTATGGTCGCCAATCAGGGGCGACGTCCTTGGTACTGGCGTTGGTCGTACGATGATTACAATACAAATGAAGGAAATACTTCGAAATGTAAAGTACAAGTGTTTGAATGCAAAAACAGGTGTTTGTCGTGTGTGAGTACAAAGTGTAATCAACTGTTGGTCGAAAGTTGATGCCGTGCATCGAGAGCGATACTTGAGCTTTCCTCCGAGTGTTCTTGGGTTCGCTGTAAGGTTCTGGCTTTCAGTGCTTGATCTCCAGAGTTTGAATGTTCTTTGCTATGAGTTTGGATGATTTTCTCTGCTGTTTGGTGATGTTCGCTGATGTATATCCGGTGTTAACTGATGTCCCTTGAAATGAGGCTTTAGCTTGTCTTTTATAGTCTTCGCATCATTAATTAGCTCCATTAATGATTTGATCAACGGCTACAACGGCTGGAAACGGTCGCCGGAGTGATTATCCATAATGCTCTTCGTCCGTTACGGCTGCTTGCTGTTAATGGCTTTGACTCCTGCATTAAATACTTAACAAACGTAACAGTCAAGGTTAACGTTAGCTTTGGTCGAAAGTGCAATGATCTTACGCGATGGTCGTACGGGACGGGCGATGCTATGGTCGAGCGTCATGGGAGACGTACGACTTACCTTTTACGGGAGACGACAGATGTTTTCTGAGTTCTTGTCAAGACCTTATCTTAATACAAGATTTGGACTATAACGTGCGTCTTACGACGTGATTTTTTACCCAAACAGTGTTCGCCCTAAAGAGTTGGCGACACTACTTATATGGAGTGAAATGTCAGATTTACACCGACCACAAAAGTCTGAAGCATCTGTTTGATCAGAAAGAACTAAATATGAGACAGAGGAGATGGATGGAGCTGTTGAATGACTATGACTGCGAGATTCTTTACCACCCGGGTAAAGCTAATGTGGTGGCCGACGTGTTGAGTCGGAAAGAGCGAGGAGAACAGACCAAAGTAGTGGGCTTCAGAGTTGAGGCAACCTCGAACTTTCTTGAAGAAATTAAGAGGTTACAGGAGGAAGCGTTACTAGAAGAAAACGTGAAGAGCGAAAGAGTTGTCGGAGTTTCATCATTGTTCGAAGTCAACAGTGGTGGTTTGAAGTGTATGAAAGACCGGGTGTGGGTTCCCAAGTTGGGCAACTTGAGAGTAAGCATCTTAGAAGAAGCGCATAAGTCGCGGTATTCCATGCACCCGAGAACGAATAAGATGTATCGAGACTTGAGGCAGTTTTACTGGTGGCCAGGGATGAAGAAGGATATCACTCACCATGTGGAGCGATGCGTGACATGTTTGAAGGTCATGGCAGAACATCAGCGACCATACGGGGAACTTCAGTTTACAGTAATACCAGTGTGGAAATGGGTGATAAAGCCACTTTTTGGCGTTATTTTCGGTCCTGAAACCAATGAGATTGGCTTGTATTTAAGCAAAGAGGCGGAACTTTATGGTTTATCTAGTGGAATGTACAACCTTCTGTGTTAACGAGTGGTGTAAGATGTTTTGTTTCCTTATTAGTTAGACGAGATGCAACAAACCTAAGTTTCACTTAGGTTTGGGGTGCCTCAGCTTTCAACATCTACACACTCACTTTTAATCCTGTGCAAACCTCGGTTTCACCGAGGTTTGGGGTTGGCGTTATTTGACAAACCTAGGCCACGGCCTAGGTTTGGGGTGCCCATATTGAAAGTATTTAGGCTAGCTCTTTGATGTTCCTTGTTATTATTTTGTCTTGCGTGTCTGATAACTGCCATAACTGCACAACGATACATGTCTCATTTTGTATCGCCTACACCGACACTTACACATGGGGACAATGTGTGGGTAAGGTTTGGGGTTGCCCAATCGGGCCCACGTGTATGCACGTAGACTTCCTGCACTTCTGAGTGCCTAGATCATATGAGCTAAATTTTTTGTTTTGAATGATTGAGACCGACCATTGTGGGAAGAATCTTGTGATAGTGACGTGACCATCAGGGAAGGACCGGGAAAGGACATGACTAGGGACATCAGTGGAGACCACCCAATAGCGAGTTTTGAGCCTAAAAGACGTTTTTCATTTCGAGGGATTTAAACACTTAATTCATATACACTTTTTCGAATTCCTTGTCGTGATTATAGAACGATCTCGCTATAATATTGCATTGAGTAGCAAATACGGCCACCTTTACCAATATTCCCTGTCTTGCTACTTAATTCCTTTCTGAGATCGACCTTTTGGACATTTGTGCGTCTTTCATTAGAGTTGTCATGTAATCTTTCGAGTATTCTTGTACATAACTTCCTATACATGACAACATGTGCGACAACCTAGGCTCGAGCGAAATGAGAGTATTCCGTGAGGTAGGGTCGAGGAGAAATGTTTTCCCTAGTATGTTTGGACCTAGTACAACCTTAATGTAATCGGAGCTGTCACGAGTTCAACTCACAATGGAAGGCCATAAATCAAACAGAATAAGGATGAGGCGAGAGTGAGAGTGAGATAGGCATTCACGGGTATGGGAATTCACTAGTGCATTACGAGGTACCGATTGAGAGTTGTGCAGTTATTATTTCACTGATATATGCTTTTATTCTATTTTATCGCTAATTTGCCTGGGGGCAAGCAACGCTCGGTTTGGGGTTGTTGATAACGCCACTTTTTAGCGTTATTTTCGGTCCTGAAACCAATGAGATTGGCTTGTATTTAAGCAAAGAGGTGGAACTTTATGGTTTATCTAGTGGAATGTACAGGTAATCTAGAAGACGACAATCATCGAGAAAAGAAGCTAAAAAGAGTCCAAACGAGAGCCAAAACGAAGCCAACGGAAGCCCAAGATCCAAACCCAAGACCCGTGCCCGAACCAGGACCCGAACCTGACCCGGTGCACATCAGGGGACACGCGCGGTTTGTCCCGCGGTTTGCAAGTGGCGGGACAAGTGGCGTAAGTCTCTGTTTCAGCCCTATAATTTGGTATTTTCCGGATTTTAGGTCATACCTCGCACACGACGAACGGGAGCAGCTTAGGGGCGATTTCTGGAGCTTTTCCAGAGCTTTTGGAGCCACGATAGAGGATCAATCGAGGGCACGTCCACCACGGAAAGTATATTCGAGCACGAGAGAAGGGAGTCCACCGTTACACTCGTCACATTCATTATCATTATGTTTGCACACGTTTTTCCATCTTCTTTCTTTATGTTTGAATCCACCACCAACATGAACTAAATTATAGATGTTGGGGGTTGGAATGAATTTGATTTAGCATATGAACATATGATTTGAATTCTTTTATCAGTTTTCCTATTTTAATGAAGCATGTGATTTAGTTTTTAATGCTTTTGAGAATTTGGCCAATTTACATTTGATTTGTTGTGAACAATTAAGTTCGAGAGAATTAATTGTTAATCTAGAACTAGAAATTGCATGCCTAAGGTTAGAAATTTGGATAGAGATATCAAATTAAACCTTAGTCTCATTAAATCCTGTTTCTAATGTGTTTTGAGTTCCATGAGTTGAGATCGAGAGATAAAACTTATGTTTCCAAAATAAAACCCGTTGTTGCTTGAGAAAGAACAACGGTGATTTTAAGATTGGGTATTCATTAAGGGGAATAACTGGTAACTGTTTCGAGTCAAGTGTTTGTATGTGAAAGTCTTAGGATTTCCAACCCTCAACTGTTTTCTCTATCTGAAGTTTCTTAAGCTGTTTACTGTTTTGTGTTTGATTTATTTTGCTTGCAATTAATTAGTTTAGTACCAACCACTCAAAATTACGACGTTCAGTTAATAGAGTTTATAGTAATTGTGATACTTAGTTCCTAGTTCCCTGTGTTCGATACTCGTACTTTCTAGTACTATTACTTGATTGCGACCCGTACACTTGCGATAAGATTTAGGGGGGTGTGAACCCGCCTATCAAGTTTTTGGCGCCGTTGCCGGGGAACTAGTTGCAACTGATAGCACTACCAGCTATAAGCGCTATTACATTGAACATTTTTTTAAATTTTATTTCATCACTTCAGTTTTTGGATTGCTAATTTGGTTACTTTCTGTTTCAGGTACTAATTGGTTTATGCCAAGGAAAACCCGAGGGGAAGGAATCGAACCACTCGATCCGGAAATCGAAAGAACCGCCCGTCGATTACTCAAGGAATCAAAAGTTAAAAGGCAATTGAAGATGGGCGACGAAGCACCTCCAGCGAGACGTCCTATGCGGTCGTTTGCCGACCCGAACGTGGCAGCCGCACGTATAGGAGTCCAAGCACCCACCACTGCGGCGAATCAATTCGAGATCAAGCCAAGTACCATCGTAATGGTACAACAGAACCAGTTTGGGGGAGCACCGACTGAAGATCCCCATGCACATCTTCGTGCATTTGAACGGATCTGCAACACGTTCAAGATTAATGGGATGGAGGAGAACGCGATCAAGCTAAGACTCTTCAGTTTTTCCCTAAAGGGTAGAGCTGAAATTTGGATAAAGGGCCTACCATCAGATCTTATCACTACATGGGCAGACCTAAAAGCTGCATTCCTCCAGAAATTCTTCCCACCGGGAAGAACCGCTCAACTGATGGCCGACATTACTCACTTCGCGCAATGGGACAAAGAGACTTTATATGAGGCGTGGGAAAGGTATAAAGACATGTTGAAGAAGTGCCCTCATCATGGGTTACACGGCTGGGTGATTATCCAAACTTTCTTTGGAGGACTGCACCCGCAGTTCAAGAATGAAATCACTGCTGCAGCGGGTGGAGCTCTCATGAACAAAACGTATGAAGAAGCCGTCGACTTGATCGAGAACCTAGCCGAGCATAGCTATGCTACTCCACGATCTTCCATCAAATGGGTAGCGAGTGTTCAAGAGAATGACGAGCTGAAGGTAATCAAAGCTCAACTAGCTGCGATCACGAACCATTTGAAGGGAGGTAGCCCGGAAGAACCCGAACAAGTTCAATTTTTACAAAACCGGAACAACCAGCCGAGGAACGACCCTTTCTCTAATACCTATAATGAGGGGTGGAAGAAACACCCTAACTTCTCATGGAGTCAACCCGGTAAACCACCACAAGGTAATAACTCCAACTTTTCTAATTATTCTAATGCTAACAATGTTTACCGTCCTCCGGGTTTCAACCAAAGGAATTTCAATGAGGGACAATCTGGGGAGAAGAAACCGGTGTTGGAGGATATGATGATGAAGTTTATGGCAAAAATGGATGGCATGGTTGGAGAGCTAGCAAGCACGGTTAACACGGTCAAAGCGGCGACTGATCAGAACACGGCATCCATAAAGCTCCTTGAAAGGCAAGTGGGGCAAATTTCTGAAGCCCTACAAAACCGAGCTCCCGGAACATTCCCGAGCATGACTGAAAGGAAACCAAGAGAAGAATGCAATGCCATTTATCTGAGAAGTGGCAAGGAGCTGATCAAGGAGCCTGCACGATAACCGTCATCAAAAGATACCAATCCCGAAGAGCAAGACATCGAGATCATAAAAGTGAATGAGTTGGGGGCCAAGAAAGATATAGTGATTGAAGAGGCCAAGAAGAGTGAAGAGAAGAAGAGGCAACCACCAGTCAAACCGTTCGTACCACCACTACCATTTCCGAACCGGGTGAAAGCACATAAAGATGAGGAACAGTTCAAGAAATTCCTCGACATCTTCAAGAAGCTTCACATCAATATCCCTTTCGCAGAAGCGCTTACCCAAATGCCAACGTATCTCAAGTTCATGAAAGAGATCGTATCAAAGAAGAGGGCAATCGAACACCAGTCCACGATTGCACTTACTGAGGAGTGCAGCGCGATTATTCAGAACAAGCTTCCCCCGAAGCTTAAGGATCCAGGGAGTTTTTCGATCCCTATTCAAATTGGGAATCTTTTCTTTGATAAAGTGTTGTGTGATTTAGGAGCTAGTATTAACTTAATGCCTTTATCTATTTTCAGGAAACTCGGATTGGGGGAAGTGAAGCCGACATACATGACCCTTAAGCTCGCGGACAGATCGATAATATATCCATATGGAGTGGTAGAGGACGTGTTAATCAAAGTTGACAAGTTCTACTTTCCGGTGGACTTCGTGGTGATAGACATAGATGAAGATGAAGAAGTCCCGCTGATATTGGGAAGATCCTTTCTAGCCACGAGCAGAGCACTGATCGACATGGAAGAAGGTGAGATGACGCTAAGGGTCGGTGGTGAAAAGGCAGTATTCAAGATGTTCGAGAAGGTACGAGGTCAAGCTGAAGAGGAGCCGGGCAATCATGAAAAGCCGAAGGAGTGATCGGAAGGAAGGTCGAGCCACGACCGAAACCACGGCGCTGGGTGGGAGGCAACCCACCGAGGTTTGCGTTTTCTTTTACTATTTTTGTTTTTGAGTGTTTTTATTTACAAAAAAATATTTAACTTTTTAGAACAGAGACATACGCGACTTCCTGCGCGGTTTGCAAACCGCGTGGAAAGTCGCGGGTATCTCTGTTGGGTTTCGTGCAGTTTTCGTTCCGTTCTTGTTTTTTGTGTTTCTTTTCGTTTTTTTCGTCTGTTGCTCTGATTTCTTTTGTGTGTGCATTCTCCCTCCACCTTCTCCGATGTCTCTCGAACTGGTCGCTCAAATTTTTTAAGAGAATCTTCCCCATCCGGGCAAACATGTATGTTCTAACCTTCTGTGTTAACGGGTGGTGTAAGATGTTTTGTTTCCTTATTAGTTAGACGAGATGCAACAAACCTAAGTTTCACTTAGGTTTGGGGTGCCTCAGCTTTCAACATCTACACACTCACTTTTAATCCTGTGCAAACCTCGGTTTCACCGAGATTTGGGGTTGGCGTTATTTGACAAACCTAGGCCACGGCCTAGGTTTGGGGTGCCCATATTGAAAGTATTTAGGCTAGCTCTTTGATGTTCCTTGTTATTATTTTGTCTTGCCTGTCTGATAACTGCCATAACTGCACAACGATACGTGTCTCATTTTGTATCGCCTACACCGACACTTACACATTGGGGACAATGTGTGGGTAAGATTTGGGGTTGCCCAATCGGGCCCACGTGTATACACGTAGACTTCCTGCACTTTTGAGTGCCTAGATCATATGAGCTAAATTTTTTGTTTTGAATGATTGAGACCGACCATTGTGGGAAGAATCTTGTGATAGTGACGTGACCATCAGGGAAGGACCGGGAAAGGACATGACTAGGGACATTATTGGAGACCACCCAATAGCGAGTTTTGAGCCTAAAAGACGTTTTTCATTTCGAGGGATTTAAACACTTAATTCATATACACTTTTTCGAATTCCTTGTCGTGATTATAGAATGATCTCGCTATAATATTGCATTGAGTAGCAAATACGACCACCTTTACCAATATTCCCTGTCTTGCTACTTAATTCCTTTCTGAGATCGACCTTTTGGACATTTGTGCGTCTTTCATTAGAGTTGTCATGTAATCTTTCGAGTATTCTTGTACATAACTTCCTATACATGACAACATGTGCGACAACCTAGGCTCGAGCGAAATGAGAGTATTCCGTGAGGTAGGGTCGAGGCGAAATGTTTTCCCTAGTATGTTTGGACCTAGTACAACCTTAATGTAATTGGAGCTGTCACGAGTTCAACTCACAATGGAAGGCCATAGATCAAACAGAATAAGGATGAGGCGAGAGTGAGAGTGAGATAGGCATTCACGGGTATGGGAATTCACCAGTGCATTACGTGGTACCGATTGAGAGTTGTGCAGTTATTATTTCACTGATATATGCTTTTATTCTATTTTATCGCTAATTTGCTTGGGGACAAGCAACGCTCGGTTTGGGGTTGTTGATAACGCTACTTTTTGGCGTTATTTTCGGTCTTGAAACCAATGAGATTGGCTTGTATTTAAGCAAAGAGGCGGAACTTTATGGTTTATCTAGTGGAATGTACAGGTAATCTAGAAGACGGCAATCATTGAGAAAAGAAGCTAAAAAGAGTCCAAACGAGAGCCAAAACGAAGCCAACGGAAGCCCAAGATCCAAACCCAAGACCCGTGCCCGAACCTGACCCGGTGCACATCAGGGGACACGCGCGGTTTGTCCCGCGGTTTGCAAGTGGCGGGACAAGTGGCGTAAGTCTCTGTTTCAGACCTATAATTTGGTATTTTCCGGATTTTAGGTCATATCTCGCACACGACGAACGGGAGCAGCTTAGAGGCGATTTCTGGAGCTTTTCCAGAGCTTTTAGAGCCACGATAGAGGATCAATCGAGGACACGTCCACAACGGAAAGTAGATTCGAGCACGAGAGAAGGGAGTCCACCATTACACTCGTCACATTCATTATCATTATGTTTGCACACGTTTTTCCATCTTCTTTCTTTATATTTGAATCCACCACCAACATGAACTAAATTCTAGATGTTGGGGGTTGTAATGAATTTGATTTAGCATATGAACAGATGATTTGAATTCTTTTATCAGTTTTCCTATTTTAATGAAGCATGTGATTTAGTTTTTAATGCTTTTGTGAATTTGGCCAATTTACATTTGATTTGTTGTGAACAATTAAGTTCGAGAGAATTAATTGTTAATCTAGAACTAGAAATTGCATGCCTAAGGTTAGAAATTTGGATAGAGATATCAAATTAAACTTTAGTCTCATTAAATCTTGTTTATAATGTGTTTTGAGTTCCATGAGTTGAGATCGAGAGATAAAACTTGTGTTTCCAAAATAAAACCCGTTGTTGCTTGAGAAAGAACAACGGTGATTTTAAGATTGGGTATTCATTAAGGGGAATAACTGGTAACTGTTTCGAGTCAAGTGTTTGTATGTGAAAGTCTTAGGATTTCCAACCCTCAACTGTTTTCTCTATCTGAAGTTTCTTAAGCTGTTTACTGTTTTGTGTTTGATTTATTTTGCTTGCAATTAATTAGTTTAGTACCAACCACTCAAAATTGCGACGTTCAGTTAATAGAGTTTATAGTAATTGTGATACTTAGTTCCTAGTTTCCTGTGTTCGATACTCGTACTTTCTAGTACTATTACTTGATTTCGACCCGTACACTTGCGGTAAGATTTAGGGGGGTGTGAACCCGCCTATCAATGGGATAATATCACCATGGATTTCGTTACAAAGTTACCGAGAACTCCGAAAGGTAACGATGCAATCTGGGTGATTGTGGATATTCTCACCAAGTCCGCGCACTTCTTACTTATTAAGGAGTCGGATTCGTTAGAGAAATTAGCCCGATTGTATGTTAATGAGATAGTGTATAGGCACGGGGTGCCGCGATCCATCTTGTCTGATCGTGATAGCCGGTTCACGTCAGCATTTTGGAGGAGTCTACAACGAGAGTTAGGTTCGCAACTGAAGCTAAGCACGGCCTATCATCCTCAAACGGATGGTCAGAGTGAGAGAACTATTCAGACGCTAGAAGATATGCTTCGGGCGTGCGTTCTCGATTTCAAAGGCTCATGGGAAGTACACTTACCTTTGATAGAATTCTCGTATAATAATAGTTACCATGTGAGCATCCAAGCGGCGCCATTCGAAGCATTGTACGGACGGAAGTGTCGTACGCCGTTGTGTTGGAACGAGGTAGGATAAAGACAGTTGGCAGGTCCAGAAATTGTATAATTGACGACAAATAAGATTGAAATAATCCGTGAACGGATGAGGACCGCGCAAGATCGTCAGAGGAAGTATGCGAACAGAAGAAGGAAGCCTATTGAATTTCAAGTAGGCGACAAAGTAATGTTAAAGGTCTCACCATGGAAAGGGATAGTGCGTTTCAGGAAGAAAGGAAAGTTAAGGCCGAGATACGTAGGACCTTTTGTTATCACTGAGCGAGTTGGCGCGGTAGCTTACAAGCTAGACTTGCCAGAAGAGTTAAGAAGGATTCATCCGACATTTCATGTGTCAAACCTGAAGAAATGTTTGGTCGAGACCGATGTGGCTATTCCGTTAGAAGATGTCAGCATTGACGAAAAATTGATGTATGAAGAGGAGCCGATGGAAATCGTAGACAGTAAAGTACGAAAGACGGGGAACAAAGAAGTTCGTTTAGTGAAGGTTCAGTGGAGGTATCATAAGGGACGAGAGGCAACGTGGGAAGTAGAATCAGATATGAAGTCCTGATACCCTCACCTTTTTGTAAACGGAATTCCGGGGACGGAATTCTTTTGAAGGGGGAGTGTTGTAATAAGCAAGACTAAATTTGGAAGGTTTTAAAGCCTTGTGGAGAAAATTAATAAAGCTGGAAGTTGAGGGACTAAATTGTCAATAAAGGATAGGGTATAAGAACCTAATGATTGGCACAAAACCCTAGGGAAACCATTCTTGACATTGTTGGCTGCTATAGAGAAGGAAAAGGCAGAGAGAAGGATTTTTGGCTCAAGTGCTAGATTGAAGGAAAGAACCACAAATCATCAATTAGAGGAAGAAGTGGAGTTGGAGTCCAATTTCCACAAGAGATCCTACCAAGTAATCCCTAACTTTATTCATATTTGTATGTTAATATGAATGTTGGGTTGTTTTGAGAGTTTTGGTGAGAAAGTTAAAATATCGCCTTAAAGGAAGATTAAACATCCATAAACCGTGGTTGTGTAGCTAGGAATTCGAGGGATTGAACTAATTATGTAATGTGGCCAGTTACCATTTTTAACATTTCGATTTAGGGACTTTTAGCCAAGTTTTGGTTCCAGAAGTCATCACAGCCGTAATACCCGGTAAGTCGCCTTAGTTGAATGTTACCGGGAGGGAACCCAGATGGTACCTTGTAGTGTCCGGGTAAAATAGTTCCCGGATGGTTGATCGGTAAGTATAGTTCACCCGGTAAGTTTAATTTGACCGGTAAGTGGTGTGTCCCGGTAAGTATGATCCGGTAAGTGTAGAGTTCCGGAAAGTCTGGTACCCGGTAAGTAGTTGTACCCGGTAAGATAGCTCATTCGGTAACCTGGTGTCCGGTAAGCTGGTTTTAGGGGCTGAGCAGTTTGTATTTCATTCTTTTCCCAGGTAGATCAGTTGAAAGTCAGAAGCAAAGTAAGAAAAGATCTTAAGCACACCAGGTGAGTTTTTCTAACTAAAATACGTGACCTTACAACGTGTTTTCTAAAGTAAGTACATGATGAGAAAAGCCATGCTTTGTTTATATGCTTTTAACTGCATGAAAGTTTGTTTAAAGATTTATGTAGGATGTATGCATACATTATGTTAGACGTAAACTGGCTAAGACGGGAGGTAGACCCGCCAGTGCTCATGCCGGGAAGGTGACCCGTTTATGCCATGGAAAGGAGTATCCAGTAAGGCAATGTGAGGCTGACTCGTTGGCACCTTCGGGTGACTTCAGGGTGCCGTTTACGAGTGCGGGTTTATCCGCGATAGTTTTATGAAAAGTTATGTGAAAGTTTTATATCTGAAAGTATAAACTGTTTTTAAATTCTTCAAACATGTAAACTAAACTTGTATTAAAACTCAAACAACTTTTACAAATAAAACTCACTACAATGTTCACTCAATCACTCAAGAACTTCAAAAGATTTGAAGTTATAAACTCTAAATCTAAACCCTAAAAACGAGATACAAAGCTCTGTGAAAATGAGAGAGTAACAAACGAAAAATGACTGAATGAATCACAAAACCCTAAATCGCTACATTTTTATATTCCAACATTATTTCGAAATTGCACTTTAGTCCTTTTCATCTCAGCCCTTGAACTCTTCTTATTTGCTCCGCTACCCTTCCTTCAACCAAGCATTGAACCGCAGGACACAACTTCTACCATTCTACAAGTTTGGCCCTCATACAATTAAAACAACAAACAAACACAATAAATTAGAATTGCAATGACAAGATTGATTTAATATGTTAAATAAGCAGTTTTAACATAAATGCTTTTGAGAACTGTCAGGAGGGACTCACTAGACCTCATGGTCTAACCCTCGCATTTTCCAAACTAAACATTTTTCAGGTAAGCAAGCGGTAGGAGGCTCTAATAAGTGAATAGAGCAGGTCAGGAGTACAGATGAGGCTAGATCAAGCAGCACTTTAGAATATAGAATTTATTCTCAGTTGTATAGGTTGTTTCCGCCAACCTGATTTTGATATTATGTAAGAGATTTTGGGGACCCGTTTTTGGGATGTTTCCTTTTATATGAATTGCATCCTTTATGTTCTTGGTTATATTTGCGTTGCACATGCTTATGTTTATATT
The DNA here is from genome assembly GCA_033807775.1 of Saussurea involucrata. NCBI lineage: Eukaryota > Viridiplantae > Streptophyta > Magnoliopsida > Asterales > Asteraceae > Saussurea > Saussurea involucrata. The sequence continues at coordinate 156,655,775 of CM066314.1, read as the reverse complement.
TGATTTAATAGATGGTTATATTCTTTGTGAAGGTGTTGGTTGAACCCTACAACAAACCAAAGACACCTATGCAATTAAGTTGGTTGGGTTTGGTCATGGGGTTAGGCCCATTTTGGTTACAAACCCATGCCATGATGCACACATAGTGGTTGCTTTACTTCAACCTTCAACATTCTTTTTTCTTAGTTTTTTTTAACTTTTTTATTTATTTCATCATATATTTTTATGATTGATAGAAATTCACTTTCATCAAACAAATGTAGTACACTTTATAGAATTACCCCATGACCTTGTACAACTGGTTTCCAGATAATGTACTTGCATAGATATGTAAAAATTCGAGTTTGACAATCATAATATAACATTTAAAGTGATTGGACTTCTTATGAGCACTAAGTCATTAAGATCTTAAGTCAACCGTCTAACGGATCGTTGTATACTCTATTTATCTGTTATGAAGTAATCAAGACAGGATGATGTGGGATGACTCGAAGGTTACCCGTTACAAACCCTTTTGTAAAAACTCTAATGAGTTGAAATTGGATTGATTCAACTTATATGATGCTCATGTTAAGATTCAAACAATTGTTAAGATTCAAACAATTGTAGCTACACCTTATATGACTCAATACACCATTATGGTCATTTATCTCGTTTGATAAAGATGTTTATTTATTTATTTATTTATATTTTCCTAATACACAGCTTCATACGGATGTAAGGTCTCGAGGTGAATGTATGCAAACTTTTTTTCTATTCCTGAGAGTAGAAATGTTGTTTTCGTGAAAACTTTCCACTTTGAAAAGGTTTTGGCAAACACTATGTTGGCCAAATAATAATTCCCAATAACGACGCAATGGTGCTTCTCAGTAAACCACAACCCATTTCGCAACTTGTGTACAATAGTCCTCCGGTTTTGCTAAAAAAAAGTTTAATACTTATTTCAAAGCAAAAAATAAAAACGAGTCCAAACACAAATTACAAAGACGTTTGTGGGTTTTTGGAGTCCTAAAATAATCAAATCACTATGATTAGAAGTCTTTCTACATGAACCCATACTAGAGGGACAAAACTAGCTTGAAACAACTAGTGTGTAACCATGGACTCAACCATTGTTTTTTATACAATTTACAAGCAACTATTTTCTTGTCCATACTTATCAACGATCATTCGTTGCAAGAAGGGTCATTTAAGTATATAACCTTAAATGACATTTTGATTAAAATACATGTCTTCCTAACCTATTAAAAAAATGACTTCATATCACATTTAAGGTCATATCCTTAAACTGCGGTAACACAAAAGAGAAACAAAATCTGTTGTCCCCGTCTCATTTTTGTCCATCAAACACATAAACACACGTAATAAAAAAAGTGTAAACTTGAATTAAATGAATTCAAAATAAATAAAAATTCCATTAATTTTAATTTTAGTGGTGGAACATATATTTTTATCCCATAAAACTAAAGGAAATTAATTAAAATACCCAAAGTTTGACTTTGATTTACCAAAATACCCAAAATCTCTTTACTTTTACCAAAATGCCCATTTTTTCCGCGATCTGGTCTGCGATCGCGGACCAGGGGGTATTTTGAAAAATTTTCTCCCGCTATAGCGAAGAAGAGTCCCGCGGTCATGTGATTTTGATTGTTCTGATTTGCAATTTACACTTTCAACCCCTATAATTATTTACTTAGTTTACTTTATACCTTTTACTTTCCTAATTTTAATTTTACACCTTCATCATATTAACACATATAATCGTTTATTAACTAAAATACGTTTTAATTTTAACAAGTTACACCATTGTTAAATAAGCAGTTTTAACACCCTCCCTCAATCTTGGCATTGAAATAGGTCAAACATGTTTAACTTAGAACACAAATAATTGTGTTGATTTACACCAAGCGATTTTGTAAAAATATCCGCTGGGTTTTCTAAAGACGGCACCTTAACAGTCTTAAGCATTCCCGAAGCGACTTTATTTCTCACTTGATGTATATCTATTTCTATATGCTTTGTTCTTTCATGAAAAACTGGATTATTTGCAATTTGGATCGTTGACTTATTATCACAATTTAAATCAACAGGTAAAAGATTTTTTATTTTCAAATCAGTTAAAACATTTAGTACCTAAATAATCTCACATACGGCAGATGCCATTGCCCTATATTCAGATTCAGCTGAAGAGCGGGAAACAGTCGATTGTTTGTTACTTTTCCAAGAAATCATACATTTACCAAAATACAAACAATAACCAGTAACTGAACGTCTAGTAGAAAGGCACTTACCCCAATCTGCATCGACAAAAGCTTTTAAACTAAACTCAGATGATGAAGTAAAATATACACCCTTTCCTGGAGAACACTTCAGATATCGTAAGACTCGAAGAGCCAACTTAAGATGAGACTGCCTAGGAGAGTGCTTGAATTGACCCAGACAATGCACCGCAAATGCAATGTCAGGTCGTGTAGCCAACAAGTAAATTAATCTACCAATTAATTTTTGATATTCAGAAAAATCTGTCAAAGGTGGATCTTTTAATTCAGGACCAACTGAATCTGTGACTATAAGATTCATGTCCATAGGAGTGCTAACAGGTTTACAACCTAAATATCCAAAATCACTAAGGAGTTCTAGACAGTACTTGCGTTGTGACATGTAAATACCCTTCTCAGTTCTTAAAATTTCTATTCCCAAGAAAAATTTCAACTCACCTAAATCTTTGATTTTGAAACTAGATTGCAAATGTTGTTTAACTTTATTTATTTCAGTTAAAGAATTTCTTGTTAAAATAATATCATCCACATATACAAGTAATACTAAATACACAAAATCATTTATTTTTGTAAACATAGAATAATCACAAGTACTTTGAACAAAACCATTATCATATAAACAGGCAGAAAGTTTCGCATACCACTGACGTGGTGCTTGTTTTAAACCATATAATGATTTATCAAGCTTGCACACTCTTTTATCATTAGCTGAGAAATAGCCAGAAGGTAAAGACATATAAACATCCTCATTTAAATCTCCATATAAGAAAGCGTTATTTACATCTAATTGACAAAAAGGCCAATTATATTGTACAGCTAAAGAAATAACGCATCTTACCGTAACCATTTTTACAACTGGAGAAAAAGTTTCCTCGTAGTCTAACCCTTCACGCTGGGAATATCCCTTTGCTACTAGTCTAGCCTTATATCGTTCTATCTCTCCAGTAGATTTATATTTTATTTTATAAATCCATCTACAACCAATTGGCTTTCGGCCAGTTGGGAGAGTAGTTAAAGTCCAAGTGTTATTCCTATATAGAGCCTCCATTTCATCGTTCATTGCAGAAACCCAATTTTGATCCTTACAGGCTTCAAAAAAGTTATTGGGTTCTACTGATTTGTTAAGAGTGGTTACAAAACAAAAATTATTTTTACTTAGAAAAGAGTAATTTACTACCTTTTCCAAACCATATTTAACTTTACCCTCTACTATATAGTCAGAAAATTTCCTGGGTAAATTTGAAACTCTACTTGATTTTCTAGTAGAAGGTTCAACCAAACCACCCTCAGGAGGGAAACTCAAATGGACATCACTATCATCTCCGTCAGCCGCACTCTGGTCATTAGCAGTCATAACAGGATCACCAGGACTCTCAGATCCGACATTCCTTCCTTGGAAGTTTATTCCGTTGGTGCCATCAAGCTCATTGGGAGTGGCAACACCAGGATGACTACTAAAATGACCAGGGTGGCTATTATGTTCAGAACTACGATTTAAATTATCATTTTCCGAGTTATCCCTAACATCATCATCGGGTTTTTCAGAAAAATATCAGTAGTCTGAATCACAATATCATCGAAAAAATTTAAAGAGTTAATGCTACTAGAATCATTATGTTGATCATTTGCTCCCATTTTAAAAGGAAAAACAGTTTCATAAAATTTTACGTCACGCGAAACAATGATATGTTTGGTGTCTAAACTAAACAACCTATAACCTTTTTGAGAATTTGCATAACCAAGAAGAACACATTTTTCAGTTCGAGAAGAAAACTTATCAGAAACATTAGGCCTAATAGCGAAGCACAAGCAACCAAAGTTTCGCAAATGTGACAACACAGGAGCAAACCCAAACACTACTTCATAAGGACATTTTCCTTTCAACACAGAGGAAGATGTTCTATTTATAAGATAAGTGGCAGTTAATATACACTCATTCCACATGTTTAAAGGAATACCCCCTTGAAACATTAGGGCTCTAGCTACATTTAAAAGATGCATGTGTTTACGCTCAACAACTCCATTCTGTTGAGGAGTGTAAACACAACTTGTTTGATGCAAAATTCCTTTTGAACTAAAAAACTCACCCAGTTTGTGATTCACAAACTCGGTGCCGTTATCACTTCTGAAAGTCTTTATAGTTTTCCCAAATTGATTTATCAACAAACTGTGAAACGAAACAACATAATCAAACACTTCATCCTTATGTTTCAACAAATAAACCCAAACCGACCTAGAGTAGTGATCTACTAAGGTCAAAAAATATCTATATCCTTCCTTACTAGGCACACGGTAGGGTCCCCATAAATCCATATGTATTAACTCACCTAGGCACCAGTTTGTGATTCACAAACTCGGTGTCGTTATCACTTCTGAAAGTCTTTATAGTTTTCCCAAATTGATTTATCAACAAACTGTGAAACGAAACAACATAATCAAACACTTCATCCTTATGTTTCAACAAATAAACCCAAACCGACCTAGAGTAGTCATCTACTAAGGTCAAAAAATATCTATATCCTTCCTCACTAGGCACACGGTAGGGTCCCCATAAATCCATATGTATTAACTCACCTAGGCAAGTGTTAGAGTGACTACTAAGATTAAACTTCTCCCTAGTTTGTTTTGCCATGTGGCAGATCTCACAAGGAGGAGTCTCAGAACCACTTCCTAGATTCAATTGGCCTTTTAAGAAAGCCAAAGCTTGATCAGCTGGGTGACCTAACCTACTATGCCATAGTTGTCGAGAAGCAAAACAAGAAATAGTCCTATTAGTGTTTGTTTTATTTCCCAACATTTTTGGATTAGCAAAATCACTATTAAGCACCCGATCAAAAAAATACAATCCACCAAATTCACTACCAGTCCCCACAAGTTTCGTGGGATGTAAGCCCTGAAGCAGCAAATAACATTTAAAATCATCAAATCCAACAAAGACCTTGCTATCTCTAGCAAGATTATGAACTGAGAGCAAGTTAACATGAAAATCTGGAATAACCAAGACATCAAATAACACAACATGATCATTCAACCTATAGTTCCCAATTTTGTTGATTTTGGCCTCATTCCCATTAGGTTGAGTCACTCTTAGATTTAAGTCAGATATGTCAACAATGTTATAAAGACACGCAACAGATGAAGTCATATGCTGATTAGCTCCAGAGTCAATTATCCAACAAGACTGGGGATTCTTAGAAAAAGTTGAATTACGAGTCATGTTTGAAAATATCTTTGAATTTCTAGTCATGTTTGCAAAGAAATTACCAGCCAGATTAACAGATAGGCCCTAATTTTGTTTCTGATCCAAAAGAGACAATAACTTGTTGAGTTGTTCTTCTGTAAGAGATTTAGACGAATTGGATCCACTTGTAGGACCTTCGGTAGTACAAGTATTGTTAGACGAAGATTTAGCACACTGATTTGACTTAGCTTTATTGAACTGAAAGTCTTTTGGAAAACCAATGAGTTTAAAACATCTTTCTATTGTATGACCATTAACACCACAATGTTTACAAGTCAATACAGGTTTTCCAGATTTTTTCCTGTTATCTACAGGTTTGCTAAAAAAGGCAGTGTGCTGAGTCTTAGACTCAGATGAAGAGCGAGTCATACCACAGTGTGACTCTTCTCTTGATATAAGGGAAAAGGCAGTTTTGACCGAAGGTAAAGGATCAGTAGTCAAGATGTTACTTCTTAATTGCATATGTGTATCATCCAAACCCATCAAGAATTGCATAAGCTTCAAAAGTTGATTATGTTTTGTAAATTCAGAAGATGCATGACAAGTACAAGATGGAAGTTTAATTAATGCATCAAATTGTTTCCATAGTGCATTAAGTTTATGATAATAGTCAGAAACAGACATCCCATTTTGACTAAGTGAATTTATCTTTTGATGAAGACTGAAAGTGACAGAACCATCAATTTTATCATACGTTTCCTTAAGTTCTTGCCAGACCTCACTAGCAACCTTAGAGAACACTTGACTGAGGAATAGTTCCTCAGATATGGATCCTAAGATCCAGGATAACACAACAAAATTGCATATGTCCCATTGTCTACTAAGAACATCATTATCAATGGGACGAGATACAGTACCATCAGCAAACCCTAGTTTATTTTTAGTTTCCAGGGCCAAAACCATAGCACACGACCATACCTTATAACTTTCAGTTCCAGTCAACTTTAGATTAAGTATAGCCACACCTGAAGTATCACTAGAATCAATATATATATATTAAAAGAGAAAACCACAAAAGATGATGTGGCATCCTAAGATTTGAGAATTCCCCATTTCTTGAATTGTGGTTGATTTTCATCATCCCACATTGGTGGAAAGATGAAGGTTTTGAACCATGGAGTGGCTATAAGAAAGGAGGAGTGGATACTTTTGTGTCAACTCATGTGGTTGGCTCATTTAGCTTACCCTACATTTGCATCATCCCACATTGATGAGAAGATGCAAGTTCTAAAGTATGAAGTGTGTATAAGAAATAAGGGTGAATGTTTTTGTGTCAACTCATGTGGTTGGCTCAATTTAGTCTACCTTATTTTTGCAAAACAAACTTTATATATATAATCATCAATATCAATCAATGTATCAATCATCAATATATAATTTAAAAGAGAAAACCACAAAAGATGATGTGGCATCCTACGATTTGAGAATTCCCCATTTCTTGAATTGTGGTTGAGTTTCATCATCCCACATTAATGGAAAGATGAAAGTTTTGACCATGAAGTGGCTATAACAAAGGAGGAGTGGATACTTTTATGTCAACTCACGTGGTTGGCTCATTTAGCTTACCCTACATTTGCATCATCCCACATTGATGAGAAGATGCAATTTCTAAAGTATGAAGTGTGTATATGAAATTCCCCATTTCTTGAATTGTGGTTAAGTTTCATCATCCCACATTGGTGGAAAGATGAAAGTTTTGAACCATGAAGTGGCTATAACAAAGGAGGAGTGGATACTTTTGTGTCAACTCATGTGGTTGGCTCATTTAGCTTACCCTACATTTGCATCATCCCACATTGATGAGAAGATGCAATTTCTAAAGTATGAAGTGTGTATATGAAATAAGGGGTGAATGTTTTTGTGTCAACTCATCAATAAATAAATAAATATATTAAAAGAGAAAACCACAAAAGATGATGTGGCATCCTAAGATTTGAGAATTCTCCATTTCTTGAATTGTGGTTGAGTTTCATCATCCCACATTGGTGGAAAAATGAAAGTTTTGAACCATGAAGTGGCTATAAGAAAGGAGGAGTGGATAGTTTTGTGTCAACTCATGTGGTTGGCTCATTTAGCTTACCCTACATTTGCATTATCCCACATTGATGAGAAGATGCAAGTTCTAAAGTATGAAGTGTGTATAAGAAATAAGGGGTGAATGTTTTTGTGTCAACTCATGTGGTTGGCTCAATTTAGTCTACCTTATTTTTGCAAAACAAACTTTATATATATAATCATCAATATCAATCAATGTATCAATCATCAATATATAATTTAAAAGAGAAAACCACAAAAGATGATGTGGCATCCTAAGATTTGAGAATTCCCCATTTCTTGAATTGTGGTTGAGTTTCATCATCCCACATTGGTGAAAAGATGAAAGTTTTGAACCATGAAGTGGCTATAACAAAGGAGGAATGGATACTTTTGTGTCAACTCGTGTGGTTGGCTCATTTAGCTTACCCTACATTTGCATCATCCCACATTGATGAGAAGATGCAAGTTCTAAAGTATGAAGTGTGTATATGAAATAAGGGGTGAATGGTTTTGTGTCAACTCATGTGGTTGGCTCAATTTAGTCTACCTTATTTTTGCAAAACAAACTTTATATATATAACAAATAATTAAAATAATATTTTTTTGATAACTAATAAAGTTTCATTTTACACTACCCCAATAAATTAATATATCAATATATATATATATATATATATATATATATAAGGAACAACTACAAATAGTGACTTGGCACCATGAGGTTTGAGTATTCCTCAAATCTTTAAATATGGTTGAGCTTCATCATTGGTGGGAAGATTATTATTTGGAAGAAGGTAGTGAAGATATATAAAAGAATGATGAAAGGTTTTGAAATCGATAATCGTGGTTAGAATCATAATATACCAAATGGTAAAATCAATCAATCAATATATCAATATATATATTAAAAGAGAAAACCACAAAAGATTATGTGGCATCCTAAGATTTGAGAATTCCTCATTTCTTGAATTGTGGTTGAGTTTCATCATTCCACATTGGTGGAAATATGAAAGTTTTGAACTATGAAGTGGCTATAAGAAAGGAGGAGTGGATACTTTTGTGTCAACTCATGTGGTTGGCTCATTTTGCTTACCCTACATTTGCATCATCCCACATTGATGAGAAGATGCAAGTTTTAAAGTATGAAGTGTGTATATGAAATAAGGGGTGAATGTTTTTGTGTCAACTCATATGGTTGGCTCAATTTAGTCTACCTTATTTTTGCAAAACAAACTTTATATATATAACAAATAATTAAAATAATATTTTTGTGATAACTAATAAAGTTTCATTTTACACTACCCCAATAAATTAATATATCAATATATATATATATATATATATATATATATCATCAATCAATATATCAATATCAATATATCAATATATATATATATATATATATATATATTAAAAGAGAAAATCACAAAAGATGATGTGGAATTCTAAGATTTGAGAATTCCTCATTTCTTGAATTGTGGTTGAGTTTCATTATCCCACATTGGTGGAAAGATGAAAGCTTTTAACTATGAAGTGGCTATAAGAAAGGAGGAGTGGATACTTTTGTGTCAACTCATGTGGTTGGCTCATTTAGCTTACCTTACATTTGCATCATCCCACATTGATGAGAAGATGCAAGTTCTAAAGTATGAAGTGTGTATATGAAATAAGGGGTGAATGTTTTTGTGTCAACTCATGTGGTTGGCTCAATTTAGTCTACCTTATTTTTGCAAAACAAACTTTATATATATAACAAATAATTAAAATAATATTTTTGTGATAACTAATAAAGTTTCATTTTACACTACCCCAATAAATTAATATATCAATATATATATATATATATAAGGAACAACTACAAAGAGTGACTTGGCACCATGAGGTTTGAGTATTCCTCAAATCTTTAAATATGGTTGAGTTTCATCATTGGTGGGAAGATTATTATTTGGAAGAAGGTAGTGAAGATATATAAAAGAATGATGAAAGGTTTTGAAATCGATAATCGTGGTTAGAATCATAATATACCAAATGGTAAAAATATAGTGCAAAATTAAAATATAAACCAATGTTGGTGAATTGGAACCATGAGGTTTGAGTATTTCTCAAAAATTTTAATAAGGTTAAGGTTTATCATTTTCCTTTGTTGGTAATATGATAGTTTGAAAGAAAATTATGGTATAAAAATAGAGATGTAAGGTTTTGAAATCTATTACCATTGTTGGAGTAAAAACCAATATAAAAGAATGACATAAGATTTTGAAATCTATAACCATGATTGGAATCATAACTTAAAAAAACAACCACAAAGAGTGACTTGGAACCATGGGATTTGAGTAATCCTCAAATCTTGAAATGTGGTTGAGTTTCATCATCCCACATTGGTGAAGAAATGAAAATTTTGAAGTAGCAAGTGGCTATAAGAAATGAAGGGTGAATGTTTTTTTGTGTCAATTAACGTGGTTGGCTCAATTTGGTTTACCCTACTTTTGCATCATCCCAATTGGTTACAAGATGCAAGTTTTGAAGCATGAAGTGTGTATAGAAAATAAGGGGTGATTGTTTTTGTGTCTACTCAATACCCACGTGGTTGGTTCAATTTAGTCTACCTTATTTTTGCAAAAAAAAATGTATATATATATATATATAACAAATAATTAAAATAATATTTTTGTGATAACTAATAAAGTTCACTCATTTTACATTATCCCAATCAATTATGTAACACCCCGAATTTCCATGATCAAAGTTATGTTATAATTTGATATCGAAGGATTTAAAGTGTAATTGACCAAAGTTTAACCTATTTGTGAATATTGAAACTTTGGGGGTTGGTTTTGTTATTTGTTGATAGTTTTGGATATTTAAAGGGAGAGGCGGTTGAATTGAGATTTTTATCTCAATTGCCGATTTTTTAAGTCGGTTTCCAGAGAAAATCGAGAGAGAAAGAGAAAGAGAAGTCTGGATTTGATTAGGTACTGTTCGATGGTGTGAAAGATTGGATTTATGAATCGATTGAGCTTCGCAGACTCTGAGTACGAACTCTCAATTAGGTGAGTTCATTCTTATTAAAAAGTATGTTTTTACATATCAAAAGTGATTTGCTAAATTTGAATTTGTTTTATTGAACCTATGTACATGTTAAAAGGATTGGTACATGTGATTTAAAGAACAGAGTAGGAAGTGTAAGTAATCAGACTGGAAATCACACGAAGTCCGGAAGATGACTTTTCCAGTACTTCCGGATTTGGGTATCGGATTCCGGAAGATTTTGAAATTCATAACAATGATTGGAATCATAACCATGATTAGAATCATAACCATGATTAGAATCATAACCAAACAAATGTAAAGAAAAATAGTGCAAAATTTAAAGTGAACCAAGGATGATGACTTGGAACTATGAGAATTTTTTGTTTCTTAAATCTTAAAGTAAGGTTGAGTTTTATCATCATACATTGGTGAGAATATGATAACTTGGAAGAATATGATAAGCATTAGAAAAGAGATAGAAGGTTTGAAATCTATAACCATGGTTGGAATCAAAGTCAACCAAATGGTAAATATTATAGTGTAAATGGTGAATACTAAGTGCCAAATTTGGTGAAAAACGTGAGAAGTGGTTATCAACCGTTGGATGAGAAATAGACGAACATTAGGATGAGATGCAGCAAGATAAGATGCACCGGATAAATTTTCTTTTAAGCCACAATTCATGGGAGAGTATTTGATTAAAATGATCAACGGTTTAAAAGTACTTCTCACACTTCTCACAAAAAATTACACTTCTCACCTGATCTAATGCGCGCGCACACACACACACACATATATAATGATGACTTACGTTTCATTTTAACTCAATTGATTATCTTTACAATATTTTTTATTATCGCGCAACGCGCGGGCCTAACACTAGTGAAGATAAAGAGGATCACCAAAATCCAGTTTCGCAATCAGAGATTGCGGCTCTGGATCTTTGTGAACTGCTTCACCAGTCATAATGAACAGAAAGTAAAGATACACACACGGGAAACACCTCAGCAACTTAAGGACAAGATTTCTTGCCACTCGTAAGATGGTAGGTCAAGCCAATCACTAAGGTGCCCGAAGGAACAGTATAAGTAGCACACACTAGGTGAGAGGATACTTACAGTGAATGATCAAAGACAGTACGCAACGGAAACAGTAATCTCTGTTACCAGAGATTTCAAAGGCCAGATAACAAACATGAACAAATATGTAAGAGGAAAAAGAGAGAGAGAGAGAATGCACACTGAACAGATCCAAGAGTAGGGAACCACAATGTGTAAACCTCTCAACCTCTAGAAATCAAGCAAAGGCAGACTCAAGAACAATCTGCAAATGCCAGTATGTTGTAAGTTTAGAGCAGATCAAACGATTGCTCCTAACACACACACACCGAGATAAACAAATGTGTTTAAGAGTTCATATTCACCAAGTGTGAACTAAATGTTAATGGTAAACACAAGAGTTTTGAAAAACCTAGTTGAGAAGACAGTCTCGAGATTCTGATCACACAACCTTTGATTTAAAAAACGAAGATCAGTACATAAAAAGGTATGAATCAGAACCACAAGAGTTTTGTAAAAAGCCTAGTTAAGTAGTCAGTTTCAAAAAAAAATTACTACACAACCAGATCTACACAACAATAACCAACAGATCTACACTACCAACAGAGGATTAGAGCCTTTCCTAGCACCATACGTAGTACAATGTAAAGGAGGTGAGATCCAAGGTACGAAGATCTGTAGTATATATGGTGAGATACAAAAGATTACAGATCGAGACAATCAACCTAAGATACACAATATTGACGTAGATAACATCACATATCTGGAATAACTATGTTCAGAGTTACCAGATCTTATGTACAACAAAACAACCTACAGATTGAGACAAAAGACTCACGATCTGCTATATTAAAGAAGGCAACATATAGATCTGAAGTAACTATGTTCAAAGTTACCAGATCTTGAATGTTACACAAAACAAAACCAGATCAAGACTATAAGGTCAAGATCTTCAATATTAGAAGTGAAAATCACAGATCTAAATAGATCAGGGGTTATGAGATGAAAAAACACCGACTATTGTCTGATCAGAGCTATGGAGCCAAGATCAAAGGAAGTCGATTCTATAGATGTACATATGAAACAAAGAGACAAAACACCAGATCTGAAAATAGGTCAGATTAAACACTGGAAGAACTCGATTACTTCTGTTCAGAGCTAGAAAACTAATAACAAGAAGAATCGGTAATGAAAAGTGAGTAAAAACAAAGTTGATAAGAGCGAATGAGAGCCAGAGGGTTATACCAGAGACGATCGTCGCTTTGCAACAACTCCGGCGAGAATCAACCGTAGAGCTCTGATACCATCTTCAAACATGTAAACTAAACTTGTATTAAAACTCAAACAACTTTTACAAATAAAACTCACTACAATGTTCACTCAATCACTCAAGAACTTCAAAAGATTTGAAGTTATAAACTCTAAATCTAAACCCTAAAAACGAGATACAAAGCTCTGTGAAAATGAGAGAGTAACAAACGAAAAATGACTGAATGAATCACAAAACCCTAAATCGCTACATTTTTATATTCCAACATTATTTCGAAATTGCACTTTAGTCCTTTTCATCTCAGCCCTTGAACTCTTCTTATTTGCTCCGCTACCCTTCCTTCAACCAAGCATTGAACCGCAGGACACAACTTCTACCATTCTACAAGTTTGGCCCTCATACAATTAAAACAACAAACAAACACAATAAATTAGAATTGCAATGACAAGATTGATTTAATATGTTAAATAAGCAGTTTTAACATAAATGCTTTTGAGAACTGTCAGGAGGGACTCACTAGACCTCATGGTCTAACCCTCGCATTTTCCAAACTAAACATTTTTCAGGTAAGCAAGCGGTAGGAGGCTCTAATAAGTGAATAGAGCAGGTCAGGAGTACAGATGAGGCTAGATCAAGCAGCACTTTAGAATATAGAATTTATTCTCAGTTGTATAGGTTGTTTCCGCCAACCTGATTTTGATATTATGTAAGAGATTTTGGGGACCCGTTTTTGGGATGTTTCCTTTTATATGAATTGCATCCTTTATGTTCTTGGTTATATTTGCGTTGCACATGCTTATGTTTATATTTGATTTAATAGATGGTTATATTCTTTGTGAAGGTGTTGGTTGAACCCTACAACAAACCAAAGACACCTATGCAATTAAGTTGGTTGGGTTTGGTCATGGGGTTAGGCCCATTTTGGTTACAAACCCATGCCATGATGCACACATAGTGGTTGCTTTACTTCAACCTTCAACATTCTTTTTTCTTAGTTTTTTTTTAACTTTTTTATTTATTTCATCATATATTTTTATGATTGATAGAAATTCACTTTCATCAAACAAATGTAGTACACTTTATAGAATTACCCCATGACCTTGTACAACTGGTTTCCAGATAATGTACTTGCATAGATATGTAAAAATTCGAGTTTGACAATCATAATATAACATTTAAAGTGATTGGACTTCTTATGAGCACTAAGTCATTAAGATCTTAAGTCAACCGTCTAACGGATCGTTGTATACTCTATTTATCTGTTATGAAGTAATCAAGACAGGATGATGTGGGATGACTCGAAGGTTACCCGTTACAAACCCTTTTGTAAAAACTCTAATGAGTTGAAATTGGATTGATTCAACTTATATGATGCTCATGTTAAGATTCAAACAATTGTTAAGATTCAAACAATTGTAGCTACACCTTATATGACTCAATACACCATTATGGTCATTTATCTCGTTTGATAAAGATGTTTATTTATTTATTTATTTATATTTTCCTAATACACAACTTCATACGGATGTAAGGTCTCGAGGTGAATGTATGCAAACTTTTTTTCTATTCCTGAGAGTAGAAATGTTGTTTTCGTGAAAACTTTCCACTTTGAAAAGGTTTTGGCAAACACTATGTTGGCCAAATAATAATTCCCAATAACGACGCAATGGTGCTTCTCAGTAAACCACAACCCATTTCGCAACTTGTGTACAATAGTCCTCCGGTTTTGCTAAAAAAAAGTTTAATACTTATTTCAAAGCAAAAAATAAAAACGAGTCCAAACACAAATTACAAAGACGTTTGTGGGTTTTTGGAGTCCTAAAATAATCAAATCACTATGATTAGAAGTCTTTCTACATGAACCCATACTAGAGGGACAAAACTAGCTTGAAACAACTAGTGTGTAACCATGGACTCAACCATTGTTTTTTATACAATTTACAAGCAACTATTTTCTTGTCCATACTTATCAACGATCATTCGTTGCAAGAAGGGTCATTTAAGTATATAACCTTAAATGACATTTTGATTAAAATACATGTCTTCCTAACCTATTAAAAAAATGACTTCATATCACATTTAAGGTCATATCCTTAAACTGCGGTAACACAAAAGAGAAACAAAATCTGTTGTCCCCGTCTCATTTTTGTCCATCAAACACATAAACACACGTAATAAAAAAAGTGTAAACTTGAATTAAATGAATTCAAAATAAATAAAAATTCCATTAATTTTAATTTTAGTGGTGGAACATATATTTTTATCCCATAAAACTAAAGGAAATTAATTAAAATACCCAAAGTTTGACTTTGATTTACCAAAATACCCAAAATCTCTTTACTTTTACCAAAATGCCCATTTTTTCCGCGATCTGGTCTGCGATCGCGGACCAGGGGGTATTTTGAAAAATTTTCTCCCGCTATCGCGAAGAAGAGTCCCGCGGTCATGTGATTTTGATTGTTCTGATTTGCAATTTACACTTTCAACCCCTATAATTATTTACTTAGTTTACTTTATACCTTTTACTTTCCTAATTTTAATTTTACACCTTCATCATATTAACACATATAATCGTTTATTAACTAAAATACGTTTTAATTTTAACAAGTTACACCATTGTAATCGTCTCTTCGATACCTTCGAAATGAGCCTAATATTGAATATTTTTTGATTTAATTATTTAATTATATATCATATATACTACATAAAAATATTTTTAATATTTACAATTCATAACATTATAGTTAATTATTTAATTTATGGTACATATCTTATTTTTTTCAATTTTGTTTTACACTCCTATCGCATTAACATAATAATCATATATTAACTAATTCATTAAATAGTTTTAAATTATTATTATTTGTATGTGTTTATAGATATCGTGAATGGCAATAGGACAAGGTTTCACGAGAAGAATATGAAATGGGGTTTTGACAAGTTGGTATCACTGGACTCATTTAAGAATTGTGAAAATGGGTATTTGACGAATGATGATTCATGTGTGTTTGGAGCTGAAGTATTTGCAGTTACAGAGTATGCATAAAAGGATCGATGTCTGTCCATCACAAAGCCTCCGCCAATTTTTGATACTTACACTTGGACCATCGATAATAAAATAAATAAATCAAAAAATATTCAATATTGGGCTCATTTCGAAGTTATCGAAGAGACGAGTACAATGGTGTAACTTGTTAAAATTAAAACGTATTTTTAACGTATTTTGGTTAATAATACGATTATATGTGTTAATATGATGAATGTGTAAAATTAAAATTAGGAAAGTAAAAGGTATAAAGTAAAGTAAGTAAATAAGTATAGGGGTTGAAAGTGTAACATTGAATTATAAATCACAAATTGATTTTATTTACATTTTCAACCCATATAATTATTTATTTAGTTTACTTTATACTACTTTCCTAATTTTAATTTTACACCTTCATCATATTAACACATATAATCGTTTATTAACTAAAATACGTTAAAAAAATACGTTTTAATTTTAACAAGTTACACTATTATAATCGTCTCTTCGATACGTTCGAAATGAGCCCAATATTGAATATTTTTTAATTTAATTATTTTAATATATATCATATATACTACATAAAATGTAACGTCCCAAATTCCGGGCTAATTTGAACCTTAAAATTCCATCAAGTTATGATAAAATAAACTTCAACTTTCATATATATAGCAAGTGAATTAACCACTAGGAGTACATTTACAAGTACATAATCCTTCAAATAACCTATTAATCTAATTATGTCACTATAATCAGATTAACTAAGTTATCTAAGCAATCCTTCAAAATCTCCTTCTGTTAATTGACTTTTCCGCTATTCCAAAACGCTCGTCCCACATCTCTTTTTACTTTCCCGAGCTGGTACCTGGTAAGAAAACATTATATTGAAACGATTAGGCCAACGCCTAGTGAGAACATTCGTTTCCACAATAATATTTGCAAAATCAATGTAAACACGTTATAACCAACCTGATTACCCTTTTCTTACCATACGTGTAACTCTTTTCCGTTAACACGATTTTACCGAAGTCCATGAATATGACTGACACACATTCCATCATCATATCATGTCTCAGAGCCATACTACAATCTTTTCTGATTCTAGATTGTGCTCTTAATCTGGAAATCGCAATATACACATGCCCATTTCCACTTATATCATTTTCCAGAAATCGCAATATACACCCACTTATATCATTTTCCAGAAATCGCAATATACACATGCCCATTTCTGTTCATATCTAAGAAATAACAATATACACATGCCTATTTCTTAGAAAGGAAATAGAGATTACAATATACACATGCCAATCTCTTTCTATCCTTAGAAATCAGGAATTACGTTTATTCCATGCTTTCTTACACACATCAGAATAATGATTAATCTTCATCTATTCTACGTGTACATAACCATTAGTGCCTATGGATCCATTACACTTTACTAACGTATATGCATAACAACATATCACACCACATCTCATATCATATTCTTAACTATGAGAATACTAGATAACCTATCGCATTTTCATCCTCAAATGCCCCCCCTTCGGCGACTTAACACGGAAATTTTTAGAAAACTTAACCAGACAAAACATCTAGAAACAACATCCAGCCATCAGAACCTAGCATTCTCAATTTCTCAAAAGTGTCCGGACAACAGGGGTTTCCAGATAACTTTGACTATCCGGACAACTAAACTTTCCGGACCATCATCTAATCCGGACAACACCCGGAAAACTAAAGCAACCCGGATACTATCCGGTAACTATTTTTATCCGGAAACTTACGATAAAACTAAAACTTACCGGATACTCTTCTGCGTCCGGATACATTCTTCACAGGGGTTTCCGGATACGACTTTTCATCCGGAAACTTCGGTCTGCATCCTAAAATTCGATCTAATTCGACACCTGTTCTATTCAGCTCAGTCCAGACCATTCCATACAGTCCACAAACAGTTTATACAGCTATTACAAGGTTTAATTTAACATATAAACATTGATTTAAGCAAACAACAAATGAACTCACCTTTTAAAGGAGATAACCCACTTTTGCACAATCTGATGCTCAAATCTGTTGTTAATGATTCTGAAAACCTATTCAACAACCAGATTCGTTTACAATCATACATCTACAACAAATTTATCAGAAACCAAGATCAATTCCTTACCAATTTTGAAGACCAAAACCCTTGTTTTCCTTCTTTCTCCCTTTTCTCCTTCTTTGGCTTCTCTCTAAACCGACTCAGACAAAAAATGAGATATTATTCTCAATCTTTCAGCCTCTTATCCATACACACTTTCAAAGTTGATCAAACACACCTCTAAGTTCCAATATTTCCAAAATAGCACCAAACTCTAATCACTTGCATTTTAACCCTATTGAATTATAAAATTACAACATAATTCAAGGTTTAAAATTCGAAATACAAATAAACTCCAATTCTCATTATAATAACATTATGGAAAATTTGGGAGGAGGAGTCCCCGCGGTGCACTCAAATAGTCAAATTTGCAGCGGGTAAATAACTAGTATATATATATATATATCGAACTTCTTAACAGATTTTAATGTAATTATGTATGTTAATGTGATATGTTAAAACATATTTTTTAACATATTTTAATTAATATATGATTATTATGTTAATGCGATAAGAGTGTAAAACGAAAATTGAAAAAGTAAAAAATGTACCATAAATTAAATAATTAACTATAATGTTATGAATTGTAAATATAAAAAATATTTTATGTAGTATATATGATATATAATAAAATAAATAAATTAAAACATATTCAATATTGGACTCATTTCGAACATATCGAAGAGACGATTATAATGGTGTAATTTGTTAAAACTAAAACGTATTTTAACTATAAGAGATGTACCATAAATTAAATAATTAACTATAAGAATATGAATTTTAAATATAAAAAATATTTTTATGTAGTATATATGATATATAATAAAATAATTAAATCAAAAAATATTTAATATTGAGCTCATTTCGAAGGTATCGAAGATACGATTATAATGGTGTAACTTGTTAAAATTAAAACATATTTTTTAACGTATTTTAGTTAATAAACGATTATATGTGTTAATATGATGAATATGTAAAATTAAAATTAGGAAAGTAAAAGGTATAAAGCAAACTAAGTAAATAATTATAGGGGTTGAAAGTGTAAATTGCAAATCAAAACAATCAAAATCACATGACCGCGGGACTCTTCTTCGCGATCCCGGGAGAAATTTTTTCAAAACACCCCCTGGTCCACGATCGCGGACCAGATCGCAGAAAAAATAGGTATTTTGGTAAAAACAAAGAGATTTTGGGTATTTTGTTAAGTCAAAGTCAAATTTTGGGTATTTTAATTAATTTCTCTAAAACTAATCGTTATAATAACACCCTCGAGAATCTATTTTCTTTTAATAATTTCTCCATATACCATGAAACCACACTCAAAAGATCAAAACCTTTTGCCCTTTTCTTCAAAGATTTTTGTAGGGTTTATGTTATCCTGATTTCTTGGAGTAAGACAAAATTTGGGGTTTTGTGTTCATATCATATGTGGTAGACAAAATTAGTTTCAAGCTCACTGTACCCCACTCTCCACACACACACACACACAAATCAATCACAAACACACTTATTCCATCCAAAATTCTGGTAGATTTCATGTATTACCAAACACCCAAATCAGTAATTCACTTGGATTTCATCCTCTTCACTCTCCAATGCCAGGATCCATTCAAGTTTCAGGTTCTTATTCTTCCCTTAATTCAAACCCTAATTTACATTCTCTTCAATTAAACACCGTTTTTGTGGTTGTTTTGATTTCATAGTTCTGGACTTCAAGGAGCTTCCATCTTCATCAAATTTAGTCAAGGGTACGTTGTATTCTGTTCAATTGTCTTTCTATGTACATGATTTGAAGTTGATTTTGCTTTGATTTATAATATTATGTAGTTTCATTGGGGAAAGTTGAGCATGAAGCAGGGGAAAAGGGCACTTTCTCTTTGTAAGATTTGGAACTGTTAAACTTTTGAATTTTAGATTTTGTTTTTATGAACATTGATTCGAGATATACTGATTTTAGCGCAGTCCATTGACGAATCTGCGCGATAATTTGATGATCACAATTCTGGATTCGGAGGGAAATCGAGTATCACATTCAGGTTTTATCATATCATGGAACTTTTTAAGAATTAGGAAATTGGGATTCGTCTCGTTTTTTTGTAGAATTAGGTCAATTTTGGTTATAATAAGATGATTTCATCATGGGAATTGTCAAATTCAATAGGTGTTCGAACGATTTCGATAATCGAAA
Source organism: Saussurea involucrata (assembly GCA_033807775.1). Lineage (NCBI taxonomy): Eukaryota > Viridiplantae > Streptophyta > Magnoliopsida > Asterales > Asteraceae > Saussurea > Saussurea involucrata. The sequence goes on along the minus strand of CM066314.1, from coordinate 156,635,504 downwards.
AAGGGATATGGGATGATTTATTTCACATTGAAGGAGGTGGGGTTATACATATGAAGTTGCAGTTCATTCTTAGCGATGAAGAGCGTAAGAGGATTCGTTCAATGGTACTCTTTTTGTTCCTTTATCTCACTCGTACACATGGAATATGACAATATAAAAAGTTAAAAACTTGTCCCACGTTTGGAGTAACATTGGATTGGGACAAGACAGTACATGAGAGCATCTCCAACAACTATGCTATAATTTTTCTATAATAGAGTATAAAAAGTCAAAATTTCTTTAAAAAAATACATTTATTCCAACAACCACTCTATTTTAGCAGTACTAACATTAACTATATCAATATAATATTCAATACATATAATAAAATATTGTTTCTCTCTCAAACACATTTAATTTAAAATTCTTTTTTTGGTAGAAAACAATTATAATATAATTTCTCTCTCTTCTATAAAGTTTTAGAGATTTCTCTAAAGTTAGATATTTTTACAATATCTCTCATCTTTTTACTATTTTAAAATGCAACATAGCATAGCTGTTGGAGAAAAAAATTGCTAAATTCCCACTTCTTTCCATTTAGGGATAGCTGTTGGAGATGCTCTTACTGAATAGTCTGAATGAGACAAAAATGTACTTTTTCTGTCTCACTAAAGTAGGTGGAAGTAGTCTAGGGTTGTGAACGAGTTGAGCTTTTAATGAGCTACTCAAGCTCGAGCTTAATAATTATTGAGCTTGAGTCGACCTCGAACACAAAGTAAACATCGCTTAACTTAACGAGTCGAGCTCCATAACACCAATGTTCGACTCGACTCGTTCAATGGCTCGTTTAAGCTTTAGGAGTCATGCCGAGGCATTAGAGCATACACTTTTTCGAGCCAAACGTATTTATATGTTTACAAATTATACAACGAAAATATAAAAATCATCGAGCTTGAGTAAAAAAACGAGTTAATTGATCTTGAATTCGAGCTCATAAACGAGCATCGAGCTCGAGTTCAAACATTGGAAAAAATATTCGAGCTCGATCCCGACTTTGAAAAAGTTAATTGAGCTCGTGTCGAGCTCGAGCCTTTGATTATTTTATTAAGCTCAACTCGAATAACCTGCTACTTAACTCGGCTCGTTTACACCCCTAGGTGGACAAATGGTAAATTACTGAACTACCCTTCCTTAACATTTTGCAAAGATGGTTGTTTTGTTGTTCGAAAGTTGCATTTATTTCTCTATTTTGTAGAGAGAATATGCCATGAAGAAGAAGCAAGATGAGATTCTCAGTAGCAGGCTAAGAGATGCAGAAAGTGCCAAATCTCTTGCATCGTCGTTGAGCAGACATGAGGTCTCAGGTTTGATCTTGCAGTGTTTGATGAAACATTTAAGAACAAATTAATTAAAAAGAAACAAACCCAGTATATCCCACATGTAGGCGGGGTCTGGGGAGGGAAAGATGTATACATACCTGATCTCTACCACAATCAGTAGAGTAATTGTTTTCATGAACACCCACAACATGTGAAAAGTTTGACAAGCCGGGGGTCATCACGGAAACACTTAGGTGGCGTTTGGTTCGCAAAATGTTTTTGGATGGAATGGAATCTGTCAAAGGAATTTGACTTTGAAGGAATTGGAATGGAATGTTGTCAGGTTTGACCACCTGTTTGGTTGACAGAATTGGAATTTATGTAATTTAATATGGTTTGTTTTGATTAATTTATGTAATTTAATAGTAAAAAAATATAGAAAAGGTTAGAAAATAAAAATTGGAAACTACATAAACTTTTTATTTTGGTGTCACTTTAATCCTCTTGAAGAAAACTTTCTAATAATATATTTGTTATAAAAAGTATTTATCTCATTATAATCTAATAAATTACATAATTAATCAAAATATATAAAATATATAAACAACTTATTAGGGGTAAATTGGTCATGTTATCTGTTCTGTCCTGTCCAGTTATGTCTTACCAAACTTTGAACAACAGAACAATTGTTCTGTACTGTTCTATCATGTCTGCATACCAAAGGCACCCCTAGAGGTGGGGTCAGGGGAGGGTAAGATGTATGCAAACGTGACGTCTACCTCAAAGAGCATAGCAATTGTTTCTGTGAAGACATGTGGCTTGTGAAAAGCCTGAAAAGCCGTGGGACTTCACGGAAATAGTTGAGCACAAATGAAAGGACTAAATGAGTTGAATAGGAGACACATTCCTTTGATTGTCAATTCGGTCTTACGTTTGACCTTTTCTGAAAGGTTTTGTCTAGATGTTTTGAGGATTACATCTTCTCAAGATTTCCAAAGAAGCGGTTTCAATGGTGATGCTGCCAAAGCTGGTTTCTTGACCCCTCTTGATGCCACATTCAAGAAAGCTTCAGAATCTAGTGACGGGGTAAAAGAAGAATCTTTTCAGCGGCAATCATTCACAGTTAAGGATTAAAATAACTCTCTTGGTTTTACTTGCCGTAAAACGAGCCTCATGGCCGTAATATATCCTGATAATGCATGAGCCTATTCAAAAATCGTTTGTTTTTTTTAATGATGTATATATGGCCTTGTGATTTTTTAGAACATAGATATGGATCACTACAACAAAATCGTTTATAGGATGTGAAAGATATCTAAATGTCTTAATAGACTGTCTTAATAGCTCATTTATCGTTTTATAAGAAAAACAATTTTGTTGGGAATGAAGCCAACCATTTAACAGCCAATCCCCTTGTTTCAGAATGCTACAGATAGAATGGAAGAAGCTTCATTCTCTCTTGTGACAGAAGGGATGCATCAAAAAGCATTATTAGAAGACGCCGAGAATCGGGCTTCAGAAACAGATTCGGCAAAGAAGAACGAAACCACAATACCAAAACCATCAAGTAATATGGTTGAGAAGTTCGATGAGCAGAATCTTGAAGAAAAAATCCCGAGCTACGTTAAGAGAAAAGCCGAAGAGATCACACCTACTCCTTTGTTGCAAGAAACAGAAGTCAATTCAGACAAGAACAATGAGACTTATGCAGCCAAATCAAAACCATCGGATAATGTGGTCGAGAAGTTAGAAAAACAGAATCGTGAAGAAACGAGCTTTATCTATGTAAAGAAAACAAGCAAACCTCCTCATTCATCACAAGAAACCGAAGTGAATACGATCAAGAACGATGAGATTCAAGTACAACAAACCAATGCACCCAGAAGATTGCAAGATGCATCTTCTCCTGACGTGGGTTCATCAAGATCATCGGTTATTGCCGAAAAGATAAAATCGTTTTCCCCTACGCTAGCTGGCGAAGAACCCGATAAGCAGGGCCCACGGGAGAAAACTCCACGTAATATAAAGAAGATGATTAGCGTCTTCGAAAGTAGTATATCTCAGGTGTGCATTCTAATTCTGTTAGCGTTTGGTATCCAAACATGACTTGACAGGACAAGATAAAACATAACAGGACAGAATAGTTGTTCAGCGTTTAAGAAGACAAAACTGGACATGACAGAACAGATAAAATGACCAATTTACCCCTATTGAATTGTTTATATCTTCTATATATTTTGATTAATTTATGTAATTTATTAAATTATACTAATATAAATATTTCTTATGACAAGATATATCATTAGAAAGTTTTCGTCAAAACGATTAAAATGCATCAAAATAAAAAGTTTAAGTAGCTTCCAATTTTTATTTTATATCTTTTTTTGTTATTAATATTTAATAAATTACATAAGTTAACCAAAATATAAAAATCGTATAAAAATAATATTTTGAGAACAATAAGTGAAATATAAGTATAATCCACCTTGTTCCATTCTTGTTCTTGTCTGTTCCACACAAAAGTCCTGCCAAACGTGGAACAATGATCCCTGTTCTGTTCTGTCTAGTGTACAAAAATAACCTTGCGAATATGCGCATGTAATTTATTTATTTATAAATTTATATATTCTGATTTCAGGATAGAGTTCCATTTAAGCCTATGGGTACGAAATCGTACAGAGTTGGAACCGTACGTTTATTGAAGGATCTTGCGGTTAATTCCTCAGAAACGCCGAGTTCAACTAGGCTTCGAAACTCTTTTAGTACAGGTGATTTGCGGAAAAACTTTTCAAGTATCACAACGGAAGGAGAGCAAGCTGGTTTTAACGAAAACGTCATAGAACCAAGTGAAACAAATATGCAATCGAAAGGTATGCTTGATGAAGAAACGTTTGCGCTTTTAGAAACGAACGCAAAGGAGCTACCAGAATCATCCGAAAAGGGCGTAAAAAACCAAAAGATGGCTGCTTTCACAGAAACTAACACAAAGGAGGTACCTAAATCATCTGAAAAAGGCGTAAATAACGAAAAGAAGGTTGCTTTCGCAGTAACTAATACGAAGGTGATACCAGAATCATCTGAGAAAGGAGTAAAGAATGAAAAGGAGGTTGCTTTCGCAGAAACTAACGCAAAGGGGATACAAGAATCATCTGGAAAAGGCGTAGATAAAGAAAAGATGGCTGCTTTCACAGAAACGAACGCAATCGGGATACCAGAATCATCTGAAGGCGTAAAGAACGAAAAGAAAGTTGCTTTCATAGAAACTAACACAAAGGAGATACTAGAATCATCTGACAAAGGCGTAAATGACGAAAATATGGTTGCTTTAACGGAAACTAACACAAACGGGATACCGAAATCACCTAAAGAAGGCGTAAATAATGAAGAAAAGTCTGCTCTCACAGAAACTTTACTGAAATCCCGTCAAGAAAATGCGACAGTTTCAGGAAGAATGCATGAAGATGATAAAGAGAGTAACATCAAACAAACTCAAACCCAGTCAAATAAGGTTAAAGATGGTAATATTCATGGTAAAAAAACTTCAAAAGACAATCTTGAGTATTTTTACCATGATGGGTCTGGTCCATGGATATTCCCAGATGAAAAAAGACATTTTTGTATGACAGCTCAGAAAGGTCAACAAGAAAACACTATTGCTTCTATACCAGAAAGCATTGGGCAAGTAAGTGACTTCATTTCTACTGCTTTCTTTAGACTTAGAAAAAGTTTGTACTTTTTTCTTGATTTTTATGGCTGAACAAACACATTTCAGGTTGAAATGCATTATGGAAGTGATGGTATTGTGAAACAAGTTGAAGCAATGGTTCGAGTTTCGGGGAATTCGAGTCCAAAGAGCTCGGGTGAAGAGGATTCTACCGGATCACTTGGACAGGTTTAACTTTTCATCTTCTCAATCTCTCGCCTTTTGGGAAACTTTCTATCTATTTGATACCGGGGGTCTTCACGGAAACAATTGTTTTACTCTTTGAGGGTACATCTCGTCCCCTAGACCCACCTTCGGGTGAGGTATACTGGGTTCGTTTCCCTTGAACAAAATCGGCTTTATAGGACACCAAATATGTCTAATTGTCCTAATAAGTGCTTTATAGAACTTAAAGTTTATAGAGGATCAAACAATTATGCTATCTATGTGAAAGTGTTAACAAAAAGTTGATACTTGATAGAATGCTTTCGGCGTCCTAACAAGTTTTTTAGGACACTTTTGAAATAAAGTCGTCTAGTCTTTTTATGACATTATTTGAAAAGTGTCAAATAATGTGTTCTATTAGTCTTTTTATGACTTAATTGAAAAGTGTCCTATAAAAACAAGTATTCTATAAAAAAATGTGCTCATAGGAAATTTCTCAAAAGTGTCCTATAAAAAACCAATAGGACTTATTATTTCAAAAGTATCCTAAAAACTTGTTAGGATACCCGAAAAAGTTCTAACATCTTATTGTAACACCTTTATATAGGACCTATAAACTTAAGTACTATAAAAGTACTATAAAACAGTCTATCACGACATATTCAGATATATTTATTGTCATATTTTGCCCATTTTGTTGTAAGAAATATGTTCCAATCCTAAACTAGAATTTTATCTTCAGGCAATAAAAATAGCACTTGTGGTAGGATTTGGAGTGCTCGTTCTTCTTTTTCGACAAAGGGAACCTCGGTATGTTTCAAATTCCTCGTATTGAGTTCGTGCACGTTGCATTTCGATTGCTCGTTTGATTTAATGATTTGAGTTAAATTCTTGCATAACTTTTCGACAGAAAAGGCGAGAAAAAAGGAAATAATATTGCGGTAAAGAATCAAGTTTTCATGAACAAACGAGGATCAATTGGAGAACATCCGAGGAAGATTGGTGTTCTGAAGCTCTCGTAGCTCGGATTTTTTGGGTGCGTGCAATAAAACATCGCGTTGGATTCGGAATCTTTGTGGGGTTTCTTCAGAAAATGCAACAAGAAGGGTCATCATTTGTGTTCATAGCATCTTTATATTTTATGCATATTGAATCTTTTCTTTTTAGTGTTTATATGAAATATGATACTACTGTTGTTTTGTCCGGCTCGTTTTGATGATGGTTTGTATAGTTCAGCGGTGGTCAAAAAGTCGAAAACGTATTAGAACACATGGTTGAAAACGTATCAAAGACCCGCTTGACCTATTCAAAGAAAAATGGCTTCATACTCGTTAAAAAGGTTATAAATTTAATTAAAATTTCATTTAAAATTATGTATCTAAGATCTAGTATTTACTTGCTGGTTGAACTGATTCTCATGTCTTTTTGTTTCAATTCTTGATTGTAGGATATTTGGAAAAAAAATCTGAATGTAATTTGGTTCTATTTTGATTAATGAATATGCAATGATGTTAAAGAAAAAGATTCGCCTCATATATATATATATATATATATATATATATAACTTTTATAAAATATTTATATGAAATCGGTCATATACAGGTCCTTACCACTGGTAGGCAGTAGGCTATCAATCTCGACTAGAGATGGTCAAAAGTCGGTTCCGGTTCAAGTCGGGTCCAAATCGGTCCCGGTCCTAAGTAGTGATATCGTAATCTGTAATAACCGAGTTAAATTTAAAGAAGTGTAATAAAAGTGGAGGGAAATCGAAAGCTAAAGACTTGGAGGTGCCAAAGTGAACTTTTGGGAGGAGAGTATAAAATCTCATTTTTGGGCACAAAACCCTAGACACACTACACATTGAGAGCGGCTGAGTTCTTGGAAACAAGAGGAAGGAAATCAATTTAACAATTTGTTCTTGGAAGAAGGCAATGGGAGGAATTCAGCAGGATAACTCTAGCATCGTTTGGAAAGGTAATTCCCAAACCTTTTATTTCTTGCTGTTTATGTCATTGGGTTTTAGTTTTGAGGAGTTTATAGGGTATTCAAGGTCCAAATCGATGTGTAAAATGTATAAAGATATGATTATGTTGGTTAGGAGTGTGTTAGTGATTTTTGCAATCATTCCTCCTTAATTTCGATCATTTTGCATCAACTGGGACTGAGGTTTGGCCTCTCTGAAATCGCAGAAATCGTAAGTTTGGTCGGGAATCGGAACCGGAACCGGATCCGGAATGGACCGGAACCCGGAAGAGGACCGGATCTGGAGTAGTATAAGAACCGGAGAGGGATCCGGAATTTAGGATCCGATATTGGGCCGGAACCCGGAGTATGATCCGGTAGCGGCCGGAATCCCGGAATTTGATCCGGTTTGTGTGCGGATTCCGGAAGCAGTATCGGGATCCGGATGGGGAGGAATCCGGGACTTGTAGTCCGGATTAGAGTAGCCCGGATGGTTCCGGATAGCGTGATCCGGATAGTTCAGTTTGGCAGGATATGTAGTTGAACATTTGAGAGGTTCGGTAAAATAACTTATCGACCTTGTAATTTCTTTTGCATAGGTTTCGGCAAAGATTTGAAGTAAAAGTGAGTACACCGAGTAAGACAACAGGTGAGTTTTTCTAACTAAAAATACGTGCTTTTAACGTGTTTTCTGAAGTAAGTAAATGAGAAGAAATGCCATGTTTTTATCGCATGATTTTGATTGTACGAAAGTTTATTTGAGATGTATGCATACATTGTGGTTAGACGTAAACTGGCTAAGTCGGGGGGTGTGGCCCGCCAGTGCTCATACCGGGAGGAGTGACCCGTTTATGCCATGGGAGGAGTGACCCAGTAAGGCAGTGTGAGACTGACACGTTGTTACTTCCGAGTGACTTCAGTGTGCCGTTTACGAGTGTGAGATTTCTTGAAAGTTTTAATTAAAGTTGCTTGAAAGTTATGAACTGTTTTAAATATGTTTTGAGAACTGTTATATTGATGGAGCTCACTAGACCTCATGGTCTAACCCTGACATTTCCAAAAACTAAACCATTTTCAGGTAAGCACTAGTAGAAGGCTCTGGTAAGGGCAAGAAGCAGGCATGAGCTTGAAGCTTGGGTCTAGAAGGAAGTCGACATAATTTAGTATGTCGGGCTTAGTATTGTAGAAATCTCAGTTGTGTAATAGGTTGTTTCCGCAAACCTTGTTATGTACTCATATGTTATGATATAATTTTGGAGCCGTTTCGGCGACTTGCTTAATTCATGTTGATCTTGCGTTATCTTGAGTTGGGTTGTTACATAATCGGTCCCGGCGTAACTGGTCCCGGTCCCGACCAAAATACGAAGTTCAGTTAAGCTTTATAAGACCCGATTATGAGAACCGGTCTCGATCCCAGGCCGGGCCCAAACCGGTCCCACTTAAAAAACTGATTTTTAACTTGTATTTTTTTTAAGAATTTGATCAATCAAATACACTAACAAATACGTTTTTATTATAATTGGGTCTATCAAATGCACTGAAAAATACGTACGTTTAAAAAATATATACATTTTATTATAATTGGGTCAAAACAAATCCGTTTTTATTTAAATATATACTTAAAAATACATTTAAAAAAATTATATAAAAAACCGGGTCGGATCTTGTTTTGGATGAAAGTCGTAACCGGTTAAGGACCGACAAGCTCAAACCGGTCCCAAACGGGCTGGGTCCATTTGCCCATCTCTAGTCTCAACTCTCAACTGGGCCGGGCTGGACCCAGTTTGGCCATCTTTATATAATATAATGAGTAAACTTCAATTTGAAAGTAGAACCTGGACTTTGATAAGTTTAGAAATCATCTTTGTAGTTTTCATCTTGGTTTAAAAGTGGTCCTTGATTGTTAACTCTTTTTATTTTTTGACGAATGATCTGTTAGTCCCAGATGGCTTAACAAGTATTGTAGAAAAAGGGGGGGTTGAATACAATACTCAAATTTTTCACAATTTTAATTCTATTATTGAAAAACTTTCAACAAGAATTATACATAGAATCTAAAGACTGTTGCGGAAAAGAACAGATAAACTATTCTAACAATCTTTCACAAAGTATACTGAAAACAAAACAACTTGAACACTTAGAATCAAAGCTATAAAGTTCTTGAGCAACTGGAGAATTTTTGCACTGAGAAATTCTTCAGAAAGCGTAGTTTGCATGAGAGCTTCTTCCTCCTTTTATAGTGTGAGAAACATTAAATGTTTAGGACACTTGTCATCAGGAGATTTGCTTGTAGGTGTTGACCTCTGAAAAGTTGATGTGTCTTTGTCACATTTTTCCTTGGTACTAGGAAGAATACCCATGCTGATTTAGACGTTATCTGATAATGGGTAAAACGACAAATAATCACTTTTACCTGGCAATAGATATTGTCCCATAATAAATGATCTTCTTGACGTGTCTTCCAAAGCAGTTCCACCGATATGAGTGCCTTGGAGTTTGCAATTGAGACCATCTGTGAAGATACTTGAGATCCCACCGATTTGAAGCTCACATCGGTGGGACTCATATTTTGGCCGACCATCAGAAGGGTCGGTGGGAGATGTCCACCGATGTGTGACACAACCATCGGTGGACTGATGACTTAATGTTTGTTAAGAAGGCTATTCTTCATTTCCACAATGAGAATATCTTCAAGCTTGGTTTCGGTTGATCTTCTACTTCACCGAACATTTGCTATCTTGTACAAGTCATTTAAAAGAACCAATCTAAAATATTCTAAGTAAAATTTAGGAGAAACATCGGTGAGTCAATTTCAAATCTTTGGTGACCCAACAATCTCCCCCTATTTGAATTTGAGCTCCATACTTAGAATATTTAAGAGTATCTGATAATAAAATGCATTTTGACCCTTTTTACTCTTTTTGGGTTCTTTTCACATAGACCATTCTTTTTGTTCTTTTTGATCTATTTTGTCTTTTATGAGTTTGTACAATATATCCAATATTTACAAGTAAGTAAAATAAATATGTGCAACACAGAAATTCAAATAGATGAAAAGTACTTGTATTTAAGTAAATTTTTCATACATTTGAAAGTGAAGAAAAATTACAAGTACATGAAAAAGATAGTACCCCGATCATTTCTTTGGTTTTTGAATACGTCGCTTGATCTCATTGGTGATGTTCTGGTAGTATGGCTGAGCTTCGGGGATATGTGGCATAAGGTTGGAGATGCCATGAAGGACGATGATGTCGGCGAGATGGATCTGGGAGAACCTGAAGAATCGTCGGTGGCCAAGAGCATCATTGAAGAAGAGGCCAGGGATCGGTGAGATGCACAACGTGGTAGAGGGATAAGCAATGGAAGTCAGGATGGATAGGTTGAGATTTTCCACATAGGGGGTTCTTCCTTTCGAGGCCAATTCTTTAAAGACCGTGTCTTTTACCGATTGGTTTTTGGTCTTTGGAAGTCGAACATCTTCTTTCAGGGATTGAAGAGAGGCACATTCGTCGGTGGAGAGCACGATGTTGTGTTTCTTCTTTATTTCCTTCATCTTGTTCATCAACCCATCGATGTACTTGATGAAGGTGTCCTTCTTGGGATTCAAACATTTCACTAAGAGTCTAGAGATTTCAAACCATTCGGAGGCCGAATTGCCTGAGGTGATAATCTCTAATACTCCTTGATATTCCATCTTCCCTTTCAACGATGAGCCTGATGTCGGAGGGATTTTGCTTCGAAGTGGCTATCTTGACACATGTAATGGGGACCTGTTGGTTCGGTAGTGCATGGTCTTTTTATACCATCTAACCTGTTCTTCCTTCTCTTCTTCTATGGTGCCCAACTCAGATTTTTGGGCAAAAATGGGATTGGTGGACTTTGCCTTCATTGCTTCCTCTTTGGCAACTTTTAGAGAAAGTGCCTTAGAATCATCCAGAGCTTTTTGAGCAAGTCTAGCCTCCTCAATTTCTTGGGGAGATAGACCTAGATCGGTGGTGGTTCCTTGAGTGGGAGGTTTTAGCTTTAAAGTTTGTGCATCGGCAGATCTAGCCTCATACTTGGCCAATTCTTTCTTTCTTTTCTCTTCTTTGGCCTCATCCTCTGCAGAGATGACCTTCTTCCCTTTGTCCTTTGGAGTAGTGACCGAAGAAGTTTGCTCCCCCTCAATTGTTGCCTTCGGTGTGGGTTTCTCCACCGATGGGAATTCGGTCGGTGTGATTGTAGTGATCGGTGCCGATGATGCTATCGGTGTAGGAGTGATGGTCGGTGTCGGTGATGCTATCGGTGTAGTGGTGGTGGTCGATGTCGGTACAGCTGAGGTGGCCACCGATGTGGGAATTTTCGGTTTGAAGAAGCGGATGGTTGATTTGTCGGTGGGGTCTGATGGAGGCCTGTTGTTGTCAAGATGCCTAACAGAAGGCCTTTTCGGGGACTCTGAGAGGCTTTTCTCTCCCTCAGCAGCAGTCGTCGATTCCAGACCCAAATGAGAAGCAATACGATCCACCGAGGCATGAATGTACTGAAGTCGACCCCTGCCAGTGTTGTCGAATGCAAAATCACCAAAATCAAAGTCCCAATCCAAATTGTTGTTGAGGGAGTCAACCTTCTGATGAAGCTGTTGAAGTGATTCGGTGAGAGAGGTGCGAATAGACTGATGTCGAGTCTCTCGATTAATTAGGCGACCGAGTTCCGAGTCCTTGAAATCGGTAGAAGCCTTGATAGAAGCCACCGACAAGGCCAAGTCGTTGTGGGAGGAGTTCAGATTTTCCAACTTTTGAGCAAAGGTGGCCATACTGTCGGTGATGGGTTGTAGCAAATTCCGCAGAGTTGTTTCCAAGAGTTGAGGTTGCCTATTTTCCAAGACTGAGATCCGGTCATGTTGTTGAGCAACCATAGTAATAGTGGCCTGTTTGAACGACTCAAACTGAGTGCCCACCAACCGACACTGTCGGGCACTTTCTTGAATTTCGGCGAGGGGGTCACTCGACAGACGTAGATCGGTGGTGGAGGATGGACCGACATGGTTAAGTGGGAATCGGTGAGCATTTGGTGATAAGGGGGTATGCGGGAGTGACCTTTCTTGGGGGATTGAGGATGATGAGGGTTGATCATTTAAGGGATCAGGGAACAATACCCTTGGTGGTGGAGGTGGGGAAGTGGAAGGGGAAGAACTATCCTCAGAGGATGAGGATTTTTCACGCTCATCGGTGGGAGAAGGCGATTGGTGGGGGGAGCCTTTCGGAGATGGTAAGGGTCGGGGGTGGTTTGTTTTGGTGATACATGTGTCGGGGATGGAGGCTTCGGTGATAGGTGAGTCGGTGGTGATGATTGCTTTGTCGGGGAGGGAGTGGAATCGATTTCCATGATTTCATTGGTGGTACGTTTTGGGGGGGAACCAGTATCCTCCAACAAAAAAAATCCAAAATGCCTGATTCGGAGAAGCCGAATCATCAATCAGTTGTGCATCATCGATCTCTAGATCGGGTGATAGGCTGTGTAGTCTGAATTCGGTGCCTTCGAGGGGAGAGACCCCGAAGTCATCTCCACCACCCAAAGAAGCGGGTGATGAGGTAACAATTGGGTTCTCCTGAAATTCAACCGAAGCCTTTTGAGAGGCAACGGAGGAGTCGGTTTGGGGTTTTGCAGATTTCCCTGGCCTGGAAGGGACAACGTCAGCCATCGATTTTGGAGAATCGGTAGCTGGCCTAAGGGGTGCGGCCGAAGGTATCCGAGACCTCTTTAGAGGAGATCTCGGAGGGGTTTTAGAGTGCCTCAGCCATTGTGGATGGAACTCGGTGATGGAGGCGGCAGCGAGAGGGGTACCGGTGGTGGCGTGGCCGCAGCTCGGTGATCAGAAGGTGAATGCCGGAGTAGTGGAGAGTGCGGGATTAGGGATTGGGAGAAGGGTTGGGGTTGGTTGGGGGTGAAGTTGGTGAAGGGGGTAGAGATTGCAGAGAAGGTGAAAATGGCGATGGGTGATGAGAAATTGAGGGAGAAAGCAATGAGAATTGGGGATGAAGCGAAGAACGTCATTAAAGCTGAAACGTCATATAAATATATAAAATGAAATATTTTGTTTTTATTTTATTTTAACAGAAAAGAACAAAAAAAGTGTAAAAAGGCGAAAATATCCCTGACTTAACTGAGTTTTTTTAACGGAGTTAGTGAGCAGGGACCACTTTCAAAGCAATTTTTAAAGACCAAGGACTATTTTTGCAGTTTTTGAAGTTTAGGGACCACTTTCAAAGATTTTGGTAAACACCAGGGACGAAATTTGTAGTTTACTCTTTAAACTTTATGTTTTATTAATTAATCAAAATTGTTTTATATTTAAATTAATATATATGGATATGTGTGTGTGTTCTAAATAGCATAAGACTTAAGGCTTGTGTCTGACGACATGCTAATCTGTTTATATGTGAATTACAAAGGTTCATATATGAACACAAAAAGTTCATATATGAATCACACAGATTCATATATGAACTCGTCCCGCGTATTTTTTACGAAACTACCCCTCTATCTTGTGCAGACCACATGAGGAATTATCCGCTGCTTCTCGGTCAAAGCCGCCGATCTTGACCGAATGAATGACTAAGATCACTTCTTTATTTCTCAAATATTTAGCACTTCTCATTTGAACCTCTCCCTATATATAATATATATATATATATATATATATATATATATGTGTGTGTGTGCGCACATGTGTAAGTTTAATTAAATATAAAACAAATTTGATCAATAATAAAAAATAAAGTTTCAATCGGTTGTTAAAATATGTAATAGTTTAGTAAAGTGCATTTAACAAAAACAACAACCGGTTGTTATAAAATTAGACTATTTTTTATCGAATTTTATTAAACTTCTTCCACCAATTAAAATTTAAATTAAATAAAAAGCTTCAATAAACCAATAGATAAAAAATATTAATTTTGGAGATTTAAAGCTAAAGCTTTGAAAAAAAACATGTATTTATCAACAACTTTAAATAAATTATTTGATAATTTTTATAATTGAAGTTATAGTTATTTTGAAAATATACAATATAAATAATAGAAAAATAAAGATTTGATGAAATATAATAAATAAAGAAAAAGTAAAGAGTAAAAAATATAAATTATGTAATTTAAGAATAAACATGTAAAAATTGGTATACCACAAGAACCAAATACATAATTTGCTCATTCACTTTTTGGATGAATTAACACTTGCTTTTAACAAAGTTAGATAGAGGGACGAAAGTAGAAACAAAATAGATACCTTAAGGATGAAAAAAGCATTTTTTAAAGATCAGGGACGAAAGTCGTTATAAACATCAAATCACAGGGACGAAAATCATAGTTTACTTTAAAATAAAAGTTTGTTACTTTTTAAACAGAGAATTTAAGATTTTGTTGAAAATATTGAATGTTCTTTGTTCTGACAAAGAAAATAAATGGAGTTACCACTTTAAGTGAAAATCATATTTTTGTTTTATAGACTTATTAAATTTTTTTTTTCTAGAAAGGATGTCTTACGCTATACTTAAACTAATTCCTTAAAAAATTATGACTGTAAGACATCAACCCTGATTAAATCTCCGTGACCACAATTGTTGTGTACACCTAAATTAGAACCTAGGCATATGGGATATTCCACCACATCCCCGAGGGCCTTAACCAGTACGCCACAACCTTTGTGGTTTAGACTTATTAAAGTTCACGTCTCATTTTTAAATTTTTCACTAAACCTCAAGGACCAAAATTGAAGTTTATTCTTATATAATTATTCTAACAAATATTTTTCAAATTACATGAAAATATTAATTGTCCGGGCCTGGATTTTCATGTTTTAGAAGCCCAAATAAAGATGTGTCCATGGGCCGGGATGAGATATATTAAAGAGTAAATTACGGATTTGGTTCATGTGGTTTTAAAAATATAACGAAAATGGTCCCTACAATTTTTTTTATTCCAAATAAGGCCCTGTGGTTCATGTTTTCGTAACGATTTGGTCCCTGACGTTAACAGACGTTAACTCCCATTCGTTAACTGGGGGCATTTATGTCTTTTTCTTCTTTTTTGTCTTTAATGTCATTAATATGCTATCTCACTGCCATCTCCGTCTATCACCCACATCTTCGGCAATAAATCCGTCTCCGACAAGAACCACAACTCCGATTATCACCCGTTCCTCTTTCCTTTCCTTTTTCCTCCCCCCTCCTTCCCTACTTACTCTGTTGATCAATCAGTCTCCGGCAATGACCTCCGACCACCATAGTCCTTGTTGATTCTTCTCTATGTAAACAGAAACAGATAGTCCCTGTTGCACAGGTTGAAGCATCGTCGTGTGAATAGGAAGTCAAAAGAAGGGTAAAAGGCGATGATTTTAGTCAACGAACATGGCATGGTGATTTTACGATGTGGTGATATCGTCACTGTCATTTGTTGAAACCCAATTTGATTTGGGTTTTGGTGTCTGTTATTCCCAGGCGTGTTTCTCCGGCGATGAGGGGTGGTGCCACAAAAAAAGGAAATGAAAGGTTGTCCCTGTATATCGTCTCCGGTTTGGTCCCTGTGTAATTTGTGTATTTTATATACATATACATATATACATACGGAGCTCATTCGGTCCATGTGTCTTGGTCTCTGTTTGGGTTTGTTTTGGTCCCTGCTGCAACCTCTTTTCCTTTCACACCCCTAAGAACCCATTAACTCCCATTATGACTTGTTTCTGCTTTAGTAACTCGTACCAGTAGCTGTGGCAGACCTGTTTGTGCAAGTGCAGAAAAGGAGGAAGACGAAGCAGAAGAAGGAACTGCCTCCTGAGTAAGATACGAATTTGGGTTTGTTGAAAGGAGTAGGTTTGAAGAAGGTTCCTAAAGTAGCCAGATCGTCGGAGCAGGGATGGTTTCAGAGATTGGGCGGCGACAATGTTCTGCAAGAGAAGAGGGAAGATCAGGGGGGGAGGGGGGGAGGTGGGTAGGGTTAGGGTGGGTAATTTAGAAATAATTTTCTTAATAATATAAAAGGATTACTTAAAAAAATAAAAATAAAAAGGTAATATAGTATATTTTGTATTTGTTTAAAAGAGAAAATAGTAGGAATTAGAAAAAGACAGAAATGCCCCCCACTTAACGGATGGGAGTTAATGTCTGTTAGTGCCAGGGACCAAATCGTTACGAAAACACGAACCACCGGGCCTTATTTGGAATAAAAAAATTATAGGGACCATTTTTGTTTCATTCTTTAAACCACAGGGACCAAATCCGTAATTTACTCTATATTAAAAAAAGCCCAATAGGCTCTTTATGTGAACCAAAATACAAAACATGTACATTAATCAAAAGAAAATCATATGATATTTTCTTGTTTTTGATTGGGTGTGAATACCAAAATGCATTAAAATATATATTAATTGGTCATTTATCATACAAGCCAGATAAGCGCTAACCGAGTAAGAGTACACCCGTTTAAGAGGCGGTAAATATGTAGAAAGAACCACCGACTCATGGCCCACATATCCTATTAGTTGTAGGACATGGACCGTTGAGCTTTGATTTGACCATGATATCATTCTCATTGTCGAGATGCTCCTCGATCTTGGTACAAAGATAAATTGTCACGGGTGTCGGTTTGAGTCCTGCAAGACCATTAGGGATTTTCCTGCCTGTTCTCCTAGCCTTAGGGATTAGTCGAGGCACGTACAAACTGGTATTGACACCTACCGTTAATAAAAAGAAGAAGATAAATGTCCAAAAATTCAGGTGCTTTTCACCTTTTGCTTTTTCCATCTGGTTCACTGTCGTACTTTTGCTTTAGAAACACAAGATTCAAACAATCATGTTGAAACCGTTAGAAAACAAATACCAGAAGACAACGATTACCGATTTCCCTTACGATAGCTATTAAACACGTAATGCACTTATTTGTACTAAAAAGTGCATAAAACGAAACACACATCAATTTGTTGTACTCGTAGTCTTCTATCAGTTACTGTACTACATATCACTTGTGTAGCAAAATCACACAAATATTTTATAATGACGGTTAACAGGTAAAATTATAAAATAAATTTTTATGGTTTTATGGAGTAATTCAGGCTTGAACTTGATTCAAATACAAAAATGAGCTCAAAATATATAACCGAGTCGAATTCGAGTTTACAAAAACTTGACTCGAATGCCTATTGATCACCTTATCAATTAAACAATACATATGTGTTCATTCTTTTGGTTTGAATTAAACCGTTTTTCTATCAAACATAATTGTGGTTAACATTGTTGAGCTATTAAAGCTTTCAAATACAATTTCAATCTTTTTCGAGCTATTTAAGCTTCCAAATACAGTTTCAATCTTTTTTCAAGCTATTTAAGCTTTCAAATACAGTTTTCGATCTTTTTCAAGTTATTTAAGCTTTCAAATACAGTTTCAATCTTTTTCGAATCAACCTCGAGCATATATATATAGATATAGAGGGAGGATCTAAAAAAAATAGAAAACTAAAGAACACCCCGGTAGCACTTTATCTGGACGGTATGTACTTGTGCATACAAGTAAATTTAACTTGTTTTCTGGTTTTATGCACGTGTGCATTATGCACTTGTGCATATATGCACATGTGCATGTTACAAATTACTTGTACGCACAAGTGCATACCGTCCAGATGAAGGGCAACCAAGGTGTTTCTCAGTTTTCCGTTTTTATAGGTTTTCCCCTAAACCTGACCCTATATATATATATATATATATATATATATATATATATATATATATATATATAGACTTATTGAGTTATCGAATTAAGCTATGAGTTTAGCTTAATACTATCAAATCAAACTCAAACTAATCTTGAGGGGTTAACTTACTGACAATAAGGTTGGGTATTTGTCTATTTGAAATTCCTCATTATATGTCACCAATTCGAGTCATTCTAAGATCAGTAGATAATTTCGTGACTGTCTCTATATACAAACTGGTCCGGACATCTACAGTAAAAAAAACTTGATTGTGGTCCTATTTAAAAAAAAATGATTGTATTTATTTAAAGATGAGAATCTAACAATTTGTACCAAAAAAAGCAACAAATGAGATGCAGGTGTCTGGTCCTGCACTGCCAATTTATTTGTCTCAATTCAACTATTGCTTCCAAAACCACCTGTGTCTTATCCTTTGCTTTTGATATTTACGGATTAGTCCTCAAATTTACAAATAATTTCAATCCTCCCCCAAACAAATATCAGTACTTGTATTATTTTGTTCATCGTTTGGTACACTGGATATAACATGACATAACAAAAAAGGAATCAATGTTTTTATGTTTAGCATGACTTTTATGTGAAACAGTCGAGAACAAAGTGGAACATATATATTCCACACCACCTCACGAAACAAGGTGTAACAAACCTATATCTTACCAATAAATTCTAAAAAACCCTATATTTTACCAATAGATTCTAAAAAAACACTTATTTTTCAAAAATATCAAATACTTTCACTCCCTATACTTTATCAGTTCTTTAAATTTTATTTATTTTATTTTAATCTCTTTAACTTTCACTCTACTCTTCTCAAAATTCCATTTTTTTATTAAAAAGAAGTTAATAATAAAAATATAATATATAAAATATATAAAATAAAATTTTAAAATTCCATAAATTTAATATTTTAGTAATTTAATTATATTGACGACAATTTTCTAATGATATATTTTTCTAAAATTTATTTTTTCTAAAAGTTTTAAGAGAATAAAATATTTATGAATGGGATTTTTGGTATTTTTTATTTTATGAATAAGATAAAAATAAAAAATGTTTAGGTCTTTTGGTTTTATGAATGTGAGATTTTTAATCAATATTTATTTCAGATGTTTTTGTTTTATTAAATAATATTTGTTAAGTCTAATTTAGATTGATTATTTGGTATAAAAAATACTAAACAACTCATTATGGTAAATTGATCATTTTACCAGCCATGTTTAGTCCCGTCAAGTCTTATTAAACGCTAAACAATTGTCATGTTCAGTCATATTTGGGTACCACAAAAGCACCTTAAGGGTATATATGTTTGATACGTGGATGAGACCAGACAAGATTGGACTGGACTGGAACGAATATGGTTGGATGAAAATGGACTAGACAAGCAAGAGTGATGTAGTTTGATGAAAATGTGTGGTAGTTTTTACTGTTTTTACTTTTACCATCAATATGTGTGTTTAAAAAGGGTAAAATACGTGATACTTATACATACAAGATATATGGTGTACGTTGTTGTATTACAATTATGCTATAAATTTGTATTTTTCAATGTATCGTAAAATAGTAATACAATTGATTAAAATAAGTTGTAGCAAAATCCACTAATAGATCGTATTTGGGTGTGACACCTTTTTTTGTCTATCAAAAATACAAAAATCAATAAGTAGATATATATAAAATAAAATATGAAGTTTGGGGTACTATTTCAAATCAATTTTCCTTCAAAGGAAGATATTCGATAGTCTCTTACTCTCTTGCATCTATTTCTTTAAAGACCCCACAAGTATATTTTGTTTAGCTAGATTCATAATTATACTATACACACACACACACATATATATATATATATATATACACGAATGAGAAAATGAGTTAAATTGAGAAAAATAAGAACGAATTTGAAACCTTGATCACTTTTAATCTCAAAACAACTCATGAATTATACTTTAAAAGGAAACTGATTTGATTCATCTTATTAGTGTTGATCTTCAATTAGGATTGATTCAAGTGTGGATGACCTTCATACCCTTCTCACAATAACTTTCATTCTCACAAGAACCCAATCCTATATATATATATATATATAGAGAGAGAGAGAGAGAGAGAAAAGTTCAAACGAGAACGCTAACTATTTACGAGAAGCACGAGAACGGCCGCCCATTTACAAAATCACATGTGATTCACATACAAAATCATATGTGATTAAAATTCTGGACCCGCGCGGTTTGTCCCGCGGTTTGTACTGTGAATCACATGTGTTTTTTTACATGGGCGGTGCTCCTCGCGTTTTTTTAAATTGTTACGCTCCTCGTTTGAACCCGCCTCTCTCTCTCTCTATATATATATATATATATATATATATATGGTTGGGTTTTTGGTGAAAAGTTGAGGTTAACGTGAGAAACGTGATAAGTGAATATAGGAGAGAGGTTCATTTGTAAACCCAAGGTTTTGTATTAATTATGTTAACCCTTTTCAACCAATAGAAAATCACTTTCAAGTGTGGTTTCAAATGTATGTCCAAGAATCAAGGTTCAAAATAGCGTAAGGCGTGGCGGCGAGGTCAAGCCTTAAGCCTTACACGCCACGACGAGGACGCGACGTTTTTTAAGGCGTGATAAGGCGGCAAATTTGTATGTCAATATATAATATATACACATATTTATTATCCATATATTATTCTAGTAAGATAATTATATTAAAAAAATACATTCATATTAGAAGGAGAACATACATATAGATTATTATTATAAAAATAGTTTTTGATTGAATATTTAAAATAGAACTTATAAAGGTAAATTTACAGCGTTCGTTTTAATCGTAATTCCATAATGTTTATGAAATTTTGAAACAATGTGTGTCGTGATTAGATAAATCCATAAAGGTAGAAAATATAAAGTAAAAAATGTAAAAAAAAGATAAAAAAAATAGAAAATATATAATAAAAAAAATTGTGAAAATATCACGTCTTAGAAAAAACTCGCGCCGCGGCGCGCCATGGCATGAGCCACGCCATATAGAAACGTTATGGGTCATTTCGTAACGGTGGAGACGCATCTTACGCCATATCGCGCCATGGCGCGCCTTTTTGAACACTGCCAAGAATTAGTATCAAATACGTAATTATCAATATATTGTTGCATCATGAACATACACAATAACATTATGAATCAGAGTTTTTGTAACGATGATAAGGAGACAGTCAACGTAGAGGACAATATCGATGGAGGAGCCGATGTGTATGATTGTTCGTCATTATAACTATATCGATGGATATACTTGATGGATCACAGCTCAATCCCAATGAAGAATGATAACTACATCGATATATATATACCAACCATAATCATCTACGAAACCAAGCATCTGTCATGAACATATATGAAATTGTATTAGTTGTGTGAGATAAAGACATATGAACACTAATAAAAAGGGTTTAAACTATCTTGGGGTTGTATGTGTTCATCAGTTCACATACCGACAACATTGGGTCCATTGTAGTTGTGATAAGCTGTTTCATGATTGTTCAATATACCAACCACGAACAAATATGAAACCAACCATATGTCCGTTTACATAAATGGGTTCATCAGTTATGTGTACCAACCATGAACAACAATGAAACCAACCATGTGTGATGAACACATATGAAATGGAATTAGTAGTGCGAGATGAAGACATATGAACAATTATAAAAAGGGTTAAAATTTTATGAGGTTGTATGGGTTCATCAATTCACAAACCGACTATATTTGGTGCATTGGTGGTATAAGAAATTTGTTCATAAGTGTTCAATGTACCTACCATGTATTATTTTACTTGAATGTAAATGAACATCTATGGAAGCAAAAAATATATGACATGCAATTTATTAAATGGGGAGTATGTTAAGGGAGGGTTACAAAGGGTAAAAGAAATTGATTTTCCTCAAATGCCCCTAAACACCCTCGTCCGTTACATTTATTACTCAAACATCCCATTTTATAATTAATTTTTTGGCGTGGTTCATCTCAACCGTTCGTGTTAATATCAACGGTTGATAATTGGGTTAACAAGGTTAGTACAATAATTTGGGTTAACAAAATAACCCAACCCTATATATATATATATATATATATATAGCGAAATTATCCATTGCAAACCACTCAGATCATACAAACTCTACAAACCATTTACAGCCATTAGATCTAATTGTTTTTAATTTTATTAATCATTATCGAAAAGGGTAGATTAGTCATTTGTTTAATCTTTTTTGTTTAGGACGTTGATATCATGATTTTCCCGGTTTGGTAACTGCCGATTTTAAGGGGATTCAGTTTCTAAATTGTAGGAAGTTACCGATTGCACGATGTTATCCCCTTTATCGGTTATGGTTTTTATGTTCGAGTTATCTTCACCATTTCGCCGGATTTTTTCTTGTTGTCGCCTGAGTTTTGTTATCGGAGCAATGGAAGATTCAGTCGCTATGAATGAAGTAACTGTTAATGATGTTTACGGATCGTGTTCTCGTGTTCACGTCGAGGAACCCATATTCGTTGAAGCCGATCATGTGGACTCTCCGGACAAAACACAGTGTTGCGACTCAGACACATATGGAAGAAATACAGTTCATCTTAATCATGATGGTATCGAAAAGTTCTTTGATGTTGTAATTTATTTTTTTCATGTTCTTACGCAGCATGATTTGTATTCATAGTGGCTGTTGTAATTCATTTTTTGGTTGATGTTCTTATGCAACATCTTGTATTGTTTTAAGGGTTTGCTGTTTTATTTTTCTTGTTTTATGTTCTTATCCATCATCTTGCATTCGGTAATTGATTGCTGTACATTAATATGAATTGAATTGTGTGTTTGTTTGTATAGGTCGCCTCTTATAATAAATTTGTATTTTTGTTGTTGTTATGTATTCATGGTTTTAATTTGTAATGAATGAGACGTTGAGATTCATGCTTTAATCCGTAATATAGTATTCACATGCATTTTATTTTTGTTAATACTGTATTTCGATGATACATTACCTGTTTTGCGTAGATTTGTTAAGTGTACCTTTTTTTGTATTGTAAAGATGTTAGAATGAGATGATGAGAGTGATTCATTAATCCAGAATATAGTAATCGAATTCGTTTTATTTTTTGTTCATATACTGTATTTCAATGATTCATTAGCTATTTATTGTATTTTTGTTAATTGCACCCTTTTTTTGATTTATATAGATGTTATTGATGATGAGACACCAGAAGATGTTGATGGTTCTAAGTATTTCATGGCCAATGTTTCTAGTGAATGCACTCCTAAGATTGGTGATGTGATTTCAGCCTTGGCGGAGATTCAGTCTCTTAAAGCTAGCTTCAGGGCGGTTGATATGTATAATGTTCCTTAGATGTTATAGTATTCAGGTGTTTCCCCCCTTTTCTTCATATATATTAGGTTTTTGGTGAATCATATTTCGCTCTGGTGTAATGTTTGGGGTTTGGGAATGCAGTGCATGTCTGCGTGTAATATGACAGTAAAAATGTGCTTTTGGGATTCATGAAGTGGGGGTTACACTAGTTAATGTTTAGTAGGCCTTTTGTATTTCGATGAAATATAGTTTCAATGTTCATATGTCGAAGATTGTGAATTTAATGGTTAGTGTATCTTGTGTTTTCACAATATTGTGGTGAATGTCGTAGGCTGTCTATATGTATTAGTATGATAATCATCACTGGTAAGCATTTTTTCCTCGAAGATCACATGTAGATGTTATTTTGTATGTACTAAATATTGTTCCAATTATATTAGTATCGTTTTAATTTGTTTGTGTGTTCTATTTCCACATTGTTTTTGAAGAACATGTGATTGTGTGTGACTTGATTTGTTGACATTTTATGTATCGCATCATTCATAAATATGTCTAAGGTTTTTGATGTAGTCAAATGTAACATATGAATATCTAGATCTTTTAGGCTAATCATATAATGATATGTTAAATTTTATTTTCTTGTTGGTAATAATGTGTTTCTGTGTATATCCATAGGAATAGAATTCATGAATGATAGTTATGTTGTCACTAAATGTGGAGTAAATAGTCAATGTAAAACCAATCACTTTAATAAAATTAAAGAACCCTAAACCAAACAGTGCATGTATAACCATAAAAGAAATAGTGTCAAGTCTGTAATCCTAATGAATTGCAAGCATCAAAAGGTTCAAGTAACAAGTCATTATAAAACCATAATTAAAGTATTTTTAAGCAAATCCCCCAGCTTTGCCCCAACTATTACGCCTGACGCTCCCAAAGGCTGTCATGTGTTGTACTTAGAACATGGTTTCTCAGTTCATCAGTCATAGTGTAGAACCTTGCCACTTCCTTTTTCATTGCATCCCTCAATAGGTTGTTTGGATGCAAAATCAGTTTGGAAACATATTTTTTCCTAAGTTCTTCAAGCTGTGAATGCTGGTTCTGACTTTCGTCCACTAAACCACATTTCCATTTGGCGTCTCCCATGAATGTCTCCATATGTCGCATAGTAAAAACTGCACTATCATATGAGTTGAAATTAGTTTGCCAATCCAAAACCAACCTTTCTGGCTTCACTTCTTTAAAAGCTTTTGCTGACGGATGGCCCACAACAATCAGATGTTGCCGCATTACTTTAAGCTGCACAAAAGAATACATTTTGCAGTTTGTTATTCATGTTATTTCAAACATTCAGGAAGGTAATTTAAAAAACTATATGCTCGCTTACCAAAATTTCTGGCAAGCAAGAGTACTTCCTCAGAATCTTGTCGTTAGGTATTTCCTTCCACTTGCGATTGTCGAGTATCATGAATGATGGGTTCTTAAGGTTGATTACAATTAAATAGTAGAAGCACCCATCAATCATTGGAAAAAAGACCTGCAATGTAGGTGTGTATTTACATTATGTACAAGATGTTATATGTCATTAATATTGTATACTACAATGCTTATTCACTTACCAAGTCGACATTTTTCATTCCAATAACAGCCTTGTTATTTCTGGTAGTGGTGATAAGCTTTCAATGAATACGTCGTAATGGGTCTTCAAATCAAGGCATCTCGTACCTAAGATTGGGTCTCCCTGTGTCAATGAGTTTTGTGTTTAAATTTTTTGTATAAATGCACTAAAAAAGTCCAGCTATTATGTTTGTGAGATGCTGCAGTTAAATAAAGTTTTTTTTACCATAACATCAATTTTGAAGAAGTGACGTCTTATTGAATCACGGTTTCTGAATCGTTCTTCGTAGTTTAGGATTGAGGCCCACGAGTTGATCACGGTATGCTTGGCGTTAATGTTCATCACAGCTAAAGTCTCCATCTCCGCCCGATCTATGCGGCTCAAATCACTTGAGTTGAATACGTTGTCGCTAAAAAAAAGTAATTGAAATTTTTGTTAGGTAAATTTCTTATAAACATCTTGAATATTTTTAATTTATGCAAGAACCATACTTACAATTTGCCACCGAACATAGCTGTTGCCCATTCATGTACCTTCTTGTCTTATGTTGTAACGTTAAAATCCACTACTCAGTTATAGTATGGTGACTTTAGATGCTCCCTAGGTTTCAGAGTCCGTCTTGCATTTCTCAGACGTAGACTTGCATCGTCAAGTTGTTCACCTTTTTTTGATACCATATCATGATGATTGGATTCCGCATCTTCCTTTTTTGGGTTTAGCATACCAAGGTTTGGTATCTGCAAATCTGAATTTGGAGTATTTTTGTCACTTGGAACCATTCTCACAGGAACTGGATCTTTAAATGGGCTGAATCCAATATCAAAGCACGGAGCGTCGTCGTCGTTACTGTATTCCATCATCAATCCTTTCCCCTTGCTGTCAAGGTTGTTGTTTCCAGATTTACCATTCTAAGGGCTGAATGAAAGTGAACCTATCTTCAAAGGGCTCTCTCTCAGATTAAAAGGCAAGGGGTCCTTTACGTTCAATGATTTCCTAGCATGTGAACGCTCCACCGATATACGCATCGCCTCGTCGACCTCTCCTACAAAAGTTGGACTTTCCCAAATAGGACCAAATGGGTCTTGAACCACCTGGCTTGGTACTATAGCCGTAGATGGTGTTGTGCAATCATGATCCTGATCTGCCCCTGTGGGTTGTCGGTGCCTCGTTGAACATAGAATTCAACTCAGCTTGCATATTCATAAATTGGACCTTTTCCTCGAACTTTAAGAGTGCAACTGATATGTCGTACTCCGTTGCCTTCCTTATAGCTTTGATTAGGTCGATTCGCTTCCTTACAGAATCTATGAATTCCTGATGTCCAATAAATATTTGAATTATATTTATTGTTGTCTACAAGGTTCTATGAATGATATTAATAATATTAAAAAAAAACTTACATCCTTCGACGAATTTGGATCCAATTGCTGGACCGCGTCATCAATTGCATGAATTGGATTGGAAGCGTTCACCTTAACTGGAGTAAACCCCATACGCATAGTGGCAATGATCATTTTGCAACTTCCACTCGTTTGCTGAATGTTGAATTCACATAAAGTAACTACAAAAAAAAAACAGTACACAAATTATATTTATCTTCACGTAATCTGTTTCTATGTGTAATCATGCATTATATATATATATATATATATATATATATATATATATATTATTACCGTTAGGTACGTAAGTGGACCAGTGTAGAAGCACATGGCGTTGTCTCGTCTCCAATATATCTTGCCTCCTCTTACTTTGTCGAAAATGAACTTGCACCAGTCTATCTTGACATCATGTCTTCGTTTCGTATCTTTGCAAGAAATTGTAAGTTACACGTACCCATACTATTGCACTCACACATAAGATTGACAAATAGAACTAGGAAGCTGATTTTGAACATGTATCTGTCATCCTTCGAGTCTAATATATAATTCATCACATCCTTCGGTCTTATAGACTTCTTTTTTATTTTTGCTCTCCATTGTGGTGTGATGTTCATTTTCATTTCTACGTCATCTTGTGAAAGCAAATCAATACCTCCAAATGGCACTCCTAGGATCGTGTTCACAGATTCAACTGTGATTGGAATAATGTCATTCCTCAAATGAATTCCCATCTCTGCTGTATCTAAATTGTCAACGACATAGTATCCCAATTTCGATGGAACTCCGTCAACTGTCATCTTAAGCAACGATTCTAACCCCAAATCTTTCACAATTTCCTTCTGTGTGTTGGTCAAAGCGAAGATTGTGTCGTATAAAGTCCGTGGGGAAGTTCGTGTTCTCAGTACATCAATTCCCACATGAATCTCGTCAACTTCCTGAATGTCATCCTCTTGTGGGTTATCTTCGCCTGTTTTCTTTTCAGCCTGATTCATATTTTCTGAACATTCAGCTGTACATTTTGTTAGTTAATTCTAAATTAGTAGAAATCAAATCATATGATTGCATGTGAAAGTATCATTACTCTTTGCTAAAAATTCACCTTTCACGTTGTGTTCTGCTGCCAGATGTGAACATGGAGTTTCCAAATTGATGACACTTCTCGCATGGCTCCTTGTAACCCTTGAAGAACTTCCTATATCAATCCGTGATCCTGTTTCCCCAAAAAAAAGTTCAATTCATATTGAACCACACAGTTTTATTTTGAAAATCTTTATAACCCCAACTTGTGTGTTGTTCATGTTATACTTTAGGAGTAGTACAAATTTGTGGAACTGAAATGCCTGTTATACTTTAGGGGTAGTACTAATTCGATTAGCAACGTAATGTTTTATTTTACCTGTATATTTCATCTTCTTATCCTCTGAATCTGTTACCGACAGGTCCTACAACAGAGTTTCCACTACAAGAATGGCGTGTAAACAACAGCTTAATGTTATCAGTATACTGCTAAACCATACAAAATTCTTGAATGTCTAAATACATATGTACCTGAAACTTTTTGCTCCTCATGATTCGTATTGGATATGCCACAATCTACAATGTAAACATGCATTTCCAAAGATTTTATAATTAACTATTCACAGCCCACAATTGTAAGTCAGTTAGTTGTATACATACCTTTTCGCTTTATCCCTCTTCGGGTGTTTCTGGTTACAGGTGAAGGTGTGTCCATTACCATTGGGCTAACTATCTCTGTTCGTTAACATTCTCAAGTGAAAACATATCACCATTACGTTATAAACGATATTAGTGACAAGAGGAAAAAAAGTATTCATGCTTATTATCTAAATGATTGTATTTCATGCTTGATTATTTAACCTATGCATTCATTGTCCATTTTCATGATCAAAGTTCCATAATGGGTATTCATATTGCTCTTCTTAATCATGAATATATGTTTTTGCCTTCACAAATCATGATTTCAAGTATGGTTTGATATAAATCATGATTGCTTTATTACAAACACTCCTGCCATCTTATTTTCCCTGTTCTTGATCATGAATATATGTATTAGGATTCACAAACCATGATTTCAAGTAAACGATGATAGTGATCTGTTTTTGGGGAAAAAAGTTTATTTGCCTAGGTATTCATGAATGCATTTTCAATAATCAATTTATACCGTACTTACGAATCATGCCCACATTCACAGTAAATCATATAATAATACATTGTTTAATACACCTTGTATTCATGCTTATTATCTAAATGATTGTATTTCATGCTTGATTATTTAACCTATGCATTCATTGTCCATTTTCATGATCAAAGTTTCATAATGGGTATTCATATTGCTCTTCTTAATCATGAATATATGTTTTTGGCTTCACAAATCATGATTTCAAGTATGGTTTGATATAAATCATGATTGCTTTATTACAAACACTCCTGCCATCTTATTTTCCCTGTTCTTGATCATGAATATATGTATTAGGATTCACAAACCATGATTTCAAGTAAACGATGATAGTGATCTGTTTTTGGGGAAAAAAGTTTATTTGCCTAGGTATTCATGAATGCATTTTCAATAATCAATTTATACCGTACTTACGAATCATGCCCACATTCATAGTAAAGCATATAATAATACATTGTTTAATACACCTTGTATTCATGCTTATTACACCCATTTTTAACTTTCTTTTTGGGTGTACATGGTATATCTCCCATATAAAACAAAGGAATTCACTACAATTCTCATATGTTATTTTATTAATTTCAAAAAAAAGCTTACTCCTTTATAGTAGTATATGCCAAGTGCACACATGACTCAAAAAATCAATATCTTCATGTACTGAACATTACTCAAACACATTATGGAACTAAACCAAGTTTTACTGGTTTTCTAGTTTACCCTTTTTGAACCACATTTAAAAGCAATCTTGTCAATTCATTTTTGTATCTTCATTTTTAAATTTTTTACCCAAACTTATAAACCCTAGTAATTAGCAGTACCAATATCGTTACCTTCGATATCATGCTTTGAATCGGCAATGGGCGAGTTAGGTTATGGTGTATGCGCCCTTGAATCTTCCATACAAACCGATTTCTCTTCTTCTAAGTCCAGTAAAACTGGGTTAGCGGCCGTATTCTTAAAGTTGGAAAAAGAGGTTTTCAGCCTGATTCGTTCGCTTGGTCGTCTAACTGTAAATAAAACGATTTTTACAAAGTTAACCAACACTAGATGATTCATGATTCATATAACCTTCGAAACAATACAACATTACCTCTGTCTGGATGCATGTTGGTTTCTGGAATTTTCCGGTGCTCTGAGAATAGCGTGGACGATATTTTTGAACGAAGATCACAATGGTTTGCGTTTTTGGTAACCGGCCATAAGTTGTTGCCGTAAAAGAAGGAAAGGAGTATCCCGTACTTTTAGCGTTGTTTGATCAGATCATTGTGATGAAATTAAAGGACCAATTTGCCCTTGATCCTGGTCCGAATTCATCAAAATCATTCAAAAAGTCCGACTATTTACCAAAATGCCACCGTGATGATTGTGACCGTGGATGTATTTAATCAATGGATGTGATTGGTTTGTATAGTTTGCATGAAAGGTATGGTTTGCAACGGATACCCCCTATATATATATATATATATATATATATATAGACGAAGGATCATGCGAGAAGTTAAACATTATGCGAGAAGGCGAGAAGTGTGATATCATATATGATTATACGACATGTGGGTGTGTTTAATCATATATGATTAAACGTCTATGTATTGCCAATGTAACATGTGTTTAATCATATATGATTAAGCTTGTGTATCATATACGATATCACACTTCTCGCCTTCTCGCATAAGGTTTAGCTTCGCGTTTGAACCTGCCCCTTTATATATATATATATATATATATAGAGAGGCTCCGTAAAATGCAAACCTTGCATTTGTTGCACACCTTACAAACCACATTGTGCATATGTGCAGAACCAGTGTGCATATATGAACAATATGCATATGCATGCATGCAAGAATATACATATAATGGACATACATTCATATGGGATAATGCATATATGCATCTCAGATTATGCATATATGCAAATTGGTTTGTGTTGGTCCCGAAGGCCTATACAAGTTTGTAGAAGGGGGGGGGGGGGTTGAATACAAACACATAGATTTTACTTTTCTAAATTGTTTATTGATAAATCATTAACAATTTACAGCTTGTTGCGGAAACAAGATTAAGGATAAACCTAAATCTAAACAAGTTGGAACACTAAGGTTTCTTGCACTAAGAGAGATAAGGAAATTACTAATAATAACCTATCTTGATATAAGAGATTGAACTTGTCCAGAGTTAGCAAGTTACTTCAAAAGAAGTGGGTTCATCTCTTTATATACTGCATGCATTTAATGCAAGTCAGTATACACTTTACACGTGTCATCAGCTGGTTGGTTGCATGTCATTGACCTTGGTTGACAACCTTAGTAGCCGCATGGATGAACAGTGTAGTATCAGAGTGGTTGTACGATTTCAGACAGTCGGAGGTTCTTTTCTGACATTTCGTACGGAGTCGTGCAAGAGGGGTTAAGACAAAAGTACTTTGTACGGAGGACTTCATGATCAGCTTTCGTTGATTCAGCGATTATCATTTTCTTTTCAGCGAATGATAAAGTTCAGCGATAGCTGAAGTCTTGTACTAGATACTTCACGTTGAGTGGACAAATCTGAGTCTTCGCTGATCCGCATCAGTTCATTAGGAGACTTGTCGCTGGTTCTTGAGCTTGATCTTCGACTTCAGCGTAGAACCTTTGTTGACGTGAAACTTGTCTTCAGGGATCATAAGTAAACAACTAACTTATCAACGATCATCATAATGACTGAACAGACTCAGAGCATTAATGGTGAACAGTTTTCGCTGAATGTTTAACTTAAAAGAGCGAGAGTTCCTATCAGCGGTACTGGAAGATCTTAGTACTTATCAGCGATAGTGAAACTCTGATACATATTGTTTACTTACAATTTTCACTAAGTATATAAGAGAGGGTCATT
This sequence comes from Saussurea involucrata, assembly GCA_033807775.1. Classification (NCBI taxonomy): domain Eukaryota; kingdom Viridiplantae; phylum Streptophyta; class Magnoliopsida; order Asterales; family Asteraceae; genus Saussurea; species Saussurea involucrata. Next base: position 156,604,233 of record CM066314.1, on the reverse strand, counting down.
ATCAAATCACTGAGGGTTTGGATCAACAATCTCCCCCTATTTGATTATGACATAGCAACAAAGAAAATTGCTATTTAATGAAAACATAAGGATAAAAAGAACTCATAAAATATTTGTCCCTTTACTGTTTTCTGGGATCTTTTCAGTATTGATGGAGTAAAGTACATTCGCTGAAATCTTTCTTTAAAACTTTGAATCAGGTTACAAAGAGAAATGGAAAGATTACAAGCACGAGCAAAATAAATTACAAGTACATAAGAATAACTGATACAATAGAGAAAAAGGCGATCATATCAGCTTGTAAAGGGTTCTTCCTTAATGAGAAGTTCATCAAGGGTCATTGATGTGGTGGGAATCATCCACTCAGGAACGGTTACACCTTGTTTTCTTTTGATCAGCGCTTCTTCAAAAATCAAGGGTTTCAGATGTCGTGCCTGAGGGTCATTCCTGAAGTCACGCCAGTAGATGAGATCTCTCAGAGAAGCGTTGAAAATGCTTTCCACCATCGTAGTCATGGAAAAATATCCCGTAGGGTTCGCTTATGACTTTGCCAGGGATGAAAGTCTCACCAGGAGGAAGAGATGTGTCAAGCATGGAAAGATCAGGATCAGGACCAAGGACTTCAGCACGTGAAAAACCAATACCTGTTTCATTTCGTATGACAGGGCCATCAATTGAAGATATAGATTTCTTCTTCTTCTTCTTCGCTGAGGCCTTTCTTTTCTGACTTTCGAGAGGAGGAGGAGGAATATCCACAAAGGAGTAGACTAAGTCGATTTGTTTGTTGATCAACTTTTCAACATGTTCCTTGTACTTCGACTTGGACTTCTGGATGGCTAACCTGATCTCCAACCATTCAGAGAGACCGTACTTCGTTATGGCTTCAGCATAGAATTTTTCGTACTTCTTATCTTCTCTGAATATCTCGACTTCAGCGATTGAAACAAGGGTTGTTCTTCCAGAGATGAATACCTTGTTGATTTTGGCAGGAGAGAGTCTGTAGTTGACCTTTTCTTTGCACCAGGCTAAAGTTGACTGAGACACAGTTCTCTTTTCTTCAGTTATCTTCTTGGCGTTTTCCCAGAGCTGACGTTGAACATCAATGGGAACTCTTTTCAGCTTGGGGTCTTTTATTGATCGTTTAGAAAGCTGGATGGCGTATTCTCTGTCTTTTTCTTCAGCTTCCTTTCTTTCAGCGATTAGGCGTTCAGCTCTGAGGTGTTCCTTGTATTCCTTTTTGGAAATCCTGAACTTTGGAGGAACTGAAGGAAGTTGATCACGCCTCAGAATGATTCGCTGATCCTCGAATCGCTTTATTATCTCCTCTCTTCTTTTCTGATCCTCTTCACTTAGCTTTTGAGGAGCTAAGGAAGGTCTGCCTCTGTGCGAGAGTAGCTGTTCTTCTGGTTCATCAGTCTCAGAGATTAAATCTAAGACTGGGATTATTTCTTCAGCAGCAGCTGGTATTATTGGTGAAGTCGCAGTTGTGGAGCCTTCAGCGATATCCTCAAACAGGGGAGAGGACTAGCTGAAACACAGCGATCTTACGAGTAAGAACTTGGGTAGAATCAGATAGAGAGAATTGGTTCAAGTGTATAGGCTTGGGTAGTAGAACTGATAGTGTATGAAAGAGGAGGGATGGAGTGAGAGATGTTTAGTGTACCTGACAAAACGGCTTTTCAAGCAAGATCGTCAGATTACCATCTTCAGCGACGCTTTTGCCTTTGCTTTTCTCAGCTCCAGAGGCTGAGGGCTTTGTCTTTGTCCGCTCCTCTGAAGGTTCATTTATCGAGATTCCCTTAAGAGCTTTGATCCTCGGAGCAGGTTTGACGATAAAGAAGTCATCGTCATCTTCGTCATCATCATCATCATTCTTTGGAGAAGAAGATGGTTCATCATCAGGGATGTCGACGGCTTCATCATCTTCTGCTTCGGATTCAGTTTTCTCAGCTTCTTCTTCGAGTTGCTCCCCCTCAGATATAGAGGCGAGCTTCTCGGTTTCCTCAGGGTTTTCATCTCCCTGAGGTCCAGCGGTGGTTTCTTCAGTATTCGTCTTCTCTCCCCTGATAGATTCATCATGGGAAAGGTCTTCAGCGCTCTTGGCGAGGTCTTCAGCGCTCTTCTCCCCCTCTTTTTCATGATGACTGGGGGAGGAATGGGTAGACTCAGCGGCGTTGGTAGGTTCTCTGTCTTCTTGGCCAGAGAGACCTACACAAACTTCAATCTTTGCTAATCTGTCTTCAAGGCCAGAAATAGCAGGATTGATTTTCTTCAGCTCAGTGCGATCCGCCGCTGTGAAGTTGTCAGATGCAGGGACGGGGGCAGGAGCAGGATCAGGAGTATTCGCTTTGTGTAGCAGCTGCTCGATCATCGTTTTCATCGAACCAACATCGGTCTTAACAGAGCCTAAGTCAGTCTTCATAGTAGACATATCCCCCTCTAGATGTCCAACCGATGTCTTCAGCGATGTAAATTCGCTGGACATGGACGAAACTGAGTTTTTGAGAGAGGTGTAGTCTGTGTAGATGTCAGCGAGCACCTTGGCGAAGTCGCTGAGAGTTTTATCAACCTGCTTCATGTCATCTGTGGAAGCCTTCTTCTCCACCACCGTTGTCAGCTTGTTCAGATTCTCTCCAGCGTTTGTTACAGCTGTAGAGTTATTGGAGAGAGTAGTGGTGAGACATGTCAGCTTTGTCTCCACGGACTTCAGAGAGGCGTTGATATCTCCCAAATTAGGACCTGTAACATATAAAAACTTGTGAACAGAGGAAAGCTCAGAAGTTTGGGGTTTAGTCACAGTGTTTATGGGTTGTTGTTTACCTGGAGGAGGATTGGTGAATTCATCGAAATCACGGGTTCCTGAGTAAAGTTCCATGTCATCTTCAAAAGTGCCCATGGATTGTTCTGCAGGTCCTGTCTTCATCATTCCTGGAGAATCAGCTTTAGGTTCTGAGGAAATGATGGCAGCTCCAGTGAGATCTGGAGTAGAGACCAAATGAGTGGAGGGAGGAGCGAAGGATAAGAATGGGGGTTGGGTTCTGAGTTCAGTGTTGGATTCGCTGACAATCACTTCATCAGTCTTTTGAGAGACTGAAGGAGGTTGGGTAGGTTCCAAGTTTGTAACCTCAGCGTTTAGAGACGCTGAAGTTGGGATTAAAGGGATGGCTTGTTCAGGTGTGGCAGAGCGTACCACTGAACGTTCCTTCAGCTCTGCAGAAAGAGCTGAGGAGTCTTCAGCATGAGATTGCTGGGGTTTCTCCTTTGTTTTCTTGATCCTTTTAGAACCAAGTGGGGTTGATGAATGTTTCCTTTTCTTAGGAGAGGATTTTGTGGCCAGGGTATTAGCGATGGGTATTGTCGCTGAAGGAGCCATAGAATGAGAAGAAGAAGGGTTGAGAAGAGACAAGAGTGTAGAAAGACGTACCTCATTCACCATCGGTTTGAAGTCGAGTATCTTTGGGCCGACTTGAGAGAGTTTCAGGTCACCTTCAGTTGGGTAGCTCTCCTTCAGGCCATATTGGAAGATGGCGCTGATGAATCGGGGGTAGGGAACCCATGGAGGTCTGTCAGCGACGGTGTCCACCCTTAGAACTAGGTCATCATAGATAATCGATGCCCAGTCTATGTTGAGACCTTTCAGCAGTGCATACCCCATTGCTTGCTGAGGTTTAGCGACTTGGTCAAAGGAGCCGCTCTTTGCAGTCATACAGCTGATAAGATGAGCGAAGATGAAATTCATCTCGTTGGGCATTTTCGATTTCTTGATAATCGTCAGCTTCTTCTCGGCCTTCATGTCTCTGCCGATTCCCCATACATAGCCCATTGCATCGAAAAATGCAATGATGGCTTCCCTGTCTGAATTTTTCTTGGGGTCAGGGAGGGGAACGAACGGTTTTTCCTTGGTAGCTATTGGAAGGCTGAGAGCTTTGCGAATAATGGCAGGGGTGATCTTCATCGTGCCATATTCGATGTCGCAGAGGATGCAATCGATTGTTTTGGAGGGGTCTTTGGCTGAAGGAAGTTGAGAGTGTCTGGCTGAGTACCAGAATTGTGAGAGCAAAAGCTGATGTGCAGGAGGTGTTATGGTCAAGGCTGTGGAGATGCAGCAATTTTTTAGGAAATTCACAGCATCATCTAGATGTGTGACTTGCTTTCGAGGAGGAAACTCGAGAAGCGCATAGAGGTTATTCACCTTAGTCCAATCCAGTTTGTCAAGGGCAAACTTGACTTGAGGAGCCTTGAGGATGTCCACTTCCCCAGAATCAACGGAGATGTTCTCAGCGGTAGCAGGAATGTCAGATGAAGCCATTTCTCTGTATTATCAGTTCAACCAAAGGTGTTAACAAATAAGAATGATCTTAATGTGGAAAGAATTTCCATTAAGATGGTTCAAATTTTATTCATTTCATTCAGACACAAATGTCTTAATGAAGATTAGGGTTTTTCTTGATTTTAAGAAATGAAATAGAAAACCCATTTATTCTTGTTATCCAGTTTTCTATGAAGAAATAGATTCTGGAAAAACGAATGTGTGAAGAACAAGTTTAAGATTTTTGCATTTAAACTTGAAGAACAACCATGAAATGGTTGTGTTCATAAAACCATGAAAGAAAATGATTTTATTTCTAAGAAGTTCTTTTGTTTGATCTTGTTAAACAAATAGTAGATCAGAAACAAGTTATTTGCATTTGGTAAATAATAAGAACATATTAACCTTGATGTTTGATGAAGAAGATGATGAACAGTTCTTGAAGTTTTTGAAATCACAAATGCAACAGTGAATTCTTTCTTGCGGAGGAAGATCGATCGCATAAAAGAAAAATATAAACAAAGAATTTGTTTATATAGAGATTTTAGAAAGAGAAAATCTTGAGCGGGAAAAGATTTTCATCATGACACGGACACGTGTTTGCATTTGATTGGAAGTTTGAACGAGACGTGCAAACGTGTGTCAGGAAGAGAAAACGTGCCGGGGTTTTATCCGTTGCAATGACGTCACAACTGTCCTTTCATATTCTTGGTTGTCTCTAAGGTTTTGAAAAACTCAGGGATACTTTTGAAAACATGAAGCACTGAATGAAGATATTCAGCGATGGTTTTAAGAAATTTCAAAATATCGCTGTTAAGGAAGAGATATTCAGCGATGCATTCTGTTTTGAAATCTTGCATTTTCATGCGTTTGTCAGAGAGAGAAAACATACCTTGATATCAGTGAATCAAGTTTATTCAGAGAGAAGATGATAGAATGGGTTATACAAGTTGATTTTATCCTATCGCTAATCAATGTGAACCGCTGAAGATTTTATCCTTCAAAGTTCAGCATTCCAAGCTCGCTGATGAGAAAGTTGAATCTTTTCTCATCAAGAGGTTTGGTAAATAAATCAGCTAACTGATAATCAGTTGGGATAAAATGAAGTTCTATATCACCATTCATCACATGATCTCTGATAAAATGATATCTGATTTCTATATGTTTGGTCTTTGAATGTAGTACTGGATTGTTTGCTATAGCGATGGCACTTGTGCTGTCGCAATAGATTGGAATTTTGGAGAGCTGAAGATCATAGTCTAATAGCTGATTTCTCATCCACAAGACTTGAGAACAACAGCTTCCAGCAGCTACATATTCAGCTTCAACTGTGGAAGTGGACACTGAATTTTGCTTTTTACTTGTCCAACTTACCAGCTTTCCACCCAGGAGCTGACATCCTCCTGTGGTGCTTTTCCTATCCATTTTGCAACCTGCAAAATCACTATCTGAATAGGCGGTTAGATCGAATCCTGAATCTTTGGGATACCAAAGACCTAGATTCGCTGTACCCTTAAGATATCGAAAAATTCGCTTTACAGCTTTCATATGAGATATCTTAGGTTCAGCTTGATATCGTGCACGCAAGCATGTTGCAAACATAATATCGGGTCGGCTAGCTGTAAGATACAATAGAGAGCCGATCATCCCACGGTACAGCGTGACATTGACAGGAACACCCTTAGTGTCCTTATCAAGTGTCAGCGGTTGTGCCATAGGGGTTTTCATAGCTGAACTTTCAGTTAAGTCGAATTTCTTCAGCATATCTTTAACATACTTTCCCAGATTAATAAAAGTTCCTTTTTCAGTTTGCTTAATCTGAAGACCAAGGAAATATGTTAGTTCACCCATCATGCTCATTTTATACTCATCTTTCATTCTATCAGCGAAACGAGTACAAAGCTCCGGGTTAGTAGAACCAAATATAATGTCATCAACATATATTTGAACTAGAATGATATGACCTTTCACTTTTCTAAAAAATAGAGTTTTGTCAATCTTACCTCGCTCAAAATTTTCAATATGGAGATAAGTAGAAAGAGTGTCATACCATGCACGAGGAGCTTGCTTCAAGCCATAAAGTGCCTTATCCAGTTTATAAACATAACCTGGACGCTTAGAATCTGAGAATCCTGGAGGTTGTTCCACATACACTTCTTCATTCAGCTTTCCATTTAGAAACGCTGACTTAACATCCATCTGATGTACTTTGATGTTTTTGTGTACAACATATGCTAAGAATAGACGAATAGATTCAAGTCTTGCTACTGGAGCAAATGTTTTGTCATAATCTATACCTTCCTCTTGTCTGTATCCCTGAGCAACAAGTCGAGCTTTGTTGCGGGTTACAGTACCATGTTCGTCCAAATTATTTCGATAGACCCATTTAGTGCCTATCATAGTTTTATCAGTTGGTCTCTGAACAAGTTTCCAAACTTTGTTTCTTTCGAATTCAGTCAGCTCTTCTTGCATGGCGCTGACCCAGTTTGGATCTTTGAGGGCGTCATCTACTTTCTTTGGTTCAGTTAGTGAAATAAAATTTACAAATAAACAAATATTACCTGCACTTCGTCTAGTCTGAATCCCAGCGTTTGGATCACCAAGAATTTGATCAATTGGGTGATTTATAGTCCATCGCTGAGCCAGAGCGTGAGACGCTGACTCAACTTGAACTGGAGGAGCTGAAGTTGAAGCTTCAGCGACGTCGGGAGTATCATCCAAGAGAGGAATGGATGCAGTTATCATTATATTCACTGATTGCTGAGAAGTAGATGGAATGTCTGAGACATTTGGTTCAGCGTTAGGTATAGTGTTTATAGGAACAGCTGAGACCCAAGAAGTTTCAGCTTCACTGTTCTGCATATTTGGAATGATAGGAGGACTATCATCTTCTACTAGATGAGCATGAGTAGTGGGAATATCTTATGAATCACCAAGATGAGAAAAACATCCATTGATTCAGTTCTTCAGTATCAGCGGACGGTTTAGAGTTCGCTGAACGGGATTCGTCAAACGTGACGTGAATAGTTTCTTCTACAGTTTGTCTTCTTCGATTGAAGACTCTGAAGGCTTTGGAAACTGAGGAGTATCCAAGAAAGATTCCATCATCAGCCTTAGGATCAAACTTTCCAAGAGCATCTCTGTTGTTCAGTATAAAACACTGACATCCAAAGATGTGAAGAAAGCTGATTGAAGGCTTTCTCCCATGAAAGAGTTCATAGGCTGCCTTTTTGAATCTTTTGACTATCAGCGACCTATTTTGCGTAAAACAAGCAGTGTTGACAGCTTCTGCCCAAAACTGAGTAGGCAGGTGAGAATCGCTGAGCATTGAACGTGCAGCTTCAATAATTGTTCTATTTCTTCTTTCAGCGACTCCATTTTGTTGCGGTGTTCTCACTGAAGAAAAGTTGTGAGAAATACCCTTACTCTCAAGGAAGGAATCAAGAGAACTGTTTTTGAATTCAGTTCCATGATCACTCCTTATTGAGCGAACGGTCAGATTATTCAGGGTTTCCATCTTCCGAACAAAGGTGATGAGTTCTTCAGGGGTGTCACTCTTAGAACGGAGAAACATTACCCAAGTGAAGCGAGATAATTCATCAACTATGACCAGCGTATATTTCTTTCCAGCGATGGATTGTTTGTTAACAGGGCCAAACAAATCCATATGGAGTAGTTGTAGAGGAGATGACACTGAAGAAACTTGCTTTGACTTAAAGCTTGCTTTGGTCTGCTTCCCTTTTTCACACGCTGAACATAAAGACTCTTTGGCGTATGAATGCTGAGGTAGACCAGTGACTAACTCTTTTGAAGAAAGAGTGTTCAGTGTCTTGAAGTTTAGATGAGATAGCCTCTTATGCCATAGCCAGTTGACATCAGATGAGGCCTTTGAGAAGAAACAGGAGTTCTCAGTGGTTGTTGAGTCCATGTTTATTACATAAACATTTTCCAAACGATAACCGCTGAGAGCTATCTTCTCCTTTTTGTCAGTGACAAAGCAGGATTCCTTAGTAAAGATTACTTTGTTATCCATGTCGCAAAGCTGACTGATGCTTAGAAGATTATGCTTCAGCCCTTCAACATATGCGACTCTTCTGAAGGAGGTTGTACCATTTGAAAGTACACCATACCCTCGGGTATGTCCTTTTCCATTTCCACTGAAAGTCACAGAGGGACCCTTCTCTTCCTTGTATTCAGCGAGCAGGCTTTTCTTTCCAGTCATGTGTCTAGAGCATCCGCTATCGAGATACCAGATACCCTTCTTAACCTGAATAGCAGAGGTTGAAGTGGAGGGAATGTCTGAGCTTTCTTCCTCTTCTTCAATCTTGGCCATGAGACATAGATTTGCTTCATCATCTTCAGAGTCAGATGATGATGCTTCTTCATCAGAAGCAGCCCAATCATAGTCAGCCATCAGGCCTTTATTCTTCTTCTTAAAGCTTTTCAGCTTAGCATATTTTTCTTTCAGCTTTGAATATTTGTCATCTTTATTCCTTGGAACAAAGGGTTTCTTTGTAAAAGCTGAGGGTCTAGAAACTTTCTTAGACCTGCACTCGTTAGCGAAATGTCCTGTCTTTCGCAGTTAAAACAAGTAGCAGTAGCCTTATCAACAAAAGCTGATGATCTAGGCTTGTCAATTATGGAAAGAGGTTTGTTCTTTCTAAACATTTTCTTTTTGGCAAATCTCCTGAACTTTTTACTTAGGAGAGCCAAAGATTCATCATCATCTGAAGAATCAGAATCTGATGACCTTTCAGAGTTACTTTCTAATTCAGTGATAGTGACCGAGGGTCGCTGAGTAGAAGGTTCCTCTGAGATTAAAGCAACAGGGGTGCTTTTGGAATCTTTTACAAGATTCTTCTTAAGATGGCTCGATTGCTCATGATTCAGCAACGTGCCATATAAGGTTGAAAGGGTCATTGATTTTAGATCCTTTGAAAGCTTGAGACACATAGCATAATTGTCCCAGCTTTCAGGTAAACATTCTAGAAACTTTGTCAGTACTTCAAAGTTAGAATATTCCTTACCAACAGTTTTCAGATCTATAATTAAACAATTAAAACGTTGGTGAACTTCAGAGAGAGATTCATTCTTACCTGAAATGAAGCTTTCGTATTGTCTTACCAGGTTGATCTTTCTTGAGTCCTGGACTTCAGACGTTCCTTCATACTGAACACATATTGTGTCCCACATGGCTTTTGATGTTTTCAGATTCATGACGGAATGGTAGACTTCGTCAGGAAGAGCCATGGATAGTATGGATCTGGCTTTTGTATCTATAGCCACTTTCTTCTTATCTCCGTCAGTCCATTGAAAGATTTCCTTAGGTACCAGCCTTTCTGGAATAGCAGGTCTATTCTCAGCGGCTGGAACTGCATCATCTATTCTTACAGGGATGAATGGACCATTCTCTAGATAGTAAGGCATAGTAGGGTCTGCACCTTCTAAGAAGAGTGTCATCCTATTTTTCCATAAGTTGAAGTTATCTTTGGAAAATCTAGGGGGTTTAGCAAGAGAACCATTGTCTATATAATTTGTGTTTGTGTTGGTGGCCATTTTCAGATAATAGCAAGGAAGAGAAATATCTTAGATTAGATCTTGTTTATGAGATTAAACAAATCCGCTCTGATACCACTTGTTGGTCCCGAAGGCCTATACAAGTTTGTAGAAGGGGGGGTTGAATACAAACACACAGATTTTACTTTTCTAAATTGTTTATTGATAAATCATTAACAATTTACAGCTTGTTGCGGAAACAAGATTAAGGATAAACCTAAATCTAAACAAGTTAGAACACTAAGGTTTCTTGCACTAAGAGAGATAAGGAAATTACTAATAATAACCTATCTTGAGATAAGAGATTGAACTTGTCCAGAGTTAGCAAGTTACTTCAAAAGAAGTGGGTTCATCTCTTTATATACTGCATGCATTTAATGCAAGTCAGTATACACTTTACACGTGTCATCAGCTGGTTGGTTGCATGTCATTGACCTTGGTTGACAACCTTAGTAGCCGCATGGATGAACAGTGTAGTATCAGAGTGGTTGTACGATTTCAGACAGTCGGAGGTTCTTTTCTGACATTTCGTACGGAGTCGTGCAAGAGGGGTTAAGACAAAAGTACTTTGTACGGAGGACTTCATGATCAGCTTTCGTTGATTCAGCGATTATCATTTTCTTTTCAGCGAATGATAAAGTTCAGCGATAGCTGAAGTCTTGTACTAGATACTTCACGTTGAGTGGACAAATCTGAGTCTTCGCTGATCCGCATCAGTTCATTATGAGACTTGTCGCTGGTTCTTGAGCTTGATCTTCGACTTCAGCGTAGAACCTTTGTTGACGTGAAACTTGTCTTCAGGGATCATAAGTAAACAACTAACTTATCAGCGATCATCATAATGACTGAACAGACTCAGAGCATTAATGGTGAACAGTTTTCGCTGAATGTTTAACTTAAAAGAGCGAGAGTTCCTATCAGCGGTACTGGAAGATCTTAGTACTTATCAGCGATAGTGAAACTCTGATACATATTGTTTACTTACAATTTTCACTAAGTATATAAGAGAGGGTCATTATCAAATCACTGAGGGTTTGGATCAACAGTTTGTAAGGGGTGCAACAAATACATGGTTTGTATTTGATTTGTACCCTATATATATATACATGTGCAAAGGATCGTGTAAGAAGTTGAGTTGATGTGAGAAGTGGATCTTATCTCGGTGCATCTCATCATAATGTGCATCCAATAGCTGATAACCACTTCTCAGGTTATCTCAACTTCTCACCGGAGCTCAACCCTAACCGTTATGTGCATCGACATCTAATGCATAAATTCGACGAAATCAGGAAAATTTATTTAGAGAATCAATGAGAATCCAAATGCAATGGGCTAAATTAATGGTTTAGATGAGGGTTGCACGAGTTTGTAAGATTTTTACCGGGTTGCAAAATAACCGTGACATGTATATACATGTGTGTGTGTGTGAAGGGTAGACACCACCCTTTCAGACACCTCCACCACGTCGATCCCACGGTCATCATAGGGGTGGTAAATCAGCGCATGCATCACATTGGCAAAGAAGCAGTGTCTAGGCTTGAACATAGGGCCACACATATGGATTACACCCACACCTTTACTGTTGGGACAAATCAGCGTGTACTATATATATATTTCCGAAAATGTCAAATCTTGTGCATAATCACATGCGATTTTATACTAACAATCAACGCAAGGGTGTACGAATGTGCCCCGCGATCTCAGGTCACGACCAAAGGCGTATGAATCACATGTGATGTTAGTGTAAAATCACATGTGATTCAATCATTTCCCTATTATCTTTATTTCGTTATTGTTGTCGTATGCACACCACTATATATATATATATGTATGTATATATGTATGTATGTATACACATGTGTGTGGGGCTTAATCAATTTATCAAAACACCATATATTATATAACTGTGAGAACTCTTATCTTATAGTATTGTTTTACATGATTTTTTTCATCTCAAGGCTAATATTAGTCTGTTGATTAACATTTATATTTTTCATATATATTTGATGCAAAATGTACTATTTTTTACGTATAATTTTTTTCTTCACAAACATGTCAAAAAGTTTCATATTGTTAACCAGATACATGTGAAACAAACACGAACCAATATCCTAAATTATAGATTTAGATGGAAAAAGATCATATAAAATAACACATAATAATTGATGTATTTTATAAATATTTATGGTAATTATTATTTATTCTTTTGCCTTTCATTCTATTTACTTTCACATTTGGAAGAAAAAATTTGAGACAAAAATCAACATTATTTTATTTTAGTTTTGTTTCTTTCTCTATTTAAAAATCCTAAAAATACAACATATTTTTCCCTATCTCTGTATTTTTCTTTTTCCTCCTTAAAAAAACTCGAAAACATAATATAAACGAAGTATATTCAAGTAACATGATATGATATAGGAGTACGTTTGATAAATGTGGGGCAAATGTACCATTTTGAGGGGTACATATATTTGAACCTCACAATTTAAATAATCTTATCCTTCTTATATATGTTGTATAAAAATATGAAATATCGATGATAAATATATAATTATTGCATTTATTTATCTAAAAATGAGTTTATTTAAACTATATTTTATTTTTAATGGGTCAAAATTAAAAGATCAACTAAAATGAACAAATTAAATGAGATGAACAAGTTGAAAGTTTATTAAAATGTTTTGATCTTCAAATAATACCATCTTAGAGAATTACATGGAGAAACTGTAATTGTTATTTTCTTTAGTGTATATGATCGATTCGAAATGTGATCATTTTTGGCGAGATTAAGTTAAAGAAAACGGATATCGTTGACAGAATTGTGACTCGGCTGTATTTTTGAGGTTTTAATAGGAGCGACAAATTTAAGATTAATTGAGTGAGTTGAATTCATAACCCTCTTCTAGCTATTTCCTATATGTATTTCTTTGTTCTACTGTTCTACTATTATGCAAGTTTTTGTTTTAATAAAATCTCACCGTTGTTCAAAAAAAACCGTCTTATATATTTATTTAAAAAAAACATTGTGCTTATAATTCTACTTACATCAATAATACCAAAAAAAGTTTGAAACCGCACAAATTATGTGTGGATTTACTGAGTTCGTTTGAGTTTGTTTGTCTTATTGACATAGTTTATCTCCATTACTTGTATACATCATCTCTATATATCAAATACACATATGTATACATGCATGAATTAATGTCGAGTCTTAAATTCCGTAATCTAAAATATGAGAGTTTTGTAACGAAAATGTATGTTATTTTTCTCTCAAAATAAGTGTCCATATTTTTAATTTCATTCTGTTTCTAAATAAGTTCACACTTCCAATTTTAGGTACATATTTTTTAATTCTATAATTTATTATCAGAAAAAATTGTTACCCTCTTTATAATTAAGGATAAATTATTATTTAATAATTAGAAAAATAATAATTACATATTTACAAAAACTTATATATTTTTAGAGTCATATTTTTTTTGGGTAACCGTGGGTTTCCGGGCCAGCTTACGCGCACCGACTAATCCCCGGGCGACCACGAATGACCTGGAGTCATCGCAGGTGAACCTCCATGGCCACAAGGGCTTTGGCAGTGCCTGGATTTGAACCCTGGGTAGATGAGTTTCCACTACATCCCCCAGAGGCTTTACCAGTACACCACAACCCAAGTTGAGGGCCTCTTGAAAAGGAGATATATGGCATTTTTCTTCAAGGTCATGGCCCTTTTAGATTTTCATTCCACCACCACAATCATATCATCTATCATTTGCATCTGCATCCTCAATTCTATACATCAACCCTTTTCAAACTATATTTAAAAATGTAAATTAGCTTTATTTCTATAATTTATTAGATAATACCTAAATATAATTTCCAACTTAAAACCCTATATATTATTCATAATCATATTAAAATTGAGAAACTATCAGAAAAACTATCTGATCAAATCATATTCATTATCATAATTTAGTTTTAGAGCATCTCCAACAGCTTTTCTAAAATAGAGAAAATTGCATTTTTATTCTCTATATTGCTTATTGTTATCTAAAATAGAGAAAACAAGAGAAAACTCAAAGTTTAGAGAAAATTCTCTAAAACTTGCTAGATGGTGAGGGAAATTATTATTTTTATTTACCACCAATAGGATTGAGTTATTATTATTTTATATAATTTTTTTTAAAATGTATTGGAATGATAAATTTAAATAATATTTTAATAATATATTGGATGTTGAGATTTCTATAATAGAAAGTCTGTTGGAGCTAAATGTAATTTATTTTAGAGATTTTGACTTTTAAATCCATATTTAAAAAAAATTAGAGAGAATCTGTTGTTGAGATGCTCTTATATTTCTCTTCTTACACAATCTTTAAATAACAAACACAACAATTTAATAGTGAAATCCTTTATGCCAGATAGGAAAATAGTGAGTTAGTCCAGCAAGCCAATAGAGCGTTTATAATGGGGTAAACATAGAGAGTCCTTTCTTCTATTTGTTCTTAGAATGGGTAAAATATAAGAGCACTTGGTTCTGCCCGTTTACAAAGACGACTAAGGGGTAGTTTACAAAACGCTTACCTGAGTAAGTGCTTACCAAGTCACGTTAGCTTACCGGATGAATATGGCAAACCAAGAATCTTACTTGGTAAGAGCGGAAGCAAGGACCGAGAGTCGAAAACAAGAACCGAGGGTCTTACCCGGTAAGTGAGTGTGACGACTCTTACCACGGTTAGCGCTTACCGGCTAAATTGTTGCATACGATGTCATTTTGGTTGACTAAAATCTTACTGGATAGTAAGTGATAGTATTGAATTTTATCGGTAAACACTTACCCGGATAAGTGATTATGTAAAAGACCTCTAAATCTCTCTTTATTCTAGCACATAAATTAATGAAGGGATCTATCGATTGCTCACCGCCGTCTCATCTAAAGTAATATTGCAGGGCGAACTTGTCATCCATGATATATATATATATATATATATATATATATATATGAATCTTAACTTAATCCGGAATCTCAAATATAAATAATAATCAATTCACGTAAGATAAAAAAAATAGACGACTTCTACCAACAGAAAAATCCGTTGGTGAAAGTCGCGGAAGAAAAGTTGTGGGAAAAGGCAAACCGACAGATATTACCGACGGATGTGGTTACCGAAGGATCACTGCATGAATGCAACTGTTACTGACGGATCACTGACGGCAGAGATTACCGAAGGCTTTTTCGACGGATTACCAAAAGAACACCGACAATCATTAAAAAAATAAAATAAATAAATAAACCATTATGCCGTCCTCCGACGGATTACTGATGGACATGAGTTTTTATTAAAAAAAATAAAAAAAAAATATAAATAATTTCCTCTCCATTGATAACCCGTCGAGAATATGAAATTTCACCAACGGATGGAATTTTGTTTCGTCTAAAACACTATCCATGGTGGGCCCACCGTCGCTGATCCGTCGGAAATTACCAACGGAATTAGGGCGTCGGTGATATCCTTTGATGAAAGTCAGATTTCTAGTAGTGGTACAAGTTATAATTAAGATTCACATGTGGATCTATGGTAGGTTTCACATGTGAATTATGTTAGGTTTCACAATGTGATAATCGAAAACCGTGATATTAATCACATCCACACTCATCGTCTTGTCTGTTCGTTATGTGATTTTCCTATGATATTAATGTGATAATTCTTTAATAAATTGTGACCACTGAGTATATTATTTGTACGTGATTTTAGGATTAATGAAGTGATCACCAAAATTATCCTTAATTTTTATTTTACTTTCTTTTAATTTAATCATGCGTTAAATTATTTGAAAGCTCAGAAATGTTCTCGCATTTTCGCAAAACTCGTTTGAACCTCCGTGTTAGATAAATTGGGTTGTGGTTAAGAAATCTTGGATAAAAGTATATTTCGACTCACTATGCCTTGAGTTACACGAAATCAGTATTTGGATAATCTAGATTTTTTAATACACGAAATCAGGCACCAATTTTGTGTATATATATATATATATATATATACTTCAAATTACGAAATATGTATTTATAAGAGAAATCGACAATTATAAGTGGTTATGCGATTATAACTGCTAATGGATAAAATCAAAGGTGTAATTATACCCTGAATTCCAGTTCTGAACTAACTTGGTCCAGGGACTCTGGTTGTCTCTACCTTGGCTTGAACATGCAACTAAAGAGGGAGTGATTCATAAACAGCATACGTAGCCATCTTCTTCATCGTACGTTTTCCCTTATTCTTTTTTATCCTTTTCCATTTCATTATTTTATTATAAATCTCAAAAACTATATATATATATATATATAGGGTCAGGTTCAAGGGAAAACCTCAAAAAAAGGGAAAATTGAAGAACATCCTAGGGGCCCTTCATCTGGACGGTATGCACTTGTGCATACAGGTAATTTGTAACATGCACAAATGCATAATGCACTTGTGCATAAAAACCAAAAAATCAACTTAATTTACCTGTATGCACAAATGCATACCATCCAGATGAAGGCCCCTAGGGTGTTCTTCAGTTTTCCGTTTTTTTTGAGGTTTTCCCTTGAACCTCTATCTCTCTCTCTCTATATATATATATATATATATATGATGAAAAAAATACATAAATGTATATTTATAATAAATAACATTAATTATCTAACCGGTCTATATCTATATTATATTATAAAGCATTTACGAAAAATTATTAAAAACATCCACAAAAACTTATGTACGTACTACTATTTAATGTTGATTACTTAAAACCTCTTAAAAACAACCAACGAAGCTTTATGTACCACTGTTAATACTAATTACTTAATTAGTCCTTATTTCTAACTACTTTCTTTTAGTCCTTATCTCTAACTCCCTATAAATTTTCAAATGGTAAACCCCTAAAAAAAACATCATTCTTTAATCCTCATTAGTTACCTAATTAATCCTTGTCTCTTAACCCCTTTCAAATCTTCAAATCATAAACCCCTCAAAAAGTGTCATTCTTTGTACAAATTTATAAAAAAAATTATTATAATTTTCTCAAAACTACACAAAACCGTTTTATAAAATCGACTATGATAAAAAGTAAAACAAAACATTGAAATCAAGATATATCGCGCTGCATTGCGCGAGCCCTTCTAGTTATCTTAAATTAGTATTGACTTGGGATACATATATGGATCTTATAACTTTTGAATTTCTCAAATAATTAAACTGCTAGCTATATACAATTATTTGTCTATTATGTTTTTTATAATTCTTTTTTTTTACTTTTAATCATGAGCCGGTCCATAGTTAACTAATTTCTCTTATTTTCTAGTCCCGATCCAAAATTGGTTTATATTTGTGAAGCTTTTACCCCCTTCAAGTTAAAAAACTTATGAACCGGTCCACAAGGATTACGAACCTCCGTTAAAGACACTTTATTCGAATTACGAACATCCGTTAAAGACACTTTATTCGAATTCTTGCGAATTTTCAAGATTTTCTTTATTTAATGAAATCGAACTTTTTTTCAATACCCTATTGATCTTTAATCTTGTACGCGATATTGAGATTTTACGATCTGAAAATCGCGCCGATTTGAGAAAGAAACCGAAAGAGACAATAGCATTAACTTTCAGTGGCTCTTCAGAAACTGAGAATATATATGTAACCCTAGCTAGATATGCAATTGGAAGTGAAGGTGGTCCAGGACTGCAACAATAACTTGTACCTTACGCATTAATTTATGTAAACATCACAGACTGCAAGTAACAACAAAGATACAAGTCGAAAAGCCAGACATATATATACATATATTATATTATATGAGACTCATTATTTTGTAAACTTTTTTTCGTGTAAATTTTGGATTTCACATGTTTTTTTTGATGAAATTGTTTCATATATTTGTGTTTTTTTATATAGTTTCATATATATTTTTTCATTTCTATGAGACTGTTTCATATATTTTCTCAGTTGATGAAACTTTGTAGTTTTTACCTAAAAACACAAATATATGAAACAATTTAATCAAGAAATATATGATATGAAACACTTTTATCAAAATAAACAACTTCATGAAACAATTTCATCAAGAAAACTTATGAAATCCAAAGTTTACACATATTTAGAGGTTTACAGTTTATTATCCCTCTTATATTATATGTATGTATGTATATATTGGTAGGATAAGACACCACCTTATCACTTGCCTGGTCTGCCATGGCCACACATACACACACTCACTGCTTCTTACTGTTGTACAGTACAAACGGTTTCTAGAATCCATATATGATGTATAATATATGATCAGTCTACCAACGGTTTCTTTCATGAGTTTCGATAACTGGGTCAACTTTTCTCTCTCTCTCTAAATATCGAAAGATGGATCTAAAAGATGAATATAATTCAAATAAAGTAATTTAACAATAATATTCAAATATACATATAGATTTTATTATTATTTAAAAGCTAGCAAGCAGATAGCAAGAACCGAAAAGTATATCAAGGTGAAGCAGTCTATAGGACAAAATCTCCACAATAATGGATCTCTGACGCTCCCCTTACACCAAGCCAAAACCCAATTAAAAGACTTTTCCACGATTTGATCATTTACATATTCCTTCCGATTGGGGAATACGATTGAAAATACAGTTGTTTCTAAAGCACCATAAAAAATAACACCCAATGAAAAGCACCGCTTCCATGGTTGTCTTAACTACTCCGTGCAGTTTGCAGCTTTAATTCCGTCAACCATGTCCTCCATCGTTTTGTGAATAGAAAAAGGAAAAGACCACCAATGCTCGAGAAATCGCCAGACCTCTGAAGCCACCTCGCAATCAAACATTAAATGTCTAGAAGATTCGATATCTACCCCACAAACCGGGCATACCGCTGAGTCAATATCGATCTCCCTCTTTCGAAGACTATCGTGGTTGGATTCTATCGTGCATTACTCGCCACATAGAGATATTGACTCTAGAAGGAGTCAGAGAGTTCCAAACCGTCTCCTTTTCGCAATTGTAAAATAATTTTATATTGTTAAGATTTGTGTGAGAGTAATAGAGCATTATACTCTTATATGAATTACAAATGCATTTATTTATTGTTTCTAGATAACATTCACATTTAGTTGTTCCTTTTAGAGCATCTCCAATGCAAGGTTCTTACAAGCAAAAAGTGTAGTGACTTGTAAGATCGAACTATCATTGTGTTGAGTTCTTATAAGAACACAACCTCCTCTAGGTTCTTACCTTGATTTTTGGTATGAAGTGACATATTCCTCATTTCTATTGGTATTTAATTTAAATACTTGATATTTATTTATAAATATATAATAGTTTTTGATTTTGATAAATATATGGGACCCACAAAAATGGGGTTCTTATAAGAACTATCATTGTGGATTTTTATATAAAATTTCAATTTAACGAGTTGAAAATGAAGTGATACCAAAAAGTGCAAAAATGAGGTTCTTGTAAAAACCTCCGGAGATGCTCTTAATTCTTTGTTGATGGAACCTGTCTCTATTTTTATTTTTATTTTAATTTTATAAGCGATCCGGCAAAATAAGATTTAATGATATAACATAGAGAGAGAGTAAAACAAACCTCATAAATAAGTATCATGTGTTCATATATGATATTTTGGTTGAAGGGCCATGACATATATATATCTATACTATATTATAAAGCATTTATAAAAAAGGTTTAAAAACAATCCATAAAGTCTTATGTACTACTATTTAATAACATTTTTCGATATTTGTGATTATTGATAACGTTTTTGTTTTAAATTGTATTATGATTTGATGGTTAAGTCAATAATGAAATCTCTAATACACTGAATTTTAGTTCAAAAATAATTAAAAATTAAATTATGTTTTTTTTTGAAAGGCAAATGCAATTTTATTCCAACAAAACACAAAACCGTTACAACACCGGGGATAAAACGCCCCAATCGAACAGTTCAAAGAACGAGTAGAAACCGAAACAGGCACACGCCGGTTTGCCAGGAACAAACCTTCGCGACAAACCCCAACAAAACAGCGACATTACACAAGAAATACACGAGAAGTTTCCGGAAAAAAATAAAATATGTTATTATTTTATATATAAACATGTTTATTAATTAGTTTTATAAAGTTTACGTGTAAAGTTTTAAATAATTGTTAAATAAATTGCAATGTTGAATTTAAAAATATTTTAGAAAATATGAAATAAATGTTTTATTAAAATATAGATGGTAATAAATAAACCACAAGGGTTGTGGCGTGGTGGTAAGGGCCTGGGGAGTTCATAGCGCTTGCCCAGGTTCGAGTCCCACACGCAGCACTTGTGGCCACTGAGGATTATCTCAGGGCTGCATTACTTCGCGGTCGGTGTGTTTGCCAGGGATGTACTGGGCCGAAGGCCCAGGAACCCTATCCAAAAAAATAGATGGTAATAAATATATATATGTCTTAAAATACATGATATATGAACACATGATACTTATTTATGTCTCTTGCTAGCTTTTTAATGCATTGCTATTTCAAAAAGAAAAAAAAATACAATCTCTTAAAATTATAAAACTAATTGATAAATACTTTTGAAAAAGAAAGATAATGATCCATATATTTATACATATTATAAGAGTACTTTAACCAAATACTAAAAGTAGTTAGTAAATTACATATCTGTAACTCTCCTTCTCCATTGAGCACCGTCACCATCCTCTCACTCACTACAAACTAAATGACTTTTATCCACAAAATTTATTCAGAAAAATTTCTGTTGGTGATTACCCACTGATCACCTAGGAAATATCAGTGGTTCGATAAAATCCCATGTTTTTCGAGAAAATACACATGCACCCAGAGAATCCATGGGTAATCTGTCACTAATTTGCATTACACAAAAAAAATTACCTACCAACTTTTGTGACGGTTTTGTGACGAATCATCCTTAACGACAGATTTCCCAGGAAAAAGTTCGTAAGCAAATTAAAGTATTTCGTGTAGTAGTGACTCCAACCCTTCTCCCTCTCTGTTTTTTCGTACATCGTTGAGGAACCACCAGCATATGCTTTTTTTTGCGAAAGAAGCAACATGAGAGAGAGAGAGAGAGAGATGAGGTTTAGGGTTAAAGAGATGAATTAAGGGTTAATTTGAAATGAATTTTGAATTTTGATTTTGATACAACTATGGTTTCTTCTTTTTGATTTTGGGCTTTGAGTTTGTTTTTTGATTTTGAATTATTTACTGATAAAAAAATATATATTAGAGAGATATGGTCATGTGATAAAAAGGAATAATGTAGGGAGTATTAATGGGAGATTGGCTTATTATTCATTTCAGTACAAAACGGTTGTGTGTGTGAGGCCATGATGCTGTAATGTTGTCTCAAGCCTGCACAGGCATTCATTGAGTTTTGGCAATACTCTCTCCCTCTCTCCCTCTTTCTCTCTCTAGATCTGTATATATATATATGTACATATGTATATATGATCATGGGATTCATCTTCCCATGCAGAATCATATCCCCAATATCTCACTGTCATTTATATTATCCAACTCTTTATGAGTCAAACAATTTCATAATTATATATATATATATATAATTATATTATGGGGTTCAAATAAAAAGATTAAATATCGTGAAAAAATAATTAAAAAGAAAAAGTTAATAAAAGATTCATATGTGAATAATTGAAAAAAAATCTGGAAATAATATATTGAACATGCATATATCAACCGATTTACAAATTATTGGATCTTCGACAAAAGGCAAAGGTCGAATGGGCGACGGAGGGTGATCGACAAGAACAATCATTTTTACATGGAGTTATCAATCATAGACGGTTTCAGAAGGCATATGGAAAGAGAATCCTATAGATATAAAGTCTACGATCTTGGATTTCTTTAAAAGTACCTTGGGTCGGAATGTTCAAGCCAAGAGTAAATTCGATGTTTCAAACATCCGTAAACAGTATGAGGAGGATACTCGGTGGCAACAACAAGAGTTTTCTAAAGCGGAAATTAAAGAGGCGGTTTAGAGCTGTGGAGATAATAAATCACCAGGTCATGATGGTTTTTCCTTTGGTTTTATAATATTTTTTTGGCATGTCAGCGTGGTTGGGGATATTCGGGAATTTCAGATCAACTTGTGGATTCTGAAATGATGTAATCTGTCATTCATTTTCTTAATCCCGAAGGTATTAGATCTTCAAGAGTGCAAAGATTATAGACGAATCAGTCTGGTGAGATGTATTTACAAAATGATTGCCAAAGTGTTGGTTAATCATTTAAGTAGAGTTATTAAATTGCTTATAAGTTATTCCCAATCGACTTTTTTTAGAAGAAAGGTTTATCTTAGATGGGGCTTTCATTGCCAACGAGATAATTAGTTGCACAAAGATCAACTCTAAAGAAGTTTTACTTTTTAAAGCAGATTTTGAAAAGGTGTACGATTCGGTGGATTGGGGGTACTTACTGGATATTTTGGAAGCTATGGGTTTCTCGGGCATATGGAGAGGTTGAATTAAAGCATGTCTTCATTCCTCTTCTTCTTCAGTACTCATAAACGGCTCTCCTAGAGAAGAATTTTGTATTAGACGAGGGTTGCAACAAGGAGACCTTTTATCACCGTTTCTTTTTATTGCTGCTATGGAAAGCCTCCATTCCTTGATAGAATCTATGAAAGAGAAGAACATGATTAAAGGAGTGGAAATTGGGACGAAGAGGTACAACATATACCATTTATTTATGTTGACGGTGTTCTTTTCATTAACAGGTGGTCGGTAGACTAAGGAAGAAATATGATTCACATCCTAAGATATTTTTATTTGGCTTCCGGTCTGAAACTAACTTTGGATAAAAGTAATAATTTCGATGTTGGAGTGAATCAACAAAGGGTTTCCAACGAGCTTCATTGTAAGGTCGGGGATTTTCCATGCAAATAAATTGGTGTTCCTATAGGTGAAATAATGAATAGCATTAAAATGATCCTATTGTGGAGAAATTTCAAGCAAGACTAACAAGATGGAAAGCTAAAACGAACCCAGACAGTTTTGGGAAGTCTAGCCACCTAATTGATGTCCATTTTAATGCTCCTACAACCGTGCTTAATAAGTTGGAGAAATTGAGAAGAGATTTTTTTAGGGGGGGTGGGGGCAAACAGTGGATAAAAGAAGGTTGCATTGGTCAAGTGGGGTTACATCTACAAAAGTTTTGTTAATGGTGGGCTTGGTTTAGGGAGCATAGTTGCGACCAACATTATGCTTTTCACTAAGTGGATATGGAAATTTAAATCCCAAACAGAGTAGACCTTGGGGAAGGTGGTGAAGGTGATACATGGGAACAATGGTGTTTTGGACAACAATGGGGTAGCAATTTGTAAACAAGAACCGTGGCCAATTTTCCTAAAGGCGATGAAATGGTGAAGTGCGAAACGGATGCAGTTGGACGTTCGATGATATCTATAATAAAGAATACATGTCTCAAGGTAAACAAGAGTTCTCGGCTCAAGATCTATTGTATAAAAAGATTGGAGATGGCAAAACACTTCCTTTGGAATGAATACTGGATTAGGGATGGTAAATTAAAGGATAGAGACCCTATATTTTTTGCGTTAGACCAGACAAAAGACGACGAGGGTGGTTGACAATTAAAAATGGAACTTAATTGGGACTGGCGTAGAGATATTCGAGATGTAAGAGAAGCTGAAGACCTGGTAATTCTAGCCAGGAATCTGAGATATTTTACTCTTAATTCTGTGTCTGATAGATGGAAATGGAATCTTGTTGGTCCCAAAAGGGTTATACAAGTTTGTAGAAGGGGGGTTGAATACAAACACACGATTTTTATCTTTCTAAATTGTATATTGATATGTATCAAACAATTTACAATTTGTTATGGAACAAGATTAAGGAATAAACCTAATCTAAACAAACTATGAGAATCACTAAGATTTCTTGCACTAGAAATAGAGGTTAAGAAAAGCTAGAACACTAAGGAGAGTATTCTATCACACAGTAAGTTCAGCGAGATGAAAGGTTCGAGCACTTCACAAATGAAGTAGGGTTTCCTTTATATACTGCATGCATTTAATGCACAACAATACACCTTTACACGTGGCAGACTCTGGTTGGTTGCATGATTTGACTTCAGTAGACAACCTAGTGGCCGCATGATGAACAGTGTAAGATCAGAGTTGGTTGTACGATTCTGGACAAAAGGGATGTCTGTTCTGACAGATCGTACAAAAGCGTGCAAGGGGATAAGACAAAAGTTACTTGTAGAGGAGGCTTCATGATCAGCGTTCGCTGAATGATTCTTTATCAGCGAATGATAAAGTTCAGCGTTCGCTGAAGTCTTCTACTTGAAACTTCACGTTGAGTGGACAAGTCTTGGCTTCGCTGATATCCGCATCAGATCACTAGTAGACTTAGTCGCTGGTTCTTTGGCTTGATCTTCGACTTCAGCGTAGAACATGGTTAACGTGAATCTTGTCTTCAGGGATCATAAGTAAACAACTTAAACTATCAGCGATCATCAGTGAGACTGAACAGGCTCAGGGCTCACTGATGAATAGTGTTCGTTGAATGTATAATTTAAAGCGTATGTTTTTATCAGCGATACTATACAGACTTAGTATATTTTCTTTGATGACAAAACATTAATACATATTGTCTACTTACAATTTTCACTAAGTGTTTCTCAGAGTCATTATCAAATCACTGAGGGTTTGGATCAAAAATCTCCCCCTGTTTGATGATGACATAGCAATAAAGGAAAATTGCTAAGTAAGAAAACATAAGGATAAAAAGGACTCATAAAATATTTGTCCAATTTACTGTTTTCAGGGATCTTTTTAAGTACTGGTGGAGTAAAGTACATTCACTGAAAATTTTCATTTAACTTCGTATAGATTACAGAGGGAAGTGGAAAAATTACTAGTACAGCGAATAATAATTGCAAGTACAAAAATTTACAAGCTAATAAAGATAGTAGAATTACAAAAGGTGATCTTATCAGCTACTCAGGTTCTTTCTTGACGAGTTCATCAAGAGTATCAGCCTTTTGAATCATCCAATCAGGGACTGTGACTCCCTGTTCCCGTCTTTTCTTAGCTTCGCGGTAGATGTGGGGTTTTAGGAGTGATCCAAGTAGACTGCGTCTGTATTCGCACCAGTAGAGTAAATCTCTGAGTTGTTCGATTGGAGTTTTGTATAACTCAGAGATGCGTTGAAAGCATTCGCGACCAGTAAAGTCATAGAAGAAAATGCCATAAGGATCGCTGATAACCTTACCAGGGACGAAATCTTCAGCGGGAGGTAGAGATATGTTGAGTCCGGAGAGATCAGGGGTAGGGCCAAGAACTGCTTCACGAGAGAAATCAATCCCTGTTTCGTTTCTGATTGTCGGGCCTGGAGAGGAAGGAGTCTTCTTCTTCTTTGGAGCAGCTCGTTTCTTCTGAATTGGTGGAGGGGGAATATCAACAGCTGAGGTTACCAAGTCGGTCAGCCTGTTTATGGCTTTTTCAACATTGATCTTGAAAGAAGAGCGGGATCGCTGAATTGCGATTCTCATTTCCAACCATTCAGGGAAACCGAATTTATCCAGGTCTGACATGTAGCAAGTTCTGAAGTGGTCGTTTTCTCTGACTACTTGGACATGAACAATTGGTACATTTTTAGCAAATTTTGTAGCAAATCTCCCTTTTATGTTTACAACGCTTATCCTTGATCCATGACTTCTGTAGTGGCACATCTTCTTGCACCAGTCTAGTGTGGTGACACTGACTTTGGTCTTTTCCTGGTTGATCTTCTGTGCGTCCTTTATCAGTTTTCGTTGAACAATAATAGGGAACTTCTTCAGGGCTGGATCATCAACTGAACGCTGAGCAAGTTCTAAGGCATATTCTTTATCTTTTTCTTCATCCTTTTTTCGTTCACCCAGGAGTTTCTCAGCTATGAGGGATTCAACGATTTCCCTTTTTGATAGGATGTTGAGATAATGAGGAACAATGCGCTGATCCTCAAGCTTTTGAATTATGGCTTCTCTCTTTTTCAGTTCTTCTTCAGTTGGCTTTTGAGGAACCAAGGAAGGTCTTTTCTTGTGCGAGAGCAGTTCTTCTTCTTCTTCTTCTTCTTCAAAAAGGTCATCAGTCCCATGGTGATTCAGGACCGGGATTATTTGTTCTTCAGCTCATGTGGCTGGGATTATTTCTGATGTAGGAGGAGCTTCAGCTTGACCCTCAAGCAGGGGAGAGGACTAGCTGAAACAAAACGATCATAGAGGTAAGATCATTTGGGAGAAGAGATAGAGAAAGAATGGGTTAAGTGTTTAGAGGTTTGATGGAGAGTAGAACTGAGGTTGAGAAGGGATAGAGGAGGGATGCAGTGTAAGGGAAGAGAGTATATGTTACCTGGCAAATTGGCTTTCTGAGAAGGATAGCCAGATTGTCTTCAGCGACGATGCCTTTGTTTTTGCCTTTATCGGCCGAAGTCGCTGAAGGTTTAGTTCTGGTCCACTCCCTTGATTCTTTTATGACGACCCCTTTAAGAGCTGGGGTCTTTTTGGTCTTGGGCTGGAAGACGAAGCCATCAAGATCATCATCATCATCATCATCGTCATCATCATCATTATTGAATGATGGTTCGACATCCTTAAGATCCAAGCCTTCGTCGTCTTCGTCTTCGTCTTCTTCTTCCTCAGACTCAGCATTGTCGTCGGATTCAACATGCACTGGAGATTCAGCATGTTCTTCGACATTCTCCCCCTCAGAATTTGCATGTTCGAAGAATTTGGTTCCCTCAGGGTTTTCAACTCCCTAAGGTTTTTCAGCAGTTTCCTCCCCCTCAGAAACATGGGGAAGGCTTTCGTCTAGATCCTTCTCCCCATCTTCCTCATGTTGGATGGGGGAGGCGGTAGTAGCAGCAGCATCGTTCTTAGGCTCCCTGTCTTCGTGGCCAGGGATCCCAAGAGATGTTTCCACCGCTGCCATTCTGGCTTCCAGGCCAGAAATAGCAGGGGTACTATTGATGATAAAGTCCACTGCCATCTCCACCTTTTCCCGGTCATCCTGATAAAAGTAGGATGGAGGGACAGTGGGAGCGTTGAGGTGGTCCAGAAGTTGTTGTGTCAGTTCATTCAAGGAGCCGACCTTTTGAGCAATATTGCTCATATCATTCTTTAGGGAACCCACCTTTCCCTTAAGATTGGAGACCTCTGTCTTTAGCGTTGTGACCTCGCTGGACAGGGCTTTGAAGTTGGAGGAGAGGTCGTGTTGGTGTTGTTGAGATTGCTGAGTGTTGAGGAGTTGGTGGTGAGAGTTTCAGCGACACTCGATAAACCGCCGGCAAGTGTGGAGACATCAGCGGTTGTGGCTTTGTCTTTGACGTCCTCGACCAGTTTCTTCAGAGTCTCCCCAGCGTCAGTAACCGCTGTGAAGTTGGTGTTGATGCAGGTGGTGAGAGTTTCCACCTTATTAGCAAGACCCGTGAGGGAGTTGCTAATAGTCCCCAAATTAGGACCTGTAACAGAAAATAACTTCTTAACAAAGGAAAGCTTAGAAGTTTGGGGTCCAGAGAGAGGAGTGTTTAGTATACCTGGGGGCGGGTTGGAGAAGGTGTGGAAATCACGATGACCAGTAAAATTCTCCATATCGTCTTCCATGTTTGGTTGATGCTGAGAGCCACCAGGTCCTTGATTTTGATCCATCATTTGTTGAAGATCAACAGCCGCTGTGTCACTCAGGTGAATGACGCCTGAGGTTGAGAGTGGGGGAATTAAGAAGTTTGGAGTGACCAAAGAAGATAAGGGAGGAACAAAGGTTGAGAAGAGGGTGTGGGTAGCAGATTCAACGTTGGATCCGCTGATAAAAATCTCTTCAGTACTTGGAGGCACTGAGAGTGGGGGTTCCTGGTCCATGAAAATTTCAGCGAATGGATTCACTGAAATGGGTATGGAAGTGGGTGGCTCAGCGGATGTGGCGGAGTGTTCCACAGAACTTTCCAGCGTCGTCGTTAGAGGGACCGACATGGAGTCTTCAGCCTGGGAAGGCTTGGGTTGCTCATTTGAGGGCTTCTTGGACTTATGGATGCCAAGTGGGGATTCAGATTGTTTTCTCTTTCGAAATGAAGTGGTGGTTGCGGCCTGGGTACCAGCGGCTGGGACGACCGCTGCCTTGGAGGTAGCCGCAGAAGTAGAAGAAGTAGGGGGCGAAGAAGAGGTAAGAGAGTAGAGAGACGTACCTCATTGGCGATTGGTTTGTAGTCGAGCACTTTAGGGCCAACCTGAGAAAGCCTCAAGTCTCCCCCGGTTGGATACTTTTCTTTCAGCCAATGCAAGAATAGGGCACTGAGAAATCACGGGTATGGAACATTCGCTGGCCTATTGGGGGCTTCGATGCATTCCATCAGGTCTTCAAAGATTGGAATAGCCCAGTCCACGTGCAGGCCTTTCATCAATGCACAGCCCATGGCGGATTGGGTCTTCGAGGCCTGATCAGTGGACCCGGTTTTAGCTGTCACACAGCTGATGAGATGAGCAAAGATGAAGTTCATCTCGCTGGGCATTTTTCTTTTCAGCATGGTGGTTATCTTCTTCTCAGGGAGGTCATCTCTCCCTGTGTTCCATTTGTAGTTCATCGCGTCCAAGAATGCGATAATTTCAGCTTTGCCTTCGTTGGAGTTGGGGTCAGGGAAAGGAACGAATTTGTTGTCCTTTGAACTTGAAGGGAGGTTCAAGGCATGTCTAATAACAGCAGGGGTGATCTTTGCTCCGCCGAATTCAGTCTTGAAGGCGACGGCATCGATCTTTTTCTTTGGGTTTTTAGTAGAGGGGACTTGGATACGATGAGCCGTGTACCAGAACTGAGCTAATATGTTTTTATGAGCAGGGGGCTTGATAGTGAGCGCTGTCGCCAGAGGACAGGTTTTGATAAAGTTCACTGCATCATCCAAATGAGTGACCATTTTCTTTGGAGGGAATTTCAGTAGAGCATAGGGATTGTTACCATAGAACGTAATCTGGTACATTGAGAGTTTCATCATTGGAGCTCTGGTTTGTTCAGTTTTATCAGATATGGTAGGAGAAGCAGTGCTTGTACTATCAGTGGTTGCCATTGTTGTTTATAACACACAAAGATGAAGAAACTTTCTTAAAATGGAAAAGGATTCCATAATGATATTGTCAGGGTTTTTCAGTTTCCACAAATGGAAAATAAAGGTTTCTAGTTTTGAAAAAGAATGCAAAACTAGTGAGAAAACATGTTGTACCAGTTTCCTTTTATGGAAAGGATTCTAGAAAAACATATGGAATGTTTCAAGTTTAAGATTTTGATTATAAACTCGAAGAACAATCTGGAAACAGATTGTGTTCATAAAATCGTGAATAAAACGATTTTACTTTGAGAAAGTTCTTTTGTTTGATCTTTTAAAAGCAATAATAAGATCAAAAACAAGTTTAGGAGATGGAAAATAAAAGAAATGTTAACATGTTTCGTGATGTAGAAGATGATAAACAGGTTCTTGAGAAAAATAATCCGAATGCAACAGTGATTTCTTGTTTTGGAGCGTAAGTTCGCGTAAAAGGTAAAAATATAAACTCGATGGGTTTATATAGTGAGAGTAGATAGAGAAAAACTAAGAGCGGGAAAAGTTTTTCATGATGGCACGTGACACGTCCCTTAAATCTTATTGGACAAGAAAACGAAACGGGCGAGTGTGTTAGACGAAAAGGCCTGCCATGGTTTATCTGGTGTGATGACGTCACAAACGTCCTTTCAAATTTTAAGGTGTCTCTGAGGGTTTTGAAAAACTCAGGGGAAGATTAGTTTGATCTGGGCACCCATTTTACTATGGGCCCACATTTCTCAGTGGTAGTTGTGGAAGTTGAAGGTTCAGCAATCTTCGCAGCATTTGAAGATTCAGCTTCAGTGACAGTCTTCACTTTGGTTAATCTCTTAACCTCAGTGGTTGTTTTCACCTTAACCTGATTTGCACCAGGATTGGTCTTCTTTGCCTTGGGGGCATTGATCTCCACCTTAGCTAACTTTTCAGCTTTGGTGGCTGTAGGGCACTTACTGTCTATATGATCGGTAAGTCCACAGTGATAACATTTCCAATAGCTAAAAGTAGCTTTAGGACCATTTGCATGCTTAGCCGAAATTTTTAAATGAGCAGGGCCAGCACCAAGTATACCTTTGGCATTGGAAATTGGAGGAACTATCAGTTCTTCGGATTTCTTACCAATTACATCCACTTTTAGTTTAGGAGTAGATCGCTGAATAAATCCAGGGATCTTGATCTTAGACGTAGAGGGATGATCCACTGAAGGTTTAGAAACATTCAGCTTAGGTACAAAGGTACCCTTATGAGGTTTTTGATTAAAAACTTTTTCTTTACCTTTACCTTTAGAGATTAAGGTAGATTTTTCCTCAGGAATGGGAGTGTTTGAAGAATAATACTAAGACGAAGAAGTGTCAGGGATTGAGGATACGAACATTCCAAACTTGAGCATGGAACGATCAGTGGTTGGTTCTATAGTATCAACTTTATAACCAAAACCACTTTTATCACACAGGGGAATCTGAGCACGAATTATCTCAGTGATCGTTGTTGAGGATTTACACCATCCTTCAACAGTATCTTTTTCAGCTTTTAATGCAGCGATAACTTCTTCTCGTTCAATACTTATGATTTGATTTATACAGACCTGATCTTTCAAATTTTCTTCAATTTTAGAAAGCTTTTCCATTTGCAAATGACAATTTTTAAGCTGTTCAGCGAGATCAATATTTAGTTTTTCAACTTTGGTCTTGCCATTCATGGCATCATATAAATCAATAGTCAGAAGATCGACGGTTCATCGTCTATCAATGTCATTATCAGCTGAAGTAGAAGTATCAGTGGAGAGATTTGATACCTGAGAGGTGGAGGTAGAAGTAGAGGGAATTTCAGCTGTTTCTTCCTCTTCTTCTATTTTGGCCACGAGGCAGAGATTGGCCTCATCATCATCTTCAGAGTCAGATGATTCTTCATCAGAAAGAGCCCAGTCATGATCTTCAGCGATCATGCCTTTGCCTTTCTTCTTAAAGCTTTTCAGCTTTGCATATTTTTCTTTCAGCTTCTTGTATTTGTCATCTCTAGCCTTGGGGTTAGAGGATTTCTTGTAGGAAGAAGATGAGGGTTTGAAGACTTTCTTTGACCTGCACTAACTAGCAAAGTGACCTATCTTTTCACAGTTATAGCAAGTGGCAGTTGCCTTATCTACAGGGGATGAAGATTTTGGCTTATCAGTGAGGGAAAGAGGTTTATTTCTTCTGAAGTTACTCTTTCTGGCGAATCTCCTGAAAGAATTAGTTAGGAGGGCCAGTGACTCATCAATTTCTGAAGGATCAGCTTCTGATGATTCATCAGAGTTAGATTCCAACTCAGTGATAGTGACAGAGGAACGCTGAGTAGGCACCAACTCTGAAGAGAGTAAAGCAACATGTGTGCTTTTGGAATCTTTTACAAGATTCTTCTTAAGATTACACGACTGCTCATGATTGAGCATAGTGCCATATAAGGTAGAAAGGGTCATAGATTTCAGATCCTTTGAGAGTTTAAGACACATAGAATAATTGTCCCAACTTTCAGGAAGACATTCCAGAAACTTTGTCAGGATCTCAAAGTTAGAATATTCCTTACCAACAGTTTTTAAGTCAATGACTAAACAGTTAAACCGCTGATGTACTTCAGAAAGAGTTTCATTCTTACCATAAATGAAAATTTTGTACTGTCTTACCAGGTTGATCTTTCTCGAATCATGGACTTCAGAATTACCTTCATATTGAACACATATAGTGTCCCACATGGCTTTAGAACTCTTCAGGTTCATGACGGCGTGGTAGACTTCATCAGGAAGAGCCATAGAGAGGATGGATCTGGCCTTAGTATCAATGGCCACCTTCTTCCTGTCCTCTTCAGTCCAATGAGTGACTTCCCTGGGGATGATTCTTTCAGGAATAGCAGCTCTATTAGCAGTAGCAGGAACGACAGGGTCAATCATGAAAGGGACATATGGTCCATTTTCGATATAGTGAGGTATAGTGGGATCTACACCTTCTAGGAAGAGCATCATCCTATTTTTCCAGAGATTGAAGTTATCTTTGGAGAATCTGTTGGTGATTTTAGTGAAATCATCGGTCATTTTGTGTAATTGGATTCACAAAGGAAATAATGGGGTTGATAGCTAAGCTATAACACGAGTTAGGAGGTGTGGAGTGCACACTCGTGTAAGCTAACTAGAACCCGGGATTGTTGGACGGTTAAAATTGGGAAGTTACAATATGTTTTCATGAGCTGGGCATCGGGGCCAGTGCTGGCGCCAGTTGACTGGCGCCAAGCACTGGAATGTTGCCCGTGCCGATTGTGGCGCCAAGACTGGCGCCAAGATCTGGAATGTTTACCCGCACCAGTTGTGGCGCCAGTTGACTGGCGCGGAGACTGGCGCCGAGTGTCTGATGCCTCTTTCAATTTGTAACCGACGTCCTTAACTACTCAATCAATCTCATTAATTGAGATGATTATTTCCTGACTCAATACATCGTAGGTTACGTTTCTAAAGTGTATATATATGGATCGATTTCTGCCTTAATCGACATACTGAAATATCAAAGATTATCCTCGAGAGAATTTCGTGATACCCAGGCAGAATAGGGTCGAAATATCTCTTACGGAAAGCGAGCTCTACGCGATCTCTGGTTATATCCAAGTTACACTAATCGTCTCACCATTTTCTCATCTCCTCCACGATAAACACAAATCCCCCAACAGAATCTAGGGGGTTTTGCAAGAGAACCATTATCGGTATAGTTTGTATTTGTAGGGTTAGGCATTTTAAAAATAGCAAGGAAGAGAAAAGAGATTAGTATAAGCAAGATCTTGTTTATTAGATTAAACAAACCGCTCTGATACCACTTGTTGGTCCCAAAGGGGTTATACAAGTTTGTAGAAGGGGGGGGGGGGGTTGAATACAAACACACGATTTTTATCTTTCTAAATTGTTTATTGATATGTATCAAACAATTTACAGTTTGTTGCGGAACAAGATTAAGGAATAAACCTAATCTAAACAAACTATGAGAATCACTAAGATTTCTTGCACTAGAAATAGAGATTAAGAAAAGCTAGAACACTATGGAGAGTATTCTATCACACAGTAAGTTCAGCGAGAGGAAAGGTTCGAGCACTTCACAAATGAAGTAGGGTTTCCTTTATATACTGCATGCATTTAATGCACAACAATACACCTTTACACGTGGCAGCCTCTGGTTGGTTGCATGATTTGACTTCAGTAGACAACCTAGTGGCCGCATGATGAACAGTGTAAGATTAGAGTTGGTTGTACGATTCTGGACAAAAGGGATGTCCGTTCTGACAGATCGTACAAAAACGTGCAGAGGGATAAGACAAAAATTATTTATAGAGGAGGCTTCATGATCAGCGTTCGCTGAATGATTCTTTATCAGCGAATGATAAAGTTCAGCGTTCGCTGAAGTCTTCTACTTGAAACTTCACGTTGAGTGGACAAGTCTTGGCTTCGCTGATATCCGCATCAGGTCACTAGTAGACTTAGTCGCTGGTTCTTTGGCTTGATCTTCGACTTCAGCATAGAACACGGTTGATGTGAATCTTGTATTCAGGGATCATAAGTAAACAACTTAAATTATCAGCGATCATCAGTGAGACTAAACAGGCTCAGGGCTCACTGATGAATAGTGTTCGCTGAATGTATAATTTAACTAAGTGTTTCTTTGATGACAAAACATTAATACATATTGTCTACTTACAATTTTCACTAAGTGTTTCTCAGAGTCATTATCAAATCACTGAGGGTTTGGATCAACAAATCTTTTGAGTGACAGTGAGTTTTCCGTCAAAAGCACTAGATATAGAATTAATTGAGCAACTTATGTTCGGGAACGACAATTTTTCTATGGGATTCAATAACATCATTCCGTCTAAAATCAACATCTTTTGTTAAAGGGCAATGCAGGGTCGAATTTCAGTCAAGGAGAGGATTGCAAATATGGGTATTGACTTAGACAATACCATATATTCTATATGTAAGTAGGTTGGTAGCGGGTTTACCTGCTTATGATTATCTCAACCCAACATGTTAATTAAATGGGTTGAACCTGGATTGACCATTTAATTTTAAAATTTTAAATAAAAAAGATTATACTTAATTTCATGACAAATACAAAATAAATTGTTCAAAGTTTTAATAAAACACAACCACAAAGTCAATAAATTAATAAGTTTAAGTAACTTTACTTCCACTCTTACTGAATCCAATCTTCTCGGTGGTCGTGGAAGGGTGAAGGTGTCGCCACGTCGGCTAGGGCTTTGGGGGGTCATGAATTGTGAACGAAAGAATTTTGTGAATGTTTGTTGTTTGCACTATGGCGCCAGATGTAAATTGTAATTAGGAAGCATATTTTGTTTTCTATTAATTATTTAATTATTAATTATAATTAAATAATGATAATTAATTAAAAATAAAATAAAATTATGTAGTATTATAAATGGGTTGAAAAAAGAATGAAAATAGGTTGAAGATAGGTTGAAATCAGGTTGAAAAGATGTCGAAAATTTCAACTCAATCCAACCTGTTTAGATAAATGGGTTAGGTGGGTTGACCCATTAACTTAAATGGGTTGAAAATCTCAACCCAACTTGATAATTTGGGTTGAGATTGGGTTGGGTTGGCAGGTTGGGTCACTTTTTGTCACCCCTAGTTTAAACCTTTTAAGATAACGAGTCTACTAGCATAGAACCCGAAAAATAAGAGAAAACTTTTATAAGCTGGAGATAAACTTCAACATATGATTTTGTTGATCAATAATCTCTGATTAACAAAGAAAACAACAAGCTCTATTTATAGACACTAACTAAGAGATAACTATTAATCATAAATTTAAATCTAATCATAATTCTAAACCAACTAGAAAATCAAATAAAATATTAACTAAGGATAAATCATAAAACTAAAAAGAAACTAAATAATTAAAATAAGTAAGGAATCTAATAGCTCAATAAAAGACATCAATCCACATTCGTGAGAGTTGTCTCGAGACTTAAGTAGCGTTAAAACTCTCGGTAGTCTCTGAAACTCTTCGCGAGAGTTTTCCCGAGACTTAAGTCTCGGTGAAACTAGCGCTGGCCTCTGCATTGATTTTCCTATGTGGCCTAGCTTTTAATCTGGGTATTTGGCCTTTTTGCGACCTCGTTTTCTTCCTTTCCAAATACCAACGAAAAACCTTATTAAATCTTGAATTCTCCATATATCATGACATAACGCTAGTGTGTGTGTGGGAGAAAGAGTGAGGGGTTAAAGGGAAAACCCTAATAACAAAAGAGACATATATATACTAGTCTTTGGCTCGCCCGTTGCGCGACGATTAAATTTGTGTTTTAAGTTAATTATTTGATGTTTAATAGTTGTTGAATAATTTTGTGACACATACAATAATTGATAAAAAGAAAACAAAAATTCCACAAATAGGGAATATTATCTTGAAGATAAAAATATGTCTATTAAGTTTGATACCTATTATAAATGTCGTTATTAAATGAATTTATCAAACGAATACACAATAATTGCATATTTATATTTTTGAAAAATGTTCGAACTCATAATCCAAAAGTCAGTTGATAAGTGATATTTTTTTTCTAAGTAATTAAATCTCTTATGATAATTTTAAGGGTGTTTCGTTGACAGAATGTAATTTGATAGAATTGTAATTCGTCGAAATAATTCGGCTTTGAAGTAAAAATTGATATGAAATTGCAAAAAGAAAATCATGACAATTTAGTGATTATTTGTATCAAATCCCATACTAATTTAACAAATCTCATACTAATCACGACACATTAATTCGTATATATTTATGATATTTAATAATATAATTAAATCCAAAAATATTCAATATTGGGCTCATTTCGAAGGTATTGACAAAGCGATTACAATTAGGGTTGTAAACGAACCAAACGAACATGAACAAAGGCTTGTTCATGTTCGTTCGTTTAAGTTAAACGAACAAACGAACGCACACGAACAATAAACGAACCAAAATTTTTATGTTCGTGTTCGTTCGTTTAGAAAAAAGATATGTTCGTGTTCGTGTTCGTTTACGTTCGTTCGTTTAAACGTTCGTTTAACGTTCACACAAACACAAAAAAAAATCGCAAAATAAACTAAAGGTACACCGAATTTAAAAGGGTGCTCCAATCAAATTTTAAACTCAGTTCAAGCCCACCGGCAAACCAACCAGCTCAAGCCAATTGATTCACTCAAACAAAGGAGGATGGCAACTCAAAATGTGAAAGGGATGGGGGGGTATTTATAGTTGAGAGTAAGGGTTGTGGTTTGAAATTTGGGCGATGTGGGATGAAATCTGATGAGAAAAATGGGTTGGTTCACTTGAGGTATCCCACATCGGAAGTTTTATAGCAAAATTAATCTTGGAACCATGTATATAAGTGAAGCCAAACTGGTGCCTCTGATTTGTTTTATTTTTCCATAAACCAATTACTTTTAATTATAATTATATAATTATAATTATTATTTTTTCTTAAACATATATTTAATTTTTAACTTATTTTTTTAGTAAACGAACATAAACGAACAAATATAAATGAACGTAAACGAATAAATATAAACGAACGTTCAAGAACATAAATGAACGAACGAGACCTTTGTTCATGTTCGTTCGTTTAACTAAACGAACAAAAAAAACTTGTTCGTGTTCGTTCGTTTATTAAATAAACGAACATGAACGAACTTCCCGCCGAACGATTCACGAACGGTTCGCTGAACGTTCGGTTCGTTTACAGCCCTAATTACAATGGTATAATGTGTAAAAATATAAATGTTTTTTAATGCATTTTAGTTTATATACATTATTTATGTTTACATGATAAGAGTCTAAAATGAAAAATAAAACAATAAGGGATTAAAAGTAAACTACATACCTAATTATAAGGGTAGTAAATGTAACATACAAATTAAAAAAAATTGAATTAAGGAGGAGTGAATGTGGGTGTGTTAATTGAACTTATAATGTAAACTGTGTCCAGATACATGTTTAGGCGGGAAAATACTGAAGTCGGCTCATCAGAAGATGACACGTGGCATGCTAGTTACTCATTTATTATATGTATAGATTTTTGGGATTACTATACACGATGGAGATTTTTTTGAATTTATTATAAGTTTGGATATGTACGCATGTATCAAAAAATATTCAATATTGGGCTTATTTCGAAGGTATTGACGAAACGATTATAATGGTATAATTTGTAAAAAATAGAAATGTTTTTAATGCATTTTAGGTCATATACATTATTTATGTTTATATGATAAGAGTCTAAAATGAATAAAATAAAAAGTGATGGATTAAAATTAAACTACATAGGTAATTATAAGGGTAGTAAATGTAAGGTATAAATATTAAAAAATTAATTAAAGAGAGATTTAAGGAGGAGTGAATGTGGATGTGTTAATTGAACCTATAATGTAAAGGCGTCCAGATACATGTTTAGGCGGGAAAACAATAAAGCCGGCTAATCAGACGACGACATGTGTCAATGTAGTTACTTATTTATTATATGTATATATATATATATTTATATATATATTACATATACGTACACATACACCCATATATTTAGAGACGTGTACTATATGTATACTAGATATGTATATAGATTAAAATAATTGGAATTGTGTTTTTTCCCTTGCATGGTATATGTAGGGGTGTACAAAAAACCGTCAATCCGCGAAACCCGACCAACCCAACCCGCTAACAACCCATTTAAACTCAACCCGCCGAACCGCTGAGCCGCCGAACCGCCAAACCGCTAATTATAAGGGTTGAAATTGGGTTAGGAAAACTCAACCCAACCCAACCCGCCAACCCGCCGCTAATATTTTTTATTTTAATAAAAATTATTATTATTTATATATATAGAGAGAAAGGTTCAAACGAGAAAGCTAACTATTTACGAGAAACGCGAGGACGTCCGCCCATGTACAAAATCACATGTGATTCACATACAAAATCATATGTGATTAAAATTCTAAAGCGCGCGGTTTGGCCCGCGATTTGCAAGTCGCGTGAAAAAGGGCGCGGATCACATGTGATTTTGTATAGTGAATCACATGTGATTTTGTACATGGGCGGCCGTCCTCGCGTTTCTCGTAAATAGTTAGCGTCCTCGTTTGAACTCACCTCTCTCTCTCTCTCTATATATATATATATATATATACACACACACACGATACTTGAAGGTGCAGCCCAAATAAAAAAAATTAATAATTGTTAACTAGTATAATTCATGAGGCCCAAATTATTTTATAATAACAATCCAAAATATTTACCATTGAACAAGGGTTGCATCTTAGGATCATAATTGTTAGATAGTAAAAGAATTGGTACAAGTTTTTGTGGAATCACTTAATAAACCAATGTAAGAAGTATTTGGATAGTGTGTGCGATAAGAAACAAAAATTGCTTAGCTTTCAGTGTCGTTTAATAAAGAGAGATACCGAAAAGTCGTGGCTAGCTTTGTGGTTAAGGGCGAACAACTTACGCTTTGAATCGGATGCTACAATTTATGCTTTTGAAGTTTAAGACTAAAGAATTTTAATACCTATTTGGATGCTTGTAATAACTAATAACTTTGTTGGGTATATTTTTAGTTTAATTTGTCGTATTTCAATCGTGAACTTTATGTATATTATCAAACCGCCCAACCCGCCTCAACCCGCAAGGGTTGGGTTGGGTTATACTTTTGTAACAACCCACATTCTTGGTAGGCTTGTGGTTTAGTGGCAAAAGTATAAAAGTATGAAAGTTAAGTTGAGGGACTCTCTTGCAATAAGTGAAAAGTATATAAGGACACTAATCCCTAGGGTAGCCCTCATTCTACCCATAAATCAGTTTTATTTTCCTATTTGTGGGTGTAGGCGGCTGTGAGAGAGCAAAGAAGAGAGAAAGAGTCGCTGTGGAAGGATTCTTGTGCAAGGAAGGTTGTGATTCAGGTAATATTCCATACTTTCATAGTGGTGATCAGTACAAGCTTTCTCTTCTCTGTTGTCTTCGATTTTGGGTTTGAAATGGGAGGAACTAGATGAAGTTTTCGCCTAAACTTTCCTGTAACTGGGTAATTTGAGTTTTAGTGGTTAATGTGTCAATTTATGAGTAAGAATGTGGTGATTTAACCTCATTAATTGGAATGTTTAAGAAAGATTGAATGTTAGTAAAGTCTGAAATCGTTTTCCCTTCATACCTGCAATTACGACATAGAAAGAATCAGGTTTGGCGCATAGTACTGCTGGCGCAAAGCCCAGTTTGCGCCATGGGCATCTGGCGCAAAGCCCAGTTTGCGCCATGGGCAGCTGGCGTAAAGAACAGTTGGCGCAAACCTTTGGGTGGCGCAAACCTAGGCTGATTCAGTGATGGGTCGATCTGGTAGTTGGGCCGAATGGTTTAGCTGGGCCAGAAAATACCTTAAGTTCCTTTGGACTTAGGGTTGTTTGGGTTAGAAGATTTAAGGCCTAGTATGAAGAATATAATCCTAACTAATTACTTTAAGATAGGATTAAGAGGAGAACTAAGAATCAGAAAACGAGTTGCATCTAATTAATCTCTAAATGAATTATTAGGTGTACAAACGGAACGAGATACGAGGTTAGAAAGTAGATTGCTATAAGGTGAGTTCTCTTAACCCTCTTTTATGACGTACTGTGTTTGACTGGTTATGGTTCCTTGTTCGAGCATGAATTGATTTATAAAAGTTATGCACGTTTCCATGATTTGCCTGTTTATTTGCAAATGAAAATGATGTTTAAGGTTCTCATGAATATGATTTCAAATGTATGTGCATGTTATGTGGAGTCGGTTACACAGTGGGGTCAGGGTACCTTGGGATTTCTAATCCCTTGGACATATAGAGGTTAGCTTATAGGTTGGAATTCGTTTCCTCCTACATGAAGGAACAAGGGATCCACTTGGATTCCGGTGTAGACGAGAGGGTGTCCGTTAGGCCCCGATCGGAGTAGCTTATGCGATCCCTGAACCCTGTGTTGAACCTTGGATGATGTTTATGAGAAAGATGTGAATGTATCTTCAATGAAATGATTTTATACTGTGATAAATGTTTTATGGAGGGAATTCACTAGACCTTTTGGTCTAACCCTCGCTTTTCAAAAACTAAACCAACTTCAGGTAAGCGTACCGTGGGTTCTTCTAGTAAGAACTAGGACAAGGCAAGGAGGATGTGGAGCTCTTAGTGACTCCAAGTTTTTGACGGATGACTATAGATAGAACTCGGCTGTGGATTTAGAGACTTCCGCTGTCATTTTTATTTAGTTTGGTTTGATGATGATGTAAAGCGGTTGACCTTGCTAGGGTGAGTAGCCTTCAATTGCAAGTAGAGTTTCATGCATAGCTTTCTCAAATACGACATGAAAACTTTCACGATTTAAATTAAATGTGTAAATATCAATTTTGATCGAAAGGGAGTCAGAATGTGCAAGCGTATGTTTAAAGAAAAGGTGATTTCATTCACATTGCACAATGAAATTTTGAGCCTAACGATTGCAAAGTATTTTACACTTTTCATGATAAGTTAAATTATTACAAAAGGTCGAGAAGACGTGTGCCAGTAAAACTTTTACAATCAAATGAATTTTAACCGATTGATATCATATAAAAGAGTGTGAGAACCGACTGGTTTACTTGGTGTCAGTAATTTCTTTCGAAATTGTGTCGTGTGAAAGGATTTTCATTCAACGTATTACTGTCATAATAACATCGTTCGGAATGGAGTAAGATTAAGGTTCACGGAAAGATGCATGCAAACGATTCTCGAATCGTTGTGCATGGCGTTGAAGTTATAAGAGTGATGGGGTCATGTGTACCCAAGTGTTTTCCAAACGTTGTTTATTTAAAATGATGAAATGTGCGAAAAGATTTATTTACTGTATTGTCATGCATGAAGGCTATGAACCCACTAGGTCGTAAGATATTACATGTTAAGCTAAGGAAGAACTCCAAGAGTGGAAAAGTGTCGGACAAATCAGGAAAGAATGTTGTAGCTTTAGTATTTGTGTTCAAGAGGAAAGGTGAACAGTGGTAGAGTCAGAAGTGGATTATAGTATCGGTTGTATGAGGGTTTGCACCCTTATTCGGTAACTGGAAATACGGTTGTTGAGGGACGGATTGGGCCCAGGGGAAGGAGTAGAAGTCATCGAGGTGTTGGTATTAGCAACTCGTTGAGTAGTGTTGAGAGGCAAAAGCGAAATGTCCACGGTGTTGGATACGAGTTTTGAGCTGAGCTTGTTGTTTGGGTAAAAAATCACACCCTCGACCGACTTGGGAAATCCCCTTGACATGACCCATGGACATTGATTACCCCCGACCGACAATGATAATACCCATTATTATCATATCCCCGACATACGTTAAATAACCACGATAATTGACATACTGGGTCAATAGTCATATTACATCTCATGATCGCACGTCACGTATCGCACTTCGCACATCACTAGTCCTACGTCACTAGTCTTATGTCGCCAGTTACGGCTTGTCGGTCTTACGTCGACAGTCTCCTGTCATCGGTGTTATATCGCTCTGGTCCTGCGACAACATCATCCTGACATCCTGGTCCTACGACCAAATGGTCTTATATTTTGGCAATAGTCGTATGTTCCATAAGACCGACATCCGAGACTTAAGACGGTCGTACGATTATACTAACCGTTAACAGTCAAACATCCGTTTCTTTTGTTTATTAATGCAGGTCTTGACCACAAACAGAAAAGGTAAGACACTCGTCATGAACCATATCTTGTATTAAGATAAGGTCCCGACAAAGACCCATAAAACATCTGTCGTCCCTCCCGAAAGGTAAGTCGAGAGTTCATCGCGACACTCGACCTCGACGTCGCCCGCTCCGCACGACCGTCGCATATGGACCATGCGACCTCAACCAAGCTAACACATAATATAACTGTTACGTTTGTTAAGTGGTTAATGCAGGAGTCAAAGTCATTAATGGGCAACTGCTATAACCGACGAAGTCATTAACAAGCATTTAATCCCACATTAAAGACAACGACCGTTACAACAAGTCATCAAAGCCTTTAATGATGTAGTTAAAGCTCCCTAAGACTATAAGGGTGCGTTTGGTTGCAGGACAGGACAGGACAGGACAGAACAGGACAGAACAGAACATCTGTCCAGCGTTTGGTAGAACATAACTAAACTGGACAGAACAGAATAGGACTGACAAAATGACCAATTTACCCCCAGTAGGTTATTTAGTGGTGGCGGTGGTGGTGGCGGCGGTGGTGG
Source organism: Saussurea involucrata (assembly GCA_033807775.1). NCBI lineage: Eukaryota > Viridiplantae > Streptophyta > Magnoliopsida > Asterales > Asteraceae > Saussurea > Saussurea involucrata. Next base: position 156,561,973 of record CM066314.1, on the reverse strand, counting down.
TGGTGGCGGTGATGGCGGTGGTGGCAACGGTGGTGGCGGTGGTGGTGGCGGTGGCGGTGGTGGTGGTGGTGGTGGTGGCGGTGGTGGTGGTGGTGGTGGCGGTGGTGGTGGTGGTGGTGGTGGTGGTGGCGGTGGCGGTGGTGGTGGTGGTGGGAAACAAAGAAGAAGAAGAAGAAGGGGGTATTTTTGTCAAAAAGCTCCTTGTTCCACTTAGTTCCATGGTTTTTGGTGGAACACATGTGTTCCATGTTTGTTCTACTTAGTTCTGTTCTGTTCCATCTTAAGTCACGCCAAACATGGGACAAAAGTCCTTGTTCTGTCCTGTTCCTCTCTTGTCCCACAACCAAACGCAGCCTAAAAGATCAAGCTCAAGCCTCATTTCGGGGACATCTGCTATCGAATCCAAGAAATCATCTACTGAAAGCTATATTTAGCATCAACTTCCAGAATACTACAGCGAATTCAAGAACAACAGAAGCAAAGAACTTTCTCTCGAAGAATCGCTCTCGACGCACGACATCCGCCCTCGATCAGCAGTTTACACCTTATTTTCACACACGACAAACACTTGTTTTACATTCCAAACACTTGTACTTTACATTTCGAAGCGTTTCCTTCATTTGTATTGTAATCTCTGTACGATCGACACCAGTATCCAAGGACATCGCCCCTGATTGGCGACCATAGTATAGCGACGACACCCACTGTCGTCCGCAGGTTTTTTCCTCGTTTGAGGTTTTTCCTGCGTCATCAAATCCCTTGTTTCCTTTATTTTTATCCTCGTCGCACGTTTCGTCGAAAGATCCTTTCTTTAGTTGTTTAAGTCCACATCGACCTTAAGTTGTCCCTTTGGTGCGATTTTTGGCATTAACAGTTTGACGCCATCCGTGGGAACCCATCTAGAGAAAATCTTCGACAAACGTACGTCTTACTAACGGTTTCTTGTAGTTTCCTCTACTCCTTGTTTCAGGTATATGGCAAACTATCAAGATCCCCTGATTCAACTTCAATCGGAATTGAATGCGGATCAAAGCCAGATTCAAGCCCTGATAAAAAATGTTCCGTCAAAAGTATCGCATGGATCGCATCGACCGAGGGGCTCGGGGGCTCGAAACGCCCGTCACAAAATAGAAAACACCATATTTCGATTTCAAAAGTCCTTGGAAAAAAGGCGCTTCTCAACTCCAAGTTATGGTAACTTTGACATCTCACTTGGATGAAATATGGTATAACAACTCTATATATATACTCTAAGTATATTTTCCTCGTTCAATCATTATGCTCTAACGTATAAATGTTGAAATATGCATCAAAGGATCATTGGTCAAACCAACGACCACCCCCGATTTTACATTGCAGGCTCGCAAGATAATATAAATACAGGTCTTGCAATTCATATCGTCAGAAACAAAAGTCTCTAGGACTTAAATCGCAGGTTATGATTTATAGTCGTCGATAAGAGACGACCCACATTTTTTATGATTGCCAGTCATGGCTAAAGCAGGTTTAAAAATTATTGGTCGCTAATAAAAGCGACTCGCACGATCGCTAGTCGTGACCTATGCATAAATTGTACATTGAATCTCGCAATCACCAGTCATGGTAAGACGTATATCAAAACGCAAAAGTCGTCGATAAATACGACTCGCACATTTTAATCTCATGATTGCCAATAAAGGCAAGTCGCCAGATTAACAGTATAATCACAAGCAAAAGTCTTTCAAAAAGGCGATTACGTCCTCCGATGAGTGTTTCAAAGCACTCAAAAGCTTAATGCAAGTAAACTTTTCTCTAAGTGGAAAGGTCCTTATCGTATCTTAGAAGTTGTGGGTAAAGGTGCCTATCGGCTCCAAACCCTCGACGGTCGAGATATCCCAAGCAGCTGGAATGCAACGCATCTGAAAAGGTATTTCCTCTAAGTCCTTTTCCTTTTTTCATACGATTTTTTTATCACGACGATTACTGACTTAAGCATCGGAGGGTCGTTGGCTAGCCAACGACCAACCTCTGACATTGTTTTATCGCAGGACCGCACGACATAAGTTACTAAGTCTATCATACGACTTCAGTAAAATCGCACGATGTAAACAATCAGTTCTATTAGACGACTCGATTGTATAACTACAGGAACACATGATTCAAAGTTCATCGTATGATCAAATCATACGATCATAAGGTCTAGCGACCCCACAATCTAAGTTCTTCAACTTAGAAAAACTTCATGAATGAATGCTGTAATCGCATGCGCTTATGTTTGCTTATACGATTCAGGAATATAAAAGTCTTATGACTTACGTTCTAGTCGTTGTATTACAATGGATGCCCAAATCGCACGATTTCTTGTTCATTTTTGTACTTAATGAATTTTTACAGTCGACATTACATCTGTCCATGACATGTACGAATCAGGTTAAATAGAAAGGTAAACTTTTTACCGATTATCGCTAAAGCGAAACTTACAACTAGCTAAAAATGCTAGACACAACGTATCATAAGTCTCTAGCGACCGTATCGGCTGTAAACGCCAGATCAAAGGTCTTTAACGACCAAATCGGCTCGAGCGCCAGAACATATGTCTCTAAACGACCGTATCGGCTGTGAACGCCAGACCACAGGACCACGTCGACCGAGAACACCAACCCGACGACATGGACCCCTGTCTCCTCGATAGGAAAGCGTTCCCTAAAAGATGGGAGCAAATATTTCCTCAGATGAGGAAACAACGTCGTCCCGTCTAGGACACCAAAAACATCATCCCGTCTAGGACACCAACAACGTCGTCCCGTCTAGGACACCAACAACATCGTCCCGTCTAGGACACCATCGACCGATGACCTGTCCCCCTTGTCGGCAGACGCTGGGGACAACACCTTAGACACTGGCTTCGTCACTGTCGCCGGAAGCGCTAAACTTGCTGGTGTCGCGTCCATCGCACCAGAACGGCTGGATGACGCCCTCGCCTCTTTAGGCGTAACAAATCTCGACAAAACGTCGGTCCGCGAAGACGGTTCCTTCAGGACTACCGTCCTTGTCTTCTTCAAGATTCCCGACCCAGCTGTCGGGGAATTCTTTCTCCTTTCCCGGCCTCGAGGGAAAGCACAACTTGCGTCACCTTCTTTGGCTGACCAAGTCAGTTTTCCTCTGATGATCTTAGCAAAAGTAAACACGTCTCCGTAGCAACGTATTTTACTTTAGTGTGAGATCTGAAATTCCACTGGCTTTGAAATTCAGATCTCGGGGGGATAACTGTTTGGGTAAAAAATCACACCCTCGACCGACTTGGGAAATCCCCTTGACATGACCCATGGACATTGATTACCCCCGACCGACAATGATAATACCCATTATTATCATATCCCCGACATACGTTAAATAACCATGATAATTGACATATTGGGTCAATAGTCATATTACATCTCATGATCGCACGTCACGTATCGCACTTCGCACATCACTAGTCCTACATCACTAGTCTTATGTCGCTAGTTACGGCTCGTCGGTCTTACGTCGACAGTCTCCTGTCATCGGTGTTATATCGCTCTGGTCCTACAACAACATCGTCCTGACATCCTGGTCCTACGACCAAATGGTCTTATATTTTGGCAATAGTCGTATGTTCCATAAGACCGACATCCGAGACTTAAGACGGTCGTACGATTATACTAACCGTTAACAGTCAAACATCTGTTTCTTTTGTTTATTAATGCAGATCTTGACCACAAACAGAAAAGGTAAGACACTCGTCATGAACCATATCTTGTATTAAGATAAGGTCCCGACAAAGACCCAGAAAACATCTGTCGTCCCTCTCGAAAGGTAAGTCGAGAGTTCATCGCGACACTCGACCTCGACGTCGCCCGCTCCGCACGACCGTCGCATATGGACCATGCGACCTCAACCAAGCTAACACATAATATAACTGCTACGTTTGTTAAGTGGTTAATGTAGGAGTCAAAGTCATTAATGGGCAACGGCTATAACCGACGAAGTCATTAACAAGCATTTAATCCCACATTGAAGACAACGACCGTTACAACAAGTCATCAAAGCCTTTAATGATGTAGTTAAAGCTCCCGAAGACTATAAAAGATCAAGCTCAAGCCTCATTTCGGGTACATCTGCTATCGAATCCAAGAAATCATCTACTGAAAGCTATATTTAGCATCAACTTCCAGAATACTACAACGAATTCAAGAACAACAGAAGCAAAGAACTTTCTCTCGAAGAATCGCTCTCGACGCATGACATCCGCCCTCGACCAGCAGTTTACACCTTATTTTCACACACGACAAACACTTGTTTTACATTCCAAACACTTGTACTTTACATTTCGAAGCGTTTCCTTCATTTGTATTGTAATCTCTGTACGATCGACACCAGTATCCAAGGACATCGCCCCTGATTGGCGACCATAGTATAGCGACGACACCCACTGTCGTCCGCAGGTTTTTTCCTCGTTTGAGGGTTTTCCTGCGTCATCAAATCCCTTGTTTCCTTTATTTTTATCCTCGTCGCACGTTTCGTCGGAAGATCCTTTCTTTAGTTGTTTAAGTCCACATCGACCTTAAGTTGTCCCTTTGGTGCGATTTTTGGCATTAACACTTGTAATATTGATGTTACAGGAGTAAGTTCAGAAAAGAGGGAGACATATTATGAAGTGATTATGATATGTTGGTAGGATTAGGTTCCGTAAGGAACCCTTGTTAAAGAATAATTTAAGAAAGTAGTTACAGGTTATCTGTTGTTGTAGAAATCGACAGTTGTGTAAGGTGGCCAAGGCCGAAGTCTTGAACCAGAAGGTTGGAGGTTGATAGCACACCTTGTAGGGGTGTTAAGAGGATGAGAAGTTATTGTTTTGAATAAGCGTTCTATTTACGATGTATGGAGGGTTCGTAGAATGATGAGGTAAGTAGCACGAGCGAAGCGAGTGTGTAGACTTTGTCGCTTAGCGAGGGACTGTGTCCAGCTTATGTAAGAGCTCGGATCGTAAAGAGATAGCTAGAATGTCGGTGTTTGAGCTAATTGAGAACTCGTGAGTCATAGTTCAGCAAGTTGAGAAAGGACTAAGTAGCGAGATAGGCTCGATCTTATGCGGGTAATTTTGAGGGCGAGTTTAAATTGTGTATGGACGATCATGAGAGATCTGGTCTGCAGTGTGACGTTATGGGCAAAAAGTGTAAGGACGTGTAGTGACAGTATTTGTCAATCTAAATGTGCCAGCTAGTGTCGTGGTAATGTGGTTTTAGAGAGAGAGGAAACATCAGATAAAAGCCTTTTGGGTGTTTCGGATGAGGTGTGCGACTTGTTAACCAGGTTGTTGGAGCACGTAAGGTGTAAGTTGACGTTGTAACATGACTAAGTTCGGGATAGAATGACGTAGTGATGGTGAGTAGTTATTCAAATAAGAAACCAATTGTTTTGTGGTTGTAAGAGTCGCTAAGTAAGCATATTTTGGGATAATTGGAAGTTTAAAGAAGATGATGGGTGTGTTAGTCAAAATGTGGTGGAATAGATGTGAAATCCTTAAAGAGTGTGAGCTGTTGCTTATGGGTGAAAGAATTATCTGAGAAAGTAAAAGTTGGAGATTAAATAATGTGTAGTGACGTCGAACACTAGTGTCGTTTCAAGATGACTTGGTTGAATGCCTTAAGTTAGGACCTTGGTGCGACTGTGTGGCTATGTAAGTAACGAGAAAGTGTTATCAGCATGTGGAAAGGCCAGGAGAGAGGGCCAAGTAATGTTTGGTGAGCAGTGCTCCACACAAACGTGGGGAGGTGAGGATAGTATGTCGGATTAAATGAGTAAATTGGAAGTAGTAATCGTGACAGTAATGCCAAAAGGTGCTGTATTGTGTAGATTGTTAATTATAAGTGTGCGAACTTTTGGAAAGAGTGTTGAGGAAGGGAATTGTGTATGGTTTTGTGCAGAAAAGAAGTGGATGAGACAATTGAATGAGTAAGTTAGTAACTTTATGAGAAAGGTTTAATCGAATTGGTCGTGCAGTGATTAAGCTAGTGAGAATAGTATGGTGTGACCGTGGTTACTCCTCCCAGTTGTGCGAGGATAACTGAGTTATGTTTCAAGATAAGTTTAATTCGGGTAGGTGGACACTTCAACAATGGGTTTGGAGGCTCCTAGTCTTAGTTGCGTATGAGTATGGAGTAGTGAAGTGGTAGGGATGTGAGTGATGGTTGGCGAACTGTGGTCTAGGTGGTCCGAGAAAGGGAAATGTTATCTGCATAGACGATTGTTGGGTGGTACAGGGTTGAGAGTGGTGATACGATGAAGGAACTCGGGGTTGTGAGTTGTCGAAGCGTTCAGGGTTGGCCTTGTGCCAAGCTGTCAAGGGAGTGATTGTTTCTTAGTAATTGAACCTTGTATTGCAACGGGGGATTCCGCCAAGTTCCTCCTTATAGAAAGTATAGATGCATGAGAAGCCTTAGTTAATCTTATGTTGTCAAGTCGATCGAGTAGGAACGGTAGCCTTCGAGTTAGAGTACCGTAAGAACTGAAGGGAATGCATCCAATGTTCCATGTTTCGAATTTAATGAGGTGGTTGACTAAATCAGAAGTGGCATTACCTTGGGAAAGTGTCGATTGTGGTGTGGGCATGATACCCGCGTCCTTTCCAATGAGGAATTCCGGGGACGAAATTCTTTTAAGGGAGGAGTGTTGTAACAACCAACATTCTTGGTAAGCTTGTGGTTTAGTGGCAAAAGTATAAAAGTATGAAAGTTAAGTTGAGGGACTCTCTTGCAATAAGTGAAAAGTATATAAGGACACAAATCCCTAGGTCATCCCTCATTCTACCCATAAATCAGTTTTATTTTCCTATTTGTGGGTGTTGGCGGCTGTGAGAGAGCAAAGAAGAGAGAAAGAGTCGATATGGAAGGATTCTTGTGCAAGGAAGGTTGTGATTCAGGTAATATTCCATACTTTCATAGTGGTGATCAGTACAAGCTTTCTCTTCTCTATTGTCTTCGATTTTGGGTTTAAAATGGGAGGAACTAGATGAAGTTTTCGCCTAAACTTTCCTGGAACTGGGTAATTTAAGTTTTAGTGGTTAATGTGTCAATTTATGAGTAAGAATGTGGTGATTTAACCTCATTAATTGGAACGTTTAAGAAAGATTGAATGTTAGTAAAGTCTGAAATCGTTTTCCCTTCATACCTGCAATTACGACATAGAAAGAATCAGGTTTGGCGCATAGTACTGCTGGCGCAAAGCCCAGTTTGCGCCATGGGCAGCTGGCATAAAGAACAGTTGGCGCAAACCTTTGGGTGGCGCAAACCTAGGCTGATTCAGTGATGAGCCGATCTGGTAGTTGGGCCGAATGGTTTAGCTGGGCCAGAAAATGTCTTAAGTTCCTATGGACTTAGGGTTGTTTGGGTTAGAAGATTTAAGGCCTAGTATGAAGAAGATAATCCTAACTAATTACTTTAAGATAGGATTAAGAGGAGAACTAAGAATCAGAAAACGAGTTGCATCTATTTAATCTCTAAATGAATTATTAGGTGTACAAACGGAACGAGATACGAGGTTAGAAAAGAGATTGCTATAAGGTGAGTTCTCTTAACCCTCTTTTATGACGTACTATGTTTTACTGGTTATGGTTCCTTGTTCGAGCATGAACTGATTTATAAAAGTTATGCATGTTTCCATGATTTGCCTGTTTATTTGCAAATGAAAATGATGTTTAAGGTTCTCATGAATATGATTTCAAATGTATGTGCATGTTATGTGGAGTCGGTTACACAGTGGGGTCAGGGTACCTTGGGATTTCTAATCCCTTGGGCATATGGAGGTTAGCTTGTAGGTTGGAATTCGTTTCCTCCTACATGAAGGAACAGGGGATCCACTTGGATTCCGGTGTAGACGAGAGGGTGTCAAAAACTAAACCAACTTCAGGTAAGCGTACCATGGGTTCTTCTTGTAAGAACTAGGAGAAGGCAAGGAGGATGTGGAGCTCTTAGTGACTCCAAGTTTTTGACGGATGACTATAGATAGAACTCGGCTGTGGATTTAGAGACTTCCACTGTCATTTTTGTTTAGTTTCGTTTGATGATGATGTAAAGACAAGATTATTTATGTAACCCGAATGCTTAGTTTATGATATTGCATGTTTAAGAATGTGGGACGTTACAACTTTTGAATGGGTTGGGTTGGGTTGAGATTTTCCAAACCGCCATAATTGGGTTGGGTTGTAAAAATGTCAAAAACCGCCCAACCCATCCCGCGTACACCCCTAGGTATATGCTTATCTTTCTTTGTGTGACTGTTCTATTATCTAACTGATCCATTAATTAAAGAGACATTCTTTTTGTTCATAGTTTAAAAAGGCATATATATTGCAAGTAATATACTTTGTGTACTATTAATACCACCTAATTATATAATATCTTCCTAGATTATAAGTATGTAGAGGTGGGTTCAAACGAGAACGCTAACTATTTTAGAAAAACACGAGAATAGCCGTCCAAGTACAAAATCATACATGATTCATGTACAAAATCATATATGATTCATGCGACTTGGCCCGCGATTTTAAGTCGCGGCCAAAGTCGTAGCGTCCAGTTGAGTAAAATCACATATGATTTTTTATATGGACGGCCGTTTTCGTGTTTTCTTAAATAGTTAGCGTTCTCGTTTGAACCTTCCTCTAGGTATGTATATGTGATATGTAGCAAACAATAGTTAATTAACTACTTGAATCGTGCAAAAGGCACGAAAAATGGGTCAATTAAAACAAGCGTTAACTTTATATTTGCAAAGAGTTGAAGGATTTTGCGATCATATTAACCTATGAAATGTCTCGACAAGACGGACATGTATGACGATGTTTGAACTTTGACCCAACCATATATATGTTAGGATTAAGAAACAGAGAATACAAAATACTTCTGAAACTGACTTGCATTGAATGAAGATAACTTCAGCTATTAAATAGCTGTTACAACCCAAAAAGAAAGGAACAAACTAGCCACGATTAACAACTAAAGAACGTGAAAGATAACAAAAAGAAATAGTCAAAACAGCCCTAAAAGATAGGGATTATTGAAACAGAAAGCAGAGCTAACGGATAGTTTTCATTCCCTCCCATAAACTAATTACTACTAGCAATTAGTTTACTTCTGGCACTTGACAGACTCCCATGGCACTTCGAAGTCTAAGAAAAGCATCCAACTTGAGTGGTTTGGTCATGATGTCAGCAACTTGTTCTTCGGATCCACAATGAATCAACTCCACAACTTCCTCTTTGGTAAGATCACGTAAATAATGAAAACGAACGTCTATATGCTTACAACGTCCATGCATTACAGGATTCTTTGACAGATTGATCGTTGAGGTGTTGTCACAAAACATAGTAGTGCTTCCATCTTGTGAGTGACCGAGCTTCTCCAAAATTCTTCTCATCCAAACCACTTGACTAGCACAATAAGCAGCAGCTACGAATTCTGCTTCGGTTGTTGAGAGAGCGACAATAGGCTGCTTCTTTGATGACCATGAAACAGCTCTTGAGCTCAATAGGAAAACATAACCTGAAGTACCTTTTCTGTCGTCGAGATCACCGGCATAATCGCTATCGGTATAAGAAGCCATATTCTCACTTCCTCCCCTTCTATAGAAAATTCCATAGTTGATCGTCCCTTTCACGTACCGCAATACCCTTTTCGTTGCATGCAAGTGCAAGTCTGTTGGTTGCTCCATAAATCGACTTATAATGCTTGCAACATACATCAAGTCTGGTCGTGTTGTTGTCACGTACATAAGGCTGCCGACGATTTGTTTGTAGAATGTTGGATCTACTTTATTTCCATCTGGGTCTTTATTCAACTTACAACCAGGGACTACAGGATTGAGCACAAAGTTGCTCTCGTGCATTCCAAACCTTTTCAGCACATCCATAGCATACTTCTTTTGACAAATATAAATACCATCATCTCTCTGCATTACTTCAATACCTAGAAAATACCTCATTCTTCCAAGATCGGTCATATCAAATTCTTGCATCATAGAATTTTTAAATTCACCGATCATGGATTCGGTATTTCCGGTAAAAATGAGATCATCGACATAGATACTAACAATTAAAATTTTACCTTTTTCTTTCGTCTTAACGAATAAAGTATGCTCGTTGTGGCATTTCTCGAACCCTTCGTTTAGAAAATAGGCTTCTATACGACTAAACCAAGCTCGTGGAGCTTGTTTAAGTCCATATAAAGCCTTTTTTAACTTGTATACTTTCTGCAAGTTATCTTTCTGCTCATAGCCTCTAGGTTGATCAACAAAAACGTCTTCACTTAACTCTCCGTGTAAAAATGCCGACTTCACATCTAGTTGGTAAAGTATCCAACCTTTTTGAGCTACAAGTGCGACGATCATCCGAACTGTGTCCATCCTTGCCACCGGTGCAAAAACTTCAGTATAATCAACACCAAGCTCATGTGCATACCCTTTAGCGACCAAACGTGCTTTGTACTTCTCTACGTCTCCGTTCTCGTTAAGCTTCGTTTTATAGATCCATTTCACACCAATCGTTTTTGCTCCGACTGGTAAGTCGGTTAAGACCCACGTATCGTTTCTCTCTATAGCTTCTATCTCCGAATCCATGGCTTGTTTCTACTTTGCATTCTTCACGGCGTCTTCAAAATACACCGGATTTGTAGAGGCAAACAGAACCATATTGGTAACAACTTCTTCTTCAAACAATTCTTCGCCACTTACATAATCTTCCATCCAAACTGGGCTCCTTTTGGTTCTTCCTTCGTTACCGTTTCTGCTTCTTCCTTCATCACTGCTTGGTGAGTTCACATCAGAATTGTGGCTAGCATTCCCATCACCACTTTCTATGCCATTGTCTCCATCACTATCTTCTTCAATGCCATTTTCTATGGCATATTTTTCTTCATTTTCACCCCATTCAAAGTCGATTGCAATCAACTCTTTATAACTTTGATCCCAATCCCAATTTTTGTCTTCTTCAAATTTGACGTCTCTACTCACCACAACTTTGTTTGAAACTGGATCATAGAGCCTATATGCTTTGGACTCTTCACTAATGCCCAACAATACACATTGAAAACTCTTGTCTTCCAACTTGTTTCTCTTGACATCTGGTATATGAACATGTGAGACACATCCGAAAACTCGAAAATGCTCGACCGAGGGCTTAATCCCACTCCAAGCTTCTTGTGGAGTCATGCCCTTCACAGCTAAAGTAGGGCTGCGATTTAGGACATATACACTCCAATTCACAGCTTCTGGCCAAAAACTCTTAGGAATTTTCTTTTCCGAAAGCATGCTCCGGACCATATTCATAATGGTCCTGTTCTTCCGCTCTACAACTCCGTTTTGTTGTGGAGTGTATGCTGCCGTTAGCTGTCTCTTGATGTCGTTCTCTTTGCAAAACTGATTGAATTCTTGAGAAGTAAACTCCCCTCCTCGGTCGGTACGTAAACACTTGATATAACAACCTGTTTCTTTCTCGACAAGACTTTTAAAATATTTAAAAGTGATGAATGCTTCTGATTTTTCAGCCAACAAATAAGTCCATAGTTTTCGACTGAAATCATCAATGAAACATATTACATACCTATTATTGTTGTTTGAGGCAGGAGTTATCGGACCACACAAGTCTGCAAGAATCAGTTGAAGCTTATTTGATGCTCTCCAGTTTCTCTTTCTTGGAATAGGATCTCGGTGTTGCTTTCCTACCATGCATGTTGTACATACTGTTGTGGGGGCAGAAAACCGTGGTAATCCATCCACCATGTTCTTGGATTGAAGAGTCTTTAAGACTTTATAACTTAGATGACCATATCTATAGTGCCATAAATGAGAACAATCTTAAGAGGCTATATGGAAACAAACTTCTTTCATCGAGTGGGACTTGGCAAACAGAAAGAACATTCTGTTTAATGATATATTCGTTTGTAAGATCAATCCCTTCACTGGATGGTAAATACGACACATACCATCTTTAATTAAAATTGCTAACCCTTTTTCTTGCAATTGGCCAATACTCAATAGATTGTTCCTCAACTCTAGCACATAAAAAACATCAGCGACCATATGCACAAAGTCGTTGACCAGTAGCTTCACAGTTCCTTTTCCCATTACTAACATCTTCGAGTTGTTCCCCAATTTCACGTGGTCCCTGAAACTTTTGTCAAGGTCAACGAACCCGTTTTTTTCTCCACACATGTGGTTGCTGCATCATGAATCGAGAAACCAAACATCTTGCTTTCTTGCATTAGCTGCCTCCACATATGCCATTAATAGCATTTCTTCCTTCTCATCAAACTCTGCGTAATTGGCTTCCTACTGAGGGCATTCATCTTTAAAGTGCCCAAGTTTATGACACTTGTAGCACTCAACAATAGACTTGTCGAAAACGTGTCGTCCTCTGCCTCTTCCTCTTCCTCGAAAAGGCCCTCGACCATGACCCCTTCCTCCGGATCTGTCCTCGTAAGTCACTTTTAAGGCTTGTTGTAAAGCCCGTATCCCGGTACGTAATTTCTTTTTATTAATCCTTTTCTTTTAAGTTTGATTTATCGGGGTTTCCAGTAACGGGGTTAGACGATTTGGACCCAATAGTTAATTATATCAATCGTTGGTTAGAGTGCGAGATGGAGTTAGTTGAGGGGCCAAAAGTGTTAAAGGGCCAAAAGTCTTGGTTTCGGCCCATGCCAACTCGTAACCGAATCCATGTGTCTTTGAGGTGTTTGTGTGCTTGTTTGGTGACATAGCCCATGTATCTCAAACCAAAACTCACGGCTAGTGACCTTTTCGTGAGTATCAAGCAAGCAACCAAGAAAAACCCTACGTTCTCTTCCCCCATTCCCCTTGCGTTGTCGTCGGCCGGAGTGAGAGAGAAAGAGTCGCCGGAGAGAGAGAGGGCTCGCCGGAGAGAGAGAGGGAGAGCGAGCGAGAGACAAGAGAAGCCGGAGTCGTGTGTCACGGTTGTGTCGTCGCGAGGTAAGATTTCTTTTCGTCTTGTTTCCTTCTTGCGTTGTTGCCGAAACCGCCACCGCCGGTGGTGGCTGCCGCCGCCACCGACCACAACGGCCGGAGGCGGCAGTGGGTAGTGTTTGGTGTTGTCCAGCCTTCGTACGTCCGTGATATCTAAACCATAACCCAATCGCAAAAACATCTAAACCGTTTTAAAAATCACTTTCTGTCCCTATTTTGCGTCGGCCATAACTTTTTATCCGTAGTTCGGTTTGAGGCGAAACTGGTGCCCACGGTTCACGTTCTGGGTCGGGCACATTTTCCGTGTTTTAGCGGAAATCTGGTTCGGCCTCTAGCTAGGTGAAAAAGTGGTCGTTTTTACAGCAGTTCGTCATTTTATGTAAAAAACTGCAGTTTCTGTCCCTGTCTTGCGTTAGCCGTAACTCTTTACTCGTAGCTCGGATTGGGGTGAAACCGGTGCCAAAAGTTCCCTTTCCGAGTCTAGCAACTTTTCTGTGTTTTGTGCAAAATCCAGTTCGGAACGTAGCATAGGCCAAATCGTCGTTTTATACCGATAGCTGCTGTTTTTCACTGATCTGCGAACCATTCTTATAAAATCCGTATTTAAATGTAGAAAAATCGTTAGGGGGCGTATAACATGTCCTTGGAACCCTAACTCGGAGTACTTTCTAGTTATGTATTTTAATCGAGGATTTTCTGGGTTTAAAGAGGTCGGATCAGGTTCCGAACAGACCTGTTTGGTTAGACCGAAAAGTCGCTTAAGTGACGGTTTAAGCGTGCGTCGTATTTTAGGGTCCGGGTCTCGTGTTAATACTTTTTAACATTCGTTTAGGTGTTGGGAAGTGATTTTGGATTGTGAAGCTTGAGTTACTGATTGTGAGCTAGGCGCGCTTACGAGGTGAGTTCTCTCACTATATTTAATATTGGTTGTTTTACATTACTGTAGCTCGTGTGCGATAGCCTATTTATTGTGTTGTGGAACTAGATAGTGGGGTGTCTAGTTGATACTATGTTGTCATGTTAACTCGGTGGGACCGAGGATCCGGCAGGGCCGGAGATTTTATACGCGGGTGGCGTAGAGACTCGGTGGGACCGAGGATCCGGCGGGGCCGGAGATTTTATACGCGGGTGGCGTAGAGACTCGGTGGGACCGGGGATTCGGCGGGGCCGGAGATGTTATCATGTGGTCGGTGGGACCGACTTGTGCCTCTTAGGTGGGTGAGTGTGGATATGCATGTTTATGATTTGTTCGTAGACCTGTATGATCGTTTGTGTGTCACTATTTGTTTTAGGGGTAATGTGGAATAACTGTGTTATCTATGGTGGTTGAATTCACTAAGCTTCGTGCTTACCATTTCCCAATAAATCATTGTTTCAGGTACGAGTGGCTCCAAGGCGTGACGTGTACACACTGGCGCGCGGGAGGAGCTGATTATTATATCGTTTTATAATTATCATTTTTAAACTATTTATTCCGCTGTTTACTGTTTTTAGAGAATAATTATTCTTGGGTTGCAAACGAAACGGTTTGGGTTATTTAACGAGTTTAATTAATGAAATGTCATATTTAAAAATTTTAAATTCCTTGTAATTTTTGGGACGTTACAACTTGGTATCAGAGCACAGCTTGAGTGAATCAAACGCATTTCGGTGTGTTTGATCTCAAGTTTGCGGCTATAAGATTTTCTTTAAAGTTTTTGGGAAATAAAAAGAAGGGAAAAACCCGTTGGAGAAACGGTGATCGAGGGCGCAGTGTGTACAGTCAGCCGGAGCCAAAGGGGAAAGGTACGGTACTTAGTGTATTTATCGCTCTCTAGATCACAGGGTATGCATGCTAGATTTCCTGTTGTTGACACTGTATCGTATGATAACTGCTTGCTAGTAGGAATCAATGCTAGTTATAGTGGGTTGTTAAGTGAAGGCCCTATAGGTTGTATGCAGTAAGAATCATATAGCCTTAGAATATTTGATTTAGTTCTATTGCGCAGTTCTTGTTTGAGTCCAACCGCTCTAGGATAGAATCTTGTATTCGAATGTCTATTTGATTCACGCTGCATGCGACTGGGTATTCGCGAGGCAACTCGTTATGGATAACAGGGATTCCGATGTAGCAAGGGTAGTGGGATGAGATGAAATTCCTAGTGAGTTGGGAATAGCGTTTACGTATGAGTACGTATGCAAAATTGCTTCCTAGAACATAGGAGTATGTATGCTAGATTGCTTGGTGCTTAATACACTGTATTGTATGATTGTTACTTGCTATTAGGAACTTATGCTAACTTTGATAGGTTGTTAAGCGAATGCACTATAGGTTGTATGCGGTAGGAACCGAATAGCCTTAGAATGTTGGATTTAGTTCTATTGCGCAGCTCTTGTTTGAGTCCAACCGTTGTAGGATAGAATCTTATATTCGAATGTCTATCTGGTTTCCACTGTATACGACTGTGCGTTTAAGAGGCGACTCGTCAGGGTTAGTGGGGGTTCCGCCCTAGCAAGGGTAGTGGGGTATTATGTTTATTCCTAGGGAGCTAGGAAGAGTGTGTACATATGCTGGTGTGGGCATATGGGTATAGTTATCGGCGAGAAACTACTTGGGCGCTTCGGATGGAACTCGGAACGAGTGATGATAGGTGTGGAAGGTAGTAGTAGAGCTCCTACTATCGGAAACACAGGATCAATGCTCGAATCGGGGAAAATCACGAGGAATCCAAGGAGTTGAGCGGGAGCGTTGTTAGTGTGAATTATTATGTGCTAATAACTCGTTGTAATATTTACCTAGAATAGCCATCACAAGGAGGAACGACTATAGTAAACCTACTAGTACAGGTGTTTTGCTTTGATAGGATGATCGTTGGGGTAGTGTCGAAAGTTATAAATTAGTAGTTGTTGGAATAAAAGGACGATTCTGGTATTAGTCGCTTGGAGTGACGATGAGGATGATGTTTGTTTTGGGCCAAGATGGATGATTGTGCTAGAATCATAGGCTTATAGAGCCGACTTTGATTTGAGGAAAAATCGTAGGGATTATTTGACGTAATTTCCCAACTTGCCTAAGAGGTTTAAATGTCCGGATGACGTTAGTGGATCGGAGAGATTTGGAGGAGTAGGAGTCGAGGCGTAGAATGCCGACTAAGTCATGCACAAAGTTTGATTTTGAAATAGATTGCATTAGCAATTTCTTGTGTTTCAAATCATTTTATGGATGGTGTTTTGGAATTTTGGGAAATGTTCAGCACACACACAAGATTTTGAAATATGGTTTTGAAAGTGTATGAAATCGCTTTATCACGAGAGTGCAAACTTTGTTAGAATTTGTCTCTTTTCGTTATTTTTTTCCAACGGTTCTTTCGGGTAAGATGATATACGTGTTTTGTGGTGTTTAAAATGTTGGGCAAGTGACTACGGCTTGTGACTTTAACATTGGAACTCCTCCACATATGTTAGAGTTGCGACGGAAAGTTACATTCCACGATGTTTGTATAAAGCTTTTCGAATGATTTCGTTAAAATAAGTTTTGTTTTACGGCGTGTTGAGTCGTGTGAGTTTAATTTCACGAGGTGCATATCTTATTTGTTTATGTGACCATTTGGGGAAATCTTGGAAATCAATTTAAAGAACTCCATCTTTTGAGATTTTATGAGGTTTTAGTCGATATTTTCAAATGATGAAAACAGATTGGTTTTTATTTTTAAGTTTGAAACTTACACGAAACAGTTGTGTTTTAACAAAAGTATATTTGTAAACCGTTTCATCGTTTTGTATGACTAGCCGACGCGCGTAAGATTTGTTTGTGAACCCTGTGCCACGACATTTTATGTTGAAAAAAGAGAAATTTTGGGGTCAAATGTCGTGGAACTGATTTTGAAATTATGTGCACGCTTTTGTCGCACCCGGCGTAAGGTCGAGTGGTTACTTTAAATACATGTCATGAGTCAATGCATACTAGGACCGTGAAGGTTCATTTTCAAAGAAATTATTTACTTCGCTTTACGTTTTGTGAGTAAACTAAGCTGCAATGAAATGATTTTCAACATGATTTTCATATGTGGGACGCGTGTGTCCATTTTTGCGTAACTACCAACCTGGTAATAGTAGTTTTATTGCTTACGGTCTTTTTGAAATGAAAAATCTTGACGTTGAAAATATTTTGTAAATGATTTCGTAAACCATATGGGAAGTGCGTTTATAAGTGTTATGTGTCATTTTGAGAATTTTTAAGGGTGTGAGTTCTTTTGGAAAACTCTTTTGTTTAACTCGTGTCGAGTTTGGGACTAATGTTATTTAAGAGTATTGCTTGCTTAAACTTTATTTAAACGCGTTTTTTGACCGACTTATGGGTCTAGCAAGCGTGGAGCATTTTGCTCGGTTTTGACTTTGAGATAGTCATGGGTCAATTGCACGGTTTTTAATGACTCGATGTGAAGTTCTATTGATGGGTTGTTTTGTTGCACAGTTTGGCAATTATTGCACGTTGCGTATTTACATGTTGGGTGAGTGAGTCATTCTGGGATAGGCATGTTGTTGGTAGACTGTTTTGCATTGGATCCTTGGTCATGTCAGTCAGTCGTTGGTAATGGTCGGTTGAGTATTTCGGGGTGGGACCCCGGTATTCATGTGTTAGGACCTTGACTTTCCAGTAGGCACTGAGAGGATATAGTCTTGGGCACTTACCTGAGAGGTAGTTCCGATGTGCCGGGCCTTGAGACGTACCTGGGAGGTAGGCGTTAAGGCATATCTTGATACGGTGTAACTAGGTTTCCTAGAGTGAGCGTGGAGGATAAGTAGACGATGGAAGATTGGGTATTCCACACGTGTTATTAGTGTAGACCGAATAGTGTCGGTTAAGGGAATGATGCCCTTTGTAATTAAGAGAATAAATGCGCAGTAACCTTTTTGAAGTAAGTAGTATATTAGGGCGTCGACTTTTGGGCTTAAGGCCAAACACCTTAGTGTAATTGGAGAATTGTAGCCGATTTTAAGGAAATTATGTTGATGGTAGTAGTAACCCTGAGATGCTTACTTGTGATGAATGGTTATGGTGGAATGGCCTTCGTGGGTGATTATAAATTTACTGGTTTGATGATGCGTGTAAGGTAAGTTTTGGGAGCCTTTTAGAACTCGTGGAAGTTAATCGACAGTTATTGGTAAGTATGATCAAATTTGAGTATCCTGTAGGGTATATTGGTGAGCACCTTTAGAATGGTTAGAGCTCGAAATTCGAGTCGGGATGTATGGATTATCTATGGTTGGGATACAACCGAAGTCGGTTGATTAGGAATGAATCCAGTTGTTGGAGTGTTCTTCCGAACATATTTTCAGTGTCCTAGAAGGAGTACGTTAGTTAGAAAAGTATTCGAAAAGTTTTAGAAGGGGTTTCAAGTGGACTTGGGAACCTGAAGTTGAGATGAGGGAGAACTACCCGGAGCTATTCGTAGGCAGAGACTTCGAGGACGAAGTCTAATCCAAGTGGGGGAGAGTTGTAAAGCCCGTATCCCGGTATGTAATTTCTTTTTATTAATCTTTTTCTTTTAAGTTTGATTTATCGGGGTTTCCAGTAACGGGGTTAGACGATTTGGACCCAATAGTTAATTATATCAATCGTTGGTTAGAGTGCGAGATGGAGTTAGTTGAGAGGCCAAAAGTGTTAAAGGGCCAAAAGTCTTGGTTTCGGCCCATGCCAACTCGTAACCGAATCCATGTTTCTTTGAGGTGTTTGTGTGCTTGTTTGGTGACATAGCCCATGTATCTCAAACCAAAACTCACGGCTAGTGACCTTTTCGTGAGTATCAAGCAAGCAACCGAGAAAAACCCTACGTTCTCTTCCCCCATTCCCCTTGCGTTGTCGTCGGCCGGAGTGAGAGAGAAAGAGTCGCCGGAGAGAGAGAGGGCTCGCCGGAGAGTGAGAGGGAGAGCGAGCGAGAGACAAGAGAAGCCGGAGTCGTGTGTCACGGTTGTGTCGTCGCGAGGTAAGATTTCTTTTCGTCTTGTTTCCTTCTTGCGTTGTTGCCGAAACCGCCACCGCCGGTGGTGGCCGCCGCCGCCGCCGACCACAACTGCCGGAGGCGGCAGTGGGTAGTGTTTGGTGTTGTCCAGCCTTCGTACGTCCGTGATATCTAAACCATAACCCAATCGCAAAAACATCTAAACCGTTTTAAAAATCACTTTATGTCCCTATTTTGCGTCGGCCATAACTTTTTATCCGTAGCTCGGTTTGAGGCGAAACTGGTGCCCACGGTTCACGTTCTGGGTCGGGCACATTTTCCGTGTTTTAGCGGAAATCTGGTTCGGCCTCTAGCTAGGTGAAAAAGTGGTCGTTTTTACAGCAGTTCGTCATTTTATGTAAAAAACTGCAGTTTCTGTCCCTGTCTTGCGTTAGCCGTAACTCTTTACTCGTAACTCGGATTGGGGTGAAACCGGTGCCAAAAGTTCCCTTTCCGAGTCTAGCAACTTTTCTGTGTTTTGTGCAAAATCCAGTTCGGAACGTAGCATAGGCCAAATCGTCGTTTTATACCGATAGCTGCTGTTTTTCACTGATCTGCGAACCATTCTTATAAAATCCGTATTTAAATGTAGAAAAATCGTTAGGGGGCGTATAACATGTCCTTGGAACCCTAACTCAGAGTACTTTCTAGTTATGTATTTTAATCGAGGATTTTCTGGGTTTAAAGAGGTCGGATCAGGTCCCGAACAGACCTGTTTGGTTAGACCGAAAAGTCGCTTAAGTGACGGTTTAAGCGTGCGTCGTATTTTAGGGTCCGGGTCTCGTGTTAATACTTTTTAACATTCGTTTAGGTGTTGGGAAGTGATTTTGGATTGTGAAGCTTGAGTTACTGATTGTGAGCTAGGCGCGCTTACGAGGTGAGTTCTCTCACTATATTTAATATTGGTTGTTTTACATTACTGTAGCTCGTGTGCGATAGCCTATTTATTGTGTTGTGGAACTAGATAGTGGGGTGTCTAGTTGATACTATGTTGTCATGTTAACTCGGTGGGACCGAGGATCCGGCGGGGCCGGAGATTTTATACGCGGGTGGCGTAGAGACTCGGTGGGACCGGGGATTCGGCGGGGCCGGAGATGTTATCATGTGGTCGGTGGGACCGACTTGTGCCTCTTAGGTGGGTGAGTGTGGATATGCATGTTTATGATTTGTTCGTAGACCTGTATGATCGTTTGTGTGTCACTATTTGTTTTAGGGGTAATGTGGAATAACTGTGTTATCTATGGTGGTTGAATTCACTAAGCTTCGTGCTTACCCTTTCCCAATAAATCATTGTTTCAGGTACGAGTGGCTCCAAGGCGTGACGTGTACACACTGGCGCGCGGGAG
This sequence comes from Saussurea involucrata, assembly GCA_033807775.1. Classification (NCBI taxonomy): domain Eukaryota; kingdom Viridiplantae; phylum Streptophyta; class Magnoliopsida; order Asterales; family Asteraceae; genus Saussurea; species Saussurea involucrata. The sequence continues at coordinate 156,541,674 of CM066314.1, read as the reverse complement.
GAGCTGATTATTATATCGTTTTATAATTATCATTTTTAAACTATTTATTCCGCTGTTTACTGTTTTTAGAGAATAATTATTCTTGGGTTGCAAACGAAACGGTTTGGGTTATTTAACGAGTTTAATTAATGAAATGTCATATTTAAAAATTTTAAATTCCTTGTAATTTTTGGGACGTTACACTTGTTCTTCCACATCATTCTTATGAAACTTTTGCTCGTGCACGATTAAAGAACTTTGCAACTCATCGATAGACAAGTTGTCAATATCCTTCGATTCCTCAATAGAGCAGACAATGTAATTGAACTTCTCTGTTAAGGATCGAAGTATTTTCTCCACGATCGTAACGTCTACCATTGGCTCACCATGCACCCTCATTTTGTTAGCCACAGACATTACCCGATAAAAATAATCAGAAACTTTCTCACCAGATCTCATCTCCAACATTTCAAACTCTTTACGAAGAGCTTGAAGAATTGACCGCTTCACTCGTGCATTCCCTTCGTACTTCTTCTTCATCGAATCCAAAATTTTCTTGGAAGTATCCTTCTGAAGGATGGTTTCCAAAATAGTTCGATCGATGGCCTGAAAAAGATAGTTCTTCACTTTCATGTCCTTCAACTTTATTTCATCAAGTTTCTTCTGTTGTGCATCTGTCAACGTTTCTCCCCTTACAGGCTCAACATAGCCGGTCTCAACGAGACTCCAATACTCCTTTGATCGCAGGAAGTTCTCCATCAACATGCTCCAGTGGTCGTAGTGACCATCGAAACGAGGAATGGCCGGTTGTACGAAGTTCCCGTCGGTAGTCTTGTTCTCGGTAGTTGATATGCATTATTTATTCAATGCATATTGTGTCTTTTTCTTATCTTTTTAGTTAGAATATTTTATTTATCCCAACATTTGAGTCATTTTTGTTTACTTATTTTTACCTTTTGTTTCATAGAGCTAAGTTTGTGATTTACCTGTCTTTTACTGATTTAGGAAGATTAATTGTGATTATTTATATAGTGCAGCCCTTGCCCAATGCCACAGCATAGAAGACTGAAGAAATGGAATGAATAATCGGTTTCTAGAAGAATTTTGTGGCTGACTTTTGGCACCATTTCCAGCCATATTCTAGAAGATCTGAAGTCAATGTTGTTATCTTTTGTAAACTCTTTAAACTCTAAGGCATGTGGTGTAATAGTTTGCAATAGTAGGAAGTACTTAGTGAATAGTATGATAAATAGTGTAAGTTAGGCAAATATCACATTACCTTCTATTAGTATAAATAGGAGTGGTGTGTGTGTGCATTTTCCTTAGACAATTTATGTGGATTGGTTCTTACAATTAATCTGCAGAACTCTCTTTAATTTAATGCAATTTTAGTTCTTGTTCTTCATATTGTTCTTCATATTGTTCTTCATATTGTTCTTGATCTTCATAGCTTTTATGAGTTGCTGCAGCATTGGTCCAGCATTGCTACAATAACTCATAATCTCTTATTTTCTTGTACTTTATATTCACGTCATTTACATTTAAGTCTTTACTTTATGTATTTCAATTCTGTAATTTATATTACCTGTCATTTATATTTAAGCATGAGTAGCTAAGTTTACATAGCTTGGGTGTGAGATAAAAGGGTGAGATTTTGAATATAACGAAAAGTGGACATCGTTTCTCAATAATGTTGTTCACCATTTCATGTTAAGTTTTATAAAATATTCAGTTACTTCTAGATGGTTGATCACTTTGAAAGTGTTAAAGTGCCATGGTGTCAGGAATGAACCATTGATATGCACGTCAATCCAAATGACAAAGGAAGTATGCTCGGAAGAGATATTGATAAAGGAATTTATCGTCTCTGTCTTTTCTAGGTTGATTTTGCCTGATAAGTTGATCATCTATGTGGGTGGTAACAGTGTAGAGTGTGTGCCAGGAATGGACCGCTTAGAACACGTCAACTTAATGGATATGGGAATCAGCTCGGAAGAGTGATTTTAACAAAGGAATTTGTTTATTCGTATACTTGGAAGGCTTCACCTTGCTATTGATAGTTCTGACAACAATGCCAGGAATGGATTGATTGGCTGCTAGATCAGTCGTGAGTCGTTGAAAACCCGAGAGGGCATCCTGAAAAGTAGATGGTGAACTAAAGTGTTGAAAAACAGATGCTGAAGCAATGCTACAGCATTGGCCTGCTGGACTTTATATTTAAATCTCACCCCAACATCTTACACCCTTGCTACCTTTTATTAAATGTTATATAATCTGTGATAATTCCAAACACCAACAAACAAATATTATCTTCGAATTGATCTTTGGAAATCATTTCTTTTACTAGACTTTTATTGCGCTTTTACTCCAATCTCTGTGGGAACGATATCTGGTATTTTACCAGTTTATTACTTGAAAGACGACATTAGATCTCTATGTATACTTGCGTTGAGGTTTAATTAGCACACGTCTATCGGTGTATTCAAAGCACTGTCAGTAGTCATCTCTTTTGCTGCTGCAAACCACAAAGACTGCTGCTTTGTATTTCTTCTTCAGGCCCAGTGGGGGCTCTGATACCAGAATGTTAGGATTCAGAAACAGATAATACAAAATACATCTGAAACTGACTTGCATTGAATGAAGATAACTTCAGCTGTTACAACCCAAAAAGAAAGGAACAAACTAGCCACGATTAACAACTAAAGAACGTGAAAGATAACAAAAAGAAATAGTCAAAAACAGCCCTAAAAGATAGGGATTGTTGAAACAGAAAGCAGAGCTAACGGATAGTTTTCAATATATAGCATCATAAGGATTTCATATTTTTCAAGATTTTTGTAGGTTTTATTTTATTTCGTCAATGTGAAATCAAATATTCCTTTCGACCATGCTTATTTTTAACAAGCACACTTAAATCGTTTTAACTTTAAATTTAAATTTGGGTCAAATTTGTTAGAAACCATGTATGAATCAATCGATAAGCAGATGAATAGGTTGAGAGCGATAGGGCTGGAATGTCAGCACCTTTTCATATATGAGAGAAAGCGATTACAGGAACATTAACCTAATAATGATACAGAAGAGACCTATATATACAAGCAAGTTACAGGTAATTACAGAACAACCCTTGTACTTTACATATATACGATAATAACTCTAATACCCCCCCCCCCCCCCCTCAAACTCAAGTGGGGGAAGAATGAGCCAAGTTGAGTTTGGAAACAAGAGCCCGAAAACGCCCCGAAAGATGAGCTTTGGTGAAGATGTCCGCTGTCTGATCAATGGTTGAAATTGGGAGATGTTGAACCGTCTTGCGAAGAACATGTTGACGAGTGAAATGACAGTCAATCTCGATGTGCTTTGTACGCTCGTGAAAGACATCATTGTGAGCAATTTGAATAGCACTATTGTTATCACACCACAATGGTGTTGGAGAGATATGATGAGCACCCATATCAGATAGTAACCAGCGTAGCCATACAAGTTCTTGCGTAGTGTCAGCTAAGGCTCGATACTCAGCTTCAGTACTAGATCGAGCTGTCAGAGATTGTTTCTTGCTGCGCCAGGAAATAAGAGAGTCCCCATGGAAGAAATAGTATCCGATGGTAGAACGGCGGTCTGTTATGTCTCCATCCCAGTCAGCATCTAAGAATGCACGAAGAGTTAAAGACGATGTGGATGAGAAGTGAAGCCCATGAAACATTGTCCCTTTTAGATACCGAAGGATACGAAGAACCGCGGCATAGTGATCGGAGCACGGAGCAGACATGAACTGGCTGACTATATGAACTGCATATGCAAGATCCAGTCGAGTAACAGTCAGGTAGACCAGAGATCCAACTAGTTGACGGTACCGTGTAGGGTCCCGCAGAGGGGTTCCGGCATTGGGAGCAAGATGCAGATTTTGCTCAATAGGTGTAGATGTAACTTTGTTGTCTGTAATGACAGTATTGCTAAATTTTTCAAACCAAGCACGAGGAGCGTGTTTGAGACCATAGAAGGCTTTTCAAAGTCGGCATACATGACCCTGTTGAGATATCACACCTGGAGGGGGTCTCATGTAGACTTCCTCTGAGAGATCACCATTTAGAAAGGCATTCTTGACATCCATCTGGTAAAGTGGCCATCTTTTGGTGGCAGCTATGGCGAGAAGACTACGAACCGAGGTGACCCGAGCCACATGAGCAAACGTTTCCTCGTAATCAATGACATATTCTTGATTGAAGCCTTTTGCCACAAGACGTGCTTTATATCGATCAATAGATCCATCAGACTTTGTTTTGATTTTGAAAACCCATTTGGAACCAATAGGTGACTTGCCCAGTGGGAGAGGTACAAACTCCCATGTATTGGCTTTGTCAAGAGCCTGAAATTCCTCAGTCATAGCTTGCCGCCAAACAGGGTTAGAGAAAGCTTCCTTGAAGGAAGTGGGTTCATGGTTGGACAGTAATGTAGCATAACAATGATAATCACGAAGGTGAGAAGGAACTTGTCTTACCCGGTCTGAGCGTCGTACTCCTTCTTGTGGTTGAGAAGAGCTAGGATCCAAAGACTCAGCAGATGGCTCAGAAGTAGGACTTGAAGGTGGTGCAGATGATTGATCATGATCAGATGGCACAGATGGCGGTGAGTCGGAAGACGACACAGATTGAGATAAAACGGGAGGAGGTGGACCAGATGGAGGGGTGAGTATGGGATCTAATTGGAGAGAGTCCAATGAGATAGAGCTATCAATGAAGAAGGAAGTAGAGGGAGTGGGAGTGTCCTGAAATTTGGACACCGTTGAGAAGGGAAGATGTTCCTAGAATGTGACATGACGGGATATACGTAGTCTCTTAGAGACTGGATCCCAACAACGATAATCTTTGTGTTCAATTCCATAGCCAAGAAAGCAGCATAATCGAGAACGAGGTTCAAGTTTGGTGTGTTCATGAGGTTGCAACTGAACAAAGCAGGCACAACCCCACACTTTGAGGAGTTCATATGCGGGGGAGACCCCATGGAGTACTTCATAAGGGGACTTTTGATTGAGAATAGGAGTCGGGTGTCGGTTGATGGTGTAGACAGCCGTGAAGGCAGCTTCACCCCAAAAACGTTCTGGACACTTGGCTGAGATTAATAGAGTACGAACTGTATCAAGGATGTGGCGATGTTTACGTTTCACACGACCATTTTACAAAGAGGTGACAGGACAGGAGTACTGAAAAAGAGTACCCTGAGATTGAAGAAAAGCGAGAAGAGAAGATTCCTTGTATTCCATAGCATTATCTGCTCGAAGAATCTTTATGGGCTTGGAAAACTGGGTTAGAATCATACGGGCAAAAGTAATATATATTTGAGGTAGCTCTGAGCGATGTTTCATGAGATATATCCATGTAAAACGTGTGTGATCATCGATAAAGATAACAAAATATTAAGCACCTCCCATGGATGGGTGCGGTGCTGGTCCCCATACATCAGAGTGAATAAGATCAAAAGGAGAAGCAGATTTAAATTCATTAATTTGGAAAGGTAAAGCATGATGTTTGCCAAGTTGACAAGATAAACAAGAAACATTTTCAGAAGAAGTGTTTCCTAACAATCCTGAACTAGCTAACACTTTTATTCTAGCTAATGATAAATGTCCTAGGCGCGCATGCCACAGTTCAAAGGAAGGAGTACTGGAAACAGAAGCAACAAAATTTGATGAATGTAAGGGAAGACGGAGGTAGACCACTTCAATCATCAGAACAACTTTACGGCCTACTGCAAGGATCTGCTTGGTCTTTGGATCCTGCACAACACAACCAGAAGGATGAAACAGAACAATTAGACCGGCTTCCATAAGCTGAGTGATTGAAATCAGGCTCAGAGATAAATTAGGAATATGTAGCACATCAGGTAATTGTATATTGGGGGTAGATACAGTCCCACTGAAGGATACAGGTAAGCGAGTATCATCAGCAGTATGGACTGATGAGAATATTCTAGAGGTTTGCTTAGAGACAAACCCGTCAGCCTTAGGTGTCATGTGATTACAACATCCAGAGTCAAATAGCCAAGGGTTACCTGATGCAGAGGTATTGCACTGAGAATTCATACCCATAGAACATGTCATGAGTTGCTCCATAAGCTCTTGGTTTCGGCGCATGAGTTCCATAAGATCAGGGGATGAGTTGTTGCTATGCGGTGCCTGAACTGCTGGCGTAGGAGTATCCTGAGTGATTGAACCAGCAACTGATTGATTTCGGAGTTGTTGCCTTTGATTGCCGGAGTTCCTTGGATGTTTTGGACAATCAGACCCATAGTGTCGTGGATGTGTGACCCCACACCAACGACATTTTCGAACTGGGCAGTTGAGGAGAAGATGAGAGGTAGAGTGACAGAACGTGCATTCACTATTGTTCCCCTTTCCTGCAGATTTAGACTGGTCATTGTAGTTCCACTTACCTTTTGGCTTTCCTGAGTTCGAAGTGTAAAGCACAGTATCTGAGGGCAGAGGAAAGCGTTGTTGAAGACGAGTTTCTTCACTCAGCAGTTCGGTGATGGCCTCTTCAAGAGTAGGTAATGGATGTATATGTAGTAGAGAGGCCCGAACATTCTCAAAACGATCAGTGAGTCCCATTAGGATAGTAATCAGATGCAGTTGGCTGAAGTATGCTGTAAACTGCCGAGCTGTGTCATCAAAGACTTGAGGTGCTCTCAAGCTCAAGTGATCCCTAGGAGCTTGCATATTAGAGATATAGGAGTTGATAGACTGATCAGGCAGTTGCCTTTTTGTCTGAAAGGTAGTCCACAACTGATACTGATGTGAGAGACCTGTAGATGTGTACCTTTTTGCAAGAAAATCCCACAAACCTTTTGTTGTGGTATAGCCAAGAAATTGCTGATTGATTTCAGCAGTTGTGGATGCGTTGATGAATCCCAGAATGCGAGCATTCATGATATCCCAATCATTCATGCGTTTTGCAAAGTTAGCCGCATTTTCATTTTCGTCTTGAACAGGGATTTTAGAGGCACCAGTGACATAGGTGTATAGTCCATGAGACTTGAGAAGAATGGTCATATGATGATGCCACGGGATGTAGTTATTCCCAATGAGAACAACTGAGATAGGATTGGAGTGACTGGAATTGAAAGCCATCTCTGACTGATTAGTGAACTGATTTGAGAACTGGAAACAGTAGACCGAAAGAATGATCCAGAATTTGAGAACCAAAATGTGGGTTCCGGAATTGAGTGTTTCGGTATTGAAGGTAGGAGTGGAGTTCCGTAAATGGAAAAGATCCGGAGTTGGAAAGAAATAAGAGCCGGAATTGTGGGAAGTTCCGGAACTGATATGGAAATGGACTGTTCCGGAATTAAAGAAAAGCAGTACCGGAATTGAAATAAAAGCGGTCGTGGAATTTTAAGGTTCTGGAGTGAAAGAAAGCAGTACCGGAAATGGACTGTTCCGGAAATAAATAAAGCAGAACCGGAAATAAAAGAAAAGTAGTACCGGAATTGAAACTGTTCCGGAGTTCAAAAGAAAGCAGTACCGGAATTTGGACAGTTCCAGACTAGGGCGATTCTACAGCGAACAGATAAAAGCCGAGCAGAAAAAGTCGAATAGAAAACGAAGTCGAAATCAATAGAACAGAAGAATAGATAATACGTACCTAATGCTCTGATACCATGTTAGAAACCATGTATGAATCAATCGACAAGCAGATGAATAGGTTGAGAGCGATAGGGCTGGAATGTCAACAGCTTTTCATATATGAGAGAAAGCGATTACAGGAACATTAACCTAATAATGATACAGAAGAGACCTATATATACAAGCAAGTTACAGGTAATTACAGAACGACCCTTATACTTTACATATATACGATAATAACTCTAACAAAATTAACTGGTAAAAGAGTAATACAATCTTGTATATATATATATATATATATATATATATAGAGAGAGAGAGAGAGAGAGAAAAGGAGGTTCATAGAAAAACCTCAAAAAACGGAAAATTGAAGAACACTCTGGTGGCTCTTTATCTGGATGGTATGCAATTATACATACTAAATTATGTTGTTTTTTTGGTTTTTATGCACAAGTGCATATGCACGTGTACATGTTACAAATTACATATATACACAAGTGCATACCGTCCAGATGAAGGGCTACCATAGTGTTTTTCAGTTTTCCGTTTTTTTGAGATTTTTCCCTGAACCTGACACTATATATATCCAAGGGCGGAGCCACTTTTGGCCTAGGCCCACCCTAAGATGCTAAAAAAGGGAATTTTTTATATGCCAAACCATTGTTTTCATATGTAAAGTAATGTTAATGAAACTTATGTCCACCCTCCTAATAACCCCTCTGCCTATAAAGTTACTTCAACGAATAATTTTTGTTCTCCAAAGTAAATAAACATGGATTTTTTTTTTTAAACTTGAGATTCTTTTATTCTGCAAAATGCCGTAAACCATGAATTTTCTTTGAAACTTTGGGATTTCCCCCCTAAAACATCAAGTAAATATGGATTTTGAATTTTTTTTAATTTATGTTGTTATTAATATAACATATATATACATGTACAAGGCAAATCAATTGAGAACCTTAAAAATGTTATAAATCTGTAAGAACCGAACTAAAAATATTTTTTACATGTTTTTTATCATCGAAGTCTAGGTTTAAAGTATTATTTTACATATATATGTTTTATAATGTGATAGTTTCACATGTATTTGTTTCACAATATGAGACTTTTTTTACTGTAATTTTCTTTGATGTTTATTTTTTCAATAAGGTGAACACAAATATATGTGAAATATACCTTAAATTATAGTCTTTGATTGAAAATCATGTAAAAAATATTTTTATACGGTTTCTTATGGGTTTGTAATTTTTTTTATGGTTTTTATTTGATTATCGTCCTATATATATGTATATTTGTTTTTTTCAAGAGGACCACCCTAGATCATTTTTCTAGCTCCGCCCCTATATATATATATATATATATATATATATATATGTATATGTATATGTATATGTATATGTATATGTATATGTATAGGTTGAGTTACATAATAATCCACCTCTATATATATATATATGTATATATAAATGTCTCTTTTGTTATTCAAGGAAAAAAAAAGAATCAAGTAAAGTATCTGTCTTGTAAGAATATGTATATATGTAGGTATGTAAAGACAAAGTCTGGGTAGGGATAACAGGTATATAATTTAAAACTATTTTATATATAAATAATTATAGAAATACTCCTATGTAAATTTTATCTTCTGTAAAGACTTTTCACCCGGTATTATATATGGGTGTATTTATTATAATAATATATTTTAATATTAGTTAGACCATTCACATTCCTGCAATTCATTTACACTTTCAATTGTGGTACATCAGCTTTTGCAATTACCCTCTACACACATGCAATCCACCTACACTTTCAAAAGTAGTCCCCACTACAACATTTATTAATTACTTTATAAATTATTATATACATTCTATTTTTTAATTAATATAACATAATATATAAAATTCTTTATTTTAATTAATAAACGATTAATATATAATTTATTAAATTATATCAAAACACCACATTTATTGAATTAAAAAGATTACATATAAATAGAAATAAAATATTACATTAAAAAATAAGTTAACAGTGTGTACTTATTAAAAATTTATGTTTTTATAAATAAGTTCAGTTTATTTAAATTATTAAAAAAAAAGATAGAATCAAACTTGCCACGTGGGATTGCAAATGTTGCAATTGGTTTGCCTACATGGCAATTATTTTATGACCCACAAGCATTTGCAATTGCATTTGTAATGTCTGTGTGTGGATGGTCTTAGCATGAGCCATTACAAGATACATAGGCCAAGACTTTCCTTTAAACCGAACACACACATATATATATATTTATTGAAACAACAAATTTTATAAGAAAATAAAACTAACAAGGAGCTAGGAGTACATCATATTATTACAAGTGCTATCGAGGTCACTACACCAAACATTTTGGCCTAATCTATACCCTTTTTTAGCCTGTTTCTTATCCAAAAACAAAGCTCGAAACTGCACATCGCTAACAATAAGGCAACTCGTCGTATCCTTCCCTCAAAAACTGATATGTTTCTAGCCCGCCAAAGAGCCCCGATTAGGGGTGGCAAAAAGTGACCCAACCCGCTAACCCAACCCGAACCCAACCCAATAGTAGCAGGTTGGGTTGAGATTTTCAACTCATTTAAGTTAAATGGGTCAACCCGCCTAACTCAATTAATAAATGGATTGGGTTGGGTTGAAATTTTTGACTTGTTTCCAACCCGATTTCAACCCATTTACAACCTGATTTCAACCCATTTACAACCTGTTTTTAATCCATTTACAACCTGTTTGTAACCCATTTATGACTTGTTTTTAATTTATTATCATTATTTAATTTTAATTAATAATTAAAAAGTTAATAAAAAACTAAATATGATTCCACTAAAGTCTAAACAGAACTCCTTTGGTCCTTCCATTTCAATATTCCATCGTTCAAACTTTCAAAGTCTAAATTTTCTAAACCCTAACCGACGCTTCCTTCCAGTTCCAGCCAAGAGAGTGACGCTAGGCCTAGAAACTTATTTGTTTGATTTTATGGTTTTGTTATTGAAATTTAAACAATTTATTTCACTTTATGGTTTTGTTTTATTGAAACTTTGAACAATTTATTTGGTTTTGTGGTTGTGACTTGTGTATTTGTCATGAAATTATGTTTTTGTCCTTTTGTATTTTATTTTAAGTTTTAAAATTAAATGGGTCAACCCAGGTTCAACCCATTTATTAAACAAGTTGAGTTGAGTAAATCATAAATAGGTCAACCCGCTACCAACCCATTTAAATACCAGGTTGGGTTGGGTTGAAAATCTCAACCCATTTACTTAAACAGGTTGGGTTGGGTTGGGTTGAGGTTTTCAACCTAATTAATAAATGGGTTGAACCCGAACCCAACCCAACCCGACGTATTTACACCCCTAGCCCCGATGAAGATCGACCAGGCATGATGGCAGCATTCAAGATGTTATTTATTATATGTATACATATGAAAGTTACGTTAGAACCCTCCATGGGAACCACCCACAATGCGTCATGTATCCCTCTTCAAATTGAATATTCACAACGAATAATACACTCATGAATTACACAATCACAATTAGTATACTGCAATATTTATAATAAATAACATATTCCTGGTAAATATGCCACACACGATCATATTGTTGACGGTTCCCGAAATTTAGTAACGAAACTCATCTCTCTCTATATAACATATATGTATGTATGTATGTATGTATGTATGTATGTATGTATAAATAAAGATGAACAAAAATCACAAATTTAGTAACTCTAGGTCCCCTCTAGCAAAGAACCTCATGATATGATTGATCATGTGGAGGTCTATCACACAATGATAATCATGTGTGGCTACAAATCTATTATTCACATTCATACATAAACCTCTATATATACTCATGAGACATGATTTTGGGTTCAATAATTTTACAACTATAGATGTATGTAGATATTTATGTCTTTTCATCACATGATTGATATAAAAACAAAATAATCAAAATTCTAATGATCAAACATATATATACCATACATTTTTATGTTATTTTTAAAAAAAATGTCAACCTTTTAAATAAGTCTACAGTTAGGTTTAAATTGATTTTGAACTTGCATCTTATTTTTTGTATGACCTATTGGATCATGGGGACATGCATGATGTATAATGGATTGCCAAAAAGATATAATTTTTAGTCTTTTATTAAAAAATAATATATATATATATATATATTAAATTACATGGTCTTTCCGTCAATCTATGTCCACTAGTAAACCCTAGGTATTATGTGAGCTATGTCTGCTAACGGTATGTTTTATGTTAGTTCTCTTCGTGTTATCGTTGAAAAAGCTGTTTTGGGAGTAGGAGTTAACAAAACGTCATGGAATCCGTTGGTTCCATCGAAAGTGAACATCTTCATATGGCGGGTTATGCTCGATAGACTCCCTACCCGTGATAGTTTAATCAATCTAGAGATGGACATCGATTCTGCTCTCTGCCTGGTATGCGGAGTGGATAACGAAACTTTGAAGCATTTGTTGTTCGAGTGCTCTTTTGCTTCGGAGGTTTGGAATTTTATAGAGAGATGGTGGGCGATTACTCTTCTCGGAAACAGGTCGATGGAGTCGATGACTAACGGCATCAAAGTCGCGTTCAACAATAGTGTGGTGAGGAAAGCGATGGAAGCGGTGTTCTTTATTAGTTGTTACACTTTGTGGTGCTTCCGAAATAGGTGTATGTTTGACAGCCCCCCTCCCCGTAAGGATTCAGTTCTAGATCTTATTGTGGAAAAAACGTTCTGTTGGGTTTTGGCTAGGTGTAAGGGGAGTGACAAAAACTCGATTGTGTGGAGAAGTTATCCTAGGGACTGCTTTAGATCCTTGTAATGTCATTTGTTTTTTGCTAGCTGCTTGCTAGCTGCTTTGGAATCGCTGGCTGTTGTTCAAAAAAAAATGTGAACTATGAATAAATATTTTCTAAAACATTCTTTAATGAATAAACCCTAGATCGCGTATAAAAAAGACTATATTCTCATGGGTCAAGTTTAGGAGAAAACCTCAAAAAACGGAAAACTGAAGAACGTTCAGGTAGTCTTTCATCCAGACGATATTTACTTGTGCTTACAAATAATTTGAAACATGCACAAGTGCATATACACAAATCATAATGCACATGTGCATAAAAAACTTAAATTTACTTGTATGCACAAGTGCATACCGTCCAGATGAATGGCTACTAATGCATGCACATGTGCATAAAACCCATAAATTTATTTGTATGCACAAGTGCATACCGTCCAGATAAAGGGCTACCAAGATGTTCTTTAGTTTTTCATTTTTTTAATTAAGGTTTTCCCTTGAATCTCCCTCGTATTCTCATAAATAATATATAAAAATACTATTATTTGATTTCTATGTCTTGAAGTCACGTGACTGGGGTATGCACTATGCAACAAGTAGCTAGCTAGCAAATCAAATTGTGTCCCTTTTTAAAAGAGTTGGCTCAACCCTTTATAGGTTCCATTTGCTTCCCATAGCCAGCTATCCTCTTTGTGAAGCTATCATCAATTAGTTAATTTGCTTTCCAGTTTTCCTGGATAATATATTATTACATCTGTTTGTGTGCCCTGATCATGACTCCAATCTTCTTGAACTCATCCTCTAACAATTATTGGCCATGCCTAACTCATGATCTGCACCATGAAGAAGATGATCACTTTAGCAACAATCAAGATTTCTTGAACCCTAATTCTCAACCTTCTTCATCTTCGAACTCTCTCACAACTCATATGTTCTTAAACCCTACTGTTCATGACCAAAATGGGATTTCAGATACAGAATTACAGCCTCCATATCATCAACATGAGGTAACTGAGCTTGATCCATCCTATATATATGTGATCTTTACGTGTTCTATATATATATATATAGAGGGATAATAAATTATAAACCATCATTTTCGTGTAAACCGTGTAAACCGTCGATTTCATAGGTTTTTTTGATGAAATTTTTTATTGAATTGTTTATTTTGATGAAATTGTTTCATATTAATAATTTCTTGATGGATTTTTTTTATGAAATATGTAGTTTCATAGGTTTTTTTCATTCTTATGAAACTGTTTCATATATTTTCGTTTTCACCTATGAAACTACAAATTTCATAAAAAAAATCACCAAGAAATGAATGATATGAAACAATTTCATCAAAATAAAACAATTCCATAAAAAAATTTCATCAAAAAAACCTATGAAATCGAGGGTTTACACGGTTTACACGAAAATGATGGTTTACAATTTAGTAGGACTATATATATATATATATATATAGGGTCAGGTTAAGAGGAAAACCTCAAAAAAAACGGAAAACTGAAGAAAACACCCTGGTAGCCTTCATCTGGACGGTTTCATCTAGACGGTATGCACTTGTGCATACAAGTAATTTGTAACATGTACACGTGCATAATGCACTTGTGCATCAAAACCAAAAAAAACATAACTTACCTGTATGCACAAGTGCATACCGTCCTGATGAAGGTCCATCTGGGTATTCTTTAATTTTCCGTTTTTTTGAGGTTTTTCCTTGAAGCTTCCTCTACATGTATGTATATATATATATATGTATATGTTGCTCCAACTTTTAATTGAATGTTCTAATCTGTAGTTGAACTATTGAAAGCAATTTATTTGATGGGAGTTTCTTGAAAATACAATCTTGATGATCAGAAGTGATTTATTTCATTTGAAATCGTTAATTTAATTATAAGTCTTGATCACTTACTGTTTTGATCTTGATCATATGTAGCGTAATAATTTCGGGTCACAAGTGTACGAGGATCATCGAATTGAGAATAACAATGAGAAAGGTCGCGAATTTCGTACATGGAACAAGGGTGAAATCAATAATATGATCAACAACGATCAAAATCAAGTGAAGTGGATGTCTTCCAAGATGAGAGTGATGCTTAAAATGAAGAAATTTGATCCCGTGAATCCAAACACTAACCGTTCAACTACCAAAGAAGTGTCGATGCTCGAAGATGATCATAAGATACCAAATTCACCAATCGATCAAGAAACCGACAACTCCAGCAATAGTACTACTTCAAACAACAGCATACCAATTAGGGTTTGTTCCGATTGCAACACCACCAAGACTCCTCTATGGCGAAGTGGACCTCGAGGTCCTAAGGTACATACATACATATATATACATATATATATATATATATTGAGCATGATTTAAGATTACTCGAATTCTCACTACGACAAAAGTGAGTTTCTAGAACGTCTAAAATAATAGTGTCCCAATAAATTTGTTATAGGACCAACAAAAAAAGTTTATAGGACGCTTTTGGGCGTCGTGACAAGTGTTTTGAAACATTTTTCAAATAAAGCGTCATATTAACAATTTTATAGGACACTATTTGAATATATGTCCTCTAAAAGATGGGTTTATATAACACTTTTCAAAATCATCCTATAAATTAAAGTTAGCTAACACGACACTTTATTTTAAAAATGTCCTAAAAACCTGGTTACGACGCTCCGTCTTGTAAATTTATTGTAACACTTTTAGATATGACCCTTTTTTATTTGGTCCTATAAACCAAGGTCTTGTAAAACACTTTATTATGATGCTTATTTATTTTAGGCGTTCTATAAACCATATTTGTTGTTGTGTCTTGACCCCACTATTCGTACGTATAATTTTCTTGTTTTTCGTTGTGTAGTCACTTTGCAATGCCTGCGGAATCCGACAAAGGAAGGCCAGAAGAGCATTGGCAGTAGCAGCAGCAGAAAATGGCAATTGCAATGTTTCAATTGATCAATCAATCATGGTGCCATTGAAGGTTACCAAAACCCCACACAAAGATCACAAGAAACCAAGTAATATTAATGGGCATGTTACAAAGTACAAGAAAAGGCAATACACCAAGCAAATTATAACCATCCCCACTCCATCCCCATCACCATCACCATCGCCATCGTCATCACCATTGCCATCACCGCCATCTTCATCTTCTCCGGTGAGAAAGAACTGTGTGGAAGAATTTCTAGAAAGTTTGAGCAAGAACTTAACATTTTATCGCGTGTTCCCACAAGATGAGAAAGAAGCTGCAATCCTACTAATGGCACTCTCTTGTGGCTATGCTCATGAAATCTGAGAGTTTATTGGTAATAATTGTTTTTATCTTCATAGAATTAAGTATGTCTTGCAAGTGAGTTAATTATAGTGATTTAAAACTTCTGTTTGGAAGGGTTATATACCTTCAGTTTTCCCATTTTCTTAGCTAACAGTTAGTGTTTATAAGAGATAAGGTGTGGTGAGTGAGCTATATGTTTTGTATAAGAATATATATGATTAACATGATAACCAAAGTTTCCATGGATCTCATGTTCTTCATCTATGCTTAATTATGTAATAATCAAGAATTATTTTTGATTCATACACAGTACTGTTTTCGGCTGTTCGGTTTGTTTAATGCAATCCCTTTTGTTGATTTCAGTTTGATCATATAAACTGTAAGAACACATGATCTATAATTAATCTTACAATGAGTTAGAGTTCACACTTCACAGGGAGTTTCAGAAAAAGAGATGAAAGTTGATGATGATAGAGATGATTCAATTCTGTCTAGGTTATACTTTCCTCAGAAAAAGATTTGAAAGTTGATCAATCTCTCTCTCTCTCTCTCTCTCTCTCTCTCACACACACACACACATGCTGCAGGAAAGAGACAGAACACTTGAATAAATGTGTTTAAAAGAGAAAAAGAAGAGACAGAAAGTGAACTTTTTGTTGCAGAAAAGTGTCTGCAAATGGTTTCACCAGAAGCCATGCAGCAATGGATCATAATTCTTCCATTTGCAAGAACTTCCATATGGGTTGAATTGCTAGCATCTACCTCAAGAATTTGAGTTTGAATTTTGTGAATTATAAAAAAGATGATATATATATATATAGAGGGATAAATTGTAAATCATCATTTTCGTGTAAATCGTGTAAACCCTCGATTTCATAGGGTTTTTTTGATGAAATTTTTTATGAAATTGTTTATTTTGATGAAATTGTTTCATATCATTCATTTCTTGATGAAATTTTTTTATGAAATTTGTAGTTTCATAGGTGAAAACGAAAATATATAAAACAGTTTCATAAGAATGAAAAAAGCCTATGAAACTAGAAATTTCATAAAAAAAATTCATCTAAAAATGAATGATATGAAACAATTTCATCAAAATAAACAATTCCATAAAATATTTCATAAAAAAAAACCTATGAAATCGAGGGTTTACTACACGAAAATGATGGTTTACAATTTATTAGGACTATATATATATATATATATATATATATATAGAGAGAGAGAGAGAGAGGAATGATCAAGCGAGAAGTGAAACATTATGCGAGAACGCGAGAAGTGTGATATCATATATGATTACACGGCTTGTGGGTGTGTTTAATCATATATGATTAAACGTCTATGTATTGCCAATGTAACATGTGTGTAATCATATATGATTAAGCTTGTGTACTTCTCACATTCTCGCATAAGGTTTAGTTTCTCGTTTGAACCTGCCCCTATATATATATATATATGTGTGTGTGTGTGTGTGTGTGTGTGTGTGTGTGTGTGTGCGTGCATTGGGATGGGTTCGATGGAAGAATCATGCGAAAAGTTAAACATCATGGTAGAAGACGAGAAGTGTGATATTATATATGATTACATGACATGTGGGTGTGTTTAATTATATATAATTAAACGTCTATGTATTGTCGATGTAACACGTGTTTAAACATATATGATAATGATACAACCTTCTCGCATAATGTGTAGCTTCTCGTTTGAACATGCCCCAAGTTCGATGAAGATGAATTAAAGTTATCATGTGAGCGGGGTAAAAAAGAATCTGCACCATTAGATGCACATTAGGATGAGATGCACCGGATCAATTCCCATATCAAGTACACCGAGATGAAATGAAAGTTAACTCTTCTTCTCACGCGGTACTCCGTATACATATGTATATATATATATATATATATATATGTGTATATTGTTAACATATAACCTAGACCTGTTAGTTAATGCCATTTAATAGTAGCTATGGTTAGTTAATCTTTATGACAGTTATATTTTCTAAATCGTTGCCTTGAAAGGGTGTCGACGGTTCATAAAGGGGTGTCATTGGTTCTTTGTATTGTCTATATATGTTTGTCTGTGTTGTACCAAATATGTTGGTTGTTTGGTGATAATAAAGTGTGGTGTTATATATATATATATATATATATATATATATATATATATATATATATATATATATAGGACGATAATCAAATGAGAACCTAAAATAGGTTGAGAACCGTGAAAACCAATCTAAGCCGTTAATTAATTTTAATCTATGGACATTATTATAGGCAAAAATAGGTTGAGAACCGTAAGAACCTATGAATGGATTTTTATGTTTTTAAAACCATAGGATCAAAAGCAAATGACGGCTTAGATCGGTTCTCATGGTTCTCAACCTATTTTTGGTTCTCACATGATTTAATCCCTATATATATATATCACAACAATCGATCCTTTGCATATCCCGTGTTCGTATTTTTCTGTTTTGTTCAATAAAGTTCAATGATATTCATATGTTGTGTAATCTTTGATCCAACATTGTGGTATCAGAGCCACGGTTATTGGCTGTTGATTTGAAGAAAACGCAGAAGAAAGATGGCTTCGAACAATGGTGCTTTCCCGGCACCACTTCCGAAACTAGCAGGGATAAATTATCACCATTGGAGCACACAGATGAGAGTGTCGTTCGAATCACAGATCTATGGAGTTTGGTTGAAGACGAATACATGGAATTGGTTAAAGTGGAAGGAACAACACCCAACAGATCCTCCAAGATAAAGAAGATAAGAAGAAGGATCGAAAGGCCTTGTTCCTAATCTATCAAACGGTTGATGAGAACATCTTTGAGACGATTTCCTCATCAAACACATCAAAAGAAGCATGGGATGCCCTCTACAAGACATATCATGGAAAAGATAAGGTAAAGGCGGTTCGTTTTCAAACTTTGCTTTGTGAGTTTGATGGTTTAAAGATGCAGGAATCAGAAACTGTTTGTTGAAGATTTTTACAACCGAGTAATCACAATGGTGAATCAAATGAGGCTTAACAGTGAAAGCCTTGATGACAAAAGGGTGGTTGAAAAGATCTTAAGAAGTCTTACACGAAAGTTTGAATAGATAGTGGTGGCCATAGAAGAATCGAAAGATGTCTTGACAAGCTCATTAGAAAATTTATTGGGTACATTACAGTCCCATGAATTACGTTTGAGGCAATTTGATGATATGTCTTCGTTGGAATGGGCTTTTCATTCTCGTGTGTCATCGAAGAAAGATTATGGTGAGGGTTCTTCTAAAGGAATAGATCAAAGGATACCACTATCAGAAACTCAATGCTTTTACTGCCACAAATACGGACACACTATGAAGTATTGCAAGAAACGAAAAGAGGATGAAAGTGAAGATTTCAACTTCATATATGAGAAAGAAACCAAGGAAGAAGAAACAATGTTCATGGCAATTGAAGAACTTGAATCTCTAATTGATGATGCATGGTGCAAAGATGGACAATGTTATGATCTTGTTGAAAGAAACAAGAAGGTATGTATGCCTGTGGATGATATACTCCATGGGAAAGTCAAGGAAATTGATGATGGATGATGCTCGAAGTTTAAAAGTTTCAAGAAAATGGGTGCTATCTCTAGTATTGTAAGTAGTATGGCTTAAGGGGAAGTGTTAAAATATAAGCTAGACATGTTAGTTAATGTCATTTAATAGTAGTTATGGTTAGTTAATCTTTATGACAATTACATTTTTTGAATCGTTGCCTTGAAAGGGTGTCGACGGTTCATAAAGGGGTGTCATTGGTTCTTTGTATTGTCTATATATATGTGTCTGTGTTGTACCGCCGGGGAGGCGTGCGTGTGTGTGTGCGTTGTGTTCGTGGTAGTTGATCGAAAGGGTCGATGCCGCTATGCCTTCCAAAAAAAATATGTTGGTTGTTTGGTGATAATAAAGTGTGGTGTTATATATATATATATATATATATATATATATATATATATATATATATATATATATATGGAGAGGTTCAAATGAGAAGTGCTAAATATTTGAGAAATAAAGAAGTGATCTTAGCCATTCATTCGGTCAAGATCGGCGGCTTTGACCGAGAAGCAGCGGATAATTCCTCGCGTGGTTTGCACAAAATAAAGGGGTAGTTTCGTAAAAAATACAAGGGACGAGTTCATATATGAATCTGTGTGATTCATATATGAACCTTAGTGTTCATATATGAATCTTTGTAATTCACATATAAACTCTTTTTAACTAATTCATATATGAACCTTTGTGATTCATATATGAATCAGTTAATTTGTTCATATGAGAATTAGTTAAAATAATTCATATATGAATCACAAAAGTTCATATACGAACACAAAGGTTCATATATGAATCAGTTAATTAGTTTCATATATGAATCACAAAAGTTCATATATGAACACAAAAGTTCATATATGAATCAGTTAATTGGTATATAAAATATTATTACCTTTCATTTTTTAATTATACAATGAAGCCAACATTTTTTATTTAAATTTATAAACTTATTATTATTTTTATTTAATCAATAAGGTATATATATATACTTTTATTAAATTAATTATTTTTATTTAACTTTTTATATTTCTTTGTAAGCTAAGAGCATCTCTAACAGCTTCCCCAAAAAAATTCCAAAATGGGGAAGTAAAAGTCAAAATCCCTCAAAAAAAATTACATCCATCTCCAACAGATTCCCCATTTTAGAGAATTCAACATTAAATATATTATTAAAATATTCAAAACATTATTATCTCCAACAAATTTTTAAAAGGAAAATAATAAAATATTGTTTCTCTCTCTTGATAATGATTTTTGGGGTAATCTCCATATTTGGAGAAAATGACATTCTCTCTCCAACTTTCTCCAAAATGAGGATGGTTTTGGGGAAGCTGTTGGAGCTGATTTTAGGACCAAAATCCCCATATTCCCCATTTTCTCCAAAATGGGGAAGCTGTTGGAGATGCTCTAACAATACTTATAAATCAAAAAAATTTATTTAAATTTATAAATTTATTATTATTTTTATTTAATTAATAAGATACAATTTTTTTAGTAAGCTAACATGTTTATAAATTAATATATTTTTATTAAATGAATTTATTTTTATATAATCGTTTATATTTTCTTATAAGCTAACATTCAATTTTTTATTTAAATTTATAAACATTTTTCTTTTTTTATTTAATTAATAAGATACAATTTTTTAGTAAGCTAACAATGCTTATAAATCAATATACTTTTATTAAATGAATTTATTTTTATTTAATTTATTATAGTTTTTAATTCCTATTTTTATTTCTTTATCATTTATATTTGATTTGAAATGTAATAGGTAAATGCGTATTATGGTGAACTTTGTTTTATTTTCCTAGCAAGTAATCATGAGTGACGGAGAAGAAAATAATTGTATGTTGCCCACTTTCTTCAAAAGAAATAGATTAACATATAAACTCTTGCAAGTGTGGCTATGAGGACCATTTTCATATAAAACAAATCTACATGTAACAGTTAGTGAAGTTTTTTTTGGGTAATTTTGCATATATTTTGTATGTATATGGTTAATCTACAACATATCCATCTTCTCTTGCTATTTTCTCTAAAGTTCTTGCTTTATCCATCTCTCAACTTCTTTTTCTCTATTGGGTTTTACTTTCTATGTTCACGATATGTTATTTTTAAATTTTTTGTTGGAATCTTAGTGGGTTATCTATTCGTTGCACAAAAATTCACAACTAATTAACGGTAAGACAATATTTGTTTGAATAACTTTTTCTCTTTCGATTTTCAAACACTTAGCAGTCAAACATTTTTCAGTATTGTTGTGGATTTCATGAAAATTCCATTTAAAACAACCATATATCGTAATTATTTTATGTTGCTTCTTTTCCAGGTTAAACTCAATTGCTACGAACTTTGGTTGTATTTCATTATCTCCATTATCTTCATATTAACATGTACCTAAAGTTCTTCATGGACATTTTTCTTAAGGACATTTTACTTATGTTGTGATCTTTTCAGAATTATTATTGTAACAATACAAAAAAAATATGAAGGTCTCTTTGTTAATCAAAACAATATAAATTAAATTGTAAATAAAAAATAATTTGCGTTCAAAAGTAGATCTCTTATTGAGAAAAATGAATAGCACAATAGCTATTTGACTAGAGAATGTTAGTCGTTTGAACCACACCGGGTCATAGGAGGCGTTTTATTATTTGACAGTTAACGAATGGCGTTTCATCTTAATTTGGTTATGTATTTCCTAACATAACTTCGTCACCGCACATGTTGCTTTATTTTCATAAAAAATACTCTAATACATTCATCGACTTATATTACATTTTATTATCAAATTACGTTTCATCTTAAATTGGTTACGCATTTCCTAACATAAACTTCGTCACCGCGCATCGCGCGGTACCAAATACTAGTTTGAAATAAAAGCAAAATGGAGAGAGATGAGGATGAAACCTCTTCTCCCCCGCTTGCTTGAAAAATCTTGGGCTGATTTATGACCCATAGAGATGTCTTGTTACTGATGTTCTTAGGGGTTGTTTGAGATTGCATTTATAAAGTGTTTATTAATTTATTCTAGTGTAGTATCGGTCACAAGCTAATTCAAACACTTTTTTATAAAACTATGATCATATAGGTTGATAAACATTTTTACCAAAAAAAACATAAGTGATTTTAAATAAGCAACCCCAAACACCCCCGTAGTTTAAAAAGATTATAATCTTTCCATAAAAATCAATAGTGTCTTACAACATGCCATAAACAATTGGTGAGTTGATAAAAAATTGTGAGTTGTCAAATAAACCGTTGTATGGAGTCTAGAGAGTAATGGTATATTCTCTGTCGGATCCTTGAAACATGCCATTGAAATCCCCTATTTGGGTGTGGGGGTCAAAGAAACGATATGGAATTCCTTGGCACCTCCTAGAGTTAACATAATCATGTGGAGAGTTATGCTAAACAGAGTTCCTACCCGTGTTAACCTGGATAAGATCATGATTGATTTGATTCCATCTTATGCCCTGTTTACGGTTTCTCTCCAGAAATTATCGAGCATGTGTTATTCGGCTGTCGAGTGGCGGAGGAGGTGTGGAAGTTTATAGAGAGATGATGGACAATCTCGCTGCCAACAGATATATCTTTGGATTCGATGCTCAACGGGGTGAAATCTGGGTATAACGACGATGTGTTAATGAAACGTTAGAGGCAAATATTTTCATCAGTGGTGTTTCCGGAACAGGTGTGCTTTCGATGAATCTCCTCCCCGTAAAAATTCCCTCATCGATCAGATTGTCGAAAAGTCTTTCATTTGGTTATTGGCTAGGTGTATGGGGTGTGTTAAAAAACCCGACAACTTAGAGATATCATCCTACTGTTTGTATTAAACCGTTGTAATTGTTCTGTTTTTTTTCTACTAGCTTCTTGCTAGCTACAACAAAAGTGGTTTCCGTTTCCAAAAAAAATTGGTGTTCGCTTAATCTCCTATAATTAAGAACTAAAAACTACACGTTATTTATCTTTAAAAAGAATACTTTGGTTTGACATTTGACCTATAATTACATGGTTTCTTTGGTTACATTGTAAGAAATCTAAAATAATTACTCATAATATCTTCAAAAAAACAAATAAAACTGGAAATAAAGAACTAAAATTAAAATCCTTTGAAACAATTTGTATTCAATTCGATTAGTTTTTTCAATTTTTGAAGAAACAAATATCAGTTATACTATTATACTATTAAATATTTGATATATTCGATCAAATATAATTTTTTTCTTAAACATTTAGTTTCAAGGGTGTTTATTGATGAAATATAATCAAAAATCATTTCTCTTTTATGATAAATATTTATCAAGAGTACTCCAAATTTGGAGAATCTCCTATTTTCTCCGTTTTACATATAATTTTAGAATATATGTCAGGAAAAAAAATTGTCCAAAATCCTCGTTTTCACCATTTTGGAGATTCTATTGAAGATACCCCAAAAAAATACAAACACGTAAGATATTGAACTGGTGTTGCAACCTACATGCTTTTAATTTACTTGATGCCCGTTTCGTTTTCATCATCTGGGATCATCGCACATCACAGTGCCTTTGCATCTTAGAGTCTAGTTCGGGGTTTCAGTTTTTAGCATTCAGTGGATTCTCGATGAAATTTGTGTCCTTGTGGCTCATTCAGTTGTATCTACAACATGAACGACCCAATGTAGAGCATATGGTGGGCATGTGTTACCGTTTCGTTCCTCCATCGTAATGTAAAAAATTATAGGGCCGTGAAAAATGTCACCGTATCAATTTGTCGTAAGTCACCTTTGGTAGAGTTAATTTGCAAGACTTTTCCTCCCGCCCATGCCCAAATGCAAATCTTATTAGTGTCATTTTTAAGTTTTTTGCTTTTTAATTTCAAAATGTATCGTGTTTCTGAAAAGAAAAATTGCAATAAAAGACTTGAAGACATGACCTAACATATAAAAAACAATGAACTAACCAGCAGAACCAACAATGATTCTGTGAAAAATACCCCTACATATATTTCTTATAGTCAAACGGTACCACCATTTGAAAATCTTTCTAGACCCTTCTGTGATCTACAGACGAGCTCCGAACAAGCTTTGTTGTCTACCATTCAGTTTTTATTTAATCTGTGTTTTGTGGCTTGTTTTGTTGGTTTGATTGATTTTTCTTCATCGTGCAGAAATACTTTGTTGATTTTTATCATATTTGATTTGTTATCAATAAAGTTTTGTTACCAATTTCATGAACCAAAAGCAATTTGCATTTATGATGAGACACCAACATTAAGAAGACACTGAAAGAGTAAACTACAAACAAAGATAAGCCAAATCCATGCACAATGGTAGATGAATACTCAAAACCTCCCACTAAAACACAAGAAAATGAACCAAAGGGCCTTTGGCCTAGCGGTATCTGAATAAAGATATACATATTAATCATGTAGTGTAATGTTTATATATATTAAAAGAGAATACCACAAAAGATAATGTGGCATCCTAAGATTTGAGAATTCCTCATTTCTTGAATTGTGGTTGAGTTTCATCATCCCACATTGTTGGAAAGATGAAAGTTTTGAACTATGAAGTGGCTATAAGAAAGGAGGAGTGAATACTTTTGTGTCAACTCATGTGGTTGGCTCATTTAGCTTACCCTACATTTGCATCATCCCACATTAATGAGAAGATGCAAGTTCTAAAGTATGAAGTGTGTATATGAAATAAGGGGTGAATGTTTTTGTGTCAACTCATGTGTTTGGCTCAATTTAGTCTACCTTATTTTTGCAAAACAAACTTTATATATATAACAAATAATTAAAATAATATTTTTTTGATAACTAATAAAGTTTCATTTTACACTACCCCAATAAATTAATATATCAATATATATATATATATATATATATATATATATATATCTAAAGAACAACTATAAAGAGTGACTTGACACCATGAGGTTTGAGTATCCTCAAATCTTTAAATATGGTTGAGTTTCATCATTGGTGGGAAGATTATTATTTGGAAGAAGGTAGTGAAGATATATAAAAGAATGATGAAAGGTTTTGAAATCGATAATCGTGGTTAGAATCATAATATACCAAATGGTAAAAATATAGTGCAAAATTAAAATATAAACCAATGTTGGTGAATTGGGACCATGAGGTTTGAGTATTTCTCAAATTTTTTAATAAGGTTAAGGTTTATCATTTTCCTTTGTTGGTAATATGATAGTTTGAAAGAAAATTATGGTATAAAAATAGAGATGTAAGGTTTTGAAATCTATTACCATTGTTGGAGTAAAAGCCAATATAAAAGAATGACATAAGATTTTGAAATCTATAACCATGATTGGAATCATAACCTTAAAAGAACAACCACAAAAAGTGATTTGGAACCATGGGATTTGAGTAATCCTCAAATCTTGAAATGTGGTTGAGTTTCATCATCCCACATTGGTGAAGAAATGAAAATTTTGAAGTAGCAAGTGGCTTTAAGAAATGAAGGGTGAATGTTTTTTTGTGTCAATTAACGTGGTTGGCTCAATTTGGCTTACCCTACTTTTGCATCATCCCAATTGGTTACAAGATGCAAGTTTTGAAGCATGAAGTGTGTATAAGAAAAATAAGGGGTGATTGTTTTCGTGTCTACTCAATACTCATGTGGTTGGTTCAATTTAGTCTACCTTATTTTTGCAAAAAAATGTATATATATAACAAATAATTAAAATAATATTTTTGTGATAACTAATAAAGTTCACTCATTTTACATTATCCCAATCAATTATGTAACACCCTGAATTTTCATGATCAAAGTTATGTTATAATTTGATATCGAAGGATTTAAAGTGTAATTGACCAAAGTTTAACCTATTTGTGAATATTGAAACTTTGGGGTTGGTTTTGTTATTTGTTGATAGTTTTGGATATTTAAAGGAAGAGGCGGTTGAATTGAGATTTTTATCTCAATTGCCGATTTTTGAAGTCGGTTTCCAGAGAAAATCGAGAGAGAAAGAGGAAGAGAAGTCTGGACTTTTCGATGGTGTGAAAGATTGGATTTATGAATCGATTGAGCTTGGCAGACTCTGAGTACGAACTCTCAATCAGGTGAGTTCATTCTTATTAAAAAGTATGTTTTTACATATCAAAAGTGATTTGCTAAATTGGAATTTGTTTTATTGAACCTATGTACATGTTAAAAGGATTGGTACATGTGATTTAAAGAATAGAGTAGGAAGTGTAAGTAATCAGACTGGAAATCGCACGAAGTCCGGAATATGACTTTTCCGGTACTTCCGGATTTGGGTATCGGATTTCGGAAGATTTTGAAATTCATAACAATGATTGGAATCATAACCATGATTGGAATCATAACCATGATTGGAATCATAACCAAACAAATGTAAAGAAAAATAGTGCAAAATTTAAAGTGAACCAAGGATGATGACTTGGAACTATGAGATTTTTTTGTTTCTTAAATCTTAAAGTAAAGTTGAGTTTTATCATCATACATTGGTGAGAATATGATAGCTTGGAAGAATATGATAAGCATTAGAAAAGAGATAGAAGGTTTGAAATCTATAACCATGGTTGGAATCAAAGCCAACCAAATGGTAAATATTATAGTGTAAATGGTGAATACTAAGTGCCAAATTTGGTGAGAAACGTGAGAAGTGGTTATCAACCGTTGGATGAGAAATAGACGAACATTAGGATGATATGCAACAAGATAAGATGCACCGGATAAATTTTCTTTTAAGCCACAATTCATGGGAGAGTATTTGATTAAAAATGATCAACGGTTTAAAAATACTTCTCACACTTCTCACCAAAAATTACACTTCTAGCCTGATCTAATGCGCGCACACGCGCGCGCACACACACACACACACACACATATATATATATATATATATATAATGATGACTTACGTTTCATTTTAACTCAATTGATTATCTTTACAATATTTTTTTATTACCGCGCAACGCGCGGGCCTAACACTAGTGGTAGATGAATACTCAAAACCTCCCACTAAAACACAAGAAAATGAACCAAAAGGCCTTTGGCCTAGCGGTATCTGAACTGTTTTCCTCGTAGAAGGTTAGGGGTTCAAACCTAACCAAAAATGAGGAGGGTCTATGTGTTTCTTTGTTGCATTTGTCGTATATAAATGTTACATACTTCAAAAAAAACAAGAAAATGCATGATTCTAATTATAAGATTTTGTTAATACCAAGCCAAAGAAATGATCCAAAAGCTAATTAGGAATGCTTTTAATCATAATCGATTTTTCCTGCTTTCGAATTAGAATTCTAAGCAAATCTGAGCAAAAATTAGATTCAATTGCAATGTAAACTGATTGATTACCTATTAAAGGGTCGTTTACCAAACGCTTACCATTACTGGTAAAATTCAACACTCACTTATTTACTGGGTAAGATTTCAGTCCATTAAAACAATATCGTACGCAATAATTTTTTCCGGATGCGTTAACCGTGGTAAGAGGCTTCGCCATCACTTACCGGGTAAGGCTCTCGGTCCTTGTCTTGTGGCTCTTACCAGGTAAGTTCTTAGAGCATCTCCAACAGCTACGCTAAAATAAAAAAAAATGGATTTTAGCAATTTTTTGCTCCAACAACTATGTTATCTTGTATGCTAAAAGAGAGAAAAGATGAGAGAGAATGTAAAAACCTCTAAATTTGGAGAAATTTTCTTGTATGCTAAAATTAGAGAAAATAGGAAAGAGAAATAATATTTTATTATTTCCACCAATAAGAGACATTTAAGCAGATCCAGTAACGTGGACATGTCTAGCCCTTCAAAAACGTTTGGAATTGAATAACTAGGGTTAGGGTTTTGGAATGAACATTAGAGAGGGAGGACGAAAGATGATGCACAATTTACGCAATACAACGTCTTCGATGGTGATGGAATGAACTGCAAGCTAATGAAATTCTTCATTCTTTTACGTAGAAGCGGGAATCAGAAAGCTTGTTTCGTAATAAAAGACGTCATCTGATTGTAAAAATTCTTACCATTTTCCAACATTTGGTATAAAAATTGCATATTTGGATTTATAATTGTTTTTAGACATATTTTGAGGTAGTAATGCATGTTAGTGAGGATATGGTACTGCAAAAAGAAAGGATTAAAATGTGTGCCTTTAACATACCCTATGTGTGATGATGGATACGAGCTTGAGGGTCAAATCTCGACTTTTACCTACACGCTCACGAATTCAAGCGAGCTTAATCCCGTTTATAAGTTCACACTCGGTAGTCAAGCAAAGTTAGTTAGGCGAGCTTACTTGAGTTCGCATGTATATAAGCAACCAATGCTCGCATTTTTCCATAAGGTACTTGGGTCCTGTTTGTTAGAAGCTTAAGAGCTTAATGGGACTCGGCTTATTCTATCACTGTTTGGTAATGGCTTGATGATATAGAAAGTGACTTATCCATGTTTGAACACAATTCTTAAAATTTAAACACGATTAACGAAACTATTCGCAATTCTTCCACGAAAGTGCCTTCAAGCTACTACCCTCCTTTTCGTTCAAACCAACCTCTAGAATGCAACTTTCTAGGAAAGCTTTCACAACATTGTGATCCTTCCAACTAATGTTAATTCGTTTTTGTTGTTAAGATTCACTCGTTTTGTTCCATACCTAAAACAAAGACATTATAACATTTTATAACAGCAAGTAGAACTATTGCCTATGTAGAACAAACAAAAAGTCAAAAAGTAGAGCTATTACATATGTAGAACAAACAAAGAATTAACAAATATAATCCAACAAGTAAACTACTTTACTTTCATCTTAAGGGGTGTTTGGGATTGCTTATTTAAAACAACTTTGGTGGCACTTGTTTTTTAAGAGGTGCTGAAATCTGAAGTCTTATTTCTCTTCTAATTTTTAAGAGGTGTTGCTGAAGTCTGAAATTGTCGTAAACTGGCAAACGTGAGTAGGTAAATTGTCTATTTTATCCTTCAAAACGTTATATTGTCGAATTTATAAAAACATCACTTCCAAGCTATTACTTGACCAATGGCTCGATGCGACTAGAAAGTATCATTTCTATAGAAATAGAACACAATGTGAACTTTGTCTAGGCAATAGATGATAAAGAGTTTAGCATACTAGAAACCAAAAGAACAATGTACAATTCAAAACCAAAGCAACAAATGAATGTGGGTAAGTTAGAAAATGAACAACTAATTTCGTTCCAGAGAAGAGATTATACTGTAAAACTGAAGCACGAAAACAACAATCATCATCACAAAACAACTGCTAAAGTGCTAATCACTTGATGATTATGCTTCACCTTACTTGCATTAAACCATCAAATGAAGAAAAAAGTAACCAAAAATCATAGCAGAAAGCAACATATCAAAAAGTAACTTTAGGTTTTTGTATATACAATCAAACCATAAAATTAAGAACTTGTTAAAAATCAAAAAATCCATAATTAGGTGTACTTATTATATAAAGAGTAAACTAATTAGGTATTTCATCAGAACCTTTGTAGCATCAGATTTGGAACTACAACCAATTCCCTAAACCTATGGTTACTTTTTAAAAAGGTAATTCACTCTATATCTCACAATAAAATAATGTAAGGAAATTAAAAATAAGTTTTCTTTTAAAAATAAGAAATTAAAACAGAAATGGAGGGGAGATGGACATACCTTGTGATCGATTGGCTTTGATCTTGATTTGGGTCGAGATCGATTTGGAGATAACTGATTTCGGTGGAGCTGTGGAGATATCTTGTGAACGACAGCCGTATGGAACTTGGATGCGGCTGTATAAGGTGTTGTTGGTTCGTTTTCTGTTAAGACCTGAATGAATATGGTTGTCCGAGTGTTAACAGATATATTGGTGCTCGATTGTTGTGCTGAATAAACAGCAGAATGTCAAAAATGACCATTTTACCCGGTCTTTATTTTTGCTTATATAAATAAACTATAATACTCTAATTTCGTTGCGATAACCCTTGTCGCAACCTACTACTTGCGACACAGTACTTATCGCAACCCATTGTTGCGATAACCCCTTCGTGTCGCAACCAACTGTTGCGACATGCATCTTATCGCAACCAACTGTTGCGATACAACCCACTGTCGCAACCAACTGTTGCGATACTACCAATCTTGTCGCAACCCAAGGTTGCGACACTCATACTTATCGCAACTACCATAACTATCGCAACTCACTGCTGCGATGTTCATAACTGTCTCAACTAACTGAAAAACGTATATTACCAAAACTGATACTTTTAAGCCATGATAAAGTTCTACAAACTAGCATATATGCTTAAGGTTACCAGTAAAACATATTTATCAGTTCAGATTCTTCATATCTTTCAAAACACTATAACCCAATAAAACTTATCTCTATAAACACATAAACAAGGTTGTGATTAGAAACATACCTTTGGTTTTTCACAACTTTCACCTTAGATTTCCAGCTAAATAATTCAGCCTTCTTCTTCTTTTCTTTCTTTTTGGTTCTCTCTTTCTTTCACCGTAAAAACACACACATTCACACACTATCACAAAATGAAAATGAAGATAAATATCTCATGTCCAATTGCTTTACATGAGGCAGTGGTGGTTGATTTAACTTTAATCAACTTAACCAAACAATCCCTCATACTTTCCTCACTTAACAAAATCCACCCTCCAACTTATAAATTAAAATTAAAGTTTACCCCTTAACTTATAACTCCACAAAACAATTAACGCAACTTAATCGGGGATAAACTCTAAAATTAACCTATCAAATAACCAATCACAACCTATCAAATAATTATACTCAAATTATTTAATAATCCAAACGTAATCCTTTATAAAAATCGAGATGTTACACATACGCCATGAAAAAATGTGGAATCGACCCTTCTGTTGTTTGCAAGTTAGTGTTCAAGAATGATGATGGGTCTATTGTGGAGTTATCCAATGATGAGGATATCTCTGGTTTTCTGCACTTTGCAGCCCAGTCAGAAAGACATCCATCACTTTTTGTGTATGTCGATTCATCGGTGTGCGACGAAGACGATGACGAAGGTGATGACGACGGTGATGACGAAGACCTCCAACTGGCGGAGCCTGATTCTCAATTTCAGGCGTCCTACGACCCAACAGTTTATTCGGATCATGCATATGGTCTTAACGACTGTTATCCTGATTTTGTTCCGGAGACGCAACAACAACAACAACAATAACGTTTTGCTTGAGTTGCTGATGACGAAACCCATGTTTCACAATGGGTAGATCTGATATAGACAAATCAGATACCGATAGTGATGAGGACGAAGAAGGAGGAAAAAATACCCCAACAAATAAATCATTTAGTCAGTTAAATGACTTTTTTGATATGTCTCCTATTCTTCCAACCCCGGATACCCATACACAAACCTACGAACCTGCACCTTATAATCGCAATTCAAGGATACAAGTAGGTGAAATATTTAATTCGAAGGATGAGTTGGCCACACAGGTTGGAATTAAGTTCATAGAAGAGGGTTTCGAAAGTTACACACCGAGATCCGACAAAACCAGATACGAAGTTGTATGTGCGAGAGAAAATTGTAATTGAAGGATGTACGCGACGTCCGTGGGCCATAAAGGAGGGATGTTTTTTATTAGAAAGTTGCACGACGGACACACTTGTTCGAGGACGCAACTGAATCCCAACCACAAACAAGCCAACAAAAGGACTTTGGGTGCCTTACTGAAAGGAAAATTTCTTGATGCTAGCAGGGCATTTCGTCCAAAGGACATCGTCAACGATATAAACCAGCAGTACAGGATCACAATTGGTTACCACCAAGGTTGGCGTACGTGATGCAGGGAACTGCTAATGGTCAGAGACACGTTCAAGGAGTCGTATGAACGACTCCCTGCGTTTTTATATAATTTGCAGCTGCAGAATCCAGGTACAGTCACCAAGATAAGGACCGATTCAAATGGACGTTTTGAGTTGTGCTTCGTTGCCCTTGGACCCGCGGTACGTATATTAACACGTCATATGTTTACACATTATAAACTATAACATTTACAAAGGGAAACCACCTACGTTTTTGCAAATCCACGCATTTTTGGCAAATCTGCGTCGTGTCCTGTTAATAGACGTTGCCCATTTAAAGGGGCCTTACGTGGGTATGATGTTCCTGGCGGTTGCCATGGACGGGAATAACGCCATCGTTCTCGTAGCTTTCGGAGTAGGCAAGTCCGAGACCGGGGAGGAGTGGACTTGGTTTCTGTCCATGTCGAGACAAGCTATCGGAGACCCGGAAAGGTTGGTGTTTATGTCCGACATGGCTGCTTACATAAGCGCCGCAATCTCTGCCACGTACCCAAACGCCCCTCACGCCTTATGTTGTCGACATTTGGAGATGAACGCCAAAAGCAAGGACAAACGTATTACAACTCACAACACCGTCTACTGGAAGGCATGTAGAGCGTATACTGATCGGGAGTTTGACCGGTACATGAATGTTCTACGAGTTAGTGCCAAGGATGCAACCAAAGTATGGACGATGTTGGACCGGAGAGGTGGTCCACGGCCCATTTTCCTGCACAATGTTATGACATTTTGACCTCCAATAGTGCAGAGTCGGTGAATGCACTCTCCCGTTTTGCGCATAGATTACCGATTGTACAACTTATTGAGTACTTTTGGGCCTTTCAACAAGAGTGGTACCAACTTCGACGCCGAAAAGGAGGTGAGATGCGTAATAGACTCACACCAAAGGCGGAGGAGATAATTCTCCTCAGAGCGGGACAGGCGTCGGTATGGAGGGTAAGCGAAATTAGGTATGGGAAGTACCAGGTTCGGGATAACCTACTTGACGCGATTGTCGATATGACCGACCATGTTTGTTCATGTTTTCAATGGCAAAAATCTGGGTTACTGTGCGGCCATGCAATCGTTGCTGCAAGACATATGGGTCGTAGAGATTGCGGCGACTTGGATGTAAATTTCTTCACGTCCGAAACATATCGGGCAACATACCTGGAGGCAATAAATCCAACTGGACCCCTTCTATCATGGGTGTCTCCACCCGACCTCCTTCCGCCATGCTATCCACCGTTAAACACTAAGAACGGAGTCGGGAGACCAAGAAAGAACGATCGACGTCCATCACGTGGTGAAGGTCCGATACAGCGAAAATGTACTCGGTGCCAATGCGTGGGACATACTCGTGGAGAGTGTCCAACTCCCGCCCCTTCAAGCGTGCCAAGGAGTAGACGTTCAGTCAGCCAACTAAGTAACACACAAGGCCCGTCGGAGCTTGAACCACATGGAAGTATAACATATGATAGCGTTGATCTGAACATTGATTTCCCTTGATTGGGACGATAAATCTTGTATGCTTAGTGCTCTTGTTTTATATATAACATGATTTTATCTAATTTATCGTCCCGTGTAATTTATCAAACATAAGTGATCTACGTTGTAATTTAGCAAACATAAGGGAACGAAGTTGTAATTTAACAAACAAAAGAGACCCAAGTTGAAAAAGGGACCAAAATTGAAAATTTTGGCCCAAATCACGGCCCCCATCGAGGGAGGGACCAAAAGTGTAAAATTTGTGCCCATCGCGGGACCACTGCGGGACAAAATCGCGGGCCACGTGGGCCTGGTCTGCGATCGCGGACCCCATCGCGGGATGGTGGGGTATTTCTGCAAAACTGGTTGTCATGTTGGGTATTTCTGCAAGTCAAAGTCAAACTTTGAGTATTTTAATTAAATTCCCAAAAAGAAATCCATGTTTTCGAAACTTTTTTTTAGGAGTCATCGGGTTTTTTTTCCCAAAATTTTCCTCCAACAGGAAAGGAAAAAAAATTAAAAGCAAATTTTTATTATAAAAGATATAATTTTTTAGTGTATATTAGTAAAAATGACGTGTTTATGTTATTTTTTAATTAAGAACACGAAAAAAAATATTTTCTTTTCTTTCATTTCCTTTCCTTTATTTTCTTTCTCGTTCAAGAACATAAATGAAAAAAAATTAGTCTTCTTTCATTTCTTTTCCCTTCCTTTTCCATTCGTTTTTTCTCTCCAGACTAGAGAACACAACGTAAGTGTCGTTTACCAACAATAGGCGGTAAACGTGAATAAGGGATTTGACTGGAGTAAGGAATTGTTTATCTTTGTTCTATTACCTTTTATCCAACCAAAAACTCTTACCCTATTAAGAGGTAAGTTGTTTTTTTTTCACCTTTTCAATAAAGCATCTCTTACCGAGCCTCTTTCCAACATACGTTCGATTAGCAACATAACACATTCTTTTCGTAGTCGGTGTATCTTCTCCATGATCTTTTCCTATTTTATCGTAACCTTTTCCTATT
Source organism: Saussurea involucrata (assembly GCA_033807775.1). Lineage (NCBI taxonomy): Eukaryota > Viridiplantae > Streptophyta > Magnoliopsida > Asterales > Asteraceae > Saussurea > Saussurea involucrata. The sequence continues at coordinate 156,507,055 of CM066314.1, read as the reverse complement.
TTCTATCGTCGAGTAAAACGCACAAAATAGTAAGTTACTTTTTATTTTTTTATTATAACATTGTAATTTTACTTTTTCTTATTACTGCAATATACTTTCAATTTATTTCTTATTAAGACATTTGTACTTTAAAGAGTTTATCTATACTATATTATCTATACTATATAATAAAACATTTATGAAAAACTCTTAAAAATAATCCATAAAGCCTTATGTACTACTGTTTAATGTCGATTGCTTAAAATCTCGTAAAAACAACTAAAGAAGCTTTATGTACCACTTTTAATGCTAACTTAATTAGTCATTATCTCTAACTCCCTACAAATTCTCAAATGGTAAACCCCTAAAAAAAGCATCATTCTTTAATTCTCATTAGTTACTTAATTAATTCTTATTTTTTAATCCTTTCAAATTCTCAAATCATGAACCCCTCAAAAAACGTCATTATTTGTACAAATTTATAACAAAAATATTATAATTTTCTCAAAACTACACAAAACCGTTTTATAAAATCAACAATGATAAAAAGTAAAACCAAACATTAAAATCAAGATATATCAACAATGAAACATGAAATTGAAGATTTTTCATTGAGAATAGTGGGATTCTTAGGTCTAGTAAAGTATTTGAGAAAACTCTTAGAAACAAATTTTTATGCATCGTGTACTGTTTATTGATGCATATTACTTAAAATTCATATTACAAGTAAATGATGCATAAGTACAACTTCTTAAAGCTGCATATTTGAATTCATAATTAACTAACGGATAAACATAATCAAATACATGATAAACATATCATTTTGAATATAAATAACCTAAAATATAAATAGGATAATCATTGAATTCTATACTTAGTTATTATTTTCATTAAAAAAAAGTTATGTTATTAAACCTAAAATCAGTTACATCAATTAAAAATAAAGATAAAAAATTAAATCAAATATGTTTATAATAAAACATTATTGCCATCTTAAAATCATACAAAGTTATATAATAAAATTGACAAAGATAAAATATAAAACAAAATATTAATATTCAGTTGCATTACACGAGCAAGGCTGGCTCATAGCCTCATATAGTGGGCAAGATGGGCCGAGCTGCGGAGGCCCGGGACAGCATAGCCCAAAAGGGCATCATAGGCCCATGTATAAAATGCCTTTAGTAGACTCAGTTCAAAAAAAAAATTCAAGGTTTCTCCCCAAACGTGGCTCACAAGTCACAAACCCCAAACCCTCGCCTCTGATCTCTCAACACACGAACACGAATAATCGAAATCGAATAGAAGCACACAATCGGTAAATCGGCTATCCCTAGGCTGTTCGAATATGAATATGTTATGTTGTTGGAATTTACTATTTTTATTAAGTTCAATCGAATGTTGTTTTAGGTTGATGATCATCTTCCTCAATGAACATGTGGTAAGTGTCTTTGATGTTGATGATAATTGCTAGGCTCAGACCTTCAATTCTTTTTAGATTTTCTTCAAATATTTATATTATTTGATTTGTAAGCTCTTAAATCATGCTAATCTTTTGCATTGAGATGAGTGAGAAACAATGTTATCACTATCATCATTGATTTAAGCATAGTTCATTGTCAATGGAACCACAACAATGGTATCTTAATCAGGAGCTTTATCATGCTAAATTGGAAAACAAGTGACTGCCTTTCTTCAGATTTTAAAAAATTTAGGGCCCAATCTTTGACATTGAATATGTATATTCATGTCAAAGAGAGCCCACCAAGAACACCACACTCCAAGTCAAGCAATTAAATGATTCATTTAATGCTCAATTGTTTGAGTTTATTAAGTGGTGTAGACTTTGCCTTGGCTCCTATGTGAGACTAGTTTTCTCACATCTCAACTAAGTCCAACAATTAAAAAATATGTTTTTTTACAAATTATATCATTATAATCATCTCATCAAAACTTTCAAAATAGGCTCAAATATTATCGAATAAAACTTTTTCATTTTTTTGACCAGTTGACCTTTAATTTTATACATCCGATATGCAGTTTTAAAACACATAAAACCATAAAATCGCCATCATATAATGGAGAATAACTAGACATGAAACAATTATTTTGAATTATCGGCTTTAGATTCCATATACTTCGCGCTACATCATGCATGGCTACGTATCTAGTATGATCATAAAAAGATGTTGTGCATGGAAATTGAATGTTGGTTATATGTGTACCCGGAATCTAGTAGACACAATGAGAAACTTAAAATGATGCATGATAGTCGGTATATATGTTGTAACAGGATACCAATGAGATCAGACTACTACAAGACACTCAAGACATCTGCTCGAGAACACCAGTGCGCTTGACTAGTTCATAGTTAACTAGTTATGAATATGACCCATGGGTGCTCCAAAGACAACGTTCCCGGTGTATTTTGTGCAACCTCGTGTTTTGATGACCGACAAATCCGACTCTTATTATTAATGATTTTGTTATGAGTTAAAGATTTAACGAGCCAATATTATTGACGGAAGTCGTTTTGAAAAACCCTTTTAAAAATAATACTTTGAGCAAAATGCATGAAATAATAACTTATTTTCATAATATTAATCATAGTATCATACTTTCACTTTTTTCTATTATACAATGTACTTTCAAATTATTTTTAATTAAAAAATTAATCTTGAAAAATTATTCATCATAGCACTAAAATAAAATACGTCAACCGAACACTAAAAAAATCGATTAGCCACTAAAAATAACAATAATAATAACTTAATATCATTAATATACTAAATTATTAGTCGACATATTTATATGTTATTTTCTTAATATTTCATTTATAGAAGTTATCTTAAAAATCTTCATTTTTAATATTATACTGATATTTTATTTATGATAGTTATCTTAAAAGATTATTTTTCGTTACACTGAAGAGAAAAATCGGTTTTTGGGTTGGGAAAGAAGTGAAAAAATTCAAAAAAATCTAATAAATTTTACTGTTTAGAATTATTAAGTTCTTGTATAATTTTTTAGAACAAATAAATCACTAAATCTTTTCAATCCTGTTAAATAGATTTTAAAACATTTCAAATATAAAGAAAGGTTCAAACGAGAACGCTAACTATTTATGAGAAACGCGAGGACGGCCGTCCATGTACAAAATCACATGTGATTCACATACAAAATCATATGTAATTAAAATTTTGGACCCGCGCGGTTTGTGCCGCGACTTGTAAGTGGCGTGGAAAAGGGCGCGAATCACATGTGATTTTGTATAGAGAATTACATGTGATTTTGTACATGGACGGCGCGTTTCTCATAAATAGTTAGCGTCCTCGTTTGAACCCACCTCTTCAAATATATATCAAATAAATCTTTATCAACTTAAATTTGTAACATGCAACCTATACAGATAAAGTATAAATTAAAAAACCTAATTAAATTATAGAGTAAATTACATTTTTAGTCCTTGTGGTTTGTTGAACATTTCTAATTTTGTCCTTATACTTTTGAAATTGCGATTTTCATCCCTATAGTTTATAACTTATCGTTAGACCTGACAAAAATTGATACGACATGTTAACTCGACACGAAATAAACGGGTTTAGATAATCCATTGGGAAATTAATTAAAATGCCACAAGTTTAACTTTGCTTTACCAAAATACCCTAAATCTCTTTCAGTTTGCAAAAATGCCACAAATTTCCGCGGTGGGCCCCGCGATCGCGGGCCCACACCCACGTGTCACAAAGTTTCGGCCTGGCCCGTGGTGGTTCCCCGCGATGGGACCGCGATAGGCCAAAATTGTCACCGCGGGCAGGGACCAAACTTGTCACCGCGGCCATAGTTGGGGGGCTCTGTGGGACATTTTGCCCAAACCTGGGTGACACGTGGGCTGGGCCCGCGATTGCGGGGCCCACCGCGGAAATTTAGGGCATTTTGGTAAACCGGTAGAGATTTAGGGTATTTTGGTAAGAAGGGGTCAAACTTAGGGTATTTTAATTATTTTCCCTATTCCATTTCAATCCGTTTAAGTAAATGGGTTTACACGACACGACAAATAAATTAAACGGGTAAGATCATGGTCAAAAATTTCAACTCGAAAATAACCAGAATAAAATTTAAACTATAAAATTTAGATTTCTAATACTTTCATTTGAATTTTGGATTTGTAACTTTTTTGAGAATTTTCGATTTTTAATTTTTTGTTTTATAAATGTTAAACGGGTTAGGCGAGTTGTGTCGGGTTAGGATTGAGATTTTATGACCCATTTATTAACGTTGTGTTCTCAAAACTCATTTTACGAAGGAAAGGAAAGGGAGGGAAAGGGGAGGAAAGTAAAAAAAAACTCGTGTTCTCGAAACTTTTTTAGGAGAGAAAGGAAAGGAAACGGAAGGAAAATAATGATAAGTTTCCTTCCAAAACTTTCCTCCCAAATGTGGGATGAAAGGGAAGGAAAGGAAAGGAAAGCAATTAAAAAAATTACTAAAATTACAAAACTACCCAATCTTTAATTATAAAAGATATATTTTTAAGGGTATTTTAGTAAAAATGACGGCTTTCCTTTCCTTTCTCTCTTATTCAAGAACACGAAGAATATTTTCTTTCCTTTTCCTTCGCTTTCGAGAACACAAATAAAAAAATTATTTTCCCTTCCTTTCTTTTCTCTCCCTTTCTTTTCCATTCATTTCTTTTCTTTTCTTTTCCCTCCTGATTAGAGAACACAGCGTAAACGGGTCGGGTTAGGGTAAGACAATCTCAACCCGTTTAATTTTGAACCCGACTCGACATGACACGTTTGTCACGTTTACTTATCATTTCTTTCATCCTTATGATTTAATACTTATTGTTATTTTCATCGCTGTGGTTAACAATTCATTTCTATCTTAGTCCTTCATACTTAAAAAACAATGTTTTGGTCTCAAGGACGAAAATATAAATTAATTGCAAACCTTAGGGATGAAAACCGAAATTTTAAAACCACAAGGATGAAATTATGAATTGTTAGCAAACCATGGGGACGAAAAATGTAACTTACTCTAAATTCTAATTATAAAAACTGAACGATCGCCGCTCGTCTCACAAACAATCGGCCCATCAACACTCCCTCCTCCCTCGATCACGACACACCGCCGTACATCACCAGTCGGCACCGCCACTGCCACCTCTCTCAACCCAGTTCAGGCAACCGCCTCCGTTGCCTTCTCCGCCCTTACCCCGTCAGACCACCATCGTCTGTATCAACAGGTTCGGTTTGAGGACTATCTGTTTCTTGTGTCTATTTTGTTTTTATTTGATTACTTTGTGTGATTATATTACCATGTTTGCATCCCAACGAAATTCGCTGATTGTATTACTATGTTTGCCTTATTTCTTAATCGATCAGACATTCCTAACTTCAGGATGTTTATTTAATTTTAATATTCAGAGGATATTATCTCTAATTATCATCTAAATCAGTAAAAGTGAAAATATAACCTCTAAGGGGGCTATTTGGCAGTTGCTGAATGGTTTGGTGCAGAATGATTAAGTGGTCAGAATGATTAAGAGGCTTTTATGATATAGTGCAAAATTAAATATGGTTGTTTGGTAATTGTTTAGAATGAAATTAGGGTGCTGAATGGTTAAGGGAGACCCAAAATGCTAAATCATTCTCAGGGTTTAAGAACCGTTAAGAGACAGTTTTTTTTTGCAAAACAAGATTCACCTCTAAACGATTCAGAGGTTGCCTCTTAATGGAACTATTAAGAAGTAAACAAACAGCCCCTTAATCAAAAAGTGAAAATATAATCGTTTCCCTGTTTCTGGTTGAATCCGTCTTCTTCTCTTTTTCCATACTTGTTGCTGTGATAAAGATGACGGCTGGACATCCACCGAGTTGCAGGTATCTGCCACTCACAGAAAAGAAGTCTATTGTTGCTTGGCATATGACCTAGACCCATCGAGTTTGCTGTGATATTGTTTTGATCAAAAGCTTAATTGTGTTTCCTGTATTATAACTATTTCTGTTCTCATGCTCTGGGTCATACTCCCATCGGGTATAACTTACTGTTTATGCCTTAATTTTATGTATGCATTTTGTGCTTGAAGTTAATTTTATAATCCTCTTTACTATATGTAAAAGGAGGTTCATAGTTCTAATTTGAAGATGAGAAACCACACTTGGTTTTCTCTGGGTTTTAGGATTTACACCAACAATGAATCGGGTTTTAGGATCTAATGAAAATTACAAAATTGAATCTAGACAAAATCTTAAATAGACGCTCAAGGCTCTCAAAAACTTAATTATATGGCATATGAAAACACACACACACACACACACACATATATATATAGGGTACAAATCAAATGCAAACCTTGCATTTGTTGCACCCCTTACAAACCACAGTTTGCATATGTGCAGACTGGTTCTGCATATATGCTTTGTCCCAAATGAATGTATGTCCATTATATGTATATTCTTGCACCTATTCATCTGCATATGTGCAGAACCAGTCTGCACATATGCAGACTGTGGTTTGTAAAGGGTGCAACAAATGTATTTTACGGAGCCTCTCTCTATATATATACCGATATACGTATAAATAAGTCATGGAGCAAAAGCAAACTACGCACAATTGGAAAGTAATGATAAGCGTAATCCTATTAAAACTCTACTATGTGTGAATCCAGTACATGAAAGTAGAGTTCCATCCCTATGTAATCTGTTTCATTTTGCCTATGCTAAATTGTTACTATTTATACTATTTATTGGTTTTTCCTTCAAATCCATGCGCTCCCATATGTGGCTGTTAAGCAAAATTGGACAACTGCTTGTTTTTTAAGAAATCAAAAGATTTGCACATATATGGCTAACTTAAGAGAATAAATTATGACGCAATTGATGCAAAAGGGAGATTATTTTAGTTGTTGTGAGACTTTGTACATGTTTTCTATTGTATCTGAATCAATAGTATCACATTTTCAGGGATAAAATAGACAATAGTACATATTCAAACGTTTTTCAGCTCACAAAAACAAACAAAAAATCTTTGTTATTCATATTTCAGACTTCAGCACCACCACTTAAAAATCAAAAATGAAATAAGACTTCAACACCACTTAAAAAACAAACGCCACCTTAAAGAAAGTGCCCATGGGTTTGGAGGTTCTTAGGTGATTTATATGTAAGAATAGGAATTCTTATGTATTATTTGTCTATGATTTGCATTATATTTTGTTTGTTTGTTTTAATATATTAGGGGCATTTTTCCATTTTCAGCCCTAAGCATCTGAAACCTCAGGACCGGCCCTGACAATGGCGGACAACTATTCCACCTCAACTTCTGCCGCCACCGACATTGCCGCCGCTGAAGTTAAACTAGACTCTCTCTCAATCAACGAGTCCAAAAAAGTTGACAAAGTCAACATTCAAGCTGTAAGAGAAACACACTCCCTCATTCGTATTTTGTTTGTAAATTTAAAATTACTTTATTGAGCTAGTCTTTAAATTGATTTTAGGTTACCGCCCGAGGGACGCTGTATGATTCCGCCATGAGATTTGAGGATTTGAATATTTCTCCGGAGTTATTGCAAGGATTATATGTTGAGATGAAGTTTGAGAGGCCGAGTAAGATCCAATCAATAAGCTTGCCAATGATACTAACTCCACCTTATAAGAATTTGATTGCTCAAGCACACAATGGTTCTGGCAAGACGACTTGTTTCGTGCTCGGTATGTTGAGTCGCGTTGATCCGACGCTAGCTGCTCCTCAGGCGCTTTGTATATGCCCAACCAGAGAATTGGCAATTCAGGTCATTCAACTTCAAATTTTTATACCAAGTTTATGAAGGTTATTTGTTTATAAGAAGTAACATAGAGTTCAAGGTTTTAAAAGGCGTAATAGGGCCTCGAGGTGTTTTCCCTCAACAAGGCGAGGCATAAGCCCCTGGTGGAAATATATATACACCAAAATATGTATATATACTCCACAAGAGTTGGGTTCCGGTTAGAAGTTGAGTTAACATGAGAAGTGGTTATCAACCGTTGGATGCACATTAGGATGAGATGCACCGGATCAATCCCCGCATCAAGCGGGATTCATGGGTGGGTTTTTTATCGAAAGTGATTAAGGGTTCAAATCCACATCTCACACTTCTTACATTAACTCAAGTTCTCACACGATCCTTCGCCTACTACACAAATATATATATATATATATATATATATATATATATATATATATGTAGGGTTGGGTTCACGTGAGACCAACCTGTTTTCGTGAGACCACAAAATTAACACTAAACCTTCACAGTGATTCATTGTGAAGGTATGAAAAACAGTGAACCTTCACAGCAAAAACAATGTGAAGGTTTACCATCACAGTACCTTCAAAGTCTTTTGCTGTGAAGGTTTAGTGTTAATTTTTTGGTCTCACGGTCTCACGGAAATAGTCTGGTCTCACATGATCTCAAGTCTATATATGTATATATATATATAGAGAGAGAGAGAGAGAGGCATGGGATCATGTGAGAAGTGTCATTTTTGGTGAGAAGTGTGAGAAGTGCTTTTAAACCTTTGATCAATTTTAATCAAATACCCTTCCATGAATTGCGGCTTAAAAGGGAGTTGATCCGTTGCATCTCATCCTAATGTTCGTCCATTTTGCATCCAATGGTTGATAACCACCACTTCTGATGCTTCTCACCAAGTTTGTCACTTCTCACCAAAACCCAACCATATATATATAATACTAAATTACTAAGAGGTATTTGGTTGAGTGATTCTTGACAGAGAAAAGAGTGACATGGTGAGATAAGCTAAGAGGGTGTGGAAAATTGGTTGTTTGGAGGAAGATGAAGTTCAAACCACACTTTTTAATTTAGAGGATAGAGTATTAGCTTTTTGGGCCATTGGACTTTGGCTTTTAGTTTTTTATAATAAAGAAAAGACACGCTATAAAGAGAAGTCTTGCTACTGCCATAAAGCTTATAAAAAACCCAAAAAAAACCCATTACCAAGCGTAAGTCTAGTCCAGGGTTCATGAGTCGTAAGCCTCAAACGATTTTTAAAACCATGATGGAGCTGCAACTTAGAATAGGGGATGGATTCAGGTTTCACTTTATGATTGGATTATAGGACTCTAAAAGATAAATGGTATTATTAGAATGCTATAGGTTGAGACCGTAAATACAAGATAGAAAAAGATTAAAAGTTTACATGTTGTCATACACTAAGAGTAAACATCGTTCATTTAATCAGCAAGGAGGATGTAACAACTTTCAGGTGGTATCCACATGTTCTTTGTCATCTCATACTATCTTAAATTCTTAATGATCATGCAGAATAGGGAAGTGCTATTGAAGATGGGAAAGTTTACCGGCATAACATCGGAATTAGGCCTTCCTCCAATATCCGGCAAACGACCGACCAAAGTCACAGAACAAGTAATTATCGGCACGCCTGGTACAATTAAAAAATGGATTTCCCGCAGTAAGCTGGTTACATCTAATTTGAAGATTCTTGTGTTTGATGAGGCAGATCATATGCTGTCACAGGTGAATATTGTGGATTTTTTTCTTTTTCACTTTATATATACATATACTTATAGGGATGGGATCGAGAGAGAACCATGAAAAAAAAAGAACCGAAGAACTCATACAAGCCAAAGATTAAGCTAATCCAATGGCTATGATTTAAAAGGTGGTTATAACCCCCTTTTTTTAAAATAAAATTGTTTACCCTCTATTTTTTAAAACTAAAATTGGCAAAATATAGCAAAAATTGAAATGAAACAAATTACACCAAAAAATCCATTATTTTATCATCTTTAATTGACATCCATTTTGATATATTTTTTTCACCCGTTTTTTCGTGGTTCTCCGGTTCTTTTTATTTTCAAGCTTCTTCCTTGATCCTTACCCTATACAGATATATGTGTATATATATATAGGGTTGGGTTCAAGTAAGAAGTTAAGGTTAACGTGAGAAGCATGAGAAGTAGTTATCAACGGTTGGAAGAGAAATGGACGCACACTAAGATGAGAGGCACCGAGATGCACCAAATCAATTCCCATCTTACGCTTCTCACGTTAACCTCGACTTCTAACACGATCCTTCGCATATATATATATATATATATATATATATATATATATATATATATAGTACAATACAGATTATTTAACTGCCTCCTCAAGAAAATGATCATACATAATGACTAATCGTGTGTTGCAAAAAATGGATAACATACACTTTCCTGGTTATTCATTTTAGGTTTTGTTATAGTTGGTGATTGATCATCTTGTTTATTTTGGTTTAGGCCGGTTTTAAAGACGCATCCATGATGATAATGAGGAAAATATTCGAATCTAGTCCCCAATGCCAGGTTTGTTGTCGTTAATAGTGATTACGTTGATTGAAGTTATTTCACTTTTGGTTGTGTGGTTTCTTATCTTTTCTGCTCGAAAGTGTAATGTGAAGCGTGTTGTTGACTATGTTGTTATTTCATGTGCAATAGCGGTTATCGGTCATAAGCAAAATAGCAGTGGAAATTGCGGTTTCGATAACAGCGGCACAATTTAGCGCTATTCACCGATATTTGTGTAAAATAGCAGCCGGCAATACCGATATTCTCAGTTGAGCCACTTTTGAATCTAATGCTTACATTTTTGTCCTTTTTTGGGCTTTTAATTTGACTTGGGCTTCTATTTTGATTTTGGCCCTTATTTTATTTTAATTGATTCATATAATATGTTAAATTATGTAATATGTATGCATACATAGGGTTGGGTTCTAGTGAGAAGTTGAGGTTAACATGAGAAACGTGAGAAGTGGTTATCAACTGTTGGATGAGAAATGGATGCACATTAGTATGAGATGCACCAGATCAATTCCCTTCTAAGGCGCAATTCATGGGAGGGCATGAGATTAAAAATGATCAGTGGTTCAGATCCACTTCTCACGTTAACCTCAACTTCTCACACGATCCTTCGTCTACATACATATATATTATAACCACTATTTTTGGACCGCTATACCACCGCGATAACCGCTATTTCAAATATCAGTCCTAACCGCTATTGTGCTATTGTGCATTTTATATGTAGAATGCATTCCATCTCTGACCTATTACAAAAAAAAAATCCAGGTGCTACTATTTTCTGCTACCTTCGATGAAAAAGCCGTGAAGGATTTTGTATCGAAGATACAAAAAGATTATTCCGTACAAGGATACATTGAATTGTTCGTAAAGAAGGAAGAACTTTCTTTGGATTCTGTCAAGCAGTATAAAGTGGTAGTACCCGATGAGTTTTCAAAGATTATGGTTATTAAGGACAAAATTATGGAGTTGGGACAGAAGGTTGGGCAAACGATAATATTTGTTCGCACCAGAAAAAGTGCGGGTATGTTGCATGAGGCACTTAGTAAATACGGGTACGAGGTAACGACAATTCAAGGTGCTCTTAATCAAGAAGATAGAGATAAGATAGTGAAGGAGTTCAAAGATGGGATGACTCAAGTCTTAATATCGACCGATGTTCTTGCTCGGGGGTTTGATCAATCACAGGTTTGTTTACCTCTTAATAGTTCCATTAAAAAGCAACTTCTGAATCACTAAGAGGTGAATCTTGTTTGGCAAAAAAAAGTCTGCCTCTTAATGGTTCTAAAACCCTATCTTGGGTATCCCTTAGAGATGGCCAAATGAGCCTGGCTCGAGTGGGACTAGGACCGACTTGTGACTGGGCCCGTTATGGCCCGACAGTCCTTGACCGGTTACGATTTTCATCCATAAACAAGGCCCGGCCCAGGACTGACCCAATCTTTTAATTAAAATTTATCATTAAGTGTATTTTTAAGTTTATTTTTAAACAAGAACATATTTGTTAGTGTATTTGATTGATCCAGTTATAATAAAACATATCTTTTTAAAACGTAAGTACATTTTTAATGTAGTCGATTGACTCAATTATAATAAAACGTATTTTTTAGTGTATTTTTCTTTACTAAATTTTTTAGTGTATTTGATTGACCAAATTCTTCAAAACATATTTTTTACAAGTTAAAAATCAATTTTAAAAAATAAAATAAAAAATTAAGTGGGACCGGACTGGTCTCATAACCGGGGCCTTATAAAGCTTAACTGGTTCTTCGTATTTGAGTCGGGACCGGGACCGTTTACGAGATTACAATTTGTGACCGGGACCCATTTTTGGTCATCTCTAGTCTCCCTTAACTATTAAGTGCCCTAATTTCATTCTGAACTGGTTATATTTGTATATATGAATAGTACAAGGGCTAGTCTGTAATTACTGTAACTTAGGCTGTATAAATAGATCTCTTCTCTTTCATAATTAGGTTAATCAGTCTTTTGTAATCGCTCTCAATATATGAAAAGCTGCTGCACAGTTCAGTCCTATCTCTCTCTCGATTGCTTATAGATTGATTCCTACTTGAATCCTAACATGAACAATTACCAAACATTCATATATCATTTTGGAAAACAGGGTTTGTTAACCAATTTCGAAACTTGCAATTAACCACTTCCGGAACCTGTTTATTTTCTGTTTGTCTACTTGTTCAGATGACTCACAATTCCAGTCACTCAAATCCCATCTCAGTTGTTCTCAATGGGAACAACTACGTTCTGTGGCATCATCACATGTCCATTCTTCTTAAGTTTCATGGACTTTATACCTATGTCACTGGTACGTCTACCATTCCTATTCAAGAGGAAAAGGAAAGTGCGGTCGACTTTGCAAAACGTATGAATGATTGGGATATCGCGAATGCTCGCATCCTCGGATTCATAAACGCTTCTACAACTACTGAGATCAATCAACAATTCCTCGGTTATACCACTCCAAAGGACTGTGGGATTTTCTTGCAAACAGGTACACTTCTACAGGCTTATCCCATCAATATCAGTTGTGGACTACTTTCCAGAACAAAAGACAACTGCCTGATCAGTCTATCAACTCCTACATCTCTAAGATGCAAGCTCTTAGAGATCATCTGAACTTGGGTGCACCTCAAATCTTTGATGAAACAGCTCGGAAGTTTACTGCTTACTTTAGCCAATTGCATTTGGTTACTATTCTAATGGGCCTCACTGATCGCTTTGAGAACGTTCGAGTCTCGCTTCTACATAGGCATCCACTACCTACTCTTGAAGAAGCTATTATTGAACTGCTGAGTGAAGAAACTCGTCTTCAACAACGTTTTCCACTACCATCAGATACTGTGCTCTACACTTCCAGCTCAGGAAAGGCAAAAGGTAAATGGAGTACTGACCAGTCTAAATCTGCGGGCAAGGGGAACAACAACGAATGCACATTTTGTCATTCTACTTCTCATCTTCTTCTCAACTGCCCAGTTCGAAAATGTCGCTGGTGTGGGATCACACAGCCACGTCACTATGGGTCTGATTGCCCAAAACATCCAAGGAACTCGGGTAACCAACGACAACAGTCCCGAACTCAATCAGTTGCTGGCTCAATCACCCAGGATTCCCCATCGCCAGCAGTTCCAACACAGCATAGCAACAACTCAACGCCTGACCTTATGGAACTCATGCGTCGAAATCAAGAGCTCATGGAGCAACTCATGACACGTTCTATGGGTATGAATTCTCAATGCAATACCTCCGCATCAGGTAATCCTTGGCTATTTGACTCTGGATGTTGTAACCACATGACACCTAAGACTGACGGGTTTGTCTCTAAACAAACTTCCAGCATGTTTTCATCAGTCCGTCCCTGCTGATGATACTCGTTTACCTGTATCCTTCAGTCCTTTAGTGGGACTGTATCTACCCCCAACATTCAATTATCTGATGTGCTGCATATACCTAACTTATCTCTGAGCCTGATTTCAGTCACTCAGCTTATGGAAGCCGGTCTAATCGTTTTATTTCACCCTTTTGGTTGTGTTGTGCAGGATCCAAAGACCAAGCAGATCCTTGGAGTAGGCCGTAAAGTTGGTCGGATGATTGAAGTGGTCTACCTCCGTCTTCCCTTACCTTCATCAAATTTTGCTGCTTCCGTTTCCAGTACTCCTTCATTTGAACTATGGCATGCGCGCTTAGGCCATTTATCATTAGCTAGAATAAAAGTGTTAGCTAGTTCAAGATTGTTAGGCAACACTTCCTCTGAAAATGTTTCTTGTTTATCTTGTCAACTTGGCAAACATCATGCTTTACCTTTCCAAATTAATGAATTTAAATCTGCTTCTCCATTTGATCTTATTCATTCTGATGTATGGTCCAGCACCACACCCATCTATGGGAGGTGCTCGATATTTTGTCATTTTTATTGATGATCACACACGTTTTGCATGGATTTATCTCATGAAAAACCGCTCAGAGCTACCTCAAATTTATATTACCTTCGCCTGTATGATTCTAACCCAGTTTTCCAAGCCTATAAAGGTTCTTCGAGCAGATAATGCTATGGAATACAAAGAATCGTCTCTCCTCTCTTTTCTTCAATCTCAGGGCACTCTTTCTCAGTACTCCTGTCCCGGCACCTCTCCACAAAATGGTCGTGCATAACGCAAACACCGTCACATCCTTGACACTGTCCGTACTCTGTTAATCTCAGCCAAGTATCCAGAACGCTTTTGGGGTGAAGCAGCCTTCACGGCTGTCTACACCATCAACCGACACCCGACTCCCATTCTCAATCAAAAGTCTCCGTATGAAGTACTCTATGGAGTCTCCCCTGCATATGAACTCCTCAAAGTGTGGGGTTGTGCTTGCTTTGTTCAGCTGCAATCTCATGAACACATCAAACTCGAACCTCGTTCTCGATTATGCTGCTTCCTTGGCTATGGAATTGAACATAAAGGTTATCGTTGTTGGGATCCAGTATATAAGAGACTTTTTATATCCCGTCATGTCACATTCTGGGAACATCTTCCCTTCTCTACGGTGTCTAAATTTCAGGACACACCCACCCCATCTACTTCTTTCTTCACTGACACGTCTATCTCATTGGACTCACTCCAATTAGATCCCATACTCTCCTCACCATCTGTTCCACCTCCTTCCGTCTCTTCTCAACCTGAGCCTTTCCCTGTCCCATCTGAGCCTTCACCTGTCCCATCTGAGCCTTCACCGGTCTCATCTGTGCCATCTGATCATGATCAATCATCTGCACCAACTCCAAGGACTACTTCTGAGCCATCTGCTGAGTCTATGGATCCTAGCTCCTCTCAATCACAAGATGAAGTACGACGCTCCGATCGGGTAAGACAAGTTCCTTCTCACCTTCGTGACTATCATTGTTATGCCACTTTACTGTCCAACCATGAACCCACTTCCTACAAGGAAGCCGCTTCTAACCCTGTTTGGCAGCAAGCTATGACTGAGGAACTTCAGGCTCTTGACAAAGCCAATACATGGGAGTTTGTACCTCTCCTACCGGGCAAGTCACCCATTGGTTGCAAATGGGTCTTCAAAATTAAAACGAAGTCTGATGGCTCTATTGATCGTTACAAAGCACGTCTTGTGGCAAAAGGCTTCAATCAAGAATATGGCATTGACTATGAGGAAACGTTTGCTCCTGTGGCTCGGGTCACCTCGGTTCGTAGTCTTCTAGCCATAGCTGCCACCAAGAGATGGCCATTCTATCAGATGGATGTCAAGAATGCTTTTCTCAATGGCGATCTCGAAGAGGAAGTCTACATGAGACTTCCTCCAGGTGTGACTTCTCGTCAGGGTCATGTATGTCGACTTCGAAAAGCCCTCTATGGCCTCAAACAAGCTCCTCGTGCTTGGTTTGAAAAGTTTAGCAATATTGTCATCTCATTGGGGTTTTCTCCGAGTAACTATGATTCTGGCTTGTTTACTCGGACCACTGCTGCAGGTACTATCTTACTCCTATTATATGTTGATGATATGATCATTACCGGCTGTGACTCTACATGTATCATCCATCTCAAACAGTCTCTCAGCTCATGCTTTGAGATGAAAGATCTTGGTAAGCTACACTACTTTCTTGGCCTTGAAGTTCTGTCAGACTCTTCCGACATCTATCTCTGTCAAGCCAAGTACATTTCAGATATGTTGTCCAAAGCTGGGATCACGGACAACAAAGTTGCATCTACACCCATTGAGCAAAATCTGCACCTTGCTCCCAATGCCAGAACCCCGCTGCAGGACCCTACACGGTACCGTCAACTAGTTGGCTCTCTGGTCTACCTTACTGTTACTCGGCCAGATCTTGCCTATGCAGTTTATATAGTCAGCCAGTTCATGGCTGCTCCATGCTCAGATCACTATGTCGCGGTTCTTCGTATACTTCGGTACCTTAAAGGGACAATGTTTCATGGACTTCATTTCTTGTCCACATCGTCCTTAACTCTTCGTGCATTCTCCGATGCTGAATGGGATGGAGACATAACTGACCGGCGCTCTACCACCAGATATTGTTTCTTCCTTGGAGACTCTCTTATTTCCTGGCGCAGCAAGAAACAATCTCTGACAGCTCGATCTAGTACTGAAGGTGAGTATCGAGCTTTAGCTGACACTACGCAAGAACTTGTATGGCTACGCTGGTTACTATCTGATATGGGTGCTCATCAGATCTCTCCAACACCTTTGTGGTGTGATAACAATAGTGCTATTCAGATTGCTCACAATGATGTCTTCCATGAACGTACAAAGCACATCGAGATTGACTGTCATTTCACCCGTCAACATGTTCTTCGCAAGACCGTTCGACTTCTTCCAATTTCAACCATTGACCAGACAACAGATATCTTCACCAAAGCTCATCTTCCGGGCCGTTTTCGGGCTCTTGTTTCCAAACTCAACTTGGCTCATTCTTCCCCCACTTGAGTTTGAGGGGAGGTGTTAAGAGTTATATTTGTATATATGAATAGTATAAGGGCTAGTCTGTAATTACTGTAACTTAGGATGTATAAATAGATCTCTTCTCTTTCATAATTAGGTTAATCAGTCTTTTGTAATCGCTCTCAATATATGAAAAGCTGATGCACAGTTCAGTCCTATCTCTCTCTCGATTGCTCATAGATTGATTCCTACTTGAATCCTAATATGAACAATTACCAAACATTCATATATCATTTTGGACTATATCATAAGAGCCTCTTAATCATTTTGATTTTTGACCACTTAATCATCATGCACCAAACCATTCAGAACGGCTAAACAACCCCTTTCTCTTGTTAGCTTTGTTGGAGTCCCATGTCTGCTAGACTTTGATCGTTTCTTCTCTATATATGTTGGAACCTTCCTTCTCTCGTCAATGACTCTTTTAGAGAGTAATTTGATATCGTATAAGTTTTGTGCTTGGTGTGTATCTAATTATGTTTTCGGCTTCTTGACAGGTTAATTTGGTGGTTAATTTTGATCTCCCGCGAAGACACGATTCTCCATCAGAGCCTGACAATGAAGTATACTTGCACCGGATAGGTAGAGCAGGACGGTTTGGCCGCAAGGGTAATAATTATTTATTTATTTATGGTTTTTTCGCCTTCTTTAAATCATTAATTGTTATTAACCTTGTCATCTTTTCATGGACCATTTTATATGATCTTTTGAAATACTCCATGTGTCCCAAGAAAAATGCAACCTTTGACTTGGGATATAGTTTAACATGTTAAATGTCTAAAATGTCCCTATGAAGGACCAAAACCAATGTTATTTAATGATATTATGAAGGGGCAAAAACGATATTTTCAATTGAAAACGCAACCAAGAAAAGGAAGTGTTGCATTATTTTTTGGGGGACAAATGGAGTATAAACGTAACCTGTCCACATGGATAGAAAATAAGATATTATTGGGCCAACGTGTTGCTTTGGGCTTTGGGACATTAGGATATAAATGTACATCAAAAGAATGGATGATATCCTTACAAGCAGCAGCACTTTATAATGAATATTGCAGGAGCGGTATTCAACTTGCTGTGTCGTAATTGTGACACCCGTGAAGCCCCTGACGCCGTGATTATGGAAAAATCGAGAAGCACTTTAACCATGATGTTACTGAGGTGAACATTTGCTTTCCATCTTTTCTTGTTTGATGTTCTTTTTATATACATTTTGTTTGAATGTGATGTTTATAGATGTTGAAAGTCTAAAGTTGCTGTTGGGTATGTTTGGTTACTACCACCACCACCACCACCACCACCACCACCACCACTACTACTACTACTGGCTGTCTGGCTGCCACCTCTACCACCATTGGTTACCTACCTCCTCTGCAATCACCACCACCGTCCACCATCTCCATGTCTTGCACGACCATCGTTGGTCACTGGCCACCACCACCTCCACCACAATCACCAATTCACCACCTCCTCTTACACCACTACCCGTTACCACCATATAAAATCATTAGACAACATTTAGGGTGGGTTTGGTACACTGGACATGACAAAACATAACAGAGATCACTATCCCATGTTTGGTGGGACTTTCATGTGAAACAGACAGGAACATAGTGGAATGACATGTTCTACCCCCACCAGAGGGAACAAGGTGAATATACTTGTGTTATCAATATAACCTCAAAATAAAATATTATTTTTTCTAGAACATGAAATAGACCTACTTTTTTTATTCTATTCATAAGTTTTATTTATTGTATTTTATGCTCTTTAAACTCACTTTATCGTCCTCAAAATATTGTTCTTATATAGTTTCTATGTTTTGATTAACTTATGTAAATTATAAAGGGAAATTAATTAAAATACCCTAAGTCCAACTTCGTGTTACCAAAATACCCAAAATCTCTCCCAGTTTACAAAAGTACCCAAAAAATCCGCGATGGGCCCCGCGATCGCTGGCCCAGGCCCACGTGGCAAACTGTTTCGGCCAAAAGCCCCGCGAAGCCCCCCAACTTTGCCCGCGTTGGCAAGTTTCGTCCCTGCCCGCGATCGCAGCCCGCGATGGGCCCGCGATAGGCCAAAAAAATTTTACATTTTTGGTCCCTGTTTTTTGTGTCTTTGTTCAGTTAAAAAAAATACAAACTGTTAAAAGAAATTTTAGCAAAACCGAGCTGCGTGAGCACGAGAAGTTAAACATTATGCGAGAAGGCGAGATATCATATATGATTACACGACATGTGGCCCACATTACTAATAGTTCGGGATGTTAGTAGTACTCTTTTTATGAAAACCTTTTTTTCTCTGCAATTTTCCATTTGTTTGATGAAATACAATACAAAAAGATTAACATTTAACAATCAAATAATTAACAATTAACCATCAACTAGTATTTAAATTGTATCCCTAGAATAAAGAAAGCTAATTAAATACACATATATTTAAATGTGTCTAAAGTTCTTATATTTAATGGTTTTTAGGGAACTTTAGACACATTTAAATATATATATATATATGTAGTATATATAATTAACTTATAGTGGGTTTATGTTCTCCTATATGAGAGCTTCGAAACGATATATAATGCGTCGAAAACGGAGTATGTGTGAATGAGATATCGATGCTCAAAGTTGAGTAAAAACCATGAAATTAGCAAAAACCAATTTGGGTGTGGGAAGTTGTCCCACATAGGAAGGAGGAAGGAACATTATTTGGTTTATAAGGAAAGAAGTGTGAGGAGTTGACAAGCTCCTTACATGGTTTTACTCCAAAAACCTACCCGCGCGCAGGGGGGGGTGCTGATTGACGATTTCGCAAGCTAAAATCGTCGAACTTGTGTGCGAGCGCGACTTGCGGACACGAATGCAGCTCCAAAATCTCGTGCTCACGCAGCTCGGTTTTGCTAAAATGCGGGGCTTTTGGCCGAAACAGTTTGCCACGTGGGCATGGGCCCATCGCGGATTTTTTGGGTACTTTTGTAAACTGTGAGAGATTTTGGGTATTTTGGTAAGAGATGGTCAAACTTGGGGTATTTTAATTAATTTCCCAATTATAAATATTAATAGTAAAAAAATATAGAAAAGGTTAGAAAAAAAATTTGGAAAGTATATAAACCTTTTATTTTGATGTCACTTTAATCGTCTTAATGAAAACTTTCTAAAAAATATTTATTTCGCTATAATTTAGTAAATTGCATAAGTAATCAAAATATATAAACAACTTATTAGGGGTAAATTGGTCATGTTATCTGTTTTGTCCGGTTCTGTCTTACCAAATGCTGAACAACTATTTTGTCCTGTTTTGTCATGTCCCGTCCCGTCTGCATACCAAACGCACCCTAAAAGAACCGGAATGGATTCTATGTTAATTGATAACTTCTCAACAGATGAAAGAAAGACTGAAAGTTTGATCAATTTGTGTGTAGGTGCCTAACTGGGAAAGTGATGAACAGTTTGAGGATGCCTTGAAGAAAGCTGGTTTGATATAAATTTTGAGCTCATCATGGCATTGAAAAATACAAGTTGAAGGTTAGGCTACCACTTGAATGCTTCTTGGTATGGATATCCATCATTTCAAATTTGAACTTTGATATCTTTGTTTTTCAAGTGTTTCAAATTGTAGCTTGACATTTTTTGAATTGTCGTCTTCCTCAAGTATATTTAAAATTTCTGCTACAAGCCTACAACAACCTCATCATCCATATTTCCCACCCAGAACGAAGATTTTTTCGGAGACCGCTTCAAATGAGGAACCAAAAACCTATCATCTCCACTGTCATTCTTCGGTTCAAAAACATTATTTGGTTGAGTTTGATACGTACGGTTAATTTGCTATCGGAGTCTCTGACACATGAAAAAAAAACTATCAGCTTCATTACTTACAAGAACACCATATGGATACCCACCAGGCCATCACTAAAACCATGAAATAAACTACATTATTGATTGATTCATGAGACAAATGAGTTTTGTTCTTTTTTGGCCCTTCAAGTTTTAATATATATGTTTCCCCTAATTTAAAAAGATTGTTAAAAAGTAAAATGACCCTAATACCCCTTATTTAACGAAAAAAGTTAACGATTGTTAACTGGAAGGACGAAATCCTTGAGAGATGTCAAACGTGAGGCACCAATCTGTTAAAGACAAATTTGAGGGACAAAAACCGTTGAAATTAACAAATGTTAGGGATCAAAAGTGAACTTTACTCAATAAATTACATGCAAGTTATTATGTTCTTATTTATTTTTTTTCAGATTCAATTTTTTTTAATTAGGTTTAATATTTTACAAACAGATAAGTCGAGAAAAATCTTTTACATTTTTAATGTTGAAATCCTTGATTTTTTTTTGATAAATAAAACCATTTAACTTTCTTATTTTGAATAACCAAGTCCTTGTACAACTAGTGCTATACCCGTCCGGTGGCCGGGTATACAACATAACGTAAAATTCTAGTAAATGTAAAAACAAAGTTGGGTGATATCTCTCATGAAACTTTGAACTATTAACCTATGATGATAAGGAGGGTGTTTGGGAGTGCTTTTTTAGTCCAAAAGTGCTTTTGGCTAAAAGTGCTTATTGACTTATTGCTTTTGGAAAAGGAGTTTTTAAAAAAGTGTTTGGATTAGCTTTTGAGATAGGAAAGTGTAAAATGACCAATAAGTCAATAAGTCAGGAAAGTGTGACTTCTTGAAAATCACGTTTACAAGGCAAACCAAAAAGCTGTTTTAAAAGTGCTTTTGCATTTGCCAAACAAGCTTTTTAACTTATTGACTTTTTGAAAAGCCAATAAGTCAATAAGCAGATTTAAAACACACTCCCAAACACCCTGTAGGCATCTCCAGAAACCAAAAGACAAGGGATGAGCATCTCTTCTCTCCATTAGTGAGGGCAAACACGATTTGCTATTTTTTCTTCATGTCCCAAGAACATGAGGATGGACTTATTTCCATTGGCAACCTTTGGATCTTTATGAAGCAGATATCCCTTTGATTTCACAAATAATTTTTTGCTTTGACCTCATTGTTACAACTTTTTGAAGAAACTGTACTCCAACATTCTTAAATCTGTTTCAAAACAGCAACTTCACCCTTCAATAAACCACCAACAGAAGCAACATATGCAATGGAAATAGGGAAAAAACATGGGCATTTCTATTAAGCCTGTTTATACCTTCTCTCCTGCAGATATATTAGTTCTTCCTTCGGCTTCTCTAGTAGAAAGAGGTCCAATTGCGCCTCTGTAGTTCTTCCTTCGGCTTCTTGGGATACATATGTTAAATTTTAGCTTTATAATCATTCAATTATGATGCTCAATCTATCAGTTCTAATCACATATGAACTAAGAATAGATTCACTTGACATTCATTTTTGGAGGAAATATGCAATTCAATTCAAATCAAAAGAAAATTAAAAAGGAATAAGAACACGAACCTCAAAAGTTCTAGTAGCAGTTCAACTCCAATGATGGATTTGGATTCCAAAAAAACTCATTACTTGTAAACCTCAATAAAATGTTGGTTTTCCCAACACGCGAATCTCGTATCAACACGATCTTGAATAAATAATTGTACTCCTGGTCTACCCTACTCGTCATTCTTCTCTTCTAACCTGGCAAAGATATGGATAGATCTAGTTAGATCCCAAATAAACCGACTAAACTCGATTGATTTCGAACAAAAGCCACAAACTAATTCGGAAGAAAAACTCAATGTAATCAGCATTCAGTAATCAAGCCAAAACTGGGATCACATGAGAACACTTAAAGCTGGTAAATGGATCTTTACTCATAACATAATAATAAAACATATCGATCTTCTAATTCCCATAGATTGACCAAATGGTGGTAAATAAAAATATCAAGTCAATAAGAAGAAATGGAAGCTAGTCAAAACATTAATCATGAAATTTGATGCCATGTCTATCAAATACCTGATTCCTGGAGGTTTAAATGGATATTCTGGAGGAAACTTTATTTTTCCATAGTAAAATCCACCTAAAGTATTTGAACCAGTGAGATTAGAACGGAATCAGGTGAGGATAACCTTAAGACTAAAAATTAATTTCTTGGTGTCAAAATAGGAAGAACAAACCTGCAAAAGACGTTCATTGGCTCCCCTCCAATACATAATCTGAATTATAAGTACGAGTCATATCACATACATGTATAGAACAATGAGGTGAAAAGGGAAAAATCAAAGTATCACAGTAAGGTGCAACTGGCTCTTGCGACTGGCTCTTATCTGGTAAGAGGCAATGTTGTTCACCAAAACTAACTTTGCCTCTTAACGAAAAAACCTTAGCTCGATTGTGTTAAGATTCGGACCCATTGCTGCCTCTAGTTTCCCTTTGTCTGATCTAATGCTCCACAACCATTATGCTAAATACTGGCTTTCCTCGGGCTGCTCTTCATCCAACGCCATTAAACCCTAATAATCTAACATCAAATTAAATCCTAGAATTCTTATGCTCCCACTATTGGAACTAAAATTAATTGAAAACAAATGAATGTCAAAAACAATTAGAACCAAGCAATTGTTGTTGTACGAACCATGGCAAGGGACACAAAGCCAAACCACAATACACATACATGTATATATAATATATATATATATATATATATACACCTCTCCAAATTGGCAAACCACGTGAGGTTTTTATAAAAAAGGGGCTTGGCTTATTTTGGACAGCCCCCACTTAACACAAACAGCAGCTTAAGTGAAACCGCAACTGTTAAAAATGGCCGAAAACACAGCAGCAACTTGACTAATAAAAATAGCTATTAATTGCCCAAAACGCAGCAGAAAATCTACTTAAAATGCCCCAAAACGCAGCAGAATTTCTACGGTTTAAAGACAATTTAACGACCTACTATTGCTGCCATTGCTTTATTTACCGAATCGGTGCCATTCGAGCAACCGAACAACTTCAAATCAATCCCAAATAATCTCAGAAAACCCCCATATTGATTACTAATCACATAAGTCCGAGATGGGGATAGAAACTTACTTCAGAACGACGACGATTCGACCAAACATTGCTTGCTTTTGCCACCAAGTTCTCTCCTATTTTCTTGATCGATTTCTCCCAATTGGTTTTCTCTAGCGATCACCAAGAGTTGAAATTAGGGTTTAATAAAATAAAGAGGCCGATCAAATAAAACCGATCAACACTTAAAATTATGATTTCCAGCTATCAACTTAAAACAATGCTCGACTGAAATAATATATTTACTTGTTTCATAACGACCACATTGCAAGCCCCAATCTTTTGCAGCTTCATTGATGGCTATCTGGAGAAAAATAAAATGTTACCCCTGAAAATGTAGTAAGAATGTATGGTTTGAATCATCAAGTTACTTTTGCGAGTGATAAACAGATGTAAAATCAATAGGGGGTTGCATATCCAATTTCACAATTCCGCAGTGCACTCTATAGAATAATGTTTCTCCTCTAAAACGTAATTAAGAGATTTTCAAAAATTGTACCCGTGATAGTTTGGTGATCCCTTGAAACCGCCTTTTTCGCCTCAACCTGTTGAAATTGTCTCACATTTATCTCAACTGTTCTAGATCAAATGCTTTACCATTCTGCCATAACTGTTGTGTTTCTCTTCGGTGACTCTTTCAGCAACAACAGGATCAACAAAAACTACAAAACCTGTTGAAATCCAGACTTTAAATACCCGGTTCATGAGTGAAAAATGCAAATCAATTTTTGACTCTAGATTGTATGCAATTACCTTTACAAGAAACACTCAAATGAGCAAGCGTAATATGAAATAGGTATCATCGGGTTGATAACAACACAAGCGCATCTTTCGATGATGACGAATCTAACTCAATTGCTACAGAATCTTAAAAACTTTGGTTGTTTAAATATAGAGCTTGCAGACTGCAATATCCTATGAATTTTGTATATTAAACAATCTATAAACAAAAATAAAGAACCATGCGAAAAATATGATGAACAAAAACAACTTGAGATCAAACAAAGAAATTGTCCAAATGGAACCTTTTGAACAAACCACGAGCAGATAGAAAAAGGAAATCGTCTTACCGGGACCAAAATCTATAAATAGAGGTTTAAGATACAAAAAGCTAGGGTTTCAAATTGAAGGGGAATGGATGTGAAGGAGAGTCTTGGATAAAGGAATTACCGAGTTTGAAATTTAAATATGTTGATCTTCCTTTGCAACAATTTGAGCGGGAATTGCTAACCTGGCTCCAAAGCATCATCGTAAGTGTCAAACTTTAATTGCTCAAACAGGTTGTATGAAATTGTTTTGGAAGAAATAAGTATGAAAACCTTACTTTTTGGCGAAGTGACTTTGAATGGAGAACAATTAGAATCCAGATTGTTGAAGGTGATTTCAGCTTATGTAATGCAAGGCGATCTCTTATTTCTGATGTTAACCGTGGAAGAAACGTTGATGTTCGCCGCTGATTTCCGCCTCCCTGGAACGCTCTCAAAATCGAAGAAGAAACTTAGAGTTCAAGCCCTAATCGATCAATTAGGGCTCCGACAAGCCGCGAAAACAGTCATCGGAGACGAAGGACATAGAGGAATCCAAGGCGGAGAACGACGTCGTGTTTCAATCGGACTGATTATTCCTAATCCTATCATCCTATGTGAAAACCTAAATACTCGAATGGACGATGAAATTGGGGGAGAGTGGTTTATCGTAATGAAACTGCAGAAAGGGAGTTGGAACTGTGGAAGACGAAGAAGGCAACGTGGGTTGAGTTGGAGATGTTTTAGGTGATCTGAATGGCTTAATAAATGGCTTATTGATTTTAAACGGTCCAGATCAAAAGGTGAAATGAGTTTAAAGGGCCCGGATTGATCCAAAGGTGGTTGGACTCAACTGGGTCCATAGTATAGGTAATTTGTTTTAATAGATAAATCATCGGACCATCATCTTAACTAAAAAAGTTATTTATAACATACCATGAAGATTTGTGTTTTCAAATTATTTTTAATTAAAACATTAACTTTGAAAAATTATTCATTATAGTACTAAAAATAAAACACTAAAAACACTAGAATAAAATACGTCATTTGGACACTAAAAAATCGATTATTAAGCACTAAAAATACCAACAATAATAACTTAATATCATTAATATATTTAATTATTAGTCGATATATTTATATGTTATTTTATTAACATTTCATTTATAGAAGTTATCTTAAAGATCTTCATTTTTAATATTATACTGATATTTGTTAAAGGAAAAACGAAACAACATAACAATAGAATGGAGAAAATGAATCGTAATTCTCATTAATCATAAGCCTTTTATATAGGGATGAGTTACAAGTAGATAACTACAAGATATTTCAATTCTAATCTATCTTTATCCCTATCTCTATCGTCATATCATTTAGACGTTGGCACATTTATCTTACAACACTCCCCCTTGTGCCGAGTCAAAGGAGTGAAGGTGCACAATTGTTGTCTCGTTAAAACCTTACGCCAAAATAAAAACCTAGTGGGAAAAAATAAAAATATGACAAAGGAAAGAGTACAACGCACTAGCTTATTTCCAATACATAGACTTTTACTTTAGTCTAATTCTCTCTTAGATTCGTACATTAATCATGAGAGTTAAGAAAACATGATGGTATATAAACCGTTGCCTCACTAAAACCTTACACCAAGGAACAAAACCCAATGGGAAAAATAAAACCTTGGTTGAAGGAAAGAGCACAACATACCAATATTACATATATAGTAGACTCCCCCTTTTGTCTACTACTTCCCCTGATTTGTGCATTAATCAAAAGAAATTTAAAACATTTCCATTTTAATACTTTCTACATGTTTCCCAAATATGGTTTTACGTATTGATTTGGTAAACAAACATGTCACATTTTCCTCGCATCTTATTCAGTTCACTTGAATCTTGAGGATAATTGATTATATGAAAACTTAAGCAAAGTATGCTTTGTGTTATAACCCTTGATATATCTTACTTTCATTTCTTCGATACATGATGCATTATTTCCATATATGCAAGTTGTATAGTGATTAAACTCAAAATTACCAGTTCCTCTTATATGTGTAATGATA
This sequence comes from Saussurea involucrata, assembly GCA_033807775.1. Lineage (NCBI taxonomy): Eukaryota > Viridiplantae > Streptophyta > Magnoliopsida > Asterales > Asteraceae > Saussurea > Saussurea involucrata. The sequence goes on along the minus strand of CM066314.1, from coordinate 156,480,175 downwards.
GTCCTTAACCATATACACTCTTAAATAGTCTCATAGAGAGTAAGATTGTTGATAATATAAGAAGATAGTTATTAAGGGTTTGCTTAGTTTACTTCCAAGCAATCGGCATGTTCCATATGATAATTCCTTATCCAGTTTGGGAACACCCTTTATATGAGTCAAACATATACATAATAATATCAACAAACATATACTAAGGCATTGTTTGGTGTTTTTCTATAAGAGCCAGTACTTTTGCCGCTCACAATCTAAGTAGGTAATGAAGTTTCATTATCAATCCATTTTCCTCCGTAGGAAAATTATAATCCCACGTCAATGGTGCCAAAAGATTGATTTGAAATTATTCCAATGACGTTGCGTTGGCGCTGAGCTAAATCTAGCTGACAAGTTCAGTGAGAAGTACAATATACGGTCAAGTGTATTATGTTGAGTACAATAATGCGCCTATTGTACTTAGGTATGGAATTCCAGCTCCTAACACCTCTTCGTCCTCATCCTTTAGACGAAATGGATCTTTCCTTATATCCAACACTTTGACCGATCATGGGAGTGCTAATCGGATGCTCTTTGTCCATATTAGGTCGCCTGATCATTTTCTAGACATATGCGGATCGGTGGATTAATATTCCACAAACTGGGTGTCGTAGCTCAAGTATCTAGACAAAACCAAGTTTTCTCACTATCTTTCATCTCAAATTCAGATTTCAAGTAGCTTGTGATTTCTCTTATTTCATCAAGAGTGTCTATTATGTTCATAACATCGACATATAGAGCTACTATGAAAATCTGGGACTTGTTTTCTTATATAAATACGCAAGGGCACAGTTCATCGTTCTTATTTATCGTTTCCCAATCAAGTATTTACTCTGGCGGGTATACCACATCCGCATAGATTGCTTTAATCTATAAAGTGAGTGTTTCAATTTTATTGTAAACGCATTTCATGGTTTAGAGTTACTTGATATTGGTATAATGCCATCAAGAACTTTTATATATCTCTGAATTTAGATCCCCATAGAGATATGTAGTAACTACATCGTTGAGCTGCAATTTCCAGTCCTTCGGAAACTACTTGGCTAATTTAATTAGCAGAACGTTGTCCATCACGAGAGAGTTAGTCTTATTGTGGTCAATCCAGTGCGTTGTGAGAAACCTTGCGCCAAAGGAGAGCCTTATATATTATGACTTAATTATTCTCATTACGCTTCCCTGACAAATGATTTATCTATGTCCTACAGGCTTTACACTTGGTCGGTTAGCACTACCGAACCAAATACCTGTTCATTTGTCAAATAATTATCCTGGATTGCTTCTTTTCATTTAGGCCAATTTGCTCTTTGTTGACATTCTTCAACTGAGCATGGTTCGATGACATTGTGCTCTATTATCTCATAAGCAACGATATATATCATCATTTAGTATTTATGATATGTCCATCGACTCGTATTCATTTGAGATTTCTTTGATCTCTGGAATCAGTATAACTTCGGAGCGTCCTCCAGTAATGATTCATAGACATAGATTTAATCAGAGATAATCTCATGTATTGATGATATATTGTGCCTTACTCTTCTATTTCTTTAGATGAGTATCTATCGAACCAAGTAGTGTTGATCCAAACCCTCAGTGATTTGATAATGACCCTCTCTTAAATACTTAGTGAAAATTGTAAGTAAACAATATGTATCAGAGTTTCACTATCGCTGATAAGTACTAAGACCTTACAGTACCGCTGATAGGAACTCTCGCTCTTTAGATTAAACATTCAGCGAACACTATTCACCATAATGCTCTGAGCATGTTCAGTCCTTATGATGATCGCTGATAAGTTAGTTGTTTACTTATTGTGCCTTACTCTTCTATTTCTTTAGATGAGTATCTATCGAACCAAGTAGTGTTGATCCAAACCCTCAGTGATTTGATAATGACCCTCTCTTAAATACTTAGTGAAAATTGTAAGTAAACAATATGTATCAGAGTTTCACTATCGCTGATAAGTACTAAGACCTTACAGTACCGCTGATAGGAACTCTCGCTCTTTAGATTAAACATTCAGCGAACACTATTCACCATAATGCTCTGAGCCTATTCAGTCCTTATGATGATCGCTGATAAGTTAGTTGTTTACTTATGATCCCTGAAGACAAGTTTCACGTCAACATAGGTTCTACGTTGAAGTCGAAGATCAAGCTCAAGAACCAGCGACAAGTCTCCTAATGAACTGATGCGGATCAGCGAAGACTCAGATTTGTCCACTCAACGTGAAGTATCAAGTACAAGACTTCAGCTATCGCTGAACTTTATCATTCGCTGATAAACAATGGTAAAGCGCTGAATCAACGAAAGCTGATCGTGAAGTCCTCCGTACAAAGTACTTTTGTCTTAACCACCCTTGCACGACTCCGTACGATATGTCAGAAAAGAACCTCCTTATTGTCTGAAATCGTACAACCACTCTGATACTACACTGTTCAAACATGCGGCTACTAAGGTTGTCTACAAAGGTCAATGACATACAACCAATGAGCTGCTGCCACGTGTAAAGTGTAAACTGCCATGCATTAAATGCATGCAGTATATAAGAAGGACTCCAGCTTCATTTTTGAAGCACTCGAAAACTCTGGACGAGTCACTTGCTAACTCTGGTCAAGTCATCTTTCTTATCTTGAGATAGGTTATTATTAGTAATTTCCTTCTCTTTCTTAGTGCAAGAAACTTAGTGTTCCAACTTGTTTAGATTTAGGTTTATCCTTAATCTTGTTCCGCAACAAGCTGTAAATTGTTAATGATTTATCAATAAACAATTTAGAAAAGTAAAATTTGTGTGTTTGTATTCAAACCCCCCCCCCCCCCCTTCTACAAACTTGTATAGCCCTTCGGGACCAACAAGTGGTATCAGAGCGGATTTGTTTAATCTCATAAACAAGATCTAATATATACTAAGATTTCTCTTCCTTGCTATTTCTGAAAATGGCTACCAACACAAACACAAACTATATTGACAATGGTTCTCTTGCAAAACCCCCTAGATTCTCCAGAGATAATTTTAATCTATGGAAAAATAGGATGATTCTCTTCTTAGAAGGTGTAGACCCTACTATGCCTTATTATCTTGAAAATGGCCCATATATTCCTGTAAGAATTGATGCTGCAGTTCCAGCCGCTGAGAATAGACCTGCTATTCCAGAAAGGCTGATTCCTAAGGAAGTTCATATGTGGACTAATGAAGATAAGAAGAAAGTGGCTATCGACACTAAAGCCAGATCCATACTATCCATGGCTCTTCCTGACGAAGTCTACCATTCCGTCATGAACCTGAAAACCTCAAAAGCTATGTGGGACACAATCTGTGTTCAGTATGAAGGTACTTCTGAAGTCCAGGACTCTCGAAAGATCAACCTGGTAAGACAGTATGAAAGCTTCATTTGTGGTAAGAATGAAACTCTCTCTGAAGTACACCAACGTTTTAACTGTTTAATAATAGATCTGAAAACTGTTGGTAAGGAATATTCTAACTTTGAAGTGCTGACAAAGTTTTTAGAATGTTTACCTGAAAGCTGGGATAGTTATTCTATGTGTCTCAAGCTGTCAAAGGATCTAAAATCAATGACCCTTTCTACCTTATATGGCACGTTGCTGAATCATGAGCAATCGAGTCATCTTAAGAAGAATCTTGTAAAAGATTCCAAAAGCACCTATGTTGCTTTAATCTCAGAGGAACCTTCCACTCAGCGACCCTCGGTCACTATCACTGAGTTGGAAAGTAAATCTGAAAGGTCATCAGATTCTGACTCTTCAGATGATGATGAATCTTTGGCTCTCCTCACTAAAAAGTTCAGGAGATTCGCCAAAAAGAAAATGTTCAGAAAGAACAAACCTCTTTCCATTACTGACAAGCCAAGATCATCAGCTCCTATTGATAAGGCTACTGCTACTTGTTTTAACTGTGAAAAGATAGGACACTTCGCTAACGAGTGCAGGTCAAAGAAAGTTTCGAGAAACTCAGCGTTTCCCAAGAAATCCTTTATTCCCAAGAATAGAGATGACAAATACGCCAAATTGAAAGAAAGGTATGCGAAGCTGAAAAGCTTTAAGAAGAAAGGCAAAGGCCTGATGGCTGACTATGATTGGGCTGACTCTGATGAGGAAGAATCATCTGACTCTGAAGATGATGAAGCCAATCTCTGTCTTATGGCCAAACTTGAAGATGAGGAAGACAACTCTGACATTCCCTCTACTTCAACCTCTGCAACTCAGGTATCACCTTCCTTCTTTACCAATATTGCAAATATTGATGAAGCTGATAGTCTTCGAAAGATCGATCTCTTGACTAGAAGTTTATATGAAGCCATGAATGGCAAAACGTAGTTGAAAATCAAAACCTTGATCTCGCTGAACAGCTTAAAAACTGTCACCTTCAAATAGAAAATCTTTCTAAAATTGAAGAAGATTTTAAAGATCAAGTTCACTTAAATCAGCTAGTCAAAATCGAACGAGAAGAAGCTATCGCTGCATTAAAAGCTGAAAAAGCTACTGTTGATGGATGGTATAATTCCTTAACAAAGATCACTGAGATAATTAAGTCTCAGATTCCCCTGAGTGATAAACGTGGTCTTGGTTACAAAGCTGATACTCTAGAACCAACCACTGATCGTTCCATGCTCTTATTTGGAACTTTCGTATCCTCAGTCGCTGATACTTCATCCTCTCAGTGTTCCTCTTCTAGACCGCCTATCCCTGAGGAAATTTCTACCTCTTCAAAAGGTAAAGAGAAAATGGTTTATCCAAAACCTACCTCTGTCTTTAAAGATAAAGGTAAAGGAATTGCTTTTAACCAAAATCCTCAGAAGGGTATCTGTATACCTAAGCCGAATGCTTCTAAAGCTTCAGTGACCTATCCCTCTGGATCAAGGAATCAGATCTCTGGATCTACTCAGCGTGGATCTTTTCAGCGATCTACTCCTAGACGTCTTTGGTAAGAAATCCGAAGAACTAAATGTTCCTCCCATTTCAAAAGCCAATAGCTTACTTGGTGCTGGTACTTCTAATTCAAAATTAAAAGCTCAGCATTCAAATGGTCTTAGAACTACTTTTAGTTATAGGAAATGTTATCACTGTGGACTTCCTGATCATATTGCTAGTAAGTGCCCCACAACCACCAAAGCTGAAAAGATAGCTAAGGTGAAGATCATTGCCCCCAAGGCAAAGAATACCACTGAGGTTAAGAAATTAACCAAAGTGAAGACTGACAAAGCTGAATCTTCAAATGTTGCGAAGACTGCTGAACCTTCCATTCCAACTACTTCCACTGACAAACGTGTACACATGTGTAAAGCCCGTGTTCCGGTATGGTTTTACTTCAATTTTTAGTCATTTAATTGTTATGTTATTATTAATAAATGTTTTTATTATTTTTATTGTTAGTTATCCTTCTCGTATCGGTTTGGCTTTAACGGGGTTTGACGGAAAAGACCAAATGTGTATTATAGTTTAAATTTTAAGCATTTAGCAAAGGGTTGAAATGTGAGGGACCTAATGTGTCATTTCAGGATTTTTGGTTGCATGGGGGGGGGGGGGGTCGGCCCATAATGGAAACCGACCCATCCTCTTTTCGTTTCTCTCTTCACGTCGCAAACAAGGAAGCACCAAAAACCCTATTTTTTTCCTTTTTCTTTTGTTCCTTGCTTCTTCCCTCGCCGCGCCGTGAAACCCATCCAAGCCACACCTTCCTTTCCTGTTTTCTTGCTGCTGCCGGAGAGCACCCACACAGCCGGCGCTGTGTTCTTGCCGGAGAGAGAGAGAGAGAGAGAGTGCAGCGAGAGAGGGAGAGATCGAGAGAGAAGGAGGTGCCGGAGTTTGGTGCCGCTGCTGTGTCGTCGTCATAAAGGTAAGGCTCTTCCCTTCGTTTTCTTTCTTTCGTCGCCATCTAAACAACACAAGACCATCGCCGCCGTCGCAGCCATGGCTGCCGACGGCATGGAATGATTTTCAACGTGATTTTCCTATGTGGGACGAGCGTGTCCATTTTTGCGTAACTACCGACCTGGTAATAGTAGTTTTATTGTATATGATCTTTTTGAGATGAAAAATCTTGGTGTTGAAAATATTCTGTAAATGATTTTTGTAAACCATTCGGGAAATGCACTTTTAAGTGTTATGTGTCATTTTGAGAATTTTAAGGATGTGAGTCCTTTGGGAAAACCCTTTTGTTTAACCCGTGTTGAGTTTTGGGGTTAATGTTGATTTAGAGTATTGCTTACTTAAACATTGTTTAAACGCATTTTTTTACCGACCTATGGGTCTAGTAAACGTGGAGCATTTTGCTCGGTTTTGACTTTGAGATAGTCATGGGTCAATTGTCCGGTTTTAATGGCTCGGTGTGGAGTCTTGTTGATGGGTTGCTTTTGTTGCACTGTTTTGCATTTATTGCACGTTGAGTATTTACATGCCTGGGTGAGTGAGTCATCCCGGGATGGGCATGTTGTTGGTAGACTGTTTTGCATTGGATCCTTGAACACGTTAGTCAGTCGTTGGTAATGGTCGGTTGGGTATCTCGGGGTGGGACCCCGGTATTCATGTGTTATGACCTTGACTTTCCAGTAGGCACTAGGAGGTTATAGTATTGAACAGTTACCTGGGAGGTAGACGTCGAGGTGTATCCTCGATACGGTGTAACTTGGCTTCGTAGAGCGAGCATGGAGGATACGTCGACGGTGGAAGGTTGGGTATTCCACGCGTGTTGGTACTGTAGGCCGAATGGTATCGGTTAAGGGAATGATGCCCTTTGTAACTAAGAGAATAAATGCGCAAAACCTATATGAGGTAAGTGGTATATTTAGGTGTCGACTTTTGGGCTTGAGGCCAAACACCTTTAGTGTAAGCGGAGATTTGTAGCCGATTTTAAAATAATTATGGTGATGGTAGTAGTAACCCTAAAATGCTCACTTGTGATGAATGGTTATGGTGGAATGACCTTCGTGGGTGATTATAGATTTACTGGTTTGATGATTCGTGTGAAATAAATTTTGGGAGTCTATTAGAACTCGGGGAAGTTAATCGACAGTTAAGGGTAGGAATGATCGGATTCGAGTATCTTGTAGGGTATATTGGTGAGCAACTTTAGAATGGTTGGAGCTTGAAATTTGAATCGGGATGTATGGAATATCTAAGGTTGGGAGACAACCGAAGTCGTTTGGCTAGGAATGACTTCAGTTGTTGGAGTGTTCTTCCGATCATAATTTCAGTGTTCTTGAAGGAGTTTTGTTGGTAAGAAAAGTATTCGAGAAATTTTTAGACGGTGTGAGAAATTTAAATTCCACTTGGTGAAGGTCCAGTGGAAGCACCGAAAGGGTTCCGAGTGGACTTGGGAACCCGAGGTTGAGATGCGGAAGAACTATCCGGAACTATTCGTGGACGTAGACTCCGGGGACGAAGTCTAATTCAAGCGGGGGAGAGTTGTAAAGCCCGTGTTCCGGTATGGTTTTACTTCAATTCTTAGTCATTTAATTGTTATGTTATTATTAATAAATGTTTTTATTATTTTTATTGTTAGTTATCCTTCTCGTATCGGTTTGGCTTTAACGGGGTTTGACGGAAAAGACCAAATGTGTATTATAGTTTAAATTTTAAGCATTTAGCAAAGGGTTGAAATGTGAGGGACCTAATGTGTCATTTCAGGATTTTTGGTTGCATGGGGGGGGGGGGTCGGCCCATAATGGAAACCGACCCATCCTCTTTTCGTTTCTCTCTTCACGTCGCAAAAGCACCAAAAACCCTATTTTTTCCTTTTTCCTTTGTTCCTTGCTTCTTCCCTCGCCGCGCCGTGAAACCCATCCAAGCCACACCTTCCTTTCCTGTTTTCTTGCTGCTGCCGGAGAGCACCCACACAGTCGGCGCTGTGTTCTTGCCGGAGAAAGAGAGAGAGTGCAGCGAGAGAGGGAGAGATCGAGAGAGAAGGAGGTGCCGGAGTTTGGTGCCGCTGCTGTGTCGTCGTCATCAAGGTAAGGCTCTTCCCTTCGTTTTCTTTCTTTCGTCGCCATCTAAACAACACAAGACCATCGCCGCCGTCGCAGCCATGGCTGCCGACGGCATGGCGCCGTTGCCGGTGTGCCGCCGTAAACCACCTTGCGGTGGCTGTAAGGGAGGGATAGCGGCTGGTTGTTTTGCGTAGATGCGTGAGCGGCCGGGATAGGATATTAAATCATCCCGTTGCTTCGTCGGTGTGTTTTACCGAACCACCGCCACCACCGTCGGTGGCTGCCGCCGCCGCCGACCACCACTGCCGGAGGTGGCAGTGGGTGGTGCGTGGGTTGTCCAGCCCTAGTTGCAAACCTTAAGTCTCTAAACTCAATGTCGAAACCGTAACCCGAATCGCATTAACCTTAATCGAAAAATAAGTTATCATTTTATGTGAAAACCTTATTCTGCCCTGTTTTTTGTATCGGCCATAACTTTTCCATCGTAACTCGGTTTGAGACGAATCTGGTGCCCACGGTTCAAATTCTGTGTCGGGCACATTTTTCGTGTTTCAGCGAAAGCCTGGTTCGGCCTTTAGCTAAGTGCAAAATAACCATTTTTACAGCAGGTCCGAATCTGCCGGAATGACGTTTCAGTTTTAGAAAAATCATATAAAATCGTAGGAAAATCGTTAGAACGCGTATAATATGTCCCTGGAAAGCTAAGACCTAGACCTATCTGGTTGTAAAAAGTGATCTCTAGATTTGTGGGTCTAGAAGGGGCTAAACAGGTCTCGAACAGACCTGCAGTTTAGGCCGAAAAGACGAAATATCACCCGTTTAATCTTATGTTTATAATTAAGGGTCCCGGGCTTCGAATTGACACTATATAGCACTTATTTAGGTGTCGAGAAGTGATTTTGGAGTTGGCTAGCTCGTGTGATCTTTCGAGATTTCTACATCGCTTTTGAGGTGAGTTCACTCACTACGTAGAACTATGGTTATATTTACATTACTGTAGCTCGTGTGTGCTAGTGGTATTACTTGTTGTGTGGTACTAGATAGTGTTGTGTCTAGTATGGACCTTGGGTGTCGTGTAAACTCGGTGGGACCGAGGACTCGGTGGGACCGAGGATTGTGTACACGAGTGGCGTAGGAACTCGGTGGGACCGAGGATTGTGTAGGACCTTGGGTGTCGTGTAAACTCGGTGGGACCGAGGGATACGTGCACGGTTATCGTGTGTTATCGGGGAGACCGATGGATACCTGTTTAGGTGGTTTGGTGTGAGTATGTTTGTTTAGGATGCGTTCTTAAACTTGCATGCTTGGTTATGTTTATCTACCTGTTTAGGGGTAGTGTTGTATGATTATTGTTGTGCGTTGTGTTGAATTCACTAAGCTTCGTGCTTACCCTTTTCCCTATAAAGTGTTGTTTCAGATACGAGTGGCTCGAAGGCGTGACGGTACACATTGGCGCATGCAAGAGACTTCCCGTATTTATGATTTCAACTATATAATTGAATTAATTATTATTTTCCGTTGTTTAGACTTTTGGTGGTTGAATACTTAACGAGATTTCAGTTGAAACGGTTATTTTGGGAATTAATGATATGGTTTGATTAAATAAATTATTGCTTTAAAAAGTTCAAATTCATTGTAATTTTTGGGACGTTACAACTTGGTATCAGAGCACAGCTTGAGTGAATCAAACACATCTCGGTGTGTTTGATCTCAAGTTTACGGCTATAAAATTTTCTTTAATATTTTTGGAAAATAAAAGAAAGGAAAATGCGTTTGAGAAACGGTGATCCACGGCGCAGTGTGTACAGTCAGCCGGAGCCAAGGGAAAAGGTACAGTACTTAGTGTATTTATTGCTTTCTAGATCATAGGAGTATGCATGCTAGTTTGCTTGTGCTATTTACACTGTACTGCATGTTTGTTGCTTGCTAGTAGGAATTTATGCTAATCATGGTGAATTGTTAAGTGAATGCCCTATAGGTTGTATGCAGTAAGAATCACATAGCCTTAGAATATCTGATTTAGTTCTATTGTGCAGCTCTTATTTGAGTCCAACCGTTCTAGGATAGAATCTTGTATTCAAATGTCTATTTGTTTCACGCTGCATGTGACGGGGTATTCGCGAGGCAACTCGTTATGGCTAGTAGGGATTTCGTTGTAGCAAGGGTAGTGTTTCGAGGTGGAATTCCTAGGGAGCTAGGAAGAGTACGTACATATGCTGGTACGGGCATATGGGTGTAGTTATCGGCGAGAAACTACTTGGACACTTCGGATGGAACTCGGAACGAGTGATGATAGGTGTGGAAGGTAGTAGTAGAGCTCCTACTATCGAAAACACAGGATCAATGCTCGAGTCGGGGAAAGTCACGAGGAATCCAAGGAGTTGAGTGTGAGCGTTGTAGTGTGAGTTATTATGTACTAATAACTCGTTGTATTATCTACCCAGAATAGCCATCACAAGGAGGAACAACAATAGTGAACCTACTAGTACAGGTGTGTACTTGAATTGCTTTGATGTGATGATCGTTGGGGTAGTGGTGAAGGTTCTAAACTAGTAGTCGTTGGAATAGAAGGACGATTCTAGTATTAATCACTTGGAGTGACGATAAGGATGATGTTTGTTTTAAGTAGACCATTTCGGGTCAAGATGGATGATTGTGCTAGAATCATAGGCTTATAGAGCCGACTTTGAATTGAGGAAAAACCGTAAGGATTATTTGACGTAATTTCCCAACTTGCCTAAGAGGTTTAAATGTCCGGATGACGATTGTGGACCGGAGAGATTTGGAGGGGTATGAGTCGAGACGTTGAATGCCGACTGAGTCATGCACAAAGTTTATTTTGAAAATAAAATTGCATTAACTAATTCTTGTGTTTCCAATCCTTTTATGGATTGTGTTTTGGAATTTTGGGAAATGTTCAGCACACACACAAGATTTCGAATTTTGGTTTTGAAAGTAGATGAAACCGTTTTATCACGAGAGTTGCAAACGTTGTTAGAAATTGTTTCATTTTGTTATTTTCCAACGGTTCTTTCGGGTAAGATGATATCCGTGTTTTGTGGTGTTTAAAATGTTGGGCAAGTGACTACGACTTGTGACTTTAACATTGGAACACCTCCACATATGTTAGAGTTGAGACGGAAAGTTACGTTCCACGATGTCTGTATAAAACTATTTTGGTGATTTGTTTAATATGAGGTTGTTAAACAATGTTGTTTTATGGTTTTACCGTGGAAAGAGATTTTTGGAATTTTGGCGTCTCATTCATGATTTTGCTTTTAACAATTTGACTTTGGGGGCACAATGTATGAGGCTATTTTATTGACTTAGAGTCATTGAATTCGTTGAGGTTCTTGAAGTTTGTGTTACTAAGTATTTTATTGCAAATAGTTCAGTGTATGGATTGATTTATGCGTGACTAAAGTAATACATGGAAGAATATTTTGGTAACATTTCATAATGAGTTGTTTGGTGCGCTTTTAGTCAGTTAAATGTTTTATTATCATTTCCATGAAAATGCGCTTTATCGACTTAGGGGTATGCATACTTGGGTAACCTTTGTTCTTGACATTTTGATAAACGAGTCGTGCATGAAAATGTTTTAGTTCTTTCTTGTCGGAATGAAAGACCATTTGGTCGAAGGAGTGTTTTAGTGTTGTGAATATCATGCATACGTTTGCAATGTGTTATATTTTGAAAATATTAATGCGTAGATTGTTGACATTCGGTTAATTTAGAATCGCCGATTATTTTTGGGAAATTTAAAAACTTTTGTTTTGGAGGGAACGAGTATTTTGAGCATTTTTGGCAAATACATTTTAAACTTTAGTGTTTTGACGTTATATGTCCCAAGTACGAATTGTTGAGGAAATGCTTCGTGATGAAGATTTAAAAAAAATCCTTATGGAAGTGTTACCAGTTTGCATGCCTACCCCGATTTAAGGTCTTATGATGTTTAGGTCGATATTTTCAAATGATGGAAACGAATTAGTTTTGTCTTTAAACTTGAAACTTACTCAAGTTATTTTGGGTTTTGACTGAGGTGTAATTAGGAATCGTTTCCTTGTTTTGTATAATAAACCGACGCGCGCAAATTTTGAGTGGTAAACTTTGTTCCATACCATTTGGATGGTCAGAAAATAATTTTGAGTAAATTGCCGTTTGGGCTTCTTTTGAAGTACGTGTGAAATTGTTGCACACCGTTTAAATTGAGCAGTTACCTTGCGTGCATGTCATGAGTCAATCCATACCAGAACCGTGGTGGTTTGTTTTAAAGAAAATTATTTATTGCGCTTTGCGTTTTGTGAGTAAACTGAACTGCAATGGAATGATTTTCAACGTGATTTTCCTATGTGGGACGAGCGTGTCCATTTTTGCGTAACTACCGACCTGGTAATAGTAGTTTTATTGTGTATGATCTTTTTGAGATGAAAAATCTTGGTGTTGAAAATATTCTGTAAATGATTTTTGTAAACCATTCGGGAAATGCACTTTTAAGTGTTATGTGTCATTTTGAGAATTTTAAGGATGTGAGTCCTTTGGGAAAACCCTTTTGTTTAACCCGTGTTGAGTTTTGGGGTTAATGTTGATTTAGAGTATTGCTTACTTAAACATTGTTTAAACGCATTTTTTTTACCGACCTATGGGTCTAGTAAACGTGGAGCATTTTGCTCGGTTTTGACTTTGAGATAGTCATGGGTCAATTGTCCGGTTTTAATGGCTCGGTGTGGAGTCTTGTTGATGGGTTGCTTTTGTTGCACTGTTTTGCATTTATTGCACGTTGAGTATTTACATGCCTGGGTGAGTGAGTCATCCCGGGATGGGCATGTTGTTGGTAGACTGTTTTGCATTGGATCCTTGAACACGTTAGTCAGTCGTTGGTAATGGTCGGTTGGGTATCTCGGGGTGGGACCCCGGTATTCATGTGTTATGACCTTGACTTTCCAGTAGGCACTAGGAGGTTATAGTATTGAACAGTTACCTGGGAGGTAGACGTCGAGGTGTATCCTCGATACGGTGTAACTTGGCTTCGTAGAGCGAGCATGGAGGATACGTCGACGGTGGAAGGTTGGGTATTCCACGCGTGTTGGTACTGTAGGCCGAATGGTATCGGTTAAGGGAATGATGCCCTTTGTAACTAAGAGAATAAATGCGCAAAACCTATATGAGGTAAGTGGTATATTTAGGTGTCGACTTTTGGGCTTGAGGCCAAACACCTTTAGTGTAAGCGGAGATTTGTAGCCGATTTTAAAATAATTATGGTGATGGTAGTAGTAACCCTAAAATGCTCACTTGTGATGAATGGTTATGGTGGAATGACCTTCGTGGGTGATTATAGATTTACTGGTTTGATGATTCGTGTGAAATAAATTTTGGGAGTCTATTAGAACTCGGGGAAGTTAATCGACAGTTAAGGGTAGGAATGATCGGATTCGAGTATCTTGTAGGGTATATTGGTGAGCAACTTTAGAATGGTTGGAGCTTGAAATTTGAATCGGGATGTATGGAATATCTAAGGTTGGGAGACAACCGAAGTCGTTTGGCTAGGAATGACTTCAGTTGTTGGAGTGTTCTTCCGATCATAATTTCAGTGTTCTTGAAGGAGTTTTGTTGGTAAGAAAAGTATTCGAGAAATTTTTAGACGGTGTGAGAAATTTAAATTCCACTTGGTGAAGGTCCAGTGGAAGCACCGAAAGGGTTCCGAGTGGAATTGGGAACCCGAGGTTGAGATGCGGAAGAACTATCCGGAACTATTCGTGGACGTAGACTCCGGGGACGAAGTCTAATTCAAGCGGGGGAGAGTTGTAAAGCCCGTGTTCCGGTATGGTTTTACTTCAATTCTTAGTCATTTAATTGTTATGTTATTATTAATAAATGTTTTTATTATTTTTATTGTTAGTTATCCTTCTCGTATCGGTTTGGCTTTAACGGGGTTTGACGGAAAAGACCAAATGTGTATTATAGTTTAAATTTTAAGCATTTAGCAAAGGGTTGAAATGTGAGGGACCTAATGTGTCATTTCAGGATTTTTGGTTGCATGGGGGGGGGGGGGGTCGGCCCATAATGGAAACCGACCCATCCTCTTTTCGTTTCTCTCTTCACGTCGCAAACAAGGAAGCACCAAAAACCCTATTTTTTTCTTTTTCCTTTGTTCCTTGCTTCTTCCCTCGCCGCGCCGTGAAACCCATCCAAGCCACACCTTCCTTTCCTGTTTTCTTGCTGCTGCCGGAGAGCACCCACACAGTCGGCGCTGTGTTCTTGCCGGAGAGAGAGAGAGAGTGCAGCGAGAGAGGGAGAGATTGAGAGAGAAGGAGGTGCCGGAGTTTGGTGCCGCTGCTGTGTCGTCGTCATCAAGGTAAGGCTCTTCCCTTCGTTTTCTTTCTTTCGTCGCCATCTAAACAACACAAGAACATCGCCGTCGTCGCAGCCATGGCTGCCGACGGTATGGCGCCGTTGCCGGTGTGCCGCCGTGAACCACCTTGCGGTGGCTGTAAGGGAGGGATAGCGGCTGGTTGTTTTGCGTAGATGCGTGAGCGGCCGGGATAGGATATTAAATCATCCCGTTGCTTCGTCGATGTGTTTTACCGAACCACCGCCACCACCGTCGGTGGCTGCCGCCGCCGCCGACCACCACTGCCGGAGGTGGCAGTGGGTGGTGCGTGGGTTGTCCAGCCCTAGTTGCAAACCTTAAGTCTCTAAACTCAATGTCGAAACCGTAACCCGAATCGCATTAACCTTAATCGAAAAATAAGTTATCATTTTATGTGAAAACCGTATTCTGCCCTGTTTTTGTATCGGCCATAACGTTTCCATCGTAACTCGGTTTGAGACGAATCTGGTGCCCACGGTTCAAATTCTGTGTCGGGCACATTTTTCGTGTTTCGGCGAAAGCCTGGTTCGGCATTTAGCTAAGTGCAAAATAGCCATTTTTACAGCAGGTCCGAATCTGCCGGAATGACGTTTCGGTTTTAGAAAAATCATATAAAATCGTAGGAAAATCGTTAGAACGCGTATAATATGTCCCTGGAAAGCTAAGACCTAGACCTATCTGGTTGTAAAAAGTGATCTCTAGATCTGTGGGTCTAGAAGGGGATAAACAGGTCTCGAACAGACCTGCAGTTTAGGCCGAAAAGACGAAATATCACCCGTTTAATCTTATGTTTATAATTAAGGGTCCCGGGCTTCGAATTGACACTATATAGCACTTATTTAGGTGTCGAGAAGTGATTTTTGAGTTGGCTAGCTCGTGTGATCGTTCGAGATTTCTACATCGCTTTTGAGGTGAGTTCACTCACTACGTTGAACTATGGTTATATTTACATTACTGTAGCTCGTGTGTGCTAGTGGTATTACTTGTTGTGTGGTACTAGATAGTGTTGTGTCTAGTATGGACCTTGGGTGTCGTGTAAACTCGGTGGGACCGAGGATTGTGTACACGAGTGGCGTAGGAACTCGGTGGGACCGAGGATTGTGTAGGACCTTGGGTGTCGTGTAAACTCGGTGGGACCGAGGGATACGTGCACGGTTATCGTGTGTTATCGGGGAGACCGATGGATACCTGTTTAGGTGGTTTGGTGTGAGTATGTTTGTTTAGGATGCGTTCTTAAACTTGCATGCTTGGTTATGTTTATCTACCTGTTTAGGGGTAGTGTTGTATGATTATAGTTGTGTGTGGTGTTGAATTCACTAAGCTTCGTGCTTACCCTTTCCCCTATAAAGTGTTGTTTCAGGTACGAGTGGCTCGAAGGCGTGACGGTACACATTGGCGCATGCAAGAGACTTCCCGTATTTATGATTTCAACTATATAATTGAATTAATTATTATTTTCCGTTGTTTAGACTTTTGGTGGTTGAATACTTAACGAGATTTCAGTTGAAACGGTTATTTTGGGAATTAATGATATGGTTTGATTAAATAAATTATTGCTTTAAAAAGTTCAAATTCATTGTAATTTTTGGGACGTTACAACATGGTTAAGTGGGTACCCAAGAAAAACTAATCTTCCTTTGTAATGCAGGTTAAGAAGGGTATCTGGTATCTCGATAGCGGATGCTCTAGACACATGACTGGAAAGAAAAGCCTGCTCGCTGAATACAAGGAAGAGAAGGGTCCCTTTGTAATTTTCGGAGGAAATGGAAAAGGACATACCCGAGGGTTTGGTGTACTCTCAAATGGTACAACAACCTTCAGAAGAGTCGCATATGTTGAAGGGCTGAAGCATAATCTTCTAAGCATCAGTCAGCTTTGCGACATGGATAACAAGGTAATCTTTACCAAGGAATCCTGCTTTGTCGCTGACAAAAAGGAGAAGATAGCTCTCAGCGGTTATCGTTTGGAAAATGTTTATGTAATAAACATGGACTCAACAACCACTGAGAACTCCTGTTTCTTCTCAAAGGCCTCATCTGATGTCAACTGGCTATGGCATAAGAGGCTCTCTCATCTGAATTTCAAGACACTGAACACTCTTTCTTCAAAAGAGTTAGTCACTGGTCTACCTCAACACTCATACGCCAAAGAGTCTTTATGTTCAGCGTGTGAGAAAGGCAAGCAGACCAAAGCAAGCTTTAAGTCAAATCAAGTCTCCTCAGTGTCATCTCCTCTACAACTTCTCCATATGGATTTGTTTGGCCCTGTTAACAAACAATCCATCGCTGGAAAGAAATATATACTGGTCATAGTTGATGAATTCTCTCGCTTTACATGGGTTATGTTTCTCCGTTCTAAGAGTGACACCCCTGAAGAACTCATCACCTTTGTTCGGAAGATGGAAACCCTGAACAACTTGACCGTTCGCTCAATAAGGAGTGATCATGGGACTGAATTCAAAAACAGTTCTCTTGATTCCTTCTTTGAGAGTAAGGGTATTTCTCACAACTTTTCATCAGTGAGAACACCGCAACAAAATAGAGTCGTTGAAAGAAGAAATAGAACAATTTTTTAAGCTGCACGTTCAATGCTCAGCGATTCTCACCTGCCTACTCAGTTTTGGGCAGAAGCTGTCAACACTGCTTGTTTTACGCAAAACAGGTCGCTGATAGTCAAAAGATTCAATAAGACAGCCTATGAACTTTTTCATGGGAGAAAGCCTTCAATCAGCTTTCTTCACATCTTTGGATGTCAGTGTTTCATACTGAACAACAGATATGCCCTTGGAAAGTTTGATCCTAAGGCTGATGATGGAATCTTTCTTGGATATTCTTCAATCTCTAAACCCTTCAGAGTCTTCAATCGAAGAAGATAAAATGTAGAAGAAACTATCCACGTCACGTTCGACGAATCCCGTTCAGCGAACTCTAAACCGTCCGCTGATACTGAAGAACTGAATCAATGGATGTTTTCTCATCTTGGTGATTCAGAAGATATTCCCACTCCTCATACTCATACAGTTGAAGATGATAGTCCTACTATCATTCCAAACATGCAGAATAGTGAAGCTGAAACATCATGGGTCTCAGTTGTTCCTTTAAACACTATACCTGCTTCTGAACCAAATGTCTCAGACATTCCATCTACTTCTCAGCAATCAGTGAATGAAATGACATCTGCACCTACTCCTCTCTTAGCTGATATTCCAGAAGTTGCTGAAGCCTCATCTTCAGCTCCTCCAGTTCAGGTTGAGTCAGCGTCTCACGCTCCGGCTCAGCGATGGACTGTAAATCACCCAATTGATCAAATTCTTGGTGATCCAAACGCTGGTGTTCAGACTCGACGAAGTGCAGGTAATATTTGTTTATTTGTTAACTTTATTTCGCTGATTGAACCAAAGAAAATAGATGATGCCCTCAAAGATCCAAACTGGGTCAGCGCCATGCAAGAAGAGCTGACTGAATTCGAAAGAAACAAAGTTTGGAAACTTGTTCGAAGACCAACTGACAAGACAGTGATAGGCACTAAATGGGTCTATCGTAACAAGTTGGACGAACATGGAACTGTAACCCGCAACAAGGCTCGACTTGTTGCTCAGGGATACAGACAAGAGGAAGGCATAGATTACGACGAAACATTTGCTCCTGTAGCAAGACTAGAATCTATTCGTCTATTCTTAGCATACGCTGTACACAAAGACTTCAAAGTATATCAGATGGATGTTAAGTCAGCGTTTTTAAATGGAAAGCTGAATGAAGAAGTCTATGTGGAACAACCTCCAGGATTCTCAGATCCTAAGCGTCCAGGTTATGTTTATAAACTGGATAAGGCACTTTATGGCTTAAAACAAGCTCCACGTGCATGGTATGACACTCTCTCTACTTATCTCCATATTGAAAAATTTGAGCGAGGTAAAATCGATAAAACTCTATTTTTTCAGGAAAGTAAAAGCTCATATTATTCTTGTTCAGATATATGTTGATGACATTATATTTGGTTCTACTAACCTTGATCTTTGTACTCGTTTCGCTGATAGAATGAAAGATGAGTATAAAATGAGCATGATGGGTGAGCTAACATATTTCCTTGGTCTTCAGATAAAGCAAAATGAAAAAGGAACTTTCATTAATCAGGGAAAGTATGTTAAAGATATGCTGAAGAAATTCGATTTAACTCAGAGTTCAGCTATGAAAACCCCTATGGCACCACCGCTGACACTAGATAAGGATACTAATGGTATTCCTGATAATGTCACGCTGTACCGTGGGATGATCGACTCTCTTTTGTATCTTACAGCTAGCCGACCCGATATTATGTACGCAACCTGTTTGTGTGCACGATATCAAGCAGAACCTAAGGAATCTCATATGATCGCTGTAAAGCGAATTTTTCGATACCTTAAGGGTACTGCGAATCTAGGTCTTTGGTATCCCAAAGACTCAGGGTTCGATCTAATCGCCTATTCAGATAGTGATTTTGCAGGTTGCAAATTGGATAGGAAAAGCACCACATGAGGCTGTCACCTCCTGGGTGGAAAGCTGGTGAGTTGGACAAGTAAAAAGCAAAACTCAGTGTCCACCTCCACAGCTGAAGCTGAGTATGTAGCCGCTGGAAGCTGTTGTTCTCAGGTCTTGTGGATGAGAAATCAACTACTGGACTATGACCTACAGCTCTCAAATATTCCAATCTATTACGACAGCACAAGTGCCATCGCTATAGCCAAAAATCCAGTGCTACACTCAAAGACAAAACACATCGAAATCAGGTATCATTTTATCAGAGATCATGTGATGAATGGGGATATAGAACTTCACTTTATCCCAACTGATTATCAGTTAGCTGATCTGTTCACCAAACCTCTTGATGAGACAAGATTCAACTTTCTCATCAGTGAGCTTGGAATGCTGAACTATGAAGAGTAAAATCTTCAGCGGTTCACATTTGATCAGCGATAGGATAAAATCAACTTGTATAACCCATTCTATCATTTTCTCTCTGAATAAACTTGATTCGCTGATATCAAGGTATGTTTTTCTCTCGCTGACAATCGCATGCAAATGCAAGATTTCAAAACAAATTGCATCGCTGAATATCTCTTCCTTAATCAGCGATACTTTGAAATTTCTAAAAACCAACACTGATATTTCTATTCAGTGCTTCATGTTTTCAAAAGTGTCCCTGAGTTCTCAAAACCTCAGAGACATCCTAAAATATGAAAGGACATACGTGATGTCATCACAACGGATAAGCCCCGGCACGTTCTTTTTCTGACACACGTTTGCACGTTTCGTTTACCCTCCAATCAAATGCAAACACGTGTCCGTGTCATGATGAAAAACTTTCCCGCTCGAGTTTTTCTCTCTCTCTAATCTCACTATATAAACACTTTTTGGGTTTATATTTTTCCTTTACGCGAAAAAACTTCTCCTCCAAGCAAGAAAAAGATTTACTGTTGCATTTGTGCTCTCAAGTTTTTCAAGAACTATTCATCTTCTTCTTCAACGAACCAGGTTAATATTTCTGTTATTTACCTGTTTCTTAAAACTTGTTAATGATCTTCTCATTGTTTTTACAAGATCAAACAAAAGAACTTTTTCAAATGAAATCATTTCTTTCATGGTTTTATGAACACAACCTTTCATGGTTGTTCTTCAAGTTTAAACGCAAAATCTTAAACTTGTTCTTCATACGCTTTTCCAGAATCCTAATTCTCAAAGGAAACTGGAAAACAAGACTTTTTATTGGGTTTGCATTTCTTTTTCAAAACCAAGAAAAACCCTAATCTTCATTAAGACATTTTTGTCTGAATGAAATGGACAAAATTCGAACCATCTTATTGGAAAATCTTTCCACATTAAGATTATTCTTATTTGTTATATCTTTGGTTGAACTGATAATACAGAAATGACATCTACTGACATTCCTACTGCTGAGAACACTGCTGCTGCTGAGGAATTGGAAATCATCAAGGCTCCTCAGGTCAAGTTCACTCTTGAAGAACTTGATTGGACAAAAACAAACAACCTCTATGCGCTTTTCGAGTTTCCTCCTCGAAAGCAAGTCACACATCTGAATGATGCTGTGAATTTCCTTAAAACTGTTGCCTCTCTACAACCCTGACCATTACACCTCCTGGACATCAGCTACTACTATCTCAGTTTTGGTATTCTGCCAGACACACTCAGCTACCATCAGTCAAAGACCCCTCAAAGAAAATCGATTGCATCCTCTGTGATACTGATTTTGGCACCATAAAGATCACCCCTGCCATTATCCGCAAAGCCCTGAGCCTTCCCATCGCCACAAAAGAAAAACCTTTTGTTCCTCTCCCTGACCACAAGAAACATTCTGATAGGGAAGCCATCACTGCATTCTTTGATGCAATGGGTTATGTATGGGAAACTGGAAGGGACAAGAAGCCTGAGAAGAAGCTGACCCTCATCAAGAAGTCAAAAATGCCCAGCGAGATGAACTTCATCTTCGCACACTTGATAAGCTGCATGACTGCAAAGACCGGCTCCTCTGATCAAGCCGCTCAACCTCAGCAAGCAATGGGTTATGCATTGCTGAAAGGTCTTCATATAGACTGGGCTTCAATAATCTACGATGATCTTATACTCATAGTAGACTCTGCCGCTGACCGACCACCATGGGTTCCATACCCAAGATTTCTCTGCGTCATCTTCCAAACTGGCCTGAAGGACAACTACCCACAAGTAGGAGACCTGAAACTCTCTCAGGTTGGTCTTAAGGTACTCGACTTCAAGCCAGTAGAAAACGAGGTACGTCTCTCTACACTCTTAACTCTTCTCAATCCTCCTTCTTCGACTTCTGCAGCTCCTTCAGTGGAAAAACCCACCGCTGATATCTCAGCTGCAACCTCCACTCCTTCAAGAAAAAGGAAACACTCATCTACCCAACTTGGTTCCAAAAGAACTAAGAAAACCAAGGAGCAACCCCAGCAATCTCATGCTGAAGACTCCTCAGCTCATCTTGAAGAGCTGAAGGAAAGTTCAGTGGTACGCTCTGCCACAGCTGAACAAGCCACCCTTTCCATCCCAGCTTCAGCGTCTCTAAACGCTGAGGTTATAATCTTGGAATCTACCCAACCTCCTTCAGTCTCTCTACAGACTGAAGAAGTGATTCTCAGCGGATCCAACGCTGAACCCCGCACCCAACCAACTTTCTCAACCTTCGCTTCTCTCTCTACTCCATTGGACTCTAATCCAGTTTTCACCACGATCACTGGGGCACCCGTCATTCCTCCAGAAGCTAAAGCTGATACTCTTCAAGGAATGATGGATGCAGGACCTGCAGGCATTTCCATACGTACACGCACTCTAGCTGACGACATGGAACATTATTCAGGTCACAGAAGTTTTGATGACTTCGTCGACCCTCCTGCAGGTATACACCAAACCATATACACTGTAACTAAACCCCAAACTTCTGAGCTTTCCTTTGTTCATAAGTTCTTATCTGTTACAGGTCCTAATTTGGGAGACATCAACGCCTCTCTGAAGAACCTGGATACGAAGCTGACAGGTCTCACCACTACTCTCTCAGACAACTCTTCAGCTGTAACAAACGCTGGAGAGAATCTTAACAAGCTGACAACAGTGGTTGAACAGAAAGCCTCCAAAGCTGATTTGGAGAAGGTTGATCACACTCTTGGTGACTTTGCCAAAGTTCTTGCTGACATCTACATAGACTACACCTCTCTCAAAACATCAGTTCAATCCATGTCCAGCGAGTTCACAACGCTGAAGACATCGGTTGGAAATCTTCAGGGAGAGATGACTGCTGTAAAGACTGACGTAAGTTCAGTAAAGACTGACATGAGTTCTGTAAAGAATGACGTCAATTCAATGAAGACAATGATGCAGCAGATCCTGAATAACATGACCACCCCTGCACCTTCGCATTTTACTACGGCGGATCGTGCTGAACTTTTGAAGATCACTCCTGCTATTACTGGCCTAGAAGACAGAGTAGCAGCGATTGAAAATTATATGGGGATCCCTGGCCAAGAAGACAGGGAACCAAAACCAACTGCTGAGTCATCGCATTCCTCCCCCATTCATCATGAGGAAAGGGGGGAGAAGAACTCTGAAGACCTTCCCCATGATGAATCTATCGAGGGGGAGAAGACTGAAAACCTTACCCTTACTGAAGAGGGTGAGAAGACAACTGAAGAAGTTACTGCTGGACCTCAGGGAGATGAAAACCCTGAGGGAACCGAGAAGCTTACCTCTGTATCTGAGGGGGAGCAACTCGAAGAAGATGCTGAAGAATCTGAATCTGAAGCTGAAGATGAAGAAGCCATCGACTTATCTGATGATGAACCATCCTCTTCTCCAAAGAATGATGATGATGACGATGATGATGATGATGACTCCTTTATCGTCAAGCCTGCTCAGAGGACTACAACTCTTAAAGGGATCGTGATAAACGAACCTTCAGGGGAGCGGACCAAATCAAAGCCTTCAGCGTCTGAAGCTGACAAGGGCAAAGGAAAAGGTGTCGCTGAAGACAATGACAATCTGACGATCTTGCTTCCAAAGCCAATTTGTCAGGTACACTAAATCTTACTTCCTTATACTGCATCCCTCCTCTATCTATATACATTATCAGCTCTACTCTCCACAAAAATCCTATACACTTAAACCAATTTCTTTTCTCTGTTCTACCCAAGTTCTTATTCGTAAGATCGCTGTGTTTCAGCTAGTCCTCTCCCCTGTTTGAGGATATCGCTGAAGTTTCTACAGCTGCGACTTCACCAACAATAATCCCAGCTCCCAACGCTGAAGAAATAATCCCGGTCTTGGATTTGATCTATGAGACTGATGAACCTGAAGAATAGTTGCTCTCTCACAAAAACAGACCTTCCTTGGCTCCTCAAAAGCTGAGTGAAGAGGATCAGAAAAAGAGAGATGCAATGATAAAGAGATTAAAAGATCAGCGAATCATTCTGAAGCGTGATCAACTTCCTTCTATTCCTCCAAAGTTCAGACTTTCACAAAAGGAATACAAGGATCACCTCAGAGCTGAAAGGTTAATCGCTGAAAGAAGGGAAGCTGAAGAAAAAGACAGAGAACTCGCCATCCAGCTTACTCAACAATCAGTGAAAGACCCCAAGCTGAAAAGAACTCCAATCGAAGTTCAACGTCAGCTATGGGAAGACGCCAAGAAGATCGTTGAAGAAAAGAGAACTGTGTCTAAATCTACTTTAATCTGGTGCAAAGAAAAGGTACACTTCAGATATCGACCTGCCAGAATCAACAAGGTACTTATCACTGGAAGATCAACCCTCAAAGTTTCAATCGCTGAAATCGAGATATTCAGAGAGAACGGACAGTACGAAAAATTCTATGGTGAAGCCATCACGAAGTACGGTCTCTCTGAATGGTTGGAGATCAGATTAGCCATCCAGAAGTCTCAATTTAAGTACAAGGATCATGTCGAAAAGCTGATAAATAAATAGATCGACTTAGTCTCTTCTTGTGTGGATATTCCTCCTCCCCCTCCTCTCGCAAGTCAGAAAAGAAGGGCCTCTGCAAAGAAAAAGTCTAAACCTTCAGACTCAGGTCCTCTTATACGAAACGAAACAGGTATTGGTTTTTCTCGTGCTGAAGTTCTTGGTCCAGAACCTGACCTTTCTGCACTTGACACATCTATTCCTCCTGGTGAGACTTTCATCCCTGGGAAAGTCATAAGAAAACTCTATGGGATATTCTTTATTGACTATGGTGGACGAAAACGTTTTCAACGTATTTCTGAACTTCCCATCACTCCCATCGAACAGCTGAAAGATCTCATCTACTGGTGTGAATTCAAACGCGACATTCAGGCACGACATCTTAAACCCTTGATTTTTGAAGAAACGCTGAACAAAAGGATTCAAGGAGTAAATGTCCCTGACTAGATGATTCCCACATCAAAAACCCTTGATGAACTTCTCATTAAGGAAGAACCTCTATAAACTGATAGGATCGCCTCATACTTCTATTGTATCAGTTATTCTTTTGTACTTGTAATTTATTTCGCTTGTACTGGTAATCTTTCCACTTCCCTTTGTAATCTGATACGAAGTTTAAAGAAAGATTTCAGCGAAAGTACTTTACTCCATCAGTACAGAAAAGATCCCAGAAAACAGTAAAAGGGACAAATATTTTATGAGTTCTTTTTATCCTTATGTTTTCATTAAATAGCAATTTTATCTGTTGCTATGTCATAATCAAATAGGGGGAGATTGTTGATCCAAACCCTCAGTGATTTGATAATGACCCTCTCTTAAATACTTAGTGAAAATTGTAAGTAAACAATATGTATCAGAGTTTCACTATCGCTGATAAGTACTAAGACGTTACAGTACCGCTGATAGGAACTCTCGCTCTTTAGATTAAACATTCAGCGAACACTGTTCACCATAATGCTCTGAGCCTGTTCAGTCCTTATGATGATCGTTGATAAGTTAGTTGTTTACTTATGATCCCTGAAGACAAGTTTCACGTCAACATAGGTTCTATGCTGAAGTCGAAGATCAAGCTCAAGAACCAGTGACAAGTCTCCTAATGAACTGATGCGGATCAGCGAAGACTCAGATTTGTCCACTCAACGTGAAGTATCAAGTACAAGAATTCAGCTATCGCTGAACTTTATCATTCGCTGATAAACAATGGTAAAGAGCTGAATCAACGAAAGCTGATCATGAAGTCCTCCGTACAAAGTACTTTTGTCTTAACCACCCTTGCACGACTCCGTACGATATGTCAGAAAAGAACCTCCTTATTGTCTAAAATCGTACAACCACTCTGATACTACACTGTTCAAACATGCGGCTACTAAGGTTGTCTACAAAGGTCAATGACATACAACCAATGAGTTGTTGCCACGTGTAAAGTGTAAACTTGTAACGTCCCAAAAATTACAATAAATTTGAACTTTTAAAATAACATTTTATTAATAATAAACCTTGAGAAATTAGATCCAATTAAACATTTAGCAAAGCCTCGTTAAGTTAAACCACCAACTATAATTAAAACAACGGAAAATGTAATAAGTCTAAACTTAAGTCTAAAAATAAAAATGATAAAGGTCTTCTCAACGCGCCAGTGTGTACCGTCACGCCTTGCTGCCACTCGCACCTGAAACAGTAATTTATAGGAAAAGGGTAAGCACAAAGCTTAGTGAATTCAAGCACCAACATAGGGTAGCAATCATATGAACACTACCCCTAACCACAGATAAATACAATTAATCCACACATGCCAGTTCAAGAACATATCCTAAACAGGCAAACTCATGCAACAACAACTGTATCTATATATATATAACCATCGGTCTCCCCGGTCTCATACAATACTATATATATAACCATCGGTCTCCCCGATCTCATACAATACTATATATATATAACCATCGGTCTCCCCGATCTCATACAATACTATATATATAACCATCGGTCTCCCCGATCTCATACAATACCGTGTACGTATTCCTCGGTCTCCCCGAGTTGTACGACACCTGTATACGTATTCCTCGGTCTCCCCGAGTTGTACGACACCCGTGTACGTATTTCTCGGTCTCCCCGAGCTCTCGGTCTCCCCGAGTGTTATACGACACCCAAGGTCCATTCTAGACACTGCACAGCCCAGTACCACACACAACAAAAATAGCTAGCACACACGAGCTACAGTAATGCACATAAGATCCCTATCCTACGTAGTGAGAGAACTCACCTCAAAAGCAATGCAGAAAATTCCCGAACGGCCACAAGAGCTTGCCAACTCCAATCTCACTTCTCTTCACCTAAAGAAGTGATACAAAGTGTCAACACGAAGCCCCAACCCTCAAAAATAATCATAAGACTAAAAGAGTGACATTTCAGCTTTTCGGTCTAAACTGCAGGTCTGTTCGGGACCTGTTTAGCCCCCTCTAGACCCACTAATCCAGAAATTAAATTCCACAAACAGAAGGGTCTGGGTCATAGCTTTCCAGGGACATATTATACGCGTTCATACGAGGTTCCTATGATTTTATACGGATTTTCTAAAACTGAAACTCAAAGCTGAAAGTTTCGGACCTGCTGCAAAAACGACCATTTTTACCTAGCTAGAGGCTTAACCAGGTTTTTGCTAAAACACGAAAAGTATTCCCGACACAGAATGTGAACCGTGGGCACCGATTTTGCCTCAAACCGAGCTACGATGGAAAGGTTATGGACGAAACAAAACAGCGGCATAAAAGACGTTTTCACATAAAATGACGATTTGGTTCGGTTTAGGTTTTTCGCAATAGGGTTGCAACTATGGTTAACGAAGCAGGGTCTTAGAGGTTAGGGTAATTAAGGCTGGACCCAAACCTCGCACCACCCACTGCCACCTCCGGCAGTGGTGGTCGGCGGCGGCGGCAGCCACCACCGGTGGTGGTGGTTCGGTACTTGAAACCGCCGAGACAACAACGAACGTTCCAACCAACAACGTTCGGGCCGCACGCACTCACACATAAACCAACAGCCGCATAGTCGCCATCACGGCCACCACACCGGCGGTGTACGGCGGCAATACCGGCGGCAGCCATGGCTGCGCCGGCAGCGGTTTCGCGGCGACGAGACGACGACGAACAGAAAGCAAAAAGAAAGAACGAGAAGGGGCTTACCTCCCGACGACAACCCGGTAGCGACTACAACACAGCCCCGCTCCTTCTTCCACCCACTCGTCGGCTCTCCCTCTCTCTTGCTCTTCGATCTCGCCGGCCAAAACAGCAGCGGCGCCGGCGGTTGTAGGGTTGATCGGCGGTGGCAGCAGGGGAATGGGGAGGATTAGGGTTTTTGTGGTTTGTTCCTTGCGTGGGAAAGAACTGAACGAGAAAGGGAAGGGGTCGACTCCCTTATGGGCCGATCCCATGCAGGTTTCAAAGAATAACAAGAATGGTCCTTGTCTTCCATTTTTCTTACAAAACTTTTAAAAGTTAACCAGTACAGTCCCTCCTCATAACATTTGGTCATTTCCGTTACATACCGCTTAGATTGCTTAGAGGAAAATTATAAAATAATTAAATAAATAAACAGGAAAAAACCATACCGGGACATGGGCTTTACAACTCTCCCCTGCTTGAATTAGACTTCGTCCTCTAAGTCTACGTCCGCAAATAGCTCCGGATAGTTCTCCCACATCTCAACCTCGGGTTCCCAAGTCCACTCGAAACCCTTTCGGTGCTGCCACTGGACTTTCCCTAACTGGAATCTAAATTTCTCACACCGTCTAAAATTTCTCGAATACTTTTCTTACCAACAAAACTCCTTCAAGGACACTGAAATTATGATCGGAAGAACACTCCAACAACTGGAATCATTCCTAGTCAAACGACTTCGGTTGTCCCCCAACCTTAGGTATTCCATACATCCCGATTCAATTTCAAGCTCTAACCATTCTAAAGTTGCTCACCAATATACCCTACAGGATACTCGAATCCGATCATTCCTACCATTAACTGTCGATTAACTTCCACGAGTTCTAATAGACTCCCAAAATTTATTTCACATGAATCATCAAACCAGTAAATTTATAATCACCCACGAAGGTCATCCCACCATAACCATTCATCACAAGTGAGCATTTCAGGGTTACTACTACCATCACCATAATTATTTTAAAATCGGCTAAAATCCCCCGATTACGCTAAAGGTGTTTGGCCTCAAGCCCAAAAGTCGACACCTAAATATACCACTTACCTCAAAATGTTACTGCACATTTATTCTCTTAATTACAAAGGGCATCATTCCCTTAACCGATACTATTCGGCCTACAGTACCAACACGCGTGGAATACCCCACCTTCCATCGTCGACGTATCTTCCACACTTGCTCTACGAAGCCAAGTTACACCGTATTGAGGGTATACCTCGACGTCTACCCCCCCCCCCCCCCAGATAACTGTTCAATACTATAACCTCCTAGTGCCTACTGGAAAGTCAAGGTCCTAAAACATAAATACCGGGGTCCCACCCCGAGATACCCAACCGACCATTACTACCGACTGACTATTATGCCTATGGATCCAATGCAATACAGTCTACCAACAACATGCCAATCTCGGGATGACTCACTCACCCAAGCATGTAAATACTCAACGTGCAATAAATGCAAAACAGTGCAACAAAAGCAACCCATCAACAAGACTCCACACTGAGCCATTAAAACCGGGCAATTGACCCATGACTATCTCAAAGTCAAAACCGAGCAAAATGCTCCACGCTTGCTAGACCCATATGTCGGTAAAAAAGCGCGTTTAAACAATGTTTAAGCAAGAAATACTCTAAAATCAACATTAACCCCAAAACTCATCACGGGTTTTTTTTTAAGTTTTCCCAAAGGACTCACACCCTTATAATTCTCAAAATGACACATAACACTTAAAAGTGCATTTCCCAAATGGTTTACAAAATCGTTTACAAAATATTTTCAACACCAAGATTGTTCATCCCAAATAGCTCGTATACAATAAAACTACTATTATCAGTTCGGTAGTTACGCACAAAGGGACACGCTCGTCCCACTTATGAAAATCATGTTAAAAATCATTCTATTGCAGTTCAGTGTACTCACAAAACGCAAAGCGTAATAAATAATTTCTTTAAAATAAACCACCATGGTTCTGGTATGGATGACTCATGACATGCATGCAAGGTAACTGCTCATTTCAAACGGTGTGCAACAATTTTCACACGTACTTCAAAAGAAGCCCAAACGGCAATTTACTCAAGATTATTTTCTGACCATCCAAATGGTATGGAACAAAGTTTACCAATCAAAATTTGTGCGCGTCAGTTTATTATACAAAACAAGGAAACGATTCATAATTACACCTCAATCAAAACACAAAATAACTTGTGTAAGTTCCAAGTTTAAAGACAAAACTAATTCGTTTCCATCATTTGAAAATATAGACTACAACATTATAAAACCTTAAATCGGGGTAGGCATGCAAACTGGTAACACTTCCATAAGGAATTTTCTAAAATCTTCATCACGAAGCATTTCCTCAACATTTCGTACTTGGGACATATAACGTCAAAACACCAAAGTTTAAAATGTATTTGTCAAAAATGCTCAAAATACTCGTTCCCTCCAAAGCAAAAGTTTTTAACTCCCCAAAAATAATCGGCAATTCTAAATTAACCGAAAGTCAACAATCTACGCAGCATTTATATTTTCAAAATATAACACATTGTAAACGTATGCATGATATTCACAACACTAAAACACTCATTTGACCAAATGGTCTTTCATTCCGACAAGAAGGAATTAAAACATTTTCATGCACGACTCGTTTATCAAAATGTCAAGAACAAAGGTTACCCAAGTATGCATACCCCTAAGTCGATAAAGCGCATTTTCATGAAAATGATACTAAAACATTTAACTGACTAAAAGCGCACCAAACAACTCCTTATGAAATGTTACCAAAATATTCTTCCATGCATCCCTTAAGTCACGTATAAATCATTCCATACACTGAACTATTTGCAATAAAATACTTAGTAACACAAACTTTTGAAAGAAAAGTTAAGCGACACTAGAGTTCCAAACACATTTCTTTTTAGTCGCCTTATGGCATAAAATTACTTTTCTCAACAAATCTCGAGTGGGACCAAATGCCCAACTTAACTCATGAACCTCAATGAACTCAATGACTCTACGTCAATAAATAGCACCATACGTTGTGCCCCCAAAGTCAAATTGCTAAAAGCAAAATCATGAACGAGAGGCCAAAATCCCAAAATCTCTTTCCACGGTAAAACCATAAAACAACATTGTTCAAATCACCAAAAATAGTTTTATACAGACATCGTGGAATGCAACTTTCCGTCTCAACTCTAACATATGTGGAGGAGTTCCAATGTTAAAGTCACAAGCCGTAGTCACTTGCCCAACATTTTAAACACCACAAAACACGGATATCATCTTACCCGAAAGAACCGTTGGAAAATAACAAAATGAAAAAAATTCTAACAACGTTTGCAACTCTCGTGATAAAACGGTTTCATGCACTTTCAAAACCATAATTCGAAATCTTATGTGCGTGCTGAACATTTTCCAAAATTCCAAAACACAATCCATATAAGGATTGGAAACACAAGAATTAGTTAATGCAATTTTATTTTCAAAATAAACCTTGTGCATGACCCAGTCGGCATTCAACGTCTCGACTCATACCCCTCTAAACCTCTCCGGTCCACAATCGTCGTCCGGACATTTAAACCTCTTAATCAAGTTGGGAAATTACATCAAATAATCCCTACGACTTTTCCTCAAATCAAAGTCGGCTCTATAAGCCTATGATTCTAGCACAATCATCCATCTTAACCCGAAATGGTCTACCTAAAACAAACACCATCCTTATCGTCACTCCAAGTGATTAATACTAGAATCGCCCTTCTATTCCAACGACTACTAGTTTAGAACCTTCATCACTACCCCAACGATCATCACATCAAAGCAATTCAAGTACACACCTGTACTAGTAGGTTCACTATTGTTGTTCCTCCCTGTGATGGCTATTCTAGGTAGATATTACAACGAGTAATTAGCACACAATAAATCCTGCTATCTACGCTCACGCTCAACTCATCGGGTTCCCCGTGACTTTTCCCAACCCGAACACGGATCCTGTGCTTTAGATAGTAGGAGCTCTACTACTATCCTCCACACCTATCCTTGCTCGTTTCGAGTCCCATCCCGGAATGCCCAAGTAGTCCCTTACCGACAGTTTAACCCATATGCCCGTACCAGCATATGTCAACACTCTTCCTAGTTCACTAGGAAATTCACCCCATCCCACTACCCTTGCTATGACGATCACCACTAGTCACGACGAGTCGCCTCGCGAATGCACAGTTGCATACAGTGTGAAACAGATAGACATTCGAATAAAAGATTCCATCCTACAACGGTTGGACTCAAACAAGAGTTGCGCAATAGAACTAAATCCAACATTCTAAGGCTATATGGTTCCTACTGCATACAACTTATAAGGCATTCACTTAGCAACCTATCAAGACTAGCATAAATTCCTACTAGCAAGTGACAAACATGCAGTACAGTGTAATAAGCATCAAGCAGTCTAGCATACATACTCCTATGTTCTAGAAAGCAATAAATTACACTAAGTACTTTACCTTTTCCCTTGGCATCGGCTGACTGTACACACTGCGCCTTCGGTCACCGTTTCTCAAACGTACTTTCCCTTTCTTTTATTTTCTCAAAATTTTAAAAGGAAAAGAAAATCCCGAGCCGCAAACTTGAGTTCAAACACACCGAAATGTGTTCGATTCGCTCAAGCTGTGCTCTGATACCAACTTGTAACGTCCCAAAAATTACAATAAATTTGAACTTTTAAAATAACATTTTATTAATAATAAACCATGAGAAATTAGATCCAATTAAACATTTAGCAAAGCCTCGTTAAGTTAAACCACCAACTATAATTAAAACAGCGGAAAATGTAATAAGTCTAAACTTAAGTCTAAAAATAAAAATGATAAAGGTCTTCTCAACGCGCCTGGGTGTACCGTCACGCCTTGCTGCCACTCACACCTGAAACAGTAATTTATAGGAAAAGGGTAAGCACGAAGCTTAGTGAATTCAAGCACCAACATAGGGTAGCAATCATATGAACACTACCCCTAACCACAGATAAATACAATTAATCCACACATGCCAGTTCAAGAACATATCCTAAACAGGCAAACTCATGCAACAACAACTGTATCTATATATATATAACCATCGGTCTCCCCGGTCTCATACAATACTATATATATAACCATCGGTCTCCCCGATCTCATACAATACTATATATATATAACCATCGGTCTCCCCGATCTCATACAATACTATATATATAACCATCGGTCTCCCCGATCTCATACAATACCGTGTACGTATTCCTCGGTCTCCCCGAGTTGTACGACACCTGTATACGTATTCCTCGGTCTCCCCGAGTTGTACGACACCCGTGTACGTATTTCTCGGTCTCCCCGAGCTCTCGGTCTCCCCGAGTGTTATACGACACCCAAGGTCCATTCTAGACACTGCACAGCCCAGTACCACACACAACAAAAATAGCTAGCACACACGAGCTACAGTAATGCACATAAGATCCCTATCCTACGTAGTGAGAGAACTCACCTCAAAAGCAATGCAGAAAATTCCCGAACGGCCACAAGAGCTTGCCAACTCCAATCTCACTTCTCTTCACCTAAAGAAGTGCTACAAAGTGTCAACACGAAGCCCCAACCCTCAAAAATAATCATAAGACTAAAAGAGTGACATTTCAGCTTTTCGGTCTAAACTGCAGGTCTGTTCGGGACCTGTTTAGCCCCCTCTAGACCCACTAATCCAGAAATTAAATTCCACAAACAGAAGGGTCTGGGTCATAGCTTTCTAGGGACATATTATACGCGTTCATACGAGGTTCCTATGATTTTATACGGATTTTCTAAAACTGAAACTCAAAGCTGAAAGTTTCGGACCTGCTGCAAAAACGACCATTTTTACCTAGCTAGAGGCTTAACCAGGTTTTTGCTAAAACACGAAAAGTATTCCCGACACAGAATGTGAACCGTGGGCACCGATTTCGCCTCAAACCGAGCTACGATGGAAAAGTTATGGACGAAACAAAACAGCGGCAGAAAAGACGTTTTCACATAAAATGACGATTTGGTTCGGTTTAGGTTTTTCGCAATAGGGTTGCAACTATGGTTAACGAAGCATGGTTTTAGAGGTTAGGGTAATTAAGGCTGGACCCAAACCTCGCACCACCCACTGCCACCTCCGGCAGTGGTGGTCGGCGGCGGCGGCAGCCACCACCGGTGGTGGTGGTTCGGTACTTGAAACCGTCGAGACAACAACGAACGTTCCAACCAACTACGTTCGGGCCGCACGCACTCACACATAAACCAACAGCTGCATAGTCGCCATCACGGCCACCACACCGGCGGTGTACGGCGGCAATACCGGCGGCAGCCATGGCTGCGCCGGCGGCGGTTTCGCGGCGACGAGACGACGACGAACAGAAAGCAAAAAGAAAGAACGAGAAGGGGCTTACCTCCCGACGACAACCCGGTAGCGACTACAACACAGCCCCGCTCCTTCTTCCACCCACTCGTCAGCTCTCCCTCTCTCTCTCCCTCTCTCTCGGCCTTCGATCTCGCCGGCCAAAACAGCAGCGGCGCCGACGGTTGTGGGGTTGATCGGCGGTGGCAGCAGGGGAATGGAGAGGATTAGGGTTTTTGTGGTTTGTTCTTTGCGTGGGAAAGAAGTGAACGAGAAAGGGAAGGGGTCGGCTCCCTTATGGGCCGATCCCATGCAGGTTTCAAAGAATAACAAGAATGGTCCCTGTCTTCCATTTTTCTTACAAAACTTTTAAAAGTTAACCAGTACAGTCCCTCCTCATAACATTTGGTCATTTCCGTTACATCCCGCTAAGATTGCTTAGAGGAAAATTATAAAATAATTAAATAAATAAACAGGAAAAAACCATACCGGGACATGGGCTTTACAAAACTGCCATGCATTAAATGCATGCAGTATATAAGAAGGACTCCAGCTTCATTTTTGAAGCACTCGAAAACTCTGGACGAGTCACTTGCTAACTCTGGTCAAGTCATCTTTCTTATCTTGAGATAGGTTATTATTAGTAATTTCCTTCTCTTTCTTAGTGCAAGAAACTTAGTGTTCCAACTTGTTTAGATTTAGGTTTATCCTTAATCTTGTTCCGCAACAAGCTGTAAATTGTTAATGATTTATCAATAAACAATTTAGAAAAGTAAAATCTGTGTGTTTGTATTCAACCCCCCCTTCTACAAACTTATATAGCCCTTCGGGACCAACAAGTAGCTTCCCCCATTTCCTTTTGGGAGCTACGACCTCAACCACACCTCCACCATGTGTGATTGCAACGTACTTCCAGCGACGTTGTGCCCTTGTTTGGGGACTTTTGACCTTGCGAATATATTTGCAGCTCGTATATGTGATCTTGTCACTTCTAGATAATATTAAACGTATCAGGTATCGAGTCTGATTCGTTTGACTTTAACTTTACGTTGTGAAGTTTTTGGGGATCAAAATGAGACACAATTGAAATATTCAATGACACTTCCTGTCGTTCCCATGGAAAATCCTTTTTCCTATCTCCCCCTAACGACAAGAAGGTTGTCTCATCAAAGTGACAACCCGCAAATCTAGCGGTAAATGGATCACTCGTCAAGGGTTCTAATTAGCGGATACTTGTTGGGGGTTCATATCCAACATTTGATGACTCGTCTTTAAGACCCATTTTGGTACGTTGTGGGGGCGTAATTGGCACATATACAACACAACCAAGCATACGTAAATGTAAAACATCAGGCTTATATCCAGTTACCAACTGGTACGCACAAGATTGGTTGGCTGGTTGTGGGTCTAAACACGAATAAGTAAAGTTGCATGTAATATTGCATTACCCCATGCAGATGTGGATAAATTGGTGCGCATAACCAATGCCCTAGCTACCATCTATATTCTTTTGATGACAACTTTTATCATTTTACGAGACCATTTTATATATACACATGTGGTACAAATGCAATAATCATCAAATCCTTATGATGTAAATTCTCCAGCATTCTAAGTCATGTAGACTTGATGAGAACAAATCAGGGTGGTGAGTCCTTAATGTATGAGTGCAACATTTCATGTGGACTATAATACGACACGTGTTCATCGTGTTAAAACCATAACCATAAAGTACTTTAATGGCACGCATTCTGGATGTTTATGTCCATAAATATCACCTTGTATTCGTTGTAAGAATGAAATATTTTTTATATTATGTCCTTAGCTTTAGGATGGTCTCATTCCTGTTTTGGCTAAGGATCAGGGTATAAAAGTTCTAGGTATTAGAGAGGGCATATTATGATGGTGGTGTTGCTTCTTGTGCAGTAGAAGTCAACAGTTGCAATTTGGTTAATTCCCTCGTTTTTTCTTTCACTCGAAAGAAAATGTATCTAAGTCTATTTTGCGATACATGGATCACTATGTCATGACCATGGTGTCCCACGTGGTCATGCCGAAACATATATGTGTCATTGTCCCAAAGTTCTTTATTGGTAACAAAATATGATTTAATGACATAGTTAATCCATTAATTTGATACATTAATTTCTCTAACGTATGTTGCTTTCATATCATTAGAGTTTATGTACATATACCCATTTCCATTCTTATAATATGATTTCTCATTGATATGAATATCGTAACAAGGTTCCTATTAATATAGTGTTTGATCTTGTGTCATTAAGCAACACGTGACAGTCCATCGTCTAAGTATTTGGAGGAATTAAAAATTATTAATTCAATGAATAACAATCTATTTCTTATGATTGTATGATATGTCACAAAAACAATCAAGTTCTTCTCGATACATTCCTACATGGAACGAAGAACATTGAGAGTTTTGCATTTGTTCTTTTATGTGTTCATTTATAACTTGTTCCATTTTCTATTGGGAGTTCGTTCCCGACTCTTTCCATGAATTTGACCATTTCCACAACCTTGTCCATATGGTACATATTTAGCATATGTGTGTGGATTAATATGTTCAACTCACTATCCTTTGGAGTTCTTTCCACCTCCAACGCTTGCCTTATTAACCCCAAGAATTTTCTTTATCCGGGCATGTCTAGCGTTGTTAAAAAAAACATTGCTACAACTCTTAACCACTTGCATTAAGTTAATGAGTTTGTTAAAAGTTATATTGCAGCTTATACTGTTTCATTAGTATGATTGGTGATATAGGAAAGATGAAAAGATGTTATGATTCGCATAATCTTTTGTGAGTTCCTTGCCACAAAGATTGAGATGCATTTTGAGACATGACATTTCTTTGTCAAAATCAGTTACCTTCTGGTAATCATGTAAGTAGGTTTCTTTCCACTGTATGATTAGTTTGAGAAGTATATGGTAGTACTGAATATTCCCGAATTTCCTTTTTGGGACTACCCACGGTTCTTAGGGGTTTCTAGTTATTATCTCTGAAGGTTGTGACTGATGTATCGTCTCAAAAAAATTAAAGTATTTAATTGTATCTTAACATCTAGTTTTTTTTTCTTTAGGGTCAAAATGGTTCGATGACTTTTGCGTGTTTTCTTATGTTTTTCGAACCTATCTTATCGTAATCAAATCCTTCCGCTTCAAGATGTAGAAAATGGGGAATATATTATTTTTCTAGAATAGTGAATTATGGTTTATACTTATTATGTTATGCATGAAATTTCATTATCATAATAGTATTGGATTTTTGTATTCTTACATTTTATTGATCATACTTCATCAATATTTCAATTTTCGAATAAAAACCACTCAATCTATTGGATCTCCAGGTAGTAGGGGAATCACGTGGATTTCTTAAGTCCCTACAAACCTTAGGGTTATTTACACCCGTTTGACAGAATCCAAATCGATATCTTGCGATTTAATTAATTTGAATATAACATTGTTAATTATAGAGTTTTTGGCAAGAGGCCAAAATGAATATGAGTTTGGCTTATGAAGCCAATTTCAATGTTTCAATACCTTAATAATATTTTATGAGATTTTGTCATTAAACAAATCAATATTAGTTTTTATTTTTATTTTTTGACATAAAGTCAAATTCAAACTTTTAACATCTTAATAGTATTTATGGATATTTTGGTAAAAGACCAAATATAAGGGGTTTGGAAGTGTAACTTCCAA
Organism: Saussurea involucrata; assembly: GCA_033807775.1. NCBI lineage: Eukaryota > Viridiplantae > Streptophyta > Magnoliopsida > Asterales > Asteraceae > Saussurea > Saussurea involucrata. The sequence continues at coordinate 156,443,049 of CM066314.1, read as the reverse complement.
AATTATTTATAGGATTGGAATTAACGAGTAGAAACTCATGATCAAGATAGACATTTGATTAATATTTTAACATTTTCATGTTGTTTTTGGAGCTTTTGGTAAAATATCAAAAAATATGGGGGATGGAAGTGTAACTTTTAAAAATTAATTATAAAGTTAAAAATTATGAGTAGGAACTCATAAACAATATGCACATTTGAATTAGTGCATTTAAGAATGGTTTAATACTATAAGTTCTAAGATTAATCTTAATAGTTTTTGACAAGATGCCAAAAATATAATGTTAAAGGTATAACTTCTAAAATTATTATAAAAATTATAAGTAGAACTTATAATCAAGATAAATATTTGAATTTGTTATCCAAACTAAATTATTGGTATTATCCCAAAAAATAAATTAACTATCATAATTAGAATACCTAAATGGCTAAATGTAAATTACTATCTCAAATTAAATTACAAATCAATAGTTTTTAAATTAATTATAAGCAGAAATAATTCAAATAATATTGATCTAAATCAGTTAACCTACCAAATATAATTCAAGTATATGTGGAGAGAAAAATAGAAAGAAAATATAGATATTTATACCATATCAAACACATGGAATGAAAAATCCTACCCACAAATATAACTTTCAAATTCCTATCTTAATTACAATTTAAAATTTAAAATTGATAGTTACTTGAATAAAACAATTAATTTTAAAACTTTACATTCAAATTAAACTTGAATCTAAATATAGAACAACCAATTATCAAGATAAATATTAATTAATCCAAAATAATTTAAATAAAATGACATGATTGGTCTAAATGGATAAATAACATTAATATGGTTGAATTAATTAATAACATGTCAAATTAATAAATTACAATAGCATATCGAAAATATAAAAGACCCACCAATCCATTTTAAAATTAAATGATCTTCAACTATAAGTAAAATAAATTTACGAGGTAGATGATAAATACCAAGGTGAAAGTTTTTTTTATTAAATATATAAATAAACAAATAAATAATGAAGAGATTTAAAAGTTGATTTAATAAATAAAAATGTCAAGAACATCAGAAGTTAAAAATAAATATTTTATCAAGAAAGGGGGTTACCGTCAATCACCCTCAAAACCCTAAATCATTATATTTTTTTAATTATTGCACACCATGATCAATCTCAATGAAAAAGTAAGAAAGTGTGGTTTGAATCAAACCATAATATTTTTTTTTTCTCTAGACTTCACTTTCAATCATCAAAAGAAAATCAATCGATACCTAAGTCTCACGACAAATTTGAATCTACGATGAGCTCTAACTCATACTAACTAACCAGTCATCTCAAATAATTTAAAAACAAACTGAATTTATATGCTCTGACACGATATATATATATACATTTACAGTAGAGCTAGATTCATTGACAATATCAAGAACATAAAGTATAAGAGATCCTACTTGGATTGCAGTAGTAATAGATGGATTGATTGATGAGGTTGGAAACCGAAAGTCAATCAATGAATTAACTGATTGAGCTTACGTGCTGATAACGTGTTAAAGAAAAAACGAAACAACATAACAATAGAATGGAGAGAATGAATCGTAATTCTCATTAATAATAAGCTCTTTATATAGTGATGAGTTACAAGTAGATAACTACAAGATATTTCAATTCTAATCTATCTCTATCCCTATCTCTATCGTCATATCCTTTAGACGATGACACATTTATCCTACAACAATATTTTATTTATAATGGTTATCTTAAAAGATATGTATTTTTAGTTATATTGAAGAAAAAATTTGGTTTTTGGTTGGAAAAAAAATGAAAAAGTTCAAAAAACCCCAATAAATTTTACTGTTTAGAATGATTAAGTTCTTGTACAATTTTTTAGAATATATACCATTAAACCTGTTAAATAATTTTTTAAACATTTCAAATATATCAAATAAATCCTTATTAACTTAAATTTGTAGCCTCCAACCAATATAGTAGGCAAAGTATAAATTAAAAAATCCTAATTAAAATCTAGAGTAAATTACATTGCTAGTCCTTGTGGTTTGTTGAAAATTTAAAATTATGATTTTCATCCCTATAGTTTATAACTTTATCACTTTTTTCATTCTTATGATTTAAAACTTATTGTTGTTTTCATCTCCATGGTTAACAATTCATTTCTAGTTTAGTCCTTCATACTTAAAAAGTAGTGTTTTGGTCTCAAGGACGAAAATAGAAATTAATTGCAAACCAAAGGGACGAAAACCGAAATTTTGAAACCACAAGGACGAAATTCGAATTTTTAGCAAACCATGGGGACAAAAATTGTAACTTACTCTAAATTCTAATTATAAAAACTGAACGATCGTCGATCCTCTCACAAACAATCGGGCCCATCAACACTCCCTCCTCCCTCGATCACGCCACACCGCCGTACACCACCAGTCCCCGTCGCCACCGCCACCTCTCAACCCAGTTCAGGCAGCCGCCTCCGTTGCCTCCTCCGCCCTGATCCCGTCAGACCACCATCGTCTGTATCAACAGGTTCGGTTTGAGGACTATCTGTTTTTTGTGTCTATTTTGTATTTATTTGATTACTTTGTGTGATTATATTACCATGTTTGCATCCCAACGAAGTTGTATATAGCAACTGATCAATTCGCTGATTATATTACTATGTTTGCCTTATTTCTTAATCAGTTAAGACATTCCTAACTTCAGGATGTTTATATAATTTTAATATTCAGAGGACACTATCTCTAATTTTCATCTAAATCAATAAATAAGTGAGAATATAACCTCTAAGGGGCTATTTGGCAGTTGCTGAATGGTTTGGTGCAGAATGATTAAGTGGTCAGAATGATTAAGAGGCTTTTATGATATAGTGCAAAATTAAATGTGGTTGTTTTTTAGTTGTTTAGAATGAAATTAGGGTGCTGAATAGTTAAGGTTGACCCAAGATGCTAAATCATTTGGAGGGTTTTAGAACCGTTAAAAGGCAGATTTTTTTTTTGCAAAACAAGATTCACCTCTGAACGATTCAGAGGTTGCCTCTTAATGGAACTATTAAGAGGTAAACAAACAGCCCCTTAATCAAAAAGGGAAAATATAATCGTTTCCCTGTATCTGGTTGAATCCGTCTTCTCTTTTTCCATACTTGTTGCTGTGATAAAGATGACGGCTGGACATCCAACGAGTTGCAGGTATCTGCCACTCACAGAAAAGAAGTCTATTGTTGCTTGGCATATGACCTAGACCCATCGAGTTTGCTGTGATATTGTTTTGATCAAAAGCTTAATTGTGTTTCCTGTATTATAACTAGGGAAATTAATTAAAATACCCTAAGTTTGACCATTTCTTACCAAAATACCCTAAATCTCGGAGAGTTTACCAAAATACCCTAATTTTCCGCGGTGTGCCCCGCGATCGCGGGCCCACACCCACGTGTCACAAAGTTTCGGCCTGGCCCGCGATGGGCCCGCGATAGGCCAAAATTGTCACCGCGGGCAGGGACCAAACTTGTCACCGCGGCTATAGTTGGGGGGCCCCGCGGGACATTTTGCCCAAACCTGGGTGACACGTGGGCTGGGCCCGCGATCGCGGGGCCCACCGCGGAAATTTAGGGCATTTTGGTAAACCGGTAGAGATTTAGGGTATTTTGGTAAGAAGGGGTCAAACTTAGGGTATTTTAATTAATTTCCCTTATAACTATTTATATTCTCATGCTCTGGCTCATAGTCCCATCTGGTATAACTTAGAGCATCCCCAATGGGGAGGTCCATGGTGACTAGGCAAAACTATGAACCGCTCCTTCATTTTTTTTCAGCATTGGGTACCATATGACATGGCAAACCGCTCCATCTGCATGGAGCGGTCCATGCCACAAAATCTCTTTACTTCTTTCTTCATTCTTGGGTCCCACATCTCCACTAGGTATCCCTTTCTTCCATATATATCTCTTTACTTCTTTCTTCATTTTATCTTTTGTTAATAATATATTATTATACTATTATTATTGAATACTTTAAAAAATATAAATTTTATTAATAATACACTATTATAATATTATAGTTTTTATTATTGAATATTTTAAATAAAGATAAAATTTTCATTAATAATAAATTATTATAATATTATTTTAAAAATTGTATTTCATAGTTTTTATTTATAATGACATTTATTAATTTAGTTATTAATTAGTGTTGATTGTAATAAGTATTTTTTAACAATTATAATTTTTATTATTATAGTTTTTAATTGTAAAACTATGGACCGGTCCATGATTGAGAGTGAAAGGTTTATAAAATGTGTAGGAGAGAGAAAACTGATGTGGCAGAGAGAGAAAGCTGAGATGGCAAAACCATGAACCTCTAAAGAGGTCCATGATTGTGGATGCTCTTACTGTTTATGCTCAATTTTATGTATGCATTTTATGCTTGAAGTTAATTTTATAATCCCCTTTAATATATGTAAAAGGAGGTTCATAGTTCTAATTTGAAGATGAGAAACCACACTTGGTTTTCTCTGGGTTTTAGGATTTACACCAACAATGAATCGGGTTTTAGGATCTAATGAAAATTACAAAATTTAATCTAGACAAAATCTTAAATAGACGCTCAAGGCTGTCAAAAGCTTAATTGTATGGCATATGAAACCACGCACACACACACACACACATATATATATACATACATACATATAAATAAGTCATGGAGCAAAAGCAAACTACGCACAATAGGAAAGTAATGATAAGCGTAATCCTATTAAAACTCTACTATGTGTGAATCCAGTACATGAAAGTAGACCTTTATTGGTTTTTCTTTCAAATCCATGCGCTCCCATATGTGTCTGTTAAGCAAAATTGGACAACTGCTTGTTTTTTAAGAAATCAAAAGATTTGCACATATATGGCTAACTTAAGAGAATAAATTATGACGCAATTGATGCAAAAGGGAGATTGATTTTAGTTGTTGTGAGACTTTGTACATGTTTTCTATTGTATCTGAATCAATTAACATATTTCAGTTGATTTTAGTTGTTATGAAGACTGCTTTTAGTAGTATCATTTAATTAAATTCAATAGTATCACATTTTCAGGGATAAAATAGACAATAGTACATATTCAAACGTTTTTCAGCTCACAAAAACAAACAAAAAATCTTTGTTATTCATATTTCAGACTTCAGCACCACCACTTAAAAATCAAAAATGAAATAAGACTTCAACACCACTTAAAAAACAAATGCCACCTTAAAGAAAGTGCCCATGGGTTTGGAGGAACCAGAGGTTTATTGGGTTTCTGGTCTGTTTTGTTCTTAGGTGATTTATATGTAAGAATAGGAATTCTTATGTATTATTTGTCTATGATTTGCATTATATTTTGTTTGTTTGTTTGTTTTAATATATTAGGGGCATTTATCCATTTTCAGCCCTAAGCATCTGAAACCTCAGGACCGGCCCTGACAATGGCGGACAACTATTCCACCTCCACTTCTTCCGCCGCTGAAGTTAAACTAGACTCTCTCTCAATCAACGAGTCCAAAAAAGTTGACAAAGTCAACATTCAAGCTGTAAGAGAAACACACTCCCTCATTCGTATTTTGTTTGTAAATTTAAAATTACTTTATTGAGCTATAGTCTTTAAATTGATTTTAGGTTACCGCCCGAGGGACGCTGTATGATTCCGCCATGAGATTTGAGGATTTGAATATTTCTCTGGAGTTATTGCAAGGATTATATGTTGAGATGAAGTTTGAGAGGCCGAGTAAGATCCAATCAATAAGCTTGCCAATGATACTAACTCCACCTTATAAGAATTTGATTGCTCAAGCACACAATGGTTCTGGCAAGACGACTTGTTTCGTGCTCGGTATGTTGAGTCGCGTTGATCCGACGCTAGCTGCTCCTCAGGCGCTTTGTATATGCCCAACCAGAGAATTGGCAATTCAGGTCATTCAACTTCAAATTTTTATACCAAGTTTATGAAGGTTGTTTGTTTATAAGAAGTAACATAGAGTTCAAGGTTTTAAAAGGTGTAATAGGGCCTCGAGGTGTTTTCCCTCAACAAGGCGAGGCATAAGCCCCTGGTGGAAATATATATACACCAAAATATGTATATATACTCCACAAGAGTTGGGTTCCGGTTAGAAGTTGAGTTAACATGAGAAGTGGTTATCAACCGTTGGATGCACATTAGGATGAGATGCACCGGATCAATCCCCGCATCAAGCGGGATTCATGGGTGGGTTTTTTATCGAAAGTGATAAAGGGTTCAAATCCACATCTCACACTTCTTACATCGCCTACTACACAAATATATATATATATATATATATATATATATATATATATATGTATATGTATATGTATATATATGTATATGTATATATATGTAGGGTTGGGTTCACGTGAGACCAACCTGTTTTCGTGAGACCACAAAATTAACACTAAACCTTCACAGTGATTCATTGTGAAGGTATGAAAAACAGTGAACTTTCACAACAAAAACAATGTGAAGGTTTACCATCACAGTACCTTCAAAGTCTTTTGCTGTGAAGGTTTAGTGTTAATTTTTTGGTCTCACGAAAATAGTCTGGTCTCACATGATCTCAAGTCTATATATGTATATATAGAGGCATATGATCATGTGAGAAGTGTCATTTTTGGTGAGAAGTGTGAGAAGTGCTTTTAAACCTTTGATCAATTTTAATCAAATTCCCTTCCATGAATTGCGGCTTAAAAGGGAATTGATCCGTTGCATCTCATCCTAATGTTCGTCCATTTTGCATCCAACGGTTGATAACCACCACTTCTGATGCTTCTCACCAAGTTTGTCACTTCTCACCAAAACCCAACCATATATATATAATACTAAATTACTAAGGCCATGCGTACCGCCGAGGGCTCGAGGGCGGGCTCGGGCTCCTGCGGGCTCCGCAGGGCTGTGGTACGCCCCTTACGGGCTTGGGGCTCGGGCTCGGGCTGCGGGTTTGAAAACCCGAGAAACCCGATGATTTTTGTTTGTTTTTTATTTTTATTTTTTTAATTTTTTGAAAATAAATAAATCCAACGGCTATATTTTTATTTAATTTTTTTTAATTTTTTTTTTTCAATTTAATCACACTATATATATTAATCCAAACCCATATTATTTTTCACACAAAAATCTCTCAAACTCTCTCAAACCCTCTCAAATTCTTTCAAACTCTCTCAAATTTCATCATGAATCCAAACAAAACACCTACATCCCGTCGTAACCGACCGGATACACCACAACCGCAAGAAGACCCGGAGCTTGGTTTCCAAGCGTTTACACAACAAGGTTATCATCCGCAATTTTCGCAACAATATCCGCCACAATTTTTGCAACAATTTCACCAACAATTTCCTTACCAATTTACACGTCCCGGTTTGATTCAACAAGGTTTTACTCCGGCCAACTACAATCTTCCTTCACCCGCAATCAATTTCGACGACGACATTGTTCCGGAAACCCAACATTATAGCCCGCACACACCACAATCCATCTACACACAACCATCAAACCCGGAACCATCAAACCCGAGACCAACGAGAAAAGGAAAAAACAAACAATATGAAAATAGAGCCCCCAAACAGATGTGGAGTAAGAGGAGGAACTCGCGTTAGTGTCGGCGTGGGTTGACGTTTCGGAGGACCCCGTTATCGGTAACGCACAAACCGGTGGTAATATTTTTATTGTTATTATTATTATTATTGTTATTATTAATATTATTAATATTATTATTATTATTATTATTCTTGTTAATATTCTTATACTTGAATTTACATAAATGTAGAAAGTTTTTGGACCCGAATCGGGCAAGTGTTATTTAGTTTGATGGGTCGCGCCAATTATAGAACAACTCATCAACTCAACACCAAGTTCAACGACCTCAATAAAAAAATAAATGTTTTTGGCGGCATCTACAACAACTTGGTCACTAATAGATCAAGCGGAATGAGTGAGGCCGACATTTCACGAACGGCACACGAACGGTACCAAGCACAACAAGGGTTTGCTTTCACTCAAGAACAAGCTTGGGAAGTCCTAAAAATGTCCAAAATGGGGAGCCGTTCCAACGATGACGACAACTTCATCACGGGGTTCAAAACGTTCCAAACCTGCCGATGATGACGATGACGACAACTTCATCGAGCAACTTCAACGACCCATCGGGAGAAACAAGGCAAAAAAAACATCAATGAGTAATACGAGCGGGTCGAATACGAACGAAAGTGTTACTCAGTTGTTCACGACGTTCAACGAGAAGATTGATGATACAATGGAGTACAAAATGAAAAAACTCGAACTCGAACGAGATAGGTTGGAACACGAACGAGAAATCGAACGAGAAAAACGATTTGAAAAAGACTTCGAGTTTTTCATAACCCCGCATGATCATCTTACGGGAGACGTTTTGAGGGTTACTTTAGCGAGAAAAGAGCAAATTAAAAAATTTCATAATTGGTAGTGTTTTGTATTTTGTAATTTTTATTTTTAAATAATTATATGAATTTTTATTTTTATTATTTATCTTATTTTTATTTATTAAAAAATATATAAATATTTTTATGTTGTTAAATAATTAAATGTATAAATAAAAGAATTAAAAAAATGAGGTGGCAAGAGGGCTTGAGGGTAGCGCTACGGGTCTTTAGGACTTGAGGGCTTGAGGAGAGGGTTAGGAGAAAAGTTGATGTGGCGCTGATGTGGCATTGAGGGCTTGAGGGCTTGCGGTACTCATGGCCTAAGAGGTATTGGTTGAGTGATTCTTGACAGAGAAAAGAGTGACATGGTGAGATAAGCTAAGATGGTGTGGAAAATTGGTTGTTTGGAGGAAGATGAAGTTCAAACCACACTTTTTCTGCACAAGAATACAATCAGTTGTTTGTAAAGAAGGAAGAACTGTCTTTGGATTCTGTCAAGCAGTATAAAGTGAAAATACCCAATGAGGATTCAAAGATTATGGTTATCAAGGACAAAATTATGGGGTTGGCACAGAAGGTTGGGCAAACGATTGTATTTGTCCGCACCAGAAAAAGTGCTCGTATGTTGCATTTAGCACTTAGTAAATACGGGTACGAGGTAACAACAATTCAAGGTGCTCTTAATCAAGAAGATAGAGATAAGATAGTGAAGGAGTTCAAAGATGGGATGACTCAAGTCTTAATATCGACCGATGTTCTTGCTCGGGGGTTTGATCAATCACAGGTTTGTAATGTTTGTTTACCTCTTAATAGTTCCATTAAGAGGAAACTTTGACCGTTTCTCCTCTATATATGTTGGAACCTCCCTTCTGTCGTCAAGGGCTCTTTTGGAGAGTAATTTGATATCGTATAAGTTTTGTGTTTGGTGTGTATCTAATTATGTTTTCGGCTTCTTGACAGATTAATTTGGTGGTTAATTTTGATCTCCCGCGAAGACACGATTCTATGTCAGAGCCTGACTATGAAGTATACCTGCACCGGATAGGAAGAGCAAGACGGTTTGGCCGCAAGGGTATTAATTTTTTTATGGGTTTTTATGGGTTTTTTGCGTTCTTCAAATCATTAATTGTAATTAACCTTGTCATCTTTTCATGGACCATTTTTATGATCTTTTGAAATACTCCATGTGTCCCAAGAAAAATGCAACCTTTGACTTGGGATATAGTTTAACATGTTAAATGTCTAAAATGTCCCTAATAAGGACCAAAACCAATGTTATCTAATGATATTACTAAGGGGTAAAAAAGGTATTTTCAATTGAAAGCTCAACCGAGAAAAGGAAAAGTTTTGCATTATTTTTGTGGGACAAATGGAGTATATTTGTAAACAACCTGTCCACATGGATAGAAAATGAGATTTGTGAGCTCCTTAAAAGCCTCAAGATATGGGGCTAACCAATAACTTCCACCATGGTTTTAAGTTGAATCCGAAGTTATTGGGCCTGCCTGTTGCTTTGGGCTTTGGGACATTAGGATATAAATGTACATCAAAAGGATGGATGATATCTTTACAAGCAGCAGCACTTTATAATGAATATTGCAGGAGCGATATTCAACTTGCTGTGTCGTAATTGTGACACCCGTGAAGCCCCTGACGCCGTGATTATGGAAAAAATCGAGAAGCACTTTAACCATGATGTTACTGAGGTAAACATTTGCTTTCCATCTTTTCTTGTTTGATGTTCTTTTTATATACATTTTGTTTGAATGTGATGTTTATAGATGTTGAAAGTCTAAAGTTGCTGTTGGGTATGTTTGGTTACCACCACCACCACCTCTACCACCATTGATTACCTACCATCGTCCACCACCTCTACCTCCTCCACAATCACCACCACCGTCCACCATCTCCATGTCTTGCACCACCATCGTTGGTCACTAGCCACCACCGCCTCTACTTCCACCACCTCTGCCACAATCACCACCTCCTCTTACACCACTACCCGTTACCGCCATATAAAATCATTAGACGACACTTAGGGGCAACTTGTCCAAGCACAGTCTTGTGCGGTCCTAGTTGTGCCAAATACCAGACAAACAACTTGTCCTGTCCAAGTCAACAATCCAAGTCTGTTTGCTGACTGCCTACCAAAAGCTACCAAAGGGTGCTTTTGGTACACTGTACAGGACAAAACAGAACAGAGATCACTATCCCATGTTTGGCGGGACTTTCATGTGGAACAGACAGGAACATAGTGGAATGGCATGTTGTACCCCCACCCATGGAACAAGGTAGATTATACTTGTGTTTTATCAATATAACCTCAAAATAAAATATACGTTTTTTTAAAACATGAAATAGACCTACTTTTTTATTTTATTCATTCTTTAAGTTTTATTTATTGTATTTTATGCTCTTTAAAGTTTAAACTCACTTTACTGTCCTCAAAATATTGTTCTTATATAGTTTCTATGTTTTGATTAACTTATGTAAATTATAAATATTAATAGTAAAAAAATTTAGAAAAGGTTAGAATTTTTTCCGGAAAGTATATAAACCTTTTATTTTGATGTCACTTTAATCGTCTTGAAGAAAACTTTCTAAAAAATATTTATTTCGTTATAATTTAATAAATTGCATAAGTAATCAAACTATTTAAACAACTTATTAGGGGTAAATTGGTCATGTTATCTAATCTGTTCTGTCCAGTTCTGTCTTGCTAAACGCATCCTAAAAGAACATGATGTGATTCTAAGTTAATTGATAAGTTCTCAACAAATGAAAGAAAGAGTGAAAGTTTTGATCAATTTGTGTGTAGGTGCCTTCCTGGGAAAGTGATGAACAGTTTGAGGATGCCTTTAAAAAGGCTGGTTTGATGTGGCATTGAAAAATACTAGTTGAAGGTTAGGCTACCACTTGAATGCTTTTTGGTATGGATATCCATCATTTCAATTTTCAACTTTGATATCTTTGTTTTTCAAGTGTTTCAAATTGTAGCTTGACATTTTTTGGAAGTTGGTTTATTATGATGTAAATGACGAAAATCGTTGGATAGGGTTAAATCACTGGCAATAAGGTTTGAGTTTTTGGGGATCTTTTCATGGTTGTTGAGGATTTTTCCGGTTGTTTTCATGATATCAACAGATCCTCTAAAATAAGAGAAAATGGAGATTTTGTTATTTATTTTACTCCAATAGATACTCGATATTCTTTTCTGAAATAGAGGGGAAAATGAGTAAAAATTCAAAGATTTCTCTAAAACTTGATGATTATTTTGTTTATTCCCACAAATAATATTGAATTAAAATAATTAAATGTTGAAATCTTTAAAATAGAGAATCTATTATAGTTAAATTAATTACTTTTAGAGATTTTAACTTTTGATTATCTATTTTAGATAAACTACAGATGTTATGTTAGGGCTTCATGGAATTTGTCGAGTTGTGCGTCAAGTTGCCCCGAACATGCAACGTTACTAAGGGTGCGTTTGGTACACTGGACACGATAGAACAGAACACAGATCATTGTCCCATGTTTGGCATGACTTTTATGTGGAACAGACATGAACAAAGTGGAACAAGCTGGAACATGCCTGTTCCACCCCTACTCCATGGAACAAGGTGGAACAGATTTATGTTTTACCAATATAACCTCAAAATAAAATATAATTCTCCTTTAAAACATCAAATACACATTCTATTTTATATTTTATACATTCTTTAAATTTTATTTATTTGTATTTTATCGAATGTTATATGTTCTGTTCTATCCAATTATGTCTACCAAATGCTGAACAACTGTATTGTCCTATTCTGTTCTGTCATGTTCTGTCCCATCCAGTTATGTTCTATTCTGTCTGCTTACCAAACACACCCTAAAAGAAAAAAGAAGGTTGGTATAAAAGTTTTATGTATGTAGTAATTTGGAACAAGATTAAATAGGGAAATTAATTAAAATACACCAACATTGAAAGTGACTTACCAAAGTACCCCAAAAAATTTACTTCTTACCGAAATGCCCTCTTTTTCCGCGATAGAATCCCGCGATAGCGGGCAGGGACTGAAAGTGTAAAATTTTGCAAGATTATTTACACTTTCAGTCCCCATAGCGGGCCATCGCGGGCCTCGATCGCGGGGGCCAGGGACTGAAAGTGTAAATATTTCTTGCAAAAATTTTCACAATTGGTCCCTGCCCGCGATCGCGGGATCCTATCGCGGAAAAAGAGGGCATTTCGGTAAGATTTTTTTTTTTTGGTACTTTGGTAAGTCACTTTCAATGTTGGGGTATTTTAATTAATTTCCCGATTAAATATCTATCAAAAGATAGTTTCTTAACTCGTAATGAAAATATATTTTTAACTCCCACAAAATGAAAGGTAACCCCAAATATGATTTTAACTAAAAAAGGTATTTTAAAACACAAAAATAACTAATTCCTAGTGTTTCAAACAAAATCTTTTCCTTCATATATACAAACACATATAAATTAAAACTAATTAATAAATACATATTGATTCAAAATATAATCGCGTCCAAAACGTTCTAACTAAATTATAACCCCTACCGAATGTTGGTCTCATAGCGACAGAGGAGGCTAAATTAGTCGAAAGATGGTTATGGTCCAAGAATATAAGGTGATTCTGCCTTTTCAGAGTAAGAAAGGATAGAAAAAATGGTTAGAGCATGCTTGAGTACGAGGCAAAGAAAATTGGGATGCATCAATATAAATATAGGGTTAATTGCACAAAAACCCTAAGTTCTTTTAACCGTCTAACTCATTATCGCTTGTTTTGTTTTGTCCAGTCTTATCTACAAATCAAACTTACACCAATGGTTACAACTCAGAAATCTTGATGCCCTTTTTGTTGATTTGGCAAATAGGGTCAGAAAGACTTGAAAGCACTTCAATGGCATACTCATATTCATATAATGATCATTTTTACGGCTTACCCGAAAACCGAGAGTTACCAAAAAAGACATTTTTGGATAGTGGTCATGAAGTTTTTGAAACTTAGAGAAATATTTTGTTTTATTCTGAGCTGTTAAAATAGGGTTCTTGATGGATCAGTTTTACTATGTAAAGATTTAATTGTGTTATGACATTTTTGCCGTTCTAAAGAAGTTTGAGTTGATATCAATTTTGTACTTGTAACATGTGTATCTCCAATAATGCTCCCTATATTTAACTTTAAGTTAAATGTAGGGAGGTTCTTTTACCGAAAATAAGGTGTAGGAAATCACTTTTAACATTGTTGTTTCAACCATGCTCCCTACATTATTACCTATATGTAATTTAAAAATTTATTGTGTACTTTTTTTTTGAAATGCCACAATATATTAAAGAACAAAAAGGTACATGGAACATGAACAACTAAAGTTTTTAGTTTAAGGTGCACAAACAACCCAAATGAAGCAACCATCATAACTAGAAATGAGACAACAACTACAAGACTATAAAACTTGCATGACCCAAACTACAAAGACCTACTAACATATCACTACTAAGATATGTTGCCGAGTTTTATGAATGTTGCTTAGATTTTCTAATTAGTAATAAACCTAATAATAAAACAATAAAACAATATAATTATAATGAATGTTGCTTAGATTTTCTAATTAGTAATAAACCTAATAATAAAACAATATAATTATAATGTAACGAGCTCCCAACATGTAGGAAGTGTGATAATGTAAATCAGAGTGTGATAACGTAAATCAGGGTATGAAGTCGAATGTATGAAGTGTATCAGAGTGCTCTTTTTTTGTTTTGACTTCTTACATTAGTTAAAATATAAACGTAAAGAGTCAATTGAAGATGCTCGAATTTTACATGTATCCTTCAATTCGAGCTTATTTGGTTGTTTTTCTGTTAAGATTTGTATAGATTAAAAAAAATTATATGTATAAATATAATTAATTTAATTATTTGTTATGTTAATTATATAAAATATCACTACAAATTAGTAAATAACTATAATCACATAAAAGTTTCAATATAGATTACTCCTCTCTTCTGAAGTTTCGAGACTATTTTCTTTTAAGTATTTCATCAAGCACTTTGTTCATCATCACAATATTATTTCAGGCCCGTTTATCTAATCACTTATACGGTAAGTGTTTATCGGTAATATTCTACACTATCATTTACTTATCGGATAAGATTTTAGTCCACTAAAACGGCACCGTATGTAACAATTTACCTCGTAAGTGCTAACCATGGTAAGAGTCGTAGCACGCACTTACTGGGTAAGACTCGATCCTTGTCTTGCTCTTACTTGGTAAAATTCTTGATTCTTGCCATTTTCATCCGGTAGAATTGGTAAACATTTACTCGGGTAAGCGTTTTGTAAATGTCCCCTAAATAATTATTAGGTAAAGCTTACCGATATCATTTTTCTTACCGATTAAGAATGACATGGATCAAAAAATTTACCCGGTAAGAGATATAACCAAGATCATAACTATAAGAATCCAAAATAAAAAGATGAAAAGAAAAGAAATTTTATCATTAATGTTATAATAGTCAAAACTATGATGGTTTTTTTTTTGTTATGAGAGCTGTATCCACTGAACTTTGAGGAGGTGTTCCGAAATATAAAGCTTAAACAGATCATTTGAAATCAACTAAAAGCACATTGAAAACTATGCATCCATAATAGGGGTGAGCATCGAAACTGGGTAACCGTCTTTGGAACCGGAACCGTTCTGGAACTGCCGGTTCCGGAACTGGAACCGATGTGATTGGTTCCGGTTCCTAAAATACGGAACCGATTAAGACTGATTACGGTTCTCATTTTTTTGGAACCGTTAACCGCTGGGTATCCGGTCCCGCTATTTTATAATAAAAACTATTTATATATTTATTATATTTAAATATTTAATGGTGTGGTATTAGTTTTGTATCTTTATTAGATGTTTTATTCGTTTTCATCCAAGTGTTTTATTTGAGGTGTTAACGACTTGATGTAAAGACGTGAATTGTTATGGAAGTCGTTTTATTGATGTCAAGACTCAATATCGAGAGTTTCTAATTTATTTATGTAATAATTAGTTTTTATCGGATTATTTTTCACCATTTATTGTATTTATTACTTTTTATTGGTATTTTATAATTTGCAATAAACTTAAAATTACAATTATCTATCTCTACTACTTTATTAAAAGAATAGATGTCGGTTTATTTCAAGAGCGTTTTTTCTCAGCCACGTTCTTTTTCAATTAACTTCTTACCCCACGTTAGAGGTGGCCAAAAATCGGGTTCGGGCCGGGTCGGGTCGGGTCGGGGGACAACCCGGTTCCAAACAGTAACAAGAAGAACCGGGTCAGGTGAGAACCGGGTCGGGTCGGGCCGGGTTTAAACCGAAAACATCTGACCCGTTTAAGTGTATATAAACCCGGTTTTATGAAAACCAGGCCGGGTCGGGCCGAGAACCGGTTTTCAAATCGGGCCTGCGGTTTTTATGTTTTTAAACTACTTTCTTTGTATAATAATTAATTACTAAACTTTAACAAAAAAAATTGGATTGGAATAATTGGATAAGTAAAATACACTTTAAAAATACGTTTTATTTATAATATATATCACTAAAATACACTTTTACGTTTTATAATTTATATATAATTTTAAGTTACAAACTTACAAGTTACAATACATAAATTCTAAACATTCGAAGGTCCCGCTCCCGAACTTCCACTCCCATCACCCGGTCCCGGATAGTAATTGAATGGATTATAGTTGAATGGATTGTATGGAGCGTAGTATGGATTATGATCTGGATTGTAGTCTTCAAGAGTATTGTACTGCATCAGTCGTGTAATAGCCGTTTGATCGTCAAGGCGGTCGGTGTCTACATCTTCGTCATCTACGAGACTACCAACATCAGAAGTATCGGTTACAGACGGCGTACTTAGTAGTTCATCCGTGTCGTTTTCGAATAAGTATGCGTTTTTTGCGAGAAACGAATATAGCGAGAGCCGAGAAATGAGAATTGTATGCGTTTTTTGCGAGAAACGAATATAACGAGAGCCGAGAAATGAGAATTGTAAGCGTTTTTTGCGTTTTGTAAGCAATGTAAGGTGGTGATGACCTCCATAACACCCCTAGTATTTATAAGGGGTTTGGAGGGTGTTTTTTGAGGCAAAAAACGGTCACAAGGGGTTCCAAACGGCTCTATAACGGTCATATTGGTTTTTGAAAAAAATCGGGTCGGGCCGGGTCGGGCCACGAACCGGGTCACGAACCGGTCCCGGGTCGGGCCGAGGAAATTCCTATATACGCGAACCGGTCCCGGCTCTCGGGTTTGAAACCGGTTCTTGACCGGGTCGGGTCAGAACCGGTTCTTGGCCGGTTTCGGTTCGGGTCAGTTTGGCCACCTCTACGGCCCACGTCCCTCTCTTCTCTGCAACACGACCTCTCCTTCCATCTCCTTCCCCGGTCCCGATTGTGTCTCCAACTCCCCCACCGGCCACCACGATCATCTCCCCTCTGCATCATCAAGTATAAATGTATGAAACTGAAGAGGCATACAGAGACGAAGCATTCTTACGGTTGAATTGATCTCTTCTTCTCTGCAGGCTGCAGCGACTCTCCACGATTACACCCATTTTGATTCAGGCCCTCTCCGTTGCTTTCCGTATCTCCCCCTTTCTGCAGCCCCTTTAACGGTTACAATGTCAATGTGCACCCTCTACCCACTGCTCGCTTGCTCTGGTTAGGGTTTCGAATTTTTACAAGTTGTAGTTAGATTGATTGATTGTTTGTTTAAACTTCTTGGTATTTCTTTTTTTCTTTCTGAAATTCTCTATTTTTTTTGCCAATTTGTGAAACGCTTTCGAATTTAGGTCAAGTTTCATTGTGTAGTTATTAGAATGTTTTTTTGGTTAATTTTGGGGGTTTCTATGAATGTGAGTTGAAATTTAGGGTTTTAATGTTGATTTGTATATGTCAGCTTGCAAAGCCAGAGGATTGGATCTCATGTGCCATTTCAAGGTATGCAAGATGTCTTGAATACTTTTTTCATACGGATTTTTGTGGCGAATTTAACATCGATGTGGATCCTATTACTTATTTCATTTGTTAATAAGTTTCAGTTTAGGTATCTATTTATTCCTAAATAGATTAATTTTCAGTGAATTATCTTCGTATCAAAAGCTGGATATCGTATAGTACCATAAATATTTTCAGAACACGTGACTGTGAATCGACTATATCATGTATTCTTCACGAATAATCATGAATATCATGTATATTCATTATGAATAACTTGATAATGAATAAAACATGAATAGTTTTATGTTTTTATGATGAATAACCTGAGTAACCATGAATGTTGTTTTATTTGCTCTTGAAAATACAGAGTTTGATGTTTCTAAGTTGTCGTGTATATGAATTCTCTTGCTAATATGTTTTAATTTGTTAATTCTTAGAACACTAGAGAAACTGCACATGTTATCCGTAAGTTGCCTTAAATCAAGGCCAACTCAATAACCTTTTTCTGTCGATTCTTAATGGTAATTCTATTTGTTCTTCCCCTCCCAACTCAACAGCCTTCTTCATTGATTAGCAACAACCATTATACACAAATCAGAAGCATCAGCTGATCAATATATCGATGATAAAAGGTTTGGTTCTTTCTATATTTGTCTTAATTATGAGTATTTCTGTACAATTTTCGGCCTTAAAACTATTCTCTGCTTTGGTCATGTAATGTTGATAAGTTTGATGCATTGTGAAAAGGGGAAAAATATTGGTTTTTTGGTGAAGATAACAAATTGGTGGTTTTAGCATAAGTGATGAGCACAAGAATAGCCCATTTATACTGCTTTACTGCTGGGCGTGAACAACCTGTTGTTTTGGGTGTGCACCTTTGACCATCAGAGGCTCAACTCAACTACTACATTTTGTAATTTTGATTTGTTTTAGATGTGAGTTATTCTTTATGGCATTCGGATTGCAATTCTGTATGCTGAGATGCATTATGGGTTTTGATACTGATGATGAGGTTAATGCAGATTTTTAGAGTAAAGCTGAGAAGATGGATATCTATATTGCTTTGCGATTCGTTTGGTAACAATTGTAGATGTGGTTTATTATAAGAGGTAGATTGATATGATAATTGGGTTGTGTTGATTTCATTCAAATGAATTAAAAGTCTATCAATGATGTTGGTATAGCTGAAGTAGCATGTATCAACATAAGTAAGGGATAGAAAACTGAATCCAACTGGGTAAAGGCGTACTAAAAGTGACAGTCTACTGGACGTTTTGTTGCCGTTGCTCGATCAAGATGTTGCTGTTCGATAGGGTCTGCAGGTTGATAAGCGCAACGTAAGTCTTGAACACTGCTGGCTGGGGAGGTCGTCTGCTGGAATACAATTAATGACGGGTGGTCGGTGGGAACTGCTGGTAACAGGGCTAGACACCGTTGCGATGGGAGTTTAACCCTCGCAAACTTGCCCTTGCTCACGGCTTATACCCAACTGGGGTAATTGTTTTAGTTCTCATGCATTGGCCTATAATCCACTGGTTTGTAAATTGGATGTGGGTGGCTTGCTGTTGTTGTCTTTGTAAACACATGCAACAAAACTTGTGGTGGTTTTTAATTTGAATAAAATCTTATGTTGTATTTCAAAACAAGCACGTATCAACATAATCGATGCATGTTATTTCTACAACTATTTCTTTCTTTGGCTGCTCTCGGTAGCAAGTTTATTTATTCATTATAATTTCAATCATTTGTATATATGATGGTCTTACACTTAATTATAATTTCAATCATCTGTATATATGATGGTCTTACACTTACACTTAATTATGCAAGGGTGTCATCACTTAATTGTTGATGTTTGTAATTACTACATAAGTTAATACCCATTTATTTTGATTCCTTTTTATTAATCCTTCCTTTAGTTGTTTCAGTATTATAAATGTAATAATCAAGATATACAACAAGAAATGTAGCAATATAATTATAATTTGCTTAGTAAAGATAGGAACCAATACCGTACTTTCAAAACATTATTGATTTTGCACGCGATTTGGCTGGTTTCATATTCTCTTATTTATTTACTATTTTTGGTCGATTTTCACCGGTTTGTGTTGAATTGGCTATTGCATTCTGAATTGTCTTCATCTTTCAGTTATTCCTCTTCGATTGAGAAATGAGCTCTAATGAGACATATTTAGCTAATGCCTATTTAATAAGAAATAATACAAAACAGGTAGCAAGATTAAGGATTTCACAACTATGGGTTTTTACATACAGGAAAGCTCGAAGACTTCTACCAGGAGCCATAAAGCTTAGCTTGTGGGAAAAAGTAAACAAGCTTGCAGAAGATAACTGGAATAAATTCACAGCTGATGACTACACTCCCTTGCAAGGCCATCTTCTCAAGTATCCAATCAAAGTTGACGCAGATGGAAAAGTAAGCTCTATGCTCGGGCATGAACATTTCCCAGATGTTGGTGGTAAAATCCTTTGGTTATCCATAACCCTCTTTATTCTTTAACAACATACGTTTCAATTTCCATATTTTGTGATATTTTGGCTTTTCGTACTTTTAGGCTTTCAACTTAATTGAAGATTGTTTTCTGATTTAGCAACCACTTCATGAATGCAGTGGCCATCGTCCAACAGAAGCAGCTCCGTTGAGCTTTCTGATTAGCAAGCTTCTCAATTCTGCGAGCATTTTCGGGGGGAGGAATGCTGTAGATTTGACATTTGGGGATCTGGATGACGTAGGTTCCTTGGAGTGGCGTATCGTCGGAGACTGGTTGCTTGACGGTGGCAGAAGGCGTATTAGAGTCATCCAAATTAGCAACTGGATGAACACGATCGGTCGGTCATTGTGGATTGTAGATTGTAGAAATTGAATCCAGAAATGGAAATTTGTGTGGGTTTGGAAGTTCTGCACAACAGATTCATTGAATTCAAATTCAAGTTTGTGGTTTCAAATGAGATCTTGCTTTATTTGAATGTGTATTGTTAGCTCAAAATGTAACAGTTGAAGGTGAGCAAACTACATACAGACATGGAGGAATCTATTCATATTAAGGTTAGTATTTTTTTTCTTTTCAAATTATTAATTTTATTGATATTAATTTTTGTCAAAGATATTATTATAATTGATGAAAAATAAATTGTTATATGTTACAAAAACAAATAAATCAATAATACGGAAGAATATTCTTTTTGGTCATTTCATATGTATAAGTAGAATTTGTCAAATACTAAAAAACAACTTATCGGCTTTTTACGTTTTGATACCGCTATAAACTAATCCAAACACTTTTTTATAAAACTCTAATTTAACATCCCATAAATTGATAAATATTTTTATAAAAAAACATGAGTTAGTTTTAAATAAGGCATCCCAAACACCCCCTAAATGAGATTTAGGGGCTGTTTACCAAATTTTTTGGTAAGTGCTGACTGTGGTAAGAGGTCTGACTGGGGTAAGTGCTGACTGAAATAATAGCCTCTTACCATGGTAAGATTCCTTTTCATCTCTGTCCCAAGTCAGCACACGGTCAGCACTTTTTTTTTTTTTGGTAAACAAACAGACCTCTTACTCAGGTAAGTGTTTCTTACCCCAGTAAGAGGTAATAAGTGATTACAATCACATTGTTTTATAACTGTCTGTTCAATTTAAGCTTGTATAAATAAGGAAGAATTACCTTCTACCTAATTCATTCATTAAGCCAAAACTCTATTAATGTTTCTAACTTATTTAAACTTTACGTAATAGATTGTTATTTTTCCCCTCCAGTTTTTCATACCATCCGTCACCACCATTGCTATTAAAGATACCAACAAAGGTAAGGATTGTTGGTCGTAATCCTAAACATGGTTTCATTTTGGGGTGTATGTATATAATATTTGCAATATGCATATGGTTGATACATCAATTTCTCAACAATGAAACTTGAGAATGTGCATATATAAGCATATTAATTTGATAAGTCTGATCTGTGTGGTAAATCATCTCCATAATATGAGACTACGGGGCCGTTTACCTAATCACTTACCCGAGTAAGTGTTTACCGGTGAAATTCAACACTATCAATTACTTTCCGGGTAAGATTTTAGTCCACCAAAATGGCATTGTATGCAACAATTTAGCCGGTAAGCGCTAACCGTGGTAAGAGTCATCGCACTCACTTACCGAGTAAGACTTTAGGTCCTTGCTTCCACTGCATCGCGCGGGTACGGTGACTAGTTCTATCTTATTAAAAGAATAGTGGTAGTTTTTTTCAAAACTTTTAACTTTCTAAACTTTCGGTTTTTTCTAACACCAGGTCCTCTCCAACACCTCCCCCTCTCTCCATGACAAGACCTCACACCACGTTCTCTCCTTCCCCTGATTCTTCTCCTTGCCCACGTTCCCGTCTTTCTCTCCACGTACATAGACCCTTGATGCTTAAATACTTGATCAAACCCTTCGTTGCTTGCTATGCTTTAAACCCTTCGATCGATTTGATTTCTTGTTGTTCTTCAATCGGTTCTTCTACGGGAACCCTATAAACCAATCGCCGACCGCCCCTGCTGCTCCTGTGCCAACCGCCCCTGCTGCAGTGCTCCTATGCCGTCCGCCGAGTTAGCGTACATATCTCAAGAGTAATCAACAGAGGCAAACACCCTTGGCTCTCTATTTCTTTTCATAGCCATGATATTGTCGCAGTGAAGATAGTTTTGGGGATGAATTCATACAAGAACACCAGTATTGTGGTTGGGTTTTTGACGGGTTTCTCAAAATCCGAAGTTCATGAAGAGGATGAAAGAGATACAACAAGCTCTAATGGAATAGAAAAACATGGTTTTTGGTGCATCTACACAACTCCATCTGTTTCTTACCTTATTTCATTGGTATGCTTCTTGGTTGTGTTCTTAAAGGTCACCCCATTTCATCTTTTAATCATGTTTTATGCTTAAATTTCGCACTACATAACCTCCTATTCAAATGGGTGTCTTCGATTTCAGGAACATCGTTACCCCAATAGTTTGTATTGTTATGACAATTAGGAATTTTGTGAGTGTTTTAGGCTTTGGCTAACACATGATGTCTGGGCTTATACCTACATTTTAAGGTGCTCTTTTTACTCAATTGAATTTGCTTCGTTGCCATTTTTGATTCTTTTCTCTATCATCTTTGTGTTGCTTCGTTTTTTTGATAAATGGATTTTTATACTGTTTATTAATTTTGGGGGTTGGTGACTTTGTCAATTTTCAGGTTTTGAGAAGGAAAGCAAAGAATCAGTAGATGGATCATGTTGTTTTCTTTCCCCTTTTATCACCTTTAATATTTAATTCTTCCCACAGATTTTGAGGTGAGGGTGGATTAGGCGGCGGCTTCTGGTAGTGAAGAGGTTTTAAGAGAATCTGTATATATTGATGCAGATGGGCACTTATTATAACAATAATGGTCTCATGGAATCAAAATTAACGCTGGACCTAAGCGAAGAACTTTTAGAGGATTTTTGTAAAAAAGCATCCACATCCTTTTTTGAACAACATGGGCTTATAAGCCACCAGATTAACTCTTACAACGACTTCCTAAGAAATGGAATTCAAAATGTCTTCAATTCCTTGGGTGAGATCAATGTTGAGCCTGGACAGGACCCCTCTGGAGACGAAACTGTACCGAGATATGCCTCTGTCAAGCTTGGAACGGTCACCCTAGAGAGACCAATGTTTTGGTCAGGTGATAAAGGTTCAAAGTACCTCTTACCCAAACATGCTCGCCTTCAAAATATGACTTACTCATCCAGGATGAGCGTTCAGATTCAATATCAGGTCAGTAGGCCATTGTGTTTCTTATTTCATTCGTTTATAGTTTTCTAATGTACCAAATATTTCTTATGCAGGTATATACTCAAGAGACGGTAAAAAGCGATATCCTGGAAATCGGAAAAGAGGATGTTGGGAAAAAAGTTTTATTGGAAGATAGTAGTGATATCACAATTGGCAGGATACCTGTGATGGTCAAGTCTGACTTGTGCTGGATGAGCGACACATCAAAAGTCGATTGTGACTTTGACCATGGAGGGTATTTCTTAATCAAGGGATCTGAGAAGGTAACAGGATACCCTTCTTTGACCCCTTTTCAATTCTTTGTTTTAAAAATGCTTGTGGCAGTTGATATATGTCGTGAATGATTTTATCAATGTATAATTGCAGACTTTCATTGCACAAGAGAAATCTTGTTTGAAGAGACTGTGGTTGATTAACAATCCAATCTGGACAGTCAAATATCGGTCATCTATTGGAAAGGAAAGGGTCTACGTTAAGCTTGTCGACACTCATATTAGAGGAGGGGGAAAAGTCATTACAGTGTATTTGTTTAACTCGGTAGAGATTCCTATATGGATCTTGTTCTTTGCTCTTGGTGTATCGTCTGACAAACAAGTGGTTGATTTGATTGATGCTGATGATGCTAAAGATAATACCATTGTCAATACACTTCTTGCATCAATTTACGATGCTGAACAGAAGTATAAGGACTTCAGGAAAGAAGGGAAGGCTTTTAATTATCTTTCAGAGGCACTTAAGCAGAAATGGAGCTACACACCTAAACAAACCTATAAAAGATGCATCGAAGAAATTTTGTTTCCTAATCTTCATGGGTTTAACCGAAAAGCTAGGTTTCTCGGGTATATGGTGAAATGTCTGTTGGAAGCTTATACTGGTCGTAGGAAAGTTGATGATAGAGATAGTTTCAGAAGCAAGCGGGTGGAATTGGCAGGGGAGTTACTCGAGAGAGAAGTGAGAGTTCACTTGAAACATGCTGTTAGGCGGATGATAAAGGCTTTGCAAAGAGATCTTTGGGGAGACCGCCCTTTACACCCAATTGAGCACTACTTGGATGCATCTGTTGTTACTAATGGTCTTTCAAGGGCATTTTCAACAGGTGCTTGGGTTCATCCTTATAAGCGGATGGAGAGAATCTCTGGTGTGGTGGCCCACCTTAGGAGAGCAAATCCTTTGCAGATGATGGCTGATATAAGGAGAACACGTCAGCAGGTTCAGTATACAGGGAGGGTTGGAGATGCTAGATACCCGTAAGTAATTAGAGACTTTTTGCTTAAGCTTATTGTTATTTTAAATCTTGTAGCTTTTCTTAACCCAATTTGAAACGTTATCTTATAGTTTGCCATGTGAATTTTTTACTTTCGGTTTATGTGTTAATACTCTCTGATCAAAGTGAAATGTTGCTGGATGCAGGCATCCTTCACACTGGGGAAAAGTCTGTTTTATGACCACCCCAGATGGAGAGAACTGTGGATTGGTAAAAAAATTTCTCCAGTACTGGTATTGTGAGCACAAACGTTCCAGAAAATCTGTTTGACATATTAATAAAGTCTGGAATGAAAGAATTAGTTGACGATATTTCAACATCACTTGGTGGAAAGCACAAAGTTTTTGTTAATGGAGATTGGGTAGGACTATGCGATGATGCTGCTTCTCTTGTTGATGACATTAGAAGCAAACGACGCAGAAAGGAAATACATTATCAGGTTCTTACTCTCTCTCTCTCTCTCTATATATATATATATATATATATATCTTGTTTGTGTGTGTGTGTGTGTGTAGCACGAACTAGATCTGAAATCGTGTTATTTTTGTAGGTGGAGATTAAACGAGATGAGAAGCATGGAGAAGTGCGTATATTCTCCGATGCTGGAAGGCTTATGCGGCCTCTTTTATTCGTTGAGAACTTAAAAAAGATTAAATTTCAGGAAGGGTCAGATTATTCCTTTCAAAATCTTTTGGATAATGGAATTATTGAGCTCATTGGGACCGAAGAGGAAGAAGATTGCTACACAGCATGGGGAGTTAAGTATCTTTTTCACGACAAAAGTTCACATCTTTACACACATTGTGAGCTTGATATGTCGTTTCTCTTGAGTTTGAGCTGTGGAATAATTCCTTTCGCAAATCACGACCATGCAAAACGAGTCCTCTTCCAGGCTCAAAAACACTCTCAACAGGCCATAGGATATTCAACAACGAATCCAAACATTCGAGTCGATACCATCAGTCATCAGTTATTTTACCCCCAAAAGCCACTTTTTCGTACTTTTCTTTCTGATTCTCTTGGAGCAAGCCACAAGGGAATGCAGTCGAGAGATGAATATTACAACGGCCAATGTGCTATTGTTGCTGTAAATATTCACCTTGGTTACAACCAAGAGGATTCATTGGTTATGAATCGTGCTTCACTAGAGCGTGGTATGTTTAGATCAGAACATGTTAGAAGCTACAAGGCGGAAGTTTGTAACATGGAATCAAAGAATCAGTAGACTTGGAAGGGTTTTAATGCAATTATATATGCGTTGGAAGAGCTTAAGGTATGTTTAATACACGTTTCTGATCTTAATCAGTTTGTGTCGGTATCATGAATCAAAATGTTAACATTATCGCTTGAATTCTGAAATTTTCTATGTGCATACACTTGTAGAAACATGCATCTAATAAGAACTCCAAAGTCTCACAATACAACAGCTTTTGAACTACAAATTCTTCATGTTAAAATTGAGGGATTTTAAATTCATACATGGGATATCTACCTCAAGCTCCTTGAGAAGGTATTTACATACACCAAGTACATTTTGTTGCTTTTGTTTCATAGAATGAAAATACATGCATATATGCTTGTTGTTTTATTTTTTTTCAGCTTTATCGGTTCTTAGTGATGAGTACAATGAACGGGAGCTTTAGTTCGCATAACTTGTCCAATGGGATGGGGTCTCTTGTGATTTCCTATCGTTTTCTTTGTTATCACCCGTTGTCTA
Organism: Saussurea involucrata; assembly: GCA_033807775.1. NCBI lineage: Eukaryota > Viridiplantae > Streptophyta > Magnoliopsida > Asterales > Asteraceae > Saussurea > Saussurea involucrata. The sequence continues at coordinate 156,416,820 of CM066314.1, read as the reverse complement.
GGGATATTCGGGTAAGAATAAAAGTTCAAACTGGATCTATATTTCTATAAATTGTTTTTTCTTTTTCTGATTTGAATTGCTGACATTTCGGTATCGATGCATTTATCCTTTTTAGTTTGATTGAATGATAAATACAATACCTAGGTTTAGGGATTGAATGATAAATACATGTTTATGCTGATATTATCATTTAGATGTGTTTTGTGGTAGTATGTATTGTACACACATTACAACCATTTCAATTGAATGTGTCAGCGGATGAGCGTCAGCTCCACTGGTTGTCAAAAAAGACCCTAAAATCTTTATGGGATGATGAAGATGTTGATGAAAATGAGATAAAAGATTCCTGGGGGGATGAAGATGAACCTGCTCTTGTACACTCTATAGTTTCTTTATGCTCAGTTTCATTCATCAAGCATAAGATAGTCATCTAGAATTTGGAAAGAAATATAGTTAGTTGTCTATCCTTGAATTAGAGCATTCTACTTTTATGTGGTACAAGTCAGGTGATGATGGGAGCTAACAGTTGGATGCATCATTTCAAGCATCAACATGTTTAGCAGTCAATTCTGCACATGGGTGATAATAACACTTATCTGAGACAAAAAGATTAATGGGGATGTCTTGGTTTGTTTTTTTTTTTTTTGCAATTTTAAGCGTAAAATAGAAGTAGGTGTTGTGGGATTCTTATTCTGGTTGAGCCTGCTTTGTATGTTGCTATAATTTATGGTTTAGATTTTGTGTAATGCCATATGGTGTACTCTAAAACCAAAGGAGGCATTAACATCTGATCCCTTTGTCATGTTCTTTTTTCTGTTTGATGCGTATCTTGGATTGTTAATGTTATTGCCATGAATTAGGAACTATTAGTAGTAGAATTAGTGCACGAATCTAACTAAGGGGCCGTTTAGTAAACGCTTACCCGGGTAAGCGCTTACCAAGTCACATTACCAAACCGGATGAATATAGTAAGGATCAAGAATCTTATTGGTAAGAGCGACGCAAGGACCAAGGATCTTACCCGGTAAGTGTGGGCGATGACTCTTACCACGGTTAGCGTTTACCAGGTAAATTGTTGCCTACGATGATGTTTTAGTGGACTAGAATCTTACCCGGTAAGTAAATAATGGTGTTAAATTTTACGTAAATTGTTGTCTACGATGACGTTTTAGTGGACTAAAATCTTACCCGGTAAATAAATAATAGTGTTAAATTCTACCGGTAAGTGTTTGGTAAACCGTCCCTAAGGCTGGTTCTTTTGATGAGGATGTGCCAATATTGAGAAATTAGGAGGTGGTATTTTGGTAACATACAGGAATCCCTCTTGTAGGTCTCAAAAAACCTATAAGATTGTTTTATACTTTCATATGGTTTATTTTTGCCGGATTTGGAGATTGCTTTCTGCGTCAAGGGTTTAGAGAAGCTCTTTGACGGAAATGAAAAGTTTTTTCTTAAGATTTTAGATAATCTTTTAAAACTTTTAAGTAGAAAATAAAACTTTTCCTAAAGGTCTTTTCTCTTAGGTGGCGTTTGGTTCGCATAATGTTTTTGGATGGAATGGAATTTGTCAAAGGAATTTGACTTTGAAGGAATTGGAATGGAATGTTGTCAGGTTTGACCACCTGTTTGGTTGACAGAATTGGAATGAAATCTGTTAAAGGAATTTGAATTTGTCTGTTTGATTCACAGAATGTAGCTTTGGAATTGGAATGAATTTATTATATATGACCAAAATATCCTTTTTGATAAGTTTTAATTTTTTAAAACAAAAAATTCTTTAATAAATTAATCATTAAATATATTTTTTGCACTAAAAATAATTTAATAAAATAATTTTTAAATATTTTAATGCGCAAAAAAATATAATCTATACAACCCAGATAAAATATATTGTCAAACAAACAAAATTATATTTTGAAAAAGTAAAATATATTTCGAGAAAATAAAAAAATGTATTAAATTATATTATATAAAATATAAAAATAAAATATAAAAAAACAACAATTATGTTATATTTAAGTTAAATGATATATTTGGAATTATGAAAATATAACATTCTATCAAAATCATTCAAAATAGCTAAAGAATGTCAAATTCACTTATTTATGGAATTTGATGGAATTGGACATTCTTTTCCGTCGAAAAGAATGAACCAAACGAAAGAATGGAATTCGGTCAATGGAATTCGACATTCCAATTCCATCAGAATCCTTATTTAGAGTGCTTGTTGAAATCTTAAAAGACAAAACATATTTAAAATTATAGTTAATTTTTGTATATATATTCTTTCTAACAAGGAGAAGCATAGATTTTTAATAAGTGACTACTTTTTTCACATCTTGCCCTTTTGAGTTTTTATTTCGATTTTGAAATGATTTGCGCCGCATCGCGTGCGGGCATGTATCTAGGGTTTCCTATATTATTTGAAAAGTTTCCTTTTTTTATTCTAAAAGATTCTTAGCTAATGTACTAATTTAATTGAAACTTCAATCTATGTTTTGAATTGAATTCTTTAGCTGGGTTTTGCAATTAGCGTGATCAGATTGTTGGGTGTCTTTCAAAAATTGTTTTTTCTTAATTTTACCTAATATTAATTTTAGAAGGTTGACTTCAAAGAGACAAGAAGGGTTATTATGCGTTAGTATTCGGTGAAATGAGTATATTTTGCTTTATACATCATTTAGAATGCTTACATTTGGTGGGTTATGTTTATAGGTGGTATATTAGTTGCTTTATGAAATGTAGAAGCTAGAATTCCCATAGGAATTGGAAACTCACCTTCAATTCATTTCAATATTGAAATTTAGGGTTTAAGATTTGGGGTTTATGTTTGTTTTGTTAATAACTCAAAGGTTCATATAAATGCTTTATTAACAGTGCCAGATTTTCTGGTTTTAGAACTTGCTTGATTTGGGTTTTGAACTTGCAGCACAAAAAAGACCAGTCACACATGAATTTAGGTCTAAAATGAAAAATTCAGGATGGCAGTGTAGTACATTTGGGTTATGAACCGAAGCACTCTGATAGTCTTCTGAAATTGTATGGGAGCTGGGAGCATGTCGAGGAAGATAACTATCGAGCACTTGCGGATAATATATTTCAATCCCTAGAAGACAAGGTATACCCTTTGTTATGCTCCAAGATATCATTTTCACTCCCTACTCTGATGTACTTTTGTTTTTGTTTCTTCACCACACGAGTATAACTAATTTGAGTATTTGGTTTCATAATCGAATTGCGTCCCGCTGCATCGCGCGGGTACGATGACTAGTATTGTATGAATTGTTAAAAAAAATTAAAAAAAATTGACATTGGGTACCCGAAACCGGTCCCGGAACCGTCGGTTCCGGTTCCATGAATTTTAGCCGGGTACCCGGTTATGCTCACCCCTAATCCATAAGGACTAAAAACGTAATATTTAGATCAAAAGGGTGAAAATTGAAATTTTTAGCAAACCACGTTGACAAAAGTGTAAATTGTGAGCAAAAGTTTAATTTTGTTGAGAGTGGGATTTGAACCCACGCCCTTTCGGACCAGAACCTTAATCTGGCGCCTTAGACCAACTCGGCCATCTCAACCTTTGATTCCTTATTTTCTCATAAATTCTTATAACTATTTCGAATTTTGTAAATATTTATCTAATATAGACGCTTTTAAACAACAAACCATAAACCGATTTTATTTAGGTCAAATTCAAAATATTATAAATATTTAAAAATAAAAGTTTTAATATTAATATGTGCATGTGTGGGTATGGAACCCGTGGCGGATCCAGAAAAAATTATTGTTGGGGGCATCATATAATATAAAATAAAATAACAATTAATTAAAAGATACGATTTTATTAAAAATGGTAAAGGGTTATCGTTTACAATTAAGTCCTGCAGCTCTTCATATTTTAAAATTGGCTAATTACATCATCATTTGTAGAGTGATAGAGAGTCGATTAGAAAGGAATTACGATTTAAGGTCTTATGTTTCTCTTTTTTCCTGGGTTGGGGTTAGCCTCTTGGGGCCTTTATTCTTAATTATTGGGACCTATGTTCCTAATTTAAAGAAATTGTAGCTAAACTTCATATTTTTTTAATGTGCATAAGATGGGGTGGTTGGGGGCCTAGGACCCCTGCCCTCCGTTGGTGCATCCGCCAATGTATGGAACTATGGACGGGTAGAGTTGGTTCCAATAAGAAGAATTTATGGTGAGAAGTGTAAAAAGGAATTGAATATTTAGATTAATCTTGATTGAAGATCAATACTAATGGATTGCATTGAAATGCATCTGTTCAATTTACATGAGAATCGTAATTAATGAATGTGTGTGATATTAAAAGTAATCAACGGTCCATATCATTTCATACCTTTCCCACATTAACTCTTTTTCTCACACGATCTTTCGTCTGGACTAACAACGGGTTTATTTAGTTTCATGCGGTTATAAAAACACGCCGATTATATGGGTTAGTCTAGTATGCGTTCTTATAAAAGAATTAGAATTAAAGTTAGATTACAAAATCGTCTTATCATTAGTTTGAAAATACGATCAATCTAAAAAAACTCGGTTCCAAAATAAGAATTATTGTTGGTATTGTTGGTCCCAGCTATGGAGTAGCAATGGTAACAAGTATTGTAGAAGGGGGGTTGAATACAATACTCAAAAAATTCACTTAATTTAATTCTTTTATTGAAAAACTTCAAATAAGAATTACACACAGAAACTATAGATTGTTGCGGAACAGAACAGATAAATCAGTTCAAACAATCTTACACACAGACATAAAGAGAACGAAGAACAATTGAAAATACACTTAGATAAACAATGAACTTCTTTGAGAGAGAAGAGAAAATGCCATCACTTGGAATCTTGAGGATCTTGTAAACCGGTTATCTTTGCAAGGTTAAAGATGATCTCTTTATATAGTACCTCATGCATTAAATGCATGGACACTTGTCAAGCAAGGGTAGGAAGGCAGGAAGACAGGTCTTTGAAGGCATGTCTTCTGAAAAAGTACTGGGATGTACTTTTTGTCTTGAGGCGTTGACCTGCAATGTGTTGAAGTTGATCTTTCTTGAAAGAGATAAGAAAGCCAAACAACCTTTTTCCGATCTTCGGATGATGTCTCCATCAGTGCAAGATATCACAAATATATTTTGCAGATAAAGTACAATATACCTGCCGAAAACTCTTGGCCGAAGATCTCTTCAAAAGATATCTTCAAGAATTCTTTCTTAAAGAATTCTTCAAGTGATCCTATCGATCATATCTTCTTGATGACACTTCAAGTGATCTTGCCTAACATGTCATCTTGCCTAACATGTCTTCAAGTAGTGTTGGCTGAAGACTTAGGATGTCTTCAAGTAGCAGCTTAACCTTTGGCTGAGAAATCCATCTTCAATCCGCTTTGAAGATACACTTCTACTTTGTTTCTTCGGTTGATCTTCGACTTTACCGAACATTTTGTGTTACATAATTAAGCTGCTTGTAAAGAACTTAAAAAGTATTCTAAGTATGAAATGTGTAAAATGAAAGACTAGAGGCCATCTTCAAATCCTAAGTGACCCAACAGGTATTCTGAAGAAAAATAACATTTTACAGAACAAATTTCTTCGTCTTATAATAGTATTGTACCTTTATTTTTCCATGTTATACTGACATAATAAAAAATTTTATTAAAATAACTAACTATTTTATGAATTCAATCCTCCATCAATTATCTACAAAGTAATTTAATTTGATTGTTTTCAAAATCATAAAAGTATAGTAATATATCATTCCCATAATTTGAATTATCACACTCGCCGGGTGTTTGGTTAATTGCATTGATGTTGTTTGATTAAACCAATATAATTAATAAAAAATTATTTTATATAGTATTTTAATACAAATAAGTGTCGTCCAACATGAAAATAAAATAACATGATTCATTCAACATCCAAAAATGAAAGAACATGTGAGAAAAGATGACCCATCAAGAGTAAGATTTCCACCCCCACCCCCGTTAGTCCAGATATAAAAATTATCAAATTTAAGATAATGAACCCATTATCTATACTATATTATAAAATATTTATAAAAAAACTTTTAAAAACAATCTCTAAAGCTTTATGTATCGCTATTTAATGCTATTTATTTAAAATCTCTTAAAAACAATTAATGAAGTTTTATGTAATGCTTTTAATGCTAATTACTTGATTAATACTTATCTCTAACAATCTTCAAATCCTTAAATCGTAGACTCTTATTAATTAATCCTTATCTCTAAGACTCTAAGCACTTTCAAATTCTCAAATCATGAACTCCTCAAAAAACGTCATTCTTTAAACATATTTATAAAAAAACTTTGATCATTTTCTCAAAACCACACATTAGAATAAACTAGAACATTAAAATCGAGATATATCGCGTTGCATTGCACGAGTAGGCTTCTAATATTATATCAAAACAAACTATATTTTTCATTACCGTTCTCATTTCTTACCCGTCAATATCCAACCAAACAACCCCTCAAATTTTGAATCAATGTTTAACAAAATTTTCAGATTACAATGGATTCTGGTAATTTCAGAAGAAAATAAGATAAACCCAAATCAATTTCAAACAAAACTTTTTTTTTAATTTCTTTATATTTATTTAATTTAATTTCTCCACTTTTGGTACATTCTGGTTCACACAAATCCTATAACTTGTTCATGAAAAGTTTCTGCAGTCTCTCACCCAACTTGGGGTTTCCTCTCAAAATCCCCAAATCGATCGATAAACACAGATTTCTTTCATGGCGTCTGCATAAACACACACACCCACACACACACTCTCCATTAATTAATTGTATAAATTGCGTTATAATCGACTCTATATTTACAGATTTACAGAGTTGAATCGATTCTGTGTGTGTTCAATGGCAGCTTATGTTCGATTGTTATCGTTCAATTCATCATCGTTATGTACGTCATTGAATTCGCTTCACCAAAATCAGTTACTATTCAAGAACAATAGCAAGAGGATTCTATCTGTTGCTGCTGATTCTTGTTTATCTTCTGATTTTATCGTGAATTCCCGATTTGCAATTAATCCGAGAAAGGAATCGCTCCGATTTAAGGTAAAAGTTTCGGAAATAGATTCGTTTTGTTTCTGCAATTTAGGTTTAATTTATGAGAAATTATAAACTCGTTTGATGATATCTTCGAAAATTGAATGATTTCGTTTGGGTTTAGTTCATCTAGTAGTGAAATTCGTCACTGATATATGTTGTGAATTAGAAACTTATGTTGTATTTGGCTTCGATTTGAGTGAATTTATGCCTAAATATGCGAATTATTCATTCGGTGAATTGGGGATTTTAGGTTTTGTTCTCTAATTAGTGATATGAGTGTGAAATTAGGTTGCATTTATCATTGATTATGAGTATAATCATCCACAAGTTTTTATGGATTTTATTGTTGAAAACTTTGTTTACCAAATTGTAATTTAGGTTTTCATTCAATGGCACTTCATTAGAATCATAGTTATTGCTACATTTGCATATTGAAGTAATAAGTAGATAAGCAATTATATTGGTGTTCTTGGTGGATAAATGTAGTGGAAAACAATGAGTCCCATTTACATGCTAATCATATTATTCAGATTATTAACTCGATCCACTCTTTCAATGATGGTTTCCATTGAACTTGGTGTTAAAACTCATTGCGATGTAGATAACTTTTGGTTGTTTACTTACAGCTTAATGAGCTTAATGGTTTGGGCGGCTTATTTGCTCAGCCATACATGAGGGTTTAATTACGGCTTGATCGTTAAGCCATTAAGCTAAAATGGCTATATGGAATAAGCCATATGCCCTCACTTGTCCCCATTAAGTCACCTTAAACAAATCAATAGCAGAAAGAACCAGAAATAATCCAACGCTCTCTCTTTGCCTCCCTCAAACCCATTGGTCCGGTTTTATCGAGACAGACAGTTTAACCCTTACAGGGCTTAATGTAAAAAAAAATAAACAACCCCTTAGTGTTCTAGAGCCTTCATGGGTTCCTCTCTTGTTTAATTTTCTTGTGTAAAAAGGGTTTGTAGCCAACAACCCCTGAGAGCATCATGTGAGAGTCAAATCAGATGTAGAGTGGCCCGCTAGATAGCTGGCTTAAGAGCTTGGCTTTACCTCGAATATTTTTCAATGTTTGAGATCGATCTTGATGCTCGTTTATGAGCTCGAACTTGAGATCGATTAACTCGTTTATTTACTCTAGCTTGATGATTTTTATACTTTGATTATATAATTTTTAAACATATAAATATGTTTGGTTCGAAAAAGTGTATGCTCGAAATCTCGAATGGCTCGACTCTGCATGAATGAAAGATCACATTTTCCTTTTTTCTTTCTTTCTTTTTGTTGTTTTGGTTTTTGTTATAGAAATTATATTTGGTATCGGCCAACGTATTTTCAAGATTTGTGAAATAACTATGAGAAATGTGAATAACAATTTCATGCAAATTCCGCTTCTTTGATTATATAATTTTTAAACATATAAATATGTTTGGTTCGAAAAAGTGTGTGCTCGAAATCTCGAATGGCTCGACTCTGCACGAATGAAAGATCACATTTTCCTTTTTTTTCTTTCTTTTTGTTGTTTTGGTTTTTGTTATAGAAATTATCTTTGGTATCGGCTAACGTATTTTCAAGATTTGTGAAATAACTATGAGAAATGTGAATAACAATTTCATGCAAATTCCGCTTCTTTACTTTTCGGCTTTCTTTGATGCTTCTTTTAGATACATGCAACAATTACCGAAACCGAACAACCAAAATGGTGGGAGAAAAACGGAGGACCAAATATGGTTGACATCCATTCGACACAAGAATTCTTGAATGCCTTAAGTGAGGCTGGAGATAAATTAGTTATCGTTGAATTCTATGGGACATGGTGTGCTTCTTGCCGTGCTTTATTTCCAAAGGTAATTTCCTTTTTTACGTGACTTTTCTTTGATTTTGCTTTTAACATTTTAGTATCTAGTAATCGGTAGTGTTTGTCCGTTAAGGGTGCTTTTGGTATCCAGACAGAACTGTGTTGGACGGCGTTTGGTAAGACTGAACTGGATAGGACAGAACAGATAAAATGACCAATTTACCCCTGTTGAGTTGTTTATATCTTTTATATATTTTGATTAAGGCGAAGGATTGTGTGAGAAGTTGAGGTTACCGTGAGAAGCATGAGAAATGGACCTGAACCGTCGATCACTTTTAATCAAATGCCCTACCATGAATTGCACCTTAGAAGGGAATTGATCTGGTGCATCTTATCTCGGTGCATCTCATCCAACGGTGGATATCCACCTCTCAATCTCTCATGCTTCTCACTTCTCACCGGAATCCAACCCTTTTGAATAATCTGTATAATTCATCAAATTATAATAATTGACTAAGATCAAGCAATCATGGTTCATTTTATCGATGTTGATGTTATTGTTTTTTATTAATATTTGTCAGCTTTGCAAGACGGCTCAAGAAAACCCTAACATCGTGTTCTTGAAAGTCAACTTTGATGAGAACAAGCCGATGTGCAAGAACTTGAACGTGAAGGTCCTTCCATATTTCCATTTCTATCGTGGAGCCGATGGACAACTCGAATCTTTTTCTTGTTCACTTGCTAAAGTAAGCAACTTTTGCTCCTAATTATCTTTTTATTTCGGTCATAAACTTCTAGACCGGATATGGATCAAATATCACGAAAACAATCCCTTACTCTTTAGGGCTGAGGTCAGGTCCGCATACATCTTATTCCCTGGCCCCCACCTTCTGGTGGGCTTTACTGGGCTCGTTTGGTTTGATTTATATGGATCATACATCACTTAAACAACAGCTTTACTCTATAGGGTAGACCGGTAGAGGTCAGGTCTGTTACCCTCTGGGACCCACCTCCAGGTAGAGATGGCCAAATGGGCCCGGCCTAGCCTGGGACCGGCGGAGCACCGGGACCCGGACTGACTTGGGCCCGGCCCGGGACCGTTTGGGACCAGTTTGGGGCCGGCGGTCCTTAACCGGTTATGATTTTCATGCAAAAACAAGGCCCGGCCTGGTTTTTTATATATAATTTATTTTTAAATGTATTTTTAAGTAAAAACGTATTTGTTAGTGTATTTAACTGACCCAATTATAATAAAATGTATTTTTCTAGTACGTAAGTATTTTTTAGTGCATTTGATAAACTCAATTACAATAAAAAAATGTATTTGTTACTGTACATGATTGACCAAATTCTTTGAAAAACTATTTTTTATAAGTTGAAAATCAATTTTAAAAAAAATAAAAAAATTTAAGTGGGACCAGTTTGGGCCTGGCCCGGGACTGGGACCGGTTCTCATAACCGGGCCTTATAAAGCTTAACCGGACCAGTTACGAGATCACTATCTGGGACCGGGACCGATTTTTGGCCATCTCTACCTCCGGGTGTATAGTGTGCTTGTTTAGTTTGGTTTGGTTTATTTGAATCCAATATGACGGTATATCACACCGACATGATCCATGGTTAAAAATTGCATCAAAATGGAACCAACTTTAAAAATTATCATTTAAGGGTCTAAACCAAACTTTACATATATTGAAAGGGTCTCAATTACCTGTTTAGCAGGTAACCGGTTAACTTAGTATGACATGGCAAAATTATTAATTTAAAAATATTAAATAGGTATTATAGATGCCACATCATCAATAGTTGAGAAAACAAATCTATTAATCAGATCGCTATCTTCGTCGTCAGAAACTCGGAATCACTTGCCCCTTCATCTTCTATCATCGGACCACCGGTCCACCATCGTCCCCCAACTGCTTTAAGGTTGAACACCACCATCACCACCCATCTCCTTCAAGATTAACGGATCCAACACATCCTCGTCTCCATCTTCTTCAACTTTCAACTATGTTGGGTAAAGTGGGTAGAGCCTCATGCTTTCACACATAGAAGCATGGGTGTAAATCAAAGTTTTCATCCGAATGAATGGAGCTCAGAAATCGAGATAACAAATCAAAGGATTGGATCGAAGTATTTTGGGCAAGTTCGTCTTTTCCTTTAGAATTTTCATGGTGAATTGATGGATTTCGGCGACGGCTTCTTTCAGTCGCTTCTCCGATCCCATGTTTAGAAACCTTTGGATCTTCCATAGTAGTGGTGAAACCAAACCAGACTAGGAGTTGGTGGAGAAGAAATAGCCTGTATGTATAAAAATAGCCTGTAGGTATAATGCCACATTATATTTTAGATTTAAATTTGAATTTCAAAAAATGATGTGGCATATTAGTCGGCATTTACTTGAAGCCACGTCATCATTAACAGGTAAACCAAATCCTTAAATATATGTAAAGTTTGGTTTAGACCCTTAAATGATACCTTTTAAAGTTGGTTCCCTAAAATAGGAATAAGGTGAAAGTTGATCCCATTTTGATACAATTTTCTCTTTACCATACAACCCATCAATGCTCGTGGAAAAGCATGGCAATTTGCAAACTTGATTACCATTGTACACGGTGTTGTTGTTTGTTTTTTAAGAGGTGTTATTTGCTTTGCAGTTTCAAAAAATCAAGGATGCGATTCGAACGCACAACACGGATCGTTGCAGCATCGGCCCTGTCAAAGGTGTCGGGGACGTAAACCTTGAAACCGCGTCGACCCCGAAGAACAAACCGGTGGAATCGTCGACGTAGAAAGAACTCAAATGCATTTGATCATGGTGTTTATAGCTTTTTTCCATTTCTAATTCTGTGTAATGCTAATGGAAAGTAGTAGCCAAAAGTTCACATTTGCTATTGATATAAATATTTTTGGTATATATCTTTCTGTTTCCCTACAATTTATTGATGTTTTTGTTCTTCTATTGAAATTAAAAATTCTAAATCATCTGTAAAAAAAAAGGTATGACGTCATCCTCTGGAGCGCATTCAGGCATCTATTATGGCGACGTACCCAAACACAAGACATTATAGAATATAACGAGTTGTGATAGATGAAGCAACGCAATAGGATTATGGCATGGCCGTCTTCACTCGAAGGTTATTTACACCCAACGTTTTATAATCATGGGCATTTTTGTCATTTTGGAAAAAAAGGTATGATGTCATCCTCTGGCGCGCATTCAGCGTATGGGCAGCTATTATGGCGATGTACCCAAACACAAAACATTATAGAATATAACGAGTCAGTGACAGATGAAGCAACACAATAGGGTTGTGGCATGGCCGTCTTCACTTGAAGGTTATTTACACCCAACGTTTTATAATCATGGGCATTTTTGTCATTTGGAAAAAAAAGGTATGATGTCATCTTCTGGCGCGCATTCAGCGTATGGGCAACTATTATGGCGACGTACCCAAACACAAAATATTATAGAATATAACGAGTCAGTGACAGATGAAACAGATGAAGCAACACAATAGGGTTATGGCATGGCCGTCTTCACTCGAAGGTTATTTACACCCAACGTTTTATAATCATGGGCATTTTTGTCATTTTGGAAAAAAAAGGTATGATGTCATCCTCTGGCGCGCATTCAGCGTATGGGCAGCTATTATGGTGATGTACCCAAACACAAAACATTATAGAATATAACGAGTCAGTGACAGATGCAACACAATAGGGTTATGGCATGGCCGTCTTCACTCGAAGGTTATTTACACCCAACGTTTTATAATCATGGGCATTTTTGTCATTTTAGATTATTCTGTCTTGATTTAATTTAAATAACGCCATGGGAAGTTGTCATTTTTAGACCTTAAATTCGAATGAAATGTAACGAGCACTTCTTATTTTATCCGGTTTATATTTTATAATATATAGTATGATAAAATGCTTGAATTAAGACAAGAAAAAGAGTAAACTACGTTTTCCGTCTTCGTGGTTTGCTAAAAACTGCAACTTTAGTTAATGTCTTCTCGATATTACAGTTTTTGTCCATTTGGTTGTCAATTAATTGTTGTTTTTGTCCCTAAGACTCACTCTATCTGTCGTTCACTGTTAAGTATGAGAGACTAAGGGGCCGTTTACAAAACGCTTATCCTGGTAAGTGCGTACCAAGTCACATTAGCTTACCGGATGAATATGGAAGGACTAAGAATCTTACCCGGTAAGAGTGGAAGCAAGGACCGAGAGCCTTACCCGGTAAGTCCGTGCGACGACTCTTACCACGGTTAGCGCTTACCGGCTAAATTGTTGCATACGATGCCATTTTGGTGGACTAAAATCTTACCCGGAAAGTAAGTGATAGTGTTGAATTTTACCGGTAAGTACTTACTCGGGTAAGTGATTAGGTAAATGGCTCCTAAAGCAACAGTGAATTATAAACAATATGGATTAAACCCTTCATTTTAAAGCTATAAGGACTAAAAGATAAACTTTCAACAAACCTCAGGGACTAAAATTTACAAATGATAAAAGGTGTAATTTTTAAGGCACAAAGTACAAGTAATAGCTGCCGAGCTCCAGTCTCCGCAGCGGCCGATCGGAGTCGCTGATTTTGAACGCTCCATCGTTGCTGTATCTGTTGAAACAGGTAATTGAATTTGGTTATCTTAAACCTATTCCAGAGAATTTGGGAGGTTTAATTTCGTTGGATTTTGGAGCGAAATCGTGGAGGATAAAAGCTAATTTTAGGGGTTTTGGGAGTGGTGTTGGTGGGGATATTGACTGTAAACCTGAAAAGGTACTTGAAGATTTAAATTTTGAACTCAAAGATAAAGAGTTTATCATTGATGCATTCTTTGATGTTTGTATTTCATTGGAGCTGATGAATCTTAAGGAGAAAATGAGTTTTTCATTATGAAGTTGTAAATTATCTCTGGTTCTTGGTCTCATAATTCCCAGTGCATCCATTTTCTTCTAAAAGAAAACCTAAGAATTATTGCAATTTGAAAGCTTAACTATTTGTTGTTTTATTCAGGTAACTAGTGAAAAGGGTAAGTTAAGTGTAAAAAATTGTTTTGAATTTACTGGGGTTTTGAAGAAACCCCATATGGTGAAATCAATCAGTTTCCCTTAGTTTGATAAAAATATCAATCTGCTGGTTTTGTATGATGTTCTTGCCTCCAACTTACTGTTTCCACTTTCTTTTAGTTAGATATTTATGCTTATATGTATCTATGCTCACCACCTGTTTGTGGAAATGCCCAAATAAGCCAAAGATTCATTTGACACCCACCAAATGCTTGGGTGTTTTGAGTCCATTTATTGCTATCTTGCTTCCTTCTCTTCCGTGGTATCAAAATGCTAACTTGATTGTTTACGATATTTTGGGGGGTGTTTCTTGCTTCAATACTTTCTAGATTTGCTTTCGAGTTTTCAACTATGATCATCTTAATCTGCACATCATTTGGATCGTCATTCGTCAAGATTGTAACGTTTAACCTGTGGTTGCTTTAAATTAGGTATATTGTAAAAAGATTCGAGAATGACAACGTATTTGTGGAGAAAATATGCTGATTACTTGCACACTAAGTGGGAAAAAGAAATTCTATGGACCATGGTTGATCCATTCAAGCGCCCAAAATCGTTTACTCCACTTGTTACAATCTATGTATGCGCCTTTTATACTGGGGTCATTGGAGCTGCAATCACCGAGCAACTCTACAAGGTACTCTTACACCATAAACTGACTTATTTTTTGAGCTTATTGAAACAAACCCCGTTTGGTATGCCATAAGCTAGTTTTTTTATAAAATTGGGTTCTTTATGCCCCTAATATTTTTCTTTTTAAATAATTTTACATGACCAACTAGTTTTTACCAAACTAGACTAGTTTTTACCAAACTAGACTAGTTTATACGCTAGCAGCTAGGTTTACAGCCAACAGAGTAGCTTATCAGTTGATTTCTCAAACATAGCCTTAGGGCCTGATTGTTAGCAGCTTATTGAGCTTAATTGGTGGGACAACTTATTCGGTCTGCTATCTATGCTGTTAAAATCGCGATATATTGGCGATATATCGCCGATATATCGGAAATCGGACATATGTAAAATATCGGTCAATATATCGGCCAGCGATATATCGGCGATATTGACCGATATCAGCCGATATTTCCAATATATAGGTCTAAAAATCGTTCCAAAATCGCGATTTTTTGGAATGTGTTTTTTTGGGCTTTTTTAATGACTTGGGCCTTTTTTTTTAATTAAGTAATGGGCTTGTAAGTTGTAAAGCCTCTTTTCTTCATATTAGGTTTAGCTTTTTTTAAAATCAAGAAAGAAAACGATTCTTTCTTCTTTCTTCTTCCTTCTTAGTTTCCAGCAAGCTTCCACTCAATTTCAAACCATTCCACGCAGGCAGCAAGCTTCCATTCAATTTCAGACCATTCCAGCAGGTTCATATTTTTCATATTCCAGGCAGCAAGCTTCCATTCAAACGATTCTTTCTTATATATATATATATATATATATATATATAATTCTAAAAAATATTATATAAACCGATATTCCGATATATCACCGATATATCCGACTATCCGAGATATCGAATATCGGTCCTTGACCGATATCGCACCGATATCCGATTTTAACAGCATAGTCTGCTATACATTGTTTGGTAGTGGCTTAATGATATAGAAAGTGGCTTATTCAGTAAGCTTGTAGTGAGAGTTTTATGTAGAAAGCCAAGTTTTTGACACCGTTAAATCATCTATAATACATATGTTCCAAGAATTGCCTCAAAAACATTATTCCTAAAACAAAAAAAAGAAGTTGGTAAAAACGGTGGCAATGACTTCTAACCGTTTTCCAATTTACAGGAAAAATACTGGGAAGATCATCCTGGCGAGGCGGTGCCAATTATGAGACCTAAATTCTACGGTGGGCCTTGGAAGATTTACAAAGGAGGTCTTCTTCCACCCAACAAATGAAAATCTACAAAATCTGAAAGCTCATTTTGCATAAGGGAAGCTTCAGATATGCTACAACTGTCTTGCATATATAACAATCGATAACTCCGTTTCTAACACTTTCTTTTGCGTTCTTCAAATAATCACTTTAAAACCGCTATTAAGAATCTAATCTTTGTGGGTTTTGAATCTTGCTTCAAAGAAGAATTTAAAATATGTTCTAATTTCTTGCATGATCAAGAAAGATCATGTAGTCATAATGTTCTTAGAATCTTTCTTTTGTGTATGTTTGTTAAAAAACTTAAATGATGGTTGTATCTTATCCCTAGACCCTACTTGCATGTGAGATTTACTGAGTTTGTTTGTTTGGTTTGATTTATTTTAACCGGGGGGGCCTTGTGACTGGAGGGCGTCAAGGGCTTCTCCGCCGATTTTCGATACCCATTCGTCTAGTTTCTTTATCTCCGGATCTCCGCCAACCATCTCGTCAAAGCAATCTTCGCATGTGCCCACATTCGTCATGACTGCGGTAACGTCAAAATTGGCCTTCGTGAGATCTTGGCTTTGGAGGCTTTCGAGAGTGTTCTTGATATCATCAATGGCTGCAAGCATGACCTCATCGCACTCCGAGAAGCACTCTTTGACCCCAGGTGATGACTCAGGGTGGTCTTTCCGCTTCTTGAGCGATGCACCGAATTCAGTGATCTTCTTCTCAATGTTTTGCATGTGTTTGGTTACAAAGGTAACCACCTCCGCCACAGAGCCAAACTCCTTGTCATCGTTAGAGTTTGGCAATGGGAATCCTTCATCCTCAGTTGCGGCAGGGTCTGCCGTGGGAGAAGATGGGAATTCTTTGTCTGCCGCAGGAGAAGGTGTCGGACGGGCTTTTACGGTGGTTGAACGGACTTTCGCGTCGGAAAAGGGTGCGAAAATGATATGTACAAAAATGAAAATGAAGGCAAAGGTTTGCCTTGCAAAAGCCATTGTCTCTAGGGAAAAGAGACAATGGATGGTGGTGGTGGTGGTGGTGGTGGTGGTGGTGGTGGTGGTGGTGGTGGAGGAGGAAGGAGGGTGGAAGGAGGATGATGGTTTTATGCCGTTGTGCAATGGCAATGCTTAAACATAGCTAATATATTCTAAAAATAGCAAGTCATGGTTAGGGGAATAGAATCTTCTCTTCTCCCTTGCCTTTAAAGGAAAATGATTATATATATAGAAAAGTTTAGAAAAATCCAACGTTTGTTGAAGTCGTTAATTCTTTTAGGAGTAAACTGCAATTTTGGTCCCTGTGGTATGTTGTTTGTCTCATCTTTGGTCTCCAGAAAATTTTTATTGCAAGAAAAACCCTGTGGTATGCAAAAGTGCTCGGTTTTGGTCCATCGAGGCTAACAACGTTAGGTTGCCTCTGTTAAAGCCCCTCATGTGCAAGTCACATGAGGGCATTTTAGTCTTTTTTTTTTTGTTATTCGCTAAAGACAAAAATAAAAAACCACATGGGCCATCATCATCATCTCCTTCTTCTCTATCCCAATCCCATTATTATTTAAATCCCAATTCGAAAGTTTCTGAACAATCATCTCTCAATGAATTCGAATTCGAAACCCTTGGGGGTTCATTATCGAACTTTGAACTTCCATGAACAGAATTATTGTTATTGTTATCAATGGTGGCAGGTGAGACTTTGGTATTTGAAACAATTGGAGTTACCTTTGTTTCATCCAACTCTGCAACTACAGCAGCAGCCATTTTTCGAATGGAATTGGATCTGTCAAGGCTTTTCCTCCTCTTAGAAGAAGAATCCAGGTAATATTCTCGGGTTTGGGTCGACCCTCCCGGGAGATTGTTGTCCGCCATTGAAGGATCTTCAACAGGGATTAGCGTATCACAACGTGGAACGTGTACAACGGGAACATCTTCCACCATTGGAGGTAACAGTGGGAAGGTCCTACCAATCAAATATCCATCCCATGAAGCCCTAGGTTCGTCAAACGAGTATCTCGGGTCATCAAACGACATCCGACCCGTATCGCAGGATCGCCGGCCGAAGCGTAATCGGCGATTTCCGACTGAGTTTCGAGGTATTGACGCGAAATCGGCTTCTTCGCCTGCAATGTTGACGTTAATATGACGCCGCTCTTCTTCTGTTTTCTTCTCCATTTTTGCCATTTTTTGCTTAAAACTGACGCAGCTGACCAGAGATTTGATAGTGAGGGCTTTTTTGGAGGAATTGCAGAGAGAGAAATCGACGAGAGAAGAGAGAGTGTGGAGAAGAGGGGCGACGGCGACGGAATGGGTGGAGGGATTGGTCGCCGGCGGCTTCTCCGGCGGGGGAACTCGCCGGAGGGGGGAGGTCGGCGTCCCTTTGGTTTGCGACATCTGGGTTTTTTTGTTACTATATATATATATATATATATATATATATATATATATATATATATAGCCTTAAGTTCAATAGAGAACTCCAAATATTTAGAGAAATAGAGAAGTGATCTTTGCCATTTATTCGGTCAATATCGGTTATAATTGGTCAAAAGTTGCGGCTTTAACTGGTCAAAAATTGCGGCTTTGACCGGTCAAAAATTGCGGCTGTTCCAAAAATAGAAAGACAATTTCGTAACTTTTACAAAAAACACGGGCTGAGTTCATATATGAATATGTGTGATTCACATATGAACTATACGTTCATATATGGACCTTTGTAATTCACATATGAACTATTATAACTAATTCATATATGAACCTTTGTGATTCACATATGAATCAGTTAAAAAGAGTTTATATGTTAATTACAAAGGTTCATATACGAACGTATAGTTCATATGTGAATCACACAGATTCATATATGAACTCAGCCCGTGTATTTTTTACGAAACTACCCCTCTATCTTGTGCAGACCACGCGAGTAATTATCCGTTGCTTCTCGGTCAAAGCCGCCGATCTTGATCGAATAAATGGCCAAGATCACTTCTCTATTTCTCTAAATATTTGGACTTCTCTATTGAACCCTTCCCTATATATATACACTATATAAATATGAGTAAATTATGGATTTGGTCCCTGTTGTCTTAAAAATGTAACGAAAATGGTCCCTAGAATTTTTTTATTCCAGCAGAGGCCCTGCAGTTCTTATTTTCGTGAAAATTTGGTCCCTAGCGCTAACGAGCGTTAATCCCAGCGTTAAGTGAATGACATTTTTAGTCCTTTTGATATGTTTATTAAATTATAAAACCATAGGGACCCAACTTGTAATTTACTTTATTATTATATAATATAATAAATAATATATTTATACATATATATATATATATACCTGCAACTCTCTCTCTCTCTCTCTCAACACACGTATAACACTACACACACATACATATACACAAAGAAACACAGAAAATCTCACAGGCAATTGAGTTTATACATCTGGAACACAAAGAAACATTAAGAATTGATTTTGGTTGAGAAATCATCATGTTTCGTCATTACCGGAGTTGCTCACCGAAAAAACGGGTTTCACCGGAAAATTGAATTGTGATCACGGTTTTGATTTAAATCCTTCACATATCGATTTGTAATGTTGATTTGATCATAAAACAACAATTTTGATTAAATTCCAGCAAGATTTCAGTGAGATATGTGATCTGAATGGTCTTCATCGGAAAGAAAAGTTCACCGGAGTTCTTTATCTAAAAGTTTTGGTAAGCTAATGTTGTGTGTATGTGTGTCGTGTGTTGTGTGTATGTGTGTGTAGTGTTATATGTGTGTTGAGAGAGAGAGAGAAGGGAGAGAGAGTTGCAGGTATATATAGGGGCTTAATCAAATGAGAACTATTTTGTTTGTGGTAACTGTAAAAACCAATATTAACCACTCATTTAAAATAATTAATATTATTTTTAAAATAAAGTAAAAGGATAATATGGTAATTTGATAATTTAGATTTTTTATAACAAATTAAAATTTATTCTTTTATTCATTTACCATATATATAATCATGCCTCTGCATATAAAATTTGTAGACCAAATAACAAAACCCTAAAAATTTTGTAGTGCACTCCACCCCCAGCCGGCAGCCGCCCCCTCCACAGCCGGCAGCCATCGCCGAGGAAGTTTCCGGAATTTTGCATGGAAGAACATGTTGACATGAAGAGATCAGTGAGGACAAGGGTGGAAGTGGTGTAATCTATGGTTGAGATGGTGTAAATTCCGGTGCCGGAGGATAGCCGGAGCTCGCCGGAGGTACATTTTATGTATCTAAGCAAAGTCTGGATGGCCACAGCCAAAGTCCGACCCGAATGGGTATTTGATGGTGAGATTTCCACATTTGTCCCTGCAAGTAGGGACAGGTGGGGGTAGGTGGGATGAGGGTATTTTAGGGAGAAAGAGGAAGATGTTGAGAAGTAGCCATGGCCATACCCATGAGCTTGTTGTAGACATTAATGGAGTTATGAAAAAGAAACTTGGTGTATGCAAATAGTGGTGAAAGAATTAAAAAGGAAAGGGGAAAGGGAAATTAATTAAAATACCCAAAGTCCAACTTCGAGTTACCAAAATGCCACAAATCTCTTCCATGTTACAAAAATGCCCCAAAAATCCGCGATGGAGCCCGCGATCGCGGGCCCCAGGCCACGTGTCACCAAACTTTGCCCACTTTGCCCGCGTTGGTCCCTCAAGAATGCCCGCGGTCCAGCTTTCCTCCCTCAAGAATGCCCGTGTTGGCAGTTTTGGTCCCTGCCCGCGTTTGACTTCCTTTGACCCCCGCGATCGCTGGCTAACCCGCTACTTTTCCCCCCTCAAGAATGCCCGTGTTGGCAGTTTTGGTCCCTGCCCGCGTTTGACTTCCTTTGACCCCCGCGATCGCGGGCTAACCCGCTACTTTTTCCCCATCAAGAATGCCCGTATTGGCAGTTTTGGTCCCTGCCCGCGTTTGACTTCCTTTGACCCCCGCGATCGCGGGCTAAAGTGCCACGTGTCGGCACATGGTTAACCCTAAAATCACTTTGAGGACCAAAACCCTAATTGTTTTCTTCGGCCGTACTATATAAGGGGTGGGGGGGACCAAAAACCGACTCCATCTTTTTTTTATAACATTCTCAATTTTTTACTCCCACTCTCTCTCAATTTTCTCCCACTCTCTCAATTGTGTCGTGTGGAACACGTTCGCGTTTTGTGAAGATATCTCGTATTACTTCTATGGTATGTTTTTTTTATGTTATTTGTTATTTTTTTGTATGTTATTTTAAGTTAAGAAATATGATTTGTAGGTTGAATATGTTGTATGTTTAACATGATATGTTGTATGTTTAACAGTATGTTTAACATGATATGTATGGTTTTATGTTTGAATGTGATATTTGTATGTTATAATGTGTATGTTGTTATAGTGTGTTTTTTCATAAAAAAATTGTTAAGAGTGTTTTTTTATAAAAAAAATTGTTAAGAGTGTGTTTTTATAAAAAAATTGTTAACAACAATGTGTTTTTATAAAAAAAAATTAAAAACGTGTTTTTTATAAAAAAATTGTTAAGAGTGTGTTTTGATAAAAAAATTGTTAAAAATGTGTTTTTTTTATAAAAACACACTCTTAACAATTTTTTTATAAAAACACACCCTTAACAATTTTTTATAAAAACAGTTTTTTTATAAAAAATTGTTAAGAGTGTGTTTTTATAAAAATTGTTAAAAATGTGTTTTTTTATAAAAAATTGTTAAGGGTGTGTTTTTATAAAAAAATTGTTAAGAATGTATTTTTTATAAAAAATTGTTAAGATAGTGTTTTTTTAAAAAAAATTTGTTAAGAGTGTGTTTTTATAAAAATAATTCTTAAAAGTGTGTTTTTATAAAAAAATTGATACGTTGTATTTTTATAAAAAAAAACATTGTTAAGAATGTTTTTTATAAAAAAATTGTTAAGAGATTGTTTTTATAAAAATAATTCTAAAGAGTGTTTTTATAAAAAATGTTAAGAATGTGTTTTTTTATAAAAATATTTGTTAAGAGTGTGTTTTTATAAAAATAATTCTTAAAAGTGTGTATATATAACAATATGATACGTTGAAATAAAATAAACCGCAACATGTATATATAACAATATGATACGTTGAAATAAAATAAACCGCAACATGTATATATAACACTATTATATGTTGAAATAAAATAAACCGCAACCTCTATATATAACACTATTATACGTTGAAATAAAATAAACCGCAACATGTATATATAACAATATGATACGTTGAAATAAAATAAACCGCAACATGTATATATAACAATATGATACGTTGAAATAAAATAAACCGCAACATGTATATATAACACTATTATACGTTGAAATAAAATAAACCGCAACCTCTATATATAACACTATTATACGTTGAAATAAAATAAACCGCACTTTATCTATTTATAACACTATTATACGTTGAAATAAAATAAACCGCAACATATATATATAACAATATGATACGTTGAAATAAAATAAACCGCAACATGTATATATAACACTATTATACGTTGAAATAAAATAAACCGCAACCTCTATATATAACACTATTATACGTTGAAATAAAATAAACCGCACTTTATCTATTTATAACACTATTATACGTTGAAATAAAATAAACCGCAACATCTATATATAACACTATTATACGTTGAAATAAAATAAACCGCACTTTATCTATTTATAACACTATTATACGTTGAAATAAAATAAACCGCAACATCTATATATAACACTATTATACGTTGAAATAAAATAAACCGCACTTTATCTATTTATAACACTATTATACG
Source organism: Saussurea involucrata (assembly GCA_033807775.1). NCBI lineage: Eukaryota > Viridiplantae > Streptophyta > Magnoliopsida > Asterales > Asteraceae > Saussurea > Saussurea involucrata. The sequence goes on along the minus strand of CM066314.1, from coordinate 156,394,195 downwards.
TTGAAATAAAATAAACCGCAACATCTATATATAACACTAACTATAACATCTGTGAATGACTATGTAGAGGGATTTCTTTAACATCGACTTGACGCTAAAGTGCAAAGTTGCCTACATCGAGGACTTAAGAAACCGCTTTAGGGGATTAGGTGATCGCGCAGATACCCTTGAGGTTATCTTTAGAGGGACACCGTTCGGGCCATGGATGGATGTGTCTTACTCTGCTGGCGACCCTACGCTAGTACACATGTTTCTACAGTTGGAGGTCGAGGACGCCAACGCTGAGCCGGAGGAGATGCATTTTGATTTCTTCGGCTCTCGATTGCATTTTGGGCGTCGTGAGTTCTGTCTAATTACAGGACTACGTTTTGGAGAGGCTCCCCCCTTCCTCCCTTAGCAGACTGCTCCTTCGTTCCTAGGGTTTGGGGCATTTCAGCATCTCGTTTGAAGCTGAAGGCAGCCCGGGACATGATGAAAGAGGGCCTTAGTGCCCTAAGCGACGTCGATGCTGTCCGTGTATGCTTGGTGGTGATTGTGGATATGGGCTTCATGGGCCGTGAGTATAGTCAGTATGCTTCCTCGACGGTCCTTAGGGCCGTCGAGGACCTTGAGCTGTTTAACAGCTACCCGTGGGGTAGCCATATCTGGACACATTGCTACTCAATCTTGCACCGAGCCATAGCCAGACGCGACTCCGATCGACATGCAAAGATGAACCTTTGTGGTTTTACATACGCCTTCAAGGTTAGATACGTAGTATAACAATTGTTAATAATACATACAAACTGTTTGACTTTTTTTTTTACGTACTTGCTCTTCTTGTCTAATTCCAGATATGGACCTTGGAGATGTTTCCCGCATCAATCCGATATTTCGTCAAGCGCGATGACCGAGTACTTAGGGGAACCCGTTGGGACAAGCGTGTTACCCTAAGTAGGTCGCTTTGGGTTCAGTTCTTCAATGAATCTAGACATGTAAGTTCTTTTACTATGTTTACAATTTGCTTACGTTAGTCCCGCTTATTAATTTTTTTTTATGTTTTATCACATATTTAGCAACCACTCTTGCCTTTCGCTCGCCTTGAGCCTACTGCCGCCGAGATGGACACGGATTGGTACAGAGACAGCGTGGCCTTTATTGACGCAGAGGCGGCAAGGGCTCGACGTCCCTCTCCTTCCACATCTGACGAAGATGAGGAAGGCGACGACAGGCTCCCTTCCGGTGGATATCAGCATCCCCCTTCCTCCTCCTACCAGCCGCCCCCTTACGATCCATATCAGGCGGCCCCTTCCTACGAGCCACAACGTAGCTGTCATGAGTACCTGTGGGACTACGTCCACGGGCCGCTAGAGTCACGTGTACAGTTTCTGGAGGGAGTCTACAGACAGTTTAGCGCTGTCCATGTTAGTGTTTAACTTAATTTGTTGGCCACGTTTATTTAGTTTGTATATTAATATTACGTTCTAAATTTGTTTTAGCTGTCGAGTACGACACCGATCCCCGCTCCGTTCGGACAGGGGGCACATGCGACGTTTGCCACCACATCCTATCCGTCATTCCCTGAAAATGTAAGTGACACTGAGTAACCATTATAGTTATATGTTTGTTCCTAAGTTTGTAACTCTTATAATGATCAATGTCACGCAGGTAGGGATGTCGGGGGCCAGGATGTCCCAAACGACGTTCGCCACCACATCCTATTCTACTATCCCGGAGAGTGTAAGTGACACTGAGAAACCATTATAGTTATATGTTTATTCCTAATTTTGTAACTATTTTAATGATCAATGTCACGCAGGCCGGGATGTCGGGGGCCGGGATGTCCCAAACGACGTTCGCCACCACATCCTATTCTACTATCCCGGAGAGTGTAAGTGACACTGAGAAACCATTATAGTTATATGTTTGTTCCTAATTTTGTAACTATTTTAATGATCAATGTCACGCAGGCCGGGATGTCGGGGGCCGGGATGTCCCAAACGACGTTCGCCACCACAGCAATCACGGACATCTTTGGCGGTTCGGCCGGAGACTATTACAGGCCGGAAATGCATACTGTAAGTTATTTTGGTAGTTTTGGTTTAATTGTGAACATTTCCTAAATTGTACTTAAAACATATAATAACTTAATTTTCAGACGGGGTCTCCTATTATCCACCACCACAGGTGACCCCGCTCCCTCAAAAGCGGCCGCATAAAATTTCACAATGGTTTCGTCACCCGTTTGGCCAACAAGGATCTACGACACCACCGACCGCTAAAAAACAAGCAAAGAAAGCGGGGGGAAAGAAGGGAGGAAAGAAAAAGGGAAAGGTCCCTTCACCGGAGCCTCAACCGGCATCGGAAATATTGAGGATGTGTCGGACTGGTCACCTCTCCCCCATGATATTCGTCCCTTACTTGAGCCTGGAAATCACCCCCCGCTTTTTCCAAGTATTGCTGGCGGATGACCCTTTGGAGTCTGAGTTACAGGATGTGGTTAGTATGAAGTTTAACTATAGTCATGTAATCAAATATGTTTATATTACATGTCTAACCATCTATTTTTTATGTATAGCACATCGATTGTTGGGTCTCGCTGTTGCAAAGACATCGTGGAACAGACACCAGGTGGACCATAATGTATAGTATTTTCTTTGCCTACCTGGTGCTCCCCCATCAAGGTCCCGCCTCCGTGGCCAACTCATGCAACGGCGTGGAAGGGGTTTCTTGGGCTCTCCTCGATGTGGTATGTAAATCGTTTTACTCTTATTTTATTTAAGTTGTTTTGTTGCTAACTAAGTTGTCTAATATTGTAATATTTCAGGTGTACATCCCAATATGCATTCATCCCAAACATTGGCTGCTTGGAGTGTTTGAGCTTGACGCTATGACCATGACCATATATGACAGCGATAGTGCCAATCTCTTCAGAGACCAATTGGAAGACCAGATGAGAAGGTTTAAAGATGTGCTATTTGACTTCTTTTGTCGGGTCAAGGACACGAGGCGTCGCGATAGGTCAGAGCTCTTTCGCCATAAGTTCGCCAAGAATACACCCCAGCAGGGCGGGATGAATGCGGATTGCGGTGTCTGGGTATGTCGTAATGCCAGCATCTTGATAAATAACGATGTGGTATTTGTAAACCCTGACCAGACCGAGGCCGAGGCCAAGGCATTTCGCATACATATGGCGGAGTCCATTTATGCGCATTGTCAAATAAATCAAAGTTAGGTTGTTTATGTAACATTAAATAATTGTTATTTTTAGTATTAACTTATTTTGTTAAAGTATTGTGATTGACTTAGTGTTTACTTCATTTGGTTTTTGTTAATTTCATCCAATTACTCAACTTTGAATATCGATATCTCTTTCACACATACTCCATTTTGGACGCATTATATATCGTTTCGAAGCTCTCATATAGGAGAACATAAACAAACATGGGGTTTTGTTTGTTAATGATGCTAGATTTTGCTAGCTGTGTTATCAATGTTCATTTAAAAGCATATGTATGTGTGTATATATATAATATGAATATATTTATCATTTACAAACAAGCTGTGTTATCAATGTTCATTTAGAAGCATATGTATGTGTGTATATATATAATATGAATATATTTATCATTTACAAACTAGCTGTGTTATCAATGTTCATTTAGAAGCATATGTATGTGTGTGTGTGTGTGTATATATATATATATATTTTACAAATCAGCGTTCAGATCAACAGTATCATATGTGTTTGTTCCATATGGTTCAAGCTGTGACGGGCCCGGGGTGTGACTGACTGAATGTCTCCTTGGCACGGTTGAAGGGGCGGGATTTGGACACTCTCCACGAGTGTGTCCTACGCATTGGCACCGAGTACATCTTCGTTGTATCGAACTTTCACCACGTGATGGACGTCGGTCGTTCTTTCTCGGTCTCCCGGCCCTGTTCTTATCCATTAAAGGTGGATAGCATGGTGGAAGTGGGTCGGGTGGATACACCCATGCTGCAGGGGGTCCAGCTGGGTTTATTACCTCCACGTATGTTTTCCGGTAATATTCGGACGTGAAGAAAGGTACAGCCAAGTCGCTGCAATCTGTACGACCCATATATGTTGCTGCAGCGATGGCATGGCCGCACGGTAACCCAGATTTATCCCATTCGCGACACGAACAAAGGTGGTCTTCCATATTCACAATCGCGTGAAACAACCAACATTGATGACAACCAATCTCTCATTTCATCCACAAACTGGTATTCCAAAAACACTGATTTAACATTGATTCAAACATGCAAATGAATTTCAACCACAAATCGGTCTTCAAAGTACAATAATTGTGGAAAAAAACAGTAAAAGCATGCAAAATTCGTTTAAGTACAGGGGCTGAAAGTGTAAATATTCAGGGACCAAAAGTGTAAATTTCCAGGGACCAAAACTGTAAAATTTGGTCCATCGCGGGCAGGGGCCAAATGTGCACCGCGGCCAAAGTTGAGGGGCTCCGCGGGGCACTTTTGGCCAAAGTTCGTGCCACGTCATCCCGCGATCGCGGGGGTCAAAGGAAGTCAAACGCGGGCAGGGACCAAAACTGCCAACACGGGCATTCTTGAGGGGGGAAATCTGGACCACGGGCATTCTTGAGGGACCAACGCGGGCAAAGTGGGCAAAGTTTGGTGACACGTGGCCTAGGGCCCGCGATCGCGGGGGGGGGGGGGGGGGGGCTCCATCGCGGATTTTTGGGGCATTTTTGTAAGATGGGAGAGATTTGTGGCATTTTGGTAAGTGATGGTCAAACTTAGGGTATTTTAATTAATTTCCCAAGGGGAAAAGTTGGGTTTTTTTTTCTTTTTTCTTTCGGTGGGTGTGAAGGTTTTTCAAGATTTCTTGAAAAGTAATACAATTGGTAATCATTTGGTTCAACCTTTTACATGTACTAATTTGTATTTATTAAAATTTGAAACATGGTCGGGTTAAGTCGAATTCGGTGTGAAAAAGGGGTTTGACGCCACCCACTAAGATGTATTTATTGCAATGATCCTACCAAGGTTATCACAGTGGTATCATATTGGTTATCACAATGGTATCATAGTGGGTATCACGTTGGGTATTGGTATCACAGTGGGTATCACATTTGTTCTTGTATGTTATTGGCGGTATCACATTTGTTCTTGTATGTTTATTGGGGGTATCACATTTGTTCTTGTATGTTTATTGGGGGTATCACAGTGGGTATCACATTTGTTCTTGTATGTATTCTGAGTATCACATGGGGGTATCACATTGATATCACATTTGTTCTTGTATGTATTCTGAGTATCACATTGGGGTATCACAGTGATATCACATTTGTTCTTGTGATATCATTATCATAATCAGGAGAGAGGAGAGAGGAGATTTTAAAAATACCTAAAATGCCCTTTTATTTAAATTTCAAACAAAGTTTCCAAAATTAATAATTTCCTAATATATAGCTTAATATGTGGCTCACACTGGTTCTTACAGTTACCACAAACTAATTAGTTCTTCATTGAATGGCCTCTATATATATGTATAAATATATTATTTATTATATTATATAATAATAAAGTAAATTACAAGTTGGGTCCCTATGGTTTTATAATTTAATAAACATATCAAAAGGACTAAAAATGTCATTCACTTAACGTTGGGATTAACGCTCGTTAGCGCTAGGGACCAAATTTTCACGAAAATAAGAACTGCAGGGCCTCTGATGGAATAAAAAAATTCTAGGGACCATTTTCGTTACATTTTTAAGACAGCAGGGACCAAATCCATAATTTAATTATATATGTATATATTTAGAGTAAATTACCTAGAAATAGTATATAGTAATTGCAATTTGGTCCTTGTGGTTTTTGTCTTTAGTGAAAAACAGAAAAATAAAGTAAAATGATCAAATTGCCCTCATATGACTTGCACATGGGGGGTTTTAACAGAGTCAATCTAACGGTGTTACACCTCAGGGACCAAAATCGAGCACTTTTGCATACCACAGGGTTTTTCTTGCAATAAAAATTTTCTGGGGATCAAAGGTGAGACAAACAACATACCACAGGGACCAAAATTGCAGTTTACTCTTCTTTTAGAGTAAATTACCTTTTTCGTCCTTGTGGTTTGCTAATAATTGCCGACTTCGTCCCCATGGTTTCAAAATTTCAATTTTCGTCCCTATGGTTTGCAATTTATTTCCATTTTCGTCCCTGAGGTCAAAAACATTACTTTTAGATGAAGGACTAAAATAGAAATAATTTGTAAACAATAAGGATGAAAATTTTATTAATTTAAATTATAAGGACGAAAAAGATGATGACTTATAAACCATAGAGATGAAAATCACAATTTCAAAACCATAAGGACGAAAATAGAAATTTTCAACAAACCATAGGGACTAAAATTGTAATTTACTCATTCTTTTATTTAGTTTGCGGGATTTGATGGGATTTGGTGGGATTTAGAATTGGATTCCATTCTAATCTAGCATACGTTCTCTTGTGCTTTCAGACATGTTGAGCTCCACATATTCTTGTACAGTCATTTGATTTGAAGGAAAATTTAGAAATGAAAACATGGGATTTGAATGAAATTTTACAAAAATAGGATTTAGAAATTCCAAGGATGCTTGATATTTTATAGGATCTGTTAATTTTGCATCATATGATTTTTTATTCTAGTGGTTAAATACACACTTGTATATTGGTAAAGGAATGCTACATGCACCCTCTTATATTGTAATTAAGTCAATGTATACATTGGGATTTGGGAACACAAAAAAAGTTAATCTTGATTGGATAGTCAGTAGGAAATTACGGGTTTTTTTGTTGATTTTTCATTAAGTCCTGTATGAATAAAGTTATTTGTGTGGATTAATCTGTCTGTATAGATTGGAAAGGTTTTTGTCTGGGAGGGTGTTTTCATAGATGGAAGAACCATGTTTTTTAATTGGTAGAGACTGGTTTGGACAAAACTTGGCTTTCTGCATAAAGCTCTCTCCTAAAAGCTTAATAAATAAGTCATTTTTTATATCATTAAACCACTACCAAACAATCATGTATAGCTGACTGTATAAGCTATGAGTCTCATTAACCTCATTAAGCTACTAACAAATAGACCCTAAATGAAAGATGGATTAAAATAGCTGATCTTTCTAACCAATTTCACTTTTTAATCAATTTTTTAATTTAATCATCATTTTGTTCTGAATCTATGCAAATCTAAACTTCATTTAAAGATTAAAATAAAGAAAAAAATATTTTCTTTTGCGTAAGAATTTATTTTCGATTTTTTCATCTACAACTTAATCTTTACATAAATACTAAAACATCTGCATAAAAAACGACTATTTTGAAAGAATGATCTAGAAAATGGTTAAAAGGGGAATTTGATTGACGGATAAACTATTTTCAGTCAATCTACAAAATAAATACACCTCAATTTATTATTGTGTGAAAAGTTGCGGCTAACGTGAGAAACAAAAGAAGTGAATTTGAAACGTTGATCATTTTAATCAAACGCTTTCCATGAATTGCGGCTTAGAAAAGAATTGCATCTCAGTGCATCTCATTCTAATGTGTGTCAACTTCCCATCCATTGAATGATAACCATTTCTCGCGTTAACGCTGTGTTCTCGAGTTTTAGAAGGAAAGAAAAGAAAAGAAATGAAGAGAAAGGAAAAGAAAAGAAAGGAAAAGAAAAGAAAGAAATATTTGCTTTTGTGTTCTTAAGATTGAAAGAAAAGAAAGGAAGGGGAAGGAAATAAAATAAATTTTCATGTTCTTGAGTAGGAGAGAAAGGAAGGAAAATATGTCACTTTTACCAATATACCCTTATTTATTTCATAATTGAATGTAACTAATAGGTATATGTGTAATTTTATAATTATTTTTAAATTGCTTTCTTTCCTTTCCTTCGCTTTCCTCCCACTTTTGGACGGAAAGTTTTGGGAGGAAAATCAACAATATTTTCCTTCCCTTTCCTTTCATTTCCCTCCTTAAAAAAACTCGAGAACACAACATTTTTACTTTCTCTCCTACTTTCTTTCCGTTTCCCTTCCTTTCTTTCGTAAAAAAAAACTCGAGAACACAGCGTAAGCTCAACTTATGACCGGAACCAACCCCAACCTACTATTTTAACATCAATGTCAAATTATCAATACCCTTTAGATTAGGGGTGTGTAAAACCCGAACGGTCCGAAAACCCGAACCGAAAATGAGTTGTTTGTGTAAAATCCGAATGCCCCGAAATTCGAAAATCCGGAACCCGATTTTTTGGGAGATATTTTGGTTCGGGTTAGGTTTAATTTTTTGCCACCAGACACACATACATACATATGCATATTATATAAACATAAATATATTTATTTATCTAATTATCCTTCAAAAATCTTGAATCCTAGTCGATTATACTCTATTCTATATAATAAACTTATTATCAATTTCATCAATTCTTTCAATCAATTGAGTTTATAGTCAAAAGCTATTGAATATTATAATTTTTTGCATATAATTATTTCCGAGACCTAACCCGAAACCCGACCAACCCAAACCAGAAGTAATTCGAAATCCAAAACCCAAAGTTCGACGCTTGAATTCAATATCTATTTCAATCGGGTTGTTGATTTGCCAACGCGAACCCGTCCGACCCACCCGATGTAGACCCCTATTTTTGATATATGAAATTAGATACAATGGACAACTCTCAACTCGCATTTTGGTGAAACGTGACTCAAAAGCAACCTAGCCGTGTCCCCCTGCCTCACCATCGCCGCCTCCTTCTCCACCATCACCGCCGCCACAATCCTCTCATACCCACCGCCTCCGGCCACCATGTAAGCCACCAGAGCCGCCTGTAACGGCATCATACTCGGATTACACGCAGCAGACTCCATATAACATCCTTTGTACACTTCCCCTTCACAGTCCATCAACGCCACCCCAGACGGACACCCACTGTACGGCGCGTGTGACCCACGCGCCGCCGTCAAAGCCTCTTTTTCCAACTTTCCCACATTCTTTTTCACCAATTCCGTATACCCATTTGTTAAACTCTCGTTTTGCGAAACAAAAGGTTGAACTTTAAAAGTCAACTGATTATCGTGTTTTTCAAGAATTAGTGGCATTTCTCGATCCAAAAGATCTAACGGCCCAAAAGGGTTTGGTAAAATCGACGAAATGGGAATGTAACCAGGGTTTTTTTCTTGGGGTTGATCGGTGATTACGATCTGGGTATCGGAGACTCCCCGGAGTTCTTGGAGAAACTGGCGGCAATGGCCGCAGGGGGCTGCGGATACGGCGATGTAGAGAAGTTTTGGGCCGCCGCCATGGACGGCGGCGTTGGTGATCAGAAACTGTTCGGCGTGGACGGAATGGTGGAGGGGGAGGCCGGGGAATTCGATGTTTCCGCCGAAGAAGATCCGGCCGTCGGAAGCTAAGCCGACGGCGCCGACTCGGAAGTTGGAGATGGGTGGACGAGCGAGTTGTTGAGCTGAGTTAACGAGTGATGGGAGGAGTTGTGGAACGGTGAGACCTTTGGATTCAGCCATGGATTCAGCCGCTGAAGCAGAGATTATGTATTTTGAGATTTGTTGATTCATTGTCATTCTAGAAATGAAAATGTGTGGGAGGAAGAATGGAATGGAAGAGGAGAGTTATATATAGGGACATTGAAAATCCACAAATTGACTAGGGGTTGTTCGGTTCGTTTACCATTCAGACATGTATGGATAAAGTTATTCATATGGATAAAGTTGTCTGAATTGCTTTAACTAAATTGGTGTTCGATTCTAGTGTTGAATAAACCATCTGAATAATGAAAATGACTATTTTACCCTTTCAACAATAATCATAAAATGGCAAAGAAGCATATCCATAAGATGAACAACCAAATTTCTATAGATCTGTGTAATCAAATGAAAAAAAAAACAAGAATTGTAACAACCCAAATAAAATTTGCAGATGAAATTCGTTTTTACATTTCTTGGAGATAAAGTGCAGATGGAGAACCCAAAAAAAAACCCATCAATAGGAACCCAAACTGATGAACAAACCCAAACTGATGAATAAATCCAAACTGATGAACAAAACCAAACTGATGAACAAACCTTTGAGTACAAAACCCAAACTGATGAACAAATCGATGAAGATAGAGAGGAGATCCAGGAACAGAGGGTGCCGACGGTGCTTCACACGATGATGCCGACGGTGCCGACGGTGCTTCACACTTCCACACGACGGTGCTTCACACTTCCACACGACAGGTTCTTCGACGGTGCCGACGGTGCTTCACACGATGGGTGACGGCGGGATTAGGTCCAGAGGGTGGAATCGTGGAGTTGTGTGTGTGTGTGTGTGTGTGTGTGTGTGAGAGAGAGAGAGAGAGAGAGAGAGATAAGAGGGTGTATTTTTGTTTCTTCCAGGGGTGGGTTAAGATAAAACTAAGGGTATAGATGGAAAATGGGTAGCTGAATGGGGACTAGTGTTGTTTTCTAGCTGATTCGGTCATCCCATTTTTTTTCCATTAAGCCGCTATCGAACGGGAAGATATGGCTGTGCGAATCAGCCATATCTCCCACACAGCCCATTAAGCCGCTACCGAACAACACCTAAAATGCCCTTAATACTTAAAGCGTCTTCAGTAGCTTCTCTGAAATAGAGAAAATGAAGTATTTGTTCTCTATTTGGCTCCACCAGCTTCTTTATGTTATTCTCTAGAATAGAGACACAAAAAAAACTTCAAGTTTAGAGAATTTTTTAAAACTTGATGGAATGTGAGGGAATTTTAATTTATTTTTCTCCGCTAATAAGATTAAACTATCATTTTTATTTAAAACTTGATGGAAGGTGAGAGAAAGTTAATTTTTATTTTTCTCCATTAATAAGATTAAACTATCATTTAAAATAAACTGGATAAACCGAACAATCCAGTTTTGAGTGATGAAGTCGCTTTTTCTTTGAACAAATAAATCCATGAATTTTTAAAATTAATAAAATACATCATTTTGACCAAAAAAAAGTTATTAGTAATTGCTATATTGGTAAATCTTCTTTAAAGTACCAAAAAAAATTAAAAAAAATAGAGAGACCTACCTCATTTAAATGGTAAAGGATTTGCACTTGTATCACTGTTATAAAAGGCTCGTTGCGACAGCCGTCATGGTGCTCCGTGGTTCAAGGCTTGTGTATCACGCCACGTTATGTTTGTGGCACACCATGGTCTAATGTGCGGTCTTTAATAACGCGATATTTGATTTTTCCTTACGTTTTTAATGTCTTATTTGCTAGTTTTTAATATATAACATAACTAAACATGTTTATTGTCATTGACTCATCGATTAATATTACAAAACATATGTTTTTATATATAATATTATATGTGATATAGAGATTTGTCGTCATAAGTCACGCCTTGATAAACGTCATGGCTTCGCCATGGCTCCTAAGGCATGAGGCTTGGCCTCGCCGCCACGCCACGCCTCACGTCATTTAGAACATTGACTTGTATGCATTTATTTACACTTTGGGCACCACTTTTATAAATGATATAATTTTTTGTTTAGTTGGTTCATTATAACTTATTACTGATTTGTTGATACATAAAGAGGGAATTTACACTGCGTTCTTTTTGTTTTAGAAGTGTAAGGACTTATTTAGCATAAAATAATACTCCAAAGGTTTAAATCGTATAAAATAAGAAAGCAAGTTGTTATTTTTTTAGGGGAAATTAATTAAAATACCCAAAGTTTGACCAACTATTACCGAAATACCCAAAAAAAAATTCATTTTGCAAAAATACCCAAAATACCCGCGATGGATCTCGCGATCGCGGGCTAGGGCTGACGTGGCACGTACTTTGGGTACAAATGCCCCGCGAAGCCCCTCAACTTTGGCCGCGGTGCACTTTTGGTCCCTGTCCGCGATCGCAGCCCGCGATGGACCAAAATTTTCACTTTTGGTCCCTGAAAATTTACACTTTTGGTCCCTGAAAATTTACACTTTCAGCCCCAGTACTTAGACGAATCTTGCATGCTTTTACTGTTTTTTCCACAATTATTGTACTTTGAAGACCGATTTGTGGTTGAAATTCATTTGCATGTTTGAGATTTCATCCATAAATATCAGTAGTATGCAATTCACAATTCACACTTCCTCTTGCTTTCTTTCTTGATTTCTCTCTTGCTTTCTTTCTTTGAATTGATTTCTCTCTTCTCTCATTTCATCCACAAATGGCATCGTCATCAAACCCTAAGTCTACTCCTGAAAAAATGCCACCTCAAATCGAGGTCGCCATAGCAAAAAAGGAAAAGGAGATAGATGAACTAACAGAAGAGTGGAAAAAAATTATAGACAGGAAGGCAGTCCATTTGAGAAAGATCGAAGAGGAAGACAGGGAGATCAAAAGGATGAAAGGGGATATAAAAGCTCGGGAGGCTCGTGTTCGTCGAGAACAAGAAGCAATTCACCATATTCTGCAAGACTTCGCAATTATTCAAGCGAAGGTAAACGAGAAGCAAGCTTGGATTGATGAAACTAAATCAATTTTTAAGTAGGTGGTGGTTATATTTTTTTTTTGTATTTTTTTTACTGTGTTGTTATTTGTATTTTTTTTACTGTGTTGTTGTTTTGTATTTTTTGTTGTTGTTAATTTCTCTGAAAAGTAGTTTTTAAGCCGCTGAACCACGGTTAGGTTGGATACATCATGCAAGGTCAAGTCAGAGGTTACCTCATTCGTGGGCCTACTTCTCTTGTAGAATATATGACAACCCTCAACTCATTTGCTAAAGTGTGTGCGGGTTGTGGTACACAATGGCCATACGTGGTTGCAAAAGCAGAAGCCGTTGAAGAAGGGTCAGAAAGATTGAAGATGAAGAGCTTGTTGGATGGAATACAAACTAGCTGTGTTATCAATGTTCATTTAGAAGCATATGTATGTGTGTGTATATATATAATATGAAATGGGGTTTTGACAAGTTGGTATCACTGGACTCATTTAAGAATTGTGAAAATGGGTATTTGACGAATGATGATTCATGTGTGTTTGGAGCTGAAGTGTTTTAAACACACATGAATCATCATTCGCCAAATACCCATTTTCACAATTCTTAAATGAGTCCAGTGATACCAACTTGTCAAAACCCCATTTATAAACAATTCTACCTTCTCCTATTGCCATTCACGATATCTATAAACACATTCAAATAATAATAATTTAAAACGATTTAATGAATTAGTTAATATATGATTATTATGTTAATGCGATAGGAGTGTAAAACAAAATTGAAAAAAAATATGAGATGTACCATAAATTAAATAATTAACTATAATGGTGTAATTTGTTAAAATTAAAACGTATCTAATATGAATATATAAACAGACATGTGTACTCAGAGTTAACATTCACTGCCATGGATGCAAGAACTAGGTCAAGAAAATACTAAGAAAAATTGAAGGTCTCCTATTTTCTTTATGTGTGTAAATATATAATACGAATATATATATATCATTTACAAACTAGCTGTGTTATCAATGTTCATTTAGAAGCATATGTATGTGTGTATATATATCATTTACAAATCAGTGTTTAGATCAACAGTATCATATGGGTTTGTTCCATATGGTTCAAGCTGTGACGGGCCCGGGGTGTGACTGACAAAATGTCTCCTTGGCACGGTTGAAGGGGCGGGATTTGGACACTCTCTACGAGTGTGTCCTACGCATTGGCACCGAGTACATCTTCGTTGTATCGAACTTTCACCACGTGATGGACGTCGGTCGTTCTTTCTCGGTCTCCCGGCCCTGTTCTTATCCATTAAAGGTGGATAGCATGGTGGAAGCGGGTCGGGTGGATACACCCATGCTGCAGGGGGTCCAGCTGGGTTTATTACCTCCACGTATGTTTTCCGGTAATATTCGGACGTGAAGAAAGGTACAGCCAAGTCGCTGCAATCTGTACGACCCATATATGTTGCTGCAACGATGGCATGGCCGCACGGTAACCCAGATTTATCCCATTCGCGACACGAACAAAGGTGGTCTTCCATATTCACAATCGCGTTAATATAGTCATCATGCACCTCGTACTTCCCATACCCGATTGCTCTTACCGGCCATGTCGCCGCACGACGCGCCCTGTACTGAACGATATTCTCCGCCGTTGGTGTGAGTGCATTTTGTATCTTAGCTCCTTTTAGGCGTCGAATTTGGTACCACTCTTGTTGAAAGGCCCGAAAGTAGTCCATAAGATTAACAATCGAACATCTACGCGCAAAACGGGAGAGTGCATTCACAGACTCTGCACTATTCGAGGTCAGAATGTCATACCGTTGTCCAGGAAAATGGGCCGCGGACCACCTCTCCGGTCCAGCATCGTCCAAGACTTTGGCTGCTTCCTTGACACTATATCGTAGCATATTCATGTACTTGTTAAACTCCCGATCCGTATATGCTCTGCATGCCGCCCAATAGACATCCTTGTAGGTGGTAATACGTTTGTCCTTGGATTTGGCGTTCATCTCCAAATGTCGACAGCATATGGCGTGAGGGGCGTTTGGGTACATGGCAGAGATTGCGGCGCTTATGGAAGGAGCCCTGTCAGACATAAACACCAACCCTTGCGGGTATTCGATAGCTTGTCTCAACATGGACAGAAACCAAGTCCACTCGTCCCCGGTTTCGGACTTGCCTACGCCGAAAGCTACTGGAACGATGGAGTTATCCCCGTCCATGGCAACCGCCAGGAACATCATACCCAAGTAACGGCCCTTTAAATGGGTTGCGTCTATTATCAGGACACGATGTAGATTTGCCAGAACCAGGGTTCTGCAGCTGCAAATTATATAAATATGTCGGGAGTCGTTCATACGACTCCTCGAACGTGCCTCTCACCATAAACAGTGCATGGCAGCGCGCACGCCACGCTTGGTGGTAATCAATCGTGACGCCGAACTGCCGATGAACGTCGTGGACGATGTCCTTTGGACGCAATGACCTGCTAACATCAAGAAATTTGTTTTTCAGGATCGCACCCAAAGTCTTTTTGCCGGCTTGTTTGTGGTGGGGATTAAGTTGCGTCCTCGTACAAGTGTGTACGTCGTGCAACTTTCTAATCATTATCGCCCCTCCTTTGGGACCCGTGTGAATCGCGTACAACCTCCACTCACACTTTTCTCTAGCACATTCAACTACGTATTTGCTTTTGTCAGATGCCCGCACGCGACTTTGGAAACCCTCTTCCAAGAACTTGAGTCCGATCTGACTTGCTAAGAGATCCTTCGAATCGAATATCTGACCTGCTGTTAAACTTTCACTGCGAATATAAGGTGTAGGTTCGTAGCTTTGTGTCTGGGTATGGGAGTCTGGAAGAATAGGGGGCATATCAAAAAAGTCATTTATCTGACTACATGATTTTCTACTAGGGGTATATTCTTCGTGATCATCATTATCGGTGTCTGATCTGTCTATTTCAGAATTACCCGTTCTGAAAACGTGGGTTTCGTCATCAGCAACTCCAGTAGTACGTCATTCGTGTGGTTGTGGTGGTTGTTGTTGTTGAGAATCAGGCTGCTCTATTTGTTGAGAATCAGGATGCTCTATTTGTTGAGAATCACCCTCCTCGTCACCGTCGTCGTCACCGTCGGATACGCCGGGATACACAAAGAGTAATGGGGGTCTTTCTGAATCGACTGCAAGGTGCAGAAAAGTAGAGATATCCCCATCGTTGGATAAATCCACAAATGACCCATCGCCATTTTTAAATACTAACTTGCAAATATCAGAAGAGTTGATTCCACATTTTTGCATGGTGTATGCAACAAACTTCTGATAAGTGTAGTTTACTGACACTTTTACACCATGCTTAGATTTATAAGCAAAATTCCACTCATTGTTATCTTGCACCCATTCACCATCAAAACAGAAATATAGCTTAGCTTTTGCAACAGATGAACTCATTTTTTCAGTAGTATCTCAAACACAAACAATGAAATCGTTGTGTGGGGATTATGGCTTGAATTTTACGTCTATTTATCAATGAAACAACCAACATATCAGAAAACCAATCTCTCATTTCATCCACAAACTGGTATTCCAAAAACATTGATTTAACATTGATTGAAACATGCAAATGAATTTCAACCACAAATCGGTCTTTAAATTGCAATAATTGTGGAAAAAAACAGTAAAAGCATGCAAAATTCGTCTAAGTATAGGGGCTGAAAGTGTAAATTTTCAGGGACCAAAAGTATAAAATTTCAGGGACCAAAAGTGTAATTTTTTGGGCCATCGCGGGCTGCGATCGCGGGCAGGGACCAAAAGTGCACCGTGGCCAAAGTTGAGGGGCTTCGCAGGGCATTTGGCCCCAAAATACGTGCCACGTCAGCGTATCCCGCGATCGCGGGACCCCATCGCGGGTATTTTGGGCATTTTTGCAAAGTTGAAAAATTTTAGGGTATTTTGGTAACAGTTGGTTTGACTTGGGGTATTTTAATTAATTTTCCTTTTTTTAGGAGTTTTTCGATGATTTTATCAAAAGCAACCAGTTTTTATAGGTTATAAGAATGAATTTGATTGATTTTTGAAAACTTTAACAAATCTTTTGTTTGAAAGAATTCAAAACTTAATCGGTCTAGTAACAAAATATGCAAATACCTTGTTTTCAAGACTTTTTTTAAGAGTAAATTACGTTTTTAGTCCTTGTGGTTAGTTGAAAATTTCTAATTTCGTTCTTATGGTTTTGAAATTATAGTTTATAGTTCATTACCTTTTTCGTTCTTATGGCTTAAATTTAATTGATTTTTTCATTCATATGGTTTACAATTCATTTCTATTTAAGTCCTTCATACTTAAAAGTAGTGTTTTGGTCTCAGGGACAAAAATAAAAATTAATTATAAACCATAAGAACTAAAATTGAAATTTTGAAACCACAGGGATTAAATATGCAATTTTTAACAAACCATGGGTACTAAAAACTTAATTTACTCCAGACTTTTTTTTTATAATAAATTAGATATCATATGTCATGAAAGTAAATTAGTAACAAGAGCATCCGCAATGCATAACCTTTTCAACGACTTATTATTTTTGCCACATTAGCTTTCCACTAATTTATTTTAACAAAAACTCACTCTTAAAAACCTTCTTCAATGCAATAACCTTTTGAAAAGCTTTTTATCATTTAAAATTTAACATTCACCCTCTTCTATTTTAAATTGTCATTTACAACCCCTCCTAAAAAACCATCATAAATACGTTGTATTTAATTGTCACAAAACATCAATATCTATACATATAATAAATGAGTAACTAGCACGTCACGTGTCGTCTTCTGGTGAGCCGACTTCAGTATTTTCCCGCCTAAACATGTATCTGGACGCAGTTTACATTATAAGTTCAATTAACACACCCACATTCACTCCTCCTTAATTCAATTTTTTTTTTAATTTGTACGTTACATTTACTACCCTTATAATTAGATATGTAGTTTACTTTTAATCTCTTATTGTTTTATTTTTTATTTTAGACTCTTATCATATAAACATAAATAATGTATATAAACTAAAATGCATTAAAAAACATTTCTATTTAGTAACGACATTTATAATAGGTATCAAACTTAATAGACATATTTTTATCTTCAAGATAATATTCCCTATTTGTGGAATTTTTGTTTTCTTTTTATCAATTATTGTATGTGTCACAAAATTATTCAACAACTATTAAACATCAAATAATTAACTTAAAACACAAATTTGATCGTCGCGCAACGGACGAGCCAAAGACTAGTATATATGTAAAGGAGAATGTTGGAGAGAGGATTAAGAAGAGGCCTCCATGGCCCTTTATCTTTTTTGTGATAATTTTGATTTATTTTTAATTGATTTGAACACATTAAATGCTTAAACTTTTCATTTTCTTTGTTATTTTAAATTAAAAACCATTAACCAATATATATTATTATTATATAAAATATTATTTACCTTGCATTTTTAATTATACAATGAATCCTACATTTTTTATTTAAATTTATAAACTTATTATTATTTTTATTTAATCCATAAGGTATATATATACTTTTATTAAATGAATTTTGTTTATTTAACTTTTTATATTTCTTTGTATGCTAACAATGTTTATAAATCAAAATTTTTTATTTAAATTTATAAACTTATTATTATTTTTATTTAATTAATAAGATACAATTTTTTTAGTAACCTAACATGTTTATAAATAAATCAATATACTTTTATTAAATGAATTTATTTTTATATAATTTTTTATATTTCTTTATAAGCTAACAATCAAATTTTTTTATTTAAATTTATAAACATATTATTATTTTATTTAATTAATAAGATACAATTTTTTTAGTAAGCTAACAATGCTTATAAATCAATATATTTTTATTTAATTTATTATATTTTTTTATAAGCTAACAATGCTTATAAATCAACATTTATATTAAACTGATTAATTTTATAATCTTTTTGCAAACTAACAATACTTTTATTTTAAAACTTCTATTAAATTTCTTTAATTTTTTTAGTACGATTGTTAACATATAAGCAATTTTTCATTAAATATTACATTATATATTGATTATTTTCAACAATTAAAGTCACTTATGAATTCATAAAACATTTCATTTTTTCCAATTATGAATCATTAATATATACAAATGAATAATTGTTACAATCAATATCAATCAATATATAGAGGGCACAAGAATTGTGTTGTCATTTTAGGATTGCTTGAGACATGAGTTTTTCTTTTGTGAAATTGGACATGAAACAATTGTAAGGTATAATTTTTCATTACTTTTTAAAATCATTTTAAAACAAATTTTTGTTCTTTATGAAAAATTTATTTTTCATTATAATTTGGTTGTTCTCTTGGTAATTTAATTGCAAGACCGTGTTTAACATCCAACTGTCAAACTTCGCTCATCTCTTATAAATCTTTTCTATTCATCTCGTTTCAGGTTTACTTTTTAAAGGTGTGTCTGCCGACAACAACTTGAACGAGGAATCGTTGAAAATTTATAAATTTAAACTTTTTTATTATTGTTTTTAATTTTTAATTTCTATTTTTATTTCTTTATCATTTATATTTGATTGGAAATGTAATAGGTAAATGCTTATTATGGTAAACTTTGTGTTATTTTCCTAGCAAGGAAATCATGAGTGGCGGGGGAGAAAATAATTGTCTGTTGCCCACTTTCTTCAAAAGAAATAGATTAACATATAAACTCTTGCAAGTGTGGCTATGAGGACCATTGTCATATACAAAAAATCTACATGTAACCGTTAGTGGAGTTTTTTTTGGGTAATTTTGCATACATTTTGTATGTATATGGTTAATCTACAACATATCCATCTTCTCTTGGTATTTTCTTTAGAGTTCTTGCTTTATCCATCTCTCAACTTTTTTTCTCTATTGGGTTTTACTTTTTATGTTCATGATATGTTTTTTTTTTAAAACTTTGTTGGAATCTTAGTGGGTTATCTATTGGTTGCTAAAAGCAACTAATTAACGGTAACACAATATTTGTTTGAATAAATTTTTTTTTCTTTCGATTTTCAAACATTTAGTAGTCAAACATTTTTCATTATTGTTGTGGATTTCATGAAAATTCCATTTAAAACAATCATATATCGTAATTATTTTATGTTGCTTCTTTTCCAGGTTAAACTCAATTGTTACGAACTTTGGTTGTATTTCATTATCTCCATTATCTTCATATTAACATGTACCTAAAGTTTTTCATGGACATTTTCCTTAAAGACTTTTTACTTATGTTGGATCTTTTCGGAATTATTATTGTAACAATACACAAAAATATATATGAAGATCTCTTTGTTAATCAAAACAATATAAATTAAATTGTAAATAAGAAATAATTTGTGTTCAAAAGTAGATCTCTTATTGAGAAAAAGGAATAGCACAATAGCTATTTGACTAGAGAATGTTAGTTGTTTGAACCACACCGGGTACAGGAGATTACGTTTTATTATTTGTCAGTTAACGAATGGCGTTTCATCTTAATTTGGTTACGTATTTCCTAACATAACTTCTTCACCGCGCATGTTGCTTTATTTTCATAAAAAAACTCTAATACATTCCTCGTCTTATATTACATTTAATTATCAAATTACGTTTCATCTTAAATTGGTTACACATTTTCTAACATAAACTTCGTCACCGCGCATTGCGCGGTACCAAATATTAGTATATATATAAAGCAAAATGTAAAAGAGGTGATTAAGGAGAAGCCTCCAACGAGGCTTTAGAATTTTCTTAGATTTTTTGTTTTTTTTTAAAAATTGTTGCATTAATTGAGTAGAACCTTTCATTATCTTTTGTATTGTTTTGTATACTTTGGTTTTGTATTATTTTGTATACTTTGGTTTTGTATTATTTTGGTATACTTTGTTTTATTATTTTTTTGTTTAAGCTAACAATGCTTATAAATCAATAAAATGTGTATTATTTTGGTATACTTTGTTTTATTATTTTTTTGTTTAAGCTAACAATGCTTATAAATCAATAAAATGTGTATTATTTTGGTATACTTTGTTTAATTATTTTTTTGTTTAAGCTAACAATGCTTATAAATCAATAAAATGTGTATATTTTGTATACTTTGTTTTATTATTTTTTTGTTTAACCTAACGATGCTTATAAATCAATAAAATGTGTATATTTTGTAAATCTAACAAAATGCTTAATAATCAAAGTCTTTTTTCTTATTAGGCTAACAATCTAACAAAATGCTTAATAATCAAAGTCTTTTTTCTTATTAGGCTAACAATGCTTATAATTCGAAACTTATTATTAAAGTTAACATCATATATGTAAGTTATGTTTATTGTCACCGCGCAACGCGCGATGCACACTACTAGTTTTATTATATGTTAGTTGTTCGTTTGTCATACCCATGACTATTTTTTTACCTGTTAAATGTTGATCTGTAGCATGGCCTTAAAATTTTGGGGTCAATTTTACATTGTTTAGGGGTTTCCATAAACAAATGATGCTAAAAATGTACAAAAAATATAATGACAATGATACAAATAATCAACTCGCTAAAAAAATAAAAGATGATGAATATATTATATAATTTTTTTAGGTATTCGATATTGGTGTCATTTTGATCGTCTTCACGAAGCTTTTTAATAATGTATTTTGTTATAAAATAGATTTTATTTTATTATAAATGTTTCATGAATTAGATTAATTAAATAAAATAAAAATATGATTAATGGAGGGTGTGAAATGAAATTTTTAATTAGAAAAAGTCTTTACTTCAATAGATTGGAGTTTACCCACCTTTTCAACAAAAAAAAACTTTTTACTCCGATGCATAAAACCTTCTCAAAAGTCTTTTTAAATAGTAAAAACCTATTAATGAATTATGCGTTTTGAGATGCTCTAACAACAAAAGACATCAAAAGAGAAGAGTACTTGATGGTGCCTAAAGGGGAAATGGGGATCACCAAACAAAAGACTTTCCAAGTGAATGTGGGTTGTGGGATACAACCATATAAACCCATTATTGCCATATTTTATTATTTAAGCATGACTACTAAAAATAAAAATGTTGGGATCTACATTTTTTAATAAAATATAATCAAAAGAGTGAGAAGGGATCTACATTTTTTAATAAATCTGAATGAAAGATCAACACTAATGAAATACATCGAGATACATCAATCAAATTTCTGTTAAAACGTAATTTATGAGTTATTTCGAGATTAAAGTAACCAATGGTTCAAATTCATTCTTACTCTTTTCACGTTGATTTTTTTCTCGCATAACTTTTTTTGAAGTATATAATATTTATACACAGCAAATGCAACAAATAAATTCACACACCCTCCTCACCTTTGCTGAGGTTTGGTCTAACAGTATTGGAGCCCCTCGCGTAATTATTCGTCTAAACATAAAATTAAAATTAAAATAATGAGTCAAAATTAGGTATACATCCAATGCCTTTTGTCATTGTGAATGGATAGGAATGGTTGGAGGACTTTTTACAGCTGTGTTTTTATCCATCCTTGGCAAACAAACAACATCCCAACACCAATGAATGATGGCCAATTTGTGAAGAGATGATTAAGAATACTAACTTACAAAATTGCCCCTTATGGTTTATCGAAAAATAACAAACTCTTCGTTGCTCCAATTTTAAAATTATAAGATGATCATCATGGTTTTAAAAACGTCCGGAATTGCTCACTCTCTCTAATGGTCGTTAATACTTTTCGTTAAGTGAGGGCCTTTTTCGTCCTCTTATCGCTTTTATATTTTTATTTTTTACCGAATTAAAAGCTACAAAGACCAAAATAAAAAAATCAATTTTGATTGGGTATAAGACAAAAATACGATAAAATGATAAAAATGTCCCTAATTTAATAGCCGTCAAAGAGAGGATCAAATTTGAACGTTTTTGCAAATCACGATGATTATCTTATAATTTTGAAACTGCATGGACGAAAGTTATTAATTTTGACAAACCATAACGATCAAATTTGTAGTTTACTCAATGTTATCACACTCTCAATAATTACTAAAATATATAATAAAATAAATTTTATTGTTATATTATGACAGACGATATTAATAGTGATATGAGTCGTCACACATCCCTTTATATATTCGTTCCTGAAACGTATTAATCATGACAATTAAGAACAATCTGTGTCAAAAAAAACATTTATGAATTTTGCTTATGATTTTTCTTGTGAAAACATCAATACCCATCTTTTATAAGAAATTTAAACTGGTTTATGAAGAGCGATTTTTTTATAAATCCTATTTATGAAATTAATAATAATAAAAATATATTTTCTGTCCTATGTCAATTCATCTTAAAAATCGTTTTTTTATCTTGACTTTTTCCTAAGTTAATGTACGTTGACTTTCTCCACCGTTTCAACTACGATTTTGCAAACCTTTAATCCATCTTAAATTTAAATGAATTTTGATCTAGCTTATTTTTTTTTGGTACATGTTTGGATGACCATAAGCCAGCTTTTTGAAATACTACTTGAAGTAGTTTTTTTGTGAATATTCCAATATTGCCTCTCATTAATATTAATTATTGTTTAATAACTATTATTATAAATAAATATTAATTTTTAAATTTAATTATTATTAATTGTTAAATATTAATTAGTATTAACTGAAAATTATTAAATTAAATTTAGTTATACACTGATATTGATTTTTAATTATTTAGAGTTATTGTTAATCACATAAATTATTTATTTATATATATATATATATATTGATATTAATCAATATATTTTAATCATCAATTACTCTTATCTTTTTAATTATTATTTAATATTTTTTTCATATTATATGTAGCAGTTATTTAAAATCATAAGTTAATATACATTTTTTCTAAAACTTATTTTAATAAATTCAAAATTTATAGTATATATATGTAATAATAAATTTTATACTATTTTAATTAACATGTTATGTTATGTTATTATTACTACATTGTTTGTATTAATTAACATATTATATTTTTAATTATATAATTAAATATTGTCATTGATAATTTTTTAAATATGTCATTTTTTGTCATTTTACATGCTTATAAGCCAGTTTTTGCCAAACGCGATTTCTTTATCAGTTAGCTTATCAGTCAACAGCTAGCTTATCAGCTAGTTTGCCAAACATAGCCTAAGGAGACACGAAGGATTTTCATAAATCTTGAACTCAAGATCTTGCTTCTTTTCATTTTAATTTGGCGAATTACTATTGAACCATTGACGAGATTTGTTTGATAACCAAAAATATTCTTATAATTTTTTATACTAAAATAATTAAATATCAGTTTTTTTATAAGAATTTAAATTGAATCATTTAGTAAATTGTGAATGAGACTTGAGATCATGTGAGATCAGACTATTTTCGTGAGACCATAAGACCAAAAAATTAACACTAAACTTTCACAGCAAAAGACTATGAAGATATTGTGACGGTAAACCTTCACAGTGTTTTTGCTGCGAAAGTTTGGTGTTTTTCTTACGTTCACAATGAATCACTGTGAATGTTTAGTGTTAATTTCTTGATCTCACGATCTCACAAAAACAGGTTGGTCTCACGTGAACCCAATACTTGTGAATGATTGTTATATTTGTATATTGTATGAGTAGTTGGTGAAAGCTTGCAAACATAATTCATATGATATTTTATTTTATTGATCTTAGTCATTATATATTAATTATTATCAAACAAAATCCAACAAATACCAAACATTTCACTTTCAAACACTTTTATAACTTCAAGCATCTTCCATTCTTTTTATAATCATCACATTTAATAAGAGTAAACTTTACTTTTCATTTTTCATGTTTAAATAAAAAAAGTCTGAAAGTAGAATCTGAAGTTTGGCAACTCTTGAAATGATTTTTATGGCTTTTTTTTTGGGAAATGGATATTCTATTTATTTTATCCGTTAAGGTGCGTTTGGTACATTGGACAGAACAAGATAGGGTCCATTGTCCTACGTTTGGTAGGACATTTATGTGGAACAGACTGGAACAAGGTGGAATAAACTGGAACATGTCTGTTCCACCCTCATCCCATTGAACAAGGTGGAACAGACTTATGTTTTACCAATATAACCTCAAAATAAAATCTAATTCTCTTCTAAAACATCAAATAAACCTTCTATTTCATATTTTATTCATTCTTTAAATTTAGAAAGGGTAAATTGGTCAATGTTATTTGTCCTGTTTTATCCAGTTCTGTCTTACCAAACGTGGAACAACTGTTATGTCCTGTCTTGTTCTGTTCTGTCCCACCTTGTCCTGTCCTATCCTATCCTGTCTGCGTACCAAACACACCCATAGAGCGAGAGCATTTCAGTCTTTTCATCAAAATATTTAATTTTGCTGTTAAAAATAGCATAAAACTGTTTTTTATATTTTCTTTTAAAAACTAACAAATTTTAGGCTGATTAGTAAACTTTATAATAAAAATACAAAAAAATTATATTACTTTATTAAAAGAAAATTCAAGATTTTTATGAGAAGATTGAAATATCATTCTCTAACAGCGAAAATAAAACCACAAAGGTTGTGGCGTACTGGTTAAGGCTTTGGAGGATGTGGTGGAATATCCTATCTGTCCAGGGTTCGAATCCAGGCGTACACAACTTGTGGCCACTGAGGTTTAATCAGGGCTGATGTCTTACAATCATAATTTGCCAAGGGATTAGTCTAGGCATATCCTAGAACACCCTTCCCAAAAAAACAACGAAAATAAACAGAGTTGAAGATTAGAAACCATTTCCAAAATAAAAAATAAAAATCAAAACGATAATTTCTAGACTAATCTAAGTCTAGATCCTACTTCTTAACTTTTCACTAAACCTTAAGAACCAAAATTTCAGTTTATTCTAATAAACTAGATATAGTTACATAGTGCAAAAGGGTCATGTAAGATACTTTTTTTTAAAGCACGTAAATTATATATTTATTTATTTATATATATATATATATATAATAGTTAAAAAGTTAAGGACACGTTACATATGTATGGGTTTCAGTGACAAGTGTCAAATTTGATGAAAAACGTGAAAAGTAGTTATCAACCGTTGGATGAAAATTTGATGAATGGATGATAAATGGACGAACATTAGGATGAGATGCACTGGGGTGCTCCGAATCAATTCCCTTTAAAGCCGCAATTCATGGAAGGGTATTTGATTAAGGGTTTAAAAACACTTCTCACCAAAAATGTCACTTCTCACATGATCACACAAGTAAGAGTTAATTCCAAAAAGCATCGTATTTAAGTCTTTATCTTTTATATATTGTGAGTTTAAGGGTCGTTTATTAAATACTTATCCGGTAAGTGTTTATCGGTAAAATTCAATATTATCACTTACTTATCGGGTAAGATTTTAGTTCATAAAAAGGGCATCGTATGCAACATATTATCCGATTAATACTAACCGTGATAGGAGTCGTAGTCCTCACTTACCGGGTAAGACTCTTGGTTCTTGTCACTCTCACCGGGTAAGATTCTTGGTTCTTGTCACTCTCACCAGGTAAGATTCTTAGTTCCCACCATATTCATCTGGTAAGGTAATACAACTTGGTAAGCACTTACTCAGATAAATGTTTTGATAAACGGCCAATACTCTTTGATTTTACAACTTCTATTTGAATATATAATTATATTTATATTTAAAACTGGTTTAAGGGTATCCCGTATCACCATTTATCTATATCTATACTACTTTATGAAAAATTGTAAAACGGATTTTTTCTGAGAGCAGTTTTTCAAGATTATCATTAACTAAGCATAATGTACAACCTTTTAAGCTGACCTCTCCCACACCTCTCCCACGCCTCTAACAAATCAAACAAATTCAATTTCTAAGTTACACTTTCTTTTTATTTTTTATTTTACACTCTTATCGTTTTAACATAAATAATCGTATATGAATTAGAATTCATTAAAAAAATACATTTCTTTTTTACAAATTACACCATTGTAATCGTCTCGTCAATACCTTCGAAATGAACCCAGTATTGAATATTTTTGGATTTAATCATGTTATTAAATATCATGAACATGTTCGAATTAATTTGTTTTATATCCCTTACATCATTCATTTTCATTTTACACCCTTATAATATTAAGTTACACTTTATACCCTTAGATTTTTTTTTGAACGGCAGAAGTATAAAATAGAAAAACTAGCAAGAAGCTAGAAAGGACAAATACAAGTGAGAAATAGATAGAAGAGGGTTTTACACTTTATACCCTTAGAATTAGTTATTCAATTTACTTTTAATCTCTTACTTTTTTATTTTTTATTTTACACTCTTATCATATTAACATAAATAATCGTATATGAACAAAAATGAATTAAAAAATATATTTCTTTTTTTACAAATTATATCATTGTAATCGTCTCGTCAATACCTTCGAAATGAGCCCAATATTGAATATTTTGGGATTTAATCATATTATTAAATATCATGAACATGTATGAATTAATTTGTTTTATATCTCTTACATTATTCATTTTCATTTTACACTCTTATAATATTAAAAATACATAATCATATAGTTTAACTAAAACATATTAATAAATAGATTTTTTAGAAATTATATTATTACAATATTCTCGTCAATAATTTCAAAATAAGTTTATTATTAAATATTCTTTTAACTTAATAATATTGTGAAATATCATAAATACGTATCAATATTTTTCAAGAATGACGTACCGAGATTTTTTTTAAACTTGTACATTTTACGCTCTTATCTATATTTATCTATTATACTTCTTTAAAAATAATTTCATTTACGGTTATTCTTGAATTTTTAAGAAGTACAAACCTCAATACATCATGTACAAGTTTAAAAGCTTTAAAACCTTCAACGTTCAACATGATAATTAAAAACAAAATTATTTTTTATTTTTAAATTACATTTTATACCATTATAATTAGTTATTAAATTTACTTTATATCCCTTCTTGTTTCATTTTTCATTTTACATCTTTATCATATCAACATACATGAACTAAAATACATTAAAAAAATATGTTTTTCTTTTATTATAAATTATACCATTATAATTGTAATAACCGAGATTTTTTTTATTGAAAAGATTAAGTTTGGTGGAGAATTTTTGTAAGGATGAGAGTCCAGGGGCTGAAGTGTAAGATGTTTAGAATGTATATAAACTAATAAGTTGGGCAAAACCCTAAGAGCCATTCTCTTGTGTGTGTTTGGCGGCTAGGAGAGAAAGAGAAGGCAGGAAAAGGAAATTGTTCTAGAGCATGTGAAGAGAAGGTTTCATCAATCAACAAAATTGGAAGAAGAAATGGATTGGGAGTTCGATTCTGCAAGTGATTCCTTCAGGTAATTCCAAACTCTAATTCTTGTTTCAAATGTTCACAAGATTGTTGGTTGGTTTGAGGGTTTTTAGTTTAAAGTTGAAATGAGGCTCTAATGGGGGGTTTAGACAATCATCCTTGTGTTTTAGCAACAAAGAGTTAGTAAGGAAGGGTCTAAGTATGCTTATTAATCTGGTTGTATCGCATTTTCGTTGGTTAAGAGTTTGATTAGCAGATTTTGATCCCAATAAGCATAGCAGCACGTCGTCCGAAAAGCCTGTGAAGGTGCCCGGACAAAGTGACCGGATAGGGTAAGTATCCGGGTGGGATACTGTCCGGATAGAGTAAAGTGGCCGGATAGGGCATGTATCCGGATGAGACGCTGTCCGGTTAAGACAAAGTTTCCGGAACCGATCCGGAAAATGACAGTTCCGGTAAGTAGAGCTATTCGGTAAGTAAGTTATCCGGTAAGAGTTATCCGGTAAGTCTAGTCATCCGGTAAGTATCCGAAAAACCGTATTCGGGAAGTGGTACTCGGATAGTTGAGAGAGAGTCCGGATAGCAGCGTCCGGATAGTAGTACCCGGATAGTTGTGTCCGGAAAGTCTGTGTTTGAATAGTTACATTTCAGTCAGCTTATCTTATCCATTCAATCAGGTATTCCATTTGGAGATCGAAATTAAAGCGGGAAGAATCGTTAAGAGCACCAGGTGAGTTTTCTAACTAAAATACGTGACTTTACAACGTGTTTTCTAAAGTAAGTACATGATGAGAAATGTCATGCTTTATTTATATGCGTTTATTTGCATGAACGTTTGTTTAAAGATTTATGTGAGATGTATGCATACATTGTGTTAGACGTAAACTGGCTAAGACGGGAGGTAGACCCGCCAGTGCTCATGCCGGGAAGGTGACCCGTTTATGCCATGGAAGGGAGTATCCCGTAAGGCAGTGTGAGACTGACTCGTTGGCACCTTCGGGTGACTTTAGGGTGACGTTTACGAGTGCGGATTTATCCGTGGAAGTTTTATGTGAAGTTATGTGAAAGTTTTATGAAAATTTATGTGAAAGTTAATGCAAAGATATTTGAAAGTTATAAACTGTTTTGAAATGATTTTGAGAACTGTCATGAGGGAGCTCACTAGACCCCATGGTCTAACCCTCGCATTTTCCAAACTAAACCTTTTCAGGTAAGCAGATAATAGGAGGCTCAGGCAAGCGAGCAAGAGCAGGATAGAGCACAAATGCAGTTAGAGATAATGCCACTCATACTTTTAGTGGTAGTTATTCTCAGTTGTGTATAGGTTGTTCGCGCCAACCTAAGTCTTGAGACAGATGAAATGAATTTTGGGAACCAGTATTGTAATTCTTTTGCTTCGTATGCTTTATTTAGTTTGGGTTGTTACAATTGGTATCAGAGCCATAGTTTAAGGGATTTAGGTGACCAGACGGGCCTAAACTTAAACTTTGGGAGTAGAAATCACAACTGAGAATCTGGAAATGCGTTAGGAGGACACTATTATAGAAATAGGACTAATAGGGTACCGATGACGGTCATGTAAGGTAAGTTTGGGATTTCACCTGGCCATTGTAATTGCGAACTTACAGGTACATGTACATGCTTAATCTGCCTTATTATTCCGAAGTTGTAGTCTTATGCTAGTTTATATGTCGTATTCCAGTAATCTAGAATGTCAGCAAGATCCCTGAGGGGTAGACTGAGACCCCTTGTTGGGGAAGTATCATGAGAGATCATTTATGATGTGATGTATGTATACATCGTAGAGAAGAAATGTTGTATAGAATGTTATGAGTCGTCTAGAGGTAGATCTTCGTGGATTCGAATAGGATGAATGATAGATTTTTGAGTAAGACTCCTGTTTCTGGAGAATCCCTGTTCTAGAAGTCGTGGGATAGATCAGTTCGGATGGTAAGGAAAGGCAGTGTCGAGATCTTGGAAGTGCCAATTCAAGAGCGAGCTAAGGATTAGAACCCTGACTCTTTAGTCGAGTTGTTCAGTGGCAGGATCATTGAAGAGAGATTTCTGTAGAGTACTGAAAGCGTGTAGAAGTATAATATGAGATGAATTGGTCAAGACGAAAATAGTATGAAATGGTTGAGTAAGTGGACCGTTGACTGTATGTATAGCAAGTTGTTGCAAGGCCGAGAGGGCGATCACTGGTCGAAAGTAGAGTGTCAATGATAAGTTGCGTGAGTAAAACGATTGACCTTGTTTGAGTGAGTAGCCTTCAATTGCAAGTAGAATTTCATGCATTGAGTTCGTATATGTGTACATAAGATTTTTCATAAGTAAAGTAAATGTGTAAATATCAAATTTGATCGGATATGAGTCGGCGTGTGCAAGCGTATGTGTAAAGAAAAATGCAAATCCATTTACATCGTACAATGAAGTCTTGAGGTTTACGAATTGCAAAATGTTTCACACTTTTTATGATAAGTTAAATTGTTGCAAAAAAAAGGGTCAAGAAAACGTTTGAATGCAAAACTTTTATAACCAAAATGAGTATTGACATGTGAAGTTATATAAATGAGTGCGAGGACCGAGTGGTTTACTTCGTGTCGGTAATTCCTTTCAGAATTTGGTCGTATGAAAAGATTTTCATCCAATATATTTCTGTCATAACGACATATTTTTGGTTGAGTAAGATTAAGTTTTACGGACAGTTGCATGCAAACGATTCTCGAGATCGTTGTGCAGGGGATTGGAGTTATGAGAGTGTTGGGGTCGTGTGCACCCAAGTTGTTTCCAAGTGTTGTTTCTTTAAAATGATAAAAAGTGTGAAATGATTTATTTATCGTGTTGTCATGCATGAATGCTATGAACTCACTAGGTCGTAGAGTACTACATTTTAAGCTAAGGAAGAACTCCTAGAGTGGAGAGGTGTTAGACAAATCAGGGGAGAATGTTTGTAGTTTTGGTATTTGTGTTCAAGAGGAGAGGTGAGCAGTGGAAGAGTCGGAAGTGGACTTTAGTGTCGGTTGTATGAGGGTCTGTACCCTTGATAGGTGACCGGAATACCGTTGCCGAAGAACGGTTGCGTCCGGAGGAAAGACTATAAGTCATTAAGGTGTTGGTGTTAGTAACTCGTTATGAGTAGTGTGGCGAAGTAGGAATGAAATATCATCGACGTCGAATGAGAGTTTTAAGGTGATCTTGTAATATTGACGTTGCTCGAGCGAGTTTGAAATGAGGACGTCGGGATGTGAGTTTGATTATGATATGTTAGAAGTATTAGGTTCAGTAAGGGACCCTTGTTGAAGAATAGGTTAAGGAAGTATCAACAGGTTGACTTTTGACGTTGAAGTCGGCAGCTGTGTAAGGTGTATGAGGCCGAAGACTTGAGTCAGAAGGTTGAAAGTTGAAGGACCACCTTGTAGGGGTGTTAAGATAGTAAAAGCCTGTTGTTTTAGATAAGCGTTCTACTTATGAGGTAGATGGTTCGTAAATGATGAAGTATTTAGCACGAACGAAATGAGTTAGCAAGAAATTAGTATGTTTGAGTTAGTTAGAAACTTGTGAGTTGTGGTTCAACTAGAGTTGGGGAGAGACAAAGTAGCGAGATAGACTCGGTTATTTATGCGGGAGAACATGAAGGTAAGTTTGAGTTGTGTACGAATGACCATGAGAGACCTGGTTTGCAGTGAGATGTTATGGGTGGAGAATGTACGTTTGAGTAGTGGCATCAAATGCCAAGATAAATGTGCCAGCCAGTGTGTGATGTGATGTTAGAGAGAGGAAGCATCAGATGGAAGTCTTTTAGGGGATTTCGGACGAGGCGTACGATTTGTTAATCAAGTCGTTGGAGCATGTGGTTTGAAAGATGGCGTTGTGGTATGGCTATTATTGGAATAGAATGTCGGAGCGGTAGTGGGTGGTTACCCAAATGAGAAACCAAGTGTTTTTGGTTGTGAGAATCGCTAAGTAAGTGTATTTGGAATCATTGGAGGTTTACAGAAGGTGATGGATGGGTTAGTAAAAAATGTGGTGCAGTAGATGCGAAATCTTTAAAGAATGTGAGTTGTTTCTTATGTGTGAAAGAATTGTCCGAGAAGGTAATAGTTGGAGATCAAGATCGGGTAGTGACTTCGAACATCGGTGTCAGTTCAAGATAACTTAGTTGAATACCTCAAGTTAGAATGTTGGGGCAACTGTTGGGTTGTGTATTTTATCGAGAGAATGTTTCAGCATGTGGAAAGGTCGGAAGAGAGGCAAGTAATGTTTGAAAGGCGGTGCTTCACGTTAATGTGGAGAGGTGAAGATAGTTCGTCAGAATAAGTGAGTAGGTTGGAGGTAGTAAGCTTAACAGTAACACCGAGAGGTGGAGTAGTGTATGTAGAATGCCATCGGTAAGTGTGCGAACTCCTGGAAAGAGTATTGAGGAAGGGGATTTGCGTATGTTTAAGTGCGGGAAAGAAGTGGAAAAAGGCAGTTGAATGGGTTTGAGTTGGTGATGTTGTGATAAATGTTCAAACGAACTAGTCGTTTAGTGATAAGCTATTGAGAATGGTTTTGTGTGAGCATGATTACTCCTCCTTGTCGAGTGAGGGTAACCGAAGTTATGCTACATATGACTAAACGTTGGTGGTAAGTAGTGGGGAGCTGGTGTGTTTTCAGGATAAGTTCAATTCGGATAGGTGAACGCTTCAATGAGGGATCATGGAAGTTTTCTGCTTTTGGTCACGTATAAGTGTAGAGTGATGAAGGGGTGAGAACGTATGAATTAGTTGTCGGGTTGTAGCCGATGTGATTCGGGAAGGGAGTATAATCTGCATAGACGTATGACGATTAGAAGAAGTAATATAGAATTACATGTAACCCGAGGAGGGAACCCTTAGGTGTGGGTTCGTCGGGAGGTGCAAGGGTGGCCTTGTGCCAAGTTGTCAAGTAAGTGATTAATCCTGTTATAAGATTCTTGTTGTTGTGACGGGAAATTTCCGCCAAGTTCCTTCTTTTAAGGAAGTAAAGAGGTATGAGAGACCTTAAGTAGACACGTTTTGAAACCGTGAGTCCAGGTGTGTGGACAAAGCGGACAATATCTGGTACGGTTGGCCTTGGATTTTCTGGTGGTATTTAAGCGAGTATAGTATTCAGAGAGGTTGCAAGTAAATAGTATAAGATGGCACGACATAGCAAAGTGATGACTCGCCGAAGGTGGGTCCAAGTATGGTGTACGGTTATGTTTCCCATCAGAACAGTTTGGGGTAATCGGGTAGAACTGTGTTGGTTGGATAGAAAAAAAACATAAGACTTTTGAACCTTGAAATCCGTCGAAGTTATGAAAGTTGAATAGATAGTGCGCGATCTTGAGGTACTCGATGAGATTTTGAGAAGAAATTCTTAGTGTGGTGCACGTCTCTTTTAAGGAGAGCTGATGTGGGAAGTGATATGATGGCGACCTTGCAAGAAATACAGACGATAAGAAGTTGACTTTTGTCCTTAATGGGCGAGTTAGAGCAGCGACATACAAGTTAGACTTGCCAGAAGAATTAAGAGGAGTTCGTCCAACATTTCATGTGTCAAATCTGAAGAAATATTTGGCCGAGACCGATGTAGCCATTCCATTAAGAGATGTTAGCATCGATGAGAGACTGTCGTACGAAGAAGAACCAATAGAAACCGTGGACAATAAGGTTCGCCAAAACGAGTAACAAAGAGGTTCGATTAGTAAAGGTTCAGTGGAAATATCATAAAGGACGAAAGACGACTTGAGAGGTAGAAGCGGATACGAGATCCAAGTACCGCATCTTTTCAGCAATGGAATTCCGAGGACGAAATTCTTTTGAGGGGGAAGTGTTGTAATAACCGAGATTTTTTTATTGAAAAGATTAAGTTTGGTGGAGAATTTTTGTAAGGATGAGAGTCCAGGGGCTGAAGTGTAAGATGGTTAGAATGTATATAAACTAATAAGTTGGGCAAAACCCTAAGAGCCATTCTCTTGTGTGTGTTTGGCGGCTAGGAGAGAAAGAGAAGGCAGGAAAAGGAAATTGTTCTAGAGCATGTGAAGAGAAGGTTTCATCAATCAACAAAATTGGAAGAAGAAATGGATTGGGAGTTCGATTCTGCAAGTGATTCCTTCAGGTAATTCCAAACTCTAATTCTTGTTTCAAATGTTCACTAGATTGTTGGTTGGTTTGAGGGTTTTTAGTTTAAAGTTGAAATGAGGCTCTAATGGGGGGGGGGGGGGGGGGGGTTTAGACAATCATCCTTGTGTTTTAGCAACAAAGAGTTGGTAAGGAAGGGTCTAAGTATGCTTATTAATCCGGTTGTATCGCATTTTCGTTGGTTAAGAGTTTGATTAGCAGATTTTGATCCCAATAAGCATAGCAGCACGTCGTACGGAAAGCCTGTGAAGGTGCCCGGATAAAGTGACCGGATGGGGTAAGTATCCGGGTGGGATACTGTTCGGATAGAGTAAAGTGACCGGATAGGGCATGTATCCGGATGAGACACTGTCCGGTTAAGACAAAGTTTCCGGAACCGATCCGGAAAATGATAGTTCCGGTAAGTAGAGCTATTCGGTAAGTAAGTTATCCGGTAAGAGTTATCCGGTAAGTCTAGTCATCCGGTAAGTATCCGGAAAACCGTATTCGGGAAGTGGTACCCGGATAGTTGAGAGAGAGTCCGGATAGCAGCGTCCGGATAGTAGTACCCGGATAGTTGTGTCCGGAAAGTCTGTGTTTGAATAGTTACGTTTCAGTCAGCTTATCTTATCCATTCAATCAGGTATTCCATTTGGAGATCGAAAGTAAAGCGGGAAGAATCGTTAAGAGCACCAGGTGAGTTTTTCTAACTAAAATACGTGACTTTACAACGTGTTTTCTAAAGTAAGTACATGATGAGAAATGTCATGCTTTATTTATATGCGTTTATTTGCATGAACGTTTGTTTAAAGATTTATGTGAGATGTATGCATACATTGTGTTAGACGTAAACTGGCTAAGACGGGAGGTAGACCCGCCAGTGCTCATGCCGGGAAGGTGACCCGTTTATGCCATGGAAGGGAGTATCCAGTAAGGCAGTGTGAGACTGACTCGTTGGCACCTTCGGGTGACTTCAGGGTGCCGTTTACGAGTGCGGATTTATCCGTGGAAGTTTTATGTGAAGTTATGTGAAAGTTTTATGAAAAGTTATGTGAAAGTTAATGCAAAGATATTTGAAAGTTATAAACTGTTTTGAAATGATTTTGAGAACTGTCAGGAGGGAGCTCACTAGACCCCATGGTCTAACCCTCGCATTTTCCAAACTAAACCTTTTCAGGTAAGCAGATAATAGGAGGCTCCGGTAAGCGAGCAAGAGCAGGATAGAGCACAGATGCAGTTAGAGATAGTGCCACTCATACTTTTAGTGGTAGTTATTCTCAGTTGTGTATAGGTTGTTCCCGCCAACCTAAGTCTTGAGACAGATGTAATGAATTTTGGGAACCAGTATTGTAATTCTTTTGCTTCGTATGCTTTAATTAGTTTGGGTTGTTACAATAACCGTTCATCAAATTCGCGGATTTAGATTCGAGATATTTCGCGCCGCATCGCGCGTGGGTACGTGTGTCGTAAGTAAGAATTTTGCTACAATACACTAGATAATGAGACTTTTTATTTTTAAGTACAAAAATACTCATGACGTATGGATTAAAGAAAATATACTGTAATCTTGAATTTAAGTAACATGCATAAATAAATTTTACTTGATACATAAAAAATTGTTTTTTAAGAATTTTTCTCAGATATTTTATAGATATATACTTTCCATAAATGTTCCCTACGGGTGCGTTTGGTGCGCGGACTAGATGGGACGGGGCGGGACAAAAAAAAATAGTACTGCGTTTGGTATGACATTGGACTAAAACAAGGTGGGACAAGATGGGACTAAAATCCATTTTCATGGGACAAAATAAGGCATTTTTTGTTCCACCAAAAAAGTGGAACAACATGGGACTAAGCATAAAATGACACATTTACCCTTCATCTTCAATTATATATTATATAAAAATTATTTTGCAAACATTTTTTGAAAACATTTTTTGCACATTTTTTGAAAAATTATATATTATATAAAATTACATAAATGTGATTTATTTAATTTACTTTAATTTTGATGTATATAATAGTTTATTATTTAATTGATTTGATGTTATTTATAATTATTACGTGATGAAAAATATTAATCTATATTCTAGGGCAATTTGGTCATTTTAACAGTTTTGTCCTGTCCTATTCTAGTCGTACCAAACGCAGAACAGAAAATTAGTTCTGTCCCGTCCAGTCCTGTCCCGTCTTGTCCAGTTCTGTCCTGTCCCATCCAGTCTGCATACCAAACGCTACCTACATGAAAATGACTACACAACAAACGCGCTTTACATGTGTAAAGTCACTTGTATTGAATCCTCGATGTAATCATGTAAATTGTAAAATACTGAAAAATGTTATAAAATCAAACGCCAGGTTGGATAAAAATATTTAAAATTAAGTTTTCATAAAACTATGGAAAATTTTAAGTAGAAAATTGATTAAAAAACGACAGACCGGTCAATTTGAGAACCCACAATCAGACCCTATGTATTCGACATGATCATGTATTATTATGCCTTTCATCTTAGCGTGGTCGTGTAGAATGTTGTAACATTACAGGCCAACCGTACCAGATATTGTCCGCTTTGTCTGCACACCTGGACTCACGGTTTTAAAACGCGTCTGATAGGGGAGGTATCAAGTTCCTCTTATAAGGCAACCTTTGTTCCCCTCCCCAACTAATGTGGGATCTTACAATCCACCCCCCTTGGGAGCCCAGCGTC
The DNA here is from genome assembly GCA_033807775.1 of Saussurea involucrata. Classification (NCBI taxonomy): domain Eukaryota; kingdom Viridiplantae; phylum Streptophyta; class Magnoliopsida; order Asterales; family Asteraceae; genus Saussurea; species Saussurea involucrata. The sequence continues at coordinate 156,357,529 of CM066314.1, read as the reverse complement.
CTCGCTGACACACCAGTCCGATTCCCGACTCTGATACCATTTGTAACATCTCAGGCCAACCGTACCAAATATTGTCTGGCGCACTGTGTAATTGGGTTCAGTTATGTAATTCTAAAATGTTTTTGATTAAATAAATAAATATTAAAATTTATGCCCTCAAAACCAAAATTTAAAAGAGTTTTCGGTGTTTTATATACTTTATTGTATACTATTAATCACACAATGTTGTATCAAACGTTAAAACATTAAATTAAACACACAACGTTTACTAAATGCTAAATCATCAAATTAAATTACAGAACAAGAACATAACATAAATCATCATTTTCTCTTTCAATCTTTGTCAAATCTTATCAAGGAAATCTATTGCAAACGATGATTATTTGGCCTATTATACAATTGTACGACGAAATCTTGGAAATAGTTTTTGTATTCTGGAAGAAGGCTATAAAAAACTGCCAAATAAAATGCGTCCCAAGCCGAAATATCACAGGTACCGCCTCGTCCTGGGCCATCGCACGGAAAACTATAGAGTTTGGTTTTGTAATATCATTTATATTTAATACTCATTAATATATTAGTGTTAAATTTAAAATTTAATAAATAACTTTTTTAGTAATATCGATTAATGACCAAATTATTATAGTAACAAAGTTCTCGTTTAACAAAAGGACCCAAAATTTCCAAGGGGGCGTTTGGTTCATCTCAAGAAATGGGAATGAAAATGAGAAATGGAATGAAGGAGAATGAAAATAGGAATGATGATTGCATTGAAGTTGTTTGGTTGCTTAAACAAGATCCCTAATCAATAAGAACCCTAACCTATGTTAGGTTTATTAAACAAGAACCCTAACCCTAATCAGTAATAACCGAACTGAAGAAAATGTTATGAAGAAATCAAATATTTCCAGGTAACAGTTCCCTTTTTATTTTCCCTCTCCATCTCGAATTCTTGCTTTTCTTTTCTCAGTAACAACCACCATTCTTCACCCTTAACATTCTTCGTTTCCTAAAGAACCCATCTGTTGTTTTCGAGAAATCGATTTGTAGAATCAATCTGAAGAAATCGATTCGAAGGGGTGTTTGATTCACCTTTGATTTGAAGAACGATCTGAAGAAATCGATTTGTAGAATCGATCTGAAGAAATCAAGTTGTAGAATCGATCTGAAGAACTTGAAGGGGTCTTTGATTCACCGTTGATTTGAAGAACGATCTGTAGAAATCGATTTAAAGGGGGTGTTTGGTTCACCTTCGATCTGAAGAACTATTCGAGGAACTCGGTTTGAAGAAAGGCAAGATACATCAGATCGAGAGTCAGAGCTGGGAATCAATTTTCTATTCCCCCCAATTTGATGGGGAATGAAAATTAACGGGCTTAGGAGAATGAATCCATTACATTATAGTAAACCAAACAATTTCTTGTATTATCATTCCCATTCTTTACCCCTTAATACCCCCAACCAAACACCCCCTAAATATATGAACTATGAAGTAAGCAAAAGAATGCTACTATATGCTAGTCAAATAAGTTTAATCAATCCAGGCCCACCTTGTCATAAGGCCCATTGTATTAGGATTATGAAATAAAAATAGAGGTTGCAAAATTGGGTCCAGCCCAAAACATATTAGATTGGAATCAACTGAACCGGTTAATGGTCAAAGAGCCCTGGACCGGGCCTGTTATGTACATGGTCGAGTTTTTAAAAATTTAATTATAATAATAGTTTTTTAAAGAAAAATTTTGTAAGATTTTTAAGTTATTTACTATGTTTCTTAAAATTTTATCTAATTAAATGTATTATTTAAAAAATATTTCAACACTAAGGGGCCGTTTACCTAATCACTTACCCGGATAAGTGTTTACCGGTAAAATTCAACACTATCGCTTGCTTCCCGGGTAAGATTTTAGTCCACCAAAATGGCTTCGTATGCAACAATTTAGCCGGTAAGCGCTAACCGTGGTAAGATTCGTCGCACTCACTTACCGGGTAAGACTCTCGGTTCTTGCTTTCGACTCTCGGTCCTTGCTTCCGCTCTTACCGGGTAAGATTTTTGGTCCTTGCCATATTCATCCGGTAAGCTAATGTGACTTGGTAAGACTTACCCGGGTAAGCGTTTTGTAAACGGCCCCTAAGTTAACAAAAACTCTTAATTAGAAAAACATGTATGATGTTTTTGTGAGAAAAATACAACAAAGGTTTAAAAAGGGGGTTGCACCCGGGCCTGGAACTGGATTTGGAATAAGACGGATGGGACCGAGACTGAACAAGAGAATGAAATTTGGTTAAAGGAATTCAATATTTTTATTCCATCAAAATTCCTCAAAAATCTGCGAACCAGACGCCGCCTAAGTCACCATGTCATGTGGTTCAGTGGTTGTGGGTGGACATTTGTAAAAATATCAGGGTTTTTTCTCTCTTTAATACCATGTATCAACCCGTTATAATTGGTATGCAAAGTCATACACCGTGTACCACTGAATTGTTTTTTGTACTAATTTTTTTTCTATTGGTACATGTTAGTATTGGTTTTGTACCAACTTCAAGTTACACGTATGAAAACGTGTCATTTTGCTCAAATTCCGAGTAACATTTCGGGTTTGCAAGTAACATATGTCATGTGTTAAGGGATTTTAATTGTAAGGAACAAAAAGTTCGCAAAGGCAATATGGGAATTTCTTCGGAAACGGTGGAGTCTCGATATCAATTTGGAGAACACACTAAACGACGTTTTAAATAATTCGGGATGGTACTTCATTTGCAGGCTCGCTCACAACGATTTGATAAACAACTATTTGGGTAACGTCTTACTTGATTTGGGGTCATCGAAATAACATGATTTTAATAAGGAATCGTTATCTGCAGAGACATTGTTTGCCGACATATAGGTTCGGATTTTGAGAAGATCACGCAAAGATTTTATCCCTTGGGACTCTTAGATTGCCTCTCCATACCATATGCAACACCCGTAATTTTCGGATAGGTCCAATGTCGAATCAGTGTGGAACTGATAACGCCACTTTTTGGCGTTATTTTCAGTTCTCAAACCAACGAGATTGGCTTGTATTCAAGTAAAAAGGCGTGTATTTTACGGTTTATCTAGTAAATTATGCAGGTTAGCTAAAAGGCGGCATTTCTCGAGAAAGAAGCTAAAAAGAGCCCAAAACGAGTCAAAACGAAGCCTAACGGGAGCCCAAAAACCAAGCCCAAGACCCGCGACCGAACCAGGACCCAACCCGCGAACCAGAAAACGACCCGCGCAGCAAATACAACACGCGCGACTTACCACGCGATTTGGAAGTCGCGTGGCAGGTCGCGTAAGTGTCTGTTTCGCGATTTTCAGCTATTTTATCCGGGGTTTAGGTCATTATTCGATATCATTCTTACGGCAGACGATCGAGAGCAGTTCAGGGGCGACTTTGGGCGATTTTTCGGAGTCCTCGAAGCCACGTTAGAGAGTCGATCACGGATACATTCATCACGGAACGTAGAGACGAACAGGAGAAGAGGGAGTTTTCATCACTTGTTATCACGATTTCATCTTTCACATTTGATCATGTTTACATACACTTTTGCATCCTTTTCTCTTATGTTTGAATCCACCACCGACATGAACTAACCGGTTCGTGTTGGGGGTTGGAATGAATTCGGTTTGTAAGCATGTGACGAATTGAATTGAACTTTTATCAGTTTTCCCTAATTAATGAAGTATGTGATTTTGTTCTTAATGCTTTTGTGAATTTGGCCAATTTACAATTGACTTGTTGTTAGTAACTGAGTTCGGGAGAATTAGTTGCTATTTAGAATTAGGAATTGCATACCTAAAGTCCGAAAGGTGATAGAAATATACCGAGTAAGCTTTAGTCCCATTTAAACCGTTAGGTTGATATCGAGAGATAAAATCTAGCCAATTTAACATAAATTGAGTACTTAATGTGTTTTGGAATCCATAAGTGAGATCGAGAGATTGAACTTATCCTTTTCAAAATAAAATCCGTTGTTAGTCGAAAGAAAACGACGGTGATCTTAAAAGATTTGGGAATCATTAAGGGGATTAACTGGTAACTGTTTTGAGTCGATTGTTTGCATGTGTATAACCTGAGGATTTCCAACCCTCAACTTTTCTCTCTATCAAAGTCTTCAAAGTTGTTCTGTTTGTCTTGTGTTTGATTTGATTTTATTTAGTACAATTAAGTAGTCTAAAACCAATCTCTTAATTTGACAGTTCAGTTAATAGAGCTTATAGTAATTGTGATACTTAGTTCCTAGTTCCCCGTGATTCGATACTCGTACTTTCTCAAGTACTATTACTTGACTTCGACCCGTACACTTGCGGTAAGATTCGCGGGGTGTCAAAACCCCGTGTCAAGTTTTTGGCGCCGTTTCCGGGGAACTAGTTGTAACTAATAGCACTACCATCTATACGCGCTATTAGATTGGCCATTTTCTTTTCTTGTTATTTTCCCACCACTTTCAGTTTTTGGATTATTGACTTTACTTTCTTCTTTTCAGGTACCACTTGGTTTATGCCAAGGACGACCCGAGGAAAAGAGATCGAACAATTTGATCCGGAGATCGAAAGAACCGCTCGTCGGTTGCGTAAGGAAGCGAAAGCCAAAAGGAATCTGAAATTCGAGATGTCCGACGACGAGAGACCACCTCCGCGCAATGATCCTCCACCTCGCCGCAACAATCCACCACCACCTCCGGAAAGAGTTCCGATGCGGTCATTTGCCGATCCTAATGTGGCGGCCGCACGGATAGGCATTCAACCACCTACCACTGCGGCTAACTATTTCGAGATAAAGCCGAGCACCATCGTAATGGTGCAGCAAAATCAATATGGAGGAGCACCGACCGAAGATCCTCACGCTCACCTCCGGGCTTTCGAGCGCATTTGTAGCACCTTCAAGATCAACGGAATGGAGGAGAACGCAATCAAACTGAGGCTGTTCAGTTTTTCATTAAAAGGTCGAGCTGAAATATGGATAGAAGGCTTACCGTCAGATCAGATCACTACTTGGGCACAGTTGAAAGCAGCCTTCCTCCAAAAGTTTTTCCCACCGAGCAGAACCGCCCAACTAATGGCGGAGATCACCCATTTTTCTCAATGGGATCAAGAAACGCTATATGAGGCGTGGGAACGTTACAAGGACATGATCAAGAAGTGTCCTCATCATGGGCTACAAGTGAAACACCCTAAAAACAGAGTCAATTTGAACCTTGAAATTTCCACAAGTTATGATCAAAACTTTCAAACTTATATAACCTGAGAATCAAATGTAAGGTTTCTATAAATAATTGACATTACTTAAATAACTTATTAATCTAATCACCTCATAACAATCAGATTAATCAAGTTATCTAAACAACTGTCCCCAAGGCTTCAAAGAATAACTAGATCCTTCGTTATCTCTAAGTCTGAATCTCTCCAAAAGTTCTCTTCTATCATTCCCGCTACTTCCCGGAGCTTGTACCTGGTAAGAATATTCAACTTGAAACATTAGGCTTTCGCCTAGTGAGAATACTCAAATCAAAATAAAATTTAATAATTAAAACATGAACAGATAACTCAAACCTGTTCTCACCCATCTTACCGTACGACAACTCCTTTCCAAATCGGGGAATCTACCCCACTTCCATTCTTACGACTAACTCATTTAATCGTAACAACAAAATAAGAGTTAACTCTGAATCATTTCAGATTCACAATCAATATTCACACACAAGAAATTACAAGTCAAAACTTGCCTATTTCTTAATCAGGAAGTAGAGATTACAAATTACTTTATGCCTATCTCTAATCTTCCTCTCATCACAGGGAAATCTCCGATCTTCCCAAATCGAAATGGGAATCATTAAGCAAAAATCTGCTTATTCCACATTCCACCTCAGAATCAATGGTCCCCATGGGATTATAATATCGCGATACTCAAATCGAGACTCATGATTCAAGGTACACCCAATTACTAAAATTACACCCCTTTGGTCTATGGCGAGTAATCGGTTCCCATCATACCGTACCCAAGTGCCCTCGGTGACCGGATGCCTATTTTAGTAAAAGCACATAATCACATAATATAATATATGTAATAATCGATACTACTATATGCGTCCGGCATACAATATATCATTTCTCCGAACATATTCTATATACAAAAAAATAAAGAATATTAATAACTCCTCATCTCAATCTTTTTACTATCCCTTCTCTTTAACTTAGCACGGAAGTTAATATCTCAATTGTTAATCTACATTTTGTACTCATAAGTAGATCTTAATAATTTATCTCAATAAAGCTTCAAATCGTATTTCAAAATTCATAATCATATCACAGATTGTATAGCAGATAATCATACTTGGCATACAAGAATAATGATAAATACTAGTTCATCATATTTCAATCTCTTAACTATCCCCTATTTGCAACTTATCTCGGTAGTTAATATATATCATTTGTTAATCTACATTTTTGGACTCATAGATGGATCTTTATGATTTATCTCGATAAAGCTTCAATTCATATTTAGAGTTAATAATCATATAACATATTGCATATAGCAGATAGTCATACTCATTATAAGGAATATTAATAATTCCGGTGCATTAACTTCTTAGATAACTCATCTTAGAGATTTTAGCACGGAAATCAACATAGCACAACTTTTAATCGCCCTCTTGGCTTATCTCTGACGTAATCAAGTCCATATAAAACACATTCATGCATACATATAAAACATCTAATTCAATATTGATTACTGAATTTTAAAGAGAGTTGAATAAACTCACCTGATATGAAGTCACACTTCTCTTAATCCTTTTTAAACTCATAAGGGACTCTCGTCTTCACTACCACAGTTTACTGTAACATTCAATATTCACATATACTGGTATTAATTTACAAAACAGAACCCTCTATCACTGAGAATCCTTAATCTCTTAAAATCACATCTCAAGTCACAATGAACTGAAGTCGCAGTCGCCTATTGCAATTTCAATTCCAAATCGCAACCAACAGTTGCGATCTCAACTCCAAATCGCAACTCACCATTGCGATTTCACCCCCAAGTCGCAGTCCACTGTTGCGACTACAGTACCAAGTCGCAATCTACCATTGCGATTCCACTCCAAATCGCAACCAACTGTTGCGACTCCAAAGCCAAGTCGCAATGGTCTACCGCGGCTCCACTACCAAGTCGCAACTGCCCATTGCGACAATCATGAATGTCGCAACTCAGGGTTGCGACTTCGATGATGTTCATCCAAGTCTCAGTCCACTCTGTTCAATCTTAAACCCAGAATTTTGCAGTTTTACTCTATATTTGATTATGCAAATTTGCAGATATGTTTAATACACTTATCTTAACATATCTTAAAACTCAGATTCTCATAAACATCCAGATTTACCAAAACCCAACTAAAATTTCCATTGAAAGCTTTAACTAAGAAGATGTAGGAATTAATGATTATTACCTTTGTTTGATTCTTGCTTCCCAATTGAAATGAACTGATCTCTTCTTCTCTTTTCCCAAATCCTTCCTCACTCTCGGTTTCTCTTTCTCTCAAAACCGAAACACACACAAACAATACACACACACTCACACACTTAGACACCACACTTAGTCTTTATGACTAACAATTTGACACCTCACTTAATTTAAGCATGAGTCATTTGACTATTTACCAAATAAACCCCTAACTTTAAATAATTGCCACAAGAGACCCTCAAGTAATGTTTCACAATTACTTTAATTCAATTCACCAAACGACCCTTATGGTTAATATTCTCAAGATCTTTAAACTTTCAACATTTGTATTTTAACCTTAATTGAATTATAATACTCTATACAATTCAAGGTCACTCCGAATACAAATACATTCTAAATCTTATTAAAATAATACTAACAAAATTTAGGATGTTACAACAAGGCTAGGTCATCATCCAGACCTTCTTTAGTGGGCTCCACCCACAATTCAAAAATGATATCACTGCTGCCGCGGGTGGAGCACTAATGGACAAGTCGTATGAGGAAGCGTGTGAGCTGATTGAGAACTTGGCCGAACATAGTTTCTCCACTCCGAGATCAGCGGTAAGACGAGTTGCAAGTGTCCAAGAGAGTAATGAGCTGAATGAACTGAAAGCTCAACTGGCATTCGTCACAAATCAGATGAATAGAGGAATTCCGAAAGCACCCGAGCAAATCCAGTATATGCAAAACTGGAATCATCAGCCGAGGAACGACCCGTTCTCCAACACGTATAACGAAGGGTGGAAAAAGCACCCAAATTTCTCGTGGAGTCAACCCGGTCAACAGCCAGGTAATTTTTCTAACTCTTCAAATTCTTCTAATGCTAATAATGCTTATCGTCCTCCAGGTTTTAATCAAAGAAACGAAGGACCAACCGGAGAGAAGAAGCCGGGGCTGGAGGAGATGATGATGAAGTTCATGTCGAAAATGGACAACATGGTTGGAGAGCTAGCAAGCACTGTGAACACGGTGAAAACCGCAACTGATCAGAATACGGCTGCAATCAAGATCCTCGAAAGGCAAGTAGGGCAGATCTCCGAGGCCCTACAAAACCGACCTTCCGGCACGTTCCCGAGTCAACCCGAAAAGACTAACCGGGAACATTGCAATGCCATCTATCTGAGAAATGGCAAAGAACTGAATGAGGAGCCAGCAAAGGAAGCCGAGAATGATGTGGAGATCATTGACATGGATGCATTAGAGGCTGATGAAGAGCGTATGAGGAAAGAGAAGCCGAAGGAGAAAGAAGTGACACCACCGGTCAAGCCGGCAGTACCGAGAGTACCTTACCCGAGCAGGCTGAAAGCAAAAAAAGATCAGGTCAATTTTTCTAAATTTATTGAAGTATTTAAAAAGCTAACGGTCAATATCCCTTTTGCAGATGCTCTCACCCAAATGCCCTCTTACATGAAATTCATGAAAGAGATCATTTCCAAAAAGAGGGCGATCGATCATCAATCCACAGTTACACTCACTGAAGAGTGTAGTGCCATCTTCCAGAATAAGCTTCCCCAGAAGCTCAAAGACCCAGGGAGTTTTTCAATCCCTATTCAAATTGGGGATCTTAGTTTTAATAAAGTGTTATGTGATTTAGGGGCGAGTATTAATTTAATGCCGTTATCTGTTTTCAGGAAACTCGGATTGGGAGAGGTGAGCCCAACATACATGACACTCAAGCTCGCGGACAGATCGATAAGGTATCCATACGGGGTGATTGAAGACGTGCTGATCAAAGTTGGTAAGTTCTACTTCCCGGTAGATTTCGTGGTCATCGACATAGATGAAGATGAGGAAGTCCCGCTGATTTTGGGGAGGTCCTTCTTGGCCACGAGTCGAGCATTAATAGACATGGAGGAAGGAGAGATTACCTTCAGAGTTGGTGGCGAGAGGGTAAACTTCAAGATGTTCGAGAGTGGACAGTGCAGATCTAGAGATGGTAAAGGTCAAGTAAAGAGGGAACAATCCGCGGGGAATCGCAAGTGTGGGCGATTCGAATCTGCGGATACTGAGCCGAGCTGAACCCACATAGTCGTGCCACGACTTTAAATAAGGCGCTGGGTGGGAGGCAACCCACCAAGGTTTGTTTCCTTTTATTTTTACTTTGCATGTGTTTTTATTTCCGAAAATCCATAAAAATCGAAAAAAGCAAAAAAAAAGATTTTTGAAACAGGGACATACGCGGTTTGCCACGCAGTTTGTATACCGCGCAGCAAGCCGCGGGACCCTCTGTTTGTTTCTGAAACAGTAGGTTACGCGGTTTGCCACGCGACTTGCAAGTCGCGGGCTAAACCGCGGGAGTCCCTGTTTCCTCGTTTTGTTTTCGTGCAATTTTTATTCCTTTCTTGCTTGGTGTGTTTCTTTTCCATTTTTTTCCCTTGTGCTTTGTCTTTCTTTGTTTTGTTTTGCATGTTCTCCCTATCCTCTCTGATTGATGCTCAACCAGTCAAGAATCCTCCGGCCGGGCAAAACAGGTATGTTCTAACTCCTTCTGCTAAACGAGTGGTGTATGATGTGTTAGTCTATTCCTGGTTACACGAGATGCATCAAACCTAAGTTCCACTTAGGTTTGGGGTGCCTAAATTTCTCCACATCTACACACTCACCTTTTGACCCTGTACAAACCTCGGTTTCACCGAGGTTTGGGGTTGGCTTTTAGTTGGCAAACCTAGGCCACGGCCTAGGTTTGGGGTGCCCATATTAGAAATTTTGGATTTTCTTTTGCTTGCTATGTAATGCCTTGCCCGTCCTTTTGATAACTGTAATAACTGCACAATGATTGAGTCGCATCACCTACGACTTTGCTTGCACATTGGGGACAATGTGTGGGTAAGGTTTGGGGTTGCCCAATCGGGCCCAAGCTTATGCACGTAGATTTCCTACACTTCTGAGTATCTAGATCGCATAGCTAATTTTTTTTGTTTTGAATGATTGAGACCGACCATTGTGGGAAGAATCTTATGATAGTGACGTGACCGTTAGGGAAGGACCGGGAAAGGGCATAACTAGGGACATTAGTGGAGACCACCCGATAGTGAGATTTTGAGCCTAAAAGACATTTTTCATTTCGAGGGATTCATACACTTAATTCTTATACACTTTTCGAATTCCTTGTCGTGAATGTAGAATGATCTCGCTACATTATTGTATTGAGTAGCAAAGACGAACATCGGGACATTAGATAAGAGTAAAGTAGACTATATCATGTGGACCCTCAGATATGATTCCAGGCATCTAGTTTTTGATAAACCATTTTTAGCTAGCGTTACCTTTTACCCTTTTGTGTGTACCCATAACCCCCTTTGCAACCAAACACGCACCTTAATTCTTTCTAAACCCACCATTATACCTTGAGCCAAAAGCCTTAGCCAACCCTTATCCGAAAGTGTGTCAATCGGAAGCAATAATGAACTACTAGAGATAGAGCAGAAAAGAAAGAATTCCGGCCAGTCATGAGAATGAAATGGGTCAATGTAACCCGAGAAGTAGAAAAGAGGACCAATGAAGTCCCAACTTGAAAATAAAAAATAAAAATACAGTTAGCTAGTATTAGCAGCAGCTAAATAAGAGAGTCAAAGCGACTCCAATAGTGACAAAGAGGGCCAAATGATAGAGGCTGAAGTAGAAAGTTCGGAACTGCCAATGATTGACACGCCAAGGATCTTTGAACCAATTTACCCTTCATTTCTCACCCATAGCCCCAGCCCCATTACAACCTTGTAAAGACCTGGATGATCTTTTGGAAGATGTGATTACGGTCTACGACTACCTTTACTGATATTCCCTGTCTTGCTATTTGAATTCTTTCTGAGATCAAACCTTTGGACATTTGTGCGTCTTTCTTTAGAGTTGTCATGTAATAATTTGAGTATTCTTGTACATAACCTCCGTAAACATGACAACACGAGCGATAACCTAGGTTCGAGTGCAAAGAGAGTATCCCGTGAGGTAGGGTCAAGGCGAAATGTTTTTCCCTAGTATGTTTGGACTTAGTCTACCTTAACGTAATCGGAAGAGTCACGAGTTCAACTCCCAATGGAAGGTCATAGATCAAACGAAATAAGAATGAGGCGAGAGTGAGATAGACATTCACGGGTATGGGAAATCACCGATGCATCGTTTGGTACCGATTGGGAATTGTGCAGTCATTACTAAATTCACTGTGTGCTTTTATTCTATTTTATCGCTAATTTGTTTGGGGACAAGCAACGCACGGTTTGGGGTTGTTGATAACGCCACTTTTTGGCGTTATTTTCAGTTCTCAAACCAACGAGATAGGCTTGTATTCAAGTAAAAAGGCGTGTATTTTACGGTTTATCTAGTAAATTATGCAGGTTAGCTAAAAGGCGGCATTTCTCGAGAAAGAAGCTAAAAAGAGCCCAAAACGAGTCAAAACGAAGCCTAACGGGAGCCAAAAAACCAAGCCCAAGACCCGCGACCGAACCAGGACCCAACCCGCGAACCAGAAAACGACCCGCGCACCAAATACAACACGCGCGACTTACCACGCGATTTGCAAGTCGCGTGACAGGTCGCGTAAGTGTCTTTTCGCGATTTTCAGCTATTTTATCCGAGGTTTAGGTCATTATTCGCTATCATTCTTACGGCAGACGATCGGGAGCAGTTCAGGGGCGACTTTGGGCGATTTTTCGGAGTCCTCGAAGCCACGTTAGAGAGTCGATCACGGATACATTCATCACGGAACGTAGAGACGAACAGGAGAAGAGGGAGTTTTCATCACTTGTTATCACGATTTCATCTTTCACATTTGATCATGTTTACATACACTTTTGCATCCTTTTCTCTTATGTTTGAATCCACCACCGACATGAACTAACCGGTTCGTGTTGGGGGTTGGAATGAATTCGGTTTGTAAGCATGTGACGAATTGAATTGAACTTTTATCAGTTTTCCCTAATTAATGAAGTATGTGATTTTGTTCTTAATGCTTTTGTGAATTTGGCCAATTTACAATTGACTTGTTGTTAGTAACTGAGTTCGGGAGAATTAGTTGCTATTTAGAATTAGGAATTGCATACCTAAAGTCCGAAAGGTGATAGAAATATACCGAGTAAGCTTTAGTCCCATTTAAACCGTTAGGTTGATATCGAGAGATAAAATCTAGCCAATTTAACATAAATCGAGTACTTAATGTGTTTTGGAATCCATAAGTGAGATCGAGAGATTGAACTTATCCTTTTCAAAATAAAATCCGTTGTTAGTCGAAAGAAAACGACGGTGATCTTAAAAGATTTGGGAATCATTAAGGGGATTAACTGGTAACTGTTTTGAGTCGATTGTTTGCATGTGTATAACCTGAGGATTTCCAACCCTCAACTTTTATCTCTATCAAAGTCTTCAAAGCTGTTCTGTTTGTCTTGTTTTTGATTTGATTTTATTTAGTACAATTAAGTAGTCTAAAACCAATCTCTTAATTTGACAGTTTAGTTAATAGAGCTTATAGTAATTGTGATACTTAGTTCCTAGTTCCCCGTGATTCGATACTCGTACTTTCTCAAGTACTATTACTTGACTTCGACCCGTACACTTGCAGTAAGATTCGCGGGGTGTCAAAACCTCGTGTCAGGAACCGATCTTTAAGAAAAATATGAAAAATAATATTTTGGGTTAAATCCTAGATTTTATGGTCTTGTTGGATGGGGAATTCGAATACGAGTCCAACGATTCTTTACGGAGCGAAAACGGAGCTATAACGAAAAAATTATGGCCAAAACAGTGTTTAAGAAGAAACCGGGCGGCAGTGCCCTGCGCGCATGGTGGCGCGTTTTCAGGCACGCGGAGAGCCGTGCGGAGCTCTGGTTCAGCTTAAAACGCGAATTTCACCCCTCAAACTTCATTTCTTCATATCTCTCTCATTTCAACTCTGATTTTGGCGATTCAAGTTGATATGTTTCCGATTTTGAGAGCTCTTCAAGAATCTACAAAGAGTTTTGAAGTTCATTGGAAGATTCAAGGGTGTTTGGTGGTGGTAAGTCTCTAAAATCTGTTTCCTTTCTCTCCCAAATCGTTTCCCCTCTTTCTCTCACAAACCCTAACTGATTTTGGGGCTTTTCTTGGAGATTAATGTGTTTCTTTTTCACTTTATGCTAGTGATTCATTTATTGATTCAAGAGCAAGTTCCTTCCACAACACTACAGATTTTTGGGGTTTTATAGGTTTTCATCAAAACCTAAGTGGTAAGTTCATCCTCCTAGCTTCTATACTTTCATATGAGTTATAAATGTTCCATTGATGATCTCCTAGTGTTTTGTTTCTCCAATTTCAATTTGGATGATTTTGGAGAAGTTGGGTTAATATTGGGGTTTTGGTCAAAATGGAGATTTCAATATGAGATGTTTGGGGAATGGTTTTAAAGTGGTTGAATATGAATATTCATGGTTGGAAATTATGACTTTAGGTTTTTTGGAGGTTTTGGCTTGAGGATGCAAACTTCTTCAAAGGAGCATGCGTTTGGGAAAAATCTAGATTTAGCTTAATCTAGCAAGATGAGTTCAAGTTACTTTGCGAAAACTTTGTACATGCCAAAATGCTATTTTTCCAAGTAATTATGTGTTTTACCTGAAAATTATCAATGTTGAGTTATTTTACGAGTTTTACCTTTTGAGGTATTAATTGTGGTAGATATTGTAAAACACTACTTTTGGGATCTTTGGAAAAAATGAGATAGATAAATCTTACATGAAATGGGTTATTGATTTATGTGATAAATGAGTATAATTGTTGTGAAAATGCATTTGGGGATGATTTAGAAATATGCATGTAGTACATCATGAGATGTTTTGAAAATGTAAAGGTGTGAGTCCTTTGGAAATGAAGGTTTTCCCGATCCAAGATTTTATTCCGGGTTTTCATGGATTTGAAGTATTTACCGGCAACCGGTGTGTATTGTTGTATTTAATGTCATTTTATGACTTTTATGAATTATCTTTCGAGTTAGTTGAGTTTGTGGCTCGGTATTGGATTTTATTAAGTCTTGGGGACAATTGTTCGTTTTGATAGCTCAGAGTTGAGTTTTGATCATGATTTATGTTATTGGGAAATTGTATGTTTTGAATGCATTTGTTTATATGTTTGGGGTCGTGTAATATTTTAGACCTTGTTGGCCATGGATCCATAGGCATTTGAGTTTCCCTTAGTCTCGCGGGCAAGAGGTCGGAATTGATTGAGCTCAGTTTTACGAGATGTTAGTTTATTTTGTAGCACAGAATAGGCATCGGGTTCCATGATAAGTAAGGCGTGGACCTAGATGGTCGGGCGTCGTCTCATGGGCAGTAAGGTGTAATTCCATATATGTGCTTAGCACAGGATAGGCATCGGGTTCCATGATAAGTAAGGTGTGGACCTATATGGTCGGACGTCGTCTCATGGGCAGTAAGGTGTAATCCCTAATGTGCTGTTGTGGATTTGGAGTGACCCAATGTATAGACCTGGAGTGGTTGAAGTTGGGAACTCCCTAGTCTCGCGGGCAATAGATCTGGAGTGATTGAGCTCAGTTTACGAGAGTAATCCACGTGTGTGTTTATTTGCATAGTAAGTGACCCACTTTAGTGTTCCGTCACGTGCGATGTATACGGGTCTCCCCCGTCACCGAAAGGTGTTGTTTTGGGTATTTGTTGCTACTCATGTTTTCGGTGACATGTTATATTTATATGGATTGTTTTCCATGGTATGCAAGTTGTGGTTTATATATCATCCGTGTGTGATGTTTTGGGTATTTGTGTTTATCCATGTTTTCGGTAACGTATCATATTTATGAGAATTGCATTTCCATGTTATATGAGTTATGGATTATGTTTTTACCGCGTTTGGGATGTTTTTGGAATAATGACATATTGAATTATGGATTTAATTATTTTGAGTATCAAAGGGTATTTCACCCTATTACGTGGATTTTGGGAATGAGTCTATTTTGGAAATCATATTGCATTAAAGATTTCATTTATGGGAATTGTGGGATTTGGAAAATGGGTGTTTTACATTTAAAGTAAACTCTTTTGGAATCATGACTAAAAAGCTACACTCCTCTCGATTTATGAATTTATATAGTCATGATAAAATGTTTGAACTCACTAGGCGTTAGCCTAACCCTTTTTATTTGTCGGCATGTGCAACAGGTCTCAGGTTGGGAGTAGTTCTAGTGACACGTGTGAAAGGTCGTGTGCTAGTAGAGTACTCGTGAGGTGATTTGAATTAGTGAAGTCTTCCGCACGTATTTGGAATTAACAACTTGTGTTGTGTTAAGTAACACCCGTTTAAGTTAATTTATTGGAGGAATTATAATGTTTTAAATTCCGAGATATTTTAAGGAATGAATTGTAGAAATGATTTTATCTTGTTGGGTATTTTATTGAAATTTTATTTAGTTGCTCGTTCCAAATTTGAGGGTGTTACACCATACCTCTGGATGAGCTATTTATTTCACTCCGATAATTCTGCTTTGTTTGATTTATTTGTAGTTTTTTATAGTCTTCTTGACTTTTTTAGTCTGCTCATCTTTATCCGTTTTCTTTCGGAAAAATAACACTTAAATACAAATATTATATTGTATATGTGTCATATATTGTTACAGTTAAAATAAGAGTGAATTACATTTTTAGTCCCTATGATTTGTTGAATTTTTTTATTTTCGTCTTTATGATTTCAAAATTGCGATTTTCATCCCCATGGCTTACAACTTATCATCTTTTTCGTCCTTATGATTTTTTTTTGCTAATTGCATCCCTATAGTTTACAATTCATTTCTATTTTAGTCCTTCATATCTAAAAGTAGTGGTTTGGCTTCAGGGACGAAAATAGAAAAAAAATTACAAATTATAGGGACGAAAAACGAAATTTCAAAACCACAAGGACGAAAACGCAATTTACTCTTAAAATAATTGTTAATTTTATTAAAGTAACAATTATCAGTTAAATAATTTTTATATTTGAAATTACTAGGAAAAAGAAATAAAAAAAGAGAATATCGAGACATAAATGAACATCGGTCGGATGAAGTCGGTGCGCGCCTACCGCATATTTTACAACCACCCACATTGAATCACAATTCAAGGCACCTTTAGCCGACATATCACAACTTTTTCAAATATCCAATCCAATCGATAAAAAAAAAATATTTAATGAAATTTTTTCTTGGCTAACTATAATAAGTGGGTTAGTTTATGTATATAGGCTATGTTTGACAAAGTAGCTTATAAGCTAACTGTTGATTCATAAGTTAGCTGGTAGTTGATAACGTTTGACAAAACTAGCTTATAAACATGTAAAATAACAAAAAATGACAACTTTAAAAAATTGTCAATTATAATATTTAATTATATAATTAAAATAAATTTATAACAATATAATATGTTAATTAATACAACCAATGTAGTAAAGAAAAATTAATAATATAACATGTTAATTAAAAGAATTTAAATTATTATATATATACTATAAATTTTGAATTTGTTAAAACAAGTTTTAGAAAAAAAAATATATTAACTTATAATTTTAGATAACCGTTACATATAATATGAAAAAATAATCAAATAATAACTTAAAAATATAATAGTAATTGATAATTAAAATATATTGTTTAATATTAAAAATATCTAAAAATAATATATATGATCACATTCAACAATAACTCCAAATATTTAAAAATTAATGTCAATGTATAATTAAAAGTTAATTTAATAATTTTTTTGATAATATTAATTAATAATAATTAAATTTAAAAAATTAATATTTATTTATAATAATACTTAATTAGTAATAATGAGGGGTAATATTGGAATATTTTCACAAAAAACTATTTCAAATAGCTAGTTTATGGTCATCCAAACATGTATCCAGAACAAAAAAAGGTAGCTTGTTTTTTGCCAAACAATGCCATAGGCTAGTTCTTAAATAAAAATGTAAAATGTAAAATGACTTCATATGATACGATATTTGTTATAGTTAAAATCTTGCAATCAAATTTGAAATGGTATTGTTTTAGGTTTAGGAATATCTATTCAAAATCCTTTTGAAATTTGAAATTGAATGTTTATAACACTAATCGAGAAACTAACGTAAACTTCATTACATTTTGATGCATTTTACATTTTACCGCTAGAAGACCAAAAAAAGGAGCGCACATACACACCACTAGCTACCATTCTACCACATAAAATACCAAAACAAAACTACATTTCTTAAAAAGAAGAAAGAAAACACATCTATTGACTTTGGGTGTGTGTAGAACAAGTTTTGATCAACTCCAACCTTGTTTGTACCTATCGAAAATTTCTTCGGTTTGTGCATTTCTATACGCGCTACAAGCTACAACGTAAAGGCAAATGAGAGCCACCACCGCTATTATCAAGATGACGTTGGCTCTCCTCCATTCTTTCTGTAGGTTCCCCAACAAACCGGCTTTGCACGAGTTGCAATTATAGCACAATTGGTTAGGGTCGTTGTTCCATATAGGACAATCCATATCACCCGTTGGGTTTGTCGGGTTGATCCACATTATGGGGTTCACGTATTGGTACCCACACGCAGTAGGAGGCTTGCAACATCCCGACTACAAGACCATAAAAACACAACTTATCATATAAGAATGTGATCTTGGGAAGCACCCCACCGAAAATAAATAAATAAAAGAGTAAACTACGCTTTTAGTACATGTGTTTTGTTGAAAATTTCTATTTTCATCCTTGTGGTTTTGAAATTACGATTTTCATCTCTATGGTTTATTATTCATTACATTTTTCGTCCTTATGATTTATTTATTTTTTTTGCTTTTTTTATCCCTATGATTTACAATTCATTTCTATTTTAGTCCTTCATACTTAAAAGTAGTGTTTGGGCCTCAGGGACGAATAGAAATGAACTGCAAACCATAAGGACAAAAACCGAAATTCCAAAAACAAAAGGATGAAAATCAAAAGTTTTAACAAACCACAAGGACGAAAACGTAATTTACTCTAAATAAAAACATTAAACTTTTAACATGTAAACATTTAGAGGTTGTTTACCAACAACAATTGGATAAGCACTAGCGGCAAGTAAAATTAATACCGACCGGGTAGGTGCTTAGTTAGCACCATCAATCATATCAGTCTTTAGGTAAACTAGTTGATGCTGACCGAGTCAGCGGTGTGGGGGTAGGTAAATAGACCCTTAATGGTTCCATTAAGAGGCAACCTCTGAATCGCTAAGAGGTAAATCATGTTTGACAAAAAAAAATGTATGCCTCTTAATGGTTCTAAAACCCTCTAAATGATTTAGCATCCTGGGTCTCCCTTAACCATTCAGCACCCTGATTTCATTCTAAACAATTACGAAACAACCATATTTCATTTTGCACTATATCGTAAAAGCCTCTTAATCATTCTGCACTAAACCATTCAGCAACTGCCAAACAACCCCTTAAAGTATCATGGGCAAAAGCATCAATGGCATACCGCATACATGGAGATCATAGGAACATTGGAGAGCATGTGATGCTTTTTCTTTGAAGTTTCTTGAATGATGCCAAGAACTCAACACTGATCGAGTTGGGTGCAATTTTTTATATCATTGCCTCAAGAAAGTAGGCACACTACCCTCTTAATAAGTCCAATTCACCACTCATTTACCTCAATAATCAAATGGGACAAGATTGATCAATAAAGATCAGGAACATGCTAAGTAGGCCCACACAGCAATTCTTTTCATCAAATATATAAAAAGGTTCAAAAGTACTATAATGCATAAATTTGCAAAATCAGTACTCAAAGTATCGGTTCTTGGAAGCATAATAATCACTATGAAAATGCACATCGAATCACTGGTATGCTTGTGTATTCAATAGAAAACGCAAAACTGATCATGTCAAGTTGAGAGTCGGTTCAAATAAAAAGCCTAAACTTCGTGAGAAGGTAAGAGGAAGATTCATATGTGAATCATTAAAAATCTATTTGAACATTCGTATGTGAATATGACATTACAGATATGGGTTCATATATGTATCCTCAAACCAATTTTTTTAAATAATTCATATATAAACCTTCCTCTAATCCTCTTAACATTCATGTTATTTAGCCTCTTATTTGAACCTCCTACTTGTTCCTAATATACCATCTATAGTGTATTTAGATACAAATCATTATGAAACCCTAATTTGGTTACTGGTTACATCTTCCGAACCCTGAAAACTTGTGTGGTGCAAAATCTAGCTAGGTTTGTTTGTTTTACGGATCATACTGAGCTAATTCAGAGCAATGTACAACAATTGATGCACAAATCACAAGTTATTGTAAACGAACAAGGTCCGCAACAATGGCGGTGAGCAGAAAAACACACAGTAACACAAAAATCAGTATCAGATCGGAGAAATTGTACGGTACCTGAATCGGAGAGATATTAGAAGAGAAAAACTGAGAAGCAGTATAAGAATCCTGAGTCATTTTCGTGCAAATCGAAGACGAAGCCAAACACGACCTAATATTCCCCCAATGATCCGAATCCGTGATGTGATTCCGGAGCCAAGCTGAATACTCCATCAACCGATACTCCTTGTACTGCCGTCCGGCGACGGAGTAGTCGCCGGAGGGACGAGTGACGACGAAGAGGAGTATGAGGAGAATGAGACCGGTGATGATGAGTGCGGCGTTACAGAAAAGGTAGAAAGCTAAGAGGCCTTGTTTGTTCCAGTAAGCACCGATGAAGCCGGTTAGGGCGAGAAGGAGGAAGAGGATTCCGATGATGATGACTGGCCAACGGAGCCAGCGGACACACTCGTTGTCGGGTTTGGAGGCGAGCCAGATGCCGGAGGTGATGATTGGGATGGAACAGAGGAGAGCTATGAAGTTGAGAGTTGCGATTATGTTGTTGCTGACCGCCATTGATGAGCAGAGAGTGAAGGTGTGGATGAGAAGATGAAGATGGTTGATGTATCATGGGGTTTATTCCACTTTGCTTTTTGTGTGTGAATTTTTGTGATTAATTAATTGTTTTTTTAATATTTTTTATTAATAAGATGTTAAATAGATTAAAAATGAGTTAAATAATTGGGAAATTAATTAAAATACCCTAAGTTTGACCAAGTGTTACCAAAATGCCCTAAGAAGGTGTTTGGATGAGCGTTTTAAAACTGCTTATTGACTTATTGGCTTTTCAAGAAGCCAATAAGCCAAAAATAGTGTTTGGCAAATCAAAAGCGCTTTTCAAAACTCCTTCTCCATTCCACAGCAAACGCGATTTTGGAAAAGTCAGGGGTTTGATGCTTTTTGATTGAAAAATCGCGTTTTGATACAAAATTACACAAATAACCTCGATCATCATCATCATCATCATCCACCAGTCTGCAGCTCATCTCTCGATCATCGATCTCGATCTGCAATCGATTTCTGGGTTTGTTGGAATCGATTTCTAGGTTTGGGAAATCGATTTATGGGTTACACAAAGAAACGAGAGCTGTGTGATGAGGAAAAGATGAACGGAGATGGCGATTCTGTTACCAAAATCGATTGCTCTCTCTGTTACCAAAATCGAAGGTGATTCAATCGCCTCTTCTATTCTATGTCTTTATTATCATGAAATTGATATAATAATCTCTCAGGTAGGGTTTGATTTTAAAGAAAACAGGATAATTTTAGGGATTTATGTAGGGATGTCCTTTTTGGTCATTTTACATGTATAAGCTAAGCCAAACACTTTTAAAAAAAATAACTTATTGACTTATTGACTTTTTCTATCTCAAAAGCTAATCCAAACATTTTTTTAAAAACTCCTTCTCCAAAAGCAATAAGTCAATAAGCACTTTTGGCCAGAAGCACTTTTGGACTAAAAAAGCACTCCCAAACACCCTCTAAATCTCTCCCAGTTTGCTAAAATGCCATTTTTTCCGCGAATCGCAGGCCAGGGACCATTTCTGACACTTTTTTAAACTTGTAGGGACCATTTTTGAAAAATTCAATCCCGCAATGGTTTAATTTTTGTGACTTTTCAATTGCAAGGGTTCATTTTTGAAAAATTCCAGGGACCATTTTTGAAAATTTCCCGTCTAATTTGATGAATTTAAAATGAAATGTTACACTTTCAATCCCTGTACTTATTTACTAAATTTACTTTATACCTTTTACTTTCATTATTTTAATTTTACATTTAACACATATAATCGTTTATTAACTAAAATACGTTAAAAAATACGTTTTAATTTTAACAAATTACACCATTATAATCGTCTCTTCGATACGTTCGAAATGAGCCCAATCTTGAATTTTTTTGGATTTATATATTTTAATATATATCATATACAGTTATACAGTACATAAAAAAATATTTTATATTTAAAATTCATACCTTTATAGTTAATTATTTAGCTTATGGTACATCTCTTATTTTTTTTCAATTTTGTTTTACACGCCTATCGCATTAACATAATAATCATATATTAACTAATTCATTAAATCGTTTTAAATTATTATTATTTGAATGTGTTTATAGATATCGTGAATGGCAATAGGAGAAGGTTTCACGAGAAGAATATTAAATGGGGTTTTGACAAGTTGGTATCACTGGACTCATTTAAGAATTGTGAAAATGTGTATTTGACGAATGATGATTCATGTGTGTTTGGAGCTGAAGTATTTGCAGTTACAGAGTATGCACAAAATGATCGATAATAAAATAAATAAAACGTATTTTAACTATAAAGGTGCGTTTGGTACGCAGAGTGGAT
Organism: Saussurea involucrata; assembly: GCA_033807775.1. Lineage (NCBI taxonomy): Eukaryota > Viridiplantae > Streptophyta > Magnoliopsida > Asterales > Asteraceae > Saussurea > Saussurea involucrata. Next base: position 156,335,293 of record CM066314.1, on the reverse strand, counting down.
GGGACGGGACGGGACAAAAAAAATAGTTTCATGTTTGGTATGCAATGGGACAAAAATCAGATAGGACAACATGGAACAAAAACAAGTTTTAATGGGACAAAACATAAGATTTTTTGTTCCACCAAAATAGGTGGAACAACATGGGACTAAAACATCAGATTACTAAAATACCTTTTTTCCAACGTAACTTAGATTAAAATTATCTCCTCCAGTTCAGTCCCGTCCCGTCCCATCCAGTTCAGTCCTGTCCAGTTACGTCCTGTCCCATCTAGTATGCGTATCAAACGCTACCTAAAAGTACAACTGTATATGGTATATATTAAAATATATAAATCCAAAAAAATTCAAGATTGGGCTCATTTCAAACGTATCGAAGAGACGATTATAATGGTGTAATTTGTTAAAATTAAAACGTATTTTTTTAACATATTTTAGTTAATAAACGATTATATGTGTTAAATGTAAAATTAAATTATGAAAGTAAAAGGTATAAAGTAAAGTTAGTAAATAAGTATAGGGGTTGAAAGTGTAAATATGAAATCAAAATCACAATTTGGAATTGAAATTTACACTTTCAACCCCTATACTTATTTACTTACTTTACTTTATACCTTTTACTTTCATAATTTAAATTTTACATTTAACACATATAATCGTTTATTAACTATAATACGTTAAAAAATACGTTTTAATTTTAACAAGTTACACCATTATAATCGTCTCTTCGATACGTTCGAAATGAGCCCAATCTTGAATTTTTTTGGATTTATATATTTTAATATATATCATATACACTACATAAAAAATATTTTATATATTTAAAATTCATACCCTTATAGTTAATTATTTAATTTATGGTTCATCTCTTATTTTTTTCAATTTTGTTTTACACTCCTATCGCATTAACATAATAATCATATATTAACTAATTCATTAAATCGTTTTAAATTATTATTATTTGAATATGTTTATAGATATCGTGAATGGCAATAGGAGAAGGTTTCACGAGAATAATATTAAATGTGGTTTTGACAAGTTGGTATCACTGGACTCATTTAAGAATTGTGAAAATGGGTATTTGGCGAATGATGATTCATGTGTGTTTGGAGCTGAAGTATTTGCAGTTACAGAGTATGCACAAAAGGATCGATGTATTTCCAACGTAACTTAGATTAAAATTATCTCCTTCAGTTCAGTTCCGTCCCGTCCCATCCAGTTCAGTCCCGTCCAGTTCAATCCTGTCCCATCTAGTATGCGTACCAAACGCTACCTAAGAGTACCATAAATTAAATAATTAACTATAAGGGTATGAATTTTAAATATAAAATATTTTTTATGTAGTGTATAACTGTATATGATATATATTAAAATATATAAATCCAAAAAAATTCAAGATTGGGCTCATTTCGAACGTATCGAAGAGACGATTATAATGGTGTAATTTGTTAAAATTAAAACGTATTTTTTTAACGTATTTTAGTTAATAAACGATTATATGTGTTAAATGTAAAATTTAAATTATGAAAGTAAAAGGTATAAAGTAAATTTAGTAAATAAGTATAGGGGTTGAAAGTGTAACATTTCATTACGAAACACGGGGTGAACAGGGGTCTACGCAGGTCAAATTTTCAAAAATGGTCCCTGGAATTTTTCAAAAATGATCCCTTGCAATTGAAAAGTCACAAAAATTAAACCATCGCAGGATGAGCCCGCGATCGCGGGATTGGATTTTTCAAAAATGGTCCCTGCAAGTTTAAAAAAGTGTCAGAAATGGTCTCTGGCCCGCGATCGCGGGCTCCAATCGCGGGAAAAAAGGGCATTTTGGCAAACTGGGAGAGATTTAGGGCATTTTGGTAACACTTGGTTTGACTTAGGGTATTTTAATTAATTTCCCTAAATAATTTAGTAAATTACAATTTTGTTAAGTGTGGTTTGTGGAAAATAATATTTTTTGTTATTTTAGTTTTGTAAAAACGTTTGGATTTTGTTCCTCTTTTAGGCCATCAGTACCGCTGCCCTCAAGCGCCACATCAGTTTTTCTCCTAACCCTCAAGCCCTCAAAAAGTGGAGTACCACTACCCTCAAGCCCTAGCTTGCCACCTCAGCGCCACATCAGCTTTTTTTCTTACCCTCAAACCTTCCATTTTTTTTAATTCTTTTATTTATATAAATCCAAAAAAATTCAATGTTGGGCTCATTTCGAACGTATCGAAGAGACGATTATAATGGTGTAACTTGTTAAAATTAAAACGTATTTTTTAACGTGTTTTAGTTAATAAACGATTATATGTGTTAAATGTAAAATTAAAATAATGAAACTAAAAGATATAAAGTAAATTTAGTAAATAAGTATAGGGGTTGAAAGTGTAAATTTGAATTAAAAATCATTAAATTTTGTTAACATTTCACTCGGGTTCCATGGGTTTACAAACCCGCTCCCTCAAGCCCGCTACGGAGCCCGCTACCCCCGTACCCCTTACCCGCGTACCCGCTTGCCATCTGGCGAAGCCCGAGCCCGAGCCCGTGGGCGGTACCGATGGCCTTAACGATCGTTTAAAGATTGTGTTCGATAACCGATATTTTATTAACTTTTTTTTGTCATTTACCTAATCAAAAATGATTATATGAATTTGGTTGCGTAAATGGCAAAAAGATCAATAAAATGACAAAATTTTGGATGAAAAATGTTATTTTCGACAAACCGCGTCGAGATTTGTAGTTAATTTTTTCTATTTTTTTATTAGTTAACATATTATATTATCAGTGATTTTTATTACTTAGAATAGATTGTAGATATCGTCGTTGTGGTTATATGAAATCTATGAATTAGGCCGTCGAAATTCTTATATTTTATGGATATGGTCCATATGGTGTCATTTTCGTTATGGATCAAGCCCCTTGCCCTAACCGCGGGTAACTTTGCTCTCTTAAAATCTCCATGTGCCCCTCACATGCTGATTATTTTGTCATTTTATTTTTTGTAAAGGTTATTTTTGTACAAGTTTAATCATCACTAAGAAAAATCAAAAACAAAACATACATTGAAGAGTTTCGTCTGTAAACCCTCCCCTACGTCCCCTTCACTCGCCTTCATGTACGACCCCCTCCCTATCTTCGACCTTCCATCACCCTTCACCATAACAACCTCACCACCACCTTCATCTACGCCTACTCTACCATATCGATCCCGCCACCATCTTGAGCCCTCCTCCACCTTGTTTTTGGCACTCTAACTCTACAAATCACCAATCTTTCATTAGCTATGTAGAGAGTTCGTCGAGTAGTGATGCTTTCAGAGTAAAAATGGCCCCTCCTTGTTGAAACCTATCGTCTCATGTTTTCCTTACTAGTTCAAAGCCTTTCACCGATTTCATGTTGTTATTACAAGTAAAGCCCTTAGCGTTAGAAGAGGAAGTGGTGGCGGGAGATGCATGAGGAGGCTGGAGAAAGAATAACTTTATCTAGGTGTTTTTTTCCTTAAATATTTTTAAACTTGAACTTGAACTTGAACTTGAACAACCATCACCTAAATTTCTACAACAAAAAAAATTATTAAAAAAAATAATAAATAACAAAAATGCCCTAAAAAGAACAAAATGACAAACATACTCCTCATGTGAGGAGCACATGGGGATTTAATGAAGGAAAGTCAATGGAGATTAAAGTAAGGGATTTGATCCATACAAAAATTGAAACCATAAGGACCCTATCCATAAAAAAAGAATTTTGAGGGACCTAATTCACAACTTTCATATAACCATGGGCATAGCAAAGTTTTGAATCATTTTAGATTTGTAACTAGCTTTATCATCTCGTTTTAGACTATGAGCTTGTTTAAGTAGCCTAATAAATGCATGACTATAGATGTTCATGGTGCAGTTTGGGCCAGTTTAGAGTCAAACCGTAAACTGCACCGTATTTGCAGTTTAAAGATTTTTCCAAACTGTAAACCACATCACATATGCATCAAACCATCAAAAAATTGTACTGCAAAATACGATGCAATTTATGCAGTTTGCACCTATCGCATTTCAAGTCAGTAATTATAAAATCACAATATCAAAATAAATTCAACGAAAAAGTTTTCATATTCCGTACAATTAAACATTCTAATACATTCTAAATGTATAATTAAAAATAGTATACAACAAAAAATTTATAATTAACAAAGTAAAATTCAAAAGAACATGTGATAAAAACCAAACCATAAATCATAACGCAAAACTTTAAAATAACACCAAAAAGTAAATGTGTCTAAAGTTCTTATATTTAATGGTTTTTAGGGAACTTTAGACACATTTAAATATATATATATATATATATATATGTGTGGTATATATATATAACTCTTAGTGGGTTTATGTTCTCCTATATGAGAGCTTCAAAACGATATATAATGCGTCGAAAACGAAGTATGTGTGAATGAGATATCGATACTCAAAGTTAAGTAAAAACCATGAAATTAGCAAAAATCAAGTTGGGTGTGGGAATGTGTCCCACATAGGTAGAAGGAATAAACTTTCATTGGTTTATAAGCAAAGAAGTGAGAGGAGTTGACAAGCTCCTTGCATGGTTTTACTCCAACATCTACCCGCGCGCAGGGGGGTGCCGATTGACGATTTTGCAAGCTAAAATCGTCGAACTTGGGTGCGAGCGCGACCTGCGGACACGAATGCAGCTCCAAAATCTCGTGCTCACGCAGCTCGGTTTTGCTAAAATTTCTTTTGAACAACAAAGACACAAAAAACAGGGACCAAAAATGTAAAAAAAAATTTGCCCTATCGCGGGCAGGGACAAAACTTGCCAACGTGGGCAAAGTTGGGGGGCTTTTGGCCGAAACAGTTTGCCACGTGGGCCTGGGCCCATCGCGGATTTTTTTGATAGTTTTGTAAACTGGGGGAGATTTGTGGTATTTCAGTAACTCGAAGTTGGACTTGGGGTATTTTAATTAATTTCCCAATAAATAATCAATAACATATTTGTTATTTTAAATTAACTAATGACAATTTATATAAAATATAGGGAAAAGTCTAAAGTATATTAGGGCATCCACACCCATCTTACACAAGACCTTGCAAGATGACATGACATGCTATGTGGATTGCAAGTTCTTGCAAGTTTAGCAAGACCTTTCAATTTTAAAAAGACCTTTCACAATGAATTATATATAAAACAAATATATTTTTGTTTAGTTTAATGTATTTATTAGTTTGTTTAAACATTAATTATTAATATGTATATTAAATTTAATTCATTTATTAATTTATTTGAACATTACTTTTTATTATTTTTATTAAAATTTCTACCCACAATTTATTTTAAATAAATGATATTTTTATGCAATGTTTTTTATTTAAACTACTAAAATAAAAATACATTAATATAAAAAAGATTACAAAAATACAAATACTAATAGATAAACGTACATAATCATCCATGTATTTTATGTAATATTTGTATTTTAATAAAAGTTGCATGCTTTCAATATACTCATGTATTTTATTCGCTAGTTAAATTATATTTACACAAAATATAGTAAAAGAAAACAAAAGTAAAATTTTAGTTATCTATATTTTATAATTAATTTATTATTTATATTATAATTTATTATTTAGAAAGAAGTTTGGTTTGCATGGATATAGAAGGTGTTATTGTAAAGTTGATGTGAAATTTTAGAAAGGAGTTTGGTGGGGGTGTGGATTTAAGTAGGGGTGAGCAAAACCTGACTAACCCGAAAAAATCGATCGACCCGAAACCCGATGTACCCGAACTTAAGCCACCCGATGAAACGAAATCCGATTTTGCTCGAACCCGAAGTATATATCGGGTATTACGGTTCGGTTTGGGTTGGGTTTTTCCAAACCCGAACCCGTCCGAACCCGAAGTTTTTAAAAATATTTTTTTAGATAAACTAGTCAGTATACCCGCGCGATGCGGCGGGATGTGAAATTTGAATAAATGTAAGCAGTCATACTAATAACACAAATATTAGAAACCTTTGAAAAACAATGTCATTTTTGGCACCTTAGACCAACTCAGCCAACTCAGCCAACTCGACTCCTTGTTTCTTCTTTCTTCTACAATTCCAAAACTTGAACCCATCACATCAATACTCTTTACATGTGATTAGAAGGGAATAATAAAAAACATGCAAACAAACATAGTTAGCATCAAACCCGTTCCACTAATCAAAAATTAATCAACATCCAAAAAAAATTGATATTTGCTAATTCCCAAAAAAGAGTTATACATGATAATTTTTCCGTAAAGGTCTCTTAAAAAACAAAAGCTACACTGTATTTTAAACAAAGTCCAGGATTCGTTCCACTAACAATAGCGACGCATCTCGAAATTAAAATAGAGAATTCGAACGGCAATCATTTTCTTGTTCTATTTCTTTCTTTCTCGATGTTACTTATATGGATCTATGTAGTTTTATATCGCAAATTGCATTGTATATAAATTAAAGGTTAATATAATTGATTGATTAAAGATTTTGAAATGGAATTGATAGATAATGAGGTTTTCAAACTCAAACATTGGGTTTTTTTAGCTTTTAACGCCCGATTTATGCATTAATAGTTTGTAATTTTTGCAAGTTGTAATTAGAAAAGGAAAATTAGAAACTTATATTTATACACACTCGAACGTAAAAGGCTTATAAGAAAAATATGGTAAGAATGTACAAAAACAATGTCTTATGTAATGAAATATTGAGTTACACAAAATTCCAAAATAATAGACGAGATAAATAAATTGGAAAGTCTAATGACTTTCTTTAAGAACGGTTCGAACAATTTTGCGGCGAAGTAAATTAACCTAAGGTTAAGATAAAATTCATATATAACTATGTAGGAAAATCAAGGTGATATACTATAATTTAGAAAGTTATGAAATATGAAACACTGTCGAATCATATTAAATATGAAAACGTAAAAGTAGAGCATAAATGGATTCAATTAGATTAACATAGTTTTTACAAAATGCTTAATAAGATGGAAAAAATCTGGAACATCAATCTCACTAAACTTAATTAGTCAGGCCGTGTTTTTCACCACGTATATAGTTTCATGAACCATGAAACATTGTATATAATCTTCACAAAATAAGAGCAATTCAATGCATCAATTGATAGCTGGTGGCATATCCGTGCAACAAGCAAAGCCCAGTTTATGCCACCTAGATATCCTGCAAAAGAGGAGGAGATGCATTTAACTACCAAATCCTATTTACCGATCAAACATGGAATCTTGATCATTGAAAAACGTGGCCATACATTTGAATCAACGCCACGTCGCTTGGCCCCAAACCTCATACATCTTAACGTTGTGCGAAAATTCTACAACAGAAAAAACAATACATAATCAAATTACAACAAAATGCACATTTACGAGTAGCAAACATCACATAAATGAAATAGAACTAAAACCAACTGATGTCCTAAATCGACTTACTTATCTGCCAGGCTAACTATACTATCTAACTAATTAACAATTATGAAAATGCACAAAATCAAATAGAAACAAAGAAGCAATTGCCAAACCTGAATATTAGGCACTAAACGGAGGATATGGTCAGTAACTCTACATCCATTAAGACTTTGAACTGAGCGGTAAACGGAGGATCTGGTCAGTAACTCTACATCCATTAAAACTTTGAACTGACCTCTCATCTGCATTTTGCAGTATCGAGTCTTGAGAACTATCCCAATCCTGCAATATATACAACTCATTAGCAAATAGCAACCAACATGTTCACATTAAAAAAATAAAACAACCCTCCCTAGGCTTTAATGTTGTCTAAGAAAAATCCTCTTAACCACTATTAATCTTGAGGGACATGTGAAGTATTACTCTACCCCATAATGTGTTTGTTGCTTTAGCTAGATTCTAGAGCACATGATATGCCAATCTACCTGTGTATTCCATATGTGGAGACTGTTATTACTTGGATGGTAAATAACATAAATGCCAAAAAAATCATTAAAAATCTGTAGTTAAAAAACTGGGGTTAAAAATTGAGGAAAATATAGAGAAGGAGTTTGTGAGTGAGAGACTACATCACCATAATCTGTCTGTGCACAACTTGGAGCCTTTCTGAAATGCTTACAAGAACGTTGGAAAAACACTCAATGGCGCATCATCAAGTAACAAAATAGCACCACCAACATTTCCCTGAACATGAAAAAGTGTATGCTAACAACTTGAGTATATGTGATCGTCTGAGATGTGATTTATTCCTTTCGTATGCATAGCAAAACGTACACAACTATTCATGTCTATAAAGAGAGAAATCAACCACACTCCATGAAGGCTCAAATGGGTTTTATCATTTTTCTTAATGTTGTTGGCATCAAAATAAAACAAATCATAATAAATAAAGACATTTAATATTTTAAATAGCGGATTTATTATAACAAAATAAAACCAAAAATAAATCTAGGAACAAAATCAATATAAATGTAGAATTCAAGATCTTGAAATACTTTGAATGAAGAGGTGAACCTGCATCTCCCGAGATTTCCAAAACATATTATATTAGCACAAACAAAGAGGAATCCTCAACTTGGCATGTAGCAACATAACATTTGAACAAAGCCCACAAGAAACAAAAATAAAACAAGAAGTATCAAACATTAATTTGAATCATATATTTCTTATCCATTTGAATCAATCCCAAATTCAGTGCCTCCAATCCTTTTGAAAAATTTCATGCTAAATTTACATAATTGGCTATTGCAAGCTTTATATGATATTAATCTTATAGTTACTTTTTATTTTATTTTATATTCTAGCATTTATTTGATCCGAAAGGAAAGGAGAATATTTAATTAAGGAACCTGTAAGATTACCTCATTCTTTGGCTCAATGTTCATGTAAGATTACCCTCGCTACATTCCTTAAGTAACATGTAAATAACCAAATAATTTTTTTTAAAGGCCGGTGAATGGGGATCTCATTCATTTTTGTTTATGAATGTGTATGTAGAAGTTGCATCCAACACCATAATCTAATTATACCATTATAAGATGTCGTCTCCCAGTTAAGTTAAGAAGCTGATGACATTCCAATCTTGATGTTTTTTTCCATTCCTGTTGTCTCCTGTTATTAACAACAACATTTGAAATCTTTATAAATAACATGTTTCTTGAATTAGAAAGTGATCAGAAGCAAGGTTAAAGAAGAAACCTTGATCCTCAACAAAGTTAGAACCAGACCTATTGCTCTGTTTGTCATAAATATAAGAAATTCCTGATCAGCAAGCATAGGTAGCAAATAGCCTCCACAAAAGTATGCTTCTATTCTTTGTTATTTACAATATATGTATATTCATAAATTTGTCCTACATATTGCATCTGATCTCCAATACAAAATCAACAACCAAAAAAAACATATGAAATCTAAACAAACAAACAAAAAATAGTTGTCCTTCAATAGCACTCTACCTACGCTATCAACACAAAAGCTACAAAATGACAAATAACTATTACGCATAAGAGGAACTTTGAAATTTTCCTAAAATGAAATAGAATTAATAACTTGGATAAAGATCTACCAAATATAAGATCTACCGGAAGACGTGTGTGATTCTCTTAGTTCTTCAATTGCACAATAAAGCCTTCGAGGAAACAACCATGGATAAGTTTATTTTTCCAAAAAATGATGAAATTGAATCGTAGAAGAATCAATTTCTTGATTAATTTCCCATAGTGACTAAAGTTATGGTGAAATTGTGAATGAAGCAAATAGCAATAGTGCACACTTTAAATTTGAAGATAAAAGATGGAATCGCCCAAACAAAACAAAACTAAAATTGAGATGCAATAGAAACATGAAATCGACCACATCACCAATTGAAGGATGAAATTAAACCAGTTAAGAGGAAAAAACCCCAGAAATCTTACCTGGAGCAGAATAAGCCGCTGCACCTGAGAAAAGAAAAGCAAAATTGAGATGAAATTGAAACAAATTGAAACATGTAATGGACAGATAAGTTATATGAAAGTGTTAGACTATTACCGTTAACTTGGTAAGCGATAACCAGGCAATGCTTACTGACCCCTTAATCTAATTTCAACAATCAACGTGAATAAATCAGACCAGGGACAACAAACAAATCTAATCTCCTCACCCACTGCAAAAAGGTGCATCGTGGTCAAAAAAGACGCATCAGCATAAAAATGAGAATTCAAGGCAATAATCTATGACAAGGAAACCACATATAGATGAATTTTTAAATAGATTCCAAGAATTCAAGGCAATAATCTATGAAGAAACGTCACAAGTATGACCACTTTGATATGTTTTGTTCTTAACATGAAATTGCAAAAACGAAACAATCCAGACGGATTGAGAATTTAATTCGGGCATAATAAAAGGCTAGAATCACAACAAAATCAGCATATCGGATTCATGGTGCCTTTAAAGATATGAAGTTTCAATTCACATAAAGCATACCATACCAAATCTAGATCATCAGAAATTCGTAGATCAATGACCACAATTTCATGTAGAAAATCACTACCAAAACAAAAAGAAGATCGGAAGAGAAAACCTAGCATGATTCAACAGAACAGCAAGAACCGATTGTGGATCTCATCCGCCAAACCCGTACAGAGTCCTGCCTTGTCTCTTTAGGGCGTAGACAACATCCATTGCAGTTACGGTCTTCCTCCTAGCATGCTCGGTGTATGTAACCGCATCGCGAATCACATTCTCCAAAAATATCTTCAGTACACCTCTGGTTTCTTCATAGATCAAAACGCTGATCCTCTTTAGTCCACCTCTCCTCGCCAGCCTCTTGATTTGCTCCTCCCTTTTCGAGCCCGTTTCCGCCCTTTCCACGGTCTGAAATCGTTTAAAAAATCGCTTCTCGAACTGAAAACGTTTAGGTTTTTTGAATTTGTTTGATGGTTTATGGGATTGTTGGGGTATATTAAGGGGGAAAGTTTTGGGGATTTTTAGCTTTGGGCGGTAGGGTTTTCTTTCAGCAGATAATGTAGAATAAATCGACGGCCGAGATATATACCAGGATTGAACGGACCGTCGTGGGAAGAGGAGATCGTGGAGGAGCAGAAGTGGGGAAGAAGACCACCGGAGAAGATGAGATCGTGAAATCGATGAACACAAATCGTGAAATCAAAACTTGAAGCAGGCGGGATTTGAGAGAGAGCATCAATCAGGGAGCATGCAATTTGAGAAATGGAGCATCAAATTTGAGAGGGAGATGGATCAGTGTGAGAAAATGGTGCAGACGTGGGGAAAGGTCGTGGAGAAGAGACCGGAGGATAAATGTGATAACCGTATTCAATCCTATGCTATAAAAGTTGTACAACAAGCTAAAACAACTGAAACGTTTAGAAAGTGAAATTGTTGAAAAACGGTTTCCTTATTCTTTTTATAAAGGAGAATAGATTATAAATAGTAAATATATATATATATATATATATCTAATTCTAATTTCTTTCTACTTCTATTTCTCCAGACCCTTAAAAACTCGTCTCAACTCTCAACTCTCAAACGTCAAACCCTAATTTTGCGATTTCAATCTTTCATGGTGCGATTTCACGTGAAGCATCTCGACGGTGAGTGGGGATTTCTGATTTCACGGTGGTCGGTGGAACCTGGAACGAACTCAACGAAGGCAGAAGGGGATGAAACTGGAACGAACTCAACTCCAATTTGGTATGTTTCTGATTTCTTTCTCACCTTTGTTTGAACTCAGATTTGTGTTAGTTTCCTGTTAGTTTCTGATTTGTTTGAACTCAAATTTGTTTCCTGCTTACTGTTTTGATTGGTAGTTTTGGGTTTAGTAATTAGTAATTTAGTATCATACTTTGTTTGATGTTTGAACTTTGAACTTGATTTGGACATTTGGTATTTTGGTTGGAATTGGAACAATGGAACTTTTAAGTCTTAACTTTTAATGTTGGAACATTTGTTGTTTAGACTTTAGAGTTTAGTACTTTAGTAGTTTAGTTAATTAGTTATGTTGTTTAACTTTTAAGTTTATTTAATTTTTAACTTCTAAAATACTTGTTTATTTAATTTTAAGTTATATTGTAATTGTATATTTGTATTATTGTTGCTTACCAAAAAACAGGGCCGAAAACTAGGCTTAAAAACACGAAAAAGGCTAAAAGCTGGGCCGAAAACTGGGCATGGGATCAGGCCCAACCCGCTAAACCTTACCGATCCATCCGAAACCCGAACACACCCGAAACCCGATCGGGCTGGGGTTTTTTGGGCCGACCCGACCGATGCACAGGCGTAGATTTAAGGGGGTGTTTGGGATTGCTTATTTAAAACAACTTATGTTTATTTTTAAAAGTGCTTATCAATTTATGTCGTGCTAAAAGGAGTTGAGGGTACAAATGTAATTTGGACAAATAAGTTATAAGCAGTTTCAAATAAGTTAGAATGGATTAACTTATAAAAACAACTTATTTGCGGTGGGGAAAAGTTACAAGTACTTTTCTTTTTCTAATCCAAACACTTAAAATAGCTTATTTACGGCGAGTAAAAGCAATAAGCAAATAATTCAAAAAATAAATAAATCCCAAACACCTCTAAATCGCGTGCTTCAAAACCACAAACCATACAGTTCAATAAAAATGCAAGACGACTGAGTTGTTCACCGCGTTCCAGCCTCCTCAGCGGTCGATTGGAGTCGCAGGTTATGTTAATCTCTCCGACGGTTCGTCTTCTTCTCTTCTAACCACTTTGTTTAAACTATACATCTCTTAGTTGCTAAAATTAGCTGTTTTAGTTTACACAACTAGTGAAAACGATAATCTGAGTGTAAATTTTTGTTTTGAATGTAATTGGGGTTTTCAAGAAACCCATATAATTAGCGGTGAAATCAATCAGTTTCCCTTGATGAATGTTATCAATTTGCCGGTTTGTGTGATGTTCTTGCCTCAAATTTACTGTTTCCACTTTCTGTTTTCTTTTGATATTGGTTAAGAATCTATGTTGTATCTATGCTCAACAACTGTTTGTGGAAATGCCCAATTAAGCCCTAGGCATGGGATCATGTGAGAAATGCTATTTTTGGTGAGAAGTGTGAGAAGTGCTTTTAAGTAGTGCTTTTAAATCGTTGATCATTTTTAATCAGACACCCTCCCATGAATTGCGGTTTAAAAGAGAATTGATCCGGTGCATCTCATCCCAATGTTCGTCCATTTCTCATCCAATGGTTGATAACCATTTCCCACGCTTCTCACCAAATTCGGCACTTCTCATCGTAACCCAACCCTTAAGCCCTATATTCATTTGACCCACCCACCAAATAATTGGGTGTTTGAGTCCCTTGTACAACTAGAAGTTAATATAATTAGTTATCTCATTTGTAGTTTCCAGCTCAATTTCTTCTTCTACCTATCTCATCGATGAATTTTTCCAAGTTTTGATTATTAAAGAGTTGGAAAAATTTAGTGTTCAAACTTCAGCTTTTAGCATCACCATCCATATGGTTGATTCTCTTGGATGGTGCTTGGTTCGCAGAATGTTTTTGGATGAAATGAAATCTGTCAAATGAGTTTGACTTTGAAGGAACTGGAATGAAATGTTGTCAGGTTTGACCACCTGTTTGGTTGGGAGACATTGGAATGGAATCTATTAAGGAATTGCAATGTGTCTGTTTCGTTCACAGAATGTAGCTTTGGATAAATAATCAAAATGCCCTTTCTTGACAATTTTAATTTTTATAAAACTAAAAATACTTTGAAAAAATAATAAATAATAAAATAATAAACTAAATAATAAATAAAATAATTAAGTTTAAAAGCCTGGTCTACAGGCCTCATCTGGAGTACCATTTTAGTCTGTGAATCTTCTCCATATCTCAACTGGCCTGAAAGAACATCTGAGATGGATCATCCAAAGCCATCAAGTTAATTTGGTCAATAGATTATTTGTCACTTGGATCAGGGTTGTTTGGTTGGTTTTCTATTAAGCCACTTTCTATAGCATCAAGTCACTACCAAACAATCATGTATAGTTGACCGAATAAGCTGTGAATCCCATTAAGCTGCTAACAACAGAGCCTAAGTGTCTATGTTCCTATTTTAGTTTGTCCCAAAATAAGTGTCTACTTTCAGAATTAAGTTTTCACTTTTCCATTTTACCCTAAAGATGGAGAAAATTTCTCTTTCTGTTATTAAGGATAAAAGTGTGATATGTGATAATTACACATTTCTAAAGCTATGTGTCATTTTTATTGTGGACATTTAGTTTGGGAAGGACTGGATGCTCTTAGTGTCGTTTTTTTCTCTCCTACAGTTGGTCTAGTGGTGAATGCATTTCCATATGTAGGCAGTCTCACTACTTATGGGTTTACGTTTTCTTGATCGTTACTTTTAAACGGAAATTTGAGGGCGTTAAGGTAGTTAGTAAAGAGGTCGTATTGGCCTATTTCCACTCGGATTTCATAAGCGTGCTCTATATTGCCATCTTGGTTGCTTCTCTTTCATTGTATCAATATGCTAACTTGATTGCTTCCCATATTTTGTGGGGGCGTTTCTGGCTCTGATACCTTCAACATTTGCTTTTGAGTTTTCAGCTATGACCATCTTAAGTTGCGCCAAAGGATCGTGTGAGAAGTTGAGGTTAACGTGAGAAGCGTGAGAAGTGATCTGAACCTTTGATCACTTTTAATCAAAATGCCCTCCCATGAATTGCGGCTTAGAAGGGAATTGATCCGGTGCATCTTATCTAGGTGCATCTCATCCTAATGTGCATCCATTTGTCATCCAACGGTTGATAACCACTTCTCACGTTAACCTCAACTTCTCACCCGAACCGAACCCCTTAAGCTGCATATCATTTGGATCCTTAAGACTGTTACATTTAAAACGTGGTTGCTTTTTTTGTTGGTAACCATGGGTGTCCGGACCAGCTTGCGTGCACCATAATTAATACCATGGGACCCTGAAGATAACAACCAAAAAAATCTTTCATGCCCCTGAAGAGACTCGAACTAGCGACCTATGGAGAGAAGTTTATTTTCTGGTTGAGCTATCCCTCAAGGTTTAAACTATGGCTGCTACAAATTAGGTTTGCAATTACTGTTAGCTTGAAAACTCTTAAATTCTTGAAATTGACACCATTTTAGCACATTTCAAGTAAACCCCCTAATTTTACCATTTTAGCACATTTCAAGTAAACCCCCTAATTTTACCCAAAAGAAAGTAATGGCATGTTTACTTATAGCTTAATGAGCTTAATGGTCTGAGCGGCTTATTTGCTCAACCATACATGAGTGTTTATTTACGGCTTAATTATTAACCGTTAAGCTAAAATGGCTATATGGAATAAGCCACGACCCTCACTTGTCCCCATTAAGTCATCCCAATAAATTAATACCAGAAATGCGCAAAAGTAATCCAACCCTCTCTCTTTGCATCCCTCAAACCTATTTGTCCCTCGTCCCTTAGTCAGAGACATACAAGTTAACCGGATAAATTGTTGTATAAGATGCCGTTTTAGTGGACTAAAATCTTGTCGGGTAAGTAAATGATAGTGTTTGGTAAACGGCCCCTAAATCTTTAGGGGTTGTTTGTTTACCTCTTAATAGTACCATTAAGAGGCAACTTCTGAATCGCTAAGAGGTGAATCTTATTTGGCAAAAAAAGTTTGCATCTTAACGGTTCTAAAACCCTCTGAAGGGTTATGTATCTTGGGCCTCCCTGAATCATTCAGCGTCCTAATTTCATTATGAAAAATTACCAAATAACAATATTTCATTTTGTATTATGTCATAAGAGCCTCTTAATCATCTTGCACCAAACCATTCAGCAACTGTCAAACAATGACGTGGGATTTACCGTGTTTGTTTAGTTTGGTTAGGAAAAATACTGGGGATATGATCCTGGCGAGGCGTTGCCAATTATGAGGCCCAAAGTCTATGGTGGACCTTGGAAGATTTACAAATTCCTTGCTATAAACTGATCTTGGTATGTGTATCTAACATGACTTATACTCTGTAACTCTGTTCATGTTACCCCTTCATGCATTCTTCAAATAATTTAACATATATGTTTACTTTAAAACGACTTCCCTTGGCAAATTATGACCGTAAGACATCAGCTCTGATTAAACCTCAGTGACCACAATTGTTATGTATTCCTGGATTCGAACCCTGGGCAGATGGGGTATTCCACCACATCCCCAGGGCCTTAACCAGTACGCCACAACCCTTGTGGTTATAACTAGAGTTAATCGTGAGAACCATAAAATGCAAACGTGAAGCTTTATAACACAAAGAACTTTGTGCATATGTACGATAGCTCATTTGTCTCGAACCCTAAACTAATGATGCGAAATGTTGTGTATGGATCAGTAAATTTCTTGCATGATCAAGAAAGATCATGAGGACACAATGTCCCTAGAATCTTTCTTTTATTGGAACCAGGGGACTTAGTTTTGTTGGTAAACTGGTTCAATAGTGTCAATTTATCTATGTATTCGCATGATCAATAAGGTCTATAGGACAAGACATAATAAAAACTTGAGTAAATTACGTTTTTCGTCCATGTAGTTTGCTAACAATTGTGTATTTCGTCCTTGTGGTTTTGAAATTTCGGTTTTCATCCTTATAGTTTGTAACTCATTTCTATTTTCGTCCCTGAGATTAAAACAATACTTTTAAGTATGAAGGACTAAAATAGAAATGAATTGTAAACCATAAGGATGAAAACAACAATAAATTTTAAACCATAAAGACAAAAAAGGTGATTAATTATAAGTTATAGGGATGAAAATCACAATTTCAAAACTATAAGGATTAAAATAGAAATTTTCAACAAACCACAGGGACTAAAAATGTAATTCACTCTAAAAACTTTTAATCCCACGTTTGGTGTGACAGACAATTAGACTGGGACTAGTCCGACCAAAATAGGTGGAACGAAAACCAAGGAGATAGGACAAGTTTGATAAATTACTAAATTACCCATGTCGATTTAAAACCCTAAAACCTTCCACAATTCTTTTCCATTCCTACCTCATCTCGCCCCTCCAATCCGTACCGGTTGTTATAAATATATTATGAGCATTCAATATACTCAACATGGGAATTTAAGTATCAAAATGCTTCTAATTTGGTGGCACATTTCTTCTTTTGCATTGGGCTTATAGTTCTGGGCTGCAAATGGGTTTTTTCTTAACCTCCCACCACATCTCAACACTACAACTCTCTTACACACAAAAATCACAGGGGATTTCACTGGGCCATTTAGTTTGTTTGGTAGGCATACTTGGACTTCAAAGTAATACCGATTACCGAATACACCGAAGATTTTTCCAAATTATGGGTATATTTTTGTCGAGTCTGTTTGGTGAATTGAAGGGAACACGTATGAAGTTCTTACTCGTCAATCTTGTACAAAACTTGTTGTCCTACGTTTGGTGTGTTATTTAGACTTTGACAAGCCATGACTGTGGGGAAAAAACCAGAAAGATTGGTAAACTATTAAACTATTCATATTAATATAAAACTCTAAAATCTTTCACAATTATTTCATCTGCATATCTCATTCATGTCCATACAATTCAATCTCATTCATGTCCATACAGTTCAGTCATGCCCGGTCCTGTTCGTGCACCAAACGCAGTTCACTAGTTCACTATGCTTCTACTATTTTTATAACCCAATCATGAATTACCTAATGGAGCCATGGTTAAGTTAAGCCAGGAATGTCTGAAAAGAGGTTGTTTCCTTGGTTACAACTGATAAACACATTCAAATACAGGATAAGGATAGTTTTTTTGAATCACATTGATACAAGATGCTACCAGAGTTGGTTTTCTGTAAAAATAATAGTTATCGTGAGAAGGGTAAGAAGGGATCTTCACGCTTGGATCAATCATAATTGAA
The DNA here is from genome assembly GCA_033807775.1 of Saussurea involucrata. NCBI lineage: Eukaryota > Viridiplantae > Streptophyta > Magnoliopsida > Asterales > Asteraceae > Saussurea > Saussurea involucrata. Next base: position 156,317,416 of record CM066314.1, on the reverse strand, counting down.
GATCAATTGAAAATATCATTTCAACTAATTCATGCGTTATTTTTTTGACTTAATCCGAACCATTAGATCAATATCAATTAAAAGTGATCAAGAGTCCAAATCTCTTCTTGCACTTCTCACGTTAACTTTTATTCTCACACGATCCTTCACCGATGCTATCATGCATATATCAGAGTAATTGCTAAAGCTGACGTGATCCGGATTTATCGGGAAAAAAATTCTAGTACCTTTGCAACTTGCAATTGCATTGAAGGTGAAAACCCCACAAAAAGGTAAATTACAAAAGCCTTTATTTTTATGGGGTTGATGATGGTGATGGTACAAGCCTGTAAAGCATAGAGATGTGTCAACTTGTACCCCATCCATGAAGACACAAGCTGATTGGGTGACACACTGCTACTCTTCTTTCTATTTAACAGCCAATTACTCTCCCATGTGTTTCTACTTTTTATTTTAAAACCTAAAATGTTGTCTTATAAATAAATAAATATACAAGTGTACTGTATAATACAGTGTGGTCCAATCTCAATTTTAAAGCTAAGAACTTGAATCCTCAACTTTATTTCATGTTTGGTTCGACCCTCTCGATTTTAGTTTTTATGGGTTCGTGTGGTTTGGAAAGAGGAGGAGGGGTGTAAACGAGTCAAGCAGTTCAGAGTAGTCGGTTTTTTAGGTTTGGCTCGGAAAAAATGTCAAGTTTGAGTTCGAATCGAGCTCAAATAACTTTTTTAATGTAGGGTTTGAGCTCGAGCTCGAATATTTTTTGAGTTATCGAGCTTGAGCTCATTGGTGGTTTATGGGCTTGAACCCGCGATCGATTAGCTTGTTTATTGGCTCGAGGTTGATAGTTTATATATTCATTGTATGATTTAAGAGCATAAGATCATGTTTTGGCTCAGCTCGGCTCGACTTGAAAATTTAATCGCGTTTTTGAATGAGCCGAGTCGAACATTGTTGTTATGAGCTCGGCTCGTTAAGTTAAACGGACTCTATTTTGTGTTCGAGATCGACTTGAGCTCGAGAATCGTTATGCTGGAGGTAATACAGATAACATTAGGTAAAATAATACAGATAACATCAGGTAAAACAATTTTAAGATTAAATATCGAAAGTTTCCAAGAGAAACATCTGGTAAAAGCAGAAAAACACAGGACGGGAAAGATGGTCATGACAATGTCGAGTAATAGTTTACAAACTTGGGTTAGAAAAATACCTGTATTCGTGATAAGTGTCAGAAATGTTAACCTTCACATATTATAATATAATTTTTCATGTAAAACCTGTGAATATAACTTTATATTATGTGAATACATTTAAAGGTTATTATCTACACAGTAATTTCTCAATACATCTTTACAAAATATAACGTAACATTTATACAATATAACATACACATTTCAGTCTTACAAACTTACAGTATTATTTAATATCTATTATATAACCAACCAATCACCTTTCTTCTAAAAAAATTCATTTCCTTAAATGTGACAAAAGGTATCAAAAATTTAATGTTGTGAGGACCATAAATAATTTGTGTATAGCGATGAGAATTGCCGACTCAAAAAGTAACTGTATATCTAATTATCTTTTTGTACTCGTATCATCATCAAGATCTCTCACGTTTCACTTTCTCTATGGGTGGTCAAGCGAACATGAAGGAAAAAAGACAAACGGATAAATACTCATCACAAATTTTTTTCTTTTTCATGCGCATGTGTGATTTACGATAAATTGTTGTTAAAATGGTATGAAGTGAGCCTCGAGAGGGTATATTTGCACAAACTGGTGAGTGTTCGAGTCTGGTAGCCGGTGTAGGATAGGGGTGAACATGGTATGATGACATGTTTTCCCCTATACCGTCTATCAACCAATTTTCCGTGGCACTTTGGTCAATTACAATTTTCAGGCGCAGGTATGGACAACTCGATAATTACCGATTAGAAAACCCTTTTGCACAAACAAACTTTATGCCATGACTAACAAATGGGTATTTGAAAAAGAAGAAGAAAAAAGCATGAAATTGATTTCCAAGATCATTAGAGAAAGTGGGATAAGTGTTGGATGAGATAGATGGGGACACTATTGGACATAATATACCAACATATACATCCATATATTAATGAAAAAAATGAATTGGAATTTTTCAAATGTCTAAATTGCAAGTTTCTTGACTTTGTTGGTTGGGACAAAGTTGTATCCTCCACATATAAACATGTGAACATAAAGGGTGATACATAAGATGAACAAACAAACCAACATAAAGTATATTTTTTTTTGATACAAGGACATCCAAGAAATGGTTAGCAAAGGAGACAAAGGTTTTGTTTCTATGGGTCATTGTTTCTTAAAAGTGCATATAAATTCAAAGAAAGTGATAATAAAACAAGAAACTTAATGAGAGTTGTCAAAATTCTAATGTGTCAAGATGGTACTTTGCTTTATGTAAACAATGTTTAGGTTTTACTGTTTAGAACATTTATCATATCCGTGATACGTTATTTAAAATGTATTCATTTTTAAACAACTAAACATTCAAAAACTTTTGAGGGTGATGGAGAAGATCAAGAAAGACTAGCCACGACAAGATCGAGTATCACCAATTACATACACAAAAAGCAACAAAAAAATGAAGCGTTTTGGATGGATTGATACAAGTTTTTTAAAGATATTTTCTAAGGGTTAACCGCAACAATCATTAAACACTACTTACATGTTCAATTTTCATGGATTACATACAAAATACTTAAACAGTTTAAATGATCAAAATCAATAAATTCGTCCAAGTTAAATGTATCCATCGTTTTCATACCTTCAAATCTGTTAAAAAAAATCCTTCTTTCCTTGATTCTTGTTCGTCATGTAGGCATTAATAAGGACACAAAAGCTTTCTAGACTCATCTCAAATCTTTTATGAGATTGTTTGAATCTTTCCATATTGTCTTCATCCTCTAAATAGGTCCACATGTCACTTCTTTGGTCTTAATCTTGATACCTTGTAGTTGCAGGATATTGTACAAGTTATGATTTAAAGAGCAAAATACCATGTTAAAGTGGTCCATATCTTTCAAGTTGTGGCAAATGACATCCCAATTCTTGTCCAAATCTAAGGACTCAAATTAAGGTACCTTAATTTGCTACATTGAATTATCTCTTCATGTTTTTGTTTTTTTCAACAACTTTTTCTTGCATAAAATTCCAAATCTTTAAGGTGTTGTAATTCTAGGTTTTGTTAATTTTAGATTGTACGGACCAAAAATAATGCTACTATCATTTATTCTAATATTGTGTAAAGGTGTGAAATACTATTGATTAATTATTTTTGACACTTTTTTACCATAATTTATAATGTATTAGTGATATGTACTTGATGATTATATATATATATATATATATATATATATATATATATGTAGGGAGGTTTAGAAGAAAAATCTTAAAAACGGAAAACTGAAGAACACCCTGGTGGCCCTTCATCTGGGCAGTATGCACGTGTGCATACAGGTAAATTATGATGTTTTTATGCACAAGTGCATATGCACGTGTGCATGTTACAAATTACTTGTATACACAAGTGCATACCGTCCAGATGACGGACTACCAGAGTGTTCTTCAGTTTTTTTTAGATTTCCCCCTGAATTTGACCACATATATATATATATATATATATATATATATATATATATATATAGAGAGAGAGAGAGAGAGAGAGAGAGAGAGAGAGGTGGGTTCAAACGAGAACCCTAACTATTTAAGAAAACACGAGAACGGTCGCTAATGTATAAAATCATACATGATTCACGTACAAAATCATATCTGATTCACGCGACTTGCCTCGTGACTTTAATTAATTAAGTCGCGGCCAAAGTCGTACACGTCCAATTTTTTGCAATTAGTGTAAAATCACATGTGACTTTGCACATTAACGGCCATTTTCATGATTTCTTAAATGGTTAGCGTTCTTGTTTAAACCTTACTCTCTATATATATAATACACACTATTTTATAATACATTAATTTACATAAAACCCTAAAAAAAACTCTTATGAACCAATATCGTGAACACTGAAAATGTACAATGATCATAATGAATAATTCATATATTTGTAGTTTTAAATAAGCTTCTACACACATATAGGAGTTCATTCATTTGAGAACTCCTTATATCGTGTTTCACATGATTTTTTTTCCATCAAATGCTAAAATTTAAAATACTGATTAACATATATTTGTTTCACAATGTGTTTGTTTCATATGTCTTTCGTTCACAATATGAAATTTTTTATTTGTACTTTTTGTTTCACAAAAACATAAAAGGAAGTTCACATATTGTGAAACAAGTATATGTTAATTATCAATACACTAAATCTAAGTAGTAAACACAAAAATCATGTAAAATGACATGTGATATACCGGTTCTCAAGGTTATCATAATTTTATAACCTCTTAAATGAAGGCACAATGTGGATTGAGATTTTTTAAATATTGAATTGTGGTTTACTTTGGCTATCCCACATTGATAAAAAGTTGAAATGTTGGAACATGAAGTTGATTATAAAGGTAAAATAATGCCAACTTTTTTTACATTACTTATGATTTATTTTAATCCCTTTTGGATTAAAGTGTTAATTTTAGTTGCAAATTTTTCTTCATGTTGAATATATAGTATAAATTGCATTACAATTAAGAGCATCTCCAATGAAGGTTCTTATAAGAACCATCTTTTTGTACTTTTTGGTGTCACCTCATTTCCATCTCAATCTTTATATATATAAAAGCAAAATCTATGAAAAAAGACATGGCACAATGTGGATTGAGATTTCTCAAATATTGAATTGTGGTTTACTTTGGCTATCCCACATTGATAAAAAGTTGAAATGTTGGAACATGAAGTTGATTATAAAAGAAGAATAATGCCAACTTTTTTTTACATGACTTATGATTTATTTTAATCCCTTTTGGATTAAAGAGTTAATTTTAGTTGCAAATTTTGTTCATGTTGAATATATAGTATATATTGTATTACAATTAAGAGCATCTCTAATGGAGGTTCTTATAAGAACCTTCTTTTTTGTACTTTTTGGTGTTACCTCATTTCCATCTCAATCTTTATATATATAAAAGCAAAAACCATGAAAAATGACATAGCACAATGTGGATTGAGATTTCTCAAATATTGAATTATGGTTTATTTTGGCTATCTCACATTGATAAAAAATTGAAATGTTGGAACATGAAGTTGATTATAAAAGGAGAATAATGCCAATTTTTTTACATGACTTATGATTTATTTTAATCCCTTTTGGATTAAAGGGTAATTTTAGTTGCAAATTTTCTCCATGTTGAATATATAGTATATATTGCATTACAATTAAGAGCATCTCTAATGGAGGTTCTCATTTCCATCTCAATCTTTATATATATAAAAACAAAAACCATGAAAAATGACATGACACAATCTGGATTGAGATTTCACAAATATTGAGTTGTGGTTTACTTTGGCTATCCCACATTGATAAAAAGTTGAAATGTTAGAACATGAAGTTGATTATAAAGGTAAAATAATGCCAACTTTTTTTACATGACTTATGATTTATTTTAATCCCTTTTGGATTAAAGAGTTAATTTTAGTTTCTTCATGTTGAATATATAGTATATATTGCATTACAATTAAAAACATCTCCAATGGAGGTTATTATAAGAACCTTCTTTTTTGTATTTTTTGGTGTCACCTCATTTCCATCTCAATCTTTATATACATAAAAGCAAAAACAATGAAAAATAACATGACACAATGTGGATTGAGATTTCTCAAACATTGAATTGTGGTTTACTTTGGCTATCCCACATTGATAAAAGGTTGGAATGTTGGAACATGAAGTTGATTACAAAAGGAGAATAATGCCAACTTTTTTTACATGACTTATGATTTATTTTAATCCATTTTGGATTAAAGAGTTAATTTTAGTTGCAATTTTTTTTCATGTTGAATATATAGTATATATTGCATTACAATTAAGAGCATCTCCAATGGAGGTTCTTATAAGAACCTTCTTTTAAATAATCACATCATTATTACATTTCGTCATCTTCTCACCAATGTGGGATAAACAAGACACAACATTTCACGATTTGATTAAGACTCAAATCTCATAATGATTCAAGTGTTTAATGGAAAATGACTACTACTTTTTGAAAAGAATTGAAATAAACTTATTTAATTTCATATTATAAATTTGTGGTGCTTATATAACTTTCTCGCCACCGCGCGAGCGCGGTGCCACACACTAGTATATATATAGGGGAGGGGGGGCTTAATGGGAGAACTGATTATTTTGTGGTAACTGTAAGAATCAATTTCAGCCACATATTAAACAATAAATTAGGAAATTATTGGTTTTGGTAATTTTGTTTGAAACTTAAATAAAAGGGCATTTTGGGTATTTTAAAAATCTTATCACTCCTCTCTCATCTCCCCTCTTTTTTCTCTCCTCTCTCCGGCGTACACCATCAATGAATCACAGTGTGATACCTAAAAAAACCAAGAATCACAGTGTGATACCTAAAAATTTGTAACCGTAAGACACAAACCATCAATGAATCACAATGTGATACCAATAGACACAATGTGATACCCAAAAAAAATGCAAGATACATTGTGATACCCATCATGATCCATATTGTGTTACACCCTAACCTTAATTTAAAATAAAACCCACAATGATACTCACTGTGATACCAATAGACACAACCGTAATACCATTGTGATACCCATGTGATACCACTGTGTTACAACAAACCCTAAAATTGAAAATCAAAATCAAACCAACTGTGTCCTGATCAAATCCTACCGTGAGCGATGGTACACCCTCCACCACGTTCCTCCACACCCCTGAGTGGGACGTCAGGTTTAAAAAGGTAACCACCGCACGTTCCTCTGCACCACTGATCGAGAAAAATGCTTTGATTCATCGAGGGATTTGGATGTACTGTGTGTTGAGGCGCGAATGGATTTTGCAGTCTTGGTGATAGTGAGACGACGAAGTATGTGATTGAGAACGGGAAGAAGGCTTGGAGGTGGAGATGCCGTCGGATGGTGATGGTGGTTTCTCCGATCTGATTGAGATACCCGGCAGAAGGCTTGGAGGTGGAGATGCCGTCGGTGGTGATGGTGATTTCTCCGATCTGATGGAGATACCGGGAAGAAGGCTTGGAGGTCACCGACCGCTCTTTTCTCCCATAGCTTTGATTTTAGGGTTTTAAACCAAATTCATTTTAAGTAAAAATATGTTTTAATATTTAGAATACGTAGATTAGAATCTTATTTTTAAGAGAAAATTTAAAAATTCCTTTTAAAGATTCTACGAGTTGTAAAAAAAAAGGATATTACTAAGTTACCCTTTTATATTAATTAAAAAACAAAATTAATTATATTAAATGAGTGGTCTATATTGGATCTCACGGTTATCACAAACTAAACAGTTCTCATTTGATTAAGCCCATACATATATATATATATATATATATATATATATATATATATATATATATGTGTGTTTTTTTTTATTAAAATATAATATCCAGAAAACTTAAAGTAAACATTATAATCCTTGTATGGAGAGTAATTAGGTATTGATATTGATAGGCTTCTTTTTTCCATTAAAAATATTGGGTTCATGATAGGGATATCATTATAGAACATTTTTCTTTTTCGTGGATAAACTTTTTTACATGTTTTTAACTTTATCACCCTAATAACAAATGATGACACTCACCAATTTTATGGGAACACTTACACATGTGTTGTCAAAGTGAATATGTACTTAACATTGGGAAATTGACCAAAATAGCCATACCAAAAACCAAACTTGAGAAAATAGCCATTCTCTCTCCCGGTTTGCCAAAATGGCCACGGGTCCGCACTCGGTTCAGTGCGGACCGCACTCCCCACAAAAACGACGTCGTTTAAGCTAAAATGGGAGTTGGCACATACACGACCCGACCCGGTCCGCATCCGCACTCCATGGGCTCCACATTCGCAAGTGTGGATGCGGAGCAAAACCCTAATTTTTTCAGCGCCTCCACCGCCATTGCGTCCCTATTTTAAAAGATTGGTCCCCCACATGCCCCACACTCATTTTTTAAAAACATTGGTCCCCCTTTCCTCTACGATTTTTGCCACGTGAAGTCAACGAGAGTGGGATACACGCTTTTTTTAACACAATGTCGGACGAGGTAAGTTTTTATGCTATTTTTGTCCGCATCTTTCGTTTTTTTAATCTAAGTTTGTATTAAATTTTGTGTAAGTTTATTAATGTATGTAATGTTGTTCACGTGTTCTTGTTCACATTTGTTCTATTTTTAACAAATGTATTTTATGTAAAGTTTGTATCTAAGTATCTAATTTATTAATGTATGTAATGTAAAGTTTGTATCTAAGTTTGCTTTTTTTAACACGCTTTTTTTAACACAATGTTCTTGTTCATATTTGTTCTATTTTGGAGTATGTAATGTTGTTTAAATTTTATTTTGTTATTTAGTATTGTGTTATAAAAGACATGATATTTTTAATCTAAGTTTGGAGTAAACTTTGTGTAAGTTTATTAATGTATGTATTGTATGAAGTATGTATTGTTGTTTAAATTTTACATAATGATTTTGTTCACAATTTTTTCTATTTTGGAGTATGTAATGTTGTTTAAGTTTTAAAAATCTGTTTTCTGTAAAATTACAGCGTAGGTCCCTATAGTTTGAAAAATGACGGTTTAGGCCCCTAAACTTTGAAAATTGGCACTTTAGCCCCCTAAACTTGGATTTTCACCCAACTTTGTAGACAACTAGTCCCATGCATTTACAAGATTCTGTTTTCTGGAAAATTACAGCTTAGGTCCCTATAGTTTGAAAAATGACGGTTTAGGCCCCTAAACTTTGAAAATTGGCACTTTAGCCCCCTAAACTTGGATTTTCACCCAACTTTGTAGACAAGTAGTCCCATGCATTTACAAGATTCTGTTTTCTGTAAAATTACAGCTTAGGTCCCTATAGTTTGAAAAATGACGGTTTAGGCCCCTAAACTTTGAAAATTGGCACTTTAGCCCCCTAAACTTGGATTTTCACCCAACTTTGTAGACAACTAGTCCCATTAGTTTTAAATAATCTTTGGACTGGAAAATTACAGCTTAGGCCCCTATAGTTTGAAAAATGACGGTTTAGGCCCCTAAATTTGTAAAATTGGGACTTTAGCCCCGTAAACATGGATATTTATATACGCAGGAGGCTAGTGAGTCTTTGACGATTAAGTCAAAGCTAAGCCGGTTGAGAGAAATCCGTGCAAAGTTAACCGAACATAGGCTTGATCTTTTTCGCGCCACTTGTTTTGGTACGTTGGTGGATTATGAGGACTTGAATAACGACCCTGCACTTGTTCTCTCCATTTTGAAGAAGGAGATAGCCATCCCTGGTGGTCAGCCAAGGGAGTCATTATATTACAGTTTTCACGAGCACACGCTTAGATATGGCCCGGAGGAGTTCTGTCTTATTACGGGACTCACTTTTGGCCCCATGTCGGCCCTTCGTGCCCCCAAGAGTCGGGGATTTGTTAATAGAATTTTTGGGAACGCAAAATTGACCGTTGGCCACCTCAAGAAGTTGTTCGACGCCTTCTGCGTCCCAGCTAGTGCAGACAGTTACTCGGACATTGATGTTGTCCGAGTATGTTTGATGATGGTGGCAGAGGAGGTGTTCCTTGGCCGACAGCATCATTTTCCCCTTTCGAACACGGTCGTTACGTTGATAGAGAATATTGGGGCTTGGAACCGATTTCCTTGGGGTAGTTTCATCTGGGATGCAACATATAAGCAGATGAAAGGTTTTATGGGCCGTCGGCGTGAAAAGAGGCCGAAGCTGACGTTAACGGGATTTATCCGGCCGTTCAAGGTTAGTTACACAATATTAAATATTTCTACAATTGTTAATGACTTTGTAGGCGTAACATTACTTTTTCCGCAGATATGGATTCTCGAGACTTTTCCTCGCTCGAGGACGTATTTCGTGCAGCACAACCGGGTTCCTAGGATAACTGGTTGGACTAGGAGACGAAAAGTATTATATACACCCGAGATTGATGCCATTTTGTTCCATTCGTCGCGGGTAAGAATTTTTACAAAGTTGGAGGTTTGTATGAAGATAACCCCTTAAATTCTAATATTACGTCAACTCTTGCATATATTAGGAGGAGGACCACCCACTCACGAGACTTGTCGCCACACCTGCAGAGGAGGGAATGGCGTGGTATACGTCCAGCCAGAGGTTCTTCCACGGTGGAGCCGCTGGTGACCCTGACGACGGCGGCGGCGATGACGAGGACGGCGATGATGACGAGGATGAGGCTGTTAACGATCAGGAGCACGGTACATCAGGGATTCTGGACATCACCAATCAGGGATTCCGGGCTCCAACACCACCAGTCCGTTTCTCAGATCTGCCCTCTAGGGAGTTTTCGTCCGATGACCCGAACTGGGCGCATGTGGGTCTGCTTCAGCAGGCTGGTGTTTGGCTTGAGAGTCGTTTTGAGGCGCGTTTTAATGTAAGTATTTCATTTAACACCGTTTAACATTTTGGTATGCAAACTTACTAACACCGTTTAACATTTTGGTACTTGTACGCAGGAGTCATCACATCCATCCCCTCCTCCTTGGTTTGACAATATCTTCTCTCCCAGGCCATCACATGTGTCGTTTCGTCCACCAGGGTCTACGCTCGTGCCGCAATCTGGCTTTTCCACCATCGGCATGCCAATGCCGCTTCATGAAACTGCAACAACATCAATGTCGATTCATGAACTTGGCGTGGACATGTCATCCTTCTTAACCAGTCCTGTCATCGACCCAAACCCACCTGAGATGGAGGAGGAACCCCTTGGTAGGGGGGCACGCCAGCGTTGGACTTCGAGATGGCATTCGTCTCCTTATACGCAGTGTCCTGATACTACCCCCATCAGGCCCCGTCCGGCTGGTACCAGTAGGCTGCAGCCATATGTTGAGCAACTCTACCTCCAAAACCAGTTGGGCAGTATGAGGATTTCTTTTTTACCTCGTGGTGCTGTAGAACCAACGTTTTAGGGGCAATTATTGGGCTATGAAAACAATGGATGGCTTGAAGACCCGGTTAGTACATTCATATGTTATTATAGTCCTACAATTTGAATACCAAAAAAGCATCAATGTAGCTTATCATTGAATGGTTTATTTATAGCATATCGAGGCATGGGTTCGAATGGCGCTCACCTCACGTTCTCCAGATAGCAACTGGACGATGGTCGTCCCAGAGTGGTGGGGAAGGCTGATACTTGGGCACCTACTTGAGGTAGTCTCGCAAATTGACGGGTCAATGACTTTGTCGGACGGATTTCCTACATGGACAGGATCTGTGAACATTGTATGTAATCTAAGTTTCCCTATTTCAAACATTATGAATTTATACTATCTAACTAATGTTAACTTTATGTTTGTAGGTTCTTATACCCATGAACATCGATAACAACCATTGGGTGCTCGGGGAGTTGTCCTTACAGACCATGCAGATAATTGTATATGATAGTTATCAGACCGTTTTGCCTAGAATTGCCGCGTTGCTTGAGACATTCAAGATAAATATGACGTTCATATTAAGGTGTATACAAGACAATGAACGAGCTACGCAGATGGACCTATTCGGATGGAGTTATGCAGCGGATGTTTCCCAGCAGACTGGTCATCTAGGCGACTGTGGTGCTTTCACCTGCCATTTTTTGTCAGATAGGGTTAACGGGCAACTACCTAACATGGATATCGATATCATGGCTTGGCGGAGAGAAATGGCAGAAATATTTTGGACCTCCGCGTTGAACTAGCTTTTAAAAGTTGTATAGTTTTTAAAAGTTGTATAGTTTTTAAAAGTTGTATAGCTTTCATGTAAGAAGTCGGTGGGAATTGCAAAAAACTAAGGCATCATGTAGCAGAAGATTTCATTTGTAGTCATTTCGATCCCAACGCTTGCGAAAGTGTTACTAAAAACCAAAATCATTTATTCATGACCAAACTACAACATGAAACAACAACATAGAAACTGCAAGGCACAACATGAAACAACAACATAGAAAATGCAAGACACAACATGAAACAACAACATAGAAAATGCAAGACACATCCTGAAACAACAACATAGAAACTGCAACAACACTACCACCACCTAAGGATAAAGTGCATTACACCTATCGATGAAGGCTTGCTTCTCGCTTATCTGTGCTTGAAGAACTGCGAACTGTTGTATAATGTTGTAGACGTGTAAGTTTTCTTGACGAATACGGGACTCCTTATCTTTGATTTCCCTCTTCATCCTTTTTATCTCCTTTTCTTCATCTTCCATCCTTTTCAGATGTCCCTCCTTCCTAGCCAACAACTGTGTCCACTCTACAGTTAATTCCTCGATCTCCTTTTCACCTTTTTCTACCTCCTTCTTTAACTTATTCGGCATTACTTGTGAAGACTGTGGGTTTGAAGAAGATGCCATTTGCTTGGTGAAAGATGAGAGTACAAAGTCGTATGAGTGTTGTGAGTCTTAAGTTGGAATTAACTTGGGTATTTATAGCCACAACATCGCAAGTGCGAACCTTCTCAACTCCGCATCCGCACTTGCGAAGCTACCTGTAACACCCCGAAAATCCTAACTCTAATTGTAAATGATTCCGTCTAGAAGTATTAAAAGGACAAGGTTTCTCTTTGGAGTGTGGAACACGTGATGCTAATTGGATCTCTCGAGAAATTGGCCAAGTTTGGACTCGGTACAAGTCTAGCGAGTATGACACTCGCGAGAGTGACATGGTCACTTTCGCAGTGTCACATTCGCCAAGAATGTACCGAGGGTTTTGGGAGGTCCAACGAGTATGACACTAGCGAGAGTGACATGGTCACTTTCGCAGTGTCACTTTCGCCGAAAGTGTACCGTGAGCATTTTTGGGTAGCGGGCGAGAGTGCCCCGCGAGAGTGACAGTGGCAATCTCGCCTGTCACTCTTGTAACACCCGGAAAATCCTTGTAAGTAATATTAGTCCTAATATTTCTTTATATTTTGACTTCTTAGATTATGATTGAATTCCTAAGAAATTTCCATGATTGTTACTTGTTAATTGAGAACTTCCGATAGAAATCAGTAAATTTATTCCTTAAGGAAATTAATGAAAAATAGATGATAAAGTTAAATATTAGATTTTATGGATTAGTTGGATGGGTAATTTGAATACGAGTCCAACGGTACTTTCCGGGATAAAATCGGAGTTTTAACGAAGAAGTTACGGCTAAATCAGTAGAAATTGAGAAGGCTAGCAAACAGAAGCTGGCGCCGATGGTTGGCGCCGATGCATCGGCGCGGGTGATCGGCGCCGAGCACCTGACGTGTTGAAAAAGGGTTAAAACCCACCTCTTAGCCCTTAGTCATTATCCTTTTCATTTAGAGTTCGTGAATCAGGGTTTTCTCTACACTTCTCAGGCGATTTTCCCATCTAAGCTTAAGGTAAATTCACCTCTCTCAATCATACTTCAATTCAAGCAATTAGTAGATGAATCTTACAAATTAAGCTTGAATTAGGGCATTACATCTTCATCCTTCTTGTTGGAGTGATTGGGTTCAAGTCTTCAAGATTAGGATTATATCAATTGAAGATTTGAGGTGAGTAACTTGTATCTAATTAATTGTATTACACCTTATTATCATTCTTTATCTTGATTTTGTTATTGCTAATGAGAAATCTTGGTTAATAAGCTCTTAATGGTTAAGAGGGAAACAAGAAGAGTTCAAGTAAGTTATGGTGGATTAATTGTGTTTTATTACTTAGAATGCCATGATAAATGTTAGTGTTAAAGGTTGGGTTTGATTATATATCATTGGTATGTGATTGAGATGATGGCTTAATAGATGTCTTAATGATGAATTGATGGCTTAATGGTCCTAATGGACTTATTCTTGAATTGTAAACATGGTGGTTTATTATTGAAATCATATAGAAAGTGAATTAATACATGTGGATGTATGTGAACTACATGGAAGTAGTATTGTTTATGATAAATGGTTGGACCATTGTTAAAGTGATAAATATGCTTGATATTATTTAGAATATGATTTATTACATATGGATGTATATGAACTACATGGAAGTAGTATTGATCATGTTAAATGGTTGGACCATTGTTATGTGTTGAATGTACTTGAATATTATTTGGATTAACATATTTGGTATTCACATAATTGGAGGAGCACCTAGTAGGCATTGGAGGATATATTCTTACACACCGTGGGGTAAGTGTAATTGATTCATACCTTCGGATACCGTGGGGTTTTCCGTTGTGTTATGCCTTGTGACAATACCGTGGGGTATCGATCAAGGTATATCTTCAATTATGATGTAACTGGTTAGCGATATGGACCTTCTCCATGGAATCCAATTTGTGAATGTATCGAATTGTTATTCCTACATGCTATGATTATGCCCTATGTGCTATGTGTAAACCTCACTTAGGCTTTAAAAGCCTAACACTTGTTATGTGTTTTATGTGTTACAGATTTTAGTGGTTCCGGACACAAGAAGGTCTAGAATGGGGTTGTGAGCATGGGATCATTAGTGATCAAATAAGCTAGTGGTCCATTAGTAGTTAAAATTAACTAAATCTTTGTATTAATGGTTATGTAATGATGATTAGGTATACTTTCACTTTGGAAAGGTGTACCACTCTTCCGTTTTATGGAAGTTTTTGTTAACCCCTATTTTGGGGTGTTACAAGTTGGTATCAGAGCAATAGTTTAAGCGAACTAAGTATGCTAATGAAGATACTTAGACTTAAGCTGAGATGAATTAAGTTATGACTTGTGAGATTTGGGTAGAAATACTAGGACGGGATAGTCTTAGAGTCAACGGAAATACGTGAAATTAGTACTGTGATAATGGTATCGAGGATTTTCATGTATGATATGTTCACAATTTCAATTAGCTATTGTTATTATGAATATATTATTACGCGAGCATGCTTATTTCTAAATTGTTACAGTGACTAACGATCGGTAAAGTATGTTTTAGGGTATGTGCATAACCATTTTCTTATGATTATCCTTTTAGGTTATAGTAGAACGATGGTGAATATGCCACCAAAATCCTTTGGAGGACAGATCGGTAAATGATTGAGGGTTGGAAGGACAACCTGGAAATTGGCGGGACTCATGAACGTCCGCCAAGGTAACCTTTAATAGGTGGTTGATGCGTGTAGAAATAGAATAAGAAATGTTTGACCAAGACGAAAATAGTATGACATGGTTGATACGTAAATCGTGGAATGCATGTATAGCAAACGTCATAAGGCCGAAAGGACGACCACCGGTCGGGGGTAAAATGTCAATGATAAGTTACTTAAGTAAGACGATTGACCTCGTTGAGTAATTAGCCTTCATTTGCGAGTAAAGTTTTTATGCATGGTGTTCTAGAGTATGTTACATGAATTTTCATGATTTCAAACCAATTGCATAAATAACAGTTTTAGTCAAGGCTGAATTAGTATGTGCAAGTGAGTATTTAAAGAAAAGGCAATCCCATTTACGTTGCACAACGAAATTTAGGAGTTGTTACAAAATATTTCTTACTTTACATGAAAAGTTGAATTGTAGCAAGAAAACGTTGGACAGCAAAACATTTAATAACCAACAGGAGTATTGATCTAATAATATCATATAAATAAGTGGGAGAACCGACTAGCTTAATTCGAGTCGGTAAAACTTTTTCGAACTATTGTTGTATGAAAAGATTTTTATTTTATTATCGTCGTAACAACTTTATTTTGATTGAGTAAGATTGAGTTTACGAAAATTTATTATGCAAACAATTCTCGAGATCGTTGTGCGGTACTTTGGAGTCGTGTGAATGTAGGGGTCGTGTGTGCCCAAGTTATTCCAAAAGTTGTTTTATAAAATGAGAAAATGTGTGAATTGAGATATGTAACAATGTATTTTGGTTTATGTATTCGTGTGCGTGGCACATGTTTAACCAAATGTTTATTTTAGCCTTAAAGGCTTGATTGATATTCAAATGAGTCTTTTGAATGTTTGTCAGTTTTAAATGACTTGAGATGGAGTCTTGGTTGTATTATATGCTTAACTGCATTTTAATTGAATAAGTGTTGGTCTTAAGTGTAAAGACTGTTCGATAACTTTCGCGTTTTAATACCTTAGGAACTAACGAACCTTGGCGAGGTATATACATTGTGAAGTATAGTATACTTATATAAATTGACTTCGTTGGGAGAGTAGCAATGAAGGAGTCATAGATTTATTATGCCTTGGAACGTATGTTGCATAATGATCATTGATCCTTGGAGTAGATGACTAGGTTTTGAACTTAGTTGAGTTTTAAGACCATTGACCCGATTTAATAAGCTCGTTATAGGCTTGGGTTGGGATTACATGGATTGTATTAAAATAGAAGTTTGCATTATGTGAATGTTTTGGGTATTCTTTTGGATTTAATTATTGTTAAGTCTTAAACCAGAAGAATAAAAGCTGAAGGACCACTTGGTAAGAGTGTTAAGATTATGAAAGACGGTTGTATTATAGAAGTGTTTTACTTGCGATGTAGATGGTTTACAAAGGAGAAGGTATTAGGCATAAATGAAGTCAGGTATGGAAAATGTTGATCTGGGAAGGATCGTACTGTGTTTTAGTATTAGTATGGAATCACAAGGAGCTAGTATGAACGAATAAGTTCAAATTAATTAGCAAATCGAAAGTGGTAGTTCAACTAAAGTTGGGGAGGAGATATTTAGTGAAATAAACTCGGTTAAAATGTGTATGAATGATTGTGAGAAACCTGGTTTGTGGTGAAAGGCTATACGTGAAGAATGTACGAGTGAGTATTGGTATTAACTGCCAAGATAAATGTGTCAACTAGTATGTATTATGAAGTTAGAACTAGGAAGTATCTAATGGAAGTCTTTTCGAGGATACCAGATAAATAGTACTAGTTGTCAATGAAGCTGTTGGATGATGTGGTTGTAAGATGGTGTAGTGATTTGGCTATAATTGGAATAGAGTGTCGAGCGGTAGTGTGAGTTCATCCAAGGTGATTTTGGTTGTGTGGGTCGTTAAATAAGTTTATGATTTTGAATCATAGGAAGTTTAATAAAGAGGAGAAAGCGGTATCGGTATGTGGAAAAGTTGGGAGAAAGAGACAAATAATGATTGGAGGGTAATACTTCATGTTAACATAGGAGGTAATGATAGAAAGGTCGGACCTAAGAATGTAGTTATACTACGGGTTCAATGGAATTATCACCTTTGATATATAATATTTTAGTGTTTGGTTGAAATGTGGTCGCATAGTACGATATTGATTTGAGAAAGTGATAGCATTCTATACCGAAGAAACGCATAATTCATGGATGTAATAATGGACTGACGTGGTTGTTGAAATAATCTAATAGTAACGAGTATGCTTAATTTACAGTATACGTGGAAAATTCCGGTAGTACATGATAATGTTATTTCGAGATTTGGAGAGTGAGTTGGGATGATGATGGGGTGAAAGGAAGACTCTTGTTCTTCTTAATCCCATTGGTTTTGGGTGAAGAGAATACGGTAATCGTTAAGCTATAGTGTTGGAGTAATTAGTAGATGTAAAAGAAATACCTCGAATGCAGTTCTCGGTGTTACAAGGATTTGGCTAGAGATCTTAACTGACGTTTTTAGAGAAACTATCCTTTTGGACTGTAGTTGTGTGGTGGATATTCCGTGTAAACAAGAGAGAAATGATAGCAGTATGCTAGAATAAGAAGTAGTCAAACATGGATTTGATGATAACAATTATTCTAAGAGGATTGGTTTGCAGGTATATCATTTGGATCTTCCGCCAGAGTTGGGAGGGGTACATAATACCTTCCAAGTGTTTTATCTTCGGAAATATTTGGCCGAAGAGAAAGATGTGATGTAACTGAGGTGAGAGTAGATAAAGAGAGTCGCGGTGTGGAAGAACCAGATGAAATTTTGGAGAGATAAGTTAGGAAGCTACGTAATGGTAAAGAAGTAGCTATGTTGAAAGTTCAGTGGAAACACCACCGAGGTAGCAATGTAACTTTAGAGTCGAAAGAGAGTATGAGGGATAGATATCCTCATTTGTTTACCTGACCTTGATTTCGAGGACGAAATCATTTTTAAGTTGGGGAGAATTGTAACACCCGGAAAATCCTTGTAAGTAATATTAGTCCTAATATTTCTTTATATTTTGACTTCTTAGATTATGATTGAATTCCTAAGAAATTTCCATGATTGTTACTTGTTAATTGAGAACTTCCGATAGAAATCAGTAAATTTATTCCTTAAGGAAATTAATGAAAAATAGATGATAAAGTTAAATATTAGATTTTATGGATTAGTTGGATGGGTAATTTGAATACGAGTCCAACGGTACTTTCCGGGATAAAATCGGAGTTTTAACGAAGAAGTTACGGCTAAATCAGTAGAAATTGAGAAGGCTAGCAAACAGAAGCTGGCGCCGATGGTTGGCGCCGATGCATCGGCGCGGGTGATCGGCGCCGATCACCTGACGTGTTGAAAAAGGGTTAAAACCCACCTCTTAGCCCTTAGTCATTATCCTTTTCATTTAGAGTTCGTGAATCAGGGTTTTCTCTACACTTCTCAGGCGATTTTCCCATCTAAGCTTAAGGTAAATTCACCTCTCTCAATCATACTTCAATTCAAGCAATTAGTAGATGAATCTTACAAATTAAGCTTGAATTAGGGCATTACATCTTCATCCTTCTTGTTGGAGTGATTGGGTTCAAGTCTTCAAGATTAGGATTATATCAATTGAAGATTTGAGGTGAGTAACTTGTATCTAATTAATTGTATTACACCTTATTATCATTCTTTATCTTGATTTTGTTATTGCTAATGAGAAATCTTGGTTAATAAGCTCTTAATGGTTAAGAGGGAAACAAGAAGAGTTCAAGTAAGTTATGGTGGATTAATTGTGTTTTATTACTTAGAATGCCATGATAAATGTTAGTGTTAAAGGTTGGGTTTGATTATATATCATTGGTATGTGATTGAGATGATGGCTTAATAGATGTCTTAATGATGAACTGATGGCTTAATGGTCCTAATGGACTTATTCTTGAATTGTAAACATGGTGGTTTATTATTGAAATCATATAGAAAGTGAATTAATACATGTGGATGTATGTGAACTACATGGAAGTAGTATTGTTTATGATAAATGGTTGGACCATTGTTAAAGTGCTAAATATGCTTGATATTATTTAGAATATGATTTATTACATATGGATGTATATGAACTACATGGAAGTAGTATTGATCATGTTAAATGGTTGGACCATTGTTATGTGTTGAATGTACTTGAATATTATTTGGATTAACATATTTGGTATTCACATAATTGGAGGAGCACCTAGTAGGCATTGGAGGATATATTCTTACACACCGTGGGGTAAGTGTAATTGATTCATACCTTCGGATACCATGGGGTTTTCCGTTGTGTTATGCCTTGTGACAATACCGTGGGGTATCGATCAAGGTATATCTTCAATTATGATGTAACTGGGTAGCGATATGGACCTTCTCCATGGAATCCAATTTGTGAATGTATCGAATTGTTATTCCTACATGCTATGATTATGCCCTATGTGCTATGTGTAAACCTCACTTAGGCTTTAAAAGCCTAACACTTGTTATGTGTTTTATGTGTTACAGATTTTAGTGGTTCCGGACACAAGAAGGTCTAGAATGGGGTTGTGAGCATGGGATCATTGTTGGAGAGTTAAAGATTGGAAGATTGATGATAGAACTTTTCGACATCCTTTTTATATTTGATTGCGATAGTAGTGATCAAATAAGCTAGTGGTCCATTAGTAGTTAAAATTAACTAAATCTTTGTATTAATGGTTATGTAATGATGATTAGGTATACTTTCACTTTGGAAAGGTGTACCACTCTTCCGTTTTATGGAAGTTTTTGTTAACCCCTATTTTGGGGTGTTACAAGTTGGTATCAGAGCAATAGTTTAAGCGAACTAAGTATGCTAATGAAGATACTTAGACTTAAGCTGAGATGAATTAAGTTATGACTTGTGAGATTTGGGTAGAAATACTAGGACGGGATAGTCTTAGAGTCAACGGAAATACGTGAAATTAGTACTGTGATAATGGTAACGAGGATTTTCATGTATGATATGTTCACAATTTCAATTAGCTATTGTTATTATGAATATATTATTACGCGAGCATGCTTATTTCTAAATTGTTACAGTGACTAACGATCGGTAAAGTATGTTTTAGGGTATGTGCATAACCATTTTCTTATGATTATCCTTTTAGGTTATAGTAGAACGATGGTGAATATGCCACCAAAATCCTTTGGAGGACAGATCGGTAAATGATTGAGGGTTGGAAGGACAACCTGGAAATTGGCGGGACTCATGAACGTCCGCCAAGGTAACCTTTAATAGGTGGTTGATGCGTGTAGAAATAGAATAAGAAATGTTTGACCAAGACGAAAATAGTATGACATGGTTGATACGTAAATCGTGGAATGCATGTATAGCAAACGTCATAAGGCCGAAAGGACGACCACCGGTCGGGGGTAAAATGTCAATGATAAGTTACTTAAGTAAGACGATTGACCTCGTTGAGTAATTAGCCTTCATTTGCGAGTAAAGTTTTTATGCATGGTGTTCTAGAGTATGTTACATGAATTTTCATGATTTCAAACCAATTGCATAAATAACAGTTTTAGTCAAGGCTGAATTAGTATGTGCAAGTGAGTATTTAAAGAAAAGGCAATCCCATTTACGTTGCACAACGAAATTTAGGAGTTGTTACAAAATATTTCTTACTTTACATGAAAAGTTGAATTGTAGCAAGAAAACGTTGGACAGCAAAACATTTAATAACCAACAGGAGTATTGATCTAATAATATCATATAAATAAGTGGGAGAACCGACTAGCTTAATTCGAGTCGGTGAAACTTTTTCGAACTATTGTTGTATGAAAAGATTTTTATTTTATTATCGTCGTAACAACTTTATTTTGATTGAGTAAGATTGAGTTTACGAAAATTTATTATGCAAACAATTCTCGAGATCGTTGTGCAGTACTTTGGAGTCGTGTGAATGTAGGGGTCGTGTGTGCCCAAGTTATTCCAAAAGTTGTTTTATAAAATGAGAAAATGTGTGAATTGAGATATGTAACAATGTATTTTGGTTTATGTATTCGTGTGCGTGGCACATGTTTAACCAAACGTTTATTTTAGCCTTAAAGGCTTGATTGATATTCAAATGAGTCTTTTGAATGTTTGTCAGTTTTAAATGACTTGAGATGGAGTTTTGGTTGTATTATATGCTTAACTGCATTTTAATTGAATAAGTGTTGGTCTTAAGTGTAAAGACTGTTCGATAACTTTCGCGTTTTAATACCTTAGGAACTAACGAACCTTGGCGAGGTATATACATTGTGAAGTATAGTATACTTATATAAATTGACTTCGTTGGGAGAGTAGCAATGAAGGAGTCATAGATTTATTATGCCTTGGAACGTATGTTGCATAATGATCATTGATCCTTGGAGTAGATGACTAGGTTTTGAACTTAGTTGAGTTTTAAGACCATTGACCCGATTTAATAAGCTCGTTATAGGCTTGGGTTGGGATTACATGGATTGTATTAAAATAGAAGTTTGCATTATGTGAATGTTTTGGGTATTCTTTTGGATTTAATTATTGTTAAGTCTTAAACCAGAAGAATAAAAGCTGAAGGACCACTTGGTAAGAGTGTTAAGATTATGAAAGACGGTTGTATTATAGAAGTGTTTTACTTGCGATGTAGATGGTTTACAAAGGAGAAGGTATTAGGCATAAATGAAGTCAGGTATGGAAAATGTTGATCTGGGAAGGATCGTACTGTGTTTTAGTATTAGTATGGAATCACAAGGAGCTAGTATGAACGAATAAGTTCAAATTAATTAGCAAATCGAAAGTGGTAGTTCAACTAAAGTTGGGGAGGAGATATTTAGTGAAATAAACTCGGTTAAAATGTGTATGAATGATTGTGAGAAACCTGGTTTGTGGTGAAAGGCTATACGTGAAGAATGTACGAGTGAGTATTGGTATTAACTGC
This sequence comes from Saussurea involucrata, assembly GCA_033807775.1. Classification (NCBI taxonomy): domain Eukaryota; kingdom Viridiplantae; phylum Streptophyta; class Magnoliopsida; order Asterales; family Asteraceae; genus Saussurea; species Saussurea involucrata. Next base: position 156,295,221 of record CM066314.1, on the reverse strand, counting down.
CAAGATAAATGTGTCAACTAGTATGTATTATGAAGTTAGAACTAGGAAGTATCTGATGGAAGTCTTTTCGAGGATACCAGATAAATAGTACTAGTTGTCAATGAAGCTGTTGGATGATGTGGTTGTAAGATGGTGTAGTGATTTGGCTATAATTGGAATAGAGTGTCGAGCGGTAGTGTGAGTTCATCCAAGGTGATTTTGGTTGTGTGGGTCGTTAAATAAGTTTATGATTTTGAATCATAGGAAGTTTAATAAAGAGGAGAAAGCGGTATCGGTATGTGGAAAAGTTGGGAGAAAGAGACAAATAATGATTGGAGGGTAATACTTCATGTTAACATAGGAGGTAATGATAGAAAGGTCGGACCTAAGAATGTAGTTATACTACGGGTTCAATGGAATTATCACCTTTGATATATAATATTTTAGTGTTTGGTTGAAATGTGGTCGCATAGTACGATATTGATTTGAGAAAGTGATAGCATTCTATACCGAAGAAACGCATAATTCATGGATGTAATAATGGACTGACGTGGTTGTTGAAATAATCTAATAGTAACGAGTATGCTTAATTTACAGTATACGTGGAAAATTCCGGTAGTACATGATAATGTTATTTCGAGATTTGGAGAGTGAGTTGGGATGATGATGGGGTGAAAGGAAGACTCTTGTTCTTCTTAATCCCATTGGTTTTGGGTGAAGAGAATACGGTAATCGTTAAGCTATAGTGTTGGAGTAATTAGTAGATGTAAAAGAAATACCTCGAATGCAGTTCTCGGTGTTACAAGGATTTGGCTAGAGATCTTAACTGACGTTTTTAGAGAAACTATCCTTTTGGACTGTAGTTGTGTGGTGGATATTCCGTGTAAACAAGAGAGAAATGATAGCAGTATGCTAGAATAAGAAGTAGTCAAACATGGATTTGATGATAACAATTATTCTAAGAGGATTGGTTTGCAGGTATATCATTTGGATCTTCCGCCAGAGTTGGGAGGGGTACATAATACCTTCCAAGTGTTTTATCTTCGGAAATATTTGGCCGAAGAGAAAGATGTGATGTAACTGAGGTGAGAGTAGATAAAGAGAGTCGCGGTGTGGAAGAACCAGATGAAATTTTGGAGAGATAAGTTAGGAAGCTACGTAATGGTAAAGAAGTAGCTATGTTGAAAGTTCAGTGGAAACACCACCGAGGTAGCAATGTAACTTTAGAGTCGAAAGAGAGTATGAGGGATAGATATCCTCATTTGTTTACCTGACCTTGATTTCGAGGACGAAATCATTTTTAAGTTGGGGAGAATTGTAACACCCGGAAAATCCTTGTAAGTAATATTAGTCCTAATATTTCTTTATATTTTGACTTCTTAGATTATGATTGAATTCCTAAGAAATTTCCATGATTGTTACTTGTTAATTGAGAACTTCCGATAGAAATCAGTAAATTTATTCCTTAAGGAAATTAATGAAAAATAGATGATAAAGTTAAATATTAGATTTTATGGATTAGTTGGATGGGTAATTTGAATACGAGTCCAACGGTACTTTCCGGGATAAAATCGGAGTTTTAACGAAGAAGTTACGGCTAAATCAGTAGAAATTGAGAAGGCTAGCAAACAGAAGCTGGCGCCGATGGTTGGCGCCGATGCATCGGCGCGGGTGATCGGCGCCGAGCACCTGACGTGTTGAAAAAGGGTTAAAACCCACCTCTTAGTCCTTAGTCATTATCCTTTTCATTTAGAGTTCGTGAATCAGGGTTTTCTCTACACTTCTCAGGCGATTTTCCCATCTAAGCTTAAGGTAAATTCACCTCTCTCAATCATACTTCAATTCAAGCAATTAGTAGATGAATCTTACAAATTAAGCTTGAATTAGGGCATTACATCTTCATCCTTCTTGTTGGAGTGATTGGGTTCAAGTCTTCAAGATTAGGATTATATCAATTGAAGATTTGAGGTGAGTAACTTGTATCTAATTAATTGTATTACACCTTATTATCATTCTTTATCTTGATTTTGTTATTGCTAATGAGAAATCGTGGTTAATAAGCTCTTAATGGTTAAGAGGGAAACAAGAAGAGTTCAAGTAAGTTATGGTGGATTAATTGTGTTTTATTACTTAGAATGCCATGATAAATGTTAGTGTTAAAGGTTGGGTTTGATTATATATCATTGGTATGTGATTGAGATGATGGCTTAATAGATGTCTTAATGATGAACTGATGGCTTAATGGTCCTAATGGACTTACTCTTGAATTGTAAACATGGTGGTTTATTATTGAAATCATATAGAAAGTGAATTAATACATGTGGATGTATGTGAACTACATGGAAGTAGTATTGTTAATGATAAATGGTTGGACCATTGTTAAAGTGCTAAATATGCTTGATATTATTTAGAATATGATTTATTACATATGGATGTATATGAACTACATGGAAGTAGTATTGATCATGTTAAATGGTTGGACCATTGTTATGTGTTGAATGTACTTGAATATTATTTGGATTAACATATTTGGTATTCACATAATTGGAGGAGCACCTAGTAGGCATTGGAGGATATATTCTTACACACCGTGGGGTAAGTGTAATTGATTCATACCTTCGGATACCGTGGGGTTTTCCGTTGTGTTATGCCTTGTGACAATACCGTGGGGTATCGATCAAGGTATATCTTCAATTATGATGTAACTGGGTAGCGATATGGACCTTCTCCATGGAATCCAATTTGTGAATGTATCGAATTGTTATTCCTACATGCTATGATTATGCCCTATGTGCTATGTGTAAACCTCACTTAGGCTTTAAAAGCCTAACACTTGTTATGTGTTTTATGTGTTACAGATTTTAGTGGTTCCGGACACAAGAAGGTCTAGAATGGGGTTGTGAGCATGGGATCATTGTTGGAGAGTTAAAGATTGGAAGATTGATGATAGAACTTTTCGACATCCTTTTTATATTTGATTGCGATAGTAGTGATCAAATAAGCTAGTGGTCCATTAGTAGTTAAAATTAACTAAATCTTTGTATTAATGGTTATGTAATGATGATTAGGTATACTTTCACTTTGGAAAGGTGTACCACTCTTCCGTTTTATGGAAGTTTTTGTTAACCCCTATTTTGGAGTGTTACAACTCTCGCCGTCGGGCTCAGAGGGTTTAAAACCCACGGCTTGCAGCTTTCTTTCATTATCTATTCCATCTCTCTCTCTAAAAATCGCCCCTCTCACTAAAAACCCTAGAACCCCTCCCCTCTCCTTCCTCATTTCTTCACCAAATCAAACCCTCTTCCTCCATTGATGGACATTTGGGAGCTTGGAACTTTTGTGGAGAGTAGGAGCTCGTTTTTGGAAGATTCGAATGGTTAAGGTAATCTCTCCCTACTCAATGGTTGTTATTGTTGTTGATTTCATCTTTCTTCTACTTTGGGATGTTGTTGGACGATTTTGATGGTGGATGGTTGAAATAATCTTCATCCTCTTCATGAATGAAACTAGGGTTTGGTATAAATTGGGTATTTTGGTATATGTTGAATGGATGATGATTCCTTATGGTTAGACTTGAGTATTGATGGTTGGAAATTCATAAACCTAGGTTTTGGAAGTTTTGGTTTGAGGATGCAAACTTCATCAAAGGAGCATACGTTGGAGAAACTCTAGATTTAGCTTAATCTAGCAAAGGTGAGTTCAAGTTATTTTGCAAAAACTTTGTACATGCCAAAATAGTATTTTCCAAATACTTATGTGTTTTACTTGAAAATATGTGGTTGAGTTATTTGAATGGTTTAACTCTTTTGAAGTGTCTATCTTCATAAATGTGTAAAACACCCATATTTGGGGCTTTTGGTTATTTGGATGGTTAGAAACCATGTTTTGTCTTTAAAAGATTAATTGCTCAAAATGAGGTTTATTTGATGGTTTAATCATGTTAGTGTAAATGATTTTAATTAAACCATTTGGGAAAATGCACTTTAGTGTTATGAGTCATTTTGAGAATATTAAGGGTGTGAGTCATTTGGGAAAACCCTTTTGTTTAACCCGTGTTGAGTTTTGGGGTTAATGATGATTTTGGGATACGTGTTTGCTTAAACAATGTTTAAACGCGTTTTATGCGATGATGACCGACATTATGGGTCTAGCAAGCTTGGAGCACTTTGCTCGGTTTTGAATTTGAGTTAGTCTTGGGACAATTGTCCGGTTTAAATGGCTCGATGTGGAGTCTTATTTACGGGTTGCTTTTATTGCACCGTGTTGCATATTATTGCACGTTGATATTTACATGCTCGGGGTGGAGTCTAGGATGTGTTATATGCTTAATTGCATTTCATTTGCATGATTTGATGTTGATAAATGATCATTAGATCTTTGAGCAGAGGGCTCAGTTTTGGACTCGATTGAGTCTTGATGGCATTCGCCCGGTTTTATTAAGCTCGACGTGGGCTTGGGGTTTGCATTGCATGAGTTGCATTATGTTTGAGATTTACATGAGTTTGAATGCATTAGTTATTCTTTTGAGGTCATGTATGAATTTTTAAGTTAAGTAAGCTTGTTTTGGATGGTGGGTTTTCCAAGGTAAAGACCTAGTATGGTTGAACTTGAGGGCTTGGACTAAAGACCTAGTATGGTTGATGTATAAGAGGGGCTAAAGACCTAGTATGGTTGATGCCGAAGACGGACTAAAGACCTAGTATGGTTGATGTCTGAGATGGACTAAAGACCTAGTATGGTTGATGTCTAAGATGGGCTAAAGATCTAGTATGATTGATGCCAAGGATTTACTAAAGACCTAGTATGGTTGATGTCATCCGTTTTCCACATCGAAGAAGCTTACTTACATTTATTTAATCGTGGTTTAATTTATGTGTTTGCCACATCTGATGAGATCGGGTCTCCCCCGTCACCGAAGTGTGTTGATTTTGGGTAATTTATCTATTCACATTGTTGAGGTTATATTACATGTATATGGATTGTTTTCCATGATTGATGGACGGATTTATGTTACATTCTTATTGGACGTTTTAACTGCTGGAGTTTTATTCTATGGTATTTGGATTTTAATACATTTTACGTTGCGTGAGTTTTGCTTCGTATTAAGTTTCCAACGAAAGAATATATTTAAATGGATGGTTTCCATGTTTTACGGGTTGAGTATGTATTGTCAACCGTATTTGAAGGTTTTGCCTAAAACTAGATTTATTCACGTATTCGAGTGGGTTGGGGTTCGTAACTCATTTTTGGAAAACGCTTTACACTTTTGGGGAAGATTCCCATGGATTTGGGTGCGTTAGAAAATGAGTCATTTATGTCTATTTTGAGAACTCTTTGGAAAGGATAACCTTTGTCGCAATCTTTCATTAAAGATTTGTTGAATCATGACTAAAACCACTAATCCCTAATTTATGTTTTTATACAGTCATGATAAAATGCTTGAACTCACTAGGCGTAAGCCTAACCCTTTTTATTTGTCGGCATGTGCAACAGGCTCAGGTTGGGGTAGCTCTAGCTACATTGTGAAGTGGCGAGTGATAGTAGAGTGCACGAGAGGTAACTTGAGTAGTGAAGTCTTTCGCACGTACTTGGAATTAGCAACTTGTGGTGTGTTAAGTAACACCCGTTTAAGTTATTCTATTTGGGAATTATAATGTTTAAATTCCGAGGTATATTAAGGAGTGAATTGTAGAAATGATTTTATCTTGTTGGGTAATTTATTGAAATTTTATTTAGTTGCTCGTTCCAAATTTGAGGGTGTTACAAGTTGGTGTCAGAGCATAAGTTTGAGAGATTTAGGTGTTGATTTTGGATACCTAGACTCAAACTAGCGTTTGTTTAAGTAAATGAGAGTGAAATTCACCTTTAGGCACTGTAAGATAGGATGTTTTGAAGTTGATGGAGCTTTTAGAAACAAGAATCATGTTGAGAGTAGCAATGATAAGCATGTACGGTTCATAGTGACACCTGGCCAGTGTCATGGTGAACCTACTAGTACATGTGCATATTTGAATTGCTTTCATGTGATGATCGTTGGGGTAGTGAAGGAGGTTCTAAGCTACTAGTCGTTGGAATAGATGGACGATTCTAGTATTAGTCACTTGAAGTGACGATGAGCATGATATTTGCTTTAAGTAGACCGTTTCGGGTCAAGATTGATGGTTGGACTAGAACCATAGGATTATTGAGCCGACTTTGATTCGAGGAAAAACCGTAAGGTTAATTGATGTAATTCTCAACTTACCTTAAGAGGTTAAAGCATCCGGATGACAATAGTGGACCGGAGGGATTTAGAAGGGTATGAGTTGAGACGTTGAATGCCGACTAAGTCATGCACAAAGTTTAATTTGAAAATAAATTGCATCAATTATTTCTTGTGTTTCAAATCCTTATTTGGATTGTGTTATGGATTTTGAGAAATGTTTAGCACACCCACAAGATTTCAAATCATGGTTTTGAACGTGCATGAAACCATTTTATTGCGGGAGTTGCAAACTCCGCCGGGATTTGTTTTGCCTTATTTCATTGTTGTTCAACATTTGTTTTGGATATAATGATAATCATATTTTATGATGTTTAAAATGTTGGTCAATAACTACGGCTGGTGACTTTAACATTGGATCTCCTCCACATATGTTAGAGTTTGGACGGAAAGTTATTTTCCATTATGTCTATGTACAGTTATTTTGGAGAATTGGTTTAATGCGAGTTGTTAAAAACGTTGTTTATATAGTATTACCATGGAAGGGGATTTTTGGAGTTTTGGCGTCTCATTTATGATTTTGCTTATGGCAATTTGGCCTTGGAAGCATGATGTTTAGCGCCGTTTTATTGACTTGGAGTCATTGAGTTCGTTGAGGTTCATAGAGTTTGTTTCACGACATGTTGAGTCGTGTGAGTATAATTTCACAAGGTGCATGCTTTAGTTACTTATGTGAAAGGTTTATAAGTTATGTGGGTATTTTGTCCCACTCGAGTTGTGTAGAGAAAAATTAATTTTATGCCATAAGGCGACTAAAAAGAGATGAGTTTGGAACTCTAGTGTCGTGTAACTTTTCTTTCAAAAGGTTTGTGCTACTAAATATTTCGTTGCATATAGTTCAGTGTATGGATTGACTTATACGTGACTTAAGTGATGCATGAAAGAATATTTTGGTGACATTTCATGATGACTTGTTTGGTGCGCTTTCGGTTAGTTAAATGTTTTAGTACCATTTCATGTAAAGACGTTATATCAACTTAGGGGTATGCATAGCTTGGTAACCATTGTTTTTTCGACACTTTGATTAAACGAATCGTGAGTGAAACTATTTTGCTAACTCATTGTTTAAATGAAGGACCGTTGGGTCAAAGCATGTTTTAGTGGTGTGGGGATCACGAATGGTTTACGATGCATGATATTTGAAAAAAACACGAATGTATGAGTCATTGACATTGGTCAATTTGCGATTTGCCGAATATTTTGGAAAATTGAAAACCTTTTGGTTTTGGAGGAAATGTGCGTTTTGAGTATTTTAACAAATACATTTTTGCATTGATGTTTGACGTTTTAGATTCCAAATACGTAACTTTAAGGAAAATGCTTTGTGATGAGGATTTTAGAAAATTTTTGCATAAAACTATGGGGCGTGGAATTTCTCATGTTTTAAACATAGACGCACACTATTGGTGCAATTCAAGACTTAAAGTCGGTCGGAATCCTTTTTGGGTGTTTATTTTATTAACACTTATTTCCTCATATATTTTTGGAAAATACATCGTTGTGTGCAGTTTTGTCGGAAACGTTTTGCTCGTGTGTCGTTATGTGACCATTTGAGGAAATTTTGGAAATCAATTTAAAGAATCCCATCTTTGAAATTTTGGGGTGAGTTAATTGGTACATGAGTGTGTCATTACAAGAAATTTCTAAGAAAGCGTTACGAGCTTGCATGCCTACCCCAATTTTGTGGTTTTATGATGTTTTAGTCGATATTTTCAAGTGATGGGAACGTATGAGTTTTGTTTTAAATATGGAAATTGCATAAGTCATTTTGTGTTGACTAAGGTGTATGTGCAAACCGTTTCATTATTTTGTATAAGAAACTGACGCGTGCACATTTTGTTGGTGATATGTGTTCCATGCCATTTTATGGTTAAAGGAGAAATTTTGGAGTCAAATGTCGTGGGACTTCTTTTGAAATACGTGCACGTCTTTTGTTGCACCATGTTTAAAGTCGAGCAGTTACTTTACGTGCATGTTACAAGTCAATCCATACTAGAGCTGTGAAGATTCATTTTAAAAGAAGTTGTTTAATACGCTTTTGCTTTTTGTGAATAAACTGAACTGTGATGGAATAATTCTCAACATGATTTCATATTTGGGACGAGCGTGTCCGTTTTGCGTAACAATCGAATTGATGATAGTAGCTTTTCTATGCGTACGATTTATTTGATATGAAAATCCTTACGTTGAAATTTTGTGAAAGGTTTTGTTGATTGGCATATTTATCGAATAACACACTTGTGAACCTTGAACTCATTAGGACCTTGGAAATGGTAAGTAACCCAGTTAAGGGTAAGTGTGTGTGTAACACTTTGGCGGTGGAAGGTTGGTTATTTCACGCGTGGTAGTACTATAGACCGAATGACATCGGTTGAGCGGATGATGCACTTTGTAATTAAGAGAATTGATTCGCAGCGGTTTATATTGAGGTTGGTGGTAACCTTTCTGGTTGGGGATCTTACTTTGGGGTCTTGGTCAACTTTCGTATGTGAGACCCTTTACACGCCGTATTGATAATTTTGATCTTGTCGGGAATACTCGATGAGTGAAGCTCGTGTGTAGAGTCTGTGGTGATTCGACTTGGTGGTACGTTAGGTGTCGACTTTTGGGCTTAAGGCCAAGCACCGTTAGTGTAATCGGGGAATTCTAGTCCGATTTTAAAGAAATGATGGCAATGGTTGTAATATCCTTAAGATGCTCGATTGTGATAAGAGGTTTTAGTGAAATGACTTTTCTTGTGTGGTACGAAAACCTGTCGATTGTATGATTGATGATTAGACACACCTTTGGGATTGTGTAATTGACGAGTCAATGAAGACCGCTGGTGTTGAATCGATGGAATCCGCTGAGAGCGAATGTCAATTTAGTAGCGGGATTTTGGGGGATTCTGAAGTTTTGGTTGATGTTGGTAGTAGTTAAACGTTGAGTTGGTCTAGAGAGAAAATCTGAGGACATGTGATTGTGGCATGATTGGGGAGTTCGAATCCGCCGTTGGAATAGTATGGATCACTTAAGGTTGGAAAACAACTCAAGTCTGGTGGTCGGAAGCCATTCTAGTAAATTAGGTCTTCAAGTGGGATGTGTTGGGCGTGGTGGCCACTGGTTGCGTGAGAACTGGATTTCGAGGACGAAATCTCTTTAAGGTTGGGAGGATTGTAACACCCCGAAAATCCTAACTCCAATTGTAAATGATTCCGTCTAGAAGTATTAAAAGGACAAGGTTTCGCTTTGGAGTGTGGAACACGTGATGCTAATTGGATCTCTCGAGAAATTGGCCAAGTTTGGACTCGGTACAAGTCCAGCGAGTATGACACTCGCGAGAGTGACATGGTCACTTTCGCCAAGAATGTACCGAGGGTTTTGGGAGGTCCAGCGAGTATGACACTCGCGAGAGTGACATGGTCACTATCGCAGTGTCACTTTCGCCGAAAGTGTACCGTGAGCATTTTTGGGTAGCGGGCGAGAGTGCCCCGCGAGAGTGACAGTGGCAATCTCGCCTGTCACTCTCGCCGTCGGGCTCAGAGGGTTTTAAACCCACGGCTTGCAGCTTTCTTTCATTATCTATTCCATCTCTCTCTCTAAAAATCGCCCCTCTCACTAAAAACCCTAGAACCCCTCCCCTCTCCTTCCTCATTTCTTCACCAAATCAAACCCTCTTCCTCCATTGATGGACATTTGGGAGCTTGGAACTTTTGTGGAGAGTAGGAGCTCGTTTTTGGAAGATTCGAATGGTTAATGTAATCTCTCCCTACTCAATGGTTGTTATTGTTGTTGATTTCATCTTTCTTCTACTTTGGGATGTTGTTGGACGATTTTGATGGTGGATGGTTGAAATAATCTTCATCCTCTTCATGAATGAAACTAGGGTTTGGTATAAATTGGGTATTTTGGTATATGTTGAATGGATGATGATTCCTTATGGTTAGACTTGAGTATTGATGGTTGGAAATTCATAAACCTAGGTTTTGGAAGTTTTGGCTTGGGGATGCAAACTTCATCAAAGGAGCATACGTTGGAGAAACTCTAGATTTAGCTTAATCTAGCAAAGGTGAGTTCAAGTTATTTTGCAAAAACTTTGTACATGCCAAAATAGTATTTTCCAAATACTTATGTGTTTTACTTGAAAATATGTGGTTGAGTTATTTGAATGGTTTAACTCTTTTGAAGTGTCTATCTTCATAAATGTGTAAAACACCCATATTTGGGGCTTTTGGTTATTTGGATGGTTAGAAACCATGTTTTGTCTTTAAAAGATTAATTGCTCAAAATGAGGTTTATTTGATGGTTTAATCATGTTAGTGTAAATGATTTTAATTAAACCATTTGGGAAAATGCACTTTAGTGTTATGAGTCATTTTGAGAATATTAAGGGTGCGAGTCATTTGGGAAAACCCTTTTGTTTAACCCGTGTTGAGTTTTGGGGTTAATGATGATTTTGGGATACGTGTTTGCTTAAACAATGTTTAAACGCGTTTTATGCGATGATGACCGACATTATGGGTCTAGCAAGCTTGGAGCACTTTGCTCGGTTTTGAATTTGAGATAGTCTTGGGACAATTGTCCGGTTTAAATGGCTCGATGTGGAGTCTTATTTACGGGTTGCTTTTATTGCACCGTGTTGCATATTATTGCACGTTGATATTTACATGCTCGGGGTGGAGTCTAGGATGTGTTATATGCTTAATTGCATTTCATTTGCATGATTTGATGTTGATAAATGATCATTAGATCTTTGAGCAGAGGGCTCGGTTTTGGACTCGATTGAGTCTTGATGGCATTCGCCCGGTTTTATTAAGCTCGACGTGGGCTTGGGGTTTGCATTGCATGAGTTGCATTATGTTTGAGATTTACATGAGTTTGAATGCATTAGTTATTCTTTTGAGGCCATGTATGAATTTTTAAGTTAAGTAAGCTTGTTTTGGATGGTGGGTTTTCCAAGGTAAAGACCTAGTATGGTTGAACTTGAGGGCTTGGACTAAAGACCTAGTATGGTTGATGTATAAGAGGGGCTAAAGACCTAGTATGGTTGATGCCGAAGACGGACTAAAGACCTAGTATGGTTGATGTCTAAGATGGGCTAAAGATCTAGTATGATTGATGCCAAGGATTTACTAAAGACCTTGTATGGTTGATGTCATCCATTTTCCACATCCAAGAAGCTTACTTACATTTATTTAATCGTGGTTTAATTTATGTGTTTGCCACATCTGATGAGATCGGGTCTCCCCCGTCACCGAAGGGTGTTGATTTTGGGTAATTTATCTATTCACATTGTTGAGGTTATATTACATGCATATGGATTGTTTTCCATGATTGATGGACGGATTTATGTTACATTCTTATTGGACGTTTTAACTGCTGGAGTTTTATTCTATGGTATTTGGATTTTAATACATTTTACGTTGCGTGAGTTTTGCTTCGTATTAAGTTTCCAACGAAAGAATATATTTAAATGGATGGTTTCCATGTTTTACGGGTTGAGTATGTATTGTCAACCGTATTTGAAGGTTTTGCCTAAAACTAGATTTATTCACGTATTCGAGTGGGTTGGGGTTCGTAACTCATTTTTGGAAAACGCTTTACACTTTTGGGGAAGATTCCCATGGATTTGGGTGCGTTAGAAAATGAGTCATTTATGTCTATTTTGAGAACTCTTTGGAAAGGATAACCTTTGTCGCAAACTTTCATTAAAGATTTGTTGAATCATGACTAAAACCACTAATCCCTGATTTATGTTTTTATACAGTCATGATAAAATGCTTGAACTCACTAGGCGTAAGCCTAACCCTTTTTATTTGCCGGCATGTGCAACAGGCTCAGGTTGGGGTAGCTCTAGCTACATTGTGAAGTGGCGAGTGATAGTAGAGTGCACGAGAGGTAACTTGAGTAGTGAAGTCTTCCGCACGTACTTGGAATTAGCAACTTGTGTTGTGTTAAGTAACACCCGTTTAAGTTATTCTATTTGGGAATTATAATGTTTAAATTCTGAGGTATATTAAAGAGTGAATTGTAGAAATGATTTTATCTTGTTGGGTAATTTATTGAAATTTTATTTAGTTGCTCGTTCCAAATTTGAGGGTGTTACACTACCCACATCCGCACTTGCGAACCTACCCACATCCGCAAGTGCGAACCTACCCGCATCCGCAAGTGCGAACATACCTTCTCACGACTATAAGTAGGCGGTCTGATGAATTAGTAATTCACAAGTTGTTATGTATCCTTTCTACCATCCACAACGTTTGCAAACCTTCTCTACCATTTCGTGCCACTATTATGGCTGGGGGTTCTAGGTCAAAAGGGAAAAGGTCCACCAATGGCGCTGGAACTTCACGACAAAACGACAACCAACCCTTAAAAGATGGAGCTTACAGGAGTACGTGGTGGGTACCGGTGTAACACCCCAAAATAGGGGTTAACAAAAACTTCCATAAAACGGAAGAGTGGTACACATTACTTAAAGTAAAAGTGTTCATAAACATCATTACCAAACCATTAATACAAATATTTAGTTAATGTATAACTACCAAAAGACTACTTGCTTGTTTGCTCAATACTATAGCAATCCAAGATCAAAAAGGATGTCATGAAGTTCTAATGTCAATCTTCCAATTCTTTAACCTTCCAACATCAATCCCGAGCTCACACCCCGTACTAAACTTTCTTGTGCCCGGTACCACTAATATCTGTAACACATAAAACACATAGCAAGTGTTAGGCTTTTTAAAGCCTAAGTGAGGTTTACACATAACACATAAAGCATAGTCATAGCATGTAGGAATAACAATTCGATACATTCACAAATTGGATTCCATGGAGAAGGTCCATATCGCTACCCAGTTACATCATAATCGAAGATATACCTCGATCGGTACCCCACGGTACTATCACAAGGCATAACACAACGGAAAACCCCACGGTATCCGAAGGTATGAACGAAATACATTTACCCCACGGTATGTATGAATATATCCTCCAATGCATACTAGGTGCTCCTCCAATTAAGTGAATACCAAATATGTTAATCCAAATAAGATTCAAAGCATGTTAAGCACTTTAACAATGGTCCAACCATTTATCAAAATCAATACTACTTCCATGTAGTTCACATACATCCACATGTATTTATTCACATTCTATAAGAATTCAATAATAAACCACCATGTTTACAATTCAAGAATAAGTCCATTAGGACCATTAAGCCATCAGTTCATCATTAAGACGTCTATTAAGCCATCATCTCAATTTCACATACCATTGATATATAATCAAACCAAACTCTTAACATCAACATTTATCATGTCATACTAAATAATAACCATAATTAATCCATATTAACTTACTTGAACTCCTCTTGTTTCCCTCTTAACCATTGAGAGCATATAACTCAAGATTTTACATTAACAACACAATTTCAAGATAAGAAATGTTAGATAAGTATAATGAAATCATTTAAGTACAGGTTACTCACCTTTAGTTCTTCAATTGCTAACACCCTAACTTGAATACTTGAACCTAATTGCTCCAAGAAGAAGAGTGAAGATTAAGTGCCCTAATTCAAGTTTAAATGGGTAAGATTCATATACTAATTTCTTGAATTAGATTAAGATTAATAGATATGAATTTACCTTAATCTTAGATGGAATATCGCTTGAGAAGTATGGAGCAGAAGAAATCTCGGTTTTGAGAGTTATAATATGAAAAGATAGATGACTAAGGGTAAAGAGGTGGGTTTAACCCCCTTTTGGCACGTCAGGTGCTCGGCGCCGATCACCCGCGCCGATGCATCGGCGCCAACCCATCGGCGCCAGCTTCTGTTTGCCAAACATCTAAACTTTTACTAATTTAGCCGTAACTTCCTCGTTAGAACCCCGTTTTTACCCCGGAAAGTACCGTTGGACTCGTAATCAAATTACCCATCCAGCTAATCCCTAAAATCTAATATTCCACTTTGTCTTCTATTTTTCATTAATTTTCTTAAGAAATAAACTTACTGATTTCTATCGAGAATTATCAAATAGCAAGTCAAATTCACAGAAATTATTTAAGATATCAATCATAATCTAAAAAGTCAAAATATGAAGAAATATTAGACCTACTATTACTTACGAGGATTTTCCGGGTGTTACAATTCTCCCCCACTTGAAATAGATTTCGTCCTCGAAATCTTAGATTAAGAAAACAAATGTGGGTATTTGTTCTTCACAGTTACCTTGTTCAGCTCTCTATAATCTATACACATACGCATTGAACCATCTTTCTTCTTTTCCATCTTAGCATTTATCACATATGCCAAGAATACCTTACAACCTTTTTGTACACATTTCCGCGCCTTCAACATAGTCATAAACGCCATTTCTCCCTTCCTTAGATCTCCATACATGACAATAGGGTTTCCGTCAGAAGATGGTATACGAATTAGCTTCTTAGCACACATAATTTCAGCTTGAATTTCTGCTAACCAATCCATCCCAACTACTACATCAAAATCCCCAATCAAAATTGGCATTAACTCTATCGGAAAATTCTTCCCTTCTATCTCTAGCGGACATCTCCGCAAAACATCCCTTACCACAACATTTTCACCATAGCTATTTCTACTAACAAAGCTTCATCTAACTGACTAACAGGCAATTTCAATTTTTTTGAACAAATGATAATAACACGAATGAATAACTTGCACCAAAATCAAATAAAACACGCGTAGGTACGGAGTTTAGGAAAAATACCCGACACTACATCCTTTGAACTTCTAGCCTCATCAGTCGACATTTGAAATGCCCTTCCCGTTGCCTTTGGTGGTTCTGACTTGGGTTTCCCAGATCCGTCTGTCTTCAACCTTGAGCAATCTCTCTTCACGTGACCCGGCTCACGACATTCAAAACAAATTACCCCTTTTATTGAACAATCCTGCATTAAGTGCCCGACTTTTCCACATTTACTACAAGTTAGAGGATCCTGATACTGACGAGTGTTACACGGACCCACGTGAGATTTCCTGCATTGATTACACCATCTAGCCTCGTTACGATTATCTCCAACTTCATTCCCCGAGAATGGTCTTTGCTGACGAAAATTTCCAGATGACCCTTCCCATTTCCTTTTCTCACTTGTTGGTCCACTTTCCAACTTTCCTTGAACCAAATCATCTTCTATCCGCAAGGTTTCTTCAAATGCCTCTTGTATGGTTGAAACCTTAGCATTTCTCAAAGCAGTCTTCATACTAGCCGGTAATCCCCTTTGATATGTCTTTATCTTTGTTTTCTCGTCCGGAGCTAAGTGTTCGACCAAATTTAACTTCTCTAAAAACAATCTGGAGTATTCCATAATTGACATGTCTCCTTTCTTCAACCCACGGAACTCGTCTTCAATCTTATCTAGTGCCCGCTCACTGCAATATTTTTCAAGAATTTTCTTTTTGAAAGCTGCCCATGTGAACTTGACCAATAGTGCCGGTGCGATTGATGATCGTGTAAGATTCCACCATGTTAGAGCTTCACCCTTAAGGAGATGAGATGCAAATTTAACCTTTTTAGAGTCTTCACATTCGCTTGCTTCAAAAGACATTTCAACTTCTCGAATCCAGTTCATACATTTAGTGGGATCAGTAGTTCCTGCAAACTCTGGAGGTCTACATCCCAAAAACGTCTTGTAAGTGCATCTCCATTCCTTTCTTCCTTCCCGAATAGTCGTATCTGTTTCCGTATTCAAAGTATTTTCCAAATTACCTTGCCCATTCAAAGCATTTTCTGCCATTGTCTCGCGTTGTCGAATGCTGTTATCTCTATCATCCAACATCTTCATAATTCGTTCCTGTTGTTGAGTCATAGCAGATTCCATGGCTCGGAGCATACTATTCCTCAACCGAGTTTCAAGCGCGTCTTCTTCCGCTACTGGGTTCGATGTACCAATGTTAAGTCTCGATACATTTTCTGCCCCTCCGCCTAAATTACGTGGTCTCGGAGAATGTCTAGTGGTTTCTTGGTTTTCAGGTTGGTCAGCAGTAGATTCAGATGCTGACTGACCATCACGCGGTTGCTGCACATGACTACGAGTATTTACCATTTCAGTCTGTCAAGCACGCGAGAAGGAGGTAAGAATCAGACTAATTTTGTGTACTAATACACTTATCAATTACCATAATAATAGAGATCAAGTACACTTACATAACAACATATTCATAATAACATTAGCTAGATGAAATTATGAACATGTACTATACAAGTATTCTTATTACCATCATTATAATTTTCAACAAATGTATTTTCACAATTCCTAACACTCTCCCATCCTATGTTATCTACCCATTCAACAATATTTCAATCTTATTGTTCTCAGCTTAAGTCTAGGCATACTATAATCATACCTAGTTCACTTAAACTAGAGCTCTGATACCAACTTGTAACACCCCAAAATAGGGGTTAACAAAAACTTCCATAAAACGGAAGAGTGGTACACATTACTTAAAGTAAAAGTGTTCATAAACATCATTACCAAACCATTAATACAAATATTTAGTTAATGTATAACTACCAAAAGACTACTTGCTTGTTTGCTCAATACTATAGCAATCCAAGATCAAAAAGGATGTCATGAAGTTCTAATGTCAATCTTCCAATTCTTTAACCTTCCAACATCAATCCCGAGCTCACACCCCGTACTAAACTTTCTTGTGCCCGGTACCACTAATATCTGTAACACATAAAACACATAGCAAGTGTTAGGCTTTTTAAAGCCTAAGTGAGGTTTACACATAACACATAAAGCATAGTCATAGCATGTAGGAATAACAATTCGATACATTCACAAATTGGATTCCATGGAGAAGGTCCATATCGCTACCCAGTTACATCATAATCGAAGATATACCTCGATCGGTACCCCACGGTACTATCACAAGGCATAACACAACGGAAAACCCTATGGTATCCGAAGGTATGAACGAAATACATTTACCCCACGGTATGTATGAATATATCCTCCAATGCATACTAGGTGCTCCTCCAATTAAGTGAATACCAAATATGTTAATCCAAATAAGATTCAAAGCATGTTAAGCACTTTAACAATGGTCCAACCATTTATCAAAATCAATACTACTTCCATGTAGTTCACATACATCCACATGTATTTATTCACATTCTATAAGAATTCAATAATAAACCACCATGTTTACAATTCAAGAATAAGTCCATTAGGACCATTAAGCCATCAGTTCATCATTAAGACATCTATTAAGCCATCATCTCAATTTCACATACCATTGATATATAATCAAACCAAACTCTTAACATCAACATTTATCATGTCATACTAAATAATAACCATAATTAATCCATATTAACTTACTTGAACTCCTCTTGTTTCCCTCTTAACCATTGAGAGCATATAACTCAAGATTTTACATTAACAACACAATTTCAAGATAAGAAATGTTAGATAAGTATAATGAAATCATTTAAGTACAGGTTACTCACCTTTAGTTCTTCAATTGCTAACACCCTAACTTGAATACTTGAACCTAATTGCTCCAAGAAGAAGAGTGAAGATTAAGTGCCCTAATTCAAGTTTAAATGGGTAAGATTCATATACTAATTTCTTGAATTAGATTAAGATTAATAGATATGAATTTACCTTAATCTTAGATGGAATATCGCTTGAGAAGTATGGAGCAGAAGAAATCTTGGTTTTGAGAGTTATAATATGAAAAGATAGATGACTAAGGGTAAAGAGGTGGGTTTAACCCCCTTTTGGCACGTCAGGTGCTCGGTGCCGATCACCCGCGCCGATGCATCGGCGCCAACCCATCGGCGCCAGCTTCTGTTTGCCAAACATCTAAACTTTTACTAATTTAGCCGTAACTTCCTCGTTAGAACCCCGTTTTTACCCCGGAAAGTACCGTTGGACTCGTAATCAAATTACCCATCCAGCTAATCCCTAAAATCTAATATTCCACTTTGTCTTCTATTTTTCATTAATTTTCTTAAGAAATAAACTTACTGATTTCTATCGAGAATTATCAAATAGCAAGTCAAATTCACAGAAATTATTTAAGATATCAATCATAATCTAAAAAGTCAAAATATGAAGAAATATTAGACCTACTATTACTTACGAGGATTTTCCGGGTGTTACAACCGGTAACAACCAAGGAGTGGGCAGAATGGGGCCGAACTAGGGCCAATTATCCATTCACGGAAGAGGAGACATATCAGTGGAACGCTGCATTTAGGGCTGGCAATGGGTAAGGGTAAACCCGTTACCCGTTATGTTTCGACCCGTTGGATAAGGGTATGGATAAAGAAAATTTTATCCATTTATCCACTTATCCATTACCCGTTTACCCGAAATTTTAGTGGGTAGGGTATGGATAAACGGTTTTTTTCGTTATCCATTACCCGTTACCCGTTACGATATAATATGTATATATATACATATATATATATATATATATAAATATTAGTGTGCATATATTTACATAATTATATATTAATAATATTCTTTATAATGTTGTCGTATATTAATATTTACTTTAATTTATTTTTCATATTTATCGAGTAAAAGATTTCATGATGAATTGATAATTAAATGAGAAGCAAGACGGGTTCAAGAAAACAAATATAATGAAAAGTGTTAGTCTTATAATTTTTATATTTCTTTTAATATTATACTATGATTATTCTTTAAAAATAATAAAATGTTTAGTATACATATTAGATATAAAATAGTAACTATATTTATGAGCTTATGTTTTACTTATATATTTGATATTTAACGATATCAATTATAGTTTAAAATAAAATTTTGTTTTACCATTTGTCCATTACCCGTTTCGTTACCCGGTATTTTTAATGGGTAGGGTAGGATATGGATAAGGGTTTTATGAGATGGATAATTACCCGTTTCGTTACCCGCTATTTTAAATGGATTGGATAACGGATTAACCCTTACCCTACCCATACCCTACCCGTTGCCAGCCCTAGCTGCATTGGAGCAATACTACCTCGACCATCGCTTGAATGAACCACCAATGTATCAATCTAACCAGTCGGAGGATCTTACAGGAACTCAAAGAATGTCATCCCCCGTAAAACGGTCAATTGATGACGACAACGCCCAGATTGAAAACGTAAAACGTATGTGGAACCAAAACAGGTTGATTATTCAAGCGAAGAAGGACTGTCTGGAGGAGAAGAAACAAGATCTGGCACAAAGGAAGCGGGATATTCGGGATCTGCAAAAACAGATTCGCGAACTAGAAGAGGAGATTACAGAGCTCACAGAGAGCTACACGGGAATGGAGGAGGTTATTGCTGAAAAGGTTGCCTATATCACCAAAATGCAGGACATCTACCCGTAGTAGTAGATTTCTTCAACTGTACTAGTTTCCATGTTTTATGAGTATCAATAAAATGCAACTTTCATGTTTACTTTATTTTACACACAAGAACCCTTAACAGACACAACAAAGTACATTGAAATCAACAGTAAACATAAGGACAACAAGCTTGAAAGACAATTGAACGTAACAGGCATAAATTGAGACTTCAAACAGGTTTACTCGTTCAAATCAATGTTTAGATCGAAAGTTTGATGCCTAGAACTTCCGTAGTTGGTCTCCTGGGTCGCCTGTGCTTGAGTTTGTCGGCTACCGGATGCTCCTTGATGTTGGCGGCTACCGGAGGCTCTTCGACGTTGCCGGCTACCGGATGCTCCTTGATTCACTGGAAACTCTGCATGACAGTTTGATCGATTATGTCCGCTTTGTTTACACCAAGAACATCTTCTCGGTGTCGGATCCTCGCAACGGGATGGGATACGGTCGTGGTTGCTCGGTCTACCAACGCGGTTCTGCATCACCGGAGGTTTAACGGTCATAAGTGGTGGGTCTGGAACAACCCACGTTTCAGGAGGCCCAGCCGGATGTATGACCTCTGAGAGTGTTGCTCGCCAGGTAGCCGTCGTGAAGTAACCAAGCGCCAGGTGGGTGACATCTGTACACCGGAGATATCTTGCAACGGCGATTGCATGACTGCAAGTTAAACCGGACATCTGCCACTTCATACAAGTGCAATTACGATTATTGTAAGCCACCTTCGCGTCCCTGCACATATCGCATACTTCGTATACACCATGACCAATTTCATGGACAGTAAACCTCGCCGACTTCATTTGTCTCCTTTTAACTGTTTTCATTGCAAACGGGGTTAGAAAATCTACCCATTTTGCTGCAAAAAAATAGTCAAAATACTGAAAATAATCTCACTTTGTTGTAACAACAGTAGATTGTATGTAGGTTGATGTACGTATAGATGATAACCTGCGTTGTTCCGACGCTTTGCATACCAGTCTTGTTGCATTGATCGAAAGTAATCCATGAGGGACACGATAGGTAACCTCCGAGCGTAACGGGACAGTGCATTGACAGACTCGGCACTGTTTGAAGTCATTATGTTGTAACGGATTGCAGGAAAATGGGCCCTAGACCATCTTTCTGGCGTAGTATCGGATTCCAAAACTTGGACTCCCACAGGTACAGCAGCTCATAGAGCTGCCATTCTAAGATTGAAATCATGCACCGTGTACGCCTTACAGAACTTCCAAAACATAGTCTTATAATGGTCGATCCTATTATCCCTGGTTTTCATGTTCATCATGAGATGGCGGCAACAAAGCGCATGATGGGCATGTGGGTACACCGTATTGATAGCTTGGCGTATTGAACCGGCCCTGTCCGAAACGAACACCAACCCTTCTGGTTCGCCGATACACTGCTTCAGGTTGGACAAAAAATAAGTCCATCCCTCTCCACTCTCAGACCTACCAACTCCGAAAGCGAGCATGAAAATTTGATTATTGGCGCCCATAGCAACGGCTAAGAACATTGTGCCCAAGTAAGGCCCCTTCAAATAAGCGTCGTCTATTATAATGACCGGGTGCAAATAGCTCGTAAACGATCGGATCTACAAAAAGTTATGCTGAAAACATTAGAATACTATAGTATAGTGAAAGTGTAGACTGTATAAGAGGAAATAATTTATACCGCGCAACCAAGGGCATAAAAACAAAGGTGAAAACGTCCAGTAATATCTCTCTCTATTCGGGAAAAGGTACTAGGGTTTTGAAGCTCCAAATTATAGAAAACCCAGGGAGTCGCCTGTAAGAATCGTGGGGGTCGCCCCGCACCAAGGCTAGCGCAAAAGCTTTCGCACGCCACGCTTGCGAATACGAGATATCTACGTTGTATTGCTCCTTGATGTCCTTCACAATGTCGGATCCACGAAGTTTACGGCTTTCATCCTGTACTTTAGGCATGATTATATTACCCAATACTCTCCTATTGGCGTTACGGTGGTTAGGATGCATCTGGGTCCTTGAACAAACGTGTACGTCCTTCATCCTGCGTACCTGGAACATCATGGTATCTTTGACATTTGCAGCATACAAACGCCAATCACAGTTACCATCCCTACAATTCGCTTCGAATCGGGTATTTGAAGATCTCTCCACATAATACTGGAAACCCTCTTCAACAAACTTTTTTCCGAGGGCGAGGGTCAGGTCGTCTTTTGTGGGGAAGAAGTCCCCTTCATTCACTAAGTTACTACGATTATATGCTACGGGCTCTTGGTTAGGTGTTATGAAATGGTCATCCCGATCTGGAAGGGGAGGAGGTTGGCCAAAAAAATCATTTATTCCACCGTATGATTTAATAGGACTGGTTTCTTCTTCATCGTCTTCTTCATTTAGATTTAGACCAGGAATATCCAAACGGTAAACATGGAACTCATCGTCTTCTTCTTCTTCATGTTGTTCTTCTACCTAGGGCTGGCAACGGGTAGGGTATGGGTAGGGTAAGGGTTAATCCGTTATCCAATCCATTTAAAATAGCGGGTAACGAAACGGGTAATTATCCATCTCATAAAACCCTTATCCATATCCTACCCTACCCATTAAAAATACCGGGTAACGAAACGGGTAATGGACAAATGGTAAAACAAAATTTTATTTTAAACTATAATTGATATCGTTAAATATCAAATATATAAGTAAAACATAAGCTCATAAATATAGTTACTATTTTATATCTAATATGTATACTAAACATTTTATTATTTTTAAAGAATAATCATAGTATAATATTAAAAGAAATATAAAAATTATAAGACTAACACTTTTCATTATATTTGTTTTCTTGAACCCGTCTTGCTTCTCATTTAATTATCAATTCATCATGAAATCTTTTACTCGATAAATATGAAAAATAAATTAAAGTAAATATTAATATACGACAACATTATAAAGAATATTATTAATATATAATTATGTAAATATATGCACACTAATATTTATATATATATATATATATATATGTATATATATACATATTATATCGTAACGGGTAACGGGTAATGGATAACGAAAAAAACCGTTTATCCATACCCTACCCACTAAAATTTCGGGTAAACGGGTAATGGATAAGTGGATAAATGGATAAAATTTTCTTTATCCATACCCTTATCCAACGGGTCGAAACATAACGGGTAACGGGTTTACCCTTACCCATTGCCAGCCCTACTTCTACCGGTTCTTGGGTCTCCGGAACAATTTCGGGGTTATAACCATACACATGCTCATCTTCATACTGAAAATGAGGCACATAAGCTTGACTCTGTTGTACAGCAGACACATCCGGCTCTTGTACGGTGTTCGAACCACCACTAACTCCAAAAGAAGATTGACTCTCCTCAGCAACAGACACATCAGGCTCCCGTACGCTGTTGGAACAACCACCAACATTGTTTGTGTCAGCAAGCTCGATATAAACACAAAGTGTTGGTGCATTTCTTACAGTCGCAGCAGATTCCATAAAAGCTTGTACATCGTTGGTGTCTCGTAACTCATAAAGTTGGCCAGAAAATTGGTACACTATTTTAGTCGTACCAAAATTAGGGTCGAATCCACATCTGCTTTGAACACACTTAACAAGCTTAGAATGTGTGATGTTGGTTGGCACCATGACTCGCATTACCGGAAATGCGGAATGATACTCCCAATCCGTCCCGTTCAGTTGCCAAGAACCCCCAGGCCAAATACGTAGCTTAATTTTATCAGGTAAGGAACTCATTTCTGAAAAATCTACACAATGAAAAAATTTGTTTCAAAGAAATTGGGAAAAACATATTGGAAAACTGAGAAAAATCGTATATAAATTAGGGTATAAAAATTAGGGTTTTGCCGGGTCCGCACTTGCGGTGCCGCACCCGGTTTTAAAAAAAATTCATTTAATTACGAAACGACGTCGTTTTTATGGGGAGTGCGGTCCGCACTGAACCGAGTGCGGACCCGTGGCCATTTTGGTAAACCGGGAGAGAGAATGGCTATTTTCTCAAGTTTGGTTTGTGGTATGGCTAGTTTGGTCAATTTCCCCTTAACATTGGAGGGTTATATATAACATCCGAATCAGTGCAAGACCAAAGTCTTTTCTAAAATGCTACATCAGTTTTGCAATGATATCTATAACATCAATACAAGACCAAACTCCTTTCTAAAGTGGTCCTCACTGCCAATATTATAATATAATGTAATTAATTAATTAAACAAAAATATATAATAGATCAATATTATAAAAATAATAATATTAACTTGTTAAATTTAGTGGGCCTCACATCTTGCAAGACATTGTTAATGTAACAAATTTAAGAGTGTCTTGCAAGACCTTGCTATCCACATGGCAAGCCATATCAGCTTGCAACGTCTCTCAAATTTATCAATTAAAATATATTAATGTTACCATTATTATTATTTGAAGTTGTAATAGTTAGTTTTTATGATGTTAGGTTTTTGATAAATCTGATTATTTAATATATTTTTTTCTTATTATAGAGAGCAAAAAAATTGTAAGATGAGGAGGGCATGTTGTTGGTCATAATTGAACCAATCAATACAATATTCTATCTTGAAAAATTATAAACATTCATGTTTTTTGTACAAAAAGGTTGATATCGGCAACCCCAACCGACTCACAATCGGCTGCCTATCCATAATGTGAAGGGCATACCTGACTCACTCAGCGGTTGTGGCTATGGGGGTGTCTTGGGATCGAACCCAAGACCTTCTGCATTTTGTACAAAAATATCCCCATCCATTATCAATTGAGCTACACGCCATTGGCTATAAACATTCATGTTATAAATCTATAGTTTCTTTTAATCATATAATATCACCCAAGTTGATGTTTTGGGATAAGATGAGAAGACATCAATACAAACATCACCATTTCAATATTTAAAGAATAACAATTCAGATATAATATATCAATTAAGCCCTTATTCAAAAGGGTATATTTATATATTTATAGTTACAAAAATATCTTATATCTAATTATATCAGGGGGCCTGTTTCAAAGGTCTCAAAATTTATGAAAATATCTATACAACATTTGATAATTAGATTTTTTTTTTCTGAAGTACAATAGGTACTAAGATTAGCTTAAATAACACTAATAATTGGACCAAGTTGAAGGGAAGGGGTAGAAGACTTATTTTGGTCCATTGGCTTTGGAGATGCAAGTGTAAGTTCTAAATCAAGAGTACCACTTTTTGAGCCAATTGTACCACTTGAAGAAGCATGCACCTGTGAATATATTGATGATGTTTGATATGATTTCACAATTGGATTGTTGTAAGCATTCTCTTGATTTAGAGAATTGAAATCTATCAAGGAAAGATGGTCACCACGATCTCGATGATCGTCTTCAAAGGAGCTCGATCGACTGCTAATGCAATGGCTTTTTTCGTTCTTGTTACCATTACACCTAACCTGTGATAACCAATTAAGTACCTTTTAAGAACATTTTTCGACACGTTTTTATCAAGTAAACAACATGGGTTTTCTAGGAATTATTTTTCCAATTGCTCGAAAATGGAGTTTTGCGTCTCCTACATTACATTACGGAGTTGTACCTTCTGCATCGTGGAGTTGTATCTTACTTAAAAAGTTTTCCAATGCATTGTATGCTTTAAAACCTGTATACAAGTAATTCAAGATGTTTCTACGTTTCTATGCACGTGTGCATCTCATGCACATGTGCAGATTGGAAAAATTATGCATATGCACATATGCATACTGTATAAATGTTTTACCAAGTGTACGTGTTAGCCTTATTTTTTTTTCATTTTTTTACGGTTTTTTCTAAACCATATTTTAACTGGTACACACTGGCGGACCTAGCTTGAAGGATACGGTGGCACGTGCCACCGTATCGTTCTTCCGGCGAAGGGTAAAAAAATCTAGTCGTGTGAAGAGTGGAACCGTATCGTTTTAAATGGTGCAACCGTATCAAAAAAGCTCTTAAATCAACCAAAAATTCCAAAAAAACTCTTAAAATCAACCAAAAAAACCCGAAAAGTTCTCTCGAAATCTTTTTTTTTTTAAATTCCTCGAAATCGAGAAAAAAAAAATAAAAAATTCTCTCAAAGCGGTGGAATTAGGCTAAAACAACATCGGGCGATGTGGAAAATTTTTAGGTTCGTCAAAAGTGTCACCGTAAGAAAAAATTCATGGGTCCGCCTATGCTGGTACAACCTTATATGGCTAAAGTACAAGGTTGCAATGCATGGAAAAAATATAGTAATTACCAAGTCAAAAAGGCTGGATCGACGTTTCTTCTTGACGAGGGTGGCTTGCCGGAGAAAATACTTCTGAGCATGACTTGCGACCTGAGTTGGTGTTCTTGTCGTCACAAAGTTTCTTGAAATCCCCCTCCAATCACCCTTCCCCAGCTTTTCCAGTCCACTCAGAAACCGCCGGTGTTCATCTTCCGACCATGGAAGACCTATACATAATTAAAAATCACACCTTTAATTATATTAATCAAGATTTTAATTAATTAATTACCATTCAAACCTCACATTCTTCATTCTTTCAACATAAATTAAACTGAATCTTGAAGTTGAATTCATGCATGCCATAATATATATATATATACATGATATATATATATATATATATATATATATATAGAGAGAGAGAGAGGGGGGAGGTTTCACGGTAAAACCTAAAAAAAAGGAAAATTGTAAAACACCATGGTGGCCCTTCATTCGGACGGTATGCATTTGTGCATATAAATATATTATGTTGTTTTTTATGCACAAGTGAATTATGCACTTGTGCATATTCACGTGTGCATGTTAAAAACTACTTGTATGCACAAGTGTATACCGTCCAGATGAAAGGCTACCAGGGTGTTCGTTTTCCGTTTTTTTAGGTTTTACCCTAAACCCGACCCTATATATATCATGCAGGTTAAAAACGGATGGTGTTGATTGTTGTTTGTTTGCATACCCTTTTTTCTTTCTTGAGCTCCGGCAACGAGGCCGTCGGAGAGATAACCAACCACGGTGTTCTTGTGGAGGTCATTGATGGAGACTCGAGAGGAAGATAAAGAAGACGATGGCGACTGGGAGGTGGAAGCCGACGGCAATAATGGTGGTGAAGATGACGGCAAACAATCCAAGCTAACACATTTCTTCATCACCATTGAATGTGGTGAGTCAAGTTGAACCCCAAAAAGCCTCAACCCACCACCGCCACCGCCTCCTACCAAATGAACTGTGGAATTGTTGACATTAATGCTTCTGTTGTAACTAGTGCAAGTTCTTGAATTATGGCCTATGTTACCACAATGTGAGCATTTCCTCCCCATTTTTGGTCAAATTCTGAAAGACCCAGAATCAAACAAACCCTGAAAAGAAGACCCAAACGTGAGAAAATTGAAGAAAGAGAGAAGTGTTTATTATTAGAGTGTTAGGTTTTGCAAAAAGGGTAATGATGATGATGATGACGATGATGATATATGTGTGGTGGATGGTGGGGTTTGAGCAAAAATGGATAGAAAACTAAGAATAAAGTGATTGGATATAATTAATGAATACATATATATATATATATATATATAGGGGAGGTATCC
Source organism: Saussurea involucrata (assembly GCA_033807775.1). Lineage (NCBI taxonomy): Eukaryota > Viridiplantae > Streptophyta > Magnoliopsida > Asterales > Asteraceae > Saussurea > Saussurea involucrata. Next base: position 156,268,009 of record CM066314.1, on the reverse strand, counting down.
GTTGCAAACCAGTAAGTTTGTGCAAACTATACAAACCACTATAATCAATATATATATAGGGTCCGTTTCCGTTGCAAACCAAATAGATTGTACAAACCTTGCAAACAAATCATAGCCGTTCATCAACTCTAATCAATATCTGATTTTATTATGTTTCCTAATCTAAAGTCATGATCATAATTAATGAACGTTATCATCTTCCATATATATCACAATCATTATTAATGAATTATAATAATTATCATAAATATATCTGTTGTTTTCTAATTTAGTGGTTTGCAGGGTTTGTACAATCTATTTGGTTTGTAAATGAAACACACCCTCTCTCTCTCTCTATATATATATATATATATATATATATATATATATATATATTCCATTTTACAATATTCGACTTGGGTTCTTACCTAAAACGACAACGTGTTTATCACCGGAATCACTTATCTTCGAATCATGATAGTGATTAATTTACAGTAGAGAGTAGGGAATAAGGATTAGAGATTAAATAAGACATGTTTTTTTGTCCATTTTCGAATTGTAAACGAAATTTGAGTTACAAATTATTTGATTAAGAAGTGTACGGTTGATATGTAAAAATCTAGTTAGATTATTTGTCTTTAAGAAAGTTCTTGAACATAATATATATATATATATATATATATATATATAGAGGGAGAGAGAGAGAGAGAGAGTGATAGAGAGAGATGAATGATCAAACGAGAACATCATCATTTTAAGAAAACATGAGAACACTTTTATCACATGTGATAATATACGTGAAGGGACCGTCGATGTGCAGATGACGTACACCAAAGGTCGCATGTGTCTATGATTTGGTATCACATGTGATGGATTATAATATCACATCAAAGAACATTTTTATCACACATGATAAAACAGGTGAGAGAGCCTAGTATTGTAAGGGCCACTTGGCCCACAATTAACCTAGGTCGTGCCAAAGATCGATCATCCACATCTTTTATTTAGTATCACATGTTTATCATATGTGATAAAATTTAGTATCATACGTGATTGACTATATTAGTTAAAAGGTGTTCTCGTATTTTCGTAAAATGAAGGTGTTCTTATTTGAACCCTTCCATACATATATATATAGAGAGGGAGGTTCATGTGAAAAACTTAAAAACTGAGAAACACTCTATTAATCGTTCATCTAGACGGTATGCACATATGCAAACAAGTACATTGAGTTTTTTTTTATGTTTTTATGCAAGTGTGCATTATGCACATGTGCTATACACGTGTGCATGTTACAAATTAATTGTATGAACATGTGCATATCGTCCAGATGAACGACTATCATGATGTTCCTCAGTTTTTTCATTTTTTTACAGTTTTTCTCTGAATCTGACCTTGTATATATATAGTTTCACTATAAGAACCAAAATATAGTTTCATATGGATTTTTTTTCACCATACGAACACAAACGTATGTGAAAATAGCTAAAAGCATAGCTTTGATGAAAAAAATCATGTAAAATAGTATTTTTATATCGGTTTTTACGAGTTTGTAATCTTTTTGTGGTTCTTATTTAATTATTATCATATATATATATATGGTCTCCTTCTTTTGTTAACCAGTGCATATATGCACATCAGGCAATTGTAATATGTGCATATATGCAATGCCCCAATATGCATATATGCAATACATGAAAAAGTTAACAAAAGAAGGAGACCTTATATATATATATATATATATATATATATATATATATATATATGTGTGTGTGTGTGTGTGATTGTGTGTGAAATGATACAAGTTTATATGATGTGAGACTGGCCGCCGGCAATTATTGTAATAGGTAAAGCTCTCAATTAACTTCTTAAATAATCATTATATATAGATGTTGAAAGTATATGTTGACATGATCAATAAAAAAAACCCTTGAAAATATCTAAATTTTCTAATAAACTGTTTTATAAAACATAAGTTTATAGCCTAAATAATTAACATTTTATATATAAGAGGTTTTTTGTTAGTTCTTTAAGAAACTTTTAAAAATATAGTTTCATATTGATCTTTTTATAGAACACTTGTTTTATAAGACATTTTTTCAAATAATTTCATAAAAGAATTTGCTATAACGTGTTATCTCAGAAGTACTATTTGTTAAAACTAATTTCATAAAAGAAATTGTGATGACTCCACGTCATTCGTGGTTTTTCGAAGGTTAGTCAGTGCACATAAGTTGACCCAAAAACTCACAGTTACAAAAAAAACTAATATAATATGTATAACTGAAGTTTTGGGGATTTGTAAAAGTTTGCTACAACAACTATGCTCAGCTCTCAATTAAAATACAGAAAAAATAGAGAGAATGGAGAAATCCCTAGATTTGGAAAAACAAAGAAAAAATATAGCATACCTCTTGGAGATGCTTTCAGGTCCTAGTTGTTAGCAGTTTAATGTATGAGTCATAGTTTATTCAGTAAGCTAAGCATGACTATTTGGTAGTAAGGTAATGATATAAAAATGGCCTTATTCAGTAAGTTATAGTATAAAGCTTTATATAGAAAACAAAGGTTTTTTCCAAACCTCCACTTCCCAGTCAAAAAAACATGGTCTTTTCATCTAAGGAAAAAACTCTTTTTAACAAAAAAAGAAAAAAAAAATCAATAACAGTACTTAATGAAAACCTAACCAAATAATCTCTTAGTGTGCATTTGGTACACACAGAACATGGATCATTGTTCCACGTTGGGCATAACTTTTATGTGGAACAAGCCTGTTCCATCCCCCACCTCATTGAACAAACTGGAACAAGGTGAAACAGACTTCTGTTTACCAATATAACCTAAAAAAAATCCAATTTTTTTCTAAAATATCAAATACGCCTTCTTTTTATATTTATTTATTCTTTAAATTTTATTTATTGAATTTTTTTAAACTTTCACTTTATCGTTCTTAAAATATTATTTTTATATGGTTTATATGTTTTGATTAATTTATGTCAATTATAAATAATAGTATTAAAAATAATATAAAAACATAAAAATTAAAAACTGCATTAACTTTTTATTTTAGGGTTCACTTTAATCGTTTTGAACAATATTTTCTAATAATACATTTTTATTGTAAAAATAGTTACTTTATTATAATTTAATAAATTACATAATTAATCAAAATATATAAACAACTTATTAGGGGTAAATTGGTCTTGTTATATGTTCTATTCTGTCCTGTTGGACAACCTAAGGGGGGGGTAAGGTTGTATTTAAAATCTTTTTCTTTCAAAAAAAATTCTTTGAACAAATAAATACAGAATAAATAAAGCAGAGATAAATAAATAAGTATACAACAATTATATAAACAGATATAATTTAAATGCACAGCGGAAATGTAAATAGATAAGGGAAAGAGAATACTTGACAACGGTATTTTTAAAGTGGTTCACCAAACACAAAGTTGGCTAGTCCACCTCGAGAAAATAACACTTCTCGGAGATCCAATACGAAACGTGTTCTTTACGGTAGAAACACAAACCTTAATACAACAAACGCGAAACACTCTTCTTTGAGAGATTAATGTGGATCACTCACTCTAATTCAAACACTTACAAGAGGGGGTAAATTTTAATATGAATAATCACTCTTGAATAAGGTTTATCACTTGGATATTTTTAGAGAGTTTGATCACTTGAGTTGTGTTGCTGATTCAACTAATCGAGAGATTTTAATCTGCTATCAACTCAAGATTTCTTGCTCAAAAAATTAATTTTATCAGTTTAAGTGATTTAGTGTGAGTAAGAAAGCAGCAGAATAATAATCAAATGCTGAGGGAGAATTTATTGCTGAAGTTGGTGTAGCCTTGAATGCTGCTGGATGCATGTATTTATACTGGATGATCAACAGTCTTGGGGATTTCGCGGTATACCGCCAAACCATCGCGGTATACCTGCGTCAGAAAAAGTACAGCAAAGGAGAAGGTCAACCTGCACAAACAAACGGCATTGTGTACCCGCGGTATACCGCGTTGCACATGGCGGTATACCGCCTGATAGGGTTTCTGACAATAGAAGCTTCAAAATGCAGAGGATGTGACAGAAGAACAGTACCCGCGGTATACCGCGTGGACCTTGGCGGTATACCGCCTGAATTTTTGTCCAATGAGAGCATGGCAACGCAGGGTTACAATCGGCTGATCACAATCTTGCAACAGTAAAAGGCATGGGATTTTAATAACATATATATATATATCAAGTGATTTAATATATATAAAAAATATTGTATATATATATTTGATTCAAATATATTTATATAGATACGAAATATCCAAGTGATAAAATATTTTAGGGTGTTTATCATTTTAAAATAAAATGACGAAACTCTTCAGACTTGGATTCTTCGGATAAAAATTATCGAGATCATTTAAATATCTGCACACTCAGATAAAAGATTAGATAACAAAAAATGCGGTGTGTTTTGTAATCATCAAAATAAATATGGAGATGTGATTTTATGTGTACCAAAAATATATCACAATATTTAAAGCTGGGTACACTTGCACCAACAATCTCCCCCTTTTTGATGATGACAAACACAACGCTAAACACGAGAGCATACTCGGTTTCTCTCCCCCTTTTGTCGAAGCAAAAAGGGTTTAAGAAGGTCGCTTATGCTCCCCCTCGAAAGATGCTCCCCCTCAAAATATGAAATATTTGAGAGTTAGTATTTATCAAGGGTTATACTCAAGCATGCCTAAACCAAGTCTTAATTTAAAGAACGCCTTCTTGTTTAGAGCTTTAGTGAAAATATCGGCCAAATTATCTTCCGAATCAACCTTTTCAAGCACGATTTTGCCTTTTTGAACATTATCTCGTAAAAAGTGATGTCTCAATTCAATATGTTTGGTACGAGAATGCAAAACGGGATTTTTACTTAAGTTTATGGCACTTGAGTTATCACACATAATTGGAATTTTGGTTAGGTGTACCTCAAAATCGGTAAGTGTGTGTTTCATCCATAGGACTTGAGCACATGCTCTTGCGGCGGCTACATATTCCGCTTCGGTGGTAGACAAAGCTACGGATTGTTGTTTCTTAGAGAACCAAGATACAAGTGAGAGACCTATAAAGGCACATACCCCACTAGTACTTTTTCGGTCAACAATAGATCCACCAAGATCGGAATCGGCGAAACACGTTACTTCTAACTCGGGTTTCTTTGCGTACCATAAGCCAAGATTAGTAGTACCTCGTAAATATCGAAAAATACGCTTGACAGCTTCATAGTGAGATTGTTTAGGTGAAGATTGAAAACGAGCACATAAACATACACTAAACATAATATCAGGTCTACTAGCAGTTAAATATAATAAACTACCAATCATACCACGATAAATCTTTTCATTAAAATCGTTTCCCTCCTCGTCACGAGATAATTGCAAATTTGTGGTCATTGGAGTTTCAACGGGTTTGACATTTTCAAAGTTAAACTTTTTCAACATATCTTTACAATATTTAGATTGACTAATAAAAATACCAGTTTCACATTGTTTTATTTGCAATCCTAAGAAGTATTTTAACTCTCCCATCATGCTCATTTCAAATTCGCTTGTCATTTTCGCAGAAAATTCATTACACAATTTTTCATTAGTGGAACCAAAAATAATATCATCAACATATACTTGCACAACCACAATATCATTTTGAACATATTTCACAAATAAAGTATTATCAATTTTACCCATAATATAACCACTAACAATTAAAAAGGTTTTTAATCTATCATACCAAGCACGCGGAGCCTGCTTTAAACCATAAAGCGCCTTTTTTAATTTATAAACATGTGTCGGGTTTTCAAAACTTTCAAAACCGGGAGGTTGAGAAACGTATACCTCCTCATTTATAATACCATTTAAGAAAGCACTTTTAACATCCATTTGAAATAACTTAAAATCTTTAGCATTTGCAAAAGCGAGAAGCATTCGAATAGACTCCAACCTTGCAACCGGTGCAAAGGTTTCGTCATAATCTATACCTTCTTGTTGACTGTACCCCTTGGCAACTAAACGTGCCTTGTTTCGTGTGACTCCACCGTTCTCGTCTACCTTGTTTCGGAAGACCCATCTTGTGCCAATAATGGTTTGACTACTAGGGCTAGGCACTAAGTCCCACACATCATTCCTAGTAAATTGGTTTAACTCTTCTTGCATGGCCAATATCCAATCCTCATCACCTAAAGCTTCATCTATGGTTTTAGGTTCTATGGTTGAGATAAAGGCATGGAAAGCACAATGGGTATGGATCTGTGATCTAGTTGTCCTTTGGTTTAGGTCACCTATAATTTGATCTACGGGATGGCCTCGAGCGGTTCTAAGGTTAGGATCATCTATACCTTGTGGAATAAAGCATGGAGGGGCATCACTAGATTCAATATTATTTGTGGAAGGTTGGGTACCTAAATCCAAGGTACTAAGTTGTTGGGCTAAGACATCTCCTTCACGGATATTATCATTTGCTAAGGGTGCACTCGGTTTGGGAGGACTTTCGTCAAAGCTAACATTAAGGGATTCTTCCACTACCATGGTTTCCTTATTTAGGATTCTATAGGCTTTGCTATTCCAAGAATAACCTAGGAAAACTCCCTCATAGGCTTTGGGGTCAAATTTGGTTAGGTAGGATTTGGTGTTTAAAAAGAAACATTTACAACCAAAAACTTTTAGGTGAGCTAGGGAAGGTTTTCTACCTCGGTAAAGTTCATAGGGTGTCTTATTTAGGATACCTCTAATTAGGACACGGTTAAGCACATAGGTCGCGGTAGCAACGGCATCACACCAAAACTTTTGGGGAACTTGATGTTCGTTTAGCATAGTTCTACTCATTTCTTGCAACGTTCGATTTTTCCTTTCAACAACCCCGTTAGATTGAGGAGTTCGAGGAGCCGAAAAGTTATGAGTTATACCATGTTTATCACAAAAGGCACCAAATTGTACATCATTATCGAATTCTCGTCCATGGTCCGTACGTATGGAAACAATCGTACAACCTTGTTGGTTTTGAATTCGTTTTCCCAAAATTTTAAACTTTTCAAAAGCCTCATTTTTATGTCTCAAAAATAAAGTCCAAGTATAACGGGAATAATCATCCACAATAACCAAAGTATAAAAGTTTCCTCCAAAACTTTGAATAGCCATCGGGCCAAAAAGATCCATATGTAAAAGTTCTAAAACTCTTTGAGTAGAAATAACATTTTTTGATTTATGAGAAACGTGATGTTGTTTGCCGACACGACAAGCATCACAAAAATGATTATCAAACTTTAATTTTGGCAGGTCACTCACAAGCTCCTTATTTTTTAAGTTTTGCATTAATCTTAGATTAGCGTGACCTAAACGCCTATGCCATAAAGTAGAAACATCATTAATAGAAGATAAGCATACATTATCAGATACAACAGTTTTACAAATATATAAATTTCCTTTTACAAAGCCATTTAAAAGAACTTTGCCATTTTTTATGATTTTACAAGAATCTTCTTCGAAGACAACAGTTGTATTATTTTTACACAATTGGCGAACACTTAACAAATTAAAATGTAAATTATCAACATGATTAACATTAAGAAATTGAACATTATTGCAAGAAACTGTACCTCTACCAATTATATTTCCTTTGGAGTTTCCTCCAAAAATTACCTGTCCACCATCACATGACTTATATGAAGAAAAGAGATTATTGTTTCCGGTCATGTGACGTGTGCAACCACTATCGAGTATCCAGTCCATATCAAGGTCAATCTACAATAATGAAGATGTAACTTTTATGGTCCCCATTTCTCGTGGGTCCTTGACAATTAGTTTCAAAAGTCAACCAATATGCATATATATTAAGTCAAACAGAATATATATATATATAATATATTACACAATATATAATACATCAAACCATATTAATATATATATATAACACATTAAACAAACAAAGTATATATATATAAGAATTAAAAGAATTAAATAAAATGTATATATATATATGCAGTACGTATGTATATATATATATGAATAGTATTATATATTACTTATATATATAATATATACAACAAAATATATTTAAACTATATATATATACATAACACATTTAAAACCATAAACGCATACCACCGGGATTATCATTACTAAACATTCCTTTTGGAATCCATTTATTTACCATTTTAATTTTGCGATTATATTTATCATACACATAAAAACAAGCATTTACATTCGCATTATTATTAGGTTTAGAATATTTATCATGGTACATGCGAGCATACGGTTTTCTCGTATTATAATTTACATTATTTATTTTACGCACATACGGAGGTTTTTGCACATATTGATTTCTTGTATTTACTTTAGGTGATTCATAAAATCTTTTGATGGGTATACATGAACATTTATCAACACAAGTATTGGAACCAATGCCTTTTCTACATTTTATACGGTTAGGCATATTAAGCATGTTAAGAACCTTTTTATTACTACTTTCAAAGGCTTTAGCTAGCATGTTATCTTTTTCATATGAAGCACATTTAGCCTTTAAGCATGTAATCTCATTCTCAAGAATATCACATTTTGTACAAATAATATTTTCATGTGATTTTTTATTTAAGCATGCAATTTCTTTATTTAAAGCATCACAAGATTTACAAAAATCTTTTTCTCCTAATTTAGTTTCTAATTTAGCAATTATATCCATATCATTTTCAGATTTTTGTTTAACATTTTTTATTTCCTTTTTACATGCATTTACAGTTTCTTTTAACATAGCATTCTCATCTTGGTAACGATTTGCAAGAGCGGCCATTTTATGAAAAGATTCATATAATTCTTCAAGATTATTTTCACTATCACTTTCATAATCACTATCGTAATCCGAGTAAGAAGATTTTACCTCGTCGTCGCTATCGGCCATAAGACAAATGGCTTGATAGTCATCTTCTTCTTCACTCTCGCTCCACGCGCCTCCAATGAAGGCTTTCTCCTTCTTCTTTTGGAACTTGTTCTTTTTCGGACATTCATTGGCGTAGTGGTCTTTGTCACCACATGAGTAGCAAAAGCCTCTCTTTGGCTTAGCTTTATCGTCTTCACTCGAGTCGCCATTTTTCTTAACTTTTTCGTCTCGTTTATGGAACTTACGACTTCGATTATCACCACCACGACGGTAGTTACCGTTTCTTTGAAATCTGCCATTGTTAGAAAATTTATTATTATTATTAAGAAATTTGGAAAAGTTTCTTACCAACATGGCGACTTCATCGAGAGTTTCGGATGGATCTTTCGAGGAGCTAGCTTTCTCCTTTTTCCTCTCATCTTTTGGTGTTGAGACATTGAGAGCGATTGATTTCTTTTTAACTTGCTCCCGATCTTTGTTTCTTTTAAGTGCAATTTCATGCACTTTAAGATTACCGATCAAGTCATCTATCTTCATTATGGAAAGGTCACGGGAGTCTTCTAAGGATGTTATCTTTTGCATCCACTCCGAAGGAAGGGCTCGTAGGATTTTCCTTATATAGTCCTCGTTAGGATAAGTGCGATCCAAACCTTTCAAAGTAGTCACAATAAGGTTAAATCTTTTAAACATTGAGTCAATTGACTCATCTTGTTTCATTTCGAATAGTTCATAATCGTGAACTAAAATATTTACTTTACTAGATTTAACCTCCGTGTTTCCACGATGAGTATTATTTAAACTTTCCCATATTTGATTTGCAGTTTTATATGTATATACTCTTTCAATTTCGTCAGTTGTTAAAGCAGCATATAATATATTCTTAGCTTCAAAGTTTAAACAAAAATGAGCTTCATCAGAAGTAGTCCAGTCATCTATAGGTTTATCAATATAAACATCATCTTTCACAATGGTGGGTTTAAAATTCCCTTTTTCTATGATATTCCAAATCTTTTGATTTTTGCCACGCACGTGACATTCAAATAGCTCGGCCCAAATGCCAAACTTTTCAGTATCTATCAAAGGAGGTTTTGAAAACACGATATTAGTTTGTTGAGCCATTTAGAAGAATAAGAGAAAAATATGCAGAATATTTTGAAAGACCTGCTCTGATACCAAATGTTGGACAACCTAAGGGGGGGGTAAGGTTGTATTTAAAATCTTTTTCTTTCAAAAAAAATTCTTTGAACAAATAAATACAGAATAAATAAAGCAGAGATAAATAAATAAGTATACAACAATTATATAAACAGATATAATTTAAATGCACAGCGGAAATGTAAATAGATAAGGGAAAGAGAATACTTGACAACGGTATTTTTAAAGTGGTTCACCAAACACAAAGTTGGCTAGTCCACCTCGAGAAAATAACACTTCTCGGAGATCCAATACGAAACGTGTTCTTTACGGTAGAAACACAAACCTTAATACAACAAACGCGAAACACTCTTCTTTGAGAGATTAATGTGGATCACTCACTCTAATTCAAACACTTACAAGAGGGGATAAATTTTAATATGAATAATCACTCTTGAATAAGGTTTATCACTTGGATATTTTTAGAGAGTTTGATCACTTGAGTTGTGTTGCTGATTCAACTAATCGAGAGATTTTAATCTGCTATCAACTCAAGATTTCTTGCTCAAAAAATTAATTTTATCAGTTTAAGTGATTTAGTGTGAGTAAGAAAGCAGCAGAATAATAATCAAATGCTGAGGGAGAATTTATTGCTGAAGTTGGTGTAGCCTTGAATGCTGCTGGATGCATGTATTTATACTGGATGATCAACAGTCTTGGGGATTTCGCGGTATACCGCCAAACCATCGCGGTATACCTGCGTCAGAAAAAGTACAGCAAAGGAGAAGGTCAACCTGCACAAACAAACGGCATTGTGTACCCGCGGTATACCGCGTTGCACATGGCGGTATACCGCCTGATAGGGTTTCTGACAATAGAAGCTTCAAAATGCAGAGGATGTGACAGAAGAACAGTACCCGCGGTATACCGCGTGGACCTTGGCGGTATACCGCCTGAATTTTTGTCCAATGAGAGCATGGCAACGCAGGGTTACAATCGGCTGATCACAATCTTGCAACAGTAAAAGGCATGGGATTTTAATAACATATATATATATATATCAAGTGATTTAATATATATAAAAAATATTGTATATATATATTTGATTCAAATATATTTATATAGATACGAAATATCCAAGTGATAAAATATTTTAGGGTGTTTATCATTTTAAAATAAAATGACGAAACTCTTCAGACTTGGATTCTTCGGATAAAAATTATCGAGATCATTTAAATATCTGCACACTCAGATAAAAGATTAGATAACAAAAAATGCGGTGTGTTTTGTAATCATCAAAATAAATATGGAGATGTGATTTTATGTGTACCAAAAATATATCACAATATTTAAAGCTGGGTACACTTGCACCAACATGTCCATTTCTGTCTTACCAAACGCTGAACAACTGTCATGTCATGTCCTGTTCTGTCATGTCCCGTCTTGTCATGTTCTCTTCTGTCTGTGTACCAAACACATTCTTAGAGTCTAACCAAACACGGTTTCATGTTTCTAGATCTGTAAAACGACATCATTAAAAACAAAATATATAAAATAAATATGCATATTTATTGTTATTTGAATTATTTTTAAGAGTAAATTACATGTTTGGTCCTTGTGGTATAGTGGTTTTAACACTCTGGTATTAACGGAGAGATTTCAACTGGAGTTAATTTTAGGGACTCAACACGTTATAAAGTGTAAACCACGAGGATGCAATCCATAGATATTTCATTTTGAGGACTCAGAGTGTTAAACCAATAAACCACAGGGACCAAATATGTAATTTACTCTATTTTTAAATTATATTTCGTATAGATTGCCAAAGATAGAGTGTTGGTTAGGAAAAAAAAAAGATACCCATTATATTCTATATCAAAAGCTTCTAAATTCGTAGCTATTAATTAATTATGATACAACTACACATCTACCTTGGGGATCCATTAAAATAATAACAATGTACATAAAAAGAAAAAAGTCTACACACACGCATACTATCCAAGAATTTGTTCGAAACTTTTAAGATTGATCAAAGGTCTAAATTTGTTATATAACCTAGGGAAAAACTAACACAGTTTGACCGGAGGAAATCAAGTATATCGGCTTAAAATAATACATTTCTACAAAAGAAAAGACAGCCTGTTTGAGCAACAGGCAAGACTACATCCTATGTCTAACGTGTTTTGGGTCGAATTCCACCTTTACGGATGACTTTATTTTGGGTTTTTGGTTGATTACGTAATGGACAACACATGTAACAACAAAATATAATTTTATCAATCTCTTATATAAACATGTTTGAGAAGCATATGGACAATAATCGAATTTCAAGTATTATCAAGGTTTTAAAAAATAGTATTAATTGTATTTCTTATTTAGTAATTGAAATTTTAGAAAGTGAAAAAATTAAAATTTTGTTGTTAACAAGAATTGAACTCATTAACCATTTCACCTACCTCACATCGTTTTTAAGTTTGGTTTTGAAAATATTTAAGAGCACCATTCAATATTAAGCGGGTACATATTTACGACAGATAAAAACTTTCTATTACGGCAGGACAATTGAGGAGGGGCACGCGCACCCCCTACTCCCTTAGTAGGTATATAGTGTGAAGGTTCAGACGAGAATACATTCATTTTATGATTCTCATCAAAAACTTTTTTTTCTCATGTCATCTTAAGCCTATATATATGATTGAGTTCCAGTTGAGAATGAAAGTTCTGTGCGAAAGGTAAGACGGGATCTACATCCTTGGATCAATTCTCGTCTAAAACGCAATCCATAGATTGTTTTGAGATTAAAAGTGATCAAAAGTCCAAATCTCTTCTTACACTTCTCACCTTAACTCTTTTTTCGAACGATCCTTTGTCTCTGTGTGTGTGTGTGTGTGTGTGTATATATATATATATAGTTGTTTAATTTGATGAAATTGTTTCATATAATTCTTTTCTTGATGAAATTGTTTCATATATTGTGTTTTTTTATGTAGTTTCATGTATTTTTTTCATTCTGGTGAAACTGTTTTATGTATTTTTCTCAGTGTGATGAAACTTTCTCATTTTTATATGAAAAACACAACTATATGAAACAATTTCATCAAATTAAACAATTTTATGAATCAATTTCATCAACTTAGCCAATGAAATCGATGGTTTGCACGGTTTGCAAAATAAAAGTGGTTTGCAAATGAAACTACCCCTATATATATATATATATATATATATATATATATATATATATATGAAAACTAGGGAACCATTGAGAGCATGTCACGGATCCATATTCATTACATTGGGCTAGTTCTCAGCTAACAGTTAGTTTAGGAGCCAAGAGCTAACTCATCAAACTAGTTTGCCAAATATAGCCTTACTCTCTACCGTTTGCAACAACACTTGCATCTTACCTTTTCATACCTTGTTTTTTTCAACGAGATTTTCTAGATTCAGAAATAAAATGACATCGTAGGTCCACCATATCGACGATCCAACGCCAACCGTAGAAATATAGTTTTTAACAATTCCCTTAAACTAAGGCCTTCAGATTAATCTAGACTCGTCTAGAGGTCAACCGATTCGACCAATAGTTTTGTCTAGATTTTAAAATACAAAGATTGAAGATAAACAATTTAAAGATTCCTGTCAGTTTTGGATTGAAAACCATGAAGAGTGAGGTCATTTGGATTTTCAAATAATTTCCCAACCATTCAGGTGCATATAACAATTGAGATCCACAAACACCAAAAAAACCCTTCATTGGCTAATCTAAAAGCATTTGGGCAATTGGCATTACTATATAGAATCTTCAATAATCTACATACACATACATATATATATATATATATATACATATATTATGGCAGGTTCGGTGTTCGGTTGCAAAATGTCAAGAAACTTCATATGTGAATCTGTGAAAAAATACGAAAAAATCTACTTGAAAAGTCATATGTTAACCGACTTTACATAATATTGATATGGAGTTGGCATATGAACGTCTTTTTATTACCTTCTCGTGATATTTAAACTTTTTAGAGAGAGAAGGGGAAATTCCGTTAGGAACCCGAGAACCGCACACTACACGCCACGTATCCCTCTTTAGGATGAATATTCATCATCAATAACACATTCACAATAAATATGGAAATGTTATTCATGAATCACACATTCATGGTGCATATGCCACGTCTCATGCTGTAAACGATTCCCGGATTCCTAATCAATTTTAGGTTCTTAACCAGACCTACCCCATAATATATATCCTAAAATTAACTTTCTTTGACTATGCATTCCCATGACAAAATATATCATTTTTTTCTTAATAAATCTACAAGTTGAGATATCTTAAAGAAATATAGCAACAAAACATTCTTGAGTGTTCATACTACTGTATAATATAATCTTACCCTAAATCATATTGGCCAAGCAAGAAAGCATCCACTAGATTTCAATTAAGATTGGCATCCAATGCAACACAAGAATAAATGTTCCCATGAAAGGATTATTTAAAACCTAACACAAAAATACTTCAAAAATTCATATATTTAAAACAAAAATAATATAAAATAAAAACTATCAGAAGGTTATTTTCCTAAATAACCCGCCTCGAAAAGCAGGTATATATATAAACCTTTGTGTGCACATACGCAAATCCAATTTCACAAACCCAAGGGGAATCGAGCGAAATATACACAAAAAATGTAGACCAAACTCAAGCACGACATGCATTTGCGGTAACTTAGGGATTAAGATATCAATAAAGCATGTTCATATTTGATAACATGAGCCATAATCAGATGCACCATATAATTGGGAAATCAAGATTCATGTACATATTTAGGATCATGTGAAACCAGCCTATTTACCAACCTTCAAAGTGTTTTTAAGGGTGTCACAGACTATGCCTGGACTAATCACGGTAAATTGTGGCCACAAGCCCACAACTATTGTCTACGCCTGAAATTAAACCCTGTACAGATGGGTTATTTAGGAAAACAATGTTTTGTTGTGAAAGTTTGGTGTGTTTTTTTTACATATACAGTGTGTTGCTCTGAACGTTCAGAGTTATTTTGTAGCCTCATGAAACAGGCTGGTTTCACGAGAGCCCATGTTTAATTGTAACATGATTATGTGAGCAGGTTGGGCTCCGGTGAGAAGTTAAGTTAACGTGAGAAGCGTGAGAATTGATTATCAACCGTTGGATGCACATTAGGATGAGATGCACCAGATTAATTCTCTTCTAAGCCTCAATTCATGAGAGGGCATTTGATTAAAAGTGATCTAACGGTTCAGATCAACTTCTCACGCTTCTCACTTTAATTCAACTTCTCACATAATCTCGCTTCATGCGATCATCACTAATCTTATTGTAAACTAAAACCATTAACTTTTTATGACAATAATATGAGGTTTTCATGCATATCAGGTGTGGAAAAACACTACTTTACAAGTACAAAAGCACTTGCATCTAATCAAAAGGTTCTAACAAAGTACAAAAAACATTTTAAAAGAAAATTAAATTAAACCCTTTTTGTACTTGTATGCATCATCATGGTATATTATCATAATAGAGCAATCTAGTACTTGTTACAAAAGAAAGATTACAAAGTAAATCATTCAAATACTCCACCCCCACATGTGTATAAACAAAGCCTTGGTGACTAGCATGAAAGAGAAGGCACAAATAGGGCTTAAAATAATTTTAAAAAAAAAAGTATGTGTAGGCCACATATGAGTGTCACAACATGAGCAACTAGGCTTAAAAGGTGCAATTATGCAAGTTAAATGCTACCCGGACCACAAGGTTCTTTGAGACTATGCTGATAAAGCGGTCAAAATATGAAATAGCGGCCAGGACTGTGATTTGATATAGCAGTTATCCATATGGTAAAACGGTCCACAAATAGCACTGTAATAATTACATTTATATATAATAATATGTTATGCATACATGTGTATGCATGATGTGTAGGCCACATATGAGCGTCACAACATGGGCAACTAGGCTTAAAAGGTGCAATTATGTAAGTTAAAGGCTACCCGGACCACAAGGTTCTTTGAGACTATGCTAAGTGGTCAAAATCTGAAATAGCGACCAGGACTGTGATTTGATATAGCAGTTATCGCGATGGTAAAACGTTACAATTATATATAATATGTTATGCATACATATGTACGCATGACATATTATATATATTGAAGATGAACAAAAGAACACATGAATAGAAGAGATGGGATAGAAATAACAAGTTTACCCTAGCTCATAATCCCTTAATCGACTTCTCTAAACCCTCTAAAAGGGTAGTTCAGGTCATCTCAGTGCCAGTTGGGACTTTCGTAACTGTTATCATCAGGGTCCCATGGATTAGTCGAGGTGCACGCAAGCTGGTCCGGACACCCACGAAATCGAGCAAAATTTGGGAACTAGGAAGCAGTAATACTAGGAGCACGAGGCAGAGATGAAAATGGACGTAGAAAAATCTGCAAAACACACAAGGAATTAGAGCTGCTAGGAGTAAAAATGGCTGGAAGACTAGACTTGAGTCGAATCTTATCTTGTAGTCGATAAAACTATTTTCTGCTCTCATTTTCTAGTAGCAAGCTAGTCAATCTTTCTAACATTCCACGTTATTTGGGAAAATGGGTTGGGTTCCGGTGAGAAGTTGAGGTTAATCTGAGAAGCGTGAGAAGTGGTTGTCAACCGTTGGATGAGAAATGGACGCACATTAGGATGAGATGCACCGGATCAATTCCCTTCTAAGCCGCAATTCATGGGAGGTAGGGATGGTAACGGGGCGGGTATCCCATTACCCGGCCCCGGTTTACAGTAAAGAGCCCCGGCCCCGGTCCCCGGCGGGTACGGGGATCCCTTACCCGTCCCCGGTCTGTAAGGTGGTCAATCCCCGTTACCCGTCCCCGTGTCGGACCCGGCCCCCGACCCGGTTAAAACCCGGCCTAGTTTTCTCTGCAAGCTGCAGCATTAATGTTCTATATCAGAATAAACTTATAGAACAAAGCAACTACCTTACACACCACCACATCATAGATATAACTATGTAAGTTGTTGATATGGACCAAGAACCTAAACCATCAAAAGAACTACACAGAGTGCTAAGCCTTAATGTAAGAACTAAGAAGCAACTAAAAGCAAAAGCAAAAGAAAATTAGAAAGAAAAAAAGTGTGGGCTGGAGTGTATGAAGTGGACTGTGAAGCATTGCAGTGTACCTTTGCTGATGGTGCAATGGTTTGGGATTTGGGTTTTAGGAAGCGAATGGGATTATGTGAAAGAGTAAAGACCTAATTCTAATAGGGAAATTATATAAAATATATAAATTAAATATAGTATATATATACCGGGTACTGGGCGGGTCGGGGGATATGTTACCCGGCCCCGGTCTGAGCCTACCGGGGATCCCCGGGCCCCGGATCCGTTTTGGCAAGGATTCCCCGGCCCCGGCCGGGTCGGGTGAACCGGGTTCCCCACCGGGTCGGGGCAAATCACCATCCCTAATGGGAGGGCACTTGATTAAAAGTGATCAACGGTTCATATCCACTTATCACGCTTCTCACATTAACCTCAACTTCTCACATGATCCTTCGCCTTGGGAAAATAACCGGATTTTATTTTAAATGCATGGCCTTATGAGATGTATAAAGAGAAGCCTCTACCAAATAGAAGAATGAGGTCCTTTAGATAAACGACCTTAAGGGTGCGTTTGGTGAGACAAGACCGGTGTAATGACCAATGTACCCCGAATGAGTTGTTTAGTGTTTTTTAAACAAATAATCAATCTAAATGAAAATTAACGAATAATACTTAAAAGTACAAGAATATCTAACATAATATTGATTAAAAGCTCACAATTCCACCATCACATTCATAAAATCAAAAGATTCTATCAAACTAAAACACATCTTAAACATAAATGTTTACCAACAAACACAATTCCAACATTGTTTAGCAAAAGATCTAAAACACAAGCGTTACCAACGCATCAAAATGTTTACCATCAACTTGCCATATGTCTAACTCTTTCAATACCATCTTCACAAATGAAGGCTTGAAAACAACATTCATACCATTCCAAGGGCTCGGCTGAATTAAGTTATTTGCAAAATACATACTAATAGCAACACTTTGATCACTATCAAAACCCATCTGCTTCAAACTCATCAGGCATACTTTGCAAACCTAGAGTACCAATAACTGAAAGTATACCTGATGAGTTGAACCAGATGGGTATCGATAGTAATCCAAGTGTTGCTATTAGTATGTATTTTGCGGATAACCCAGTTCAACTGCACTCTGCACCTTTGGAACAATATGAATGTTGCTTTCAAGCCTTCATTTGAGAAGACATAATTGAAGAAGCTAGGCATGTGACAATTTGACGGTAAACAATGTGATGTATTGGTAACATTTGTGTTTTAAGTAACAATGTTAGAATTGTGTTTATTGGTAACATTTGTGTTTTAGGTCTTTTGCTAAACATGGTGGAATTGTGTTTGTTGGTAAACATGTACATGTGTTGTATTTGATGAAATCTTTTAATTTTATGAACGAGATGATGGAACTGTGAGCTTTTTAATCAATATTTATGTTAGATGCATTTTCATTTTTAGATATTTGTTAACTTTCATTTAGATTGGTTATTTGGTAAAAAAGACACTAAACGGCTCATTAGGAGTAAATTAGTCAATTTATTGGTTCCGTCCTGTCCAGTCATGTCTTACCAAATGCTGCACAACCGTCTTGTCTGCGTACCAAATGCACCTGAAGGATTAACTTGTCTTCCCTCCAAGACATGACACTGATTCAATACATATATAGGAGGTTCAAATGAGAACCATAAATATTTTAAGGACCGTGAGAAACAGAATATGCATATATATGCATTGATGCATAAGCATATATATGCATTGATGCATAAGCACTATCAAAATATGTATCTATAAATGGTTATATTCATCAATGTATATGTATTTTATATGCAAGTATATATGCATTGATGCATATACTCACTCAAATTCATAGTGTGTATATACATCAATGCATATATTAGTTCTCACGGTTCTGTAAATACTTATGGTTCTTATTTGAACCTTCTCTTGTATGTGCATGAATGTATGTATATACACACGGGTTGGGTTCGGTGAGAAGTTGAGGTTAACGTGAGAAGTGGTTATCAACCGTTGGATGAGAGAAACGGATGCACATTAGGATGAGATGCACCGAGATAAGATGCACCAGATCAATTCCTTTCTAAGAAGCAATTCATGGGGGCATTTGATTAAAAGTGATCAACGGTTCAGATCCACTTCTCATTCTCATGCTTCTGTTATACCCTGGGTCAAGAGGTCAATATTAGGTTTAGTATAAATAGGGGTGGAGATTAGAGGGAAGGACATTCTATTCTGTTTTGTGAGTTCATTAGAGCGGGAAACCGTTTTTGGGAGAGACCAGGCCTCTCGAAAGCCTGTGAAGATTGTAACCTTTCGTATCAATCAAGTAATTGAACTGATTTTGGCATCAGTGTATAACAGTTTCTCATGTTAACCTCAACTTCTCACACGATACTTCGCCATATATACACATACATACATACACAGACAAAAAGAAAACTTACCACAAGATGATAGAGATACAGATACATCCACACTCAAGAAAAACTCCAAGATCGGAATTTGCAAATTCCACGACGATCTTCTCCAAGAGATTCGCGTATGGATTGCACCAGGGAAAGCACAGCAGGAACTAGTGACAAGTCTTCATGGCATTCCTGCATTATTTGTTTCTTTTCTTCTTAGTAATATACCAAGTTGTCAATACTTGAGAGAAAAAGTTGCAAAAAGAAGAATTGTATTACCACTTCAACAAGGCGGTCTTCGATGCCTCCAAGGTTTGCACTAGTAGGCATGAATATCTTCCTGTAAGCTGCTCTCAGGCTCCTAATCTATATTCTTGCCAATGAAATACCACCACCGTAAGAATAGCCCAACAAGAATTATCGAACAGATAAAAGTGGGATAACTCATCAATTGCATACATCTTCAGACGATATCTTTTGGCAAATACTTCCTCCGTCCCAAAATAAGTGTCCACAATTGAAATGGGACACGGTTGTAGACATGCATAATTATTACACTTTTTTGTTAACCAAATGACATCTTTACCCTTATTTAATGGCTCTCTCTTCACAACTCTTAAATATTTGTGCATTAATTAAGGGTAAATTTGAGAATTTAGTTTTCTACTTTTGCAAGTAATCACTTATTTATGGACAAACATAAATAGAAATGTGGACACTTATTTTGGGACGGAGAGAGTAATAAAATTAACTTTTTTAGTGGTCTTAAAGGTGCACCCGCTTAAAATTGATGTGTGCTCTCTCAAGTTAACAAAAAGGTGGTTGCAGCCCAGTGGCAGTGTCATTGCATGTGGCATTAGAGGTTGCAAGTCCAAATCCTTTTGCTTTTCAATTTTTTTGATAACAGCGGCAGAAAAGAAAGAAAAATAAAATAAAACCCACTTGTATGTTGCAAAAAAAATATTCACTTGTTTGTCATTTTTAATGAATCCATATATTTTGTAATTAATTTTTGTTTTATATTATGCTAAGAGTGATGTATGCTCAAACTTTGGATTTGGTCCTTAAATAAAACTATCTACACCGATGGTCCATAAGTTTTTAATTTCATAACACTCAAGGTACCTGGAGTTAACACCATCAGTTAGCAACGGCTAGAAAAAACAAATCAGTCTTTAGACAAACTACAGAGACCAAAAGTGTAATTTACAATTTATTGCGATTCACATATTTTTTTAAAATCTTTATTAATAATATTAAAAATATTTTAAATTAATAAAAAAATAAAAAAAGAGAGAAATCTCAATTAAAGTTACACTTCCGATCCTTGTAGTTTGCCCAAAAACAGATATGTCCCTTCTAACGGTTGCAAACTGAGCATGTTAACTTCACGGCTATCAGTGTAAATAGTTTGTTTGGGGAACCAAATCCAAAAGTTGAGCAAACTACAGGGACCAACAGTGTAATTCACTCTTAGCTAATTACTTTGTGCCCCCGCTTAGAATTTTTTCTTGATATATAGTTATTTCGTGAAGTGTTCCTCTTCTGCTTATAACATTTGCATTTGCTATGTGAACCTTCTAACAAATTTCACCGAAATGTGTACGAGGCTACGACCAGAAGCTAACCTCGGAAACTGAGAACCCACGTCGTCGAAGACCTTCTAGATTCAGACCACGTAGCTCTGCTCTGTCTCCAGCCACCATCGTGTACTTGGGGACATCTTGTGAAACCTAATGTATACAGATAAAGAATTCAGATTTTTCTTAATTTTGATTAAGCAGGATTTCATGGAAATTTGTGATGCACCTACTTAGGCCCAAGCCCATTCAGGCAAATTATTCTAGAATAGTTGAGGAGTATTTTTGGCACTTTTTATAATAAATGTCTAGCTTAAATGAGGGGTTTGGAAGAGGGGAAGGTATCGAAGAAAATTTGTTAAGTATGTTCTTGGGTTACCGGCAATTTGAGAGGCCAGCACTCTCCGAAGAATATGCTTAACAAATTTTCTCAACACCTTTTATATAACTGATTATTAGAAAACAAACGTTTTTAACATATTTTTAAACATTATTATATACAAGTCCTACGAAATCTCTTGAAATCCTAGCCATCCCCTTGGGATTTCAAAATCCTATGTTTGAGGGATTTCAAATCCGGACAATCTTGCAAACCAAAAACGGCATTGGAATGGATTTGAAATTCAAATCCCCCCAAATTCGTTCCATTCCTGCAAACCAAACGAACCCTGAAGTATAAAAGCAACAAGGTTGGCAAAGAATCTTACCACCGAACCCCCACCAATGAAACTGAAGGAACCTATATGACAAAACTGATGAACGACAATGGCCCCCGCAGTATGTGCATGATCCTACATGTAGACATGTAAACCGGACTTTAGTTTTGGCCACAGAATACGGGAAGAAATATCAAATGAGGACTAACCTCAACCAATACATGGCCTGCCAAAAGGGTGTTATTTGCAAAAATGTTGTTGCTACCCACTTTGCAGTCGTGGGCTATATGACAAGATCCCATGATAAGATTGTTATTGCCGATAACCTGGTTGTACAAAATCCTTCAAATTCAAGAACGAGCTTAAATCAAGTTTTTTTTAATTCGGAAATAGAAAAAAGATATTCACATACTGTTGTGTCACAAGGCTTCGAAGATCGATGGATAGAAACATGTTCTCTGATCTCGTTGTTATCACCGATTTGAAGAAAACACTCGTTACCTGTCTGACAACAATAGTGAACTATCAAAAGAGTCTGATTATGGTTGGCAGGGAATTGCATGTGTGTTTTCCCCCAGCAAAAGAATCTACAGGGCTATTTACTTACATCTTAATGAGCTTAATGGTCTGGTCGGCTTATTCGCTCAGCCATACATGAGAGTTTCTTTACGGCTTAATCGTTAAGCCATTAAGCTAAACGTCCCCATTAAGCCACCCCAAACAAATTAATACCACAAATGCCGAGAAATAATCCAATCTTCTCTCTTTGCCTCCCTCAAACCTATTGGACACAGACAGATTTATCTGGACAGACAACTTAACCCATACAGTGCTTAATGTAAAAACAAGAAAAGTAAACAGCCTCTAAGTCCTGTATGGATAAAGCTGTCTGTATGGGTTAATTTGTCTGTATAGATTGGGAAGGTTTTTGTTTGGTAGGGTTTTTTCATAGATGGAAGGAGTGTGTGTTTTCTAATTGGGAGGGACAGATTTGGAAGAAGCTTGGCTTTCTGCATAAAGCTGCCACCTAGAAGCTTATTGAAGAAGCCACTTTCTATATCATTAAGCCACTACCAAACAGTCGTGTATAGCTGACCGTAGAGGCAGTTAGTCTCATTAAGCTCGTTAAGCTGCTAACAGACAAGAAGCTAAAATGGCTGTATGGAATAAGTCATGACCCCTCACTTGTCCCCATTAGGTCACCTCAAACAAATTAAAACCAACCCAAATATAATCCAACCCTCTCTCTTTGCCTCCCTCAAACCCATCAGTCCCCCATCCCCGTCCCTCGGACAGGCAAATTTATCCAGACAGACAACTCAACTCATACAGGGCTTAATGGGGAAAAAAACAGCCCCTATTAGTGCCATATAAACCAGCTACCTTATACTTCATGTCTTGGCATTTGATGCCCATGACAGCATGATGACCAATAACATTATTGCATCCTATGATTGTTCGCCCAGGAATGTTATCTCCAACGACTGCCCCACTGCTTGACAACAGCATAGAAATAAGGATCAAGGCTTAGAAGAGCAATCTTTATCAAGAAACCATAACTAAACGATCTTGAACTAACCTCATCAAGATGCATTTATCTCCCAATTCTGTGTTTCCAAAAACATGACTTCCGGGATGTAGTTTGCAATTATTTCCTAACTTTGTCGAAGAACCCACGCTGCAAAAGGGGCCAATCGTAACACCCTGCAAGCTAGTACAGTTTTATCATTATATAAGTTACAGAACAATCTAACCACTTGATATATTTAAGGCAATCTCAAACATGACTGTGCAAGACCAATCAAGCTGAAGCCATAGTCATTCATGTATAATATTTATATTTACCTGGTCTGAGCCTCATTCTTGTTTTTCGTCATTTTTGGAGCACCATTTTCTCAAAAAATAAAAAACTGCCTAATTCTCGTTTTTTACTTACATGTTGCTATCTACTTAAAATTAAATGGCAGCAAACAAAAAAAGTTGGATTAAATTATGCATACAAATGTATGAAACTAAGCAATATATAATTATATAAATATGTACATATATATAGAAAAATCGTGTGAGAAAGAAAGTTAAGATGAGAAGCGTAAGAAGGGATTTGGACCCTTGATCACTTTTAATCTAACCCCCATCCCATGAATTGCGCTTCTCAAGGGAATTGGTCCGGTGCATCTCGGTGCATCTTATTAGTATTGATCTTCAATTGGAATTGATCCAAAGGTCCAAATCCCTTTTTACACTTCTCACCATAACTTCCCTTCCTCCCGGAACTCAACCCAATATATAGATATATATATATGGGTTGGATGAAAGTAGGACACATGACTGCATGAGTGTTGGTATGTAACCATGTTTTCATCTTTTGCAAGCACAATTTGTCAGGTTGTTGTATGTACTTCTGTATCAATAATCCAATATTACCAATTTGTTATATCTCCAGGATTAAATCGAGCTATGGCAAATGCCCCTAAGTCACCAAAAATCGAAGACGCATACTTATTTGAAAGAATGATGGCAATCCTCTACCCCAAAATGCATTTGCTAATTACTTGCTACTTCTCTAGCTTATCTATATCATCAAAAGTGAGCAGCAACATCTCCCCAAAATAGCCATTTGCAAGCACGCACGATGCAAAAACCTTTGATCATTAACATCTAATCATACCTGACCTATAATCGCATTAGGATGAACAACAGATGAAGGATGTATGAAGCTAGGGTTTGTTCCATCGGCATTATCGTCTTTGCAAACGTCCGAAACATCTGTGTATAGATTTAAAAGTTATTTCGTAGATAAACGCAGAGAAAGAATGAAAAGAGAATACAAAGAGTGAGTTACAGTTGAGATTAGAGAAACGCCGACGAGAAAGTGTCCGGAATAGACCAAAGGCGAGCTGCCGCCGGGCTCTGAGGGTTGAAGTTGCCATTTATTGAAACTGCAACATTTTTGCGGGCAACTTATATATATTTAAGAAAAGTTACACTTAACCCCTTGTATGTTTTAGTATTAAAGTTTTACACTTTAGTGGTTGTTTATAATTCACATAATTCAATAAAATCTGATGAAAGTGGACTGATAAATTTTATTGACCAATTCCCTAGTGATATTTGGTTCACGTAATAAATTGATAGAATCCTATCAGATTCTATCAGCTTTTACGATTGAGTGATTTGATCATTTCTTAATATATGTGAAAGATTTGAATTTCATTTCGTGGCAAATGTAATATAATTTTTAATTTTATTTTAGAAAAACAAAAACAACTTTTGCATCCAATTTAATCACCCTCACCTCACCCCTACCAACCCCCTCCTGTCGCCACTCCCACCCAGTCGTGCCTCTGGCCCCTTACCGCACCCCTACCCCCCAACGTGCTCCTGCCTTCCCCACTTTCGCCACCCACCCCACCCCTGCCCCTGCATACCCCCACCCCGAACGTGCCCCTGCATACCCCCACCCCCAACGTGCCTCTGTCTTCCCCACCTTGACCACTCACTTCCCCCCCCCCCCATTCTTGCCACTCCTACCCCTTATGCCCCCGTCACCTCTCTCCCCCGAAACAAAGATGGAGATTCCAATTATTTTTAGATATTTCATTCCAATTCCATCCAACCAAACGCAATCAAAATGTGTCGTCAAATTCCATCAAATTACATTCCAATTCTTTCAAAGTCAAATTCCTTTGATGGATTCAAATTCCATCAAATTCCATTATGCGAACCAAAGGTCCCCTTAGGGTTGAGTTTCGTTGAGAAGATGAGTTAACGTGAGAAGCATGGAAGGTGGTTATCAACCATTGAATGCACATTAGGATGAGATGCACCGGATCAATCCCTGTATCAAGCTTGATTCATGGGTAGACTTGAGATAAAAAGTGATCAAAGGTTCATATTTACTTCTCACGTTAACTCAACTTCTCACACGATCATTCGTATTAACCCTTGTACTGATATTAAAACAAAAATGCCCCTCCATTATTTGGTTATTTGAAATAGAGAATACAAATGAGGTGTCCAGGTTAGAGATTGTACAAAAAACCTCAAGCTTGAAGCCTTGGCCATGTCTAATGGGTCCCTAGCACGGTCCAGTCCTTAAAGCCTGATAACGTCGAAATTTTTGGGGTAGTCCGCTTAAAAATATCCGAAAAAGTCTGGTCGAAAAAGGCACGATCGGACCCGCTTTTAACCTATTTTGGAAGTTTTCTTCTCTTCTCACACTATTTTGGAAGGTAATCCAACAAGATTTCACATATTCTCACAACACCATTAATTTATATTTTAAAAAAATGAACAATTTCAGTTCGCCCGATAATTTAAAGTCTAAACCGATGAAACCAACTCATTCCGGCCCCTAATAACTGATTAGTTTTACCTAATCCTGATATGGGTATTGACGCCTTTGATTAAAGAATGTTCTCCGCCTATATAAAAGAAGCTCGTATAGAATATATGTACAAGTATTCCAATAAATGCATAGAATTTCTTTTTCAACGATCCGTGGACTATTTGTACTGCAACTATTGCTCCGGCCGGATAATGGTCGCCGGTATCACCCCTGAGTGGCCGGAGATCATTTGATATCATTATTTTCCAACATCCAGAGTACCTGTTTGTCCACAAAAACACATAACCACCACAAAAAATGAGAAAACAAAAAGAACGAAATGGGGCTGTGCTACCGGAGAAAGGCAAAGTTGTGGTATTTATTTCACCCAATATTGGGTCTCTCTACCAGGTGTTCTACCCGTAGCTTCGGCGGGGGGTACTTAGCCGGGTGGGTTTAATAGAAAATGTTTAAAATGACTAAAATACCATTAGATGGACTTAACGGGAATAGTTAACGGCCGCTAGGAGGAAGTACCAAAACCCTTATGAAATAACAATCGTGATGGACCAAATCTCAGTTTTTGAAGTTGAGGGACGATATATGTTGAAATTAACAAACGTTAGGGACCAAAATTGAAGTGTACTCCTTTCCTTATTTTGACAAGTAACCTGCTAATCTTATAAATTTGATGATGATCTGGATGCAAGTTTATCATCCACTTCACCGTAACCTTTCGTAAACAAGTATCCGTGTCGAACAAATGTTACAAGATAAGTAGGTTGGTGGTCAAAAAAATGGACACAAAGTAGAAAACTTTGAAGTTTTGTGCTATCAATTGAGAAAAAAATTATTCTTTACACTACAATAGAAACTAAACCAAACTTTGTTGGATTTTTAATCCATTTTGCGCACGAAAAAAAAGCAGGTTCGTACCTGAGACATCCGAGGTCTCGAATGTGGGTCCCGACGGATGCACAACGAGGCACAATGCGACATGCATCGCACTTCCGGCTCGGAGTAACAGTTTTTAAGCCGTGGGTCCATCAACTCGGTGATGTCAGTCTCTTCGAGCAATGGCCGAGCCTGTCAATCAAAATATACAACAATAAGGGCAAAAAACACGAAAACACAAAATACACAACAATGAGGGCTAAAAACACAAAAAAAACGAAAACACGAAACCGAGAGTTCCAAAATTCGTACCCATTCGGTAAGGTATTGTTGGCCCTTTGGTCGGTTTATATCAACGGCTTTTCGTCCAGTAAGGAGCTCAACTAACACGACCCCGAACGAATACACATCGGCCTTTTCGGTAATTTCGCCACTCTGAGCGTATTCCGGAGCCAAGTACCTAAAAAACCAAAACATGTTAAGAACAATACAATCGAGCCATAAAAGAGCGTAATCTATCGGATATGGATCCCGGTTTAGACTGTACAATGAACACAATTCCCCGAATCCGACTTCTTATAGGGGCTGTTTGTTTTTATTAAAAAAAACTCTTATTACCTCTTAAGTCTGAATCGGTCAGACCTTTTTACATTCAGAGCGTTTATTTTTTTTTTCAGATTCCAGACCCTCTTAACTTTTAAATACATCTGAAATAAGAAGTGGTGACCGAATTTTTTAGAACTCTCAGAATTGTCGCGTTCAACACCCACGCCTCAAAGTTCATACGACCTTTAGTCAATCTCGACCGAAATCGAGATCAAATCAATCTATCTCCATGTATGCCGATCTCCCCTCCCCTCTGTTCTCGATTGGAGGGAAGATCAACATACCTAGAGGTCGTATGAACTTGGAGGCGTGGGTCTTGAACGCCGCGATAAGAGGTTTTTAAGAAATTAGGTCACCACTTCTTATTTCAGATGTATTTAAGAGTTAAGAGGGTCTGAATCTGAAGAAAAAAAAACAAATGCTCTGAATGTAAAAAGGTCTAACCTATTCAAACTTAAGAGGTTATAAGAGGTTTTTTCTTATTAAACAAACAGCCTCAACTGTTATCTGAAAAGCTGGATGTTGGCAGATAAACTGGTCATATTTGGTAAAAACTAGTTGCTAAACCAGATGACAACGTAAAATAACTTAAAAATAAATGTTGAAAAAGTCATTTGAAAAAACAGAGGACATAATTGGAAAAAAAAAGTGAAAAAAGCCCGTGAAACTTATTGAAACACTACTTTAAGCTACGTTTTCAAAAAGGTGCTTATGTATACGATAAGATTAAAAAAAAATAAGTTCACTTATGGTTGCCAACATGGCCTATGTTTATTACCCAAAAGTTCCAATTATTCTCGTTTCCACACCAGTTTCACCGTCCGGTTGCCACCTCGCGAGCCCAAAATCTCCAACCTGTTTTCAGAACGAGACCACGTTTTAGGTTTGACTTCAAAAGTCAAAATGTATATATATATATATATGGTCAAGTTCATGGAAAAACCTCAAAAAATGAAAAACAGAGAAACACCCTAATAACCGTTCATCTGGACGGTATGCACATGTGTTGTATACAAGTAATTTGTATTATGCACATGTGCATATGGATAACATGCACATATGCATAAAACCCCCCAAGAAAAACCTCAATTAGTTGTATGCACATGTGCATACCGTCCAGACCCCAGATGAACGCTTACCAAGGTGTTCCTCAATGTTTCATTTTTTTGAGGTTTTCCCCTCTCTCTCTCTCCCCCCCCCCCTCTCTCTCTCTATATATATATATAATCAATGCATACCAAAGCTTCAAAATCATGAGTTAGAAGGATGTTGTTTGGCCGCATATCGCGATGAACGATACAACCGACTCGGCATTCTTCGTGAAGGTATCGTAGCCCTCGAGCGGCTCCAACCGCGATCTTTTGTCTCGCGGACCACCCCAACGATCCATGATCATACCCTACAAATCAAAAACACACCTTCAATCAGTATCCATTAGAATCCCACATCACCTAAACTTAAACACTTTCTCTTCAATAAATTCATACCATAAAGATGAGAATCTAAAGACCCATTGCAAATATACTCATAAACCAACAACCGCCGCCCATCCTCCACACAAAATCCAATCAGCATCACAACATTCCGATGCTGTGCACAGCTTAAAACCTCAACTTCCGAGAAAAACTCATTATCGCCTTGAGAACTAGCCAACTTATGCTGTTTAACAGCCACCATTCGACCATCTTTCAAAGCCCCTCGGTGAACCGACCCAAACCCGCCTTCCGCCAAGAAATTTGGTTCAGAAAACCCATTTGTAGCATCTTCAAGCTCGCAAAACGTGAACCATTTCGGCGGTTTTCCAAAAACGGGCGCTATATGGTTACAGATTGAACAAAGTGGCGGCGGTTTGGGCGGCAGCGGCACGTGTCTCCTCAACGGAATCGTCTCCCTCACGTTCTTGGTTGACTTTTCTTGTCTATGGTCAAGCTCGGAGAATTTTAAACGGAGTGCATCCGTGATTGGGTTGACCAAAGTCAAAGCTCTTTCGTTTAACAACTTTGGACTTTTTTCCATATTCGAGAACTCTCCGGAAGAACTAAGAACATCTGTTTTCCATGGAGAACATAAGCTTGTTGATGGGGATGAACTCAGATTCTCGCTATCAGTATCGGAATCAGACTCGTCAAGAAACTCGTCTTTTTTCACGTCCCAATCATGATCCGCTACCAAAAACGGGGAGAACCCGAGATCGAAGCTTGATAACGAGGAAGTTGCGTGTTCGGTTGTGGAAAAAGTCGAATGTTCGGGACTGCTTACGGGTGTCACGTTTGGGACTTTAGTTGCATTCCAAATACTTTCTTCTTCTTTGAAACTATTTGCAGGTGGTTCTAAACAAGAACTTAAACCTTTGTGGAGTTCTTTTGTTGGCGATCCAACCAAATTGAGCCGGAGAACTTTTGGCCGCGACTTTTTCATCACAACCACGTTGCATTCTAGCTCCTCGATGCATACTTTCGCCTCTTTTTTCAGTTTTCTGTGTCCAGAAATCAACAAAACTTATAATTTATCGACAAAATAGGAAAACAAATAGGCTTTGGCAATCATGAGCTGGCTTATATTATTGAAAAAGCCCCGTTTAGTGAGGCATAAGCTAGCCTTTTGAAACGCACTTTATAAGGGGAAATTGACTCAAATGGCCATTTTACCCAAGCAAATTGGTCTCTAAGCCATCCCTCTTCCGGTTTTATGCAAATGTTACTACTTCCGCATTATACAGGTCCGTAATTGCAGACCTACCTCAAAAACACATAATATATATATATATATATATATATATATAAATCTGATCGATTTTACTTAAAAATTTTACGACCCAGGTCCGCAAAAGAAAAGGAAAATCGATCAGATTCGTATTTTTTTGTGTTTTTGAGCTAGGTCCCGGTAAAAATGGTAGAAGAATGGCTAGGAGATTGCTTGGGTAAAATGGCTATTTGAGTCAATTTCCCTTTTATAAGCTCCATGGGGCTTTTATACACCTTTTTCCAATTATGCCCCTTATATTTTTCCAACTAACTGTTCAACATGTCCTTTTAGGTAATTTTACATTATTAGCTAGTTTTTACCAAACATGACTAGTTTATCAGTTTGGCTAGTCAGCCAACAGCTAGCCCATCAGCCGCTTTACCAAACATAACCTCAATATTGATGGGTTGGGTTCCAGTGAGAAGTTGAAGTAACGTGAGAAGAGGTGAGAAGTGGTTATCAACAGTTGGATGAGAAATGGACGCACATTAGGATGAGAAGCGCCGAGATAAGATGCACCGGATCAATTCTCTTCTAAGGCGCAATTTATGGGAGGGCATTTGATTATAAGTGATCAACGGTTCAGATCCACTTCTCACGCTTCTCACGGTGACCTCAACATCTCACACGATCCTTCGCCTATATTGATTCGGTATCTGTAGTTACCTATCCAAAACAACCCATTGTGTTTGGTTTTTTTTTGCTTCAGCAGCCACCACTCCACTCGGGGTGCCGGAAATGACTTTGATCTTCATCTTTATCTGTCAAAAACCATCAAATTCAGTAACAATAATTTTTTTTAAAAAGGAAAAAAAATGCAGAGTGACGAGACTCGCCTTATCTGAGTCGTAAATATTATGGAGTTGAAGCATCATTTGAGAGCACGATTCGGTGATGTCATCCTTCTGATCCCTAACGTCACCCGAAAGAGATTTCCATTGCCTTGTGGTGCAATCGCTGTTGAATTTCGAGAAATTCCATAACTTGTGGCCTGAAGTAAATCAACAACAGATTTGGTTAGTAGATTTTTTGGTTCTTAAGAACGAAAACGTTTTTTTAGTCGAGAAAAACACCCTAAATTCCCTATTTTGGCTGGGAATTCAACCACGAAGACCCGAATTTGTTTGCAGAAAACATGAAGCTCAACAAAAAATGTAAAAGCCTCCGGATTTTAATTATGAAAACTGAATCTAACATGCATGCTACAGGAACAATTTGCATCAAGAAACTTGTATTTAGGTGACGTTTGTTTTTTAAGAGGTTCTGAAGTCAATTTCACTTCTGATTTTTAAGAGGTGGTGCTGAAATCTGAATCAATAAGACATTTGTTTTTGTAAACCTGCAAACGTCTGAATATGTATTATCCCTCAAAAATTCAACTTAAATATGTCAATTGAAGTGAACATTGATGATTGAAGAACGGAACAAAAAAAGAAACAAAAGAAGGATCCTGACAGATTTACGAGAATGTGGAGTTTTTCACACATAGAAGCCCCGATTTAAGTGATTCAAGATGTTCTGGAAAGCCAATGCTATTTGCTAGCATTTTGCATAGATAAAAAGATCTGAGCGTAAGCCGGCCACAGATACCCACGGTTAAAAAAATAAAAGTAAAAGACTGAGCATCATGCACCAATGCTATTTGCTAGCATTTTGCATAGAGGCAAAAAACATTCTAAGAATATGATCCACATTCACTGTGGGAATTCAAGAATCAGTATGCTATAAATTTGATAAATAAAAACACATATTTGCTTGCAAAAAAGTAAAGAACACAGCTTCTAGAGAAGGTTTTAAACTAGAATATATAGATATAAAGCCTCACAACTCATAGATTTGAAGACTAATAAACCTCAAAATCAAAAGTCAAACAACACCAAAGTAAACTTATGAACCCTAAATTGAAACACAATATTAAACACATAAATGATCTTACAATGGATTACCTGAAGTATGAGGAGGGATGACCACCAGCAGCTTAGCACAATCCCCAGGCTGAACAACATGAGCTAAAGCCCAAACCAAAGCATTTCTTGAAATTTCTTTTGATGCTTTCACAGCAATAAGCACAACTTTCTCACCTACATGATCCAACCCTCCTCTAACTCTGCCACTCTTTTGCATCTTCATCATTTTCCAATAATATAAACTATCAAAAAACTAGTTACCCTTTTCACTTTGTGGGCTCATAAACAGAAAGAAACAAAAAACACCCAAAAAGAAAGAACCCCAAATTCCCCATTTGAGCAAATCATCGAACACCTACAATGCATTCCATTTTAAAGAAGTTATAAAACAAGAAAATGATGCAACTTTTTCCCCAAATCAGAGCCCAAAAGGTGTGTTGAGAGTACTTTTGGTCAAGTTTTCACAAGAATTGCATGATGGGTAAAAGGAGGATCAAAAGAAAACAAAGTGGGGATGAAGAAAGCCTGCAAAAGGGTAACCGGATCACATTATTTGGACAACGGGGTTTCTTTTTTACAGATAGATGTTGTAGAAAAACAACAAAAAAGAAGAAAACCAAAAGGAAAGGATCAATTTCAGGAGGGGATCAGAAAATAGAAGTGAAGTGAGCAAAAGAAAACAAAAACTTGAAGGGGCATGATGGTTAAAGTAATGACAATGGTGTCCCACGTCTCTGAATAGCAACAAAATTATTGAGTCAATGATAATGAAAATGTGGAATTGGATGTCTCTTTCTCTCTCTATTTCAGTTTGATTGCTAAAAATATGAGTTGTTTAAGACACATTTAATGAAACCCCATTCCCTATGAACAATAGATTCTGGAAATTTCTTTTTAGGAATTAGTGGGTTTAAGGTTAATTGTATTCATATATGAGTAGTGTATGAATAAGATGTGATAAAATGTAAGTAGTGTGATTATTTATTAACCACACCTTAATATATATATATATATATATATATTCAATCTCTTATCCATCTCTCTCTCTCTCTCTATATATATATATATATATATATATATATACATATATATGCAAATTGAGAAAAATAGTTGATGGAGATATGTTTAAGATTTAAGAAATATGCAAATTGGAGACGTCAAGTTATTTGATTATATTTGGTTTAGACATTTTTCTATGTAGTATATAAATATTGTATGAATTATCGGTTATATTTTAAAAACATGTTTCCTTTATTTTTATGTTTCTAATTTTGATTTTACCTTGTTTAAACACAACCCGACCAACCCGATCAACCCGAACGGGTTGGGTTGTACCTTCGTTTGGGTTGGGTTGGGTTGAAATTTTTTCAAACCGCCAACATTGGGTTGATGTGTCGAAATGCTTTCAACCCGATCAACCCAACCCGTGAGCACCCCTATAAGCAACTCCACATTTTGCTTTTATATATATATATATAGATTTGAATGACTATTTATGAATTTTATTTTATAATTTTAAAACTAAGAATATGAACTAAAAATATAAAATATTTTGTTTTTTTACAAAAAGGAAAATCATAGATTATAACACATGTCCGTTGACTTGGGATCATGTAAGACCATCATGTTTTTCGTGAAACCGCTTAGACCAATTTTTTACACTTGAAACTTCACAGCAAAACATCGTGAAGGTAACCTTCACAGTGTTTTTGCTGTAAAGGTTTGCATCTTTTTTTATGTTTACAGTGTTTTCTGTGAAGTTTCAAGTGTAAAAACTTGGTCTCACCGATCTCACGAAAATAAGTTGGTCTCACTCTCATCTGAACCCAACCCCATGTCCGTTTATTGGATGATGAATTATCATGCATAATAGTAACATTATAGGTAATATTTTAAGAAAAAAGAAAACGTATACGTAATGAAAATTAGTTGCTTGTTACTTGATAATATTGTACTAAAAAATCGTATTAGTTGAACAGTTATCAAGAATGAGTGGAGTTTGACTCTAGACATCAGACCATCCCATCAACAAACCAAACCAAACTCTTTTTCGATAAGATAAAAACTTTCCATTTAAAAGAAAAAAAAATGAAATTGAATGCAAACTTTTCGTGCAAACCAAGTTTGAAGAATATTTTATTAATAAAACAAGATTTTTTAGATAAATTATATAAGTAAGTGGCAAAATTTAATTGGTTGGTTTAGATTTTATTAGGATAAAACTTATCTGATTAAAAAGATAACTTTAATAAAAAAAATTAAAAATTAAAAAATATACCAAAATTCATATTTTTCAATTCTCTACAAATAGAGACCAGTCTTGACATATTTTCAACACACCAATCTTTCTCTTCATTTCAATACTCTCATCCTCTTGAAAATTTCAAAGATCTTGATTTTTTTTTCAAGTTTTCCTCTATGGATCCAAACCAGCAAAATTTTTGGATTAACTCTCAACATCCTGATAACTCTCAATATATCCCTGAAAATGTTCAAACCTCACAAAAAACCTCAAGAGCCGACCATCCATGGGACACTAAAGAAGATATGGCTTTAATGTCAGCATGGGTTTTTGTTAGCAAAGACGCTACTTGTGGCAAAAACCAAAAGAAAGGAGCGCTTTTTTCACGAGTGAAAAAATACTATGATGTAACTCGAGAAGAAAATCCAGAAGGAATGCGCGAAAGGAACGAAAATCAAATGAAAGGTCGTTGGACTCGACTTAACGAAAATGCAAACAAATGGATTGCTGCTTACAAAGAAGCATATCGTCAAAAAAGAAGTGGAATGAGTATGGCAGATGTTGAGAAAGGAGCTCATGCAATTTATGAGGCGGGTGGGAAAAAGTTTTCGGACTTGCTTGTATTTAACCAAGTTATGTGTAAACATCCCAAGTGGGAATTAAAGTTAGATCGTGACATAACATGTTCTCGTTCGGAATATGAAGTGGGTTGTGAAGATAGTGGTGGAAGCACGAAAAGGTCTAAAACTACGGAAGAAGAAGACACCGACCAAGAATCTCCAATTGTTGGTGGTTCAACAATTCAGCGTCCTACGGGTAGAGATGCGGCAAAAAAAAAGAGGAAAAGGTAAGGCATCACAATCTTCTTCATTTTCTAATGACTTTTCTGCAGAACTTCATGCAATGACGATTACAAGAAACAATGAAGTTGAACTCATGACAAAAAAACTGAACTTTGACAAAGAAAAATTTGAAGTCGAACAACACCACAAAAATCTACGTATAATGATGGCGAAAGAACATCTGTCACCGGGAGAGGAGGCGTTGAAATAACGTCTTTTGACAATGTTGTATGGATAGTGATATTATGTATTAGTAATTTATTATTCCGTGTATTTTCTTAATTTACGTATTATGTATTAGTAATTTAGTATTCTGTGTATTTTTTTGCAGTTTTCATATTATGTATTTGTAATTTTAATTAAAATGAATGATTATGGTTGCTTTGGAAGTTAGCTGAAGTTCACATGTTATTGTCTCTTTATAATGTGTTGTCTCTTTCAGCTGAAGTTCACATGTTATTATCCCCCACTGATGATTCAAACTTTCCTTATATATTTGTTGTCTTTCACCATATACTAATTCATACAACCTTCCTCAAACACCCTCAAACATCCTCAAACTTTCCTAAAAAATCTTACTAAAATGTCTCTTAATGAAAACTATTCATCAGAGTCAGTTGACGAATTTGATGAATGGTAATCACGAGTTGTTGAACAAAACCAACAACTTGATCACATGGTCGAGGATATGGTTATAAACGCATCCAATATGTTCATAGGAGATCAACCTCCAAGAGCAAGAAGAATATATCGTGACAGGCAACATGAGATGGGTGAAGCGCGTTTGATGGAAGACTATTTTGTCGATAATCCAACGTATGATGATGTTATCTTCCGGAGAAGATTTCGAATGAGAAGACCTTTATTTCATCGTATAGTGGATGTTGTTACTGCTGATGACGTATATTTTCAACGAAGACCTGATGCCACGGGTAGACAAAGTCTTTCACCATTGCAAAAATGTACTGGAGCCATGAGGGTGTTGGCTTATGGGACATCAGTTGATGCAGTTGACGAATATTTGAGAATGAGTGGATCCACAACAAGGGAAGCTCTTATAAACTTCGTAAATGGAGTCATCTCATGTTTTGGTGACGAGTACCTCAGAAAGCCTACCAAAGATGATTTGGCAAGACTACTCTATGTTGGGGATCAACGTGGATTCCCGGGTATGATAGGTAGTATTGACTGCATGCATTGGCAATGGAAAAATTGTCCCAGCGCATGGGCAGGACAATATGCTGGAAGAAGTGGAAAACCAACAATCATTTTGGAAGCCGTCGCATCATTTGATTTATGGATATGGCACGCTTTCTTTGGAACACCAGGTTCGTTAAATGATATTAATGTACTTCACCGATCTCCTATTTTTGATGATATATTAGCAGGTCGAGCACCAAAAGTTACATATGTCGTGAATGGTCGTGAAAATGATAGCGCATATTATCTCACTGATGGGATATATCCTGCATGGGCTGCATTTGTCAAGTCAATTACGTCTCCCCAAATCCAAAAGCACAAGTTATTTGCCGAACATCAAGAGGGTGTCAGGAAAGATGTTGAGCGAGCATTTGGAGTTCTACAAGCTCGTTTTGCATTTCTTCGACATCCATGTCTTGTTTGGGACAAAGATAATATGGGACAAATTACGATTGCTTGTATCATCTTGCACAATATGATAGTTGAAGACGAACGAGATACATACCTACATTATTATGATCCTACTGAATTTCTTAACGACATGCCCACAAATCGACAACAAGGAAGCTCCGTAGAAGATGATA
This sequence comes from Saussurea involucrata, assembly GCA_033807775.1. Lineage (NCBI taxonomy): Eukaryota > Viridiplantae > Streptophyta > Magnoliopsida > Asterales > Asteraceae > Saussurea > Saussurea involucrata. Next base: position 156,230,816 of record CM066314.1, on the reverse strand, counting down.
GTCAGCTGCTTGGATTCTCCGTTGAACGAATTGCAAGCCTATCAAGGTATATGGCTAATAGGGAACAACTTCGCAATAGGAAAACTCATAACGCTCTAAAAATGATTTGATTGAGCATATATGGCAAAAATTCGGCCCTAATAATTAACTATGTTATTTCCTTCTTTTAAATATGTAATTTCGTACTTCTTTCTGTATTTTCTTTTATTTATTTTCAATTGTAAGTTTTTTATATTTATAATTATGTTTTAAAATATGAAATTATTTTTATTTATTTTTTATTTAAAGTTAAAAGATATATATATTCTAAAATATTAAATATATAATTTTTATAATATAATTTTTAAGATTGGTTTGGATAGTGAATAAAGTATAAAAAAAAAGTTAGATTGGATTGGAATTGAAGATTGGATAGGTGGAAGAGAGAGAAATTAGTTTTTTAATAAAGATTGGTTTGGTTTGGTTTGTGAATAAACATAGTCTCATTCATTAGGTTTCGAAATGCATATTTTATCCTTTTCTAACAGTTATTGAACAATGTCATTTCACATAATAATATAATATAGAGTAAATTACATAAATCGTCCATGTGGTATGGTCATATTTTGGATATGGTCCCTAAAACGTAGAAATTACACTGAGCGTCCCTGTGGTATGCCAAAACGCACGCAGAGGGTCCCTCCGTCTAACGGAATAAAAAAGATTCCGTTAACCCAGTAAAGTTTGAGGGTATTTTCGTCTTTTTACCTCTTTTCATTGTGTTCTACCTCTATCTCCCCATCTTCATCCTTTCCATCTCCATCCTTCATGTTTGTTTCAAGAACATCATGAACACCAAGAAGAACATATTTTAAATCCAAAATATGACCATACCCTCAGTCTTTTTACCTTTTTTCATTGTGTTCTACCTCTATCTCCTCATCTTCATCCTTCATGTTTGTTTCAAGAACACAAACATAAATTAAAGTCATCTTCAAGAAGACAAACACAAACATAAATTAAATTCCATTTTTATAAGCACATATACAAATCAAGTTCATCTTCAAGAATACAAAAACAAGAAATATCCTAAATTAATACAATCTTCAAATCCTACACTAAATAATTAAAAAAAACCTAAATATGATGAAATCTTCAAACCAATCTAAATCTTTCAGAAACAAATACATGAACATAATACGATTCTGGGATGGAAATCAAAAACACAAACAGAAAACCAAATACACCAAAGAAAGCTAGACCTAGATCCCGTCTTCTCTTCTTCGTGACACAACAGAGTTCGAATCAGGAGTCTGAAAAAGAGACCCAGATCTGATGTTCTTCATTTCATTAGCATGTTTTTATAATAACCAAGAAACCCAAACAAACATAGAAAGAAAATGAAGGAGACGTACATAAATGAACCCGCAACCACTTCTTTCTCTTGCCCAAGCTCCATAACCGAACTCTTTGCCTTTATGCAAAACCTCGAATCCAAGAACACCTTCAAGCCATATGAAGAATACGAGCTCCACAATTTCTTGAGAGGGTTTGAGATGGGGAAGAGAGGGGTTAGGGTTTGTAACTATACATGTTTTGAGAAGATTTCAATTTTGGGTTTCCATAAAAATCACCATTCTTACTTTTGGCTTCCATAATAATCGTCATTTTCACTTGGTATGGATTTGATTTTGGTTTATGTTTTAGTTTTGATTTTGGTTTTATGTTTTATGTTTTAGATTTTTATTTTGATTTTGTTTGTTACTGAATAAGATAATTTTGGAGAGAAAATTTAAAAAATAAAAGAAAAGCTCAAAAAGACTAAAATGCCCTCTAACTTAACAGGGTTAACCGAATCTTTTTGATTCCGTTAGACGGAGGGACCCTCTGCGTGCGTTTTGGCATACCACAGGGACACTAGTGTAATTTCTGTGTTTTAGGGACCATATCCAAAATATGACCATACCACATGGACGATTTATGTAATCTACTCTATAATATATATATATATATATGAAGATAATCAAATGAGAACCACAAATATGTTACAGACCTGTAAGAATCAATATAAAAATATTTTTTACATGATTTTTTTCATCAAAACCTATAATTTAAAGATATTGTTTCATATATGTTCATGTTCACTTGTGAAAAGATTACACGTGGAAAAGTTTTCTTTGATTCACCTAGTGAAATGAAAAATACACGTAAAAAATATTCACATGGTGAAACAAATCCATGTGAAACCATCATATTATGAAACAAATATATGTGAAACAACATATCTTAAATCCTAGCATTTGATAAAAAAATATCATGTAAAGAAATATTTTTATATCGATTCTCATGAGTTTATAACATATATTCTCATTTGATTCAACCCCTATATATATAAGGGAAATTAATTAAAATACCCCAAATTTGACTTTGCTTTACCAAAATACCCTAAATCTCCCCCGGTTTACCAAAATGCCACAACTTTCCGCGATGGAGCCTGTAACGTCCCAAAAACATAACATGCATTCATCTAGAAATAAGCATTCACATTACATAAATATCTTGTCTTTACATCATCAATAAAGTGATCTAAATAAAATTGACAGCGGAAGACTCTACGTCCACAGCCGAGATTCTATCTATAGTTATCATTCAAAATCTTGGAGTCGCTATGAGCTCCACATCTTTCTTGTCTCCATCTAATTCTTACTAGAATTTCCCACTGTACGCTTACCTGAAAATGATTTAGTTTTTGAAAAGCGAGGGTTAGACCAAAAGGTCTAGTGAATTCCCTCCATAAAAGATTTATCACAGTATAAAGATCATTTCATAAGGAAAATACTTTCACATCTTTCTCATAACATCATCCAAGGTTAAACACGGGGTTCAGGGAATTGCATAAGCTACTCCGATCGGGGCCCAACGGACACCCTCTCGTCTACACCGGAATCCAAATGGACTCCCCGTTCCTTCATGTAGGAGAAAACAAATTCCAACCTACAAGCTAACCTCCATATGCCCAAGGGATCAGAGATCGCTAGGTACCCTGACCCCACCGTGCAACCGACTCCACATAGCATACACATACATTTGAAACCATATACATGAAAACCTTAAACATCTTTCATTTGTATGTAAACATGTAAATCATGAAAGCATGCATAACTTTTATAAATCAATTCATGCTCGATAAAGGAACCATATTCAGTAAAAATGGTACGTCATAAAAAGGGTTGAGAGAACTCACCTGATAGCAAACTTCTTCCTATCCTTCCGTCTCGTCCCGACCGTAAACATAGTAATTTAATTATAAAATAATTAGATTTACTAATCCTCAAATCTGAACTGTCCTCTCTTAACTCGATCCTAACGTGGATAGAACTCTTAATCATCTCATTGGACCCCTTAAGGACTAGGACAAGCTCGACCCAAACGTCACACAGTTTAAGCCAGAAAGGGATTGCGCCATCACCAGCTTTGCGCCACAGTGCATGGCGCAATATTGGACTTTGCGCCACCAAGGCTAGCGCAATTTGAACATTGCGCCGCCAAGGCTGGCGAAATTTGGACTTTGCGCCACTCCTGTTCATCGTCTTCTTCCTCTGGACAGCGACCAAAACTCACCCAGAAGTCATAATTTCATCTCCATTAACCACTTGATCAGAGAGATCACTAATCTACAACTATTAAACATAAATTTCATTCTAAAACTGAGGAACTGATTGATTTCCTTAACACCACTGCTTTGCCATTAATTTCCCAAAATCTCAAGAACACTTTGCATTTAAAATTCTTCTTACAACGATTTTCGAGTTCAATAACATTACATTCTTGTTCAAAGATCGACACATTAACCCAAAAAAACTTAAAATACTCGATACAGGCAAGCTTAGGTCAAAACTTTATCTGATTCCTCCCATTTCGATCCTAAAAACAGAGATAACAGGAAAGAGAAAACTTGAATTGAACAATAGAATGAAGGTATGGAAGATTACCTGATTTGCAACCTTCCCTGCACACGAAATCCTTTCCAGCGCCTCTTTCTTTCTTCTTTGCCCTCTCACAGCCGCCAATACCCACAACAAGCAGTATAATACTGAGTTTGATAAGAAATGAGGGCTGCCCTAGGGATCTGGGCCCTTTAAACGTGCTTCTTGATTTACAAAATAGTCCCTCACCACAAACTTTCCTTTCTTATAATTTTGCCACAACTCTTTCTCTTTCTTATAAAATTAGGGTTGTTACAGAGCCAACGATCGCGGGCTAGGGCGTACGTGGCACCCCATTTTGGCCAAAATGTCCCGCGGAGCCCCTCAACTATGGCCGCGGTGACACCTTTGGTCCCTCCCCGCGGTGGAAGCCCGCGATGGGCCCGCGATAGGCACAAAATTTACACTTTCAGCCCCTGTACTTGAACGAATCTTGCATGCTTTTACTGTTTTTTTTTCCACAATTATTGTACTTTGAAGACCAATTTGTGGTTAAAATTCACTGATTTGTTTGAGATTTCATCCATAAATATGAGTGATATGCAATCCATAATTCACACTCATTTCTTGCTTTTTCTTGATTTCTCTCTTGCTTTCTTTGTTTAAGTTGCTTTCTCTCTTGATTTCTCTCATTTCATCCACAAATGGCATCATCATCAAACCCTAAGTCTACTCCTGAAAAAATGCCTCCTAAAATCGAGATCGCCATAGCAAAAAAACAAAAGGAGATAGAGAAACTGACACAAGAGTGGAATCAAATGATGGACAGGAAGGCAGTCCACTTGAGAAGGATCGAAGAGGAAGATAAGGAGATCAAAAGGATGAAAGGGGATATAAAAGCTAATGAGGCTCGTATTCGTCGAGAACAAGAAGCAATTCACCATATTCTGCAAGACTTCGCAATTCTTCAAGCGAAGGTAAACGATAAGCAAGCTTGGATTGATGAAACTAAAGCAATTTTTGAGTAGGTGGTGGTTGTTCTAGTTGTTTTGTATTTGTTTTTTGTTGTTTTGTATTTTGTTACTAGGTGGTGGTTGTTTGTATTTTTTTTACTGTGTTGTTGTTTTGTATTTTTTTACTGTGTTGTTGTTTTGTATTTTTTTTTGTTGTTTTGTACTTTGTTGCTAATGAATAAAGGTTTTTAATTTGTCTGAAAAGTAGTTTTTAAGTAGTCTGAAATTTGTCTGAAAAGTGGTTCATGTGAAAAATACAACTCATAAATGTTATACAAATTTATCCAAATTTGAGGCTACGGCTAGACGATTGTTTGGTTTTTGACAACCCGAGTCTACTTCTTACATACTCTGGCGAGACGAGTCTCAAAGTGTTAAGCTCCACTTTCTCGATGTACACTTCAATCACAGTATGCCCGTCAACATACTGGCGTATGTTGGCTACATCTTCGTCGGTACTCAATTCTACCAGTCCAGTCAAGAAGTCTGCATTCGGCCTCTTAAAATACAACCTATTATATTTTGGTTCTTCATATTCCAGCTCTTTCATGATCTGTTGAAGCAGTTGCATAGAAAGATCATCTACATCTAACATGTCAACATAAATTTCTAGACCACAAAAATAATGTCTTTTAGGTGGTTCCGTAAAGTAACCACCATGGTGGACTTTCACGGTGAACAACTGTGGATATTTATCTGTTGATGAAATTAATTAATATAGTTAGTTCGTAGAAACAAGCAAAAAACTCAATGAAACATGAACACTAACCATATAACTCTTTGCCAGTGTCTGAAAGCGATTCAGATAAACGCCTAAAGCATCAAACATGAAGGTTTAGGGATGCCATGAAAGAATACGTTAACGAATAATATGTTATCGTTTATGTGTTTTACGACTAATCTAGCGTAGGTTATTTATAGGCAAATGTGGATGCTTTTACTGCACTTAGGTCCATGTCTTTGCTCTAACACAACTTAGGTCCCTGTCGTTTCTCTAACACAACTTCAGTCCCTATCAACGCTATCATATGATATAGTTCTATATAACCATTACTATTCTCTTCATTTAGACTACTACCATTATGATCATCGTCCCAATCAAGGGAAATCAAGTATAAAGCTGTACAATGTCCCCACTTAAACAGCCGAGTACACAAGCAACTCATTTGCTTTTTGATGTAATATTTACTTTAAAAGACTTATGTAGTGAAATTGAGGATAAATGGCTTGTATTTAAGCATGTGTATCTCTAGATTATTTTTGAAATTGAGGATAAATGGCTTGTATTTAAGCATGTGTATCTAATATGTGATCCATATTGGTTGTGCTTAAAGGGTAAGATATTCCTTTTGCTTATATATAATAATATATATGATAATATCATTTACATACAATACTTATCGTCCCAATCAAGGGAAATCAACGTTTAGATCAACAGTATCATATGATATAGTCCCATGTGGTTCAAGCTCTGACGGACCCGCGGTGTTACTTAGTTGACTGCTTGTGCGTCTACTCCTTGGCACGGTTGAAGGGGCGGGATTTGGACACTCTCCACGAGTATGTCCTACGCATTGGCACCGAGTACATCTTCGCTGTATCGAACCTTCACAACGTGATGGACGTCGGTCGTTCTTTCTCGGTCTCTCGGCTCTGTTCTTATTGATTAAAGGTGGATAGCATGGCGGAAGCGGGTCGGGTGGAGATACCCATGCTTTAGGGGGTCCAGCTGGGTTTATTACCTCCACGTATGTTCTCCGGTAATATTCGGACCTGAAGAAAGGTATAACCAAGTCACTGCAATCTCTACGACCCATATATCTTGCCGCAACGATGGCATGGCCGCACGGTAACCCAGATTTTTCCCATTCGCGACACGAACAAGTGTGGTCGGTCATATGCACAATCGCGTGAAGATGGTCATCGTGAACCTCGTACCTCCCATACCCGATTTCTCTTACCGCCCAAGTCGCCGCGCGACGCGCCCTGTTCTGAACTATCTCCTTCGCCGTTGGTGTGAGTGCATTTTGCATCTCAGCTCCTTTTCGGCGTCGAAGTTGGTACCACTCTTGTTGAAAGGCCCGAAAGTAGTCCATAAGATTAACAATCGGACATCTACGCGCAAAACGGGAGAGTGCATTCACCGACTCTGCACTATTGGAGGTCAGAATGTCATACCGTTGTCCAGGAAAATGGGCTGCGGACCACCTATCCGGTCCAACTTCGTCCATGAATTTGGCTGCTTCCTTGGCACTAAATCGTAGCAGATTCATGTACCGGTTAAACTCATGATCCGTATATGCTCTGCATGCCGCCCAGTAGACATCCTTGTGGGTGGTAATACGTTTGTCCCTGGTTTTGGCGTTCATCTCCAAATGTCGACAACATATGGCGTGAGGGGCATTTGGGTACATGGCAGAGATTGCGGTGCTTATGGAAGGAGCCCTGTCGGACATAAACACCAACCCTTGCGGGTCTCCGATAGCTTGTCTCAACATGGACAGAAACCAAGTCCACTCGTCCCCGGTTTCGGGCTTGCCTACGCCGAAAGCTACTGGAACGATGGAGTTATCCCCGTCCATGGCAACCGCCAGGAACATCATACCCAAGTAACGGCCCTTTAAATGGGCTGCGTCTATTACCAGGACACGACGTAGATTTGCCAGAAATGTGCGGATCTGCAAAAACATAGGTGGTTTTACTTTGTAAATGTTATAGTTTATAATGTGTAAACATATGACGTGTTAAAATACGTACCGCGGGTCCAAGGGCCACGAAGCACATCTCAAACCGTCCATGTGAATCGGTCCGTAGCTGCGTGACAGTATCAGGGTTCTGCAGCTGCAAATTATATAAATATGTTGGGAGTCGTTCATACGACTCCTCGAACGTGCCTCTCACCATAAGCAGTGCATGGCATCGCGCACGCCAAGCTTGGTGGTAACCAATCGTGACGCCGAACTGCTGGTGAACATCGTGGACGATGTCCTTTGGACGCAATGACCTGCTAGCATCAAGAAATTTGTCTTTCAGTATCGCACCCAAAGTCTTTTTGGTGGCTTGTTTGTGGTGGGGATTCAGTTGCGTCCTCGTACAAGTGTGTACGTCGTGCAACTTTCTAATAACTAACGCCCCTCCTTTGGGACCCGTGTGAATCGCGTACATCCTCCACTCACAGTTTTCTCTGGCACATTCAACTATGTATCTGCTTTTGTCAGATTTTGGCGTGTGACTTTCGAAACCCTCTTCCAAGAACTTAAGTCCGACCTGACTTGCCAAGTGATCCTTCGAATCAAATATCTTACCTACGCTTAACCTTTCACTGCGATTATAAGGTGTAGGTTCGTAGGTTTGTGTCTGGGTATTCTGGTCTGGAAGAATATGGGGCATATAAAAAAAGTCATTTATCTGACTACATGATTTTCTACTAGGGGTATATTCTTCGTGATCATCACTATCGGTATCTGATCTGTCTATATCAGCATTACCCGTTTTGAAAACGTAGGTTTCGTCATCAGCAACTCCAGCACAACGTCCTTCTTGTGGTTGTGGTTGTTGTTGTTGCGTCTCCGGAACATAATCAGGAATACAGTCGTTAAGACCATATGCATGATCTAAATGAACTGTTGGGCCGTGGGACGCTTGAGAATCAGGCTGCTCTATTTGGAGGTCTTCGTCATCAGCGTCGTCGTCACCGTCGTCGTCACCATCGTCGTCACCGTCGTCGTCACCTTCGTCATCGTCTTCGTCGGATTCGGCGACATACACAAAAAGTAATGGCGGCCTTTGTGAATCTGCTGCAAAGTGCAGAAAACCAGAGATATCCCCATCGTTGGATAAATCCACAAATGACCCATCAGTATTTTTAAACGCTAACTTGCAAACAGCAGAAGGGTCGATTCCACATTTTGCATGGCGTATGCAACAAACTTCTGATAAGTATAGTTTACTGAGACTTTTACACCATGCTTAGATTTATAAGCAAAATTCCACTCATTGTTATCTTGCACTCATTAACCATCGAAACAGAAATATAGCTTAGCTTTTGCAACAGATGAACTCATTTTTTCAGTAGTATCTCAAAAACAAAATATTGAAGAAAGAAAGCAAGAAATAAGTATGGAATCGGTGTGTGGATTATGGATTGCATTTTGCATCTATTTATGGATGAAACAACCAACATTGATGACAACCAATCTCTCATTTCATCCACAAATTGGTATTCCAAAAACACTGATTCAACATTGATGAAAACATGCCAGTGAATTTTAACCACAAATTGGTCTTCAAATTACAATAATTGTGGAAAAAAACAGTAAAAGCATGCAAGATTCGTTCAAGTACAGGGGCTGAAAGTGTAAATTTTGTGCCTATCGTGGGCCCATCGCGGGCTTCCACCGCGGGGAGGGACCAAAGGTGTCACCGCGGCCATAGTTGAGGGGTTTCGCGGGACACTTTGGCCAAAATGGGGTGCCACGTACGCCCTAGCCCGCGATCGCGGGCTCCATCGCGGAAAGTTGTGGCATTTTGATAAACCGGGGGAGATTTAGGGTATTTTGATAAAGCAAAGTTAAACTTGGGGTATTTTAATTAATTTCCCTATATATAATACACTGAAATGATTTATTTAAACAAATGTTACAACGCACACACTTATTTTGCAATATGACATCACATAAATACTTCTAAAATATATGATTGATGTGTTTGATTACTGAATTAATCCCAATTATTTCAAGAAGTTTTTAATTATTATTTATTGTTCAAACCCTGTGTTTTAGTTGACATATTACTTGCTTTTAAAGTCTTATGTAACATGTGCAATTTAATGACTTTAATACCTTGGATTCCATTTTGATTTCTTTTGGTTAAAAAATAGTTCTTTAATTATACAATTTATTTGTTTATATTTAATCAAATTTAATATTTGATTTTACATATGATCCCATAAATGTTCGACCGTCGATTAAAAGCTTGTAACATTTCTTATTACCAAAGACCGTTACCTAATCACTTATACTGTGTTCTTTAATCCGGAGAAAAAAGAAAAGAAAGGAAATGGATGGAAAAGAAAGGGAGAGAAAAGAAAAGAAAAGAAAAGAAAAGAAAATAGTTTTTTCATTTGTGTTCTCGAAAGGTAAAGAAAAGGAAGAAAAAACAGAAAAGAAAATATTTTTTCGTGTTCTTGAACATGAGAGAAAGGAAATGAAAGATGTCATTTTACTAATATACCCTTAAAATATATATTTTATAAGGAAATATCGGGTAGTTTTGTAATTTTAATAATTTCAGTAATTTTTTAAATGTTTTTAATTTATTTCCTTCCCTTTCCTCCCACATTTGGGAAGAAGGTTTTGGAAGGAAACTTATCATTATTTCCTTCTGTTTCCTTTCCTTTCTCTCATAAAAAAGTTTCGAGAACACGATTTTTTTTTACTTTCCACCCATTTCCCTTCCTTTCCTTTCCTTCCTAAAATGAGTTTCGAGAACACAGCGTTACCCGGGTAAGTGCTTACCGGTAAAATTTAACACTATCACTTACTTCTCCGGTAAGATTTTAGTCCACCAAAATGGCATTGTATGCAACAATTTAGCCGGTAAGCGCTAACCATGGTAAGAGCCGTCGCACTTACTTACCGGATAAGACTCTCGGTCCTTGCTTCCGCTCTTACCGGGTAAGATTCTTAGAATCTTAGTCTTTGTCATATTCATCCGGTAGACTAACGTGATTTGATAAGCACTTACCCGGGTAAACGTTTTGTAAACGGTCCCTAAATATATCAAAGTAATATCAGTATTTTGTAATGATCAACAATATCAAATAAAATAAATTTAGATTGAAACCTTCAATAAAAATTTATTATTTTATTTTGAAAGGAAAAAGTCAAAATCTCACTACAACCCAAACCTTATTATCTAATTTTAAATATCTAATCCTAAATTTATACATAAATGTTATAGTTTTTTAATTAGACAAATAAATAAAAAATAATAAAAATAATATGGATTTAATTAATTAGTATATCTCAAAATTTCAAAATCAATTGGATGTGGATATGTAAAAGTGACATCCAATCTAATAATTTAGATATAATCCAAAACTCAAAATTTGTCAACATTGAAAATGAAAGGAAATAAATGCACAAACATGTGGGTGATGCCAAATCATGATGTAATACAATAAAATAGTTTTATAATAAGTCTAAAGTGTCTAGAGGTGTTTGGGATTGCTTATATTTTTGACTTATTTGCTTATTGTTTTTCTACACCGCAAATAAGCTATTTCTAATGTTTGAATTAAAAAATAAATAATACTTATGACTTTTCCACACCGCAAATAAGTTATTTTTGATAAGTTACTTCATCTTAACTTAATTGAAACTCCTTATAACTTATTTGTCCAAATTACATTTTTACCCTAACTTCTTTTTGTCACCACATAAGTTGATAAACACTTTTAGAAATAAACATAAGTTGTTTTAAATAAGCAATCCCAAACACCCCCCTAAGCGTCGTAATAAAAATATTTTATAGGACTTAAATATACAGGACAAAATAAAAAAAGTTATATGTAAAAGTGTTACAATAGGTTTATAAAACGTTTTTAGGCGCATAAACAAATTTTTAGGACGTTTTTAAAATAAAGTGTTATAATTAGCGATTTTATACGACTCTATTTGAGAAAATGTTTTATAAAAATATAAGTTTATATAACATTTCTCAAAAGTGTTTGCAGAATAAAGAAAAATCATTTTTTTAAATTTTATTACTTCACAAACAAACACAAAACTCCAAACTATATTTCAAAATTCCAAATTAAATTATAACTAACCTTCTAAATTTTGTAAAAATAAAATTCAACTTGGAACATATAAAGGGAAAAACAAATGTTATTCCTGATTTACTTTCAAGATTTAATCCTCTTTCCTAATCTTTTGCATGATGCCTAAGCCTAGAGTTGTCAAGAAAGAAAACATCCCTACAACTGAAGAATCTTCACTTATAGGAAGACAGTTTATTCCTGTTTATCCTATGGATAAACAATTCAGCTTCAATCTGAGGTCTAGACTCTCTAAAGAAGAAGCTTCTATATGTGATGCCATATGGAATCTTGAAACAAAACCTGGCCAAACCAATGAGAAAATCTTTATTATTAACTCGGTTGCCCAGAGGTTTAATGAATTAAGACAATGTCCCAAAACAATTTCATGCTATTTACTTATGAATGGGCCACAAAAAAGAAATTTATAAAAACTGGACAGATGTAGCTGCCCAGATTGAACATCAGAAACCTCTTCGCTCATTTTGGAAGGGCTTTCAAAGTTTTTCTGAGTGTCTCAAGGTTGCTCATGAGAAAATAGGCTTTAATTATTATTTAGACCCTATCTTCGAAAATCATCATTCTACAGATGATAAAATCCCGGACTTCAATCCTGAACTCCCTTTAAAAACTACTTGTATGACATCTTCTTCATCTTCACAGATGAGTGCTAAAAGTAAATCACCAATGATAGAAGATCTTAATACTCAGCAGTTATTTATTCCAATTCTTAACTGCTTTTCCTACTTAACTGAATTAGTTGGTCTCTCTGATATCAACTTTCAGGAATTTTTTAAAATTACAAGAATGGATGATGATTATTTCAAGATCACCTATCCAAGGATTTTCTGTACAACTGGAAGAAATTCTTGTACCAGAAAATGAAATGAAAAGATTTTTTAGAACTGTTCAGATTGATTTAAGAATAGCTTCTGAACAAATGTTTAGAAATAAGAAAATCAGTTTTTACAATCTTTTCAAGTATGGGTTACTCTGCGGACTAATCCTTTCGGATACTAAGCAAATAGAATGGATGCCTGTTCGTATAAAGCATGCCATTAATATTGTCAATAAATATGATGATTCAGTCATGGTTATTGATATATTTGCTTCACCTCCAAAATTCTGGAAATCTGAACCTGAACCTAGTTGTTCAGCTATCAAGATAATGACTAAAGCATTCTCATCAGATTGGGACGATGAACTTATGCCACACAATCCTTGTTGGCAATTCATAACCGGACAAACAATAGAAGACATCAAAGTTTGGTTTCAACATGTTCATTATTCAGACTTCTTTTGGAACTTTGAAGTATTACAATCAGATGATTATTCGCTTTTTGGAGAAACTCCCACCGTCAAAATATATATTCCTTCACCAGTCTCAAGTTATACTTTCATGAACTTCCACAGAGATGAAGATGATATTTGTGACAACTGGAAATCCTTCTTCAAAAACCAAAAGATTGATAACCTAATCAACCAAGTGCAAAAAGGCAAAAGCATTATTAGTTGATTAAATCAAACTGTTCAATTACAGCAGACAAGAAAAACACGTGGACGGCTAAGAAAAACTCACTTTTCTTACCCTTCTAGAAGAATGTTGACAAAACAAGCCAGTGGGACCCTTCTGCAACTTTTCAGCAAATAATTCGTGCTACTTTTGACAATTTGGCTCAATTATTCCTGAAAGAAGACAAAGACCCCCTTAGCCGGTTGAAGCCATCGGTAACCGGTCGTTTCTACTTTTTGTACTTATAAATATGTTCTCAATCCTTTGTAAAAAAGTGTGTGAAAAATCCCTCGAGTGCAAGAAACTATCTAGTTCAGTAGTTCCTCTAAATCACAAGAATCAGTAGTAGCTCTGTTTAAAGTTTGAAGCTTTGTAATAATCCTACTGTTTAATACAAGGTTAGTATTTATATTTCAGTTTCTTATGGCAGGCTAAACCCTCAGGTTTAGAAAGCCAATACATGTTGTGAAATTCGTATGAAACAGTTAAAAGTTTCTATTAACATCTTTATATTTTTATTGAAAGAAGAAAAAGATCTTATACACCATATCATGAAGAAATCTGGTTTCTATTAGTTCATACCTACATGGCAGGGGTATAACTGTCAGGAAATAAGCCAAACCTCTAGGAAAGTCCTAGTTGTAATTTTGGAAAATATCTTTAATCCTATTCTTGAAAGATTCATAATTTTTTTTGAAACAAAAGACGTAAGGATGTTCAACTTCGGAACAGTACCCGCTGTTAGCCGTGGTAAGGCGTTTTTAGGGGAATAGTACGAATTAGTCCAAAAAGGTGAGTTTTTGAACGAAATCTTGAAATAAACTTTCTTGGATTTTATTAAAGAACATTTTCAAAAAGTGATAATAGAGTGACTATGATGGGTGTCATGATATTAATAAATAAGATCTTATTTTTCTCAAAATTTTAATATAAAATGATAATAGAGTATTTTTAGCTAGTTCATAAGAAGATTAACAACCTCTGTTAAAATTGGTTTTCTAATCCCTTTTTATCATAAGAAATCTTTTATATAATATTCTTCGTTAGAATAATTACCCATGCATGATCCTGAAAAGTGTCCTCATATTAGGTCCAAAATTCATCAAGAAATTTGTGATTGTCCTTGTAGATGTTTCTGTTATACTCATTATGAAATATGTTGTTCAAAAAATCTAAAAAGGAATCTTACTTACTTGCTAGCTTCCAATCTGTTTAATTCTGATATAAAATATTTAATTGTTGGAAAAGTTTTCAAGGACATAAATACTTTTTATAAAAGTTTTTGGTTCAATCCAGAAGTTGAAAACGAAGATAAATTTGAAGCCTTTGCAGCCTTCAAATGAGATAACTGGTCTTACTCTAATTGGTCTGAGGATTTTCATTACCATGAAGAGAACCTCCAATCTCCATAAACAGGAATAGCCTTGGAACTTGGCAGTATACGATCAAGATCTCCCTGTCTATATACTGTAACCTCGCTGACGCTCATTTCTTAGTGGATTATTATTTTGAATGATTCACTAATAACTGTGTTGCAACCCATTATAAGGTCTTATTTTAGTTTGTTTTTTAGTTAAAACATCTAAGATAACCACTTTGTTATTGGTACCGGAGCCTTTTATTTTTTTATGTATTATATATTAGCTAATCATGTTTGGAATATTGTTAGAATATTAGATGATATAGTTTTACCTTTTAAAGTAATTTTAATCTTTGACAAAGTGACTTATGATAGAACTATTAGAATTACTTTATCTTTTAGAATTAAAATTCTTGTATGAATAGAATAGATTATTTAAATTTAGAATTATTCCAAGTACGTAGATCTGTTGTCTCTTTAGATGAGCATAAGTTTAATTGTTCTTTCTATAAAGAAACAAATAAACATATCCTCCATAGTGAAAACAGTCAATTAAATAGTATTGTAGATTTAATTACGAACCATGGAAAAAATCTTGAATATAATCAGAATAAGAATACCAATCTTTGGCAGTCTATTCATGATTCCATGATTAAGAAAAACAAAGCTATTCTTAATTTGGAAAACAAATTAGAATATCTTAAGACAACTTTTTCTTTATTCGAAGAAAAACTTGTAAGCTTTGAAAAGAAAATTGATTTATTGGTTTTAAAACCAAATAATCGCTTTTCAAAAGAAGATAAAAGAAAAGAAATTGAATTTCAAAATAAAGATTTATTAAAAGAAATTCAAAATCATGCGTTTGAAAATACAAAGATTTTCAAAGAACAATTCGAAGAAGTTAAACTTCATTTAATACAGCTTGAAAAACTAGCTATCAATTAAATGAACTTTAGTTTTGAAGAAATTATTCTTGAAGAAGCTCAAAAAATTTGTAATCAAAATTTGCCTAAGTCTTCTGGTTATTTTGAAACAAAAAATATTGTTTCTGACTCCAACAAGTTGGTTGTTACTCAAAACAATATTATAATAGCTCTTTTAGTTTCTTTACATCATAATGTTGATAAAATTTTTGTTAAAGATATTCCAAAATCTTCTGACATTGAAAAACTTTCTGACCAATTTTCAAAACTCTCAACAACTTTTGAAAAGAAGCTTGCTCCAAAAACCAAATTTCTTGTTTATAAAAATGTCTAGCAGAATTCCTTTTAGTGGTTCTTCTAGAACTGTACAAGAAAATGAGTCCCTTGAAAATAGGCCTCAATTGGTTGGACAAGACACTAGACTACATTTCAGTACTCTAGGAAGAATTTTCTCTAGGAGATCCTCAAGATATAATTCTAGACTTGAAGACATGATCAATGTTGATCGAAGTGAACAACTTCTTAACAATAATCAAATAGAAGCTTTTGATCCCACTAGATTATACTCTATTGGAATTTTTGAAAGAAACTCTGGTCTCTTTAGACATCATAGTTTACAAAATCTTGATGTTCCTCAAGGAAGAATCATTACCATTAACCTGATGACTAGAGAAGCTAGCCTTAGGTTAAGAAGATCAAACCAAACCACTTTACACTTTGGACTCCTAACTATTGCAATAAAAGGTCTCCATAGAACTGGTTTAGGAACAAAAGCCCTTGTAGTATTGATTGATAATAGATTTTCTAATCTTGATCAAGCTATAATCGGAACAATGGAAATAGATTTAAACAATAATATAGGTGTTGCTTATATTGCTCCCCAAAACTTTTCATTAAATGTTGATGATTTTTGTAGACATGTTACTTTACAGATTCAAACACTTGGATATGAAAGTTTTCTAGGAAAGAATCTGGCAATAGAAATAATATTTCTTGGAAGATTGACATGAACCACAAGAAGTCAGTATAATGTTGATATTGACTCAATCATTCAAACTGTATCCTCTAGAGGAATATAAATGATACCTCCTGCCCAGATAGATTCCCAAACCATTGCTGGTAGTGAATGGACTATTCCATTTCACAAAGAAGCAACAACTATTGTCCCCACTAGTTATGTTGCCTATACCAATTCAGGTGGATCTAAATCTGTAAGGTTTAGAAATTATAAGGACAATGCTTCATCATCCCAAACAAAAGATGAAGAAGAAGATGAACCTACTGATGAAGATCTTCATAGATTTTCCACTAGCTTCATGAATATTACTTTTGATGATGAATGGGATACCTTAGAAGAAGACTCTAAGTATTTTGATTCAAGCAATCCTAATGACATCAAACCATTCTTGGTCAAATACAATCCACCTCCTTCAAGCCTAGTTGACATTAGGGAAATAAAACCTACTGGATGGGAAGGCTATGATCATAAAATTCTTTACCCCAAAGAATTATTTGATTATACTCTTAGTCCCCAAGAGCTTGAGGAAATGGAAGTTATCCTTAAAAATCAAGGACAACTCTCAGAATCACAAATTATCTACCAAGATGATTTGAAAAATATAAGAATGACTCCTAAAGAAGAAAATTCTTTGGACTCATACTTAGATGATGCTGTCAAATCTGTTAACTTCGCCCTCATGGATGACAATGTTGGATCATCTGTTACTGGCCCAGTACCAGGAAGACTTGAAACAATGAGTTATGAAACAGGAAGACCTCCTCGTGTTCAAGCCAAAGGTTATAATGATCCAACCCAAAGTTATAGAAATAAAGGAAGAAGATTACCAACTGATCCGACTTTCACTTGGAAATCTACCCCTTTATTAAATATTACAGATATACACCCACAATTGTGGAATTCATATCTGGAAACTTGGTCCCAAGAAGTTCATCGAGACTACACATCTAAATATCTTGAAAAAGATATAGATGCTGAAGTAATGATTTCCATTGCTGAAAACTATCTTGGTACTACTGCACTTGCTGCATGGGAAGACTGGAAGAAACACTTTCCTGAATCACTAGCACAACTTGTTGCACAAGGTAATAACATAAGGAACTTCACATCAACTATCCTTAGGATTATTAATGGTGGAGATACCTTATCTGGCCTAACCATAAAGCATAATGAAGCACTTCGTGATCTTGAACAACTCCAATTACATGATTGGAAAAATATTGTTTTCTTCGTAAATGACTTTGTTCATTTAGCCTCCATCTCTGGTAATTATTATGATGCAAGTATTTGCAACATTATGTTTACTAAACTTCCAGGATAATTGGGAAGAGAAATTGAGCTTAAATGGAAACAAGACCAGCCCAGTGTTGATGTCCAATGGAATAATGCAACAGTAAGAGCTAAGGTTATCATAGATCACCTTAAAGCTAAGTGTTCCATGATCCAGACCCAGAGAGAGTTAAAAAAGAAAGATACAGGATTTTGTTCCTCTATCTATACTCCTCAAACTTATGATAAAGTCCATGAGAAGAAAAAGGCCTTTCCTTGTAAAAGAAAGCCCAAAAAGACTTACTTTCTTAGAAAGTCCAATGCAAGAAAGCCCACATTAAATAAAGACAAACATGTGAGAAAATATAAAGATAATAAGAATTATAACAAATTTTCTTGTTATGCTTGTGGGAAAGAAGGACATTTATCAAGCAAATGCCCTGGAAAGAAAACTCTTTTTAACTAAAGAGTTGATCTGATAAATTGCACTATTGAAGACTTAGTCGACATAACTTCTAATGTCTCAACTAACTCTGAAATCTACTCTATTATTAGTGTAGAAGACATGCAAGATACCCTTCAACAAAGTGATTATTCCTTTATTGAACAACTTGCTCAATCTCATACACCTTTACAACAGAAATATGGCTACCATAATTCTCTTGTAAATATAGGTATTTCTGATGAAGAAATTGAAATGTTTCAAAACTTAAACTTTGTAAACATTGAAGTTTTAGAATGTACCCATAAATGGAAACACAACACAGGTAACACAAACAATAAGTGCTATAATTGTCTTTGGTACCCTTCTCTTGAGAAGCGTTCTCGTTGTGATCTGTGTAGAATTGAAGTTTGTTACTTATGTTTATCTTCTGTTTATAATTATGTTCTACCTGAACCTAATATTCATAAACAAAAGACAGATAGAATAACTATACTTGATGATAGACTTCATACCCTTGAAAATCGTATGGAAAATCTTGAAATTAGTTTTCAACAATTTTCACAAAAAGACTTTGATCAAGAATTTCCTCCTTTATTTGCAAGACCACCAAAAAATAAGGGAATTCAGATTCAAGATCAGCCTTCATCTTCATATATGGCTATAACCCCAGTTATACCCATTATATGTAATAAAAAACCACTGAAAAATCTTTTTGTTTTAGTTCTCTTAAACATTAAAGGCATGAAATTTCAAATTCCTGCTTTTATTGACACATGAGCGACTTTTCAGGAACTATACACGAAACGAACCATTACTTGAAAAAATCTTCATTTACAATTCCAAACAAATTGTCAAGAATGGTCACCTGCTTACTCTTTGGAAACATGCTGGGTTTCAAACTTAAACGAATTACATGGTATGCATCTAATTCTTGGACTAAATTTTTTACTTACAAAAGATAGATCCTTTCATATTTGTAAGGATTATGTCCTGATTTCTCAGCAAGCCACACTTACACCCATAATATCAGAGTACGCTCGAAAGCGTGGTGGAAATAATAGTGAAAGTGAAGCAGAAAAATTGCAAAATCCCAGACTAGTTTGTACTCCTCAAAACTGTTCTTGTAATAATAACAGTTGTACAAAAAACTAACATCTCTTAGTCCTGAGAGGACTTTTAATGATTTTCCAGACTTTGACGAACTTTGAAAATTGAGAATGATGACTCTTCTAAAGATTATTCTCTTTTAGACTTATCATATAATTTGGTAAAACCCCATATACTGAACCAAAAATTATAAGTAAAATTTTTACTTATGAGGATATTTTATATATGATGGATCATTTACAAAAAACAGAAATTATTGGTGAAGTCCCAACAAAATTTTGGGAAAGAAATAAGATTTTTTGTAAATTAGAAATAATTAATCCATATTTGGTAATTAAGACGGGAATGCCTAAATATGATAATTGGACTATTGAAGAGTTCAAGATGCATATTTCTCAATTACTAAAGCTTGGAGTAATTACAAGAAGCACTTCTAAGCACAGAACTGCAGCTTTTATAGTTCAGAAAGAATTAGAGAAAAAGCGTGGTCAATCACGAATGGTTTTTAACTATAAAAGACTAAATGACAATACCCATATTGATGGCTATTGTATTCCTACAAAAGAAATTATTCTTAACAAAATCCAAGGAGCAAAATGGTTTTCAAAATTTGATCTCAAATCAGGATTTTGGCAGGTAAGAATGCATCCAGACTCTATTCCATGGACATCTTTTACATGTAGTGAAGGACATTTTGAATGGAAGGTTATGCCTTTTGGCCTAAAAAATGCCCCTCGGATTTTTCAAAGAAAAATGGATGATTGTTTTATGCATATATCCAATTTTACATGCGTCTATATTGACGATGTCTTGGTTTTTTCAAAAGACAAAAGTGAACACTATGCTCATTTGTATACTGTTTTCAAAATCTTTGAAAAAGAAGGAATGGTGATTTCTCTCAAGAAAATGCAAATTTTAAAAGAACATATTGAATTTCTTGGTGTAGAAATAGGAAAAGGAAAGATAAAGCTCCAGCCTCATATTTCAAGAAAAATACTTGAATATCCAGATAAATTAGAAAACTTAAAACAACTGCAAGGTTTTTTAGGTTCTCTAAATTATGCTAGAACTTTTATCAAGGATCTTTCTAAATATACTGGACCTCTTTATAATAAAACTTCAGTAAAAGGAACAAGGAACTTTAATTCTGAAGATATTAAGCTTGTTCAGAATTTAAAAAGACTAGTCATGAATCTTCCAGAAATGGCCATACCATTAGATTCTGATTACTTGATTGTTCAAACTGATGGATCAGAATATGGATGGGGATGTATTCTTTTAAAAAGACCTTCAAAATACTCCTCTATTCAAGAAGAACAACTATGTAGATATGCTTCTGGAACATATAAAGAAAAAGGAAGATTAACATCTTTAGACTTTGAAGTCTTAGCTGTTATCAATTCCTGTGAATCTTTTGCTCTCTTTTTAACAGGAAAAAAGGAGATTACACTCAGAACAGACTGCGAGGCTCTCGTTAAATTTGCAGATACTAAGAAAGAATCAAAACTTTTGTCCAATAGATGGTTAAAACTAAATGAATACATTATTGGCAAATGAATAAAATTCAACTTGGAACATATAAAGGGAAAAACAAATTGTATTCTTGATTTACTTTCAATATTTAATCCTCTTTCCTAATCTTTTGCAGGATGCCTAAGCCTAGAGTTGTCAAGAAAGAAAACATCCCTACAACTGAAGAATATTCACTTATAAGAAGACAATTTATTCCTGTTTATCCTATGGATAAACAATTCAGCTTCAATCTGAGGTCTAGACTCTCTAAAGAAGAAGCTTCTATATGTGATGCCATATGGAATCTTGAAACAAAACCTGGCCAAACCAATGAGAAAATCTTTATTATTAACTCGATTGCCCAGAGGTTTAATGAATTAAGACAATGTCCCAAAAAAAATTCATGCTATTTACTTATGAATGGGCCACAAAAAAGAAATTTATAAAAACTGGACAGATGTAGCTGCCCAGATTGAACATCAGAAACCTCTTCGCTCATTTTGGAAGGGCTTTCAAAGTTTTTCTGAGTGTCTCAAGGTTGCTCATGAGAAAATAGGCTTTAATTATTATTTAGACCCTATCTTCGAAAATCATCATTCTACAGATGATAAAATCCCGGACTTCAATCCGGAACTCCCTTTAAAAACTACTTGTATGACATCTTCTTCATCTTCACAGATGAGTGGTAAAAGTAAATCACCAATGATAGAAGATCTTAATACTCAGCAGTTATTTATTCCAATTCTTAACTGCTTTTCCTACTTAACTGAATTAGTTGGTCTCTCTGATATCAACTTTCAGGAATTTTTAAAATTACAAGAATGGATGATGATTATTTCAAGATCACCTATCCAAGGATTTTCTGTACAACCGGAAGAAATTTCTGTACCAGAAAATGAAATGAAAAGATTTTTTAGAACAGTTCAGATTGATTTAAGAATAGCTTCTGAACAAATGTTTAGAAATAAGAAAATCAGTTTTTACAATCTTTTCAAGTATGGGTTACTCTGCGGACTAATCCTTTCGGATACTAAGCAAATAGAATGGATGCCTGTTCGTATAAAGCATGCCATTAATATTGTCAATAAATATGATGATTCAGTCATGTTTATTGATATATTTGCTTCACCTCCAAAATTCTGGAAATCTGAACCTGAACCTAGTTGTTCAGCTATCAAGATAACGACTAAAGCATTCTCAGCAGATTGGGACGATGAACTTATGCCACACAATCCTTGTTGGCAATTCATAACCGGACAAACAATAGAAGACATCAAAGTTTGGTTTCAACATGTTCATTATTCAGACTTCTTTTGGAACTCTGAAGTATTACAATCAGATGATTATTCGCTTTTTGGAGAAACTCCCACCGTCAAAATATACATTCCTTCACCAGTCTCAAGTTATACTTTCATGAACTTCCACAGAGATGAAGATGATATTTGTGACAACTGGAAATCCTTCTTCAAAAACCAAAAGATTGATAACCTAATCAACCAAGTGCAAAAAGGCAAAAGCATTATTAGTTGATTAAATCAAACTGTTCAATTACAGCAGACAAGAAAAACACGTGGACGGCTAAGAAAAACTCACTTTTCTTACCCTTCTAGAAGAATGTTGACAAAACAAGCCAGTGGGACCCTTCTGCAACTTTTCAGCAAATAATTCGTGCTACTTTTGACAATTTGGCTCAATTATTCCTGAAAGAAGACAAAGACCCCCTTAGCCGGTTGAAGCCATCGGTAACCGGTCGTTTCTACTTTTTGTACCTATAAATATGTTCTCAATCCTTTGTAAAAAAACGTGTGAAAAATCCCTCGAGTGCAAGAAACTATCTAGTTCAGTAGTTCCTCTAAATCACAAGAATCAGTAGTAGCTCTGTTTAAAGTTTGAAGCTTTGTAATAATCCTACTGTTTAATACAAGGTCAGTATTTATATTTCAGTTTCTTATGGCAGGCTAAACCCTCAGGTTTAGAAAGCCAATACATGTTGTGAAATTCGTATGAAACAGTTAAAAGTTTCTACTAACAACTTTATATTTTTATTGAAAGAAAAAAAAGATCTTATACACCATATCATGAAGAAATCTGGTTTCTATTAGTTCATACCTACATGGCAGGGGTATAACTGTCACGCAATAAGCCAAACCTCTAGGAAAGTCCTAGTTGTAATTTTGGAAAATATCTTTAATCCTATTCTTGAAAGATTCATAATTTTTTTTGAAACAAAAGACGTAAGGGTGTTCAACTTCAGAACAGTACCCGCTGTTAGCCGTGGTAAGGCGTTTTTAGGGGAATAGTACGAATTAGTCCAAAAAGGTGAGTTTTTGAACGAAATCTTGAAATAAACTTTCTTGGATTTTATTAAAGAACATTTTCAAAAAGTGACAGTAGAGTGACTATGATGGGTGTCATGATATTAATAAATAAGATCTTGTTTTTCTCAAAATTTTAATATAAAATGATAATAAAGTATTTTTAGCTAGTTCATAAGAAGATTAACAACCTCTGTTAAAATTGGTTTTCTAATCCCTTTTTATCATAAGAAATCTTTTATATAATATTCTTCGTTAGAATAATTACCCATGCATGATCCTGAAAAGTGTCCTCATATTAGGTCCAAAATTCATCAAGAAATTTGTGATTGTCCTTGTAGATGTTTCTGTTATACTCATTATGAAATATGTTGTTCAGAAAATCTAAAAAGGAATCTTACTTACTTGCTAGCTTCCAATCTGTTTAATTCTGATATGAAATATTTAATTGTTGGAAAAGTTTTCAAGGACATAAATACTTTTTATAAAAGTTTTTGGTTCAATCCAGAAGTTGAAAACGAAGATAAATTTGAAGCCTTTGCAGCCTTCAAAGGAGATAAATGGTCTTACTCTAATTGGTCTGAGGATTTTCATTACCATGAAGAGAACCTCCAATCTCCATAAACAGGAATAGCCGTGGAACTTGGCAGTATACGATCAAGATCTCCCTGTCTATATACTGTAACCTCGCTGAGGCCCATTTCTTAGTGGATTATTATTTTGAATGATTCACTAATAACTGTGTTGCAACCCATTATAAGGTCTTATTTTAGTTTGTTTTTAGTTAAAACATCTAAGATAACCACTTTGTTATTGGTACCAGAGCCTTTTATTTTTTTATGTATTATATATTAGCTAATCATGTTTGGAATATTGTTAGAATATTAGATGATATAGTTTTACCTTTTAAAGTAATTTTAATCTTTGACAAAGTGACTTCTATAGAACTATTAGAATTACTTTCTCTTTTAGAATTAAAATTCTTGTATGAATAGAATAGATTATTTAAATTTAGAATTATTCCAAGTAAGTAGATCTGTTGTCTCTTTAGATGAGCATAAGTTTAATTGTTCTTTCTATAAAGAAACAAATAAACATATCCTCCATAGTGAAAACAGTCAATTAAATAGTATTGTAGATTTAATTACGAACCTTGGAAAAAATCTTGAATATAATCAGAATAAGAATACCAATCTTTGGCAGTCTATTCATGATTCCATGATTAAGAAAAACAAAGCTATTCTTAATTTGGAAAACAAATTAGAATATATCTTAAGACAACTTTTTCTTTATTCGAAGAAAAACTTGTAAGCTTTGAAAAGAAAATTGATTTATTGGTTTTAAAACCAAATAATCGCTTTTCAAAAGAAGATAAAAGAAAAGAAATTGAATTTCAAAATAAAGATTTATTAAAAGAAATTCAAAATCATGCGTTTGAAAATACAAAGATTTTCAAAGAACAATTCGAAGAAGTTAAACTTCATTTAATACAGCTTGAAATACTAGCTATCAATTAAATGAACTTTAGTTTTGAAGGAATTATTCTTGAAGAAGCTCAAAAAATTTGTAATCAAAATTTGCCTAAGTCTTCTGGTTATTTTGAAACAAAAAATATTGTTTCTGACTCCAACAAGTTGGTTGTTACTCAAAACAATATTATAATAGCTCTTTTAGTTTCTTTACATCATAAGGTTAATAAAATTTCTGTTAAAGAAATTCCAAAATCTTCTGACATTGAAAAACTTTCTGACCAATTTTCAAAACTCTCAACAACTTTTGAAAAGAAGCTTGCTCCAAAAACCAAATTACTTGTTTATAAAAATGTCTAGCAGAATTCCTTTTAGTGGTTCTTCTAGAAATGTACAAGAAAATGAGTCCCTTGAAAATAGGCCTCAATTGGTTGGACAAGACATTAGACTACATTTCAGTACTCTAGGAAGAATTTTCTCTAGGAGATCCTCAAGGTCTAATTCTAGACTTGAAGACATGATCAATGTTCGAACATGCATCCATTCTATTTGCTTAGTATCCGAAAGGATTAGTCCACAGAGTAACCCATACTTGAAAAGATTGTAAAAATTGGTTTTCTTATTTCTAAACATTTGTTCAGAAGCTATTCTTAAATCAATCTGAACAGTTCTAAAAAATCTTTTCATTTCATTTTCTGGTACAGGAATTTCTTCCAGTTTTACTTTTAAATCTACAATACTATTTAATTGACTGTTTTCACTATGGAGGATATGTTTATTTGTTTTTTTATAGAAAGAACAATTAAACTTATGCTCATCTAAAGAGACAACAAATCTACTTACTTGGAATAATTCTAAATTTAAATAATCTATTCTATTCATACAAGAATTTTAATTCTAAAAGAGAAAGTAATTCTAATAGTTCTATCAGAAGTCACTTTGTCAAAGATTAAAATTACTTTAAAAGGTAAAACTATATCATCTAATATTGAGAAAATGTTTTATAAAAATATAAGTTTATATAACATTTCTCAAAAGTGTTTGCAGAATAAAGAAAAATCATTTTTTTAAATTTTATTACTTCACAAACAAACACAAAACTCCAAACTATATTTCAAAATTCCAAATTAAATTATAACTAACCTTCTAAATTTTGTAAAAATATGTGGGAAACTTTATATTACTTTTAATTTCCAAATTCTTTAACTTAAAACATAATTAAAAGGTTTTATGATCATTTCTATTGTTTCTTGATAAAGTTTTGGATATGCTAGTTTAACTGACACTAATTTAAGAGCATCTTCAAATCTTCAATAGCTTTTCCAAAACTATCTTTAAAATGGAGAAAGTAGGAGAGAGAATGAGTTTTTCTACAAATATGGAGATAACCCAAAAAATGATTACTACATAAGAGGACCAATAGAAATCTTTGAAAAAAATTATTTAGAGAGAGAAATAATATTTTAATAGATGAATGGAATATTTTAATATTATAACCAATGTTTTTTCTCAAAAATGAGGAATCTGTTAGAGATGAATGTAATTTTTTTTAGGGATTTTAACTTTTGGTTCTCCATTTTGGATTTTATTGGGGAAATCTGTTGGAGATTGTAAGATACCACATTGGTTGGGGAGGGGAACAAAGGTTGCCTTATAATAGGAACTTGATACCTCCTCTATCAGACGCATTTTAAAACCGTGAGTCCAGGTGTGTGGACAAAGCGGACAATATTAGGTACGGTTGGTCTGGGATGTTAAAGTTGGTATCAGAGCTTGAGTTTGAGAGAATTAGGTGTTGATTTTTGGATACCTAGACTCAAACTAGCGTTCTTTTAAGTGAATGAAAGTGAAATTGCACCACTAGGCACTCTAAAATAGGATATTTTGAGGTCGATGGAGTCGCTAGAAACGAGAAATCACGTCTAGAGTCGCAAGGATGATCATATACGGTACGTTCATAATTGCACCTGGCCAGTGTTATGGTGAACCTACATGTTACATGTGAGTACTTGGACGACTTTGGAGTGATGACCGTTGGGGTAGTAAAGAATTTCTAAGCGAGTGACCGTTAGAAGAGGTTGATGATTTTAAGCATTGTCACTTGGAATGACAGTAAGTTTGATGTTTGCATTAAGTGGACCATTTCGGGTCGAAATTTATTGGTTGGATTAGGACCATAGGCTCATTGCATCGACCTTAATTCGAGGAGAAATCGTAAGGGTAATCGATGTAACTTCCAAATTTTCCTTAAGATGTTTGAGCATCCGGATGAGGTTAGTATGATCGGGGGAATTTGGAGGAGTGTGGTTTGAGACGTTGAGTGCCGACTAATTCATGCACAAAATTGTCAATCAGGTTGTAGCGTAGTGGTTGATCGCCCTGGGTGATGTGGTGGAATATCCCATCTACCCAGGGTTCGATCTCAGGCGTCCTCAACATTGATAAGACATCTTTAAGTTTCAAAATTGTCAGTGATTAGTCCGGGCTGTGCCTGGGATACCCTTTCCAAAAAAAAAATCATGCACAAAATTTATTTTTAAAATAATTTGCATCAGTTGTTTTTTGTGTTTCAAATCGTCATGTGGATTGTGTTACGAAATCTCAGAAAAACGTTTAGCACACACAAGATTTCAAATCATGGTTTTGAACATGCATGAAATTATTTTATTGCGGGGAGTTGCAAACTTTGTCGGGATTTGCTTTATTTTTTTTGTTATCCAACATTACTTTCGGATACAGTAATATCCATATTTTTGATGTTGTTTAGGATTTTGGGCAAGTAACTACGGCTTATGACTTTAACATTGGATCTCCTCCACATATGTTAAGGTTTGGACGGAGAGTTATCTTCCATTATGTTTATGTTGAGCTTTATTGGAAATTTTATTTAATGCGAGTTTTGTTGAAAAGTGTTGTTTATATTGTATTTCAACAAAAATGAAATTTTCGAAATTGTGACATTTTAGTCGTGATTTTGCCTTATGCAAATTGGGTTTTTGGAAGCAAAAAGTTGGGCACCATTTGACTGATTGGATACCTTTGAGTTTCATTAAGTTCTATGGAGTTTTGTTTTACGACGTTTTGTGCCGCGTGAGTGCAATTTTGTAATGTGCATACTTTATTTATTATGTGAGTTAATTTATGGGTTATATTGAGCATTTTGTCTCATACGGGTTTTGTTGAGAAATATTATTTTATGCCGTAAGACGACCAAAAGGAATGTTTTTCTTGGAATTTTGGTGTCGTATAATTTCTTTTTTGAAGATTTGTGTTAGCACATCTCGTTGCAACTTGTTCAGTGTGCGGATTGATTTATACGTGGCGTGAGTAATGCATGTAAGAACATCTTGATAGTTATTCTTAACGATTTGCTCCATGCGCTTTCGATTAATTGATTCTTTTATTATCATTTCACGCAAATGCATCATATTGATCTAGGGGTATGCATAACTTGGTAGCCACTAATTCTTGATGATTTGATAAATGAAATGTGATTGAAGGTGTTTTATTAATCTATTGCATAAATGAAGGTCATTTGGTCAAAATATATTTTAGTAGTGTGGGGATTATGCACGGTCTACAATGCGGTACATTTTGAAAATACAATTGTGTGAGTCGTTGGATTTTGATCAATTTTGGGCTTGATGAACATTTTGGAAATTGTAAACCTTTTTGATTTTGGAGAAAAGATGTATTTTCAGTATTTTGATGAGTAAATTTTAGACATTGATATTTTAACGATTTGTATTACGAGTGTAAATCTTTTGGTATAAATGCACCGTGATGAGGGTTCTGGAAAATTATTTGTCTTTACCTAGAGTTGTGTGGAGTATTTATGTTTTTGGAACTTTGATGCGCATTGTTTGCATGATTCGAGATTTGGAGTCGATTTAAATCCTTTTAGGTGTCAACCAATTACAAGCACTTACTATTTTCCTATGTTTTGAAAAAATACATTAATGTATGTGAGTCTTGTCAAAAAGGTTTTACTCCTATGTCATTATATGACTAAACGAGAAAATTTTGAAATTTGATTTAATGAAATTTTCTACTTTGAAAATTTTGTATAGACCGCCTGTTACATGTTTTATTATTTCAGAAAGACTACTAGGGGAGTGTTACAAATTTGCATGCATATTATGATTTGAGATTCTTTCACGATATTTTAACCGATGTTCTCAAATGATGAAAGCATGTTGTTATTTTGCTCTAAACTTGAAACCGGCACCAATCATTTCATATTTTAACCAAGGCGTATATATATATATATATACATATATCATTAAGCCATTTTATGAAATACATTGACACATGCAACTTTTGATGGCGAATTTTAATGCATGTCCCTTTTGGGCTAAAGAAGAAAACTTTGAAGTTTGATATCATTTTAAAATTTCTTTTCGAAGTTTCGTACGAACTTTTTGTTGCACACTAGTTTAAAGTAGAAAATTGTTTTACGTGCATGGCATAAATAAATCCATGATAGGACCATAGCGGTCCATTTAAAAAAGTTGTTGAGCATGCTTTTGTGATGAAATAGTTTCAAGATGATTTTCATATGTGGGATGAGTGTGTCCATTTTTGCACAACTACCGAGTAGGTAGTAGTAGAATTTTATGCGTACGATTAAATTGATATGAAAACCGTCGTGTTGAAAATTTCTATAAAAGTTTTCGATTGGCATATTTGTTGAGTATCTCACTTGAAAACCTTGAACTCATTAGAACCTTGGAAAGGTTAAGTAACCCCGACAAAGAGTAAATGCGTATAGAACTTCGACAGAGGAAGGTTGGGTATTCCGACGCGTGATGGTACCGTAGGCCAAGTAGTATCGTTTGCAGGGTCGGTGTACCTTTGTAACTGGAGGGTTAGACTCGCGGTATCTTTTATTAATGCTTATGGTAACCGTTCTCTTCAACAACCTTGTTTTGGGTTTGTCAGTTTTTGCATAAAGGACGTGTAGGACCCTTCAGACACCATGTGGATAACCTTAGTTGTGTGGGGATGTTCGACGAATGAAACTCGTGTGTGGAGTTCTGATGTGATTCAAAGCTTGGTGGTATGACTAGGTGTCAACTTTTGGGTTTCGAGGTCAAGATTCATTAGTGTATTTGGACGGTTGTAGCCCAAATTTTAAAGGATAGTGATATCGGTCGTAGTGGTCTTAAGAAGTTCAATTGTAAGTAGATTTAGTGGGATGACCTTCCTCGAATAGTAAAAGAATCTGTCGATTGGATGATTGTTAATTGGACGTATTCTTGGAGTCGTATAATCGGTGGGTCAGGGACGACTGTAACACCCCGATTTTCGTTATAAGTGGTTTATGTATTTATTTTGCATGTTCAAGTATTTTATTGATATAGCATGACTCGTACCTCGTTAGAATCTGTTCAAGGGCTGAAAAAGGGATCAAATGAGGCTTGGTGCCCTTTGGGCGATAGTGACCGGCGAGAGTGCCCGTGTCACTATCGCGGGTGTCACAATCGCTGCATTTGTACTACAAGTGTGTGTGAGTTCAAGTCAAAGGACCTCGGCGAGAATGCCCCGGCGATAGTGACAATGTCACTATCGCTATGTCACAATCGCTTAAGGAGTACCGAGAGTTTGGGGGCTTTGAGCGATAGTTCCCCGGCGATAGTGACAGTGTCACTATCGCCCTGTCACAATCGCACCGACCTGTTTTGGGTATAAAAATGAGAGTTACGGATTTTTAGCTCATTGGAGTAAACTGAGATATTTTGGCAGACGTTTTTCCTCTCTCTCAAGGTAGGGTTTCGTTATTCTTCCTTCTTTCCATAAATTATTGGTTGTTGGGAGTATTTATGGCTATTATTGTTGGGTCCTAGGTGATCAATCTCAACTTCAAGTGTTATTAGCTAGAAGTGGTCAAGATCAAGGGTTTCCATTTCTAGGGTTTTCATAATTTGAGCTTTAAGGTGAGTAACTTTGATTCAAAAGTATACTTGTTACATAATTTACTCTATCAATTTACTTATTGCTAACAAATTTGTCTTGAAGTATACTTTGAGCCAATAAGCTCTTATTTCTCTAAAGAGGAAGTTTAAGGGGCTTAATGGTAAGATAAAGGTGATGTGGTATTTTATTCTACTTGTAATTGCATCTTTTATGATGGTGATCATTGGAAATTGGTTAAACCTAAATGTTAGGGTTTGGAGCTTAATGGATTAAGCTATGTCTTAATGAAGAAATTATGACTATGATGGAAGTGACTTAATATGCTAATTTAGTATGTGTTGCCATGCTAAACGATAAACTCATGATATCACTTATATGTATGTGGATATTTGGAGGATTTCTTGTATGTAGAAATCATGTGCTTAATGAGATAGTTGGACTGTCTTTTATGAAATTAATGTTTGGATTTATGAACTGCTTGGAGTAGTTGTTTGTTGGTATTCACAAATTGGAGGAGTCTCTAAGTAGGCATTAGGAAGATATAATCGTGGGCACTTACCTTGGAGGTTTGTGTATCGATCCACGCTTTCGGGATTTATACCATATAGGTAGTCCCGATGTGCCGGGCCTTGAGGCGTTACCTTGGAGGTAGACGCTAAGGTGTATCTTCAAAGATGATGTAACTTGAGTTGATGTTTGGGGTCTTCCCATAGAGTCCGATTTGTGAATGACCAAGTTGATATTTCTTATATGACATAACTGCATGTTTTACTATATGTTTGACTCACTAGGCATTCCACGCCTAACACTTGTTGTTTGTCTAATGTGTGTCACAGGTTCTAGTGGTGCCATCCCTAGGAAGGAATAGATGGGGACTTGTGAGCGTGGGGAATACTTTTGAGATGCCAAAGTTAGAAGAGCAAAGTTGGTCTAATTATGACACCTTTTGTAATCTTATTTCTATAGCAGAGATTAGATTAGTCGGTTGTCATTTAGTTGTAAATATTACACTTTGTTTGTAAAACAGACATATGTAATTTCCCCTTTTGAGCTCGTGCTATGGCATTGTATATATCACTCTTCCGTTTTATGGAAGTTTTTGTTGACCCTATTTTTGGGGTGTCACAACGACCGTCTGTTTTGGAGTCTGACAGCGCTCGTTAGAGTGAAGTGACAGTTCAACAGCGGAAACTGTTGGATTTGGGAGAATTTGTTGATTTCGGTAGTGATCAAACCATGGATTGATTTGGAGAAAAAGTTTTAGAGCGTGGAGACATGGACTGACTGAAAGTCGGGATCCACCGTTTGGGAAGTACGGATCACCTAAGGTTGGGAGGAAACCGAAGTTTTGCGGATTGAAGCTACTCTAGCAAGTTAAACGTTTGTTCGGATGTTTCTCCTCTAAGTTTGGGTGTAGTGTGGGAAGTTAAAGTCTCTTGGCATCGATGTTCGAGAGAAATCTATGGTCAAAGTTAACCGACACAAGAACGAAACTCAAATTTTAGTTGGAAACTGAGGGAACATGATAAGTGTTGAGTTCAGTAACCTAGGAGTGTAGGGGAACCAGATTTCGGGGACAAATTCTCTTTTAAGGTTGGGAGGATTGTAACACACCGACCTTTGGAAGGTATCGACATTTTAATATAAATATGAAAAACAGGATTTTGGATTAAATCCTAGATTTTATAGTCTGTTGGACGGGGAATTCAAATATGAACCCAACGGGCCTTTCCGGATCGAAAACGGAGCAAAAACGAAGAAGTTATGGCCAAAACAACTTTCGGTACGACCTCGGCTAAAGTTACCAGCGAAAGTGACACTTGTGTCACTCTCGCATGTCAATCTCTCCGGTTTTGTACCGAGAGCCATGGGATCCCAGCGAGAGTGCCCAGCGAAAGTGACACTTATGTCACTCTCGCACGTCACTTTAGCCGTCGGGCACCTGGAGCATAAAAACACGATTTTCACCCTTTCAACCCCATTTTTCATTTCCCACTTCTCCCCCTTCATCCCTTTCTCTCCCAAACCAAAAACCCTAAGCCCCAAAGTCGATTTTGAGCCATTTAGCCACAAGATTCGAGATTTGCAAGTGATTTCTTCATCTACCATGTTTTGGGAAAACAAATCTTGAAACCCTTTCACTTCATCTTCTTCACCCAAAGCTTTCCAGGGTTTCATCCAACCTGTTGGGTCACCAAATATTTGAAATTGACTTACCGATGTTTCTCCTAAATCTTACTTAGAATATTTTAGAATGGTTCTTTAAAATGACTTGTACAAGATAGCAAATGTTCGTTGAAGTCGAAGATCAACTGAAACAAAGCTTGAAGATATTCTCATTGTGGAAATGAAGAATAACCCTCTCAACAGTCAACAAGTCATTATCCATCGATGGTCCTCATACATCGGTGGACAGCTCCCACCAACCATCCCTTGGTCGGCCATCTCAAGTCCCACCGATGTTGTGTCACACATCGGTGGACATCCTTCCCTGATCTTTGTGATGATCGTCCAGACGTGAGTCCCACCGATGTGAGCTTTAAATCGGTGGGATCTCAAGTATCTTCACAGATGTTCTCTTTTGGAAACTTAAGGTACTCATATCGGTGGAGCTCTATCAGTGGAACTGCATTGGAAAACACATCAAGAAGATCTTCCATTTTTGGAAAATATCTAGTGTCAGGTAAAAGAGACTTCTTGGCGGCTTATCCATTTTTAGAATACGTCTCAATCAGCATGGACATTCTTCCTGGTTTTAAGATAAAAGGTGATAAGGACATATCAACTTTTCAGAGGACATCACCTACAAGCCAATCTCCTGATGACAAGTGTCCTAAGCATTTAACGCTCATCACACTATAAAAGGAGGAAGAAGCTCCCATGCAAACTACGCAAACTGGAAGATTTTCTCAGAGCAAAAACTCTCCTCTTTGCTCAAGAACTTTATAGCTTTGTTCTAAGTGTTCTAAGTTGTTTTGTTTTAGTATACTTTGTGAAAGATTGTTAGAATAGTTTTAACTGTTCTTTTCCGTAACAGTCTTTAGATTTCTATGTGTAATTCTTGTTGAAAGATTTTCAATAATAGAATTAAAATTGTGAAAAATTTGAGTATTGTATTCAACCCCCCCCCCCCCCCCCCCTTCTACAATACTTGTTAAGACATCTGGGACTAACAAGTGGTATCAGAGCAGAAAGTTTAATTCATAAACTTGATCTGCGATGGCTGCCTCTTCCTCTTCAACAATTGAAAACTCTTTTCAAAACCACTTTTCTGAAAATGGCTCCATAGGCAAACCTCCTAAGTTTAACCCTAACAACTTTTCTCTTTGGAAAAGCGTATGATGCTGTTCATGGAACGAGTGGATACTAGATATCCAACCATTCTCAAAGAGGGACCTATTATCCCTAGAGTCTGGGCTCGCTATGAAACGCAGAGGCCTGGTAAAGAAACCATTGATAAGGAGGACTCTAATAACTCCGATGATTCTGATGAGCCTTCTGACAAAGAGAAATCCAAAGCTACTGGTCGTTATATCCTTAAAAACCTAAAGAAATATACTGATGAGGAAAAATGTTTGGTTTCTCTTGATTCTAAGCTCAGGGCAATTATTGCTCTTTCTCTTCCTGATGAGGTCTGTCACTCTCTGGTTAACTTTGAAACTGCTAAAGAGATGTGGACCACACTGTGTGTACTGTACGAAGGTACAGATGAAGTGAAGAAGAGCAAAAAGATTGGTCTCATTAGAAAGTATGAACTCTTTACTCATGAAAAAGGTGAATCTCTTCCTAGCTACTATAATCGTTTCAACTCTCTTCTAAATGATCTGAAGTTATTGGGTAGAGTCTATGATAATGAGGAAGTCTTATGCAAGTTCATGGATTGTCTCTCTGAATTTTGGGAAAATATATGCACTTGTATCAAGACTACCAAGGACCTTAAGTATATGCCCTTAACAGTCTTGTATGGAACTCTCTTCAACTTTGAACAAACCAAGTTACAAAGGAAATCTTTCATCAAAGAGATAAAGGGATCTTCTATAGCCCTTGTCAGTGAAAATTCCAAGAAACCTCAAAATGTTCATCGAATCACCTATCCTTCATCAGACTCTGACAATGACAGCCAAAATAACTCTACTCACCAAACAGAGGCATATCTAAGTGATGCTGATGATGAAGGTGAGGAAATTTCGGTTGAGCATTTGCCTGACGAAATGGCTATGATGGATGGTTTCAAGAACAAGTCTCGTCCTTTTGACAAATCTATATATTTTAGAAAACCCTCTTCTTCCACAAGAACTCCCTCTACTGATAAGTCTAATGGAGTGATTTAATTGTGGTAAGAAAGGACATTTTGCTTCTGAGTGCAGAAGCAAGCGCGTTGCAAAATCTAGGACCACATCCTCTGACAAGTATTCTTCTAAGTATGAGAAACCAAAAAACAACTCCTTCAAATCAACCTTTTCCAAGAAAGATACTCAATCATCTTCCCAAGACCATCAGGAACGTGTTGCGAAGTACAAGGCCAAGTACAAGAAAGAGAAAGAAAGAAGTGAGGGTCTCCTAAGAAAAGGAAAAGGGCTCATGGCAGAAATTAATGATTGGGATGAAGAAGAAACTTCTGACATTGATTCTCCCAACATGTGTTTCATGGCCATATCTGAAGATATGGAAGATTCTGAAAAGGCTGTCTCTCCAATGGCTCTGGTGTCAACTGGGTGCTCGACATCATACTCTCAGGTACATCCATTTAATGATATGACTGACATTGAAAAAATTGATGCTTGTGAATCCTTAACTAAAGATTTCTATTCTGTTAAGGATGGAAAGAAAAAAAAAATCTGTTCAAGTTAAAAATCTCACCTCTCAACTTGAAATGTATATGTCTAAACTTGAAAAGTTTGAGGATATCAAAGCTGAGCTTGAGGATCTGAAAACCATAAATCACATTATTTCAAAAGAGAAAAACAAGCTTTTTAAGAAATTAAAAAGAGAACAAGAAACTGTTAGAAAATGGACAAGTTCTTCGAAAAATCTTGAGAAAATTTTTCAAGACCAAATCTCTGGTGAAAATAAATTTGGTTTAGGTTATGGAAAAATCAAAGTTGAAACCTCTTCTCTTGCCCTTGACTCTATCTCTAGTGTGTGGGATGATGCCTCAGAATCAAGCTCTTGTGATTCTATTTCTTTAAACTCAGTTGATCTAGGTGAAGCTTTAAAGTTCGAAATGTTTATAAAAGCCAAAGAATCTTCTTCTGTTCAAACCATTGAAAAACAGGATTCCAATGATGTTTCAAAACCTAACCATGATCTTTTAAAAGATTTAGCCATTGATGAAGTCTCTTCTCTTGATTCTTCAAAATCAAAGTTTTTCAAAAGAAACAATGCAACCAATCTTTCTTTAAAAAGAAAATCCTCAGACCTTGGAAAAGATCACTTCAAAAATTCTTCAAGAAATCTTTCCAACTTTGCTTCCACTTCTGGTAATGGGATTTTAAGTTTTCCTCCCCTCATCTCTTCCTTTGGTCCTAAAGCTATTCAAGTTAATGTCATAGGAAAAGGAAAAGACAGAATGCAAAAACCCAAAAAGACATTTATCTATAGAAAATGTTACAATTGTGGTGACACCTTTCATCTTGCAAAGGATTGTCCCAAGAAAAGAATTGACCGAACCAAAGCTAAGGAACCTGTCTCTAACCCCAAAGGACCCACCACCAAATGGGTACCTAGGAACTAATCTGTGTGTGCATGCAGGTCTTTGAGCACCATCAAATCTGGTATTTGGATAGTGGGTTCTCACGTCACATGACGGGAAACACATATATTCTCATTAACTATGTGTCTGAAAAGGGTCCATCTGTAACATTTGGAGACAATTCCAAAGGCTACACCAAAGGATATGGAACTCTCACCAACGGATCTGTCACCTTCAATAAAGTGGCATTTGTTGAAGGCCTCATGCATAATCTTCTAAGTATCAGCCAACTTTGTGACTTAGGGTATAAAGTTATCTTTGAGCTTTGTATCTGTACTGTTGTTGACAAAACATGAAAGTGGTTCTCTCTGGGAAAAGAATGGAAAATATCTATATCATTGATATGGGACAAAATAACAATTCATCCAATGTATGCTTTGTGTCAGATGACACAGCCAAAAGGAACTGGCTGTGGCATAAACGTCTATCTCATATCAACTTCAAAACTCTCCACAAAATTTCAAACAAAGAGCTGGTGACTGGGATGCCAAAGTTAAACTTTGTCAAAGAAAAGTTGTGTGATGCATGTGAAAAAGGAAAGCTCACTAAAACTTCCTTCAAGACCAAGCAATGCTCTTCCATCACTCTTCCACTACAAATGCTGCACATGGATCTATGTGGACCAGTCAGCACTCCCAGCCTAGGTGGCAAAAGGTACATTCTTGTAATTGTTGATGAATTTACTAGATATACTTGGGTCTCTTTTCTCAGGTATAAAAGTGATGCCACTGAAGAAATCATCAACTTTGTCAAGAAAAATGAAGTTCTGAATGGACAACTTGTACGATCGGTGAGAAGTGATAATGGCACTGAATTCAGAAACAGTGCTCTTGAAGACTTCTTCAATGAAAAAGGAATTTATCAAAATTTCTCAGCTGTCAGGACTCCTCAGCAGAATGGAGTCGTGGAAAGGAAAAACAGAACTCTATGTGAGACTGCAAGATCTATGCTAAGTGAATCAAATTTTCCCACCTATTTTTGGGTTGAAGCTGTTAATACTGCTTGCTTTACCCAAAATAGGTCGGTAATCTCGAAAAGGCATGAAAAGACCCCTTATGAAGTTTTTCATGGCAGAAAACCAAACATAGGTTTTCTTCATATCTTTGGCTGTGTGTGCTTCATCCTGAATGATCGTGACAATCTTGGGAAATTTGATCCCAAGGCGGATGAAGGAATCTTTGTTGGATATTCTTTGTCTTCCAAAGCATATCGTGTATATAATCCCAGGAGAAAATGCATAGATGAATCAATTCATGTAAAATTTGATGATCTGAGATCATCATCCCTCTCAAATGATGATGATGAATTACATAGGTGGATTTCTTCATGCCTAGGTGATACTCCTATAACTAATCTCACCGATACATCTTCCATTCCTTTCCCTCATTCGAATCCTTCTTCTTCAAATAACCAAGTTGGGTCACCCTCAATAGTGCCCGACACTACCCCCACCGAAATTGACCCATCTACCACCGATATTCAGTCTCCCACCGATTCTCAACCTTCCACCGACATCTCTGATCCCACTCCTATACCTCAAAATCTTCCATCAACCTCCACACAAAATATTCCACCACCTTTACCTCCTGCCACAAAATGGACCAAAGATCACCCCATAGATCAAATTATTGGCGATCAACAAACTGGAGTCCAAACACGAAGAGAAGTTGGAAATATTTGTCTCTATGTGAACTTTCTCTCTCTTATTGAGCCCAAGAAGATTGATGAAGCTCTAGCAGATCCCTGTTGGATAATTGCCATGCAAGAGGAGCTTTCTCAGTTTGAAAGAAACAAAGTTTGGAGATTGGTTCCCAGACCTCCAAAGAAGACAATCATTGGAACCAAATGGATCTTAAGAAACAAAATGGATGAAGAAGGTACAGTTGTCAGAAACAAGGTCAGACTGGTGGCTCAAGGATACAGACAGGAAGAAGGCATTGACTATGATGAAACATTTGCTCCTGTTGCAAGACTTGAAGCCATAAGAATCTTTCTGGCTCATGCTGCCTACCAAAATTTCAGGGTCTTTCAGATGGATGTCAAAAGTGCTTTCCTCAATGGGGAACTTGCAGAGGAAGTCTATGTGAAACAACCACCTGGTTTTGAAGACCCAGCTCATCCATACTATGTGTACATATTAGACAAGGCTCTCTATGGTCTCAAGCAAGCTCCACGTGCTTGGTATGACACACTTGCTGACTTTCTTCTAAAGAATGTATACTCCAGAGGTAAAATTGACAACACTCTCTTTATCAAGAAGACCTAAGGTAATCTCATTCTTGTTCAAATCTATGTAGATGACATCATCTTTGGTGCCACTGATGAATCACTATGTGATGAGTTTGCCTCTCTCATGATGAGTCAATATGAGATGAGTATGATGGGAGAGCTTACATTCTTTTTGGGCCTTCGGTCAAACAAACTTCAGAAGGGATTTTCATAAATCAAAGCAAATATATTCGTGACCTTCTGAAGAAATTTAACTTCTTAGATAGCTCTCCTATGAAAACTCCCATGGCACCACCTCTGAAAATTCATGTTGATCCGGATGGTCAATCTGTTGATGTAACAAATTATTGAGGGATGATTGGCTCCCTTCTTTATTTAACTGCTAGCAGATTGGACATTAGGTTTGCTACTTGTCTATGTGCCCGTTATCATGCCAATCCAAAAGAATCTCATTTGGCTGCTGTAAAACGGATTTTCCGGTATCTAAAAGGTACCATGCACCTGGGTCTTTGGTATCCCAAAGACTCAAGCTTTGAACTAATTGGGTATTCAAATTCAGACTATGCAGGTTCCAAAATTGACAGGAAAAGTACCTCAGGTAGCTGCAACCTTCTTGGTGGAAAATTAGTCAACTGGTCCAGCAAGAAACAAAACTCAGTTTCAACCTCAACTGCTGAAGCTGAATATGTAGCTGCTGGAAGCTGCTGTACTCAGATCGTGTGGATGAAAAATCAATTACGGGACTACAATCAAGTCTACTCCAAGATACCAATTCTATGTGATAACTCAAGTGCAATAGCCATTGCAAATAATCCAGTTCTACACTCCAGATCAAAGCACATAGACATCAGATATCATTTCATCAGAGATCACATTTCCAAAGGTGACATTGAGTTGCACTTCATTCCTACTGATCTTCATCTTGCAGACTTGTTCACCAAACCCTTAGATGAAACCAGGTTCAACTTCTAATAAGTGAACTTGGAATGTTGTATCTTGATATGTGATTAAAAAAAATTGGTTCTTCTCACCGATAATAAAAACCCAATCGGTGGACTTTCGTCATTCCACCGATCCCTCTACCCCGATACTTTTCCACCGACTTGACCGACACCCTGGAATCGGTGGACTCTCTTCACCGATACCGACTGTATCATCCCAACAAAATACAACCTCACCGATTCCTCTAAATCGGTGACTTCATCTTCATTGGTGAAATTCTTTCACACCGATCTCTTACACCGACGTCATTAATAAACACACATCGGTAAACCTTTTCCACACCGATACTTCTGCAAATCGGTGTACTTATCCAACCGATTGTCCTTCATCGGTAAAACCTAAACCACCGATAAGAGATCCCCGAAACCATTCCTCTATTCATCGGTAAGCCTTTCATACCTTGATCCTTCTCTTCGGTGAACTTTTCCCACCGACAAGTATCATCATCGGTGAATCCATCACATCGTTCAGCGATACTCATCGGTGCGCCTCTCCACCAAAGCCTTTTGCAATTCTTATCCAACACGATTCCCAAAGCTTACCTCACCCTTACACCTATGTGTCAGAAACCCTTGACCCTTCCCATTCCTTATGACCACACCTTCACCTAATTTCATCATTACCCTTAAACCCTATTTTTTAGTTACTTTTATTCCCAACCTTTCGATTTCCATTCTAACCACTCCCGCCTACAATCTTTTCAAATCAGAAAACCCTATAAATATCACCTCTCTTCTTCTTTCTTTCTTTTACATGAACCTGTAACTCCCACGATCATCTTCTTTCTACCAACCACAACCTGCAACTTTTCTTCATCAATGGCGTCTTCTACTACTTCCAAGGCTGCTAAACACACCAAGGTAGTCAAAGAATCTCCTACCTGTTTTGAAGACCTAAAGTTCAACCCTTGCAATCACGTTGCAAGGTTTGAACCCTATCCCGCTCATCCTGAGTTTGCCACGGTAACCAAATTCTTGACTCGATCTCCTCTTCTCCATGCCTTCACGTGCAACCCTAAGATGAGCAAAATGCTCATTGGCAATTTCTGGCTCACTGTTGTTTATGATCCTTCCAACGAAGCAGTTCATGCTTCGAATCTTATTGATGAAGAAGGCGACTGTTAATGCCAAAAATCGTCCAGAAGGATAACTTAAGGTTGATTGTGGAGCTTAACAACTAAAGAAAGGAATCTTGCGACAAAACAATGCGACAAAGAGAAAAAATGTAAAAGAGACAAAGAATTTGGTGACGCGGGAAAAACCTCAACGAGGAAAAAACCCGCGGACGACTGTGGAAGTCGTCGCTGCACTATGGTCGCTAAACTGGGGCGATGTCCTTTGTTTCAGATGTCGGGGATACAGTGATTACAATACAAATGACTTGAAATGTAAAAATAACAAGTGTATCAAATGTAAAACTAGTGTGTCGTGTGCTAAGACTGCTGGTCGAGAGTGTAAGTCGTGCGTCGAGAGCGATCACTTGAGAGATATTTCTTTGCTTCGGATATTCTTGAGTACGCAGTGTGTGATTCCGGAATTCGATGATCCGCCAATGATGACTGTGCCTTCATATTTATAGTCTTCGAATACATTTAATGACTCCATGAACTCCTCTTGTAACGGTCGCACCGGCCTCTGTTGTTTAATGTTCATAACTGCTCTGTCGGTTTCGTCCGTTGGCCATAAATGACGTTTGACCTGCATTAAATGAGGAAAACATAACAGAAGAATCGTACGTTAGTTGGTCAAGGTCGTGTATTTCTACACGACGGTCGAGGTCGAGAGGTACGTTCGACTTTGGCTTTGGTCAAAGGGTAAAATGCTTGTGATTTTGACTTATGTTAGGGAGAAATGTAATAAATGTTCTTAGTGCCTTGGTCGTAATCGAGACTGGTGAAATTTTGCCCAAACAGTTTGCCCCCAAAATTTGAAAAAGTGGAGTGGCAAATTCAAATTTCAAAAGTTTTTTAAATTTTGCTAGTCGAGCGTTTAGGGTCGTGACATGTGTCAAAAAACCTTTTCAGTTGCCTTGGAACTGGATCAGTCCAATTCTAACTGAATGGGAAGTCGAAAAGGGGATAAAGTCGTGACGTCATGCTGACGCGCAATCGTGCGTAACAGCTGTATTTGCCAGGTGTCGAAGATCTGTTGAGCATTTGAAAAGACAGGGGCACGTGTCGATTATCGGGAGGTTCGACCTGGCACGACTATTTGCATAAATAGAGACCTTCGACGGATCTTTTCCTTTTACGATTTCAGAGAGTTTTTAAGAGAGATTTTCTTTGATTTGCTTGCTATTCTTCGCCGAATCTTTTCAAAACCTGCAAGAATCTTCAACCAAGTTAGAGATTTCGAGGTTTAAAACGCCCATATAAGGTACGATCTCTTGGTCTTTGTATGCGTCGTAAGTCAATCGCTAGGAAACCTAGGAAGAACTGGGATATCTGGGGGTTTTCAGAGCGTCAAATCTTGTTGACGGGGTTAGCGATATCGACGGAGCCTAGGAGTACCATCCAGGATCAGGACGCTCTAGACGATTTTAGGGCTTTAGCAAAAATCCCTGTGGGAATTACTGTGAGTAAGGCCGGTAATATTCGACCGGATATGTGCACCGAGGGGTACGTCGTGATATACGAGTATCCCTTTAGAATAGGCTTCGAGTGGCCCTACTCTCCTCTGGCGAAGTCTTTTATGTGCGAGTTTGATCTTTCCCCTGGACAATTGATGCCCCAATTTTGGAGAGTCATACAGGTCATCGAGCGACTTACCTCATACTGGGAGTCGCCGATGAACGTAAAAGACCTTTTGGCTGCCTATCAGATCAAGAAAGATACGTACCGTCGCTACAGCCTTTTCTCGAGGTATAAGGGTGATCGTACTTTGGTCTAAAAAACTGCGGTCAACGACCGTAAGCGGAAGACCAGGTACGTCTTCGTACGGGTAGCGACGTTAGATGCTGACAGTGATTGGATCAGGTCCGGATGGAACATGGCCGGTCAGTTTTAGCTGTGGTCGAGCGTCTGCCTTGTTATATTTGTTACTTTGCTTTTTGGCTAACCTTCTTTCTCTGTGTTTTCAGACATCAACTTTGATAGCGTGGAGCCCAACGAAGATTCTCAAGCGAAAATCGAGAAATTCTTGGAGATCAGTCCTGAGGATCGATCGTTCATCACACGTCACTTAATAGACGAAGATGACGATGCAGTCTTCTTGAGCGATAAGATACAGTTAGGTCGAGAGGAGATAGAGAAAGAAGAAAAGGAGAAAGAAGAGGAGGACAAGTCTGAGGATACCGAGGAGACTGAAGAAGAGAAGGAGTCGAAAGAAGAGATGACTGGTGAGTGTACCTTACTTTGTTCGACATGCTTCTTCGTTTCAGTCGCTTAATTGTTCTTCTTTTCAGGAGAGTCCCAACAGCCACAACCAAAGATGTCATCTGCGATGGCTAAGAGGGTGGCTCAGGCCGAACTGGCTCGCCAGACGAGAGAAAGAAGGATCGAAGCCCCGACAGCTGGGCCGGGGGTCCTTAAGAGAAAAGAGG
Source organism: Saussurea involucrata (assembly GCA_033807775.1). Lineage (NCBI taxonomy): Eukaryota > Viridiplantae > Streptophyta > Magnoliopsida > Asterales > Asteraceae > Saussurea > Saussurea involucrata. The sequence goes on along the minus strand of CM066314.1, from coordinate 156,187,708 downwards.
CTCCGACATCTGGGTCGGGAGTTCTCAAGAGGACGAGGACGTCCGCTAGAAGGGAACCGTCTTTGAAGACGGGCGGCTCATCGAGAGTCGTTTCGCCTGAGAAGACGAAGGTGTCGACCGCATATGTCGAGAAGACTCCCGACATGGTCGGCACGACACCCGTCGATCCTGCGCATCCGGCGAAATCGACGGGATCTCCAGCTGCCGCGTCGGGTCCCGCGTCGGCCGACAAGGGCAAGGGCACGCAGACGGGCTTTGGAGAGGAAACGACGGTAAACTTTACGTTGCCGACTGATTTCATGGTGGACAACGTCCTGGACGGGACGAGCTTGTTCCCCCATTTGGACAAGTTTCAGCTCCCTTCTTTCAGGGAACGTTTCAACGGGTGCTCTATCGAGAGCTCGGGGACTTATGTCGTCGGAATGGCGTTTATGGTAAGTCTATCTTTCAAGACTTTGTTTCTCGTTGTGTTATCATTGTCGGTGTCGTTGTCGTTGTCGCTGTCGTATGTTTTTACTAACGAGTTTTCATATGTATTTCAGACGTTTCAGTCTTCATTGGCCCTGCAGGCCAAGACGATGAAGATCGAGGGTCTAGTGTCCTACGCTATTAAGAGGGAGGATGCGGCGTTGGCGAGGGAGAAGTCCTCCCTGGCACGCGTCGAGGAAATGTCGGTAAAACCTGACGATGCCTTGGATCAGCTAGAAGTCGTCAGTCATGCGAGGGACGACGTGAATTCTCGTCTGAAGGAGTCCTTCTCTGTGATTGCAAATCAGAGAGAGGAGCTGGACAGGATGCAAGCGTCCTTGGTCTTGAAGGAGAAAGAGGTCGAGGAGTCCAAATCCAAGGTGGCAGTCCTGGAGAAGGAGGTGAAGGAGCTCAAAGATGAGGCTGCATCTACCTTTGCCCTTGCTCATCTAACAGCTCGGGCGGCGATCATGCGACAACATTTGTCGGGGAAGATTCCTCTGGCCCTGGCGTCAGTCGAGCTTGCTTACTTCTTGCAAGAGGTCGGGTCCGCAAGAGATCTCGACTCCGACGATGAGAAGGAGGCTGAGGAAGAAGAGGTTGCGGACGAGGGCCTCCAGGGTGAAGCTTCGGGCAAGGACGCTGTTGACGCTCCTTCTAATCCTTAGGGAATTTTGTTTGTTTTTGTGGATGCTTGACCGTTGGTGGTCGAGTCAATTTTAAACGTAATCGTTCGTTTATGAATGGAATTTTGCTTTTTCATTGAACTTATGTACGATGTCGATTTACACATGTCGTGGATAGATATTGTTTGGGTAAAAAATCACACCCTCGACCGACCTGGGGAATTCCTTCGACATGACCCATGGACTTCGATTACCCTAATGCCTACAAAAGTCATACCCCCGATCGATGAAGGTAATACCCATTATTGCCTTATCCCCGACATACGATGGTTGATTATTAAAAGACATCTTGCGTCAATAGTCATTCAAGACCGTATCTTACATCTAATGATCGCACGTCACGTGTCGCACATCATGTGTCGCACGTCGCACATCGTTAGTATTACGTCGCTAGTCCTACGTCACTAGTCTTATGTCGCCAGTTACGTGTTGTCAGTTACGACTCGTTGGTCTTACATCGACAGTCTCCTGTCGTCGGTCTTATATCGCTCTGGTCCTACGACATCATCATCTTGGTCTTACGACCTAGTGGTCTTACGACATTTTTATCCTAGTCTCACGACAATTTTATAAGACCATTCTTATATTAAGATAAGGTCTTACAAGACATTTACAGTCATATACACGGTCTTGTATTTCGACCACGGTCGTATGCTCCATAAGACCGACGTCCTGAACTTAAGATGGTCTTACGATTACACTAACCATCAATGGTCAATAGCCGTTTCTTTTGTTCATTAATGCAGGTCTACAAGCCATTATGGTACAACGGTCAATAACGGTCGAGCTCTTAATGACATTAAAGACTCGACAGCAGTTACAAAGACAATCATCAAAGCGCATTTAATGTCGGCAGCGGTTACAAGACCAACCATTAAAGCTCATTAATGATCGACGGAACCTATATAAAGACACGCTCCAACCTCGAGCAAAGGACAAAATGATCAAGCTACATACACTTGAGCAACTGCATTCTCATCTACTTCTATATTTTCTCTCTCGCATTCGAGCACACGTCGCTAACGCAAGTACCGCACGACAACAGTTCACACCGCATGACAACCGTTCAAACCGCACGACAGCAGCATTGTTTCGCACGTTCAACACACAACGCACACGTTTTACACACGACTAAGTGTATTTTTATTTCATTTGTAACCTATTGAACACAAATCGCCTGTAACACAAGGATTATCGCCCCTGATTGGCAACTATAGTGCACTGTCGACTCACACGGAGTCGACCACGGTTTTTCCCCTCGTTTTGGGGTTTTCCGCGTCACCAAATTCCTTTTCTCTTTTACTTTTTCCACGCAATTGTGTTATTTGGCTTGAGATACGTTTCTTTAGTTGTTAAATGTTCACATCGACCTTAAGTTGTACTTTGGTGCGATTTTTGGCATTAACAGTTTGGCGCCATCCGTGGGACCCCTTCTACAGAAAATCTCAAGCCAACACACATATCGCTATAACGATCTTGTAAAGTTTTTTACAGGTATATGGCGAATTATCAAGATCCCTTGATTCAATTTCAATCGGAATTGAATGCGGCTCGAAGCCAGACTCAAGCCCCGGTAAAAAATGCTCCGTCAAAGTATCGCATGTATCGCATCATCCAAAGGACTCGGGGGCTCGGAACACCCTTCACAAACTGAAAAAAATACCACATTCGATTTCAAAAGTCCTCAGAAAAAGGCGCTTATCGACTCCATGTTACGGTAACTGTGACGTTCCATTTAGAACAACTCTATATATATATTCTAAGTATATTCTCATCGTTTAGTTATTTTGATCTAATCGTTGATTCAAGCATCGAAAGATCATTGGTCAAAACCAACGACCACCCCCGATTTACATTACAGGCTCGCAAGATCATATGAATACAGGTCTTACGATTTATATCGTGAGGAACAAAGTCTTTATGACTTAAAACGCAGATTGCAATTTATTGTCGTCGATAAAAGACGACTCATAGTTTTAATCTTGTGATCCCAGTCATGGCAAGTGCAGGTTACGATTTATTGCCGTCGATAAAAGACGACTCATATTTTTTAAATCTTATGATCGACAGTGATGGCAAACGCAGGTTGCAAATTATAGTCGTCAATAAAAGACGACTCGCATTTTTTTCTCATGATCGCCAGTGATGGCAAACGCAGGTTGCGATTTATAGTCGTCAATAAAAGACGACCCACATTTTTTGTGATCGCCCGTCACGCCAAACACAGGTAAAAATTCTCGGTCGCCAATAAAAGCGACTCGCATATTGGAATCTCATCGCTAGTCATGGCATATGTCTTCAATAAAGACGACTTGTACAATCACCGGTCATGGTAAGACGCATGTCAAAATGCAAAAGTCGCCACTAAATACGACTCACATGCTTAAATCTCAGAATCGCCAAGAAAGGCAAATCGCGAGATTAATCATACAAACACGGGTAAGGTAAAAAATTTACCGGCTTATAAAAATACTAGACACAACGTAACTTTGGTCTCTAACGACCGTATCGGCTGTAAACGCCAGATCTTAGGTCTCTAACGACCGTATCGGCTGTAAACGTCAGATCTTAGGTCTCTAACGACCGTATCGGCTATAAACGCCAGATCATAGGTCTCTAACGACCGCATCGGCTCGGAACGCCAGATCATAGGTCTCTAACGACCGTATCGGCTTTGAACGCCAGAACATAGGTCTCTAACGACCGCATCGGCTCGGAACGCCAGATCACAGGTCTCTAACGACCGTATCGGCTCTGAACGCTAGAACATAGGTCTCTAACGACCGCATCGGCTCGGAACGCCAGATCATAGGTCTCTAACGACCGTATCGGCTCTGAATGCCAGAACATATGTCTCTAACGACCGTTGTTTGGGTAAAAAATACACCCTCGACCGACTTGGGAAACTCCCTCGACATGACCCATGGACCTTGATTACCCTAAATCTACAACGGTCGTACCCCCGACCAACAAAGGTAATACCCATTATTGCCATACCCCCGACACGCGATAATTGGTTATTAAAAGCCATATTGGGTCAATAATCATCTTACATCAAATGATCGCACGTCACGTGTCGCACGTCGCACATCACTAGTCTTACGTCATTAGTTTTACGTCGCCAGTTACGTGCCGCCAGTTACGACTCGTCGGTCTTACGTCGACAATCTCTTATCATCAGTCTTATATCGCTCTGGTCATGCGCCAACATCATCCTGACATCCTGGTCTTACAACCTAGTCCTATGACATCGTCATCTTGGTCTTACGACCAAATGGTCTTACGACGTTTCCATAAGACCATTCTCATTTTAAGGTAAAATCATAGTACTTTATCTCCTGATTAAAGATAAAATCGAAAGTCTTTTGCCTCACGACACTCGACCTCGACGTCGCCTAGCTCACACGACCGTCGCATAAAACCATGCGACCTCGACCGACTAACGCGTTATACAACTGTTATGTTTGTTTAAGCGTTTAATGCAGGAGTCAAAGTCATTTATGGACAAACGGCTATAACCGACGAAATCAGTTATGAGCATCTAAACTCACATTGAAGACGACGGCCGTTACAACAATCATCAAAGATCTTAATGATTCAATTAAAGTCATCCGAAGACTATAAAATCCCAGCTCAATCATCAGTTCAGGACATCTGATCAACACCGAATAACACAGAGAGAGAGATAGAACAAGAGCATCGAACAACAGAAGCAAACACAAACACTCGAAGAATATTCATTCGAAACAAAGAGATCATTCATAGAAGATCACTCTCGACGCAAGACTCTCGCTCTCGACCAACAGCTTATACATAGTTTTCACAGACGACGCACACTGTTTTTACATTCCAAACATTTGTACTTTACATTTCGAAGTCTTTCCTTCATTTGTATTGTAATCTCTGTACGATCGACACCCGGAACACCAAGGACATCGCCCCTGATTAGCGACCATAGTGCAGCGATGACATCCACTGTCGTCCGCAGGTTTTTTCCTCGTTGAGGTTTTTCCTGCGTCATCAAATCCTTTGTCTCATTTACATTTTTGTCTTTGTCGCACGCCTTTGTCGAAAGATTCCTTTCTTTAGTTGTTAAAGTCCACATCGACCTTAAGTTGTCCCTTTGGTGCGATTTTTGGCATTAACAACCGTATCGGCTGTGAACGCCAGGACCACGTCGGCTATGGACTACATCGACTCTGAATGCCAGATCATAAGTCTATAACGGCCGTATCAGCTCGGAACGCCAGAACATAAGTCTGTAACGACTGAATCGCAAGATTCTTAAATTTTTCCTTAGTTCGATCAGTCTACGATCATCGCCAAACTTTATTTCAGCCCGATCGTCTTACGATTTACTCCCGATCCATATGTATCAGTTTGATAAAGATCATTCTACGATCATCATCAGTTTCTTATATTTTAAAATGGTCTCACGATCGTCGTTAAAATTTTCATCCTTCACATTAGTGGATGAATACCACAAGTATCTTGCGCATTAAAAATCGTCTTTCGATCGTCGCAACTTACTTAAACACCATCGAATGGACTCACGATTTTAGCTAACCAAGTCGATTTTTTTAGCAAAAGTGACACGTCTCCGTAGAAACACATTTTACTTTGGTACGAGATCTGAAATTCAAATGGCTTTGAAATTCAAATCTCGGGGGGCTAACTGTTTGGGTAAAAAATCACACCCTCGACCGACCTGGGGAATTCCTTCGACATGACCCATGGACTTCGATTACCCTAATGCCTACAAAAGTCATACCCCCGATCGATGAATATAATACCCATTATTGCCTTATCCCCGACATACGATAGTTGATTATTAAAAGACATCTTGCGTCAATAGTCATTCAAGACCGTATCTTACATCTAATGATCGCATGTCACGTGTCGCACATCATGTGTCGCACGTCGCACATCGTTAGTATTACGTCGCTAGTCCTACGTCACTAGTCTTATGTCGCCAGTTACGTGTCGTCAGTTACGACTCGTTGGTCTTACGTCGACAGTCTCCTGTCGTCGGTCTTATATCGTTCTGGTCCTATGACATCATCATCTTGGTCTTACGACCTAGTGGTCTTACGACATTTTTATCCTAGTCTCACGACATTTTTATAAGACCATTCTTATATTAAGATAAGGTCTTACAAGACATTTACAGTCATATACATGGTCTTGTATTTCGACAACGGTCGTATGCTCCATAAGACCGACGTCCTGAACTTAAGATGGTCTTACGATTACACTAACCATCAATGGTCAATAGCCGTTTCTTTTGTTCATTAATGCAGGTCTACAAGCCATTATGGTACAACGGTCAATAACGGTCGAGCTCTTAATGACATTAAAGACTCGACAGCGGTTACAAAGACAATCATCAAAGCGCATTTAATGTCGACAGCGGTTACAAGACCAACCATTAAAGCTCATTAATGACCGGCGGAACCTATATAAAGACACGCTCCAACCTCGAGCAAAGGACAAAATGATCAAGCTACATACACTTGAGCAACTGCATTCTCATCTACTTCTATATTTTCTCTCTCGCATTCGAGCACACGTCGCTAACGCAAGTACTGCATGACAACAGTTCACACCGCATGACAACCGTTCAAACCGCATGACAGCATCATTGTTTCACACGTTCAACACACGACGCACACGTTTTACACACGACTAAGTGTATTTTTATTTCATTTGTAACCTATTGTACACAAATCGCCTATAACACAAGGATTATCGCCCCTGATTGGCGACTATAGTGCACTGTCGACTCACACGGAGTCGACCGCGGTTTTTTCCCTCGTTTTGGGGTTTTCCGCGTCACCAAATTCCTTGTATCTTTTACTTTTTCCACGCAATTGTGTTATTTGGCTTGAGATACGTTTCTTTAGTTGTTAAATGTCCACATCGACCTTAAGTTGTACTTTGGTGCGATTTTTGGCATTAACAGATATAATATCAGATGTGAAAACTCGTTAAGTGCGGAACAAACAGGGAATCGTGCGATTTAAGCATCCATTGTAATTTACCAAGACTAACACATAAGCCATAGGGTTTTCATACTTTGGGATTATATTGGAAAACATAAGTACATGCGATCAAATCATTCATTCGAAACATGTAGTTTGTCTAAGTTAAGAAACTAAGATCATGGATCGCTAAACCGGACGATCGTACGACTTAGATCGTACGGCGAAACTTGAGTCGTAAGCCCCTGTGGTAAAATAATCAAGTCATAGGCTTGAGCAATTATATCATGCGACTCTGCGAGATTAAAGTCGTATGATAAATTTAGTAATATATATCGTTCGATCCTGCGGGACTAAGGTCATATAGAAGACTTAGTAGCCAATATCGTGCGATCCTGCTATGAAACAATGTCAGAGGTTGGCCAACGACCCTCCGATGCTTCAGCCAGTAATCGTCGTGGTAAAAAATCGTATGAGAAATAGAAAAAGACTTAGAAGACATACCTTTTCTGATGTGTAGCACCCCAGCTATGTGGGATGTCTTGGTTATTGATACCTGCGCTGGGGTTTTTTGAGTGTCATATTGCCCTTCCCCCCTGTGGCGACTTTAAGACGGTACTGAAATCTAGGATATGTCGTCGTGAGTCGCCACAATAGACACGTTGTCCTCTTCGCGCTATCAGGAAAAAATAACCGACATGTTCCTGCAAACGAGATATTGGTTTGTCTTTAAGGTAGAGATCGAGAGACGAACCTGTCGAGACTTTCCGGTCGTGCTTGCTTTGATCTAGGATGCCTTTGTTGACCTGTAACTGCAAGATGACCTACTTTCGCGGTTTCAGGGTGGTCTTATAGCAGTCACGGGCGACTTCTGGCTCACTTTTGATCTCCTGGATTCCCCATGGCGTAGGGAACTTCATGGTCTGATGGTACGTCGAGGGGACTGCTTTCATTTCATGGATCCATGGTCGACCTAAAATGACGTTATAGGCCGACGAGCAGTCAATAACACTGAACTTGGTCTGCTTATTGATTCCTCCGGCATAGACAGGCAAGACGATCTCTCCAAAGGTACTTGTCGCTTCTCCACTGAAACCGACCAAGGTTGTCGAACGTCGGGTGATTTCCGATCGATCGATTCCCATGGCCTTGATGGTGTCGAGGAAAATGACGTTCGCTGAACCTCCATCGACCAAGACTCGTCGGGTTAAACAATTACCAATCATGAGTTGAATGATCAACCCGTCATGATGCTTCTGATATAAATCACCGAGGTCGTCGTGGTCGAACACGATCTTCATAGCTTCCAATTCCAAATCTACTTTGGGTCTTGATGAACGCGGGATAGGTCGATCGTCAGGTGCTTGGCTGGCGTGACGTTTGGCTACGGAATAGGTCAGACCGCACACGTCGGAACCACCAGTGATGCAATTGACGACTTTTGCATGCTCAGGAGTTGGCGGTCGAACGTCGTTACCTGGAGTAGCGACGTTATCGATGATATTTTTGAGATTTCCTTTCGGGACATGATACGCTAGCTCCTTTTTTAGAGCTATGCAATCATCTGTCGAATGACCATGGTCGACATGGAAGTCGCACCACTTCGATTTATCTTTCTTGGCTTCATCTTGATCAGATTTCTTCGGCCATCGGATGGTCGCCTGGGCGGTCTTCAGAGCTTCGACCAAGTCTTTAGTGGTCCCTTTGAATCCGTACGAGGATATCTTGGGGTACTGAGGAAATTTGGTCGCGGTCTTGGCTTTCGCTTTTGTCTTGAATCGGACGTTCGAGATTTGGCGTACGGGTTCTACCTTAGAAATTTCCCTTGTCTTGAACTCCGGCTTTTTTACACCTAACGACCTCTTGTCGTCGGTATGCTTACGACGAAAGGTAGTATAGTCCTCTACCCTCATATACGCTAGGGTTCGAGCTCGGACGTCTTCGAAATTTTCTGGAGGGTACTTGGTCAGATCAGTGTATAAAACCTGAACTGTCGTCCAGACCACGTTTATAAGCTTCGATCGCGGTCTTGACGTCGCAGTTGCGAACACTGATCATCTCTGCATTGAACCTATTGAAATAGCTTCGAATAGACTCATTAGCTTTCTGCACGACATAATACAGGTCACTGGTTTGCTTCTCCATCTTGCGACTGCTGGCGAACTGCTGGGAGAATTGATTGACCAACTCAGCGAACGACCCGATGTACTTGGGTTTGAGATTGATCAACCATTGGAGGGCAGGACCAGTGAGAGTCGCCCCAAAGCTCTTGCACATGCATACTTCTTGATACATGTGTGGGATCGAGACCGTCCACATGAGCTGCTTATCCTTTGCGATGTGCTCCGTTGGATCGGTTACCCCTGAATACTTGGGCGTGAAGGCGGGGATGTTGAATTTTTTCGGGACGTCGACGGTCGCGATCTTATCAATGAAAGGTGACGCCTGAAATCCTGAGCGAGGCTCGACGTCGACTAGCACGGCTGCCCCGGGTAGCTTAGCGAGCAAGGACAGGACACACTCATTTTGATCTTCTAGCATCTTTAATCGCTGGGCGACGGGGTCGTTAGGATCGGGATTCGCACCTGCCAGTGGATCAACTCCCGAACTGGTGCCAGTGCCGTACGACGAGTCGTTGGCGTCCCCATTAAAAGGGACAAAATACGGCTGCGACCCATTCTGAAACGGCTGCGACCCATTCTGCATGGGTGGAGGCCTGATATACTGAGGAGGAATATGCCCAGACTGGGGATTCGGGTTGAACGGTCCTGGCTGCTGGTTCTGCGCGAACGGACCTGGCTGCTGATTCTGCATGAATGGACCTGGTCCTGGATTACGGACGAACGGAGCCGAACCAGGGTTATGGACGAACGGAGCGGATCCTGGATTCTGACCGAACGATCCTTGACCTGGATTATGGATGAATGGCCTTGGACCGTTCTGTGGTCCGAAGGGATTCCTCAGCCGGGCGATTTTCTCAGCTGCTCTTCGACTCTGCTCAACCATGGCATTGATTTGATTTCGCGCAACTTCCAACTCTTGGTACATCTGGGCAATGACTTGCTCCGGATTTCCTGGGGCTGTCATTTTCCTGAAACAGAAAACAGAGGAAACTACAAGAAACCGTTAGTAAAACGCACGTTTGTCGAAGATTTTCTCTAGATGGGGCCCCACGATGGGCGACAAACTGTTAATGCCAAAAATCGTCCAGAAGGATAACTTAAGGTTGATTGTGGAGCTTAACAACTAAAGAAAGGAATCTTGCGAAAAAACAATGCGACAAAAAGAAAAAATGTAAAAGAGACAAAGAATTTGGTGACGCGGGAAAAACCTCAATAAGGAAAAAACCCGCGGACGACTGTGGAAGTCGTCGTTGCACTATGGTCGCCAAACAGGGGCGATGTCCTTTGTTTCAGATGTCAGGGATACAGTGATTACAATACAAATGACTTGAAATGTAAAAATAACAAGTGTATCAAATGTAAAACTAGTGTGTCGTGTGCTAAGACTGCTGGTCGAGAGTGTAAGTCGTGCGTCGAGAGCGATCACTTGAGAGAGATTTCTTTGCTTCAGATATTCTTGAGTACGCAGTGTGTGATTCCGGAATTCGATGATCCGCCAATGATGACTTTGCCTTCATATTTATAGTCTTCGAATACATTTAATGACTCCATGAACTCCTCTTGTAACGGTCGCACCGGCCTCTGTTGTTTAATGTTCATAACTGCTCTGTCGGTTTCGTTCGTTGGCCATAAATGACGTTTGACCTGCATTAAATGAGGAAAACATAACAAAAGAATCATACGTTAGTTGGTCGAGGTCGTGTATTTCTACACGACGGTCGAGGTCGAGAGGTACTTTCGACTTTGGCTTTGGTCAAAGGGTAAAATGCTTGTGATTTTGACTTGTGTTAGGGAGAAATGTGATAAATGTTCTTAGTGCCTTAGTCGTAATTGTTTGGGCAAAATTTCATCAGTCTCGACCACGGCCAAGGTAAGGAAAACACTTATTTTACTTCCCCATAGTAAGGTAAAATTATAGTATTTTGTCTCTTGGTTAAAAGTCAAATCGTATGTTATCTACCTCACGACACTCGACCACGATGTCGTCTAGTTCTCACGACCGTCGCATAAGACCATGCGACCTCGACCAACTAACGTTCGTTATGACTGTTACGTTTGTTCAGTGTTTAATGCAGGAGTCAACGTCGTTAATGACCAACGGCTACAACTAGTAAAGGGCCATTAACAGCATTAAAGACAACGTCCGTTACGACAGTTACGTAAAGCATTCAAGAAATCAATCAAAGCACCTGAAGGCTACAAATATAGAGTTCCATCATCATTGAAGGGGACCGGATCCAAGAATCACACTACGTACTCAAGAACATACGAAGAAAAGAACTTTCTCACAACAGATCGCTCTCGACGCACGACATCGACGCACGATTCCCACGCTCAACGCATAGTTTTTACGCACGACACACAGACCGTACACACGACGCACATTGTTTTTACATTCGAAACACTTGTTAATTTACATTTCGAAGTCTTTCCTTCATTTGTATTGTAATCTCTGTACGATCGACACCTAAAACATAAGGACATCGCCCCTGTTTGGCGACCATAGTGCAGCGACGACTTCCATAGTCGTCCGCGGGTTTTTTCCTCATTGAGGTTTTTCCCGCGTCACCAAATTCTCTGTCTCTTTTACATTTTTTATCTTAATCGCACGCTTTGTCGAGAGATTCCTTTCTTTAGTTGTTAATTTCCACAATCGACCTTAAGTTGTACTTTTGTGCGATTTTTGGCATTAACAGTTTGGCGCCATCCGTGGGACCCCATCTAGAGAAAATCTTCGATAAACGTGCGTCCTACTAACGGTTTCTTGTAGTCTCCTCTGTTTTCTGTTTCAGGAAAATGGCCACTCCTTAAAATCAAGAGCATGTCATCGCCTAGATGCATGAAAAGCTCGAGAGTGCGCAAGATCCCCCCTGCGATAGTTGATGACTATCGCTTGAAAGAAATCATTCTAGATCAGAACAAACCTGATCAAAAAGTCTTTATTGGATCATCCCTCAGTCCCTGCCTCAGAGAAAAGTTAATATCTTTTTTGCAGGAATATGTTGATTGTTTTGCTTGTCGCATGAAGATATGGTCGGCATAAACCCTGACATCATCTCCCACAAGCTCAATGTCGACCCGTCGTTCAAACCTGTCAAGCAGAAGTGAAGGAAATTTGCTCCTGAAAGGAATAAGGTGATAAACGACGAAGTCGACAACCTTCTCAAGACAGGGAAGATTCGAGAAGTAAAGTATCCCGATTGGCTTGCTAACGTCGTGGTCGTGGCAAAGAAAAATGGCAAGTGGAGAGTCTGTATCGACTTCACGGACCTCAATAAAGCTTGTCCAAAAGATCATTTTCCATTACCTCATATCGATGCCATGGTCGACGCAACAGCATGGCACGAACTATTGACATTCATGGATGCCTATTCCGGATATAATCAAATCCTAATGCACGTCGAGGACCAAGAAAAAACCGCATTTATGACAGATCGAGGTATTTACTGTTATAAGGTTATGCCTTTCGGACTAAAAAATGCAGGATCTACTTACCAGCGCCTGGTGAACAAGATGTTAAAGGATCGTCTCGGCGACACGATGGAGGTGTACATCGACGATATGTTGGTCAAATCGAAGCAAGCTATCGACCACGTCGAGCATTTGAGGCAATCGTTCGACATCCTTCGAGAGTACAGCATGAAGCTTAACCCGACGAAATGTTCCTTCGGTGTCAGCGCTGAAAAGTTCTTAGGCTATATGGTCACTCGTCGAGGAATCGAGGCTAACCCTGACCAGATCAAAGCCATTATCGAAATCAAATCTCCGAGAAATTTCAAAGAAGTCCAAAGGCTGACTGGTCGAGTAGCTTGCGCTGAACAGATTTATCTCTCGATCTTCAGATAAGTGCCATCTATTTTACAATGTCCTCAGGAAGAACAAGGGTTTCGACTGGACCGACGGTCATGAGCAAGCATTGCAAAAGCTTAAGGAGTACATGACGTCGCCTCCTTTGTTGTCAAAGCCTCACGATCATGAGGTGCTACAGCTATATTTGTCTGTTAGTCCCAACGCAGTAAGTGCCGTCCTAACACGGGAAGATGAAAAACAGCAACTGCCGATCTACTATGTAAGTAAATCTCTCTTGGACGCAGAAACCATGTATTCCTCGATGGAAAAATTGCTTTTGTCGCTAGTCACAGCTGCTAAAAAACTGCGACACTATTTTGAATCGCATCCTATTACTGTCGTGACTAACTTTCCTCTAAAGTCTGTCTTGAGGAAACCTGAGTTGACAGGTCGCTTAGCAAAATGGAGTATATATCTCAGCAGTTACGACATTGATTTCAAGCCCAGGACCGCAATCAAATCGCAAGCCTTGGCAGACTTCATTGCTGATTTCAGCCCTGAACTGGAGAAAGAAGCAGAACTCGAAGTGTCAGCTATGGCGATTCATGACGACGTGCCTTGGATCTTACATGTCGACGGTTCATCCAACGTTAGGGGTTCAGGACTAGGCGTCGTCTTAAAGTCGCCACAGGGGGCAAGATGGTATATTCAGTCCGGTGCGACTTCAAAACCACCAACAACGAAGCTGAATATGAAGCCCTGATCGTGGGGATGAATATGGCCTATGACTCGGGGGCAACCGCGTTACATGTCAAAAGCGATTCTCTCCTGGTGGTAAACCAGATCAATGGAGAATTCGCAACCAAAGATTCAAAAATGACAGCGTACCTAAAGATAGCAAAAGAAAAATCCGAAAAATTTAAATCTTTTTCTATCGAACAGATTCCAAGGGACCAGAATACTCAAGCCGACGCTTTAGCAAACCTTGGGTCTGCTTTTGTCGAGCCAATATTCGACGTTATCCCTATGATCCATCTGGCGACGTCGTCCATCGAAAACGTTGATGTCGTCCAGATCGAAGACGAAGAGAATGATTGGTCGTGCGACATCCGAAACTTCCTCATGCACGACCAACTCCCAGAAGACAAGATGGAAGCCCGGAAGATCAGATTCAAAGCATCTAAATATGTCATGATAGGGGATAGGCTTTATCGACGATCGTCAACAGGATTAAACCTGAGATGCGTCGTTAGCAAAAGTCAGGTCCAGAAAATCCTTCAAGAGATGCACGACGGCGAATGTGGCAATCACTCAGGAGGTCGTAGTTTGGCTAATCGTATCTCTCGACAAGGGTATTTTTGGCCAACACTGCGACAAGACGCCATCAAGTACGTCCAAAACTGTGATCCTTGTCAACGACACTCATGTATGTCACATAAACCCTCTGAACCTCTGCACTCGACACTTATCCCATGGCCCTTCATGAGGTGGGGAATGGACATTGTCAGCAAGCTACCCCTGGCTCCGGGACAAAAAGTATTCCTCCTTGTACTCACCGACTATTTTTCCAAATGGGTTGAAACGGCTGCTTTTTCCCAAGTAAGGGACAAAGAAGTCATTTCTTTTATCCAAACTAACATCATATGCAGGTTTGGGATTCCATCCGAAATTGTCTGTGACAATGGATCCCAATTCATCAGCGACAGAACTCGACAGTTCTATGAAGATAGAAACATTAAACTGACAACCTCGACTCCCAGATACCCCCAAGCCAACGGACTTGCCGAGTCGAGCAATAAGACCATTGTAGCTTCGATGAAGAAAATACAAAGCTGCAAAAGGAAAATGGGTCGAAGAACTCCCTTCAGTCCTGTGGGCAAATCGCACGACACCTCGCACGTCGACAAACCCCTTTTTCTCTAGTCTATGGCTGTGAAGCAGTTCTCCCGGTCGAGGCCCAACTCCCAACTTCAAGGCTTACTTCAGTCGATCACAACTTGGTCGATTTAGGATACGACCTCGACGCCCTCAAAGAACTTAGAGAATCAGCCTTGATTAGAATGGCGTCACAAAAGCAAGCGGTCGAGCGGCATTTCAATAAAAACGTCAAAATCAAAGTCTTTCAAGAAGGCGACTGTTTGGGCAAAAAATCACGTCGTACGACTACGACCAAAACAGGTAAGACGCACGTTATAATCCAAATCTTGTATTAAGATAAGGTCTCGACAAGAACCCAGAAAACATCCGTCGTCTCCCGTAAAAGGTAAGTCGTACGTCCCTCATGACGCTCGACCACAGCGTCGCCCGTCCCGCACGACCATCGCGTAAGATTATGTAACCTCGGCCTAAGCTAACATTAACCATGACTGTTACGTTTGTTAAGTATTTAATGCAGGATTCAAATCCATTAACAGTGAGCAGCCGTAACGGACGAAGAACATTATGGATAATCACTCTGGCGACCGTTTTCCAGCCGTTGTAGCCGTTGATCAAAGCATTAATGGAGCTAATTAATGACGCAAAGACTATAAATACCAAGCTAAGTCTTCACATCAAGGGGAATCAGTTAACATCCGATACACATCAGCAATCATCAACGAACATCACCGAACAACAGAGAAAAACATTCAAGGTCATAGCTAAGAACCCTCAAACTCTGGAAATCAAGTACCGAAAGCCAGAACCCTACAGCGAACTCAAGAACACTCGAAGAAAAGCTCAAGTCATCGCTCTCGACGCACGCCAACAGCTTTCGACCAACAGTTGTTCGCACTTTGTATTCACACGACAAACACCTGTTTTTACGTTCAAACACTTGTACTTTACATTTCGAAGCATTTCCTTCATTTGTATTGTAATCATCGTACGACCGACTCCTGTACCAAGGACATCGCCCCTGATTGGCGACCATAGTGCAGCGACGACACCCCCTGTCGTCCGCAGGTTTTTTCCTCGTTAGAGGTTTTTCCTGCGTCATCAAATCCCTTGTCTCATTTATTTTATTCCTCGTCGCACGTCTCGTCGAAAGATTCTTTCTTTAGTTGTTTAAGTCCACATCAACCTTAAGTTGTCCCTTTGGTGCGATTTTTGGCATTAACAGTTTGGCGCCATCCGTGGGACTACATCTAGAGAAAATCCTCGACGAACGTGCATTCTACTAATAGTTTCTTGGAGTTTCTTCTATTTTCTGTTGCAGGAAAATGGCAGCCCCTGGAAATCCGCAGCAAGCCGTCGCTCAGATGTATCAGGAGCTCGAGGTTGCCAGGAATCAACTCAATGCAATAGCAGAGCAGAATCGCAGAGCAGCTGAAGAGATCGCGCGGCTAAGGAATCCTTTTGGACCCCAGAATGGTCCTAGACCATTCATCCAGAATCCAGGTCCGGGACCAGGCCCGTCCGCGCAGAATCAGCATCCAGGTCCATTCATGCAGAATCAGCAGCCGAGTCCGTTCATTCCTAATCCCCAGTCTGGGCAGATTCCCCCTCAGCACATCCGACCACCACCCTTGAACAATGGATCCCAACCATTGCAAGGTGGCACCCAGCCGTTTCAGAATAGATCCCAGCCGTTTTCCCAGTCGTTCCAAAGTGGTCCACAACCTTTCCAGCAAGGATCGCAGTCTTTCCAGCAGAGATCGCAGCCATTTCAGCATGGGCCGCAATCGTTTCAGAATGGACCGCAACAATTCCACTATGGGTCTCATCCATATTTTGTTCCGTTCAACGGGGACACCAATGGTTCGTCGTGTAACACCCGTAAATTTCGGATAAGTACAACTTCGATTCGGTGGGGAATCGATCTTTTGAGAAAAAGATGGAAAATAGGATTTGGAGTTAAATCCTAGTTCTTATTGTTTGGTTGGATGGGTAATTGGATTACAAGTCCAACGGTTCTTTCCGGAGCGAAATCGGAGCTAAAACGAGGAAGTTATGGCCAAAACGAGTTTCGGTACACTCTGAGCTATTGTGCCCGGCGATAGTGACACTGTCACAATCGCCGTGTCACTATCGCCCATGATGTACCGAGAGTTGTAGGGGCACGGGCGATTGTGCCCTGGCGATTGTGACACTGTCACAATCGCCGTGTCATTATCGCCGGCGGGCTCAGGGGGCTTTAAATCCTTTTCTCATTCCTTCTTCTTCATTATTTTATCTCTCTCTCGACTCAACTCTCTCTCTCAGCCGATTTTCTCAAGAAACACCATCCCCTCCCCTCTCCTTCCTTATTCCTTCACCAAATCAAACCCTCTTCCTCCATTGATGAACATTTTTGGAAGCTTGGAGTTTTTGTGGAGATTAGGAGTTGTTTTGGAAGATTCAAATGGTTAAGGTAATTTCTCCCTACCCAATAAGTTGTTATTGTTGTTGATTTCATAATCTTTCCATCTTGTGATGTTGTGGATCGATTTTAGTGTTGATTGAATAAGGGAATCTCGTTTTCTTCATCTCCAACTAGGGTTTGGTATAAGATGGGTATTTTGGGTATGTTATGGATGGATGATGACTCCTTATGGTTGGATCGTATTATTGATGGTTGGGAATTTATAAATCTAGGTTTCGGAAGTTTTGGCTTGAGGATGCAAACTTCATCAAAGGAGCATACGTTTGGAGAACTCTAGATTTAGCTTAAATCTAGCAAGGTGAGTTCAAGTTACTTTGTGAAAACTTTGTACATGCCAAAATGAGTATTTTACAAATATGTGTGTGTCTTACTTGAAAATGTATATGGTTGAGTTATTTGGATAGTTTAACTCTTTTGAAGTGTTTATCTTCATAAATGTGTATAATACCCATATTTGGGACTTTTGAACATTTGAATGGTTAGAAACCATGAATCGTCTTTAAAAGATTAATTGCTCAAAATGAGTTTTAATTGATGGTTTAATCATACTTGTGTAAATGATTTTATAAACCATTTGAGAAAATACACTTTTAGTGTTATGGGTCATTTTGAGAATGTTAAGGGTATGAGTTCTTTGGGAAAACCCTTTATGTTTAATTCCGTGTTGAGTTTTGGGTTAATAACGATTTTATGGTACTTACTACCTATTTGATATGAAATGCATTTCTATGCTAAGATGACCGCTATTATGGGTCTAATTGGTATTTGAGCATTTTGCTCGGTTTTCGACTTTGGGATGGTCATGGGGACATTTGTCCGGTTTTAAATGACTCAATGTGGAGTCTTATTTATGGTTTGCATTTATTGCAACTTGATGCATTTTATTGTTCATTTTTTTATATTTCCTTGGTTGGGTGTTTCGGTCATTTCGGGTTGAGCATGTTTTGTAGACCGAGTTGTATTGGATCCATAGGCACGTGAGTCAATTTTATTGGATGGTATATCTCGTTGTGCATTCGGTTGTGTGGTTGGTTGACTTCGTCCCTTCACACAACAAGACGCGTTTTGTCTGTCATGGGGTGCCGGAAGGCTGGTATCAGCGGGTACTATTGGGAATGCATGGGTATATGTGTTAGGCCGTGGGGCCACTAGCGAGTAGGCAATAGGGGACACTGGAGTCCCTGAGGTGAAACTCGTCTAGGATGGATATGCAATGGGACCCCTGTAAGTCCTTGAGGTGTAACTCTACGGGGTATGCAATAAAGGCAATTTATTTTGGTCTGAGGATTGTGATGTCTTTATGGCATGGGAACTTTTCTCCTAGATTTTGGGTGCGTTGGAAAACGAGTCATTTATGCCGTTTGGGAAACCTTTTGGAAATGATAGACCTTGTCGCGAACTTTCATTTAAAAGATTTATTTAAATCATGACTATAATTACTAACTTCCGATTTATGATTTAATATGTTCTATTACTTGAAATGATATGATAAATGTTCATATTAAAGGTTTGAGTTTGATTATGTATCAAATTGAGTATTTTGTTGAAAGTGTCTTAACAGATGGCTTAATGGCAGAATCATGGCTTAATGGCCAAATAGGACATACTATGCTATGTTTGATAGATTTATTATCATTATTGGTACATACTTATATGAAGTCATATGAAAATATATGTAGTTTACAAGGTTGTAAATACAAGTACCAAAGATGGCTTATTAAACCGCTTAATGATCAAATTGGACATATAAATGATGAGTAAACATAGAAGTTTGCTAATTGAGGCTATATTGACATGAAGTGTTACACATGGGTGTATTTTGATCATATTTAGATGGTAATATGAATAGTTATACGTGGGTGTACTTTGATTACCTTGAAGGTGTTATAAATTATCTTAATGGTTGGACCATTGTATGTGCTTAATGTATTTAAGTATTATTTGGATTAATGTATTTGGTATTTACACAATTGGAGGAGCACCTAGTATACATTTTGGAGGATATACTCTTTCCTACCATGGGGTAGAGTTGTTAGTTCGTGCCGTGGGGCATATGTAATTGCCGTGGGGCATATGAAATGCCGTGGGGCATATGTAATTGCCGTGGGGCATATGAAATAGCCGTGGGGCTTATATGTAAAAGTATTTTCTCCTTTAATGTATCTAGGGTTGTGATATGGGTCTTCTCCATGGAATCTAATTGCGTGAATGTATCGAATTGTTATTTCCTACATGTTATAACCATGCTTTATATGTTAATTGTAAACCTCACTTAGGCTTTAAAAGCCTAACACTTGTTAGGTGTTTTATGTGTTACAGATTTGAGTGGTTCCGACCACAAGCAAGGATAGTGGGGAGAAAGCATGGGATAGAGTGGGAAGACTTAAAGATAGATCTTTTGTCACCTTTTGTAACCCAATTTCTATATAAGGGATTGGATTAGTTAGTTGTTCTTTTATTGTTGTAATCCCTTTAATTACAAGCATTGTAGGTTTATGTAATGTTACTTATGTATACTTAGCTTTAGCTATGTGTACCACTCTTCCGTTTTATGGAAGTTTTTGTTAGCCCTATTTTGGGGTGTTACAAGTTGGTATCAGAGCATAAGTTTGAGAGAATTAGGTGTTGATTTTAGATACCTAGACTCAAACTAGTGTTTGTTTAAGTAAATGAGAGTGAAATTCACCTTTAGGCACTTTAAGATAAGATGTTTTGAAGTTGATGGAGCTTTTAGAAACGAGAATCACGTCGAGAGCAACAAGGATAATCATATGCAGTGCGTTCATAGTGACACCTGGCCAGTGTCATGGTGAACCTACTAGTACATGTGCATGCTCGAATTGCTTTCATGTGGTGATCGTTGGGGTAGTGAAGGAGGTTCTGAACTAGTAGTTGTTGGAATGGATGGACGATTCTAGTATTAGTCACTTGGAGTGACGATAAGCATGATGTTTGCTTTATGTAGGCCGTTTCCGGTCAAGATTGATGGTCGGACTAGAACCATAGGCTTTTGAGCCGATTTTGATTGGAGGAAAAAACCGTAAAGTTAATTGATGTATTTCCCAACTTGCCTTAAGAGGTTGAATATCCGGATGAAAATAGTAGACCGGAGGATTTTGGAGGAGTATGAGTGGAGACGTTGTATGCCGACTAAATCATGCATGGAATTTATTTTGAAAATAAATTGCATCAACTATTTCTTGTGTTTCCAATCCTTAGGAGGATTGTGTTGTGAATTTTGAGAAATGTTTGGCACGCACACAAGATTTCAAATTATGGTTTTAAAAAGTGCATGAAACCGTTTTATCGCGGGAGTTGCGAACTACGCTGGGATTTGTTTGCCTTATTTCATCGTTGTTCAACATTTGTTTTGGACGTAATGATAATCATATATAAATGATGTTTGAGATGTTGGGCAATAACTACGACTTGTGACTTTAACATTGGATCTCCTCCACATATGTTAGAGTTTGGACGGAAAGTTATTTTTCCATTATGTCTATGTGAGATTATTTTGGGGATTTTGTCTAATGAGAGTTGTTAAACAATGTCGTTTATGAGGTATTACCCTAGAAGGGGATTTTGGCGTCTCATCTATGATTCTTGGTTTTAGCAATTTGACTTTGAGAGCACAATGTTTAGTGCTATTTTGTTGACTTGGGTCATTGAGTTCGTTGAATTTCATAGAGTTTTGTGTACGACATTTTGTATCTTGTGAGTATAATTTTACAATGTGCATACTCTATTTGCTTGTGTGAAAGGTTTATAAGTTATGTTGGGTGTTTGGAACTCTAGTGTCGCGTAGCTTTTCTTTCAAAAGTTTGTATTACTAAGTAAGTTGTTGCATATAGTTTAGTGTATGGATTGATTTATGCATGACTTAAGTGATGCATGAAAGGATATTTTGGTAATATTCATAACAAATTGTTTGGTGCGTTTTTGGTCAGTTAAATGTTTTAGTATCATTTCATGAAAAGACGTTATATCGACTTAGGGGTATGCATAGCTTGGTAACCATTATTTCTCGTCACTTGTTGAACGAATCGTGAGTGAAATTATTTTAGTAACTCATTGTATAAATGATGACCATTCGGTCAAAGGGGTGTTTTGGTGTTATGAAAACCATGCTTAAGTTTGAAATACTTTATATTTTGAGAATATAAATGCCTGAGTCGTCGACATTTGGTTAATTTTGGTTTGCCGATTGTTTTGGAAAATGGAAAACCTTTTGGTTTGGAGGAAATGTGTACTTGGGGTATTTTTGACAAATACATTTTTAGCATTTACGTTTTGACGTTTTGTGTTCCAAGTACGAAACTTTGAGGAATTGCTTCGTGATGAAGATTTTAGAAAATTGTTGTATAAAATTATGGTGCGTATAATTTCTTATGTTTTGAACTTTGACGCGCATCGTTGGTACAATTTGGGATTTGAAAATAAGTTGAACCTTATGGTGTCAACAAATTAGTAACACTTATTTCCTCATATGTTTTGGAATAACGCACTGTTGGGTGCAAGTTTGCCAAAAACGTTTTATTCAAATGGCATTATAGGACCGGACGGGAAATTTTGAGAAATTGATTTAAAGAGTTTCCTCTTTAGGAAAATTGGTCGCGAACTGTTGATGCATGTAATTTCGTTTTAAAGAAATTTTAACGGTAATGTTACAAGCTTGCATGTCTACCCCGATGTGAAGTTGTTTAATGTTTTAGTCGATATTTTCGTGCGATGGAAACGTATGGGTTTTGTATTAACTAAGGAAATTACACAAGTCCTTTTGTGTTTTGACAAAGAGTATTGGTAAACCGTTCCATCGTTTTGTGTAATAAACTGACGCGCGTAAAATTTTATTGGTGAACCTTGCCTCATGCCGTTTTATGGTTGGCAAGGAAATGTTGGGGTCGAATGTCGTTTGGAACGCTTTTGGAAATACGTGCACACCTTGTGTTGCACCCCGTTTAAGGTTGAAGCAGTCACTTTATATGCATGTCATGAGTCAATCCATACTAGAACCATGGTGGTTCATTTCAAATAAATTGTTTATTACGCTTTTGCGTTTTGTGGGTAAACTGAACTGCAATGAAATGAATTTCAACATGATTTTCCTATGAGGGACGAGCGTGTCCAGTTTTACGTATCTACCAAGCTGATAGTAGTAGTTTTATTTCGCGCAAGTTATTTGAGATGAAAACCTTGGTGTTGAAAATATTTTGTGAATGGTTTTGATTAATTGGCATATTTATTGAATAACGCACTCGAAAACCTTGAACTCGTTAGGACCTCGGAAAGAGTAGGTAACCCAATTAAGGGTAAGTGCGTGTAGCACTTCGACGGTGGAAGGTTGAGTATTCCACGCGTGTTCGTATTATGGGCCGGATGATATCGGTAACAAAGTAAGTGTGGTTGTGGTAATTGGAGGGTTGGACTTGCGGTAACACATTGTGGGGTTGGTATAGCCGTTTTGTTGACAACCTTAGTCTTTGGTGGAAACCCTCGGTAAACCGAACTCGTGTGTGGAGTCCCGTTAGAGTTCAAAGCTTGGTGGTATAACTAAGTGTCAACCTTTGTGGATTGGAGATTGGGAACCGTTAGCATACTCGGAAGGTGTAGTCCGATTGTAAATGAAATAAGGATAGCGGTTGTAGCAAATCCTAAGATACTCAAGTGTGATGAGTAGATTTTGTAGTGATGATTTCCTTGTGTGGTAAAGGAACTGATGACTGATGTTGTGACGAATTCTTGGAGTCTATTGGAACTCGTGGAGTAAATTGACAGTTAATGATAGGAATGATCAGATTTGATGATCATGTTGGGTTCGTTAGTGATCAACAGTGAAGTGATTTAAGGTGGAGGCTAAATCGCGGGAGATACAACACTTAAAGGTTGGGAGACAACCGAAGTGGTTTTGACTAGGAGTTATTCCTATGGTTAGAGTGTTATTCCGGGCATAAATGGTGTGTACTTGAAGAAGTTTCGTTGGTAGGAAATTGGTTCGAGGAACTGTATTTATGGCAGTAAGGGAAGTTTAAATTCCAATTAGGAATTAGTGTTTTGTGGTCGACAATGAGTCGGTTATCATTGGGTAGTTGAGGATGTAGATTTCGAGGACGAAATCCTTATAAGGTTGGGAGGATTGTAACACCCGTAAATTTCGGATAAGTACAACTTCGATTCGGTGGGGAATCTATCTTTTGAGAAAAAGATGGAAAATAGGATTTGGAGTTAAATCCTAGTTCTTATTGTTTGGTTGGATGGGTAATTGGATTACGAGTCCAACGGTTCTTTCCGGAGCGAAATCGGAGCTAAAACGAGGAAGTTATGGCCAAAACGAGTTTCGGTACACTCTGAGCTATTGTGCCCGGCGATAGTGACACTGTCACAATCGCCGTGTCACTATCGCCCATGATGTACCGAGAGTTGTAGGGGCACGGGCGATTGTGCCCTGGCGATTGTGACACTGTCACAATCGCCGTGTCATTATCGCCGGCGGGCTCAGGGGGCTTTAAATCCTTTTCTCATTCCTTCTTCTTCATTATTTTATCTCTCTCTCGACTCAACTCTCTCTCTCAGCCGATTTTCTCAAGAAACACCATCCCCTCCCCTCTCCTTCCTTATTCCTTCACCAAATCAAACCCTCTTCCTCCATTGATGAACATTTTTGGAAGCTTGGAGTTTTTGTGGAGATTAGGAGTTGTTTTGGAAGATTCAAATGGTTAAGGTAATTTCTCCCTACCCAATAAGTTGTTATTGTTGTTGATTTCATAATCTTTCCATCTTGTGATGTTGTGGATCGATTTTAGTGTTGATTGAATAAGAGAATCTCGTTTTCTTCATCTCCAACTAGGGTTTGGTATAAGATGGGTATTTTGGGTATGTTATGGATGGATGATGACTCCTTATGGTTGGATCGTATTATTGATGGTTGGGAATTTATAAATCTAGGTTTCGGAAGTTTTGGCTTGAGGATGCAAACTTCATCAAAGGAGCATACGTTTGGAGAACTCTAGATTTAGCTTAAATCTAGCAAGGTGAGTTCAAGTTACTTTGTGAAAACTTTGTACATGCCAAAATGAGTATTTTACAAATATGTGTGTGTCTTACTTGAAAATGTATATGGTTGAGTTATTTGGATAGTTTAACTCTTTTGAAGTGTTTATCTTCATAAATGTGTATAATACCCATATTTGGGACTTTTGAACATTTGAATGGTTAGAAACCATGAATCGTCTTTAAAAGATTAATTTCTCAAAATGAGTTTTAATTGATGGTTTAATCATACTTGTGTAAATGATTTTATAAACCATTTGAGAAAATACACTTTTAGTGTTATGGGTCATTTTGAGAATGTTAAGGGTATGAGTTCTTTGGGAAAACCCTTTATGTTTAATTCCGTGTTGAGTTTTGGGTTAATAACGATTTTATGGTACTTACTACCTATTTGATATGAAATGCATTTCTATGCTAAGATGACCGCTATTATGGGTCTAATTGGTATTTGAGCATTTTGCTCGGTTTTCGACTTTGGGATGGTCATGGGGACATTTGTCCGGTTTTAAATGACTCAATGTGGAGTCTTATTTATGGTTTGCATTTATTGCAACTTGATGCATTTTATTGTTCATTTTTTTATATTTCCTTGGTTGGGTGTTTCGGTCATTTCGGGTTGAGCATGTTTTGTAGACCGAGTTGTATTGGATCCATAGGCACGTGAGTCAATTTTATTGGATGGTATATCTCGTTGTGCATTCGGTTGTGTGGTTGGTTGACTTCGTCCCTTCACACAACAAGACGCGTTTTGTCTGTCATGGGGTGCCGGAAGGCTGGTATCAGCGGGTACTATTGGGAATGCATGGGTATATGTGTTAGGCCGTGGGGCCACTAGCGAGTAGGCAATAGGGGACACTGGAGTCCCTGAGGTGAAACTCGTCTAGGATGGATATGCAATGGGACCCCTGTAAGTCCTTGAGGTGTAACTCTACGGGGTATGCAATAAAGGCAATTTATTTTGGTCTGAGGATTGTGATGTCTTTATGGCATGGGAACTTTTCTCCTAGATTTTGGGTGCGTTGGAAAACGAGTCATTTATGCCGTTTGGGAAACCTTTTGGAAATGATAGACCTTGTCGCGAACTTTCATTTAAAAGATTTATTTAAATCATGACTATAATTACTAACTTCCGATTTATGATTTAATATGTTCTATTACTTGAAATGATATGATAAATGTTCATATTAAAGGTTTGAGTTTGATTATGTATCAAATTGAGTATTTTGTTGAAAGTGTCTTAACAGATGGCTTAATGGCAGAATCATGGCTTAATGGCCAAATAGGACATACTATGCTATGTTTGATAGATTTATTATCATTATTGGTACATACTTATATGAAGTCATATGAAAATATATGTAGTTTACAAGGTTGTAAATACAAGTACCAAAGATGGCTTATTAAACCGCTTAATGATCAAATTGGACATATAAATGATGAGTAAACATAGAAGTTTGCTAATTGAGGCTATATTGACATGAAGTGTTACACATGGGTGTATTTTGATCATATTTAGATGGTAATATGAATAGTTATACGTGGGTGTACTTTGATTACCTTGAAGGTGTTATAAATTATCTTAATGGTTGGACCATTGTATGTGCTTAATGTATTTAAGTATTATTTGGATTAATGTATTTGGTATTTACACAATTGGAGGAGCACCTAGTATACATTTTGGAGGATATACTCTTTCCTACCATGGGGTAGAGTTGTTAGTTCGTGCCGTAGGGCATATGTAATTGCCGTGGGGCATATGTAATTGCCGTGGGGCATATGAAATGCCGTGGGGCATATGTAATTGCCGTGGGGCATATGAAATAGCCGTGGGGCTTATATGTAAAAGTATTTTCTCCTTTAATGTATCTAGGGTTGTGATATGGGTCTTCTCCATGGAATCTAATTGCGTGAATG
Organism: Saussurea involucrata; assembly: GCA_033807775.1. NCBI lineage: Eukaryota > Viridiplantae > Streptophyta > Magnoliopsida > Asterales > Asteraceae > Saussurea > Saussurea involucrata. Next base: position 156,161,358 of record CM066314.1, on the reverse strand, counting down.
TATCGAATTGTTATTTCCTACATGTTATAACCATGCTTTATATGTTAATTGTAAACCTCACTTAGGCTTTAAAAGCCTAACACTTGTTAGGTGTTTTATGTGTTACAGATTTGAGTGGTTCCGACCACAAGCAAGGATAGTGGGGAGAAAGCATGGGATAGAGTGGGAAGACTTAAAGATAGATCTTTTGTCACCTTTGTAACCCAATTTCTATATAAGGGATTGGATTAGTTAGTTGTTCTTTTATTGTTGTAATCCCTTTAATTACAAGCATTGTAGGTTTATGTAATGTTACTTATGTATACTTAGCTTTAGCTATGTGTACCACTCTTCCGTTTTATGGAAGTTTTTGTTAGCCCTATTTTGGGGTGTTACACGTCGCATGGTAATGGCACTAGTCCAGGGACCAATCCCTCGACAGGGGCAAATCCTGATCTTAACGATCCCGTCGCCCAACGTTTGAAGATGTTAGAAGACCAGAATGAGCGCGTCCTGTCCTTGCTCACCAAGTTTCCTGGGGCAGCCGTGCCTGTCGACGTCGAGCCTCGGTCGGGGTATCAGGCGTCGCCCTTCATCGACGAGATCGCCACCGTCGAGGTCCCAAAGAAGTATAACCTTCCTGCCTTCACTCCCAAGTATTCGGGTGTGACCGATCCAACCGAGCATGTCGCGCAGTATAAGTAGCTCATGTGGACAATCTCGATTCCACACATGTACCAGGAAGTATGCATGTGAAAGAGTTTCGGGGCGACTCTCACTGGTCCAGCTCTCCAGTGGTTGATCAATCTCAAACCCAAATCTATCGGGTCGTTCGCCGAATTGGTCAACCAATTCTCCCGGCAATTCGCCAGCAGTCGTAAGATGGAAAAGCAGACTAGTGATCTGTACTATGTCGTGCAAAAGACCAATGAGTCTATTCGAAGTTATTTCAATAGATTCAATGCTGAAATGATCAGTATCCACAATTGTGACGTCAAAACTGCGATCGAAGCTTATAAGCGTGGTCTAAACGATAGTTCAGGTTTATATATCGATCTGACCAAGTATCCCCCAGAGACTTTCGAAGACGTCCGAGCTCGAACCTTAGCATATATGACGGTCGAAGACGATGCAGCCTTTCGTCGCAAACACATTGACAACAAGAAGCCGTTAGGTGTCAAGAAGCCAGAATTCAAGCCGAAAGCCATATCCAGAATAGAGCCAGCGTGTCAGATTTCAAACGTTCGATTCAAGACGAAGGCAGAAGCTAAAACCGCGACTAAATTCTCCGTGTACCCCAAGATCTCCTCTTATGGGTTCAAAGGGTCAGCTAAAGACTTAGCCGAAGCTCTGAAGACCACCCAAGCAACCATCCAGTGGCCGAAGAAGTCTGACTTGGACGATGCTAAGAAGGATAAATCAAAGTGGTGCGACTTCCACGTCGACCATGGTCATGCGACAGATGATTGTATCGCACTCAAGAAGGAATTGGCATATCATGTTTCACAAGGTAATCTGAAAGATATTATTGATGATGTCGTTCTTCCAGCTAATAGCCACCGATCGTCAGTGCCCAAGCTTGCAAAGATCATCAATTGCATCACTGGTGGTTCGGACGTGTGTGGTCTGACGTACTCCGCAGCTAAGCGTCATGCCAGTCAAGCGCCCGACGACCGGCCTATTCCTCGTTCCTCCAGACCCAAAGGAGATTTGGAATTAGAAGCCATGAAGATTGTGTTCGATCAAGTCGACCTCGGCGACTCGTACCAAAAGCATCACGACGGGTTGATCATTCAACTCATGGTCGGTAACTGTTTGACGCGTCGAGTATTGGTAGACGGGGGCAGTTCAGCAAATGTCATTTTTCTCAACACCATCAAAGCCATGGGAATCGATCGCTCGGAAATCATCCGACGTTCGACGACCTTGGTCGGCTTCAATGGAGAAGCGACGAGCACCTTTGGAGAGATAATTTTGCCCGTCTATGCCGGAGGAGTCAATAAACAGACTAAGTTCAGTGTTATCGACTGTGCGTCAGCCTATAACATCATCTTAGGTTGACCATGGATTCATGAAATGAAAGCCGTTCCCTCGACGTATCATCAAATGTTGAAATTCCCTACGCCATGGGGAATCCAGGAGATCAAGAGTGAGCCAACAGTTGCTCGTGAGTGCTACAAGTCTACCTTGAAGCCGCGAAAATAAATTGAAGTCGCAAGATCAAGCTCTCGACAGGTTCGTTCTGCTGTCCTTAAATTAATATCTTTTCCACAGGGATAAATCTACTATGGTGCATTGTCGCATGACAACATAGTCAACGCAAGACAGTATTTCACAGGATCGCCGTGTCGTTCTGTCGTTTAAAACCTATCTTTTCCTGTCAAAAAGAATAAGGTAATAAACGACAGGGGGCAAATAGAGAGAGTCTGAAATGGTACGTTCTCTAACTCTTTTTCATACGATTTTTTCTCACAAAACGACTACTGACTTAAGCATCGGAGGGTCGTTGGCTAGCCGACGACCAACCCCCGACATCGTTTTATCGCAGAATTGCACGACAGCTTATCGCAAAATCGCACGACATTAATGATCAGGTCTTTTCTTCCTAGATCATCCCTTACACAGGGGCATACGATACAAATTCATCGTACGATCTCGTCGTACAATCGCAAAGCCTAAATAACTTACATCTAAGTTTCTTATCTTTTATACCCTGAATGGATACTTTAATCGCATGCTTTTAATTGTTTTACGTTCTTATTATCGTATTACAATGAGTGCCTTAGTCGCATGATTTCATATGTATCTTGTTGGTCCCGAAAGGCCTAAACAAGTTTGTAGAGGGGGGGGGGGGTTGAATACAAACACACTATTTTACTTTTCTAAATTTTTTATTGATAAATCATTAACAATTTACAGCTTGTTGCGGAAACAAGATTAAGGATAAACCTAAATCTAAACAAGTTGGAACACTGAGGTTTTCTTGCACTAAGAAAGATAAGGAGATTACTAATAAAATCCTATCTTGAGAGATTTGAACTTGTCCAGAGTTAGCAAGTTACTTCAAATGAAGTGAGTTCATCTCTTTATATACTGCATGCATTTAATGCAATTCAGTATACACTTTACACGTGTCATCAGCGGATTGGTTGCATGTCATTGACCTTTGTTGACAACCTTAGTAGCCGCATGAATGAACAGTGTAGTATCAGAGTGGTTGTACGATTTCAGATTTTCGGAGGTTCTTTTCTGACATTTCGTACGGTGGCGTGCAAGGGAGGTTAAGACAAAAGTACTTTGTACGGAGGACTTCATGATCAGCTTTCGTTGATTCAGCGATTATCATTTACTATTCAGCGAATGATAAAGTTCAGCGATAGCTGAAGTCTTGTACTTGATACTTCACGTTGAGTGGACAAATCTGAGTCTTCGCTGATCCGCATCAGTTCATTAGGAGACTTGTCGCTGGTTCTTGAGCTTGATCTTCGACTTCAGCGTAGAACCTTTGTTGACGTGAATCTTGTCTTCAGGGATCATAAGTAAACAACTAACTTATCAGCGATCACCATAAGGACTGAACAGACTCAGCGATATGGTGAACAATGTTCGCTGAATGTTTAATCTAAAAGTGCGAGAGTTCCTATCAGCAATACTGTAAGATCTTAGTACTTATCAGCGATAGTGAAACTCTGATACATATTGTTTACTTACAATTTTCACTAAGTATTTAAGATAGGGTCATTATCAAATCACTGAGGGTTTGGATCAACAATCTCCCCCTATTTGATTATGACATAGCAACAAAGAAAATTGCTATTTAATGAAAACATAAGGATAAAAAGAACTCATAAAATATTTGTCCCTTTTACTGTTTTCTGGGATCTTTTCAGTACTGATGGAGTAAAGTACATTCGCTGAAATCTTTCTTTAAATCTTTGAATCAGGTTACAATATGAATAAGAAAGATTACAAGTACAAGCGAAATAAATTACAAGTACTGAAGGATGACTGATACAATAGAGAAAGTGGTGATTGTTGTCAGCCTTCAAAGGGTTCTTCCTTAATGAGAAGTTCATCAAGGGTTGTCTTTTCAGTTGGAATCATCCAGTTAGGAACCTTTTCTCCTTTATTCTTTAGCTTCAGAGCAGCTTCAAAAATCAAGGGTTTTAGGTGTCGTGCCTGAATGTCTTTTCTGAAGTCGCACCAGTAGATGAGATCTCTGAGCTGTTCGATTGGAGTGATTGGAAGCTCAGCGATCCGTTGAAAGCATTTACGTCCGTCGTAGTCAAGAAAGAATATTCCATAAGGATTACTGATGACTTTACCAGGGACGAAAAGTTCACATGGTGGCAAAGAGATGTCAAGGGCAGATAGATCAGGATCAGGACCAAGTACTTCAGCGCGAGAGAAACCAATTCCAGTTTCATTTCGTATGACAGGACCTGAGTTTGAATCTTGACGTTTCTTCTTTGGTGAGCCCCTTTTTCTTTTCGGCTTTAGATCAGGAACAGGAGGAATATCCACACAAGAAGATATCAAATCGATCTGTCTGTTTATCAGCTTTTCGAAATGATCCTTGTACTTAGATTTTGATGGTTGGATAGCTAACCTCATCTCCAGCCATTCAGAGAGACCATACCTTTTTACAGTGTCAGCACGAAAGGTTTCAGATGAGCCATCTTCTCTGAACAGTTTGATGTCAACAATAGGTACTCCGATGGAGGTTCTTCCAGAGATGAATACCTTGTTGATCTTCGTTGGACGATATCTGAAGTGGATTTTCTCTTTACACCAGATCAGGGTGGTCTGAGAAACTTCAGCTTTCTTTTCCACGATCTTCTGGGCTTGTTCCCAAAGCTTTCGTTGGATTTGAATGGGAATACGCTTCAGCTTGGGGTCTTTGACAGATTCTTGAGTGAGCTTGATGGCGTATTCTCTGTCTTTATCTTCAGCTTCCTTCCTTTCAGCGATGAGGCGTTCAGCTCTGAGATGATCCTGGTATTCAGCTTTTGAAATTCTGAACTTAGGAGGAACTGAAGGTAGTTGATCGCGCCTTAGGATGATTCGCTGATCCTCGAATCGCTTTATCATTTCTTCTCTCCTCTTTTGATCTTCTTCACTCAGCTTTTGAGAAACTGAGGAAGGTCTGTTTCTGTGCGAGAGAGGTTGTTCTTCTGATTCATCAGTCTCAGAGATTAAATCTAAGACTGGGATTATGTCTTCAGCGGTAGCTGGAATTATTGGTGAAGTCGCAATAGAAGATCTTTCAGCGATATCCTCAAACAGGGGAGAGGACTAGCTGAAACGCAGCGATCTTACAAATAAGAACTGGGTAGAAGAACTTGGGTAGAAAAGATAGAAAAAAATGTGGATGTGTATGGTGTTTGTGGAATGGATAACTGATTGTTCAGAGATGATCAGGGAAGGAAAAATAAGTTTAGTGTACCTGACAAATCGGCTTTGCAAGTAGGATCGCCAGATTATCATCTTCAGCGATGCCTTTGTCTTTGCTTTTCTCAGCGCCAGAGGCTGAGTGCTTTGTCTTTGTTTTTGTCTTCTCCCCTGTGGATTCGGTTATCACGATCCCTTTAAGAGCTTTTCGAGGAGCATGTTTGACGACAAAGAATTCGTCATCTTCATCATCATCATCATCGTTCCTTGGAGAGGAGGATGGTTCAGCTTCAGGGATGTCGATGTCTTCGTCTTCTTCTGCTTCGGATTCCTCAGCATCTTCTTCGAGTTGCTCCCCCTCAGATACAGAGGCGAGGTTCTCGGTTCCCTCAGGGTTTTCATCTCCCTGAGGTCCAGTAATCAGATCTTCATTACCCTCTCCCCTGATAGATTCATCATGGGAAAGGTCTTCAGCGCTCTTATTTTGATCTTCAGCGCTCTTCTCCTGTTCAGCGCTCTTCTCCCCCTCTTTCTCATGATGGGCGGGGGAGGAGTGGGTAGATTCAGCATTGGTGTTGTCTCTGTCTTCTGGGCCAGAGACTTTCACACAACCTTCAAGCCTAGCTATTCTGTCTTCTAGGCCAGAAATAGCAGGCGTGATTTTCTTCAGCTCTTGGCGATCCTCTGCGGTGAATGAGTCCAAAATAGGTGCAGGGGCCGGAGCAGGAGCTGGATTGTTTGCCTTGTTCACCAGCGTCTCGATCATTGTCTTGACAGAACTAAGGTCGGTCTTCACTGAGCCCAAGTCGGTCTTGACCACTGACATATCACCTTCGAGTGTACCAACCGATTTCTTCAGCGTTGTAACCTCGCTGGAAACGGTGGAAACTGACGATTTGAGGTTGGTGTAGTCAGTGTAGATGTCGGAGAGCACTTTGGCAAAGTCGGCGAGAGTTTTATCAAGGTCTTTGATGTCATCAGAGGAGGCCTTCTTTTCCACCACAGTAGTCAGCTTCGTCAGATTCTCTCCAGCGTTTGTTACAGCTGTAGAGTTATTTGATAGACCGGTGGTGAGATCTGTAAGTTTCATCTCCATGGACTTCAGAGACTGGTTGATGTCTCCCAAATAAGGACCTGTAACATATAAGTACTTGTGAACAAAGGAAAGCTCAGAAGTTTCAGGTTTAGTTACAGTGTTTAAGGTGGGATCTGTACCTGCAGGAGCGTTGACGAACTCATCAAAGTTTCGAGTCCCTCCATAGTGTTCCATATCTCCCTCAAAAGTTCCGTGAGGGATGGAGATCTCTGCAGGTCCTTTCTTCGTCATTCGCTGAGAAGCTTCAACGGCTTCTTGTATGATGGCATCTCCAGCTTTAACTGGAGGAGTGTCCAAAGAAGTAGAGGGATGATCGAAGGATAAGAATTGGGGTTGGGTTGCAAGTTCAGCGTTGGATTCGCTGAGAAGTACTTCATCAGTCTTTTGAGAGACTGAAGAAGGTAGGGTAGATTCCAAAGTTCTAACCTCAGCGTGTAGGGACGCTGAAGTAGGTTTAGAAGGGATGGCTTGAATTGGTGTGGCAGAGCGTACCACGGAACATTCCTTCAGCTTTTCAGAATGAGCTGAGGAGTCTTCAGCATGGAATTGCTGGGGTAGCTCCTTGGTTTTCTTGATCCTTTTGGAATCAAGAGGGGTAAGAGATTGTTTCCTTTTCTTAGAAGGAATGGATTTTGTGGCCTGGGAATCAGCGAGGGGTATTGTCGCTGAAGGAGCCACAGAAAGCGGAGAATTAAGTAGAGCGAGAAGGGTAGAGAGACGTACCTCGTTGGCGACAGGCTTGAAGTCGAGAACTTTAGGGCCAATCTGAGAGAGTTTCAGATCACCCTCTTCAGGATAGCTGTCCTTCAGGCCATATTGAAAGATGGCGCTGATGAATCGTGGGTAAGGAACCCATGCTGGTCGGTCAGCGGCAGAATCAACACGTTGAATGAGGTCTTCATAGATGATGGAGGCCCAGTCAATGTTGAGACCTTTCAGCAGTGCGTAACCCATGGCCTGCTGAGGTTGAGCGGCTTGATCAGAAGATCCGGATTTCGCTGTCATGCAGCTGATCAGGTGAGCGAAGATGAAGTTCATCTCGCTGGGCATCTTGGATTTCTTTATCAGCGTCAGCTTCTTCTCAGGTAGCTTGTCTCTTCCAGTCTCCCAGATGTAACCCATCGCATCAAGGAAAGCAATGATTTCTTCCCTGTCAGCGTGCTTCTTGTGGTCAGGAAATGGAATGAAAGGATTTTCTGAGGTAGCGTTAGGGAATTTCAGAGCTTTGCGGATTATTGCGGGGGTTATCTTGATGGTGCCATACTCAGTATCGCTGAGTATGCAGTCGATGGTTTTAGATGGATCTTTGGCGGAGGGTAGGTCGGTGTGTCTGGCAAAGTACCAGAATTGGGATAATAGACGCTGACTGGCAGGAGGTGTGATTGTCAGTGCTGTGTAGATGGGGCTATTCTTCAAAAAATTTACAGCGTCGTCTAGATGGGATACCTGCTTCCGAGGAGGAAACTCGAGAAGCGCTGAGAGGTTGTTTGCCTTTGTCCAGTCTAGTTGATCCAGCTCAAACTTAACCTGAGGAGCTTTGGTGATTTCCAGTTCCTCAGAATCAGCGGAGATGGACTCAGCGGTAACATTCAGCTTTGAAGTTGCCATTTCACTGTATTATCAGTTCAACCAAAGATGTTAACAAATAAGAAATATCTTAATGTGAAAGAAAATTTCCATTAAGATTTTTCGAATTTTGTCCATTTCATTCAGACAAAAAAGTCTTAATGAAGATTAGTGTTTTTCTAGTTTTAAAAAAAAACGAATATAACACCTATAAGCCTTGTATTCCAGTTTTTAAAAAAATGGATACGAAAGAAGAACAAGTTTAAGATTTTAGATTTAAAACTTGAAGAACAACCATGAAATGGTTGTGTTTATAAAACCATGAAAGAAAATGATTTTATTTTTGAGTTCTTTTGTTTGATCTTGTGTAAAACAATGATAAGATCGAAAACAAGTTATTCGCATTTGATAATAGATAAGAACATAATAACCTTGAGTTTGATGAAGAAGATGATGAACAGTTCTTGAAGATTGAGAGCACAAAATGCAACAGTGTTCTTTTCTTGCGGAGAAAGATTGATTCGCGTAAAAGACAAATATAAACTTTGAGAGTGTTTATATAGGAAGAGAGTAGAGAGAGAAAAACTTGAGCGGGAAAGTTTTTCATCATGACACGGACACGTGTTTGCATTTGATTGGATAGACAACGAAACGTGCAAACGTGTGTCAGAAAAAGAGCGTGCCTGGTGTTATCCGTTGCAATGACGTCACAACTGTCCTTTCACATTCTTTCGTTGTCTCTGAGGTTTTGAAAGAAAAACTCAGGGACTCTTTGGAAAAAATGAAGCACTGAATAGAAATATCAGTGAGGGTTTTAAGAAATTTCAAAATATTGCTGTTAAGGAAGAGATATTCAGCGATGAAAGAATTTGAAATCTTGCATTTTCATGCGTTTTGTCAGAGAAAACATACCTTGATATCAGTTTAACCCAATTTATTCAGAGAGAAGATGATGAAATGGATTGTACAAGTTTATTTTATCCAGAGCCTATACAAGAATGTATAAACGTATCGCTGATTAAATGTGAACCGCTGAAGATTTATCCTTCAAAGTTCAGCATTCCAAGCTCGCTAATGAGAAAGTTGAATCTTGTCTCATCAAGAGGTTTGGTAAACAAATCAGCTAACTGATAATCAGTTGGGATAAAATGAAGTTCTATATCACCATTCATCACATGATCTCTGATAAAATGATATCTGATTTCTATGTGTTTTGTCTTTGAGTGTAGCACTGGATTGTTTGCTATAGCGATGGCACTTGTGCTGTCGCAATAGATTGGAATTTTGGAGAGCTGAAGATCATAGTCTAGTAGTTGATTTCTCATCCACAAGACTTGAGAACAGCAGCTTCCAGCGGCTACATACTCAGCTTCAGCTGTGGAAGTGGACACTGAGTTTTGCTTCTTACTTGTCCAACTTACCAGCTTTCCACCCAGGAGCTGACATCCTCATGTGGTGCTTTTCCTATCCATTTTGCAACCTGCAAAATCACTGTCTGAATAGGCGGTTAGATCGAATCCTGAATCTTTGGGATACCAAAGACCTAGATTCGCTGTACCCTTAAGATATCGAAAGATTCGCTTTACAGCTTTCATATGAGATATCTTAGGTTCAGCTTGATATCGTGCGCACAAACATGTTGCAAACATAATATCGGGTCGGCTAGCTGTAAGATACAGTAGTGAGCCGATCATCCCACGGTACAGCGTGACATTGACAGGAACACCCTTTGTGTCCTTATCAAGTATCAGCGGTGGTGCCATAGGGGTTTTCATAGCTGAACTTTCAGTTAAGTCGAATTTCTTCAGCATATCTTTAACATACTTTCCCTGATTTATAAAAGTTCCTTTTTCAGTTTGCTTAATTTGAAGACCAAGGAAATATGTTAGTTCACCCATCATACTCATTTTATACTCATCTTTCATTCTATCAGCGAAACGAGTACAAAGCTCAGGGTTAGTAGAACCAAATATAATGTCATCAACATATATTTGAACTAAAATGATATGACCTTTTATTTTTCTAAAAAACAAAGTTTTGTCAATCTTACCTCTCTCAAATTTTTCAAGGTGGAGATAAGTAGAAAGAGTGTCATACCATGCACGAGGAGCTTGCTTCAAGCCATAAAGTGCCTTATCCAGCTTATAAACATAACCTGGACGCTTAGGATCTGAGAATCCTGGAGGTTGTTCCACATAAACTTCTTCATTCAGCTTTCCATTTAGAAACGCTGACTTAACATCCATTTGATGTACAGTGAAGTTTTTGTGTACAGCATATGCTAAGAAAAGACGAATAGATTCAAGTCTTGCTACTGGAGCAAAGGTTTCGTCATAATCTATACCTTCCTCTTGTCTGTATCCCTGAGCAACAAGACGAGCTTTGTTGCGAGTTACAGTACCATGTTCGTCCAACTTGTTTCGATAGACCCACTTAGTGCCTACCACTGTTTTGTCAGTTGGTCTCCGAACAAGTTTCCAAACTTTGTTTCTTTCGAATTCAGTCAGCTCTTCTTGCATAGCGCTGACCCAGTTTGGATCTCTGAGGGCATCATCTATTTTCTTTGGTTCAGTTAGAGAAATAAAGTTAACAAATAAACAAATATTACCTGCACTTCTACGAGTCTGAATACCAGCGTTGGGATCACCAAGAATTTGATCGATTGGGTGATTTACAGTCCATCGCTGAGCCGGAGCATGCGTCGCTGACTCAGTCTGAACTGGAGAAACTGAAGATGAGGCTTCAGCTACTTCTGGATTATCAGCTAAGAGAGGAATGCTTGCATTTGTCACTTCATTTACTGATTGCTGAGAAATAGATGGAATTTCTGAGACATTTGGATCAACTGCGGGTATAGTGTTTATAGGAACAGCTGAGACCCAAGATGTTTCAGCTTCACTATTCTGCATATTGGGAATGATAGTAGGACCATCATTTTCAGTTGTATGAGTATGAGTAGTGGGAACATCTTCTGAATCACAAAGATGAGAAAACATCCATTGATTCAGTTCTTCTGTATCAGCGTTCGGTTTAGAGTTCGCTGAACGGGATTCGTCAAACGTGACGTGAATAGTTTCTTCTACAGTTTGTCTTCTTCGATTGAAGACTCTGAAGGCTTTGGAAACTGAGGAGTATCCAAGAAAGATTCCATCATCAGCCTTAGGATCAAACTTTCCAAGGGCATCTCTGTTGTTCAGTATGAAACACTGACAACCAAAGATGTGAAGAAAGCTGATTGAAGGCTTTCTCCCATGAAAAAGTTCATAGGCTGTCTTTTTGAATCTTTTGACTATCAGCGACCTGTTTTGCGTAAAACAAGCCGTGTTGACAGCTTCTGCCCAAAACTGAGTAGGCAGGTGAGAATCGCTGAGCATTGAACGTGCAGCTTCAATAATTGTTCTATTTCTTCTTTCAGCGACTCCGTTTTGTTGTGGTGTTCTCACTGACGAAAAGTTGTGAGAAATACCCTTGCTCTCAAGGAAGGAATCAAGAGAACTGTTTTTGAATTCAGTTCCATGATCACTCCTTATTGAGCGAACAGTCATATTGTTCAGAGTTTCCATCTTCCGAACAAAGGTGATGAGTTCTTCAGGGGTGTCACTCTTAGAACGGAGAAACATTACCCATGTGTAACGAGAGAATTCATCAACTATGACCAGCGTATATTTCTTTCCAGCGATGGATTGTTTGTTAACGGGGCCAAACAAATCCATATGGAGTAGTTGAAGAGGAGATGACACTGAGGAAACTTGCTTGGACTTAAAGCTTGCCTTGGTCTGCTTCCCTTTTTCACACGCTGAACATAAGGATTCTTTGGCGTATGAATGTTGAGGTAGATCAGTGACTAACTCTTTGGATGAAAGAGTATTCAGTGTCTTGAAGTTGAGATGTGAGAGCCTCTTGTGCCATAGCCAGTTGACATCAGAAGATGCCTTTGAGAAGAAACAGGAGTTCTCAGTGGTTGTTGAGTCCATGTTTATAACGTAAACATTTTCCAAACGATAACCGCTGAGAGCTATCTTCTCCTTTTTGTCAGAGACAAAGCAGGATTCCTTAGTGAAAATCACTTTGTTATCCATGTCGCAAAGCTGACTGATGCTTAGAAGATTATGCTTCAGCCCTTCAACATATGCGACTCTTCTGAAGGATGTTGTACCATTTGAAAGTACACCATACCCTCGGGTGTGTCCTTTTCCATTTCCACCGAAAGTCACAGAGGGACCCTTCTCTTCCTTGTATTCAGCGAGCAGGCTTTTCTTTCCAGTCATGTGTCTAGAGCATCCGCTATCGAGATACCAGATACCCTTCTTAACCTGCAATACAAAGGAAAATTAGTTTTGCTTGGGTACCCACTTCGCCATGTATACTTGTTTGTCAGTGGAAGAGGTTGGAATGGGTTCAGCAGTCTTCGCAGCATTTGAAGATTCAGCTTTGTCCTTCTTCACTTTAGTCAATTTCTTGACCTCAGAGGTAGGAGTCACCTTGACCTGACTTGCAACTGGTTTGGTCTTCTTGGGTGCTATCTTCACCTTAGCTATCTTATCAGCTTTGGTGGCTGTGGGACACTTACTTGCAATATGATCGGTAAGTCCACAGTGATAACATTTCCTATAACTAAAATTAGTTCTAGGACCACTTGAGTGCTGAGCTTTTAATTTGGAATTAGAAGTGCCAGCACCAAGTACACTATTGGTTTTTGAAATAGGACGAACATTCAGTTCTTCAGATTTCTTACCAAGGACATCTACTCTGAGTCTAGGAGTAGGTCGCTGAACTGATCCAGAGGTCTGATTTCTAGAACCAGATGAATGAATCACTAAGGCTTTGGAAGCATTCAGCTTAGGTACTAAAGTACCCTTCTGAGGATTTTGATAAAATACAATTCCTTTACCTTTATCTTTAGAGACAGAGGTAGGTTTTGAATAAACCATTTTCTCCTTACCTTTTGAGGTAGGAGTTTCCTCAGGGATTGGTGTAATCGAAGAGGAGTACTGAGATGAAGAAGTGTCAGCTATTGAGGATACGAACGTTCCAAATTTAAGCATTGAACGTTCAGTGGTTGGTATTGGAGTATCATATTTATAACCCAGACCACGTTTATCACTCAGAGGAATCTGAGCCTTAATTATCTCAGTGATCTTTGTTGAAGAATTACACCATCCTTCAACAGTAGCTTGTTCAACTTTTAATGCAGCGATAGCTTCCGCTCGTTCGATTTTGACTAGCTGATTTAAATGGACTTGATCTTTAAAATCTTCTTCAAATTTAGAAAGCTTTTCTATTTGAAGGTGGCAATTTTTAAGCTTTTCAGCGAGATCAAGATTTTGGTTTTCAACCACAGCTTTGCCGTTCATGGCTTCGTATAAACTTCTAGTCAGTAGTTCGATTTTACGGAGACTATCAGCTTCATCAATATTTACAATATTGGTAAAGAAGGAAGGTGATACCTGAATGGCAGATGTTGAAGTGGAGGGAATGTCTGAACTTTCTTCCTCTTCTTCAATCTTGGCCATGAGACATTGATTTGCTTCATCATCTTCAGAATCAGATGATGAGGCTTCTTCATCAGAAGCAGCCCAATCATAGTCAGCCATCAGGCCTTTTCCCTTCTTCTTAAAGCTTTTCAGCTTTGCATACTTCTCCTTCAGCTTTAAGTATTTGTCGTCTTTATTCCTTGGAACAAAGGATTTCTTTGTAAAAGCTGAAGGTCTCATGATTTTCTTTGACCTGCACTCGTTAGCGAAATGACCTGTCTTTTCGCAGTTAAAACAAGTAGCAGTAGCCTTATCAACAAAAGCTGATGACTTAGGCTTGTCAGCTATAGAAAGAGTTTTGTTCTTTCTAAACATTTTCTTCTTGGCGAATCTTCTGAACTTTTTAGTTAGGAGAGCCAAGGATTCATCATCTGAAGAATCAGAATCTGATGACCTTTCAGAGTTACTTTCTAACTCAGTGATAGTGACCACGGGTCGCTGAGTAGAAGGTTCCTCTGAGATTAAAGCAACAGGGGTGCTTTTGGAATCTTTTACAAGATTCTTCTTAAGATGGCTAGATTGCTCATGATTCAGCAATGTGCCATATAAGGTAGCAAGTGTCATTGATCTTAGATCTTTCGACAGCTTGAGACACATGGAATAATTGTCCCAGCTTTCAGGTAAACATTCTAAAAACTTTGTCAGAACTTCAAAGTTAGAATATTCCTTACCAACCGTTTTTAGATCTATAATTAAGCAATTAAAACGTTGATGTACTTCAGAGAGAGTTTCATTCTTACCAGAGATGAAGCTTTCGTATTGTCTTACCAGGTTGATCTTTCTTGAATCCTGGACTTCAGACGTTCCTTCATACTGAACACATATTGTGTCCCACGTGGCTTTTGAGGATTTCAGGTTCATGACGGAATGGTAGACTTCGTCAGGAAGGGCCATGGATAGTATGGATCTGGCTTTTGTATCTATAGCCACTTTCTTCTTGTCTTCATCGGTCCAATGATGGATTTCCTTTGGAATCAGCCTTTCTGGAATAGCAGCCCTAGTTGCAGTGGCTGGAACTGCAGGATCAATTGTTACAGGGATGTGTGGGCCGTTTTCAAGATAGTAAGGTATAGTAGGGTCTACACCTTCTAAGAAGAGTGTCATCCTATTTTTCCATAAGTTGAAGTTATCTCTGGAAAATCTAGGGGGTTTTGCAAGAGAACCATTGTCAATATAGTGAGTGTTTGTGTTTGAGTTGGCCATTTTCAGATAATAGCAAGGAAGAGAAATATCTTAGATTAGATCTTGTTTATGAGATTAAACAAATCCGCTCTGATACCACTTGTTGGTCCCGAAAGGCCTAAACAAGTTTGTAGAAGGGGGGGGGGGGGGTTGAATACAAACACACTATTTTACTTTTCTAAATTGTTTATTGATAAATCATTAACAATTTACAGCTTGTTGCGGAAACAAGATTAAGGATAAACCTAAATCTAAACAAGTTGGAACACTGAGGTTTTCTTGCACTAAGAAAGATAAGGAGATTACTAATAAAATCCTATCTTGAGAGATTTGAACTTGTCCAGAGTTAGCAAGTTACTTCAAATGAAGTGAGTTCATCTCTTTATATACTGCATGCATTTAATGCAATTCAGTATACACTTTACACGTGTCATCAGCGGATTGGTTGCATGTCATTGACCTTTGTTGACAACCTTAGTAGCCGCATGAATGAACAGTGTAGTATCAGAGTGGTTGTACGATTTCAGATTTTCGGAGGTTCTTTTCTGACATTTCGTACGGTGGCGTGCAAGGGAGGTTAAGACAAAAGTACTTTGTACGGAGGACTTCATGATCAGCTTTCGTTGATTCAGCGATTATCATTTACTATTCAGCGAATGATAAAGTTCAACGATAGCTGAAGTCTTGTACTTGATACTTCACGTTGAGTGGACAAATCTGAGTCTTCGCTGATCCGCATCAGTTCATTAGGAGACTTGTCGCTGGTTCTTGAGCTTGATCTTCGACTTCAGCGTAGAACCTTTGTTGACGTGAATCTTGTCTTCAGGGATCATAAGTAAACAACTAACTTATCAGCGATCACCATAAGGACTGAACAGACTCAGCGATATGGTGAACAATGTTCGCTGAATGTTTAATCTAAAAGTGCGAGAGTTCCTATCAGCAATACTGTAAGATCTTAGTACTTATCAGCGATAGTGAAACTCTGATACATATTGTTTACTTACAATTTTCACTAAGTATTTAAGATAGGGTCATTATCAAATCACTGAGGGTTTGGATCAACATATCTTATGTTCGACTTTATAATCAAATGTGATTCGAATAAAGCATAAGCAAAAGATATATTCATTAAGTAAACCATTATATACATACTCGATCCTTGATTGATCGAATGGCAAAACAAACAAGGAAAGGAAAATTCTAGACGGCAGGGGGAACATCGGTCGTATCCCTGCTCGAAGTCCCGACCCGAGGACCTTCATCTTCCACTCCTCCCGCACGAATCTCCTGCAGTTCATACTGAGCATCGAAAAGCTGGATGGCTAGCTCGTCAGCACGCGCCAAGGCAAACCTCTCCCGATCTAAAGCCGCCTTCTCTCTCTCCAACGTCGCGGCTTCTCTTTCAAGGGCAGACGCCATCAACCCTTCAACTTTCGACATCCCAGCGTGTAATGCCAAAGACGACTGGAACGTCTGAAAAATAACACAAGAAAATATTAGACGACTAAACGAACGAGACAAGTCATGAAAGATTGACACTCACCGTGAACGCCAGACTGGCAACTTGAGATACAATCTCTCCGGCCGGAACTCCACGAAAACGCTCCCCGAAAGACGGGAGCAAATACTTCCTCAGATGAGAAAACAACGTCGTCCCGTCTAGGACACCATCCGCCATAAAGTCAGACGGCAATGTAAAATTGACGGTCATAACTTCGGCCGATGATCCCTCGCCCCTGTCGGCAGACATTGGGATTGACACTTGAGACACCGGTTTCGTCACCGTCGCCGGAAGCGCAGAACTTGCTGGTGTCCCATCCATCACGCCAGGATGGCTAGATGACGCCCTCGCCTTCTTAGGCAGAACAACTCCCGATGAGTTATCAACCCTCGACGACGGTTCCCTCAGGACTGTCCTCTTGGTTCTCTTCTGGCTCGACCCATCTGTCGAAACATTTTCACCCCGAAGGGCACGCATAACCTGCTTCCCTCTCACCCTAGAGACCGATTTCCTCTCGGTCGGCACTGATCAGGAAATACATGAAGCATCAGACGGATAGAGTAAACAAAGTAAAATAAAAACTATGGTACACTTACCAGTCGCCTCTTCCTGCATATCTTCATCTCCCTCCTTTTCTTCTTCTTCTTCTTCTTCTTCTACAGCATCCACCACCACGTCCTTGTCCGCGGCCGCTGGTTGCTCTATGGAGAAAGATCGTTCATCAACGCTAAGACTCAAGAACCTGGCAATCTTAGCTTGAGAATCTTCATTCGGCATCACAGCGTCGAACCGAATCTCTGAAGACAACAAAAGAAGAAGAATAAATAAAAGACATAAAGATAAACAAAAAGTCAGAAACGACGAAGCATACCCGTCTTATTCCAGTCTGACCATATCCAGTCGCTGTTGGAATCCAGTGAATCGGTAAGAACAAATACATACCTTGACTTCCACCCGCAATCATTGACACCAGTTCCCAAAACCAAGGTACGATCACCCCTAAACTTAGAATAAGGACTATAACGCCAGTTCTTATCTCTTTTTACTTGGTAAGCCACCAAGAAATCATTCATGGTCATAGGTGACTCCCATTTTGCGGACGCTCGCTCAGTAACCAGCAGAACTCGCCAAAGTTGGGGCATCAATTGTCCCAGCGACACATCGAAATCCTGCATGAATGACTTGGATAAACCAGAAAACGGCCACTAAAACCCTATCTTAAAAGGATACTCGTACAAAACGAGATATCCCTCAGGGCAATCCTTAGAACGAACAATCCCCGGACACCGTAACTCTACATTTGCAGGAATTTTTGCTAAACTCCTAAAAACATCTAAGTCTACGTGATTCATGATAAGGCTAGCAGGCTCCGTCGACATTGTGAATCAGAGGACAAAACAAGGTCTTATATAAACGCTCTCAACTGCGGGTTGGAGATTTGCAAAGATTCGAATGAAAATTGGTAAGGAATCAAGACAAAATCCCTTCCCAAAAATAAACACTTCAAAAGTATAGCAAGAAAAGATCCGTCGTGATCTTTATTTATACAAACGATCGCATCAAGTCGAATCCCTGGATGATTTCCACGCATCAACGATCTTTCGCATACCCGCCCAGATCTTCGACACCTGTCCTCGACAGCTGGTAAGCATCATCATACGTCAGCATGACGTCACGACTCGTTCCTCTTTTCAACTTCTCGTTCAGTTAAAAGCGAACCGGTCTAGTTCCACGACAGCCAGGTAAGTCCCTCAACCCAGGTCACGAGCCTAAGCGTTCGACAAGCAAAATTTAAAACTTAAATTTGACATTCAATTTTCAAATTTTGGGGGCAAACTGTTTGGGCAAAAAATCACGTCGTACGACTACGACCAAAACAGGTAAGATGCACGTTATAATCCAAATCTTGTATTAAGATAAGGTCTCGACAAGAACCTAGAAAACATCTGTCGTCTCCCGTAAAAGGTAAGTCGTACGTCCCTCATGACGCTCGACCACAGCTTCGCCCGTCCCGCACGACCATCGCGTAAGATTATGTAACCTCGGCCTAAGCTAACATTAACCATGACTGTTATGTTTGTTAAGTATTTAATGCATGATTCAAAGCCATTAACAGTGAGCAGCCGTAACGGACGAAGAACATTATGGATAATCACTCTGGCGACCGTTTCCAGCCGTTGATCAAAGCATTAATGGAGCTAATTAATGACGCAGAGACTATAAATACCAAGCTAAGTCTTCACATCAAGGGGAATCAGTTAACATCCGATACACATCATCAATCATCAACGAACATCACCGAACAACAGAGAAAAACATTCAAGCTCATAGCTAAGAACCCTCAAACTCTGGAAATCAAGTACTGAAAGCTAGAACCCTACAGCGAACTCAAGAACACTCGAAGAAAAGCTCAAGTCATCGCTCTCGACGCACGCCAACAGCTTTCGACCAACAGTTGTTCGCACTTTGTATTCACACGACAAACACCTGTTTTGTAACACCCGGAAAATCTTTGTAAGTAATAATAGTCCTAATATTTCTTTATATTTTGACTTCTTAGATTATAATTGATTTCCTAAGTAATTTTCGTGATTGCTACTTATTATTTGAGAACTTCCGATAGAAATCTGTAAGTTTATTTCTTAAGGAAATTAATGAAAAATAGATGATAAAGTTAAATATTAGATTTTATGGATTAGTTGGATGGGTAATTTGAATACGAGTCCAACGGTACTTTTCGGAGTAAAAACGGAGTTCTAACGAAGAAGTTACGGCTAAATCAGTGGAAATTGAGAAGACTGGCAAACAGAAGCTGGCGCCGATGCATAGGCGCGGGTGATCGGCGCCGAGCACCTGACGTGCTAAAAGGGGATTAAACCCACCTCTTGGTCCTTAGTCATTATCTTTTCATTTTAGAACTCTCAAAGTCAGAACTCCTACTCTTTACTTCTCAGACGATTTTCATCTAAGCTTAAGGTAAACTCATATCTCTCAATCCTAATTCAATTCAAACAATTATTAGATGAATCTTACCAATTAAACTTCATTTAGGGCTTTACATCTTCATCCTTCTTATTGGAGTGATAAAGTTCAAATCTTCATGTTAGGGTTGTTTCAATTGAAGATTAGAGGTGAGTAACTTGTATCTAATTAATTGTATTATACCTTATTATCATTCTTTATCTTGAATTTTGTTATTGTTAATGAGAAATCTTGGTTAATAAGCTCTTAATGGTTAAGAGGGAAGCAAGAGGAGTTCAAGTAAGTTATGGTGGATTAATTGTGTTCTATTATTTAGAATGCCATGATAAATGTTAGTGTTAAAGGTTTGGGTTTGATTATACATCATTGGTATGTTATTATGTTGATGGATTAATTTATGTCTTAATGAAGTAATGATGGCTTAATGGTCAATATGGACCTACTATTGAATTGTAAATGTGGATGTTTATTATTGATATCATATGGAATATGATTTATTACATATGGATGCATATGAACTACATGGAAGTAGTATTGATCATGTTAAATGGTTGGACCATTATTATGTGTTAAGTATGCTTTGAATATTATTTGGATTAATATATTTGGTATTCACATAATTGGAGGAGCACCTAGTAGGCATTGGAGGATATATTCTTACACACCTTGGGGTAAGTGTAATTGATTCATACTTTCGGATACCGTGGGGTTTTCCGTTGGGTTATGCCTTGTGACAATACCGTGGGGTACCGATCAAGGTATATCTTCCATTATGATGTAACTGGGTAGCAATATGGGCCTTCTCCATGGAATCCAATTTGTGAATGTATCGAATTGTTATTCTAACATGCTATGATTATGCTCTATGTGCTATGTGTAAACCTCACATAGGCTTTAAAAGCCTAACACTTGTTATGTGTTTTATGTGTTACAGATATTAGTGGTTCCGGACACAAGAAGGTTTAGACCGGGGTGTGACCATGGGATCATTGTTGGAGAGCTAAAGATTAGAAGATTTATGATAACACTTTCCGACACCTTTTGAAATCTGATTTCTATAATAGAGATTAGATAAGCTAGTGGTCCATTAGTAGTTATAATTATCTAAATCTTTGTATTAATGGTTATGTAATGATAATTATGTATACCTTTACTTTAGAAATGCGTACCACTCTTCCGTTTTATGGAAGTTTTTGTTGACCCATGTTTTGGGGTGTTACAAGTTGGTATCAGAGCTCTAGTTTAAGTGAACTAGGTATGACTATAGTATGCCTAGACTTAAGCTGAAAATAATAAGATTGAATAATGTTGAATGGGTAGATTACATAGGATGGGAGAGTGTTAGGAATTGTGGAAATACATTTGTTGAAAATTATAATGATGGTAATAAGTATACTTGTATATTACATGTTCATAATTTCATCTAGCTAATGTTATTATGAATATGTTGTTATGTAAGTGTACTTGATCTCTATTATTATGGTAATTGATAAGTGTATTAGTACACAAAATTAGTCTAATTCTTACCTTATTCTCGCATGCTTGACAGACTGAATGGTAAATACTCGAAGTCAAGTGCAGCGACCACCTGATGGCCAGTCAGCATCTGAATCTACTGCTGACCAACTTGAAAATCAAGCAACAGCTAGACATTCTCCGAGACCGCGTAATTTAGGCGGAGGAACAGAAATTATACCAAGACTCAACATTGGTACCTCGAACCCAGTAATGGAAGAAGACGCTCTTGAAACTCGGTTGAGAAATAGTATGCTCCGAGCCATGGAATCTGCTATGACTCAATAACAGGAACGATTTATGAAGATGTTAGATGATAGAGATAACAGCATTCGACAACGCGAGACGATTGCAGAAAATGCTTTGAATGGGCAAGGTAATTTGGAAAATACTTTATATGCGGAAACAGATACGAGTATTCGGGAAGGAAGAAAGGAACGGAGATGCACATACAAGACGTTTTTGGGATGTAAACCTCCAGAGTTTGCAGGAACTACTGATCCCACCAAACGTATGAACTGGATTCGAGAAGTTGAGATGTCTTTTGAAGCAAGCGAATGTGAAGACTCTCAAAAGGTTAAATTTGCATCTCATCTCCTTAAGGGTGAAGCTCTTACGTGGTGGAATCTTACACGTTCATCAATCGCACCTGCACTATTGGCCAAATTCACGTGGGCAGTTTTCAAAAAGAAAATTCTTGAAAAGTATTGCAGTAAGCGGGCACTAGACAAGATTGAGGATGAGTTACGTGGGATGAAGAAAGGAGATATGTCAGTTATGGAATACTCAAGATTGTTTCTGGAGAAGTTAAATCTGGTGGAACACTTAGCTCCTGACGAGAAAACAAAGATAAAGACGTATCAAAGGGGATTACCAGCTAGTATGAAAATTGCTTTGAGAAATGCTAAGGTTTCAACCATACAAGAAGCAATTGAAGAATCTTTGCGGATAGAAGATGATTTGGTTCAAGGAAAGTTGGAAAGTGGACCCATAAGGTGGAGATAGTCGTAACGAGGCTAGATGGTGTAATCGATGCAGGAAATCTCATGTGGGTCTGTGTAACACTCGTCAGTATCAGGGTCCTCTAACTTGTAGCAAATGTGGAAAAGTTGGGCACTTAATGCGGGATTGTTCCATAAAAGGGGTAATTTGTTTTGAATGCCGTGAGCCGGGTCATGTGAAGAGAGATTGCCCAAGGTTAAAGACAGGCGGATCTGGGAAACCCAAGTCAGAACCACCAAAGGCAACTGGAAGGGCATTTCAAATGTCGACTGATGAAGCTAGAAGTTCAAAAGATGTGGTGTCGGGTACATTTCTTCTAAACTCCGTACCTGCGCGTGTTTTATTTGATTCTGGTGCAAGTTATTCATTCGTGTCATTATCATTTATTCAAAAGTTAAATTTGCCTGTTAGTCAGTTGGAAGAAGCTTTGTTAGTAGAAATAGCTAATGGTGAAAATGTTGTGGTAAGAGATGTTTTGCGAAGATGTCCGCTAGAGATAGAAGGGAAGAATTTTCCAGTAGATTTAATGCCAATTTTGATTAGGGATTTTGATGTAGTGGTTGGGATGGATTGGTTAGCAGAAATTCAAGCTGAAATTGTGTGTGCTAAGAAGCTAATTCGTATACCATCTTCTGACAGAAACCCTATTGTTATATATGGAGATCAGAGGAAGGGAGAAATGGCGTCTATGACTATGCTAAAGGCGCGGAAATGTGTATTAAAAGGTTGTAAGTCATTCTTGGCATATGTGATTGATACTAAGATGGAAAAGAAGAAAGTGGAAGATGTGAAAGTCGTGTGCGAGTTTCTTGACGTATTTCCCGAAGAATTGCCAGGTTTACCACCAGATCGTCAAGTAGAGTTCAAGATAGACTTGATGCCGGGAGCGTCTCCGATTGCTAAAACACCTTATCGCTTGGCTCCGTTGGAAGTGAAAGAGATGATGGCACAACTTCAAGAACTCTTGGATAAGGGATTTGTGAGACCGAGTTCGTCACCGTGGGGAGCACCAGTTTTATTTGTAAAGAAGAAAGATGGCTCAATGCGTATGTGTATAGATTATAGAGAGCTGAATAAGGTAACCGTGAAGAACAAATATCCACTTCCCATAATTGATGACTTATTTGATCAATTGCAAGGAGCGACTTGTTTTTCAAAGATTGATTTACGTTCGGGTTATCATCAAGTAAGGGTGCAAGAAGACGACATTCCAAAGACGGCGTTTCGAACCCGCTATGGTAATTACGAATTCCTAGTAATGCCATTCGGTTTGACGAATGCACCGGCGGTGTTCATGGACATGATGAATCGGGTGTGCCGACCTTTTCTCGATAAATCGGTAATTGTTTTTATCGATGATATATTGGTGTACTCTAAGAATGAAGCAGATCACGAATCTCATCTCCGTGAAGTGTTAGAGACATTAAGAAAAGAGAAACTTTACGCGAAATTTTCGAAATGTGATTTTTGGTTGCAAGAGATACAGTTCTTGGGTCATGTAGTTACTCAAGATGGGGTGAAGGTGGATTCTTCAAAGGTTGAGGAAATTATGAAATGGGAACCGCCCAAGAGTCCGAGTGAAATACGAAGCTTCTTGGGATTGGCGGGATACTACCGAAGGTTTATTCAAGACTTCTCAAAGATCGCATCTCCTTTGACAGCTCTGACTCGGAAGAATGTGAATTTTATTTGGACCGAAACTCAAGAAGAGGCTTTCCGTACCCTTCAAAAGAAACTGTGTGAAGCACCTGTTTTAGCTTTGCCTGAAGGATCAAAAGATTTTGTGGTTTACAGTGATGCATCTAAAATGGGTTTGGGTTGTGTTTTAATGCAACGAGGAAAAGTAATAGCCTATGCTTCGAGACAAATCAAGGTGCACGAAAAGAATTACCCCACTCATGACTTAGAATTGGCCGCAGTAGTTTTTGCATTAAAGTTGTGGCGACACTATCTTTATGGTACCAAATGCACATTGTATACTGATCATAAAAGTTTGAAGTACATCTTCGACCAAAAGGAGTTGAACATGAGACAACGAAGGTGGATGGAATTACTCAAGGATTATGATTGTGAACTGCTTTATCATCCAGGTAAAGCTAATGTTGTTGCTGATGCTTTGAGCCGGAAAGAGTGTGGTAGGGGTCTACGAGCAGATTTTGCTAAAATAGACATTGTATCAAGTTTGATTGACCGCATAAGACTCGCGCAAGTGGAAGCATTGAAAAAAGAAAATCTTAAAGATGAAGTGATGGTGAAGCAGAAACAGTTGCTAACTGAAGATATCCGTGGGGTTAAACTGTTCAATGGGCGAGTATGGATACCAAAGATCGGCGAGAATAGAAAGTTACTTATGGATGAAGTTCATAAATCCAAGTACTCTATTCATCCCGGGAGCACCAAAATGTATAGAGATCTAAAGTTGCAATATTGGTGGCCGGTTATGAAGTTGGATGTGGCGCAGTATGTAAGTGAATGCACAACTTGTTCTTAAGTAAAAGCTCAACATCAATTACCTTATGGTAAATTGCAGCCTTTGGAAATACCCGAGTGGAAATGGGAAAAGATCACGATGGACTTCGTAACAAAATTACCTAGAACTTTGAAAGGTAATAATACAATATGGGTAATTGTGGATCGATTGACGAAAAGTGCGCATTTCTTGGCAATGCGAGAAACCTCATCAATGGACTCGTTGGCAAAACTTTACATTGATGAATTGGTTTCACGACATGGTGTGCCTGTATCCATAGTTTCTGATAGGGACAGTCGGTTCACGTCACGATTTTGGCAAGCACTACAAGAAGAACTTGGTACTAGATTGAATTTGAGCACGGCTTATCACCCGCAGACGGATGGTCAAAGTGAAAGGACCATTCAAACACTAGAAGATATGTTGAGGGCTTGTGTAATCGAATTTGGTGGAAATTGGGACGTGCATCTACCGTTAATAGAGTTTGCTTACAACAATAGTTACCATTCTAGCTTGAAGGCAGCACCATTTGAAGCACTCTATGGGAGAAAGTGTAGGACTTCGGCTTGTTGGTTGGAAGAGGGAGAGAAACAGTTTGCTGGACCGGAAATTGTTCAAGAAACGGCGGACAAGGTCAAGATTATTAGAGAACGATTGAAAGCGGCCCAAGATCGACAAGTGAGTTATGCAAACAAGAAAAGGAAACCAATTGAATTCCAAGTGGGAGAGCGAGTAATGTTAAAGGTATCTCCGTGGAAAGGGTTAATCCGATTTGGGAAAAGGGGAAAGTTGAATCCTCGTTTCCTAGGCCCGTTTACTATTTTGGAACGTGTGGGTTTGCAAGCTTACAAGTTAGACTTACCTCCAGAGATGAACGGAATCCATCCGACTTTTCACGTTTGTTATTTGCGTAAGTGTTTTGGTCATGAAGAAAATGTGATACCTTTATCAAAAATTAGAGTGGAGAACAAGCATTGTATAGAAGAACCCGAAGCTATTTTGGAAAGTTCGACTAAAGGAACTCGACACAAAGAAATCAATATGGTCAAAGTGCAATGGAAACATCACCGTGGAGCTAATATCACATGGGAGCCGGAAGAGAATATGAAGCGACGATATCCACATTTGTTTTCTTAATCTAAGATTTCGAGGACGAAATCTATTTCAAGTGGGGGAGAATTGTAACACCCGGAAAATCCTTGTAAGTAATAATAGTCCTAATATTTCTTTATATTTTGACTTCTTAGATTATAATTGATTTCCTAAGTAATTTCCGTGATTGCTACTTGTTATTTGAGAACTTCCGATAGAAATCTGTAAGTTTATTTCTTAAGGAAATTAATGAAAAATAGATGATAAAGTTAAATATTAGATTTTATGGATTAGTTGGATGGGTAATTTGAATACGAGTCCAACGGTACTTTCCGGGGTAAAAACGGAGTTCTAACGAAGAAGTTACGGCTAAATCAGTGGAAATTGAGAAGACTAGCAAACAGAAGCTGGCGCCGATGGTTGGCGCCGATGCATAGGCGCGGGTGATCGGCGCCGAGCACCTGGCGTGCTAAAAGGGGATTAAACCCACCTCTTGGTCCTTAGTCATTATCTTTTCATTTTAGAACTCTCAAAATCAGAACTCCTGCTCTTTACTTCTCAGATGATTTTCATCTAAGCTTAAGGTAAACTCATATCTCTCAATCCTAATTCAATTCAAACAATTATTAGATGAATCTTACCAATTAAACTTCATTTAGGGCTTTACATCTTCATCCTTCTTATTGGAGTGATAAAGTTCAAATCTTCAAGTTAGGGTTGTTTCAATTGAAGATTAGAGGTGAGTAACTTGTATCTAATTAATTGTATTATACCTTATTATCATTCTTTATCTTGAATTTTGTTATTGTTAATGAGAAATCTTGGTTAATAAGCTCTTAATGGTTAAGAGGGAAGCAAGAGGAGTTCAAGTAAGTTATGGTGGATTAATTGTGTTCTATTATTTAGAATGCCATGATAAATGTTAGTGTTAAAGGTTTGGGTTTGATTATACATCATTGGTATGTTATTATGTTGATGGCTTAATTTATGTCTTAATGAAGTAATGATGGCTTAATGGTCAATATGGACCTATTATTGAATTGTAAATGTGGATGTTTATTATTGATATCATATGGAATATGATTTATTACATATGGATGCATATGAACTACATGGAAGTAGTATTGATCATGTTAAATGGTTGGACCATTATTATGTGTTAAATATGCTTTGAATATTATTTGGATTAATATATTTGGTATTCACATAATTGGAGGAGCACCTAGTAGGCATTGGAGGATATATTCTTACACACCGTGGGGTAAGTGTAATTGATTCATACTTTCGGATACCGTGGGGTTTTCCGTTGGGTTATGCCTTGTGACAATACCGTGGGGTACCGATCAAGGTATATCTTCCATTATGATGTAACTGGGTAGCAATATGGGCCTTCTCCATGGAATCCAATTTGTGAATGTATCGAATTGTTATTCTTACATGCTATGATTATGCTCTATGTGCTATGTGTAAACCTCACATAGGCTTTAAAAGCCTAACACTTGTTATGTGTTTTATGCGTTACAGATATTAGTGGTTCCGGATACAAGAAGGTTTAGACCGGGGTGTGAGCATGGGATCATTGTTGGAGAGCTAAAGATTAGAAGATTTATGATAGCACTTTCCGACACCTTTTGAAATCTGATTTCTATAATAGAGATTAGATAAGCTAGTGGTCCATTAGTAGTTATAATTATCTAAATCTTTGTATTAATGGTTATGTAATGATAATTATGTATACCTTTACTTTAGAAATGCGTACCACTCTTCCGTTTTATGGAAGTTTTTGTTGACCCCTGTTTTGGGGTGTTACATGTTTTTACGTTCAAACACTTGTACTTTACATTTCGAAGCATTTCCTTCATTTGTATTGTAATCATCGTACGACCGACGCCAGTACCAAGGACATCGCCCCTGATTGGCGACCATAGTGCAGCGACGACACCCCTGTCGTCTGCAGGTTTTTTCCTCGTTTGAGGTTTTTCCTCCGTCATCAAATCCCTTGTCTCATTTATTTTATTCCTCGTCGCACGTCTCGTCGAAAGATTCTTTCTTTAGTTGTTTAAGTCCACATCGACCTTAAGTTGTCCCTTTGGTGCGATTTTTGGCATTAATAGCGACTACGTCCTCCGACGAGTATTCCAAAACACTCAAGAGCTCAATGCAGGTAAACTTTCCGTTAAGTGGGAAGGTCCTTATCGTATATCTGAAGTCGTGGGTAAAGGAGCCTATCGGCTCCAGACCCTCGACGACCAAGAAATCCCACATAGCTGGAATGCAACGCACCTAAAGAGGTATTTCTTTTAAACCCTTTTCCATATGATTTTTTATTCACCTCGATGGTAACTAACTTAAGCATCGGAGGGTCGTTGGTTATCCAACGACCAACCTTTGACAATATTTTATCGCAGGATCGCATGACAAAAGTTTATCGTGTGACCTTCCCAAGATCGCATAACATAAGTCTAATACACGGCTCGATATGTGATCGTACGATTCGATTATGCAATCGACCCACAATCTGAGTGTTTCGATTCAAAAAGGCCTCATGTTCTGAACAAATGCTCTAAACGCATGTATACTTGATTTTCACATGACTAATGTTATAGTCGTTATCTTTCAATAAAAAGCCTTGGTCGCACGTATCTACGGTTATATTCTATCTACAAGTGTGTTTATACAATTGAAATTACTTTCGACAATTGCTTGTAGAGAACAAATCCCACGAAACTTCATTCATACTTAAACATAATTACATTAGACAACTCGATCACTGACGATCAGGTATGAAACATTCATAAAACAAAAGTTTATTCTAAGGCTAGAGAAGATTGTCGGTCGCATCTGTGCCCGAAGTCTCGACCTTAGAATCTTCGTTGACCCTGAAGCGCATTAAAGAACTTATGCAAGGATCAAACGAGTATGAAAGACAAAACTGGAAATTGTTTCCCAGTATGTTGCGCCACGACACGTCGTCCGCAGTATCTTGGGAATGCGGCTCTTAAGATTAGTGTTAAAGTTGGAGGAAGGAATATGATACTCTCGACGATCGACATCCAGACCAACGTCTTCTTTATATTCGCATATCGCACGAACAGAGATCGAAGCATCTGTAAAAACAAAAGAAATATGTTAGCTTGCAAAAAACATTGAAAACATAAGTTTTGAAAGAAAAACTTACAACGAACGCCTGTATGGCTATATGTGATCCTGTTTTCGCGACGGAGATCCCCCAAAAACGCTCCCCGAAAGATAGGAGCTGATATTTCCCCAGATGCGGAAATGACTCCGTCCCGTCTTGGACATCATCATCTAGAAAGTCCAACGGCAACATAAAGTTGACCGACGTGGCTTTCCTCTCACCCTCTCCCATCTTTACACCCTGGCCCTTGTCGGCTGACAAAGGGATTGACATGGCTGCAGAGGACAACGTCGCCAGATGCGCAAGGACCTCCGATATCGCATCAAACGCAACCCACGCCTTCGAAGACATCTCCCACGGAGCTGTCATCCTCGACTTTAGTGAAACCTCAACGTAACAATCAAAGTCTTTGCAAGCAAGCTTGGGATGTGCCATTCTCCTAGCAGAAACAATAGGCACCCTCATCATGGGACAAGCATAAAAACGATGAATTCAGAAATCCTTGAAGACTTGAGCAAAAGGTCATACCTTATATAGATACTCAAAATCCTCGAAGCTTTAAGCAAGCAGAAAATCTTTGCAAACTTGGAAAATATTGAGCAAAGAATAGCAAAGAAATCAAGAGGAAATCTATGTGTAAAACCTCTTTGTAAAGACCCAAATCCCATAACATACCTCATATAACGTAACATGCATACATATCATTGATTTACAACAAAAGTTACATAACAAACCAAGTACGGTCTCAATAGTCTTGAAACTACAAAATATATAAAAGCTTCTTAAACATCATCGATCAACGGAGGCAGCCTACACCTTATTCTTTCCCTTGCCGCAATCAATTCCTCGACCTGGAAAACATATTTTTGAAAACAAAATGAGGGTTAGACCAAACGGGTCTAGTGAGTTAATCCCGGTCCTTTCCAAAATCATTATAAAACCTTTTATGTAAATCCTTGTATCAAAATAGTTTAGATAAACCTTTGGTAATCCTTTCGTAAAATATAAACATACCACACGTATTTAAATACCAATCAAGACTCGTGCATCGTGCTCGACTCCTCCTCATCCTCGTTCCCAATGGCCATATTAGTTGGTTGCAAGCCAACTAATAAATCAACGTTGTACTACAATTACAACCAACAACGCCGTACGACAACTACGACCAACAACGCCGTACCACAATTACGACCAACACTTCTACCGGCATAGTTCGGCGTGCTCTCGTGTAGTGTAATACTTACATAAATATAATATCTCATTATATCATATTTAAAAGCATAAACTCGATCATATCTCAATATATGATACAACCACGCCATCATACATACTTATCTCATATATATATATAAACACACACACACACACACACATATATATATATATATATATATATATATATATATATATCCACACATTCTCGATCCACACAAATTCATCTCATATATATATAAACACAAATATATATGTATTCCAGTTGAAAATGTTTTAAAGTAAAACTCACCTGTTTTGATTATTACACACGCTCGCAAGCTCCTTTCACAATGGTCTTATCTCTTACCACGACTCCACCGAATCTGAAACAATTTAAGGTACATACACCACTTTACTAGCCAAGCATATAAAGCCTACCAGTTCCTGTTCTCAACTGTATCACTAAACTTAACAACTACCGGGACTACACAGAATACCGGGACTTCTCAGTACCGGGAGTTATTATATCGGGACTTCATGGTACCGGGATTCCAAGTACCGGGACTCCAAGTACCGGGACTCCCAAGTACCGGGACTCCCAAGTACCGGGACTCCACAGTACCGGGACTCCCACTATCGGTACTCAATGAAATATACCGGTACTCTCAAGAACACAGTCGGTTCCATTTTACCCAGATCCAATTAAACCTATACAACTACAAATTAAACATTCTAATCCGATAGAAGTCTAATACTACTGATTATAAACATAAAACATAAAGGACTTACCTCCAAAATCGTTTCCAACCAAGCCAATTGAAGCTCTAACCGTACAAACTCTTCTTCTGCTTCTTCTCGTCTCCAAACACACACTCACACACTGATAAATCTGATTTTTATGAAAATATCTGGATTCTTAAGATATTTATATTTTAGACCAAATTCCCAATCTTGGCTTAAACTATACCATAATGACCCAAACACCCTTTACCTTATAAATTCACCCATACATACCCTAAACACCAATTATAGAATTAGATAAATTTAACGGAATTAAGATTTAACTAACGAACTTACCCGGGGTATTACATCATCTCCCCCTTAAAAGAATTCCGTCCCGGAATTCGGTTAGACGAAAGATATTGATACTTAACCTCCACTATTACCTCAAACTCAATCAAAACCGTAGAAACTAACTGAGTAGACACCCCACACTCACTTATATTTCTAACACAGATAAACAACAAAAGCACGGGAATATCAATACCGAAGTCAGATAACACCTTAGCACGTATAGAGTTTATTAGAAATATACCTGTAACCTTATCAGGGAATTTCCTCCTCTTCTTGTGTTGTCATTTGGAATACTCGGCCTTTTGCTTTCGGTTCCCCAGACCCTTCTATTTCTCCCGACCTAACATTCGTTGGTTTCCCCGTCATACTACCCTATTGTATTTTCCATTGTGGACAGTCTGACTGAATATGATCAGGGGAGTTGCAAACGAAACAGTATCGAGTTACCCGACAATCTCTCGCAATATGGCCAATCTTTCCACATCTATAGCAATTTCGGGAATCACCATAGCAGTTTCCTTGGTGAATGCGGTTACATTTAGAACATGGTCTTTCAATTGATCTATAAGGTGAATGACTATCAATCCTCGGGGATTCGTATTCCTCCAAATCGTACGCCGTTTCTTCCAATTTTCTTTTTCCAGTACTCTTATCACCAACGTCTCTCTTATTATCCTGTTCCACATTTTCCGCGGCATCTACTGCGGCTGAGAAGGTATCGGGTCCTGTTGCAATCACTAGCTTTCTAATTTCGGAATTCAACCCGAAAATAAACCTTTCCATTTTCAGTGCCTCGGTGGCAACGTAGTACTCCGCGAAGCGAGACTTCTCTAGAAAACGAGTAGTGTAATCCCTAACCGATAAACTTCGATGGTGTAGGTTCATGAATTCCTCTTCCAGCTGTCTAACTGCTACTTGAGGACAAAACTGTTCTTTGAAAGCTGTTGTGAATTCGTCCCAAGTAAGAGTAGAGTATACATCCGACCCTATGGAATCAATGTGAGCTTCCCACCAATATAGGGCATCAGCTTTTAGCATTGCGGTTCCATATAGTACTCTATCTTCGTCAGCACACTTACTAGTTTTGAATATAGCTTCAATCTCCTTCAACCACCTCATCTCTTCCACGGGGTCCCTGTCTCCTGAGTAGGTCGGAGGTTTACAACTTAAAAACATTTTGTAGTCGCACCTCCTTGGTACTGGTATAACAGTCGGTATGATTGGTATTTCGTCTTCGGGTCCAGGGTCTGGTGTTTCAGCTTCGTTGTGACGATTTCGGTCAAACATTGCTTGTATACTGGCTTGAAGTCTCCCCATTTCCGCAGTCAAATCATTTCGTGTAACAAACTCCGTACCTCGCCCCCGAGCTCTGCCTCCAGTTCTGCCCCTATCTCTTTCTCCCCCTCGTCCCCTTGTCCCAACTGTTGAATTTGTTCTATTATAATTTCCTCCTCCCCGATTCGTTTGTCTAGTACCGCTTGCCATTCTGTAGATTCAAACAAGGTTATCATACACATAAGCACATACCCCATATAACAAGGTATTCCAGTTCAAACATGCACCTGTAAGATCACAATTACACTGGCCAGGTGTAATCTGAAATTACCTTACATGATGTTCCTTCCACCTTTTATACTTAATCATCCCGAGGTTCTACAATATCAGGGACATCCTACTTCACATGCAGTTTAAGTCTAGGTACAGATACTAATACCTAAATCCCTTAAACTAGGGCTCTGATACCATTTGTAAAGACCCAAATCCCATAACATACCTCATATAACGTAACATGCATACATATCATTGATTTACAACAAAAGTTACATAACAAACCAAGTACGGTCTCAATAGTCTTGAAACTACAAAATATATAAAAGCTTCTTAAACATCATCGATCAACGGAGGCAGCCTACACCTTACTCTTTCCCTTGCCGCTATCAATTCCTCGACCTGGAAAACATATTTTTGAAAACAAAATGAGGGTTAGACCAAACGGGTCTAGTGAGTTAATCCCGGTCCTTTCCAAAATCATTATAAAACCTTTTATGTAAATCCTTGTATCAAAATAGTTTAGATAAACCTTTGGTAATCCTTTCGTAAAATATAAACATACCACACGTATTTAAATACCAATCAAGACTCGTGCATCGTGCTCGACTCCTCCTCATCCTCGTTCCCAATGGCCATATTAGTTGGTTGCAAGCCAACTAATAAATCAACGATGTACTACAATTACAA
This sequence comes from Saussurea involucrata, assembly GCA_033807775.1. NCBI lineage: Eukaryota > Viridiplantae > Streptophyta > Magnoliopsida > Asterales > Asteraceae > Saussurea > Saussurea involucrata. Next base: position 156,128,400 of record CM066314.1, on the reverse strand, counting down.
CCAACAACGCCGTACGACAACTACGACCAACAACGCCGTACCACAATTACGACCAACACTTCTACCGGCATAGTTCGGCGTGCTCACGTGTAGTGTAATACTTACATAAATATAATATCTCATTATATCATATTTAAAAGCATAAACTCGATCATATCTCAATATATGATACAACCACGCCATCATACATATTTATCTCATATATATATATATATAAACACACACACATATATATATATATCCACACATTCTCGATCCACACAAATTCATCTCATATATATATATAAACACAGATATATATGTATTCCAGTTGAAAATGTTTTAAAGTAAAACTCACCTGTTTTGATTATTACACACGCTCGCAAGCTCCTTTCACAATGGTCTTATCTCTTACCACGACTCCACCGAATCTGAAACAATTTAAGGTACATACACCACTTTACTAGCCAAGCATATAAAGCCTACCAGTTCCTGTTCTCAACTGTATCACTAAACTTAACAACTACCGGGACTACACAGAGTACCGGGACTTCTCAGTACCAGGAGTTATTATACCGGGACTTCATGGTACCGGGATTCCAAGTACCGGGACTCCAAGTACCGGGACTCCCAAGTACCGGGACTCCCAAGTACCGGGACTCCACAGTATCGGGACTCCACAGTACCGGGACTCCCACTACTGGTACTCAATGAAATATACCAGTACTCTCAAGAACACAGTCGGTTCCATTTTACCCAGATCCAATTAAACCTATACAACTACAAATTAAACATTCTAATCCGATAGAAGTCTAATACTACCGAATATAAACATAAAACATAAAGGACTTACCTCCAAAATCGTTTCCAACTAAGCCAATTGAAGCCTTAACCGTACGAACTCTTCTTCTGCTTCTTCTCGTCTCCAAACACACACTCACACACTGATAAATCTGATTTTTATGAAAATATCTGGATTCTTAAGATATTTATATTGTAGACCAAATTCCCAATCTTGGCTTAAACTATACCATAATGACCCAAACACCCTTTAACTTATAAATTCACCCATACATACCCTAAACACCAATTATAGAATTAGATAAATTTAACGGAATTAAGATTTAACTAACGAACTTACCCGGGGTATTACACTCTTGGAATCGTAAACGAAAATAGACCCATCGTGGTCTCTATTTATGTAAACGATCGTGTCAGATCGAGTCCCTCGATGGTCGACACGCGCCCCTGTCTTTTCGAATGACCACACAGATCGCCGACACTTGTCTGTGACAGCTGCTAAGCATCATCGTGCGTCAGCGTGACGTCACGACTTTACCCTCTTTTCGACTTCCCTCTCTAGTTTGAATTAAACCGATTCAGTTCCAATACAACCAAGGCAACTTTCAACACGTGTCATAACCTCGAACCCCCGACAAGCAAAATTTAAAAAACTTTTTTTTCCACTCCACCTTTTCAAATTTTAGGGGCAAACTGTTCGGGCAAAATTTCATCAGTCTCGACCACGACCAAGGTAAGGAAAACACTTATTTTACTTCCCCATAGTAAGGTAAAATTATAGTACTTTGTCTCTTGGTTAAAAGTCAAATCGTATGTTATCTACCTCACGATACTCGACCACGATGTCGTCTAGTTCTCACGACCGTCACATAAGACCATGTGACCTCGACCAACTAACGTTCGTTATGACTGTTCCGTTTGTTCAGTGTTTAATGCAGGAGTCAACGTCGTTAATGACCAACGGCTACAACCAGTAAAGGGCCATTAACAGCATTAAAGACAACGTCCGTTACGACAGTTACGTAAAGCATTCAAGAAATCAATCAAAGCACCCGAAGGCTACAAATATAGAGTTCCGTCATCATTGAATGGGACCGGATCCAAGAATCACACTACGTACTCAAGAACATACGAAGAAAAGAACTTTCTCACAACAGATCGCTCTCGACGCACGACATCGACGCACGATTCCCACGCTCAACGCATAGTTTTTACGCACGACACACAGACCGTACACACGACGCACATTGTTTTTACATTCAAAACACTTGTTACTTTACATTTCGAAGTCTTTCCTTCATTTGTATTGTAATCTCTGTACGATCGACACCTGAAACATAAGGACATCGCCCCTGTTTGGCGACCATAGTGCAGCGACGACTTCCATAGTCGTCCGTGGGTTTTTTCCTCGTTGAGGTTTTTCCCGCGTCACCAAATTCTCTGTCTCTTTTACATTTTTTATCTTAATCGCACGCTTTGTCGAGAGATTCCTTTCTTTAGTTGTTAATTTCCACAATCGACCTTAAGTTGTACTTTTGTGCGATTTTTGGCATTAACAGTAATCGAGACTGGTGAAATTTTTCCCAAACAGCGACCATGATCTCACTTTTGGCGTAGATGATGTTCGCCGTGCCTTGAAGATTGAGGCTTTCTCTGATTATGAAGACATGCACCTTACCTCGGCCCATGCAGAGGTGATAAGTGCTCTTGGTTATATTCACCAAACAGATGACAAGCCTTCCAAATCTTCCAAAGGACCAGGTACACTTGTACGAGGCAAGATGGGAGGTATCTGGAACTTTTTCTTTGCCCATGCAATCTACTGTCTGTCCAGAAAAACCAGTGGACATGACCAATCTGCTTCCTACATCACTTCCCTTGCTCATGCTCTGATCTATCAACGAAAGATAGATTTCGCGCATTATTTCTTTACGGAACTGGTGGAGGTCATCAAGCCCCCCAAACGGTGCCAAGTTGCTTACCCCCGATTCATTTCCATGATCGTTCAACACAAAATCGGTGCCCCTTTGGATGCCGATAGAAAGGCCGAAAATCCCCGATTCAAATATGATTGGTCTTCTCCAGTTGTCGGCCAAAAGACACTTGATGTCCGACCTCTTGCCACCGATGAGCCTCTTCGCCCAAGTATGGTTTCTTTCGCTCTCTTTCCCGATCTCCTCTGGGGAGACGCGGAAATTCTCGGGTTTAGACACCCGGAAATTCCCGTGGAACCCCCAGCTGTAGTGGCCCCATCTCCCCATCCCCGAGTGAAGTCGGTTGGCGCCAAAAAGAAAAAAATCTCGGGCCACCGACACCTCCATGTCTGCTTCCGAGACTATGTCTCCGAGAGATCCCTCGGAGACTACCCAAGTCTCAACCCCTTCTTTGAAGCGAAGACACTCCAAAACCCCTCCGAGATCTCCTCTAAAGAGGTCTCGGATACCTTCGGCCACATCCCTTAGGCAGGCTACCGATTCTCCACAATCGGTGGCTGAAGTTGTCCCATCCAGGCCAGGGAAATCTGCAAAACCCCTCACCGACTCCTCTGTTACCTCTCAAAAGGCTTCAGTTGAATTTCAGGAGCACCCTATTATTTCCACATCACCTGCTTCTTTGGGTGGTGGTGATGACTTCGGGGTCTCTCCCCTCGAAGGCACTGAATTCACACTACATAGCCTATCACCCGATCTAGAGATCGATGATGCACAACCCGCTGAGGGTTCACAGGTTACTCAAAACACTGGGGCCTTCATTGATTTTTTGTTGGAAGATACCGGGTCCCCCCGAAAAGATGCCACCGATGTTATGATCATCGATCCTTCTCCTTCACCGACGCAACAATCACCACCGAAACAAGCCTCACCATCGACTCCATCATCCCCGAAACAACCCTCACCACCGAAGCTACCTTCACCACCGAAACAACCTACCCCCCGAAGATCTCCCACCCCGACGAGATCTCCCCAACGATCATCTTCCCCCACCGATGAGGGTGCAAAATCATCATCCTCTGCGGATAGTTCCTCTCCATCGAAGTCTCCACAACCACCACCACCACCAAGGGTATTATTCCCCGATCCTCTTTCTAATAAACCCTCTTCATCATCTATACCAGAGGAAAGATTACTTCCTCATACGCCACTCTCACCGAATGCTCCCCGATTCCAACTTCACCATGTTGGTACTTCCTCTACCACCGATATACGTCTGCCAAGTGAACTCATTGCTGATATTCAGAAGGGTGCCCGACAATGTCGATTGGTGGGCACTCAGTTCGAATCATTTAAGCAGGCTACTATTTCCATGATTGCTCAATCGAATGAGCGTGTCTCAGTGTTGGAATCTCAGCAACCTCAACTTCTGGAATCCACCCTTCGGGATCTTCTTCGCCCAATCACCGAGGCTATGGCTACCTTGACTCGGAAGATAGAAAATCTCGACTCTTCCCACAACAACTTAGCCATGTCGGTGGCTGCTATCAAGGCCTCCACCGATCTCAGGGACTCGGAAATCATGTGCCTCATTAATCGCGAAACTCGGCATCATGACCTCCGCTCCTCTCTCACCGAATCCCTTCAACAACTTCATCGGAAGGTTGACTCCCTCAACAACAACCTCGATTGGGATTTTGATTTAGGAGATTTTGCTTTTGACAATACTAGTAGGGGTCGGCTTCAGTTTGTTCATGCATCGGTGGATCGCATCGCCGCACATTTGGGTCTTGAATCTCCGGTTGTTGCTGAGGGGGAGAAAAGCCTTCCAAAGTCCCCGAAACGGCCTTTTGTTAGGCATCTTGGCAGCAACAGACCTCCTTCAGAACCCACCGACAAAAAGACAATTCGCTTCTTCAAACCAAAAATCACAACATCGGTGGCTACCTCAGTTGCACCGACAGCTTCACCGACTGCGGCCATCTCTCATACTCCGATTGTATCTTCGTCTCCTACACCGACACCGACCGAAATTCCATCGGTGGTAAAACCCACACCGACGGCAAATATTGAGGGGGAGAAATCTTCTTCGGCCACCACTCTTAAGGATAAAGGGAAGAAAATCATTTCTGCAGAGGATGAGGCCAAGGAGGAAAAGAAAAGGAAAGAATTGACCAAGTATGGGGCCAGACCTGCCGATGCCCAAACTTTGAAACTTAAACCTCCCACTCAAGGAGCCACCACCGATCTGGGTCTAACTCCTCAAGAAATTGAGGAGGCTAGACTTGCTCAAAAGGCCCTAGATGATTCTCAGGCTTTATCTTTGAAGGTAGCAAAAGAGGAAGCAATCAAAGCCAAAACCACCGATCCCATTCTTGCCCATAAATCTGAGTTGGGCACCATAGAAGATCAAAAGGAAGAAGAGATTAAGTGGTACAAAAAGACCATGCATTACCGAACCAACAGGTCCTCGATCACAGGTATCAAGATAGCCACTTCAAAGCAAAACCCCTCCGACATCAGGCTCATTATTGAAAGGGAAGATGGAACCTCAAGAAGCATTAGAGATTTTCACCTTCGGCAATTCGGTCTCTCCGAATGGTTTGAAATCTCTAGGCTTTTGGTGAACTGCACTAATCCCAAGAAAGACATATTCATCAAGTTCATCGATGGGTTGATGGATAAGATGAAAGAGATAAAGAAGAAACACAACATCGTGCTCTCCACCGACGAACGAGCCTCTCTTCAATCCTTGAAAGAAGATGTTCGACTCCCCATGACTAAAACCAAATCGGTGAAAGACACGATATTCAAAGAAATGGATTCGAAGGGAAAAACCCCCTATGTGGAAAATCTCAACTTGTCCATCCCAACCTCAACTGCTTATCCTTCTACCACTTTGTGCATCTCACCGATTCCAGACCTCTTCTTCAGATTTGCTCAAATCCATCTCGCCGACATCCTGTTTCTCCATGGCATTTCCAACCTTATGCCACATATCCCCGAGGCTCAGATACACTACAAGAACATCATCGAATAAATCAAACGCCGCCTTCATAAACCAAAGAAATAATCTAAGTGTTTATTTCTCTTTTCAAGTACTTGTATTTTTTTTACTTTCGAATGTATGAAAATTTTACTTGAATGCAAGTACTTTTCATCTATTTGAATTTCTGTGTTGCACATATTATTTTTCATACTAGTAAATATTGTTTATATTGTACAAACTCATACAAAGCAAAATAGATCAAAAAGAACAAAAAGAATGGTCTATGTGAAAAGAACCCAAAAAGAGTAAAAAGGGTCAAAATGCATTTTATTCTTAGATACTCTTAAATATTCTAAGTATAGAGCTCAAGTTCAAATATGGGGAGATTGTTGGGTCACCAAAGATTTGAAATTGACACACCGGTGTTTCTCCTAAATCTTACTTATAATATTTTAGAATGGTTCTTTAAAATGACTTGTACAAGATAGCAAATGTTCGGTGAAGTCGAAGATCAACTGAAACCAAGCTTGAAGATATTCTCATTGTGGAAATGAAGAATAACCCTCTCAACAATCAACAAGTCATTATCCACCGATGGTCCTCATACATCGGTGGACAGCTCCCACCGACCATCCCTTGGTCGGCCATCTCAAGTCCCACCGATGTTGTGTCACACATCGGTGGACATCCTTCCCCGATCTTTGTGATGATCGGCCAGACGTGAGTCCCATCGATGTGAGCTTTAAATCGGTGGGATCTCAAGTATCTTCACAAATGTTCTCTTTTGGAAACTTAAGGTACTCATATCGGTGGAGCTCTATCAGTGGAACTGCATTGGAAAACACATCAAGAAGATCTTCCATTTTTGGAAAATATCTAGTGTCAGGTAAAAGTGACTTCTTGGCGGCTTATCCATTTTTAGAATACGTTTCAATCAGCATGGGCATTCTTCCTGGTTTTAAGGTAAAAGGTGATAAGGACATATCAACTTTTCAGAGGACATCACCTACAAGCCAATCTCCTGATGACAAGTGTCCTAAGCATTTAATGCTCATCACACTATAAAAGGAGGAAGAAGCTCCCATGCAAACTATGCAAACTGGAAGATTTTCTCATTGCAAAAACTCTCCTCTTTGCTCAAGAACTTTATAGCTTTGTTCTAAGTGTTCTAAGTTGTTTTGTTTTAGTATACTTTGTGAAAGATTGTTAGAATAGTTTTAACTGTTCTTTTCCGTAACAGTCTTTAGATTTCTATGTGTAATTCTTGTTGAAAGATTTTCAATAATAGAATTAAAATTGTGAAAATTTGAGTATTGTATTCAACCCCCCCTTCTACAATACTTGTTAAGCCATCTGGGACTAACACAACCTTTTGTCCATTTTGAAGAGTTGGAGCTTGTGGTGTTTTGTTGGTGATCTAGAGGTGCTTTGGTCGGTGGATTCAAGTTGTGGTTAAGGTAATCTTCTCTTATCTTCATGTATGGAAATTAGGGTTTTGGTATAAGTTGAGATCTTGATGTAAAAATGTTTTGGGAATGATTCTTTATGGTTGGATGTGAATATTTATGGTTGGAAACTTACGGATCTAGGTTTTTGGAAGATTTGGCTTGAGGATTCAAGTTTCTTCAAAGAAGCTCAAGTTTGGGGAAAATCTAGATTTAGCCTAAATCTAGCAAGGTGAGTTCAAGTTGATTTGTGAAAACGTTGTACATGCCAAAAATGTTCTTTTCCAAGTATTTATGTGTTTTACATGAAATTATCATTTGTTGAGTTATTTGGTGGGTTTTGACTACATGAAGTGTTTAACTTTATAAACCTTGTAAAACACCCATATTTGGGATTTTCGGATATTTTGATGTGTAGGAATCATAAATATGATTTATTGCTTCAATGGAGCTTATTCAATGGTTTAAACATATTGGTGTAATTGATTTTATAAACCATTGAGGAAATGCACATTTTCGTGTCATGAGTCATTTTGAGAAATTATAAGAGTATGAGTCCATTTGGCAAACCATTGGTTCTAATCCGTGACGAGTTTCGGGTTAATAATGATTTTGTGGTATACGTTTATCTAAGTGATGTTTAAATGCATTTTATATTATGAGGATCGTTATTTATCGGCCTAAAGGGGTTTTGAGAATTTTGCTCGGTTTTGACTTTAAATGAGCCTTGAGGACATATGTCCGGATTTTAACATTTGAATATGGAGCTCTGGTCTTCAGTTGCATTTATTGCATTTTATTTGAAGAGTACATGTTTTGAGTGTGTATGTCATTCAAGTGGAGTCGTATACTATTAGACCGTAATGCATTGGATCCATAGGCATATGAGTCGGTCATTTTGCATGGTGGAAAGTATTGGCTTTCTCACTTTGGGATGTACGCCGTCTCGACATTTTGTGTCTCGGCGTTGTGGAGAGGAACCATATTGGGTTGTACTCCGGGATTTTGGTTTATTGTGACGTTCTAACACTTGTGCACGAGAGTTAGACATCTTGGGTTATCAAGTAAGGAGCCGAGACTTCAAATCTTGAATGCTAGTAAGTAGGCAATAAAGGTTCCATAGAAACCTTGAGGTGTAACTTACTAGAGAATGAACAGGTAATAAGATCGTGTATCCTTGAGGTGTAGTTGGGCACAACAGGCAATAAAGGATATGGTGGTGCCACCCGTTGCTGGGTGTGGGACTTGAGGTGTAGCTTTTATAACAGGCAATAAAGTCCGACTCGAGTTGGAGCTTATTAAAGCAAACAATAGAGTCACGATCTGAGGTGTAGTTCAATAACATAGTTATGCGGCTTAACTTTGTGTTCCGCCACATACAATGGAATCGAGTCTCCCCCGTCACCGAAAGGTGTTGTTTGGGTATTTATTTTATCCATGTTTTCGGTGACGTATTATATTTATATGGATTGCTTTCCATAATTTATGGGTTGTGTATTATGCATCATCCATATTTGAGATGTTTTGAATAATAGAGATTTATTCATGTTTTTTTTATGATTTTGGAAATCAAATAATGGTTCACTTTTCAAGTGAGTTTGGGTTGAGTCCATTTTTTAGAATCGTTTTATATTGGAGCTTTCGTCACGGGATTTGTGTGTGTTGGAAAACGGGTGGTTTGCATTTAAAGAAATCATTTTTGGAACTCATGATTTAAATTGCACCTTTCTCGTCTTGCGAATTATATAACCATGATAAAAACTCTTGAACTCACTAGGCGTTAGCCTAACCTTTTTATTTGTCGGCATGTGCAACAGGTTCCGGTTGGGTTGTAGTTCTAGTGACGACGTGAAGAGTGGGGAGCTAGTTGTGTGCTCAAGAAGTAAATAGATTGGTGAAGTCTTCCGCACTTGGGGAATAACAACTTGATTTTGGGGTTGAGTAGCACCCGCCCTTTTGTAGTCTTGGCTAATGACTTAGGTTTTGGTTGTTGAAATAATAATGTTTTCTTGAGGTAATTCCAAGATTGGTTTGTAGAAGGAATTTTATCCTTAAGTGGTTGTTTTATTGAAAATTTTATTTAGTTGCTCATTCCAATTTTGAAGGTGTTAAGAGATGCTCTAAAACTTTGATGACATTAACATTTTTTTCTGGTTAGGAAGCATTTTTAAAACGTTCTATAAATTTACAGGACATTATTATACATATTCACCTTTTTCATTAATATAAAAAGCATAAAATATTTTTTGGAAATAAAAAGTTATAAAGTGTGACTATTATATTTAGGGGATGAGCATCGGAACTAGGTACCCGTCTTTAGAATCAGAACCGCTCTGGAATTGCCGATTCTAGAAGCGGAACCGATGTGATTGGTTCCGGTTCCGGTTCCTAAGATACGGAACCGATTAAGTTTGGTTTCGCTTCTGGTTTTCATTTTTTTGGAACCGTTACCCGCTGGGTACCCGATTCTGCCATTCTTCATTGTCCCACATTGGTGACAAAAGTGAGAAGTTGGAAGTGTGAGTGGCTATATAAAGGATAAGATATGGCTTGAAGATTCATACAAAATTTGATCCATTTTTGGGTTAAATAATTATATTTTTTATTTACATGACAAAACATTTCATATAATAGTTAAATATTTTATATCCTTAATTTTTTTTATTTTTACTTTTATCTTTACTATCTTTATATATATAAAAGGAGAATCTATGGTTGATGAGGTGGCATCATGAGAATCAAGTATTTATCAAATGGTGAATTGTAGTTGATTCTCCATTGTCCTACATTGGTGACAAAAGTGAAAATTTGGAAGTATGAGTGGCTATATAAATGATAGGATATGGCTTGAAGGTTCATACAAAATTTGATCCGTTTTTGGGTTCAATAGTTATTTTTTATTTACATGACAAAACATTTCATGTAATAATTAAACATTTCATGTCCTTAAAGGAAAACCCAGGAGTAATGAGGTAGCATAATGAGAATCAAGTATTCATCAAATGGTGAATTGTGGTTGATTATTCATTGTACCACATTGGTGACAAAAGTGAAAAGTTGGACGTGTGAGTGACTATATAAAGGATAGGATATGGCTTGAAGGTTCATACAAAATTTTATCCGTTTTTGGGTTAAATAGTTATTTTGTATTTACATGACAAAACATTTAATGTAATAGTTAAACATTTCATGTCCTTAAAGGAAAACCCAAGAGTAATGAGGTGACATCATGAGAATCAAGTATTCATCAAATGGTGAATTGTGGTTGATTCTTCATTGTCCCACATTGGTAACAAAAGTGAAAAGTTGGAAGTGTGAGTGGCTATATAAAGGATAAGATATGGCTTGATGGTTCATACAAAATCTGATCTATTTTTATGGTTAAATAGTTATTTTTTATTACATGACAAAACATTTCATGTAATAGTTAAACATTTCATATCTTTAAATAGATAAAAGGAAAACCCAAAAGATACGAGTTAGCACCATGAGAATTGAGTATCAAATAGTGGATTGTGGTTTAGTTGTAGCTATCCTACATTGGTAAGAAGTTGAAACATTGGAAAAAAGATGGATGTGATGACATTATGTTAAGCCATAAGATTTTAGTATTCTCAAATAGTGATTTGTGATATATTAGAAAATGAGAGTGTATTAATAAGAGAAGGTGTCATTGAAAATTAAAAAGAGATTAATGATTGTTAAAACGAAGTTTGTTTACAAACACAATTAAACAATCAATAAGGTACGACCCAAAAGTCATAAGATTTTAGAATTTTCAAATATTGAATAAAACAATCTATCTATATATATATAAGAAATAATCAAAATAATTTGAGGTACCATTGTGAAATGTGTTTTGACTAATACCTCAATAGATATTTTACAAAAGATAACATAAATATTTATACAACATATTTATATATATATATATATATATGTATAAATAGAAAAATATTTACATTTTCTATCTTCTTTATTTATATGTATAAAAGAAATAACTAATGGTATTTGAAGTGACATTGTAAATTTTTTTATTCTTAAAACTTGCATTGTGGTATTATTTTAGTCATTCCACATTGATGAGGAAATGCTAGATTGGAGAATGAAATGGACTACAAGAAATGATGATGGAAAGTTGTATATAAATTTGAAATGAGTTTGGTAATCTCACATTGATAAGAAGATTAACATTTTTATGAAAACAACAAAATTATTATCAATAAATCTCAATTTATTCGTAACAACAAATGGTAATCAGTAGATGAAAATGAACCACTTATGAAATTGCATTTTTCGTTTTAAATCGTATCTTATTAATATTAACCGATGAATTATCTTTTATCTTAATGCGATCAAGTAATTCCTTAAAATATTACTCGCTATCGCGCAACGCTCGGGACGCACACTAGTTATATCTCAAAAACTATTGTAAAATCTCTTTCAATCGTTCTCTTTCATATCGTGGGCATTTCCTTGTCTTTAATGGTGAACAATATAGGGCCTCTCACCTTTCTAAATTATTTAATATAACTTTTATCTTTGTTTTAATCTCTTCTAAGTATTTTATCATAAATCCGATCAACAAGACGTTAGCTATTTAAAATATTACATTGATTATTTAATAAGAAGAATTGTTAGGTCAAATCATATGACTCTTTCGTTGCATTGGTTGTATGTTGGCTTTAAATTTAGACTCTGTGTCCGTTTAATTAAACACTTACTCGAGTAAACACTTATCAAGTCATATTACCTATCGGATTGATATGATAAGGACCAAAAAATTTACCCGATAAGAGCGAATGAAATGACCGAGAGTCTTACCCCGGTAAGTGATGGCGACGACTCTTACCACGATTATCGCTTACCGGGTGAATTGTTGCATACGAAATCGATTTGACGGACTAAAATCTTACCCGAAAAGTAAGTGATAGTGTTAAATTTGACTAGTAAGCGCTTACCCGGGTAAACATTTGGTAAACGGCCCCTAAGTTCATAAACAAAAAGTAGTTATCATTTGAATATTGACGGACCTATGAAGCCTTGAGCAGGGTCTCGTGCTCAACTTTTTTTGCGCAAGTAGAATTCTTTTTGGGGTATGAAAGGTGTACCCACTAAAATTTGAGGGGTGTTTTGTGATATTAGAAAATACAAGGAACATCGACCAAAAAACCGACAAAATCCTTTGAAATCAACAAAAAAAAACTCAAAATCCCTCGTGGAATTTCACATCATGAGACTTTGTGGGCCTTTAATCTAACTTAAAGGTGCAATCATTTGGCAAAAATCTGGGGTCCGCCACTAATTTGAATATAAATTATGTAACCAAAGTATAGTTAGGGTTGTAAACAAGTCGAGCTTTTTATCAACTCATGTTATCGAGTTTGATCGGTACATGTATGATCTCAAAACATATAGTAATACACCAAAACTTGATCAAGTCAAACTCGACATGCATTCTTAACGAACCTTTTTAAAGCCTTGTGCATATAATAATATACCAAAACTTATGGTTGAGTTACAATGTACGTTTTTTATCGAGCTTGAATTAGAATTGTTTTATAAAACATAATTATTGTAAAAAAATTGAGTCATTCGAGCCATTGTACCAAACTTGGTCTATCAAGAGTAGTCTTAATGGATATTTTTGAGCTATTTGAAATATTGAAATGAGCTGTACACTATACTTAATGTAAAGAATAACTCAACTGGTAAAAGGGGCGGGGATGCAGAGTGATTTTGCTTAAATACACCACAAGTTCAAGTTCGAATCTTGTGAAAAACAAGCATGAACCCTTTCGTTAGCCTTAAACGTCAAGTCAACTCTGAAATGTCTTATCACATATGGTTACTATAGGGCAGGTTTTATGTGGGACCGGTCGAGATTGCGAGTAATCAACCTTTTGTTTAAATTTACATAATATTTTGAAGGAATTGGAATTGGAATTGGAATTGTTTAGTCAAGATGGAGTCTAAATGAAATTAGTTAAGGGAATGAATGAAGTTGTAAAGTAATTTTTTAATCAGGGACTGAAAAGTTAAAAGTTATTAGTTAAAGGGGAAAAAGTGAAAATCATGAAATAGTTTATGGGCTATTTATGCAGTTTAAATAAAAATAACCGCGCCGCAAGGGAGCGGTTCATCGCAGTGTAACAGGCAATTCCGAGAGAGGCACGGCGGATCTCGATGGGAAAAACCGTCAATTCCGCCATCTCCGCCACATCTCCGTTGAAGAGAGAAGACTGTAAACGTACCAAACATGATTCTGCTTTCTCACAATGGAAGGTAATCTTATCTATTTGTCTATCTATCTGCTTCCATATGTATAATTTGCTATTGAAGTAGATCTAAATTACCAGCAACAATTATGAAACTATGTTGCTTTTTAATTCAGTTTTTTAATCATCGTTCTCACCTTCGTTACAGTTAATTCTTTGATTCCTGAAACTTTGTTGATTTTGAATGCGATTAGAACTCGAGTTTCATGCTCGGGATTAGAAATTGTTCAAAATCACTTACGAGTTGAATTAGAAGCAAAAAAACTTTCAGGTTTGCATTCGAAGACTCGTGTAGTAAAAATTGAAATGATTTTACTTCGATTCTGTGCTCAATTTCACTCCAAGTAATTGGATTGAAGTTCAATATCTACGGATCCATCAATCACTGTCTGTATATTTCTCTCTGCTTCCATGTGTATAATTTGCTAATTAATCGAATAAGAGTAATCAAATGTAAGAATACTCAGATCTGTGTCATTGTTTCTCATATCCAAAATCAAGGATTGAAGAATTATGTTTGATGAAGGTGAGAACACTTTCAGAGATGGATAATTCAAAACTGAAATATAAAGTAACATAGTTTCATAATTGTTGCTGGCAATTCAGAATTCAGATCTACTTCAATAACAAATTATACACTTGGAAGCAGATATAAAGATACAATTAGGTTTCTCCTAATGTTGCAGCATAAATTTTGCCTTTTAGTGTAATCAAAATTTGATCATTTTTATGTAAGTTTATTTCAGATTCTTATTGGGCCTAGCAACTGGGAGGATTATTTATTGAACAAGGAAGGTGCAGAGAGATACCGAACTCAAAATCTTCCAAATTGTTCATCTTGTCCAGGGCTTTATGAGCTCGGGATAGCTGTTTCACTCCCACGAACAGAGGGGAAGAGTAGTAGCAGACTTGGCTCGAAAAGCATAATTCCTGTTTATCTTGGACAAGCTGACAACGTTAGGACTAGACTTCAACAGTATGGTCGTGACGGTGCTCATTTGGAGAATGGTTTGTCAAATGGAGAGCAAGATGACCGTAAAGTACTAGGATTGTTCTCCGACATATTCTCACTCGGGTTTGCCATTGCGTTTAGATGGGCTCCGGTAAGTAACATCTTTGTGAGTTGTGATCCTAAACTTCTATCTCTTGCTGCTTGATGGAGAACATTGGTCAACAGATGAGTTTCTAATAACATCATAATATTAAGAAATCGAGAAAAAAACTTGCCACAAATCTTTAATGGAAAAAAAGTTTCGTTAGTCGGGGGCAGGTTTTGTTAGAAACCTAAAATTGTTTAGGAACTCGGCAGGGATGGACCCAAAGAAGGGCCACCGGTGGCACGTGCCACCATATTATCTCTCCCACGAATGGTTAAATTTCTTACGTTTATGAAAGTTGCAACCGTATCATCTTAGAAGGTGCCACCATCTGATATTCAAAAGTTCAAAGAAGGTGCAACCGTACCTCGTAATCAACCAAAAAACAAAACAAAACAAAAAAGACTCTTGAAATCAACCAAAAAAAACGGAAAAATTCCCTCGAAATTAATAAAAAATAAACTTAAAAATCACTCGAAATCAAGCAAAAGCTTTAAAAATCCCTCGAAGCCGTGGTAACACGTCGATAAAAACCATGCTTTTGGTAATTATTATTTTTCTATATTATATGGAGCAACCGTATGAAAAAAATTCTAGGTCCATCCCTGGAACACGGTAACCACCCACAACGCGACGCATGGCATATTCATCGCAATTATGGACGTGTTATTTATCATGAATGTTGTAACATATTAATATGAATGTGTGATTCATAATGAGTAACACGTTCTTATTCATCATGTATGCATGATTCATGATGTATATTTCTTCCATAAACATGGCGCGCTGTGGGCGGTTCTCGGATTTCTAATCAATTTTGGCTTCCTAACGGAACTTTCCTCTCGTTAATCGTCCACAAAGGTTTAAGACTATCAAGCTGCTCAAATGGCTCATTGAAAGACTCCTCTATTTGTCTTTCTTGACTCTACATTTAAACAAATTACCCAACCATTTAAGCAATTTCATTTGTGCTTTGATTTTTACAGATGAATAGCAAGAAGGATGCCGAGAAAACAGAATCTCAGCTCTTAAAAACATTCGATTACGCATGGAACAGAGGGATGAATGAAGAGCGTCGCCCCGATGACATTCATCGAAAACTCCATGCGGCCGCTTCAAGAACTAAAAGGGTACCTCTAGTGTTCAAGAAGCTTCATGTCTTCCATCCAAAGAAGGTAGGTCTTACTATCAAACGTTGTGACTCGAATGAGTTGGAGAATGGATCTAGCTTCTATACTAAGCAAAATGACACAAATACCCTCTCGAGAATCTTCAAGTTCAGCCGATCACGCCCTACATTAGTATCAAAAGAGCGCGATACGGATAATGGCAATACATGTGGTGTGGCCTTGGGTAATGGATCTATATGCACAAGGCCTCCGGTTGATGGAAGAAAGAGATGTGGGGACCACAAAGGGATGAAAGTTAACGCTTTTATAAAACCTTGTTCGCTTAATAACACCGAGAACATCCTAAATCACCTTACTTGTGGGGTCCCCTTAGATGATGGTTCTTTATGTACAATAGCGCCCGTTTTAGGGAGAAAACGATGTGAGGAGCACAAAGGAATGCGAGTTCATAGGCGCGTTCCTATACCATCTGGTTTAGATTTAGGAATGGGTACATTTTGCAAAAGGCAAGTGAGTTGTGAAGAGCACAATGGGTTCGAGTCAAAGGTGTTGGGTCGGGATGTTGGTGCGGATTCGTTGACTTGTGTAGCGATTACACTTAATGGTTCCTTTTGTAGAAGGAAACCAGGTAAAGAAAGCAAGTTTTGCTGGCAACATAAGCAATGAGGTCCAAGATTAATCACTGATCTCATCAATCAGACTGGTATGAGATCATTCTCCTTGTTCTTCAACTTATGGGTGCTATAACAAAAAAAAAGGGGGGGGGGGGGTCATTTAGGGAAATAACAATTTTTAATTAAATTCATGACCTCCTGGGCTGTTAAAGAAAAAAGTAGTTTTATACTCATGAGAAGGTCATGGATTTAATTAAAATCTCATTTAAGGTTATATTACTAAAAATCTCCAAAAGGGTACCTTCTTTGTCCTACACCTTATGGGGCTATAACAAAAACGCCCGGGGTACATTTAAGTATATAACCTTAAAATGAGATTTCAATTAAATCCAGGACGTGTTCATGACTGTGGAACCATTTTTTCTTTAGTAGGTCGTCATGGAGATAATTGAAAGCTCTTTTAAGGTTATATACCTAAATGATCCCAAAATGCAGTAGCATGACCTTCTACATTAATAGTTTTAGGAGTAAACCTCAATTTTGGTCCATGTGGTTTTTAAAAAACAACGAAAGTCGTCCCTATAGTTTGTTTATTACAGATTTGCCACTGTGGTATGCGTTTTTGTCCGGATTGGGTCCCTCTCACCAGCGGAGGTTAACCATCCATTAAATGAAGGGTATTTTAGTTTTTTTATAAAAAAAATTAATTTAATATTAAATACTTTGATTTTTTGACTCTCTTTTGTCCTTTTTGTAGTCTTTTCTCTCCCAAACCCACCCCACCCCACCCCTACTCCGATCATCTCTCTTATCTTCTTCTTCCCTAATTCATTCCCTCCATAAAAACACAAAGCCAACCTGCAGAAAACACACACACACACACACACACACATATATATATAAAAACACTTAACACACACACACACATATATATATATATATATAAATATAAACACACACACACACACATATATATATATATATATAAATATAAACACACTTAAAAAACACACAAACACACGTATATATATTTGAGTAAACCTCAACTGTGTGCATATATACATACTCTGTGTGTGCATATATTTACTCTCTCTCTCTCTATATATATATATATATATATATTTTGCGTGTATATATATACATACTGTGTGTATATATATTTTCTGTGTGTGTTTATGTGTTTATATATATATATATATAAATATATATATGTGTGTGTGTGTGTTTTTGCAGGGAATGGATGGGGAAGAAGAAGAAAGCATATATATATATATATATTAATATATATACACATGTTTGTGTGTGTTTTATTCCAGTCGAAGTACGAAACCCACATAGATGTTATAAAAAATCCATGAGAGCTTTTAAACATAGAAGTGGGTTTTGATTTTTGCTTATTAAAACTCTAGAATTCTTCTTGGATGTGTGTGTTTTTATATTTAATGTGTGTGTATATATATATATATGTTTGTGTGTTTTTATATTTGATGTGTGTTTGTATATATATATATATATATATGTTTGTGTGTGTAATTTAAATGTGGTTTTTAAGTGTAGGTGATGGGTTGTTTAAAAAAAAGTGCAGGTGGTGGGTAAGTGATTGGGAAGAAGAAGCTATGAGAAAGTAGGGGTGGGTGGGTGGGTCATGGTGGGGTAGGGGTTGGTGGAAAAAAATATAAAAGTAAAAAGTGAAAAACCAAGAATTAAAAAAAAAGACAAAATATTTAATATTATATTAGAGATATATAGAAAAAAAACTAAAATACCCTTCATTTAATGGATGGGGGTTAACCTCCGTTAGTGAGAGGGACCAAATCCGGACAAAAACGCATACCACTGTGGCAAATCTGTAATAAACGAACTATAGGGACGACTTTCGTTATTTTTTACAAACCACAGGGACCAAAATTTAGGTTTACTTTAGTTTTAGTTCAATGACCTTTATCTAACCTGCCCTTGGTTTAAAACAGTCTGAAAAAAGAACTTAGAAATACACTGAAAGATCGTTTAGCAAAACCAGCTTCCGGAGAAGATCATTGAGCTAAAACATCACGTTGGTTCGCTAGGATTGATTCTTTACTTCTGCAAAAGGTATGTATACATAGTTCCATATAAAGGTATATATAGATATATAACCTTAAATGAGATTTTTTTAGTTTAATCCATGACCTTCTTACGAGTATGAAACCGTTTTTTTAATAGGACAGGAGGTTATGAATTTAATTAAAATCTTATTTAACGTTATATAGAGAAATGACTCAACATGTGTGTTTTTTTATTGTGTATTATTTGGTTTGCCCATTGGAATAAAATGGGTTTGTTGTCTGATGTAAACTCTGTATTTTTAAACATGTCATTGTTCAATCAATAAAATTAACCTATTTTTAGAATTAATTCCACACTCAACACATATTGTTGGAAGAAAAAAAATTGGGGTATATTTTGTACGTATTTCGGACATGAAAACGAAGTAACATACAACCTCGAAATGAAAAGATGTTTCCGGGTTTGGATAGACCCATGTTAGAGCTACTTCACATGTCTAAAAACGGAGTTCCAGTGAATGAGAAATTGATCGTTAAAGTGTCGCAGTTGAAATGAATTTCATAATTGGAGTTGAATAATATGGCTTGGACTGAGATGGCTTCAGATCACTGAACTTGTGTGTGAATGTTTGTCCTATGGGTACGAATGCAATGAAGCAGGCTCAAGGCCCATTTTCTTATAAGAGTTCTCTCTCTCCGGGAATCATAGCCTAGTATCATACCCCAGAAAGGGAATCCACTTCTGACCTGACCTTCTGACGAGAATCCTTCTAACTCTTTTTTTCAAGTCAAGAATGTGTACCACTCTTTAACTAGAGGAAGCGCCTAAAAGGGAAACAACTGGGCTAGACTGCTGATCTTATGGAGTAGTCTGATCCTGGGAAAGAGACTGTAATCGCTGCCGAGAATAAACATGTTGTGCCGGGTGACTGGAATCCTCTGAGGTCAGCGGAACAGGCTAACAATCGGCAGAAGATGCTGAGCGAAGCTGCTGGCTTGAAGCGTGAGTTGCACCGGGCCGACTAGAAAAGTTTAAGATAAGGTTTGCTATCCTTGGTTTGCAGGAATGAAATGAATTTGGGGGAATTTGGATTTCAAATCCATTCCAATCCCGTGTTTGGTTTACAAGATTGTCTGGATTTGAAATTATGGGATTTCTTTGAAATCCTTCAAACATAGGATTTTGAAATCCTAAGGGGGTGGCTAGGATTTCAAAGGATTTATATATAATAATGCTTAAAAGTATGTTAAAAACATTTGTTTTTTAATAATTAGTTAAGTAGGTAATTTAATTTGTTACATTATTATTTTAATGATCTTTTTATGAATAATGGAATTCAATTCCCATTTCAAATCCTATAAACCAAACACACAAAAGATTTCAAATCCTTCTAAATCCAAATCTTTCCATGAAATCCAAATCCCTCAAAACCATTTCATCAAACCAAACGGCCAAGTTGTGGTATGTATAGAGCCATTGGTCCTATGAAGACACACAATTTAGAGAGTTTAATTCACACGGAAAAAAAGATCAAAAGTACTAATCCTTCGTTGCACAGAGATTTTAAGTTCGACGGTTCATCGTATAAATGTTCTAGCCGTTGTATTTTGGGAAACAAACACTATCAATAGGAGCAAATTTGTTTTAAGGACATCGTGTTCAACATGAATCTCGGCTAATCTTTGTTGATTCAATTCATTTATGTTTTTCGTAAATTTATTTGCTACACATCTCAACATTAATCTCTATCTTTCTATATATTGAAGCCGAGGAATAATAATTTGTAAACCTCTAAATGTGTGTAAACTTTGGATTTCATACGTTTTTTTATGAAATTGTTTCATGAAACTTTTTATTTTGAAGAAAGTGTTTCATATCATTCATTTCTTGATGAAATTGTTCATATATTTGTGTTTTTATGTAAAAACGACAAAATTTCATCAAACTGATAAAATATATGAAACAGTTTCATAGGAATGAAAAAAATATATGAAACTACATAAAAAAAACACAAATATATAAAACAATTTCATCAAGAAATGAATTATATGAAACAATTTCATCAAAATAAGCAATTTCATGAAACAATTTCATCAAGAAAACCTATGAAATCGAAAGTTTACACGAAAAAAAGTTTACAAAATAGTGAGCCTCTATTGAAGTATATATATAGAGAGGAAGGTTCAAACGAGAACGATAACTATTTACGAGAACTACGAGAACGGCCGACCATGTACAAAATCACTGGTGATTCACATACAAAATCATATGTGATTAAAATTCTGGACACGCGCGGTTTGTCCCGCGGTTTGCAAAGCGCGCGGTTTGTCCCACGGTTTGTACTGTTAATCACCAGTGATTTTGTACATGGTCGGCCGTTCTCGTAGTTCTCGTAAATAGTTAGCGTTCTCGTTTGAACCCACCTCTCTCTCTCTCTCTATATATATATATATATATATATATGAGTGAATTGTGGATTTGGTCCCTGTGCTTTGATGGTTTTTGTGACTAAAGTCCCTATACTATGTTTATTGTGGATTTGGTCCTTGTGGTATTCAGTTTTTCTTGGCCATGGTCCCTCGACTAACGTTTTCGTTAACTTCGTTAAGTTAAGGACCATTTTAGTCATTTTTTCTAAATTTTGTCTTTCTACTATAAAAAAAGTAAAACAATATTTTTATACACACACAAATATATACATATATAACTATAGACACCCAAATATATATATATATATATACATATTTGTGTATAATTATATATATATACATAACGATATATAACAATTTAACTTTATCATTTTATTGTAATGGTGGAAAAAGATATGGTTTATTGTTATAATGTAATTAAAATTTTGATTTAAACAAATCAAATCATAAAATTGTATCTTATGTTAAAGACGATTTAATTTTATTGTTCTTTTATTTTCATTGTAACAAACAAGCTTATTATCGATATTTTAACACCAAATTATTGAAAATCACTGAGAAATGAACTCCAATTTTATCATTCTAAAATTAGGAGTTTCAATTTTAATATTGTTTTTCGTCTTTAACATAATTAATGTTTTAATTTAAATAAATCAAATCATAAAACAATATCTTATTTTTTCTCTCTAAATAAAATAAGATACAATTTTATGATTTGATTTGTTTAAATCAAAATTTTAATTACATTATAACAATAAAACCATATCTTTTTCCACCATTACAATAAAATGATAAAATTAAATTGTTATATATCGTTATGTATATATATATACATATATTTGTGTATAATTATATATATATATATATTTGTGTGCCTATAGTTATATATGTATATATTTGTGTGTGTATAAAAATATTGTTTTACTTTTTTTATAGTAGAAAGACAAAATTTAGAAAAAATGGCTAAAATGGTCCTTAACTTAACGAAGTTAACGAAAACGTTAGTCGATGGACCATAGCCAAGAAAAACTGAATACCACAAGGACCAAATCCACAATAAACATAGTATAGGGACTTTAGTCACAAAAACCATCAAAACACAGGGACCAAATCCACAATTCACTATATATATATATAGGGTACAAATCAAATACAAACAATGTATTTGTTGCACCTCTTACAAACCAATTTGCATATATGCATTATCCCATATGAATGTATGTTCATTACATGTATATTCTTGCACGTATGCATATGCACATTCTGCACATATGTACACTGGTTCTGCACATATGTACACTGTGGTTTGTAAGGTGTGCAACAAATGCAAGGTTTTCATTTTACGAAGCCCCTCTCTCTATATATATATATAGAGAGAGAGAGAGGGGGTAAAACTTACACGCATTTCTAATATTTGTTGAAACTTAAAACCTTGATTTGTTAAAAATTGCTATTTTTGTCCTTATGGTTTGTAGCTCCTTACTATTTTAATCCTTGTAATTTATTATTTATTGTTGTTTCAGTTCTTATGGTTTACAATTCTTTACTTTTATTCTCTTGTACGTAAAATGTAAGAATTACAAACCATAGAGACAAAAATTACAATTTTTAAAGCATAGGGACGACAATCGAAATTATTAATAAAAACCACAGGGATAAAAATTGTAATGATAACGAAACATGTTTATTCTTTCTCTTATACACACAAACCTCCTGATTTCATAAGAACCTATATTTTCCCGAAACGCCGTCGTTAGGACCGATAAAACCCTCAATAAAGCTGCAAAAAACAAAACGGCATCGTGTTGTCACCAATGCCGCCGGCAGGTGAATCCCGACACCCATCGCAGCCACCGACGGCGGACCCAGACGAGGCGGCTTCATGGCTATGGGCGGAGATAAAGGCGGAGTCACGCCGTGACGCCGAGTCGGAGCCAGCGCTGGCTAGTTATCTGTACTCGACAATACTCTCTCACTCCTCTCTTGAACGCTCACTCTCTTTCCATCTTGGAAACAAGCTTTGCTCCTCCACTTTACTCTCAACTCTGCTGTACGATCTCTTCCTCAACACGTTCTCCGTCGACGCAGACCTCCGATCCGCCGCCGTGGCGGACTTACGCGCCGCCAGGTCACGTGACCCTGCTTGCGCTTCGTTTTCTCATTGTCTACTCAATTACAAAGGCTTCCTTGCTTGTCAGGTTAGTTTATATTTTGATTTTTGTTGCAATCTTTGTGCTAATTTAATTGGAATACCTGAAAAGATTGTTCTTATCTTTAGAAAATGTGAATAGTTCCGGTAGACCATAGAAAAACGAGTGAATTAGGATATTTTGGGTATTGTTAGAGCTTTCCGATTGACTGGATGATGTCATTCTTTGAATTGGGAAACCAAACAGCCCCACAGTTACTTTACCCAGTGATCAAGGAAATCTTACTCGGGTAAGCGTTTATCAGTCAAATTTAACACTATCACTTACTTACTGTGTAAGATTTTAGTACGCCAAATCGGTTTTGTATGCAACAATTCACTCGGTAAGCGCTAACCGTGGTAAGAGTTGCCGCCATCACTTACCGGGGTAAGACTCTCGGTCCTTTCATTCGCTCTTACCGGGTAAGATTTTTGGTCCAAGCCATATCAATCTGGTAGGTAACGTGACTTGGTAAGCGCTTACCCGGGTAAGTGTTTGCTAAACGGCCCCTTACTCGGTCTATTATAGTGTCCAAAAAAATTGGTGTGTTATGTATTCTTCAATGCATTACTCTATTTTATACTCTAAAAGAGAATATTCTAAGTATATTCTCTTTTCTAAATAGAAAAAAAAATATAGATTAAGAATAGTGTTTCTCTATATTTAGAGTTACTATTCATTTTTCTATTAGAGGGTTCATTGGAGATTGTTTTAGAGAATAAAAAAGAGGTTGAGAGTAAATAAAGTGTTTATTGGAGATGGTCTTAGAGCATCTCAAATTCTCCAAAATTTCTAGGAGAACCAAAAGTCAAAATCTCTTAAAAGAAAATTACATTATCTCCGGCAGATTCAAATGAAATTCAACAATGATTATAATATTAAAATATCATTTTTTCCCCTACATATTTATTTTCAAAAGTTTTCTGTTGTTGCTTGGTAATCATTTTTTGGGTGTTTCCATATTTGGAGAAAAAACCTTCTTTCTCATGCTTTCTACATTTTGGAGATAGATCTAGAAAAACTGTTGGAGTAAAGTATTAGCTCAAAATCCCCATTTTTCTCATTTTGAAGAAGTTGTTGGAGATGCTTTAAGAGGAGAACATTTTTACCCGGTATGCATTTACCGGATAAAAGACACTTAGTAGTCCATTTTAATGATCGAGAATGCTACCAAATTAGGTAAGTGAGGGGGTTTGGTTGGTGTACCATTAAGGCATTGTTTGGCAAAAAAAAGCTAGCTTATAAGCTAGCTTATTTTTGGGGTACATGTTTGGATGACCATAAGCTAGCTTTTTGAAAAGCTACTTGGAGTAGCTTATGACTAGCTTTTTGTAAATATTCCAATTATGCCCTCATTAATATTAATTATTATTTATTATCTATTTTTTTAATATGTCCTTTTTGGTCATTTAAATGCTTATAAGCTACTTTTTGCCAAACGTGACTTTTTCATCAGCTAGCTTATCAGCTACCAACTAGCTTATAAGTCATAAGCTAGCTTATCAGCTAGTTTGCCAAACATAGCCTAAGTCTGGATGGGAAAGAGGGTGATTTTTAATTTGGAAAGGAAGGGGGGGGGGGGGGGGGGGTTGTAAAAAATTGACTTACCGTATGAAGCTCTCTCCTAATAGCTTATTGAACAAGTCACTTTTTATATTATTAAGTCACTACCATAACGTAAGCTATCTTCTTAATAAGTTGGTTTATGGTTTAATCAGGCCCATCGGGTTGCTCATAAGTTATGGACTCAATCCCGACGACCACTTGCCCTGGCCCTACAATCTCGGATCTCCGATGTATTTGCCGTCGACATTCACCCAGGCGCTAAACTTGGAAAGGGAATATTATTCGACCATGCAACCGGTGTCGTTGTCGGTGAGACGGCGGTTATTGGCAACAACGTCTCCATTCTCCACCATGTAACCCTAGGAGGGACCGGAAAGGCTGGCGGCGACCGCCACCCGAAGATCGGAGATGGTGTGTTGATTGGTGCGGGGGCGACAATATTGGGTAACGTGAAGATTGGTGAAGGGGCAAAGATTGGTGCGGGGTCGGTGGTTTTGATGGAGGTGCCGCCACGAGCAACCGCAGTTGGGAATCCGGCAAGGTTGGTAGAAGGGAAAGAAGCATCAAAGCTTGAAGAATGCCCTGGGATGTCAATGGATCATACATCCTTCATGTCCGATTGGTCTTACACTATATGAATTATTCATCCTACATATGAATTTAAAATAAGTTTGTATTTATATGAGATAATTTCAATACATACCATTTTAAATGGAGGGTTTTAAGGGAAAATCTAAAAAAATGATAAACACATTCGTAACCGTTCATCTGACCGGTATATACATGTCCATACATGTAATTAAATATGTTTTTTGGTTTTTATATCGTGTGCATGTTATGCACGTGTGCATGTTGGATAAATTGATTACAAATTAACTGTATGCACATATACATCACTTTTTGTAGGTTTTTAACTTTTTATACCATCTACATGATGTGCAAAGGACATAACCAAGGGTAAAATGGTCATTTCCTCTCTATATGTAGTTATTGAATGTTTGCAAACTACAATCATTTTAAAAAGCATCAAAATGGAATAGACTTTCTTTTCAAATGTTGAAGAGAACTTTTATAATTATGTTTTAGGTTTTTCTATAAGACAATCCACACACCTGCAAGATCATACTCATTTCTAAAGTGCCACATCAGCTTTGCAATAACACATTCTACACACGTGCAAGACCAAACTCTTTTATAAACTAATACATTATAATATAAATAATATAAATTTAAGAGTAAATTACAAATTCGGTCCCTGTGGTTTGACCTCTATTATGATGGAGGTCCCTAAACCCTAAAATTCATGGCTGGGGTCCTTGAGGTTTCATTTTCGTTACGATGGAGGTCCCTGATGCTAAATGTCGTTAAAAACCTCCGTTAAGTCAGGGGCATTTTGGTCCATTTACTATTTTTTCATTTGCTATTAATAACTTAACAGTATATATATATATATAGGGGCTTAATCAAATAAGAACTAATTAGTTTGTGGTAACTGTAAGAACCAATATGGACCAATCATTTAGGATAATTAATGTTATTTACTAAAATAAACTAAAGGATAAATTGGTAATTTAATAATTTAGATTTTTTATAACAAATTAAAATCTAAATTGAATCATTCAATTTACCCTAATTAGACATTGAAGAACACGCATCTCTCTTCTCAATAGCCGCCTCTGCATTTCTCTCTTCTCCATAAGGACTAGGATAATATTGCCATTTTTCATCCATTTTTCATTCGCAATCACCACTCAATTTTTCCTAAGACACGCCATTTATTTCAAACCACCACCGTCCCCATTGAACTCACGCCGGCAGCAAGAATCGCCGGCCACCTCACCGGCGACCAACCCCACCACGAACCACCAACACCATCGCCTGCAGCAAGAATCGCCGACCCCTCTGTCGATTTCACCGCTGCCACACCCTAGTCGATTTCACCGCTGCCACTACTCACTCCCTCTCGATTTTCTTGGTCGATTGCAGACCTGCAATTCACATACCACAGCCTCTCTTTTTGACTTCAAGAAAATCAATGGTGCTCCATTAATTTCGCTGTTGTGTTCATTGGTTACAAGTGCACAAGGTGAGTGGGTACTTGGTCCTAGCTAGACATTATGTTCCTTACTGTGTTTGAGATTGATTGTAGTGAATCTGTGATGCTCTCATGTGAGTAGGTTTCTGCATTCCAAGATGTGTGAGTGTCATAGTGATTTTCGAGTTGAAGTAGAGCTCATTTTCGATTTATCTTTCAAGCATTTAGGCATTTTTACTATTTAGTGAAATCTTGGTTATGCGATGTTGATCTCCATGTGATTATTGATTATGTCAAAGCTTGTGTATCACAATGGTCTGGGTATCACAATTTTCTGGGTATCGCAATGGTCTGGGTATCACAATGGTCTTGTATGTATTCTGGGTATCACAGTGATATCACATTTGTTCTTGTATGTATTCTGGGTATCACACTGGGGGTATCACAGTGATATCACATTTGTTCTTGTGATATCATTATCATAACCGATATATCTGTCGGAGAGAGGAGAGAGGAGATTTTAAAAATACCTAAAATGTTCTTTTATTTAAATTTTAAACAAAATTACCAAAATTAATAATTTCCTAATTTATAGCTTATTATGTGGCTCACATTGGTTCTTACAGTTACCACAAAATAACACATCATAGACGCATACCACATTTTCTTCTCCGGCTACCACCCACTCCGGCCATCTTCTCCAGCTACCACCCACTCCGGCCATCTTCTTCGGCTACCACCGATCTCCGGCCATCACACATACCAGAACACGTTAAACAAAACACACATTATATCAAACCCAAATTCAACCCTTATCACCAAATTTCAATAGCAAAAACCTAAACCCATTAAAATTAAAAACCCAATGAAATACAGAACTACATAGATAGAACCTTCAAAGAAACTGAATAAAAAAAACCATTTTCATTTATACTTCTTGTTTCAGTATCTACAACTCAATCAAATTCATTATCAAAATAAGAAAGTAAATCAAGAACAAGGTTTGATTGGGGGAGATGCAATTAAAAACCTAAATCAAAAAAAGTGTGGATGAAACCGGAATCTGGAACCCATATGGAACAAGAATCTGGATCCTATCGACGACTTTTAAAAACTTTAATCGATGGTTTTCTATAATTGTTTCTGCCTTCAATCGCTCCAAGGAGGGGGAGAGATTTGTGCCGCCTATGAGGGAAGGAGGAGGTCGACGATGAAGGGCTTGCGTGGAGGGATTAAGGGAAGGAGAAGGATCGGTTTTCATTAGAGATGAGGGGTTTGGTGGAGGTGGAGGGTTGCCGGAGATGGCGCTAGACAAGGGAGGTGGAAGGTTGCCGGAGATGGCGCTGGTGGGATCGTGGTTGGGGTTGCCGTAGATGGCGTTGGTGGGGGTTGCTTCACTGGGGCGCCACTGGTTGCAGGCCACAGGAGGTGGTGGCTGTTCATTTTCTCCGGCAAAGGGGTGGGGGGGGGAGGGGTCTTGGCAAAAGAGTCAGCGACGGTTTAGGATTGGGAAGGAGAAAGGGTTAGGTTTGGATTGGGTTCGCCGGAGGTCTCACCGGAGAAGAAAAAGATGGAAGAGTGAGGCCCCTGGTTTGATTGTCGTCCGTGTATTGGTACACACACACATATATATATATATATATATTATATAATATTAATACTTTTAAATTATTAATAGAAAATAAAAAGTATATATAATCATGAATTGACCAAAATGCCCCTGACTTAACGGAGCATTTTAAACGACAGTTAACCAGAGGGACCCCAGTCGTGAGAAAAGCGTAGTACAGGGACCCCATCCATGAATTTTAGGATTCAGGGACCTTTATCGTAATGGGTACCAAACCACAAGGACCAAATTTGTAATTTACTCTAAATTTAATAAACATATTAATATTTAATGTTTAAATAAACAACAAACAAATTAATTAAATTAAAAAATGATTTTGTTTAATATATTTAATCGTTGAAAGACCTTGCTAATTGTGCAAGATGTTGGTAGTCTTGCAAGGCCTTGCAAGACACATGGCATGTCATGTCATCTTACAAGAGCTCTTGCAAGAAGCATGTGGATGCTCTAAAGATCAACATTTTTAAATGGGAAATAAGAATCATCGCACCTTCCAATTTTATTTATAAATTTAATTAATTATAAAATATTAACCGTTGCGGGCCGGTCCACTTTGAATCAGCTCATTCAAAACAAAGAATAAAACTTCTTTTAACTTGATGAGTTGAGCTTCATAAAACCATGTTTGAATCAGCTCATCCAAAAACTCTATTAAAATTAACGAGTCAAGCAGAGTCGTACCATTCGAGCATATACTTTTTCACTCCAAATATCCTCATATGTTCATTAACCAACAAAAAACATAAAATTATCGAGCGTAAGCCAATAAACGCGTTATCGATCTCCAGTTCGAACAATAAATGAGCATCAAGCTTGAGCTCAACAACTCAAAAAATATTCAATCTTGAATCACAATTCCTACTTTGAAATAGCTATTTGAGTTCGAGTATGATATTAAATTTTCAACCTGAGTTCGAATAACCCACTACTCGATTCGGCACAACTCGTTTACACTTTACACCCCTACATTCGCCTCTGAGACCATCCACAGACATTCAAGACCATACTCCTTTTTAAAGTGACACGTCAGCTTTGCAATAACAACTTCCACACACATGCAAGACCAAACTCCTTTCTAAACTAATAAATTATAATATTAATAATTAATGTTTAAACAAACAAACAAACAAATTAATTAAATTAAAAAAATGTTTTTGTTTAATATATCTATTTTGTAAAAGGCCTTTCTAATTTAGAAAGATGAGGGTTGTCTTGCAAGGCCTTGAAAGCCACATGGCATACCATGTCATCCTGCAAGGGGTCTTACAAGACGTGTGTGGATGCTCTGAAACAACTAAATTTGAAGGTATGCTTTACTTGTTCTGTTAACCAGTTATGACTATAATGAAAGTAGAGGGGGCATTGTGTAACTTACCTAAGACATCGCCTTTCCTCTATAAAAACATAACAACAAAAACGACGTCGTACGCCGAGATATTTCCTTCCTCCTTTTATCATCTCCATCGTCAGTTAAACCACCAGAGCTCGAGTTCTCCATATCCATGGCGTCATCCCTCTCTTCTCTCCAATTCAAATTTCACATCCCAAAACAACCCAAACCCAAACTCCCCTTCCACCTTCCAAATCCCACTCTCTGCACCGCATCACGAAACGACTCCACCACCAATCGCCGCCGCAACCAGACAACAAACCGACCAACTCTTCGCAAAGATAACAAATTAAACCAAAAACCCACCACCCAATCTCCACCAGATGATGCCGATTTAACGAGTTTATGCAAAAACGGATTGATCAAAGAAACAATCGAATTAATGTCTCAAGGCGTGCCAGCAGAATACGACGTTTTTGACGTCGTTTTGGATTCGTGTGACGATCTTGAATTGGGGAAAAAGATTCAACAGCTTCTTATTCGATCTCCTTTCTATGGTGACGTGAAATTAAACTCTAAACTCGTGGGTTTGTACGTAAAACTCAACAGCATGAGGGATGCACGCAGGGTGTTCGACAGAATGCGTGAACGACAAAACTTAACATTATGGCATTTGATGATAAATGGTTATATAAACAACAAAGAACCCAATTCAGGTTTGTTGTTATATGATCAAATGAAAGATCTGGGCTTGACTCCAAATGAGGAAACTTTTAGATTAGTTTTATTGGCTTGTGCTGGTATCGATTCGGTTCAAGATTGCTTACTACACTTTAGATCAATGAGCAATAAGTTCAACGTAAATCCAACGATCGAACATTATTTGGGTGTCATCGATGTTTTGGGGAATGCGGGCCATTTAAACGAAGCTATGGAGTTTATAGAAACCATGCCTTTTGAACCCACATTCGAAATCTGGGAATCGTTGATGAATTTCGCTCGAATCCATGGAGATATCGAGCTTGAAGACCATGTTCAAGAAATCTTGGCATCGTTGAAACCGTCAATGGTGCTACTTGATAAACTTCCTTTAATATGGAAGCCATTTGGAAGTAACATGCTTGAAGGAAAGAATAAGGTGAATGAATACAGAAACCCGGATTTGTATAAAGAAGATGTTTATAAGAACGTAAACGGTTTAAATGGTCAAATGAGAGATGCGGGGTATGTGCCAGATACCCGATACGTGCTTCATGATATTGATCAAGAAGCAAAAGAGCAGGCTTTGATGTATCATAGCGAGCGGTTGGCGATTGCGTATGGTTTGATTAGTACTCCGGCAAGAACGACTCTTAGGATCATCAAGAACCTTAGGATATGTGGCGATTGCCATAACGCTATCAAGATTATGTCCAAGATTGTTGGAAGGGAGCTAATCGTAAGAGATAACAAGCGGTTTCATCATTTTAAGGACGGTAAATGCTCGTGTGGAGACTACTGGTAACCTTTTTTTGAGTAGTAATTGATAGGGGATCAACTTCTGTAGATGTTTTTAATGGAAAATTGACCGAAATGGTCATTTCTCACTCCCCAATTGGTCTCCTGATTAGGGATAACGTTCCAGCGAGCCGTTCGTGAACCGTTCGGCGGGATGGTCGTTATGTTCGTTTATTTAATAAATGAACGAACATGAACACGTTTTTTTGTTCGTTTAGTTAAATGAACGAACAAGAACGTTCATTTATGTTCATTCGTTTACGTTCGTTTATGTTCATTTATGTATGTTTATATATATATATATATATATATATATAAATATTTATATAATATGAAATTAATATGTAAATACATGATCTTTTAGAATTCAATTTTTATATCTCCTAAGTTAACCTGGGTATTCATTTTGTTAAGGTACTTTAACCTAACGAAATGATGAGTACGGTGGTTGTTTTTTTTGTTCATTTGGGTTCGTTCGTTTATGTTCATTTAAGTTTACATTCGTTTAGCTCTTAATTAAAGAACATAAACGAACAGGAAAGACGAATTTTCTTAACGAACGAACATGAATATAATCGGTTACCGATCATGTTCGTTCGTTTGTTCGGTTAAGTTAATCGAACAAACATAAACAAGCCTCCATTTGTGTTCGTTCGGTTCGTTTACAACCCTACTCTTGGCCATTCCACTCTCATAGTTCCATCAAGACGTAACATCAGAATCGCTAAGAGGTGAATCTTGTTTAACAAACAAAACCCTCCGAATGATCTTGTAACTTAGGCCTCTCTTAACCATCAAGCGTCCTAATTTCATTATGAACAATTATCAAACCACCATATTTCATTTTAAACTATATGATAAGAGCCTCTTAATCATTCTGCACCAAATCATTCGGCAAACAGACCCTACCTCCGCAAGTGACATGTCTGCAAATTGCGGAGGGGTGAAAACGTAAAAAAAAAGTTTCTAATATTTTCCGCAGGGTTCAAAACTGTAAAATGTTTTAGACATGTCTGCAACAAAATTACGGATTAGGTCCCTGTACTTGCGGACCATGTTTAGAAACTTTTTTTTTACTTTTGTAGTCCTCAATTTGCAGACCTTGTCACAGAGGTAGTGACATTTGAGTAAAAAGAGAAGAGAAATGACTAGGAGACCAATTAAGGAGTGAGAAATGACCATTTCGGTCAATCTCCCTTCTTTAATTCATCAGCAGCAGTGTATGGTATATGATTTTATAAAACAGTTTCTATTGAAATATAAAAAGAAGTGTTTCTCACTTTCTTCGGATCAAAAATGCATGTTACAAAATCTTATTTTTATGTACATTTTTTGGATCTTGATATGTAACAAATCAATCTAAAGTGATTATTGCAGAAGGATATTTGTATCTATACGCTGCGATTGCTAGATCACAGAAGAATCAAATGTACAACTGTTAAATACTACTAATGAGAAAAAAAAGAATACCAGATTATGTTGGAATTTTACGAGGCAGATTGTGATGAGGGCACTTCGACAATAGCTTTATCTCGTGGTGGGACCCGCAGGTATGCTTTCATCAAATCGTAGACGGTGAATCCGATTGCAACTGATGGTACAACCTGAGAATTGACAAATTAAGTTAAGTTGTCTGTGTAAATAAGTATGTCTGACTGAGGGACGAGACACCAAGTGAGAGATCCTGGCTTATTCCATAAAGCCACTTTGGCTTAATGGCTTGACGATTAAGCCATAAAGAAACACTCCTGTATGGCCGAGTGATTAAGCCCTCTAGACCATTAAGCTCGTTAAGCTGTGAGTAAACAACTCCTAAACGCCATGTTTGGCAACCATAAGCTACCTTATTTTTTGAGCTTATTAAAAAAAGCTTTCTTTGGTAAGCCATATGCAAGCTTCAATAGCTTTTCAGAGTTTTCTTTTTCACCTTTTTCCAATTATGCCCCTTGTATATTCATTTTAGGTCATTTTACATTATGATCTAGCTTACTAGCTAGTCATGACTAGTTCATTAGCTAGCTTATGAGCTAACAACCGGCTTCTTAGCTTTTCAGCTAACCGTTAGCTTATCAGCTAATTTGCCGAACATAGCTTAAAGTGAATTAATAGGGTCACAAGTGGTTTATCGAAATCTCTCACCTTCAGATAGTTAATGCTTAGTCCCGAAAACAATTGCTTCCATCCTTCTTTTTGGACAATCATAACAAGAGTTCCCATTGTTCCTTTCACTTGTAAGCTGGTAGAAGCCTGTAGCCGCTGAACCTGTGATAGTCAAAAGAACATGTAGCCTCTTTCTTGAGCATCTCATACTTTGA
Organism: Saussurea involucrata; assembly: GCA_033807775.1. NCBI lineage: Eukaryota > Viridiplantae > Streptophyta > Magnoliopsida > Asterales > Asteraceae > Saussurea > Saussurea involucrata. The sequence continues at coordinate 156,095,099 of CM066314.1, read as the reverse complement.
CTGCATACATGTATACACACATATGTATATATATAGGGCCAGGGGAAAACCGCAAATAAAAATTGAAAAACTGGTAACAATTCATTTAAATGGTAACATGCACATGTGCATAAAAACCAAAAAACAGCTTCAATCACTTGTATGCACATGTGTTCCTCAAATTTTCATTTTTTTGGGGTTTCCCTTGAACCTCCGTATATCTATATAGAGTTGGGTTCAAACAAGAACAATGACCTATTTAAAAGAACACGATAACCAACAAAATCATATATGATTATACATTAACGCACAAAAAAATGACTTCGACCGTGGCTTCAGAACCGTATGGTTTTTTCGTGCGTTAACAGGGGCGGACCCAGAAATCGCCCAGAAATTTTTTCAAATGGTGGCACCATTTGACTATAAGAAACAAATATAGAGATATTTTTCATAAACTTAATATTGGTTTGATGGTTAGTCCCTTGCATTTCAAATTGGATGTCTCAAGTTCGAGTCCTACTAATGCAATTTTTTTAAAAACATCATAAATATGAAATTGAAAGCTAAAAACAACAAAAATGGCTCTAACAAGACTTGAACCCGGGTCTAAAGTAGAATAAAAGCCTTTCAAACCAACTCTACCAAGGGAAACTTGTGTCTTTATTACAGTTTCAAAATATATACGGTGGCACCAAACAAATTGATACGGTTGCACCTTTCACGGACCTATTTTTTTTTTACCTTACGGCGAAGAAACAATACGGTGGCACGTGCCACCTATACCCATTAACTAGATCCGCCCATGTGCGTTAATGTAAAATCATATAAGATTTTGTTGGTTCTCGTGTTCTTTTAAATATGTATTGTTTTCGTTTGATCCTCCCTCTCTCTCTATATATATATATATATTTCAAATTATTTAATAATTAGTTTTTAGATGAGGAAATTTAAATTATATATGTTAAGATAACATTTCATATATAGAATAACATTATAATAATAAAAACAATACTTTTATGACTATAACACAAAATCAAATGATCTAGAATAACATTATAATAATAAAGAAATCTGGGAAAAAGAAACATAGAATAACATTATAATAATAAAAACAAGATTTTTATGACTATAACACAAAATATGGGAAAAAGAAAAAGTAAGAATACCATTGTATAACATTTGATTGCGGCATCATACTCTCCCCTTGTCAAATGCAGATTGCCTATATTACTGTGTTCAGCAGCGACCACTCGGTTCGCCATATCCAGAATTTTGAGTGGAGTGGTGGAATAGTGTTAGAATTTTGAGTGCAGTAGTGGAATAGGGAGGGATATCTGTAATTATAAGTTCTCATTGTCAAAATTCTGAAGCGAATTCAGTTATCAAGATGAATTCTTGATCTTGATTTACTTTGTTTCTCGTCTCTCGGTGTTTATATATAATATATCCTTTTTCATTTGTTTTTAGAGTAAATCCCTCTGTTAACACTCTGTAATAATTGGACAATTTTAACTTATTTAGTTATAAATCATTTGAAATGTTATCTTAACATATATAATTTAAATTTCCTCATCTAAAAACTAATTATTATATAATTTGAAATATATATGTTCAGATGCTTACAATCCCTCGCTTTAATGTGTATCCAAACCAACTAGGGTATGAATAGGTTGGATAACAAGTTTGTATAAAAACTTATAGTTTTTATGGACCTATCAGATGTTAAAATTGTCCAATTATTACAGAGTGTTCAGAGGGATTTACTCTAAAAACAAATGAAAAAGGATATATTATATATAAACACCGAGAGACGAGAAACAAAGTAAATCAAGATCAAGAATTCATCTTGATAACTGAATTCGCTTCAGAATTTTGACAATGAGAACTTATAATTACAAATATCCCTCCCTATTCCACTACTGCACTCAAAATTCTAACACTATTCCACCACTCCACTCAAAATTCTGGATATGGTGAACCGAGTGGGCGCTGCTGAACACAGTAATATAGGCAATCTGCATTTGACAAGGGGAGAGTATGATGCCGCAATCAAATGTTATACAATGGTATTCTTACTTTTTCTTTTCCCATATTTTGTGTTATAGTCATAAAAATCTTGTTTTTATTATTATAATGTTATTCTATGTTTCTTTTTCCCAGATTTTGTGTTACTCTATATATATATATACATACATATATAGAGCACGTTTCAAATGCATCCTATCCCATTTGCACAACTAATGCAACCCAATCAATTGCAATATTTATGGAAATGATGAGAGTTCATTTATTATGATTTGGATATTTATGGAAGATGATTAGAGTTCATTAATCATGATCTAACGCTATATATATAAAGAAAAGCATAGTTGAAAGATTACCTGCATTTGACGTCTAACGACATCCAAAGGGTATGTGAAAGTCTGACCAAGTAAACCAGCAACAGATCCACAAGCAAGTTTGACCATTATGTTCTTTCTGTAATCATCAGGGACACGGCTTTTCATTTCCTCATAGAAGTAAAACTTCAAACCCGAGTAAGGAAAGATTCCTAAGAGTGATGGAGCTAACACAAAGATTCAATTTTTTAAAAAGAAATCAAAAAATCTATTTTTGTATAAAAAGATGATAAAGGCAACTGTAGACCAGAGAAAGAATAGTAATTCATACCCACGCCACGGTAAAGACCTCTCATCCCCGCCTCTCTATATGTCTTCGAAAAGCAATCCCTAATTCCTTTATATACATGATCGCTAGTCATGGCTCCTTTTGCATTCAATTTGGGAGTATCCACAACCTGTACTATCAGATTACAATGATTCTCAGTTCCAACCCGACACCAAACCTCAGTTTTTAGACTAATTTTCATTCTATTTCACTTCAATCACCAATACCAATTCTTACACCATATTGGTGTTGGCAAATAAAGCTAAATTTAAAATTTGGTGCTCTATTCTTTAACACCAATTTGGTGGTGAACTATATTTATCACAAAATGGTCCCTCAAGTTTGATATTTATAAAATTTCAGGTTATTTTATTGTACAATGTACATGATTTTTTATTACAATATTTGTTAATATATTTATATTAATTTATGATATATAATAAATTTCATTTATATTAATTTATGATGTATAATAAGTTTCATTTTTATGTTTCAAACTTATATAAAAAGTTAACAAATTTAAAGCACGATAACATATTTGAAATAAAATACACCATGACATATATATATATATATATATAGAGGGAGGATAATTTGAAACCCTCCAAAAGATTGAAACTTGTGAAACCATCATCTTGACCCTTGATCTAGTCTTGATCTAACCGAATTGTCTCCTAAAATTAAGCTTATGATCCAAGAAATAAAAAATACATTCCAGGAAAAAAAATAACACAGTAGTAGACAGCTAATAAATGGAAGGGTATTATTGAAAATATATATAAGTTAGGAACAAGGAATATACTTGAAACATATTATATTTGGGGTAAAATTGGCGTAACGGGTTGAAGACGTGTTAGTGCTTACACCAAAATTTACACCAATTTTTTGGGTAACTGTGGATTTTCGGGCCAGCATACACGCACCGACTAATCCCCGGGAGACCACAATGGCCTGAAGTCATCACAGGTGAACCTTCATGGCCACAAGGGTTTAGCAGCCCCTGGATTTGAACCTGGGGTAGATGAGTACATCCCTTAAGGCTTGACCGGTGCGCCACAACCCAAGTGGTTAATTTTACACCATTTTGGTGCAAGAAATGATGTAAACGATTGGAAATGGTATTAGACAATGTTTAGCAACACGTATACATGCGCATTTGTGTGTGTGTGAAAGAGAAAGACACTCAAATAAAGTTGTCTGAATGATGATTGTATACCTGATAAGCCAATTTCGTTCTAACTAAATCAAGCGGATAGGTAAAAAGAACAGCAGTTCCTCCAGATAATGATCCTGCTAACAGATCGATAACCGGGCTGCTTCCCATGGCAGGAAAGTTGTAGTCGATATGCCTTCTATATTGTTCATATGCCATATAATGTAATGCGGCATAAGGAACGATTCTGGCAACACTAGCTCCATTTCCTCTGTAGTATAAATAACATCCACATGCCGAAAACATATTAGCTTGAAAAAATAAAGATTTCAAGTAAACAGAGAGCAACAGAAGTTTCGTCTCCAACCTGTAAAACCCGAGAAGTCCTTCTGTCTTTGCAATCCTTCTAAAAGATGCTAACAATCCTATATTGTGAAATTCGCTTCTAGTCTGTAACATAATGGTAAAGAAACATAATGGTTATTTCCTGAAATATGAAACAAGAAAAAGTACATACAACTCCAAGGATAACAAGATGTGAATAGTATTCAAGATTTATTATAGAATAAAACATGAAATTAATCAAAACATAGAAACCATATAAAAATAATATTTTGAGGAGAGTAAAGTGAAAGTTTAAATAGCATGAAATATAATAAATAATATTTAAAGAACTAATAAAATAAAAAAAGAAGGCATATTTGATGTTTTAGAAGAGAATCATATTTTATTTTGAGGTTATATTGGTAAAACTTAAATATGTTCCACCTTGTTCCATGTGGTGGGGGTGGAACAGGCTTGTTCCACTTTGTTCTTGTCTGTTCCACATAAAAGTCCTGTCAAACATAGAACATTGATCCCTGTTCTGTAATGTCCTGTGTACCAAACGCACCCTAAGGGACTCTATGAGATTTTAACGACATCATGGCATGCTCAATTACCCAAGATTGCAGGATGGATATCAAAAGTGAAAACATAAAAAATGTCCCTCCAGCTCCAAGCCATGTGTTTCAGTTGATGCACCCTCTTCTGATGATAGTTTGCATTAATTTCAGTCAAAGTCACCTCTAAAGGGGAGTTTTTATGTTATAGTTTAATTAGTTAGATTCAAATTTTTGGAAGTGATAACAATTACCAAAAACTATCTTGATCTGTATAAGTACTCTAGAAACTGTTTTTCCTTAGCTTTTAACATCTATCCGCACAGACAAACTGTTCATTAATTTCCCTAGACGAAAATCAACTATATCTTCTGTTATATTAATCCTAATTGTACTCCAAATCCGTCCATCCCACAACTAATCACCAGGCTATAGAAGGACTAATGATTCTGTTCTAGAATTAGAGTTCCCATAACCATGGTTTTGAAAAGGCGTACACCTCGATTGACTGAGGCGGTGACCGAGGCGGTGGAGAAGCGTATGCCTCATACAGAGGCTAAAATTATTTTAAAAATTTACAGAACCTTCTCTTTTTCTTTTTTGAAAACCTTGTTATTCTCTAGTTCTCCTAAGCGCTATCTGCTACTCGTCTGTGTCCTTCGTGAGTTCCAGTTTTCTCTCGTTTTCTTTGCATTTTTTTCCTGGATTCTCTTCGGTTCACAGGAGTATTATGTAGATGTATATACTAGATGCAAATATTTTATATTTAGTCTCTACTACGTGTCACGGTCACAGTCACACTTCTACTCCTACAGTCCTACTTTGTTGATATTTAATATTTTTGTTTTTATAAGTTGTGAGCATATTAATACATACATATACATATATATATGTTATGAATAGATCAATATTTTTTTCTTTGTTACTATATGTCTATATCTATATTTCGTGACTGAAAAAAGTGTATGTAGATTCTTTTAATAATTAAGTGTGATATATATTTTGTGTCTACTACTCAAGTGTCAAGTGTCTGTCTATATATATTGCATATATTTTCTGAGTAGCAGCAGTGGAATGCAGATTGGTATAAATATATTTGTGTAGTATATATATTTCCACCTCGAGAATTACGCCTTGCCTCGTTGAGGGAAAGGGCCTTGAGGCACGATTCCGCTTTTTAAAACCTTGCCGGCTGTAACAACTCATGTTATTCTCACTTGCAAAATTCTCTTATAAAAATGTAGATTTTGAGTCAAACACTCAAACCCAATTAGTGACACCAACAATCATGACTCATATGATCATTTCTTTCATACCAGTTATAGCTTAATGTCAAGCTGCTTTTAAAAAAGCTAAAGAAAAAAGACAAACATTCGAGGTAAATCTAGCTCTCTGATAGGCTATAAAAGGAAAAGAGAATATATATTTAGAGGCAATGGTGAAACCCCCAAAATTTTGGACAATTGATCCACATTTCTATGGCCTTAACATACAAACTTCCCTAAAACAGACATCTACCATATCTTGGCTTAAACCCCAACAAGCCATCAGTAATGATAGTTTAGTCAAGAATGGCAAAAAGAATCCACAAACACATAGCTCCCATTCTTTTTGGTCATTTCACATTTCCATTTCGTTGGTCCCAATTCGTGTGGTAGTGGCATAACTCCAATTTGTTTGGAAAAAGGGGGAATTTATGTTCCTATTCATAATTGATCACATTGTCAACAAAATTAGCAATCAAACATAATAAATGACCATTAATCCGCAAGTTCATCTTCTAAATCTACCAGAATTAGAATCCACCAAACCACAAAATTCGCCCTAAAATACGAGCAATTCGATCAAAACCTAATCAAAAAACGTCATAACGAAAATAAAATTAAACACACAACCAGTAATTACCGAAAGTACGATCTGCAATTAAGAACCATAATCAAAGAGAAAACATCGTAAGAAAACCTGAAACAAGATCTTGAGACGCTCAAGAGGAGCAACAATCGTCTTGGCAACACCACCAGCAACACCACCGGCGATCAACTCTTTAGCGAACAAAGGAATACCTTCGACGACTCCATCAGACGGTGTCTTATCGTACAATACGCCATCTTTAGCATTATTATTATTGTTGTTCTTCTCCCCCATGGGAGGGCCTTTCTCTCTCTAGAATCTAGAGAGAGAAAGAAAGGAAGGTTCGTTTCCTATTATAGAAACAGTGAGAGAGAAAAAGGGGGAATCTGAGAAAGAGGAGATGAGACGCTTCTAAAGTGGCGATGAGAGACGTTTTGTTGCCGTGTAAACGTGTGACGATTGTTTTTTTTTTACTTATTTGCTTATTGTTTTTCCTCACTGTAAATATATTTTTAGTGTTTGAATTGAAAAAAAAAATGTTTATGATTTTTCCCACTACAAATAAGTTGTTTTTGATAAGTTAATTCATTATAATTTATTTGAAACTACTTATAACTTATTTGTCTAAATTACATTTTTATCCTCAACTCCTTTTTAGCACCGCATAAATTAATAAGCACTTTTAAAAATAAGCATAACTTGTTTTAAATAAGCAATCCCAAACACCCCCTAAAATTCCTTCAAAACACTGGTAACCAAATATTAACCCGAGTTAAGGTTAATATGAGGCGTCAGAAGTGGTTAGGGCTATAAACGAACCGAACGAACACGAACAATTCATGTTGTTCGTTTAGCTTAACCGAACAAACGAACGGACACGAACAATAAGCGAACAAACATTTTGGTGTTCGTTTTCGTTTGTTTAAAAAATAGATTTGTTCGTGTTCATTTATGCTCGTTCGTTTAAATGATAAACGAACATAAACGAACGAACCTAAACGAACTTAAACGAACATACTTGAACAAACAAACGGTGAACCGACTTTCATAAGGTGCTCCATTAAATTTTTACTTAGACTTAAGCCCAAGGGCTCAAGGAAAATGGCTAACTAATGGTGCACCCACTTTCATAGGTACTCTAGTTAAATTTTTTACTGGACTCAAACTAACAAGCTCAAGCTAAAAGGCTAAGCCACACATAGAATAGGGGAGTAGTAGAAGGGAAGAGGCATATTTATACTTGATGCAAAGGCTTTTAGATGGTTTATCCCGCCGATGTGGGATGAAACCTTAAGCAAAATTGAGAGTTTCAGTTTCTAACATAATGCACACATTATCTTGCATCGGAACTTCAATGAAAATTAAAGGAGGCAATCAATATATAAATAATTCTACCCACACACAACATCAGTTCATATTCATTATTTCCTTTATCCATTTTTTGAAAAATGCAAGTATTACCTTATGATTATTATACGTAAATGAGCATTAACGAACATAAACGAACACTAACGAACGTAAACGAACAAATATAAACGAACATTAACGAACATAAATGAATGAACGTTCACGAACATAAATGAACGAACGAGACATTTGTTCATGTTCGTTCGTTTAACTAAACGAACAAAAAAAACTTGTTCGTGTTCGTTCGTTTATTAAATAAACGAACATAACTGAACTTCCTGCCAAACGATTCACGAACGGTTCGTTGAACGTTCGGTTCGTTTACAGCCCTAGAAGTGGTTATCAACCGTTGGTTCAGAAATAAATGTGTATTAGGATGAGATGTACTAGATCAATTCTCTTCTAAGGCGATTCATGGGACTGAGTAAAAGGTTGATTATCGATAATGATCAGGTCCCACATGAAACCCACCTTTTAGGAATCGAAACCACACGTGATGAAGAATTCCAGAGTTGACTTAAGGCATCTATTGGAGCTTTCTATGAAAACCTCCTTTTTGCATTTTTTGTTACAATAGCATTTTCAACTCATCAAAATAAGAATTCATGTAAAAGTTTACAATAGTTCTTATAATAATCTATTTTTGTGGGTCCCACGTATTTTTTCAACTTCTTTAATCTATACATATAATAAATAAGTAACTAACGTGACACGTGTCGTCTTCTGGTGAGCCGACTTTAGTATTTTCCCGTCTAAACATATATCTGGACGCAGTTTACATTATAAGTTCAATTAACACACCCACATTCACTCCTCCTTAAATCTTTCATTAATTCAATTTTTTAATTTATACGTTACATTTACTACCCTTATAATTAGGTATGTAGTTTACTTTTAATCTCTTACTTTTTTATTTTTCATTTTAGATTATTATCATATAAACATAAATAATGTATATGAACTAAAATGCATCAAAAAAACATTTCTATTTTTTATAAATTATACCATTGTAATCGCTTCGTCAATACCTTCGAAATGAGCCCAATATTGAATATTTTTGGATTTAATTATATTATTAAATATCATAAATATATACGAATTAATGTGTCGTGATTAGTATGGGATTTGATACAAATAATCACTAAATTGTCGTGATTTTCTTTTTGCAATTTCTATCAATTTTTACCTCAAAGTCGAATTCCTTCGACGAATTACAATTCTATCAAATTTCATGTCAACGAAACAACCTTAGAATTATCATAAGAGATTTAATTACTTGGAAAAAAATAACACTTATCAACTGACTTTTGGATTATGAGTTCGAACCTTTTTCAAAAATATAAATATGCAAATATTTTAGTATAGTATATTTAATTATTTATACTTTCTTAATCATGATTATATTATTTTCTCTAATTTTAATTGAACTACATAATATCAGTTATCAACAGATGGTTAGTTAATGATATTTTCAAAGTCAAATTGTTATGCTTTCCGTCAATTCACTTTAAATTAATCTTTCATAATAGTTGATAAGTTTTCTGGCATGATTTAATTTTTTTAAATTACCCCGTGTAATACACGGTTCGAACCTAGTTATTATTAATGAATGAATATTTTTTTTTTTTGAAGTAAAATGAATATTTAATTTAAATACCAAGAAAGAAATAGCAAATATATGACTTCACACCAACGTAATGACCAAAGTTCTTATTCAAGAACCTAAAGAAGAAGGGTTCTTATAAGATTATCCATAATGGTAGTTCCTACAAACCACTTCATTTTTTGTTTGTTAAAACCTTGCATTGGAGATGCTCTTAGCAGTTGAGGATAGCGGAGGCATGATTAGAACTTTAACCTGTTGTTGTGGATCCAAGATTTTTGCCGAGCAGATGCACCTTTAAAGTGGATGAAAAGCCTGTAACGTCGTCCGATGTATTTTTAGCCGAATTCCACCGTTTCGAGGGATTATTTAAGTTTTTTGGTTGATTTAGGTGGATTTTTAAGTTATTTAGTTGACTTCGAGGGATTCAGTTTATGGTTGTAATTCTTTATATTTTCTAGAGTAAATTACACGATTGGTCCCTGTGGTTTACATAAAATTGCACTGTTGGTCCCTAAAATGAAATAATTACGTGTTTGGTCCCTGTGGTTTACATTTTCTCACGCATTTGGTCCCTGTGTTCTAACACTGTTAAAATATTTTGTTAAGTGGGTTAACTGAATGGGCATTATAGTCATTTACGCTTTTTCATTTTTGTAATTAATTTTCTTAGAAAAATAATGATTGTGACCAATAGCCCCACACACCACCGACTCCTCCATATGTAAACCTTTTCCACCCAAACTATGATCTGTCCTCCGCAACATCCTTCCCCACACACCACCGCCTCCTCCATATTCATCGGTGATCCTTTCCCTTTTCCGGTGGTGAAACCTCCTTATAAAAAAAGTCTGTCGGTTTGTTATCGTTATCGTTATCGGTTAAATTGGGATCGGCACAGGCTTCAAGCATAAGTTTCAGGATGTCGCCTGACGAAGAAGACCCACCTGCGGCGGCACAGTGGAGGGCGGTGGCGCCGTTGGAATCGGAAGCTTTGTCGACATCCACCTGATTGGTTCCGATCAAATATTTCAAGACCTAGGTTCTTCTTCCATACCAAAAACTGACCTCATCTATGCTCACCCCCTTCCTTTCTATCTCGAAAACGAACCCAGAAACATTTCAAGAAAAACCCATTTTTATGTTCTTGGAAATTTTCTCCATCCATGATTAAATTTGTGGAACGAAATTTACCCTCCTCCATATCCATCGATGATCCTTTCCTACAAACCATAACCCCCACGACCATCGCCTCCCACTTGCCGATGAAATCTCGTCCCTCCCCGGTCTCGACTTCAAGCAACAATCCACACCGGTGTACTCCGTTTTTTTAAGAACTCCAGATCTAGATCATATTTGTGAGGAAACCTGAAGGAATTCGCCCGAAATTGATAGTAGTGAAAGGAAAATAATACAGGTTCGTCGTGCTCTTCAAAGAAGAAGTCATGATCAAATTAAAAGAATGAAAAAGACCAGTGATTCTATTGGTTGCTATCCATAGATACCTGTTTGTCGAAATGCTTGAGAGAGATGGGAGATGAGGAAAAGCACTTCCTAATACCATGCCATCAGTGAAAATATGATGCAGGTCATCACTGATGCAAAAAGAAATATGTATTTAAACAACAAAAGCAATGAAAATTTCAATTGGTCCATATTTGTTATTATGCATTAGCAACAATTCATTTTCTTTCAGCAAACATGTCAACTTGTAATACTTCGATATTTCATGAATGTTTTGTTCATCTTCATGCTAATTTTTTGATTTATGATGGAGTGGTCATAACGCTATAAAAGGGTTTGTACCTCCGGTTGATTTTGAATGTATGAATATATATCTTAGTTAAGACGGGTGTTGTTAATATGACCGCGACGAGGAAATGGATGGTTGGAGAAGAAGTCGGAGATGGCCGGAGATGGAAGGGTGTAAAGCCCGTATCCCGGTATGTTTTATTTCCTTTAAGTTAATAATTTCCTTTTTAATAATTGTTATTATCGGGATTAACGGGAAAGTCCAGCTATGTTAAGTGTTGCGTAGAAGGACTATTTTGGTTAAGTTGTGAAACTTTAACTCCAGGGGGCCATTGTGTAATTTCTTAAACCTTGCATGGGATCGGCCCATAAGGGAACCGATCCCTTCCCTTTCTCGTCACTTCGGTCCCAAGCAAACACAACACAAACCCTAATCGCATTTCCCCCTTCCCTTCCAGTTTACAACCACCGCCGAACCACACCACATCGCCGGCGCCGCTGCCATTATCTTTTCTGCCGGCGAGAGCGAGAGCGAGAGAGAGAGAGGGACGACGACTTGGTGGAGATCGGAACCGATACTGCTGTGGTGTGTGTTGATGTGTCGTTCACGAGAGGTAAGTACCTTCTCTTTCCTTTTTCTTTTCTTTATCGGACAACCAAGGAACCACCGTCGCCGCCGCTTGCGGTCATGGCGGCTGACGGCTGTTGCCGCCGGTGCTGCCGCCGTGCACCGCCAGTGTGGTGGCCATGATGGCGGTTGTGCGGCTGTGGGTTTATGTGTGAGTGTGGGCGGCCCAAACTTGGTGGGTTGGAACGTTCGTTTTGTCTCGTCGGTTTCATATGCCAAACCATCATCATCAGGGGTGGTGCCTGCCGCCGCCGCCGACCACCACTGCCGGAGGTGGCAGTGGGTGGTGCGCGGTTGAGTCCAGCCCCTAGTAACCTGAACCCCAACCTAAGTGCCTAAATAACTAAAACGTAACCCGAATCGCATAAACCTTAATCAAAAACTAAAGCTATCATTTTATGTGAGAAACGCCGTTCTGTCCCTGTTTTGTTTCGTTCATAACTTTTCCATCGTAACTCGGTTTGAGGTGAACTCGGTGCCCACGGTTCACATTCTGTGTTGGGAATACTTTTCGTGTTTTAGAAAAAACCTGGTTAAGCTTCTAGCTAGGTGCAAAATGGTCGTTTTTACAGCAGGTCAGAAACTTTCAGCTTTGAGTTTCAGTTTTAGAAAATCCGTATAAAATCATAGGAACCTCATATGAACGCGTATAATATGTCCCTAGAAAGCTAAGACCCAGACCCTTCAGTTTGTAGAATTTAATTTCTGGATTAGTGGGTCTAGAAGGGGCTAATCAGGTCCCGAACAGACCTGCAGTTAAGACCGAAAAGCTGAAATGTCACTCTTTTAGTCTTATGTTTATATTTGAGGGTTGGGGCTTCGCGTTGACACTTTGTAGCACTTCTTTAGGTGACGAGAAGTGATTTTGGAGTTTGCAAGCTTGTGTGGTCAGTTGGGAATTTCTGCAACGCTTTCGAGGTGAGTTCACTCACTACGTAGAACTATGATTATATGTACATTGCTGTAGCTCGTGTGTGCTAGTGGTCTTACTTGTTGCGTAGTACTAGATCGTGTCGTGTCTAGTATGAACCTTGGGTATCGTATAAAACTCGGGGAGACCGAGGATTATGTACACGAGTGACGTAGGAACTCGGGGAGACCGAGGGATACGTGCACGGTTATCGTGTGTTATCGGGGAGACCGATGGATACCTGTTTAGGTGGTTTGGTGTGAGTATGTTGTTTATGATGCGTTCTTAAACTTGCATGCTTGGTTATGTGTATCTACCTGCTTTAGGGGTAGTGTTGTATGATTATAGTTGTGCGTGGTGTTGAATTCACTAAGCTTCGTGCTTACCCCTTCCCTATAAATCGTGGTTTCAGGTACGAGCGGCTCAAAGGCGTGACGGTACACATTGGCGCGTGCGAAGGACTTCTCACAACTATGAGTTTGAGATATTATGTTTAAGAATAATTTATTTCCGCTGTTTAATTTAATGAGATTGTTTATTAATTGAGTTTGCAACGAAACGGTTATTTGGATATTTAATGGTATTTTATTGAATTAAAGTATTATTTTAAAAGTTTAAATTTACTGTGATTTTTGGGACGTTACAAAGGGATTGCCGGAGATGAAGAGACAGTCACCAATCTGTATTTATATGTGTGTATATATATAATACAGTTACATTCTTAGTCCCTGTGATTTTTAAACCAAATTATAAGTTTTTGATATAAAATTTAGTGTAAAGTGTAAATGACTATAATGCCCTTTCAGTTAATCCACTTAACAGAATATTTTAACAGTGTTAGGACACAGGGACCAAAGGCGTGAGAAAATGTAAACCACAGGGACCAAACATGTAATTATTTCATTTTAGAGACCAACAGTGCAATTTTATGTAAACCATAGGGACCAATCGTGTAATTTACTCTATTTTCTAATTATCCCGGACCACCCTCAAAGTTTAGGGATCCACCTTTCATACCTAAAAAATTCCAGTTGTGAAAATATGTTGGATATACATAGGTCAACCTTGGTTGTGTATTTGAGCAAACTCATTCAACCCTTTGCTAATTGAGTTACACATCCTAGGGCTACATTTATTTATATTAAAATCATGTCAAATCTTATATTGAAAATGTAAAAAGTAAGTTTGGATGTTATATATGAGAAGGAAAATAGTAGGTATGTTTACATTAAACAAATAATAGTTGTGCATTTAGGGACTTGGGTTGGTTTTTCATTATTTCATGTATAGATAAAGTTATCTATGTTGATTAATATGTCTCTGTATATTGTGAAGATTCTGTTTGGGAGAGTATTTCATAGATTGAATGAACATGTTTTTAATTGAAATGAACGGTTTTGGAACGAACTTGTGTTTCTATATAAAGCTCTCCGTATAAACTTACTGAATAAGTCACTTTCTATATTTAACCGAAAAGATATGTGAACTTCCTTGCTTATTGAGCTAAAGTACTTAACTTCCAATACTTTGTTTACATGTTTCAATGTCTAACCGAAAAGACACGTAAACTTCTCTTGATTTTCTTTGTTTTTTTAAACTTGGGATTTTCTAACACAAATATTATATTTATGTACTTTAACTTAAAGAAATTTGATTTGTGATTAAATAGATAAAAAAAATAATAATAAAGAAGGTTTCAAGAAAATGTTAGTTTATAATTATTACATAAAAAAATCAAATAAATTAAATTCTGCATGCTCTTTTACATGGTCTAAGAACATACAACAAGATTTTATAATGTTGACTTTTAGACCACGGATTTTATAATACATGAATAGTCATGTATATGAATTACAATACATATATTTATATCAAGGTCTTTTATCTTTTATTTATAAATTATTAAAACTAGACGTTTATTTAGGGTGCGTTTGGTATGTAGACAGGATATTCAGGACATGACGAGACAGAACAGAACAGATGTTCAACGTTTGGTAAGACATAACAGAACAGATAACATGACCAGTTTACCCCTAATAATTTGTTTATATATTTTGATTAGTTATGTAATTTATTAAATTGTAATGGAATAAATATTTTTTATAATAAAAAAATATTATTAGAAAGTATTCTTCAAGATGATTAAAATGACGCCAAAATAAAAAGTGAATGTAGTTTTCAAACTTTATTTTCTAACATTATTCTATATTATTTTTAATATTAATATTTAATAATTTACATAAATTAATCAAAACATATAAACCATATAAAAATAATATTTTGAAATAATTAAGGTGAAAGTTTAAAAAAAAATACAATAAATAAAATTTAGAGAATGAATGAAATATAAAAAGAACGTATTTGATGTTTTATAAAATAATTGGATTTTATTTTGAGGTTATATTTTCCAACTTGTTCCTTGGGGTGAGGGTGGAACAGACTTGTTCCACTTCTGTTCCACTGTGTTCCCGTTCCACATAAAAGTTCTGCTAAACGTGGAATAATGATTCATATTCTATCCTGTTTTGTCCTGTCTAGTCTACCAAATGCACCCTTAATAATATAACAGGTTATGAGGTCATCTAACACTAGAGTTTCAATGGTTCACAAACAAAAATCATAATATTTGCAAAAAAAATTCGTTATTCTATCAAAAATTTCAAGTTTTCAAAATTTTCACTGAACTTATTTGAATACCTTCAATCAACACATTCATTTGACATATTATGGATTGTTCATCTCTCCCGTGTAACTCGGTTGATAAAATGGTAGGATGACTTTGCCCAAATACAAGACAAGTTCTGCGTTCGAATCCTATCCCGAAATATTATGAGCCACCCCAGATCAAATTCCTTGCTCTTCCCTTAATGTTTATGGATGCATGGAATCGAACATGGGGCATATGAGATAATAAAACATTATTCTTTCTAGGCTTCAAACACTACGTCACAACCCTTATGGTTTTGAATTTGAGCTTTAATGGTTGATTATTTTTGGAACGCAAAAATCCTGACTCTAAAACGTTGAAACTGGAACTGATTTTTAATGGTGACAATGGACAATAGGTAGAATATTTTTTTGTATTATATTGTGTATGAAAATTATCATCATTTAATTTTGATCGTATTTTATATTACGGTAATTATTTCATACCAACAATCAATATGATTTTTAGAATATGCCACTATTTCGTTTCAACAATCAAATTATGTGGAAAACTTGTGGAGTTAGGTCAATGGCAATAAGGTTTTTGTCTTTGGGGACTCTCCATAGAGGTCACCTAATTTCAAGTCCTACAAAGTCACTGGTGATTTTCTTAACCAATCTCTAGAGTCCCAAGAATTAGTCGAGATCAGTGGCGGATCCAGAATTTTATCATACTGGGGTCCCCTTTAAGGTAGCTTAAATGCCCGAAAAATTGTCCGATAGATATTTAGCTTAAATCCAACGTTTCGAGGACTTTTAAAGTTTTTTTGGTAAATTTTAAGAGATTTTTAAGTTTTTTTTGTCGATTTCGATGGACTTTTTTGATTTTTTTAGTCGATTTCGAGAGTAGTTTTGTTTTTTGGTTGATTTCGAAACATTTTTTTGATTGATGGGGTCCCTCACGAGAAATTACTGGGGGGACATTAAGATATAAACTTGAAAATTCTATATTTTTAACCTAAAAAATTCATTTTTTTTTCTTTTTAATGGGGTCCCACCCCCCACACCCCATGGAGTACATCCGCCAATGGTCGAGATGCACGTAAACCGACCCAGGTACCCAGACACTACAAGACAAATGGGATTTTCCGACGAAAATCCGTCTGAAATGATGCTTTGTTTGTTTAGTAGTGAGATTTTTTTTAAATAAATAAATTATGTAGACATGCATGCAAATAGTGAGTTTGGTGTACGACCGGCCGGCGGTTCATTTCATAATAAAACAAGCAGATAAAAGAACCTCTTTGATTGCGAACCATTTGTATGTAACCAACCGGTCCAAATGAACCGGAGGACGGCAACACCTTCATCCACCACTTCCATTCTCTATATAAACAACTAATCACTTTCTCCACATTTAAACCACTAGTTCATAACCAATTGAACCCCCTTTAACCCGATCGACAAATGGCTCGTGGTCTTGGCTCGATTGCGGTTCTAGCTTTAGCTTTTGCAGTGGCCTTGGCTACGGACCATAGTCCTCTACAAGACTTTTGTGTTGCCGATTTGAACGGTCAAGGTACATTTACTAATAATCCATTGTTTGATGAATACAAATTTGTTCTCTTTAAATTCCAAGTCCGATCCGCCAATCACGTGAAGCCATGTCATCGTTTTTTATTAATTAAACATATTTATATCAAATAAAATAATGACGTGTCTAAGTGATAAGTGAGACAAGACAAGGAGGAAATGTGACCAAGATAGGTTTTTATACTCTTCGGTTTAATTAATATTCTGACGTAATTTATGACAGTAATGGTGAATGGATTCGCTTGCAAGAACCCGAGTACTGTTCAAGCGAGTGACTTCTACTACAGTGGTCTCCATATTATGGGGAACACTTCGAATTCATTGGGGTCCAGTGTGACTCCAGTGTTTGTGTTCCACCTGCCCGGATTGAACACCCTTGGGATCTCACTTGCCAAACTCGACTTTGCACCATGGGGTGTCATCCCACCTCACACTCATCCTCGTGCTACGGAAATTTTGACCGTCTTGGAAGGTCAGATTCAGGTTGGATTTGTGACATCAAACCCTGAAAACCGTCATATTTCCAAAATACTGAATAAGGGTGATGTTTTTGTATTTCCTGTGAACCTTGTGCATTACCAACGGAACGTTGGAAACACGTATGCGATTGCAATGGTGGCGTTGAGTAGCCAAAACCCCGGAGTAATTCCTATAGCAAACGCAGTATTTGGTTCAAATCCAGATATATCGACCGATATTCTTGCAAAGGCCTTCCAAGTGAGCGATGATGTTATTAGCGACATGCAACTTAAGTTCTAGTTCAAATGTTGAGCTCCAAAATCTATCTTAGGATGTATTTGTGATTTTATACTACAACTTGCTTGAAGAAGTTAGTTATTTTTCTAATGTTATTTATAATTTTATTACACAGTAGATAGGTTCATACGAGAACAGTAACCAAGTAAGAGAATAAGAAAACGGCCTAATCCCATATGATTTTAAGTTAAAATCACATGTGATTCACGTGAGGTCACATGTCATGTCACTCACACACTTTTGCGTTGACCGTTAGCGTAAAATCATATATATGATTTTCCACATGATTTGACCTTTTCATGTTCTCTTATCTAGTTGTTCTCGTTTGAACCTCCCTTTTACGAAGTAATTACATATATGTGTGTGTGTGTGTGTGTGTATATATATAGGGTTAGGTTGGGTTGGGTTATGTTAACGTGAGAAGCGTGAGAAATGGTATGGGTAAGAAGGGATTCCCACCCTTGGATTAATCATAATTAATGATCAACACTAATATAAAATGTACCGAGATACACTGGATCAATTCTCGTAAGAAACACAATTCATGGGTGCGGTGATATTAAGGGGCCGTTTACCTAATCACTTACTCGGGTAAGTGCTTATCGGTAAATTCAAGACTATTACTTACTTTCCGGGTAAAATTTTAGTCCACCAAAATAGCATTGTATGCAACAATTTAGCCGCTAAGCGCTTAACGTGGTAAGAGTCGTCACACTCACTTACCGGGTAAGACTCTCGGTCCTTGTTTTCGACTCTCGATCCTTGTTTCCGCTCTTACCGGGTAAAATTCTTAGTCCTTGTCATATTCATCCGGTAAGCTAATGTGACTTGATAAGCACTTACCCGGGTAAGCGTTTTGTAAACAGCCCCTAAAAGTGATCTATAATCCAAATCTCTTCTTACGTTTTCCACATTAACTTTTTTTTTCTTACACAATCCTTCTATATATATTATATAATATATAATATATATTAACTTTTTTTCTTACAATCCTTCTATATATATTATATAGGCGAAATATCCGTTGTAAACCAGTCAGTTTGTGCAAACCCCGTACAAACCAATCTACCATCATGAATCTGCAATTTTTTTTGTTGATGCTTCATGAATCTATATTTTCCGATAGAGCCCTAAAATACCCTTATGGATATAAAAAAATAAGTTACGTGATTGGTGGAGATGAAACAATATGCTAAAAGCCCTAAAATACACTTATGAATAAAAAAAACAAAGTTACGTGATTGGTAGATTGGTTTGTACGGGGTTTGCACAAACTGACCGGTTTGCAACGGATTCCTCCCCATATTATATAATATATAATATATATGTTGAAACCACATGAGGAGTAATTGAGAGTTCATAGAACAGGTACAAAAAGAGAAGGTATTATTACTTTTTCATCATTATATAAATCATATTCTCCTTTACAAATACAATGTTTCTGTTTTTATGCCCTACAAATGAATATATGTCCACCATTTTAAAGAATATATTTTCTTTCTTCTTCCCCCTTTATCCTCTATCTACATATCATATGTATATATCTACCCCTTGAATCCCAAAACAACAAAAAAAAATTACCATCCAACAAACTGTACTTAAAACTCACTCCCGGTCCCGGATCGATCCATCTTCAGTCGCCATGATGAGGAGATACTCGGGTTTTTATCGGTTTTAGTTTCAACCCCATGCTTTCGGGAGAAAGAAGCTCCGGGGGAATGCAAGACGGACTGAGAGGGCTCCTCGGGCTGCCCGTGAATTGGGTCGGCCTGTAGAGTCCATACCCCATTAGAAAATACTCCATGGGTATCAGCATTGCATGTGGCTGCTCTTCTGTCACCATTGATCCACAAACCTGAACCTGGATATTTATTTATACATACCTTTATTCAGCATACATTTTTCTTGTTAATCAGATTAAAACCAAACTAAACGAACCCATTATTATATCATATCCCACACACAAGTAGGGTCTGTGGGTAGGATGCATCCAGTATTATCCTATACAAAGGTAAGGTCTAGAGACATAATGTAACCCAGTATATATAGGGTCAGGTTCAGGGGAAAACCGCAAAAAAAATGAAAAACTGAGGAACACCCTAGTACTGGACGGTATGCATATGTGCATACAAGTAATTTGTAACATGCACGTGTGCATAATGCACACATTCATAAAAAAAACAAAAAAAACAGCTCAATTTACTTGTATGCACATGTGCATACCGTCCAGGGGTGTTCCCTAGTTTTTTTTTTAGGTTTTCCCTGAACCAACCTCCCTCCCTCCCTATCTCTCTCTCTCTCTCTCTCTCTCTATATATATATATATATATAGGGTTGGATTCTAGTGAGAAGTTGAGTTAATGTAAGAAGCGCGAGAAGTGGTCATCAACCGTACCTTTGGATGCACATTAGTATGAGATGATCCGGATTAATCCATATATCAGGCGCAATTCGTGGGTGGGCTTGAGATTAAAAGTGATCAAGGGTTCAGATCCACTTCTCACGTTAACTCAACTTCACATGATCCTTCACCTATACATATATACATATATATATATATATAGGTCAAGTTCAGTGGAAACGCAATTTTTTTTGAAAAACTGAGGAACATCCTGGTAGACGTTCATCTGACGGGTATACACATGTGTATACTGTACACATGAACAGTTATTAAGGTGTTTTTCAGTTTTTTAGTTTTTCCCTGAACCTCACTCTCTCTCTCTCTCTCTCTCTTTCTCACTCTCTCTAAATATATTTCTATATATACACATAATTACATAAATATAATACCAAATGAAAACAATGCATATATACCTCAACTAAAGCACTATATCTTCGGTCCAACTTTCCAGTCATGTGGAGGGCTTCCGAATGGAACGGGGAGCTATCACCAACAAAGATGAGCGTTCTACATTTCAGCTTCTTCAACCCTTCAGTAATGTCGGGTCTCCTACTCAAAAAGAAAGTCAAGATATTAGCAGTTGAAAAAGAAATACGCTCATGAAATACTGCGGTTCCTAGTTATATACCTATCGATTGCTTGAAGATACCGCCACACGTTAATGCTCTGTCTTTCATCCAATAACTGCACACACAAAATACGTTAATAAGCATAAGATTCGACCATAACGAAATGCAGATACGAATTTTAAGAACTTTATGTTTCTATCTGTGGATAACGAAATGCAGATACGAATTTTAAGAGCTTTATGTTTCTATCTGTGGGGGTTTCACTACAACAAAATCGGCTTTATAGAACACCAAATGTCTAAATGATCGGACTTAAACTTGAGAGTAAATTATGTTTTTCATCCATGTGGTTTGTTGAAGATGCAATTTTCGTCCCTATGGTTTAGAAATTGTGGTTTTCGTCGCTATAGTTTGTAATTCATTGTTATTTTCATCCTTATGATTTATATATTATTGTTGTTTTGGTCCCTGTGGTTCACAATCCTTCACTGTTTTGGTCCCTGTGGTTCACAATCCTCGCTGTTTTGGTCCCTGTGGTTCACAATCCTCACTGTTTTGGTCCCTGTGGTTCACATTCCTTTACTGTTTTGGTCCCTTGTTCTTTAAAGGTAGGAAACTAGGAACAAGTTCAGTGACAAAAATAGTAATAAATTGCAAACCATAGGGACGAAAATCGCAATTTCTAAATCACACGCATGAAAATAGAAATTATTAACAAACACATAGACGAAAATCGTAATTTACTCCAAATTTAAAGGATTAAACAATTGTACTTCCTAGAAAACTAACCTTTCTGCATGCTTGAACTATATCCGACTCCGGGATTTCTGGATTACCACGGACATCCTGATTTTCAATTTAAAAATATCTCGTTAATTAGACCCCGTTAGAAACAATATTTTGTGATTAAAGATCTTAACGGCAATAAGACCGAATGTACCTTACTGAAGTATCTTTGAAGTAAACACTCTTTTAGCAATCCACACATACCATAGTAATATAGCAAATTCGACATCAACTACACATCGAAAATAATATTTAACTCAAAAATCTTAAATAACTAGATTCTTTCGGTCCGAAAAATACAATGGTTTGCCAAAAAAAAACGAACCTTATTGTAAAACCATTCGGTCCAAGAAGGTGCTTTGCAAAGAGGAGAGACAAGTATAAGACCCGTAACTCTGTCTCTATACTTTATCTGCAATATAAAACCGTAGTTTTGGTCAAACAAGTCCATAAAAACATCATTTTATATGCCTAAAAAATCATCAACAAAGTTAACGAGCTTTCTAACCGCAAATAGGGTAAGGATATACGCCCCTGCCGTTGCCCCCAAACACATCACTGCACCAAGCCTTTAAAAAAAGAAAAAGAAAAAAGATTCTTGTATGAATTAACCAAACGAAACGGGCCCATTAAATCCCACTCAAAAGTAGGGTCCCAGGAGGGCAAAATGGGTACAAAATAAGAAATTTTGAAACATTGTTACATCGATTTGAGGAAAAAGATTCTTCGCTACACAAAATAGGAGAGTAAATTTCACTTTTGATCCCTAACGATTGCCAATTTCAATGGATATCGACATATCGTCCCTAAAGTATCAAAACTCGGATTTGGTCCCTCACGTTTTCATTTCACTTCAGTTTTGGTCCCTCCCACTAACGGCCGTTAACTTTTTCTGTTAAATCCAATTAAATGAGGGGTATTACGGTCATTTACCTGTTTTCTTAATTTTCTTGTTTTTACAAAAACCATCAAAACAACGATTTGAAGCATTTTTTGGGGAAGCGGGCGACATTTCTGGCAAAATTTGATACATTTTGCCCAATAGAAACACGAATAGTGGCGGTAAACTTACCGAAAATAGTTGAGGACTTCCAGAATCTGATCACAAAGATCATCAACAGACGGGATGGGATCATCGGAACAGATGGCTGCTGCTCCTAACTGCAACGGCTCTTGTACAAATCCCAGAAGAGAATTTTTCACGTTAATAATATAATTCAGCAAATTTTCGTAAGATTTTAAATACGAGTTGGCACGTTCACAGACCTCGTGCCCAGGTGGACTGATGTGATAAACGCAGAAATTATGGAGGAGCAAAGAAGCTGCTTCGGGACAGAAGAATAATCCTTGGAAACACAACATATCTGCCCGAAAAATCAAATCTTGATTAGAACAAACGAGACTACAAAATAAAAGAATTCACAACACACGGGTCTTCAAGAAAATAGTCGCTCTACACTTTGGTGGGATATACTGGGTTCGTTTAGGGTGCGTTTGTACACTGGACATGACAAAACATACCAGAACAGGGATCACTGTTCCATGTTTGGCAGGACTTTTATGTAGAACAGACAAAAACAGACCCACCCAATGTAACAAAGTGGAACAAGTAGGAGAACACCTATATATTACTTATACACTTCAAAATAAAACCCAATTCTTTTCTAAACCATCAAATATGTCTCCTCCTTACATTTTATTCATTCTTTAAATTTTATTTATTGTATTTTATAATCTCACTTATTGTCCTCAAAATATGAATTTTATACGGTTTATATATTTTGGTTAATTTATGTAATTTATTAGATATTAATAATAAAAAATATAGAAAGGGTGTAAAAAAAATTGGAAACTACATAAACTTTTTATTTTATTGGCATTTTAATGGTCATGACGAAAACTTCCTATATTTTGTTATAAAAAAATATTATTTTGTTATAATTTAATAAATTATATAAATTAATCAAAATATGTAAAAGATATAAGCATCTAAATAGGGGTAAATTGGTTATTTTATCTGTTCTGTCATGTCCAGTTCTCTAGTTGTGTCTTACCAAACGCTGAACAAACTGTCTAGATACCAAACGCACCCTTAGTTTGGTTTAAACTATAAAAGAAAGCATGATGTTAGTGCTGCTTACGATTTAGAGCTAAATCGGGGTAAGTAATCAACGGCGGCTTTTCTTGGTCTCCATACACAATTACAGACACGGAACCACGGCCAGTCCGAATGATATGTTCCTGAATACAAAAAATCACACCACATCTCAATCATCAACACCATGAGACGAGATAAAAAGGGTACAAAATATCGAAAATTACTGGCTTTTTTTTGTTCTAATACGAGATGGCGACTTAGGGGCTGTTTGGCAGTTGCTGAATGGTTTTGTGCAGAATGATTAAGTGGTCAAAATGATTAAGAGGCTCTTATTATATAGTGCAAAATGAAATATGGTTGTTTGGTAATTGTTTAGAATGAAATCGGGGGGCTGTGGTTAAGGGAGAGCCAAGAAGCAAAATCATTCAGAGGGTTTTAGAACCATTAAGAGGCAGACTTTTTTTTGCCAAACAAGATTATACCTCTTAGCGATTTAGAGGTTGCCTCTTAATGGAACTATTAAGAGGTAAACAAGCAGCCCCTTATTTTTATAAGAACAATTGTTTGTTTCACTTTAAGACGAAACTTTTTCCCCAATTCAAACTTGTCATATTCCACAAGAATCGGCTGAATAGTGTTATATAAAGAATCCGAAAACTATATAAAAACGAAAAAAGACGGGACATGCTGGCTCATAATCATAGAACTCTTGAAATGTTAATGTAATTTAATATTCGAAAGAAGGTATCCAATGACGATTATATTCGATATTGACGGATAAACTAACAAGAATAAGGGACTTCTATGCTAAGATAATGAGTTATAGCCTCAAGATAATGACAAGTTGACAACACATCATCTCAATGCTTTCAATGATAGCAAGTTTTCACCATTAAAACAAAGAATCTTGGATTAAAACTTAAGGCAAGTGAATAAATATGAAAGTTAATTCAACAAAATTCCAAATTAAAAGTAAATGTGGCCTTGCAAATTCATCTTTTTTGAGTTTGTGTGAATTCATTAGCAAAAAAACCCAATAAAGATACAGATTCAGGTTTAAAAATAGAATCTTTAATGTAATCAACACCCATTAGAATAGAATTTATCCCAAAAAAATTGGGATTTTTTAGATTTTATAGCAATAGTTGCAAGCAATCTCTACCTTTGGATTAACTTACAAAATAAAGATACAAACAGATAGAGGAATTAAAGAAACAGCTAGCAAATTGTTGACCACATACATAATTCAAGAACTTGTTGTCTTGGAATATGAATAATCTTGAATTTAATATTTTAAAAAATTGACGGTGGAAATAAAAGTCAACAGATCTATGATTCCAGAAATCACTCGTTTACAGCTTAAAAAGCTTTAAATTATATTGTCAGCAAAGAGGCAAAAAGAAAAAAGAAAAAAACCTAAAAACCAAGAAAAGGGATTTCTAATTTGGGAATAAACACGAGTTCATCGCCAAAAGCGTATCTAACACATCCACAATACCACAAGAAATAAACAAAAGTACATAAACAAACTCAAAGATTATGAAAATTTAGTTAAAACCCAAATGGGCATTTCATCAAACACCTTACATTCAATATCAAAAACCAAGCATTTTAAAGTAAATACTTCAAAAACTGAAATGGGTATGAAGAAATGAGTTCCAATCTAAATAAGAGTGAAGAAATCAGTCAAATTACAAATAAATTGAATTAAAAAAACTCAAGAAATCCAATTAAACACAAACCTTTCCACCAAGATAGATGGTTTCCATATCAACAGAGACGGAATCACTTGAATCCGCCATGACCGTAACTTCTGTGTCTGAAAAGAACTCCAGAAGCCCCTCTTCTTCTTCCTCCTCTCTCTCTCTCTCTCTCTCTCTCTCTCTTCTCTCTTTGTGTGTATTATTTTCTCTCTCTAAAAACTTGTATACCTCTCTTATCATTTATAAGCTGTAAGCTTCGGTGGCTTATATACGAAGCAATTCTCATCTCTTTCCCTTTTCTGTATATAAATTGTTTGTCTGTTTCTCTCTCTACATCTGTCTGTGAATACGAACACTAAAAATAAATAAAAATGTTGAAAAATCATAAGCTGCGGTTAGCCTCCACCGACGGTATTCTCCTCACATGGGGACGTGGAGGGTGATAGCGATTTCTCCTTCACAACGGCCATTAACTCCACGTTTGGTTAAATTTAACCATGGTTACCGACATCTTGGCCTTTTGAAGCATCATACTCATAGGCTCGACCAATTCTTTTTTCTTTTTTCTTCTTTTATAAAGATATTTTTTTGCATTTATTTGAAAGTATGTTGTATATAATTTGACAAAGTTTTTGTTGTAATAATAATATAGAGAGAATTTAAGAGTTAACCAAAAATCCGATCAGATTTTAAATATAAAAGCCAACCCCTGAATTTTGGTTTCCGGGTTTTGAGTTGGGGTTGGATCGCTTCGGGTATAGTTTTTTTTTTTTTGGAGGAATAATTTCAGGCAATTTTATAAAAACAAGAAAAACAAACGAGGGACAAAGCCCGGTCCAAGCCAAACGGCCAAAAAACAAAAGAACTTGGTAACCGCATGGGTATAGTTATATGCAAAGAATATACGTATTCAATTGACTTTGATGATGAATTCAATCAATTAAAATGATTAATTAAATCAATATTAGGTTTAGAAATTAAAAATAAAGTATGATTGACTTGGATTTAGGACTTTTGAAAGATGGTCATTTTTATATAATCAATTAAAATGTTTAATTAAATCAATATTAGGTTTAAAAATTAAAAATAAAGTGTGATTGACTTGGATTTAGGTAGGGGTGTCAAAAATAACCGAAACCGAATAACCCACCCGAGCCGAATTAAATTTGGGTTAAACGGTTTCGGGTTATTCGCTTTTCGGGTTAAACGGTTCGGTTAACCGAATAAGAATCCTTATTCGGTTCGGTTTTCGGTTAAATTTTTCCTAATTCGGTTGAACCGAATAACCCAAATAACACATTCTACTAATATTTTATATATTTCATGGTCATAAAATATAAACCAAATACATGTTATACGATTATTATTGTACATATTTTATTGCTAAATAATATTTTTTATTGATGGTAGATAAAGTTTTTTATTAGATTACGTTTTTTCTTTGATTTACAACGGCGCATTGAAAAAAATATTGTCATTTGGTAGATATTGGTTGATAGATGGTGTTTTTTACTTAATACAAGTCAATTGTTGAGTATTATTGTATGACACAATTACATATTAAAAGTAACAAACAATTAATTTGAGAAAATTATTTGAGCAAGTGTCCAATGAAAAAATATAAATCCTTATTCGGTTTAACCGGTTACCGAACTGAATAACCCGAAACCGAATAAACCGAAACCGATTAAACCGAACCTTATTTGGTTTGGTTATCGGTTAATTTTAAAAACTCTTGAAAACCGATTTAACCGAACCGAATAAACCGAAAACCGATTTAACCGACCGAATAACACCCCTAGATTTAGGACTTTTGAAAGATGATCATTTTTATATAATCAATTAAAATGATTAATTAAATCAATATTAGGTTTAAAAATTAAAAATAAAGTATGATTGACTTGGATTTAGGACTTTTGAAAGATGATTATTTTTATATAATAAAATAAAATGATTAATTAAATCAATATTAGGTTTAAAAATTAAAAATAAAGTATGATTGACTTGGATTTAGGACTTTTGAAAGATGATCATTTTTATATATTTTTTAACAATTATATGTGTATATATGTATATCCGGATAAGGCGTATTTGGACGAATCCGATGATCAAATATCAAACCCAACCCAAACCCAAACCCAAACCCATATATCCCCCAAAAGTTGGGTTTTGGACTTTTAGGGATTCAAGTTCTGCACAAACACTTTATTTTTTGTTCGGGTTTCGGTCCGTTCTTTACACGCCCTTACTGATATTTACCTTGAATAAGATGTTTTAGCTTCTCATAATTTATTTATTCATCTTAAATCAATTGGTACAATTATCCTTGTTTCTTAATCGATCACATTTTACTATATTTTTTCATCTACATATATATGATCACATTTATTGAACATGAAGGAGTTATATACAGAGATAGAAAAGAAAATTTATGTATATATATATATATATATATAGGTGAACCCTTCCTATTTAAGAAAATTTGAAAATAGTCGTGGACCTCCATGTTATTTAATCCATAATTTTAATTATAATAAATAAGATTAAAGCAATAAGGGTATTAAGGTAATTGGTTATTTTCTCATTTTTTATATTATTTTTGTTGGGTCATCAAAGATTTGAAGATGATCTGTTCTCCTTACATACTTTGAAAAACATCTTTTATACTTAGAGAAATTTTAGATGGTACTTTGTAACAGCTTAGTCATACTGTCAAAGTTCGGTGAAGTCAAAGATCAGCCGAAATCAAGAAGAAGAAAATCTACCAATGTGGATTGAAGATGGACTTCTCAACCCAAACTAAGTTGTGGGTCCCAAAATGGCTCAACAAGTATTGTAGAAGGGGGGGGGGGGGGGGGGTTGAATACAATACTCAGATTTTTCACAAGTTTTAATTCAATTTATTGAAAATCTTTCAATAAGAATTACACATAGAAAACAAAAGATTGTTGCGGAAAAGAACAGTTAAACTATTCTAACAATCTAACACAAAGTAAACTGAAAAACACTTAGAACAAATTGGGCACTTAGACACAAGATGCAGTTTCAGTAAGAAAGGAGCTTGCACTTAGTAATCTTCAGAAGCGTGATTTGCATGGAGAGTCTTTACCTCTATTTATAGTCCATTGTAACGTCCCAAAAATTACAAAGAATTTAAAAATTTAAAAATAATGCATTTCGTTACAATCAAACCATAAGTTAACAAATCCCATTACAATAAAAATAAACGTCGTTAATTAAAACCATCAAATGAAATTTAAGCAGCGGAAAAGTTATATAATTAAATCCCCATTTAAAAAGTTAAACTTAAACAGCATTCGCCTTGCGCCCGTGTGTACCGTCATGCCCGACTGCTACTCGCACCTGAAATCATAAGATATTGGGAAGGGGTAAGCACGAAGCTTAGTGAATTCCATCACATGCGCAGATAGGAATTATATACAAATCACCCCTATCCGCACATAAGCAACAACACCACAGTTACATAAAACGAGTAAACATCTACAAGTAATTATGTATCCAACACCTCGGTCCCACCGAGCCCTCGGTCCCACCGAGTTGTAATGTAACACACTCGTCACACCGAGTTCCCACAACGTTTCTTTTCACTTCCTCGGTCCCACCGAGCCCTCGGTCCCACCGAGTTGTAATGTAACACACTCGTCACACCGAGTTCCCACAACGTTTCTTTCCACTTCCTCGGTCCCACCGAGTTGTAATGTAACACACTTATACTAAGCATTTAAACCAATCAAATATTACACACCACAAACAACTAGTTCACACCACAAAGACAGTAGTACATACAAACTACTATGACATGCATACAACCCCTAGCTACACAGTGAGAGAACTCACCTTAAAGCAACGCGAGTATCCGCAACCGCAATCACAAGCCGGCCAACTTCACTCACCTTCTCCCACCTAATTACGTGTTAACAAATGTCAAAGTGACGCCCCAACCCAAAACCACGACTACTAAATTATAACATACACATTCCAGCTTTTACTCTAAAAACACAGGTCTGTTCGGGACCTGTTTAACCCCTTATAAACTGATAAATCCAGAAATATTAATCCATAAACACAAAGTCCCATGTCTTAGGGTTCCAGGGACATATCGCACGCGCTCTAACGATTTTTCTACAATTTATTATGGATTTTACAAAACCAGTTAACTGCACAGAGAAAAACAGCACCTTTCATTACAAAACAGCGGTTTGACACTAGCTACGGTCCGAACTGGTTTTTCCGCAAAACATACGAAACTTACTAGACTCATAAAGGGAACTTTTGGCACTGGTTTCATCCCAATCCGACATTCCTAGCAGAAGTTATACTCGATACATAAACAGGGACAGAAACTGCAGTTTCACATAAAATGACAAATAATGCTTAGTAACCCATTAAGCCATAGCTTAACCCAAACAGACCCGAATGAACCTTTGAGGATGCAAACAAATAGGGTATTCTAAGTGCAAGTAAAAACAACCCCAAAACATACAATCAACAACCACAATGAGACCCCAAAATTTTAGCGTGGAAAACCCCTCAAAATCGAGAGTAAAAACCACGGGACTACTAGAGCCGCTTCAAATCCACTACCACCAATATTAGAGCAATACAAAGTCTTCTCTAGATTATACTAGAGGCATACAAAACCATCATACACTTGGAAATAAGCACATCAAGATGTATGGAACCAAAATAGAGCAAGAAAGAAGAAAAATCACCACAAAGTTACTTCTGTGCAGAACCCCACAAAACCATGACCTCCGGACCTCAAAACCACGATCCCACCGTCCAGAATGTTGATGAAGATGTCGTGAAGCTGCTCACCAAAAATCACGACGATCCGACCGTTCAATATCCGGGAAACAGAAGTTTTCTGCAGCTAGGTTTACAAATACGAAAAATGGAGCTCTCTCACTTTTTCTTGTTTCTCTCTACTCTCTCTTTTGTTGCTACTCTCTCTCGGCCGAACTCACAAGGGAAGGGGAGGGAGGGGCCGCAGGGTTTTTCCTTCTCCCATTCTTTCCTCTTTTCTTCCTTGCCAAGCCACGAAACCAACACCCTCAAAATGAAACATGAAATCGGTTTTGGGTTGTGCATGAGCCGAAATGTACATTGTTTTGGCCCTTTAACAATTTGATCCCTCAACTAATTCCATCTCGCACTCTAACCAACGATTTGACATAATTAACTATTAGGTCCAATTCGTCTAACCCCGTTAACGGAAACTACGTTAAATAAAAATTAAGAAAAAAGAATTAATAAAAAGAAAATACATACTGTGATACGGGCTTTACATCCATGCATCATTTAATGCTTGGAACACTTGTCACTCTTCCATTCATTGTAGAGGTTGACTTCTGAAAAGCTGATATCTCCTTTTTAACTTATCCAAAGAAACAGGAGGACAGTCGTACCAGAAAAAGACCTTATCTGAGAATAGATAAGATGACAAACTGCCACTTTTATCTGACAATAGGATATTATCTCATAATAAATGATCTTTTCTTTTGTCTTCAGAGAATAAGGCTACCGACCTCCTGTATTGGAAACTGTACCGATTTGAAATCTCACTTCTTTAGAGAAGAGAGATCCTTCACCGAAGTGTAAAATATTTCGGTGCAGTCTTCTCAAATTCCCACCGATCTCTGAACATATATCGGTGGAAATCTTCTTGAACTTCCACCGATGTCTGAAAGCATATCGGTGAAAGTCTTCTTGAGCTTCTCACCGAATTTCTTCAATTCGGTGATGCTTGTCCACCGATAGTACAAGCATATCGGTGGTGGTGTAACTTGTAGAGAGTTGCTGCCGATTTTCTCACTTCCGCAATGAGATAGTCTTCGCACTTGGTTTCGGTTGATCTTCGACTTCACCGAACAATTGATATGAGAGTACAAGTTACACAAAAGAATCCAAAAATATTCTAAGTACCTAAGAGGGTTTAATTGAGTCAATTTCAAATCTGTGAAGACCCAACAATCTCCCCCTATTTGAATTTGATCTCTATCCTTAGAATATTAAAGAGCAAATGAAAATAAGAGCATTTTGACCCTTTTTACTCTTTTGGGTTCTTTTTCACATAGGCCTTTTTTTTTATCTATGTTTGTTTGAGTATATCTATACAGTGTATATGAAGCAGGGAAATAAAAGGTATGTACAAAATATAAACAAGAGAAGCACTTTGAATTGCATAAGTCATTCTCATACATCGGTAAGCAAAAGATTATCACAACTACCGAAAGAAAAAAAAATGACCTACTTCTTTGACGATTATCGGCGTTTGATCTCGTCCATTAAGATTCGGTAGTAGGGTTGAGCTTCGGGGATGTGAGGGAACAAGTTGTGGAGGCCTTCAAGAAACATGGTGTCGGCAACGGGAATTTGAGAGAATCTGAAGAAGGCTCGTTTGCCGAAGCCATCGTTGAAGTATAGTCCAGGAATCGGTGAAAGACCCAGAGTTGTCGTGGGATATGATACCGAAGAGGGAAGGGAAAGACTCAAGTTACTTACATTCGGTATCTTTCCTTCCTTTGCCATATCCTTGAAAACAGTGTCGGGGGGATTCTGAACTTTAGGAAGGCACACTTCTTCCTTCAAGGATTGCAGTTTCGATCTTTCATCGGTGGTAAGCACGATGCTATACTTCTTTTTGATCTCCTTCATCTTTGCCATTAGATCATCAATGTATTTGACAAAGATGTCCTTCTTTGGGTTTGGATTTTTGGCCAAGTGTCGAGAGATTTCGTACCATTCGGGGAGACCGTAGGTTCTGAGTTGGTAGTCTCTCACACTTTTTAAGGAGCCATCTTCCCGATCAATGATAAGACTGATGTCTTTTGGATTGGATCTGGAGGTTGCGATCTTGACACCTGAGATTGGGGTTCTGTCGGATCGGTGGTGCATCTTCAACTTGTACCATCTAACCTCTTCATTTCTCTCTTGTTCAAATTCACTCAGTACCGATTTCTGTGCCGACACGGCATCGGTGGTCTTGGCTTTCTTGGCTTCTTCCTCTGCAACCTTTAGAGAGAGGGCCTTGGTATCATCAAGGGATTTTTGGGCTAATCTGGCTTCCTCAATTTCCTGAGGAGTCAGACCAAGATTGGGTTCCTGCGGATGCGATTGAGGTTTAAGCTTGAGTTTGTCTGCATCGGTGGGACGAGTCCCATACTTCATCTTTTCTTTCTCTAGTCTTTCTTGTTCGGCCAATTGTTCGACAGTAAGAGATTTCTTTCCCTTGTCAGTTTCGGCCGCAGAAAACTTCTCCCCCTCAGTAGTTGACTTGTCTTTCGATTCTTTTTCTTTAGAGAGTTGCTCCCCCTCAATATCGGCGGTTTCAGCGTGGGTTTCGGTGGTTACATGGATGTCATCGGTGGAAGATGGAGGCTTGGGGATGACCGTTTGTTTAAGGGATGGCAACTTGGGATGGGTTATCTTTTTCTCCCCCTCAGCACCAGCCAGAATCTTCAAACCCATCTGTCGGAAAATGTAGTCGAATTTTTCATGAAGAAGGGAAAGACGATTTGGTACCTCATCAGAGACCATGGTGAAGTCACCGAGATCCATCTCCAGGTGACCGAATTCCCGAAGTTTGGTATTGATATCACGAAGATAGTTGGCAGTGGCCTGGCCGAAGTCTTGATGAGACTTAGCTTCTTGAAGCAACCTCTGAAGTTCAGAGTCCTTGACAGTGGAGGCCGCCTTGAAAGCACCGAAGGAGAAGGCAATGTCCCTATGAGACCGGGACAAGGAGTCCACCTTGGGAACCAAAGTGGAGATGTCGGTGGTAAGAGGCCTGATAGCATCGGTAATAGCATTTGAAATAATCTGCGGCAGCCGAGACTCGATGGTGGACATTCGGGAGCTCGTCATGGCGATCATTGCAAGAGTGGCCTGTTTGAAGGATTCAAATTGGGTGCCCACAAGCCGACACTGTCGAGCACTTTCCTATAAGTCTTCAATGAGAGAGGGTTCTTGAACAGTTGTGTGACCCCCGATATCCCCAGGAACGATGTAGCGGATGCGAAGGGGATCCTCCACCGAGAAGGGAGTGTTGCTGGGATATAACATTTCATCGGGGAATAGCGGTCTCGGTGGCGGAGGGGGAGATCGTCGGGGAGATTCCTGAACCGGGGGGGAGGGTGATCGGTGTTGCGTAGGCGACCTTCATGGAGAGTGAACCCGGGGGGAACTTCGGGGAGAAGTTTGGTTCACAGGAGACTTCATCGGGGAGGGGGAAGCGGACTCAATGAGGATCGCTCTGTCAGACGGGGAGGTTCGGGGAGAACAGTGTCGTCAAAGAGACCTGCAAAGAAGTCATGGGGGGATCTAATGGGGGGAACCCTGATCGGGTTGTGCATCATCATCGATCAAGAACTGACCGGGTGAAAGGGCGTGCAGTGCAAGGTCCAGACTGTCGGAGGGAGAGTCTAGAGATTCGGCGGGAGAAGCAGCATGTTCACTCAGAGAATTGGTGGGAAGGGGTACATTGAGGGATGCCTTAGGAATAACCAAGTGATCGGTGGTGAACAGAAAAGATTCGGAAGGGGAGGACCCACGGACAGGGCCCCGAGATCGTTTTAAACGACTTTTCGGGGGGGACGAAGAGTGCCTCCGCTTAGAAGGTTTTTGGACCGGGGAAGTCACCGATGGGTTAATCGGTGTCGTGGTCCTGGAAGCAGCGGCGGAGGTGTCGGCGGCTGGTTTCTTCTTCGCGCCGACTGACTTTGCTCTAGAACGGGGGGAAGATGTCATCGTAGCAGCAAGGACTTCGGGGATATCGGGGTGGTGAAACCCTGGAATTTCAGAATCACCCCATTGAAGTTCTGGGGAGATGGCCAAAGTGATCATACCTCGGCGTAAAGGACGATCGGTGTCTAGAGCACCGACGTTGAGAGTTTTGCTGCCGACGATCGGTGGAGCCCAGTCATAAGAGAATCGGGGAGTGCGGGACTTGCGATCTTCATCCAGGGACTTTCCAAGTTTGTGCTGGATGATCATGGAGATGAATCGGGGATAGGCAACGTGGCACTTCATTGGATGGGAGATCACTTCCACTAATTCAGTGAAGAAGTACTGGGCGAAATCAACTCGGCGTTGAAAGATGAGGGCATGGGCGAGTTTGGTGATGTATGAGGGGGATTGATCATGGCCGCTCGTCTTTCGGGAGAGGCAATGGATCACATGAGCAAAGAAAAAGTTCCATATACTACCCATGTGACTCCGAAGAAGAGTTCCAGGACCTTTGGAGCTTTTGGAGTTGTCGTCGACCACGTATCCTGTGGCACCGAGAACATCTTCGAGAACAGTATCGGAATGCCAATCGTCATAGGAATCGAAAGCATCGATTTTCAGGGCAGAGCGAACATCATCGACCCCAAAAGTGAGGTCGTGATCATCCTCGTCTTCAGAAAGTATGGATGCGTGAATCACATCATTGGAGGGGTCATACACACAGGAGAGCCAGAATGTCCCAACGAGCATTTTGCTCATTTTGAGATTGCAAGTGAAGGCATGAAGAAGGGGAGATCGAGTGAGGAACTTGATCACATGGGAAAATTCAGGATGGGAGGGATCGGGTTCAAATCTGGCAACGTGATTGCATGGGTTAAACTTGAGATCAGCAAAACACGTAGGGGAGATGTTCTTCGAGGACGCCATTGATGATCAAGAGAGAGAGCACGAAGTTGGTGTAGTTGCAGGTTATAGAGGAAGCACGAAGGAGAATCCGAAAACGTAAAGGAAAAATGAGAGTGGAGGATCGAGTATATATAGGGTTTAAAAAAAATGGGGGGAACGGTTAAAATAAAATAGAATAAAATAAAAAAAAGGTAATCATGACCACTTGGGAATTGTGGTCAGAAATCCGTTTCACGAAACGGGGAGGTGAAACGGGTCTGACAGGCTAGGGGTATAGGGGTGACGTGTAGATAGGATTGAAATTCGGTGGACATCGGTGAGGAAAGTGAGGGGACAATCGGTGGATATCGGTGGGAAACACACAGAAGTATCGGTAGTCGGTGAGGATCCACCGAGGTGTTGAGACACCGAGAAGGGCCGAGAGAAGAATCAAAAAAAATCTTAGGATGACTCACCGAAAGGATGAAGCACCGAAAAGATCACTTAGTATGACTCACCGAAAAGAAGAGTCACCGAAGGATGAATCACCGAAAGAAGAATCACCGAACGATGAATCACCGAAATATGAATCACCGAAATATTAATCACCGAAAGGATGAATCACCGAAAAGATGAATCCACCGAAAGTTATCAGACCGATTTTTTTTTTGAACCTATTCTAAGTACAACATGCCAAGTTCACCGATGAGGAAAGTGAACCTGGCCTCATCCAGAGGTTTAGTAAACAAAGCTGCAAGCTGAAGATCAGTTGGAATAAAATGCAGCTCAATGTCACCTTTGGAGATATGGTCCCTGATGAAATGATATCGGATATCGATGTGTTTGGACCGTGAGTGAAGAACAGGATTGTTTGCAATTGCAATTGCACTTGAATTAGCACATAGGATGGGTATCTTGGAGTAGAACCGATTGTAGTCTCTCAACTGGTTTTTCATCCATAGAATCTGTGCGCAGCAACTTCCAGCAGCAACATATTCAACCTCGGCAGTGGATGTTGAGACTGAATTTTGCTTTTTGCTGGACCAGCTTACCAGTTTTCCACCAAGGAATTGACAACTGCCTGTTGTGCTTTTTCTATCAATTTTTGAACCTGCAAAGTCAGAATCTGAATATCCCATGAGTTCAAAACCTGAGTCTTTGGGATACCAAAGACCCAGATGCATGGTACCCTTTAGATACCTGAAAATCCGTTTCACAGCATCCAAATGAGATTTCTTTGGATTTGCTTGATAACGGGCACACAGACAAGTAGCAAACATGATATCTGGTCTGCTAGCAGTTAAATAAAGCAAAGAACCAATCATGCCTCTATAGTGAGTGACATCCACAGATTCACCGTTTAAATCGGTGTCAAGTTTCAAAGGTGGTGCCATGGGAGTTTTCATAGGGGATGAGTTTTCAAAGCCAAATTTCTTCAGAAGGTCTTTAATGTACTTGCTTTGGTTTATGAAAATTCCTTCTGAAATTTGTTTCACTTGAAGACCTAAGAAAAAAGTTAGCTCCCCCATCATGCTCATCTCATATTCACTTTTCATGAGAGAAGCAAAATCATCACACAGAGACTCATCGGTGGCACCGAAAATAATGTCATCCACATAAATTTGAACAAGAATGAGATTACCTGAAGATTGCTTGTGGAAGAGAGTGTTATCAATTGTACCTCTAGTATAGCCATGCCTGAGTAGAAAGATGGCGAGAGTGTCATACCAGGCTCGAGGAGCTTGCTTGAGCCCATACAGAGCTTTGTCAAGTCGGTACACATAGTCTGGGTGTGTGGAATCTTCAAAGCCTGGAGGTTGCTTCACATATACTTCCTCAGCTAGTTCTCCATTCAGGAAAGCACTCTTTACATCCATTTGAAATACCCTGAAGTTCTTGTGAGCAGCATGAGCAAGAAAGATCCGGATAGCTTCAAGTCTGGAAACTGGAGCAAATGTTTCATCATAGTCAATACCTTCTTCCTGTCGGTAGCCTTGAGCTACGAGTCTGGCTTTGTTTCTGATGACAGTACCATCTTCATTCATTTTGTTTCTGAAGACCCATTTTGTGCCGATGATTGTTTTTCTTGAAGGTCTAGGCACAAGTCTCCAGACTTTGTTTCTTTGAAATTGGGAGAGTTCTTCTTGCATGGCCGAAACCCAACATGGGTCAGTTAGGGCTTCTTCAATCTTTTTAGGTTCAACAAGAGATAGGAAATTCACATAGAGACAGATGTTACTGGTGCCTCTTCTTGTTTGAACCCCAGCTAGTTGATCACCGATGATTTGATCAATGGGATGATCTTTGGTCCATTTAAGAGCAGGGGGCATCAGTGGAGGAATAGTTGAAGTGGAAGGAAAGTTCGAGGCTGGGGTGTCGGCAGGATGTGATGAAGGTGGGTTGTCAGAGGGATTATCGGCAGGAAGAGATTCAGTAATGAGGTTAATTTCGGTGGATGATGGATAGGGTTCGGTGGAGGCAATTTCGGCAGAGGGGATTTCAGGTGTTAAAGACGATGACTCAGCTTGATTGTTTGGAACAGAAGGAATATTTGGAATACAGGGTGAATCGGTGGAGGTTGAAATGGGAGATTTCCCAATGCATGATGATATCCATCTGTGTAGTTCTTCATCATCATTTGTCATAGAAGATGATCTTGAGTCATCACACTTTACATGGATAGATTCATCAATGCATTCTCTCCGAAGATTGTAAACTCGGTAGGCTTTGGAATTCAAGGAATATCCCACAAAGATTCCTTCATCTGCCTTAGGATCAAATTTCCCAAGATTTTCCCTGTCATTTAGGATAAAGCACATACAGCCAAAGACATGAAGGAAACCAATGTTTGGCTTTCTTCCATGAAAGACTTCATATGGAGTTTTCTCATGTATTTTTGTTATCACCGACCTGTTTTGAGTGAAACAGGCAGTGTTGACAGCTTCGGCCCAAAAATAGGTTGGCAGATTTGCTTCACACAGCATAGACCTTGCTGCTTCACATAGTATCCTGTTTCTTCTTTCCACAACGCCATTTTGTTGTGGAGTCCTGACGGCAGAGAAGTTTTGAGAGATTCCTTTTTCATTAAAAAAATCTTCTAAACTGCTGTTTCTGAATTCGGTGCCATTGTCACTTCTTACTGATCTCACAAGCTGACCATTCAGAACTTCATTCTTTTTGACAAAGTTGATGATTTCTTCAGTTGCATCACTTTTGTACCTGAGAAAAGACACCCAAGTATATCTAGAGAATTCATCAACAATAACAAGAATGTACCTTCTTCCTCCTAGACTGGGAGTGCTGACTGGTCCACATAGGTCCATATGCAGCATCTGAAGTGAAAGATTGATGGAAGTGCATTGCTTGGTTTTGAAAGAGGATTTGGTGAGCTTCCCTTTTTCACATGCATCACATAGCTTTTCTTTGACGAAGTTTAACTTAGGCATGCCAGTCACCAACTCTTTGTTTGATAACTTATGAAGGGTTTTGAAGTTAAGATGAAACAGACGTTTATGCCACAGCCAGTTTCTTTTGACTGTATCGTCAGACACGAAGCAGACATTTGAAGAGTTGTTTTGACTCATATCAATGATATACACATTATCTAGCCTTCTTCCAGAGAGGACAACCTTCATATTCTTGTCAACAACAGTACAGATACGCAGTTCAAAGATGACTTTGTATCCAAGATCACACAGTTGGCTAATACTAAGGAGGTTATGCATGAGACCTTCAACAAATGCCACTTTATTGAAGGTGAG
Source organism: Saussurea involucrata (assembly GCA_033807775.1). Classification (NCBI taxonomy): domain Eukaryota; kingdom Viridiplantae; phylum Streptophyta; class Magnoliopsida; order Asterales; family Asteraceae; genus Saussurea; species Saussurea involucrata. The sequence goes on along the minus strand of CM066314.1, from coordinate 156,056,322 downwards.
GGTTCCGTTTGTAAGAGTTCCATATCCTTTAGTATGACCTCTGGAGTTGTCCCCAAAAGTTACAGAATGACCCTTCTCTGACACATAGTTTACAAGAAGATGTTTGTTTCCAGTCATGTGACGTGAGCACCCGCTATCTAAATACCAAACTTGTTGGTGCTCAAAAACCTGCAAACAACATCAAATCAGTTCTTAGGTACCCATTTGGTAATGGGTCCTTTTGGGTTAGAAGTGTGAGAGACCTTGGGTTTAGATCTGTCAATTCTTTCCTTTGGACAGTCTTTAGCAAGATGAAAGGTATCACCACAATTATAACATTTTCGGTAGATGAAAGTTATTTTGGGTTTTTGTTCCTTTCCTTTTCCTTTTCCAATTATATCAATCTTAATCTTTGGACCGAGAAGGGGATTTCGAGGACCTCTAAAAAGTTCGGTTCTTGAGGTTGAAACATGGTCAGGGGTCTCTCTTGAGAAAGATTTGGACTTTCCCTTTTTCACAAAATCGGCGAAGGATTTTTCGGTGGTGTGGTTTTCTTTGAGAGCTTGTGGTTTTGTAAGACTAGAAAAGTTGTTGTCAATGGTTAGATCTTTGAACACATCATGAATGGGTTTGACAACATCTTGCACTTTATGGGTTTGATCTGATGAAGATTCTTTGGCTTTAAGAAACATTCCATATTTTAAGGCTTCACTAAGATCAGCAGAATTTAAAGAAATGGAATCACAAGAGTTTGACTCAGAGTCATCATCGGTGATGGGAACAAGTGCATGAGTAGATTTTTCAAGCATGGATTTTTCATATCCTAACCCAGACTTGTTACCACCACGGATTTGATCTTGAAAGATCTGTTCAAGATTCCTTGAAGAATTTGTCCATTTTCTGACAATTTCCCGTTCTTTCTTTAACTTCTTGAACAGTTTATTCTTTTCCTTTTCAATTTCATGATTTATGACTTTTAGATTTTCAAGCTCAATTTTGATTATCTCAAACTTTCCAAGTTGACACATGAAAACTTCAAGTTGAGATTTAAGATTTTTAACTTGAGCAGATTTTCTTTTCTTGCTTTCTTTGACATTGTAAAAATCTTGAGTTAAAGACTCATAAGCATTTATCTTTTCAATATCAGTCATGTCATTGAAGGGATGTACCTGAGAGTATGATGATGAGCATTCAGTTGAAACTAATGCCATTGGAGACTTTGCCTTTTCTTCCTTCACCTCTTCTGATATGGCCATAAAGCACATATTTTGAGAATCACTGTCAGAGGTTTCTTCTTCTTCCCAGTCATGAGCCTCAGCCATTAATCCTTTTCCTTTCCTTTGAGATCCTTCATTTCTTTCCTTTTCCTTCTTGTACTTGGCTTTGTACTTTTCAGCACGTTCCTGATGAGAGAGTAAGGAGGATTGAGAATCCTTTTTGAAATATGATTTATCTTTGGATTTCTCAAATTTGGAAGGATTTTTGTCAGAGGACGTAGAATTGACTTTTGACACACGCTTGTTTCTGCACTCAGCAGCAAAGTGTCCTTTCTTACCACAGTTGAAACATTCTTCATTTGCCTTATCAGAAGAAGACATTTTTGTAAAGGATGGTTTTCTGAAACTTCTGGGTTTGTTGAAATTTCGAGATTTATTTTTAAAACCGGCCATCATAGCCATTTCATCAGACATTCGGTCTACCGAAATTTCATCACCTTCATCATCGGCATCACTCAGATATGCCTCCGTTTGGTGAGAGCGGTTGTTCTGATTTTCGGTGTCAGAGTCTGATGAGGGATATGTGATACAAGGAACATTTTGACTTTTCTTGGAACTTTCACAGATAAGAGCTATTGAAGAGCTTTTTATCTCTTTGAAGATGGTTTTCCTATGAAGCTTGGTTTGTTCAAAGTTGAACAGAGTTCCATACAAAACAGTTAAAGGCATGTATTCCAAATCCTTGGTAGTTTTAATGCAAGTGAAAATGTTTTCCCAAAAGTCAGGAAGACAATCCATAAACTTGCATAGAACTTCCTCATTATCATAAACTCTACCTAGTAACTTTAAATCATTTAAGAGAGAGTTGAAACGGTTATAAAAGCTTGGAAGAGATTCTCCCTTTTCATGGGCAAAGAGCTCGTATTTTCGAATGAGGCCAATCTTTTTGCTTTTCTTTACTTCCTCTGTACCCTCATAAAGTACACACAAAGTAGTCCACATCTCTTTAGCAGTACCGAAATTAACAAGAGAGTGATAGACTTCATCAGGAAGTGAGAGAGCAATGATTGCTCTAAGCCGAGAATCCAGAGACACCAATCGTTTTTCCTCATCAGTATATTCCTTTGGGTTTTTTAGAATGTAACGACCAGTAGTCTTTGCTTTTTCTATGTCGGAAGGTTCAGATTCATCAGAGTCACTTGATTTATCAACTGGTTCCTTACCAGGCCTCTGCTTTTCATAGCGAGCCCAAACTCTCGGGATGATAGGTCCCTCCTTGAGAATGGTTGGATATCTAGTATCCACTCCTTCCATAAATAGCATCATACGGCTTTTCCATAGAGAAAAGTTGTTAGGATTAAACTTGGGAGGTTTTGAAATGGAACCATTTTCAGCAAAATTGTTTTGACCAGTGTTTTCAACAGTTAGGGATGAAGATGAGGCAGCCATTGCGGATCAAGTTTATGAATTAAACTTTCCGCTCTGATACCACTTGTTGGTCCCAAAATGGCTCAACAAGTATTGTAGAAGGGGGGGGGGGGGGGTTGAATACAATACTCGGATTTTTCACAAGTTTTAATTCAATTTATTGAAAATCTTTCAATAAGAATTACACATAGAAAACAAAAGATTGTTGCGGAAAAGAACAGTTAAACTATTCTAACAATCTAACACAAAGTAAACTGAAAAACACTTAGAACAAATTGGGCACTTAGACACAAGATGCAGTCTCAATAAGAAAGGAGCTTGCACTTAGTAATCTTCAGAAGCGTGATTTGCATGGAGAGTCTTTACCTCTATTTATAGTCCATGCATCATTTAATGCTTGGAACACTTGTCACTCTTCCATTCATTGTAGAGGTTGACTTCTGAAAAGCTGATATCTCCTTTTTAACTTATCCAAAGAAACAGGAGGACAGTCGTACCAGAAAAAGACCTTATCTGAGAATAGATAAGATGACAAACTGCCACTTTTATCTGACAATAGGATATTGTCTCATAATAAATGATCTTTTCTTTTGTCTTCAGAGAATAAGGCTACCGACCTCCTGTATTGGAAACTGTACCGATTTGAAATCTCACTTCTTTAGAGAAGAGAGATCCTTCACCGAAGTGTAGAATATTTCGGTGCAGTCTTCTCAAATTCCCACCGATCTCTGAACATATATCGGTGGAAATCTTCTTGAACTTCCACCGATGTCTGAAAGCATATAGGTGAAAGTCTTCTTGAGCTTCTCACCGAATTTCTTCAATTCGGTGATGCTTGTCCACCGATAGTACAAGCATATCGGTGGTGGTGTAACTTGTAGAGAGTTGCTGCCGATTTTCTCACTTCCGCAATGAGATAGTCTTCGCACTTGGTTTCGGTTGATCTTCGACTTCACCGAACAATTGATATGAGAGTACAAGTTACACAAAAGAATCCAAAAATATTCTAAGTACCTAAGAGGGTTTAATTGAGTTAATTTCAAATCTGTGAAGACCCAACATAAGCTGTCTCACCGATTGTCTCCATGAAAATCGGTGAGATCCTCAAACAGGAGATTTCCTCTCTTATTTCCTTGCCAAGAAGATCTTCTTCATAAGAGGTAAGTTTGGCTATCACACCGATTGTTCCCATGAAAATCGGTGGGATCCTCAAAATTGGAGGATTCTCTCATGACATCCTTCCTAAGAAGACTTCCACCTACCTTGTCCATGACAAGTCGGTGGGATCCTCAAAATTGGAGGATTCTCTCATGACATCCTTCCTAAGAAGACTTCCACCTACCTTGTCCATGACAAGTCGATGGGATCCTCAAATAGGAGGATCATCCCTTGTGTCCATACTAAAAGGTTTTCTCTTCAAAGAAGGAATGTCTGGGTATGGAAGAAAAAGGTTCATTTGTCCTTTTTCCCATTCTTAGATATTGTCTCCATCAAACCTTTCTAGTATTATAGGAAAAGACACATCAACTTTTGAGAGTCAAACCTGACCATCAAATGACAAAGTGACAAGTGTCCCATGCTTCACATACTCATGGCACTATATAAAGATGAAGACTTCTCCATGCAGAACAACACTCACAACTCTAGAAGATTACTTTGTGCTCAAAACACTCTGCTCTTTTCTCTCCTTGAACTTTATAGCTTTCAATCTTTGTGTTTTGGAAGTTGTTTAGTTTTCAGTATTACTTTGTGAAGATTGTTAGAATAAATTTTATCTGTTCTTTCCGCAACAATCTAATTGTTCTATGTGTAATTCTTGATTTGAATATTTTCAATAAAGAATTAATTAAAGTGAAAAATTTGGGTATTGTATTCAACCCCCCCTTCTACAATACATGTTCTTGTTCTTATTAGCCATCTGGGACTAACAATTTTAATTACTAATGATTATCCCTTACAATTCGATCACACAACTCAAAGATCCGTGCTAGACGTGCCCCTGTGATACACTACGTTCAACTGTGATATTCGGTGTGATAATGTGATAATCGATGTGATATTGCAGACCGGTGTGATACTCCTTGGGATAACTATGACACTATGATAATCGATTGGATAATGTGACAGTCGCTAGAAATCTGTGATAATCGATTCGATAAGGTGATATTCGATAGAAATGTGTGATAATCGGTGTGATACGTTACTATAATCGACAGAGGCCCTGTGATTTGCGTCGACCCCTTGTTATACACGTCGCGTCCTAGTTAATACTTTTGGTCAATCAATGGAATAGCGTCTGTTGTTTGAAATAAATTGATGTGATAGCTATGTGCTACGAAATCGCTGGACAAACCTCGGGTTAAAAACGATGTGAATGCAACGTGAAACATCTCTCGATGGAATTAGGCAAACAGAGTTGTGAGAAAAATCACTATGATAGATTTTAGATGGAAGAAGAATGTGTGTGCAAAAAGCTTGTGATGATCGTTGTCATACAACGTTCGATCACCGTCAACTTTCATGTGATTATGTGATAAACTTGTGATAGATTACATACCTAAACTTGAATTCGCCTTCTAACTCGAAGATGTGATAGAACCTGCAACTCTTCTCTGCCAATTTACCCTTTTACACATAATCGTTCGGTGTGATAACAACCAGACCGCTTTAGAAATTTTATCTTCTTATTTGAATTGTGATAAATCAATTACCGATTATACACTTCCACGTTAAATAAAATAGATTTTTTAATATTATTTTAAATTCTTAAAACACCCTTATCACCTATACTAATTAATACTTTAATTATAATACTTGGTTTATGTAACACCCCTAAAATTGGAAGTCTGAATTTTGGAGTTGCGGACGTCCGCATGGGCGCAAGGTCGGACGTCCGCGTAGCGCGGAAGTCTGCGTGTCATCCGCGGAAGCAACAGAGATATTTTAGGGTTCGACCAGCTCAAGGGCCGGACGTCCGCATGGTGTCTAATTCGAACGTCCGCGAAGGGTCTGATGAGATATTTTTAGCTTTTAAGACCTTTTCCCTCTCCCTTCCCTCATTTCATCTTCAACACTCAGAATCAGTTTCCTCTCTCTCTCTCTAAACCGATTTTCTCCCAACAAACCCTAAATCCGTCATCTTCTTCCCCAAATCAAACCCCTCACCATTGTTATGAACCTTAACCTTTCTAGAAACCCTTCACTTCATCTTCTTCATCAAGTTTCTAGGGTTTCATCCAACCCTTTTTCCTCCACTTTGAAGATTGGGAGTTTGTGGTTCATCTTGATGATTCTAGAGGTATTTTGGTTGGTGGATTCAAGTTATGATTAAGGTAATCTTCTCTTCTCTTCACCTGTGAAATTAGGGTTTTGGTATAAGTTGAGATCTTGATGTAAAATGTTTGGGGAATGATTCTTTATGCTTGGATGTGAATGTTTATGGTTGGAAACTTATAGATCTAGGTTTTTGGAAGATTTGGCTTGAAGATGCAAGTTTCTCAAAGGAGCTTACATTTGGGGAAAACCTAGAGTTAGCCTAAATCTAGCAAGGTGAGTTCAAGTTGATTTGCGAAAACTTTGTACATGCCAAAAATGTTATTTTCCAAGTATTTGTGTGTTTTACTTAAAATTATCAATTGTTGACTTATTTGGTAAGTTTGACTCTTTTGAAGTGTTTAACTTTATAAAGTTTGTAAAACACCCATATTTGGGATTTTAGGATATTTCGATGTGTAGAAATTATAAATATGTCCTTAAATGTTTTATTGCTCGAATGGAGTTTATTCAATGGTTTAATCATGTGGGTATAATTGATTTATAAACCATTTGGGAAAATGCACATTTTTGTGTCATGAGTCGTTTTGAGAATTATAAGAGTATGAGTCCATTTGGGAACCCATTTATATTAATTCAGTGACGAGTTTTGGGTCAATGAGGATCTTATGGTATACGTTTACCTAAACGACGTTTTAATGCGTTTATATTTTGAGGACCGTTATTTATGGGTCTAATGGGTTTTGGGCATTTTGTTCGGTTTTGACTTTGAGGAAATCTTGGGGACACTTTGTCCGATTTCGATGGCTCAATGTGGAGTCTTATTTATGGTTTGCATTTATTGCAACATATTGCATATTATTGATATTTACATGCTTGGGTGCTTTAGTCATTCCGGGATGGGCATGTTATTGTAAATTGTGTTGCATTGGATCCATAGGCACGTAAGTCAGTCTTTATTGGATGGTCTACTGGGTGTCGCGGGATTTGACCGGGCCCCATGTTTTATGACCTTTACTTTTCAAGGGTACACTAGGAGGACTGAGTCCGGTTGAGCTGTCAGGTTGATTGACGGGCGTTTATGACCTTCGCCATGTCGGGGCAATACCATGGTTGTATCCCCGCTTGTGCCGAGCCTTTGGTGGTATTCTTAGTAATATTCCGCTAAGGTCAGCTGTCTCTTTGAGTATGTCTTGAAAGGCGTCGTATGGAACACTTGAGCTTTTATGCAGTGAAGTGTCGTACGATTAACATTGTTTGAGTGACATACTTTTGTGTTCATCCACTCTCAATGGATACGGGTCTCCCCCATCGTTGGGCAACCTTACTTGGGATTTTAATATGTCCATGTTTTATTATTTTTGGTCTTATACGATTGACTGCAATTTGATGACTTTAATATTGGAATCCCCTTCATGTATATTAAAGTTTAAATGAAGCAGGCCACTTCCATATTTATAGTATTTGGACTTCATTACATTTTACGTTCGCGTGAGTATTGGTTCGTATCATGTTTTCGATGAAGTATTATATTTATATGGATTGTTCTTCCATGATTTATGGGTTGAGTATTATATCGTCAACCGTATTTAAAGGTTTTGCATAATATAGATCTATTCAAGTGTTGAGTGAGTTTGGATTGGATTTCATCTTGGAAAACGCTTTGTACATTTTGGGAACTTTTCTCATAGATTTTGGGTGCGTTGGAAAATTAGTCGTTTACATCCTTCTCATAAACTCTTTTGGAAATTATAATCTATGTCGCAAACTTTCATTCAAAGAATTATTTAAATCATGTTATAAACTCTTGAACTCACTAGACGTTAGCCTAACCCTTTTTATTTGGCGGTATGTGCAACATGTTCAGGTTGGGAGTAGTTCTAGTGACACTGCGAGAGGTCGTGTGCTAGTAGTGTGCTCGAGAGGTGAATTGTTTAAGTGAAGCCTTCCACATTCATCTTTGGGATTAGCAATGTGTACTTGGGTTAAGTAACACCCGATGTGAAATTTGTCTTTGTAATGACACTTGAGTTATATATTGTTGAGGTTAATCATAGATTTTAATTTGAGGTATTTCACCTACTGGATTATAGGAAGAAATTCTATTATTTCGGATGTATTATCGAAAATTTTATTTAGTTGCTCTTTCCCAATTCGAGGGTGTTACAAGTTGGTATCAGAGCATAAGTTTGAGAGAATTAGGTGTTGATTTTGGATACCTAGACTCAAACTAGCATTCGTTTAAGTAAATGAGAGTGAAATTCACCAATAAGCACTTTGAGATAGGATGTTTTGAGGTCGATAGAGTCACTAGAAACGAGAATCACGTCGAGAGTAGCAAGGATAATCATGTACGGTACGTTCATAATTACACCTGGCCAGTGTCATGGTGAACCTGCTAGTTACTTGTGCATACTTGAACTACTTTAATGTGATGACCGTTGGGGTAGTGAAGAAGCTTCTAAGCGAGTAGTAGTTGGAAAAGATTGACGATTTTAGTATTAGTCACTTAGGGTGACAATAAGCATGAAAGTTGCTTTAAGTGGACCGTTTCGGGTCGAAATTGATGGTTGGATTTGTAACACCCTAAAAACAGGGCCAATTTGAACCTTAAAGTTTAACATGGGTAATTGAGAAATCATCCAACTTATATACATAAGTAGGGAATTAACTATGAGGATTCATATATACAATTCGAATTCTTCAAAACAACCTATTAATCTAGTCTTGTCAACTAAGATAAGATTAAACTAGTTGTCTAAGTCATTCATCAAAAGCATCCTCGGTTCGGCTAACTTCTCCACTTAATATCAACAAGTTGAATACCACAAGCACTCTTCCCACATCCCATTACTTCCTTGAACTCGTACCTGGTAAGAAAATTGAACTTGAACGATTAGGCTTACGCCTAGTGAGAACATCCAATTTCAAACTAAAACATTAACAACTTTAGAACTCAGATATTCAAAGCATATAAACAAACCTGGTTTACCACCATTCTTACCGTACTCGTACTCGTCTCATAATGACGGGAACATACCCGATCCCATGAGTATGACTAACATTCAGAAAGTCATAACATCATATTCGAGAGCCTACTACGAATCATCACGGATTCCAGTTTATTGATCAAGCCTAAGGACTTACATTCAATCGTCATACCTTTTCTTGGAATGGAAGCAGAAATAGCACTTATATATTGCCTATTTCTAATCCATCGAAAGCAAAGGAAAACAACACTTACACTTTGTCTAATTCACGTTTCCACATCTCAATTACGAATAACAACTATACTTTGCCTATTCCATTATTTCAACATGAATAGCAATTCTACTTTGCATATTCAATCATTCAACATGAATGACAATTCTACTTTGCCTATTCAATCATTCAACATGAATAGCAATTCTACTTTGCCTATTCAATCATTCAACATGAATTGCAATTCTACTTTGCCTATTCCACATTACTCCTCACCTCTCGAAATGGGAATTGCAATTTACTTTATGCCTATTCCACATTTTAGGTCAACGGGAAATACAAATTACTTTATGTATATTCAACGTTTACTAATCACCTCTCGAAATGGGAATTACAATTTACTTTATGCCTATTCCACATTATAGGTCAACGGGATATACAAATTACTTTATGTATATTCCACGTTACTAATCACCTCTCGAAATGGGAATTAAAATTTACTTTATGCCTATTCCACATTATAGGTCAACGGGAAATACAAATTACTTTATGTATATTCCACGTTACTAATCACCTCTCGAAATGGGAATTACAATTTACTTTATGCCTATTCCACATTATAGGTCAACAGGAAGTACAAATTACTTTATGTATATTCCACGTTACTAATCACCTCTCGAAATGGGAATTACAATTTACTTTATGCCTATTCCACATTATAGGTCAACGGGAAATACAAATTACCTTATGTATATTCCACGTTACTAATCACCTCTCGAAATGGGAATTACAGTTTACTTTATGCCTATTCCACATTATCCAATCACAAAACAGAATGGGAATTACCATTCAGTGCCTTGCCTATTCCGCATTTCTCAAATCAACGGGAATTACCATTAAGAGCCCGGTCTATTCCACGTGATCACATACTACTAGTGCCTATGGATCCGTTACACTTACTAACGTATATGTATAATAACATATCACGCTACATCTCGTAACGTATTCTTAATTCTAAGAATATTAAATAAGCTATCGTATCTTTAATCCCAACTGTTTCCCCTCCGAAAACTATAATCGGAATATATTCCTAAACCGTATTCTAAATTAAAACCAGATTCCTTAACTGCTACTGGATTTTAAAATAAAATCCATATCAAATCCTAACCCAATTCCTGAAATTAATCTATACTGGATCAAACCCAACTTTCCGGAATTCACTTAATACCGGACCCCAAAAGCCCAAGGCCCATTTCCGGAATTTATTTCCATACCGGATCGGGCCAAATACCGGAACCAAAACGATACCGGATCCGGTCCACTTCCGGAATCTATTTCAATACCGGATCTCCAAAGCCCATTTCCGGAATCCATTATTTCCGGATCATACGGCCCAATTCCGGAAATCAACCCAGTTCCAGAACCCTCTTTAATACCGAACCCAATTCCGGAACCCTCTTTAATACCGGAACCCTCTTTAATACCGGATCCATCCCAAATTCCGGATCCTTAAACCCGGTTTCGGAATTCCCAATACCGGGACTTCGATACTGTATGTTCGATTCACGTCAAATTAATTCAAAAAGCTTATCTAAGTGTAGATTGTTGCTCGACTTAATTTCCATACGATTACACCAACTCATTCAGACAGTTTATAAACTAAAACTGATGCAATTTCAACTGATAATTTTAGATGAAAGGGATGAACTCACTTGTTTGAAGTTTAACCCAGAAATCCAATTTCTTCCTTTCTCTGATTCACAATCACAAAAGAAACCAGATGAAATCCAATTGCTCTCTTCTTCTTTCTCTTTTCTTTCTCTCTGTTATTCTTGACCGACCACAGTACCAAAAGATTGAGATAATATCTCAATCTCACTTACCCAACTCTTAAGTAACTCAACTTTCAACAATTGACCAAACAGACCCTTCAGTTCAATTTTCAACCATAACTTTAAACTTTGGTCAAAATACAGATTTGACCCTGAAGTTTACATTTACAATTAGTCCACAAACTTAGACTAATTTACAATTCGATCCCATTTATATTAATTAAAATATCACGGAAATTCGGGGTGTTACAGGATTAGAACCATAGACTTATTGAATCGACCTTTGATTCGAGGAGAAATCGTAAGGTTAATCGATGTAATTCCCAGCTTTGCCTTAAGAGGTTTGAACATCCGGATGACGATAGTGTGACCGGAGGGATTTGGAGGAGTATGGTTTGAGACGTTGAGTGCCGACTAAATTCATGCACAAAATTTATTTTTAAAGTAAATTGCATAAGTTATTTCTTGTGTTTCAAATCCTTCTGTGGATTGTGTTACCAAACCTCGGAAAACGTTTAGCACACATAAGATTTTAAATCATGGTTTTGAACATGTATGAAATTATTTTATTGAGGGAGTTGCAAACTCCGTCGGGACTTGTTTTATTTTGTTGTTGCCCAACGTTACTTTCGGATACAGTGATATCCGTATTTTTATTTTGTTTAAGGTATTGGACAAGTAACTACGGCTTATGACTTTAACATTGGATCTCATCCACATATGTTAAGGTTTGGACGGAAAGTTATCTTCCATTATGTTTATGTCCAGCTTCATTGGAAAGTTTATTCAATACATGATTTATTGAAGGGTGTTGCTTACGGTGTATTACAACAAAAAGGGGTTTTTTTGGAATTTTGACGTTTTACTCATGATTTTGCTTATTGCAATTCGATTTTTGGGAACCGAAAGGTTTGGTGTCATTTTGTTGACTTGAGGTCATTGAGCCCATTGAGTTTCATGGAGTTTTGTTTTACGACGTTTTGTGTCGTGTGAGTGCAATTTCATAATGTGCATACTCCATTTATTATGTATGAATTTATGAGTTATGTTGGCCATTTTGTCCCACTGGGGTTTTGTTGAGAAATATTATTTTATGCCATAAGACGATAAAAAATGGATGAGTTTTGGAACTTTGGTGTCGCGTAATTTCCCTTTTCAAAGATTTGTGTTAACACATTTTGTTGCAACTTGTTCAGTGTACGGATTGATTTATACGCGACGTAAGTAGTGCATGAAAGAACATCCTGACTGTATTTCTTAACGATTTGCTTTGTACGCTTTTTGATTAAATGATTATTTTATTATCATTTCACGCAAATGCATGATTTTGATCTAGGGATATGCATAACTTGGTAGACATTAATCCTCGACACTTTGATAAATGAATCGTGAATGAAAATGTTTCATCAAATTATTGCACTAGTGGAAGTCATTTGGTCAAAGTATGTTTTAGTGTCGTAGGGATCATGCATGGTTTACGATACCGTACATTTTGAAAACACGAATGGGTGAGTCGTTGACATTTGGTCAATTTTGCTTTGATGGACATTTTGGAAAATTGTAAACCTTTTTGGTTTTAGAGAAAATGTGTATTTTGAGTGTTTTAATGAGTAAATTTTAAGCATCGACATTTTAACGTTTTGTATTACAAGTGAAAGACTTTTCAGCGTAAATGCTCCGTAATGGGGATTTTGGAAAAAATCATTTGTCCCAACCTAGAGTGCGTGGAATTATTTAAATTTTCGGAACATTAATGCGCACTGTTTGTATGATTCGAAATTGGAAGTCGATCTAAAACCCTTTTTGGTGTCCACAATTTACTAGCACTTATTTTCTCCTAAGTTTTGGGAAAACACATTAATGTGTGTGAGCATTGTCAAAAATGTTTTACTCATATGTCATTATATGACTAAATGAGAGAATTTTGAAATTTGATTTAAAGAATTTCATCTGTTGAAATTTTATTATGAATTAGCTGATGCATGTTATTTCATTTCAAGAAAACTAATAGGAGAGTATTACCAGTTTGCATGCATATTATGATTTGAGATTCTGTCACAATATTTTAGCCGATATCTTCAAAGAATGGAAGCATGTTGTTATTCTAACCTTAAACTCGAAATCATCGCAAATCATTTTATGTTTTAACCAAAATGCGTTTACGAATCGTTTCGTCGTTTTGCGAAATAAACTGACGCGTGCAAATTTTGTTGGTGAACCTTGTTCCATGCCATTTTATGGTTAAAAAGGGATTTTAGAGCCAGGTATTGTTTAAACTTCTTTTGAAGTACGTACAAACCTTTTGTTGCACATTAATTAGAGTAGGACATTACTTTACGTGCATGACATAAATCAATCCACGCCAGGACCGTAACAGTTCCTTCAAAGAAGTTGTTTATTACGCTTTTGCGTTTTGTTAATAATCTATATTGCGCTGAAATAGTTTTCAATATGATTTTCATATATGGGACGAGAATGTCCAGTTTTGCGCAACTACCGAATAGATAGTAGTAGTTTTTATGCGTACGATTAATTTGGTATGAAAACCTTTGTGTTGAAAATTTCTATAAAAAGTTTTTGATTGCCATATTTGTTAAATAATTCACTTGAGAACCTTAAACTCAATAGGACCTTGGAAAGGTTAAGTAACCCCGGTTAAGAGTAAGTGTGTGTAGAACTTCGACTATGAAAAGTTGGGTATTTCGACGCGTGATGGTACTATAGGCCGGATGGTATCGATGGCAGAGTCGATGTACTTGTTGTAACTGAAGGGTTAGATTCGAGGTATCGTATATTGAGGTTGGTGGTAACCGTTCTTGTCGGCAACCTTGTTTTGGGTCTTGGTCAATTTTCGCATGAGGGACCCTTTAGACACCGAATTGATAACCTTAATTTTGTGGGAATACTCGACGGATGAAACTCGTGTAGAAGTTTTGTTGGGTGTCAAAGCTTGGTGGTATGACTAGGTGTCAACTTTTGGGGTCCGAGAGCAAGAACCGTTAGTGTATTCGTAGGGTTGTAGTCCGATTTTTAAGAAATAATGGTAACGGTTGTAGTGATCTTGAGAGATTCAATTGTGATAAGTGGAGTTAGTGGGATAACCTCCCTTGATTGATGAAAGAATCTATCGATTGAAGGAGTAATATTTGGACAGATTCTTGGAGTTGTATAATCAATGGGTCAGTGATGACAGTCTATTAGGGCTCGTTAGAATTAAACGACAGTTAACAGCAGGAACAATGGGAATTGGAGATTCTGTTGGTTTCGGTAGTGATCAAACCTTGGATTGATTTAGAGTCTGGACCCGCAATCGGGGAAGTATGGAACATCTAAGGTTGGGAGACAACCAAGGTCATCTGATTAGGAGTTACTCCAATGGATGGAGCGTTCACCCGGACATAAGTACAATGTGCCTGAGAGGACATTGTTAGTAAAGGTTGCTTGAGGTTGTCATAGCAGTCTGCGTGAGGGAATTTAGATTCCACTTGGAAGCTGATGGAATATGGTCGGCGTTGAGTTGGTTAGCCTTTGGTTGTAAAGGATCTAGATTTCGAGGACGAAATCATTCTAAGGTTGGGAGGATTATAACACCCCGAAAATTGGAAGTCTGAATTTTGGAGTTGCGGACGTCCGCATGGGCGCAAGGCCGGACGTTCGCGTAGCGCGGAAGTCTGCGTGTCGTCCGCGGAAGCAACAGAGATATTTTGGGGTTCGACCAGCTCAAGGGCCAGACGTCCGCATGGTGTCTAATCCGGACGTCCGCGAAGGGTCTGATGAGATATTTTTAGCTTTTAAGCCTTTTTCCCTCTCTCTACCCTCATTTCATCTTCAACACTCAGAATCAGTTTCCTCTCTCTCTCTAAACCGATTTTCTCCCAACAAACCCTAAATCCTTCATCTTCTTCCCCAAATCAAACCCCTCACCATTGTTATGAACCTTAACCTTTCTAAAAACCCTTCACTTCATCTTCTTCATCAAGTTTCTAGATTTTCATCCAACCCTTTTTCCTCCACTTTGAAGATTGGGAGTTTGTGGTTCATCTTGATGATTCTAGAGGTATTTTGGTTGGTGGATTCAAGTTATGGCTAAGGTAATCTTCTCTTCTCTTCACCTTTGAAATTAGGGTTTTGGTATAAGTTGAGATCTTGATGTAAAATGTTTGGGGAATGATTCTTTATGTTTGGATGTGAATATTTATGGTTGTAAACTTATGGATCTAGGTTTTTGGAAGATTTGGCTTGAAGATGCAAGTTTTTCAAAGGAGCTTACGTTTGGGGAAAACCTAGATTTAGCCTAAATCTAGCAAGGTGAGTTCAAGTTGATTTGCGAAAACTTTGTACATGCCAAAAATGTTATTTTCCAAGTATTTGTGTGTTTTACTTAAAATTATCAATTGTTGACTTATTTGGTAAGTTTGATTCTTTTGAAGTGTTTAACTTTATAAAGTTTGTAAAACACCCATATATGGGATTTTAGGATATTTCGATGTGTAGAAATTATAAATATGTCCTTAAATGTTTTATTGCTCGAATGGAGTTTATTCAATGGTTTAATCATGTGGGTATAATTGATTTATAACCCATTTAGGAAAATGCACATTTTTGTGTCATGAGTCGTTTTGAGAATTATAAGAGTATGAGTCCATTTGGGAACCCATTTATATTAATCCGTGACGAGTTTTGGGTCAATGAGGATCTTATGGTATACGTTTACCTAAACGACGTTTTAATGCGTTTATATTTTGAGGACCGTTATTTATGGGTCTAATGGGTTTTGGGCATTTTGCTCGGTTTTGACTTTGAGGAAATCTTAGGGACACTTTGTCCGATTTTGTAACACCCTCAAATTTGGAAAGAGCAACTAAATAAAACTTTCGATAAAACATCCAAAATAATAGGATTTCTCCCTGTAATCCAATACGGGAAATACCTCAAATTAAAATCTATGATTAACCTCAAACAATATACAACTCAAGTCTCATTACAAAGGCTAAGTTCACATCGGTGTTATTTAACTCGAATACAAGCTGCTATTCCTAAAATAAACGCGGAAGACTTAACTAAGCACTTCACTCCTCGAGCACACTACTAGCAGTCATCTCTTCACAATGTCACTAGAATTAACCCCAACCTGAACTTGTTGCACATGCCGACAAATAAAAAGGTTAGGCTAACGCCTAGTGAGTTCAAGAGTTTATAACATGATTTATATAATTCGTTGAATGAAAGTTTGCGACATAAATCACGATTTCCAAAAGAGTTTAGGGAAGGATGTAAACGACTCATTTTCCAACGCACACAAAGTCTATGAGAAAAGTTCTCTAAATGTATAAAGCGTTTTCCAAAATGAATTCCAATCCCAACTCACTCAAAACGTGCTTTGACGTTAAATATCCCCAGTAATTATACACGTGAATAAAACTCTAATGTTTAAAACATCCAATAAGGATGAGGCATAGAACTCCGCCAAAAAACCCTGAAAGACATCTCACATAAATAAAATGTGTCACCGAAAATATGGATAAAAGTAAATACCAAAAACAACACCTTTCGGTGACGGGGGAGACCCGATTCCATCGAAAATGACGGGCACACAAAGTTAGGCCACTTATGATGTTACTGGATTACACATCAAGTCCCGGTTTTAGTTCCCATGCCATAAAGACATCACAACCTCAAACCTTTCCCATGCATTTATTGCCTACTCTGTCGAGTTACACCTCAAGGACTTATGGGACTACATTACCTATCTAGTCTAGACGAGTTACACCTCAAGGACTTCAATGTCCCCCATTGCCTACTCGCTAGTGGCCCTGACCGGCCTATCGCATATAACCATGCATTCCAATAGTCCACTCCTCGTGCACAAAGAGATAGACCATCAAATAAAGACTGACTTACGTGCCTATGGATCCAATGCAACACAGTCTACAATAACATGCCCATCCCGGAATGAATAAAGCACCCGAGCATGTAAATATCAATAATATGCAATAAAATGTATCAAGTTGCAATAAATGCAAACCATAAATAAGACTCCATATTGAGCCATCAAACTCGGACAAAATGTTCCCAGGACTCCCTCAAAGTCAAAACCGAGCAAAATGCTCAAAACTCATTAGACTCATAAATAACGGACCTCATAACATAAAATGCATTTAAACATCGCTTAGGTATACATATACCACAAAATCATCATTAACCCAAAACTCGTCACGAATTAGAATAAAGGTTTTCCCCAAATGGACTCATACCCTTAAAATTCTCAAAATGACTAATGACACTAAAATGTGCATTTTCCCAAATGGTTTATAAAATCAATTACACCAACATGATTAAACCATTGAATAAACTTCATTTGAGCAATAAATCATTTAAGGACATATTTATGATTTCTACACATCAAAATATCCAAAAATCCCAAATATGGGTGTTTTACAAACTTTATAAAGTTAAACACTTTAAAAGGGTCAAACTTACCAAATAACTCAACAATTGATAATTTTAAGTAAAACACACAAATACTTGGAAAATAACATTTTTGGCATGTACAACGTTTTCACAAATCAACTTGAACTCACCTTGCTAGATTTAGGCTAAATCTAGATTTTCCCCAAATTAAGCTCCTTTAAAGAAACTTGAATCTTCAAGCCAAATCCTCCAAAAACCTAGATCCATAAGTTTCCAACCATCAAAATCCATATTCAACCATACAAAATCATTCCCCAAACATTTTCATCAATAATCTCAACTTATACCCAAAACCCTAATTTCCATAGATGACGATATGAGAAGATTACCTTAACCATAACTTGAATCCACCAACCAAAACACCTCTAGATCACCAACAAAACACCACAAGCTCCAACTCTTCAAAATGGACAAAAAGGTTGAATGAAACCCTAGAAAGCTTTGGGTGAAGAAGATGAAGTGAAAGCGTTTCAAGATTTGTTTCCCAAAACCATGGTAGATGAAGAAATCACTTCCAAATTTCGAATCTTGTGGCTAAATGGCTCAAAATCGACTTTGGGGGCTTAGGGTTTCTGTTGGTCCCGAAGGGTTATACAAGTTTGTAGAGGGGGGGGGGGGTTGAATACAAACACACAGATTTTTACTTTCTAAATTGTTTATTGATATAATCAAACAATTTACAACTTGTTGCGGAACAAGATTAAGGACTAAGCCTAATCTAAACACTAAGTTTCTTGCACTAGAATTAAGACAGAAATGAGATAAGAATAATACGAATAATATTCTAACACTAAGAGAGAAAGAAGAAGATGGTTGAGCACTTCAATCCTGAAGTAGGGTTCTTCTTATATACTGCATGCATTTAATGCATGGCAGTATTACTTTACACGTGGCAACAGCTGATTGGTTGCATGGGTTGACCTTTGTAGACAACCTTAGTAGCCGCATGGTGCACAATGTTGAATCAGAGTTGGTTGTACGATTCTGGACAGAAGGGATGTCCGTTCTGACATTTCGTACGGAGACGTGCAAGGGAGGTTAAGACAAAAGTAACTTGTAGAGTAGACCTCATGATCAGCGTTCGTTGATCAGTACTTTATCAGCGATTGATAAAGCTCAGCGATCGCTGAAGTCTTCTACTTGAAACTTCACGTTGAGTGGACAGGTCTTGCTTCGCTGATATCCGCATCAGTTCATTAGTAGACTTGTAGCTGGTTCTTGGGCTTGATCTTCGACTTCAGCGTAGAACCTTTGTTGACGTAAAACTTGTCTTCAGGGATCATAAGTAAACAACTAAACTATCAGCGATCACCAAAAGTACTGAACAGGCTCAAAGATTTATGGTGAACAGTGTTCGCTGAATATTAAACTTTAAGAGCGAGAGTTCCTATCAGCGGTACTGAAACAGTCTTAGTACTTATCAGCGATAGTGAAACTCTAATACATATCATTTACTTACAATTTTCACTAAGTGTTAAGAGAGGGTCATTATCAAATCACTGAGGGTTTGGATCAACAATCTCCCCCTATTTGATTATGACATAGCAACAGAGAAAATTGCTAATTAATGAAAACATAAGGATAAAAAGAACTCATAAAATATTTGTCCCTTTTACTGTTTTCTGGGATCTTTTCAGTACTGATGGAGTAAAGTACATTCGCTGAAATTTTTCTCTAAACTTCGTAAAGGTTACAGAGGGAAGTGGAAAAATCACAAGTACAGCAAATAAAATTACAAGTACAAAAGATGTAGACAGATAAAGATAGAAAGAATTACAAGGCGATCCTATCCGTCAAAAGGCTCTTCCTTGATGAGAAGTTCATCGAGGGTCTTTGATGTGGGAATCATCCAGTCAGGGACCGTTACACCTTGATCCTTTTTGTTCTTTGCTTCTTCAAAGATCAGGGGCTTGAGGTGACGTGCCTGAATGTCGCGTCTGACTTCACACCAGTATATTAGGTCTCTGAGCTGTTCGATGGGAGTGATTGGAAGCTCATATATGCGTTGAAAGTGTTGTCGTCCATAACAGTCTAGAAAGAAGATGCCATAGGGTTCACTTAAGACTTTTCCAGGGATGAAAGTTTCACCAGGAGGCAGGGAGGTGTCAAGTACTGAGAGGTCAGGGTCACGACCAAGTACTTCTTCGCGTGAGAAACCTATACCTGTTTCATTCCGTATAGGAGGTCCTGAGTCTGATGTTTTCTTTTTCTTTGCAGAGGCCCTTCTTTGTTGAGGTGGAAGAAGAGTGGAAGGGGGAATATCCACAGCAGAAGAAACCAAGTCGATCTGAGAATTTAAAAATTTCTCGACATGGCTCTTAAACTTTGAGCGAGATCGCTGAATGGCTAATTTCACTTCCAACCATTCAGAGAAACCAAACTTCTCTAATGAAGTAGCGTAGAAGGTTTGCTTGGTCTTGTCTTCTCTGAATACGTCAACTTCAACAACAGGAACGTCTACGAACGTTTTTCCTCTGATATTTACCTTGATGATTTTGGATGGTCGAGATCGATAGTTCAACATTTCTTTACACCATTCCAAAGTCGAATCAGATACCTTAGTCTTTTCTACAACGATCCTTTGGGCATCATCCCATAGCTGACGTTGGACATCAATGGGAGTTCTTTTCAGCGCGGGGTCTTTCACCGATTGTTGGACAAGCTGGATGGCGAGAGCCTTATCTTTTTCTTCAGCTTCCTTCTTTTCGGCGAATAATCGTTCAGCTCTTAAATGATCCTCGTATTCTTTCCTTGATATCCTGAACTTTGTGGGAACAAGGATTTTGGAGCGAGGAAGAATGATTCGCTGATCTTCGAGCTGTTTGATCATTTCATCTCTCTTTTCTTGATCATCTCCACTTAGCTTTTGAGGAGCCAAGGAAGGTCTGTTTTTGTGAGAGAGCAGTTGTTCTTCAGGTTCATCAATCTCAGTGGTTAAATCCAAGACTAGGATTATTGGTGTAGTTGTAGGAGTTTCAGCGGGATCCTCAAACAGGGGAGAGGACTAGCTGAAACACATCGATCGTTTAAGTAAGAAAAGTTGGGAAGAAAGAGAAAAGAATAGGATTAAGTGTATAGAGGTTTTATGGAGAGGAGTGTTGATATTGAGAAGGGATAGAGGAGGATGTAGTATAAGGGAATAGAAGATATTATACATGACAAGCTGACTTAATCTGAAGGATAGCCAGATTGCCTTCTGCAGCGAGGCCTTTGTTTTTTCCTTGATCAGCTTCAGATGCTGCAGGCTTTGTCTTCTCCCCTGATGGTTCGTTTATCGAAATCCCTTTCTCAGGGACCTTCTTGGGCTCAACGAAGAAGAAGTCATCATCATCATCGTCATCATCATCATCATCTTTAGGGGATGATGATGGTTCTTCATCATCGATATCGAGGGGTTCTTCGTCTTCAGCTTCTTCTTCTTCTTCAGACTCGACCTCATCAACAATGGCTTCTTTGTGTTGCTCTTCGAGTTGCTCTCCCTCAGATACAGAGGGAGGTTTCTCGGTTCCCTCAGGGTTTTCAACTCCCTGAGGTTTTGAAGTAGAAGCAGCAGTTTCATTTTTCTTCTCCCCCTCATCATTATGGGGAAGGTCTTCAGCTCTCTTCTCCCCCTCTTCCACGTTATGAGGAGGGGAGGCAAGAGGAATATCAGCAACATCAGCATCATCAGTAGTATGAGAATCACTGTCTTCTTGGCCAGTGAGTCCCATACAAAGTTCAACCACTGCTAATCTGTCGTCGAGGACAGATATAGTAGGGGCAAGTTTCCGAAGATCTTCTCTATCGGCCTGAGTAAAGTGAGACTTTGGAGCATCTAGGCGATTGAGTATCTGCTGAAGTAGATCTTTGACCGTCGTAACCTCACCCTTAAGAGTACCAACCTCTGTCTTCAATGATGTGACTTCATTGGACATAGTGGTGAAGTTTGTTGCAAGGGTGGTGTTGGTGAGGTTGAGATTGTTGACGTTTGAGGATGTTTCCGAGAGGGTGGTAGCAAAAGTTGCAATGCTGCCATCCACCTTCTCCATATCAGCTTTGGAGGCTTTAGTGTCAACAACCTCAGTCAGCTTTTTGAGGTTCTCTCCAGCGTCTGTAACCGCTGAAGAGTTGGTGGAGAAAATGGTGTTGTATGATTCCATCTTTGTTTCCAGGGCCTTCAGGGAGGTGTTGATATCCCCCAAATTAGGACCTGAAATAGTTATTAACTTATGAACAGAGGAAAGCTCAGAAGTTTGGGGTTGAGAGAGAGAAGTGTTTGGGTTAATGTGTATACCTGCAGGCGGGTTGGCGAAGTTGTCGAAGCCTCGTAACCCTGAGAAAGTTTCATAGTCGTCTTCAATAGTTCCCTGACGACTGGAAGTACCTGCAGGTCCTGTGTTTTGTTCTATCATCCTCTGAAGATGTTCAGCAGTAGTGTCGCTGAGGAAGATGTTTGTTGAGGAGAATAGGGGAAGAGATTGAGTGACCAAAGGAGAGGTGGGAGGAATGATGGTTGAGAAAGTGGGTTGGGTGCGGGATTCAGCGTTGGATTCGCTGAAAATCACTTCAGTCTCTAGAGAGGCTGAAGGAGGTGGGTTCAGTTCCAAGTTTATAACTTCAGCGTTTAGAGACGCTGAAGCTGGGATGGAAGGGGTGGCTTGATCAGCTGTGGCAGAGCGTACCACTGAACTATCCATCAGCTCTTCAAGATGAGCTGTGGAGTCTTCAGCATGTGAATGCTGGGGGGGTTGCTCCTTGGTTTTCTTGATTCTTTTGGAACCAAGTTGGGAAGTAGATTGTTTCCTTTTTCGAGAAGGAGTGGAGGGTGCAGCTTGGGTATCAGCGGTGGGGATTTCCACTGAATGAGCCACAGAAGTAGAAGAAGGAGGATTAAGAATAGATAAAAGAGTAGTAAGACGTACCTCGTTTGCCAGCGGCTTGAAGTCAAGCACCTTAGGGCCAACCTGAGAGAGTCTCAGATCACCGTCTTTTGGGTACTTGTCCCCAAGTCCTTGTTGAAAGACGGCGCTGATGAATCTAGGATATGGAACCCATGAAGGTCTATCAGCCATATCTACTCTGAACACAAGATCGTCATAGATGATCGAGGCCCAGTAAACATGTAGACCTTTCAGCAATGCATAGCCATTGCTTGCTGAGGTTGAGCAGCTTGATCAGAGGAGCCACTCTTTGCTGTCATGCAGCTTATTAAGTGTGCGAAGATGAAGTTCATCTCGCTTGGCATTTTGGACTTCTTGATGAGGGTCAGTTTCTTCTCAATCTCCTTGTCCCTCCCTGTGTCCCATGCGCAACCCATTGCATCAAAGAATGTAGTGATGGCTTCCCTATCAGCATGGTTTTTGTGGTTTGGCAGAGAGACAAAGGGTTTTTCTTTGGTGGCAGTGGGTAGGCTGAGTGCTCGCCTGATAATAGCAGGGTTGATTTTGGTTGTGCCAAATTTGGTGTCACAGAGAATGACATCAAGGAGTTTCTTAGGGTCCTTGGATGAAGGAACATGAGTGTGTCTAGCAGTATACCAAAACTGAGATAGAAGAAATTTATGGGCAGGGGGTACGAAGGTTAAGGCTTTGAATAGGCATCAGGTTTGGAGAAAATTCACAGCATCATTCAGATGGGTGACTTGCTTCTTCGGAGGAAAATCGAAAAGCGCATAGAGATTGTTGGATTTTGAGAAGTCTACTTTCTCAAGCGTGAACTTCACCTGAGGAGCCTTGGGAAGATTCAATTTCTCCGTAGCAGGAGATTTCTCAGTGGTAGGAGTAGCAGTAGAAGATGCCATTTCTGTTTAACATATATAAACATGAAGAATAGATGAAGAACAATGTCTTAATGTGGAAAGAATTTCCAATAAGATGTTGTCGAATTTTGTCCATTTCATCCAGACAAAAATGTCTTAATGAAGATTAGGGTTTTCTTGTTTTGAAAAAATAATGCAAACCCAGTAAAAGTCTTGTTTTCCAATTTCCTTTAGATAAGGATTCTGGAAAAACGTATGAAGAACAAGTTTAATATATTTGATATAAACTTGAAGAACAACCATGAAAAGGTTGTGTTCATAAAACCATGAAAGAAATGATTTCTTTTAAAAAGTTCTTTTGTTTGATCTTTTGAAAACAAGGATAAGACCATAAACAAGTTAAAACAGGTAAATAATGAGAATATTAACCTGGTTGTCGAAGAAGAAGATGAACAGTTTTCTGGAAAAACTCGAGTTCAATAAGCAACAGTAAATCTTTTCTTTCTTGGAGAAGAAGTTCGCGTAAAGGAAAAATATAAACTCGAAATAGTTTATATAGAGAGATTAGAGAGAGAAAAACTAGAGCGAGAAAGTTTTTCATCATGACACAGACACGTGTTTGCATTTGATTGGATGGTAAACGAAACGTGCAAACGTGTGTCAGAAAAAGAACGTGCCAGGGTTTATCCGTTGTGATGATGTCACAAACGTTCTTTCATATTTTAGGATGTCTCTGAGGTTTTGAAAGCTCATGGACTATTTTGAAAAACATGAAGCACTGAATAGAAATATCAGTGTTAGTTTAAGAAATTTCAAAGTATCGCTGTTAAGGAAGAGATATTCAGCGATGTGATTTGTTTTGAAATCTTGCATTTACATGCGAATGTCAGCGAGTAAAGAGAGAACATACCTTGATATCAGCGAATCAACTTTGTTCAGAGAGAAGATGATAGAATGGGTTATATAAGTTGGTTTTATCCGATCGCTGATCAAATGTGAACCACTGAAGATTTTACTCTTCAAAGTTCAGCATTCCAAGCTCGCTGATGAGAAAGTTGAATCTTGTCTCATCAAGAGGTTTGGTGAACAGATCAGCTAACTGAAAGTCAGTTGGGATAAAATGAAGTTCTATATCACCATTCATCACATGATCTCTGATAAAATGATACCTTATTTCGATATGTTTGGTCTTTGAGTGTAGCACTGGATTGTTGGCTATAGCGATGGCACTTGTGCTGTCGCAATAGATTGGAATTTTCGAGAGTTGAAGGTCATAGTCTAGTAGTTGATTTCTCATCCACAAGACCTGAGAACAACAGCTTCTAGCGGCTACTTACTCAGCTTCAGCAGTTGAGGTGGACACTGAGTTTTGCTTTTTACTTGTCCAACTCACCAGCTTTCCACCCAGGAGCTGACAGCCTCCTGTGGTGCTTTTCCTATCCAATTTGCAACCTGCAAAATCACTATCTGAATAGGCGATTAGATCAAACCCTGAATCTTTGGGATACCAAAGACCTAGGTTCGGAGTACCCTTAAGGTAACGAAAGATTCGCTTTATAGCGATCATATGAGATTCCTTAGGTTCAGCTTGATATCGTGCACACAAATAAGTTGCATACATAATATCAGGTCGGCTAGCTGTAAGTTACAGGAGAGAGCCGATCATCCCACGGTACAGTGTGACATTAACAGGTATTCCAGTTGATTTCTCATCCACAAGACCTGAGAACAACAGCTTCCAGCGGCTACATACTCAACTTCAGCAGTTGAGGTGGACACTGAGTTTTGCTTTTTACTTGTCCAACTCACCAGCTTTCCACCCAGGAGCTGACAGCCTCCTGTGGTGCTTTTCCTATCCAATTTGCAACCTGCAAAATCACTATCTGAATAGGCGATTAGATCAAACCCTGAATCTTTGGGATACCAAAGACCTAGGTTCGGAGTACCCTTAAGGTAACGAAAGATTCGCTTTACAGCGATCATATGAGATTCCTTAGGTTCAGCTTGATATCGTGCACACAAAAAAGTTGCATACATAATATCAGGTCGGCTAGCTGTAAGATACAGGAGATAGCCGATCATCCCACGGTACAGTGTGACATTAACAGGTATTCCATTTGAATCCTTGTTTAGTGTCAGCGGTGGTGACATAGGGGTTTTCATAGCTGAACTCTGAGTTAAATCGAATTTCTTCAGCATATCTTTAACATACTTTCCCTGATTTATGAAAGTTCCATTTTCATTTTGCTTTATCGGAAGACCAAGGAAATATGTTAGCTCACCCAACATACTCATTTTATACTCTGATTTCATTCTATCAGCGAAACGAGTACAAAGGTCAGGGTTAGTAGAACCAAATATAATGTCATCAACATATATCTGAACAAGAATGATATGACCTTTCACTATTCTAAAAAATAGAGTTTTGTCGATTTTACCTCGCTCAAAATTTTCAATTAGGAGATAAGAGGATAGAGTGTCATACCATGCACGTGGAGCTTGCTTTAAGCCATAAAGTGCCTTATCCATTTTATAAACATAACCTGGACTCTTAGTATCTGAGAATCCTGGAGGTTGTTCCACATAGACTTCTTCATTCAGCTTTCCATTGAGAAATGCTGACTTAACATCCATTTGATATACTTTGAAGTCTTTGTGTACAACATAAGCTAAGAATAGACGAATAGATTCTAGTCTTTCTACTGGAGAAAATTTTTCGTCGTAGTCTATACCTTCCTCTTGTCTGTATCCCTGAGCAACAAGTCGAGCCTTGTTGCGGGTTACAGTTCCATGTTCGTCCAACTTGTTTCGATAGACCCATTTAGTGCCTATCACTGTCTTGTCAGTTGGGCTTCGAACAAGATTCCAAACTTTGTTTCTTTCAAATTCTGTCAGCTCTTCTTGCATAGCGCTGACCCAGTTTGGATCTCTGAGGGCATCATCTATTTTCTTTGGTTCAATCAGAGAAATAAAGTTAACAAATAAACATATATTACATGCACTTCGTCGAGTCTGAACACCAGCGTTTGGATCACCAAGAATTTGATCAATAGGGTGATTTACAGTCCATCGCTGAGCCGGAGCATGAATCGCTGACTCAAATTGAACTGGAGGAGCTGAAGATGAGGCTTCAGCAACTTCTGGAATATCAGCCAAGAGAGGAGTAGGTGCAGATGTCATCACATTCACTGATTGCTGAGAAGTAGATGGAATGTCTGAGACATTTGGTTCAGAAGCAGGCATGTGTTATATCGACTTAGGGGTATGCATAGCTTGGTAACCATTGTTTTTCGACACTTTGTTAAACGAATCATGAGTGAAATTATTTTATTAACTCCCCGTTTAAATGAATGGCCAATTGGTCAAAGCATGCTTTATTGGTGTGGGGGATCACGAATGGTTTATGATATGGGATATTTGAAAAACACGAATGTATGAGTCGTTGACATTTGTCAATTTAGATTTGCCGAATATTTTGGAAATTTGAAAACCTTTTTGTTTTTGGAGGAAATGTGCATTTTGAGTATTTTTTACAAATATACTTAAGCATTGATGTTTTGACGTTTTATGTTCCAAGTATGAAATTTTAAGGAAAGTGCTTCGTGATAAAGATTTTAGAAAAATGGTTTGTATAAAACTATGGTGCGTGGAATTCTTATGTTTGAACATTGATGCGCACCGTTGGTGCAATTTGAGATTTGAAAATAGGTTTGAACCCTTTTTGGTGTCAACAAATTATTAACACTTATTTCCTTATATGTCTTGCAGAAACGCATTGTTGTGTGTAAGTTTGCCAAAAACGTTTCGTTCAAATGTCATTATAGGACCGGATGGGAAATTTTGAGAATTTGATTTAAAGAAGTTTTTTTTTTCTTTTGAAATTTGGTCGCGAACCATTTGATGCATGTTATTTCGTTTCAAGAAAATTTCTAATGGAAATGTTACCAGATTGCATGCCTACCCCAATTTGTGGTTTTAAGATGTTTTAGTCGATATTTTCAAGTGATGGAAACGTATTGGTTTTGTCTTAAATGTGGAACTTGCATAAGTCATTTTGTGTTTTGACGAAGATGCATTTATAAACCGTTTCATCGTTTTGTATAATAAACTGACACGTGCAAAATTTTGTTGGTGAACCTCGTTCCATGCCATCTTATGGTTAAAGAGTAAATTTTGGAGTCAAATGTCGTTGGATTTCTTTTGAAATACATGCACACCTTTTATTGCACCCTGTTTAAAGCCAGACAATTACTTTACATGCATGTCATGAGTCAATCCATGCTAGAACCGTGGTGGTTCATTTTTAAGAAGTTGTTTATTACGCTTTTGCGTTTTGTGAATAATCTGAACTGCAATAAAATAATTTTCAACATGATTTTCATATGTGGGACGAGCGTGTCCGTTTTTACGTAACTACCAAATTGATAATAGTAGTTTTGTGCGTGCGATTTGTTGAGATGAAAATCTTGGTATTGAACTCACTTCACTTGAAGTAACTTGCTAACTCTGGTCAAGTTCAAATCTCTTAAGATAGGATTTTATTAGTAATCTCCTTATCTTTCTTAGTGCAAGAAAACCTTAGTGTTCCAACTTGTTTAGATTTAGGTTTATCCTTAATTTTGTTTCCGCAACAAGCTGTAAATTGTTAATGATTTATCAATAAACAATTTAGAAAAGAAAAATAGTGTGTTTGTATTCAACCCCCCCCCCTTCTACAAACTTGTATAGGCCTTTCGGGACCAACAACCTTCAAGCTCTGATACCACTTGTTGGTCCCGAAAGGCCTATACAAGTTTGTAGAAGGGGGGGGGGGGGGGGGGTTGAATACAAACACACTATTTTTCTTTTCTAAATTGTTTATTGATAAATCATTAACAATTTACAGCTTGTTGCGGAAACAAGATTAAGGATAAACCTAAATCTAAACAAGTTGGAACACTAAGGTTTTCTTGCACTAAGAAAGATAAGGAGATTACTAATAAAATCCTATCTTAAGAGATTTGAACTTGACCAGAGTTAGCAAGTTACTTCAAGTGAAGTGAGTTCATCTCTTTATATACTGCATGCATTTAATGCAATTCAGTATACACTTTACACGTGTCATCAGTGGATTGGTTGCATGTCATTGACCTTTGTTGACAACCTTAGTAGCCGCATGAATGAACAGTGTAGTATCAGAGTGGTTGTACGATTTCAGATTTTCGGAGGTTCTTTTCTGACATTTCGTACGGTGGCGTGCAAGGGAGGTTAAGACAAAAGTACTTTGTACGAAGGACTTCATGATCAGCTTTCGTTGATTCAGCGATTATCATTTACTATTCAGCGAATGATAAAGTTCAGCGATAGCTGAAGTCTTGTACTTGATACTTCACGTTGAGTGGACAAATCTGAGTCTTCGCTGATCCGCATCAGTTCATTAGGAGACTTGTCGCTGGTTCTTGAGCTTGATCGTCGACTTCAGCGTAGAACCTTTGTTGACGTGAATCTTGTCTTCAGGGATCATAAGTAAACAACTAACTTATCAGCGATCACCATAAGGACTGAACGGACTCAGCGATATGGTGAACAGTGTTCGCTGAATGTTTGATCCAAAAGAGCGAGAGTTCCTATCAGCAGTACTGTAAGATCTTAGTACTTATCAGCGATAGTGAAACTCTGATACATATTGTTTACTTACAATTTTCACTAAGTATTTAAGATAGGGTCATTATCAAATCACTGAGGGTTTGGATCAACAATCTCCCCCTATTTGATTATGACATAGCAACAGAGAAAATTGCTATTTATTGAAAAACATAAGGATAAAAAGAACTCATAAAATATTTGTCCCTTTTACTGTTTTCTGGGATCTTTTCAGTACTGATGGAGTAAAGTACATTCGCTGAAATCTTTCTTTAAATCTTTGAATCAGGTTACAATATGAATAAGAAAGATTACAAGTACAAGCGAAATAAATTACAAGTACTGAAGGATGACTGATACAATAGAGAAAAATGGTGATTGTTGTCAGCCTTCAAAGGGTTCTTCCTTAATGAGAAGTTCATCAAGGGTTGTCTTTTCAGTTGGAATCATCCAGTCAGGAACCTTTTCTCCTTTATTCTTTAGCTTCAGAGCAGCTTCAAAAATCAGGGGTTTTAGGTGTCGTGCCTGAATGTCTTTTCTGAAGTCGCACCAGTAGATGAGATCTTTGAGCTGTTCGATTGGAGTGATTGGAAGCTCAGCGATCCGTTGAAAACATTTACGTCCGTCGTAGTCAAGAAAGAATATTCCATAAGGATTACTGATGACTTTACCAGGGACGAAAAGTTCACATGGTGGCAAAGAGATGTCAAGGGCAGATAGATCAGGATCAGGACCAAGTACTTCAGCGCGAGAGAAACCAATTCCAGTTTCATTTCGTATGATAGGACCTGAGTTTGAATCTTGACGTTTCTTCCTTGGAGAGCCCCTTTTTCTTTTCGGCTTTAGATCAGGAACAGGAGGGATATCCACACAAGAAGATATCAAATCGATCTGTCTGTTAATCAGCTTTTCGAAATGATCCTTGTACTTAGATTTTGATGGTTGGATAGCTAACCTCATCTCCAGCCATTCAGAGAGACCATACCTTTTTACAGTGTCAGCACTAAAGGTTTCAGATGAGTCATCTTCTCTGAACAGTTTGATGTCAACAATAGGTACTCCGATGGAGGTTCTTCCAGAGATGAATACCTTGTTGATCTTCGCTGGACGATATCTGAAGTGGATTTTCTCTTTACACCAGATCAGGGTGGTCTGAGAAACTTCAGCTTTCTTTTCCACGATCTTCTGGGCTTGTTCCCAAAGCTTTCGTTGGATGTGAATGGGAATACGCTTCAGCTTGGGGTCTTTGACAGATTCTTGAGTGAGCTTGATGGCGTATTCTCTGTCTTTATCTTCAGCTTCCTTCCTTTCAGCGATGAGGCGTTCAGCTCTGAGATGATCCTGGTATTCAGCTTTTGAAATTCTGAATTTAGGAGGAACTGAAGGTAGTTGATCGCGCCTTAGGATGATTCGCTGATCCTCGAATCGCTTTATTATTTCTTCTCTCCTCTTTTGATCTTCTTCACTCAGCTTTTGAGGAACTGAGGAAGGTCTGTTTCTGTGCAAGAGAGGTTGTTCTTCTGGTTCATCAGTCTCAGAGATTAAATCTAAGACTGGGATTATGTCTTCAGCGGTAGCTGGAATTATTGGTGAAGTCGCAATGGAAGATCTTTCAGCGATATCCTCAAACAGGGGAGAGGACTAGCTGAAACGCAGCGATCTTACAAATAAGAACTGGGTAGAAGAACTTGGGTAGAAAAGATAGAAAAAAATGTGGATATTTATGGTGTTTGTGGAATGGATAACTGATTGTTCAGAGATGATCAGGGAAGGAAAAATAAGTTTAGTGTACCTGACAAATCGGTTTTGCAAGTAGGATCGCCAGATTATCATCTTCAGCGATGCCTTTGTCTTTTCTTTTCTCAGCGCCAGAGGCTGAGTGCTTTGTCTTTGTTTTTGTCTTCTCCCCTGTGGATTCGGTTTTCACGATCCCTTTAAGAGCTTTTCGAGGAGCATGTTTGACGACAAAGAAATCATCGTCATCTTCATCATCATCATCATCGTTCCTTGGAGAGGAGGATGGTTCAGCTTCAGGGATGTCGATGTCTTCGTCTTCTTCTGCTTCGGATTCCTCAGCATCTTCTTCGAGTTGCTCCCCCTCAGATACAGAGGCGAGCTTCTCGGTTCCCTCAGGGTTTTCATCTCCCTGAGGTCCAGTAATCAGATCTTCAGTACCCTCTCCCCTGATAGATTCATCATGGGAAAGGTCTTCAGCGCTTTTATTCTGATCTTCAGCGCTCTTCTCCTGTTCAGCGCTCTTCTCCCCCTCTTTCTCATGATGGGCGGGGGAGGAATGGGTAGATTCAGCATTGGTGTTGTCTCTGTCTTCTGGGCCAGAGACTTTCACACAACCTTCAAGCTTAGCTATTCTGTCTTCTAGGCCAGAAATAGCAGGCGTGATTTTCTTCAGCTCTTGGCGATCCTCTGCGGTGAACGAGTCCAAAATAGGTGCAGGGGCCGGAGCAGGAGCTGGATTGTTTGCCTTGTTCACCAGCATCTCGATCATTGTCTTGACAGAACTAAGGTCGGTCTTCACTGAGCCCAAGTCGGTCTTGACCACTGACATATCACCTTCGAGTGTACCAACCGATTTCTTCAGCGTTGTAACCTCGCTGGAAACGGTGGAAACTGACGATTTGAGGTTGGTGTAGTCAGTGTAGATGTCGGAGAGCACTTTGGCAAAATCGGCGAGAGTTTTATCAAGGTCTTTGATGTCATCAGAGGAGGCCTTCTTTTCCACCACAGTAGTCAGCTTCGTCAGATTCTCTCCAGCGTTTGTTACAGCTGTAGAGTTATTTGATAGACCGGTGGTGAGATCCGTAAGTTTCATCTCCATAGACTTCAGAGACTGGTTGATGTCTCCCAAATAAGGACCTGTAACATATAAGTACTTGTGAACAAAGGAAAGCTCAGAAGTTTCAGGTTTAGTTACAGTGTTTAAGGTGGGATCTGTACCTGCAGGAGCGTTGACGAACTCATCAAAGTTTCGAGTCCCTCCATAGTGTTCCATATCTCCCTCAAAAGTTCCGTGAGGGATGGAGATCTCTGCAGGCCCTTTCTTCGTCATTCGCTGAGAAGCTTCAACGGCTTCTTGAATGATGGCATCTCCAGTGTTGACTGGAGGAGTGTCCAAAGAAGTAGAGGGAGGAGCGAAGGATAAGAATTGGGGTTGGGTTGCAAGTTCAGCGTTGGATTCGCTGAGAAGTACTTCATCAGTCTTTTGAGAGACTGAAGAAGGTTGGGTAGATTCCAAAGTTCTAACCTCAGCGTGTAAGGACGCTGAAGTAGGTTTAGAAGGGATGGCTTGAATTGGTGTGGCAGAGCGTACCACGGAACTTTCCTTCAGCTCTTCAGAATGAGCTGAGGAGTCTTCAGCATGGAGTTGCTGGGGTTGCTCCTTGGTTTTCTTGATCCTTTTGGAATCAAGGGGGGTAAGAGATTGTTTCCTTTTCTTAGAAGGAATGGATTTTGTGGCCTGGGAATCAGCGAGGGGTATTGTCGCTGAAGGAGCCACAGAAAGCGGAGAATTAAATAGAGTGAGAAGGGTAGAGAGACGTACCTCGTTGGCGACAGGCTTGAAGTCGAGAACTTTAGGGCCAATCTGAGAGAGTTTCAGATCACCCTCTTCAGGATAGCTGTCCTTCAGGCCATATTGAAAGATGGCGCTGATGAATCGTGGGTAGGGAACCCATGCTGGTCGGTCAGCGGCAGAATCAACACGTTGAATGAGGTCTTCATAGATGATGGAGGCCCAGTCAATGTTGAGACCTTTCAGCAGTGCGTAACCCATGGCCTGCTGAGGTTGAGCGGCTTGATCAGAAGATCCGGATTTCGCTGTCATGCAGCTGATCAGGTGAGCGAAGATGAAGTTCATCTCGCTGGGCATCTTGGATTTCTTTATTAGCGTCAGCTTCTTCTCAGGTAGCTTGTTTCTTCCAGTCTCCCAGATGTAACCCATCGCATCAAGGAAAGCAATGATTTCTTCCCTGTCAGCGTGCTTCTTGTGGTCAGGAAATGGAATGAAAGGATTTTCTGAGGTAGCGTTAGGGAATTTCAGAGCTTTGCGGATTATTGCGGGGGTTATCTTGATGGTGCCATACTCAGTATCGCTGAGTATGCAGTCGATGGTTTTAGATGGATCTTTGGCTGAGGGTAGGTCGGTGTGTCTGGAAGAATACCAGAATTGGGATAATAGACGTTGACTGGCAGGAGGTGTGATTGTCAGTGCTGTGTAGATGGGGCTATTCTTCAAAAAATTTACAGCGTCGTCTAGATGGGATACCTGCTTCCGAGGAGGAAACTCGAGAAGCGCTGAAAGGTTGTTTGCCTTTGTCCAGTCTAGTTGATCCAGCTCAAACTTAACCTGAGGAGCTTTGGTGATTTCCAGTTCCTCAGAATCAGCGGAGATGGATTCAGCGGTAACATTCAGCTTTGAAGTTGCCATTACACTGTATTATCAGTTCAACCAAAGATGTTAACAAATAAGAAATATCTTAATGTGGAAAGAAAATTTCCATTAATATTTTTCGAATTTTGTCCATTTCATTCAGACAAAAAAAGTCTTAATGAAGATTAGGGTTTTTCTTGTTTTTTTTTTTTTTAAAAAAAAAACGAATATAACACCTATAAAAATGGATACGAAAGAAGAACAAGTTTAAGATTTTAGATTTAAAACTTGAAGAACAACCATGAAATGGTTGTGTTTATAAAACCATGAAAGAAAATGATTTTATTTTTGAGTTCTTTTGTTTGATCTTGTATAAAACAATGATAAGATCGAAAACAAGTTATTTGCATTTGATAATAGATAAGAACATAATAACCTTGAGATTGATCGAAGATGATGAACAGTTCTTGAAGATTGAGAGCACAAAATGCAACAGTATTCTTTTCTTGCGGAGAAAGATTGATTCGCGTAAAAGACAAATATAAACTTTGAGAGTGTTTATATAGGAAGAGAGTAGAGAGAGAAAAACTTGAGCGGGAAAGTTTTTCATCATGACACGGACACGTGTTTGCATTTGATTGGATAGACAACGAAACGTGCAAACGTGTGTCAGAAAAAGAGCGTGCCTGGTGTTATCCGTTGCAATGACGTCACAACTATCCTTTCACATTCTTTCGTTGTCTCTGAGGTTTTGAAAGAAAAACTCAGGGACTCTTTGGAAAAAATATGAAGCACTGAATAGAAATATCAGTGAGGGTTTTAAGAAATTTCAAAATATCGCTGTTTAAGGAAGAGATATTCAGCGAAGAAAGAATTTGAAATCTTGCATTTTCATGCGTTTTGTCAGAGAAAACATACCTTGATATCAGTTTAACCCAATTTATTCAGAGAGAAGATGATGAAATGGATTGTACAAGTTTATTTTATCCAGAGCCTATACAAGAATGTATAAACGTATCGCTGATTTAAATGTGAACCGCTGAAGATTTATCCTTCAAAGTTCAGCATTCCAAGCTCGCTGATGAGAAAGTTGAATCTTGTCTCATCAAGAGGTTTGGTAAACAAATCAGCTAACTGATAATCAGTTGGGATAAAATGAAGTTCTATATCACCATTCATCACATGATCTCTGATAAAATGATATATGATTTCTATGTGTTTTGTCTTTGAGTGTAGCACTGGATTGTTTGCTATAGCGATGGCACTTGTGCTGTCGCAATAGATTGGAATTTTGGAGAGCTGAAGATCATAGTCTAGTAGCTGATTTCTCATCCACAAGACTTGAGAACAACAACTTCCAGCGGCTACATATTCAGCTTCAGCTGTGGAAGTGGATACTGAGTTTTGCTTCTTACTTGTCCAACTTACCAGCTTTCCACCCAGGAGCTGACATCCTCCTGTGGTGCTTTTCCTATCCATTTTGCAACCTGCAAAATCACTGTCTGAATAGGCGGTTAGATCGAATCCTGAATCTTTGGGATACCAAAGACCTAGATTCGCTGTACCCTTAAGATATCGAAAGATTCGCTTTACAGCTTTCATATGAGATATCTTAGGTTCAGCTTGATATCGTGCGCATAGACATGTTGCAAACATAATATCGGGTCGGCTAGCTGTAAGATACAGTAGTGAGCCGATCATCCCACGGTACAGCGTGACATTGACAGGAACACCCTTTGTGTCCTTATCAAGTATCAGCGGTGGTGCCATAGGGGTTTTCATAGCTGAACTTTCAGTTAAGTCGAATTTTTTCAGCATATCTTTAACATATTTTCCCTGATTTATAAAAGTTCCTTTTTCAGTTTGCTTAATCTGAAGACCAAGGAAATATGTTAGTTCACCCATCATACTCATTTTATACTTATCTTTCATTCTATCAGCGAAACGGGTACAAAGCTCAGGGTTAGTAGAACCAAATATAATGTCATCAACATATATTTGAACTAAAATGATATGACCTTTTATTTTTCTAAAAAACAAAGTTTTGTCAATCTTACCTCTCTCAAATTTTTCAAGATGGAGATAAGTAGAAATAGTGTCATACCATGCACGAGGAGCTTGCTTCAAGCCATAAAGTGCCTTATCCAGCTTATAAACATAACCTGGACGCTTAGGATCTGAGAATCCTGGAGGTTGTTCCACATAAACTTCTTCATTCAGCTTTCCATTTAGAAACGCTGACTTAACATCCATTTGATGTATAGTGAAGTTTTTGTGTACAGCATATGCTAAGAAAAGACGAATAGATTCAAGTCTTGCTACTGGAGCAAAGGTTTCGTCATAATCTATACCTTCCTCTTGTCTGTATCCCTGAGCAACAAGACGAGCTTTGTTGCGAGTTACAGTACCATGTTCGTCCAACTTGTTTCGATAGACCCACTTAGTGCCTATCACTGTTTTGTCAGTTGGTCTCCGAACAAGTTTCCAAACTTTGTTTCTTTCGAATTCAGTCAGCTCTTCTTGCATAGCGCTGACCCAGTTTGGATCTCTGAGGGCATCATCTATTTTCTTTGGTTCAGTTAGAGAAATAAAGTTAACAAATAAACAAATATTACCTGCACTTCTACGAGTCTGAATACCAGCGTTGGGATCACCAAGAATTTGATCGATTGGGTGATTTACAGTCCATCGCTGAGCCGGAGCATGCGTCGCTGACTCAGTCTGAACTGGAGAAACTGAAGATGAGGCTTCAGCTACTTCTGGATAATCAGCTAAAAGAGGAATGCTTGCATTTGACACTTCATTCACTGATTGCTGAGAAATAGATGGAATTTCTGAGACATTTGGATCAACTGCGGGTATAGTATTTATAGGAACAGCTGAGACCCAAGATGTTTCAGCTTCACTATTCTGCATATTGGGAATGATAGTAGGACCATCATTTTCAGTTGTATGAGTATGAGTAGTGGGAACATCTTCTGAATCACAAAGATGAGAAAACATCCATTGATTCAGTTCTTCTGTATCAGCGTTCGGTTTAGAGTTCGCTGAACGGGATTCGTCAAACGTGACGTGAATAGTTTCTTCTACAGTTTGTCTTCTTCGGTTGAAGACTCTGAAGGCTTTGGAAACTGAGGAGTATCCAAGAAAGATTCCATCATCAGCCTTAGGATCAAACTTTCCAAGGGCATCTCTGTTGTTCAGTATGAAACACTGACAACCAAAGATGTGAAGAAAGCTGATTGAAGGCTTTCTCCCATGAAAAAGTTCATAGGCTGTCTTTTTGAATCTTTTGACTATCAGCGACCTGTTTTGCGTAAAACAAGCCGTGTTGACAGCTTCTGCCCAAAACTGAGTAGGCAGGTGAGAATCGTTGAGCATTGAACGTGCAACTTCAATAATTGTTCTATTTCTTCTTTCAGCGACTCCGTTTTGTTGTGGTGTTCTCACTGACGAAAAGTTGTGAGAAATACCCTTGCTCTCAAGGAAGGAATCAAGAGAACTGTTTTTGAATTCAGTTCCATGATCACTCCTTATTGAGCGAACAGTCATATTGTTCAGAGTTTCCATCTTCCGAACAAAGGTGATGAGTTCTTCAGGGGTGTCACTCTTAGAACGGAGAAACATTACCCATGTGTAACGAGAGAATTCATCAACTATGACCAGCGTATATTTCTTTCCAGCGATGGATTGTTTGTTAACGGGGCCAAACAAATCCATATGGAGTAGTTGAAGAGGAGATGACACTGAGGAAACTTGCTTGGACTTGAAGCTTGCCTTGGTCTGCTTCCCTTTTTCACACGCTGAACATAAGGATTCTTTGGCGTATGAATGTTTAGGTAGACCAGTGACTAACTCTTTGGATGAAAGAGTATTCAGTGTCTTGAAGTTGAGATGTGAGAGCCTCTTATGCCATAGCCAGTTGACATCAGAAGATGCCTTTGAGAAGAAACAGGAGTTCTCAGTGGTTGTTGAGTCCATGTTTATAACGTAAACATTTTCCAAGCGATAACCGCTGAGAGCTATCTTCTCCTTTTTGTCAGAGACAAAGCAGGATTCCTTAGTGAAAATCACTTTGTTATCCATGTCGCAAAGCTGACTGATGCTCAGAAGATTATGCTTCAGCCCTTCAACATATGCGACTCTTCTGAAGGATGTTGTACCATTTGAAAGTACACCATACCCTCGGGTGTGTCCTTTTCCATTTCCACCGAAAGTCACAGAGGGACCCTTCTCTTCCTTGTATTCAGCGAGCAGGCTTTTCTTTCCAGTCATGTGTCTAGAGCATCCGCTATCGAGATACCAGATACCCTTCTTAACCTGCAATACAAAGGAAGATTAGTTTTGCTTGGGTACCCACTTTGCCATGTATACGCGTTTGTCAGTGGAAGTGGTTGGAGTGGATTCAGCAGTCTTCGCAGCATTTGAAGATTCAGCTTTGTCCTTCTTCACTTTAGTCAATTTCTTGACCTCAGAGGTAGGAGTCACCTTGACCTGACTTGCAACTGGTTTGGTCTTCTTGGGTGCTATCTTCACCTTAGCTATCTTATCAGCTTTGGTGGCTGTGGGACACTTACTTGCAATATGATCGGTAAGTCCACAGTGATAACATTTCCTATAACTAAAATTAGTTCTAGGACCACTTGTGTGCTGAGCTTTTAATTTGGAATTTGAAGTGCCAGCACCAAGTACACTATTGGTTTTTGAAATAGGACGAACATTCAGTTCTTCAGATTTCTTACCAAGGACATCTACTCTGAGTCTAGGAGTAGGTCGCTGAACTGATCCAGAGGTCTGATTTCTAGAACCAGATGAATGAATCACTAAGGCTTTGGAAGCATTCAGCTTAGGTACCAAAGTACCCTTCTGAGGATTTTGATAAATTACAATTCCTTTACCTTTATTTTTAGAGACAGAGGTAGGTTTTGAATAAACCATTTTCTCCTTACCTTTTGAGGTAGGAGTTTCCTCAGGGATTGGTGTAATCGAAGAGGAGTACTGAGATGAAGAAGTGTCAGCTATTGAGGATACGAACGTTCCAAATTTAAGCATTGAACGTTCAGTGGTTGGTATTGGAGTATCATATTTATAACCCAGACCACGTTTATCACTCAGAGGAATCCGAGCCTTAATTATATCAGTGATCTTTGTTGAAGAATTACACCATCCTTCAACAGTAGCTTGTTCAGCTTTTAAAGCAGCGATAGCTTCCGCTCGTTCGATTTTGACTAGCTGATTTAAATGGACTTGATCTTTAAAATCTTCTTCAAATTTAGAAAGCTTTTCTATTTGAAGGTGGCAATTTTTAAGCTTTTCAGCGAGATCAAGATTTTGGTTTTCAACCACAGCTTTGCCGTTCATGGCTTCGTATAAACTTCTAGTCAGTAGTTCGATTTTACGGAGACTATAAGCTTCATCAATATTTACAATATTGGTAAAGAAGGAAGGTGATACCTGAATGGTAGATGTTGAAGTGGAGGGAATGTCTGAACTTTCTTCCTCTTCTTCAATCTTAGCCATGAGACATTGATTTGCTTCATCATCTTCAGAATCAGATGATGAGGCTTCTTCATCAGAAGCAGCCCAATCATAGTCAGCCATCAGGCCTTTTCCCTTCTTCTTAAAGCTTTTCAGCTTTGCATACTTCTCCTTCAGCTTTAAGTATTTGTCGTCTTTATTCCTTGGAACAAAGGATTTCTTTGTAAAAGCTGAAGGTCTCATGATTTTCTTTGACCTGCACTCGTTAGCGAAATGACCTGTCTTTTCGCAGTTAAAACAAGTAGCAGTAACCTTATCAACAAAAGCTGATGACTTAGGCTTGTCAGCTATAGAAAGAGTTTTGTTCTTTCTAAACAATTTCTTCTTGGCGAATCTCCTGAACTTTTTAGTTAGGAGAGCCAAGGATTCATCATCTGAAGAATCAGAATCTGATGACCTTTCAGAGTTACTTTCTAACTCAGTGATAGTGACTACGGGTCGCTGAGTAGAAGGTTCCTCTGAGATTAAAGCAACAGGGGTGCTTTTGGAATCTTTTACAAGATTCTTCTTAAGATGGCTAGATTGCTCATGATTCAGCAATGTGCCATATAAGGTAGCAAGTGTCATTGATCTTAGATCTTTCGACAGCTTGAGACACATGGAATAATTGTCCCAGCTTTCAGGTAAACATTCTAAAAACTTTGTCAGAACTTCAAAGTTAGAATATTCCTTACCAACCGTTTTAAGATCTATAATTAAGCAATTAAAACGTTGATGTACTTCAGAGAGAGTTTCATTCTTACCAGAAATGAAGCTTTCGTATTGTCTTACCAGGTTGATCTTTCTTGAATCCTGGACTTCAGACGTTCCTTCATACTGAACACATATTGTGTCCCACATGGCTTTTGATGATTTCAGGTTCATGACGGAATGGTAGACTTCGTCAGGAAGAGCCATGGATAGTATGGATCTGGCTTTTGTATCTATAGCCACTTTCTTCTTGTCTTCATCGGTCCAATGATGGATTTCCTTTGGAATCAGCCTTTCTGGAATAGCAGCTCTAGTTGCAGTGGCTGGAACGGCAGGATCAATCGTTACAGGGATGTGTGGACCGTTTTCAAGATAGTAAGGTATAGTAGGGTCTACACCTTCTAAGAAGAGTGTCATCCTATTTTTCCATAAGTTGAAGTTGTCTCTGGAAAATCTAGGGGGTTTTGCAAGAGAACCATTGTCAATATACTGAGTGTTTGTGTTTTAGTTGGCCATTTTCAGATAATAGCAAGGAAGAGAAATATCTTAGATTAGATCTTGTTTATGAGATTAAACAAATCTGCTCTGATACCACTTGTTGGTCCCGAAAGGCCTATACAAGTTTGTAGAAGGGGGGGGGGGGGGTTGAATACAAACACACTATTTTTCTTTTCTAAATTGTTTATTGATAAATCATTAACAATTTACAGCTTGTTGCGGAAACAAGATTAAGGATAAACCTAAATCTAAACAAGTTGGAACACTAAGGTTTTCTTGCACTAAGAAAGATAAGGAGATTACTAATAAAATCCTATCTTAAGAGATTTGAACTTGACCAGAGTTAGCAAGTTACTTCAAGTGAAGTGAGTTCATCTCTTTATATACTGCATGCATTTAATGCAATTCAGTATACACTTTACACGTGTCATCAGTGGATTGGTTGCATGTCATTGACCTTTGTTGACAACCTTAGTAGCCGCATGAATGAACAGTGTAGTATCAGAGTGGTTGTACGATTTTAGATTTTCGGAGGTTCATTTCTGACATTTCGTACGGTGGCGTGCAAGGGAGGTTAAGACAAAAGTACTTTGTACGGAGGACTTCATGATCAGCTTTCGTTGATTCAGCGATTATCATTTACTATTCAGCGAATGATAAAGTTCAGCGATAGCTGAAGTCTTGTACTTGATACTTCACGTTGAGTGGACAAATCTGAGTCTTCGCTGATCCGTATCAGTTCATTAGGAGACTTGTCGCTGGTTCTTGAGCTTGATCTTCGACTTCAGCGTAGAACCTTTGTTGACGTGAATCTTGTCTTCAGGGATCATAAGTAAACAACTAACTTATCAGCGATCACCATAAGGACTGAACGGACTCAGCGATATGGTGAACAGTGTTCGCTGAATGTTTGATCCAAAAGAGCGAGAGTTCCTATCAGCAGTACTGTAAGATCTTAGTACTTATCAGCGATAGTGAAACTCTGATACATATTGTTTACTTACAATTTTCACTAAGTATTTAAGATAGGGTCATTATCAAATCACTGAGGGTTTGGATCAACAAAGTTGTTTATTACGCTTTTGCGTTTTGTGAATAATCTGAACTGCAATAAAATAATTTTCAACATGATTTTCATATGTGGGACGAGCGTGTCCGTTTTTACGTAACTACCAAATTGATAATAGTAGTTTTGTGCGTGCGATTTGTTGAGATGAAAATCTTGGTATTGAAATTTTTTGTGAAAGTTTTTGTTGATTGGCATATTTGTTAAATAATTCGCTTGAAAACCTTGAACTCGTTAGGACTTTGGAAGGGGTAAGTAACCCAGTTAAGGGTGAGTGCGTGTAGCACTTCGATGGTGGAAGGTTGGGAATTCCACGCGTGTTGGTACTGTAGGACGAATGGTATCAGTTGAGGGGATGCTGCCCTTTGTAATTGAGAGAATAAATTCGCAGTGACCTATATTGAGGTAGGTGGTGTTTTTAGGTGTCGACTTTTGGGCTTGGGGCCAAGCACCTTTAGTGTAATCGGGGGATTGTAGCCGGTTTTTTTTAAAAGAATGATGGTGATGGTAGTAGTAACCTTAAGATACTTAATTGGGACGAGTGATTTTGGTGGAATAACCTTCGTGTATGGTTACAGAACCTGTCGGTTAATGATTGATGTTGGGATGGATTCTTGGAGTCTATTAGAACTCGTTGGATGTAGATGGCAAGTAATGGTAGGAATAATCAGAATTGATGATCCTGTTGGGTTCGTTAGCGAACAAACCTTGGATTAACTTAAAGTCAGAAAT
The DNA here is from genome assembly GCA_033807775.1 of Saussurea involucrata. Classification (NCBI taxonomy): domain Eukaryota; kingdom Viridiplantae; phylum Streptophyta; class Magnoliopsida; order Asterales; family Asteraceae; genus Saussurea; species Saussurea involucrata. The sequence continues at coordinate 156,014,651 of CM066314.1, read as the reverse complement.
CGAAATCGGGATGTATGGAACATCTAAGTGTTAGTCCCAAAACGATCAAACAACCATGAAATCCATACAAGATCTAGAGAGAGAGAGAGAGAGTAGAGAGAGAAAGCTTAGATCATATTCATGTCGGCTCTGTATTACAATATGAGAGTTATGTCCAAAAGCCTACCAATGGAAGTCTAAACAAAGCCTTATATACCCTAAGACTTATTAAGGAAATAAGCTAGCTTTGACTTTCTACACATGACTAAATACATTGACTTTGACTTTATCAAGAATATTAAATCTTGAAGACATATTTAAACCTAACAATCTCCCCCTTGGATTCAAGATTTAAACATTTTAGAACAGCAGTCTTCGGCTTCTTGAATCTTCAAAACTTCGGTCTTTATCAAGGCTTGTCAAAGTCAAATTGTCACAAAATCTTCAGACGGAGATTTTCTTTCTTTGATATGGAGAATTTGTTTCTTCACACAAGGCATTTTGATACAATGTAGCGCAAATCTAAGAAAAATAGATCTTCTTGAGAAACCAAGATGATCAATCGATTTTCCTAAACTCTTGAAGAATTCTCCCCCTTTTCTTTCTTCGATTTGAGAAATTCTTGCTTCAGTAATGGTATTCACAATGTAGCACAAGTTTAAGAAAAAGAGATCACATGATGATCAATCGATTTTTCTTAAACCCTTGAAGAAGAATTCTCCCCCTTTTACTATCTTGAGACGGAATCTTCTTGAAAGCTATTTGACATGAAATTGAAATAAACATTTCTCCCCCTTTTTCGATGAAAGTGAGCATCATGATCATCGAAAACCTTCTTCAATTTCAGTCGCGTCTCTGATTATCACTAACAATCTCCTCCTTAAAGAATAACCTTGCTCCCCCTCAAAATAAGAATTCTGGAGCATGTTGTATTCTCCCCCTGAAAATATGCATATATTTCATTTAGGCACAGTAGTTGAAAAATTTATTCAAAGAAAATAAAATTCATTGAACTACAGTTTTATAACTGCTACCATTTGATCATTTGAAAACTTTACAAAAGAAATCCAACTTAATGAAATTTAACATATTTTTCAATCAAATGAATTCAAATGCACGTGTTTGGATTCAAATACAAGACATCATTGCATATCAAGTTAAAAATGTTCAGTTTCAACCCCTTTATTAAATCTATTTGGTGTGCTAGCATGCGAAATATGATTTGCAACAATCAAATGTACTTCTGAAACCTATAAGAATACTCTGCTCTTACTCACACTATATGACTGAAATCAGAATTTCCACAAATTTATAAGTTTATCGCGGCATTGTTATTTCCCCAAGATATAAGAGATGTGTGCTCAATGGCATCTTTTATTTTGTGCACATTGGCATCTTTTGAATTTGTGCACATTGGCATCTTTTTATCAAAAGGTTTATTAAGACTAAGATACACCGTAAACGTAACTTTCTATCTGGTTCTATAGCAGGATTTGGGTCAGCCAATCCCAGACCAGTTGGCCTTAGGGGCTAGGTGACGAGCACCCCTTGGAACTTAATCTCCCAAACCAGAAAGGCTACATCGATATATCCTAATCCCATCTGTACCAGTAGAACATGGCTTTCTATCTGGTTCTATAGCAGGATTTGGGTCAGCCAATCCCAGACCAGTTGGCCTTAGGGGCTAGGTGTCGAGCACCTCTTGGGACTTAATCTCCCAAACCAGATAGGCCACAGGCACAAACTTTCAAACCTAATGATTTTATTTTTTTTATATTTTTTTTATTGCATCTCAATCACTTGGTTATAAAACTTTGTGCTTCCCTCATATTTTCATTTCCATTCTTCATTCTGACAATTAGGCTTTGTGAGCATCGTATTCTATATAAGTCTAGAAATCCATAATTTTGAGCATTTAGCATAATTTCATTCATGTTTTGCTGACCTTTCGATTTATTTCAGAAGTGAAAGATGAAACAGATGTAACTCAGATAATACAAAAATACTTGTAAAATCATCTTTTAGCACACATTTAATTCATTGAATGAAAATTGAAAATTTCATCTCATTGAATTAAATTTGTAAAGATTCAAATTTTCAAAGTATTAGAAACAAAGTATAATACAATGTTACCTTTTACCACTTTATCCTTGAATTAAAAAGATATGACAGTGAAAGATTTAACCTGAGAAGCACGAGTTCTAAACTGATGTGTTTAGAAATCTTAGCCATTAAAGTACGGGTTTTGAACAGATATGTTCAAAAACCATAGTCGTTGAAGCACGGGTCCTGAACTGATGTATTCAGAAACCAATTACGTTAAATGCACAGATACATCTTCTTTCGAGAGTTCAACGCTTTGCTTCTAAATCTGCAAAAACAGATTAAGTAGATTTTGGTACCCAACGTGTCTTGGGTCCTGACTTGTTAAGCGGAGCTCTATAGGAAGGAAAATGATAAGTGCCATACCAAAATTGCGCATCATTATTTTTAATGAAATCATTAGTTCCACAATAAGAACAACAAATATTCTTTTGTGCTAACCTGATTAAATTGTTTGCGGAATATAATGAACCAGGTTTAGCAAAAGATTTACCTTTCAGGTTAGTGCTCTTGTTGGGAACAGATGATTTTGGTACATCTTTTTGAGGAATCGTACCTTTCACTCTCCATTGCATGTTTACTTTCTTATATACAGGAAGCAGATTGAGACTTGGAAGAATTATCCACTGAGTGATCATAAAAGAGATTAGAAGGACGAATCAGACATTCTGAATAGCTTTTGGATTTGTTAAATGACTTCACTTTGAAAGCTAAGTCATTTCGTTCCTTGGTCACAAAAGCAAGCTTCTTCTGAATATCAGACTTAACAATCTGCTCCTTCATGATATCAGTCGATAACACAGCCAAATTCTTTGTCAGTTTACGTATTTCCTGCTGAAATATCTTCCTTTCAACAGAGAATTCGTCTTTAACGCTCCTAGCTTGAAATTCAGCTTTCTTCCTCTTTTCTAGCTCTTGTCTTTCTTCATCTAATTCCTTTTGAAGCTCAGAAATTTGCTTTGACAATCTCTCATTGTTCGCTTCAAAGACTTTCCTTTTATTTTCAAATTCAAGCCTTTCCTTCTCCAATTTCTCCTTTTCAAGAAATAAAACCTTCTCAAAGTCTGAATTTTGCTTCGAAAGTTTTATGCATCGGAGTTCAAGAGCTTTCTTTTCTTCATTTTCTTTCTTCTCAGAATTCGAAGTCTTTTCTAGTTCCGAAACTTTCTGAGAAAGAGAAAGAATTTGCTTTCCATAACACTTATTGTCATTCAAACGATCAGCTTTTTCTTTTCTGAACTTTTCTCTTTCCTCTTTTAGCAACTTTTCCATGTCAGACAGCTTCTTCGTAAGCTCAATAATCTTTTCCTTAAGATCTTCATTTTCAGCTTCTGACATGTTCAGTTCAGTATCCTCTTTCTTAACTTTCTTTTCTTCTTCCTTTCTCTTTGTAAATGCAACTTCAGATCCATGCATTCGCTTAGATAATTCGTTCCACATAAGCATTGGATTGTGTTTGAAACAATCAATGCTTTTGTTAATATGTTTTGGAAGTGCAAGGATCAAGTTGGATGAAGCTTCCTTATCAGCTTTCAATCTTTTCTTCTCTTCTTCTGTAAAATCATTCTCCATTTTATTTCTGCTCATTGGACCTTCGAAGAATGATTTTATCATATTCTCTCCATTTTCTTTACCTGCAATAAAGTCGATGAACGTAATTCTCCATCGTTCAAAATAAGAATCTTTGATTAGCACAGGTGGTTGGTTCATGATTGCTTAAAGATAACGGATCTTTATAATGAAAAATCTACTGAATATGCGGAAAATGACCAATCAGAAAAAAAAAATTATATAAAACTTTTTCTTGAAAAACTCTTAAAGTGTATGAAATACACTATAGAAAAAATTTCAGTATAAATTTTTTTCTCAAAATACTTTTTTTAGAGAGAAAATCAAATGGGGATAACATGATGTTAGCTTTCACGGAAGGTCCTTTTGTGCAACCTTACAAAGTAATTCCCGCAACAGCAACTGTGCCTGCCACTAAGGTTAGGAGACAACCGAAGTCGTCTGACTAGGAATTATTCCAGTTGTTGGAGTGTTCTCCCGGACATAAGTACAGTGTACGTGAAGGGGCTTTGTTGATAAGCAATTGATCGAGGATTTGTCTTTATAGACTGTGTGGAGGGAATTTAGATTCCAGTTAGAAACTAATAAATTATAGTCGGCGTTGAGTCGGTTAGCCTTGGGTTGTAAAGGATGTAGATTTCGAGGACGAAATCATCCTAAGGTTGGGAGGATTGTAACACCCGTAATTTTCGGATAAGTACAACTTCGAATCAGTGTGGAATCGATCTTTTAAGAAAAATATGAAAAATAGGATTTTGAGTTAAATCCTAGATTTTATGGTCTTGTTGGATGGGGAATTCAAATACGAGTCCAACGGTTCTTTTCGGAGCGAAAACGGAGCTATAACGAAGAAGTTATGGCCAAAACAGTGTTTAAGAAGAAACTGAACGAATAGTTTTCGGCACCGATATTGGCGCCGATGGACTGGCGCGGAGTACTGGTTCAGCTTAAAACACGAATTTCACCCCTCAAACTTCATTTCTTCATATCTCTCTCATTTCAACTCCGATTTTGGTCATTCAAGTTGCTATGGTTCCGATTTTGAGAGCTCTTCAAGGATCTAGAAAGAGTTTTGAAGTTCATAGGAAGATTCAAGGGTGTTTGGTGGTGGTAAGTCTCTCAAATCTCTTCCCTTTCTCTCCCAAATCGTTTTTCCTTCCTTCCTCACAAACCCTAACCGATTTTGGGGCTTTTCTTGGAGATTAATGTGTTTCTTATCCACTTCATGCTAGTGATTTCATTCATTGATGCAAGAGCAAGTTTCATCCACAACACTAGAGATGTTTGGGGTTTTCTAGGTTTTCATCAAAACCTAAGTGGTGAGTTCATCCTACTAGCTTCTATACTTTCATATGAGTTAGAAATGTTCCATTGATGATCTTCTAGTATTTTGCTTATCCAATTTCGGTTTGGATGATTTTGGAGAAGTTAGGTCAAATTGAGGTTTTGGGTATAAATGGAGATTTTGATGGTTGATGTTTGGAGAACAATTCTAAATGGTTAAATGTAGTTATTAATGGTGGGAAAATTATGGATTTAGGTTTTGAAGTTTTGGTTTGAGGATTCATGTGCATCAAAGGAGCATACGTTTGGGGAAAAATCTACATTTAGCTAAATCTAGCAAATGTGAGTTCAAGTTACTTTGCGAAAACTTTGTACATGCCAAAATGTTAATTTCCAAGTAATTATGTGTTTTACATGAAAATTATCAATGTCGAGTTATTTGATGGGTTTCAACCTTTGAAGTATTTATGGTTGTAAATATGGTAAAACACTTACATTTGGGATTTGGGAAAAATGTGATGAATAAATCATACATGAAAATGAGTTGTTGATTTATGTGATAAATGGAGTCTATTTGTTATGAAAATGCATTTTGTGAATATTTTGAAAATATGCATATAGTACATCGTGTGATGTTTTGAAAATGTAAAGGTGTGAGTCCTTGGAAAGGAGGGTTTTCCCGATCCAAGGTTTTATTTCGGGTTTTCATGGATTTGAGGTATTTACTGGCAAACGGTGTGTGTTGTCATATTTGATGTCATTTTATGACTTTCATAATCTATCTTTTGAGTTAGTTGAGCTTGTGGCTCGGTATCGAATTTTATCAAATCTTGGGGACATTTGTCCAGTGTTGATAGCTCAGAGTTGAGTTTTGATCATGAATTACGTTATTGGGAAATTGCATGTTTTGAATGCATTTGTTTATTCATTTGGGGTCGTGTAATATTTAGACCTTGTTAGCTATGGATCCATAGGCTGTTGAGTTTTCCAAGTCTCGCGGGCAAGAGATCGGGATGATTGAGCTCAGATTATGAGACGTTAGTTTCTTTTGTAGCACAGAATAGGCATCGGGTTCCATGATAAGTAAGGCGTGGACCTAGATGGTCGGGCGTCGTCTCATGGGCAGTAAGGTGTAATTCCATATATGTGCTTAGCACGGGATAGGCATCGGGTTCCATGATAAGTAAGGCGTGGACCTATATGGTCGGGCGTCGTCTCATGGGCAGTAAGGTGTAATCCCTAATGTGCTGTTGTGGATTTGGTGACCCAATGTATAGACCTGGAGTGGTTGAAGTTGGGGGCATCCTAGTCTCGTGGGCAAAAGATCTGGAGTGATTGAGCTCAGTTTTAAGAGAGTCATCCACGTGGGTGTTTTTATTACATTGTAAGTGACCCACTTTAGTGTTCTGTCACGTGCGATGTATACGGGCCTCCCCCGTCACCGAAAGGTGTTGTTTTGGGTATTTGTTGATATTCATGTTTTCGGTGACGTGTTATATTTATATGGATTGTTTTCCATGGTACGTAAGTTATGGTTTATGTCTCATCCGTGAGAGATGTTTCGGGTATTTGTATTTATCCATGTTTTCGGTAATGCATCATATTTATGAGAATTGCATTCCCACGTTATATAAGTTGTGGATTATGTTTCATCCATGTTTTGGGATGTTTTGGGACAAAGGCAAATAATTATGCGTTTAATCGTCTTGAGTGTCAAATGCTATTTCACATTTTTCGTGGACTTTGTGAATAAGTCTATTTTTGGGAAATCATGTTATAATAAAGATTTTAGCATGGGAAATGCGTGAGTTGGAAAATGGGTGATTTGCAACTAAAGTAAACCCTTTAGAAATCATGACTAAAACTATTACTCTTTCGATTTATGTTTTTATATAGTCATGATAAAATGCTTGAACTCACTAGGCGTAAGCCTAACCTTTTTTATTTGTCGGCATGTGCAACAGGCTCAGGTTGGGGTAGCTCTAGCTACATTGTGAAGTGGCGTGTACTAGTAGTGTGCACGTGAGGTGACTTGAGTAGTGAAGACTTCCGCACTTATTTGGAATTAGCAAATTGTGTTATGTTAAGTAGCACCCGTTTAAGTTATTTTATTGTGGGAATTATAATGTTTTAAATTCCAAGTTATTTTGAGGAATGAATTGTAGAAATGAATCCATCTATTTTGGTTAATTTATTGAAAATTAAAGTTAGTTGCTCGTTCCAAATTTGAGGGTGTTACACATTCAGCTTTGGTACAAAGGTACCCTTCTGAGGATTTTGGTTAAAAGCAATTCCTTTACCTTTATTTTTAAAGACTAAGGTAGGTTTTGGATAAACAATTTTCTCTTTACCTTTAGAAGTTAAGGTAGAGATTTCCTCAGGGATAGGAGATTTTGAAGAGGAACACTGAGATGAGAAAGTGTCAGGGATAGAGGATACGAACATTCCAAATTTAAGCATGGAACGGTCAGTGGTTGGTTCTAGAGTATCAGCTTTGTAACCAAGACCACGCTTATCACTCAGGGGAATCTGAGACTTTATTATCTCAGTGATCTTTGTTGAGGAGTTATACCATCCATCAACAATAGCTTTTTCAGCTTTTAATGCAGCGATAGCTTCTTCGCGCTCGATTTTGACTAGCTGATTTAAGTGAACTTGATCTTTAAAATCTTCTTCAATTTTAGAAAGATTTTCTATTTGAAGGTGACAGTTTTTAAGCTGTTCGACGAGATCAAGGTTTTGATTTTCAACAACAGTTTTGCCATTCATGGCTTCGTATAAACTTCTAGTCAGGAGATCGATCTTTCGAAGACTATCAGCTTCATCGATATTTAAAATATTGGTAAAGAAGGAAGGTGATACCTTAGTAGCAGAGGTTGAAGTAGAGGGAATGTCAGAATTTTCTTCCCCATCTTCAAGTTTGACCAGGAGACATAGATTGGCTTCATCATCATCTTCAGAGTCAGATGATTCTTCTTCGTCAGATTATTCTTCAAGTTTGGCCATGAGACATAGCGGAACCCCCGTGCTAAGTCGCCGAAGGGGGGGCATTTGAGGATGAAAATGCGATAGGTTATCTAGTATTCTCAGAGTTAAGAATATGATATGAGATGTGGTATGATATGTTGTTATGCATATACGTTAGTAAAGTGTAATAGATCCATAGGCACTAATGGTTATGTGCACGTGAAATAGATGAAGTTAGTCATTATTCTGATGTGTGTGGTACTAATGGTTATGTGCACGTGGAATAGATGAAGTTAGTCATTATTCTGATGTGTGTGGTACTAATGGTTATGTGCACGTGGAATAGATGAAGTTAGTCATTATTCTGATGTGTGTGAGAAACCCTGGAATAAACGTAATTCCCGGTTTCTAAGGAAGAAGAGGGATTGACATATGTAATTGTAATATCTACTTCCTTTTCTAAGAAATGGGCATGTGTATATTGCGATTTCTTAGGTGGGAGCATTAATCTAGAATCTGAGAAAGATTCGTAGTGTGGCTCTGGAATAGGATATGAATGGAAATGGGCATGTGTATATTGCGATTTCTGGAATAAGAGTATTAATCTAGAATCAGTGAAGATTCGTAGTGTGGCTCTAAGACATGATATGATGATGGAATGGGTGTCAGTTATATTCATGGGATTGGATGAAAATCGTGGTAAGAAAAAGGGTAATCAGGTTTGATATAACTTGTTTACATTAATTTTGCAAATATTATTATGGAAATGAATGTTCTCACTAGGCGTTGGCCTAATTGTTTCAAATGATGTTTTCTTACCAGGTACCGGCTCGGGAAAATAAAGGGTTGTGGGACGAGCGTTTTGGAATAGCAAGGAAGTCAATTAACAGAAGGAGATTTTGAGGGATTGCTTAGATAACTTAGTAAATCTGATTATAGTGACATAATTAGATTAATAAGTTATTTGTAGAATCCTGTATCTGTAAATGTACTCTTGATGATTAATTCACTTGCTATTTTTGTAAGTTTGAAGTTTATATTATCATAACTTGTGGAAAATTGAGGTTCAAATTAGCCCGGAATTTGGGGCGTTACACATATAAGGTAGAAAGAGTCATGGATCTAAGATCTTTTGACAGCTTGAGACACATTGAATAACTGTCCCAGCTTTCAGGTAAACATTCTAAGAACTTTGTCAGTACTTCAAAGTTAGAATATTCCTTACCAACAGTTTTCAGATCTATTATTAAGCAGTTAAAACGTTGGTGTACTTCAGAGAGAGTTTCATTCTTACCACAAATGAAGTGTAAAGCCCGTGTCCCGGTACGCTTTTTTTATTTTTATTATTTATTTTTTTAAGCGATTTTAGTTAACGAGGTTAGGCGGTTAGGACCTTAACTGTTAAGGGTTTGGTTTATGAGGTTTAATTTGGGAAAAACTCCAAACTGCAGGGACCTTTGTTGGTTTCTTTCCTTTTTCCAAACTTTTGCATGGGTTCGGCCCATGAGAGAGGACCGACCCCCTCCCCTTTACCCTTCTCGTTCCTTCTCTTTTACTTGCGAATCACACAAAGAAAGGTCACAAACAAACCCTATTCCTCTCTCTCTATTGCGTACGGCCAACCTTTCCCCCCCCCCCCCCCCCTTGCCGCCACTGCTGCCGCCGGGAACCGCCGCCACCGCCGTCGATCACCTGCTGCCGGAGTAAGAGAGAGAGAGAGCACCGAGGAGGAGAGAAGGAGCCATCGAGTCATTTGGTTTGCTGCTGCGTTTTCTCAAAAGGTAAGACATCCTTCCCTTCTCGTTTCTTTCTTGCGTCGTTGTCACAGCCGCGGAACCACCACCGCTGCCGCTAGTGGATGCCGGCATGGTGCCGCCGCCGTGCACCACCAGGTCGGTGGTTGTAACGGCGGGTTTGTGGCTGTAAGTTCGAGCGTGCTTGGGTATGGCCGAATTAGAATGGTGGGATCATTCCCGTTGGTCTCGCCGGTTTGCTTTATCGAACCACCACCACCGCCGGTGGTGGCTGCCGCCCCCATGCCGCCGTCGACCACCACTGCCGGAGATGGCAGTGGGTGGTGATGGCAGTAGTCCAGCCTTAGTATCCTATCGTTTAAACCGAATCGTTCAACCGTTTCTTTTAAATCGTGATTTTTATGAAAATTCTAAGTGTGCTGTCCAGTTTTCGCGTGATCATAACTTTTCTGTCGTAACTCCGTTTGAGCCGAAACTGGCGCCCACGGTTCAAGTTCAGGGTTGAGCACGTTTTCTGTGTTTTAGCGAAAAACTGGTTCGGCCTCTAACTAAGCGAAAAAGTGGTCGCAAGTTCGGTGATTCGTCATTTTATGTGAAAAATTCTGGAATCTGCCACTGTTTTGTGTAGACCATAACTTTCTGCTCGTAACTCGTTTTGAGGTGAAATTGGTGCCCAAAGTTCCCAAATCGAATTGGGAAGGTTTTTCGTGTTTTGCCGAAAGTCTGATTAAGCCCGTAGCTAGGCTGTATTGGGCTGTTTGTTCAGGATGGACCGAAAACTGGCAGTTTTGGTAACCGTTCGTATTTAATTCATAGTTAATTGTAGAAAAATCGTTAGGAGGCGTATAATATGTCCTTGGAACCCTAACTCAGAGGACTTTCTGGTCATGATTTAGTATTGGGATTTTTCTGGGTTTAAATGGGTCGAAACAGGTCCCGAACAGACCTGTTTTGTGAGAACGGAAATTAGTTTTAGTGACGGTTTAAGCGTGTGTTGTGTCATAGGGTCCGAGTCTCGTATTGACACGTTTTAACATGCGTTTAGGTGCTGGGAAGTGACCGTAATTGTGAAGCTTGAATTGTGTTGTTAAGCTAGGCGCGCATTCGAGGTGAGTTCTCTCACTATATCTAATAACGGTTGTTTTATCATTGCTGTAGTACGTGTGTGGTAGCTTTATGTGATTATGTTGTGGGACTAGATAGTGGGGTGTCTAGTTGATACTATGTTGCCATGTTAACTCGGTGGGACCGAGGGTCCGGCGGGGCCGGAGGTTTTATACGCGGGGCGTAGAGACCCGGTGGGACCGGGGATTCGGCGGGGCCGAAGATGTTATCATGTGGTCGGTGGGACCGACTTGTGCCTTTTAGGTGGGTGGTTGTGGATATACATGTTTATGATTTGTTCGTAGACCTGTATGATCGTTATGTGTCACTATCTGTTTTAGGGGTAGTGTGGAATAACTGTATTATTTATGGTGTTTGAATTCACTAAGCTTCGTGCTTACCCTTTTCCCATAAACTGTGGTTTCAGGTCCGAGCGGCTCCAAGGCTTGATGAGTACACACTGGCGCGCGAGGAGAGCTGGTTGATTTATGGTCTTAATAATTAAACATTTATTCCGCTGGTTTTAATTTATAAAGATATTAATTATGCGTTTGCAAACGAAACGTTGGTATCAATTATTGAGTTGTTATAAATGAATTGTTTATTTAAAATTTTAAATTTGCTTGAAATTTTCGGGACGTTACAACTTGGTATCAGAGCACAACTTGAGTGAATCAAACGCACCTCGGTGTGTTTGGTCTCAAGTTGCGGCTGGGAAATTTTCAAATTCTTTATTAAATATTTTTGGAAATAAAAGAAAAAGTAAAAACCCGTTCGAGGAACGGTGATCGGGGGCGCAGTGTGTACAGTCAGCCGGAGCCGAAGGGAAAGGTACAATGCTTAGTGTTTTATTGCTTTCTAGATCATAGAGTATGCATGCTAGATTGCCTGTTGTTAACACTATACGGTGTGTTGGACTGCTTGCTATTAGGAATTTATGCTAATTATGATAGGTTACTAAGTGGATGCCCTCTAGGTTGTATGCAGTAAGAGACTTATAGTCTTAGAATATTCGATTTAGTTCTATTGCGCAGCTCTTGTTTGAGTCCAACCGTTCTAGGATAGAATCTTGTATTCGACTGCCTATTTGTTTTGCACTGCATGTAATCGGGTATTCGCGAGGCCACTCTTTATGATTAGTGGGGATTCGGTAGTAGCAAGGGTAGTGGTTGGGATGAAATTCCTAGGGAGCTAGGAAGAGTGAGTATATATGCCGGTGCGGGCATATGTGTGTAGTTGCGGCGAGAAGCTACTTGGACCCCTCGGGATGGGACTCAGAACGAGCGATGATAGGTGTGGAAGGTAGTAGTAGAGCTCCTACTACCGGAAGCACAGGATCAGTGCTCGAGTCGGGAAAGTCGCGAGGAATCCAAGGAGCTGAGCGTGAGTGTTGTCGATATGAGTTATTAGGTACTAATAACTCGTTGTATGTTTTCTTCTTTCTAGAATGGCCATCACTAGGAGGAACAACGCGACTGAGCCGCGAACTGAGGCGGGGATCACGGAGGAGCAGATCCGAGAGATGATTGCATCGGAGGTAGCGCATGCGGTCGGGGAGGCAATCCCCGAGATTATCACCGCCATCCAAGATCAGGTGACGGTTCTGCTGGAGGAGCGCATTGCAGCGATTCCGCCGCCTGCTGGGGGACAGCCCCGTAATCGAGAGTTCCAGTATCGGGATCTCTCTGCCTGTTCTCCACCAGAGTTCAGGGAGACCCGAACCCAATTGTGAGCATGCGTTGGATTTCTGATATGGAGTGTGCCTTCTTGACCAGCGGCTGCCCGGATAATCTGAAGGTCCGTTTTGCTGTGAATTTGCTTCGCGATGGGGCGAAGGATTGGTGCGCCACAGCGCTGACTCTTGCCGAGCGTACTACCCTTACGTGGGAGGAGTTCGTTACTCGTTTCCGTGTCGAGTACGTGCCTCCGGTAGAGATGGAGCGGATAGCGAAGGAGTTCTTGGAACTAACCCAGACCACGGAGACTGTTAAATAAATGAACAAGAAATTTACTGAGATGGCGCTGTTTTTTCCTCAATATGCCGCTTCGGAGGAAATGAAGATGGCTCGGTATAAGGATATGTTACGTACCGAGATCAGGGAATTCGTGAGCACGGTACCGTACGCTTCTTTGTCAGCAATGATGGATGCAGCCCGAAGAAGGGAGCTGGAGTTAGAGACCCAAGCCAGAAAGAGAAAGGCAGCACAGGCGGTGACGCCAATCTCTGCGGTGCAAAAGAAGTCAAAGTTTTCTGATTCGCGTGGGAGTTCGAGGAGTGGTGGGTTCAAACCCAGGGATACTAGTGGAAAGAAGACTGACGGGTGTTTCAAGTGTGGGCAGTCCGGTCATCTCAGCCGGGATTGCAAGTCGCCATTGATGATCTGCTTTAGCTGCAAGCAGACGGGCCACGCGAGGGCCAATTGTCCGAACGCGAGAGCAGCTGATGGGGGTGGTGCACAGAGGGCTCCTGCAAATGCCCCACTGCGCATCACTGACGGTCGTACGGTCAGCCGGGGACGGAGGCAGCCCGAGGTAGGGTCCACCAGCTGAAGGTGGAAGAGGCGCAGGCGACGCCTAAGGTGGTGACAGGTATGTTTCATCACCCTCTTTCTTTTCGTCCTTCCTTTTCATACCTTGTTTTCATATGTTGTTAATTGTATGTTAGGTACGTTTCGTGTTAACTCGGTGCCTGCGGTTGTAATGTTTGATAGCGGGGCTACTCATTCATTTGTGTCTCGCACCTTTAGCGAGAGTTTGGGCCGAGTGGTGGGACGGTTAGGATGTCCTTTGGTAGTCGAGGTTGCCGATGATAGGACCTTGACGGTTACGGATGTGTATCGGGGATGCACGTTGGAAATCTCGGGTGTGAGGTTTCCCATCGATTTGATTCCGATAGCTATGCGAGAGCTTTGTGTGATTGTGGGCATGGATTGGATGGACGCGTTTGATGCGGAAATTGTTTGTCGCCACAAACAAGTGCGGGTTCGAACCCCAAGCGGGGGAAAGTTGCTGATTCAGGGAGACTCGCCCAGACGGACTACGACAATATGTTCCGCGGCGAGGGCTCGGAGACACCTTCAGCATAGTGGTCAGGGGTACTTAGCGTATGTGATAGATACGCGTTTTGACGAGGCAAAAAAGGCTGCGGAAGATGTGCCAGTCGTGAGGGAGTTTGCCGATGTGTTTCCCGACGAGTTACCGGGGATACCTCCCGAACGACAGGTGGAGTTTCGAATCGATCTGATTCCGGGTGATGCTCCGGTGGCCAAGGCACCCTATCGCCTGGCTCCACCGGAAATGAAGGAGCTGTATGAGCAGTTGCAGGAGCTTCTCGAGAAAGAGTTCATTAAGCCGAGTTGTTCACCATGGGGAGCTCCGATCTTGTTCGTGAAGAAGAAGGATGGATCTCAGCGAATGTGTATTGATTACCGGGAGCTGAATAAGCTTACGGTAAAGAATCGTTATCCTCTGCCAAGGATTGACGACTTGTTTGATCAGTTGCAGGGAGCCTCGTGGTTCTCTAAGATTGACCTGAGATCCGGGTATCATCAGATGCGGGTACGAAGTGAGGATACGGAGAAGACGGCCTTCCGTACGCGATATGGCCATTACGAGTTCGTGGTGATGCCTTTCGGGCTCACCAACGCACCAGCAGCGTTCATGGACCTCATGAACAGGGTATGTAGCCCGATGTTGGATCGCTCGGTGATCGTGTTCATCGACGATATCCTCGTATATTCGAAGACGAAAGAAGAGCACGAGGTGCATTTGCGGGAAGTTTTGGATGTGTTGAGGCGGGAGAAACTTTATGCTAAGTTCTCCAAGTGTGAGTTCTGGTTACGAGAGGTCCAATTCCTAGGACATGTCGTGAATCAGAACGGTATCATGGTCGATCCGGCCAAGATTTCAGCGGTAATGCGGTGGGAGGTGCCGAAAACTCCTACCGAGGTGCGGAGTTTTCTCGGGTTAGCAGGGTACTATCGGAGATTTATCCAAGATTTCTCCAAGATTGCCTTGCCTATGACTCGACTGACGAAGAAAACTGCAGCTTTCAGTTGGGGTGAAGAGCAGCAGAAGGCATTTGAGGAGCTACGCAGACGTTTATGCGAGGCTCCTGTGTTAACTTTGCCCGAGGGTATGGAGAATTTGGTGGTTTATTGTGATGCTTCATATCAGGGGTTGGGTGTCGTGCTTATGCAACGCGGCAAGGTCATAGCTTACGCTTCGAGGCAGCTGAAGCCTCACGAAGCGAACTACCCGACTCATGACTTGGAGTTGGGAGCAGTGGTGTTTGCTCTAAAAATTTGGAGACACTATCTTTATGGTGTCAAGTGTACTATCTACACCGATCATAAGAGCCTTAAATATCTGATGGATCAGCAAAATCTTAATATGCGTCAGCGAAGATGGCTTGATGTGGTCAAGGATTACGACTGCGAGATACTTTACCACCCGGGTAAAGCAAATGTAGTCGCGGACGCACTTAGCCGACATCCGGTTGGGGGACCGCTGAAGGGTCTGTGTCAGCGGTTGACAGTGGTTGCACCTCTTTTGGAGTCGATAGGTGTCGCTCAGGAGGTGGCCGTGTTGGCGGAAAATGCAAAACGTGAGAGGGTTTCGGGAGAAATTCCGAAATTTGTTCGGGATAGTCGAGGATTATTGACCCGATATGGTAGAGTTTGGGTCCCATTCACCGGTGGGAACCGACAGATATTATTGGACGAGGCGCATAAGTCCAAGTTTTCGATTCATCCGGGAGCTACCAAAATGTACAGAGACTTACGGGAAGGCTATTGGTGGCCCGGCATGAAGCGGGATGTAGCCAAATGTGTGGAGGTATGTTTGACCTGTCGGAAGGTCAAGGCGGAGCACCAGCGACCGCACGGGAAATTGCAGCCTTTGGAGATTCCGGTGTGGAAGTGGGAGCAGATTAGGATGGATTTCATCACGAAGCTTCCCAAGACTCAGCGAGGGAATGATACCATCTGGGTAATTGTGGATCGTCTGACTAAGAGCGCTCACTTCTTGGCAATAAAAGAGAGCTTCTCGGCGGATAAGCTCGCGGAGGTTTTCATCCGAGAGATTGTAACTAGGCACGGGGTGCCAGTCTCGATTGTCTCGGATCGGGATACTCGTTTCACCTCCCGGTTTTGGGAGAAGTTTCAGAACGAAATGGGTACGCGGTTGCATTTCAGTACAGCATTTCATCCTCAGACCGACGGGCAGAGTGAGCGTACTATTTAGACACTTGAGGACATGCTGCGAGCATGTGTGATTGACTTTGGTGGTAGTTGGGATCAATATCTTCCACTAGCTGAGTTCTCCTATAATAACAGCTATCACGCTAGCATCGGTAGAGCGCCGTACGAAGTGTTGTATGGCAGGAAGTTTCGGACGCCCATTTGCTGGGGCGAGGTTGGTCACAGAGTGTTGGGGAGCACCGACGTTGTGCTAAAGACGACGGAAATGATTCAGATGGTGCGGGATCGGCTAGTCACTGCTCAGAGTCGACAAAAGAGTTACGCCGATAAGAGACGATCGGATTTGGAGTTCCAAGTCGGGGATTACGTTCTTTTGAAAGTGTCACCCTGGAAAGGGGTAATCCGTTTTCGCAAGCGGGGAAAGTTGGGTCCCCGATATATCGGACCGTACAAGGTCATCGCGCGTGTAGGGAAAGTAGCTTACCGTTTGGAGCTACCGGAGGAACTGAGCCTGATCCACAACACTTTCCACGTCTCTCAATTGCGGAAGTGTGTGATGGATGAGTCTGCGGTAGTTCCCCTCGAAGATATTCAGATTGACGAGCGACTCAACTATGTGGAGAAGCCAATAGCCATAGTCGAGAGGAAGACGAAGACTCTGCGGAACAAAGTGGTTGGATTGGTTAAGGTCCAGTGGAAGCACCGAAAAGGTTCAGAATGGATGTGGGAACCAGAAGCCGAGATGCGGGAGAATTACCCGAAGTTGTTTGCGAACGTAGACTTCGAGGACGAAGTCTAATTCAAGCGGGGGAGAGTTGTAAAGCCCGTGTCCCGGTACGCTTTTTTTATTTTTATTATTTATTTTTTTAAGCGATTTTAGTTAACGAGGTTAGGCGGTTAGGACCTTAACTGTTAAGGGTTTGGTTTATGAGGTTTAATTTGGGAAAAACTCCAAACTGCAGGGACCTTTGTTGGTTTCTTTCCTTTTTCCAAACTTTTGCATGGGTTCGGCCCATGAGAGAGGACCGACCCCCTCCCCTTTACCCTTCTCGTTCCTTCTCTTTTACTTGCGAATCACACAAAGAAAGGTCACAAACAAACCCTATTCCTCTCTTTCTATTGCGTACGGCCAACCTTTCCCCCCCCCCCCCCCCTTGCCGCCGCTGCTGCCGCCGGGAACCGCCGCCACCGCCGTCGATCACCTGCTGCCGGAGTAAGAGAGAGAGAGAGAGAGCACCGAGGAGGAGAGAAGGAGCCATCGAGTCATTTGATTTGCTGCTGCGTTTTCTCAAGAGGTAAGACATCCTTCCCTTCTCGTTTCTTTCTTGCGTCGTTGTCACAACCGCGGAACCACCACCGCTGCCGCTAGTGGCTGCCGGCATGGTGCCGCCGCCGTGCACCACCAGGTCGGTGGTTGTAACGGCGGGTTTGTGGCTGTAAGGTCGAGCGTGCTTGGGTATGTCCGAATTAGAATGGTGGGATCATTCCCGTTGGTCTCGCCGGTTTGCTTTATCGAACCACCACCACCGCCGGTGGTGGCTGCCGCCCCCATGCCGCCATCGACCACCACTGCCGGAGATGGCAGTGGGTGGTGATGGTAGTAGTCCAGCCTTAGTATCCTATCGTTTAAACCGAATCGTTCAACCGTTTCTTTTAAATCGTGATTTTTATGAAAATTCTAAGTGTGCTGTCCAGTTTTCGCGTGATCATAACTTTTCTGTCGTAACTCCGTTTGAGCCGAAACTGGCGCCCACGGTTCAAGTTCAGGGTCGAGCACGTTTTCCGTGTTTTAGCGAAAAACTGGTTCGGCCTCTAACTGGGCGAAAAAGTGGTCGCAAGTTCGATGATTCGTCATTTTATGTGAAAAATTCTGGAATCTGCCACTGTTTTGTGTAGACCATAACTTTCTGCTCGTAACTCGTTTTGAGGTGAAATTGGTGCCCAAAGTTCCCAAATCGAATTGGGAAGGTTTTTCGTGTTTTGCCGAAAGTCTGATTAAGCCCGTAGCTAGGCTGTATTGGGCTGTTTGTTCAGGCTGGACCGAAAACTGGCAGTTTTGGTAACCGTTCGTATTTAATTCATAGTTAATTGTAGAAAAATCGTTAGGAGGCGTATAATATATCCTTGGAACCCTAACTCAGAGGACTTTCTGGTCATGATTTAGTATTGGGATTTTTCTGGGTTTAAAGGGGTCGAAACAGGTCCCGAACAGACCTGTTTCGTGAGAACGGAAATTAGTTTTAGTGACGGTTTAAGCGTGTGTCGTGTCATAGGGTCCGAGTCTCGTATTGACACGTTTTAACATGCGTTTAGGTGCTGGGAAGTGACCGTAATTGTGAAGCTTGAATTGTGTTGTTAAGCTAGGCGCGCATTCGAGGTGAGTTCTCTCACTATATCTAATAACGGTTGTTTTATCATTGCTGTAGTACGTGTGTGGTAGCTTTATGTGATTATGTTGTGGGACTAGATAGTGGGGTGTCTAGTTGATACTATGTTGCCATGTTAACTCGGTGGGACCGAGGGTCCGGCGGGGCCGGAGGTTTTATACGCGGGGCGTAGAGACCCGGTGGGACCGGGGATTCGGCGGGGCCGAAGATGTTATCATGTGGTCGGTGGGACCGACTTGTGCCTTTTAGGTGGGTGGTTGTGGATATACATGTTTATGATTTGTTCGTAGACCTGTATGATCGTTATGTGTCACTATCTGTTTTAGGGGTAGTGTGGAATAACTGTATTATTTATGGTGTTTGAATTCACTAAGCTTCGTGCTTACCCTTTTCCCATAAACTGTGGTTTCAGGTCCGAGCGGCTCCAAGGCTTGATGAGTACACACTGGCGCGCGAGGAGAGCTGGTTGATTTATGGTCTTAATAATTAAACATTTATTCCGCTGGTTTTAATTTATAAAGATATTAATTATGTGTTTGCAAACGAAACGTTGGTATCAATTATTGAGTTGTTATAAATGAATTGTTTATTTAAAAATTTAAATTTGCTTGAAATTTTCGGGACGTTACATGAAGCTTTCATACTGTCTTACCAGGTTGATCTTTCGAGAGTCCTGGACTTTAGAAGTACCTTCATACTGAACACAGATTGTGTCCCACATAGCTTTTGAGGTTTTCAGGTTCATGACGGAATGGTAGACTTCGTCAGGAAGAGCCATGGAGAGTATGGATCTGGCTTTGGTGTCGCTAGCCACTTTCTTCTTATCTTCATCAGTCCACATATGAATTTCCTTGGGAATCAGCCTTTCTGGAATAGCAGGTCTATTCTCAGCAGCTGGAACTGCAGGATCAATTCTTATAGGAATATATGAGTCGTTTTCAAGATAGTAAGGCATAGTAGGGTCTACACCTTCTAAGAAGAGAATCATCCTATTTTTCCATAGATTAAAATTATCTCTGGAGAATCTAGGGGGTTTTGCAAGAGAACCATTGTCAATATAGTTAGTGTTTGTGTTGGTGGCCATTTTCAGAAATAGCAAGGAAGAGAAATCTTAGTATAGATCAGATCTTGTTTATGAGTTTAAACAAATCTGCTCTGATACCACTTGTTGGTCCCGAAGGGTTATACAAGTTTGTAGAAGGGGGGGTTGAATACAAACACACGATTTTTACTTTTCTAAATTGTTTATTGATAAATCAAGACAATTTACAACTTGTTGCAGAACACGATTAAGGATTAACCTAATCTAAACAAGTTAAGAACACTAAGTTTCTTGCACTAGAAGGAGATAAGGAAATTACGAATAATAACCTAACACACAGATAGAAAGAAGAATAAGAAGATGGCTGAGCGCACTTCATTTCTGAAGTAGGGTTCTTCTTAACTGCATGCATTTAATGCATGGCAGTATTGCTTTACACGTGGCAGCAGCTGAGTGGTTGCATGTCATTGACCTTTGTAGACAACCTTTGTAAAGCCCGTGTCCCGGTATGGTTTTACTTTAGCTATTTAATTAGTTAATTGTATGTTCTTTTTTTTTATTAGTTATCTTTCTCGCATCATTTTGGCATTAACGGGGTTTGTCGGAGGGACCGGGTGCGTTTTATAGTTTAAACTTTAGGCTTTTATCGAAGGATTGGAAAAGGGCAGGGACTATTTGGGTCATTTCAGAAATTTGGGTAACATGGGGTCGGCCCATGCATATGATAAACCGAAGACCCACTTGTGTTTTGGTTGGCATTTCGTGATGTGCAAGGAAAAGAGAGGAAAGGAACCCTAATGTTGTTCTCGTTTTTCTCATGCTACGCCGTGAAGACACGCCTCCCCCACCGTGTGTTTAACCTTCTAACCTTGCTGCCGCTGCTAACCACCGTCGACCACCCCCGAGAACCGCCACAGCCGGCGTCGTCGTCGCCGGAGAGTGAGAAAGAAACGAGAAGAGTGAGAGTGTTAGAGAAGGAACGAGAGAGAGAGTGATCGCGAGAAAGAGAGAGACGAGAAGAAAGAACACAGCGGCAGCCGTCGCCGCCGCTGCTGCTGTCGCCGGAGGTCGCCACACCCTGGTTTCGTCGGAGATCGAGAGAGAGGTTTGGTTGTGGTGGTGAGACGTCGTCGTAGGTAAGTGTTTTCCCTCCCCCTTGTTGTTTCTTTGATGTCGCCGTGAAACCACCACCGGCGGTGGCCGCCGCCGCCGCCGACCACCACTGCCGGAGGTGGCAGTGGGTGGTGCGTGGGGTGTCCAGCCCTAGTGGCAACCCGAACCGTTAAGCCGAACGCGAACCGTTTATAAAGTTATCTTTTTATGAAATTCTAAGTGTGCTGTCCAGTTTTCGTATGCTCATAACTTTTCCGTCGTAACTCCGTTTGAGCCGAAACTGGCGCCCACGGTTCAAGCTCGGGGTCGGGCACGTTTTCCGTGTTTTAGCGGAAAACTGGTTCGGTCTCTAGCTGGGCGAAAAAGTGGTCGTAAGTTCTGTGAATCGTCATTTTATGTAAAAGAAACTGCAGTTCTGTCACTGTTTTGCGTAAGCTGTAACTTTCTCCTCGTAACTCGGATTGGGGTGATTTCGGTGCCAAAAGTTCCCTTTTTGAGTCTATAAACTTTTCTGTGTTTGGTGCAAAATCCAGTTCGGAACGTAGCTTAGGCCAAATTGTCGTTTATACTGAAAGGTGCTGAATTTCGCTGTTCTGGAAACTGTTTTTGTAAAATCCGTAGTAAATTGTAGAAAAATCGTTAGGAGGCGTATAATATGTCCTTGGAACCCTAACTCAGAGTACTTTCTGGTCACGAAATAATATTGGGAATTTTCTGGGTTTAAAGGGGTCGAAACAGGTCCCGAACAGACCTGTTTGGCGAGAGCGGAGAATAGTTTTAGTGACGGTTTAAGCGTGTGTCGTGTCATAGGGTCCGAGTCTCGTATTGACACGTTTTAACATGCGTTTAGGTGCTGGGAAGTGACCGTATTTGTGAAGCTTGAATTGTGTTGTTAAGCTAGGCGCGCATTCGAGGTGAGTTCTCTCACTATATCTAATAACAGTTGTTTTATCATTGCTGTAGTACGTGTGTGGTAGCTTTATGTGATTGTGTTGTGGAACTAGATAGTGGGGCGTCTAGTTGATACTATGTTGCCATGTTAACTCGGTGGGACCGAGGGTCCGGCGGGGCCGGAGGTTTTATACGCGGGTGGCGTAGAGACTCGGTGGGACCGGGGGTCCGGCGGGGCCGGAGGTTTATACGCGGGTGACGTAGAGACTCGGTGGGACCGGGGATTCGGCGGGGCCGAAGATGTTATCATGTGGTCGGTGGGACCGACTGGTGTCTTTTAGACGGGTGGTTGTGGATATACATGTTTATGATTTGTTCGTAGACATGTATGATCGTTTATGTGTCACTATCTGTTTTAGGGGTAGTGTGGAATAACTGTATTATTTATGGTGTTTGAATTCACTAAGCTTCGTGCTTACCCTTTCCCAATAATTTGTGGTTTCAGGTGCGTGTGGCTCTAAGGCGTGACGGGTACACACTGGCGCGCGAGGAGAGCTGGTTGCTTTATGGTTTTTAATAATTAACGTTTCTTCCGCTGGTTTTTATTATAAAGATATTAATTATGAGTTTGCAACCGAAACATTGGGCTCATTTAATGAGTTGTTATAAATGAATTGTTTATTTAAAAATTTAAATTTGCTTGTAATTTTTGGGATGTTACAAATTGGTATCAGAGCACGGCTTGAGTGAATCAAACGCATTTCGGTGTGTTTGATCTCAAGTTGCGACTATAAAAATTTTCTTTAAAGTTTTTGGAAAATAAAAGAAAGGAAAACCCGTTTGAGAAACGGTGATCGATGGCGCAGTGTGTACAGTCAGCCGGAGCCAGGGGAAAAGGTACAGTACTTAGTGTTTTATTGCTTTCTAGATCATAGAGTATGCATGCTAGATTTCCTGTTGTGGACACTATGCTGTATGTTGAACTACTTACTATTAGGAATTTATGCTAATTATGATAGGTTACTAAGTGGATGCCCTCTAGGTTGTATGCAGTAAGAGATTTATAGCCTTAGAATATTCGATTTAGTTCTATTGCGCAGCTCTTGTTTGAGTCCAACCGTTCTAGGATAGAGTCTTGTATTCGACTGTCTATTTGTTTCGCACTGCATATAATCGGGTATTCGCGAGGTCACCCGTTATAATTAGTAGGGATTCGGTAGTAGCAAGGGTAGTGGGATAAGAGGAAGTTCCTAGAGAGCTGGGAAGGGTGTTTATGTATGAGTACGTGTGCTAGATTGCTTTCTAGAACATAGGAGTATGTATGCTAAATTGCTTGGTGCTTGTTACACTGTATTGCATGTCTGCTGCTTGCTATTAGGGATTTGGCAGTAGCAAGGGTAGTGGTTTGGATGGAATTCCTAGGGAGCTAGGAAGAGTGTGTACATATGCTGGTGCGGGCATATGTGTATAGTTTCGGCGAGAAACTACTTGGACCCCTTGGGATGGAACTCGGAACGGGCGATGATAGGTGTGGATGGTAGTAGTAGAGCTCCTACTACCGGAGGCACAGGATCAATGCTCGAGTCGGGGAAGTCACGAGGAATCCAAGGAGTTGAGCGTGAGTGTTGTTAGTATGAGTTATTAACGCGTTGTATTGTCTACCCAGAATAGCCATCACAAGGAGGAACAACTATAGTAAACCTACTAGTACAGGTGTGTACTCGAAGTGTTTTGAGGTGATGATCGTTGGGGGTAGTGATGAAGGTCCTAAACTAGTAGTCGTTGGAATAGAAAGACGATTATAATATTAGTCACTTGGAGTGACGATAAGGATGATATTTGTTTTAAGTAGACCATTTTGGGTCAAGATTGATGATTGTGCTAGAATCATTGGCTTCTGAGCCGACTTTGTTTTGAGGAAAAGCCGTAAGATGATTTGACGTGAATTCCAACTTGCCCTAAGAGGTTTAAATGACCGGATGACGATAGTGGACCGGAGAGATTTGGAGTAGTACGAGTCGAGACGTTGAATGCCGAATGAGTCATGCACGAAGTTATTTTGAAAATAAGATTGCATTACCAAATTCTTGTGTTTCAAATCTTCGTATGGGCGGTGTTTTGGAATTTTGGGAACTGCTCAGCACACGCACAAGATTTTGAAATATGGTTTTGAAAGTGTATGAAATCGTTTTATCACGGGAGTGCAAACTTTGTTAGAATTTGTCTCGTCTTCGTTATTTTTCCAACGATTCTTTCGGGTACGATGTTATCCGTGTTTTGTGGTGGTTAAGATGTTGGGTAAGTGACTACGACTTGTGACTCTAACATTGGAACTCCTCCACATGTGTTAGAGTTGAGACGAAAAGTTACATTCCACGATATCTGTTTAAAGGCTATTTTGGTGATTTGTTTAAAATGAGTTTGGAATTCTAGTGTCGCTTAACTTTTCGTTCGAGAGTTTGTATTACTAAGTGTTTTATTGCAAATAGTTCAGTGTGTGGATTGATTCATGCGTGACATAAGTGATGCATGGAGGAATTTTGGTAACATTTCATAAGGAGTTGTTTAGTGCGCTTTTTAGTCAGCTAAAGGTTTTGTTGACATTTCCATGAAAATGCGATTTATCGACTTAGGGGTATGCATACTGGGGTAACCTTGGTTCTCGACATTTTGATGAACGAGTCGTGCATGAAAATGTTTTAGTTCCTTTTTGTCGAAATGAAAGACCATTTGATCCAAGGAGTGTTTTAATGTTGTGAACATCATGCATACGATTACAATGTGTTATATTTTGGAAATATAAATGCGTAGATTTTTGACATTCGGTTAATTTAGAATTACCGATCATTTTTTTTGGGAAATTAAAAACTTTTGCTTTGGAGGAAACGAGTATTTTGAGCATTTTCGATAAATACATTTTTTTTAAACTATAATGTTTTGACGTTATATGTCCCAAGTACGAAACTTGAGGAAGTGTTACAAGCTTGCATGCCTGCCCCCAGTTTGAGATTTTGTGAGGTTTTAGTCGATATTTCCAATTAATAGAAGCGGACTGGTTTCTGTCTTCAAGTTCGAAACTTACACGAGACAGTTGTGTTTTAACAAAAATATATTTGTAAACCGTGTCATCGTTTTGTGTGATTAGCTGACGCGGGAAAAATTTGTGGCGAACCCTGTGCCACGTCATTTTATGATTAAAAAGAAGAATCTTTGAATCAAATGTCGTGAAACTTATTTTGAATTATGTGCACACCTTTGTCGCACCCTGTTTAAGGTCAAGCGGTTACTTTAAGTGCACGTCATGAGTCAATCCATACTGGAATCGAGGCGGTTCATTTTAAAGAAATTATTTATTACGCTTTGCTTTTATGTGAGTAAACTGAACTGCAATGGAACGATTTTCAACATGATTATCCTATGTGGGACGAGCGTGTCCAGTTTTGCGTAACTATCGATCAGGTAATAGTAGTTTTATTACATACGATCTTTTTGAGATGAAAATCCTGATGTTGAAAAAATTTTGTAAATGATTTTGTAAACCATTTGGGGAAATGTGCTTTTAAGTGTCATGTGTCATTTCGAGAATTTTTTAGGGTGTGAGTCCTTTTGGAAAACTCTTTTGGTTAACCCGTATTGAGTCTGGGACTAAGGTTGATTTCAGAGTATTGCTTGCTTAAACTTTGTTTAAACGTATTTTCCGACCTATGGGTCTAGCAAGCGTGGAGCATTCTGCTCGGTTTTGACTTGGAGTTAGTCATGGGCCAATTGCCCGGTTTTAATGGCTCGATGAAGAGTCTAGTTGATGAGTTGTTTTTGTCGCACCGTTTGGCATTCTTTGCACGTTGAGTGTTTACATGTTTGGGTGAGTGAGTCAATCAGGAATAGGCATGTTGTTGGTAGGCTGTTTGCTTTGGATCCTTAGACACGTTAGTCAGTCGTTGGTAATGGTCGGTTGGGTATCTCGGGGTGGGACCCCGGTATTCATGTGTTTTAACCTAGACTTTCCAGTAGGTCCTAGGAGGATATAGTTGTGGGCACTTACCGGGGAGGTAGTTCCGGTGTGCTGGGTCTTGAGGCGTTACCTGGGAGGTAGACGTCAAGGTGTATCCTCGATACAGTGTGACTTGGCTTCGTAGAGCAAGTGTGGATGATACGTCGACGGTGGAAGGTAGGTATTCCACGTGCGTTAGTACTGTAGGCCGAATAGTATCGGTTAAGGGATTGATGCCCTTTGTTATTAAGAGAATAAATGCGCATCAACCATTTTGAGGTAGGTGGTATATTTAGGTGTCGACTTTTGGGCTTGAGGCCAAACACCTTTAGTATAATCGGAGAGTTGTAGCCGATGTTAAGATGATCATGGTGATGGTAGTAGTAACCCTGAAATGATCACTTGTGATGAATGGTTGTGGTGGAATGATCTACGTGTGTGTTAGTTGATTTGGTAGTGGGGGATATCTATTTGTGTTAGTGTCTAGGATAATACCACGTTTTTTTTTTAGTTACTGTAATCGGTTGGACCGATGTTCGGCGGGTGGCCGGTGTTTGTTATTGTGATCGGTTGGACCGATGTTCGACGGGTGGCCGATGTTTGTTATTGTGATCGGTTGGACCGATGTTCGGCGGGTGGCCGATGTTTGTTATTGTAATCGGTTGGACCGATGTTCGGCAGGGGGTCGATGTTTTGTTAATATAATTAGATTGAAAATCTTTGGAGTCTATTAGAATTCGTGGAAGTTAATCGATAGTTAAGGGTAGGAATGATCGTAGTCGAGTATCCTGTAGGGTATACTGTGAGCAGCTTTAGAATGGTTAAAGCTTGAAAGTGGATTGAGTTTGGGATATCATCAAATGCGAGAGAATTATTAAGAGTTGTTTGTGGACGTAGACTTCGGGGACGAAGTCTAATCCAAGTGGGGGAGAGTTGTAAAGCCCGTGTCCCGGTATGGTTTTACTTTAGCTATTTAATTAGTTAATTGTATGTTCTTTTTTTTATTAGTTATCTTTCTCGCATCATTTTGGCATTAACGGGGTTTGTCGGAGGGACCGGGTGCGTTTTATAGTTTAAACTTTAGGCTTTTATCGAAGGATTGGAAAAGGGCAGGGACTATTTGGGTCATTTCAGAAATTTGGGTAACATGGGGTCGGCCCATGCATATGATAAACCGAAGACCCACTTGTGTTTTGGTTGGCATTTCGTGATGTGCAAGGAAAAGAGAGGAAAGGAACCCTAATGTTGTTCTCGTTTTTCTCATGCTACGCCGTGAAGACACTCCTCCCCCACCGTGTGTTTAACCTTCTAACCTTGCTGCCGCTGCTAACCACCGTCGACCACCCCCGAGAACCGCCACAGCCGGCGTCGTCGTCGCCGGAGAGTGAGAAAGAAACGAGAAGAGTGAGAGTGTTAGAGAAGGAACGAGAGAGAGAGTGATCGCGAGAAAGAGAGAGACGAGAAGAAAGAACACAGCGGCAGCCGTCGCCGCCGCTGTTGCTGTCGCCGGAGGTCGCCACACCCTGGTTTCGTCGGAGATCGAGAGAGAGGTTTGGTTGTGGTGGTGAGACGTCGTCGTAGGTAAGTGTTTTCCCTCCCCCTTGTTGTTTCTTTGATGTCGCCGTGAAACCACCACCGGCGGTGGCCGCCGCCGCCGCCGACCACCACTGCCGGAGGTGGCAGTGGGTGGTGCGTGGGGTGTCCAGCCCTAGTGGCAACCCGAACCGTTAAGCCGAACGCGAACCGTTTATAAAGTTATCTTTTTATGAAATTCTAAGTGTGCTGTCCAGTTTTCGTATGCTCATAACTTTTCCGTCGTAACTCCGTTTGAGCCGAAACTGGCGCCCACGGTTCAAGCTCGGGGTCGGGCACGTTTTCCGTGTTTTAGAGGAAAACTGGTTCGGCCTCTAGCTGGGCGAAAAAGTGGTCGTAAGTTCTGTGAATCGTCATTTTATGTAAAAGAAACTGCAGTTCTGTCACTGTTTTGCGTAAGCTGTAACTTTCTTCTCGTAACTCGGATTGGGGTGATTTCGGTGCCAAAAGTTCCCTTTTTGAGTCTATAAACTTTTCTGTGTTTGGTGAAAAATCCAGTTCGGAACGTAGCTTAGGCCAAATTGTCGTTTATACTGAAAGGTGCTGAATTTCGCTGTTCTGGAAACTGTTTTTGTAAAATCCGTAGTAAATTGTAGAAAAATCGTTAGGAGGCGTATAATATGTCCTTGGAACCCTAACTCAGAGTACTTTCTGGTCACGAAATAATATTGGGAATTTTCTGGGTTTAAAGGGGTCGAAACAGGTCCCGAACAGACCTGTTTGGCGAGAGCGGAGAATAGTTTTAGTGACGGTTTAAGCGTGTGTCGTGTCATAGGGTCCGAGTCTCGTATTGACACGTTTTAACATGCGTTTAGGTGCTGGGAAGTGACCGTATTTGTGAAGCTTGAATTGTGTTGTTAAGCTAGGCGCGCATTCGAGGTGAGTTCTCTCACTATATCTAATAACAGTTGTTTTATCATTGATGTAGTACGTGTGTGGTAGCTTTATGTGATTGTGTTGTGGAACTAGATAGTGGGCCGTCTAGTTGATACTATGTTTCCATGTTAACTCGGTGGGACCGAGGGTCCGGCGGGGCCGGAGGTTTTATACGCGGGTGGCGTAGAGACTCGGTGGGACCGGGGGTCCGGCGGGGCCGGAGGTTTATACGCGGGTGGCGTAGAGACTCGGTGGGACCGGGGATTCGGCGGGGCCGAAGATGTTATCATGTGGTCGGTGGGACCGACTGGTGTCTTTTAGACGGGTGGTTGTGGATATACATGTTTATGATTTGTTCGTAGACATGTATGATCGTTTATGTGTCACTATCTGTTTTAGGGGTAGTGTGGAATAACTGTATTATTTATGGTGTTTGAATTCACTAAGCTTCGTGCTTACCCTTTCCCAATAATTTGTGGTTTCAGGTGCGTGTGGCTCTAAGGCGTGACGGGTACACACTGGCGCGCGAGGAGAGCTGGTTGCTTTATGGTTTTTAATAATTAACGTTTCTTCCGCTGGTTTTTATTATAAAGATATTAATTATGAGTTTGCAACTGAAACATTGGGCTCATTTAATGAGTTGTTATAAATGAATTGTTTATTTAAAAATTTAAATTTGCTTGTAATTTTTGGGATGTTACAACCTTAGTAGCCGCATGGTGCACAGTGTAGAATCAGAGTTGTTGTACGATCATAGACAAAAAAGGATGTCCGTTCTGACAGTTCGTACAGAGACGTGCAAGGGAGGTAAGACAATAGTACTTTGTAAGGAGACTTCATGATCAGCTTTCGTTGAAACAGTTCTTTATCAGCGAATGATAAAGTTCAGCGATTGCTGAAGTCTTCTACTTGATACTTCACGTTGAGTGGACAAATCTTGGCTTCACTGATATCCGCATCAGTTCATTAGTAAACTTGTCGCTGGTTCTTGAGCTTGATCTTCGACTTCAGCGTAGAACATATGTTGACCTGAAACTTGTCTTCAGGGATCATAAGTAAACAAACTAAATTATCAGCGATCATCTCATAGACTGAACAGGCTTAGAGCTACTCGATGAACAGAGTTCGCTGACTATTTATTTTTAAAAAGTAAGAGTTACTATCAGCGGTACTGAAACAGTCTTAGTACTTATCAGCGATAGTGAAACTCTAATACATATCATTTATTTACAATTTTCACTAAGTGTTAAGAGAGGGTCATTATCAAATCACTAAGGGTTTGGATCAACAACTTTCAAGTCTTTCATTTCATTTTACCATTGTGGATGTCCTGAGTTGTAACCTCTATTTTTTTATGTTTTAATGGGAGGTCGGAGGAGAAAGCACTTCCATTTAAATATTTACAGCGTTTTTAGAGATACCATTACAAAGTACATCGCTTGTTGAACAAAAGACATCATATAAACATTAAAAGAATATATTGTAGATTTAAGCATAAGTAACAAATTCCACAATGAGTGGGGCATCAAATCTCCCTACATGGTAAGTTGATAAAAGAAAATGAATAACATACTTTTTTAAGGGTATCCTAGACTTTGCCTAGACTAATCCCTGACACTGATTGACTGCTAAGCATGCAGTCCTGAGATAATTCTTCAGTGGCTACAAGTTGCCAACGCCTGGATTCGAACCCAGGGTAGATGGGTTTCTGAGCCACATCCCCCAAGACCTTAACCAGTACGCCACAAACCTTGTGGTTAACATGAATAACATACTTGTAAAACAAGAAGTCCACAATCCAAGCTAATGTCGTTTTGCTTGCGGAATGTGCTTTCTGGTCCCCATAACGAATAATAGCATACACAATTCTTCTGAGTTTCAGGGCACTGACTTACATGACTCGCTTAAAAACAAGTGCGGATTAATATCGATATAAATATAGACATTTCAATAAATAAATAAAAAGTATAATACATGCCTAATAGTGTTTCTTCCCATAAAAACACAATTCATATTTTTAAATTTGTTTGTCATTGCTACTTAATAATAAATGATTTACATCTCTTAATTTCATGTTACTTATGGGTATTTGATTAAAGATATTAAGCAGTAATTAATAAGATTAAAAATCAAAGATAATGTTTAATTTTATATAATATATTAACCACATTACTCGAACGCCTAATTTTTATTACAGGTTAAATTAATGGGAATATTCTCGTTTTCTTCGCTTTCATTCTCATTCCAAGCACCCCTAAATACATATATTATAGTCTTAAACACAAACTGAAAAATGTATGACCTAATTATGGTTTTGTACCATACTTGTTAGAATTTTTTTAAAAGTTACACAATTTTCTGGATTTTGGGTATATTTCCATTTGTATGGTTGAAAATTTGTTGACTTGTAAATTTTGAAATTAGGAGAAATGCAACTAAAGAGTGTGACCCAATTTTCTTCATTGTTTAGAAAGTAATCTTTATGCATCTTTTTAAAACAATACATAATAAAATACTAAGGGGCCGTTTATCTAATCACTTATCCGGGTAAGTGGTTACCGGTAAAATTCAACACTATCAATTACTTTTCGGGTAAGATTTTAGTCCACCAAAATGGCATCGTATGCAACAATTTAGTCGGTAAGCGCTAACCGTGGTAAGAGTCGTCGCACTCACTTACCGGGTAAGACTATCGATCCTTGTTTCCGCTCTTATCGGGTAAAATTCTTAGTTCTTGCCATATTCATCCAGTACACTAATTTGACTTGATAAACACTTACCCAGATAAGCGTTTTGTAAACGGCCCCTAAATATTTATTACATATTTTGTGTAGTGTTTTTGAAAGAATATTTAAGAAGGCATAAGTCATTACATTACTTTTATTTAAATTTAATATTTGTATTTGTTTTAAAATCCTGTAAGGGTAAAATCGTAAAATCAGGTTTCAACTTTCAACATCTAAATAAAACCCTAATTTTAATGACATTAATTTATTTATCAATCTAATCACGTATTCAATTTAGTGGTACTCTATTGATAATGTAATGGTAAATGTTGTAGCTTTATAGTTCAAGGCAACGATGATTGTATGTGTCTTTAAAGATGATGATGATATTATAGTTGGACAACTATAACCCTGTTACATGTTGTGATATATTATGTACAATCAAAACTAATATCTAAATCGGAGACTATGTTGTTTACATAATAATGCAGTATAGTTGTAAAATCACATATGATTCGACCATTTTCGTTTTCGTGTTCTCTTACTTGGTTATTGTTCTCGTGTGAACTTGACTCTATACATTAGAAGGATCAAACGAGAACAATGTCAAAACAATAGGACAAAAAACGGTCAAATCACATGTGATTTTACGTAAGAACACGGTTAACACAAGGGTGAGCGGACGACCTAATCTTCGACCTCAGATTGCAGCCAATATCGCGTGAGAATGACATACGATTTTACATGTGATTTTAGTGTAAAGTCGCATGTGATCTCTTATTATGTTATTGTTCTAGTGTATATATATATATATAAGATTATAAAGTTCTAACAAGAAATATTTAATTATAAAGAAAACGAAAAAATATTTGTTTGAAAGGTAGCAAATTTATTAAAAACAAATAGAAAAAATAGTCACAGGGTTTTAGAACCATCAAGAGGCGGACATTGTTTGGTAATTGTTTAAAATGAAATCAGGGTGCTAAATGGTTAAGGGAGACCCAATGTGCTAAATCATTCAAAAGGTTTTAGAAACATTAAGAGGCGGATATTTTTTTTGCCAAACAGGATTTACCTCTTAGCGATTCAGGAGTTGCATCTTAATGGAACTATTAAGAGTTAAACAAACAACCCCTTAGTTGCATTAATTTTTCTTGATTTCTGTAATAGGGTTTCATCGTTCTTAGAGCATCTCCAATGCAAGGTTCTTATACGCAAAAAGTGATGTGAAAGTTTGTTTAAAATGTCAATGTCCTTATTTCTATTGGTACTTAAATTTAATATTTGATATTTATTTATAAGTATAAAATAATTATTGATGTAGACAAATACATGGGACCTATAAAAATGAAGTTTTTATAAGAACTACCATTATGGACTTTTATGTGAATTTTTAAATTAATGAGATGAAAATGATATGACACCAAAAATTACAAAAAGAAGGTTCTTATAAGAACCTTCGTCGGAGATGCTCTTATAAACCTTGATAGGTTCTTGTGGGTTTTAGGGGGTGTTTGGGATTGCTTATTTTTTTGACTTATTTGCTTATTGCTTTTCCTCACCGCAAATAAGCTATTTTTAATGTTTGGATTGAATAAAGAAAAGTGCTTATGACTTTTCCCCACTACAAATAAGTTGTTTTTGATAAGTTAATCCGATATAACTTATTTGTCCAAATTACATTTTTACCCCCAACTCTTTTTTAGCACCACATAAATTAATAAACACTTTTAAAAATAAGCATAAGTTGTTTTAAATAATCAATCACAAACACCCCCTTAATCATTTATTTATGCAAAAAACAAAATTAAAAGATGGACGGGACATGTGACCGAAAAAGGTGAAAAATGGGGAGGGATGGGTTTTAGTTTATAAAATAACGTGGATATTAGGTAAGTTTTAATTTAGCAAAGTTCATTTTTGGTCCTTGACGTTTAACTATTTCAATAGTTTTCGTCTTTAAAGTTCATTTTCTCACTTTAGTCCCTCATGTTTGACAACTTGCAACGATTTTTGTTCCTCCTTTTAACGGCAGTTAACTTTTTCCGTTAATTCCAATTAAATGAAGGGTATTTTGGTCATTTTGGTCATTTTATTAATTTTCTATTAAAATTAAATAAGGTTCTTAATTCTTATCATCTTCTCCAATGGGCTCATGCATTCCGATCATCTTCTCCGACGGTCTGTCCATTCTGGTCGTTTTCTCCGGCCACTTCTCCACATCAGACATCTCAATAACATACTTGCAAAGTCAAAATCCTAAAAAAACCCACCATCCATCACCACTCCTCCATCACCTTCTTTTTTCCTTCGATCAAATCTCTGATCTTTACACGAGTTTTAACATTGGAAGGCTTAGAAGACAAGAAATTTCTGAGTTTTGGGCTTGCAATCGTCGTTGATGTTTTGGAACAAATATATAGTGGATCTGCTTCTCCTTCTGTTAAAACCTATTTATGAACTCCCCATTACTGCCATTACAAATCGTACCTGAAAACCCTGCTCTCTACCCTACTGATCCAAATAGACTGTAGATCTGCTTCTCCTTCTATTAAAGGCACTCCACTACCACCATTACAAATCGAACCTAAATCAAAGTCAAACCCATAAAGGATATGACACATGGATGCATAATTTGGTGAGAAAGTGATAACGCCACTTTTTGGCGTTATTTTCAGTTCTCAAACCAATGAGATTGGCTTGTATTCAAGTAAAAATGCGTGTATTTTACGGTTTATCTAGTGTTTGATACAGGTTATCTAAAAGGCGGCATTCCTCGGGAAAAGAAGTTAAAAAGAGCCCAAAACGAGTCCAAACGAAGCCTAACGGAAGCCCAAAAGCAAAGCCCAAGACCCACGACCGAACCAGGACCCGATCCGCGAACCAGACGACGACCCACGCTGCAAAAATGACACGCGCGACTTACCACGCAACTTACAAGTCGCGTGGCAAGTGGCGTAACCCACTGTTTCGCGATTTTCAGCTTTTTATTTCGGGTTTTAGGTCACTATTCAGGACGGAACTTTCACACGACGGCCAGAGGCGATTTTGGGGCGATTTCTGGAGACTTTTCGGAGCTTTCAGAGTCACGATCGAGAGTCGATCAAGGAGACGTTCAACACGCGAAGTAGAGACGAGCACGAGAGAAGGGAGTTCATCATCTTACCTTTCACGATTTCATCTTTTACGCTTAATCATGTTTACATACACTTCCGTTATCTTTTCTTTTGTGTTTGAATCCACCACCGACATGAACTAACCGGTTCGTGTTGGGGGTTGGAATGAATTCGGTTTATTAAGCATGTAAACAATTGACTTGATGCTTTATCAGTTTTTCCGTTATTAATGAAGCATGTGATTTTGTGTTTAATGCCTTTGAGAGTCTAGCTAGCTTTCAATTGATTTATTATTTTTAGTTGAGTTCGAGAGAATTAACTGCTAAAAAGAACTAGGAATTACATGCCTAAGACGATAAATCGGTGATAGAGATATATCGAATAAGTCTTAGTCCCAATTAAACCGTTAGGTTGATATCGAGAGATAAAATCTAGCCAATTTAAACATAAATCATGTACTTGATGTGTTTTTGAATCCATAGGTGAGATCGAGAGATTAAACTTATCCTTTTCAAAATAAAACCCGTTGTTGTTCGAAAGAGAACGACGGTGATCTTAAAAGATTTGGGAATCATTAAGGGGATTAACTGGTAACTGTTTTGAGTCAGTGTTTGCATGTGTAGAACCTGAGGATTTCCAACCCTCAACTTCTCTCTCTATCGAAGTTTCTAAGTCGTTTACTGTTTCGTTGTGAGTTCGTATTCGCTGCAATTAAGTAGTTTTAAATCAAACCAATCTTCCAAATTCGACAGCTCAGTTAATAGAGCTTATAGTAATTGTGATATTTAGTTCCTAGTTTTCGTGGATTCGATACTCGTACTTACCGTACGTTATTACTTGATTTCGACACCGTACACTTGCGGTTAGATTTAGGGGGGTGTTACCCTCCCTATCAAGTTTTTGGCGCCGTTGCCGGGGAGCTAGTTGCAACTAATAGCACTACCAGCTATACGCGCTATTAGATTGAGCATTTTTATTTTTGTTATGTTACCTTATCACCTTCAGTTTTTGGATTACTGACTTTGCTTTCTTTCGTTTCAGGTACCACTTGGTTTATGCCAAGGAAAACCCGAGGGAAAGAGATTGAAGAATTCGATCCGGAGATTGAAAGAACCGCTCGTCGCCTACGTCAAGAGACCAAAGCTAAGCGACAGTTACAAATGGGTGACGAGAGACCTGTAGGCGAGAGACCACCGCGCAACGATCTTCCACCTCTTCGCAATAATCCTCCACCACCTCCG
The DNA here is from genome assembly GCA_033807775.1 of Saussurea involucrata. NCBI lineage: Eukaryota > Viridiplantae > Streptophyta > Magnoliopsida > Asterales > Asteraceae > Saussurea > Saussurea involucrata. Next base: position 155,979,714 of record CM066314.1, on the reverse strand, counting down.
GAGAGGGTACCTATGCGGTCATTTGCCAATCCAAATGTGGCAGCCGCACGTATAGGGATCCAACCTCCTACCACCGCGGCTAATTACTTCGAGATCAAGCCGAGTACCATCGTCATGGTACAACAGAACCAATTTGTGGGAGCACCGACTGAAGATCCCCACGCGCACTATAAAGACCCTCCCGAACATAAACATGCAAAACATCAAATTCCATAACATCCCAAAATCACGGTCACAAAATTTCATTACAAATACTTAATAGGTTTGCGGAAACAACCTACACAACTGAGAAATACTAAATACTAGAGTGTCACTACATCCTCCTGACTCTGCACGCTAAGCTCAGCCTATTTGCCCGAGCTCCTGGAAACCTGCTTACCTGAAAAGGTTTTAATTTGAAAATGCGAGGGTTAGACCATGAGGTCTAGTGAGTCCCTCCTAACAGTTGTCAAAGCATTTAAAACAGTTTATCTTTTCAGCATAAAACATTTATACTCAACACGTCAAAATCATATACGAACTAAAGTCCGCCTCCTCGTAATCTGACACCCTGAAGCCACCCGAAGGTGACAACGAGTCAGCCTCGCACTGCCTTGCGGAGCCTCGCTCCTGGCATATAGGGACCTCCCTTCCCGCACGAGAGCTAGCGGAACTACTTTCCCGTCTTTGCCAGTTTACGTCTCCTCGATGTATGCATACATTCAACACAAAACTTACAAACAACATTTGTACATTCAAAGCATAAGTATAGCATGGCAATTCTCATCATAAATACTTCTTTATAAAACATATTAAAAGCCACACATTTTGGGTTTAGAAAACTCACCTGATTGCAACTCCCGCTTACTTCAAGACTCGCTCCAAACGCACACCTAACAATAATTTATTGATTAAGTGGATGCATCTAACCTGGATCCTAAACTTTCTCAGCTCTAAATCGCAAGACACGAAAATCGCAGAACTCTAAAACTCGCAAGACTCTAAACTCGCAAGGCACTGAAACTCGCAACCTTGGGTTGCGAAATTCCCAAACTCGCAGGCTTAGCTTGCGAAATTCCCAAACTCGCAGGCTTAGCTTGCGAAATTCCCAAACTCGCAGGCTTAGCTTGCGATTTTCAGACTTTAACACTTCATCTTCTTCCCCCAGACACGCAGACAGGTCTGATTCCTACCAAGCTACTGATACAACCATTTCAAGCCAAAAAATGAGGAAGGCTCATAATTAATAAACCTATTTTCTCGGCCAGTCTAGGGATCGATCCAAAGAACGATCATAAGCCTCCCACTATCGATTAAACTCAAGAATCGATCTCCCCAACCTCTTTATAAAAGCAACAGCGCTGGACCAGAGTGTGTGTGTGAATACACACACCCAAACTCTCCCAAACAGCTTCTAATTAGGAAAAGGGCTAAGGAGAAGGAGAATTAGAATACTTACTTGATGAGATGCTAAGAATTCCACTCTAGCTTTCCCAAAGATCACCAACAACGTCCTTTCTTCTTTTCTTCTTTTCCTCACAGCCGCCGCACACACACAGAGCACACCCAAAAATAATACTGATTGAAGAATGATTTCCTCCTAGGGCTTTGGACCCCTTTTAAGTATTCTTCCCAACTTTACACTTTGACCCCTCAAACTTTCTTCTTGATTCACATTTTACACAAGCTCAAATTATTTAATTACACAAAAATCTCGGTTGTTACAACACTCCCCCCCTCAAAAGAATTCCGTCCCCGGAATTCCATTCTTAAAGAGGTGAGGGTACCTGCTTCTCATCTCCGCTTCCACCTCCCACGTTGCTTCTCGTCCTTGATGATATTTCCACTGAACCTTCACCAAACGTGTCTCCTTATTCCTCGTCTTTCGTACTTTAGTGTCTAAAATTTCGATTGGCTCTTCCTCGTACGTCAACTTCTCGTCAATACTTACATCTTCTATCGGAATGGCCACATCGGCTTCGGCTAGACACTTCTTCAAATTTGAGACATGGAAGGTCGGGTGGATTCGCTCTAGTTCTTCTGGTAACTTTAACGTGTAAGCTACAGGGCCTACTCTTTCAACTATCGCGAACGGTCCGACATACCTCGGTCTCAACTTCCCTTTCTTTCCAAAACGAACCACGCCCTTCCAAGGTGACACCTTGAGCATTACTCTGTCACCTACTTGGAACTCGATCGGCTTCCTTCGCCTATCGGCATACTTTTTCTGTCGGTCTTGGGCAACTCTCATTCTTTCTCTAATCACTTCTATCTTTTCTGACGTCAGCTGCACAATTTCCGGACCCGTCAACTGTCTTTCTCCCACTTCATTCCAGCATAACGGCGTACGGCATTTTCGCCCGTACAACGCCTCAAATGGTGCCGCTTGAATACTTGCGTGATAGCTATTGTTGTAAGAGAACTCTATCAACGGCAAGTGCGTCTCCCACGATCCTTTGAAATCAATTATACAAGCCCTCAGCATATCTTCCAGCGTTTGGATGGTCCTTTCGCTCTGACCATCCGTCTGCGGATGATACGCCGTGCTCAGCTTCACTTGAGACCCCAATTCACGCTGAAGGCTCCTCCAAAACTTCGATGTGAATCGACTATCCCGATCAGACACAATGGACTTTGGCACTCCATGCCTAGACACAATCTCGGTGATGTACAACCGTGCCAACTTTTCCAACGAATCCGACTCCCTCATAGGCAAGAAATGAGCTGATTTGGTGAGAATATCCACTATCACCCAGATCGTATCATTGCCTTTAGGGGTTTTCGGCAATTTCGTGATAAAATCCATCGTGATGTTGTCCCACTTCCACACTGGTATCACCGTGGACTGCAACTCTCCATAAGGTCGTTGATGTTCCGCCTTAACCTTCAGGCAAGTCACACACCGCTCCACAAAATGAGCGATATCCTTCTTCATCCCCGGCCACCAGTAGAACTGTCTCAAGTCTTGATACATCTTATTCGTGCCCGGGTGCACGGACAATCGTGACCTATGGGTCTCTTCGAGGATCTTTACTCTCAAGTCACCGATCCTTGGCACCCACACTCGGCCTTTCATGCAATTCAACCCGCTACTGTTGACTTCAAACGATGTCGCAATCCCGACAACTCGTTCGCTCTTCACATTTCCTTCTAACAGTGCTTCTTTCTGAAACTTCTTAATCTCTTCGAGCATATCTGAGGTTGCTTCCATTCGGAAAGCCACGACTTTGGTCCACTCTCCACGTTCTTTCCGACTCAACGCGTCTGCCACCACATTGGCTTTGCCCAGGTGGTAAAGGACCTCGCAATCGTAATCGTTCAACAGTTCCATCCACCTCCTCTGTCTCATGTTCAGCTCTTTTTGATCAAACAGATGCTTCAGGCTCTTGTGGTCGGTGTAAATTTGACACTTCACCCCATAGAGGTAATGTCGCCAGATTTTCAACGCAAAGACAACGGCCGCTAACTCCATATCATGGGTGGGATAATTCTTTTCGTGATCTTTCAACTGACGCGAAACGTAGGCAATCACTTTCCCATTCTGCATCAACACGCATCCCAACCCGAGCTTGGAAGCATCGCTGTACACTACAAACCCTTCCGATCCATTCGGTAACGATAGGATTGGAGCACTGCTTAAACTTTCCTTCAATTTCTCAAACGCGGCCTCCTGAGCTTCTCCCCATACGAATTTGACGTTCTTCCTTGTCAACAAGGTCAAAGGCGAAGCTATTCGTGAAAAGTCTTGAATAAACTTACGGTAGTATCCGGCTAGACCAAGGAAACTTCTCACCTCTGAAGGATTTCTAGGCGCTTCCCAGTCCTTGATGGCTTCGATTTTAGCAGGATCCACTTTGATTCCATCCGCAGATACTACGTGCCCCAAAAACTGAACTTCTCTGAGCCAGAACTCGCATTTCGAAAACTTTGCATACAACTTTTCGCGCTTTAGCAACTCCAACGTTGTCCGAAGGTGACGCTCGTGATCCTCCCGCGTACGAGAATAGATTAAGATATCGTCAATAAAGACGATCACGCACTTATCCAACAACGAGTTACACACCCGGTTCATCAGATCCATGAATACTGCGGGCACGTTAGTCAACCCGAAGGGCATGACTAGGAACTCGTAATGCCCATATCTCGTACGGAACACCGTCTTCGGTACGTCTTCTTCTCTCACCTTCAACTGATGATAACCCGACCTCAAGTCTATCTTTGAGAAGTAACTCGCGCCTTGCAGTTGGTCGAAGAGATCATCGATCCTCGGAAGCGGGTACTTGTTCTTCACGGTTACTTTATTAAGCTCGCGATAATCTATGCACATCCGCATCGATCCATCTTTCTTCTTAACAAAAAGTACAGGTGCTCCCCAAGGTGATGAACTCGGACGAATGAAACCTTTGTCAAGCAACTCCTGCAATTGGGTCATCATCTCCTTCATCTCTGTCGAAGCTAACCGGTAGGGCGCACGAGCAATCGGTGCCGCCCCCGGCACGAGGTCAATTCTGAACTCCATTTGACGATCCGGAGGTAGGCTCGTCAAGTCATCGGGAAACACCTCAGGGTACTCATTCACTACGGGCACATCTCCCACGCTCTTCTTCTCTTTCTTGGCATCTAGTACATACGCTAGATACCCCGTACAACCCTTCCCTAAACATCGCCTAGCTTTCATCAACGAAATTAGACACGACTTCCTACTTCGTTGATCCCCGTATATTATCACCTCTCCCTTATCGGCTAGGGGTATACGGATCAGCTTCTTGTTACACACAATGCTCGCATCATTCCCCGCTAGCCAGTCCATTCCTAGGTCTACATCGAACTCTCCCATTCCCATAGGATAGAGTTCCAATGGAAATGAGTGACCATCTATGTCTATATTGCAACCCTCATAGACATCCCTTACCCAGACTCGACAACCACCCGCTATATCTACTTCAAACCCCAAGTTTAACCTCTTGGGTTTCACCCGCAATCTTTGAGCAAAAACGGGCGACACAAATGAACGATTTGCCCCCGTATCAAACATCACTTTAGCAAATATCGAATCTATAGGAAAGGTACCTGTCACTACATCTGGCGCGTTCTCCGCCTCCTCGGCTGTCATGTGGAATGCCCTCGCTCTAGCACGAGCCGGCTCCACCTTCCTCTCATTACCTTTACCTCCATTGCTACCACCTTCACCCCCTGTTTGACCCTTCTTTAGCTGCGGACAATCCCATTTGACATGACCCGACACCCCGCAATGAAAACAAGACCTCTGCCCACGTCAATCTCGGGCCAAATGTCCCGTTTTCCCGCAGTTATAGCATCCTCCTTTATCAGCCAAACATTCACCCCGGTGTACTCGGTTACATTTACTACAAGGCTTCTCTGCTGACCGGAAACCTGCCCGCGGTTCAACTCTGTTCGTGCTCGGCCTCTTACTGTCTCGGGTCGGTCCTTCCCATTTGCGCTTATCCCCAGCTCTCTCATTCATCTGCCTGATCTTATCTTTCTCTGTCAATTCTGCTTTGTCAACTGCTGCCTGAAACGTAGTTGGTTCCTTTGCCTGCACCAACTCTCTAATACTGCTTTTCAACCCATAGATGTACCGCTCAATTCGTCTCTCTTCAGTTGGTACGTATAACTCAGCAAATCTGGACTTCTCGATAAATTTTAGCGTATACTCCTGAACTGTCATTGACCCCTGCTCCAAACTCAGAAACTCTTCCTCTAACTTCTTAACTGCCGCCAGAGGGCAGTATTGAGCCTTGAACCTTTTTACAAATGTTTCCCACGACATGCTCCTTGCCACCTCTGACCCCTTTCCCCCAGTTTCAACATCCCACCAGAAGATCGCTTCTGCCTTCAACACTGACCTCGCAAACAGAACTTTATCTTCCTCCGCGCATTTACTTGTATCAAAGACCAGCTCCATCTCACGAACCCACTGGATAGCCTTAACGGGATCATGCCCCCCACTGTAGGTCGGTGGTTTGCATGAGTTGAAAGCCTTAAATGTGCACCCCTTCGCTGTCTTGGGTTCATCGACAATCGGAGTTATCATTGAGTTGGTGCCCATTTCAGTTCGCGGTTCGCTACCTTCCACTGTCTTCTTCCCAGTACTACCCTTGCTTGGTTCTCCAGATGCCGTCTTGTTCTGATTTTCTAAAACTGCTTTCAGAGTCTCCTGTATTTTCCCCATCTCAGATGTGAACTTCTCCTCGGTTATAAAAGCCTGCGTGGCCTCGGACTTATGCCCTTTCTTAGCTTTGGTCTTTGTCACAGGCACGGAACTTTCCTGTTCAGAGATAGCCTGCACTTCAGGTTCCGCCATACTCTTAGTCGTACGCTTGACGGTTGCCTTCTTCTTCTTACTCTTTTCCTTGGCGGTTGTTGCCCCCGCTTCAGTCGCCGCTTTTCTCGGCACCGCTCCCTTAGGTCTTCCACGACCCCTTCCTCGTCCACGAGTGGCTACCACTCTTGGCTGATTCACTGGTTCTTCCTCGACTCGCACCGCTTCCTCACGCAGTGTAGTACTCTTGGTTCGCGTGTCTACTGCCTCTGGTATGGACCTACTTCTCAATGATCTCGCAGACATTCTGATGTAGCAGCAAAACAACGGAAAGTTTACTTACTAGCAAAAGCCTAACAACGCATAGAAGACTCCCTAGCGCCACGACACAGGATAACAAGGTAGTTTAAGCACATACATGTACCTGTAAGTTCACAGTTACACTGGCCAGATGTAACTCTAAACTTACCTTACATGACCGTCCTCAACACCCTATCAGTCCTACCCTAAAATAGTGCTCTCCTAACGCATTCCTGTTTCTCAGTTGTGATCCTACTCCTCACAGTTTAAGTCTAGGCTCCTTTCGGTCACCTAAATCCCTTAAACTACGGCTCTGATACCAACTATAAAGACCCTCCCGAACATAAACATGCAAAACATCAAATTCCATAACATCCCAAAATCACGGTCACAAAATTTCATTACAAATACTTAATAGGTTTGCGGAAACAACCTACACAACTGAGAAATACTAAATACTAGAGTGTCACTACATCCTCCTGACTCTGCACGCTAAGCTCAGCCTATTTGCCCGAGCTCCTGGAAACCTGCTTACCTGAAAAGGTTTTAATTTGAAAATGCGAGGGTTAGACCATGAGGTCTAGTGAGTCCCTCCTAACAGTTGTCAAAGCATTTAAAACAGTTTATCTTTTCAGCATAAAACATTTATACTCAACACGTCAAAATCATATACGAACTAAAGTCCGCCTCCTCGTAATCTGACACCCTGAAGCCACCCGAAGGTGACAACGAGTCAGCCTCGCACTGCCTTGCGGAGCCTCGCTCCTGGCATATAGGGACCTCCCTTCCCGCACGAGAGCTAGCGGAACTACTTTCCCGTCTTTGCCAGTTTACGTCTCCTCGATGTATGCATACATTCAACACAAAACTTACAAACAACATTTGTACATTCAAAGCATAAGTATAACATGGCAATTCTCATCATAAATACTTCTTTATAAAACATATTAAAAGCCACACATTTTGGGTTTAGAAAACTCACCTGATTGCAACTCCCGCTTACTTCAAGACTCGCTCCAAACGCACACCTAACAATAATTTATTGATTAAGTGGATGCATCTAACCTGGATCCTAAACTTTCTCAGCTCTAAATCGCAAGACACGAAAATCGCAGAACTCTAAAACTCGCAAGACTCTAAACTCGCAAGGCACTGAAACTCGCAACCTTGGGTTGCGAAATTCCCAAACTCACAGGCTTAGCTTGCGAAATTCCCAAACTCGCAGGCTTAGCTTGCGAAATTCCCAAACTCGCAGGCTTAGCTTGCGATTTTCAGACTTTAACACTTCATCTTCTTCCCCCAGACACGCAGACAGGTCTGATTCCTACCAAGCTATTGATACAACCATTTCAAGCCCAAAAATGAGGAAGGCTCATAATTAATAAACCTATTTTCTCGGCCAGTCTAGGGATCGATCCAAAGAACGATCATAAGCCTCCCACTATCGATTAAACTCAAGAATCGATCTCCCCAACCTCTTTATAAAAGCAACAGCGCTGGACCAGAGTGTGTGTGTGAATACACACACCCAAACTCTCCCAAACAGCTTCTAATTAGGAAAAGGGCTAAGGAGAAGGAGAATTAGAATACTTACTTGATGAGATGCTAAGAATTCCACTCTAGCTTTCCCAAAGATCACCAACAACGTCCTTTCTTCTTTTCTTCTTTTCCTCACAGCCGCCGCACACACACAGAGCACACCCAAAAATAATACTGATTGAAGAATGATTTCCTCCTAGGGCTTTGGACCCCTTTTAAGTATTCTTCCCAACTTTACACTTTGACCCCTCAAACTTTCTTCTTGATTCACATTTTACACAAGCTCAAATTATTTAATTACACAAAAATCCCGGTTGTTACACGCACCTACGAGCATTCGAACGAATCTGTAATACGTTCAAGATCAATGGGATGGAGGAGAACGCGATCAAGCTAAGACTCTTCAGTTTTTCCCTAAAGGGTAGAGCTGAAATTTGGATAGAGGGCTTACCATCGGATATTATCACCACATGGGCAGACCTGAAAGCTGCATTTCTACAGAAATTCTTCCCACCGGGAAGAACCGCTCAGTTGATGGCCGACATCACGCACTTTGCGCAATGGGATCAAGAGACCTTATACGAGGCATGGGAGCGATATAAAGATATGTTGAAGAAGTGCCCGCATCATGGATTACACGGTTGGGTGATAATCCAAACGTTCTTCGGAGGCCTTCACCAACAATTTAAGAATGACATCACGGCCACAGCGGGTGGAGCTCTCATGAACAAGACGTATGAAGAAGCGGTTGACTTGATCGAGAACCTAGCCGAGCATAGCTATTCCACACCTCGATCTTCCGTTGCACGAGTCGCTAGTGTTCAAGAGACGGACGAGCTTAAAGAGATAAAGGCTCAATTAGCCATGATCACGAACCATCTGAAGGGAGGTAATTCACAAGATCCCGAGCAAGTTCAATTCCTCCAAAATCGGAATCATCAGTCGAGGAACGACCCGTTCTCCAACACGTATAACGAAGGGTGGAAAAAGAACCCAAATTTCTCGTGGAGTCAACCCGGTCAACAACCAGGTAATTTTTCTAACTCTTCAAATTCTTCCAATACTAATAATGCTTATCGCCCTCCAGGTTTTTACCAAAGGAATGAAGGACCATCGATGGAGAAGAAACCGGGGCTGGAAGATATGCTCATGAAGTTCATGACGAAAATGGACAGCACGGTCGAGGGATTAGCTAGCACGGTGAGTACAGTCAAAGCTGCAACCGAACAAAACACCGCCTCCATTAAAATCCTCGAAAGGCAAATGGGGCAAATCTCTGAAGCCCTACAAAACCGACCTCCCGGAGCATTCCCGAGTATGGCTGAAAGGAAACCGAGAGAGGAGTGTAACGCCATATACCTGAGAAGTGGTAAAGAGCTGAATAGAGAGCCATTACGAGAGTCGTCATCAAGGGAGATCGGTCCGAAAGAGAAAGAGATCGAGAGCATTAAAGTGACTGAACTAGAATCTGATAAAGAATGTGCAATGAAGGAGAACTCGGAGGGTGAAGAGGGCAAGAAGTGTGAAGAGCCCAAGCTGAAGCAACCATCGGTCAAGCCGGTGGTACCGAGAGTACCTTACCCGAGCAGGCTGAAAGCGAATAAGGATGAGGTCAATTTTTCAAAATTTATTGAAGTATTTAAAAAGCTAACGATCAATATTCCTTTTGCAGATGCTCTCGCCCAAATGCCCTCTTACATGAAATTCATGAAAGAGATCCTTTCCAAAAAGAGGGCAATTGATCACCAATCCACCGTTGCACTCACTGAAGAGTGTAGCGCAATCTTTCAGAATAAGCTTCCCCATAAGCTCAATGATCCAGGGAGTTTTTCTATCCCTATCCAAATCGGGAAGTTTTCTTTCAATAAAGTTTTGTGTGATTTAGGGGCTAGTATCAATTTGATGCCCCTTTCTATTTTCAGGAAACTTGGATTGGGCGAGGTGAGTCCAACGTTCATGACGCTCAAGCTTGCTGATCGGTCAATAAGATACCCGTACGGCGTGATTGAGGACGTGCTAATTAAGGTTGGTAAGTTCTACTTCCCGGTAGACTTTGTGGTGATAGACATAGATGAGGATGAAGAGGTCCCGATGATCTTGGGACGATCGTTCCTAGCCACCGGGAGAGCTTTGATTGACATGGAAGAGGGTGAGATCACGTTCAGAGTTGGCGGCAAGAGAGTGATATTCAAGATGTTCGAGAAAGCGGAAGGTCGAAGCAAAGAGGAACTCGGAGCTGATAAAGGAAGGCCAAAGGAGGAACAATCCACGGGGAATCGCAAGTGTGGGCGATTCGAGTCAGCGGATACCGAGTCGATCTGAAACCACATAGTCACGCCACGACTTTAAATGAGGCGCTGGGTGGGAGGCAACCCACCAAGGTTTGTTTCCTTTTATTATTTTTAGTTTGAGTGTGTTTTTATTTCCGAAAAAACCAAAAAAATCGAAAAATTGAAAAATCAAAAATAGCTGGAACAGGGACATACGCGACTTGCCACGCGGTTTGCATACCGCACAGTAAGCCGCGGGACCCTCTGTTTGTTTTCTGAAACAGTAGGTTACGCGGTCTGCCACGCGACTTGCAAGTCGCGGGCTAAACCGCGGGAGTCCCTTATGCCTTGTTTTGTTTTTCGTGCAGTTTTTAATCCTTTCTTGCTTTGTGTGTTTCATTTTCATGCATTTTTCGTCGTGTGTTTTGTGTTTTGATTTCCTTTGTTTTGCATGTTCTCCCTACCTCCTCCGATTGATGCTCAATCTTTCAAGATCCGCTCTTCCGTCCGGGCAAAACAGGTATGTTCTAACTCTTTCTGCTAAACGAGTGGTGTATGATGTTTCAGTCTATTTAGTCACACGAGATGCAACAAACCTAAGTTTCACTTAGGTTTGGGGTGCCTCATCTTTTAAACATCTACATACTCACTGTTAAACCTGTGCAAACCTCGGTTTTACCGAGGTTTGGGGTTGGCTTTCATTTGGCAAACCTAGGCCACGGCCTAGGTTTGGGGTGCCATTTTAGAAATTTTGGGTTTTCTTTTTGCTTGCTATGTAATGCTTTGCCCGTCCTTTTGATAACTGTAATAACTGCACAATGATTCGAGTCGCATCACCAACGACTTTACTTGCACATTGGGGACAATGTGTGGGTAAGGTTTGGGGTGGCCCAATCGGGCCCAAGTTATGCACGTAGATTTCCTGCACCTCTGAGTGTCTAGATCATAGTAGCTAAAATTTTTGTTTTGAATGATTGAGACCAACCATTGTGGGAAGAATCTTGTGATAGTGACGTGACCGTTAGGAAAAGACCGGGAAAGGACATGACTAGGGAGATTAGTGGAGACCACCCAATAGTGAGTTTTGAGCCTAAAAGACGTTTTTCACCTCGAGGGATTTAAACACTTAACTCTTATACACTTTTTTTTTGAATTCCTTGTCGTGAATGTAGAATGATCTCGCTACATTATTGCGTTGAGTAACAAAGACGACCATCGGGATATTAGGTAAGGGTATAGTAGACCATATCGTGTGGACCTTAAGATATGATTCCAGGCAATGTGTGCTTTGTTTTAACCTGTTTTTAGCTATCGTTACCGTTTTACCTTTTGTGTGCATCCATAGCCCCTTTGAAACCAAACACTCATCTTATTCGTTTCTTAACCCCCGCTACACCTTTAGCCATAAGCCTTAGCCAACCCTATCCGAAAGTGTGTCAATCGGAAGCAGTAATGAACTACGGGAGATAGAGCAGAAAAGAGTACAGGCCAGTCATGAAAATAAAAATGGGTCAATGCAACCCAATAAATAGAAAAGAGGGCCAATGCTGCCCCAATCAATAAAGAGGACCAATGAAGTCAAAAATAAATACAGTTATTTAGATAGTACATAGAGCTGTATAATAAGTGAGTCAAAATGGCTCCGAGAGTGACAAATAGGGCCAAGTGATGGAAAGTGAAGTAAAAAGTTCAGAATTGCTAATGATCGACACGCCAAGGATTTTTGATCCTTTTTACCCTTCGTTTCTTAGCCTTAACCTTAGCCCCGTTACAACCCGTGTAAAGACCTGGATGATCTTCTGGGAAACGTGATTACGGTTTACGACTACCTTTACTGATATTCCCTGTCTTGCTACTTGATTCCTTCTGAGATCAACTTTTTGGACATTTGTGCGTCTTTCTTTAAAGTTGTCATGTAATAATTTGAGTATTCTTGTACATAACCTCCTTACACATGACAACACGAGCGATAACCTAGGTTCGAGTGCAAAGAGAGTATCCCGTGAGGTAGGGTCGAGTCGAAATGTTTTCCCTAGTATGTTTGGACCTAGTCTAACCCGAACGTAATCGGAACAGTCACGAGTTCAACTCCCAATGGAAGGTCATAGATCAAACAAAATAGAGATGAGGCGAGAGTGAGATAGATATTCACGGGTATGGAAAATCACCGATGCATCACTTGGTACCGATTGGGAATTGTGCAGTCATTTTTAGTTCACTGTGTGCTTTTATTCTATTTTTATCGCTAATTTGCTTGGGGACAAGCAACGCTCGGTTTGGGGTTGTTGATAACGCCACTTTTTGGCGTTATTTTCAGTTCTCAAACCAATAAGATTGGCTTGTATTCAAGTAAAAAGGCGTGTATTTTACGGTTTATCTAGTGTTTGATACAGGTTATCTAAAAGGCGGCATTCCTCGGGAAAAGAAGTTAAAAAGAGCCCAAAACGAGTCCAAACGAAGCCTAACGGAAGCCCAAAAGCAAAGCCCAAGACCCACAACCGAACCAGGACCCGATCCGCGAACCAGACGACGACCCACGCTGCAAAAATGACACGCGCGACTTACCACGCGACTTACAAGTCGCGTGGCAAGTGGCGTAACCCACTGTTTCGCGATTTTCAGCTTTTTATTTCGGGTTTTAGGTCACTATTCAGGACGGAACTTTCACACGACGGCCAGAGGCGATTTCTGGAGACTTTTCGGAGCTTTCGGAGTCACGATCGAGAGCCGATCAAGGAGACGTTCAACACGCGAAGTAGAGACGAGCACGAAAGAAGGGAGTTCATCATCTTACCTTTCACGGTTTCATCTTTTACGCTTAATCATGTTTACATACACTTCCGTTATCTTTTCTTTTGTGTTTGAATCCACCACCGACATGAACTAACCGGTTCGTGTTGGGGGTTGGAATGAATTCAGTTTATTAAGCATGTAAACAATTGACTTGATACTTTATCAGTTTTTCCGTTATTAATGAAGCATGTGATTTTGTGTTTAATGCCTTTGAGAGTCTAGCTAGCTTTCAATTGATTTATTATTTTCAGTTGAGTTCGAGAGAATTAACTGCTAAAAAGAACTAGGAATTGCATGCCTAAGACGATAAATCGGTGATAGAGATATATCGAATAAGTCTTAGTCCCAATTAAACCGTTAGGTTGATATTGAGAGATAAAATCTAGCCAATTTAAACATAAATCATGTACTTAATGTGTTTTGGAATCCATAGGTGAGATCGAGAGATTAAACTTATCATTTTCAAAATAAAACCCGTTGTTGTTCGAAAGAGAACGACGGTGATCTTAAAAGATTTGGGAATCATTAAGGGGATTAACTGGTAACTGTTTTGAGTCAGTGTTTGCATGTGTAGAACTTGAGGATTTCCAACCCTCAACTTCTCTCTCTATCGAAGTTTCTAAGTCGTTTACTGTTTCGTTGTGAGTTCGTATTTGCTGCAATTAAGTAGTTTTAAATCAAACCAATCTTCCAAATTCGACTGCTCAGTTAATAGAGCTTATAGTAATTGTGATATTTAGTTCCTAGTTCCTGTGGATTCGATACTCGTACTTACCGTACGTTATTACTTGATTTCGACATCGTACACTTGCGGTTAGATTTAGGGGGTGTTACCCTCCCTATCAGAAAGGTACAGAATCAAAACAAAAGTCAAGGAAAAATCGTTCTCACTGGTTGGTGCAGGCGTTGGTCGTCTAATGTTTTGAATGGTAGATTTCAAAAAGTGTGTATATATTATATTATATAATATTATATTATAGTTAATTATATTATAGGTCCTTAAAGTTTAATGTTTTTGTAAAAAAAGGAAAGAAAATTAAGACCAAGTCTAAAATGACCAAAATACCCCTCATTAAACTAGATTTATTAGAAAAGGTTAACGACCGTTAAGAGGAGAGACGAAAATCGTTGCGAGTTGCCAAACGTGTGGGGCCAAAAGTGAGAAAATGAACTTTAGGAATGAAAACCGTTGAAATAGTTAAGGCTAAAGTGAGAAAATGAACTTTAGGAATGAAAAGCGTTGAAATAGTTAAACGTTAAGGACCAAAAATGAAGTTACTCTATTTATTTTCTACTATGTAATCTTGAGGCGACCGACTACATGTTATTCTATTTTAATACAATTTTTATTCAACAGATAAATCGGACCCTTGGATATACAACAAATTTATTCAAGATCCTAAAATAATAATTTTAAAAGTTTATCCAAAATAAAAAAGTAAACCAATGTTATTCTATTTTAATACAATTTTCTTAAAAATAATTATTTATCTTAGCTTTAATTATAAGGCCGTGCGTACCACCTCGGGTACCACGGCCGGGTTCACCATCGGTTTGCATCGGGTAGGGCGGGTTGGCGGTACGGGGGACGCGGATTCACATCGGGTTGGGATGTGCGGGTAGGGTTGGGTTCGAGAACTAGATTTGTGGGTAGCGGGTTCATGGTTTTGTTGCAGGTTTATTTTTTTTAACATATGTGAAATATCGTATTTTAAGGAGTGGGTTCGGTGGGTGCGGATAAGAAGCGGTACTCCACTTGCGGGTAAGGAGGGTAGAAAAGAGAAAAGCTAATATGGCGCTGAGGTGGCATCAGGGTTCAGTGGGTTCGGGTTGGCGATACTCTTGGTCTAAACAAGGTAATAATTTTTATTTTTTTAAATTTATTAATTACATTTTAATTAAAATTTGTTATTACGCAAATACACACATGTCGATAAAGAATTAACGGGAGAAAAAGTGCTCGCTTAGGTGTTATCTCGCTTTCCATTGGTTGTGAGAATAGGCACAGTACACGTGGCATCAAAATCAGCCAATCAAAAATGAGGGACACGTGTATAGTCTTCGAGGACAATTTCGTCCAAAAAAATTTCTACCAAACTCAGGACTGCCCAACGGCAGTATGTCGCTGGCTTGCTGCTAGAACTCTCTTGGATCTTCCACACACACAAACACACACAGTAATGGTGAAAATGGATCGAAAACTGGTGTTTAATTTGTTGTTTTGTGGTTTATTGTTATGTTCATCGTTGATACAAACATCGTATTGTGCAAAACCAGCTGGAGTTGCTCGGAGAGATGATATTCCTTTCATCAAATGTCAAGTATGCGAGAAGCTTGCGAAGGAATTGTTCGAACAAGTTCGTGACAAACAAGCTAATATTTCTCCCAAGAAGGTAATTATCTCGATGACTCCGGTGATCCAGTTGATAGGTTATCGTTAATTATGGAGGATTAAGCTTCTCGATTTTGGATTTTGTTCGTATTTGTGTATGTGATCTGTTGTTTTTTTGTTTGTCAATCGGTGTTTTATATCAGATATCAGAGTATGAAATTATTGAAATTTCGGAGAATGTATGCAATTTGAAGAAGCAAGAAGCTGATTGGATGCTCAAAATTGATATTGTGGAGAAAGGGGATCGATTGGAGGTAATGATTTTTTCCCTTGGTTTCCATTTTTCTTTCCTGCTAATCACATTGGAGGAGAAAATTGGCAAGCGATTAGGGTTTACATAAAACTATTGTATGTTTGTAGTACATGTCAGACAATCAAGTGCCATGGTTTTGTTTTTATATGTCATTCAATATTTTCATTTGCATTTCAACTTATATGATGATGCTAATAGAATGGAGTAAAGAATGTGGACCCACAAATGACAAAACTAAGAATAGAGGATGAGATAGAATGGTATAAACGCATAGCATTGGTACCAATTGATGCTTCAGAAAGGTATCTTACCTTTTGTTTTGGCCCACTGGCAACTTGTTGAACATGGTGACATGAGAATACTGCATGTAGGTTTTGAGATTGTAGAAATTGAAGTTTGACACTAAGGCTATGTTTAGGGATGAGCCTCGAGGACCATTTTCCCGAACCGGTACCAGTAATCGGTCCGGTCATCGGTTCCAAGATTTCAACAAATTCGGTATTCGGTACTGGTATTTTCCGAAAAAACCCGAACCCGAATCATCTCCTAAACTAACTTTATTTTTTCCTAATCAAGATATATCATCTTCTAAACTAACTATGCATAAGTATCCATATTTTCTCCAATTTTTCTTTATCCCCATTAAAAAATCAGCCCCTACATACACCATAAAAAAATTGAAGATGTCAAAATGTATCTTGTTAAACTTTTTATTGCTTAGGATTGGTTTGATACACATTTGAAACATTATGAAGATATTTTGGTTTGCTATTGGTTTTGATACACATTTGATACATTTTCATATTTTCGGTCCTAAGTGGCCCTAGTACCAATTTTCCATCCCGAAACCGAACCCGAACCCGAACCCGAACCGGTTCATACGGTTCGGTTTTCGCTCCTACTTTTTAGTCCCAAACAAATTCGGTACCAACCGGTTCCGGTCCGGTCCCGAGCTCATCCCTAGCTATGTTTTGCAAACTAGCTGATAAACTTGTCATGTTTGGTAAAAATTACCTGATAAACTAGATTGGAATGTAAAATGAGTTAAAAGGAACATATAAGAGACATTTATGTAAAATATAAGGGTCATAATTGGAAAGGTGAAAAAGCAACCCCAATAAGCTATCTGAAGTAGCTTTTCAAAAGACTAGCTTATGGCTTACCAAATGAGGGTTTTTTAGTAAGCTCAAAAACTAAGCTATTTATGGTTGCCAAACATCGCCTAAATTTGTGTTAGGCTATCCAACGACCAATGTTTCCATTTTATGGGTCTTATTTACGTGGTGTTTGGAGAAATTTAGACACAATTATGGATATAAGATGAGACCCCAAAATAGCAAATGGAAAATGGTGTAAAAAATGGAATATCAATTGATACTTTGGCAGGTATCTTACCTTTTGTTTTGGTCTTCTGGCAGCTTGTTGAACAAGACTCCGAAGGGCAATGTGGTTCCGAATGCAAAACCATCGAACGAGCTTGTCAAGAGGTCACTTTTATTTCTTTTTTACCTTTCTATTTGTTTTTTTCCCTTGATGCATTAGGAAGCTTGGAATGAAATTCAGAAATGTAGTTGTTTTTGTTTTCTTGAGTAAAAGATATGTTTTTGTAACAACCCGTCCCACATGGGTAGAAAGTTGGATTTGTGAGCTCCTTGTAAACTCAAAGTTGTGGGCCCACCAATATTTGAGAACTTCTTTAGTAATGTTGCTACCTTTATGGTATACTTTTATTAATTTGGTTGTTGTTTTAGGTTATAGGATACTATGATACAGATGTCGCGGAGTATATGTACAAAAAGAAGCCTCAGATGCATTCATTGACTAAATTCCTTTGCAAAGATCTGACTAAAGCATGTAATACTAAGCCACCGCCAGTTCCTAAGGTATATTCCTCTCTCACGCGTTAGCTAGTTTCACGATGATTACAATTTTTTACCAGAATTTAGGAAAAATGTACAACTATTTGTCATATATCTAAATGTCTTTTTACTTATGGTAACAACAAAATAAAGAAATCTTGTGGCTCCAAATGAATATCATCATTTCTTGTGGCAAATAGTTAAATTTTAACTAAAAAACTTCCTAATGATATAAAGTTTGCACCTTGTATAAGGCATCTAGCAGTTGGCATGGATGGAAAGTATTCCTCCTACAATTGGTTAATTCATTGTCTAGTATGTTTGTGCAAGCATTATTATACATTTTTTTTTCTGTTAACCATGGGTGTCTGGGCCAGCTTGCAGTGACGGATCCAAGATTTTTTTTTTCTAGTGGGGGCACCTTTTAAGATAGATTAAAGGCCCGCAAAGTCGTCCGATATATTTGTAGCCTAATTCCACCGTTTCGAGAGAATTTTAAAGCATTCTTGGTTGATTTCAAGGGATTTCTAAGTTTTTTGACGGTTTCGAGGGACTTTTTCGGTTTTTTGGTTGATTTCGAGATACTTTTTTTGGTTGATGGGGTCACATACGAAAAGTCAGTTGGGGGGGGGGGGGGGGGGGGGGGACTATGATAGAAATTACATTTTTTTTTAATTTTCTAATGGGGGCCCATCCCCCCTAATTTATACTGTGAATCTGCCCCTGCCAGCTTGTGCCCACCTCGACTAATCCCATGGGTCCCTGAAGATAAAAAAAAACCGTGGCCCCTGAGAACACTCGAACTAGTGACTGGGGGGGGGGGGAGGAGCCCTAAGGCCTAACCTTTATTAAACATTATTTTATGAGTTGTATTGATTTTTGGCAAGTCTTCCTTTAATAATCAGAAGTATTTTGGACCTTCGAAGTTTTTTGAACTTGTAGTCTAAAATGTGTTTGAACGATACCATCTAATGGAGTCGAACCTCAAAACAACATAAATTAATGATTTTGTAAGGGGCTGTTTGTTTACCTCTTAATAAATCCATTAAGAGGCAACCTCTAAAAAATCTGCCTCTTAATGGTTCTAAAACCCTCCGAATGATTTTGTATCTTAGGCCTCCCTTAACCATTCAGCGCCCTACTTTCATTATGAACAATTACCAAGCAACCATATTTCATTTTGCACTATAGCATAAGAGCCTCTTAATCATTCTGCACCAAACCATTCAGCAAGTGCCAAACAACCTACGAGCTTAATGCACAACATTCGCTTCATACTCTTCTAGTTAACATATGGTCTGCTAAAAGCTTCACGTTCGTTTACTTATTTACCCTTCAAATCTCAGGGTAGGGAACCGGGGGAAACTTTTGTACCAAAGTCAGCAAAAGAGGCTGAAATGGAAAAGATGTTGAAATCCATGGAGGGTATTCCTGGTGCACCCGGCATGAAAATGTATTCAAGGGAAGAACTGATGAGTGGCAAAAACTTGGACGATGATGATGGTGATGATGAAGATGACGAACCATCAATCCCTTCGAATTTGGTAAGAATCTAGGAAATACCCATTTTTGGTAATCAATAAGCCAGCTTATCTTTCCTAGCTTATTAAAAAAAGCCCTGTTTGGACAAGAATAAGCTAACTCATATGCTAGCTTTTTGAAACGCTAAACACTTCGAGTAGCGTTTCAACAAGTTCCAGGGTCTTTTCCACTTTTTATTTCATTTTTCAATTATACTCCTTATATTTTACAAATTAGTTTTTCAACGTGATCTTTTAGGTCATTTTATATCGTCGTCTAGCTTATCAGTTGGTTTTTACCGACCGAACATGACTAGTTTATCGGCTAGCTTATAGCATTTATAATGGAGTGACTTTTTTCGTCACTTCATTGCCAACTCAGCAAATTAAGAACTACCATAAAACGTCACAATGACGGTGACTAATAAGAAGCTACTTTTGTGGGTCCCATGTATTATTTCCACATCAATAGTACATATACAAACATCAGAAAAATATATAAAAAACTAATAAAATGTAATTTCACACAAAATTCAAAGTAAGAACCAAGGTTCTTGTCAAGAACTCCAAAAATGTGGGTGACTTAGAGCATCTCCAATGGAAGGTTCTTGTAACCAAAAGAACCTTTGTTCTTACCTTGAACTTGGTGTGAATCGACTTTTTGTTAGCTTTTTAAAAAATATAATTTATTGACTTTATAATTATTTATTAATGTTGAAAAAATACATGAGACCCACAAAACACGTAGTTATAAGAACCACTATTGTGGACTTTTATTTAGGTTCTTAATTTGGTGAATTAGAAGTGATGTGGCATGAAAAAGTACAAAAAGTAGGTTCTTATAAGAACCTTTATTGAAGATGCTCTAATAGGGTCTTTGGATGTGTGTTATAAAACTGCTTATTGACTTATTGGCTTTTCAAGAAGCCAATAAGTTAAAAATAGTGTTTGGGTAACTGAAAAGCACTTTTCAAACTGTTTTTTGATAAACTACAAAAAGTCATTTTCCAAAAGTTACAAAATCCTGACTTTTTGATCCCAAAAGCGCTTTTTGATTCAAAAAGCCATTTTTGTTAACTAAAAAAAGCCAAACACTTTTTAAAAAAATAACTTATTGACTTATTGGCTTTTCCTACCACAAAAGCTAATCCAAACACTTTTTTAAAAACTCATTTTCCCACCACCATAAGTCAATAAGCACTTTTGGGACTAAAAAGCACTCCCAAACACCCCCTAAGAACTCTCGTCAATGGTAGTTCCTATAAGAACCTCTCATTGGAGATGCCTCTATTAGTCAACAGCTAGCTTTTCAGCTAACAAGTAACTTATTTAGTTATTTATCAGCTAGTTTGCCCAACACAATCTTTATATCCTCAAATGTCATTGATTTTGGTGAAAATTTGTTTTTTGTTTTGTTTTTGTGACATGAATAGGGAAAGTTTATGAAGGAAAAAGAAAACATGAAGGTGGATTGGAAGCACAAGTTGAGGAAAGGAATCATAGATGCTGGTGAATCAGCAAAGAAACATGCAACTAAAATGGTATTTAAGTTGCAGAAATGGTGGAAAGGAAAGAAGGCAGGCTTCACACACCAAAAGTCAAACTATGCCAAAAATGAGCTTTAGAACATGCTCTTGTTTGTTTAACATAATTTTTTTGTAGTCAACTCTTTATTTTTATTTTTATTTTTCATTTTTTTATTTTAGGAATTAAGTTGTGTAACTTTTGTTTCTTTTAGACATTTTTTTTATAGTTATGGACCATGCAGTGGCGGACCCAGGAATTTCGTCAAGCGGGTGCACCCTTAAACTGGATCAAATGTTTTCCAAAGCCGTTTGATGTGTTTTTTTGCCGAATTCCACCTTCCGGGGTCTTTTTAAGTTCTACAGCTGATTTCGAGGGATTTTTAAGGTTTTTGGTTGATTTCAACAAAAATTTTAAAGTTTTTTGGTTGATTTCGAAAATTTTCTGAGATTTTTGGTTGATTTTAACGAATTTTTTAAGTTTTTTGGTTGATTTTAAGGGACGTTTTTTATTGTTGATTTCATTTATAATTTTTTAACTGATATAACAAAAAAAATCAATAAATAATATAAACAATAAACTCACGTAAATATAATTTGTATACCAATTTTAGGACAACCAAATAAATAATAGAAACAAATCAATATAATTAATAATGTAGACCTGATAATAATGATGATTACTTAATAACTTTATAATAATAATTAAAATTTATTATTAATAGTTATAGTCATAAATTTAATAACAATAATAATTGTTATTGTTTTATTTTTTTATATTGTATAATAAAACTGATGCCTCTTACCATTCTCATCAACTTAGTAAAAAAATAAAATGTAAAAAACTAGAATTGATTGTCGACAAGATTTGAACCCTTGACCAATAGTAAGAAAAGTAGTGCTCCAACCATTCCACCAACCTTCACTTTTGTTTTAAATTCTGTTTTAAAACATATGAGAGCACACTTCAAAATTAAGCGGGTGCACAAATACATCCGGTAAAAAAATCCCTCTTACGAAACGGACTTGAGCGGGTGCACGTGACCCCCCCGCCGGAAGGGTAGGTCCGCCCCTGGGACCATGCTCCACTTACTTGTGAAAATGTATTTTTCACATGTATAAAGTGAAACGAATATATGTTAATTATCAATTTATATTTTAGTTTTAGATGAAAAGAATCATAGAAAATAATAAATGATATATCGGTTCTCATTGTTTGTAGTTTTTTTTTTTGTGTTTCTCGCATAGTTAGCCATATATTATATATGGCTTCTAGTCCAACGTAGCTAGCCCTAGCCCAAGCTCTAAATCGAAGCGTTAGAGAGCCTTCTCCCATGTGATAAGATGAATTGTCTCTCCCTCCAACACCACACCGTGGATATCTCATCCGCATTCCTTCACCACCCCGTCTCCGGAGAGACTTTTAGGTATATAACCTTAAACGTGATTTTAATTAATCCATAACCTTCTTATGAATATAAAGCCTTTTTTTAATAGGCGATGAGGTCATTAATTAATTAAAAACTCATTTAATGTCATTTCCCTAAATTAGCCGTCCAAGAAAGGTGTGTGAAATCCTCTCACATTCTTGGTGTGTGTTTGTGTGTGTGTATATATATATATATATATATATATATATATATATATGGTCAAGTTCAAGTTCAAGGGATAACCTCAAAAAAACGGAAAACTGAAGAACACCCTATGAGCCCTTCATCTGGGTGGTATGCACTTGTGCATACAAGTTATTTCTAACATGCATTTGTGCATATATGCACAAATGCATAATGCAGTTGTGCATAAAACCAAAAAGTCAACTATTTACCTGTATGCACAAGTGCATACCGTCCAGATGAAGAGTTCATAGGGTGTTCTTCAGTTTCATAGGTTTTTTTCATTCTTATGAAACTGTTTCATACATTTTCGTTTTCGCCTATAAACTACAAATTTCGTAAAAAAAATTCATCAAGAAATGAATAATATGGAACAATTTCATCAAAATAAACAATTCTATCAAAAAATTCATCAAAATTACATTTGAAGATCCTCTCTCTCTCTCTCTATATATATATATATATATAAGAAAAGTTCAAACAAAAATACTTTCTAAATAATAAAATAAGAGAATCTCAGACAATTATTTATTGAATCATGCCTTAAATAAATCTTTTTTTTAAATCACCTATCAAGACATATATGTTACACTAGATATGTACCCGCGCGCGATGCGGCGCGAAGTATCTCGAATCTAAAACCGAGAATTCGAAAAAACAAGTTTGTTTCATGTTCATATTTATTCGCTTTTAAATCGCATATTAAATGTATAAAATTAAAGATCAATATGGTTAATTGGTCAAAAAAATGAAAAATATTCGTTCGATATTGGGGTCTTCAAACCCATAACATTTGTGCTCATTTTGAAGGTTTTGATGAACGGTTATAGTTGTATAATTTATAAAAAAAAGAAAAACATATTTTGTTTAATGTATTTTAGTTTTTGTATGTTGATATAATAAGGATGTAAAATGAAAAATGAAATGAGAATGAATATAAAATAAATTAAATAACTAAATATAATGATATAAAGTGTAATTTAAAAATAAAAAATAATTTTATTTTTAATTATCATGTTGAACGTTGGAGGTTGTAAAGCTTTTAAACTCGTACATGATGTATTGAAATTTGTACTTCTTAAAAATTCAAGAATAACCGTAATTGAAATTGTTTTTAAAAAAGTATAATAGATAAATATAGATAAGAGCGTAAAATGTACAAGTTTAAAAAAAATCTCGGTACGTCATTTTTGAAAATTCTTGATACGTATTTATGATATTTCACAATATTATTAAGTTAAAAAAAATGCATTTATTAATATGTTTTAGTTAAACTATGATTATGTATTTTCAATATTATAAAGGTTAAAATGAAAATAAATAATGTAAGAGATATAAAACAAATTAATTTGTACATGTTCATGATATTTAATAATACATTAAATCCAAAAATATTCAATACTGGGCTCATTTAGAAGGTATTGATGAGACGATTACAATGATGTAATTTGTAAAAAAAGAAATGTATTTTTAATGCATTTGAGTTCATTTACATTATTTATGTTTATATGATAAGAGTCTAAAATGAAAAATAAAAAAGTAAAGGATTAAAAGTAAATTACATACCTAATTATAAGGGTAGTAAATGTAACGTATAAATTAAAAAAATTGAATTAAGGAGAGATTTAAGGAGTAGTGAATGTGGGTGTGCTAATTGAACTTATAATGTAAAGTGCATCCAGATACACGTTTAGGCGGGAAAATACTGAAATAGGCTCACCAGAAGTCGACACGTGACATGCTAGTTACTTATTTATTATATGTATAGATATGGATTATACGTGGAAATTTACTTATTCCTATAAAAATTATTTAATACAATTAATTATGTAATTCATTTATGATTTTTTTATAATTTTCGTCATTTAAGCATAATTTTTTTTTAAATATCTACATTTTATTGTAATAATTTATTTAAGATTTTTCTTTATAATTTTAGTCAAAAATCACATACAGTATCCATAATTAGTCGACGTTTATCATAGTAAATTTAAGTGAAGAAAAATGTAAGTTATCTACAATGTCACATGTGATATTTGTAAGGTATGTATTTCGTTTCGAGTTACATATGATCTTATATTAAATGTATACTAGAATTATATTTATCTTTAAGTTTTAATTTCAATTTAAATTTATCTAACTAATTTTAAAAACTAATAACATGATAAAGTTAATAAATATAACGTTATTGTGAAAATAAAAAATATAAGGATACAATTTATAAAGTTAATAAATATAAATGTATTATTGAAAATATATGTAATCAAAATAAAAGAGAATATACTTGGAATATTCTCTTTTAGAGTAGAAAATAGAGTAATACATTAGAGAAGACATACACATTCTCTATTTTTTTACTCCATAATAGAGAGTAAAAGAGAGAATTACATTGGAGATGTACTTAGCCATTTATCAAAATTTAGAAAACTAATCAATGATTAAAACATAAAATGGTTAATTGAATAGTGATTCGGGGCAAAAATGTAAATTTTAATTCACGTCTACTTTCTTTGACATTTTCTTTTCTTTTTTAATTAAAAAACTTTTACCTTCTTAATTTTTAAATTGAATTATATTAAAAATAACTAATATTTTAATCAAACTAATTACATCAAAAACCGAGTATTTCATGCTCTTCGACTTGACATCCAATTCGATATAGTCTTTTTTTTTGTTTTTACCGTCTTTTACGTAAAATGACATATCCGTGTAATATTCATCATGACTATTTATGCACGTTTATATGTTTACAACAACTCTTTAATATTCATCTGTTAGTATGAAAATAATCATGAATATATAATTTAGTATAACATTTATCATGAATAGTTATGTATTTTCACGTGTGTTTAACAAATCTTCAGTATTCATACATCACTGTGTATTTTTAGAGTTATTGTCACTCTTTTTAAACCCATTTTAATCTTTTTTGTACTCATTTGAGCCTTTCTAATTCTTTTGGTCTAAATTGTTCCAAAGTTTTTAAAATAACCAAAAAGATCAAATTTTCACGTCTTGGTGCGCCCCTGTGGCGAGCTACTGCAATGCCTTGATTTTCTGCCGATTTTTAAAGCCATTTTCATGCAAGAAGGAGGCATGCTTGTTGAGGTCAATGTTGAGTCTTGTGCAAGAAAGGATGTTTAGTAAGTACAAACCATATGGAGCCAAAGATGAAAAGAGGACAACACATGAGAGGTCCATTTCTCCCTCTCATGTCTCTTTCATCTCAACTCTCTTCCTCCACCTATAAATACAAGGCTTGGCTTGGCATTCTAGACATCTCATACAACACATTTTACTTTGAATCACCTGAAGTTAGAAGTAGCTTTTATTCAATTCTTGTAATTTATTTTCTAGCAAGTTTACTTTTTGTCCACCACTGTGGTGAACTTGTGGCCACAGTGGTACGTTTACGTTTAATGAAATTTCTATTTACGTCTTTCTACATCTCCATTATGTCTTATATTTTATGAGTAGCTAACCCCCATTTGGGAGTGGAATTAGAGGTAAAATGTAACACTTGGGTGTTACCGCTTTTTGTTAACTTTTCAGTTTGGTCATTCGAGTTGAAGCTTTTACTCAACGAAGACAAGTTAATCACATGTGTCTGTTAATTTTAGATCTTAGACCTCGAGAGGGGCGGATCCAAAATACGGCTTGAATGATGCAAAGAGGTTTGAGAAATCTTCAATAATCACATAGAGATATGGATTTTTGCATAACCGACACTAAGGTTCAGATGTCGGTCGAGTGGTGTGACATAGAGATATGCGCATCTCTCCATACCGGCAGAGCTAAGACTCTCGAGGTCTACTTAGTGAGGTTGGCAAACCGAAAGTTGATGAATGTGCCCACATCTTATACGACGTAGCTTCGAGAGGAGGAAATCGTATGGGGGCCAAATGTGACCAGTTGAGTCGACCATTTAAGTTGCTATAATACTCTCGGGAAAAGCTTGCACCCATACCCGTTTTTTATATAATTGTTAATTCGCGAAAATTCTCTCTAAATCAACTAAAATATTAAAATCTTAACTTTGTACCGGAAGTTCATGAAAATCTCAGATTCTTAGTAGTCCAATCCCTGTGGATACGATATTGGGTCCTTACCATTATATTATTAGTGAAGCGAACGCAATATGTGGTGTATACTTGCGTCATTATTGTGCACATTTTACGTGTGTTTATTTGCTATCAATATACATTTTTACTATAACATTCATCAAGAATATACATATTATTCGTCATGAATATTTATTTATATATATATATATATACACGTGTATACAACAATATTTCAACATTCATACATCAGTATGATGTTAACGTTCATGCATTATTCATGATGAATAATAATACACGAATTCATGATTCATGTATTATTTCATGAATTTTGTGTATTATTCACATTGAATGTTGTATTATTCATCATGAATTAATGATACATTATTCATGATAAACAATACATGAATGACCCGTGAATGTGTGGACACGTGACGCTCTGCTTCATCACTCGATTCACAACCGAAACTTGGTTTTCATTTGAACCCGTCCCTATTATGATATTAATCATAAATATTAGTTTTCATCATAATATTCATCATGAATATACATATTATTCATCATGAATATACATATTATTCATCATGAATATACTACAGTTTCAATTCTACATATTATTTTTTTCTTTCCTTTTCTTTATTGGGTTATCGATTGATATCGATGAGTTTTTGAATTGTCTCGATAGATTTTCCGATCCATCTCGATAGAAGTTAAAAGTGGTAGGTTATGGTTTTACACAAACAAACACCCAATAAAATAATCAATAGGTTCTCCATCGGTCTCGATGAAAAATGAAGGTGTTAGGTTATGATTTTAACACACAACCACATACCAAGTTAATGGATGGATTCTGATTAGTCTTGAATGGTCTCGATGTGTTCTCGATTAGTCTCGATTGGTGTCGATCGGTCTCGATAGGTTCTCGATTCGTCTCAACGAGTGTTGCGTTACGGTGATGAAGAACGTGATGTCTTACGACGTAGAAAAAGTGTTGAAGAAGGTGATGTCGAGTTACGAATATATATATATACATATATATATATATATATATATATATGTGTGTGTGTGTGTGTGTTATATTCATAATGAATATAACACGTTGGGACCTAATCAAATGAGAACCGTGAGATCCAACGTGAGCCACTCATTTGTAATAACTAATTTTATTTTATAATTAATAATAAAAGGATAAACTAGTAACTTTATATTTAGGTCTACAATTCAACAAATATTCAGATTCCATATATATCAGTTACAATATATATATATATATATATATATATATATATATTGTTGTAGGATAAATGTGACATCGTCGAAATGATATGACGATAGAGATAGGGATAGAGATAGATTAGAATTGAAATATCTTGTAGTTATCTACTTGTAACTCATCCCTATATAAAGAGTTTATGATTAATGAGAATTACGATTCATTATCTCCATTCTATTGTGTTCTATTTAACTTTCCTTTAACACGTTATCAGCACGTAAGCTCACGTTGTTTCCGCCGCTACTAAAAGATTGTTGTATCCGCAAAGTATTGACATTCAAGTAAGTATCTTTATGGAAAAACTTACAATTTTTTTTATGAATTATCATCAATCGTAATCAACTCTTTTAGCCATGATAATTCATTGTACGCTTATTTAATTTGTTGTTATAGTTTTTTTTTTGACATATTGATAGGAAATTCTATATACTAAAACTTGCTTGTTGCTTGTTGCTTGTGTACATGATTTTGAATAACTATTCTTGCTTAATAATAATAACTAAATAAAAAATTATTTGTTTATTAAATAAAAAATACAAAACCCCAACCATGAATTTAAGTGTTTATAAATTTTTTAGGGGCATCGTATTTTTTCTATTTTATTTTTGAGATTGATATAATTTTTTTTACGTGTGTGCCACGGTAATGAAAAAAAAACAAAAGGTTTTTATTTTCCATTGTTCATTTATTTATGATTTTTTTTAACTCAAAGAAAAAAGAAAAAAAAATTATTATCTTTATTATTGGGTTTGTTAAGATATTGGCTCTAAACTTTGCTTTAATAACATTCAATTTGTTGTTAATTTTCATGTAGTTTTATTATTTTTAACTGAGTTATTATGATTATTTCTTTTTAGCTTTATTTAATATGTAAATTGTATTTATAACATTAATTAAAAGAGAACTTTTATTGTTAATTAATTAAGGATCATTGTTTTATATATATATATATATATATATATATATATATATATATATATATACTAGATATGTATCCACGCGCGATGCGGCGCGAAATATCTCGAATCTAAAACCGAGAATTCGAAAAAATAAGTTTGTTTCATGTTCATATTTATTCGCTTTTAAATCGCATATTAAATGTATATAATTAAAGGTTTTCAAACCCATAACATTTGTGCTCATTTTGAAGGTTTTGATGAACGGTTATAATGGTATAATTTATAAAAAAAGAAAAACATATTTTGTTTATGTATGTTGATATGATAAGGATGTAAAAAAAATGAAAGGATAATGGATATAAAGTAAATTAAATAACAAATTATAATGATATAAAGTGTAATTTAAAAATAAAAAATAGTTTTATTTTTAATTATCATGTTGAACGTTGGAGGTTGTAAGGCTTTTAAACTCGTACATGATGTATTGAAATTTGTACTTCTTAAAAATTCAAGAATAACCGTAACTGGAATTATTTTTAAAAATGTATAATAGATAAATATAGATAAGAGCGTAAAATGTACAAGTTTAAAAAAAAATCTCGGTACGTCATTCTTGAAAATTTTTGATACGTATTTATGATATTTCACAATATTATTAAGTTAAAAAATATTCAATAATAAACTTATTTTGAAATTATTGACGAAAAATATTGTAATAATATAATTTGTAAAAAAATGCATTTATTAATATGTTTTAGTTAAACTATGATTATGTATTTTTAATATTATAAGGGTGTAAAATGAAAATAAATAATGTAAGGGATATAAAACAAATTAATTCGTACATGTTCATGATATTTAATAATATGATTAAATCCAAAAATATTCAATATTAGGCTCATTTCGAAGATATTGACGAGACGATTACAATGGTGTAATTTGTAAAAAAAGAAATGTATTTTTTTAATGCATTTTAGTTCATTTACATTATTTATGTTTGTATGATAAGAGTCTAAAATGAAAAATAAAAAAGTAAGAGATTAAAAGTAAACTACATACCTAATTATAAAGGTAGTAAATGTAACGTATAAATTAAAAAAATTGAATTAAGGAGAGATTTAAGGAGCAGTGAATGTGGGTGTGCTAATTGAACTTATAATGTAAACTGCGTCCAGATACATGTTTAGACGGGAAAATACTGAAGTCGGCTCACCAGAAGTTAACACGTGGCATGCTAGTTACTTATTTATTATATGTATAGATATGCATACGTACAAAAAAAAATTATCTTTTATGAAACATCGATCACACTACAAAAAAAACAATAATTTCCGACAGCCAATCCGTCGGTAATCCGTCGGTAAACGGTCAAATCCGCCGGTAATCGCCGTTGGAAATAATGTGGTAGGTAATTGAATTACCGACGGAATTTACCGACGGATCACCGACGGCCAGGATTACCGACAAATCACCGACGGATCCCCGACGCCGACATATACCGACGGATTACCGACGGTTATCCTTTATCGACGGATTACCGACGACCCTCTTTACTGATAGGTTACCGACGGCCACCTTTACCGACGGTTTAGCGACGGATTTGCCGTCGGTAAATTTCTTTAAATTAAATTAAATCTAAATCAATTTAAATATTAAATTATATTATTTAAAAATTACCGACGGCAAAACTGTCGGTAATGTTTATTTTAATTAAAAAAATTATTAAATTGATAAGGTTATCTTCTTTTCTTGATAACGTTGTTGTTAGATTGATAAGGTTTTCTTCTTTTCTTTAAAATATATATTTATTTAGTTCCTTTATTATTATTATTATTATTATTATTATTATTATTATTATTGGGTTTGTTAAAAATTATCCTCTATCTAACTTTTCTTGGAGCTATTAACATTTAAGTTTGTTATTGATTTAATTTGAATTTGAACCTAAAATTTATCATTATCTATCGATGAGACCATTTAATTTTATATAAAATTTAATTTTCTTAATTGTTTTAGTTGATTAATACGTTTTTATATAATTTTATTTTAATATATTGTTATTGATAATGTACATTGAATTAGGAAGCTTAATCTTTATTTATTTATTTAAATTGTTTTAACTTGGTATTAGAATGTGTAGTAATCCTTCTATAGCTTTAGCTTTAGAAATTGCCTTATTCACATAATATTCATGAGTTCCTACTCATTAATTCCAATCTTATAAATAACTAGTGTTGGTCACCGCGCGTTGCGCGGTGACGATAATTGTTTTTAAAGGAATGCATTGTAAAAGTGATTAGTTTGCGTATCTCCATAATAGTTTTGTTACGAATAGCATAAGACACACACACACACACACATATATATATATATATATATATATATATATATATAGGGTACAAATCAAATGCAAACCTTGCATTTGTTGCACCCCTTACAAACCATAGTCTGCATATGTGCAGACTGGTTCTGTATATATGCATTGTCCCATATGAATGTATGTCCATTATATGTATATTCTTGCACCTATTCATCTGCATATGTGCAGAACCAGTCTGCATATGTGCAGACTGTGGTTTGTAAGGGGTGCAACAAATGTAAGGTTTGCATTTTACGGAGCCTCTGTATATATATATATATATATAGAGTGATTCATTAAAATGCCCTAAGTTCACCAACCCTTTTATCCATTTGCCCTCAATCTCTCCCAATTTACCAAAATACCCTGAAAATCCGTGGAGATCCGTGGAGAAGCAAAAAAACCCGTGGGAATGCCGAAAATCCGTGGGCCACGGACCAAAAATCCGTGGGTCAAGCAAAAACTTCCGTGGGCAAGACTAATCCGTGGGCCACGGGTTAGCCCACGGATTTTCAGGGTATTTTGGCAAATTGGGAGGGAGATAGGGCAAATGGATGAAATCGATTTGAACTTGGGGCATTTCGATTAATTTCTGATATATATATATATATATATATATATATATATGTGTGTGTGTGTGTGTGTGTGTGTGCAAATTAGTTAATTAATATGCAAGATTGGGATATATGTGTATGTACTATCCTTGTTGTGTTTTTTTATCCGTTAACACCTTATGTTAATTACTTAAGGATATGTTAAGTGTGTCTAATAACCTACAAAACATAAACTAAAAACATTAGTGTGCATCACATGAAGATTATTATATTAGCCTAAGGGGCTATTTGTTTACTTCTTAATAGTTCCATTAAGAGGCAACAGTTGAATCACTAAGAGGAGAATATTGTTTGGTAGAAAAAAATGTCTGTCTTTTAATGGTTCTAAAACCCTCTGAATGATTTTGTATCTTGGGTCTCCCTTAACCATTCAATGCTCTAAATTTAATTATGAACAATTAGCAAACAACCATATTTCATTTTGCACTATATTATAAGATCCTCTTAATCATTCTGACGACTTAATCATCCTGCACCAAACCATTCAGCAACTACCAAATAGCTCCCAAGTGACGGCAAAAGATGATACCACATATTAAGATTATAAAGTAATCAAAACCTAGATTGTATATAAAATTTAGCTTAATCTTATTATTTTCACAATAAAGATGTGATGGTCATATGCACAAACTTCAATCATGAAATTGATACATCTTAGAACAAACTAAAAGTATATTGACGAAAATTATTAAAAACTAATGATATTACTTTATTACAATACAAATTATTAACACCTACTTATCTTATTCTTATGGATGAATTTAGAATCATAAGTTTGATGCCCTTTTAGTCTAAACGAATTTTAGGCAAATGTATGCGACAATTACTCATCAACATTAAAAAACAAAAAAGAGAAGTTGGCAACAATCTTAAAACCATATGCTAAATTTGGTTTCCTAACTATGCTCGTCAAGTTACTCTACAAATGTTAGTAATTTGTTTTTTTAGAATTCACGATTTTAATTCAACACTTATTTAAGATTGAAAGGGACGATTTTAATTTTGTAACAAATTTAATTGAAATCTCATTTATATCTATGAAAAAGAAGAAACATTTTACTACTCTATATTTCAAGTGAAAATTAGAAGGGCGCACCAATTGTGTTGGTAGTGTAAACTCAAGACACACGATTAAGAACCACATTACCATGCTAGGATAATAAACATTCCCACATAGAAAATAAAATTAATATCAAGTGGGGTCGATGACTCACATATCAAATATTAAACAGATAAAAACAAATACACTTGAGCTTAACAAAAATGTTGAGATTCAAGAAAATGTATGCTTATCCCATTGTTGGCTCTTTATTTGTGTACTCATCTCCCTCTTGCAACTTTCATTTTATCATCTGTTGGGTCACTTAGATTTGAAGATGACCTCAGTCTCTCAATTTCACAGTTCATACTTAGAATAATTTTTAGGTTCTTTACAAGCAGTTTAATTGTATAAAAATGTTCGGTGAAGTCGAAGATCAACCGAAGAAACAAAGTAGAAGTATATCTTCAAAGCGGATTGAAGATAGAATTCTCAACCAAAGATTAAGCTGTTACTTGAAGACTTTTCCTAAAGTCTTAGCCAGGTCACTTGAAGATTTTGAAGAAGCAAAATTTTGAAGAAGATGAAATGTTAGGCAAGATTTTGAAGAAGCAAAACTTTGAAGAAGATCAAAATCTTGAAGACACTATCTTCGGCAAGATCTTTGAAGAGGATAACATGTTAGGCAAAATACATGTTAGGAACATCTTCGGCAAAGAAGTCTTCGGCAAAGAAATTTTAGCAGGTATATTAACTTTATCTGCAGAATATATTCAGGATATCTTGCATTGACAGAGACATCATCCTAAGATCAGAAAAAGGTTCTTTGGACTTCTTTTCTTCTTCAAGAAACATCAGCTTCAACAAGCAGGTCAACGCTTGAAGACAAAAGTGAAAAGACAAAATCACTTTTCAGAATACTGCTTCCGTTCTGCCTTCCAAGCCCTCCTTGACAAGTGTCCATTGCATTTATTGCATGAGGCACTATAAAAGAAGATCATCTTCATCCTTGCAACTCACCAGTTTACAAACTCTCTCAAGCTTTCAAGTGCTGGCGCATTACTCTCTCTCAGAAGTTCATTTGTTTTCTAAGTGTTTTACAACTGTTCTTATTCTCTGTGTGACTTTGTGTTAGATTGTTTAAGCAGATTTTATCTGTGTTGTTCCGCAACAATCTTTAAATTTTCTATGTGTAATTCTTGATTTTAAATCAATAAAGAATTAATTAAGTGAAAAATTTTGTGTATTGTATTCAACCCCCCTTCTACAATACTTGTTTACCATTGCTATTCCATAGCTGGGACCAACAAGTGGTATCAGAGCAGGTCAGTTTAATCTAATAAACTTGATCTGATCTGCAATGGCTTCATCTTCTACCTTGAACAATGTTTCTTCTCAAAACTCTACTGCTAATGCTGGATCATACGACAATGGCTCCATAGCCAAACCACCAAAGTTTAACCCCAATAACTTCTCTTTGTGGAAAAGTCGTATGATGCTCTTTCTAGAAGGAGTTGACAGCAGATATCCTACTATACTCCATGAAGGGCCTCTTGTCCCAAGAGTTTGGGATCGTTATAATGCCAAAAACAAAGATAAGGATGGTGATGATTCTTCTTCTGATGAGGAAGAACGAACACCTACTACTGGGAGATACATTGTAAAGGACCCCAGTAAGTACACTGATGAAGACAAGCGTCTTGTAGCTCTTGACACTAAAGTCAGAGCCATCATTGCCCTCTCTTTGCCTGATGAAGTTTATCACTCTCTTGTAAACTTTTCTACTGCTAAAGAAATGTGGTCTACTCTGTGTGTTCTTTATGAAGGAACTTCTGAAGTGAAAAAGAGCAGAAAAATCGCACTTGTTAGAAAATATGAACTGTTTGCTCATGAAAAAGGAGAATCGCTTTCTGACTACTATAACCGTTTTAACAGCCTGCTTAATGATCTTAAGCTGTTGGGTCGCATTTATGACAATGAGGAAGTCTTATGCAAATTTATGGATTGTCTTCCTGAGTTCTGGGAAAACATCTGCACATGCATTAAGACAACCAAGGATCTTGATCATATGCCTCTCACAGCTCTTTATGGTACTCTCTTTAACTTTGAGCAAACCAAGCTCCAAAGGAAGTCTGTCATTAAAGATATCAAAAGCTCTTCCCTAGCTCTTGTAAGTGACTCTTCCAAAAGATCTGTGTGCATTCCTAGAATTACATATCCCTCTGATTCTGACCATGATAGTCAGGAAGATACCAATGATCATTCGGAGGCATATCTTAGTGATGCTGATGATGAAGGTGAGGAAACCCCCGTTGACCAACTGATAGATGGCATAGCCATGCTGGCAGGTTACTCTAAACCTAGATCCCGTTTCTCCTCTAGTAAATCTAAATTCTCTAGAAAATCTTCTCAAAATTTCCCCAAGCACTCTTCAACTGATAAATCAAATGAGGAATGCTTTAAATGTGGGAAGAAAGGTCACTTTGCCTCTGAATGCAGAAGCAAGCTTTCTGAAAAATCAAAGAACTCTTTATCCAGTCGTCCCTTTTCAAAATCTAACAGATCAAGACTCGATTCAAATCACTCCTCTTCTCAAAGATTTGGCCAACCTGGTTCCTCTGTGAACTCTGACCGTGCTGAAAAGTACAAGGCTAAATACAAAAGAGAAAAGGAGAGAAATGAACTTCTTTCCAAAAAGGGAACGGGTCTGCTGGCTGAGTATCATGACTTGGTAGATGAACCCACATCTGACAGTGATAAGGACATGGCCAATATTTGTTTCATGGCAAAGATTGATGACATCAATGACTGTGAGGAAACTCCTTCCACTCTTGCTCTGGTCTCGACAAGATGCTCTTCCTCATCCACTCAGGTACATCCCTTTCACTCTCTTACTGATGCTGAAAAGGTTGAAGCATTTGACTCTTTAACTGTTGACTTCCATGATGCTAAATATGCTAAGAAAAAGGCAAATGCTCAGATAAAATCTCTTTCCTCTCAACTTCAAATCTGTCTTTCTCAACTAAAACATTTTGACAAAATCAAAGTTGAGCTTGAAGATCTGAAAACCATAAACTTCACACTTGCTAAAGAGAAAAATAAGTTGTTCAAAAGACTTAAAGAGGAACAAGAAACTGTGAAAAAGTGGACTAACTCTTCTAAAAATTTAGAAAATATTTTTAAAGACCAAATGAACTGTGGTGACAAATCTGGTCTTGGCTTTGGCAAAATGGACATTGACTCTTCCTCAACTGTTCATGCTTCTACTTCCCTTGTGCCTCCTCCACTCAATGAGTCCTCTGAACACCACTCAAGTGATACTCATTCAATGAACTTTGTTGATCTTTCTGAAGCCTTAAAGCTTGGGATGTTCATAAAAGCTAAAGGTGATGCCTCAATTTCTAAAGTTGAAGAAGCCTAAGGCTCTAATGACCCTCCTCAACCTGTTCATGAGCTGATGAAATCCCTACACATAGATGAAGCCTCTTCCTCTGAACCTAAGCCTTCAAAGATCCTAAAGAGAGAACCTCAACCTCTTCAAAACAGATTTTCCACTTCTGACAAAGGAAAATCAGTCGTCGAGTTCCATCCCAAAAAAAAAACTCCAAAGAAATATTCTGGTAACTCTTCCATCTTTCCCATTCCTCGATCCGTGCTTTTGAAAAATTCAGATTCCAAAGAATCCTGTCACTCACCAACCCTCATACCTTACAAAGGAATCCTAGGAACCACACCTCTTGGCTCATCCTCTTCGGCCAAGATCATAAAAATCAATGCGAAAGGTCAAAACAAGGACAGTGGTAATAATGTTAAAAAGGTTTTTATCTATAGAAAATGCTATAACTGTGGTGACACTTTTCATATGGCTAAAGATTGTCCTCTTGAGAGAATGGACATGAACTCATCTAAAGATCTCTCTGTTTCTTCTTCTCACCCAAAAGGACCCATATCCAAATGGGTACCAAAGAACTAATTCTTCTGTGACTGCAGGTTTATGGACATCAACAGATCTGGTATCTGGATAGTGGATGTTCACGTCATATGACTGGAAACATATCTCTTCTTGTTAACTTCGTGTCGGCTAAAGGTCCATCTGTTATCTTTGGCGATAATTCCCGTGGCAGCACTAAAGGCTACGGAACTCTCTCTAATGGTTCTGTCACCTTTAATAAAGTAGCGTACGTTGAAGGCTTGATGCACAACCTCTTGAGCATAAGCCAGCTGTGTGATCTCGGTTATAAAGTAATCTTTGAACTATCCATTTGCACGGTGGTTGACAAAGACATGAAAGCTGTACTTTCCGGGTACCGAAAAGAAAATGTCTATGTTATAGACATGGGACAGAGTTCATCTTCTGAAACAAACATCTGCTTTGTCTCTGAAAACTCTGCTAAAATCAGTTGGCTCTGGCACAAGCGTCTCTCTCACCTCAACTTCAAAACCTTGAACTCTCTCTCCTCTAAAGAGCTCGTATCTG
The DNA here is from genome assembly GCA_033807775.1 of Saussurea involucrata. Taxonomy (NCBI): domain Eukaryota; kingdom Viridiplantae; phylum Streptophyta; class Magnoliopsida; order Asterales; family Asteraceae; genus Saussurea; species Saussurea involucrata. Next base: position 155,942,668 of record CM066314.1, on the reverse strand, counting down.
GAATGCCAAAGCTGACCTTTGTGAAAGAAAAGCTGTGTGCTGCTTGTGAGAAGGGAAAGCTCACAAAATCTTCATTCAAGTCCAAGCAATGCTTCTCCATTTCTCAACCTCTTCAGATGCTGCACATGGATCTGTGTGGACCAGTCAGCACTCTAAGCCTTGGTGGAAGAAGGTACATTCTTGTTATTATTGATGAATTTACACGCTATACTTGGGTATTTTTTCTCAGGTACAAAAGTGATGCTTCTGAAGAAATCATAAAGTTCATCAAAAGATCTGAAGTGATGAATGGGCAGCTGGTGAGATCTGTAAGGAGTGACAACGGCACTGAATTCAAAAACAGTGTGTTGGATGACTTCTTCAATGAAAAGGGTATATCTCAGAATTTTTCAGCTGTACGGACTCCACAACAAAATGGTGTGGTGGAGAGAAAGAACAGGACGCTGTGTGAAGCTGCCAGGTCCATGCTGAGTGAATCTCTCCTCCCGACCTACTTTTGGGCCGAAGCAATTAATATTGCATGCTTTACCCAAAATAGGTCCATCATTGTCAAAAGACATAATAAGACTCCCTATGAAGTCTTTTATGGTAGAAAACCAAACATCAGTTTTCTTCATGTCTTTGGGTGTGTCTGCTACATTCTGAATGATAGAGAAAACTTGGGTAAGTTTGATCCTAAAGCAGATGAAGGCATATTCATGGGTTATTCTCTCACCTCCAAAGCATACAGAGTCTACAACCTTCGGAGAAAATGTATTGATGAATCAATACATGTCAAGTTTGATGACCTCAAGGTATCATCCCTCTCCTCTGATGATGATGAATTAAATAGTTGGATCACTTCTTGCATTGGTGATGCTTCTCCTTCTCCACCTATGCCAACTATTCCCATACCTTCTCAAAATCCTACCTCTCAAGATAATAATCCTTCCTCATCTTCACACCCTTCTTCAAACCAAGACCAAACTCTGCCGATCCAAACTTGCCAAAACCAAAATGCTCTTCAAAACACCACTATCTCTCATCCCTCACATATCCCTTCTTCACTTAATCCTCCTGAAAATCCACCTTCCACCTCCCATCCACAACCTTCTTATCCTCCAGCTTTGCCTCCTGCTATAAAATGGACCAAGGATCATCCAATTGATCAAATAATTGGTGATCAACAAGCTGGTGTTCAAACCAGAAGAGGAGTCGGCAACATCTGTCTCTATGTGAACTTCTTGTCCCTTATAGAGCCAAAGAAGGTTGAAGAAGCTCTAGCTGATCCATGCTGGATCACTGCCATGCAAGAAGAACTTTCTCAGTTTGAAAGAAACAAGGTCTGGAGATTGGTTCCTCGTCCTCCCAGAAAAACGATCATAGGAACCAAGTGGGTCTTCAGAAACAAGATGGATGAAGAAGGCACCGTCATCAGAAATAAAGCCAGGCTGGTTGCTCAAGGGTACAGACAAGAAGAAGGAATTGACTATGACGAAACATTTGCTCCAGTTGCCAGACTTGAAGCAATCAGAATCTTCCTTGCTCATGCTTCATACAAGAACTTCAGAGTCTTCCAGATGGATGTCAAGAGTGCCTTCCTAAATGGAGAGCTTGCTGAAGAAGTCTATGTGAAACAACCTCCTGGATTTGAAGATCCATCTCATCCTGACTATGTGTACAGATTTGATAAGGCTCTCTATGGCCTTAAACAAGCCCCTCGTGCCTGGTATGACACTCTAGCTGACTTTCTTCTGAAGAACAACTATACTCGAGGTAAGGTTGACAACACTCTTTTCATCAAGCAAAAATCAGGTAATCTTATTCTTGTTCAAGTTTATGTGGATGACATCATTTTTGGTGCCACCGATGAATCACTATGTGATGAGTTTGCTTCTCTCATGATGAGTCAATATGAGATGAGCATGATGAGGGAACTAACATTTTTCTTGGGTCTCCAAGTAAAACAATCTTCTGAAGGTATCTTTATAAACCAAAGCAAATACATTCGTGATCTTTTGAAAAAGTTTCAATTTGATACCTGCTCTCCCATGAAAACTCCAATGGCACCACCTCTAAAACTTGATGCTGATCCTAATGGTGTGTCTGTTGATGTCACCAAGTTTAGAGGAATGATTGGGTCACTTCTTTATCTTACTGCTAGTAGACCTGATATTATGTTTGCTACTTGCCTGTGTGCGCGTTACCAAGCCAATCCTAAGGAATCTCACTTGGCTGCGGTTAAACGCATCTTTCGGTATCTGAAAGGTACCATGAATCTGGGGTCTTTGGTATCCCAAAGACTCAGGTTTTGATCTAATGGGTTATTCAGATTCTGACTTTGCAGGATCAAAGATTGATAGAAAGAGCACTACTGGAAGCTGCCAACTCCTTGGTGGTAAACTTGTTAGTTGGTCTAGCAAGAAGCAGCACTCAGTCTCCACCTCCACGGCTGAAGTTGAATATGTTGCGGCTGGTAGCTGTTGTGCTCAAATACTGTGGATGAAGAATCAACTGAGGGACTACAATCAGATCTATTCTCAAGTCCCAATACTGTGTGACAACTCCAGTGCAATTGCCATTGCAAACAATCCTGTGCTTCACTCCAGATCCAAGCACATTGATATTCGGTATCACTTCATAAGAGATCACATCTCCAAAGGTGATATTGAACTGCATTTCATCCCCACCGATCTTCAACTAGCGGATCTCTTCACAAAGCCTCTTGAAGAACCTCGGTTCAAGTTTCTCTTAGGAGAACTTGGTATGTTAAACTTAGATATATAGTTTGGTTAAAAATCAAAAATATATATATATATATATATATATATATATAATAATTTTTTTTTATCAGTTCGATTTTTTTCAAGTACTGATATTCTATCAGTTACAAGCAGGAGTCAACCTCCTTTCCCATCTAACCCTCATTTTTTATTTTTACCATATCTCTCTCACCAAACTAACACACCTTTTTACCTCTCTCAATCCAAGTCACTCTCCATCATAACCATCCATCTCTTTACCTATCTATTTTTACTTTTAATCCACACCCTCCTTTTTCATCTAAACAAAAACAACCTACCCTCAAACCTTACCCTATACAAACACAACCTATTTTTTTTACCCTCTCCTATAAATATCTAGCCATACCATATTCCTAAAACATATCTCCCAAAAACTAGCCATACCATATTTTTCTCCTAACTTCTCGTTCGGCAAATCAATTTTTTTTTTTTGACCATTTTGCCGAACCCACATTGCCGCACCAAACAACCCCCTTCGGCGGTCTCCTTGCCGCACCCACCCTGCCGAACCCCCGCCGCTACCCCCCTCCCGAACCCCCCCGGATACCCCCCTTCCCGAACCCCCCCCCCCCCCCCCCCCCCCCCCCCCCCCGGCTACCCCCTTCCCGACCCCCCCCCCCCCCCCCGCCGCTACCCCCTTCCCGAACCCACCCCCCCCCCCCCCCCCCCGGCTACCCCTTTCCTAAACCCTTCACACCAATTTTTTAATTCAAAATTCTCTTACATCCTCTCTCCTACTTTTTCCCTACTCCCCATACCTTTCTCCCAATTACCTAAACACTCAACCTTTTCCTACCCCCTCTACCTCTCCTACCTTTCCTTTCATCTTATTACCCATCATACCTTTTCTTACCTCTACCCTCTCTTACTTCCTATAAATACACCTCCTTCCTTCTCATTTCTTCAAATCTCCACTTCTTCAAATTTCTCTCATGTCTACCTCTTCTCCCAATCCTAACCCCAAATCTTCAAAATTCATCATTCCCACATGCTATGAAGATCTTGTCTTCAGGACTTGCAATCATATTGCAAGATTTGAAAATGATCCAGACTATCCCGATCACTTACCCATTTCTCACTTTCTTCAACAAACCCCTCTACTTTATGCCTTCTCCAAATCTCTCAAAATGAGCAAAAAGCTACTTGGCAATTTTTGGTTAACTTGCTCTGTGCATGATGGTGAACCCAAAACCATTTCCGCGTGCATTCTTTCGGACACCGGTGATCATGATCTTACCTTTGATGTGGAAGATGTCCGTGCCGCTCTTCATCTTGACAGTTCCGATTCGTATGCACCTTTTCCGCTTGACAACGAACATGAAGATGTGGTACAAGCCATGAACTACACCGTCGATGCAAAGTACAAAAGCCCTGGCACTTTCCTGCGCAAATACATGGGTGGTTGTGACTCCTCCAAAAAAGGCCACATGTTGCCTACCCCAGATTCCTCTCCATCCTCATTGAACATAAATTGGGGAAATTACTTGATCTTGATCGCAAGTCGGCAAACCCAAAGTTCACCTATGATTTTCTTGCACCTACCATCACGAAGGCAATTCTTCAACGTCCACCAAAGGCAACTGACAATGGTCTTCTTCCAGGTATGATTTCTATCCTTAACTCTCCCAATCTACAATGGGGGGATAATCCGGACACTCCTCCTTCTCAACTGTCCGCAAATCCCTCCAATGTAGTGGACCCTCCTCCCTCTTCCCGAGTGATACCGGCGAGCACTTCAAAAAAATCTAAGGCTTCCGGTACCTCCGCACTCTCTTCCATGACTTTGCCGCCGACCAAACCTTCAGCGGCTTCCCCAGTCATAAAACCCTCTTCAAAGCGGAGGCACTCCAAATCCCCTCCTGAGTCTTCCCTGAAAAGACTTAGGACATCCTTAAGGGCCAAACCACACCGTCCAGCTACCGATTCTCGAAAATCGGGAACTGTTGAAATTGTCCCTACCGGGCCCAGGGAACCTGCTAACCTCTTAGCTAGCTCCTCCGTCTCCTCCCAACAGGTTGCGGTTGAAATTTGGGGACCCACACTGCTCCTTCTTCTACCAACTTATTGGTGGTTGAAGATGACTTGGGTGTCTCTCCAGCCCAAGGTACTGCTTTCTCACTGCACGGCCTATCACCCGATCACTCTGCGATCGATGTTTCTGCACGACCCCCTACGGGTCCTACATGTTTACTTGACTTTGTTGTTGAAGATTCTCCAGGTGATCCTCCTTCTCACTCAGCAACTGCCACCGAAGAAGTTAAGTTGTCTTCTTCCAAAGACAACTCAATTGAGCATTCAAGCTCTAATGTTGCTGGTTCATCCACCACTCTACCACTTTCTGGGGATCCTGCAGACGATCCTATCCTTAATATGGTGGTGGTGTCATCCTCTCCTTCATCTTCAAGGTCTTCGTCTCCTCGTCGTCCTCCACTTATTGGAGCCTCAACCACCAGATATGTAGCACGCCAACTTGACTCCATCCAGGATTCCATCTCCAGCTTACAATCTCAGGTTCAGTCTCTCCTAGCCTCAAATGCCGGTCTCACTCTATCCATGACTGCCATGCAAGCTGCCTCAGATGCTCGTGACAAAGAAGTTCATAGGCTCTGTTGGTGCAAGTGTACCACATCTCTATATATTTATATATATTTATTTTGATGATTACAAACACACCGCATTATTGTTTATCTAACAATTCTATCCAAGTGTACAGTTGTTGAAGAACACGAAGTTTTTATCTGAAGGGTTCAAGACGGAAGTGTTTACGTCGTCATCATTGTTTATAACTAATAATGATAAACACCCTAAAATAATATACCACTTGGATATTTCTAAAAACCTTTTAAATAATATTTTAAAAGAAATTTTGGTTCTAGAAGTTTCTGCCATGCGTACTGTTTCTGCAACCACTTTCTGACGCAGGTATACCGCGAAGATAGAGCCGGTATACCGCGGGTACATATTGGCCGGTATACCGCGGGTGTTCAGCCGGTATACCGCGGCAGGCTCCGTGTGCATCTCTGATTGGTTGCAAGTACTTTTTCTGACGGCGGTATACCGCGAGTCCTAGCCGGTATACCGCGGGTACGTTTTCCAGAAGTCAACTTTGCATGAGAGCCGTTGAGTGTCAGTGTACTTTTGTCTGCACGGTATACCGCGTGCATTTGGCGGTATACCGCGCCTCATGTTTCGTTGGAGATGCCTGATATATAAAGAAGCATGCTGGTGATGAAGAAGGTAGACCAGAAAATACAGATACAACCAACACCATCACTGCTCATCTGATCTCTCTCATTTATAATATATATATTTTATAAAACCTTTTTTATAAAATATCCAAGTGTGATTATTATACAAGAGTGATTACCCATTGTGAGTTATACTCCTCTTGTAAGTATTTGAATAACGGGTGTGTGATCCTGTTTATCTCATAGCAGAGGCTTGAGAAACTATTACAAATTCCTTTGTATTTGGTTTGTGTTCTACCGTTAAAGAATACATTTATTGGATCGTGTCGAGAAGTGTCTCGGCTGCTGGTTTATCACAGTTGGTGGTAAATCAGTAAATCTCCGTGTCAAGTATCTCTTACCTTTATCTCTTTATTTATTCCGCTGTGCTTTATTATATTTGTTTATATAAACTGCTTTGCATTTATATTTATTTATATAATCTCTGTGTATTTGTTTATATTTACACTCTTCGTTATTATTTGTATACTCTGATTTATTTATACTGTTTCTGTACTGTATTTATTTGTAAAAGAATTTTTGAAAGTAAAAGATTTATATACAACCTCCCCCCCCCCTAGGTTGTCTAACATTTGGTATCAGAGCAGGGCTTTCAAAAATTATCTGTTTAAATTTTTAAAGTTATTTCTTTAATTCTTTTAAATGGCTCAACAAACTAATTTTGTGTTTTCAAAACCCCCTTTGATAGATACTGAAAAGTTTGGCATTTGGGCCGAGCTATTTGAATGTCACGTTCGTGGCAAAAGTCAAAAAATTTGGGATATTATAGAAAATGGGAATTTTAGACCAACCAAAGTTGAAAATGATCTTATTGTTGATAAACCCATAAAAGATTGGACTCCCGCTGAAGAATCTCATTATTGTTTAAATTTTGAAGCTAAAAATATATTATATGCTGCTTTAACCTCTGATGAAATTGAAAGAGTTTATACTTATAAAACTGCTAATCAAATCTGGCAAAGCTTGAGCGACACTCATCGTGGAAATACTCAAGTTAAAAGCTCTAAAATAAATATTCTTGTTCATGATTATGAATTATTTGAAATGTCAAAAGATGAGTCAATCGACTCAATGTTTAAACGTTTTAACCTCATTATGACTACTTTGAAGGGATTAGGTCGTACTTATCCTAATGAGGATTATGTAAGGAAAATTCTTCGAGCACTTCCTTCGGAGTGGATGGCAAAAATCACATCCTTGGAAGACTCCCGAGATCTCGCAACTATGAAGCTCGATGATCTCATCGGCAATCTTAAAGTGCACGAAATTGCACTAAGAAGAAATCAAGTCCGGGAGCAAGTCAAAAAGAAATCCATAGCTTTAAAAGTCATTGCCTCAAAAGAAGAGGAAAAGGAAGAGGAGGAAGAAGCTAGCTCATCCGATGACGAACCCGAAAATCTTGACGATTTAGTCAAGTTGGTAAGAAAACTTTCTAAACTTTTATCTAACAAAAAGTTTGCCAAAAATGATAGGTTTCAAGAAAATGGAGACTACCGTCGTGGTGGTAAAAACCAAAGTCGCAACGTCCACAAAAGTGAAGACAAAAATGACGAATCTAGCGACGATGAAAAAGCCAATAAAAAGAAAGGCTTTTGCTATGTGTGTGGCGACAAGGATCACTATGCGAGTGTGTGTCCGAAACGAGCAAAACAAATCAACACACCAAAAGCTTTAGTTGGAGGCGCGATGAGCGCAAGCATAAATGAGGCCAAAAATTTTTGTTTCATGGCCGACCATGATAATGAGGTATCTTCATCATATTCTTCTAAAAATAATTGTGATAATTATTATAGTGACGATGAAAATAATCTTGACGAATTATATAAATCATTTCATGATATGGCCGCTCTTGCAAATAGGTATAAAGATGAAATCTCTAATTTAAAAGAAACCGTATCCGCATATAAAAAAGAAATAGATGACGGTAAACAAAAATCTGCTTATGATTTAGATGTTATCACTAAATTAGAAAATAAATTAAGTGAAAAAGATATTTGTAAATCTTGTGTTATTTTAAATGATAAAATTGCGTGCTTAAATAAAAAGACACATGAAGATATTACATGTACAAAATGCGAGTCTCTTGAAAATGATAATGCATGTTTAAAAGCTAAATGCGATTTATATGAAAAAGATAATCTGTTAGCTAATGCATTTCAAAATAGCAATGATAAAGTGCTTAAAATGCTAAATATATCAAATCGTATAAATTGCCGAAAAGGCATTGGTTCAAATACGTGTATTGAAAAATGTGATTGTATGCCAATTAAAAAGGTTTTTGAAAAACCTAAATTTGTTGTTAAAAATAAAACGCAAAAACCTCCGTATATTCCTAAAATGAATTATGTGAATTATATGTCGAGAAAATCACATGCGTTTATGTATAATAATAAGTTTGCGAATCCTAAGAAAAATGTTAATCCGCATACTTCTTTTTACGTCTATGATGAATACGATCGTAAAATTAAAATGGTTAGAAAATGGATTCCGAAAGGAATGTTTAATGTTGATAATCCCGGTGGGATGCGTTTGTGGTTTTAAACCATTTATATGGCTTTGTATGTTTGTCGTGTTTGTTTTATGTCGACAACATATTTTTTTTGCAGTTTATGTTTTATACTAACTGTTAAAAGGACCCATAAGAAAAGGGTACCACGAAATATTTTCTTTGCCTTTTGTAGGTGTTTCCTGGCGAGGATATAATACGTGTTACCTGCCGAGGTTATAATACGTGGTTACCTGCCGAGGTTATAATACGTGGTTACCTGCCGAGGTTATAATACGTGGTTACCTGCCGAGGTCATAATACGTGGTTACCTGACGAGGTCATAATACGTGGTGATTTTTTTTATCACATAAAATTAACCGAAAATTGAAGCCTTAAGATCCGTTTTGGTGCAAGTGTTTCGTATTGGTTTGTATATCTTTGTCTCTATTGCTTTTTGCATTTTATTTTATCCCTCAAATTTTATAAAATCAAATTGATATCGTTATTAATTTGAGGGGGAGCGTTTTAGCTCTTTTACCCATGAGTTTATGCTCTCTCAATTATATGCATATTTTGAGGGGGAGCATCTCTCGAGGGGGAGCATACCGTCTTTCTTAACCCTTTTTGCTTCGACAAACGGGGGAGAGAAACCGCATATGCTCTTGCTTAGCGGTTGTGTTTGTCATCATCAAAAAGGGGGAGATTGTTGGTGCAAGTGTACCACATCTCTATATATTTATATATATTTATTTTGATGATTACAAACACACCGCATTATTGTTTATCTAACAATTCTATCCAAGTGTACAGTTGTTGAAGAACACGAAGTTTTTATCTGAAGGGTTCAAGACGGAAGTGTTTACGTCGTCATCATTGTTTATAACTAATAATGATAAACACCCTAAAATAATATACCACTTGGATATTTCTAAAAACCTTTTAAATAATATTTTAAAAGAAATTTTGGTTCTAGAAGTTTCTGCCATGCGTACTGTTTCTGCAACCACTTTCTGACGCAGGTATACCGCGAAGATAGAGCCGGTATACCGCGGGTACATATTGGCCGGTATACCGCGGGTGTTCAGCCGGTATACCGCGGCAGGCTCCGTGTGCATCTCTGATTGGTTGCAAGTACTTTTTCTGACGGCGGTATACCGCGAGTCCTAGCCGGTATACCGCGGGTACGTTTTCCAGAAGTCAACTTTGCATGAGAGCCGTTGAGTGTCAGTGTACTTTTGTCTGCACGGTATACCGCGTGCATTTGGCGGTATACCGCGCCTCATGTTTCCGTTGGAGATGCTGATATATAAAGAAGCATGCTGGTGATGAAGAAGGTAGACCAGAAAATACAGATACAACCAACACCATCACTGCTCATCTGATCTCTCTCATTTATAATATATATATTTTATAAAACCTTTTTTATAAAATATCCAAGTGTGATTATTATACAAGAGTGATTACCCATTGTGAGTTATACTCCTCTTGTAAGTATTTGAATAACGGGTGTGTGATCCTGTTTATCTCATAGCAGAGGCTTGAGAAACTATTACAAATTCCTTTGTATTTGGTTTGTGTTCTACCGTAAAGAATACATTTATTGGATCGTGTCGAGAAGTGTCTCGGCTGCTGGTTTATCACAGTTGGTGGTAAATCAGTAAATCTCCGTGTCAAGTATCTCTTACCTTTATCTCTTTATTTATTCCGCTGTGCTTTATTATATTTGTTTATATAAACTGCTTTGCATTTATATTTATTTATATAATCTCTGTGTATTTGTTTATATTTACACTCTTCGTTATTATTTGTATACTCTGATTTATTTATACTGTTTCTGTACTGTATTTATTTGTAAAAGAATTTTTGAAAGTAAAAGATTTATATACAACCTCCCCCCCCCCCCTAGGTTGTCTAACAGGCTCCAATCTGAACTTCAAAGCCAAAAGGACATCAATTCTCAGCTCCTCAGTTCTCTTACATCTCTTCACCACAAGATGGATGCTCTTCCTGAAGATCAGGCTCGCACACTCACCACCTTTGCTGGATGGGTGAAACGTTATTACCTGTCTGCCGCTGAGGGGGAGAAAAGCCCAAACAAATTTACCAGCGACCGACCGGGTTCCTCTGTAACACCTGGTCCCTCTGACCCATCCAAATCGGCACAACCAGATCCACCAACTCAGGGGGAGCAAACCATTGAAAATGCAGGTACACTAGTTGAGGGGGGAGCAATCTGAGTTCTCCAAAAAGTTTGCATGGTGCAAGAAAAGGTTACTTGGAAGGACCAGTATCTCTAAAATTGTCAAAGCCAAACTAGCTACTCACAAAGAATCACATGATGTCTATGTGATACTTACTCGGGCTGACAACTCCATCACACCAGTAAGATTTCATGACCTTGATTCTTATGGTATGTTAGAATGGTACGAAATTGTTGAATGTCTTAAAGATTCAAAAAGTCCGAACCTAGTTGATGCAAAGATATATATCAGCGGACTTCTTGACAATCTAAAGAAGATAAGGAAAGAATTCCACCAAACCATCTTTCAAGATCTTGCTGCTATAGGAATTCTTCCTGATATCAAGAACCTGAACCTAACGCCTCCTTCAGTCCCCACCAGAAAATCTCCTTCTGTGTTATACAGACCGTATCAGGGCATTTTCTTCAACAATGCCCAAGGCACACAACAATTCTTCCGATATGAGGAGATATCTATGGCTGACTCTATCTTCCTTGAAGCCATCCTTATCATTACCCCTGACACAACTGCAATCCCTCCACTACAACATGCCATCCTAGCTGAACTACAGAAAAGGATGAATTGATCATCTTTATATGCTTTTGATATGTACTTGTAAACTTATGATTATTGCTCTTTCAAGTTTTCAATACAAGTACATTTTTGTTAATAGTTTGTACAGTATACTTTACCATTTTTTTTACTTGTAAATGTCGGATACAATAAATAAATAAATAAAAATCCAAAAAGAATGGACTATGTGAAAAGAACCCAAAAGAGTAAACAAGGGTCAAAAATGAATTATTCAGTGTTTACTTCTCAGATTCTAAGTATGGATGTCATCCTCAAATAGGGGGAGATTGTTGGGTCACTTAGATTTGAAGATGACCTCAGTCTCTCAATTTCACAGTTTATACTTAGAATAATTTTTAGGTTCTTTACAAGCAGTTTAATTGTATAAAAATGTTCGGTGAAGTCGAAGATCAACCGAAAAAACAAAGTAGAAGTATATCTTCAAAGCGGATTGAAGATAGAATTCTCAACCAAAGATTAAGCCGCTACTTGAAGACTTTTCCTAAAGTCTTAGCCAGGTCACTTGAAGATTTTGAAGAAGCAAAATTTTGAAGAAGATGAAATGTTAGGCAAGATTTTGAAGAAGCAAAACTTTGAAGAAGATCAAAATCTTGAAGACAATATCTTTGGCAAGATCTTTGAAGAGGATAACATGTTAGGCAAAATACATGTTAGGAACATCTTCGGCAAAGAAGTCTTCGGCAAAGAAATTTTAGCAGGTATATTAACTTTATCTGCAGAATATATTCAGGATATCTTGCATTGACAGAGACATCATCCTAAGATCAGAAAAAGGTTCTTTGGACTTCTTTTCTTCTTCAAGAAACATCAGCTTCAACAAGCAGGTCAACGCTTGAAGACAAAAGTGAAAAGACAAAATCACTTTTCAGAATACTGCTTCCGTTCTGCCTTCCAAGCCCTCCTTGACAAGTGTCCATTGCATTTATTGCATGAGGCACTATAAAAGAAGATCATCTTCATCCTTGCAACTCACCAGTTTACAAACTCTCTCAAGCTTTCAAGTGCTGGCGCATTACTCTCTCTCAGAAGTTCATTTGTTTTCTAAGTGTTTTACAATTGTTCTTATTCTCTGTGTGACTTTGTGTTAGATTGTTTAAGCAGATTTTATCTGTTTTGTTCCGCAACAATCTTTAAATTTTCTATGTGTAATTCTTGATTTTAAATCAATAAAGAATTAATTAAGTGAAAAATTTTGTGTATTGTATTCAACCCCCCTTCTACAATACTTGTTTACCATTGCTATTCCATAGCTGGGACCAACATCATCCGATGTGGGATCCAAAGAATAATTTGAGAAAACAAATGGCATTTTCTTTTTGTATCCACATTCCTCATGCCTTTTTCATTATCTTATCCAATGTGGGATGCAAATAATAATGTGAGAGAATAGACGGTATGAAGATATTTTCAAAAATTAAAGTTCATCTTTATGAACAACCATTCTACAATATTTGAATTGTAAATTAGAGGGTTGCGCCAAGTCTTGGTAGTAGTTTAAGACCAAGACGACGCATAAATAATCATTTCATCAAGCTAGTATAATGGTCATGCCTCATAAAAAAATACCAAGTAGGACGATGACCAATATATTAGATATTAAACTAAACATATATTATACTTTATCTTAACCAAAAGATCGAGATTCGGGAAAGATATGTTTTTTCTATTGTTAGCCAATTCTTTTGTACTCACCTCCCTTTTGCCACTTTCATTCCATCATCTGATCTAGGATGCAAACAATATTAAGAAAAAACTTGGCCTCTTTTTTTTGTATTCACATCCCTCATGCCTCTTTCATTCTTTCATCCAATTTAGGATGCAAACAATGATATGAGAAACTAAAAACAATATATAATATACTTGATCTTAAGTTCTTAACTAAAAGGCCGAAAACCGAGAAATGTATGTTAAACTATGAAAAACATATAGTATACTTGATCTTGACCAAAACGTTGAGAATAGAAAAAGATAGGTTTGCTCTAGCTTCCATGTTAGCCATTTCTTTTGTACTTGCCTTCCTCTTGCCACTTTCATTTCATCATCCGATGTGGATGCAAACAATATTGAGATAAAAGAGTTGACTCTTTTATTTATGTATCCACCTCCCTCATGCCTATTTCACTATTTCATTCAATGTGGGATGCAAACATAAGAAAAAATAAAATATGATTTCTATTTTTTAAAGTGTCGGAGTCGCTACCTTATTCTCTATGATTATTTTATCAATGGTTTCTCCTCATCCTTTATATACCCAACTCTTCTATTGATATATCAATATGGGATACAAAAAACTCAACCACAACACTTCTATGATATATTATTTTTTACCGTTGTATATTGATCTTTCAACATGTAGGCTAAAAATAACTATTTTTATTAAAAATGTTGGGGGGGGGGGGGGGGGGGGGGGTTAGCCAAATGACCCTTTTAGTTTTCAAATGTTTCTCCTCATCCTTTATATACCCAACTTTCTATTGATATAACACATTTCTTAGCAATGTGGGATACTCAAAATTTAACTACAATCCACCATTTGAGAATACTCAATTCTCATGGTGCCACCTCAACTCTTCTTGGTTTTTCTCTTTATATATTTAAAGATTCTGCTACAAAACATATGTGATTCTGTTTCCATTAATTTTCTTTTTCAACATTTAACTTGAATCACTGTTTTTTTTCGCATTAAATCACATATGATTAGGAAAAAATGGAAACACATAATTAATATAATTTTAGTTAAAATTGTAACTTTTTTAAATATTGCCTTAAATGAAAAAAAGTTCTATAAATGAAAATTGAATCAAGTTTATTTTAAATGTCTTAAATAGAAAATAAGTTTAAAAAACAAATCATATCAAAATCACAAAAATGGTAAAATAAGAATACTAAATAAATTCTTTAAATATCTCTTGTATAAATTAATGACTTTTATGCCTCATTTAAGGTTCAAAAGATAACCATAAGTATTTTGAAACCCATTATATATATATATATATATATATATATATATATATATATATATATATATATATATATTATATATATATATATATATATATATGAGCTTAATCAAATGAGAACTAATTAGTTTGTGAGAACTGTAAGAACCAATCTCAGCCAATCATTTAATTATATATATATATATATATATATATATATTAGTTCTTATATATATGTGAGAACTGTGAGAACCAAATAATAGATATTAAATTATTGGATGAGATTGGTTCTTAGGCCATCCTCAGCGCATAACTAAAAGCCCTCAACGCCACATCAGCTAAGCCCTCAAGCCCCTAAAGACCTCCAGCGCATAACTAAAAGCCCTCTTGCCACCTCATTTTTTTAATTCTTTTATTTATACATTTAATTATTTAACAAAATAAAAATATTTATATATTTTTTAATATAATAAAATAAGATAAATAATAAAAATAAAAATTCATATCATTCATTAAAAATAAAAATTACAAAATACAAACACTACCAATTATGAAATTTTTTAATTTGCTCTTTTCTCTTTAAAGTAACCTCAAAACGTCTCCCGTAAGGTGATCATGCGAGGTCATGAAAAACTCGAAGTCTTTCTCAAATCGTTTTGAGCGTTCGATTTCGAGTTCTTGTTCCAACCTATCTCGTTCGAGTTTTGAGCGTTCGATTTCGAGATCGAGTTTTTTCATTTTGTATTCCATTGTATCATCAATCTTGTCGTTGAACGTCGTCAACAACTGAGTAACACTTTCGTTCGTATTCGACCCGGACGTATTACTCGTTGATGTTTTTTTGTCTTGTTTCCTCCCGATGGGTCCGTTGAAGTTGCTCGATGAAGTTGTCGTCATCGTCATCATCGGAAGGTTTGGTACGTTTTGTTTGGATTCATGATGAAATTTGAGAGAGTTTGAGAGATTGTTGGTGTGAAAAAATAAGAGGTTGAGGGTTAATATATATAGTGTGATTAAATTGAAAAAAAATTAATTTTTTTTTTATAAAGTAGCCGTTTGGGAGAATTTATTTTGAAGAGTTAAAAAAAAACAAATAGCCGTTGGAGATGCTCGGGTTCCTCGGGTTTGAAAGCCCGGAGGCCGAGCCCGCAGCCGAAGCCCGCAGCCACCCCCACCACTACCCGAGGGAGCCCGCAGCGAGCACGTGGCCGAGCCCGCGGGCGCTGCGGATGGCCTTACAGTTCTCACAAACTAATTAGTTCTCATTTGAATGGCCCCATATATATATATATATATTATATATAGCGAGAGGTTATTATAAAAACCTACTTAAGTTTTGAAAACTTTGAAAACCACCTTCAACCAATCAGAATTTTTCTTAATCATTATTCCATAATTGTAATTAAGAGGGTAATTCCGTCATTTTGTATTTCGTGGTTTTATTTTAGGTATTTATTGATTAGATTTATTTATGGTTATCTTCCATATGTGGTTATCTCTAATTTGAATCCTAAACCCATGTTCCACAGCTCCACCATCACCATGTATCTCTGACCCCGTCGTGAACCACCATCCGAAAACCAACAGCCGCCCGCAAGCCGGCGCTGCTCTGGTCGGCCGGCGAAACCCACCATCCGCTGCCATTCTTCTCTCTTCTCTCTCGTTCGCCCATCGAACGCGGTAGACCACTCCTCTCCAACCTCTCGATCGGCGAACTTCCCCTCTGCAGTAACCGCCGCTCTCACCTCTCGACGTTCTGCCGTCGCCAACCGGTGTCGTCGGCTGTCCTCTCTCTTCCTCATCGATTGCTCCAGGCGCCACCATCCTCCGCATCCGCCGCTATCCGCGCGCTGTCCTTCTCTTCTCTCTCGATTCTCATCTTCTTCTCCCCTTCCCTCCTCTCGATTCCCTCCGTCACCATCTCCACCGTCGACAGTCGTCGACTGCAGCAGCCAACCACGTGGCTCTTCCACTTGTCACTCTATTGAACGCGAGTTACCGCCAGAAACCACCGTCGACTGCAGCAGCCAACCACCGAGAACACCGTGGCTCTTCCACTTCTCACTCTATTGAACGCCGGTTTCATGAAACAGATTCATCTCCGGTTCATTTTCGTTTCATCTCCGGTTGCATCTCCATTCATCTTCGTTTCATCTCCTTTCAACTTAGTTCGTCTCCGGGTTTCATCTCCGTTCATCTCCGTTTCATCTCCGTTTCATCTCCTGTCAACTTAGTTCATCTACGGTTGCATCTCCGTTCATTTTCGTTCATCTCCGTTTCATCTCCTGTCAACTTAGTTCATCTTCGGTTGCATCTCTGTTCATCTCGGTTGCATCTCCGTTCATCTCCCGGTCATCTTCGTTCATCTCCACTGCAGATTCTTGAAAATGGTGGTGGGTGATTAATTTGTATGAATATTAGAGAGAGAAAAAAGGATTCCTTCAAATTCACGGAAAAAGGGGTATTTCATTCCTTTCCTTTTTTCAAATTGGATGACAAAAAGGACAACAATACCCTCCTATTTCATTTTTTAATATTAATAATTACGATATTACCATAAATAGAGTGAAATGATCTAGACCGTTAGCGATTACATCAAGGGTAGATAGGTGGGTTTCACGGTTTTCAAATTAGCATAGGGTTTCTACATGAAATTGCCTCTATATATATAGAGATAGATAGATAGAGAGGGGGGGGTCAGGGAGAAACCTCAAAAAACCGGAAAACTGAAAAACACCTTAGTGACCCTTCATCTGGACGGTATGCACTTGTGCATGCAAGTAAATTATGTTTGTTTTTTTGTTTTTATGCACAAGTGCATTATGCACTTGTGCATGTTACAAATTACTTGTATGCACAAGTGCATAGCGACCAGATGAAGGGCTACTAGAGTGTTCTTCAGTTTTTCGTTTTTTTTGAGGTTTTCCCTTGAACCTGACTCTATATATAAGGCCTATTTCAATTTAAAGTAAAGGACTCATTTTTAATTTAACATAAATTGAAGCAAATGATCTTATTTAAATAAACGAAGGCTTAACTTCTTTTCACTCTCCTATATACATATGCATGGACGCGCACACACGCATATATACACACCACGGTTATTTTATAACCCAATAAAATGTTACTACCCCGTTTAACTAGGACTGTAACTGAAATCGAACGAACACATGACTTGTTCATATTCGTTCGTTTAACTTAGCCGAACAAAGGGAACGAACACGAACAATAAACGAACAAAATTTTTGGTGCACCTGTTCGTTTAAGTTATAGTTTTGTTCGTGTTCGTTCATGTGAGTTTGTTAAAATGATAAACGAACAATAATCTAACAAACATAAACGAATATACTTAAAAAAACAAACTAAACTTTTGGTATAGGCTCAAGCTATTAAACTCATGGCTCAAGCTATTAAACTCATGCCATGGGGCTCAAGCTAAAAGGCCCAATCCACAAATATGTTGTCATGTAACCGAGACATGAAGTGATTAGGAGATGAGGGGTTATATATACTTGAGATTGAGTTTCCCTTTGTTTATACCACCGACGCGGGACGGATTCCACTCACCCATAATTGATGATAAAGCGTTGGGGCCTCTCTTCTTAGACTCATATCTCAATCCCACATCGCTTACAGTAGACTATTTGTTAAAGCCACAAAGATATATTAAGCATGCATGCTGATTGAATGTAACTCGTCATTTTTTATTATATTTTTTAAAAGGCTAAATCTTTTATTATTATTATTATTATTATTATTATTATTATTATTATCATTAAGTACTAATAAAACTTTAATTTCCTAAACATTTAGTTGTTAACTTAATATATATTTATCATAACTAAAAGAATTTTAACTAAACAAACATAAATGAATGGAAGTAAATGAACGAACAAGACATTTGTCCATGTTCGTTTGTTTAACTAAACGAACGAAAAAACTTGTTAGTTTTCATTCGTTTATTAATTAAACGAACGTAAACGAACTTCCCACCGAACGGTTCACGAACAGTCCGTTGAACGTTCGATTCGTCTACACCCCTACGTGCAACCCTCATCTAAACCATTTATTTGGCCATTGCATTTGAATTCTCATCAGTTCTCTAAATGAATTGACCTGATTTCATCGAATTTCTACAACAGATGTCGATGCACATAACGGTTCATGCGATGTATCAGATGAATGTGATATTTTCATAAAACAATATGCATTTCATGTTAGTGTAATGAAATACTATGCATGAAACCAATAATTACTGATGCAATCCAGTGTTTACATAATGAATAGCTTAAATGAATAGTTCAGATGAGGGTTACACGGGGTTGTAATCTTTTACTATATTGTAAAATAAACTAATATATATATATATATATATAGAGAGAGAGAGAGAGAGGTTCAAGGGAAAACCTAAAAAAAACGGAAAACTGAAGAACACCATAGGACCCCTTCATCTGAGCGGTATGCACTTGTGCATACAGGTAAATAGTTGACTTTTTGGTTTTATGCACAAGTGCATTATGCATTTGTGCATATATGCACAAATGCATGTTACAAATAACCTGTATGCACAAGTGCATACCGTCCAGATGAAGGCTCCTAGAGTGTTCTTCAGTTTTCCGTTTTTTTGAGGTTTTCCCTTGAACCTGACCCTATATATATATAGAGGTTCAAGGGAAAACCTCAAATAATTAGAAAACTAAAGAACACCCTTACACACATAGGATTATATAATCTAATGGTTATTATTAGAATGACAGTTTTGTAATTAAAAGAAAGTTGAAGGTAAATTATATAACAAGTTATTTGACGTTGGGGGTAAAATTGGCAAAAGAAAATTAAAAGATCAGATACAAATACTTAGAAACCCTACGTATCATTCTCCCAACTCAAACCCTACCTCTCACAACCTCAAACCCTTCCCTCTCTCTTTCTGTCGCCGCCACCACCGCCGACCGCCACCACCGCTGTAACGACACGGTTTCCCAAATATACAACAAATAACATATATTGCATAACATCATTATATTTATAACAAAAGATACATAATAAGTCACGTACGGTCCTTTTAGTCTCGAAACTACAAAATACATAAATCTTCCTAATCATCATCAGTCATCAAAAGCATCCTACATCTTATCATTTCCTTTGCCGCTATAAGTTCCTCGACCTGGAATACCTATTTTTTAAAACAAAATGAGGGTTAGACCAAACGGTCTAGTGAGATAATCTCTGTCATTTCAAAAATCGTTATAAAACCCATTTATATAAAATCCTTTAAATAAACACACATATATCACAAAAACTAAATACCACACATGACTCGTGCATCGTGTACCACTCATCCTTCACATCCTTCACATCATTCCCATGGCCAAATTAGTTGGTAGCAAGCCAACTAATCAATTATCTCCGCTGTACAACAACTACAACAACACCGTTGTACAACAATTACAACAACCATCCGCCGGCATAGTTCGGCAGTGCTCTCGTGTAGTGTATGCTCATATAGATATAATATACATCTCTATATATTATATTTCAACATAAGCACATAATCACATTATTTATCACATTCCAATCATATCTCAATATATGATATTTTCATTTATAAACAAGTCATCACATTCCTACCACATATCCATCTCATATATATATATATATATATATATATATATATATATAACATATATATGTATCCCAGTTTGAAAACATTTTAAAGTAAAACTCACATACCGATATCATTCACATCATAAATTAACCATTTATAATAAATGCATTTCAGTTCGAAAATGGTTAAAAGAAAAACTCACCCCAGTTTCAATTATTCCACACCAAGTCTTAACGGCTACACAATCTCAAACCGAACACCAGAACCTAAATAAATAAAGTACCGATTATAATATCGATGGTTAATCACCATCTTTACCTTAAAACCCCAACATATGAAACCATTTTTTTTACCATCGAGATCGACTAGAAAGGAGCTCTAAGACAACTAATTTCTAACTTACAAAAGATAAATAAGAAGATACCTTATCTTTTTCAAAAATCCAAGAAAACTCCATGCCTTTCTTTTTCTCCTTCTTTCGTGGTTCGAACACTCCCAGGATACACACACCACACCTTTTGAAACTTATTCTATAAAAAGAAAATGACTAAGCATCTAAAAAGATGACTCGTCTATATAAGCATATCTTATTACACATTTAAACATCTAAGTAATAACAAATAACAAATAAGCCCTTAGACTTATAAACACTAAAAAACAAGAGTAATACATAAGATATTTCAATTGCTAAAACCATAACACCTCTCTCTCTCTTTTGTCGTGACCAGCACAACACACACACACACACACACCTCTAATTTCTAAGGCCATCCACAGCGCATAGATAAAAGCCCTCAAGCCCTCAACGCCACATCAGCGCCACATCAGCTAAGCCCTCAAGCCCTAAACACCCCCAACGCATAACTAAAAGCCCTCAATGCCACATCAGCGCCACATCATTTTTTAATTCTTTTATTTATACATTTAATTATTTAACAAAATAAAAATATTTATATATTTTTGAATAAATAAAAATAAGATAAATAATAAAAATAAAAATTCTTATCATTCATTAAAAAATTAAAAATTACAAAACAAATTTAAAAAGCTATTCGTCGTCATTGTTGGGAACTTGGATACGCCAAATATGTTCGACCAAATCCGAACGAAGGTTATTATGAGTGGCCCGGTTTTGGACTTCTCGAACATTTGCCGCGCGTTGTTCCTCACTGATTTGTGTTTCGTTATCATCCGTGAAAAGGCCGTGGTCATCGCCACCACAAATAGCATGGTATTCGTCTTTGAGTATCATATTGTGTAATATGACACAAGCGTACATAATGTTTCTCAATCTTGTCGGTTCCCATCCGCGTGCCGGGTTATGAAGTATATGCCAACGTTGTTTAAGCACGCCAAAAGCTCGTTCAACATCTTTACGTGCCGATTCTTGCGCGAACTTGAATTTTTGTCGTTTAGGGTCCCGTGGGCACGTAAATGATTTTACGAAAGTAGCCCATTTCGGATATATCCCATCCACTAGATAATATCCGTGCTCGTAGGTGGCTCCATTCACCTCAAAAGGGCAGTCGGGTGCTTTTCCATCATATATATCGTTGAAGATGGGCGACTGATTGAGAACATTGATGTCGTTGTTGGAACCGGCAACACCAAAGTATGCGTGCCAGATCCATAGATCTTGAGAGGCCACTGCTTCTAGCATGATTGTCGGGTGCTCATGATCACCTCTCATGAATTGACCTCGCCATGCATTCGGACAATTTGCCCACGCCCAATGAGTACAGTCTATGCTGCCGAGCATGCCGGGAAATCCGTGTTTAGCTTCATGCGCGGCGTACAACTTCTGAATATCAATAAAAGTAGGCTTGCGTAAATATTTTTGACCATACAGTTCAATAATACCTGTGCAGAATTTGTACAGACAATTTCGTGACGTTGTCTCTCCCATACGGATGTACTCGTCAAGTGCGTCAGCAGTTACTCCATACGCCAATTGCCGAATAGCGGAAATACACTTTTGTATCGGAGAAAAACCTTGTTTGCGTCTGCCGTCCACCCGAAGTGTAAAATACGGATACTCTCCTGCTAAATCTTCAACTATTCGTTCGAATAGTTGTCTGCTCATCCTGAACCGCCACCTAAACATATCCGGTGTATAAACCGGGTTGTTGCCAAAGTAGTCCCGCATAAGACGCTCGTTTGCAGCTACTCGACCTCTTTCTATGTTCGCGGCCCTCTCTGTTGTTGACGACGAGGCGGTGCTACCATAAATCCATTGTGCAGTATGTCGAAAAACTTCTCTTTGTAGATTCAACAACTCGTCGGTGTCTACGGATGATGATGATGCGGTCGGTGAACCGGGTTGTGGCGAATCCATATTGTTTAAAATATAGAGAATGGAAGAGAATGAGAGAGTTTGAGAGATTGTTGGTGTGAAAAAATAAGAGGTTGAGGGTTAATATATATAGTGGGATTAAATTGAAAAAAAAATATTTTTTTTTATAAAAGTAGCCGTTTGGGAGAATTTATTTTGAAGATTAAAAAAAAATAGCCGTTGGAGATGCTCGGGTTCATCGGGTTTGAAAGCCCGACCTCCGAGCCCGAGCCACCCCCACCACTACCCGATGGAGCCCGCAGCGAGCCCGTGGCCGAGCCCGCGGGCGCTGCGGAAGGCCTAAGAGTGATACACCTCACTTACTTATTCCATTTTGATTTTGGTGTTGACACATCATTTACCAAAACCCAAACATGCCCCCAACTTTCCTCAATTGACAATTTAACCCTCCAACTTTTAAATAAAAATTAAAGTTTTTACCCCTTAATTTATAACTCCATAAACTAATCCCAAACTTACTTTTAAAATCAAAATAATAAAAATAAATAAACCAACAATATACCCGGTTATTACAACCGTCGACCGCCATCACCTCCGACCTACCCTCTCTTCTCTCTGCCGCCGCCACCACCGCCGACCTACCCTCTCTTCTCTAAACCGCCGCCACCACCTCCGACCTACCCTCTCTTCTCTCTTCTATGCCGCCGCCACCACCGCCGACCGCCACCACCTTCATTTCTCTCTCTTTTCTCTCATTTACAGATCTTGCTTCAAATTCTTCTCTCTTCCTCTATTCTCTCTTTAGTTCTTCATTTTGTAAATAGGGTTTCTATTTTTCTTGTATTACGGCGTTGAGTTTCAGACTCAGAGCATGGAGATCGACGGCAAGGAGGTTAAGGCTCAGATTTGGGACACTGCAGGTCAGGAACGCCGGCAGCCGTGGAGACATCGACGGTAATATGCACAAGTGCATATATGCATTTGTGCATATATATATTATGCATTTCTTGATCCAAGACGAAGATGTGAAGTATATACATGAAAATTTTAGTTGATTACGATCTACGTTTTTTTTGATGTGGAATGTTGTTGATTTGAGCTTAACAGGTGGATTTTCTGTTATTTTGTTGTGTTTTAGTTGTTGCGATTAATTTGTGTGACGATTTATTTTTTTAATTATTTTGATAGTCAAATTCCTTTAATACTCTTTTCATTAATTTTAATTATTTTAGCTGCTGATTATTTATGTTCTTTAGATTATGTTCAATCAATGACCATAAGGGAGTTCTTTAGTTTTTCGATTATTTGAGGTTTCACCTGAACCTATATATATATATATATATATATATATATAGGGGGCCATTCAAATGAGAACTAATTAGTTTGTGAGAACTGTAAGAATCAATCTCAGCCACTCATTTAATATATATTATTTGGTTCTCACAGTTCTCACATATATATATATAAGAACTAATATATATATATATATATATATATATATATATATATATTAAATGATTGGCTGAGATTGGTTCTTACAGTTCTCACAAACTAATTAGTGGATCGTGCATTATCTCTCACTTGATCTCAACCGTCAATTTTTTAGATCAATGGTGATGAAGTGGGTTTCAAGGGTTTCAACTTTTTGGAGGGTTTCAAAATAGTCTTCCCATATATATATATATATATATATATATATATATATATATATATAGCCTTAGGTTCAATAGAGAAGTCCAAATATTTAGAGAAATAGAGAAGTGATCTTGGCCATTTATTCGGTCAAGATCGATTATAATTGGTCAAAAGTTGCGGCTTTGACTGGTCAAAAATTGCGGCTTTGACTGGTCAAAAATTGCGGCTTTGACTGGTCAAAAGTTGCGGTTGTTCCAAAAATAGAAGGGGAATTTCGTAACTTTTACAAAAAACACGGGCTGAGTTCATATATGAATCTGTGTGATTCACATATGAACTATACGTTCATATATGAACCTTTGTAATTCACATATGAATTCTTTATAACTAATTCATATATGAATCTTGTGATTCATATATGAACCTTTGTGTTTCATATATAAAACTAATTAACTGTAGGTTCATATATGAATCAGTTGAACCAAATAATTGATTCATATATGAATCTTTGTGTTCATATATGAACCTTTGTGATTCATATATGATTTTTTTTAACTAATTCATATATGAACCTTTGTGTTCATATATGAATCTTTGTGATTCATATATGAATTTTTTTTAACTACTTCTCATATGAACAAATTAACTGATTCATATATGAATCAGTTAAAAAGAGTTTATATGTGAATTACAAATGTTCATATATGAACGTATAGTTCATATGTGAATCACACAGATTCATATATGAACTCAGCCCGTGTATTTTTTACGAAACTACCCCTCTATCTTGTGCAGACCACGCGAGTAATTATCCGCTACTTCTCGGTCAAAGCCGCCGATCTTGACCGAATAAATGGCTAAGATCACTTCTCTATTTCTCTAAATATTTGGACTTCTCTATTGAACCCTTCCATATATATATATATATATATATATAATGCCTTTTCTTGGACGTGTCTAGGCATGGCAACGGGGCGGGTATGGGGCGGGGACCCCCATCCCCGGCCCCGGTTTGTAATACCCTCCCCCGGCCCCGCCCCGATTTGTGATACCCTCCCCCGGCCCCGGTCAAACCCCGATCAACCCCCCTAAACCCTTAATAACTAATAAAATATATATATATATTTAATATATATATATATATATTTAATAAAAATATACATTTTTTTAATATATATATATATATATACCGGGTCCGGGGCGGGGCGGGGACCCCCATCCCTGGCCCCGTCCCCGGTTTTCTTAAATGGGGAATCCCCGGCCCCGGTACCCGGTTTGGCGGGGAATCCCCGGTCGAGGCGGGTGGACCAGGTTTCGGGGCGGGGCGGGGCAATTTGCCATGCCTAGACATGTCGGGTAGGAGCCTAGGGTTCATAAGAAATAGGAGTCTAAATTTTCTTTTAGTTTATAGCATTTAAAAAATTAGTAAATAAAAGAGATATGGATTTTTTTTATTATGGACACAAATTGTTTAACACATGTTTTCTTATTTGAGTCAAGAAGTCATGGATTTAAATCTCATTTAAAGTAACATACCCAAAGCCCAAAACAATTAAACGGTATTTGTTAGAAATATTAACTAGTAATTAATAAGAAAGAAAATAAAAAAATGTTTAAATTTATATAATATAAAAAACTCGGTCTGACTCTGACACAAGCTCAAACTTTCATTCAAAATCAAATAAGAGGGAATGATTTCGATTCAAGATTCATTCGCATTTACATTCCTCTCCCTAAACCAGTAGGGCTTATTTTATTTCTTAGGTAAGATGATTTGGACTGCTATAATTGCAAGACAAAATGAGATGAATTGGCATACTATAATTCAAAACAAATTAATATTATAAATCTATGAGTAAATTACACCAGAGGTCCATGTGGTTAGGTCAGAATCGGGATTTGGTCTCTAAAATGAAATAATTACACCGGACGTCCCTATGGTTGTCATTTTGTTTCACGTCAGATCCTTGTGGTTGTTATTTTGTTTCAATTTTGGTCCTTATGGTTTAGATAAAAAAGAGTAATTTGAAACAAAATGACAACCACAGGGATCTGACATGAAGCCAAATGACAACCATAGGAACGTCTGATGTAAATATTTCATTTTAGGGACCAAATCCAGATTTTGACCTAACCACAGGGACCTCTGGCGTAATTTACTCTAAATCTATAAAGTCTTATCATAGTTTTACAAAAAAAAAACATAATTAATTAATGTTTATACCGCTATGCAATCTATTTGATTTGCAATTGCTGAATTAGTTGTAAAAAATCCATTTGAATGAGTATGATATTAATTGCTGAATTAGTTGTAAAAACATATATTACACAATAGAAATTTAATTAAAATTGTAAGCATAAAACAATTAAAGTGCAATAACATTTTTTTAACGACAAGTTAACACACACACGTTCCCGAGGTATCCGGACTCCCACTTAAGGGTGCCACCCGACTAATCCCCATCGACCCGACAGACCCTATGGATCGACCCGACCGGTCAGGTATAAGGGCCCTATGGACCACCCAACCGGCCCCGAACCCGGCCCCAAAGGACCCGGCCCAAAGTCTGGATATCGCCTCATGCTCACCGCGGGGTTCGAACCCTGGTAGTTAGGCCTTCCAGCACTAACCCCCAGGGATGTTACCTTGCCACTGGGCTACACATGATTTGATAAAGTGCAATAACATTGATTTGTAATAACATTGAAAACTTAGTAAATCTAATTAGGAAATAAAATATAACATAATACACAAGTATGAATCCATGAATAGGGGTGAACATAGTATGGTACAAAGTTTTTTTTTCTCAGTATAGTGTATCAACCAATTATAATTGGTACTCAAAAATTTATATCATGTACCAACCAACTCTAATTGGTACCAACTTTTTTCGGTTGGTACGGTTTTGTACCAACATCTCAAAAGTTTGCAAAGTTTACAAACATGTTGTCGAAAACCCGATGCCCGTAAAACTTTTAAACGTAAAATAAAAAAAATTGTGAATTGAGGTCTTTTGAGTATGAGAGCCGGGTAAAATTTATAGTCTTTTACCGTAAATTGTAAAACTACAAAATATTGATTTACAAATAATTAAATCTCTTTATAAAGCAATCAGGTTAACTCATCACCAAATGTATAAATAGTACATTAATGATCAAATATATTCCACCTCATTTATATATTTTTTATAAATAATTAAAAATAATAATATATATAAGTCGGTACGGTACGGGATTATCGTGATATACGATTTTCAGAACCATGTACCAACCAAATTTGTGAAGTTGGTACAGTAGTACCAACCAACTTAATTGATATCAATTGAATTAGTACGATTGGTAATTAATTGGTTGGTTTGTTGTGGTACGAATTTGACACCCCTATCCATGAATGTATTAGAAATGTTAGGTTGATTGGTTATTTCCAATTAATTTATACCTTTTCAACTTTTTTATATAATAAACTATATCATCTCATATAATTAACTGATAAAACAGAACTTCTATTTATAACGAGAAATATTAAAGTTGTGACGATTTTATAAGAAAAAATAACCATCCAACAATGCATAATATTAATTTACAGAAAATATTTGGGTAAAAAGTTGATTACCGACAACCCTAACCGGCCCATACGAAACCTACCTCAAAGGACACCAATATAAGGGGCGTTTTTTTTGGCTCGCTCACTGGCTGAGGCTAGTGGGGGGCCTGAGGTCAAACCCAGGACCTGTTATGTATTTTGGACAAAGTCACTTCATCCCTTTACCAACTGAGCTACACACCAGAGGCAAAATTTACAGAAAATATGTATACATTAAAAATTAATTGTTAGAGCATCTCCTACAAATTCTCTAAAATAGAGAATCAAACTTCAGTTCTCTATTTTACTCAAACATTTTTTCTATATTGTACTTTAAAATAGAGAAAAACAAAAGATACTATGAAATTAAAGGAATTTGTTACTATTTGATGTGTGAAAAGAGAAATTATTATTATTTATTCTCAACAATAAGATTAAATTAGTAACATTTTATATAAAGTTTCTTTTATAATATATTAAGATAATAAGTTTATAAATTTATAAATATTTTAATAATATAATAAATACTTAAAATTTAAAACAAAGAATCTTTTAAACTTTTAAACAAATTTTTATAGAAATTTTAAATTTTAGCTTTTAATTTTATTAGACTAAATTACGTTTTTAGTCTTTGTGGTTTGTTAAAAATTGCGCTTTTCGTTCTTATGGTTTTAAAATTTCGCTTTTCGTGCTTATAGTTTGCAATTCATTTTTCTATTTTCTTCCTTAAAGTCAAAACAAGGACTAAAATAAAAATGAATTGTAAACCATAGAGATGAAAAGACAATTAAATCTAAATCATAAAGACGAAAAATGCAATGAATTATAAACTATAGGGATTAAAATCGCAATTTCAAAACCATAAAAACGAAAATAAAAAATTTCAACAAACCAAAGGGACTAAAATGTAATTTACTTTTTTTTATTATTGTTAAGAATCGTAGAAAAAATTGTTGGAGATATTCATAATACTATCATGCAAGGATATATACTACCACAAATTCACAATCTATTATCAATACTATTATTTATAATAAATTATAGGGAATTTAATTAAAATACCCAAAGTTGGACTTTGACTTACCAAAATACTCATTTTCTCTCTTATTTTACCAAAATACCCATTTTTCCCGCGACGGAGGTCCGCGATCGCGGGCAAGGACCAATTTTGAAATTTTTTTATTTCATATTTACACTTTCAGTCCCTGTCCGCGATCGCGGACACCCATCGCGGAAAAAATGAGTATTTTTATAAAATCAAAGAGAAAATGGGTATTTTGGTAAGTCAAATTCAAACTTGGGGTATTTTAATTAAATTCTCTAAATTATAACCCAATGATAATTAAAAAATAATAATTAAAAAATAGAGTAAATTACATATTTAGTCCATGTGGTTTGCTGAATATTTATATTTTCGTCCTTATTGTTTTGATATTGCAATTTTCATCCCTATAATTTATAATTTCATCGTCTTTTTCGTTCTTATAATTTAATTTTTATTACTATTTTCATCACTATGGCTTACAATTTATTTTTATTTTAGTCACGCATACTCTAAAGTAGTGTTTTGGCTCCATAGAGGAAAATAGAAATGAATTGCAAACCCTAGGGACAAAAATTGAAAATTCGAAACCAAAGAGACGAAATCCGTAATTTCTAGCAAACCATAGGGACTAAAAACTTAATTTACTCTAAAAAAAATAAGGAAAGTAGAATTGAATATGGATTCCGAATCCTCTGCTACTATTCCTATATATATATATATATATCGCCATAAACCCTTCTTCACTCCTCAATTCCATCCTTCTTCTTTCTACATCTTCCCCAATCAATCAAACCCTAAAAAACAATATCATTCAAAACCAGTCGTAATCATGTCGAAGAAGATGCTCACTCTCATGTCGAAGGACGAACACGTATTCACCATTGAAGAACAATTTGCAGTCCAATCAGTCACCATTAGAAACATGGTGGAAGAAGATTGTGTATCGTCCGTTATCCCTCTCCCTAACGTTCATTCCGAAACCCTAGCCCTAGTGATTGAATACCTCAATAAACAGGCGTCGGTTGCAGAGAATGATCTTAACAAGTTTGTTGATGATCGAGAGATTTCGACGTTACTAGATCTGGCGAAGGCCGCTTCGTATCTTGACATCAAAGGTTTGATGGATTTGGCTTGTGAGAAATTGGCGGATCTGATCAAGGACATGACGGTGGAGGAGCTTCGAGAGGTTTTTCAAATCGAGAATGATTTTACACCTGAGGAAGAACAAGCGCTTCGTGCTGAATTCCCCTGGGCTTTCGAAATATAGATTCATGATTTTATATCTATAGATATGACTCCTCCGCCGTTAGTCGTCATTCCTCCGCCGTCAGTAGTCATTGCTCCGTCGTAAGTCAATTCATGGAGATTTGATGTTTCTATTGAATTTTTATATGGCGAGTATTTGTTTTTCCTTCTATTATATAACATATTAATTGATACATATATTGTTATGAGATTTTTGTCATTGCTCCGCCGTCAGTAGTCATTGCTCCGCCGTAAGCTAATTCATGGAGATTTGAAGTTTCTGTTATATTGATTTTTTATACATATGGCGAGTATTTGTTTAATTTCTCTTATATAACAAATCTAATTAATACATATGTATCATCACCGAGTTATTCTTTTGAGAACCTATGAAATTATGATAACATTGAGAACTAGTGAATCATGTGTTATTTCATATCATTTTTTTTTGCATCTAAGACTGTGATTTAGAATATTAATTAACATATATTTGTTTCACAATGTGTTTGCTTCACATGTACTTGGTTCACAATGTGCATATTTTATACGTGTTTGTGAAACAAAAAGTACACATATAAAAGTTTCACATTGTGAAACACATATATGTTAATCAATACACTAAATATTACAAAAAAACAAACAAAAGCGTAAGGTAGAAGTTCTCATGAATCTTACAAATTTTAGAGTTCTTAAATGATTAAGCTCCATTATTACGAGATTTTGAATGATTTTCTGATCATCAACGGTTGATCCAACAAAAAAGGGGATTGGATACGTAATGAATGAGTCTAATAATGTTAGGATTTGATTGAGAATTCTGATGGAGAAATTAAAAATCGTTTTGATTAAATGCATTAATTCCTCTAAACTTTCGGATTGTTTTTTTTTTTGAAGGGTGTCCTAGGCTATGCCTAGACTAATCCCTTAACAAATTATGACTGTAAGACATCAGTCCTGATTAGACCTCAGTGACCACAATTGTTGTGTACGCCTGGATTAGAACCCTAAAACTATCTATAAAATGAAGTAGAAGGTTTCTTTCTCCAAATATGGAGAACAACAAAAAATAAATATTTACAAAAGAGAAATAATATTTTAATAAGAAACTTTTAAAATAAATATTTAAAAATAGAAATAATATTTTAATAGATAATTGAATATTTTAATATTATAAGTATTGTTTGGTTACCCAAAATAAAAAATTTGTTGAAGATTAACGTAATTGTTTTTTTGAAATTTTGATTTTTACTATCCCTAACAACAATTACAAAAGGTGAATTCTAAATACACCCCCCCCCCCTCACACACACTGTGTGTGTACAGTACACACCATGTGTGTGTTTTTGTGTGTGCAGGGGGGGTGTGAATAGTAGCACCCTTACAAAAATCCATATGTCTAACAGTCAGCCAATGTGCCATTTATTTATACTATACTAGGTTTGAACCCGTGTATTACACAGGGTAATTTTAAAAAATTAAATCATGTCAGAAAACTTATCTTACAGATATGAATGATCATCGAAAGTACGATGCTACTTTTCCAAGTTTTTTTCCCTTTAGAGTTGTTTTTTTTTGCAGCTGGTTACAAAATGTCTTTGTTTTAGGCAGTTTTCACAAAGAATGTTTTACAAAAAATTAATAAAAATATGAATAAATATTAAAATTTATAATTGAGAAGTTATATACAATACAGAGTGTTTGGATTAGCTTATTGCTGTACCAAAACGTGATAAACTAATAGAGA
Source organism: Saussurea involucrata (assembly GCA_033807775.1). Classification (NCBI taxonomy): domain Eukaryota; kingdom Viridiplantae; phylum Streptophyta; class Magnoliopsida; order Asterales; family Asteraceae; genus Saussurea; species Saussurea involucrata. Next base: position 155,911,223 of record CM066314.1, on the reverse strand, counting down.
AAATAATACAATCATGATTAAGAAAGTATAAATAATTAAATATACTATACTAAAAAATCTGCATATTTATATTTTTGAAAAAAGTTCGAACTCATATTTAAACAGCAATTTGGTGCAAATCTCAGCGGTGTAAATATCTACTGTAAATTGATCAATTAATTTGCATAATTCATTCTGATGTCATATGACTTCTTCTCTCATATCTTAATTGTTCATAGTTTAGTAACAAAAAAGGATCAAAACAACATTCTTCAACAATAGAAATGGAAACATGTTCATATTAACAATAAAACAGAGCTTGATTACTAAAGAGATAGTAAAATTGTAAAAATCTAAAAGATTCTTAGAAATCAAAATCAACCCAAAAAAGAAAAGATGATTTCAAAAAATAAAACAAACCCAAATTAGTTTCAGTCAAATCCCAATTCACCAAATTGGTCCAAAAACAGTAGTTGGACACAACATAAATTCATAAAATAATCAGTTATGAACATTGAGAAGAAACCCATTTAATTTAAAGCTTTTTTCTTGGCAAAAAACATTAAGGTTCTGATTGTATCTCACCTTAGTTGGATTGTTGTGTACAGCGAAACCCCAATAGGGTTCTTCTCAACCAAAAGAAACAAACAAAAACCCTTGAATCTTTTGGGGTATACAAAAGATTGTTGGATAATAGAATATGGAAAATGGGTTTAGGTGGATATATATATATATATATATATATATATATATATATATCAAGATTTAACTTTCCAATTAGGAATCTTCACAAAATTTAAGGACTCAATTTGATTGTACCTGTGAGAGGAGCACGAAGAAGGTGATGAGAGGAGAGACAAATTGATCAATTAATTTGCAGCAGAGAATTTGCAGCAGAGAAGGACACGAGAGCAGAGAAGGAGACGAGTTCAATTTTATTAGGGGTAAAATAAGATTATTTTTAGGAGATACGTTTATTATGGGTAAAATAAGTTTATTTTGGGATAAAATAAGGGTAAATTTTTTTTGAATTAGAATTGAATAATTAACATTAATTAGTCAAAATGAAGTTAACTCTATAATAAAATTGAATTTAAAAAATCAAACTATATCAATAATTTGAATTTAAACTTAAAAGTAAATCCCGTATTTTTTGGATTACGGAATTTTTTTTGAATTTATTATAAGTATGGATATGTACGTATGTATCTAAAGATATTCAATATTAGTCAAAATGAAGTTAACCCTAATCACGACACATTAATTCATATATATTTATGATATTTAATAATATAATTAAATCCAAAAATATTCAATATTAGGCTCATTTCGAAGATATTGACGAAACGATTACAATGGTATAATTTGTAAAAAATAAAAATGTTTTTTTAATGCATTTTAGTTCATATACATTATTTATGTTTATATGATAAGAGTCTAAAATGAAAAATAAAAAAGTAAGGGATTAAAAGTAACTACATAGGTAATTATAAGGGTAGTAAATGTAAGGTATAAATATTAAAAATTGAATTAAGGAGAGATTTAAGGAGGAGTGAATGTGAGTGTGATAATTGAACCTATAATGTAAATGCGTCCAAATACATGTTTAGGCGGGAAAACAATGAAGTCGGCTCACCAGAAGACGACACGTGTCATGCTAGTTACTCATTTATTATATGTATAGACTATAAAGCATTTATGAAAAACTCTTAAAAATAATCCATAAAGTCTTATGTAGTACTGCTATTTAATGTTGATTACTTAAAATCTCTTAAAAACAACTAACGAAGCTTTATGTACCACTGTTAATGTTAATTACTTAATTAGACCTTATCTCTAACTTATTCCTTGGGTCCTTATCTCTAACTCTCTACAAATTCTCAAATGGTAAACCCCTAAAAAAGCATCATTCTTTAATCCTCATTAGTTACCTAACTAATCCTTATCTCTTAACCCTTTTAAATCATCAAATCACGAACCCCTCAAAAAGCGTCATTTTTGTACAAATTTATAAAAAAATAGGGAAATTAATTAAAATCTCCCAAGTTAAAAAATCGGTTACCAAAATGCCCCAAATCTCTTTCAATTTGCCGAAATGCCCCATTCTCCCGCGATTGAGCCCACGATCGCGGACATGGCACAATTGGCATGCAAAAGATAAGAAATAGTTTACTCTTCCAGCTCATTTTTGTAAAAAAACTAGTTCGCAATAAGAATTGTTTACGAATTCCATTCCATTACACCTTTTTAACGAACTAGTATTTTAAATCAAAATTCCATTCCATTTAGGAATTCCGTTTTAAATGCAATTAATTCGCATTTACAAATTCCATGCATTCCACTCAAAATATTTTACGAACTTCTGTAATTTAGTTAGGGGCTGTTTACCAAATTTTTTGGTAAGTGTTGACTGTGGTAAGAGGTCTGACTGGAGTAAGTGCTGACTGAAATAATAGTCTCTTACCATGGTAAGATTCCTTTTCATCTCTGTCCCAAGTCAGCACACGGTCAGCACTTTTTTTTTTGGTAAACAAACAGACCTCTTACTCAGGTAAGTGTTTCTTACCCAGTAAGAGGTAATAAGTGATTAGTAAACGGGGCCTTAGTTCGCATTTACTAAAACTGTAAACAAAACAACAGATTTACAACACAAAAAATTGCACCGAAGCAAAAACTATCCCAACCCAGCACGAAACCGTAGCCCTACTACAGTATCAAAACTGTATATGCGATATGTTTTGACGAAGATGTTGGCTATTTCAGTAATTTTAGGAAAAAAGTGGCTAGGAGATTAAGCCATTTTTACAAAAAATTTGTTTTACATAATGTCCTTTTTTATTTTTATAAAAATAAAGTTTATTTTGCAATGATGAGATGTGTTTTGTTCACAAACCAATCACCCAAAACTTGTTGACAACTTGAGATTAACATCTGGTGGTTGTTTGATTATAACTATTATTTGTTTTGTTTTCTAATTAACATTTAGTTTGTGTATAATTAGATTGATTTCTTTGATAATTAGCAAAAAAGCTAAAGATTCTTAACAAAGACAAAGATTGCTGAATTTCATGAATCAAAGACAAAGATTCTTTGATAACTATCATTTATTTTGATAACAAAGACAAATATTTTTTGGGTTGAGTTGTTACAAAACGGGCCTTAATGTGGAGGATTGGACATTATTATTGTGGGAGGCCCCTGATCGGGCTACCAAAAAAGGTCGCGCTTAAACGGCCGTAATTTTGGCTATGGGGTTTCGTTTCAGTTAGGGGTGAGCATTGGTCGGGTCGGGCCCAAAAACCCACAACCCAATCGGATTTCGGGTGGGGTTTAGGGAACCCGAAACCCGTCCAATCAATAATTTGGGGTTCGGGTGAAATCGGGTGGCGGGTAATTCGGGTCAGGTGGTTCGGGTTGGGCCTGTTATCCAGCCCAGTTTCCAGCCCAATTAGCATTTTTCATGATATTTTTAAGTCCAATACAAATTGTAACAAACTAACAATACTAAATACTAATACTAAAAATTAAAGCAAACCAAATTAAACCAAAAATTACAAATACAAATTAACTATCAAGTTTCAAGTTTCAACTTCCAATTCCAATACTAACTCCAAAAAAGTTCCAACTACCAATCCAACCAATTGACCAAGTGACCAACATTCCAACTTACCAAACGTCCAACACTCCAACTCATGACTCATCTTCATTTGAATCCTATAAAATTAAAACTAACAAATTAAATTATTAAAAGTAAAAACATATGAATCAACTTCAAAGTTCAAATCATGTAAAATTAAAAGTACCTTTCTCCAAATCATGACTCAACTTCAAATCCTTCGAAATCATTTGAAGCTTGTGTACTAGGACTCTCTTCGGTACCAACGGCCCAAGAAGTTCCAATTCTTAAATTTTCCATTTCTGCAAGTTTTAAAATACAAGTAACAAATTTTAAAGTTGTAATCATAATTTATAAATGATAACCCATAAGTCATAAATTAATAGAGTATTCGTACATTTCTCAAACTTTTCAAGGTCTTCCAAATTTTCTTCCACCGCAATCGGTTCAGTAGGGCCCCTTAACCATTCTTGCGTACAGATAAGTGCTTCAACTATTTTAGAAGTTAGAGAACTCCTAAAATTATCCAACACCCTCCCATTTGTACTAAAGGTCGATTCGGATGCAACTGTAGAAATGGGTACGGCGAGGACATCTCTTGCAACTTTTGAAAGGATGGGAAACCGTGCACTATTCATTCTCCACCACATAAGCAAATCAAATCCGTCGCAATCATCTACAATGGCCTCACCTAAGTATACCTCAAGCTCACTCCGTTTGGCATCCAAGACCCCACTTTGAAGTTTCTGTTTCTTTACCAAACTCTTAATTCCAGGTTTTGACTTTCCAAGAGGGGGGAGACCTTTTCCCGATTGAGATTGGGATTGGGATTGGGATTGAGATTGAGATTGAGAAGGTTCAGAATATTGTTGCACATAATCTTCAAACAAAGAAGTGAGATGATACTTTACTTTCCTAAAACATGTTTCACCTTTTTCTTCACCAAACAACTGAGTGAACTGTGTTGGCATGTACTCAAATTTATCTCTTAGATCAAAAATGTCGGCAAAGAAAATTACCATGTTCATCTTCTCCGGATCACCCCAATATTTATCAAACTTCTTCTTCATTTTTTCACCCATAATCTGTTTATAGAAAATTCAAGAAAACTAAATCAAGTTAAATATGTAATATAAATTATAAATAAACAATATAAAGTAAGCTAAATAGTTGTACCTTCTCGGTTAAATTCTCAGAACGCATCATCTCCGTAAGGAAGAACCCCAAATCAGATATCTCGGTTAAGTAAACATTAGAAGTGACATAAAGAGAGCCCGAGATTTTTATCGTCATATCATAAAAGGTCTCCAAAAGGGTTACAAAGCTCTCTAAGTACACCCAATCATAATCCGCAAGCATAGAATCACCCAAATCTGTCTTGAACGAGCCATCATGTCCGTCATAGGCTTCAAACATGGTTTTGTAAGGAATGGCATTTCTAATCATCATGTAGGTAGAGTTCCATCTAGTAGGAACATCAAGACAAAGTGAGCTTTTTTCTTCTACCCCAATTAAAGTAGCAAGCTCTCTAAATTTGAACAACCTAGCTGGAGAGCCCCTTACCCATCTAAGTTGTATCCCTAAGCTTCTTCACCGCTGAATCTGCCATCCTCAAGCCATCTTGGACAACCAAGTTCAAAATATGAGCAACACATCTAACATGCAAGTATTGTGCCCTAACAGATGAACACCCCCAAGATACTAGCTTGCTTTTCAGAAACACAAGTGCAACATCGTTACTGGATGCATTATCTACTGTGATGGTAGATATGTTTTTTATGCCCCAGTCAACCAAACAACCCTCTAAAGCTTTGGCTATTGCATCTCCCTTGTGTGATTGGATTGGCACAAAAGAGATTACCTTTTTGTTCAATTTTCATTGGGCATCAATATAATATGCAATTATGCACATATAACTGATCTGTTGCACCGATGTCCAAGTGTCGGTGGTTAAGCTAACATATTGTGAGTGTTCCTTAAAAAACCTTTTTAGGCTACTCCGCTCTTCATAATAAATGGCAAATATGTCTCTATTAACCGTCCATCTTGACGGTATTTTAAACTGAGGACATGCTTATTGCACCCATTGTCTCCACCCCCTACCCTCTACAAACTTAAAAGGAAGTTCGTCCATGATAATCATTTTAGCTGTTGCTTTCCTAACTCTCTCTTGATTAAAAACCCAATTGGTCAAGACACTTTCATTGTAAGAGTTTGAAGCAAATGCCAACAATGTTTGTCTAGTCTCTTTAGATTGAGGGTGTTTTAGGCATGAAAGGGCATGGTTTTTTAAAGAAGAAGTGTCGTGCTTTTTTGGGTCGACCGCGTATACTTTTGGACAATATTAAAACTTTGCTTTTATTGTGTTACCCTTGTCATCTAAAATTCTTTCAAAGTGATCCCATACATCCGACCTTGGACCAATAGCTTTTCTCTTTTTTGTTTCAGGCGGTGGTGGTGCACTGCTATCCGCTTGAGACATTTGAATATCCAAATCTAATATGTTCAAAGTAAACTACATTAGTAAACTACATCATTAACATGAACTAACTAAATTAAATTAAACATTTAAAACTAAATTTAACAAGTAAAGTAGTAAAGTAGTAAACTACATTTAACATGCACATGTGCATAACTGCATATAGCCTACAAACAGACTACAAGTTGTACATTGTTATATCTTTTCACAGACATGTTTGTACACAGACGTGTTTATACACATTCAGGCTCTATTTACAGCCTCATACCAGATTTGAATTGCAAAACCTGTTTTTGCTAAATCTGCACAGAGCTGTACCAGATTAGACATATTCAGACCTGTTTTTGGAATCCATTTGCACACGACAAATCTGTTTATTTAATCAGGTTTGCAGCTTATACAGGTGCAAAAACAGGTGTGTTTGTAGCTTATATAGGAACTAGTGTCTGAGACCGCGCGTTGCGCGGTAGCGAATTCTTTTTGTTAAAAAATATGATATTTAGCTAAGATGAAACATAATTCGGGGTAGTTGACAACTAATTAAATGCAATGTAATACAATGAAGTGTTTTAGATGTAAATTATCTTAAAGAAGACACTCAAGAAAAGGCTAAATGTTTCATTGTTTTTTCACATTTTTGTATCTATGGACTCCCACCATCACCGAAAATGTAGCGAGTGATTGTGATTAACGGCATATCGATTACCGATACATTTTGATTGAAAATGCGTCGGTAATCTGTAGGAAATTACAGAAAGAAAAAATTTGTCGGTAAAGCCTCTTTGTTTTGTAGTACACAACATACATAATCATTGAGCCTAACGAACTTCATTATTAAGATGAAAAAAAACCTTGCGTAAAACTTTAAACGACATAGTAAATGTATATTTCTTGCATTGTTTGTTCTATATGTGGAAGGTGTATCTTAGAAGCAATTACAATTGAACAATACCAATAGCACTAATTTAATGATTTTTATATGGCTCTAACTACAATGAAAAAACAACAGACTAATCGTACATTTATTACACAATCAGTTAAATACATGAAAGTTTCGCAATTAATGTACATAAAAAACCACGCACTGATTTTTCGTAAATATGTGAAAGGTGCATCTAAACACGGTTGGAAGTGCCCAAATTGATAATGTATAGTACAATGTTGCAACATCAACTCATGCATCATTAATCCACAAATAAGATAGCAATGATATCAAATATAGTAGCCAATAATACACCAAGATAAACAAATGCATCGGTATCAATAATACCCAGCAGTAAATACATGAAGTTTTAGTCGGTACCTTGACATATCTCTCAAAATGAACCTCGATAAACCTTGATAAATTCTTCCATTAAGTAAACCTTGACACTTGATGCTTTTATGACTTATGCTTTCATCTCGTTCACTCACTTACCTGCAAATGTATAGTATTAATTAAAAGTATTTGAATTAGACACATGTCTTTCACCAAGTAAAAGAAATCCTCTTACTTTAACTGTTAAAACTTATCTATGACACTATTTATATTTGTTTATGAAAATCAAAAAATGTACTAACAATTCTTCTATTTGGGAGAACTGATAGATAGGCAAGAGATATTAAGAGGATATTCTAGTTTTATTCTCATGCCAAATCTGTTATACCATTCTTTTTACACCTTCAACGTGTTACATGACTCAATCGATATGATTATCAATCAAGGAAAGTAACAAATTGGGTTTTTCTATAACAAATACAACTACTTTTCTATAATTTCTCAAAAAAATGTAATTATCAACATCAAGATGCTTCATCTGATCTTTTGGAAGTGAACCTTTAGTATCTTATCTTCACAGCAGCAACCAATTTAGATTATCGCATCATCAACAACATCATAAATCTAATAACGGTCCATGAATGCACCATAAAACCAACAACATACAATTTAATAACACAGTAGCCCATTCTATGAATATATGCACTTGAAGTGCAATTCCCAACAGACCAGCATCAGATGCTCATCTTTTATCTGTTATAGTAACACAAAACAACCACCATCTTTATGTACCTACTATAGTAACAAAAACACAAAACAACCACCAACACGAGTAAGCAATCCAACGATCATAATTATAAACCATGTGTGAGTTACTTGTTGTTCTCAGCTTCCCAACAACTCCAACATGATATATATATATATATATATAAACATAAAATTAGTCATTAAACAATTAATTAATTGATAACACCCACAGTACCGACAAATGTAAGCAATAATAATGCGATCAAGTTATAAATTACATGATACCTGCAAAAAAACATTAGTAATAAAATTATGTTTTGTCCAAACCCATTTAATCATGTCCAAACCCATTTAATCATACCAAAACCCAATTTGCCTGGTCTACCCCACGTTTATCCCATCCCAAGGTGTATGATGGGGGCCATCTCCTCCATTAAGAAATAGTTCGGAGTTGTAAATAGTTCAATGAATGGCTTCTCACTGAACATGGTGACCGTTATCATGCAATTAGTTTTTGACACAAGGATATCTGAAAACAGAAAAACACTTGCAAATTAATGTAATGTCGTGAATAAGGGATAATATTCAATTTTGGGGCAATAGTTGGGGTTAACTTACTAATAGCTCAAGTTTGGAAATTGTAGGTTGAGCCTTCAACCACGTCTGAATATTCACATGCTAAGTTGCAACCTTGAAAAATTAAATGAATAGGTTCTACGGTTGTATAATTATAAGGCACCAAGCACCAAGTTTGGTGGAATTTGGATATAACCCTTAGGTGTAGTGCCTTGTAGGTCATGGGTTTAAAGCCCATTTTCTCCTTGCCTTCTCATACAAAAATCTACTTACTTATAGGTTAGAGCAAATTGCATGTGTCAAATTGTATTAGATTTAATCATGGTAAGACTAATAATAATCACAAATCATAACTAAAATAAGAAATTCAAATCGGCGGATTGAATACTTGAGAGACGATAGACATTTATGTTCCACAATCGATAATAAAAGTTGTTAAATTCTTATGAAATTCATTGTCTGTGAGTTGTCATGATATTTATTTGAGGTTCTTTGGTTCATGTTATAGTCAAGTTAGTTCTTCCATTGTTAAGGTATTCTAGCTTCATGGGTAATCTTTGATTAGTAGTTGGTAATTGTCCAGAGTGGTTTTTAAGATTAAGTATTAAGTATTTATTTAGTCTGGTTAATGAAATTTGGGTAAACTATCGCTTTAGTGAGGTTCAGATCATAATCGGTCAAACATGGGACGAAAGGTCGAGACAATGGATGGCTTCAAGTCTAGCTGGTGTAAAGATGGTGTACCAAATATGTATTCTTACCCATATTTGAGGCTCTGAAAGCTTATAAATTGACAGACATTTAAGTTTGTTTAACATACACCGTATCCCAACGACGTGCCTTTTAGTGCAGTGCATAGTACATTAGCATATATTCATTTCCTAAGTTATCGTTGTTTATATATATGTGGAAGTTAAATGTGAAACAAATATGCTATAATATATTGATGCAAAATTACAAACAAATAACAAAATAATATTTACATTATTAGAAAGACCGGAGAAATAGGAAGAATCCAATATTGGGTGTGGGGTATATGTACACAAACTTATATTAAGAGGATAAAGAGAAGGATATGAGTATATGAAAAAGAACCTGGTCATCATCTGTGATTCCAGCTTCTGGCCTTCATAGGACAAACACAAATTCCCCCACCATTTAATCTGCCCAATCTAATATACATATTATCTTGATGCCAACAAAGACGTCCTTCCATCGACAATATTTTGCAATAGGTAGAGTTAACAACATTGTATTACGAATTTCACATAATCACGTAATTTAAGTACCAACGGATGTTATGTGAGTGGTGTGTTGCGTAAACTCTAAATCTTCAGCAAGCGTTTAACTTTTCAGATGCGGCAAATAAATTTTTTGGTACTATTTAACATCGTATATTTGAACAAATCATTGACGTAACTATCAATCTTTCACTTTTTTGATCCAACCATTTAAGTCTAATTGGTATGCCACTCACGTGGTTCCAAACCGTCGTTGATGTAAAACCAAGGAAACTAACAAACTGAAACCTAGACAATTAGGGACCCATCATCTTAGGTATGAATGAAAACAACAAAGAAGCTGAGATTATCTAAAGAATAAATAATTGTATGAAACTCACCTTCATTATCGCTTCCAGAAAATTGGAGCGCAACCATTGCAACATCAACACCGTCCTGAATCATCATCACTTGCATCATAGATTAAAAAAAAATCGGAGATCTTTGCATCAATCCTTCAACAAAATACCCAAAAAGAATCGATAAATTGATTACTCGAGATACAAAAACAATATGAAACTGAAATGGATAAATTGATTACTTGAGAATCGATTACATCCAGAAGTTGTCTAAGTTGTCTCGATGTGAGTATCTGATGAAGCGAAGACGGAAGATTAGAAGATGGGGAAGTGATGGCAGGAGATTGGAAGATGGTGAGGCAAGATGCAAAAAAAAAAACTAGACGAAGTGATTGAAGAGGTAGAGAAGCCAACGTTGGGGAAGATGAAGGGGACAATATTAAATGTGAAATTGAAGGCATAATCAATATTGACTGGAAATTAGGAAAAAATCAGGTATCGATGGGAAATTAAGGAAAAAATCAGGTAAAATAAGGGTAAGGCGAGGATTGTGGAAAAAAAAGGAAACTGGGTTTCTGCTTTATAGATATATATATAGAACCATAAACCTTAAAGGCTTAAACTAACAAATTATAAACTCAGTCTCATATCAAAATTCAAAAAATTGAGACTTATCGACAGAGACAGAGAGACTCAGAGAGACAGAGATAGTCAAAGAGATTGAGACTTTGAGAGATACCTGTTGCCCTCTTGGTTAATGGCTAATGGCTTCGAGAGTTCGAGTCTTCCAACAGATTAGCAATAGAGCTTCGTGCTCGTGCCTTCGTCTCCACTCTCCAAGACTCCAACAGACAGAGCTAAGTTCTAGGCTTCTGGTCGGGCTTCGTCTCCACTCTCCAAATCCAAAGCAAAGATGTGTTTGGGGAATTAGGATTTAGGGCAAAGTCTTCGTCGAGTCTGAAGCTGAGAAAACAGACTGCAATTCAATTAACCAAATACTCAAATCCTCAACTTGACCTGAAAAACAGTCAACTTGACCTCTTCCAAATGAAATTTAAGGTGCTAATTATTTTTTAAGAGGTCTGGAGTCTGAAATCTTATTTCACTTCTGTTTTATAAGAGGTGATGCTGAAGTTTGAAATCAAACGTCTGAATCTGAATCATAATTTAAAACAATAAACCCTTTTATAATGTATTAAATAAACCATATTTTCCATTACATTTTTATTATATAAACCATATTATATTATATTAAATACATGTAAATCTTTTTTTGCTTCTTATTACTCGTTCCTTTTTCCAATTTTTCCAAAAGTCCACAGTTTTTTAGGAAGTAAAGTGATAAAGCAAAATAAAGCAAAAGTCCACAGTTTTCAAGGAAATAAAGCGATAAAGCAAAAGTACACAGATTTAAAGCTGTTGGCAGACAAAGCAAACGTTTATTTCTTTGAATAAGAGAATCGAAGCTTTCTCGCCGGAATGTTTGATGGCAGATAAAGCAAATATCCGGCCGACTATCGTTGAGTCACCGGAGACGATAAACTACGGCGGTGGTTTTGATATTGTGGTGACGACAGAGCTTCCGGTGGTGGGGATAGTGGAGGTAAATATGGTTGTTTCCATATTCAGAGGATAGAGGTGGTTTCTTCATTTCCATTTCTTTTTTCAAGACCCTTCATCAAGAGTTGCAGAAAACCCAAGATGGGTCTTTATCTTCTCTTCCTCGAATCCTTCGCCGCCGGATCATCCTGGTTGCCGGAATTTCACCGTCGCCGCCAACAACATCGCCAGACCTATCCCTCCTAAGATCTCGTTAATCTTTGGCGTTCGTCTTCTTAACCTGTCCAACATCTCAAGAAGGCGATGGAGGCGACATTATAAGAGGATTTAAGACTTCCGTTTACCTCTTGTGAAATAAGAGGAAGTCAGAGCTTTTCAGCTCTTATTTGGAAAAAAAAAAATCAAACGGTCTTAATGACCCATTGTCTGACCGAATAACATTTCAGAACTTTTCAGATGTTTTTTTTAGAAAACAAACAGGCCCTAAATGTGAACACTTATTTTGGAACAGAGGGAGTAACTTCTAAATAAAACATATTTCACTCGGCAATATAGGACTAAACATGTATTGGGTCCCACATATCCTATTGCACTTACAATTACTCTCAAACAAGTTTTCACTCACCTTGTAGGACTCGTAAGCAAATAGCTGGACCGCACTATACGGGAGGATACGTAGAACCTATAATGATAGAGTGGGCTCATTTAGCGTCAAGAACTATTATCACAGAGGGCAAGATGTAAACATCTTGTTATTCCACAAACCTAACACTCTTAACATATTCCATAAATGTCTTAAACCAATTCATATAATTCCCAGCCTTAGCAAATACAGCAATCATAAACTAAAAATCCCAAGTTTCTTTGAGACATTTAATCAAAAGTAAGTTACAAAGTTGGCCCCGTGGTTATATACAAAGTATCGATTGGTTTGCCCAAACGAAATAATTACATGTATAATCATTATGGTTTCATTTTTGTTAGATCCCATATGTGCCCCTCACGTGAGTTAAGTAATTACATATATAAACATTGGGGTTTAACAACTCTAAAATAAGCGAAGTTGGATCGAGGGACCTTATTCGTGACAAAAAAGAAACCACGGTAACTATATATAATTATTTCTTTTGAGGAACCAAATCCATAATTTGTATATAACCGCAGGGACTAAATCTGTAATTTACTCTTTAATCAAAGAGGCTATAGCCATTCTAACACAAAAGCTTGTTAATTACATAAAGCTGATTGAGCAAGCCATTAACAGTCGATTTGGGGCTCAAAGTGTTGCAAATTCTAACAGTTAATTTTAGGTCCAAATATGATGTTTCTTGAACTTGGGCACTGAGAATTTTTTATTTGGCTAATTGCTTATAGTGTAGTTATTTGCTTTATTTCAGTTTTTTAGTTTCAATATCAATATTTTTTTAAGAAGAATGATCGTGTGAGAAGAAGAGTTAATGTAAGAAGGTAAAAAGGATAGACCATTGATCACTTTTAATCTCACCTCCACCCTGTGAATTGATCTAGTGCATTTCGGTGGATCTCATCCTAGTGATCATCTAAGTGTGGAAATCCCTTCTTACCCTTCCCAGCTTAGTCCAGCCTTATTTTTTTTATATCCACGTAAGTTTAGTTGTTATTATTTGTTACGTCATTTTGAGGTAACCCGTAACTTATAGAACCTGTAAACAAAACTCTTAAATATATGAAAAGTTGCTACAGCCCTAAAAAAGGATTTTGAAACTTAGTGGTCGTTTACCAAACGCTTACCGGCAAACGAAACTACACTTACTTATCTTATCATGTAACATTTTCAGTCATCAAAATGAATTGTTGGATCAGGTACGGAGCCGTTTGGTAAACGCTTATCCGGGTAAGCGCTTACCAAATCACATACCTTACCCGATGAATATGGTAAGGACCAAGAATCTTACTCGGTAAGAGCGAAGCAAAGATGAAGAGTCTTACCTGGTAAGTGAGAGCGACGACTTTTACCATGGTTAATTGTTGCGTAAGGTGCCGTTTTAGTAGACTAAAATTTTGCCCCTTATTTCATCAAAATAAAAATTGGTTTCAAAGTTGGTTCTGTTTTTATGTAATTTCCTAATTAGGAAAGGGTGAAACTTTCTACAATACGCTAAATCTATGTTTCATTTTCTTTGGATTGTGGAATAAATTTAACCATTCATATTGATTAGCACACTTATCAACCAATTGTGTTGGCGTCCCACATCACATTCAAATTCAAATTCGTTTTTCCTTTTTTGTTCAAAATTGTAACACCATATTTTGCCATAAATAATTAGGTTAATATTGTCAATTTCAACCAAGAAGCACAAACAACCACCTAGTAATTAGAGATTAAAACAAACAAATACAATGAATGGCCAACCAACTTCAAATATTCAAAGCAGAGAGAGCATGTAGTTGTCAATTGCCATGAAGACCCCTTGTTTTTTTGGAGGAAAACAGCCTTCTGCATACTTGCTTTTAAAATCCACATACCACATGGACCAAATCCATAATTTACTAATAAAAATAACAATATGGTTGAAATGTACAACTCATGAAAAAAAAAAGTGAAAAGATATGAAAATAGACATACTGAAGCAAGAATTGATGAGACAAATGACTGGTCTGCCAACAGCTTGTCCATCTCTGCTTGGCCTGATTGATCTTTTGCACCTTCTTGCACAGACAATTGTAGAGCTGCAAATTACGCCACACGCAGCAGAATCATTCAGTCACAAAGATCACAGAATAGTTCACGATCAATGAACTCAAATAGAATTAGATGAAGTTCTCTTCGTCAATTCAAATCTACCATGATTTATGAACTTCCATAAAGTGAGCACATTGTTAAATATATAACTATCATGTACTAAATAGTTTCATTACTTCGCCAACTCTATGTATCTTTGTGCTGGATGTTATAAATCTCTTCATCATCTCACAAACCTACTACATTCATCTTGTGTATAGAGTCTGCCATGTCTTTGTTGGGTCTAGAGTCTGCCCCATAAATGGCAGCAATTCCTCCAGTCATCCTATACAACCTAATTTCAGCTTCAACACAACTAAGACACCTGACGCCTATCGTCATATCATCCATCCCACCATTATCCTATGACCAACATCCTCACAATATCTCTCCTAGCTAATAAAGAGGTCTAAAAAGCTCAGGGATTTATCACCACTAACCCCAAACACAACTGCTGGGTGGTGAATCTAGATTCTTTTAAACTTCTCATCAAGAGGGTCACTATTTTAGTAATAGAAGATCTGAAGAACTTATTAATTGTTGTTGTGATAAAAGATCAACACTATAGAACATATATCACAATTATGGATATCTCCCCTAATATTCTTAAGATCTTCATGATAGATAATTTTTCAGCAGTAGAAATTCCAGATCAACTTATGGATTCAAAGTTTCAACAGAACAGAAATGACTGAAAGAGTCACAACTTAAACTTCCCAAGTCTAAATCTAATGGTAAAACAAATGATGTCAACTTTTTCCATTTGTTCAGACACAATCAAAGACAACTGAAGATCAAAAAACCCATGAATGACAATGGGTATCTAGATCAACGAACAATAAGCATGTTTCAGCACATAAGCTAAGAAACTTATCAAGTGCCAAGTCTTGATCATCAGTGGCTGCCTCTGACATATCAGTGTCTCTTGTTGGAACAGAAATGACTGAAGGTCAACCTGGTACTTCGGTTGCCGGTGGTCATACTTCTCTGATCTTCATCTACAAGGCCTGAGATAGAACACAAAAAGCTTCATAATCCCAAACTCTTTATATAGTTAAACTAATATAAAAAATGTGCGAAATGAATGAACGAAATATTAATGCAGTTGGTTTTGGAAAAACCCAAGGTTTAAGTTTGAAGAAAATAGAATTACAATTCTCTCTCCCAAGATTATCCAACATATACTAAATAGCATCAATTTATCTTGATTAATGACCAAAACAGAAAGAGTAGCTCCTGCAAGCCTCCACACAAATCCAACATCAAAACAATTGCAATATAGCTAAAAGTCATTGCAATAAGGAGACCAAAAAATCTAAAATGAAGAACATTGTACTTTGATATTTCATCAACATTACCATGAGGAATTCCTCGAAACAGGAAAATCAAATTTAGAAGCCACACACCCAAATAGTTGGCTGCATGGTTCTTCAACTTTGATGGATCAAGACATATATTTATGAAAATCTAGGAAACGAATATTTAGAAATCATTTGACACTACTCAGAAAGAGTAGCTCCTCCAACCAGCATCACGTAAAGTGTCACTCCACAAGGCCAAACATCCGCCGTCTAAAAACTACAAATCAAAATTGGCAAACCCCAAATAACATGGTGTTTAAAATTCTACTCGTAATTCAGAATATATATATATATATATATATTATAAACCATCAACAATTATTGCACCAAATTTTGGGCCACCACCCAAATTATCCATAACAAAATTGCAACATATCACATATGAATATGAAAATATTTGCTTTAAGATTCAAGAGAGGAATATATGAATCAAGATTGTTGTACCTTGCCATCATATTCTCTACGAGAAAGAACCTCAGGAGCAATATATGCAGGGTACCAACTGTGGATTTGGGTCTCGAGTGTAGCAGAGATGACTGCAAAATGACTGAAGCCATTAGCATATGGATTCAGTTAACAAAATTATTTTAACTACGGATCACGATGAAAAACACCTTTGAGTAGCCAAAATCACAAATTTTAAGCCGTGGTGCAGGGCTCCCATCTAAAAGAGTGTTCTCGAGCTTCAAATCTCTATGGCATATTTTCTGCACGATATTAATGCATAACTTGATGAATTTAAACACATCATATCAAACATATATACACACACACACATATAATAATCATATTTTCAAAAAGACTCTTTTACCATGAAATGGCAGTAGTGAACTCCTGATATAAGCTGTTGGAAGAAGTATCTAGCCTGAAATATCAACCAATAATATCGAGTTAAAGCTAAAGAAACCAAATAAAGCAGGCATTGCAAATCCTCTCGAAAAGCTCTCCTCCAGCGGCATACTCCATGACAATAGCAAGGTGGGTGGGGGTCAGAACCACCTATAAAATACCATAGATTACAATCTATAATGTGAAACAAATCATAACAATCTTGATCAACACAATAAATCCACTTACCTCTCTAAATCGAATTATGTTTGGATGTCGAAGTGACCTGTGATTTATGATCTCTCTAGCAACATTCTCATCAATCTACAACCAAAAAAAGACATATTCCACTTGGAATTTAGATGACCAATTTTAGATGAAGAATCTACATATATATCTTTTTATGTATAATCAAATGAAATAAAAAACTCAATCATGTAATGCATTGGAAGCCTCTTTCAACAACTCTGAGTTAGAAACAATATGAATTGAAATAAAATAACAATAAAATCGAGTAGAACTTAAACAACAGAGATGATGAAAATCGTTAGATACCTTGTGGCCTCTTTCTATATATTTCATAGCATCGATTTGAAAACCAGATTTTAAAATCAAAAACAACTTTGAAACCACGATTTTGAAAAGTTGAAACCAAAATTGATTTTTGAAACCAAAATCGATTTCAAAACCAAAATCGATTTCAAAACCAAAATCGATTTCAAAACCAGATATTGAAACCAAAATCGATTTGAAAACCAGATTTTGAAATCAAAAACGACTTTGAAACCACAATTTATAAGCTTTTGTCTAAAATTGATCAGAAAGAAACCAAAACTGATTAGAAAGATTAGAAAAAACCAGAATCGATCAGAAAGAAACCCAAATGGATGAAAAGTGTGCAACCCAAACCAGAAACATTAGAAACCCTACCTGAGAAGAAACCCATACATGTTGAATCGATTTGAACCTGAGAAGAAACCCAAACATGTTGAACCGATTTGAACCTGAGAAGAAATGACGAGAAACCTTGGTGATTTGAACGTGAGAACACAAAAAAATCCAACAAAAGGATTATATAAAAACACCAAACCATAACCTCCATCGTTTACCAATCTCCATCCTAACAACAGATGTTGAATCGAGAACCCTAACTACATGGGTTGAATTGTGCACGAATTGAATAAAGCATTCGTTGAAGATATTGAAATCTGCCAAAATTGAGAGCTCTGTTAGTGGGAAAAAAAATCATATACGAATGAATTTGAAGATGAACGACTGAACTTGTACCGGAGGAGCCGATTGGGGAAGAGAAAGGGAAGAGGAGAACTGGAGAAGATGAAATGTTGAAAAACTGATTGTTGAAGGAGAAGGGGTGTGAGAGAAATCAGGGGAGAGGAGATAACTGACGTAGGAGAGAACGTGGCTAAGAAATTGAAAAACTGAATCTTGAAAACGGTTAATGTTATTCTTTTTATATAGTAGAATAGATTATGGTATATTTATATTTTTTATTTATTAAAAAACATTATTTTTTTAAAAAGTTCGGGTTTGGAAAAACCCAACCCAACCCAATCCGTATTACCCGTGAAAAACAATCGGGTTCGGCCTATTCGGGTTGCGGGTCATCGGGTTCAGGCCTATTCGGGTCGGTCGGGTACATCGGGTCGGTCGGGTTTTGCTCACCCCTAGTTTCAGTCCCACGACCCATTCACATCATACCGAACTAGTGCTATACCCGTCCGGTGGCCGGGTATACAACATGACGTAAAATTCTAGTAAATGTAAAAACAAAGTTGGGTGATATCTCTCATGAAACTTTGAACTATTAACCTAGTCGGCATCTCCAGAAACCAAAAGACAAGTAAACATCATAGATTGGTCAATTATTTCAACATTCGCGAATGCTGTTTTTAAATCCAACATAAGAACAATGGCAAACAAAAGTCCAAACAGGGTTGAACAAAAAATAGAAATCAAAGTTTGGAAAAACCGGGAAACAAAAGTCTAACTCTGATCCAAAAGACTACAAAAGCACAAAAAATTGGAGTAGAAACCATAGATCAATCAAAATAAGAAGTCTGGAACAAAAAGCTCAATCATAACAGTAGTCCTACCACTCGAACGGTTGCATTATACCCATCCGTTGGTCGGGTATTTAATATGACTTTAATCTAGATTTAATTATTTGATATTGTCATTTAGAAATTATGTTTCTTTATAGTATTTTATGTTTTTTAACCATCTTTACCATTCCAAAAGTTTAGTTTTTCGCAAGTAAACTTAATTTTTTTTTGTTTGGGTATAGTAATAACCATAGAGTAAATAGATGTTTATATAGGGTGATTTTCTAAAATATCTTGTTTACTTTCTATTTGATTTTTCTTCATACTAATTACGAATATTTATATCAAAATTTCTATTTTATATTCTTAATACTTTAAACTTATCGTAAAATCATAAATCTAAATAACAATACCTTTTCTATGGTAGGCGACGAATCGTGTGAGAAATTGAGATTAACGTGAGAAGTAGATCTAAACAATTGATCACTTTTAATCAAATGCCCCTCCCATGAATTGCGGCTTAGAAGGAAACCGATCTGGTGCATCTCGGTGCATCTTAGGGATGGTGATTCACCCCGACCCGGTGGGGAATCCGGTTCACCCAACCCGGACGGGGCCGGGGAATACCCGCAAAAACGAATCCGGGGACCGGGGCCAGGATACCCGTTACACTCAAACTGGGGCCGAGTGACATACCCCCCGACCCGCCCGGTACTCGGTATATATATATATATATACACAAAAGTAGCAAGGTTTTTCAACAATGGAGTCCACTATAGGATTATTATTAAGTTCATCAAGAAGCAACTCATTTACATATAGGTGGCATTTGTTTCTTAAGAGGTGCCGAAGTCTGATTTCACTTATGATTTTTAAGAGGTGTTGCTGAAGTCTGAAATCTGATTAATAAGACTGTTTGTTTTTGTAAATTAAGTAATGTATGAATCTATATAATCGTCAGTTTTACATAAATTCAAATCCTACCAAACTACATCGTTTGATCCAAACACAATAGAAAATACGAATGAAGTTTCGTAACAACTAAAATCGATCTTCATTCACATTCAAATCCTATTATGTCAATTGATACAAACACACCTTTGAGATCACCACTTGATGTTTCTTTCGCTCGATTACAACAACTTTCTTCGAAACACTATATATACAACGGGGAAAAAGGGAAAGAAATGGTTAATATCACAAACTATGGTTTCATGAAACTAAAAAAGCCCAACTCCATATTTATCCCTGATTGAACAACCAGTTCTTAGATTGCAAGAACAGAGACAATCGGCAATTGTATGCGGAGCAAAATTTCTAGCCAAAACTTGAAACAGGTACATGAGCTTTTCCAGCCAAACCTCGTGTTTCCTTTTCCAGTAAACACATAAGCTGAGATCGTTTAGATTTATTGGTAATCCTTCGATTGAATGAACATGGAATAATCTTGAACTTCCAAAGTCATCATTGCTTATCCTCCCAGATTCTTCATTGCTCATCATCATCATCTTCAAGCATATTCAACATAATTGGCAAATAATATCAGTTCAAACTTCTAACCCATATGAAATCTAAAAAAATTATGTCATATGTTCTTTCTTTAATAACTTTCTACAAAATTCGATTAGCTAAAATGGTCATCTACAGACTTTTCTACTCCTCTATTCCCCAAAGAATGCTACATTTCAACAACAGAAGTCTAATCTTCCAGAATCACTTTCATTTTACATTTATATAACGAAAACACAAATTTTATTCACATATATGATTAGATGGGATTTTCAACGACAAATAAGAACAGGAAAAAAAATGAACAAAGGATAGGTCAAATCATTGAAGGGTTTTGTTCTTGACAAGTAAATCATTCAGACAGTATATATTAACCAACCATATCACTTATGCTACTCCAAAAGGCCTGCTGTTGTAAATGCTGGAGCAATTTGGTGGATATCAAAGTTTTATGAATTGTTTGGTGATTTACACATGCTAAGTTGCTTCTCCATTATTTTAAATAAGGCACTCGAAGAACATCTAATTTGCGATAGTATTAAAGAGAATAATGACCTTTTATTTTTATTATTAGCTTGATCTTCGATCGAGATGTGAAGTCCAGATGAGCTCTTGTGGGTAAAATAATAAATACCAGTTTTGCTAGAATATATATAGGCAGGAAGAAAGGACATAAACTGTTCGCGGTCATCACTCAAGGCTTTCATTTCTGATGCAAACCACACAGAACCTGCACATAAAAATGAATTAAAAATCTCAAGTATACAAAAGGAAGATAAAATATGCATGCATGCCTGTAATGTATTGGATAAAATAATACATACCATCAAGTCCCCAACCCATGTAAAGCGAGTGATCCCAATAGCATCCCTATTTGTTATGTAAATTTTATCACAGCGTCCAGAAGCACAAATGAGAACATTCCATCAAGCATATTGATAGTGCTTTTTGAATACACCAATAGACGTGTAATAATTAAACCTCAACGCAAGTATACATCGAGATCTAATGACGTCTTTTCAAGTAATAAAGTGGTAAAATACCATATATCGTTCCCACAGAGATTGGAGTAAAAGCGCAATAAAAGTCTAATAAAAGAAATGATTTCCAAGGATCAATTCGAAGATAATATTTTTAGTTGGTTTTGGATTATCGCAGATTATATAAAACAGATAAATAAATAAAGCAAGCAAGGGTGTAAGACGTTGGGGTGAAGCTTAATTATAAATTCCAGCAGACCAATGCTATGTCAATGCTACAACATTGGTTCCTCAATACTTAAATTCACCATCTATTTGATAGGATGCCCTTCTGGATCTTCAACATTATATTATTAATCTAGCTTTCAACAACCCATTCCTGGTGATGTATCAGGACTATTAATAATAAAATGATGCCTTTCAAATATATGGATAAACAAATTACTTTGTTAAAAATCACTCTTCCAAGTTGATCCCATATCTGTTAAGTTGACGTGTCTGAGTGGTCCATTCCTGATACGCACTCTACACTTTTACCATCATCATGATGACCAACTTATCGGGCAAAATCAACCTAGAAAAGACAGAGACGACAAATTCCTTTGTCAGTAGCTCTTCCAAGTCTTACTTTCTTTGTCATTCGGATTGACGTGCATATCAATTAGGGGTGCTCACGGGTTGGGTTGGCCGGTTTGACGGAACTTTAACAACCCAACCCAATCATTGCGGTTTGAAAATTCTCAACCCAACCCAACCCAATTAGAAGTGCAACCCAACCCAACCCAAACCGTTCGGGTTGGGTTGGGTTGGTCGGGTTGGTCGGGTTGAAACTTTTATTCGTCATTTCACCATCAACTAAGTTATCGAAAGGCAAACAGCAGCTTAATCGGCCAAACAGCACCTTATTGCTGCACCAAACAGCAGCTTAATCTGTCAAACAACACCTTATTGTTGTCAAACTGCAACTTAATGCTGCCAAACAGCAGTATAGTGCTGCCAAACAGCACCTTGCTGCCAAACGACAGCTTAATGCTGCCAAACAGCACCTTGCTGCTGCCAAACAGCTTAATGCTTAATGCTGTTGCTGCCAAACAGCAGTATAGTGCTGCCAAACAGCTTAATGCTGCTGGATGGAAGCATAGATGGTGCTGAAATTTTTGGACCCCTTTTCTCACGGGTTGGCGGGTTGGGCCGGAAATTTTTGGGCCTAACCCGTTATCAACCCAATACATGCGGTTTACTCAAAAAAATTATCGATGCTACATCGGGTTCGTGCGGTTCGGTTTTTTTTGCCTCGGGTTGGGTTGGGTTGGCCGGGTTGGTCGGGTTGGTCGGGTTGGTCGGAAATTTGAGCACCCCTAATATCAATGGCTCATTCCTGATGCCTTGGCACTTTAACACTTTCAAAGTGATCAAAATGTCACGAAGTAAACTTATCTTTATAAAACTTAACATGAAATGGTGAACATCATTATTGAGAAATAATGTCCACTATTCTTTATAATTAAAACTCCACCCTTTAATCTCACACCCAAGCTTATAAAAGTTAGCTACTCATACTTGTATTTAAATTGCAATAAATGTAAATTACTGAAATTAAATACATAATGTAAATGACGTGAAAGTAAATGACAATAATGTAAAGAACAATAATTAAAAACAATGAAGAAGTGCAGCAATGTTGCTGTCGATGCTGCAGCAACTCATGTAGATGGCTAAGAACAACAAGAAAAAGATGAACAAGATGAAGATAACTTGCATATATTTAAAGAAAGCAATTAAAGATGGTTTCCAAATCAGTTTCTAAGCTGATTGAACACACTTAAAACATCACAAGACACCTCCTATTTATACAAAAAGAGTCATGGCCTAAGCCATACCAACTCACAACAACTAACACTATTTATGTACCATGCATACTATTCCTAGGAGATGTCTTGTGTACTACTACCATTACAACACATAAACTATTTTATGAAGAACCCAAAGCATTGAACTTCATCTTGCATGTTGTTGTCTTCCCAAAAATTCCGCATTTCCAGCCTTGTTCTTCATCTCGTCGCCATCAGTCTTGGATGCTGCAGCATTGAAGTAGCATTGCCTGCAATTTTCTTTATTTTTAGCCATTCTACTTAGTAAAACAAGTAAAATCCATCACTTAGCTCCATGATTAATAAAGATACAAATAAGAGAATAAAATGACACAAAAGTTGGGATAAAACAAAATATTATATATAAAAATATAAGAAAAAGACACAATATGCATTAAATAAATAATGCATATCACACCCTCAAATTTAAAGTGTTGTTTGTCCCCAAACAACTAAAAGACTAAAAAGAAATAGACTCAATTTTGAAATTTTAGGCAAGATCATGGCATTAAGTGCACACACAATGTAGACCATACCCCATGGAATTCATAGTTTTTCATAAATCTTTTATCATTCATTTAAAGCCTAAGTGTGTGTGTGGATCATAAGCTAGCATCAATCTTCCTTTTGTTAGACTCAACACATCCTACATTTAGAATCAATAGGGCTTTTGGGGTCACTCTTTGGCATATCTTTTCTCACCAAGCATTTTCTCTCAACAAAAATTTTCAAATTTTGGCACTTTGTGCTCTTTTCTTGTTGACTTTTTATACCTTGCCCCTATGGGACATTTTTGGTATATTTTTGCATCATCTATATCATATTAGAGCTTTGCTCTTTTGAGTGATCTTTAAATGCTTAAGGTGTAACATTTCCACCCTCAAATTTATCTTTTACAATGTCCTCATTGTAACATTGACGTTCATAGGTGTATAAAGGCTACAAGTGGCTATTGGAAATTGAAAAGATGGCCTAGATCATTCTCTAAATGTATATAGGGTGTGTGAGTCAAGTTGTGTCCCAAGAAGAAATTTGCTAGTTCTAACAAGAACACAAAACTTAGGTAAATTAGTGATAAAAAATTATTAGGACTATGAACAAAAAACACGGTATGATTTTATGTGTAATCTTGCAAAAGAAAAGTAACCTAAAAATTGTAAAATATCCCAGACACAAAATAAAACAAAACATGGAGACTAAGGTAAATGATTTGAACCTGCCCTACTCCATAGGAGTAGGTTGTGAACCAAGTGGTTGGAATGAATGTTTCGGCACAAGAATTCACATTTTCTTCTTTTAACAACGTGTTCTTCTTTTTCAACAACCGGATCTCTTGTTGACAACTTATTGAGGAATGGTGGAATTTGCTGGAGCACCTCAGTATGCTCCTCAGCCCAAATGGTACTCACCAACTTAACTTGGTGTTTCTCTTTCCACTTATGCTTGTACACGTTTCTCATCACGTGTTTTATTGGTTGTTCACGACACAAGATTTTAATGGAACGAATGGGGAAACAATCCATCCCACAAAAAGTTTTCCACACCACCACACCAACAATCGAACTTGATTTTATGAAGTTTCCCGAGTCCTTGGATTGATCATCACGTCCCTTTTTAAAAACAACTTGAAAATTTTCTGCACAACTTTGCTGCACGAATGCTGCAGCATCCGCAACAATATGTTTTTCCTGCGCAGATTCAAAGTAGGGGTTAATGACAATTTTGGCATTGTGTTGCACCTCTTCACTATTTTGAAGTGAAGAGGGATTGCTTAAATGCTCAGGTTCTTCCTCGTAACTCTCCATCTCTTGACTATTTTCCAAAGTATTGACCTCATCCTCATCCTTACCAATACATTCAAAATTTTCAATCTCACTTGGTATAGGAATTTGGTTTTGTCTAATGATCTCTTGAACATATGTTGTAATATTGGCAACAGATGTTTCCATTCTTTGCATATGCTCATTCACGAAA
Source organism: Saussurea involucrata (assembly GCA_033807775.1). Taxonomy (NCBI): domain Eukaryota; kingdom Viridiplantae; phylum Streptophyta; class Magnoliopsida; order Asterales; family Asteraceae; genus Saussurea; species Saussurea involucrata. The sequence goes on along the minus strand of CM066314.1, from coordinate 155,886,082 downwards.
GTTTCAAAAGATTTGAAGTTTTCGATTAGTTCTAAAGAGGGTGTAGGAGGTAAAAATGAGTTGTTAAAGTCATCCCCTTGAAAACTCTCAGAAAAAGCAACTTGTTCCTCCCAAGATTGGTCAAAAGTATTTGCGTACGTGTTACTCCAATCTTGGTAGGATGGTGTTGGTGATGTGAAAGTGCCATGATCTTGACCATTTAAAAACAAATTAGGATGATCCTCCCATGATTGAGTATAATCATTGAAGTGTGAGGTATCCCAATTACTATCTTCCATGAAATAATTGGATTCGGGGTTCGAAGGACAATAATATGTGAAATGATTTCCGCCACAGATGTCACAGAAAACAGTTTCATATGGCCCAAACGAATATCCCATTGAATCCATATTCATAGAAAGATAAACTCAAAGATTTATTACTTGTGCACACATGGAGACGTATGACAAGCAACAAAGGTGGTAGAAAAATCAAATCTTTTAAAATGCTTTTATAGACTTTTAGCGTGCCAATCCCCGACAACGGCGCCAAAAACTTGATAGTGCTTTTTGAATACACCAATAGACGTGTAATAATTAAACCTCAACGCAAGTATACATCGAGATCTAATGTCGTCTTTTCAAGTAATAAAGTGGTAAAATACCAGATATCGTTCCCACAGAGATTGGAGTAAAAGCGCAATAAAAGTCTAATAAAAGAAATGATTTCCAAGGATCAATTCGAAGATAATATTTTTAGTTGGTTTTGGATTATCGCAGATTATATAAAACAGATAAATAAAGAAAGCAAGCAAGGGTGTAAGACGTTGGGGTGAAGCTTAATTATAAATTCCAGCAGACCAATGCTATGTCAATGCTACAACATTGGTTCCTCAATACTTAAATTCACCATCTATTTGATAGGATGCCCTTCCGGATCTTCAACATTATATTATTAATCTAGCTTTCAACAACCCATTCCTGGTGATGTATTAGGACTATTAATAATAAAATGATGTCTTTCAAATATATGGATAAACAAATTACTTTGTTAAAAATCACTCTTCCAAGTTGATCCCATATCTGTTAAGTTGACGTGTCTGAGTGGTCCATTCCTGATACGCACTCTACACTTTTACCATCATCACGATGACCAACTTATCGGGCAAAATCAACCTAGAAAAGACAGAGACGACAAATTCCTTTGTCAGTAGCTCTTCCAAGTCTTACTTTCTTTGTCATTCGGATTGACGTGCATATCAATGGCTCATTCCTGATGCCTTGGCACTTTAACACTTTCAAAGTGATCAAAACGTCACGAAGTAAACTTATCTTTATAAAACTTAACATGAAATGGTGAACATCATTATTGAGAAATAATGTCCACTATTCTTTATAATTAAAACTCCACCCTTTAATCTCACACCCAAGCTTATAAAAGTTAGCTACTCATACTTGTATTAAAATTGCAATAAATATAAATGACTGAATTTAAAGACGTAATGTAAATAACGTAAACGTAAACGTAAATGACAATAATGTAAATTGCAAGAATTAAAACACTTAAAGAAGTGCAGCAATGTTGCTGCCGATGCTGCAGCAACTCAAGTAAATGGCTAAGAACAACAAGCAAAAGATGAACAAGATGAAGATAACTTGCATATATTTAAAGAAAGCAACTAAAGTGTTCTTCCCATCAAATTGTGATCTGATCGAAGCTACTTAAAACACCACAAGACATCACCTATTTATACAAAAAGAGTCATGGCCTAAGCCATACCAACTCATAACAACTAACACTATTTATGTATCATGCATACTATTCACGGGAGATGTCCTATGTACTACTACCATTACAACACATAAACTATTTTATGAAGAACCCAAAGCATTGAACTTCATCTTGCATGTTGTTGTCTTCCCAAAAATTCTGCATTTCCAGCCTTGTTTTCCATTCAGCTCTCGTCAGCCGTGAATGCTGCAGCATCGAAATAGCATTGCCTGCAGTTTTCTTTATTTTTAGCCATTCTACTTAGTAAAACAAGTAAAATCCATCACTTAGCTCCATGATTAATAAAGATACAAATAAGAGAATAAAATGACACAAAAGTTGGGATAAAACAAAATATTATATATAAAAATATAAGAAAAAGATACAATATGCATTAAATAAATAATGCATATCACACCCTCAAATTTAAAGTGTTGTTTGTCCCCAAACAACTATGAGACTAAAAAGAAATTGACTCAATTTTTAAAGTTTCTTGCAAAATCTTGGCATTAAGTGCACACACATATTGTAATCTTTATCATATGTAGTTCATAGCCTTTCATAATTCTCCTAGTATTCAATCATGCATGAGTGTGTGTATGAATCATAGGCTAGCACTTCTCTTCTTTTTGTTAGTCACAACACAACCTATATCTAGGATCACTAGGACTTTTTGGGTTCACTCTTTTTGGCATATCTTTTCTCACATAGCCTTTTCTCTCAACAAATTTCACAAAAATTTTCAATTTTTGGCACTTTGTGCTTCTTTTTGTTGACTTTGTGTACCTTGCCCCTATGGGACATTTTTGGTACTTCTTTGATCACGCAATTCAGATTAGAGCTTTGCTCTTTTGTATTGAATTTTCTGTTTTTCCAAGGTGTAACCCTCCTTTAGGGTGTAACCTTCCCACCCTCAAATTTAGAATATACAATGTCCCCATTGTATCCCATGAAGTGTATGAGTGTATAAAGGCTACAAGCGGCTATTCAAATTGAGAAGATGGCCTAGATCATTCTCCTAAATGCATTTAGGTCATGTTGGTCAATTTGTGGCCCAAGAAGATAATGCTAGTTCTATCAGGAACACACAACCATGTGATTAGCATGCATTACAAAATTATTATGGATATGAACACAGAAATAACATACTACCTATGTGTGATTTTGCAAGATAAAACAAACCTAAAAAAATAGCAAACTATCCCAGACACAATAAAATAAAATAAAAAAAACATGGAAGCTAAGGGATTGATTTTGACCTGTCCTACTCCATAGGAGTAGGCTGTGGATTCTTCCGTGCAGTTGCTGCTGTTGCTTTGGATGCTACAGCAACAAGGCTTGTTTCTTCTGCTGTTGGGTGTAATGCTGCAACATCAATCTGCAGCTTTCCTTTCTCCAGATCATCCTTTGCCTCTTTCAGCCTCTTGTTCTCCTCAACTAGCTTCTGGTTTCTGCCTTTTAGCTTTCTTACCTCAGTTAGCACCTTCTTCATCCTCTGTCCTTTCTTGGAGTCAGCTCCCAATTTCACTTCCTTCTTCAAACTCAGCACCTCTTTCTTCAGTATCTCCATCTCTGCAGTTTGCTTGATCATATTATCCATCAACATGCTGTTTTGAGCACACACGGTTTGCATCATGCCCAATATGTCTCCTTGGCTTGACTTTTCGTGCCTCAATCTTGAGACACTCTTAGTGTTGATGGCCCACTTCTCATCTCCTTCTTTGTGAATATCATCCTCCTCATATTGAGGAATGCCAACTGCAGTTAAGAATTGAGACAACAACCCAGGGAAGAAAAACTTCCCTTGATTCCTTTTAGCAGAATAGTTAATGGATTTGCAAATGATATCACCAGTATTAACTTTCTGACCCGTCATGATGCAGTATAACAAAATCATTCTTTCACAATTGATTGAACTATCATGAGTAGTAGGGGATAGAGAACTTCGAATAAAACTCATCCATACGTTGGCATCAGGGAGCAAGTTGATTGCTAGGAAGGTTCTAAGCATGTAATTTGGGTGTCCTTTCCATGCAGAATCAGGTTTTCCTATTACTTTGATCATGTCATCCAATTGTTTTTGAGTGGCAGTTCTAAGCAGGGTATCAAAGGCAGTGGTGGTGGGTGTGGTGATATTCAAAAAGTTATTGAGGGCTTCGGCTGTGAAGTGTAAACTTATGCCTCTTATGGTGAGTCGGTTGGTTGTTGCTTGAGCTATTTCAGCATAAAATTCTCTGATCAAAGTTAGGTTGTAAGAAAGTTTTACCTCGCAGAAATCATCCCAGTGTTGCTCTTTGATCACCTTTCTGATGAACTCATAATCTTTGATGCTTTTGGAATCGAACCCTTTATCTAACAATGCACCTTTGAACTTCTGTTTCTCAATGGTTTGTTGTGCCTCTGGATTGCTGAAACCATCGTTCATCTTGTTTGGTCGTGGAATGACATGTGGCCCAGATGGTTTGGTCACCTCAGGCCCTGAATGCTTTATGGATGCTCCAGCATTCGATTTCTTGGCAGAGGCTTTTTGTTTTCTTTTAGGCTTGACAGCAACAGTTTTCTTCCTCGGCTTCTTTTCTCTTGGACCATCATCTGCAGGGTTAATGAGAGTGGCGTCCATACTTTCTGAGGCCTTTCTCTTGGTGGAGATTTCAGAGGTTTCACCAATGGGACTAGCAGGGATCTCCACAGAAGGATTTTCTGTGTTATCAGCCTGATGCTGTGTGGATGCTCCAACATCAGTGTTCAGTGGTGAGTCCTGTGCCATCTTGTTGACAAACAATTCATCAAAATCAAAGTCATCCCATATTTACCACTTAGGTTCCTCCAAAAAATTGTTTATTTGAAAGTTAGGAGGGGTTCGTGGTTCATCATAAGGCCATGTTAACAATAAGACTGGTGATGTGTGTGGTCTATTGATTTCAACCTCATTTTCAGACGTGAAATAATCCTCTACTAAAACTGATAGTTCAGAAAATACCTCATCTGCATCCATGTTCAAGTCAGGAATGGAACTTGTGCTTTTATCATGCCCCCTTGCATCCTTAGATGCTTCTGTGATTTCTGCCTTTGTCACCATAGGGGGTGACAAAGGAATGGTCTCTTGATCAGTGGTAGTGTGTGGTGTTGGAACATTGGTTGCTACCACTGATTCAGATGATCGTGAAGTCGAGGCTTCAATCACAGTGGGGTGTTTGAAGGCAGAAGATCCAATAGCAAGATTTTCAGAGCAAAGATTCTTCAAGGGCTTTTCTGGGTTTTTACTCACAGTGGGGATTTCGACATTCGGAGACGTAAGAGGAGCGGCAGGATTGTTGATAGATGTTTGCTCATCGCTCTCGAGGTCCACATACTCAGGTTCGACATTGGAATGAGGTCGAACTATGGCTCGTTGTCGATTACTTCTGCGTGAGGGTTGGTCGTCATCGTCTCGTACTGCGACTCGCTTCACTCGTGCCATCGTGTGTGATGATTTTTCGGATGATCGGGATTTTCGCCGGAAAAAATGGAGGTGTGTAGGTGGTGTTCGGGTGAAAGCGATGGGGGTGGAAGACAAAAGGTTTTTGCCTTTTGAGATCTTTTTGAAAATGAAAGGGAAGGATGTGGATGTTATCAAAGACAACTTTACTCTTTTTAAAGCATTGGTTATTTTTGGTGCACAGCTGTAAGTCTTACCCTAGAGAACAACTACACTATTTCAAGGTACCTGATAAAATATGGAAGGATTTGATTTTGTACCTTAATTTAGTAAAGAAGCAACCAGGGTACTAGGTATGCGCATGGGCCATGTGGTCTTCACCAAACATACCCACTCCTGTACCTTTTTAAATCAATGCTCCACATTAAGCAATCTCAACTTTTTAAATTTTAAACATGCTAAGAATAGAACTTGGCGTTGGATGCTGGATGAATGCTGCAGCATTCGAAGCCTTTTTGTCTTGAACGCAAACCTGCAAAACATGGAGTTCATTAAAGCTTGTTTATTTTTATACTACTCTTAACTTAATAACTTAATTATTTACAAACCCTTATGGACTAGAAAGAGTCCATGGCTTCTTATTATGAAGATTTTGTCAAGCGGTAGCCAAAAACACAGAGCATTGCTCTGGGATTGCTACAGCATCATGATAGAGTTTAACTCTCTGGCCATTCACTTTGAACACATTGTTGTTTTCTGGATTGATCAAGTCCACAACCCCATAGGGGTAGACTTTGTGAATGGTGAAAGGACCAGACCATCGACTTTTGAGTTTTCCTGGAAACAATTTTAGTCTAGAATTGAACAGAAGAACCTGTTGTCCTGCTTTCAATTCCCTATGTTGGATTCTCTTGTCATGCCATTTTTTTGTTTTCTCTTTATAGAGCTTGGCATTTTCATAGGACATATTCCTATGTTCATCCATTTCACACAGTTGTAATTTCCTTTTATTTCCAGCCTCATCTAAGGACATGTTCAACTCTTTGATGGCCCAGTATGCCTTATACTCAAGCTCTAAAGGGAGGTGACAGGCTTTTCCAAAGACTAGCTTGTATGGGGACATACCAATTGGTGTTTTAAAAGCGGTTCTGTATGCCCATAAAGCGTCATCCAATTTAAAAGCCCAGTCTTTCCTGTGTGGTTTCACCACTTTTTCCAGGATTCCTTTGATTTCCCTATTAGAAAGCTCAGCCAGTCCATTTGTCTGTGGATGGTATGCAGTAGCTATTCTGTGGTTAACATTGTATTTTTCAAGAGTTCCTTGTAATACCTTATTTACAAAATGGGTGCCCTCATCACTGATTAGTGCCCTTGGGGTACCAAATCTTGTAAATATGTATTTTTGAAGAAATTTAACCACAGTTTTTGCATCATTGGAAGCACATGCAATTGCTTCCACCCACTTTGACACATAATCAACAGCCACTAGAATGTATTGACAATTATTGGATGGTGGAAAAGGTCCCATAAAGTCAATTCCCCACACATCAAACAATTCCACTTCCAAGATTCCATTCAAAGGCATTTCATTTCTTTGAGAAATGGAACCAGTTCTTTGACATTCGTTACATCTTTTGACAAAATTGTGGGAATCTTGGAAGAGGGTTGGCCAATAAAAACCAGATTGTAAAACTTTGGCTGATGTCCTTTGGCTCCCAAAATGACCTCCATATGCTGAGTTGTGGCAATGGTGTAAGATTTCTGCCACATCATTTTCTGGGACACACCTTCTCAAGATTTGATCTGCACCAAGTCTAAACAGAAAAGGGTCATCCCAAAGATAAAACTTAGCATCATGGAAAAACTTTTTAAGCTTATGGCCAGTGCAATCAGGAGGTTTGATGCCACATGATAAGTAGTTAGCAAAATCAGCATACCAAGGAATGCTGGATGAATGCTGTAGCATCAAAATTTTCTCATCTGGGAAGGTTTCAATGATATCTCCTTCTCCTTTCTTTTCCACTAGGTTTTCTAACCTAGACAAATGGTCTGCCACTTGGTTGTTTACTCCTTTTCTATCCACAATTTCCAGGTCAAACTCTTGCAACAGAAGAACCCACCTAATCAACCTAGGTTTAGCATCCTTCTTAGAGATTAAGTACTTAATGGCAGCATGATCTGTAAGCACAATAACTTTTGCTCCCACTAAATATGATCTAAATCTCTCAAAGGCAAAAACTACTGCTAAGAGTTCTTTTTCAGTTGTTGTGTAGTTGATTTGTGCTTCATTCAAAGTCTTACTTGCGTAATAAATTGAATGAAACACTTTTTCCTTTCTTTGACATAAGACAGCTCCTACAGCCCAATCACTGGCATCACACATGATTTCAAAAGGTTTGGTCCAATCTGGGGCCATAACTACTGGAGCAGTTACCAAAGCTTTCTTTAAAGTGATGAATGCATTTCTGCATTCTTGATTAAAATCAAATTTGTGGTCATTTTTCAGAAGTAAACATAAAGGCTTTGAAATTTGTGAAAAGTCTTTGATAAACCTTCTATAAAATCCTGCATGACCAAGAAAGCTTCTGATTCCTTTAACAGTGGTTGGTTCAGGTAGTTTTTCAATAACTTCCAGTTTGGCTTTGTCTACCTCAACCCCCCTTTTTGAAATCAAGTGTCCAAGAACTATCCCTTCGTTGACCATAAAGTGACACTTTTCCCAATTGAGGACTAAATCAGTTTTCTCACACCTTTCAAGACTCTTTTTCAAATTTTCCAAACAATTATCAAAAGATGAGCCATATACAGAAAAATCATCCATAAATATTTCAATGGATTCTTCAAGCATGTCAGAAAATATGGACATCATACATCTTTGAAAAGTTGCCGGAGCATTACAGAGTCCAAAGGGCATTCTCCTAAAGGCAAAAGTACCATAAGGACAAGTGAAGGTGGTCTTTTCTTGGTCCTCAGGTAAAATGGCTATTTGGTTGTATCCGGAATATCCATCCAAGAAGCAATAATATTCTTTTCCGGCTAACCTGTCTAACATTTGGTCAACAAATGGTAGTGGAAAATGGTCCTTTTGTGTGGCTGTGTTAAGTTTACGGTAGTCCATGCAAATTCTCCATCCTAAAACTACTCTAGTTGGGATGAGTTCATTTTTTTCATTGGCTACTACTGTAAAACCTCCCTTCTTAGGGACACATTGGACAGGGCTAACCCAAGAGCTACTGGCTATAGGAAAAATGATTCCTGCATCTAACCATTTTAGCACCTCTTTTTTCACTACTTCTTTCATGACAGGGTTTAGCCTTCTTTGTGGTTCAATGGATGTGTAGTTCTTTTCTTCTAAGATGATCTTATGTTGACAGATAGAGGGACTAATTCCTCTAAGGTCAGCAATGGTCCATCCTATGGCTTTTGAGTGTAACTTCAACAAATCCACTAACTTCTTCTCCTGATGCAGTTCTAAAGTGGATGAAATGATGACAGGCAGTTTGTTTTCATCTTTTAGAAAAGCATACTTCAAATGGGGTGGGAGTTGTTTCAACTCCAGGTCAGGTGGTGAAATGACTGATGATGTGAAAGTCTTTTGTTCACTAGGCTCCAAAGATTCAAACTTAGCAACAGTCTCATCTATATTTTCCTCATCATCATCATATTCCTCATCATCCTCTTCTTTCAACCTACAAATTTCCCTAACTCCTTCTTCATTACACAGGTTTTCAATCACACTTAGGCCAGAACATTCTTCCATATCATCAGGGTATTTCATGGAATTGAAGACATTGAATGTGACCTTTTGGTCTTGAAGTCTCATGGTCAACTCTCCCTTTTGGACATCTATCAAGGTTCTTCCAGTGGCTAAGAAAGGTCTTCCTAAGAGAATAGGAATATCTTGGTCAGCCTCAAAATCTAAGATGATAAAGTCAGCAGGAAAGATGAATTTGTCAACCTGAACTAAGACATCTTCAATTTTACCCTTAGGATAGGCAATGGTTTTATCAGCTAAGATGAGTGTGACAGTGGTTGGTCTAGCTTCTCCTATACCTAAGCTTTTGAAAATAGACAAAGGCATAAGATTGACACTTGCTCCCAAATCACATAAGGCTTTTCCAACTTCTTTCCCACCTATGGAACAGGGAATGGTAAAACTCCCTGGATCTTTGAGTTTAGGTGGAATTTTGTTGGTCAAGAGAGCACTACACCCTTCAGTCATGGCCACAGTTTCATATTTAGTCAACTTCTTTTTCTTGCTTAAAATGTCTTTAAGAAATTTGGCATAACTAGGCATCTGCTCGATTGCTTCAACAAGGGGTATGTTGATATGCAACTGTTTAAACACATCCAAAAATTTCTTGAATTGCAATTCTTCCTTATTATTCTTTAACCTTTGGGGAAAAGGAACATAAGGAGGAATTGGTTCAATAACGGCTTTCTTTGTTTGTGTTGAGCTTTTAGGGTGGACTTCCTCCACCCTCAAATTTGTATCATTGATACCTTGTGTTATGTTTTCTTTGACAACATCTTTGGGTTTGTTGACTTCAATTTCTACTGTGTCTTCCTTTGGGATTGGGGTTTTTGGCTCTAAGTCCTTAGGATATGGTTCTTCTAGGATGGTGGGTAATGTTGTAGCATTAGACTTGGACTTTGGATGTTTTTCTATTTCAGCTTGGGTTTTCTCTAAGTCTTTCCCACTCCTAAGTGTTACAGCTTTCACATGCTCTTTTCCCGGTGGTCTTGGGATTTCTGTGTTACTTGGTAAGGTCCCGTTGGGTCGGGTGTTTTGGTTAAGAGCAATCTGACTGATTTGGGTTTCAAGGCTCCTTATTTGAGCATCATTCCTCGTCATGTAAGCTTTGAACATAGCTTCCAAGGAAGATGATGGTTCAGTTTGAGAATAGGATTTGTTTTGAAAAGATGGTTTGTTATTTTGGAAATTCTGATTCTGATGATTTTGGTTGTTTTGGTAATTTTGAGAACTGCTGGCATGATGTTGGTTTTGAAAATTGGAATTTCCTTGTTGCTTATGCTCAGGTGGGTTTAAACTTGGACTGGTCCATGAAAAATTTGGATGTTGTTTCCAACTGGCATTGTAATTGTTAGAGTAAGGACCATTCCTATTATGAACATAGTTAACTGATTCAGAATTTTGAGGACAGTGTTCAAAAGAATGGTCTCCACTACAACAAACACATTGCACCGAGAGAACAGCTGGAGTAGGCTTAATGGCAGTCGGCTGTGTTCCCTGACCGGTAGTTATGTTTTTAAGCATATTGGTCATAGAAGCAAGCTGAGCTGTCAACGCAGTGTAAGCATCTAAATCATGCATTCCCGCATTCTTCTTGGTAGTTGGTGCTCTTGGATCAGCCCAATGCCCATTGTTTGTGGAAATCTTTTCAAGAATTTCACACCCGGTGTTATAGGTGTTGGAAGTAAAGGCCCCTCCTGATGTCGCATCGAGCATTTGTTTTGCATTGGAATCAAGTCGAGTGTAAAACGTCTCGAGTTGAATACAGTAGGGAATGCCATGGTGAGGGCATTTCCTTAATAATTCCTTAAACCTTTCCCATGCGTCGGGAATTGCTTCATCGTCCATTTGTTTGAACATGCAAATTTCATTTCGGGACTTAGCATTCCGGGTAGGTGGAAAATATTTTCTCAAAAACTTTTCAGCCATGTCAGCCCATGATGGTATAGAACCTGGTGTCAATGAATTAAACCAAATCTTTGCCCGATCCCTTAACGAAAAAGGAAACAGTGTGAGTCTTAGAGCATCAGAAGATACTCCAGGAATCAGAAAAACATCGGTGATCTCTTTAAAAGATTTTAAATGTGAGTGTGGATCTTCCGATGGGAATCCGGCAAATTGACCATTGGCTTGCAACATGTGAAACATAATGGGTTTTGGTTCAAAATGCGTCGTATCCATATGAGGCTTTACAATTCCTGAATTTAATTGCTCAAAGTTAGGAATTGCATAGTCCATAATTCTCCCATTTTTCGAGTTTGCAAGATCAATGATATTTAATGGTTCATTTTGGTCATTGTTACCATGAGATTCTTCACCATCATCTTCTTCATTATTAATGTGGTGCTCTTGAAAATTTTGATTTTGTGGATTTCCAAAACGTGGCGGATTACCAAAAATTGGTGGGTTACCAAAAATTGGTGGAATTCCAAAATTGGGTGGTCTCATGTGGTTTCCTAAAGGTGGTGGTCGTACTTCTACCCCAGGTGGTCGTGGTTCTACAACGAATGGTCGTAGGTGTCTACGCTCAAATCCGGGTGGTGCATCCATGTCGGGAGGATCCATAGAACTTGAAGCTCTTTGTAACCTCCGTCTAAGATGAAAGGTTCTTTCTATGTCAGGATCTAACTCAAAAAGTTCCCCACGTTGGATTCGTGGCATATACCACACAAAGTATGATTCGGATGGTGTTAGAAAAACTAAATCTTTTAAAATACTTTTAAAAACTTTTAGCGTGCCAATCCCCGGCAACGGCGCCAATCGAAGATACAACATTGGTTCCTCAATACTTAAATTCACCATCTATTTGATAGGATTCCCTTCCGGAAGGACATCCTAACAAATAGATGGTGAATTTAATTATTGAGGAACCAATGTTGTAGCATTAACATAGCATTGGTCTGCTGGAATTTATAATTAAGCTTCACCCCAACGTCTTACACCCTTGCTTGCTTTATTTATTTATCTGTTTTATATAATCTGCGATAATCCAAAACCAACTAAAAATATTATCTTCGAATTGATCCTTGGAAATCATTTCTTTTATTAGACTTTTATTGCGCTTTTACTCCAATCTCTTGACAGTGCTTTGAATACACCGATAGACGTGTGATAATTAAACCTCAACGCAAGTATACATAGAGATCTAACGTCGTCTTTCAAGTAATAAATTGGTAAAATACCAGATATCGTTCCCACAGAGATTGGAGTAAAAGCGTAATAAAAGTCTAATAAAAGAAATGGTTTCCAAGGATCAGTTCGAAGACAATATTTGTTTGTTTGGAGTTGTACTATCGCAGATTATATTGAACAAATAATAAAGAAAGCAAGCAAGGGTGCAAGACGTGGGGTGAAGCTTAATTATAAATTCCAGCAGACCAATGCTATGTTAATGCTACAGCATTGGTTCCTCAATAATTAAATTCACCATCTATTTGTTAGGATGTCCTTCCGGAACTTCAACATTATATTATTAATCTAGCTTTCAACAACCCATTCCTGGTGATGTATTAGGACTATTAATAATAAAATGATGCCTTTCAAATATATGGATAAACAAATTACTTTGTTAAAAATCACTCTTCCAAGTTGATCCCATATCTGTTAAGTTGACGTGTCTGAGTGGTCCATTCCTGATACGCACTCTACACTTTTACCATCATCACGATGACCAACTTATCGGGCAAAATCAACCTAGAAAAGACAGAGACGACAAATTCCTTTGTCAGTAGCTCTTCCAAGTCTTACTTTCTTTGTCATTCGGATTGACGTGCATATCAATGGCTCATTCCTGATGCCTTGGCACTTTAACACTTTCAAAGTGATCAAAACGTCACGAAGTAAACTTATCTTTATAAAACTTAACATGAAATGGTGAACATCATTATTGAGAAATAATGTCCACTATTCTTTATAATTAAAACTCCACTCTTTAATCTCACACCCAAGCTTATAAAAGTTAGCTACTCATACTTGTATTAAAATTGCAATAAATATAAATGACTGAATTTAAAGACGTAATGTAAATAACGTAAACGTAAACGTAAATGACAATAATGTAAATTGCAAGAATTAAAACACTTAAAGAAGTGCAGCAATGTTGCTGCCGATGCTGCAGCAACTCAAGTAAATGGCTAAGAACAACAAGCAAAAGATGAACAAGATGAAGATAACTTGCATATATTTAAAGAAAGCAACTAAAGTGTTCTTCCCATCAAATTGTGATCTGATCGAAGCTACTTAAAACACCACAAGACATCACCTATTTATACAAAAAGAGTCATGGCCTAAGCCATACCAACTCATAATAACTAACACTATTTATGTATCATGCATACTATTCATGGGAGATGTCCTATGTACTACTACCATTACAACACATAAACTATTTTATGAAGAACCCAAAGCATTGAACTTCATCTTGCATGTTGTTGTCTTCCCAAAAATTCTGCATTTCCAGCCTTGTTTTCCATTCAGCTCTCGTCAGCCGTGAATGCTGCAGCATCGAAATAGCATTGCCTGCAGTTTTCTTTATTTTTAGCCATTCTACTTAGTAAAACAAGTAAAATCCATCACTTAGCTCCATGATTAATAAAGATACAAATAAGAGAATAAAATGACACAAAAGTTGGGATAAAACAAAATATTATATATAAAAATATAAGAAAAAGATACAATATGCATTAAATAAATAATGCATATCACATATCAACAAACTCTTATCCATCCATATTCTTCATAGTATATATATATATAGTAAACCAAGTTAGAAGCAGATTTTATATATCATTCATTCGTTTATTTTATTTTTATAAATATAATATATTGTATTTAAGTAGTCCTGCTAAAGAAATTAACAAAAGGTACTTACGAGATGTTCACTTCACAATCACTACCAGTATTGAACTTAGGAGACTTGAGTTTCTCCTCCCTTTTAATGTTGTATAGTTGTATATCTCCCTGCTGTTAACCTGAATCAACATTTATTTATTAAACAACTATTATGAAACCATATGTCAGGATTTTGGTCTATTCTATTAATTCTAATATAAATCAACACCCAAAGAAATGCCAACACAAACTTTAAAAATAATATCCGCTTGTCGTGACGATAATTGTCTTATCTTCATTATAAAGTGCCAGATCTCTAGAAGCTGGATCTACTGGGCAACCATAGCAGGTTTGAAATGTTTATTTGCAGGCTCTGCAAGGTGAAATATGAAATGAATGAGCTCTCACAAAATGAAGAATTCATTCCGGCGTTGGCAATTTATTATAGGCACAAGTTGAACTTGATTCTCGTTTGCAATGGAATCAAGTTTTTCTGTAACCCCACTTTACCAGCTCATGAACCAAGAATAATCAACATAATAAGAACAAATCCACCCTTAGAACCCTATATTAATGTGACTAACAGATACCAAAATGGATCATCGTACCAGGTTTGTAGACCAAAAAAAGTAGATAGAGAAGCAACAGTTGGCAAAAAATCAAAGCAAAACACTTTAATTTTAATAGTAATAGACAAATACATCACCCTGTAAATCAATAGGATTAAATATAGGTTAAATCAAATGGGTAAAATCAATACACCTCTGTCCCAGAAAAAGAAGATGAACCAAAATCGCTAGCATCGGATTCATCATGGAGGACATCATTTTCGGCATCATCAGTTCGCTCAAACTTTGTCTTCATTCACCATCTTTGGTAGGGTTTTCATTTCTGCATTTCAGATGGTAACAAACCCACATAAGAAATCAGATACCAAATTAGGGTTTAAGAATTTTCAAATACCCACGAAAAAACCATCCACGTCTATGGATTGTAGAACACATTCAGAGAACTTGCCAGAAGGAGAATCGTCTTCCTCCTCTCGCTCCCGATTCTTCATCTCTGCAGTAATCAAAATTAAAAGTAAAAACTAACCTCTGCTCATGTAATTTCTCTTTCTCTCTGTCACTCCATGAGTAGTGCCTCTCTTGCTCTCTCCGATCATTTATTCTCCAATCTCCGCTCTCTCCTTGCATCTCCTCCAGTCCTCCGTGCATATATATACTCCCACACAGTTCTCAGTTCACGTCACAAACTGCTCCTAATCGAGAGGAGACTCAGGGAAAACGTGGGAGGAGTGGGCGTGGAATTAGTATTGGAAATAACTGTAAATAACCATGGAGTGAGTCGAGATGGCTTAAGAGTGCTGAATGAATTGGCTTAATAATTTTGAACGGTCCTGATTAAAAGTTGGCTGGAGTTTAAAGGGCCCAGATTGATCCAAAGGTGGTTGGACTCAACTGGGTCCATAGTATAGGTAATTATTTAGAAAAACGAGCCACATAGATTAACGTGACGATAAAGTCAAGCTTTAACACCATAACACATCATACCGAATTATTTAGAAAAACGATATTTAGACATATAAATACAAAGACAACCATTATATTTCACTTTAATCCAAAAATTCTTAATCATATACACCAAGTCTCTATCGATAAAATAAGACTTGAATAAACCCGACAAAATAAATAAAACATAATATTTATTCACTTCTTTTTGGTGTATAGATTAAGAGAAAAAACATATCAAAGGCCCACACATAAATTTATAGCATTTAAAACATTAAAAGTTCATCAAATTGAGTATATAAATAATTAACTTATGGTGAAAATATTTAGTTTGGAATGTTATTGTCGGTTGATGAGTCATGAGTGAGTTATTGATTACTAAGTTAGGGGTCGTTTACAAAACGCTTATTCGGGTAAGTGTTTATCAAGACATATTAGTTTATCAGATGAATATGGCAAGGACCAAGAATCTTACTCGGTAAGAGCAGAAGCAAAGATCAAGAGTCGAAAGCAAGGACCGAGAGTCTTACCCGGTAAGTGAGTGCGACGACTCTTACCATGGTTAGCGCTTACCGGCTAAATTGTAGCATACGATGCCATTTTGGCCGACTAAAATCTTACCCGGTAAGTGAGTGCGACGACTCTTACCATGGTTAGCGCTTACCGGCTAAATTGTAGCATACGATGCCATTTTGGCCGACTAAAATCTTACCCGGAAAGTAGGTGACAGTGTTGAATTTTACCCGTAAACTGAAAAAATCTATGATATTTGGTGGGTTTACTTTGTAGGATTTGGAATAAAATTATATTCAATTCCTTATAAGTAATGTATAAAATAAAATGAAAAATTATAAAATTGTGTTTTATTAATTGATTATTATAAAACAAGTCTTTTAACATATTTTTAAACATTATTACAAATAATTTATATGAACTTCCATGAAGTGCCAACTATCCAATGGAATTTTTAAGTCCCATTTTATGTGATTTCATTGAAATCCTTGGATTTCGGTCCCAAACTTTTCTTTAAACAATACATGAGATTTTAACTGAATTCAACTCCGAATTTAAATAAATTATTTAAACAATCAAGTTTTTAGAAGGACGTTTGGTTTGATAGGATGATTTTGAAGGATTAGGATTTCTAAGAAATATGTGGAACCGGAGTGATTTGGATTTTCAAGAATTTGTAGTATTTGGTATGATTGGTTTGTAGGATTTGGAGACGAATTGAATTTCATTCTTTATAAATAATTTATTAAAACAAATTATAAATAGTTTTAAAAATAATTAAATTACCTTTTTATTAATTGATTATTACAAAACAAATATTTTAGTATAGGTTTTTTTTGAAGGGCGTCCCAGACTAATCCCTTGGTAAATTGTGACTGCAAGACATCAACCCTGATTAAACTCAGTGGCCACAATTGTTGTGTACGTCTGTATTTGAACCGTGGGCAGATGAGATATTCCACCACACCACACCCCATAACCTTAACCACTACGTCACAACCCTTGTGGTTATATTTTAGTATAATTTAAAACATAACTATATACAAATCCGGCAAAATTCGATTTATACCAACCACGGATTTTAAAATCTTATGTATGTGATATCTTAATGCGAGATTCAAACCAAACATGCGATTGGAATTATCAATTCCAAATTTCTCCAAATTTAATTCAATATTGCAAACAAAACGGGACATTAGATTTTGTTAAAATGTTGTTTAAGTAAAAAATCAAAATCTCTAAAGAAAATCACTTCAATCTCCAAGAGATTCTCTATTTTGTAGATTACACAATTAATTATATTATTAAATATTCAAGTACAATATAGTTTTTCTCTCCTAAATATTTAATTTAAAGTAATTTCATTGGTAGAACAAATAAAAAATATTTTTCTCTCATAAATAATCATTTTTAGAGATATCTCCATATTTAAAGAAACTGTTTGAGATGCTCTAAAAAAACTGTTTTCTAAGACCATCTCCAATGAACTCTCTATTTTACTCTCTATCTCTATTTTACTCTCTATATCATCTCCAATGAACTATATATTTTACTCTATAAAATAGAGAAATGAATAGTAACTCTCTCTATATAGAGAGTTACTATTCACTACTCTCTATTTTTTTTAACTTTTGATAATTACAAAATGATTCTTCTATTTTTTAGATTTTTGTATTTTTATTTTATTTGTTGTCTAATACCAATTTTAATAAATTAGAATTATATTTATCTTTAAGTTTTAAATTAATTTTTATTTATCCAACTAAATATGAATTATAACGTTGTTAAAATAATATGATAAAGTTAATAAATATAAGGGTGTTGTAAAAATAAAAAATACAAGGATGTAATTTATAAAGTTAATAAATATACGGGTATTATTAAAAATATAGAGTGAATTGTGGATTTGGTCCTTGTGGTTTTGTGTTTTCTTTGACTATGGTCCTCATTATATGTTTATCATGGATATGGTCCTTGTGGTATGCAATATATTGTGGCTAGAGTCCCTCAACACTAACACCATTAAGTTTGAAAGGTTTAAACTTTAATTTTGGTCCCTATGATTTATTGAAATCTTTGAAAGTGGTCCATGTGGTTTATTATTGTTTTTACATTTTTCCTTTAAAAACTAATATAAATTTTCAAAAAATAAAAATATATTATCTAATTCATATTTATATATATTAATATATATATATATATATTTCTTTATTAAAAATTTATAATTTTTTAATAATATTTTCATATATGTAACTAATTTTTTTTGATCGATCTCCTTAAGATTTTCATATTTAAAATATATAAATAATATATATTTATTAAAATTTTATAAATAATAAATTTAATGTTTAAATTTAGTATTTAAAATTTAAATTTGAAATGAAACATTAAATTTAAATATTATATAATTTTAATAAGTATATACTATATATACCTTTAATATGAAAGTGTTGATGAGGTCGATCAAGAAAATATAATATTAACTTTTCATATGAAAATATTTTAACAAAATTATAATATTTTTAATATATATATAATAATATATAAATATGAATTGGATAATTTATTTCTATTTTTTAATAGATTTTATATTTATATATATTATAAAATATATAATTATATTTTATTGATATATATAAATAAGTTTTTATATTTTTAATATATATATAATTATATTTTTATTAGTTTTTAAAGGAAAAATGTAAGAATAATAATAAACCAAAGGGACCACTTTCAAAGGTTTCTATAACCACAGGGACCAAAATTAAAGTTTAAACTTTTCAAACTTAACGGTGTTAGTGTTGAGGGACCCTAACCAGAATAAATTGCATACCATAAAGACCATATCAATAATAAACATAAAATGAAGATCATAGTCAAAGAAAACACAAAACCACTTGGACCAAGTCCACAATTCACTCAAAAATATATGTAATCAAAATAAAAGAGAATATACTTGGAATATTCTCTTTTAGAGAGTAAAATAGAGTAATATATTGGAGAAGATTTAACACACTCTCTATTTTATTCTCTATAATAGAGAGTAAAATAGAGAAATACATTGGAGATGCCTAAGTCATTTATAAATTCAAAAAATAATTTTTATTAAAAAATCTATCTTAATGAATAAAAACAAAATAAAAAATTCAATAATGGAAAATTAATTAAAATGCCATAAGTCCAAGTCAAACTTACGAAAATGCCACAAATCTCTCTCAGTTTGCAAAAATGGCACAAATACCCGCGATAGGAGCCCGCGATCGCCACCAGTGGCATTTTCGTAATTAATTATCCCGCGTGATCACAGGGGAAGCCGCCCGCGGTGGACCAATTTGGTTGTATTTAATGATTTTTAAATGAAATTTTACACTTTCAGTCCCTATACTTATTTATAAACTTTACTTTATACATTTTACTTTCATTATTTTAATTTTACATTTAACACATATAATCGTTTATTAACTAAAACACGTTAAAAAAATACGTTTTAATTTTAACAAGTTACACCATTATAACCGTCTATTCGATACGTTCGAAATGAGCTCAATCTTGATTTTTTTTATTTATATATTTTAATATATATCATATATACTACATAAAAATATTTTTAATATTTACAATTCATACATTTATAGTTAATTATTTAATTTATGGTACTCTTATAGTTAATGCGATAGGAGTGTAAAACAAAATTGAGAATACGTTAAAAAAATGAATTTTCGCAGATAAAAAATATTTTTTAGGTAGTGTATATGATATATATTAAAATATATAAATAAAAAAAATTCAAGATTGGACTCATTTCGAACGTATCGAAGAGACGATTATAATGGTGTAACTTGTTAAAATTAAAACGTATTTTTTAACGTATTTTAGTTAATAAACGATTATATGTGTTAAATGTAAAATTTAAATTATGAAAGTAAAAGGTATAAAGTAAAGTAAGTAAATAAGTATAAGGGGTGAAAGTGTAAATATCAAATCAAAATCACAATTTTGTCGAAAAATTGAAATGTTATACTTTCAACCCCTATACTTATTTACTTACTTTACTTTATACCTTTTTCTTTCAACCCCTATACTTATTAATATAATTTTAGTTAAAATTGTATTTTTTTTAAATATTGCCTTAAATGAAAAAAAGTTCTATAAATGAAAATTGAATCAAGCTTATTTTAAATGTCTTAAATAGAAAATAAGTTTAAAAAACAAATCATATCAAAATCACAAAAATGGTAAAATAAGAATACTAAATAAATTCTTTAAATATCTCTTGTATAAATTAATGACTTTTATGCCTCATTTAAGGTTCAATAGATAACCATAAGTATTTTGAAACCCATTATATATATATATATATATATATATATATATATATATATATATATATATATATATATATATATATATATATATATATATATATATATATATATATATATAGGGGATTAATCAAATGAGAACTAATTAGTTTGTGAGAACTGTAAGAACCAATGTAATAACCAATATTTTAATTTAGTCATAATTAGAATTTGTGGAAGAATTTCAAATTTAGAAAATTGTGTGGTCTAAGTGTAAAGAACTAAAAGTATGGTGTTTAGTGAGAAAAGCATAAAAAGGAAGGGAAAACCCTAATTTCTCATTTTAAGCTTTTGTCTAGCGTGTGTTGTGTGTGGCTGGAAGAAAGAACAAGAAAAGGGATTTTGGCAATAGATGAAGAAGGAGCTGCGATTTTCAGTTGAGTTTTGGGAAGAACTCCATAATCATCCAGGTAAATCAAATCCTATTCCTCTCTAATTTAGTGTGTGTATTGTGGGAAATTAGAAAAGAAACTTAGATTTTGTGAGTTTATCGTGTTTCCCCATTAATCTGCGTAAGGGGTGTTGTAGTTTGGGTTAATCTGTAGCTATCGACCCATTTTGCTAATCTGGAGGTGTTGAGGGAATTGGGACTTGAGATTATGCAATTTTCTGCGTTTCTGGGTTTTTCTCGTAGCGTCCGGAAACCCTCAAGTCAGGGTAGTGTCCGGACGATTAGTGGTGTCCGGATGAGAGATGTGTCCGGGTAGAATTTTGGCAGCAATTTCCGGTAGTTAACCGGAAACCTTTGTGGGTCCGGATAATTTTGGTTGTCCGGATAGTTGTCCGAATGGTCTTGGGTGTCCGGGTAGGTTGTCCGCATAACTCTGGTTGTCCGGATAGTTTTCCGAATGGTCTTGGGTGTCAGGGTAGGTTGTCCGGATAGTTTTGACTATCCGGATACAGTGTCCGGAGAGTGTGGTATGACATAGTAGTGCAGACTGATAGACGAGGGGCAATCTGTGTGAGTGTGTAATTCCATCAAGTGGCTTATCGTGGTAGTATGTATCCTTATAGGTGCAGTTGAAGGGAGGATCCATTTAGTAAGAGGATTAAGCATGACGTTAGGTGAGTCTTTCTGAACCTAAATTTTATACAAGTGTGTGGTTGACTATTATTGTCTAATGGTGGGTTTTCCAAATACTTTTATTACAAACTGAAGGTTTAGTGTGTGGCATGGTTATTATTTAACTGTGTGCTTTTCAATTACTTTTATGGCAAAACGATGAAGGTGTGTGGTGTGGATTTTATCTAACGGTGTGTTATACAACTGTTGCTGTTTCAAGCGATGATTAATTGTGTGACAGTATGTGTTTCAAATGAAGAAACAGTGTGCTTGAAGATTATTATGTAACAGTGTGCTTTTCAACTGCTTTTATTTCAAGACAAGGTATGAATGTGCGATTCATAAGTGTGGCTTATATGTGTGATTTAAATGTGTGTGACCATGCTCTGGCTTTTGTGTGACATGGGCGGTGTGTGCCCGATTACGCTGTCACGGTGTGTGTGACATGGGCGGTGTGTGCCCGATTACGCTGTCACGGTGTGTGTGACATGGGCGGTGTGTGCCCGATAGCGCTGTCACGGTGTGTGTGACTTTAGCGCGTGCCAGTAGCATGTGTCAATGTGTGCATATCAACTTTGTGTGCTAGTTATGATTTATACAATGCTTTCATAACTGATTTTATAAACTGAAATATTTTGGTGTGACTTGGTGTGGAGGGAACTCACTAGACCTCATGGTCTAACCCTCGCTTTTCAAAACTAAAACCTTTTTCAGGTAAGCAGTAGTCGAGGGCACGTTTAGAGTTTTGGCAAGACGTGGATCGGAGCTTGCGCTAGAAGGAATTAGAAGAATCTCCTTTGAAATGTTTAGTTAGATTTTCTCAGCTGTATTTAGGGTTATTTCCGCGAACCCTGTATTGTAAATCTTGTTAGTGGGACCATGTTGAGCCGTTTTTGGCGTTATGAACTAAAGAGGTAGCTTCTAGCTTGTATGTTCAAGTTTTGGGTTGTTACAACCAATCTCAGCCAATCATTTAATATATATATATATATATATATATATATATATATATTAGTTCTTATATATATATATATGTGTGTGTGTGTGAGAACTGTGAGAACCAAATAATAGATATTAAATGATTGGCTGAGATTGGTTCTTATAGTTCTCACAAACTAATTAGTTCTCATTTGAATGACCCCCTATATATATAGATATAGATATAGATATATAGATATAGATATATATATATATAGCGAGAGGTTATTATAAAAACCTACTTAAGTTTGAAAACTTTGAAAACCACCTTCAACCAATCAGAATTTTTCTTAATCATTATTCCATAATTGTAATTAAGAGGGCAATTCCGTCATTTTGTATTTCGTGGTTTTATTTTAGGTATTTATTGATTAGATTTATTTATGGTTATCTTCCATATATGGTTATCTCTAATTTGAATCCTAAACCCATGTTCCACACGTCCACCATCACCATGTATCTCTGACCCCGTCGTGAACCACCATCCGAAAACCAACAGCCGCCGCAAGCCGGCGCTGCTCTGGTCGGCCGATGAAACCCACCATCCGCTGCCATTCTTCTCTCTTCTCTCTCATTCGCCCATCGAACGCGGTAACCACTCCTCTCCAACCTCTCGATCGGCGAACTTCCCCTCTGCAGTAACCGCCGCTCTCACCTCTCGACGTTCTGCCGTCGCCAATCGGTGGTCGTCGGCTGTCCTCTCTCTTCCTCATTGATTGCTCCAGGCGCCGCCATCCGCCGCTGCTTCTTCTCTTCTCTCTCGATTCTCATCTCCTTCTCCCTTTCCCTCCTCTCGATTCCCTCCGTCACCATCTCCACTGTCGACAGCCATCGACTGCAGCAGCCAACCACCGTGGCTCTTCCACTTCTCACTCTATTGAACGCGAGTTACCGCCAGAAACCACCGTCGACTGCAGCAGCTAACCACCGAGAACCACCGTGGCTCTTCCACTTCTCACTCTATTGAACGCCAGTTTCATGAAACAGATTCATCTCCAGTTCATTTTCATTTCATCTCCGGTTGCATCTCCATTCATCTTCGTTTCATCTTCTTTCAACTTAGTTCATCTCCGGTTTCATCTCCGTTCATCTCCGTTTCATCTCCTGTCAACTTAGTTCATCTACGGTTGCATCTCCGTTCATTTTCGCTCATCTCCGTTTCATCTCCCGTCAACTTAGTTCATATCCGGTTGCATCTCCGTTCATCTCCGGTTGCATCTCCGTTCATCTCCGGTCATCTTCGTTCATCTCCACTGCAGATTCTTGAAAATGGCGGTGGGTGATTAATTTGTATGAATATTAGAGAGAGAAAAAGGGGTTCCTTCAAATTCACGGAAAAAAGGGATTTCATTCCCTTTCCTTTTTTCAAATTGGATGACAAAAGGACAGCAATACCCTCCTATTTCATTTTTTTAATATTAATAAATTACGATATTACCATAAATAGAGTGAAATGATCTAGGCCGTTATAATTACATCAAGGGTAGATAGGTGGGTTTCACGGTTTTCAAATTAGCATAGGTTTCTACATGAAACTGCCTCTATATATAGAGAGATAGATAGATAGAGAGAGAGAGAGAGAGAGGGGGGGGGGGGGGGGGGTGGGTCAGGGAAAACCTCAAAAAACCGGAAACTGAAAAACACCTTAGTGACCCTTCATCTGGACGGTATGCACTTGGGCATGCAAGTAAATTATGTTTGTTTTTTTTGTTTTTATGCACAAGTGCATTATGCACTTGTGCATGTTACAAATTACTTGTATGCACAAGTGCATAGCGTCCAGATGAAGGGCTACTAGAGTGTTCTTCAGTTTTTCGTTTTTTTGAGGTTTTCCCTTGAACCTGACACTATATATAAGGCCTATTTCAATTTAAAGTAAAGACTCATTTTTAATTTAACATAAATTGAAGCAAATGATCTTATTTAAATAAACGAAGGCTTAACTTCTTTTCACTCTCCTATATACATATGCATGGACGCACACACACACACACACACACACACATATATATACACACCACGGTTATTTTATAACCCAATAAAATGTTACTACCCCGTTTAACTAGGGCTGTAATTGAATCGAACGAACACATGACTTGTAATTAAAGTTTAAACATTTCAAACTTAACGATGTTAGTGTTGAGGGACCCTAGCCACAATAAATTGCATACCATAGGGACCATATCAATAATAAACATAAAATGAAGATCATAGTCAAAGAAAACACAAAACCACTTGGACCAAATCCACAATTCACTCAAAAATATATGTAATCAAAATAAAAGAGAATATACTAGGAATATTCTCTTTTAGAGAGTAAAATAAAGTAATATATTGGAGAAGATTTAACACTCTCTATTTTATTCTCTATAATAGAGAGTAAAATAGAGAAATACATTGGAGATGCCCTAAGTCATTTATAAATTCAAAAAATAATTTTTATTAAAAAATCTATCTTAATGAATAAAAACAAAATAAAAAATTAAATAATGGAAAATTAATTAAAATGCCATAAGTCCAAGTCAAACTTACCAAAATGCCACAAATCTCTCCCAGTTTGCAAAAATGCCACAAATACCCGCGATAGGAACCCGCGATCGATGCCAGTGGCATTTTCGTAATTAATTATCCCGCGTGATCACAGGGGAAGCCGCCCGCGGTGGACCAATTTGGTTGTATTTAATGATTTTTAAATGAAATTTTACACTTTCAGTCCCTATACTTATTTATAAACTTTACTTTATACATTTTACTTTCATTATTTTAATTTTACATTTAACACATATAATCGTTTATTAATTAAAACACGTTAAAAAAATAAGTTTTAATTTTAACAAGTTACACCATTATAACCGTCTATTCGATACGTTCGGAATGAGCTCAATCTTGATTTTTTTTGATTTATATATTTTAGTATATATCATATATACTACATAAAATATATTTTTAATATTTACAATTCATACCTTTATAGATAATTATTTAATTTATGGTACTCTTATAGTTAATGCGATAGGAGTGTAAAACAAAATTGAGAATACGTTAAAAAAATGAATTTTCGCAGATAAAAAATATTTTTTAGGTAGTGTATATGATATATATTAAAATATATAAATTAAAAAAATTCAAGATTGGGCTCATTTCGAACGTATCGAAAAGACGATTATAATGGTGTAACTTGTTAAAATTAAAACGTATTTTTAACGTATTTTAGTTAATAAACGATTATATGTGTTAAATGTAAAATTTAAATTATGAAAGTAAAATGTATAAAGTAAAGTTAGTAAATAAGTATAAGGGGTGAAAGTGTAAATATCAAATCAAAATCACAATTTTGTTGGAAAAATTAAAATGTTACACTTTCAACCCCTATACTTATTTACTTACTTTACTTTATACCTTTTACTTTCATAATTTAAATTTTACATTTAACACATATAATCGTTTATTAACTAAAATACGTTAAAAATACGTTTTAATTTTAACAAGTTACACCATTATAATCGTCTCTTCGATACGTTCGAAATGAGTCTAATCTTGAATTTTTTTGATTTATATATTTTAATATATATATATATATATATATATATATATATATATCATATACACTACCTAAAAAATATTTTTTATCTGCGGAAATTCATTTTTTAACGTATTCTCAATTTTGTTTTACACTCCTATCGCATTAACTATAAGAGTACCATAAATTAAATAATTAACTATAAATGTATGAATTGTAAATATTAAAAATATTTTTATGTAGTATATATGATATATACTAAAATATATAAATAAAAAAAAATTCAAGATTGAGCTCATTTCGAACATATCGAATAGACGGTTATAATGGTGTAACTTGTTAAAATTAAAACGTATTTTTTTAACGTGTTTTAGTTAATAAACGATTATATGTGTTAAATGTAAAATTAAAATAATGAAAGTAAAAGGTATAAAGTAAAGTTTATAAATAAGTATAGGAGCTGAAAGTGTAAAATTTCATTTAAAATCATCAAATACAACCAAATTGGTCCACCGTGGGCGGCTTACCCCGTGATCGCGGGATAATTAATTACGAAAATGCCACTGGCCGCGATTGCGGGCTCATCTCGCGGGTATTTGTGGTATTTTTGCAAACTGGGAGAGATTTGTGACATTTTGATAAGTTCGACTTGAACTTATGACATTTTAATTAATTTCCCTTCAATAATTGTTTTATTTATTAGTTATTAGGCCATCCGCAGCGCCCTTCGGGCTCGAGCTCGGGCGGGCAGCGATGGGGGTATTGCGGGCTTCATCCTCGGGCTCGGCCAGCGGGCTTTCAAACCCGAGGAACCCGAAAGCTCCAACGGCTACTTTGGTTTTTTTTAAATCTTGAAAATAAATAACTCCCAACGGCTACTTTTATAAAAAAAAATTATTTATTTTTTCAATTTAATCACACTATATGTATTAACCCTCAACCTCTTATTTTTTCACCCCAACAATCTCTCAAACTCTCTCAAATTCTCTCAAACTCTCTCAAATTTCATCATGAATCCAAACAAAACACCTACATCCCGTCGTAACCGACCAGATACACCGCAACCACAAGAAGACCCGGAGCTTGGTTTCCAAGCGATTTGAGAAAGACTTCGCGTTTTTCATTACCCCGCATGATCACCTTACGGGAGACGTTTTGAGGGTTACTTTAACGAAAAAGAGCAAATTAAAAAATTTCATAATTGGTAGTGTTTTGTATTTTGTAATTTTTAATTTTTTAATGAATGATATGAATTTTTATTTTTATTATTTATATTATTTTTATTTATTAAAAAATATATAAATATTTTTATTTTGTTAAATAATTAAATGTATAAATAAAAGAATTAAAAAAATGAGATGGCAAGAGGGCTTTTAGTTATGTGCTACGGGTCTTTAGGGCTTGAAGGCTTGGCTGATGTGGCGCTGAAGTAGCGTTCAGGGCTTTTAGTTATGCACTTATGCGGTGAGGATGGCTAGTCTATACGTGCATTGAGTCAAAAAATTGACTCTCTTTCCTATGTGGCTGCGCACACCCTATCTTTCCCCCTCTTTTTCTCGGTCGCCAGTATTCTCTATCTCTATCTACCTCTTTACAACTGAAAAAAGCCAAACGATCTCTCAATTTTCCCTCGAAATCTTAAATTCAGGTCAGATTCTGTATTCTCCATATATTTAATTGTATTTGTTCGTGTTTATTAACAATTATAACATGTGATCATACTGTATTTTGTATCTGATGTGTTTAGATCTTGTTGTTTATGCGAAATTAGAGTTTTGATTGATGGTTTGATCAACTCGTACGGTGTTTTTGTAAGATATTTTATGTGTTTTAGGTCTGTTGAAATTCGCTAGTTCATTTGATGATTTTATGTTTATTTTCGAAGCGAATTGTGTTGATGATCATTCATGTATGTAAGTATTTATGTTTTGGTTGTTGATTTTGTGTTGTTTGTGAAGATAGAGTTTTGCTTGGAGTTCGGAAATGACGAGTCGGTTGAAAGAGGAGGAGAGAAACGAGAGAAGTATAAGAAATCTTCTTAAACTTCCTCAGAATCGGAGGTGTATTAACTGCAACAGTTTGGTAATGTCTCCACTTGTTTCATCGTTCTGTTTAATGAGTTTTGTACTGCATGGTTGTTTCTACTTTCTAGTGATCTGCTTTGTTGTTAATTTCCTTGCAATTACCTTTTATGATGTTTGTTGTTACTATTAATAGTTTATTCTACTAATCTACTCACTCAATTACTTAATTAGAGTTCAGTTGACAAATATTAAAGGCGCATGATACCATGAGTGATAAACTTGAGAACATTTTGTGGTTTCACTCCAAATGAATCCCCCTTTTTGGAACATTTTTTAAAGGAACTCTAGTTGCTGGACAGGGATGAGTAACTTCTTCATTTTTAGCATTTGAAATCTATCGAATTTGTCGTTATGTGCATAGTTAATTTTTGCTTGTTTACTGTAATGATGTCTCTTTACGTTTCTTAGAACTCGCATCAATTAATGCTTGTTAGTTCATTATAAAAGAACTGAAGTATGTTGGTTGTTGAGGCTTTCAGTGTCTTGAAATCAATTGACGGCACAAGAATTCCATGTTAATTCTTTTGGTGATGACATACTTCTTTGAGGTGTAGGCAGAGATATATGTTTTTTCTCCAACCAAGTGGGTTATGCTAATATTAGTTTTATAAGATAATGATCTAAGCGTGAGCAAACATGTGTCTATATCATCTTACCTTAAAAGTTAATCATAATGTACAAAGTACGGATGGATCTGAATTCCCCCAACCATGGTGCTTGGTGGCTTATAAGTAAATAATGCTAAAAGTTAATCAACCTAATTATACAGTAATCTTTCTTGCATTTTATTGCATCAACATGTAAATGAATGTGATTCTTGGCTCTTCTGGGTTTTGGTAGTAAATTTGTCAAATATAACCAGAAATCTTCATGCTGATAGTGCAATTATGTTTTGCATGTCTGCTAACCATAGTATTTATCTATGTGATGTACGATAGCTTATTGGTTTCTCTATAGAAATTCCAATTTATGCAGAAATATTGATGTTGATGTTCCAATTTTATCTCATGTTATTTACTTAACAGGGACCTCAATATGTATGCACAAACTT
The DNA here is from genome assembly GCA_033807775.1 of Saussurea involucrata. Lineage (NCBI taxonomy): Eukaryota > Viridiplantae > Streptophyta > Magnoliopsida > Asterales > Asteraceae > Saussurea > Saussurea involucrata. The sequence continues at coordinate 155,857,250 of CM066314.1, read as the reverse complement.
CTGGACATTTGTTTGCACTACTTGCAGTGGAATACAGTAAGTTCTTCCATGCTTTTGTAGAAAACAATGTGCATATAGGTGCAGGATGAATTGTTCTGTAAAGAACTTCTTACTTAATTTGTGCTTGCATATTGATCTGTTCAAGTGAATTTTTCTGCAGCCGTGAGTTCACTCACAGGGTAAAATCAGTTTCAATGGCCAAATTTACTTCACAGGAAGTTAGTGCCCTTCAAGGAGGGGGTAATGCGGTAATATATTCTTGCATGAATCAACTTAGAAAATTAATCTTTCATGATTTGATGCTATATAATCCATGTAAGGGTCCGTTTACCAAACACTTGGCTTGTAAGCGTTTACCAGGCCACTTTACTAATTGCTTACTCGGTAAGTGCTTACCGACTCACTTTACCTTATCGGATGATCATGACCAGTGGCGGATCCAGGATTTTTGCATGGTAGGGGCACCTCTAAGGTAGGTTAAAGGTCCGCAAAGTCGTCCAATGTGTTTTTAGCCTAATTCTACGGTTTCGAGAGATTTTTGAAGTTTTTCGGTTGATTTCGAGGGATTTTAAAGGTTTTTTTTGTCGATTTCGAAGGACTTTTTTGGTTTTTTGGTTGATTTTGAGGTACTTTCTTTGGTTTTTGATTGGTGGGGGCACAGGTGGAAAAACACCGGGGGGAACCATGATACAACGTTAATTTTTTTTAAGCTAGGAAAAACATGTTTTTTTTTGTTTTAGTGGGGGCCCATCACCCCACCATTTTGTAGCTGCATCCGCCCCTGAACATGACAAGGATTGGGAATCTTACTCGGTAAGAGAAACGACATGGATCGAGAGTCTTACACGGTAAGTGAGACTGTGAGAGTGACGACTCTTACCCGGTATGCGCTTACTGGACAAAAATGTTGCATACGATGTCGTTTTAATGAACTAAAAATCTTACCCGGTAAGTTAAATGAAAGTGTTGACTATTACCGGTACGCACTTATTGGGTAAGCATTAGGTAAACGGCCCTTTAACTTACCGGATTAACATGGCAAGGGCCAAGAATCAGAGAATCATACCCGGTAACAGGCAAGACAAGGAACGAGAGTTTTACCCGGTAAGTGAGGGTGACGACTTACCGATAAGCGGTTACCAGGTAAAATTGTTGCATATGATGCCATTTTGATGGCCTATAATCTAACTTTTGGTAAACGGCCCCCAGATCTTCCAAATTTGACTCTTTTTAATTGCAATATCAGAGTGCCAGGGAAATTTACTTTAAAGAGTGGGATCCTGCTCGTCAATCTTTTCCAGACAGTAGGTTTGTAATTATTTACTGTAATGCCACATATAATGCTTTCTGATAGAAGCAGCAATTCTGAATTTATCCATGCTGACAGTAATGTTGAGAGGCTCCGGGACTTCATCAAGCTTGTCTATGTCGATAGAAGATATAGCGGAGAGAACAGCTTTGACAAGCCTCCAAGAGTCAAGATGGTATGGCTGCTTAACCTTTAAAAAATCATTAGGATGCCCTTTAAAAACATGAATCAGGCTTAAAGTTAGCACACCTATAATCCTTTTACGAACATTGATGTATCCTGCAATGATACTGTTTTTTTTAGTTAAGAGCATTAGGGGCCGCTTAGTTCGCAGAATTCAAAGGAATTTGATGGAATTGAAATAACAAATTCCATTTCCTTTGTTTGGTTCAATTCTTGAAATGGATGGAATCCTTTGAATTCCACAAATCATTGAATTCATCATTCCTTGACCTAATGGAAGGAATTGAATTCCATTCTTTTGCATTCATTTTAACCAACACCGACCACCCCTCGCCCCACCACCACGACCATGCAACTATTGTCACTGGCAGACCCCCATCCCCACCCTCACCCTCTCCCCACCCCTGCCAACCCTCTCCTGCCGCCACCCCCACCCAGCCGTCCCCCTTACCCCACCCCTACCCCAACATGCCCCTGCCTTCCCCACCTTGACCACCCACCCTACCCCTGCCTAGCCCAACCCGTCCTACCCCACCCACCCCACCCTGCCGCCTCCACCCACCCCGTCCCATCCTTGCCACACCCCACCCCTTCTGCCACCGCCACCGCCCTCCCCCCAAACAAAGATGGAGATTCCTATTATTTTTAGAGATTCCATTCCAATTCCATCCAACCAAACACAATCAAAGTGCGTGTTCAAATCCATTTCAACTCCCTCAAAGTCAATTGCTTTGATGGATTCCAATTCCTTCAAAGTCAAATTGCTTTTATGGATTCCAATTCCACCAAATTCCATTATGCGAACCAAACGCCCCCTTACGCTTCTTCTAAACTCGTATTGTTCCCCGTATTTGGATTCATTTGCATATCAAACAGGGGGAAGCAGAAGATTCTTATCAAGGAGGCTCTAGAAGCCCACCCTTTGAGAATGAGCGAAGTTACAACGAGAGGCCTAGTTCTGGTGGAAGAAGTATTGACAGAAGTTTCAGAAATAGCTTCGATGAAAGGCGAAGTCCAGGATACGATCAAGATTACAGTAGAAGCCCTCCGGCTGCACTTTCAGATGGGAAATTCCCTGATGGTGGCGGTTCCAATGTTGAAGGTAAATCTCCTGATCGCCAAAGAGATCAAAACATTTCTAGCCCTCCTATAGTAAGACCTGTTAGGGATATATTGGGAGAGAGAGTGTCTCCTCTTCGGGTTATCGAACCTCCAAAAGTTGATGGATCCAGGCCGTCAGATGGTTCTTTGCGTACGCAGGTGAGGTTCTTCCTTCATAAAGTTATACGTTGCTTGTAAGGCATTTAGACTCACATATATACGATTGTCATCTAGTTAGGCATAAAAAGCCGTTAAGAGCATCTCAAACAACTATGCTAAAATAGAAATAAGAAAGATTTTAACATTTTTTTGTTCCAACAACTATGCTATCTTGTATGCTAAAATAGAGAAAAGCGGAGAGAGGATAAAAACTTTTAGTAGAGAGAAATAATATTTTAATCTTTCCACCAATAAGAGACATTGAAGTAAAATGTTTAGGAGAGAGAAATAATATTTTATTTATGTGTTGCTTATTTTAATAATTAATCAATGCTACAATCCTTAAAATAGAATAGCTGTTGGAGTTGAAAGTGATTTTTTTAGAGATTTTGACTTTTAGTACTCTATTTTAGAAAAAAATATAGCATAGTTGTTGGAGATGCTCTAAATAGTCATTTGAGTACATCCCTTTAAGGATGAGCTCGGGCCCTGACCGGTTGGTACCGATTTATTTTTGACATTAAAAAGTTGATACCGATTTATTTTTGGCATTAAAAAGTAGGACTGAAAACCGAACCGTACGTACCGGTTCGGTTTCGGGATTGAAACTCGGTACTAGGACCACTTAAGACCGAAAATATGAAAATGTATCAAATGTATATCAAAACCAATCGCAAACCAAAATATCTTCATAATGTTTCAAATGTATATCAAAACCAATCCCAAACAATCAATAGTTCAACAAGATACATTTTCATATCTTCGATTTTTTGATGGTGTATGTAGGGGGCCGATCTTTTGATGGTGATAACTTTTTTTTGGAGAAGATATGGATACTTATGGAGAAGGTTTGGTTAGTTTAGAAGATGATATATCTTGATTAGGAAAAGATAAGGTTAGTTTAGGAGATGATATGCATGGTTTAGAAATTTAAAAAGTCAATGTCCCTTAATATTCCGGTTCGGGTTCGGTTTTTTCAGGAAAATACCAATTGTGAATACCGAATACTAAATTTGGAACCGTTAACCAGACCGATTACATGGTACCGGTTCGGGTTTCAGTCTGGTCCCGGTTCGGTTCGGGAAAATGGTCCTCGAGGCTCATCCCTACATCCCTCACTAGTCACCACCATGTTCTTTTCATCTGCAAATACTTGCGAAACAAGTGCAGAAGCAGTTGTTCTTGCAAAATATGGAAACCTATGTTGCAAAACAATTGATTTTGGTTTGGTTGTTAAGAAATACATTCCCCGACCACCATGTTTGATTTTGTCATTTGTAAACACTCGCTACAACAAAATTGGGTTTTTATAGGACGCCAAAATTGTGCAAGTGTCCTAATAGACTGTTTTATAGGACAAAACGTTAAAGTGTCCTATCAAAAGGTGTTGCAATAGGTTTATAGGACGCTTTTGGGCGTCTTAACACGTTTTTTAGGACACTTTCAAAATAAAGCATCATATCAGCTATTTTATAGGACACAATTTGAAAAAGTGTCTTACAACAAGTGTCCTATAAAAATGTGTAAATAGCTAAGGCGACGCTTTATTTTAAAAGTGCCCTCCAAAACTTGTTAAGACGCCAAAAACGCCCTATAAGCCTATTGCAATACTTTTAGATAGGACACTTTGACTTTTGGTCCTATAAATTTAAGTCCTATATAGTGGTCTATTAGGACACTTGGGGGCTGTTTGTTTACCTCTTAATAGTTCCATAAGAGGCAACCTCTGAATCGCTAAGAGGTGAATCTTGTTTGGCAAAAACAAAACCGACTCTTAATGGTTCTAAAACCCTCTGAATGATTTTGTATCTTGGGCCTCCCTTAATCATTCAGCGCTCTAATTTCATTCTAAACAATTACCAAACAACCATATTTCATTCTAATCATTCTGCACCAAAACATTCAGCAACTGCCAAACAGCCCCTTAAACCTTGTTGGTGTACTATAACCCGATTTTGTTGTAGTGACTTGTGAAACAAATGCATAAGCCATTGTTCGTTGAAATGTGGAAAAGCGCCCGAGCTAAAAGTGTTTCTGATTGCAGAGAACTGCATCTTCCAGTGGCTTGGCATCTTCTAACAGGAATCAAGCTGAACTTAGAACAGAAAGTTTGTTAATTGATTTCGATGCTGTTCCGGAACCTTCTTCAACAGCTCCAATGCCACAAATACAACAGAGTGCTCCTTCTCCTGCTCTATTTGTCGTTCAGCCAACAACATCGTCAGATAACAATTGGGCTAATTTTGATTCAGCTCATGAGGTGAAAGCATCTCATGCTCCTTCAAACACCATATTGCTAGATCTACTTTCTGAATTATCAGTTCCATCATCATTACCTGGGGGAATTGGTGCTTCCATGGCTGCACCACTGGGGAATTTACAATCGTCATCTTTTGGCACAACTGCTCCTGTTGCTGAACCAATAAGCCACTTGACAGTTGCTCCTGGAAGCGTTCAAGTTCAAACAGCAACTCCTGGGCTTAATGCGTTTTTCAATACTGCTGATGGTGGGTGGTGGCAAAATGTGCATCCTCAGCAGGCTGTTGGTGGATCTCAAAACAACCAGGTGCAGCCTTCTTGAGTTTTTAACTCTTATGCCCTATTACTATTATGGCGAAGGATCGTGTGAGAAGTTGAGGTTAACGTGAGAAGTGTGTGAAGTTAATCTGAACCGTTGATTACTTTTAATCAAATGCTCTCCCATGAATTGTGGCTTAGAAGTGAATTGATCCGGTGCATCTTATCTTGGTGCATCTCATTCTAATGTGCGTCTATTTCTCATCCAACGGTTGATAACCACTTCTCACGCTTCTCACGTTTACCTCAACTTCTTGCTGATACCCAATCCTATATATATGTATATCTATGTAGGCGAAGGATCGCGTGAGAAGTTAAGGTTAACGAGAGAAGCGTGAGAAGTTAATCTGAACCGTTGATCACTTTAAACAAATGTTCTCCCATGAATTGTGGCTTAGAAGGGAATTGATCCGGTGCATCTCATTCTAATGCGCATCCATTTCTCATCCAACGGTGATAACCGCTTCTCACGTTAACCTCAACTTCTCACCGGAACCCAACCCTATATAGGCGAAGGATCGTGTGTGAAGTTGAGGTTAACGTGAGAAGTTAATCTGAACCATTGATCACTTATAATCAAATGCTCTCCCATGAATTGTGACTTGGAAGGGAATTGATCCGGTACATCTCGGTGCATCTTATCATGGTGCATCTCATCCTAATGTGCGTCTACTTCTCATCCAACGGCTGATAACTAGTTCTCACGTTAACCTCTAACTTCTCACCGGAACCCAACCCTTACTAATATTACGACTTAATGGCAGGTTTTTAACAATTTGTTTCCATTCAACTTTTTGCAGCCATGGAATCCTTCACTTAGAGGGGATTCCCAAGTGCTTTCTAGTTCTCAAGTTACTAATGGGGTTGATGTTAAATTGACTACTAAAAAAGAACTACCGGTGGTAATGGTTTTTATCTTATGAGATACATCTTTCATCTAATTTCAGTATTCTCGCTTCATATATACTTTTCTTTCGATCTTAGGAAATATCATATTGTTTGTGCAGGATTTATTTACTTCCAATTATTCGTCCTTTGCTGCTCCGGGGCCAGGGTGGGGCCGCCCTGCCCCACAATATGGCGTGGGATACAACATGCAATATAATGTTCCAGTGGTATGATAAAACCTGTCATAAAATAGTTCAACCTGTAGGGACAACGCCAAGCGGAGGAGTCGGTTTTTCAATCCCCCTGGTTCTGTTTTATTTTCCTTATTACATTTAAATTGGTGCTGATTGGATTATTGCTGTTATTGCTACAGCCCATGCCACCAGCTTTCCTGCAGCCATCAAAACCTTCAAATCCATTTGATGTCAATGAGTTATCTCCAGTTCAAGCTACAACAGTATGCCCACTTAATTAACTGTTTTTTTCTTTTCTTTTCTTTTCTTATTGCTTACCCTGGTGAGGATTTATAATAAAAGATGCACGAGCGAAGGATCGTGTGAGAAGTTGAGGTTAATGTGAGAAGCGTGAGAAGTGGATCTGAATCGTTGATCACTTTTAATCAAATACCCTCCCATGAATGGCGTCCATTTCTCATCCAACGGTTGATAACCACTTCTCATGCTTCTCACGTTAACCTCAACTTCTCACCCGAACCCAACCCTATAACCTTAAATGAGATTTTAATTAAATCCATGACCTTCCGATGAGTATGAACCCATTTTTCTTTTAATACGCTAGGAGGTCATGGACGTAATTAAAATCTCATTTAAGGTTATATACCTAAATGACCCTTCTCTTGATCTTTATATTTGGGCAAAAAGTCAATCACCGGCAACCCCAACCGGCCCCACACGGAACCCGCCTCCAAGGACACCAATGTGAGGTGACATTTTTTGGCTCACTCAGCGGCCGAGGCTACGGAGCAACACGCCAGAGGCCTTGATCTTTTATATAAGCCTTAACTTCTTGTTTCTCTTGTGTTGTAGTTTCCTTCGATGGCACCTTTGCAAGGGGCTTTACCTCCATCAATAGGCATATACCGTACATCGAGCCTTGGTACTCTTCCGCCAGCATGGATGCTGCCAACCCAATCATTGCCGTTAAGCATACAACGTACTTCAAGCCTTGGTATTCCTTCACAAACATCTCATCATCAATCACCAATGTCAACACAAGTACCTTCGTATGGATCACTAACGCCTTCCGGTAATCTCCCTTTCTCTTTTTTTCAAATTTTCAACTCGTTTTGCAAATTATACTTTTCTTTCTTGTCCGGGGGTCTTTCATGAAAACAACCACTCTACTCTCTTGGGGTAGGGGTAGAGGTCAGGTTTGCATTTATCTTACCTGAGTTGGGTTCCGGTGAGAAGTTGAGGGTAACGTGAGAAGCGTGAGAAGTCGTTATCAACTGTTGGATGAGAAATGGATGCACATTTGATGAGATGCACCAAGATAAGATATGGACCGGATCAATTCTTCTAAGCTGCAATTCATGGGAGGGCATTTGATTAAAAGTGATCCAACGGTTCAGATCCACTTCTCATGCTTCTCACGTTAACCTCAACTTCTCACATGATCTTTCGCCTATCTCACCTTCTCTCCAGACCCCACATTCGGGTGGGAAATTCCAGGCTTGTTTTGTTTGTGTTGGTTTTTTAACTTTTTTTTTTAATTTACTGAGGAGGTGTTTGGTTTGATAGAATGGCTTTTGGGATTTGGATTTCGTGGAAGGATTTGGAATTGGAGGATTTGGAATGAATTTGAATTCTATTTTTTATAAATAATTTATAAAAACAAATTGTTTAATTATAAAAATAATTAAATTACCATTTTATTAATTGATTTTTACAAAAAAAAAAACATATTTTAAAACATTGCTACATACAAATCCTACAAAATCCCGTGAAATATCAGCCACCCACATGAGATTTGAAAATCCAGGAAATTCTTCAAACCAAACATAGGATTGGAATGAAATTCAATTCCAAATCCAATCTAATCATGTAAACCAAACGGGACCGAGTTTTTGACTTTGTCTGATACTTTGTTAGGTACACTAATGGGAACAGCAGCTCCCAGGTAATTTCCAAGTTTCATCCATGTTCTCCAACAATCTGCTATACATTTCATTTCTAATATGCATTTCATTTTCAGGCCACAAGTAGGTGGTTTTGGATCTTTGGATGTTGGTCAACAGCAAAGTGGTTCTAGTTTCTCATCAAACCCATTTGGTTAAATCAAAAACACATCATCCTATTGCTGGGTTCTAAATCTTTGGTGAGTTTCTTCCCTCGATGAGATGTGGCGTGGGAGGGAAAGTTTTGATATTGCTTGGTGTGTTCGTTGATTTGCTCCATTCGCAATCTGTATATGTTTTCAAATTTAATTTATATATAGGGTGGGTCTCCTTCTTTTACAAACCCAATAATGTGTACAAACTTACATCTGTTGTGTGGAAATACAGTGTTGTTTTATATGTGAAACGTTCAGGATTGTTTTATTCCCCACACAAAACAGTCTCGAACGTTTCACACATGAAACAACACTGTATAAACACTCATTTTCATGTGTTGTTTCATATGTAAACCAACATATGAAAATTGATTTGTAAGTTTGTATATTTTATTGGGTTTGTAAATGATTATGTATCTTTATATATACATTTAAATAGAGTTGTATATCTTTATTTCTCCTTCTCTTCGACCCACCATTTTGCAACTCTAGATTGTTCATATATTTATACGGATCTTGGCTTGATAAATATATTGGTTCTTACCTTCTGGTTATTGAGGCAAACATATGAAAAACAACTATAATCTAACATAAATATACACATTTAAATACACTAGAAGTCTACTCGCGCAATGCATCGCGATATCTCGATTTTAATGTTCTAATTTATTTTAATGTGTGGTTTTGAGAAAAAGGGTCATGTTTTTTATAAATTTGCTTAAAGATTGACGCTTTTTGAGGATTTCATGATTTGAGGATTTGAAAATGATTAGAGATAAAGATTAATTAATAAGAGTCAACGATTTAAGGATTTGAAGGTTGTTAAAGATAAGTATTAATAAAGTAATTAGCATTAAAAACGGTACATAAAGCTTAATTAATTGTTTTTAAGAGATTTTAAGTAATTAGCATTAAAAGCGGTACATAAAGCTTCATTAATTGTTTTTAAAAGATTTTAAGTAATTAACATTAAATAGCGGTACATGTAGCTTTAGGTTGTTTTTAAGAGTTTTTCATAAATGCTTTATAATATAGTATAGATAATAAAAGGGCACAACGATGTGTATGCTTGGGGTTCAAATCAACTGAACTTTTCATTTCACAACAAACTTGACAGGAAGTTTATGCAAATAGTAGTGCAAAATGATTTCGAGAAGTTTAATTGGTTTCTGGACGTGGATAACGCAAGCAAATCTTTTATTTTCCAAACAAGGGTTATTTCATTTAGGGCTTTATATGATTAGGCCTGAGCTTGGCTCGAGGCCGTTTACCAACCGCTTACCCGGGTAAGTGCTTACCGGTAAAATTCAAAACTATTATCTACTTACCGGGTAAGATTTTAGTTCACCAAAATAGTATCGTATGCAACAATTTACTCGGTAAGTGTTAACCGTGGTAAGAGTCGTCGCCTTCACTTACCGAGTAAGTCTCTTGGTCCTTGCCTTCGTTCTTACTATAAGGTAATGTGACTTGGTAAACGCTTACCTAGATAAGCGTATGGTAAACGGCCCCTTATTTATTTGGGCAAAAAGTTGATTACTGGCAACCCTAACCGGGCCCACATGGAACCTGCCTCCAAGGACACCAATGTGAGGGGGCATTTTTTTGGCTCACTCAGCGGCTGAGGCTAGTGGGGGCCTGGGATCGAACCCAGGACCTGTTATGTATTTGCCCCACACGGAAACGGCCCCTTATTTATGGCAATGAAAGTAGTTAGCTATAACATTATTCAAAGCAAATATTACAAGGTATTGGAGTTAAGGAACAAGTTACCTTGGTCATCCTTTGGGAGCCCATTTGCATGATATATGAATGACAAGTCAGAAAATGTACAAAACTGTGTGGACCTAAAACAATTTTGTAACTTTGCAAAGCTTCCAACAAAGCTCTCCAAGAGATCAATAGACCAACAATTGGCATCCTATCATATCCTATGCTTACTTAGATGCTTTCTCACCTTTTTTTCTTCTTCCAAGAATGGACATCTAAGCAAGGACATCTGTATAGATTCCATGGATGTCATTTTTTTTATATATATTTTTTTGGCTTCTATATCTTTTGATTTTGTGTAAATTTTGTAACATACATGTCGAAGAAGTTGTTTGCTTTCGATTCCTCCTTGCTTGAGTAATGGAGATGGATGGATCACGCACCATTCGTAAGAGTTTGCTTATCTGGGTTCCTCCACATGTTTAGTTTTCCACACTATCGGGGCTACGAGCATCCACACTATATACAAAAAAACGAAAGCGAAAGGTTGAGTGAATGAAAAAACATTTCACTTGGTTGTCTAAGTGTGCTGCAAAATTGAATGATCAATTTTGTTTTGATTTTCTGATTTTTAGGGCAAAAGTTTTAAAGATTTGGCAATGCAAGCAAAGAGTATGCTGTAAGAAAACATAGCTTAATAAAAACGCACACATTCAAACGCCTTTGTCAAATTTGATTTGCTACTAAAGGGTCGTTGGTCCAGCGGTACCCGAGTTACTGCTAGAGCCAAACATCTTAGGAGGCCAAGGGCACAAAAATTCACATGTTGAATGAGCAGTTGACCTACTTAAAAAGAGAATGCTAAAAACGGAGGCTAATCATATGAGAACCCACAAAAGTTATGCGAATTTTGAGAGCTGATGCATCACGTGTTGTTTTGATTTTTTCATCTAATGTTACGATATAAGGTTTTAGAGGGACGTTAAAGGAAAAACCTCAAAAAATTGGAAAACTGAGAAACACCCTAGTATCCTTTCATGTGGACGGTATGCACTTGTGCATACAAGTAAATTAAGTTGTTTTTTTAGTTTTTATGCAAAGTGCATTATGCACATGTGCATGTTACAAATTATTTGTACGCACACGTGCATACCGTCCAGATGAAGGACTACCAGGGTATTCCTTAGTTTTCCGTTTTTTGAGGTTTTCCCTTGAACCTGACCCTCAGGTTTTAATTAACATATATTTGTTTCACAATGTGTATTTTATAAGTGTTTGTGAAACAGAAAATAAATGTAAAAAAGTTTCACCAATTAATAAAAGATATGTTAATCAATATCTTATATCTTAACAAAAGATGGAAAATAATCAGATGAAACAAAACCTGAATGGCTGAATATAAATATTCTCACAGTTCTCGCAATATATATATATATATATATATATGATGGTTTCATTTGATTAGGCCTTACTAAAAAACCATCATACTGGGCACCTTTTTTTTTTCTTTCCAAAATTGCTCATTCAGTAGTGTTTTTATTTTCACAAGAAACCATTTATTTGCAGTAAATAGTTCAAAAAAAGTAAAATAGAAAAGTTACTTACAGTAGACAGAGACTGCTAGCCACTCATTTACTATTCTGACCCAAGTACTTGTCCAACCAACATCAATCGTCCACCTGAGAAGGGGGGCATCTAGGTAAATCAATATTTTGGACTAATTGCACTTTGATCCAAAAATGTCAAATTATGAAATCTTACTTTTTCATGGTGTGATTAGGACTCCAACCAATTAACAGCATTGCAAAATACATAGCTCCAGTGGCAAAAACAAGATGGAAGAATCCAAAACCATAAGGAACATCGTCTTCATCCTGTGTCTCATCCTTTCTAAACTGCAACCATATAATTCTCAGATGAATTTTGATTCAAAAGGGTTTAATTAAAGAACTCTTTTAGATTACTTTCCAAAACAGCCCTTCAGGCAGGGACGGACCCAGTTAAGGGCACACGGTGGCACGTGCCACCGTATTATTTCTCCGACGAAGGGTAAAACTTTTTGGTTTCGTGATAGGTGCAACCGTATCGTTTTAGGAGGTGTTCCCGTATTCTGTTGGAAGTGCAAGTGTACCTCGTAATCAACCAAAAATACCGGAAAACTCTTGAAATCAACCAAAATTACCGAAAAAAGTCTCTCGAAATCAATAAAAAAAACTTAAAAATCCCTAAAATCAAAACAAAAACTTTAAAGATCCCTCGAAATGTCGAAATTTGGCTAAAAATACATTGGTCGATATTGAACGTTGGTATAAAAGATATACATGTCGATAAAAACCGTATGAAAAAATATGGTGTCACCGTATGAAAAAGTTTCTGGGTCCGTCCCTGCCTTCCCTTCAGGACAAGGAGAGAAAGAAGGTTCCAACATATACAAAGGAGAAATGGTCCAAGTCTAGCCACCAAACACGTAGGACAGATAATTAGTCATGTTCAATTCAGTCATGTCTAGTTCAGTTTGCGTACCAAGCACTACGTTAAAGAAGCGAGGTTCCAACATATACATAGGAGAAATGGTCAGAAAGTGTCAAGAGAGGGCTAGATGAGTATAGATTGCCACAGAGTGGTAGACCTTGGCTCTGATACTATGTAAAGATATATGGAACAAAAAGATCCCTTTAGAGAAGAAGGGAGGTTTCAACATATATTAAAGGAGAAATGGTGAAAGTCTAGCCGATGTGGGACCGTAACAACACAATGTTAGAGTGAGGTTTTACCTGAAAGCATTTAGAATCGATGCCTGTTGAAAATGTGGCAATCACCATTGCAAGTAGTGCAACAACAAAGCTCTGTAACAATAAGAGGTGCATCATTAATCATATTGAACACTTTCATTAACTTTAGTAGGGATTCAATAAGCTCCTAGGGCTTTTTTCCAGTTATACCCCTTATGTTTTTCCAATTAACTGTTCAATATGTTCTTCTAGGTCATTTTACATCGTCATTTAACTTATCGACTAGTTTTTACCAAACAAGTTTAGTTTATAAGCTAGCTTTTCGGCCACCAACTACCTTATCAGTTAATTTGCAAACCTAGCCTAAAGTGACTTATGTTGTAAATCCAGTGCAGTCAAGGTATGGGATCATATGAGAAGTGTCATTTTTGGTGAGAAGTAGTTTTAAAATGTTGATCACTTTAATCAAATACTCTCCCATGAATTGCAGCTTAAAAGAGAATTGATCCGGTGCATTTTATCTCGGTGCATCTCATCTTAATGTTCGTCCATTTCTCATCCACGATTGATAACCACTTTTGGCACTTCTCACCAGAACCCAACCCGTGCGGTCAATCACGTCAATGTGTATGATTTTTAAGATTTCTTGAAAGTGTGCCAATGTACAAGAGCAAGAGCAGTTTTTCGGAATTTTAACATGAATTAAAAGTCTAACGCTTACTATGATAGTTAGCCAGTCTCTCGATGCTTCGGATTTCCTGAGACATTTGTCATCTGGTGGTTCACTGTAGGAACAAAGACATGGTTAAGTTTGAAACATAAGAGCATCTCCAACGGTTTCTCTTTAATTTTCCAAATGGCGAAGTAAAAGTCTATTCTCAGAAAAAAAATTACATCCTCTCTCTATTTTGGAGATTCCAATATTAATTATATTTAAATGTCCGCCATATTAAAAAAAGTTTTGTCTTCTCCCTCCATATAATTTTATTGGCAGGTTAGGGGAGTTTTCTTGGAAGAATAAAAAAGATCATTCGTTCTCATCCTTCATTTTATTTAGAAGGATTCTCTAAATTTGTAAAAATTTCATTTTCTCTCCTATTTTATTTAGGGTGTTGCTATGCCTACCCCTGCCAATTTTTATACCCCCTGCATGTTGTCATATATGGTCCCCTCTCTCACAAACCAAACTTAATTTAAAATTTTACAATTTATACCCCTAAATTTATTTATTTAATTTACTTTATATCTTTTACTTTTTTTAATTTTCATTTTGCACCTTTATTATATTAACACATATAATCGTATATTAGTTAAAATACGTTAATAAATTATGTTTTAATTTTAACAAGTTACACCATGATAATCGTCTCTTCGATACGTTCGAAATGAACCTAATATTGAATTTTTTTGATTTAATTATTTAATTATATATCATTTATGGTACATCTCTTACTTTTTCAATTTTCGTTTTACACTTTTATCACATTAACAGAATAATCATATATTAACTAAAACATGTTTAAAAAATACGTTTTAACATATTACATTAACATACATAATTACGTTAAAATACGTTAAGGAATTCGATATATATATATTTTGTTTATAAAATATGTTAAGGAATTTGAAGCCAAACCGACCCAACCCGCCAACCCGTGATGTCCAGGGACGGATGGTCATAGGGGCTGGGGCCTGGGGGGCCATGGCCCCTTCGCTTTTGGGTTGGCTAAGTAGACTTTATATTTGTGTTTAATGTACTAAAAGGAAAATGGTTTACTTTGGCTCCTCCACTCCACTTATTGAATTATTTCTTTTTTAATTTCATATTCACCTACAATTCTTTAGATATAATTTGTTTAACAACAAAAAATTTCACCACTTTTGTACCATGGGTGTGCAAAAAATCGAAAAAAAATCCTCAAAAATCAACCAAAAAACCCAAATGGTCTCTCGAAATGAACCAAAAAACTTATAAGTTCATCAAAATCAACCAAAAACACTTAAAATATCTCTCAAAATCAACAACAAAAAAACTTTAGTTTTTTCTCAAAATCAATCAAAAAACTTAACGGAATCACTCGAAACGGTTAAATTCGGCTAAAAACACATTCAACGAATTTGTGGGCCTTTGAAACAAATTATACTCGTTTATAAGACGTATTATGTAAAAGTTAGGTTCGGCCCCCTTGGTCATAAGGCTTGTGTTCCGTCCCTGGTGATGTCGCATTTATAAACAAAATATTTATAAGAAATCTTAATATATATCAAGAGATCTTGTTAATCATAGTTCGCTAATGTTTTAGAACGAAATCTTAATATGCTTTAAATTTATACTAGAAGTCTACTCGTGCAATACAGCGTGATATATCTCGATTTTAATGTTCTAAATTATTTTAATTGGTTTTGAGAAAACGATCAAAGTTTTTTTTATTCCGACCCGACATTAACCCGAAACTGATCATTCCGACCTGAAAATTAAAGGAGAAGGGATATAAAGTAAATAAACAGTATTTTTTTAACGTATTTTAGTTAATATTGGGCTCATTTCGAAATAATATAATTAAATAAAAAAATAAGAAACTATCGACGAATAACAATATAAAAAAATAACGTAAACGTATGACATATTATAATATAATTAAATCAAAAAAATTCAATATTTGGCTCATTTCGAAGGTATCGACGAGACGATTATAATGGTATAACTTGTTAAAATTAAAAAATCTTTTTTTAACGTATTTTAGTTAATATACGATTATATGTGTTAATATAATAAATATGTAAAATGAAAAATAGAAAACTAAAAGGTATAAAGTAAATTTATTAAATAAGTATAGGGGTGTAAAATGTAAGTTTTAAATAAAAAATAAAAAAAATAAAGTGTGTGAGAGGGGTATACAAAAATGTGGCAGGGGGTATACTTAGAATTGCCCTTTATTTATTGGAGGAGCTTTGGAGAAAAAAAAAACTCAAGAGTATCTCCAACAGCTATGCAGTATTGCAGCCTATGCTATAATAAAAAAATGTGGTCATTTAGGGGAAATTTATGCTCCAATGGCTATGCTATATGGTATTGTATTGTAAACCAGAGAAAAAAGAGAAAGTGTAAAAATCTCTAAAATTAGATAAACACTTCCTCCGTCCCAAAATAAATGCCCACAATGAAAAAGACACACAGTGTTAAAAGTGTATAATTATTACACTTTTTAATTAATGGTAAGTATAATTTTATCTTTAATTATAGAGAGATTTTCACATAATTACGGGTAGAATAGGAAAGTTGAAATTTACGTTTGAAAGTAGACACTTATTTTGAGACAAACAAAAATAGTAATCCAGACACTTATTTTGGGACGGAGTAGTATTTATAAACTCTATTGGAGAGAGAAATAGTATTTTATTTCTTTCTTTGAAAATAAATATTTAGGAGGGATAAATAATATTTTATTAGATGTATAGAATATTTTAACAATATAGTTAGTGCTATAATTGCTAAAATAGAGTAGCTTTTGGAGTTGGATGTAGTTTATTTTCGAGATTTTGACTTTTGATACCCGAAAAATTATAACATAGCTGTTGAAGATGCTCTAAAACTCCACAATATCACTTTTTCCCCAATTTGGAGGAGCGGCCAGGGATGCTCTAAGCAATGTTGTTGCAAAACAAGATCCAAAAGTGAAAAAGTATACCTTCGAATAGCGGACCAGCATAGGAACACAACATACAATCCCATGAAACCTGGGGTCAAGAAGCCGGCGCTTACCTGTTATTTGAAAAAAAAATGATTAATTCGATAACAACTTGATGAACAAATGTCGATGACATCTTTTTTTTGAAAGACAATTGCATTTCGAGGGTATCCTGAATTATGTCCAGACTAATCCCCCTTCGACCCGGCCACGATTCGGGCCACGACCCTTGATATCCGCCGCGTGCTCACCCCTGGATTCGAACCCGGGTAGTAAGGGCTTCCACCACTTACCCCCCAGGATGTTACCGACCAGTAGGCTACAACATCTTTGGATGTCGATGACATATTTGAGGCGAAGAATCGTGTGAGAAGTTGAGTTAAACGTGAGAAGAGGATCTAAATCGTTGATCACTTTTAGTCAAATACCCTCCCATGAATTGCAGCTTAGAATGGAATTGATCCGGTGCTTCTCATCCTAATGTGCATCCATTTGTCATCCAACGGTTGATAACCACTTCTCACGCTTTTCACATTAACCTCAACTTCTCACGGGAACCCAACGCCATTTTTTATGGTTGAACTTACTTTCGGGTGAAGAGAGACGCTAGTCATAAGTTGTAGCAGTACAAGAGTCCAAGTGATGAAAAAAATGTTAAGCAAACACGTCGGTTGTGGCGTGTACCAAATGTACATCAAAATGATCCCCAGTATGCACACAACATATGCAGTAGTTGCAAGCAGCATGAAATGGATATGGCTGTAGGAAAAAAAACACCATTAATAGGTTTGTTTCAGTGCATATAAATGGATAGTAAATAAGCTAGGTGTTGGCTGAAAAACTAGTTGAACCGATAAAGTAGTCCTGTTTGATAAGCTAGATGACCATGTAAAATTACCAAAAAGGATATGTTGAAAAATTAGTTGTAAAAATATTAGAGGCATAATTGGAAAGAAGCTCTTAGTGTTTCAATAAGCTAGCTTATTGCTAACGAAACTGGACTTTTTCAATAAGCTCGAAAAATAAGCTAATGTTATGCATCATTCCAGACTAAAGAGGGGGCTCAAATTCAGTTCTTAAGAAGGGGCTACTTTCATAACGAATCTACGTGCTCGGTCAAGAAGTGCATCATTTTTTTAGTAATACGAATTTTACTGAAAAGTGTACCATCTCTCGGCATATTTTTCAGATAGACAGCAATCATTCAGCCATGTAATGAAGCTGATTATGCTGATCAGCTGAATTAGCAAAAAGACCCTGCAAAACATCATAATCACCATGGTTAAGTTAAGATTTCTTCAAGCTGGTACTAATGATCGTAACTCCGTCCCAATAAAAGGTGACTCAAATTTGAATATTGAGTGCCAAATCAGTTATTCACAACTTCAATTTGAGACATACTTCTTTTGATGATAACTAAAGAGAAGATATTAAATACAAGGGAAGGTTTATATGTGAATCATTGAAAAAATCTGTTGAAGATGCATATGTGAATTCATGTGAATAACCTATAACGTCGGTTCACTTATGCATCTTCAAATAGATTTTTATTGGATTTTTGTCAAGAATTCTTCCCTTCTTGCCTTCTCACGATATTTAGCCTTCTTATTTGACCGCCCCCACGAAGAATAAAGGAAAAAAAAATGAAGTTTAAATTTGAAAAATTCTAGATTTGGATATCTAAGATCAAAGTGAACCTTTTTATTTGGGATAGAGGGAGTATAGATATAAAGATATATGGTTAGAAGATATACATACCCTGCACCAAAATGTGCAATGTTCCCTGCCAAAAAAAAAGTATGAATCAGGACACATATGAGATTTCAATTGATAGCTGTAAATATTTGTTATCTTTCTAAATGTTGAAATTATTCCTACATTTGTCAAGCAATCAAGTTATAAATTGAACAAACAACGATGATAAACTATTCGGTGGGGGCGATACTAACCATATATCAAAATAATTTCTGTAGGAAGAAAGAAAGGCAGCACAATTAACGCGATCATTAGAGAAATCTTGGCGGACCACCAACCAGAATGCCACAATTCTTTTCGTCCATGTAACTTTGAGGTACCGCTGGTTGAAAGAAACATTCCAAAATAGAATATCTAGTATATATCATTAAGGCTTTCTCAAAAATATTTCAAGTAGACATGAAATGTTGAGTGCTAAGAGGGAGCTAGACGAGTACAAATCTCTCTAAAGTATCAAGTCCCTAGATTGGTAAACTCATGTGAGAGTATGTGGAACCTCATTAAGTTACCCTCCAAAAGTGCCCTTAAGGAGAGAAGGATGTTCCAACATATATGGAGAAGCTGGTATGGGACTCAAACACCCCCCCCCCCCCTCTAATAGATCAAGAGGGGGCGAGACGAGTACAGATTGCCCCAGAGTATCCCTAGATTGAAATGGTTCAACAACATGTTTAAAAATAAAGTCAATAGATCTTTCTGAAGAGGAGGATACGAAACATCCTAAGCTCACTCTCAGAACTCCTTCCGTACCTAAACAATCTTCACCACCTTTGCAACTTTTCAATCCTGCAAACAACATGAGGTTATGAGATTTTATTATCTGAACATTATATCACATGGGTTGGGTTCCGGTGAGAAGTTGAGGTTAACGTGAGAAGGGTGAGAAGTATCAACCGTTGGATGAGAAATGGATGCACATTAAGATGAGATGCACCGAGATGCACCGGATCAATTCCCTTGTAAGCCGCAATTCATGGGAAGGCATTTGATTAAAAGTGATCAACGGTTCAGATCCAGTTCTCACGTAAACCTCAACTTCTCACATGATCCTTCGTCTATATCACATGGATCTTAAATTCAATTGACGAAATGTTTTCTTGTAACCATGTGTCCATGCCGGTTTGAGCACACCTCTACTAATTCCATAGGGCCCTAAAGATGACAGTCGGGACAGTACCTAGTGGCCTAAGGAGGAGACTCGAATTGGCGACCTATGGGAAGAAGTCCCCAAGGCCTAAACTTTATTTTCCGGTCGAGGGGATGTTTACTTACAACTTAATGAGCTTCATGGTCTGGGCGACTTATTCGCTCAGCCATACATGAGTGTTTCTTTACGGCTTAATGGTTAGATCATGAAGCTAAAAAGGCTATATGGAATAAGCCAGGACCCCTCACTTGTCTCCAGTGAGTCACCCCAAACAAATTAGTACCAAAAACCCCAAGACATAATCCACTCCTCTCTCTTTGCCTCCCTCGTGACAGATTTATCTAGACAGACAACTTAACATATACATGGCTTAATGTAAAAAAAAAGTAAACAGGCCCTAAATGTGTTTATCTGCATGAGTAAAATTCTAAGAGTCCGGCAGCAAATGGATAAATTTAAATATTTCGAGGAAAAAAAAACTTACTCTTCATTTCTGTTAATGCACTTGGGCCATAGTCACGTACAGCCCAGGCCAGCAAGTTTGCTAATAGAAACATCACACTATACACATATCTGGCCATCCAAGGGTTCGATCCATGGCGAAATTGGCTCAACCAAGAACCCTTCAAAAGCTCGGCGTACCGATTACTGCTACTGTCTGTTGTTGCATCCATGCCGGCTTCAAGTTTCGCTATCATCATATATATAAATATTATCCAGAGAGAGCTAGTGGAAGTTATTCCACCAGCTCCCTTATCATCTGCAAACTGTAGAATTGTTAATAATTCTACAATGCATCAATGTACTTCTATGTATATAGCTGAACAGAATGTGTTGAAAAACCAACAATTGGCAAATAACTACGAAATCGAACTTCGGATCATGATCTTTTTCAACAATATGCACATGGGAAAGAATTATATATGATGATATTTGGAATCAAAATGTACTTGTTACACGTTATAATTCCTGAAACAATATTAATGTGCTACCTAGAGCCTGGACACACCATGAGGTATATTATTGTATCATTATTCAATGATACCCTTCATGTTTCTCCATTTTTTCATAAGGGGTTAGTAGGTCATTCCCTAAAAGACAAAAAACTTTTATAAGGATTGAGTTGCTTTTTTTTGTTAACTGTGGGTGTCCGGGTCAGCTTGCATGCACCTCGACTGATTCCCAGGGGCTGGAAACAGTCACAAATGCCCGGTCCTTATTGCCAATTGAGCTAACTCCACAAGGTTAGGATGGAGCTTCTTGGTTGCAATTTAACTCGTCCCCACCGTGCTCACGGCCCGGCTGGCCTGCCAGCGGTAGTGGGAATTATCCTAGGTTCACAGCTTACTCTATATATCATCTTTATTTGATTTTATATATACTACAAATCATATAAAAATCGTCTAAAAGATAAAAACGGTAAAAAACCAATTTCATGTATTGTTTCATAGACATGTGATAACCAAACCCATGAGTACCAACAAAAAGTCTAAAACCATCCAATGAGTTTGATCTTAAGCTATGCTTGATATTGTTTCACATGTTTTGTTCTTGAGTGTGTGTTTCATGTATAAACTTATTTTTTGTGTTTTTTTCACACACAAACAACACTGCATGTTCACATGTAATATTTTATTACTTAGACAACACATAAAAACTGGTTTTTACAATTTTCTTTTTTACTTTTAAACGGTTTCTATATAATTTACCCTCTACTTTTATATATATTGAACTACCTAAAAGGCTATGTAACGTCTTTGTATCACATGGGTATGTCACCATCTCATTGAAGGCGGAGGCTTCATGTAGATCTATGACTATTACTTAATTAACCCATGGCTAATCTTTGAATTAATTGATCTAAGTTCTAACATAAAGCCAGGCGTGATTTGTTTTGCAATATTTTTAAACTGAATCATCTTAGCTTGAAAATATTGTGAATATCTTACTGATAAAAAAAAACCAGCAATCGACCTACTACTATTTAAATTCTGTAGTTTGTGATAGAGGGGGCGCATATAGGGGTGAGCAAAACCCGCCCAACCCGAATACCCGAACCGACATTTTCACCAAATTACCCCAACCCGAAAACCCGAACCCGACAGCCCCGATCCCCGTATTTATTTCCGGGTTAATAGGATCGGGTTGGGTCCAAGGGTTGCCACCCGATCCGACCCGAAATATCCGAATTTTAATTAAAATTTAATGTTTTAAATAATATATATATATACCTAATATTTCCCAAATTGTATTTCTATCAGTATCTAAATCAAGAGAGGGAATTGCTTTTTCAGTTTTCACCCTTTTGCCCTAACTTTTCACGCAAACGACGGTCGACGGGAACCACCACGTGCCACGGCTGCACCGCTGCACGACACCACCAGTCCACGACGGCACCACCACCACGGCACCACCCATTGCTCACTTGCTCGGCCGAAGATTTGGACATTTGGTACTTTTCAGTTTTCACTTTCAGTCTTTCTTCATCTGTTTGGCTAATCTTTCTTCATCTGTTTGTCTACTTGAACTCTTGAAGTCTTAAGTGTTTATAAGTTTTAAAGTTTATTAGAATCATATATTCATAATCATACCTACTGATTATTTCAATTTGAGATACATTGATTGTTCCAAACTTTAAGTGTTTATAAGTTTATTATTTATATGTTTATTACTTTATTTGAGATGTTGTTTAAGACCTTCTGATTTGAACCTTTCTGTTTGAAAATTGAATGGTACTGCAATCTTCAATCTTGTTTGAAAGTTTCTGTTTTAGTCTTTTAGATTAATAAATGCCAACTTTCTGTTTTAGTCTTTGAAACTTTCTGTTTGAAAGTTTCTGTTTGAAAGATTGAATGAATGATGTCAATTGCCAAATGATTTAATACTTTGATTAATACATGATTAATATTTAATATCATCACAATTATTTGATAGATTTGGAATGTCTCAATTCGAAGTCAATAGTAGTGCACCATGCAGATATATCAAAGAAAGCAACTTTATGGTTTCCCACTTATTAATCTGGAAATAGAACATGATATATCAAGAACGTTATGGGTGCTACATCTATGTCAAACTTGGGATGCCCAATATTTGCAGAGACAACTGTTACCAAAGGAGTGTGTCAGATGTTGCTAGATGTATACCATCCATTAAAATATAATTTTTAATACAATTTCTTAAGTTTTACGTGAACTTTAGAAATTATCTAAAAATTATCATAAAAAAACGGTATTTTAATAAAAAAAACAATATTTTATCAGCCTTATTTTCTTTATATAAAAAACAGAGCTTAAATATAAGAATGCATTATGCCTCCCATACTATTTTTTATAAGTATTTTGTATGCATGGTTGAAATATTTGTCCATTTTTATATATATATAATTTTTAAAATGTATAACATTTATACGCGACACATACGTTTCTTATCTTTGATGAGATTTATAGATTTGACTTTAGTGGAAGTTGGACTTTGCCAGTAACCTGAATATAACTTATGTGTCGCGTATAAATGTTATACATTTATGCATGGTTGAAATATTTGTCCATTTTTATATATATATATATTTTTTAAAATGTATAACATTTATACGCGACACATACGTTTCTTATCTTTGATGAGATTTATAGATTTGACTTTAGTGGAAGTTGGACTTTGCCAGTAACCCGAATATAACTTAGTTTAGTTTTTGGGTTTACTAATGAACCAAAAAGTTACATATTTATTTATCAAAGCATGTGTAGTCCAGTGGTAAGGTAACAGCCTTGGGGGTCAGTGGATGGTATCCCTGACTACCAGGGTTTGAACCCCGTGGTAAGCATGTCTGAGATACCGAACCCCGTGGTAAGCATGTCTGAGATACCCACCCAACCTTGGTTGGGCCGACCTTAGGTGGTCCAGTCGAAGACTGGGCTATCGCCCCTTCCTAATAAGGTTGGGAATAGGCCCAAGCGTAAGCTGGGCTGCGGTCGCGGCGGACTAGGGGACTGCTCCAGTTGGAAGGTCCGATACCGCCGGGAAGGTGTGCGTGCGTGTGTGCGTGTGTTCGTGGTAGTTGATCGAAAGGGTCGATACTGCTATGCCTTAAAAAAAAAGTTACATATTTATTTAGTAATAAAATCAGCCTTAATGTTCACTTGTTGAAGCTCTCGTTTGATAAGGTGTGAAATAGTTCCTATCTATTCAGTAATTCATGCCATGTGCCATACATTATCTGCTAAAATAGATCTAAAAATAAATTATTATATTCACAACTTGAGCACATTGGTTTTTTTCTGTCCTATCAAACTCATTTAGAAGCAAGCATATGTGTGTAAGCGACTGAGTGTTGCTAAGGGGGTGTTTGTTTTCGTTAAGAGACAACCTCTGAATCGTTAAGGAGTGAATCTTGTTTGGCAGAAAAAAAGTGTGCCTCTTAATGGTTCTAAAACCCTCTGAATGATTTTGTATCTTGGGACTCCCTTAACCATTGAGCTCCATAATTTCATTATGAATAATTACCAAACAATCATATTTCATTTTACAATATATCATAGGAGCATCTTAATCATTCCAACCATTTAATTATTTTACACCAAACCCAACAGCCAAACAAACCCTAAGTGAATCTCGTAAATCAAGGTTAATCGTGTACCATAAATGTAAAGAGGGTACGATGTTGATATATATAACTTTATGAGTGTAGAAATGATAGCATGGATTATTTAAAAATAGAAAGGGTTCATTTAGAATAACTCTAATAAAAAAGTCAATGAACACATATTACTTTATCTATATGTAAGAAAATATTCGGGTACTTAAAAGTTAAAACATTTTAAAACAAAGGTCTAAACTATAATTTCCTCTAAATTCAGAAGCCATAATTTTTTACCGTATCATTACACGTATATTATAATACATATTTTTCTAGAACGAAAACTAATAAACATAATATCTCAACATATACAGTGTTTCACACACAACGATTTATCACGTAAAATGTGGGACATATTCTAGAAAATTTTATTCCCATACAACACTCCATAAAATTTGCTTTACTTATTGTTTTGATATTTGTAAAGTTTCAAATCTTAAACAAGAGACTAACTAAACAACTTCTAATTCAACTTAATTAAACTATAATATAAGTTATTGGTAAACTATAAGTTAAGGTTTATATGAAACTTATAAATATTATTTTCTATCCATGTTAGATGAGTTGTCACAAATTCTCCAAAATACTTTTATTACGTTTTCTTTAGGGCTACCAAGCATTCTCCACTTTCGTTGATGATGTGAGATTTGCTTAACAAACATATGTTTGCTTAAAAAAACCCGTTGGACCTTTCAAACCGGTTGAACCAAGTTAAATCGGACCGTTTGGCGGTTTGAGCGGTCTGGGGGTCAGGTCTGGTTTGAAAAATAGCCAAACTAGGTGGTCCGATCTGCGGGTTGAAACGTTTTTTGGGCGGTTTGGACCAAACCGACCGCCAAATACATATATATTATATTTATTTATTTTAGTATAGTACTCAAGCCCAACTTTTAAGAATTAGACCCAACTTTATCATAAATTCCTAATAGCTCAAACATAAAACCTATTTTGAAATCCCTAAATCACTAGGTTCTAATCGGCCAAACATAGTAAGTTGGTAACATAGTATCGTAACACTAACATCTATCCAGTCTCCAGACTGCAATCTCGGATATTCACGATCGATCCAATGATTTCATTCTCCAATCCCCATATTCAATGAAGAGTTGCTCATTTAATTTGTTAGGATAGTTTATTTTGTTAAAAAAAAATCTGGAATTCAAGGTTATATAACTTTAAAGCCAATAAAAGCCCCAAACTGCTTAAACCGCGTTCGAGTTTGGACACTTGATGTCAAACTGCTCGGTTTGAGAATTTAATAAACAGTCACTTGCAGCTTTGTTTGTGGTCTGAAGGGTTAAACCGCCTAAGCCGAACCACGAATACCCCTATTACACATATTGTCACAACGTCTGTTCCACTTAACCGAGCTCAAAATCTCAAATTTTTAATAACACGACGAGTTGTCATAAAATGCTTCATGATAAATATATTTGTTTTAAATTTTACGTTCAAATATTTATTTATTCATTATCATCGTTAAAAAACTTAATTGTATTAGTTTATGTTTACATGTTTTTAAAAAAAATTAATAAAGTTTCAAGCTAAACATCTTGTTTTCTTATCCTAGATCTTATTTTTTTTATCTTTTAATTCATCCATTGTAAGTTATTCATGTTATTATTTATTGTTATTAATGCAAAATTCCAAGATAAAAAATATGTACTTTTTCATCATCGCCAATACAAATTATTGATGTTTATTAAATAGTCTAAACAAATTTCTTCAGTCATCAAAAATCATAATTGATGATTAACATTTAAAAGCTTTTATATATTAGCTAAATGTAAATTTAAAGTCAATTGACCTTTTTTTTCTGAAGAAAAATATATACAGCAAATGCAACAATTAAACTAACACATATTCATCATCTTTGGTGAGGTTTGAACCCCTGACCTCCTACAAGAACAAAGACTTTCATACCGTTAGGCCAAAGACCCTTTGATAATATATGCATAATATACTTTTAAGTTTTAACATGAATTGATTCATATATGGACAAGAATAGTGCGGACATATTAAGCTATTATAAAACTAAAATAACAAGATAAAAGGATATATTCCTTCTCTTGTTGCTACATATTCGTTATTTTTTTGTTCAAGTTGAAGAAAATTAGGATCATACCTTTATGTTATTATGTTATTCAAATTCCATCTCGATTTCTATATTTGAATAGATAATAATAAAAAAGGAAAGTTTGATAAGAAGAAAATTATCTAAGATTAAGGTTATAGATACGTGAACCACAAGGGTGGTGGCGTGTTGGCAAGGGCTTGGGGGGATGTGGTGGAATATCCCATCCACCCCGGGTTCGAGTCCAGACGTCAGCATTCTGTGGCCAGGCTTAGTCTCAGACGGCCGCTTTGTATGTTTGCTTTCAAATTGCCAAGGATGTAGTCTAGGCAAAGTCTAGATGAACCTTATAAAAAAAAAGGTTATAGATACGTGTCCGTGCAAGTTTCATTTGTGACTCTAGATTACATACCGAATATCCTTCATGAGCATTAAATTAAAGGTAATAAACCACTATGAGTCTATGATAAAAGACTTTTAAGCAAAACGGTCCTAATTTCCTAATTTATTTGAACTAAAATTATAGATCAAATAATAAAAAGTTATTTCATATATTATATTAAAAGTCTTATAGACTAAAATAACAGAAATATCTTCAAATGACAATGTAATATATAAAAATTATTTAAATGAAATCATTATTCAATAAATGGAATTCGGAAATTGTCAAAAACAGCTTAAAAAATATAGGCCAAAAACATGAAATCTTAGAATATTTCCTATTTGCACCAAAAGAATTGTACCACACGAAAAGTGTGATGCAAACGGACGGAAGCATTCTGTCATAAAACAATGCTAGCTAGGGAGCGAGAACTAATTCTCCTTAAAATGCAATGAACATTTGTACAGTACAAATGCCTAATGCATATAGCAATGATGACATCAACACTAACAAAAATGGAATATAATGCACAAATCAGATACAGGAAACGAATGAACAGTGAAGATAATCAATAATCTCAGTTAGATCATCAAATAGCACACAATATGTTCTTATGAAAGTATCACATTCATCAATGGCGGACAAATGAGGAATCATTACGAAGAACACAATGCACAAATAGATCGATCTGCAGAGTTCTGATCTTAAAAACTACAAACGAATCCGAATATTGTGATTGAATATGTGTGTGTGTGTGTGTATATAAATGCATTTCATCAACAGTTTTATTAGTTCAAAGTGAAGAGAAATCAAACAAACCTGAGAGTCCTGTAACGAAAACGAAACGGAATGTCGAGTCGATTATCTGAAACAGTAATTGAATTGCTGAACTTTCGTTTCTTCTTCTTTTCCGGCGAGTGATTCAGCTGAAGTGTTTCTTCGAATCACGAATCCAGAGGAAAGAAGGCCGCCGGCGCTCCACCAGAGACGAATTCCCCTTTAGAATTTGTCGATATGATCTTTTATTTGTCTCTCTATGTTTGAATCCTTCCCTACCTCTCTTTATATATATATATATATATATATATATATGCTCCACCAGAGACGATTTCCCCTTTAGAATTTGTCGATATGATCTTTTATTTGTCTCTCTATGTTTGAATCCTTCCCTACCTCTCTTTATATATATTTTGTTGTGAAAACTGTGAGAACCATTTTAGCTATTCATTTTATTATTATATATATATAATAATTAATTTAAACTCGTACAAAACATACATAGATTCATGATTTTGTAAATTTGGCTTAATGAATGTATATATATATATATTTTGGCTTCATGAATATATAATTTGGCTTCATGAATATATCATTTGACATTTTTAACTAATTTTTTTACAAAAATACCCTAAAATACCCTTATTTTTGTAAAAAAATTAGTTAAAAATGCCAAATGATATATTCATGAAGCCAAAATATATATATATACATTCATGAAGCCAAATTTACAAAATCATGAAGCTAGGTATGGTTTGTACGAGTTTGTACAAACTAGTTGGTTTGTACCCGATACCACCCATATATATATATATATATATATATATATATATATATATATAAAGAGAAAGAGAAAGAGTCAGAGAGATTGCTTTACTCGTATTCTTACTTTTTCCGCCGAATGGTATTTTTATATGATATTGTTTTTCAGCTCAAAGTCATGATTACAAATGGTGTTTGTGATATTTATTTTTGATTTTCCTTAAATCACAAATCACTCTCCTTCCGTACAAAATTAATAACAACGTAATTTAGATATCAAACATTACATTTGTTTTCCAAAATAAAATACTATCTTATAAACAGGACCTTATCGTTATCCGGTAAAATGATCGGTTGTCCAAGTCATCAAAATGGATTGTTGGTAAATATCTCTTACACAGTAAATACAAATCGAGTAAAAGTCTTTTTCTTCACTAGTGACGGACTTGGTATGTAAAAGGTGGGGATGTGCCTCCATTAGAAAAAGTATTTTTCCTAGGTTAGAAACTATTGTTTTTTAACCTTCTACTATCGTTCCCTAGTAATTTCTCGCTAGGGCCCGAGGCAACTAAAAAAGTACCTTGAAATCAATAAAAAAAACTCTTGAAAGTGACCAAAAAACTTTAAAAATTACTCGAGACGGTGGAATTAGGCTAAAAACACATCAGACGACTTTGCATACCTTAAAGGTGCCACCACTAAGCAAAAATGTTGAATCCACCACTGTTCCTCACTTACTAGGTAAGATTCTCGGTCCTTTCTATGCATCTTATCAGGTAAAATTCATGGTTTTTTTCATGCTCATCTGATAAAATAAGTAACACCCAATAAGCATTTGGTATGCGACCTTTAAGTGTTTATAATCTCTTACCGAATAAATAATGCTCACCAAGCAAGAAAATAGTGTTGTTTACAAGTATTTTCTGACCAACTAATATTGTTGATTGAGATGTTGAGCTTGTAAGAGTGGAGAAGGCTTATTTACAATTTTTTAAAATATGTACAATTTTTTTATCACCAATTACATTTTAATAAATATGTACAATTTTTAATCAAATATTAGTTTAGAAAGATTGTAAAAGCAAGTCATGGAATAAAAGAAAAGGTAAGGATGATATATATATGTATATATATATATATATATGTGTGTGTGTTGGGTTGGGGGGTATTGTACACTTTCATGCGTTGAAGTATTGATGAGTGGGGTGGGGTGGGGTGGGGTGGGATGGGGTGGCTTTGGTGGGGAGGTAATCGTGATTGCTTATACACCACACCCCTAGGCTTCATTCTCACAAACTTACTATTCATCATTATCCTCCTCTAAAACATGTCCACCCTCTACATGAATATACTTTAGGGAAATTAATTAAAATACCCCAAGCTTGAAATTGACTTACCAAAATACCTTAAAAAATTAATTTCTTATCAAAATATCCTAAAAATTTTTGGTAAGAAATTAAATTTTTGAGATATTTTGGTAACTCACTTTCAAACTTGAGGTATTTTAATTAATTTCCCTATACTTTATATATATATATATATAGAAAGGGGTTGTTTGTTTTTCTATTTTCAGCACTTAATCACCACTTATCACTTTTTTCGGCCAGACCTTTTAAAAATAAGAGTGTTTTTTTTTTTCCTAAATTCAGAGTCACTTATCACTTAATTTTGTCTGTTACAAAAAGTGATAACCTCATGACTTTTTTCTCACTTATTTTCTTTTCAAAGCACGCCTTATACGTGTAACACCCCATATTTCAAACTCTTGGGGTTTAAATGCAGAAATAAGAATGTTGGGGCTCTTTTGTAAAAACTGGAAGTTGGGTGGCTAGATAGTGAAAGGGAGAAGTTTAATAAGATAAAAACCCTTCTAAACCCCTATTCCATTTCATGTATTTCGGCTGGAGCATTTCTAGAGAGGAGAAGAGCTCAAGATATCCTCCATTGAAGGTTTGGGAAGGTGTTGGAGCTGGATATTGAAGGAGTTTGCTTCTAAGGTATACTTTCACCTTCATCTCTTTAATTTTCTTGGATTTGGGGCTTTGATAGGTGTTTCTAAATTCAATCTCTTCTTCTCTAAATGTATTGATGATAGAATCAATTGGAAGGGTGTGTTGGATGAATCCCTTGAGGAGTTGGTGAACTCTTGGTGATATTCCACCCTTCCAATGGAGGTTCTTAAGTTAGTTCATTTTGCAAAGGGATTTTGTGTTTTAAAAGAGTTTTCAGGAGGATTTGATTGAGGAATTGATGGGTTAAGTGATGAGATTTGTTTCCTTATTGTATATAGTTCTAGAGGTTGTTTTGGGGAAATTATGGATCAGTTGGAAGTAGTTTTAGAGAAATTGGTGCTGAGTTTCGAGCTGAATCAGGTGAACAGAGCTGAGAATGCTCGTCCAGGGAGTTACGCGGCTTATTACGCGGTTTGCAAACCGCGTGGCAAACCGCGTAAGTCCCTGTTGGGCGATTCTCGTTTTCTGCTTCGTTGGTCGTTCGGGCTTGGGTTCGAGGCTTGGTTTAGGGGATTGTCTTAGGACATTGTGGAGAATGTTTTAGAGTATAATTGGGGAGTCTAATACCTCCTTTGTTAACCCCAATTCAGGTGATCGTTTGGAGGTTAAGTGAGCTTCAAGTAGTGTGTGGTTTAGCCGAGCAGCAGGTGAGTTCCCTTATGCATTAATTCTATCTTTTAAACTAAATTGCGAAGAATTGATATGTTTGAAAATGAGTTTACTTGTTTATCATGAATCTTATGTTTTCTCATGCATGAAAAGTGTTATTTTGCAAGTGGAAGGAGGATATTCCTCGAGTAAGTTTTAAAGCATGTTTTAAGTGTTTATGCTTGTGGTAGAGTCGGGTTGCACAGTGGAGGACCCCCGAGTTGCCGTGCCTGGCTTTGTTAGGTGTTGAGTTGTCGTGCCTGGCTTTGTAAGGTGTCGAGTTGCCGTGCCTGGCTTTGTAAGGTGTTGAGTCGCCGTGCCTGGCTTTGTAAGGTGTTATTGGTCCGTACCACTGTGTATACCCTTGTTTGAGCTCAAACTTGTCAAGTGTTGTTTGTAAGGAAAAAGTGCTTCTTAAAATGTTTTGTGGTTACGCTTTTAGGAGGGAATTCACTAGACCTCATGGTCTAACCCTCGCTTTCAAAACTTAAAAACCATTTTCAGGAAAGGGTGGCTTAGGTGCTTCGTCAAAGGGAAAGGAGAAGGCTTGAGGCGAAGGTGCGAGATTAGAGACCGTCAAGTTTCAGTTTTTGTCTAGCTAGCATCTCGGTTGTAATTGCTCGAGGACCTTAAACAATGTAATTGATATTGGAGTTTTTGATGTATTTGGGACCCTTATGGGCTTTTGGCTTATATTCTATGCTGAGTGTTTTTGGGTTGTTACAAATGGTATCAGAGCCGTAGTTTAAGGGATTTAGGTGACCGGATGGGCCTAAACTTAAACTTGAGAATAGGGACACAACCGAGATATAGGAAGCCATTAGGAAAGACCTTAATCGTAGGATGTCTTGACAATGGTAGTGAGAACCCTCATGTAAGGTAAATTCAAATAGCATCTGGCCAATGCTATTATGGACTTACAGGTGCATGGGTGTAATTAATCGCTATTGTCAGGATGGGTGGTGAGTGTGGAAGTATGTAGAAGGTTCTAACCTTGTGTTTGTTAGCAAATAGTTGATGTGTCATGGGAGATCCCTTGTGATGTGGTGTTTGTAACTTCTAGAAGAAGTGTTGGCTAGAATGATGATGAGCTGTCTAGAGGTAAACTCTCTGGGATAGGAAGCGAGAATTATGTTGGCATCTTGAAAGCCTTCAATTCAAGATCGAGGGAGGGAATTTAGTTCTGGATTCCTTAGTCAAACGGGTTGGTGGCAAGGTTAATGAATGAAGGAGATCAGTGTTGTTTTGAAGTATGCGTAAGAGTAAGAGGTGAGATAACTGGTTAGTTTGGTAAACCATGTTGAGCGGTCGATCAAGTGGATTGTGGAGCACTTGTGCTACAAGTTGTAGTATAAGTAAGAAGGCGGTTGTTGGTCTTAGTGAGGTATCAGTGAAGAGTTGAAGTGAGTGCAATGGTTGACTTGGTTAGAGTGAATAGCCTTCGATTGCATATTAAATTTCATGCATTATGTCATTAAACTTATTACACAAGTTCTTTCATGTTAAAGGCATGTACGTGCATAACAAACTTTCCTTGTTTTGAGAAATGAGTTGACACTCGCAAGTGTGTGTTTTTAAAGGTAAAGGATAAATTTGTTTTCACTATACGATAAAGCTTTGAACTTAGAAATCTACGAATTATTTCACACTTTTATTTGTGGAGAGAATCTTCGTTATGAAAATATTGAAAACGTTTTATTGAGAGGTTTTGTTTATAAACAAAATGAGTGTTGACTTGTTATTATTATAAGAACGAGTATTGGAGTTGACGGACCCACTTCGGGTAAGTGATTTCGTTCGAAAATTTTCCGGTCATATGCGAAAGGATTTCATTGGAGACAATCGTAGTGTCGGCATCGATTTGGATGGACAGGGTTACGAATTATCGTAAGAGTGCTTGTGAGTGATCCTTGCGATCGTTGTGTTTTACTATTCATCTGGAGTAATGTTGTTTCATGCATACCCAAACTCGCTTTATACTTTTGCATCTATCGTGTTTCTTAAAGGTGCGCAAAATTGTAACAACCCAAAAACACATCACATAAGATTAAAGCCAAAAGCCCATAAGGGTCCCAAATACATCATAAACTCCAATATCAATTACATTGTTTAAGGTCCTCAAGCAAATACAACCGAGATGCTAACTAATCAAAAACTGAGACTTGACGGTCTCTAATCTCGCACCTCCGTCTCAAGCCTTCTCCTTTCCCTTGGATGAAGCACCTAAGCCACCCTTTCCTGAAAATGGTTTTTAAGTTTTGAAAGCGAGGGTTAGACCATAAGGTCTAGTGAATTCCCTCCTAACAGCGTAACCGCAAAACATTTAAGAAATACTTTTCCAAACACATAACACTTGACAAGTTTGAGCTCAAACAAGGGTATACATAGTGGTTCGGACCAATAACACCTTACAAAGCCAGGCACGGCAACTCAACACCTTACAAAGACAGACACGGCAACTCGACACCTTACAAAGCCAGGCACGACAACTCAACACCTAACAAATCCAGGCACGGCAACTCGGGGGTCCTCCACTGTGCAACCCGACTCTACCACAAGCATAAACACTTAAAACATGCTTTGAAACTTACTCGAGGAATATCCTCCTTTCACTTGTAAAATAACACTTTTCATGCATGAGAAAACATAGGATTCATGATAAACAAGTAAACTCATTTTCAGACATATCAATTCTTCGCAATTTAATTTGAAAGATAGAATTAATGCGTAAGGGAACTCACCTGCTGCTCGGCTAAACCACACACTACTTGAAGCTCACTTAACCTCCAAACGGTCACCTTTGCAGCCAATTTCTTCAATCTCCAGCTCAATCACCTTCCCCAAACCTTCAATGGTGGAACTTGAGCTTCTTCTCCCCTTCCCAATTTTCTCCAGCCGACAAAATGAAGAGGATTAGGGTTTTTGAGGCTTTTAATCTAGCATAACTTTTCCTTTTCACAAATCAGCCACACAACTTTCAGTCTTTTACAAAAGCACCCCAAAGTTTCCTTATTTCAGCACTAAAACCACCAAGTATGGAATATGGGGTGTTACAACACCTCCCCCTTAACAGGATTCCGTCCCCGGAATCTCATCACTGAAAAGGTGTGGGTACCTTGCCCTCATCTCGGTCTCGGTTTCCCATGTCGCTTCACTCCCCTTGTGGAAACGCCACAACACTTTCACTAGACTAATCTCCTTATTCCTTGTTCTTCGAACCTTACGGTCGGTGATAGCTTCGGGCTCCTCCACAAAGTTCAATTTCTCATCAATTTGGACTTCGTGCAGCGGTATTGCCATTTCGGCTTCTGCCAAGCATTTCCTCAGATTCGACACGTGAAAGGTATTATGAATTCTTTGCAATTCCACAGGAAATTCCAACTTATAAGCTACTTCTCCGACGCGCTCAATGATCTTGAACGGTCCTATATAGCGGGGGCTCAGCTTTCCCCTCTTCCCGAATCTGATTACTCCTTTCCAAGGGGATACTTTCAGCATCACCTTATCCCCAACCTGGAATTCGATATCCTTACGCCTCTTGTCGGCATAACTCTTTTGTCGGTCGCGAGCAACTTTCAGCCTTTCCCTCACCTGGTCGATTTTGTCGGCAGTCAACTGTACTATTTCGGGTCCATCCAGTTGTTTCTCTCCGACCTCGTTCCAACAAAGAGGTGTCCGACACTTTCTACGGTAGAGTATCTCGTAAGGAGCGGCTTTTATGCTTGCGTGGTAACTATTGTTATACGCAAACTCGATCAACGGTAGGTGGGTCTCCCACGAACCCTGAAAATCTAACGTGCAAGCTCTCAACATGTCTTCCAGGGTCTGGATGGTTCGCTCGCTCTGACCATCCGTCTGAGGATGGTATGCGGTGCTCATCTTGATTTGAGACCACATTTCTCGCTGGAAGCTTCTCCAAAACGTCGACGTGAATCGACTATCACGGTCAGAGACTATTGACGATGGCACCCCATGACGGGTCACTATCTCGTCGATGTACAACTTTGCCAATGAATCGACTATCACGGTCAGAGACTATTGACGATGGCATCGAAGCCCTTTGGAGTTCTAGGCAACTTTGTCACGAAATCCATCGCAATTTGATCCCACTTCCATACCAGAATGTCTAAGGGTTGGAGCTTTCCGTACGGTCGTTGGTGCTCTACTTTCACCCTCAGACAAGTATCACACCTATCAACGAAATAAGCTATATCCTTCTTCATACCCGGCCACCAATAGTCTTGTCGCAAATCACCAAACATCTTGTTCGTCCCTGGATGGATGGAGTACTTTGACTTGTGAGCCTCCTCTAGTATCAACTTCCTCACGTTCCCCAACTTCGGAACCCATACTCTACCGTTGAGGCATTTCAGTCCTCGACTATCTTCTACTAGGGAGTTCACGTTCCCCACCATCCGCTCATTCTTGAGGTTCTCAACCGCAGAAGCTTCCCCTTGCCATTTCTTTATTTCACCCAGCAGATTAAATGTGACCTCAGCCCTTAAGGCTATGATCTTTGAGGCTTCTCCTCTTTCCTTACGGCTCAAGGCGTCCGCCACTACATTAGCTTTTCCGGGATGGTACTCAATCTCGCAATCGTAGTCTGACAACAATTCCATCCACCGGCGTTGCCTCATGTTTAGCTCTTTTTGATCGAAGATGTGACGAAGGCTTTTGTGATCGGTGAAGATCTTACACCTCGTCCCATATAAATAGTGCCTCTAAATCTTTAAGGCGAAAACAACGGCCGCCAGTTCTAAATCATGGGTGGGGTATCGCTTCTCATGCTCCTTCAATTGACGGGACGCATAAGCGATCACTTTACCACGCTGCATCAAGACACACCCCAAGCCCAATTTAGATGCGTCGCTGTACACCACAAAGTCTTCCGTTCCTTCGGGTAAGGTTAGAATTGGAGCCTCACTCAACATTTCTTTTAACCTTTGGAAGGCTTCTTCTTGCCCTTCGGTCCAATTGAACTTGGTGTTCTTCTTGGTCAAAGAAGTCAACGGAGTAGCAATTTTCGAGAAGTCTTTGATGAACTTCCGATAATACCCTGCTAACCCAAGGAAACTACGGACCTCGAACGGCGTTCTGGGCGGTTCCCAGTTCTTGATAGCTTCTACCTTTGCTGGGTCCACCTTGATTCCACTCTGGGTCACCACATGCCCCAAAAACTGCACCTCTCGAAGCCAAAATTCGCACTTCGAAAATTTGGCATAAAGTTTCTCCCGCTTCAACAATTCCAACACCGCCCTCAAATGCTCCTTATGCTCTTCCTCCGATTTCGAATAGACAAGGATATCATCTATGAAGACGATCACGAATTTATCTTAGTAGGGTTGACATACCCTATTCATCAAATCCATGAACGCGGCGGGGGCATTCGTTAATCCGAACGGCATCACTAAAAACTCGTAATAACCGTATCGGGTTCGAAAAGCCGTCTTTGGAATATCTTCTCCTCGTACCTTGAGTTGGTGGTATACCGATCTCAGATCTATCTTTGAAAAATAGCTAGCCCCTTGTAACTGATCGAACAGGTCGTCAATCCTGGGGAGCGGATACTTGTTCTTGATAGTGACTTTGTTGAGTTCGCGGTAATCGATACACATCCTCATAGTCCCGTCCTTCTTCTTCACAAAAAGTACCGGCGCACCCCACGGCGAGGTACTCGGTCTCACGAACCCCTTGTCTAGCAACTCTTGGAGTTGAGTCATCATCTCCTTCATCTCGGAAGGTGCTAATCGATACGGTGCGCGAGCTATTGGAGTGGCTCCTGGCACCAGGTCGATTCGAAACTCGATTTGGCGGTCCGGCGGTAGGTCGCACAAGTCGTCCGGAAATACCTCCGGGTATTCGCCCACTATCGGTACATCTCCTACCCCGCGTTTTTCTTTCTTTGCATCTACCACATAAGCTAGGTAACTCTGACATCCCTTCCTTAGACATTTAGTAGCCTTAATCAAGGAAATAAGATTAGACTTCCTATCTCGACGGTTCCCATAAATCACTACCATTCCCTTATCCGGCAATTGCACCCGAATCAACTTTTTGTTGCAAATGATGGTAGCATTATTTTTCGCCAACCAATCCATTCCCAACACTACATCAAACTCTCCCATCGGCATAGGGTACAAACTTATCGGTATCAAACTCCCTTCTATGTCTATACAACACCCCTCCACCACACTACTAACTAGCACCACGTTGTCATCGGCGGTCTCCACTTCTATGGCACTACCCAAACGCTTAGGCCTCACCCCCAAACGTTTCACGAAAACAGGAGATACAAAGGAGCGATTCGCCCCCGAATCAAACAACACATTGGCACATAAGGAGTTCACCAAAAAGGTACCTGTCACGACATCCGGAGTTTCCTCCGCCTCATCCGCTGTCATACGAAATGCACGACCCTTCGCGCGTGCCGGTTCTTCCTTCTTCTCAACCCCTTGCACCCCCTGACGATTCCCAAACTGACCCGATCCTCCTCTCCTAAGCCTGGGACAGTCATACCGCTTATGATCCATCGACCCACACTGGAAACAACCCTGCTTCTGCGGGCAATCCCTCGACATATGCCCCGGCAGCCCACAATGAAAACACGTCCCCGAGTCCGCCCTACACTCTCCTTTATGCATCCGATGACACTTCCCACACGGCTTGTTACTAAACCCCCGATTTCCACGCGGTTCCGGCCTAGAAACTTTCCCCTTTCGAGTATCATTTCCCGGTCCATCCCATTTCCTCTTCTCCCCGGCCCTCTCAGATTGTTGACGATCTTTTTCCCTTTCTACCAACTCGGCCGCATTTATAGCCGCTTGGAATGTGTTAGGATTTCTTGCCATTACCAACTCCCGCACACTACTCTTCAATCCATAGAGATACCTCTCTACTCGGCGCTCCTCGGTTGGGACATACAACTCCGCAAACCGAGCCTTCTCAATAAACTTGGAAGTGTACTCTCTCACGGTCGAGTCCCCTTGAGCTAGGTTCAAGAACTCCTCCTCCAACTTCTTAATTGCCGCAAGAGGGCAAAACTGAGCCTTGAACCTCCTCACGAATTCCTCCCATTTCATGGTCTTGGCCACTGACGATCCCAAACCCCCGGTTTCGGCATCCCACCAAAAGATGGCTTCCGACTTCAGCATAGACAAGGCGTAGATCACCTTATCCTCTTCGGCACACTTACAGATGTCAAAGACCAATTCCATTTCTCGAATCCACTTTATGGCTAACACCGGGTCGCATTCTCCCTGAAAGGTAGGAGGTTTGCAAGATGAGAATGCTTTGTGACTACATCCTCTAGCTGCCGACTCGTTCACCACTAGCGTCGTGGATTGCTTGTGGCTACCAACTTCCGTAGGAGGCGGACTAGACAATTCGGTGGCTGCCTTGCTCCCACTGTTCTCTTTATTTCCCGTCGCCGAAACATCATGATGATTCATCCACCGGTCTAACTTTTCCTGCAGCTTCACCATTTCGGTAGCGAGGGCCTCTTGAGTCACAAAGGCATGATTCCCCGTTGCTGAGCCCTCTCGATGCGACTTCTCCCGATCGGACGGTGCCTCAACACTTTTAGTTCGGCGACCTGCCGGAGTTTTCCTCTTTGGGCGTGTACCTTCCACATTGGTAGCAGCCCTACGTGGAATGGTCTCACGTCCCCTTCCACGACCTCTTCCTCTACCCCGGGCAGCCGGCGCCCTCGGGGGAACCACGGGTTCGTCCACTTGAACCTCCTCAGATGGAACCATTCTTACACTCGGTACATACCTGCTCCTTGTCGATCTTCCAGCCATGACGAAACTGATACAAAACACATAAAACAAACACTTAATACCGGTATCACTCTCTTGAGGTAATTCAAGTATCCCCACGTGCCTGTAAATTCGAAATTATATTGTCCAGGTATAATTCCCAATTTACCTCACATGATGATCCTCGACACCCCATTCCACTCAATCCGCTTATGTCTCCTCCTATGGTCATCCTATATCTCGGTTGTGTCCCTACTCCAAAGTTTAAGTCTAGGCCCAATCGGTCACCTAAATCCCTTAAACTATGGCTCTGATACCATTTGTAACAACCCAAAAACACATCACATAAGATTAAAGCCAAAAGCCCATAAGGGTCCCAAATACATCATAAACTCCAATATCAATTACATTGTTTAAGGTCCTCAAGCAAATACAACCGAGATGCTAACTAATCAAAAACTGAGACTTGACGGTCTCTAATCTCGCACCTCCGTCTCAAGCCTTCTCCTTTCCCTTGGATGAAGCACCTAAGCCACCCTTTCCTGAAAATGGTTTTTAAGTTTTGAAAGCGAGGGTTAGACCATAAGGTCTAGTGAATTCCCTCCTAACAGCGTAACCGCAAAACATTTAAGAAATACTTTTCCAAACACATAACACTTGACAAGTTTGAGCTCAAACAAGGGTATACACAGTGGTTCGGACCAATAACACCTTACAAAGCCAGACACGGCAACTCAACACCTAACAAAGCCAGGCACGA
Organism: Saussurea involucrata; assembly: GCA_033807775.1. NCBI lineage: Eukaryota > Viridiplantae > Streptophyta > Magnoliopsida > Asterales > Asteraceae > Saussurea > Saussurea involucrata. Next base: position 155,817,900 of record CM066314.1, on the reverse strand, counting down.
CAACTCGACACCTTACAAAGCCAGGCACGGCAACTCGGGGGTCCTCCACTGTGCAACCCGACTCTACCACAAGCATAAACACTTAAAACATGCTTTGAAACTTACTCGAGGAATATCCTCCTTTCACTTGTAAAATAACACTTTTCATGCATGAGAAAACATAGGATTCATGATAAACAAGTAAACTCATTTTCAGACATATCAATTCTTCGCAATTTAATTTGAAAGATAGAATTAATGCGTAAGGGAACTCACCTGCTGCTCGGCTAAACCACACACTACTTGAATCTCACTTAACCTCCAAACGATCACCTTTGCAGCCAATTTCTTCAATCTCCAGCTCAATCACCTTCCCCAAACCTTCAATGGTGGAACTTGAGCTTCTTCTCCCCTTCCCAATTTTCTCCAGCCGACAAAATGAAGAGGATTAGGGTTTTTGAGGCTTTTAATCTAGCATAACTTTTCCTTTTCACAAATCAGCCACACAACTTTCAGTCTTTTACAAAAGCACCCCAAAGTTTCCTTATTTCAGCACTAAAACCACCAAGTATGGAATATGGGGTGTTACAAAAATGATTTCAATCGTTGTGTCATTGTGCATGAAGGCTATGAACTCGCTAGGTCGGGGGAGGATGTTACGATTTAAGTCAAGGAAAGGGCTTTGGGAGTTAAATTGCTAGTTGAATAAGATGTGGTCAAGTTATGACCTTAGTGCTTCCGTTAGAGTAAGTGGGTGAATACCCGGAGTCTTGGGCAGGGAATTCGGAATGTTGGTATGAGTGTAGTTTGAACTATTATCGGGTTATGTGAGAATAGTTTTAATCGCGGTAAAGTTGAAGTGGCCAAAGTGTTTCTGTTGGTGGAATAGTAATCAGTAGCGTTACGTTACTTAATGTAATGTTTTCGGTTTCTAGTTGGGGTATTGAGATGGTTTGATAATTAGATTTTGCTAAGAAAGATCTTGTGTTTAGTCTCTCTCGAGGGAGAACGGTGGGGTATAAGTTGGTTATAAGGCGTAGGACGAAGTGGGTTATGTTAGGAATCCTAGACTGTCAGGAAAGAATGAAATCATCATGTAGTCCATTAATGTGGAGGTTTTGTCAGGAGATTGAAACGTGGGAATGAACCCGTTGCGGGCGAACGAGTGAGGTCGTTCGAGAATGTGTTAAGGATATGGTATAGGAACACCTTGTGAGGGCATTGGGAGAACGGAAGACCACCAATGTGAATGTAATGTCCATTGAGGTTTTGGATGATTAGCTTATGTGTAAGGTGTCTAGCACAGCGGAGATAGATTGCGAGGAGTTAACGAGGAACGAGAACTGGTTCGGGAGTTAGGAGAAATAGATTCATTCAATAATCCTTGTCCGTCGTGAGGCAATTGGACAATTGCATGTCGATTGTCGATGTCGAATCAGTGACCGTTTTGTTGGATAGTTGTCGGGAGGTTGATATTGGAGAAGTAACTATAGTGTGGTTATCTTGTTGAGTTTTCTTACAAAGAGGCAAGAAGTTGTTTGGAGAAAGGTAGGTATCCGACATGACGTTTGACCACCTTGTGTGAGTGTACAAAAGTAAGAGACCGTGATTGCTTAAGTGATTTTCTTATGGGGTATGATGATCCATATAAGAACGAAAGGTTAGGGTAATCGAAACGGGTGTACCTTGAGTAATTGACTTTGTCATGTGGTTCGTTTAGACCCGGGAAGGGCAAAGTCGAGCAACGTTTTGGCTTCGTTTGAAATTGCGTTATGGGCAGCATAAAGGAAGTAACATCTTCTGCGTGTGTAAAGGCATCACGTTAGCTTGTTGCAATGTAGTCGCGGGGTGCGATAGTGGCGTGGGGAAGTGGTAGCACTTGGTACCAAAGAAGCGTGTAAGTCTTAGATGTAATGATGAATTGCCGTAATAATGAAGTAGTCAAGGGTAATGAGTATGCCTGGTTGAAGTGTGTGGTTTTGCGGGCGGTATACGTTAATACTAGGTTGAGATCAAGAGATTAAGTTGCGGTTGGTAACAGGATGACAGGAGAACCCTTGTCCTTCTCGATCCCATTGGATTTTGGGTGAGTTTTCATGCTTCACTTGATTGTCGAGCAGGATATTGTACCCGTTAAGTTGTAGTGCTTCGTCGTGAAGTTTAGTCAAGAGCGTTGGAGTATTTCGTGGATGTAATGAATTAGAATGAGCGGGTCGGCGGTGTTGGAGAGTTAGGAACTCTTGGTAGTTCTTGGTGTTAAGTACCTTATGAGAACTTGGCTAAAGGTCTTGACTGATAAGTATGGAGAAGTTGTTCTGTTAGGCTGTAGCGGTGTGCGATGGAAAGTTTGTGTAAGCATGAGAGAAGATGATGACGGTATGAAAGATCAAGTATAGACAGACTTACGGTAAGAAGATGTCATGAGACATTGAATGGGCGGACTATAGTTGAAGAACTGTTCTTTTTAGGGCATAAGATAAGGGATTGTTGTTTATGTCATGGTTAATGAGTTGAGAAAGCAAAGTTCATGCGACCGGTCTAAAAGTTGGTTCTTGTGGGTGAGTCATTCTTTTGAGGGATCTTTAATGTATCAAGTTAGGATGGAAACAAGTGGTCCAATGTGGTGTCGTGGTCGAGAGACTTTGGGATTAGATTCAGTATTGTCGGGGAGAATGTTTCGCGTGAGCGTGTCGTTCAACATTCAATTAATTGAGATAGTTTGAATGAGCTTGGTCACTCCTCCGTGTGGGAGGGCAAGTGAACGTTGGTGACAGTTCCTAGTTAGTGGAACCATTCGGTGGATTTGGGCGAAGGACATAATTGTATATAGAATATAATTATGGCTTAGCGATTGTTGTGAGTTTGGACCGTTGATTTGTAGCTGTGAGACACGTGTGATCGGTGTGACTTTGAGGAAACGCAATTGTGCCAGGCGAACGCTATTTTGGTAGGAGGGCGTTCTTCCTTTGATATGAACGTTATATGGTGGTGAGAATGCGGTAATGATTTGAGAGTGATAGAGTGTAATGTCGGCGAAGGGAGTGATTAGTCCCCGTTTAGAAATTCGGGTTATTGCGGTGTTAACTCGAGTAGAGTCGTTTTCTATTAAAGAGGGAGTAAATTTGGATGCGCAGTATGTTTGGACGAAGAGATTGCAAGTGTGTTTCAACAGGAGATTGAATTGGACTATATTGTAATGAAGTAATGGCAGTTATAGAAGGAATTGGGGGAAATAATGAATGAATTAAAGGTACTCGGGGAAGTATGAAACTTTTTTTTGTGTGTCTTCGCAAGCAATGCGAATGATTGAGGAGTCGGAGTTTGTAGTACCGTTAGAAACAAATTTTGGGACCGGATGGTCGAGAATTTGAAGGACAAAGAAGTGGATCTTCTAAAGATGTATTTGCAACTCCTTAAGAAATTCTGTTTGGGTAATGTGATTATTGGAAGTCAGAAGTTAACTCCAAATTGCAGCATATGTCCGGCAATGGAATTCCGAGGACGGAATTCTAATAAGGGGGAGGTGATGTAACACCCCATATTTCAAACTCTTGGGGTTTAAATGCAGAAATAAGAATGTTGGGGCTCTTTTGTAAAAACTGGAAGTTGGGTGGCTAGATAGTGAAAGGGAGAAGTTTAATAAGATAAAAACCCTTCTAAAACCCTATTCCATTTCATGTATTTCGGCTGGAGCATTTCTAGAGAGGAGAAGAGCTCAAGATATCCTCCATTGAAGGTTTGGGAAGGTGTTGGAGCTGGATATTGAAGGAGTTTGCTTCTAAGGTATACTTTCACCTTCATCTCTTTAATTTTCTTGGATTTGGGGCTTTGATAGGTGTTTCTAAATTCAATCTCTTCTTCTCTAAATGTATTGATGATAGAATCAATTGGAAGGGTGTGTTGGATGAATCCCTTGAGGAGTTGGTGAACTCTTGGTGATATTCCACCCTTCCAATGGAGGTTCTTAAGTTAGTTCATTTTGCAAAGGGATTTTGTGTTTTAAAAGAGTTTTCAGGAGGATTTGATTGAGGAATTGATGGGTTAAGTGATGAGATTTGTTTCCTTATTGTATATAGTTCTAGAGGTTGTTTTGGGAAATTATGGATCAGTTGGAAGTAGTTTTAGAGAAATTGGTGCTGAGTTTCGAGCTGAATCAGGTGAACAGAGCTGAGAATGCTCGTACAGGGAGTTACGCGGCTTATTACGCGGTTTGCAAACCGCGTGGCAAACCGCGTAAGTCCCTGTTGGGCGATTCTCGTTTTCTGCTTCGTTGGTCGTTCGGGCTTGGGTTCGAGGCTTGGTTTAGGGGATTGTCTTAGGACATTGTGGAGAATGTTTTAGAGTATAATTGGGGAGTCTAATACCTCCTTTGTTAACCCCAATTCAGGTGATCGTTTGGAGGTTAAGTGAGCTTCAAGTAGTGTGTGGTTTAGCCGAGTAGCAGGTGAGTTCCCTTATGCATTAATTCTATCTTTTAAACTAAATTGCGAAGAATTGATATGTCTGAAAATGAGTTTACTTGTTTATCATGAATCTTATGTTTTCTCATGCATGAAAAGTGTTATTTTGCAAGTGGAAGGAGGATATTCCTCGAGTAAGTTTTAAAGCATGTTTTAAGTGTTTATGCTTGTGGTAGAGTCGGGTTGCACAGTGGAGGACCCCCGAGTTACCGTGCCTGGATTTGTTAGGTGTTGAGTTGCCGTGCCTGGCTTTGTAAGGTGTCGAGTTGCCGTGCCTGGCTTTGTAAGGTGTTGAGTCGCCGTGCCTGGCTTTGTAAGGTGTTATTGGTTCGTACCACTGTGTATACCCTTGTTTGAGCTCAAACTTGTCAAGTGTTGTTTGTAAGGAAAAAGTGCTTCTTAAAATGTTTTGTGGTTACGCTTTTAGGAGGGAATTCACTAGACCTCATGGTCTAACCCTCGCTTTCAAAACTTAAAAACCATTTTCAGGAAAGGGTGGCTTAGGTGCTTCGTCAAAGGGAAAGGAGAAGGCTTGAGGCGAAGGTGCGAGATTAGAGACCGTCAAGTTTCAGTTTTTGTCTAGCTAGCATCTCGGTTGTAATTGCTCGAGGACCTTAAACAATGTAATTGATATTGGAGTTTTTGATGTATTTGGGACCCTTATGGGCTTTTGGCTTATATTCTATGCTGAGTGTTTTTGGGTTGTTACAATACGCACCTCCAAAAATCGCACTGCTCCAAGATCGATTTCCAAGCCAGATCGATCTTCAACTTTAGACCCAGATTGAATTTTTGCCAGATTAACTCCAAATCGATCTCCAAAATCGATCTCCAGGTCACCATCTCAAAAATCGCTTTCCAGATGGAGTCGGCCTAAATCGATTCTCCAACTTGTTTGATTTTGTTGGGTGCTTCGATCTTCACAGGTAAATCGATTCGATCGAATCGACCTAAATCGAGTCTAAATGGAATCGACCTAAATCGAGTTAATCTGCAAATTGAAGTTTCTATTTCGAAGTCATCTGCAAATCGAGTTAATCTGCAAATCGAAGTTTCTATTTCGAAGTCAATCTGCAAATTGAGTTTCTATATGTATGTATATTTAGGGGGTATTCTTTTGAAAACCCATTAAATTGTGATTGATTGTGTATCATGTACTATTTCATATGATTTTTCATCTAAGACTAAGATTTAGAATATTGCTTAACACGTAAAAAGTTTCACATTGTGAACCGAATACATATGAAGCAAACACATTGTGAGACCAATATGTTCATCATTATATTAGATGCTAGTCTTATATGAGAAAAAATAATGTGAAACAATATATTAAGGTAAAAGTTCTCACGATTCTCACAATATGTAGGGAGTTCTCATTTGATTATGCCTATATATACACACATATGTATATACTATATATATATATATATATATATATATATATAGAGAGAGAGAGAGAGAGTCGGATTCATACAAGAACGGTAACCAAATAAAACAACATGTGAACCGCCGAATTGTATGTGATTTTACACTAAAACCATGTATAAAATCACATGTGATTTACACGACTTTAGACGCAATCGGATGTTGCGGGCGAACTCACCCTCTCACCCTTATGTTGACGTGTTCTAAAATTGCATTTCAGTGCAACATATATAGGGGTGAGCATTCGGTCGGGTCGGGGCCCAAAACCCATCACCCGATCGGGTTTCGGGGCATGGGGAGACCACCCGAAAACCGCCCAAACTATATTCGGATATTCGGATTTCGGGTAGGTTCGGGGTCGGATTTTTCGGGTCGGGTATTTCGGGTTTCAGCCTATCTATACGTATAGCTCACCATCACACAATCAGTATCACTTTTCTTCCTTTCTGATCCATTTTTGGAGCCTGTAACGCGATTTTTGTGTTCATAGCTAGGGTTTCCTGTTTTTCTCTGATTCCAACAATTATAAAGATCAATCTTCTTGATCAATTTCATCAGGTTAGAGCGACGATTTCAGAAAGGGCTCGTCGGTGGCCCAAATACTCAGGTGGGTTATCAAGTATTCTGACTAAACTGACCAGATTCAACATCAGTTGGCTCAGATTCCTCATTTTCTTTGTTACGATCTAATGGAAACCTTGAGTTCCCACCAATAAGATTCTGAGATTCCTCCTTCTCCATCTATAACAATCGCTAAAGCCTAAGAAATTTGGAATCCCCTAAATCCAAAACCCCATATTCCTTGTCTGGCAAAACAAATCTGCAAAGTGCAAACCAAAAACAGTGGCAAAGAGAAACAAAGGAGAAATAGAGAATTAGGTTTGTGAAGGGATTTATTATTATTTTTTAAATAAAGATGATGTTCGGATATTCGGACGGGTTCGGGTGCCGGGACCCTCAACCCAAACCGATCCGTTATACTTCTCGGGTTTATCGGGTTCGGGGTGATCGGGTACATCGGGTAGCAGATATCGGTTTTTGGCCTCTTTCTCGGGTTCGGGGCGGTCGGGTTTCTCGGGACGGTCGGGTTTTGCTCACATTGCAACATAACCATTTTTGTGTTTTCATTATTTTAACCTTGTTCTCGTTTGATCTTGCTATATTAACTTTTTCTTGAATAAATCATGTCCATGTATTAAGATTCTGATTTGGGTCAACTTTTCAATTTCCATTTGTTAACATTCCATTCTCTTTAATTCTACCATTCATATATACTAGTCAAACTATTAAACTAATAGTATTGTTGTCTTTATTTAATAATTTAATATTTCTTTTTTGTTTTATCAAGCACAAGAGAAAAATATAACCAAGAAAATCAATCAAAAGAGAGAAAATACAATCATAATCAAAGTAATATTGGTTGGGAAGAAACGATTTTCATCATGTTTCATAAAATCATGCAATCAAATACCAACTAAAGTCGCTAAAAATCATTAATTATCAATCATCAATAGTTTTAAAATCTTGCCCAAAGGTGGGGATAACTTAGTTAAATGATTAAGGGGTCGTTTACTAAACACTTATCCGGGTAAGCGTTTACCAAGTCATGTTACCTATCGGATTGATACGACAAGGACCAAAAATCTTACCCGGTAATTAAGAGCGAATGAAAGGACCGGGAGTCTTACCCCGGTAAGTGATGGCGACGACTCTTACCACGGTTAGCGCTTACCGGGTGAATTGTTGCGTACGAAACCGATTTGGTGGACTAAAAACTTACCCGGTAAGTAAGTGATAGTGTTAAATTTGACTGATAAGCGCTTACCCGGGTAAGCATTTGGTAAACGGCCCCTAAGAAGTTTATCCTCATTCCGCAAAGGTAGATTCACTTCTTCTTGATTTCGACTAATCTTCGACTTTACCGAACTATGAAAGTATAACTAAGCTATTACAAAGAACCTGAGAATATTTTAAGTACAAAATATGATTATCAAGGAATAAGAAGTAGATCGGGAGGTCATCTTCAAATCTTTGGTGACCCAACACATAATAAACATGAAATTAAAAGCTAAAAACTACAAAAAAGACTAGAACCCCAATTTGCAGTAGAATAAGAACTTTTCAAACCAACTCTACTAAGGAAAACTTATGTCTCCATTGTAGTTTCAAAATATTTATGGTGACACAAAACAAATTGATACAGTTGCACCCTTCACGAACATATTTTTTTTACCCTTCGTCAGAGAAACAATACGGTGGCATGTGCCACCGTAACCACAACACTAGGTCCGCCCATGTTTCATTGGATTTGTGTGTAACAATGTTTTAATATATATTGAAAACGCTTTGTTTTGTAATAATCAGTTAATAAAAAGATAACATTTTTTATAATTATTTACAAGGTACCAAATGACGTGAGGTGAGTCGTGGTGGCAAGGTCAAATTTCAAGTCTTACGAGTTACGACAAGATCACGACGTTTTTCTAGGCATGCCCTAAGACGGTATATGTATACATATGTGTATGTTTACTTGTGTGTGTTAGTATTCTGAATGATTCCATAGAATGATTTATATTCATATAATGTTACAAAACTAAAAAGAAAAAGGAAAAACTATTTATATCACATGTAACACCCTAAAAATTGGGGTAAAATTTAAACATGTGATAAAAGAGGAAATAACCGAAAACTGACATAAACAAATCACCCAAAAGGGGAAACAATTGTATGGCGTTTACATTACAAGTAAATAAGTGAAATAGGATCCAACAACCTATTAATCTAAACTATCGAGACTTAGATTAAAATCGGGTGTTGCCCTTTCACTTCCCAAAAATATAAGAAGACTATCGTTCATAATGTACGCCTCTATGTACTTCTAAAAATGCTACCACCCTTCTCGACTCTCCGCTCAAACCCGAGGAGTCCCACCACTAGGATGACCTGTGGAATACGTCATTTAAGAAGAAGTGTTAGGCTAAAGCCTAGTGAGAACAACAGTTAAATAATTAACAATAAAAACCCGGTTAAATTACAAAACGGTGTCGTAATATAAATCTTGTGTAAGCAACCGTTAGATACACAATACCTCATAAATTGACGGGAGAGACCCGTTTGCCATACGCGGTGACATATCATAAGATGAGTCATATAATACATTAGTAATACCAATCATATACCATAAAATAAATGGTAATCAAGCTCAACCCCGAAGAGTCTATTGCTTATGAGTCCCCAATTTCAACCCCTCTAGGTCTATACATTGGGTCACCCAAATCCCATAAAACAATTAAACACATTAGAATTACACCTTAATGCTCATGAGACGATGCCCGACCATATAGGTACACATCTTACTTTTCAGGAATCCCGATGCCTATTCCGTGCTACGATGTGGAAAACTAGCGTCCCACATCGTATATAACGACTCTAGTGCCTATGGATCCATTACACTCAATACCAACAAATAACAATACTCAACCATATAAATACTAGGACCATAAAAAGGGTTACCATTCGAATGCTCCTCTTTAACCAATTTACCATCATAACATTGTAACCAAAATCCTTCGATAATACACCATAGTATTCCATAGTTTCCAAAACACCATTTTGAACATTATTTCATCATAAGAAACTCATTTCCACAAGTGTTTTCCCAAAATTCCCACATATGACAAAACCCTAATTTTGACCCAAAAGAGTTCAACTCATAAATTTGAGAAATGACTCCCACAAGAGAGTAAATCACAAGTAATCCAAAAATAGATTCCATTTATCTTTACAACATACTCTATTCAAGTAAAATCTCAAAATCTTCCAAAATAGGGTTTTGGTGAAAGTTCATCCAAATAAAAAAGGTGTAGCAAGGAGATGTTTAGAAGGTCAAAATGTTCATTTTAACATGTAAAGAGTTTGTAAGTAGAGAATGAACTCACCTTGGGGTCAAAAGATTGAAACCCTAGAAATGGAGACTCTTGATTCTTGACCATCACTTGCTAGAGGATACTTAGAGGTGGATAACACATAAGAACAAAGCATTTAATGGCCATAATCCCTAAGATCATGCCATAAATAAAGAGAGATGAAGGAGAGGAATGTTACCTAAACTTGGAGAGAAAATCGCCCCCAAAAAGCTCCCAAAATGACCCAAAATACTGAAAAACGCGTTTGGCCCCGTATTTAAGCTGACCCGTGTCCGACGACTATGCTACGCGATAGTGACCATTGTCACAATCGCTAGCAATGTCACACACTTCCCCCTGGACTCTCGGTACATAACTCGCGAGTATGCCCTACGATAGTGACCAAGGCACTCTCGCCTGGCACTATCGCACGTATTGTACCGTGGGGGTCTCATCCCCAACGATTGTGTCCAGCGAGAGTGACACCATATCACAATCGCTGGCACAGTCGCACCAACTGTACCGAGGCTCCCAAGCTTGTTTCCTTTGCGCGCATCGATTCAATATTTTAAAGTCGGTTCCACCTGCCATAAAATATAAAGCATAGTTTTGATTTCGATACGAATAATAAAATCTTACAAGTTTTCGGGGTGTTACAGTCCTCCCCAACTTGGAAACGATTTGTCCTCGAAATCTTAAGCTATGCGAACAAATGAGGATATCGACGTTTCATGTCTTCTTCCGCTTCCCAAGTCACGTTGGCGCCTCTATGGTGTTTCCATTGCACTTTGACCATAATAACCTCTTTGTGTCGAAGCCTCTTAGTCTCTCTTTCTAAAATAGCATCGGGCTCTTCGATGCATCGATTGTCGTCTACTTGAATTTCCGACAATGGTATTACGCTTTCTTCCTCCGCTAAACATTTCCGTAAATAACATACGTGAAATGTTGGGTGGATCCCATCCATCTCCGGTGATAAATCCAACTTGTTGGCTTGCAACCCAACACGTTCTAAGATTGTGAATGGCCCAAGGAAACGGGGACTCAACTTCCCTCGTTTTCCAAAACGAATCAATCCCTTCCAAGGTGACACCTTCAACATCACTCGGTATCCCACTTGAAATTCCACCTGTCGTCTTTTCTTGTCAGCATAACTCTTTTGCCGGTCTTGAGCCGCTTTTAAGCGTTCTCTAATAATCTTGACTTTATTGGCTGTTTCTTGCACAATTTCCGGTCCAGCAAATTGCTTTTCTTCCGCCTCTAGCCAACACACGGGAGTCCTACACTTCCTCCTATACAATGCTTCAAATGGTGCCGCTTTCAAACTGGAGTGATAACTGTTATTGTAAGCAAACTCCACCAAAGGTAGGTGAGTGTCCCAATTGCCTCCGAAATCGATTACACACGATCTTCGCATGTCCTCCAAAGTTTGATTTGTCCTTTCACTTTGCCCATCCGTTTGGGTATGGTATGACGTGCTCAAGTTCACCCTCGTACCTAGTTCCTCTTGCAAAGCTTGCCAAAACCTCGAAGTAAACTGGCTATCATGATCGGAGACTATATACACGAGTACGTCATGCCTAGAAACCACCTCATCAATGTATAACTTCGCTAGCTTGTCCATTGTCAAGGTTTCCCGCATTGCTATGAAATATGCACTTTTCGTCAAACGATCCACTATCACCCAAATGGTATCATGACCCCTCAAGGTCTTAGGTAATTTGGTCACAAAGTCCATCGTGATTTTATCCCACTTCCACTCGGGGATTTCCAAGGATTTCAAACTGCCATAAGGTCGTTGTTGTTCGGCCTTAATTGAGAGAAAGTCCCACACCGCTCCACATAATGCGCCACATCCAATTTCATAACCGGCCACCAGTAATGCAATTTTAAGTCTATATACATCTTAGTACCCCCCAGATGCATGAAGTAGTTGGACTTGTGAGCCTCATCCATACGTAGCTCCCAATTTCCTCCAATCTTGGGCACCCACACACGTCCATTGAATAGTTTCATTCCACGACTATCTTCCACTATTTTGTAATCCTTTCGTAATCAATACAAGAGATCTTTGACTCAAATTACTTGTTCTTAATTTGTTCCTATTGTGATCTATTCTTAATTGAGAGATACTTTTGGGTCTTACAAATATAACCATTAAATATATTTTTCAACCGAAAATACTTTAATAAAATAAACTTTAAATACTTTAATGTGTAAAAGATATAATGTACACAACCCAAATAAAATATATTGCTAGATGAACAAAATTATATTTCGAGAAAAAAATGTATTAAATTAGATTAAATAAAAAATAAAATAAAAAACTTAGGTATTAAATTAAATTATGTTATATTTAAGTTAAAGGGTATATTTGGAATTACGAAAATACAACATTTCATTCCATCAAAATACCTTCTAGTTGCTAAAGAATGTTGAATTCCCTCATTTGTGGAATTTGATGGAATTCAAAGATTCCTTCCGTGAAAAAGAACGAACCAAACGAATGAATGGAATTTGGTCAATGGAATTCAACATTCCAATTCCATGAGATTCCTCCCGAATTTGCGAACCAAACGCCACCTAAGAGGTAACAAAATAAGGAGACTATGACCAAACCGTCTTCAAAATAGACCGATCTTTGAGCCTTCAAATAATCCAATCAAAAGATTTAGGCTATGTTTGGCAAACTAGCTGATAAGCTAGCTGGTAGCTGATAAATTAGCGGTTGACTCATAAGCTAGCTGGTAGCTAATAAGCTAGCTGATGAAAAAGTCACGTTTGGCAAAACTAGCTTATAAACATGTAAAATGACCAAAAAGGACATGTTAAAAAAATTAATATTTATAATAATAATTGTTAGTAAATAATAATAAGGGGCAATATTGAAATATTCATAAAAAGCTACTGAAACGCTACTCTAAGTAGCGTTTCAAAAAACTAGTTTATGGTCATCCAAACATGTACACCAAAAAAAGCTAGCTTATAAGCTAGCTTATTTTTGCCAAACAATGCCTTAAATTGGATGTTACTGAAGATCACCCCTTTTTTTCTTAAACATAATCTTTTATTTCACATATAATTTAAGAAAATGTTTTGATTACTGATAATGTGTAAGATCACCCTTAATTATACAAAGTAAAAAACAAATTATTGGACAAAATTGTTGAAGAGAAAACCGAATACAATACAATAGAATGGAGAGAATGAATCGTAATTCTCATTAATCATAAGCCCTTTATATAGGGATGAGTTACATGTAGATAACTACAAGATATTTCAACTCTAATATATCTCTATCCCTATCTATATTGTCATATCCTTTAGACGATGACACATTTATCCTACAACACTCCCCCTTGTGCCGAGTCAAAGGAGTGAAGGTGCACAATTGTTGCCTCGTTAAAACCTTACGCCAAAATAAAAACCCAATGGGAAAAATAAAAATATGACGAAGGAAAGAGTACAACGCACTAGCTTATTTCCAATACATAGAATTTTACTTTAGTCTAATTCTCTCTTAGAATCGTACATTAATCATGAGAGTTAAGAAAGCATGATGGTATATAAACTGTTGCCTCACTAAAACCTAACACCAAGGAACAAAACCCAATGGGAAAAATAAAACCTTGGTTGAAGGAAAGAGCACAACATACCAATATTACATATACAGTAGACTCCCCCTTTTGTCTACCACTCCCCCTGATTTGTGCATTAATCAAAGGAGGTTTAAAACATTTCCATTTTAATACTTTCTACATGTTTCCCAAATATGGTTTTAAGTATTGATTTGGTAAGCAAACATGTCACATTTTTCTCACATCTTATTCAGTTCACTTGAATCTTGAGGAGAATTGATTATATAAAACTTAAGCAAAGTATGATTTGTGTTATAACCCTTGATATATCTTACTTTCATTTCTTCGATACATGATGCATTATTTCCACACATGCAAGTTGTATAGTGATCAAAATCAAAATTACTAGCTCCTCTTATATGTGTAATGATAGTCCTTAACCATATACACTCTTGAATAGTCTCTTGGAGAGTAAGATTGATGATAATATAAGAAGATAGCTATTTAGGGTTTTCTTAGTTTACTTCCAAGCAATCGTGATGTTCCATATGATAATTTCTTATCCAGTTTGGGAACAACCTTTATATGAGTTGGACATATACCTAATGTCAACAAATATATACCAAGACATTGTTTGGTGTTTTTCTATAAGAGCCAGTACTTTTGCCGCTCACAATCTAAGTAGGTATTGAAGTTTCATTATCAATCCATTTTTCTACGTAGGGAAATTATAAGCCAACGTCAATGGTGCCAAAAGATTAATTTGAAACCATTCCAATGACGTTGCGTTGGCGCTGAGCTAAATCTAGCTGACAAGTTCAGTGAGAAGTACAATATACGATCAAGTGTATTATGTTGAGTACAATAATGCGCCTATTGTACTTAGGTATGGAATTTCAGCTCCTAACACCTCTTCGTCCTCATCCTTTAGACGAAATGGATCTTTCCTTATATCCAACACTTTGACCGATCATGGGAGTGCTAATCGGATGCGCTTTGTCCATATTAGGTCGCCGGATGATTTTCTAGACATATGCGGATCGGTGGATTAATATTCCATAAAATCGGTGTCGTAGCTCAAGTATCTAGACAAAACCAAGTTTTTCCATGATCTTTCATCTCAAATTCAGATTTCAAGTAGCTTGTGTTTTCTCTTATTTCATCAAGAGTGTCTATAACATCGACATATAGAGCTACTATGAAAATCTAGGACTTGTTTTCTTATATAAATACGTAAGGGCACAGTTCATCGTTCTTATTTATCGTTTCCCAATCAAGTATTTACTCAGGCGGGTATACCACATCCGCATAGATTGTTTTAATCTATAAAGTGAGTGTTTCATATTTATTGTAATCGCATTTCATAGTTTAAAGTTATTTGATATTGGTATAATTCCATCAAACACTTTTATATCTCTGAATTTAGATCCCCATAGAGATATGTAGTAACTACATCGTTGAGCTGCAATTTCCAGTCCTTCGGAAACTACTTGGCTAATTAATTAGCAGAACGTTCTCCATCACGAGAGAGTAAGTCTTATTGTGGTCAATCCAGTGCGTTGTGAGAAACCTTGCGCCAAAGGAGAGCCTTATATATTATGACTTAATTATTCTCATTACGCTTCCCTGACAAATGATTTATTTATGTCCTACAGGCTTTACACTTGGTCGGTTAGCACTACCAAACCAAATACCTGTTCATTTGTCAAATAATTATCATGGATTGGTTCTTTTCATTTAGTCCAATTTGCTCTTTGTTGACATTCTTCAACTGAGCATGGTTCGATGACATCGTGCTCTATTATCTCATAAGCAACGATATATGCAAATATATCATCATTTAGTATTTATGATCTGTCCATCGACTCATATTCATTTGCGATTTCTTTGATATCTGGAATCAGTATAACTTCAGAGCGTCCTCTAGTAATGATTCATAGACATATATTTAATCAGAGATAATCTCATGTATTGATGATATATGGTTGTGCCTTACTCTTCTCTTCCTTTAGGTGAGTATCTATCGAACCAAGTAGCTTCCCCCATTTCTTTTTGGGAGCTACGACCTCAACCACACCTCCACCATGTGTGATTGCAACGTACTTCCAGCGACGTTGTGCCCTTGGTTGGGGGGACTTTTGACCTTGCGAGTATGTTTGCAGCTCGTATATGTGATCTTGTCACTCTAGATAATATTAAACATATCAGGTATCGAGTCTGATTCGTTTGACTTCAACTTTACATTGTGAAGTGTTTGGGGATCAAAATGAGACACAATTGAAATATTCAATGGCACTTCCTGTCGTTCCCATGGAAAATCCTTTTCCTATCTCCCCCTAACGACAGGAAGGTTGTCTCATCAAAGTGACAACCCGCAAATCTAGCGGTAAAGGGATCGCTCGTCAAGGGTTCTAATTAGCGGATAATTGTTGGGGGTTCATATCCAACATTTGATGACTCGTCTTTAAGACCCATTTTGGTATGCTGTGGGGGCGTAATTGGCACATATACAACACAACCAAACATACGTAAATGTAAAACATCAGGCTTATATCCAGTTACCAACTGGTACGCACAAGATTGGTTGGCTGGTTGTGGGTCTAAACACGAATAAATGAAGTTGCTTGTAATATTGCATTACCCCATGCAGATGTGGATAAACTGGTGCGCATAACCAATGCCCTAGCTACCATCTATATTCTTTTGATGACAACTTTTATCATTTTACGAGACCATTTTATATATACACATGCGGTACAAATGCAATAATCATCAAATCCTTATGATGTAAATTCTCCAGCATTCTAAGTCATGTAGACTTGATGAGAAAAAATCAGGGTGGTGAGTCCTTAATGTATGAGTGCAACATTTCATGTGGACTATAATACGACACGTGTTCATCGTGTCAAAACCATAACCATAAAGTACTTTAATGGCCCATATTCTGGATGTTTATGTCCATAAATATCACCTTGTATTCGTTGTAAGAATGAAATATTTTTATATTATGTCCTTAATGTAACACCCCGATTTTCGTTATGTGTGGTTTTGTGTTTATATTTATATGTTAAAGTATTATTTTGATATAGCAGGACTTTTATCTCATTAGGATCTGTTCAAGGGCTGAAAAGGTGATCAAATGAGACTTGGTACCCTTTGGGCGATAGTGACCAGCGAGAGTGACCATGTCACTATCGCGGGTGTCACTTCCGCTGGAAATGTACCGCAAGTTAGAATTTCCTAGCAAGTTGATTTCTAGCGAGAGTGACCTAGCGAGAGTGACAGTGTCACTATCGCATGGTCACAATCGCTGGATTTGTACCGAGAGTTGGGGGGGAGTTGAGCGAGAGTGACACAACGAGAGTGACAGTGTCACTATCGCCGTGTCATACTCGCTGCCGACCTATTAGGGTATAAAAAGGAGAGTTTCGGATTTTTAGCTAATCTTTATGAAATTAGAACACGGTGGCAGACAAATTCTTCTTCCAAAAAGGTAGGATTTCACCATGTTACTCCCTTTCATAAATTATTAGTTGTTGGGAAGTGATTATGATCATTCTTGGTGGGTATTAGGTGATCAATTTCTTCTACAAGTGATTTAACTAAAAGTGGTCAAGAGCAAGGGTTCCATTTCTAGGGTTTCCATATTTGGAGCTTTAAGGTGAGTAACTTTGATTTAAAAGTATACTTATTACATAATTTACTCTATCATTTCATTTATTTCTAACAAGTTTGCCTTGAAGTATACTTTGAGCCAATAAGCTCTTATTTCTCTAAAGAGGAAATTTAAGGGGCTCAATGGTAAGATAAAGGTGATGTGGTATTTTATTCTATTTGGAATTGTATCTTTTATGATGGTGATCATGTGAAATTGGTCAAACCTAAATATTAGGGTTTGGAGCTTAATGGATTAAGCTATGTCTTAATGAAGAAATTATGATTATAATAGAAGTGACTTAATATGCTAATTTAGTATGTGTTGCCATGCTAAATGATGAACTCATGATATCACTTATATGTATGTGGATAAGTGGAGGATTTCTTGTATGTAGAAATCATGTGCTTAATGAGATAGTTGGACTGTCTTTTGATGAAGTTAATGATTGGATTTATGAACTGCTTGGAGTAGTTGTTTGTTGGTATTCACAAATTGGAGGAGTCTCTAAGTAGGCATTAGGAAGATATAATCTTGGGCACTTACCTTGGAGGTTTGTGTATCGATCCACGCTTTCGGGATTTATACCATATTGGTAGTCCCGATGTGCCGGGCCTTGAGGCGTTACCTTGGAGGTGAACGCTAAGGTGTATCTTCAAAGATGATGTAACTTGAGTTGATGTTTGGGGTCTTCCCATAGAGTTCGATTTGTGAATGACCAAGTTAATCTTTCTTATATGACCTAACTGCATGTTTTATTATATGTTTGACTCACTAGGCATTCCACGCCTAACACTTGTTCTGTGTCTGATGTGTGTGTCACAGGTTCTAGTGGTGCCATCCCTAAGAAGGCATAGTTGGGGATATGTGAGCGTGGAGATACATTTGAGATGCTAAAGATAGAAGATCAAAGTTAGCCTAACGATGACACTTTTTGTAAATCTTATTTCTATAGTAGAGATTAGATTAGTCGGTTGTCAATTAGTTGTAGATATTACACTTTGTTGTAAACCGACATGTGTAATCCCCCTCTTTTGTGAGCTCGTGCAATGACATTATATATCACTCTTCCGTTTTATGGAAGTTTTTGTTGACCCTATTTTGGGGTGTCACACTTAACTTTAGGATGGTCTCATTCCTGATTTAGCTAAGGAACAAGGTATATAAAAGTTCCTGATTTGATTACTGATAATGTGTAAGATCACCCTTAATGATACAAAGTAAAAAACAAATTATTGGACAAAATGAATTTATTAATTCAAAGTAAAATAAATAAATCTTATCCAACTTTGCGGTTAGTGTCATTTACATTGAAAACTATACCGAAAATTTGTAAAGTACTTATAATAAAGTTTAATTACATTTTATTTGTAAAAATAATTGAACAAACAATTTAAAAATAGTTTTTGTTAATTTACACATTTATTTAAAAATTTTAATTTCTAATTTATACCCTAGGTATTTGTACCATACAAGTTTATACACTAATAACTTGGAAATTAATTAAAATACCCAAAGTTCATAATTCGTTTGCAGAAATACCTAAAATCTCGTTGGTTTTGCAAAAATACCAATTTTTTCCGCGATGGATCCCGGGATTGCGGAAAAATGCCCACGTGTCCCGCGTTTGCCCTCCAAGTTTGGCCGCGGTTCCCGCGGAGGCCCCCAACTATGCCCCTGTCCCGCGGGCCGCGGTAACTACTCCCCAATCGCGGGATTCCCGCAAACCCTAATAAATATTAATTTTTTAAATTTAAATATAATTAATTAAATAAATAATTAATATTAACTGAAAATTATTAAATTAAAATTTAATTGTACATTGATATTAAATTTTAATTATTTAGAGTTATTTTTATGTATTTGGGGTTTTTCACGTGTTTTTGCATGTTTTTACTGGGTTTTTTCACACTTATTGTCTGAGTTGTTTCAGGTATTTTTTAAAGTAATGTTCCTTTCCATTTTAATGTATTTAATATAGAAATTAATTAACGAAAATGTTTTCCATTTTAAGTTATTTAATAGGGAATTAATTAAAAGATATTATTGTAAATCATCTTTCCAACCGAAACGGATACAGTGCAGGTAAACAAAGAAATCTATTACTGGAAGGCGTCCTGGATTCCAGTGATGAAGTTAACCTTTTCCTTGATCACGTCCTCCATTCTCGTGTAGTCCTCTTCGATTTCTTTTAGTTCCTCTTCTACTTCCTTAATTTGTCATTGCACCTCCCGAACGTGAGCCCTAGTCATGGCCAATTCTCGTTTCTTCTCCGCTAGATACTCCATTTTCCCCTGCTGAAGCTCCTTGTTATGGTTCCACATAACCTTTACCCTTTCGATATCGGCGTTCTCCTGATCAATGGATGCTTGCACCAAGGGAGTAATTCGTTGACTTCGTGGAAGACCCGTCGGCTGGGTACAATGATACCTTGGTGGGCTTTTCCAGGCATTATCGAGATAGTATTGCTCCCATGCCATCTCCCAGTCCTCTGCCGTGAATGGATCATCGGCCACAGTTCGCCCATGGTTTCTCCACTCCTCGTCTATTTCCGGTACCTTCCAGGTACTCCGGCGAGCTCCATCGTTCAGTGGTTGGTAGGTTGCCGAACGTGAAGTTCCAGCCCCATTCGCCGACCTGATCCCCCTTGATCTTGAACCTCCAGCCATAGTGTTAAGAAACGCGAGAGAATGTTTGTAAACGGTGTAGAGGGTAGAAAAGATAGATAGCAAGTTGTGAATTACTACTTCATCATGCCATCTACTTATAGCCGTGAAAATATATGTTCTTCGTCAGGGATGTGGATATGGTCAAAGATTTCGTCTGAAAAGTTGTATGCATGATTCTTCTGAATAGTTCACTGCAAGATTCGTCTGAAAAGAGACTGCAAGATTCGACTGAAAAAGTGACTGCAAGATTCGTCTGCAAAAGGAAGCCTGCAAGATTCGTCTAGAAAAGGCAGCCTGCAAGATTCGTCTGAAAAGTTGATGCAAGATTCGCCTAAAAAGGCAGCCTGCAAGATTCCCCTGAAAAGTTGATGCAAGATTCGCCTGAAAAGGCAGGCTGCGAGATTCGTCTGAAAAGTTGATGCAAGATTCGCCTGAAAAGTAGACGGGTTATGTTGAGCCATTTGCTCCTTGTGGCTATAAATACCCGTGTTAGTTCCAATTGTAAAGGTCACAACATCCATACAAAGTTTTCATATCATAATAGTATCGTCTATCACCAAACAAATGGCATCGTCTTCTAACCCATCGTCTACACAAGAAAAAATGCCCGAAAAACTCAAGATCGCGATAGCAGCAAGGGAAGCGGAGATAGCGCAACTGACACAAGAGTGGAAACAAATGATGGTCAGGAAGGAGGCCCACTTGAAAAGAATCGAACTGGAAGAAAAGAAGATCAAAAGGATGAAATGGGAGATAAAAGATAGGGAGTCTCGTATTCGTCGAGAAAAAAGAAGACATTCACCACATTATGCAAGACTTCGCAATTCTTCAACTGAAGGTAAACGACAAGCAAAGTTGGATTGATCAATGTAAGGCAATTTTTCCGTAGGTGGTGGTACGGGTGTTGCTTTAGTACTTTGTTGTTTATGTGTTGTTGTTTTGTACTTTTCCAGTTCGATGTTGTTGTTTCGTTCCTTTCCCGTTTGTATGTTGTTGTTTCCTTCCTGGAGTTTTTATGTTGATGTTTCATGTTGAAGTTTGCTCGTGAATAAAGGTCTTTAATTTGTCTGAAAAGTAGTGTTTAAGTAGTCTTTCATTTGTCTGAAAAGTAGTCTTTAAGTAGTTTGAAAAATAGTCTGAAAAGTGGTTCATATTAAAAATATAACTCATAGATGTTATACAAGATTATTTCAGAACAAACACATACTAGTCAGTACAGTACAAAATTATCCAAATTTGAGGCTACGGCTAGACGATGGTTTGGTTTTTGACAATTCGGGTCGACTTCTTACATGCTCTGGCGAGACGAGTCTCAAAGTGTTAAGCTCCACTTTCTCGATGTACACTTCAATCACAGTATGGCCGTCAACATACTGACGTATGTTGGCTACATCTTCGTCGGTACTCAATTCTACCAGTCCAGTCAAGAAGTCTGCATTCGGTCTCTTAAAATAAAACCTATTATATTTTGGTTCTTCATAGTCCAGCTCTTTCATGATCTATTCAAGCAGTTGCATAGAAAGATCCTCCACATCTAACATGTCAACATAAATTTCTAGACCATGGAAATAATGTCTTGTGGGTGGTTCCGTGAAGTACCCACCATGGTGGACTTTCATGGTGAACAACTGTGGATATGCATCTGTTGATGAACATTAATTAATATAGTTAGGTCATAGAACAACGGTACTAACAAGCAAAACCCAAAGAAACATACACACTAACCATATAACTCTTTGTCAATGTCTGAAAGCGATTCAGATAAACGCCTAAAGCACCAAATATGAAGATTTGAGGATGTCATGTAAGAATACGTTAACGAATAATATGTTCCCGTATATGTGTTTTACGACTAATCTAGCGCGGGGTATTTATAGGAAAATGTGGATGCCGGTTCGCACTGAAAAGTATGAAAAACGTGTAAAGTATGAAAACGTGGAAAGTGAGTTGGCTTGTCCTATAATGCTTTTGTTTTGGTTCAAGTATTCATATGTGCAATACTTTAAAAAAATAATAAACAAAATTATAACTTCAACTTAAATAATTTAACAAAATAATTAAACAAAGTTAACACCAAAAATAACAATACTTTAATGTTACATACTACATAATATTAAAATATAAACAACCTACTAATCTAACCATAAGTACAATGCAAATAAATCGTCTCCGCCATATGTTTCCGAAACTTCATGGCCCCTCGTTCGGTGTGGCTATCTGCACAATCTGGCACATCGCCGTCAATCAGCTTGCTGGCGTTACGACATACCCAGACACCGCAATCCGTATTAATCCCGTTCTATCGCGGTGCATTTCTGGCGAACTTATAATGGAAGTGCTCTGAAACCCCGCGACGTCTAGGGGCCTCGATCAGTCTAAATAAACTTGACAGCTGAGACTTAAATGTGTTAACGAGCTGCTTCAAAGCAAGGTCGTAGACGTTGCTACGAGAGCTGTCATAGATAGTCATCAACATACAATCAATATCAAACACCCCGAGCACCCAATGAAGATGATCAATGCAGATAGGGATGTACACCTGAAATATTACAATATTAGACAAATAGTTAGCAACAAACAACTTAAATAAAATAGAAGTAAATTGATTTTCATATCGTATCGAGGTCCGTCCAACCAACCCCTTCCACACCATTGCATGTCCGATACACGGACTCGACACGTTGATTCTCCCGGACCACAATTTCATAGAAATTACTTATCATGATCGTCCACCTCGCGGATGGAAGACGCGCCGATTGGAGCATACCGACCAAACAGTCAATATGCTATACACAAAAAATAGATTGTTAGACATGTAATATAAAATATATATGATTATATGACTATAGTTAAACTTCAATACTAACCAGGTCCTCAAGTTCACACTCCATCGGGTTAGATGCCAGCAGTACTTCGAAAAACCGGCTGGAAATGTTCAGGTTGGCGTAAAGGGTGTTTATCAGGCGAGAGAGGCCACCAGTCCGGCACATGTCTAATATCTCCGACGCCGAAAGGTGCTCTGGTGAACTCACCTTTCCCTTTCCCGCTTTCTTTCCCTTTCCCTTTCCCGCTTTCTTTCCCCTTCCCTTTCCTTTTCCCGCATTCATCCTTGGCATGGCTTTCTTCAGAGGTACCGGTGTGGTATCTTTTTGCCTTGTCCATGGAGAACCAAACCATGATGAAATTCCCCTATTCCGAACCAGCCTAGAAGGTCCTGCCACCTCCGTCTGTGGTGCTACCACATCCATCAAGTCAACTTCCAGCTCCGAGAAGTGGTCATCGTCAATTTCCGCCGGGATGGTGTCAATTCCTGACCCCATCGACTGAAAGTTAAGATATTATATGTTTTAAGTACAACTTCATCATGTTCACAATTAAACCAAAACTACCAAGATAACTTACATTTTGCGGCATGTAAGGTGGCGGTGTGACGTACGACGACCCCGACCTGTAATACCCCTCGGATATCCCAAGGAGCTCCGTCAATGATGACGTGGAGTAATACCCCTCGGATATCCCAACCTGCATGACATTGGCCATTATAAGATTTTCAAACTTAAGAACGAAAATATAACTATAACGAGTTTTCGTTGTGACTTACAGTCTCCGAGAATGACGGATAGGATGTGGTGGCAAACGTCGGCATTTGGGGTGTGTAACCCCCTGCCTCCGACATCCCGACCTGCGTGACATTGATCATTATAAGAGTTACAAACTTAAGAACTAACATATAACTATATAGGTTATTTAATGTGACTTACAGTCTCCGGGAATGACGGATAGGATGTGGTGGCAAACGTCGGCATTTGGGGTGTGTAACCCCCTGCCTCCGACATTCCGACATGCGTGCCATTGATCATTATAAGAGTTACAAACTTAGGAACTAACATATATAACTATAATGGTTATTCAATGTGACTTACAGTCTCCGGGAATGATGGATAGGATGTGGTGGCAAACGTCGGCATTTGGGATGTGTAACCCCCTGCCTCCGACATCCCGACCTGCGTGACATTGATCATTATAAGAGTTACAAACTTAGGAACTAACATATAACTATAATGGTTACTCAATGTGACTTACAGTCTCCGGGAATGACGGATAGGATGTGGTGGCAAACGTCGCCGGTGCTCCCTGTCCGAACGGAGCGGAGATCGGCGTTGTACTCGACAGCTAAAACAAATTTGGAACGTAATATTAATATACAAACTAAAAGATCGTGGCCGACAAATTAAGTTAAACACTAACCTGAACAGCGCAAAACGCTTTGTTGAAGTCCTTTAGAGCTTGAAGACGCATGTTTACACGCCCGTAGACGTAGTCGTACAACTCGTCAACCTTCTTATGATATGGGCCGGGAGGCGTAGCACGATGGGAGGAGGAAGGGGGCGCCTCATATCGATCGTGAGGCCTGGAATAATGGTCAGGCCTCGCCATCTTCCTTATCTTCGTCAGATGAGGAACTGGACCCAGATGGGGAAGGAGAGGAACGTTGGACCCTCTTCGACCGTTTCCTTGCCGCCTCTGTCAATAAAGGCCACGTTGTTTCTGTACCAAGGCGTGTCCTTATCGGCATCCATAGGCAGAAGGTTTGCGAGAGGCGCAAGCGACGGCTAAATATATGGTAAAACAAAAAAAATTTAATAAACGGGACTAACGTAGGCAACATTGTAAACATAGTAAAAGAACTTAAGGTTCTAGAATGACTGAAGAACGAAAGGAAAGTCTGCCTATTTAGGGAAACACCTCGGTCCCAATGGGTTCCCCTAATTAACCTGTCGGTGCGCATGGTGAAATTTTGACGGGAGATGGGAAACATCTCCAAGATCCATATCTGGAATTACACAAGAAGATCAAGTACGTAAAAAGGAAAGCCAAACAGTTTGTATGTATTATTATTTATGTTATACTACGTATCTAACCTTGAAGGCGTATGTAAATCCACAAAGATTCGTCTAGTTATTCTTGTCGGCGCGTCTCGCGATGGCTCTGTGCATCTGTCTGTATGTATGTGTCCAGATGTGGCTATCCCACGGATACTTGTTAAACATATCCAAGTCCTCGACGACCCTAAGGACCGTCTCGGAAGCAGTCTGACTCCACTCACGGCCCATGAAGCCCATATCCACCGTCACCACCAAGCATACACAGACAACATCCTCGTCGGTTAGGGCACCAAGGCCCTGTTTCATCGTGTCCACGACTGTCCTAAGCTTCAAACGAGATGGTGACACGCTAGGCCAAACCCTACCAACGAAGGAAATTTATGCTAAGGGAGGAAGGGGGTGCTGGTCCAAAAAGTAGTCATGTGATTAGACAGAACTCATGACGCCCAAATCGCATGTGATGTCCGAAGACATCAAAATACATCTCCTCCGGATCAGGATTGGAGACATCGACCTCCAGCTGTAGAAACATGTGGATTAGCGTGGGGTCGCCACCGCTCATGGAAAGATCCAGACATGGACCGAAAGGTGTCCCTCTAAAGATCTCCTGAACTGTATCTGCCCGTTCACCTAATTCCGCGAAGCGCTCTCTCATCTCTACCACGTAGCCAACGCGGCATTTTAACGTCATGTCGATGTAAAAAAAATCGCCATACATAGAAATTCACAGATGTTATAGTTATTTTTAATTATAGATGCTTTTGCTTGTATGGTTCATTTTCTTGATAATAATTCTTCTATTTTAGTTTTAGAAAACAAACCACTCAATCTATTGGACTTCCAGGTAATAGGGGAATCACAAGGATTGCTTAAGTCCCCACATACCTTAGGGCTATTTACACCCGTTTGACAAAATCCAAATAGATATGTTGTGATTTATTTTATTTCAATATAACATTGTTAATTATAGATGTTTTTGCTTGTATGTTTATTTTCTTGATAATTATTCGTCTATTTTAGTTTTAGAAAACAAACCACTCAATCTATTGGACTTCCAGGTAGCAGGGGAATCACAAGGATTGCTTAAGTCCCCACATACCTTAGGGCTATTTACACCCGTTTGACAAAATCCAAATAGATATGTTGTGATTTATTTTATTTCAATATGACACTGTTAATTATAGACGCTTTTGCTTGTATGGTTTATTTTCTTGATAATTATTCGTCTATTTTAGTTTTAGAAAACAAACCACTCAATCTATTAGACTTCCAGGTAGCATGGGAATCACAAGGATTGTTTAAGTCCCCACATACCTTAGGGCTATTTACACCCGTTTGACAAAATCCAAATAGATATGTTGCGATTTATTTTATTTCAATATAACATTGTTAATTATAGTTGCTTTTGGCAAGAGGCCAAAATGAATTTGAGTTTGGAATGTGAAGCCAATTTAAATGTTTTTATATCTTCATACCATTTACGGATCTTTCGGTAAAATGTTACATATACATATAAGGGCTTCAGAAGTGTGACTTCCAAAATTTATTTATGAGTAGGAAACTCAAAAGATTCATAAACAATTAAATAAAAATAATTTACCAAAGTTTAGGGATCTAACGCCAAAAGTGTCAAATATAAGGGACCTAAGTTGTAATTTATAAAAAAAATAGGGGACCTAAGTTGTCATTTAGCAAACATAAGGGACCTAAGTTGTCATTCACCAAAGTTTAGGGACCTAAGTTGTAATTTTATAAAAAAACACTAACATATATTTTTATAAAAAACACTCATTTTTTTTTATAAAAAAAGACACTAACATATATTTTTATAAAAAACACTCTAACATCTCATTTTAACAAAAACACTCTTAACATCTTTTATAAAAAACACTCTAACATCTTTTTATAAGAAACACTATAACATAATTTTATAAGAAACACTCTAACATCTTTTTATAAAAAAACACTCTAACATCTTTTTATAAAAAAAACGCTAACATCTTTTTATAAAAAAAACACTCTAATATTTTTTTTTTAATTTAAAACTCTAACATCTTTTTATAAAAAACACTATAACATCTTTTTCTTTAAAAACTCTAACATCTTTTTTTTAAAAAAAAACTCTAACATCTTTTTTTTAAATATAATTATAAAAGAAAACAAACACTATAACCTATTTTTATAAAAAAAACTCTAACATCTTTTAAACAAAAAACTCTAACATAATTAAAAAAAAACTATAACCTATTTTTATAAAAAAAAACTCTAACATCTAAAAATAACATTCAAATAACACATTCATACACATAACAACATACATATCATATGTAACACCCTCAAAATTGGAACGAGCAACTAACTTTAATTTCAATAAATTAACTAAAAGATGATGAAATTACTTCTACGTATCATCCTTGAAAATACCTCAAAGTTTATGTAACAACCGGTTCTTTTGTAGAAAATGTGAAAGTTTGGTGCCATTTGTCTAAAGAATGGAAGTGTACTTGGAGGACCAAAATGATAATTTGAGAGAGGGTATTTAAGGGCACAACTCCCTAGGGTTAGCTGATTTTTAGCTATTCTTGGTGGTGTTGGCGGCTAGGGAAGAAAAGAGAAGGAGAAAGGGATTTTTGGAGAAGAAATCAAAGAGAGAAGAAATCAACCAGGTAATTCATCCTAAATTCGTTCTTCTTGTTGTTTGTAGTATTCCTTTCTATTTGGTCTGGATTCATAAGCCTGAATTGGTTGATTCATTGAGTTTTCATCCATTCTTCTAAAAAGTGGGTTTTAAGGGTTTTTGTCTTGGTAAACCGATTTAGAAGTTTATAAATGGATTAACTGGGTATTTGGAGTCAGTGGATGAACCCTGGTAGATATCTAATCAAACTAATGGCAAAAATCGGGTTAATGATCACTTTTAATAAATCTGGGTTCGAACAGCCGTGTTTTCTGGACACCAGTTTTAGGTGGTGTCCAGATAGGTTGCAGGTGTCCGGGTAAGTGCCCCATGAGGGTGTCCGGGTGTTTCTTAGTATCCGGGTAGCTGAAGTCTCCGGATAAGCTTAGTGTCCGGGTAATTTTTCCCGGATAAGTCTAGCGTCCGGACAATGCTGTGTCCGGAAAAGTGATGTGTCCAGAAAAGTGATGTGTCCGGAAAAGTGTTGTGTCCGGAAAAGGGTATCCAGACAGTAGGTCTGAGTTGTTTATCTGATGCGAATCTATTGCCGTAGGTGTTCGTTTGGGTTAGCTTGGAAGTATTTAAGAAGTGCGTTGTACGTCAAGCAAGGTGAGTTCCCTAAACCTTTTACGACTTAAAGTGTTGAATGATTTTGACTGATTATGGTTTCATTTACGAGCATGAAATGTTTATAATTGTTACGCATGTTTTCCATGAAATACCTATTTTACTTGAGGAAAATGTATTGTACTTGATGAACTGAGAAT
Source organism: Saussurea involucrata (assembly GCA_033807775.1). NCBI lineage: Eukaryota > Viridiplantae > Streptophyta > Magnoliopsida > Asterales > Asteraceae > Saussurea > Saussurea involucrata. Next base: position 155,789,899 of record CM066314.1, on the reverse strand, counting down.
GACGATTTACAAAGGTTTTAAAGATGCATGTTTGTGAAATGAATGACGTGCTATGTGGAGTCGGTCTACACTGTGGGATCAGAGATAGATCCTCGGGATTAGATGATCCGTTGGATATGTATGACAGACTGGTAGGTTGGAATTCGTTTCCTCCTATTTCGAGTAGAAAGGGGGGTCTGCGTAGGTTCCGGGAAGGGGAGTTTGCGTAGGCTCCGGTTGAGGGCGAGAGGGTAGTCCATTGGGCCCCGATCGCGGAATGTTTATGTGATCCTATACACAGTGTAGTACCATGCCTGATGTTATGTTAAGGTTTACGATGATATTTTTCTATAAGCGATTTTATACTGTGTACATGTTGTTTCCGGAGGGAATTCACTACACCTTTTGGTCTAACCCTCGCTTTCAAAACTAAACCATTTTCAGGTAAGCATGTTAAGGGTTCTTCAAGTAAGAACTAGGAGGCGATAGGAAGAACTTGAAGCATAGAGTGACTTCAAGTTTTGGCTACGTTGACTATAGAATAGCTCTCGGCTGTGGAATTTAGAGACTTCCGCTGTCAATTTTGTTTAGTATGAATTATTGATGATGTAAAGGCAAGGTTTTATGTAATTCGAATGCTTATTTATGGTTGTTTGCTTGATATGAAATTTGGGATGTTACAGTTTAAACATCACAAATTAAACGGTTAACAACTCTAGGCGGGTGTTACTTAACCCCAAATAAAAGTTGCTAATCCCAAAAGTGCGGAAGACTTCACTAAGCATCTTACTTCCCGTGCACTCTACTAGCACTCATCGCTTCACAGTGTGGCTAAAGCTATTCCTCACCTGAACCTGTTGCACATGCCGACAAATAAAAAGGTTAGGCTAACGCCTAGTGAGTTCAAGAGTTTACATCATGAGCAAATCATTTGATAAACCAAAAGATTCAACTTAATAAATGATTTTCTAAAAGGGTTTGTATAAAAGACATCGACAACCCATTTTCCAAACACACACAATTCTCGTGAGGAAAGCTTCCAATGAAAATCGTTTCTCTGTAAAGGACTCAAATCCAAAACTCACATCAAGAGTTAATTAAATAATAATTTCTCTAATAATCGTCAATACGAATAAAACTCCAATAGTTAAAACATCCCATAAGGATGTAACATAAATCCGTCCATCAGTAATGGAAAACAATCCATATGCATATAATATAACCTCAACAATGCGAATAAATAAAATACCTGAAACCAACACCCTTCGGTGACGGGGGAGACCCGATCTCATCGAATGTGGCAAACACATAAATTAAACCACGATTAATAAATACATGTAAGCTTCTTGGATGTGGAAAAACAGATGACATCAACCATACTAGGTCTTTAGTCAATCTTCGGCATCAACCATACTAGGTCTTTAGCCCATCTTAGACATCAACCATACTAGGTCTTTAGTCCATCTTCGACATCAACCATACTAGGTCTTTAGCCCCTCTTAGACATCAACCATACTAGGTCTTTAGTCCAAACCACCAAGTTCAATCCTGCTGGATCTTTACCTTGGAAACCCACCATCCGAAACAAGCTTACTCGACTTAAATATATATACATGACCCTAAAAGAATAACCAATGCATTCAAATCATGTAAACATCAAATATAATGCAATTCATGCAATTCAAACCCCAAGCCCACGTCGAGCTTATTAAAATCGGGCGAATGCCCTCGAGACTCAATCGAGTCCAAAACCGAGCCCTCTGCTCAAAAGATTTAATGATCGTCTATCAACATCAATTCATGCAAATTAAATGCATCTAACTCACATCATGCAACACACGCTCCGAGGCATGATAATCTCACAACCCCTTCATTGCCACCTTCCCAATGAAGTCAAAATTATATATGCATCTACATGTATACGTATATGTAACTCTTTCATAACTCACAATGCATATAACTCACCAAGTTTCATTAGTCCCAAAGGTACTAAGAATACAAAATCATCAAACGGTCTTCACACACAAGACCAACACTTAAACCGGCACGTATTCAAATAAAATGCAATTAAGCATATAACACATCCAAGACTCCACCTCGAGTCACCAAAACCGGCAAACACTCAAAAGACACATTTGAGTATAAATCAAGCCTTTAAAGGCCAAAATAAACGTTTAGTTAAATACGTGTCATTCACACGGTTACGTAAACCAAAATACATCGTTACTCAAACTCTTTACTCTTTTAATTCCTCAATTGGCCATCGGCCCCAAAATAAAAGGTTTATAACTCTCAAAACATTCATACGGTCGGATTGACCAAAATTCCCAACTCACACGTTCACACCTTAAAAATGTAACACATTATAGTTATCGCATAATTACAAAAACACTAAAAGTGTATTTTGACCAAATCATCTCCACTTATGCAATAAATTAGCAAAACCTCCTTTACTAGTGATTTATTCATCAATCACTCAAAATCCCCAAATGTGGGTGTTTTACAAGATTTGTAGAACTCAACAATTTGATTAAATCAAAACCCACTAAACCACTCAACAAGGGATAATTTCACATAAAGCACATAAATACTTTTAAAACACACATTTTGGCATGTACAAAGTTTTCACAAATCAACTTGAACTCACCTTGCTAGATTAGGCTAAATCTAGATTTTTCCCAACGTAAGCTCCTTTGAAAAAAAAATACGAATCTTCAAGTCCAAATCTTCCAAAACCTAGATCCATAAGTTTCCAACCATGAATATTCATATTCAACCACTTAAAACCATTCCCCAAATATCTTATATAAAAAATCTCCATTTTGACCAAAACCCCAATATTAACCTAACTTCCCCAAAATCATCCAAACCAAGATTTGATAAGTATACAAACTAGGAAGCCATCAATGGAGCATTCATAACTCATAAGAAAGTATAGAAACTAGGAGGATGAACTCACCACTTAGGTTTTGATGAAAACCTAGAAAACCTAGAAAACCCCAAAAATCTCTAGTGTTGTGGATGAAACATGCTCTTGCATCAATAAATGAAACCACACCACCAAACACCCTTGAATCTTCCAATGAACTTCAAAACTAACACTTTGTCCTTGAAAAGCTCTAAAAATCGAAACCATGGCACTTTGAATCGCCAAAAACGGAGGTGAAATGAGTGAGATATGAGGAAATGAAGTTTAGGGCTAAAAATCCCGTATTTATACTCCAGGTACCCGACGGCTAAAGTGACGTGCGAGAGTGACACAAGTGTCACTTTCGCTGGACACTCTCGCCGTGGTCAAATAGCTCTCGGTACAAAACCAGCGAGAGTGACACAAGTGTCACTTTCGCTGGTCACTTTAGCCGAGATTGTACCGAAAGTTGTTTTGGCCACAACTTCTTCGTTTTAGCTCCGTTTTCGCTCCGGAAAGGACCGTTGGACTCGTATTTGAATTCCCCATCAAACAAGACCATAAAATCTAGGATGTAATCCAAAATCCTATTTTTCATATTTTTCTTAAAGATCGGTTCCACACTAATTCGAAATTGTGCTTATTCGAAAATTACGGGTGTTACATCATATATTTTAAAATAAAATTAAAAGGAAAAACTACAACAAAGATAAGAAAACATACCAAACTTGTAACACGAGCCATCTTGAAACCGAACGCGTATGCAACACGACAATTTGAGAGAGTTTGGGAGAGAATAAAGAAATTGGAAGTGGTGGCCGGATGGTCCCCCCACCCTTTTCTTTTATAGGGCCGCGATTAGGAGGGTGGGGGTTGGGTTGCATTTAACAAAATTAGGATTTCAACCCCCTGCTGACAGCTGTCGCGACAATCCCGCGATCGTGGGCGAGTTACCGCGGGACAGGGGCCAAAGGTGGTACCGCAGGCATAGTTGGGGGACCTCCGCGGTACCGCGGCCAAACATGGAGGGGAACACGGGACACGTCGGCAATCTTCCGGGATCGTGGGGTCCATCGCATAAAAATGGGTATTTTTTGCAAAATCAAAGAGATTTTGGGTATTTCTGCAAACGATTTTTGAACTTTGGGTATTTTAATTAATTTCCCTAACTTATATTATAAATTTCTTTTTCCCTCATCGACCCTTTCACCTCCCTACCCTGTTGGCCTCCACCACGATCGTCGCCCCCCCCCCCCCTTTTTGTCGATTTCGTTAACGCAGACGTTTATATTTTTATGTTTTGATCAACAAGAAAAAATAAATCAGATATACTTTGTTATGTTAACTATGATAATAGTACATAAGAGGTGATGATAAGGATGATTAAAGGTTAAATTTACACTTACTTTAACTTATGGACAACCCTACATCATCATATTTAGGGTAAGGCTTTCCTTTTACCAATGTCAAAAAGCATCACTCTGCGTTTCCTTTTTTGTCCATATTTAACATTGAAAAATTTAAAGAAGTTGACGTATATTTATTGGGAAATTTGAGTTCTTTGTGTTTAGTTAGGAATGTTAGGAAAAATATGTTCAATGTTGATAACTTTAGAAACATACGATACTTTGTTGGAGCTTGATAGAAACTCGATCAATATTGGGTTTTTTTAAGTACAGTTTTTTGATGGTATTTTTTTTGCATCCAGATTCGAACGTCAACATGTTTGTTTCTTAAAATGATGTTTAAGAAATAAATGGTGATTATTGGATTTTCATGTGAGTTCATCGAACTTGATAGAGTGGATGACATATCTTTAAAGAGAAACCCTATGTCCATCATCATTTTATGTGTCACTTCGGTTAAAAATATGCATCAAAATCTAAGCCCATTGCAAAATGGACTATCAACCGCTTTCTTTGTAAGATGATCGATATGTACCATTTGTTCTTTAAGGAAAGGTTAAAGATGTTTTGGATCATCCAAAACGAAAACCCAAGATGATGTATGAACTAGACCATGTGATGGTAAAGTATTTGGACCTTGAATCCTAAATCCGAAATATTGTTGGGCTTTGGACCCCGAATAAGAAATAAACTCGAGTATTTGTATTATTTGATGGAACTTGATGTAGGCTCGATAGCAATGGCCAATTCGATAGGTGTAATGTATGAATTTAAACTAATATGTTGTAAGGTATGAATAGATGCAAAGTTAGACTTTGAAATGTCTAATTATAATGTATGAATGTAAAATGTTCTCTTGTAGCACTATGTTACTCGATAGAGCTCAATGTAGGCTCGATAGCAATAGCCAATTCGATAGGTGTAATGTATGAATTTAAACTAATCTGTTGTAAGGTATGAATAGATGCAAAGTTAGACTTTGAAATTGTAACAACCCAGTCTAAAATAAGCATGCAAATCATATAAATTAGAACATCCCAAAAATGGGTCCCAAAATTTCTTACATAAGTCTCAAAATTAGGTTGGCGGAAACAACCTATACACAACTGAAAATGAAATAGCTACTACAAGTATGAGTGACACTGTCTCTATCTGCATATGTCCTTTATCATGCTCTTGCTCACTTACCTGAGCCTCCTACTATCTGCTTACCTGAAAAAGTTTAGTTTGGAAAATGCGAGGGTTAGACCATGAGGTCTAGTGAGTCCCTCCTGACAGTTCTCATAATCATTTTAAAACTTTGCATAACTTTCATATATAAAACTTTCAATAATAAACTTTCACATAGCTGAACATTAAAAATCTTCCACGGATAAATCCGCTCCCGTAAATGGCACCCTGAAGTCACCCGAGAGTGACAACGAGTCAGTATCACGCTGCCTTATTGGGTCTCACTTCCCATGGCATAAACGGAACCTCCCCCCGGCGTGAGTACTGGCGGAACCTCCCCCCGACTTAGCAGATTTACGTCTACACAATTTATGCATACATCTCACATAAAACTTTAAACAACTTTCATGAAATAAAAAGCATAAGAATAAAACATGGCATTTCTCATCATGTATTCACTTTAGAAAAACACGTTAAAAGGCACGTATTTTAGTTAGAAAACTCACCTGGTGTTCTTACTTCTCTTTTCTAGACTGTTCCCGACTCCCAATCAATTTTCCTGAATGAATGGACAAAACATAAGCTGATCACTAAACTTTCCGGACACAAGACTTCCCGGACAACGCTACATTCCGGACGACACAACATTCCTAACGACACAGCATTCCGGACAACAGTACTTTCCAGATACTTCCTATTTACCGGACTCTTAACTCACCGGACACTTCACACCCGGATAGCTTTCCTATCCGGACAGTCTCCTCATCCGGAAACATTCAAACGGATTATCGTGTCCAAACGCCCATGGGACTTTCCGGACGCCGACCTGACCCCTTTTTGCACCGAAAATCATAGATTAGCTCAAAATCCCACGGATTAAAGAATAGTAACAACATTCAGATTACTAAGCTCAATTAGTACTGAACTCTTAGCTTCTAAAAGGCATATAAGACACCTAATCTCTTCCAAAAGCCTCAAACTCAACTTTTAAGCAAAACTCCAAAACTATTAAACTCAACAGCAAAATCACAGATTAGAGAGGAAGAGAAGGGATTACCTGATTGATTGAGGATGAAGAATACCCCATTTTTCTCCCAATTAGCTTGGAAATCGTTTTTTTTTTGCTCTATCTCTCTTTCTTCCTTCTTCTTTTCTTATCCCTTTCTATCTTTTGATCTTTCTTTCCTTTTTTCCTCTACTCAGCCGCCAACAATAACAAATGGGGTGCCCTCCTAGGGTTTTGTTCCCCAATCATTAGGTTATCACACCCTAACCCTTATTTACAACTTACACCCTTAACTTTCAGTTTTATTAAACCTTTCCACAAAATTTAAAACTCTTCCACTTTGGTCTTGGTTACTACAACACTCCCCCCTCAAAAGAATTCCGTCCCCGGAATTCCATTTTCAAAAAGATGAGGATATCTGGACTTCCTATTTGATTCTACTTCTCACATTGCCTCTCGTCCCTTATGATACCTCCACTGAGCCTTCACCAAGCGAATCTCTTTGTTCCTCATCTTTCGTACTTTACTGCCTACGATTTCCATTGGTTCCTCTTCGTACATAAATTTCTCGTCAATACTAACATCTTCCTACGGAATAGCCACATCGGTCCCGGCCAAACATTTCTTTAGGTTTGACACATGAAAATATCGGATGAACACTCTTTAATCCCTCTGACCAGTCTTACTTGTATGTCGGTGCTCTAACTCGCTTACTGATGACAAAAGTCAACTTCTTATCGTCTGCATCTCTTGCAAGGTCGACATCATCTCACTTTCCACATTGGCTCTCCACAAAGAGACGTGCAACACACTAAAAATTTCTTCTCAAAATCTCATCGAGTACCTCAAGATCGCGCACCATCTATTAAACTTTCATAACTTCGACGGATCCACAGACTCAGTCCACCTTACCTTTCTTTCAAGCTTCAAGGCTCAAAAGCCTTATGTTCTTCAATCCAACCAGCTCAATTCTATTCGGCCACCCCAAACCGTTCTGATGGGAAACATAACCGTATGCCATACATTGGGACCGCCCTCGGCGAGTTACCACTTTGCTATGTCGTGTCATCTTGCAACCTCTCCGAATACTATACTCACTTAAATGCCACTAGAAGAATCCAAGGCCACCCACGCCTCCAATTGCTCGCTTTCGTCCCCACGCCGGGACTCACGGTTATTCAACACGTCTACTTACGGTCTCTCATACCCCCTTACTTCCTTAAAAGAAGGAACTTGGCGGAAATTCCCCGCCACTACAACGAGACTCTAAAACCAGGAACCATCACTCTCCTGACTACTTGGCACAAGGCCACCCTTGCACCTCCTGGCGAACTCACACCTAAGAGTTCCCGCCTCGGGTTACATGTAATTCTAGATCACTTCTTCCAACTGACATACGTCTATGCAGATCATATTCCGTTCCCGATTCACATCGGCTACAGCTCGACAACTAATTCGTACATTCTCACCACATCATCATTTCACACTTAACGTGACTAATAGTAGGAAACCTCTATAATTCCTTATTGGAGTGCTCACCTATCCGAATTGGACTTATCCTGAAGGCTCATCAACTTCTTACCGACTGCCACAAGCGTCCAGTCACATAACATAACTTCGGTTACCCCTACTCAACTAGGAGGAGTAACCAAGATCGCACCCTGCTGTTCTCAATAGCTTACACTGAACGATCAGTTCGTTTGAAAGTTTCTCACAACATCACCACCTCAACTCAAATCATTCAACTGCCTCATCCGATTCTTTCCTGCACAAGACGTACACAATTCCCCTTCCTCAAAACTCTTTCCAGAAGTTCACACACTTACCGATGGCAATCTATGCACGCTACTCCACCTCTCGGTGTTACTGACAAGCTTACTACTTCTAACTTTCTCCTTTATTCCGATGTACTATCTTCACCTCTCCACAGTAACGTGAAACACCACCTCTCAAGCATTACTTTCCTCTCTCTTCCGACCTCTTCACTTTCTGAAACATTCTCTCGTTACTATACATAATCAAACGGTTGCATCAAAATTCTAACTTAAGGCATCCAATCAAGTCATCTCGAAATGACACATGTGATCGAAGTCATTACACATCCTTTGATCTCTCACTATTACCTCCTCGAATAATTCCTCCATACATAAGAAACAATTCACATTCTTCAAAGATTTCGCATCTACTACACCACATCTTCGACTAACCCACCCATCGCCTTCTCTAAAACTTCCAAAGATTTCAACAACATACTTACTTAGCAACTCACACAATCAAAAACACTTGGTTTCTCATTTGGGTAATCACTCACTTCTGCTCCGACATTCTATTCTGACACAAGCCAAATCACAACGCCAACTTACAAACCACGTGCTCCAACAACTTGATTAACCAATTGTACATCTCACCCGGAACCCCCGAAAAGGCTCCCATCTGATACTTCCTCTTCCTAACGTCACACTACTACAACACTGACTGGCACATTTACCTAGGCAATTGCTGCCACTACTCGACCGTACGTTCTCCACCCATAACATCTCGCTGCAGACCAGGTCTCTCATGGTCATTCGTGCACAACTCAAACTTACTCTCATGTTCTCCCGCATAAATAACCGAGTCTATCTCGCTACTTTGTCTCTCCCCAACTCTAGTTTAACCACAACTCACGAATTTCTGATTAACTCTAACATACTCGTTTCTTGCTAGCTCTTTGCGATCTCAAACTATCACATAGACAAGGCACATTCCCTCACAGATAGACATAATCTATACACTTACTTTGTTCGTGCTAAATACTACATCTTTTACGAACCAACCACCTCGTAAGTAAAATGCTTATCTAAACAGCAGCCTTTCACTAGCTCAACACCCCTACAGGGCGGTCCTTCAACTTTCAACCTTCTGATTCTAGTCTTCGACCTCATACACTTTACACAACTGCCGACTCCGACGTCAATAGTTGACCTGTTGATACTTCGTTGATACTTCCTTAACCTATTATTCAACAAGGTTCCCCTACAGAACCTAATCCTTCCAACACCTCATAATCAACTTCACATCCCGTCGTCCTCATTTCAAACTTACTCGCGTAATGTCAATATTACAGGATCACCTTAAACTCTTATTCAATGTCGCGGATACTTCATCTCTACTTCACCACACTACTCATAACGAGTTGCTAATACTAACACTTTGATGACTTATAGTCTTTCCTTCGGACACAACCATCCCTCGGCAACTGTATCACCGGTCACCGAACAAGGGTACAAACCCTCATACAACCGACACTAAAATCCACTTCCGACTCTTCCACTTTCCACCTCTTCTCTTGAACACAAATACCAAAACTATAAACATTCTTCCCTGATTTGTCCAACGCCTCTCCACTCTCGGAGTTCTTCCTTTGCTTAAAAAGTAATACTCTACGACCTAGTGAGTTCATAGCCTTCATGCATGACAACGCGATAAATAAATCATTTCGTACTTTTATCATTTTGAGAAAATATCACTTGGAACAATTTGGGTACACATGACCCCAACACTCTCATAACTCTAATGCCCTGCACAACGATCTCGAGGATCGTTCGCACGCAACCTTTCTGTAAAACGCAATCTTACTCAATCAAAACGACGTTGTTATGACAGTAACATTTTGATTGAAAATCTTTTATACGACAAAATTCTGAAAGAATTTACCGACATGAAATAAACCGGTCGGCTCCCACGTTCATTCATATGACATCAACATTTCAATACTCATTTTGGTTATAAAAGTTTTGCTGGTAACGTTTTCTTGACTTTTGCAACAATTTAACTTATCATGAAAAGTGTGAAGTATTTTGCAACTTGCTAAGCTCAAAATTTTATTATGCGACGCAAATGGAATTGCCTTTTCTTTAAATATATGCTTGCACGTGCTGACTCAATCCTGATTAAAATTGCTATTTACACATTTGCTTTTAAATCACGAAAACTCATGTAACACACACAAGAACGCAATGCATGAAACTCTACACGTAAATGAAGGCTACTCACTCAACCAAGGTCAACCGTTTAACTCACGCAACTTATCATTTGCACTCTATCTTCGACCAATGGTCGCCCTTTCGGCCTGCAACATCTTGCTGAGCATGCGTTCCACGGCCCACTTACTCAACCATTTCATATTATTTTCGTCTTGATCAATTATCTGACATTCTACCTCTACACGCTTTCAATTCTCTACTGATATCTCCCTTCAACGATCCTGCCACTGAAAAGCTCGACTAAAGAGTCAGAGCCCCAATCTTGCACTCGCTATTGAACTTACGCTTTCAAGATCTCGACACTGTCCTTTCTTATCATCCCAACTGATCTACCCCACGATTTCTAGAATCGGGACTCTACTGATCCATAAGACTTACTCAAAAGTAATCACTCATCCCCTTCTAACCTACGATGATCTACCTCTAGACGGCTCATAACAATCCAAACAACATTCCGTCTCTACGATGTATACATACATCACATCATCAATGACTTCTCAAGGAACTTCCCCAACAAGGGTCTCAGTCTACCCCTCAGGGATCTTGCTGACATTCTAAAGTACTGGCACACGACATAAACACTAGCTTATGACTACCACTTCGGAATAATAAGGCAGGTTAAGCACATACATGTACCTGTAAGTTCGCAATTACACTGGCCAGGTGAAATTTCAAACTTACCTTACATGACAGTCCTCAGTACCCTATTAGTCCTATCTCTATAATAGTGTCCTCCTAACGCATTTCCTGTATCTACAATAGTGCCCTCCTAACGCATTTCCTAATTCTCAGTTGTGATTTCTACTCCCAAGTTTAAGTTTAGGCCCGTCCGGTCACCTAAATCCCTTAAACTATGGCTCTGATACCAATTGTAACAACCCAGTCTAAAATAAGCATGCAAATCATATAAATTAGAACATCCCAAAAATGGGTCCTAAAATTTCTTACATAAGTCTCAAAATTAGGTTGGCGGAAACAACATATACACAACTGAGAATGAACTAGCTACTACAAGTATGAGTGGCACTGTCTCTATCTGCATATGTCCTCTATCATGCTCTTGCTCACTTACCTGAGCCTCCTACTATCTGCTTACCTGAAAAGGTTTAGTTTGGAAAATGCGAGGGTTAGACCATGAGGTCTAGTGAGTCCCTCCTGACAGTTCTCATAATCATTTTAAAACTTTGCATAACTTTCATATATAAAACTTTCAATAGCTGAACATTAAAAATATTCCACGGATAAATCCGCTCCCGTAAATGGCACCGTGAAGTCACCCGAGAGTGACAACGAGTCAGTATCACGCTGCCTTACTGGGTCTCACTTCCCATGGCATAAACGGAACCTCCCCCCGGCGTGAGTACTGGCGGAACCTCCCCCGACTTAGCCAATTTACGTCTACACAATGTATGCATACATCTCACATAAAACTTTAAACAACTTTCATGAAATAAAAAGCATAAGAATAAAACATGGCATTTCTCATCATGTATTCACTTTAGAAAAACACGTTAAAAGGCACATATTTTAGTTAGAAAACTCACCTGGTGTTCTTACTTCTCTTTTCTAGACTGTTCCCGACTCACAATCGTTTTTCCTGAATGAATGGACAAAACATAAGCTGATCACTAAACTTTCCGGACACAAGACTTCCCGGACAACGCTACATTCCAGACGACACAACATTCCCAACGACACAGCATTCCAGACAACAGCATTCCGGACAACAGTACTTTCCGGATACTTCCTATTTACCGGACTCTTAACTCACCGGACACTTCACACCCGGATAGCTTTCCTATCCGGACAGTCTCCCCATCCGGAAACATTCAAACGGATTATCGTGTCCGGACGCCCATGGGACTTTCCGGACGCCGACCTGACCCCTTTTTGCACCTAAAATCATAGATTAGCTCAAAATCCCACGGATTAAAGATTAGTAAAAACATTCAGATTACTAAGCTCAATTAGTACTGAACTCTTAGCTGCTAAAACGCATATAAGACACCTAATCTCTTCCAAAAGCCTCAAACTCAACTTTTAAGCAAAACTCCAAAACTATTAAACTCAACAGCAAAATCACAGATTAGAGAGGAAGAGAAGGGATTACCTGATTGATTAAGGATGAAGAATACCCCCTTTTCCTCCCAATTAGCTTGGAAATCGTTTTTTTTTGCTCTATCTCTCTTTCTTCCTTCTTCTTTTCTTCTCCCTTTCTTTCTTTTGCTCTTTCTTTCCTTTTTTCCTCTACTCAGCCGCCAACAATAACAAATGGGGTGCCCTCCTAGGGTTTTGTGCCCCAATCATCAGGTTATCACACCTTAACCCTTATTTACAACTTACACCCTCAACTTTCTGTTTTATTAAACCTTTCCACAAAATTTAAAACTCTTCCACTTTGGTCTTGGTTACTACAGAAATATCTAATTATAATGTATGAATGTAAAATGTTCTCTTGTAGCACTATGTTACTCGATAGAGCTCAATGTAGGCTCGATAGCAATGGCCAATTCGATAGGTGTAATGTATGAATTTAAACTTATCTATTGTAAGGTATGAATAGATGTAAAGTTAGACTCGATAGAGCTCAATGTAGGCTCGAGAGTTGTAATGAATAAATATGATTTCTTCTTTAGGATCATTTAACTCGGTAGAGCTTTTTGGTGATTTTAATGAATCATTAGGTCATTTGGTGTAATTGGATTCACATGAGAATGAAGGGGTCGTTACATAAGCTAAAATAAGAGTTAGAAGGTGTGAAGTGCACACCTGTAAAAGCTAGCTAGAATCTGGATTGTCCAATATCGCCATATAGGGGGTTAAGAAAGTCGTGCCCCCTTGTGTGGCGTCTAGGGGCTTAGATGTAGGGGTGAGGTAGGTGAGGGTATGGACCTAGTTGTTTCAAATCCAAGCTTAGTCACAACGTTCCTTTTCCACTCTACCGGTGTAGTTTCCAAAACTACTCCACTGCTTTAAAATCTTCAACGAATACAAGCAGAAGGTTTTCATATCTTGGTGGCTAACCAAGGTTATCACCGGTGTTGATGAGTATCTCTAATAAGGTGGGTTGCCCATGAGATGGAGTTTTGGGAGGAATAATGGTTAGAAAAGAGATAGATAGGATTATAAGATCATCTCCAATGGAGGTTCTTATAAGAACCTTCTTTTAACTCTTTTTTTTTGAAAGGGTATCCCAGGCACAGCCCGGACTAATCCCTGACAATTTTGAAACTTAAAGATGTCTTATCAATGTTGAGGACGCCTGGAATCGAACCCTGGGTAGATGGGATATTCCACCACATCACCCAAGGCGATCAACCACTGCGCTACAACCTGATTGACAAAAGAATAAACTTTTAACTCTTTTTGTTGCCAACTCATCTTCAACTCATCAAATTAAGAACTCTCTTAAATGTCCACAATGATGGTTCTTATAAGAACCTTCTTTTGTGTGTCCTATTAATTCTTTCAACATCAACAATAATTAAATAAGTTATATTAATAATTATAAAGTAAACAAAATAAAATAAAATAAAAAATAAGGAAAATGTCACTTCTCACAAACTTCATGTTAAGAACCAAGGTTCTTATTTAAGAACCTAACCTAAAGGAGTTTGAGTTCTTATAAGAACTCTCCATAATGATAGTTCCTACAAGGCATCGCACTTTTTGCTTGTAAGAACCTTGCATTGTAGATGCTCTAAAGGGAAATAGAGAGTGAGAGGAGAGTGAAGTAAAAGTTGTGTTTTACTTATTTTTGTTTTCTAAATTGACATGTTTGCCTTCGTACTTAACAGGAGGGGTTAACATAAATTGCATTAAAATAACCTACTTTCTTTCAATATTTATTTCAGATACCCTGATTTCAAAAAGTTTTATTTTCGGTAACGTATCATGTCTTTGATGTAATTTAGATAATATATTATAACTTTGTACACAAAAAATGGTACACGTTATATCCATACCCTCTCTTATTGATTTTTTTTAATTAAACTTTATTGTGTGAGATGACTTGTTGAACACACACATATATATATATAGGGTTGGGTTCACGTGAGATCAACCTGTTTTCGTGAGACCGTGAGACCACAAAATAACACTAAAACTTCACAACGATTCATTGTGAAGGTAAGCAAAACAGCGAACCTTCACAGCAAAAACAATGTGAAGGTTTACCTTCACAATACCTTCACAGTGTTTTGCTGTGAAGGTTTAGTGTTATTTTTTTGGTCTCACGAGTCTCACGAAAATGGCTTGGTCTCACATGATCTCAAGTCTCTTTCTCTCTCTCTCTCTATATATATATATCTATAGAGGAAGGTTCAAACGAGGAGCGCATCAAAACGTGAGAACGTGAGGAGCAATTGACAGTTATGAATCACATGTGATTGACAGTTGTGGATCACATGTGATTCACAACTGATCTGGAGGAGCAATTGACAGTTATGAATCACATATGATTAACAGTTGTGAATCATTAATGATCCGCGACTTGCCACCTCGCGCCACATCTTGCGCGAATTTTCGATTTGTTCCGATTTTTTAGCAGTTGTTGATCACATGTGATCAGAAGCATGGGAGTGCTCCTCACGTTCTCTTAAATTGATGCGCTCCTCGTTTGAACCCGCCTCTATATCTCTCTCTCTCTCTCTCTCTCTATATATATATATATATATATATATATGGAGCTTTTGAAATTACATTTTCAAAAATAATAATTGAAATATCAATACCTTTACTTTTTGATGTTAATTTAATAATAAGATGTGAAATATAGTTTTTGATTGGACACAACTAAAAAAAACTTGTGAACTATAATTTATCTTAATAAAAAGGTATAAATATTATTAAGGCCGTGCGTACCGCCATCGGGTACCACGGTCGGGTTCACATCGGGTTGGGGCGGGTAGCCCGGGTACACGGTACGGGTACCGCGGGTTCGGTGGGTGCGGGTAAGAGTGGGTTCAGAGGGTATGATAGGAAGCGGTACTCCACTTTAGGGTAAGGAGGGTAGGAAAGAGAAAAGCTGATGTAGCGCTGAGGTGGCATCAGGGTTCAGAGGGTAAGATAGGAAGCGGTACTCATGGTCTAATAGATGAATTATTGCATTAATTAAAACTTTCCTGAAATAATTAAATATTTAATTTTTAGAGAATCTGTAGAAATAGATATTGCATTATTTTATACTAAAAAAGTATGATCTTTTATAAATGTCATAGGTAAAATTAAGTACAACGATTCTACAAACATGCCTTGTAAAGCAAGGTATGTAGGGGCTAATGGACGAGTTGTACCCTTAGCATGTGTGTTTTTCTCTCCTTAGCCCAAATGGAGAGATATACAGAATCAGGCGCGTTTCTGACATTTTATAGGCCCTGGACGATATGTAAAAAGGGGCTCTCGATAAGTATAATTTTTTTCTCAATATATTGTTTTTATCATCAGAAATAACATTCAATTCAAATAAAACCGTTTTTCCGAGTATTCCAAGACGCAAAATCAATCAACTTAATATTATCTATCATATCATTTTACATAACACGGCAAATTAGTTCCATCACTAAACACATTCTATGATTACCTTTAATACATAGATTGACATCATTTTGTGTCACAATGTTGACAATCTGGAGTAATATTTTACGTAAATCAATATAAATCGGTTGAATTTTCATGTCAGCTTACGTTAATGTTTTCGGCACCATTTGAGACTTTTAGGGGGTGTTTAGTTTGCAGAATGGATCACATACATTACTCGATATATCCAATAATGTACAAGACATATATACATTTACAACCGGGTTTTTGCTTGTGTTTGGTTGCGGTTTTCGACTCTTCAACAATTGGAATCAAAGTGTTTTCTTGCTTCAAACTATATTGGACCCAAGATTAGATTGATTATAGTTGATTGTTATGGCTCAAAATCTTGAGGCCCATGTTGTTGGGCCTTGATCTATGGATGATTACATGTGTTTTTATAATTTTTGCTAAATAATAACCATTTTATAATTTTTGCTAAACAATAACTAATTTATAAATTTCCCTCATTGCATATATTATTTGTTCATTCATTAAATATTTTATTTTTGTTTGTTAGAGATACCATCATCATTTAAAAAATAAATTATTTTGCTTTATAAAATAAAATTAAGTTTAGGTACTATACATTAGAAGTTAAGAGTTGCATTTAAGAGTCAAATTAAGGAAAAAAATAAAATGATTGTATAGGAAATATTTCAAGAGAAGATGACCCATACAAAGTTTATAGATACAAGTTAACACTTTAACCAATCAAATTATAGTAGACAATCATATCTATTTAAAGAATAACAAAATTTTTTGTAAGCTAAGAATGTTGGTGGTCTTTCAAAACGAAAACAAGTCACATCATATCCACGTTAATTGTTTTACTTAACAATACAACTAAGGGCCGGTTGGTAGCGGCTTAATGGGCTGTGTGGGAGATATGTCATATCTACCCATTCGGTAGCGGCTGAATGGCTAAAAAACTAGTTGATTCGCTTAGCTTAGAAATAACACTCCTCTACACTCAGCTTTCCTTTTTCCTTAATTGCACCTCTCCCAACTACTCCAATTATTCACCTTAACATCAGTCGACCTCTTCATTCACCCCACACCCCTATCGCATCGCTTCTTCCTCCTCACAGCCACAGTCGAACCTGCAACTGATGTGGTCTTTTTCAACCACGGTTGTGAAACCATTTCTCCCTGTGTTTTTGAACATTATAAGATGTGGCTTTCGATTTACAGATGTGGTTTACGATTTCTAGTTGTCGTCTTCAGTTTCTATTTCTAGATGTGGTTTTCGATTTCGATTTCTAGATGTGGTTTTTTATATCGATTTCTAGTTGTGGTTATATAATATGAGTTGAGTTTTCTCTTTGTTTATTCTTTGCGAAAAGGGTTTCTAGGGCTTTGGGTGGAAAAGATAGACACAACAAGGTTTTGACTTCAAATGGCTTGAGATAAAATGCTTCCTTCTATTGATCCCTGGTCTGGTTCCCATGGTCTTCACGAAAGTGTGTATATATATATATATGAGTTTATGAGATGAGGGGTAAAATAGTCTTTTTTTTGTCATTCAGACTGTCTATTCAGTACAATAACCGAACAACAACTTATCTGTTAACAATCAGACAATATATCCATACAGGTCTTAACAGAAAACAAACCGAACAACACCTAAGATGGGTACATGGGTCGTCAAAATGTATATTCAGAAATTTTATTTCATACTTGAGTTGGAAAACAGTCCAACAATCCACAAGATTTAGTAAGGATTGAATTATAAAACGTATTCCCCATGTCATGCACTCACTAAACAATCTATACCCAGAAAATGACGGGTCATTTTAAAGAAGACAAATATCATAAGTTCATTCCGATAGACCTCACTCCAAAAAGCTTCTTTAAATTCCACATGACACATTATTCATTATTCTTTACTTTTTCATATTCATTTTCTGAGATATTCTCTTTCGGTCTGCGTTTTGACACTTTCAAGTGCAAACGAATCATTGAATCGCATACTTCCGTTATTTTGATGAATCATTAATTTTACATAAATAGAAGTGTCAAATATCTTTTACTCTAGATACGATTTTTAGGCTCTTGAAAACACTTCAAAACAAATGTATTTTACAAACAAAAATCACCCAGGAAATTTTATGTCGGTGATTACTGATGGATCACCCACAAAACACCAATTGTTCTGGTAGAATTCGATATTTTTCAAGAAATAAATAAATTAGGGCCTAGATAATATATCAGTTATTTGAGTTTCCTACATCAACTTTGTGATGATTTTATGACGAATCACCACTTCAACAACACATTTTCCATGAAATTAAATTCCATGAGTATAAGTATTCCATCTTATAGTAAAAACTTTTATGAATCACTTAACAAACAATTCAGATTATTTTTATAAATGGATGGTAGAATGTAGAAATCATGGAGATTTGGTTAGTGCAATGGAAAGATCCATTTGAGTATAACTACAAGTGGATGGTCACTTAATTGATATGACCTACTCACACTCTCTCACTTGCTCATATAAATAAATGGTGGTTGTACCAATGTTTCATAAACCACTCAATCAAAATTATTAGTGGTTTACATTTAATTTAATATCTAGTAGCCCATGTGAGTTTGATAAAAGAAGGGTCCATTTGATGAACTCTAGTTTCTATTTTTCCTATAAAAGTATTAAAATATTTATGTATATATATAAAAGATCTTAAATATTTTGAAAATTCTAAAACCATTTATTTTGTGTAATATTCATGATTAATAATGTGATAAATATTATGATAAATTTCATGACATATGTACGTAATGAATAATATTCATTATTGTTTAAGGTTGTTAATTACGAATACCACATAAAAATGTAGTTTCTGGTTCTCAAATTAATTAAGATTCCTAAATAAGCATTAATCTCTCTCACTCTCTACATACACACATACATATGCATATACATACATACATGCATACATATGCATACATCCATATATGCATACATACATACATAGAGAGAGGGAGGGGGAGGGTAAGGGAGGGAGATACTGACGTTCATGGGAAACTTCTGAAAAAATAAGAAGCTTAGGAACACTTTAATAAATATTCATCTGTATTATATGCACATGTACATACAAGTAATTGAAGATGTTTATGGATTATATGCAGATGTGTATTATTAGAATTTTCATTTGTTCTTCATTTTTTTTTCTCTTGAACCTGACCATATATGTATGCGTGTCTCTGTATGTGTGTGTGTGTATATAGATATAGGTGGAATTTTACTAAACACTCAAAATCGACAACCATCACATGTGATACTATGGCATTGTTTGGTAAAAAAAAACTAGCTTATAAGCTAGGTACATGTTTGGATGACCATAAACTAGCTTATCAAAGCGCTAGTCTATGTAGCGTATGGGGAGCTTTTTTTGCTTTTTACTTTTTTTTTTCCAAATATACCCTCAATTATATAATTATTATTTATTTACTATTTTTTTAATATGTCATTTTAAGTCATTTTACACGCTTATAAACTAGTTTTGCCAAACGTGATTTTTTCATCAACTAGCTTATCAGCTACCAGCTAGCTTATAAGTCAACAACTAGCTTATCAGCTACCAGCTAGCTTATAAGTCATAAGCTAGCTTATCAGCTAGTTTGCCAAACATAGCCTATATGGGGACAAAATAGTGTACGGACGACTTGGCCGTTCGCCCATATCGGCCATGTGTATATCACAAGTTTATCACAATTAACTATTTCATGTGTTTTTCATATTCTCGTAAAATGATATTGTTCTCGGTTGGACCTTTTCCTAAATAATATGTATATTACATTGATATTATTTAGGCTTAAATATATCACAGGATGAATGCAACAAGATGAAATTTTTGTTACACGTTTATTTGAATGTCCTACTAGCATGCCCAAGAAGCAAGTGGTTCATTCAAGACTTTTGATTCTATTTTTGTGGTTCTGCTTATAACTTATTATAAGTTATGACATGCGTTTGGTACACTGGATAAAACATGACAGAACATAACAGAATATAGATCACTATCTTACGTTTCACAGGATTTTTATGTGGAACAAACAGGAATAAACTGGAACAAGCCTATTCCACCCCCATCCCATTGAATAAGGTGGAACAAACTTATGTTTTTCCAATATAACCTCAAAATAAAATCTATTTTTCTTCTAAAACATCAACTAAGCCTTCTATTTTATATTTTATTCATTCTTTCAATTTTATTTATTGTATTTTATATTTTTTAAACTTTCCTTTATTTTTCTCAAAATATTATTTGTATATGGTTTCTGTGTTTTGATTAATATATGTACATTATAATTTACTAATAGTAAAAAAAATATAGAATATGTTAGAAAAAAATTGGAAACTACATATATTTTATTTTGGTGTCACTTTAATCGTCTCGAAGAAAAAATACTAATAACTTTTTTTTTGTTATAAAAAAATATTTATTTCATTTTAATTTAATAAATTACAAAATTAATCAAAATATGTAAAATATATAAATAACTTATTAATGGTAAATTGGTCAATGCTATATGTTCTGTTATGTCCAGTTTTATCTTACCAAACGCTGAACAACTGTTCTATCCTGTTTCGATCTGTCATATCCCATCCTATCATGTTCTGTCATGTCTGCATATCAAACGCACCCTAATGAAACAATATTTTATTCAGATTCTAGATGGTAGGTTTATCATTCTTTGTTCAATTTTTTGATAATTATATAAATACATCTTTATCATATCATAGTAACAACTTTGTTTTTGAAGATTTCATATTTGGTTGTTCAAAAATCAAGCTTTTTAATGTATGTTAGTTTACAGTGGAGTTCCTTTAATCGGGTGCATAGATCAAGGTTTGAAATCATGGTTTGACCTCGGGAGAAAGTCAACGTTGTTTGACCAAGGAAAAAAGTCAATTGTATTGATTTAAGGTCTAAAATACATTTTTCAAATGGAACCGACCTTGATTTTTAAAATTAAATATAGTTTCTTTGAAAATGAGATAAAAGAACGACGATTTTTAGAATGAATTGACATTGGGATGGGAAAAAACATCAAAATGGGAGGAAAATTGACAAACAAAAAAAACTCCCTTGACATAGTAGTAATAATGCCTATAATTGTACAAAAGGTTGCGAGTTTGATCTTTCAAATTATATTTGATTTGATAATATTTTCAGAAATGGCGTTGTAGGGTCTGAGATGGGCTGGATCTGAAAATTAAAATTTAAAGATAAAAAAACTTTAACTTGATATAAAATTCAAACTTATGGCCTCTTGCATAAGAAGTGGTAATCCAACCATTCCACCTATGTTTAATTTCGGCTATAGATTTGGTTTTAAAGTATTTTTAAAACACCCTCAAAAGCAAGCGGGTGCGCTTTTCAGACGTCTAGTTTTTTTCTCTTGCAATTATCGAATGAGCGAGTGCACGGGAGCCGGTTCAGCTCCTAATATTAGTTTGTTAGATCGGTTTTTTGAATCTTTATTATAAATTGTAACTGGAAATTTGTATCAAAATTTGTTAAAAAGGTCAAATTTGGAGTAATGAACAAGTAAAAATGATACCAATGATTAAATGCAAGTTAGACAATGTCATATATTTACATTTATAACATAAAGAAAAAAGGGGGCAAACAATGAATGAAATAAACTTTTACTTAGAATGACAAACAATATAAATAAGAAAAGGCAAATGCATGCTTCAATACAAATGATAGTACAATGAAATAAAATGGAAGAAAAT
This sequence comes from Saussurea involucrata, assembly GCA_033807775.1. Lineage (NCBI taxonomy): Eukaryota > Viridiplantae > Streptophyta > Magnoliopsida > Asterales > Asteraceae > Saussurea > Saussurea involucrata. The sequence continues at coordinate 155,768,079 of CM066314.1, read as the reverse complement.
GTGAAACTGAATAGAAAGTGCACAACTAATTGTGTTCAAATGTGTTTTAAATTTTTGATTTGAATCTTATATTGTATATATTGTGAAATTGATTATTGTGATCGGTTGATAGATGAAAATACAAGACATAAACTTATTATCACCAGGAAGTTATCTCTATATATTCGTGCCGGCACCAAGACATCCAGACTTGGGATACAATAAATAAGAACTTACTTAGAGAATGAAAATAACTCACAATAATTGTTGGGTCATCAAATATTTGAAGATGGCCTCCTGATCTCCTTACATTCTTTGAAAAACATCTTTTATATTTAGAGAAATTTTAGGTTCTTTGTAATAGCTTAGTCATACTGTCAAAGTTAGGTGAAGTCAAAGATCAGGCGAAATCAAGAAAAAGGAAATCTACCAATGCGGATTGAAGATGGACTTCTCAACCCAAACTAAGCTGTCGCACCGATTGTCTCCATAAAAATCGGTGAGATCCTCAAATAGGAGAATTCTCCCTTATCTCCTTGCTAAAAAGACTTTCATCATAAGCGGTCATGTTGGCCATCCCACTGATTCTCTCCATGAGAAATCGGTGGGATCTTCAAAATAGGAGGATCCTCACATAACTCCTTCCTAAGAAGACTCTCACCTATGTTGTCCATGACAAATCGGTGGGATCCTCAAATAGGAGGATCCTCCCTTGTGTCTTTGCTAAAAGGATTTCTCATCAAAGAAGGAATGTCTGAGTATGGAAGAAAAAGGTGCATTTGTCCTTTTTCCCATTCTTAAATATTGTCACCATCAAACCTTTCTAGCATCATAGGAAAAGACACATCAACTTTTGAGAGTCAAACATTACCTTCAAATGACAAAGTGACAAGTGTCTCATGCATCAAATGCTCATGGCACTATATAAAGATAAAGACTTCTCCATGCAAAACTCACGAACTCTTGAAGATTACTCTGTGCTCAAGACACTCTGCTCCTTTCTCTCCTTGAACTTTATAGCTTTCAATCTTTGTGTTTTAGAAGTTGTTTAGTTTTCAGTATTAATTTGTGAAGATTGTTAGAATAGATTTTATCTGTTCTTTCCGCAACAATCTAATTGTTCTATGTGTTCTATGTGTAATTCTTGATTTGAATATTTTCAATAAAAGAATTAATTAAAGTGAAAATTTTGTGTATTGTATTCAACCCCCCCCCCCCCCATCCCCTCTACAATATATGTTCTTGTTCTTATTAGCCATCTGGGACTAACAAGTGGTATCAGAGCAGAAAGTTTAATTTCAATAAACTTGATCTGCAATGGCTGCTTCTTCTTCTTCCAACAATGAAGTTTTCTCTCAAAACAGTTTTTCTGAAAATGGCTCTATAGCCAAACCTCCCAAGTTTAACCCCAACAACTTTTCTCTGTGGAAAAGTCGGATGATGCTTTTCATGGAAGGAGTGGATAGTAGATATCCAACCATTCTCAGCGAGGGACCCATAGTCCCTAGAGTCTGGTCTCGCTATGAAACTAAAAAATCCGGTAAGGAAGTTGTTGGCAAAGATGATTCTGATGATTCCTCTGATGAAGAAAAATCTGCTGCTACTGGTCGTTACATTCTTAAGAATCCCAAGAAATATACTGATGAAGAAAAACGTCTTGTGTCTCTTGATTCTAAAGTCAGAACTATCATTGCTCTCTCTCTCTCTCTTCTTGATGAAGTGTACCACTCTCTGGTAAATCTCTCTACTGCCAAAGAGATGTGGTCCACTCTGTGTGTTCTGTACGAAGGTACATATGAAGTTAAAAAGAGTAAAAAGATTGCTTTTGTTAGAAAATTTGAACTCTTCTCTTATGAGAAAGGAGAATCTCTCTCCAACTACTATAACCGCTTTAACAGTCTTCTTAATGACTTAATGTTGTTAGGTAGAGTGTATGACAATGAGGAAGTCATGTGCAAGTTTATGGACTGTCTTCCTGACTTTTGGGAAAATATCTGTACTTGTATAAAGACAACCAAGGATCTTGATCATATGCCTCTCATTGTTCTTTATGGAACTCTTTTCAACTATGAGCAGACTAAGCTATAAATGAATTCTGTCATCACAGATATAAAGGGTTCTTCTCTAGCTCTCCTAAGTGACTCTTCCAAAAGAACTAAGTGTATTCCAAGAATAACCTACCCATCTGACTCTGACCATGATAGTCAAGAAGATCCCAATGAGCATTCAGAAGCATATCTTAGTGATGCTGAGGATGAATGTGAGGAAACTCAGTTGACGATTTATCAGATGGAATAGCCATGTTGGATGGGTATTCGAAATCCAAATCTCGCTTCTCTTCTGAAAAATCTAAGTTTAGTCGAAAATCCTCCTCTTCTCTCTCCAAACACTCTTCTTCGGACAAATCTAACGAGGAATGTTTTAACTGTGGTAAAAGAAGTCATTTTGCCTCTGAGTGCAGAAGTAAACACTTTGAAAGACCCATAACTTCTTCCTCAAACGGATTTTCCTCAAAATCCGGAAGATCTTCCCAAAAATTCGGCCAACCTCTCTCTTCTGCAAATTCGGACCGAGCTGAAAGATACAAAGAAAAATACAAGAGAGAAAAGGAAAGAAATGAAAGACTTGTCAGAAAAGGAAAGGGTCTACCTGCTAAAACTCATGATTTGGCAGATGAACTGTAACACCCCGAAATTTCCATTGTAAATTAATATGATATAAATTGTATTTTTGGTACAATTTAGTTAGGAGAAAATTAACTTGGAGGGTTGATTGGCAATTATTTGGAAGTTTGAGGTATAAATTGGAAAATGGGTTAATGACTCATGCTTTATGTGAGGTGTCACCTTAGGAGTAAATCAGTATTTGATAATACTGATTTTCTGTGGTTGGTTTTCTAAAAGAAAAAGAAAAGAAAATCAGAGGAATAGCGAGAGGGAGATAAAACGAAGCAGAGAGAGAGATAGATTTTTGAGAAAGGAAATCGTTTGGTGATTTTTGTGGTAAGAATTTAATTTCTCTGTTAGTATCATTCATCTCCACAGATTTTAATTATAGTATTCTGTCCAGATTTGATTAAGCTGTTGATTAAGCCTTTGATTTTGGAAGAACACTGTGTTCAAGAATACCCAGGTGAGTTATTCATTCTTATTGAAATTAAGCAATTAAAAGTGATTAGAGATATGTTATACTTGCATATAATCTCAGTGGTGTGGTTTAATTATGAAACTGGTAAGCCTATTGAGTTAAATAAAGAACTGAATCTGTAGAGAAGACGATGAACAGTGACTTTTCGCAACAGTGGGTTACGAAAAGTGAGGTTTTCGCAACCAGGGGTTGCGAGTTCTGAGGTTTTCGCAATAGAGGGTTGCGAGAAGTGAGGTTTTCGCAATAGTGGGTTGCGAAAAGTGGAAGTTTTCGCAGCTTTGGCTTGCGAAAAGTGTAGTTTTCGCTACAGTAACTTGCGAAAAGTTGTTGACTTTCAGTAGTACTTTGAGGCTGTTATGTGACATACAATCTGATATGTAAATGCTATTTGTTATATGTTTATAACTCTGTTGTTGATGTAAAAACCATGCTATGTTAAATTGTAAGGACTTATTTATGAGTCCGGAGCTGTAGTTAAATATTGAGATGTTGATCCCCGATGCTAAATGGCAAAGTAGGGATAATCGTTGAAATTAATATTCTGTACATAGAGATATAGAATATATGTTGAATTGTATAGCTTTAGTATACAATAGAATGAGTGATGATACACAGTTATTGTGTGGCGTTGGCTAGAAATCTACATATGGTCTAGTGGGCATATAGTACGGTATAATGAGAACCGTTTACTAGCTGGGGACCGTTAGGATGTAATTCTAGTTGTTGGAGTGAATCTTGAATCATCTGTGAGGGTCTCTGGTGGTTGTTGATCGCGATAATAAGGAAATCTCATTTGAGACCAGTGATTCAAGATGGGGAGGAAATGAAATGAGGAATGGCAGACTCGGAGTTGTAATTCCCATTTCAAGCGAAAGATGAGATATCTTTATTGTTGAGGATTTGACATCCTAATTCAGAAAGAAGCAGGTTTGGAAACTGTAATTTCTGGGAGTTATATTTATTTATAAGTCCGGTGGGATTTATAGTAATTCTCGTTGATAGTATGATGACTAGATGAATTAGTCATGAGTAAGGGAATAAGTGGATTCCATTGGTCGATAAGAGCTTGGTATGGTAAGATTGTTGATAACAGGTTTGGTATATCTGTTAATATTTTTGTTGATTAATTTTAATTTGATTTGGATAATCTCACTAGGCGAAAGCCTAATGTTTCAAATTAAACTGTCTTACCAGGTACTGGCTCTGGGATATAGTTTGGGAAGTGAGATTTCAGTTGAAAGGAATCAGACTCGGCGATAACGAAGGATCAAGATATTCTTTTGAGGACTTTTGGGACGAGCCTTAGATAATCTAGTTGATCTTATTGTGATGTATAATTAGATTGATCAGACTATTTAAGTTAGACGACTTTGTGTATATATAGAAATTTACTTATGACCCTTCGGTTTATAAAAGTCTGATATTTTGATGATCATAACATGTATATTTTGAGGTTTAAATTGGCCCTGAATTTTAGGGTGTTACATGAACCCACATCTGAAAGCGAGAATGACACTTCAAATGTGTGCTTCATGGCCAAGATTAATGACATGGATGATCCAGAATGCCACACCCCCTCAGCTGCTATTGTCAGCTAAGTGCTTCTCCTCCTCATCACATGTACATCCATTTCTATCTAGATTCTTGAAGATCAATTGAAGATTTCATGATTACCTAATAGATCTGGTGTTTACACTTTCTGATGCTGAAAAGATTGAAGCATTTGATTCTTTAACCATTGATCTTTATGATGCTAAAACTGCTAAGAAAAAGGCAAATGCTCAAATTAAATCTCTCTCTTCTTAACTTCAAATATGTCTTTCGCAACTTGACCAGTTTGACAAAGTTAAGGCTGAGCTTGAAGATCTAAAATCCATCAACTTTATTCTTGCCAAGGAGAAAAATGGAAATTGACCAATCTTCAAAATCTCATGCTCCCACCTCATATGCTTCACCTACTTCTTCTGAAACCTTCGTTTCTAGTTCCATTGGGTCCGTGTCCATGAATTCTAGTGATTTGTCTGAAGCTTTAAAATTTGGCATGTTTGTAAAAGCAAAAGATCCCATCTCCTTTCCAAATGAAAAAGCTCAAGATTCCAATGACTCTTCCAAACCTATCCATGACTTTCTAAAACTCTTGACTTTAGATGAAGCATCCTCCTCTGAACCCATGTCTTCTAATATTTTCAAAAGAATTTTTTCCAACTCTAACAAAATTCTTTCCACATCTGAAAAAGGCAAGTCTTTGTCTGCCGACCTTTTCTTAAAAAGAAAATCCTCAGATTTTTCCAAAAATAATTTTGTGGCTTCTTCCACCGATTTTGTTCCCCGATCTGTGAACATCAAAATATCCAATTCAAAAGATAAAAAACATTTCCTCCTAAATTCTGAAAAAAGGAATCTTAGGGGGCGTTTGGTTCACGGATTCTGATGGAATCTGATGGAATTGGAATGTCGAATTCCATTAACCGAATTCCATTCCTTCGTTTGGTTCATTCTTTTCGACGGAATGGAATGTCCAATTCCATCAAATTCCATAAATAAGTTAATTTGACATTCCTTAGCAATCTTGAAGGATTTTGATGGAATTGGAATTGATGGAATGTTGTATTTTTATAATTAATTAAAATACCCTAAGTCAAACCATCTTTTACTGAAATACCCAAAATCTCTTCCACTTTGCAAAAATACCCCAAAAATCCACGATGGGAGCCCGCGATCGCGGGCCAGGGACTTTTTCTGACACTTTTTTAAACTTGCAGGGACCATTTATGAAAAATGGAATCCCGAGATCGCGGGCTCATCCCGCGATGGGGTTATTTTTGTGACTTTCCAATTGCAAGGGACCATTTTTGAAAAATTCCAGGGACCATTTATGAAAATTTTGATATTTTGGCACTGTTCACCCCATTTCGTCCATTTTTACGAATTTAAAATGAAATGTTACACTTTCAACCCCTATACTTATTTACTAAATTTACTTTATACATTTTACTTTCATTATTTTAATTTTACATTTAACACATATAATCGTTTATTAACTAAAATACGTTAAAAAAATACGTTTTAATTTTAACAAATTACACCATTATAATCGTCTCTTCGATATGTTCGAAATGAGCCCAATCTTGAATTTTTTTGGATTTATATATTTTAATATATATCATATACAGTTATACACTACATAAAAAAAATATTTTTTATATTTAAAATTCATACTCTTATAGTTAATTATTTAATTTATGGTACATCTCTTATTTTTTTTTCAATTTTGTTTTACACTCCTATCGCATTAACATAATAATCATATATTAACTAATTCATTAAATCGTTTTAAATTATTATTATTTGAATGTGTTTATAGATTTCGTCTGAAAAAGTTGCCTGCATGATTCCACTGAAAAAGTAACTGCAATATTCGTCTGCTCTTGAATAAAGGTCTTTCATTAGGCAGAAAATTAGTCTTTAAGTAGTCAAACATAGCTAATTAATGAGAATTTAGATCAGATTTATATGGTACTATCAAATGCAAGTTTCTATAATATAGATATTGTTCTACATTACATGATACCAATTTTTGCATCATATGAATCACTTCCAGACAACAAGAACCAATACCCCAATAATCAAGAAATAAATGCTTGTTCATCCAATAATCTTTGTATTAGGATTATCGCAAGTTTCATAAACCTACTTACTAGGTGTTGGAAATATGGGTTTTACTAAACTTTGGACGCATTTAAATTTATATATATGTGTTATATATAACTAACTTTTAGTAGGTTTATGTTCTTCTATATGAGATCTTCGAAATGATATATAATGCGTCCAAAATAGAGTATGTGTGAAAGAGATATCGATACTCAAAGTTGAGTAAATGGATGAAATTAGCAAAAACCAAATGAAGTAAACAGTAAGTCAATCACAATACTTTAACAAAATAAGTTAATACTAAAAATAACAATTATTTAATGTTACATAAACAACCTAACGTGGCCCTATTTGACAATGTTCATAAATGGACTCCGCCATATGTATGCGGAAATCTTTGGCAACAACCTCGGCCTCGTCAGGGTGTACCCATACCTCATTTTTATTTATCAACATTTGGACATTACGGCATACCCAGACACCGCAATCTGTAGTTATCCCGGCCTGCTGGGGTGCATTCTTGGCGAACTTATAGCGAAAGGCACCTGTCATTTCGCGACGTCTAACATCCTTGACCCGACAAAAGAAGTCATTCAGCACAACTTTAAACTTTGTCATTTGCTCTTCCAATCGCTGTCTGAAGAGACTGGCACTGTCGCTATCATATATGGTCATGGTCATAGCGTCATGTTCAAACACTCCAAGCAGCCAATGTTGGGGATTAAGGCATATAGGGATGTACACCTGAAATATTACAATATTAGACAACTTAGTTAGCAACAAAACAAGTTAAATAAAATCAGAGTAAAACGATTTACATACCACATCGAGGAGAGCCCAAGAGGTCCCTTCCACGCCATTGCATGAATTAACCACGGAGGTGGGACCTAGATGCTCAATCAACAAGTAATGAAAGAACATACTGAACATCATGGTCCACCTCGTGTCTGTTCCACGATGTCTTTGCAACAACGAGACCCAACAATCGATGTGCTATACATAAAAAATAGATGGTTAGACATGTAAAATAAATATATTTGATTATATGACTATAATTAAACTTCATACTAACCACATCCAGTAAGTCAGACTCCAAAGGGTCAACGGCCAGCAATACATTGAAAAACGAGGGGGTGATTTCCATGTTCAAGTGAGGGATGAAGATCAAGGGGGGGAGGCGACCAGTCCGGCACATCCTCAATATTTCCGATGCCGGTTGAGGCTCCGGTGAAGGCACCTTTCCCTTTTTCTTTCCGCCCTTCTTTCCCCTCGCTTTCTTTGCTTGTTTTTTAGCGGCCGGTGGTGTCGTAGATCCTTGTTGGCCAAACGGGTGACGAAACCATTGTGAAATTGATCGCGGCCGCTTTTGAGGGAGCGGGGTCACCTGTGGTGGTGGATCTACAACATCCATCGAGTCATCGTCAGGCTCCGAGAAGTGCTCCGAGAAGTGATCCTGGATAATAGGAGACCCCGTCTGAAAATTACGTTACTCAATGTTTTAAGTACAATTTAGGAAATGTTCACAATTAAACCAAAACTACCAAAATAACTTACAGTATGCATTTCCGGCCTGTAATAGTCATCGGCCGAACCGCCAAAGATGTTTGTGATTGATGTGGTGGCGAACGGCGGCGGCATCTGCGAGGTGTATGCCCCCGACATCCCGGCCTGCGTGACATTGATCATTAAAATAGTTACAAAATTAGGATTATCGATATATAACTATAATGGTTACTCAGTGTCACTAACACTCTCCGGGATAGTCGAATATGATGTGGTGGCGAACGGCGGCGGCATCTGCGAGGTGTATGCCCCCGACATCCCGGCCTGCGTGACATTGATCATTAAAATAGTTACAAAATTAGGAACAAACATATAACTATAATGGTTACTCAGTGTCACTTACACTCTCCGGGATAGTAGAATAGGATGTGGTGGCGAACGGCGTTTGGGACATCCCGACCCCCGACATCCCGGCCTGCGTGACATTGATCATTATAAGAGTTACAAACTTAGGAACAAACATATAACTATAATGGTTACTCAATGTCACTTACATTTTCAGGGAATGACGGATGGGATGTGGTGGCAAACGTCGCATGTGCCCCCTGTCCGAACGGAGCGGGGATCGGTGTCGTACTCGACAGCTAAAACAAATTTAGAACGTAATATTAATATACAAACTAAATAAACGTGGCCAACAAATTAAGTTAAACACTAACATTGACAGCGCTAAACTGTCTGTAGACTTCCTCCAGATAGTGTACACGTGTCTCTAGCGGCCCGTGGACGTAGTCCCACAGGACTTCATGTGAGCCACGCTGTGGCTCGTAGGAAGGGGCCGCCTGGTAGGAAGAGGAAGGGGGCGCCTGGTAGGAGGAGGAACGGGCCGGCTGGTAGGAGGAGGAAGGGGGCGGCTGGTATCCACCGGAAGGGGGCCTGTCGTCGTCTTCCTCATCTTCGGAAGTAGGGGGACGTCGAGCCCTTTCCGCCTCTGCGTCAATAAAGGCCACACTGTCTCTGTACCAATCTGTGCCCATCTCGTCGACAGTAGGCACAAGGCGATCGGCGGGCAAGAGTGGCTGCTAAATATATGATAAAACATAAAAGAAATTAATAAGCGGGACTAACGTATGCAAATTGTAAACATAGTAAAAGAACTTACATTTCTAGACGCTTTGAAGAACTCAATCCAAAGCGACCTACTTAGGGTAACACGCTTGTCCCAACGGGTTCCCCTAAGTACTCGATCGTCGCGCTTGACGAAATATCGGATTGATGCAGGAAACATCTCCAAGATCCATATCTGGAATTAGACAAGAAGAGCAAGTACGTAAAAAGAAAAGCCAAACAGTTTGTATGTATTATTAACAATTGTTATACTACGTATCTAACCTTGAAGGCGTATGTAAAACCACAAAGATTCATCTTTGCATGTCGATCGGCGCGTCTGCCTATGGCTCGGTGCAGATTAGAGTAGCAATGTGTCCAGATATGGCTACCCCACGGGTAGCTGTTAAACAGCTCAAGGTCCTCGACGGCCCTAAGGACCGTCGATGAAGCATGCTGGCTATACTCACGGCCCAGGAAGCCCATATCCACGATCACCACCAAGCATACACGGACAGCACCGTCGTCGGTTAGGGCACTAAGGCCCTCTTTCATCTTTTCCCGGGCTGCCTTCAGCTTCAAACGAGATGCTGAAATGCCGAAAACCCTAGGAACGAAGGAGCAGTCTTCTAAGGGAGGAAGGGGGGGAGCCTCTCCAAAACGTAGTCCTGTAATTAGACAGAACTCCCGACGCCCAAAATGCAATTGAGAGCCGAAGAAATCAAAATGCATCTCCTCCGGCTCAGCGTTGGCGTCCTCGACCTCCAACTGTAGAAACATGTGTACTAGCGTAGGGTTGCCACCAGAGTAAGACACATCCATTCATGGCCCGAACGGTGTCTCTCTATAGATGGTCTCAAGGGTATCTGCGCGATCACCTAATCCCCTAAACAGCGCTCCTAATTCCTCGATGTATGAAACTTTGCACCTTACCGTCAAGTCGATGTTAAAGAAATCCTTCTACATAGTCATTCACAGATGTTATAGTTAGTGTTATATATAGATGCTGCAGTTTATTTTATTTTATAATAGTGTTATATATAGATAAAGTGCGGTTTATTTTATTTCAACGTATCATATTGTTATATATAGATAAAGTGCGGTGGTATTTTATTTCAACGTATAATAGTGTTATATATAGATAAAGTGTGGTGGTATTTTATTTCAACGTATAATAGTGTTATATATAGATAAAGTGCGGTTTATTTTATTTCAACGTATAATAGTGTTATATATAGATAAAGTGCGGTTTATTTTATTTCAAAGTATAATAGTGTTATATAAAGATAAAGTGCGGTTGTATTTTATTTCAACGTATAATAGTGTTATACATAGATAAAGTGCGGTGGTATTTTATTTCAACGTATAATAGTGTTATATATAGATAAAGTGCGGTTGTATTTTATTTCAACGTATAATAGTGTTATATATAGATAAAGTGCGGTTTATTTTATTTCAACGTATAATAGTGTTATATATAGATAAAGTGTGGTGGTATTTTATTTCAACGTATAATAGTGTTATATATAGATAAAATGCGGTTGTATTTTATTTCAACGTATAATAGTGTTATATATAGATAAAGTGCGGTTTATTTTATTTCAACGTATAATAGTGTTATATATAGATAAAGTGCGGTTTATTTTATTTCAACGTATAATAGTGTTATATAAAGATAAAGTGCGGTTGTATTTTATTTCAACGTATAATAGTGTTATACATAGATAAAGTGCGGTTTATTTTATTTCAACGTATAATAGTGTTATATATAGATAAAGTGCGGTTTATTTTATTTCAACGTATAATAGTGTTATATATAGATAAAGTGCGGTTTATTTTATTTCAACGTATCATATTGTTATATATAGATAAAGTGCAGTTGTATTTTATTTCAACGTATAATAGTGTTATACATAGATAAAGTGCGGTTTATTTTATTTCAACGTATAATAGTGTTATATATAGATAAAGTGCGGTTTATTTTATTTCAACGTATAATAGTGTTATATATAGATAAAGTGCGGTTTATTTTATTTCAACGTATCATATTGTTATATAGAGATAAAGTGCGGTTTAGGGACCCTAGTTGTCATTCTTAAAAGTTTAGGACCTAATTGGCATTCTTAAAAGTTTAGGGACCTAAGTTGTCATTCTTAAAACCGTAGGGACCTAAGTTGTCATTCTTAACATTTTTTTATAAAAAACACATATTTAACAATTTTTTTATAAAATGTGTTTTTTATAGAAAATTGTTAAGAGTGTGTTTTTATAAAAAAATTGTTAAAAATGTGTTTTTTTATAAAAAATTGTTAAGAGTGTGTTTTTATAAAAAAATTGTTATAGTTTTATGGTTTTATGTTTGAATGTGATATTTGTATGTAATAATGTGTATGTTGTTATAGTGTGTTTTTTCATATAAAAATTGTTAAAAAATGTGTTTTTTTATAAAAACACACCCTTAACAATTTTTTATAAAAACACACTCTTAACAATTTTTTTTATAAAAAAACCTGTTTTTATAAAAAATTGTTAAGGGTGTGTTTTTATAAAAAAATTGTTAAGAGTGTGTTTTTATAAAAAAAACATTGTTAACAATTTTTTTTTATAAAAACACACTCTTAACAATTTTTTTTATAAAAAAACACTCTTAACAATTTTTATATGAAAAAACACACTATAACAACATACATATTATAACATACAAATATCACATTCAAACATAAAACCATAAAACTATAACAATTTTTTTATAAAAACACACTCTTAACAATTTTTTATAAAAAAAAACACATTTTTAACATTTTTTTATAAAAACTGTTTTTATAAAAAAAAATTAACAATTTTTTTATAAAAAAACACATTATAAAAACCATAAAACTATAACAATTTTTTATAAAAACACACTATTAAACATTTTTTATAAAAAATTGTTAAGGGTGTGTTTTTATAAAAAAATTGTTAAGAGTGTGTTTTTATAAAAAAAAACACATTGTTAACAATTTTTTTATAAAAACACACTCTTAACAATTTTTTTATAAAAAAACACTCTTAACAATTTTTATATGAAAAAACACACTATAACAACATACACATTATAACATACAAATATCACATTCAAACATAAAACCATACATATCATGTTAAACATAGAACATATTCAAACATAAGTTATAAACACTATAACAACCTACAAATCATATATCTTAACTTAAAATAACATACAAAAAATATCAAATAACATAAGGAAAACATACCAAAGAGGTAATACGAGACATCTTCACAAAACCCGAACGCGTATTCCACACGACAAAATTGAGAGAGTGGGAGAAAATTGAGAGAGTTTGATTAAAAATTGAGAGAGTGATTAAAAAAATTGAGAGTGGCCGTGTCTTGGTCCCCCCCCCCCCTCTTATATAGTGCGGTCGAAGAAACAATTAGGGTTTAGGGTTCGTCAAAGGGATTTTAGGGTTAACCCTGTGCCGACACGTGGCACAGGAGCCCGCGATCGCGGGAGGTCAAAGAAAGTCAATCGCGGGCAGGGACCAAAAATGCACACACGGGCATTCTTGAGGGGGGAAAGCTGTACCGCGGGTATTTATGAGGGACCAACGCGGGCAAAGTGGGAAAACTTTGGTGACACGTGTAGCCCGCGATCGCGGGGGTCAATGAGTCAAACGCGGGCAGGGACCAAAACTGCACACGCGGGCATTCTTGAGGGGGGAAAGCTGGACCGCGGGCATTCTTGAGGGACCAACGCGGGCAAAGTGGGTAAACATTGGTGACACGTGGCCTGGAGCCCGCGATCGCGGGCTCCATCGCAGATTTTTAGGGCATTTTTGCAAAATGGGAGATATTTTGGGTATTTCAGTAAAAGATGGTCAAACTTAGGGTATTTTAATTAATTTCCCTTCCAAATATACTATAATAACTTAAATATAACATAATTTAATTTAATACTTTAGGTTTTTATTTTATATTTTATATTTTGATTTTATTTTTATTTTTATTTTTATATTTATATTTATATTTATATTCATATTTTATTTTTATATTTTATATTTTAATTTTAATTTTAATTTAATTTTATATAATATAATTTAATACATTTTTTTATTTTCTCGAAATATATTTTATTTTTTCAAAATATAATATTTTTTGTTTGACAATATATTTTATCTAGGTTGTGTATATTATATTTTTTTGCGCATTAAAGTATTTAAAAATTATTTTATTAAAGTATTTTTAGTGAAAAAAATATATTTAATGATTATTTTATTAAAGAATTTTTTGTTTAAAAAAATTAAAACTTATCAAAAAGGGTATTTTGGTCATTTGTAATAATTTCATTCCAATTCTAAAGCTACATTCTGTGAACCAAGCAGACAAATTTCAATTCCTTTAACAGATTTCATTCCAATTCTGTCAACCAAACAGGTGGTCAAACCTGACAACATTCCATTCCAATTCCTTCAAAGTCAAATTCCTTTAACAGATTCCATTCCATCCAAAAACATTCTGCGAACCAAACGCCACCTTAGGTCCTACACCCCAACTCTTTGTTACTTCATCAAAATCTTTGAAGATAACCAAAGGCAAAAATAAGGAAAAATGTCAAGGTTCTAAAAATGCATTTCTTTATAGAAAATGTGATATCTGTGGTGATATTTTTCATTTTTCCAAAGACTGTCCAAAAGGAAGAATTGACATGAGTGATACCAATTCTTTCTCTTCAACATCTAACCCAAAAGGACCCACTACCAAATGGGTACCCATAAAATAAATTCTTTGTGATTGCAGTTTCTGAGCTAAATAGATGGATCTATGTGGACCAGTATAAAAGTGACACAATTGAAGAAATCATCAAGAAATCTGAAGTGTCAAATGGTGAACTTTTGGATCTCCTCTTGTATTGCAAATCCTTCCCATTGGCACACTCACCAGTGCCAACCTCATTACCCCAGTCATACACTCACTAGTGCCACACCACAATGCTCTTCTCTGCCGATATCATTACATCTCCCATCACTCTCCATTATTACCTACATTCTATTTCCCACCATATCTCTCACCTTACCTTTTCTCATCCATCCCACTAAATACATTACCCCAACCTCATTTCTCTATCATCTCATCATCTAACTCTCTCCTCTCTCCTACAACCTCTACCTATTTCTCCAAATCCCATTTCTGATAAGCATAATTCTCCATCTACTGATCTACCTAAAAAAAAGATTATGACCATCGGTAAGACTCCCACCGACCCAATCGGTGAAGTCTCCCACCGAAATCTCATCGACACTCTTCTCCAATAAACCTCCATTGGTGAGACGCTCCATCTCACTGAAACCCTTCCTCTCAGCAGAACCAACTCCCTATGTGTCATTTTCTCAAGATTGTCTCCTTCATAATGATGATCCTCCTACTTCACAAAATTTTACTCCTAATCATATTGGTGATCCTCCTATTTCACCAACTTGTCTTCTCTTCAAAACCCTTCTACTACATACTTCTCCTCAAAACATTCCTCCTCAAAACCTTCCCTTTTAAAATCCTCCAAACTTAATCTTTCTTGGGTCATCAAAAATTGAAAGATGGAATTCCAATCTTTTCTTCACTTTGAAGATTTTCTGAAGATGCCTTAGAAGATATCATCCACCCTCTTCTGAAGATGCCTTAGAAGATTTCCTCCAAACTCTTCAAGAATTCCACCGATTCTTTTGTCCAACTCTTGCAAATTTTCGGTGGGTATGATAAAACTTCGGTGGGAAAGTAAAATAATTTAAAAAAAAAATCTCACCGACCCTCCCACCTACCATACCACCGATTTTTGGCCAAAAATTGTGTTGGTTCCGGAGAGGTTATACAAGTTTGTAGAAGGGGGGTTGAATACAAACACACATATTTTACTTTTCTAAATTGTTTATTGATATTTATCAAACAATTTACAACTTGTTGCGGAACAAGATTAAGGATTAAACCTAATCTAAACAAGTTATGAGAAACACTAAGTTTCTTGCACTAGAATTAAGACAGAAGGAGATAACGAAATTACGAATAATATCCTAACACAAAGATAGTAGATATAAGAAGAATGGTTGAGCACTTCATTTCTGAAGTAGGGTTCTTCTTATATACTGCATGCATTTAATGCAAAGCAGTAAAACTTTACACGTGGCAGCAGCTGATTGGTTGCATGGTTTGACCTTTGTAGACAAGCTTAGTAGCCGCATGATGTACAGTGTAGAATCAGAGTTGGTAGTACGATCCTAGACAAAAGGGATGTCCTTTCTGACATTATCGTACGGAGGCGTGCAAGGGGGAAAGACAACAGTAACTTGTAGAGGGAGACTTCTTGATCAGCGTTCGTTGAATAGTACTTTTATCAGCGAGTGATAAAGCTCAGCGATTGCTGAAGTCTTCTACTTTGTAACTTCACGTTGAGTGGACAAATCTTGTTTTCGCTGATATCTGCATCAGTTCATTAGTAGACTTGTCGTTGTTCTTGAGCTTGATCTTCGACTTCAGCGTAGAACATATTTGACGTGAAACTTGTCTTCAGGGATCATAAGTAAACAACTAAAACTATCCGTGATCATCAACAAGACTGAACAGGCTCAGGACTATGTTGATGAACAGTTTCGCTGAACGTTTAATCTAAGAACATGAGTTTCTTATCAGCGGTACTGTAAGGACATAGTACTTATCAGCTATAGTGAAACTCTAATACATATTGTCTACTTACAATTTTCACTAAGTGTTTCTAAAAGAGTCATTATCAAATCACTGAGGGTTTGGATCAACAATCTCCCCCTATTTGATATTGACTTAGCAACAAAAGAAAATTGCTAATTTATGAAAACATAAGGATAAAAAGAACTCATAAAATATTTGTCCCTTTTACTGTTTTCTGGGATTTTTTCAGTACTGATGGAGTAAAGTACATTCGCTGAAATTTTTCTTTAAACTTCGTAAAGATTACAGAGGGAAGTAGAAAAATTACAAGTACAACAAATAAATTTACAAGTACAAAAGATGTACGTTGATAAAGAGAGAAGAATTACAAGGCAATCCTATCAGCTATAAGGTTCTTCCTTAACGAGAAGTTCATCAAGGGTCTTTGTTGTAGGTATCATCCAGTCAGGGACAGTTTCTCCAAGATCCCGTTTGTTCTTTGCTTCAGCAAAGATTAAGGACTTGAGATAACGTGCCTGAAGATCGCGTCTGAATTCACACCAATAGATGAGATCCCTGAGTTGTTCGATGGGAGTGATGGGAAGCTCAGAGATGCGTTGAAAGTGTTCTCTTCCATCATAGTCGTGAAAGAAGATACCATACGGTTCGCTTATGACTTTTCCAGGAATGAAGCGTTCACCAGGGGCAGGGAGGTGTCAAGCGCTGAGAGGTCAGGTTCAGGACCAAGAACTTCAGCACGTGAGAAACCAATACCTGTTTCGTTCCGGATAGAAGGACCTGAGTCTGAAGGTATTATCTTTTTCTTTGCAGAGGTCCTTCTTCGTTAATTTGGATTAGGAGGAGGAGGAGGAATATCCACAGCAGAAGAAACCAAGTCGATCTGAGAATTTATGATTTTCTCGACATGGCTTTTATGTTGTGAGCGAGATCGCTGAATGGCTATTCGCATCTCCAACCATTCAGAGAGACCGTACTTCGTGATCATAGCAGCATAGATGGTCTCTTTCTCTGAATATGTCAACTTCAACGACAGGAACGCCTATGGTCATTCTTCCCCTGATGTTCACCTTATTGATTCTGGCAGGCTGAAAGCGATAGTGCAGTCTTTCTTTGCACCATTCCAAGGTAGAGTCAGATACCATGGTCTTTTCTTCAATAATCTTCTGAGCGTCTTCCCATAATTGACGTTGGACTTCAATGGGAGTTCTTTTCAGATCAGGGTCCTTCACCGATTGTTGGACAAGCTGGATGGCGAAGGCTTTATCTTTTTCTTCAGCTTTCCTTCGATCGGCGAGTTGTTTTTCAGCTCTGAGATGATCAGTGTATTCCTTTCTTGAAAGTCTGAACTTTGGAGCAGGAATTTTGTCACGAGGAAGGATGATTCGCTTATCTTCAAGCTGTTTGATCATTGCTTCTCTCTTTTTCTGATCCTCTGCACTTAGCTTTTGAGGAGCCAAGGAAGGTCTGTTTATGTGAGAGAGCAGCTGTTCTTCAGGTTCATCAGTCTTAGTGGTGAAATCCAAGACTGGGATTATTTCTTCAGCTATAGGAGCTGGGATTATTGTTGATGGAGTTGCAGCTGTAGGAACTTCAGCTGGATCCTCAAACAGGGGAGAGGACCAGCTGAAACACAGCGATCGTTTAAATAAGATCATTTGGGAAGAAATAGATAGAGAAAAGAATGGGTTTAAGTGTATAGAGGTTTTATGGAGAGGAGAACTGAGATTGAGAAGGGATAGAGTAGGGATGCAGAGTAAGGGAATAAGAGATATTGTACCTGACAAACTGGCTTTATCTGAAGGATTGACATATTGCCTTCTGCAGCGAGGCCTTTGTTCTTGCCTTTGTCAGCTTCAGTCGCTGCAGACTTTGTCTTAGTCGTCTCCCCTGATGAATCTTTTATAATAATCCCTTTCTGAGCAGGGACCTTCTTGGGCTAGACGAAGAAGAAGTCGTCATCATTATCATCGTCATCATCATCATTATTTTTAGGAGATGATGATGGTTCATCGTCCTCAAGGTCGAGGTCTTCATATTCTTCTTCTTCTTCTTCCTCAGCTTCAGATTCTTCCTCATCAGCATAGGGAACGGTAACATCATCATCAGTTTCTAGATGCTCATTGAGTTTCCCCCCCCCCCCTCAAGTTCAGAGGGAGGTTTCTCGGTTCCCTCAGGGTTTTCAACTCCCTGAGGTTTATCGGTTGTAGCATCAGCAACATCAAGATTGTTATCCTCCCCCTCAGCATTATGGGGAAGGTCTTCAGTCTTCTCCCCCTCTTCCACATGATGGATGGGGGAGAAGTGGACAGCATCAGTGTGCATTGGTTCCCTGTCTTCCAGGCCAGAGATCCCAAGACAGTTTTCAATCCTACTTAGTCTGTCTTCTAGGCCAGATATAGTAGGAGTGATTCTTTGTAGTTCCTCTCGATCCACCTGAGTAAAATGCGAAGGAGCACAAGTTGTTAGAGCATTATTGTATTCAAGATTTACTGTAAAGTCAATGTGCTGTAATAAGTCCATACTGTATTTCTTAGCCTTTATACCTTGTATGTATGGGGTATAAATAGGTGTGTCATGTAATAGTTAGATAGAACTCTTAGAACACTTTATGCATATTGTCATTTGTACTCTCATGTTCAATATATGAATGACAAGTTTGCTCTCTAGATTCTCTCTATATTCTTGATTGCTAGATCTGGGTTTATCAATTGGTATCAGAGCTAAACAGAAAATTCAAGCAGATCAAAGACCAAATTGAAGATTTTTTACACTAAATTGAAGATTTCGGACCCTTCAATGTTCACTGTTCATCGAGATTTCTGACCCTTCTTCGATTACTATTCATCTAGATTTCATCTTTTCTGCCATTATTGATCTTTTTGATTGATTCTTGACACTACTGAACTCGATTTTCATCCCTGATCATCTTTAAAACAAGGAATTTTACCAAAATCTGCATAGAATTTGCAGATTTGATCATTTTAGATCTGTTTGTTCGAAAACCCTAAACTTACTGTTTTGGATCTTAATTCGATTAAA
The DNA here is from genome assembly GCA_033807775.1 of Saussurea involucrata. Lineage (NCBI taxonomy): Eukaryota > Viridiplantae > Streptophyta > Magnoliopsida > Asterales > Asteraceae > Saussurea > Saussurea involucrata. Next base: position 155,748,960 of record CM066314.1, on the reverse strand, counting down.
TCGATCGAATTAGGAGTTGTGATTAAAAAGAAAAGTGTGTGGAATCAAATTTCGAACAAATCTGTGCAAATTTCATAACAATTGATCAAGAATTGAAAAGGTTATGGCTGATTTAATGATTTTTGGTGTTTATGTGAAGGTTTCGGATCATTCATGAAGATTTCAGATCATTCAAGCTTGGTTTCGAATCACAAAGAGAAGTGATATTTGTTTAAGTTTTGGTTTCGGATCCAACTACATACGAAACCTGTGGTTTCGGATCCTTATTCATTCGTAATCTGTTGGTTTCGCATCGAGTTAAGTTCGAATCCATTGGTTTCACACCCTTCTTGGTCCGAATCCATTGGTTTCGCACCCTTCTTGGTCCGAATCCATTGATTTCGCACCCTTATAGATCCGTAATCTGTTGGTTTCGGATCCTTATACATCCGGATTCCGTGGTTTCGCACCCTTCTTGATCCGAATTCGTGTTGAGTTTTAAAAAAAAAAGAGTATTTAAAAAAAAAAATCCGAAATTTTTTCTATAGTGTATTTTATACACTTTAAGAGCTTTTCAAAAAAATATATATATAATTTTTTTTCTATAGTGTATTTCATACAATTTCTGCTTGATTTTCTGAAAGATCAACATCTAGCAATTCCAAAGAAAGAAATGGGTTTGAAGCAAATTATTATAACAGAAATACCTCCAACTCCACAAGTTTCTGTTAAATCAAATAATGAAATTTTGCAACAAGTTCTTATAACAGAAATACCTCCAACTCCACAAGTTTCTGTTAAATCAGATAGTGAAGGTTTGAAGCAAACTTTTGTTAAACCTAATATTTCAAATCCTTCATTTCCTGTTTTAAATAAAGCATTGGAGGAAGAAAATGTTGATCTAAAGAAACAAATTTTAGACATTTCTTCTTCAAATGTTAAACTTACTAAAAGAATTACTGATCTTGAAGTATATATTGCAGGTCTTGAAACAAAGAAAGACAACTCAAGTCTGCACAATCAAATCAAGAAACTTCAAGAGAAAGTAACAACTCTTCAAAGTGAAAATGCTGATATGAAGAGTAGAGAAATCAAGAGAGAGAAGGGGAACTCATATCTACAAGATCAAATAAAAAGAGTTCAAGAGAAAAGAACAACGTTGGAAAGTGAAAACGTTGAATTGAAGAAGAAGCTTTCTGAACGTGAAATAGAGTCTTCTTCTTCAAAGAAAGTTCTTAAAGAAAAGGACGCATTTGAACTGAGAAGTATAAAACTTTCAAAACAAGTTTTTGACTTTGAGAAAGTTTTATTTTTAGAAAAAGAAAAGCTCGAAAAAGAAAGAGCTGAATTTGGAATTGAAAAGAAATCTTTTGAGATTCAAAGTTCTGAGCTTTCCGTGAAAATCTCTGATTTAGAAAATCTTTTGGAAAAGGAAAGAAAAGATTTTGCGGAAATGAAAAATCTCTTTGAAAAGGAAAATAAAACTCTTAAAAAGAAAAATATGGAAACTTTCAAAGAGATTACTGATAAAAGAAAGTTTTTGGAAAAAGATTTTGAATCGGAACGCAAATATTTTGAAGATGCGATTCTTAATCTTATCAAAAGATTATCTGGTTTATCAGCTGAAATTATGAAGGATCAGTTGATCAAATCTGGTCTCCAAAAGAAATTTGATCTAATTTCTAAAGAGAAAAATGTTTTGATATACAAAGTCAAATAACTTGAAGACATCATTTTTAAATTTGATGTCTCAAAGCAGGCCAGTCATGATACTATCTTTCAGACTCCATTTGTTGATTCAAATGATTCTGAATGATCTTTTAAAACGGCTTCAAGTTCGAGTTTTAAAAACATTTCTTCTAAACAATTTAATAGATCAACTGATTTCTCAAAAGGTCAGATTCGTTCTACAAATCTCTTCTATAATCATTTGCTTGATAAATCGGATAAGGATTCAAAAGTGCCTAAAGTTAATACTTCCAATCTTAAAGAAGTTCCAGTCTTCAAGAAAATGAAGATGGAATGGAGAGTTAAAGGCACAACAGCTCCGAAGAAAGAAGTTCCAAAATCATCTTCATCCACATCAAAAGCAAAGAAGAGCAATACATTTCAAGGTAAATCTTTTGTCAAACCTGATTTAGTTTACTCTGTAAATCAATTAGTCAGGTTAGCACATAAGAAAATTTGTTGTTCTTACTGTGGATCAAATGATTTTGTACATAAAGATTATACTTCTTATTGGTACGGTACTTACAGTATTCCTTTTAAGAAATCTAAACCTAACACACTAGGACCCAAGTGTCGTTGGGTACCAAAATCTGCTTAATCTGTTTTGCAGGTTCATCATGTGTTGTGCTGATTTGGAAATATATATACCACACACATGACTGAAAACATAAGAGAAACGGTGAATTTTTTTAAGAAGAGTATTTGTACCATTAAGGGGGAGCAAAGAGTTTTTGGCTTTTGAACATATCAGTTTAAAACCCGTGCTTCAACGACTATGGCTTATGAACAATTCAGTTCAGGACCCGTACTTCAAAGACTAAGACTTCTAAACAAATCAGTTTAGAACTCATACTTCTCAGGTGATATCCTTAACTGTTACATCTTTCTGTTTCAAGGAACAAGTGGTGAAAGGTAACATTGCATTATGTTTTATTTCTACTGCTTTGAATGTTTGAATCTTTACAAATTTAATTCAATGAGATGAAAATTTTCAATTTTCATTCAATGAATGAAATGTGTGTCAAGGGTGATTTTACAAGTGTTTTTGTATTATCTGAGTTATATTTGTTTCATCTTTCACTTCTGAAATAAATCGAAAGGTCAGCAAAACATGAATGAAATTATGCTGAATGCTCAAAATTATGGAAATATGGACTTATATAGAATATAATGCTCAAAAAGCCTATTTGTCAAAATGATGGATGGAAACGAAAATATGGGGGAAGCACTATGTTTTAGAACCAAGTGATTGAGATAAAATTATGCACTATCATTTAGTTTGAAAGTTTGTACCTGTGGCCTTTCTGGTTTGGGAGAGTAAGTCCTAAGGGGTGCTAGACACCTAGTCCCTAAGGCCAACTGGTATGGGATCGGCTGACCCAAATCCTGCTATAGAACCAGATAGAAAGCCATGTTCTACTGGTACAAATGGGTTTAAGATATATCGATGTGGCCTTTCTGGTTTGGGAAATTAAGTTCTAAGGGGTGCTCGACACCTAGCACCTAAGGCCAACTGGTCTGGGATCTGCTAACCCAAATCCTGCTATAGAACCAGATAGAAAGTCATGTTTAACGGTGTATCTTATTCTTACTAAACTTTTTGATTAAAAGATGCCAATGAGCTCAAAATTAAAAGATGCCAATGTGCACAAATTAAAAGATGCCAATGTGCACAAAATAAAAGATGCCAATGAGCACACATCTCTTGAAACTTGGGGAAAATACAAAGTCGCGATAAACCCGTAAATTTGTGAAAATCCTGATTTTGGACAAATAGTGTGAGTAGAGCAAATTATTCTTATATGTTTTAGAATTGCATATGCTTGACGCTAATCATATTTCGCATGCTAGCTAACCAAATAGATTTAATAAAGGGGTTGAAACTGAACATTTTTTTAACTTGATATGCAATGATGTCTTGTTTTTTAATCCAAACACATGCATTTGATTTCATTTGATTGAAAAATTTGTTACATTTCATTAAGTTGGATATCTTTTGTAAAGTTTTTCAAATAATCAAATGTTAGTAGTTATAAAATGTAGTTCAATGAATTTTATTTTCCTTGTATATTTTTTTTTAAATCTGTACTTGAAATGAATATCTTTAATGAAATATATGCATACTTTCAGGGGGAGAAAACAAATTGCTCCAGAATTCTTATTTTGAGGCGAAGCAAGGTTATTCATTAAGGAGGAGATTGTTAGTGATACTCAGAGACGCGACTGAAATTGAAAAAAGTTTTTGATGATCATGATGCTCACTATCATCAAAAAAGGGGGAGAAATGTTTAATTCAATTTCATGTCGAAGACAATTCAAGGTCAAAGAGATGAAGATTGTATTGAAGAAGATTGACATTACATTGTGAAAGACAAAGATGTTTTCGAATCACTCATATATGGATTCGGATTGCTCAAAGTTGAAGGTTTCGGATCATGTGAAGTCTGAAATGTTGCTGAATTTGGTTATCTTAGTTCTGAGCGTTTCGGAATGTGCTTACACCTAAAAGTTAAACAATATAGATGATTTCGCATCCTTCTATCCTTCTGATTCAAATTCTGATGGTTTCGCATTCAACTTGATACGAATTCCTATGGTTTCGTATTCAACTTCATCCGAATCGACATGGTTTCGCATCCAACTGATCCGAATGCATATGGTTTCGCACCCTTCTTGTTCCGAATTCTATGATTTCGCATCCTTCTTGGTCCGAGATCTGATGGTTTCGCATCCTACTAATCTGAATTCTCTTGATTTCGGATCTGTCTACATCCAAATTGATGGTTTCGGATCCTTTTAATATGAGAAAGTTAATATGAGAACTAAGGTTCTTGCATCAAGAAGGTTACGAGAAGTTACTGTTTGTCAAAGACTGATAAAGCTGCAAAGATCTGTTTTTCATGTAAAAGACTTGAAGATGGTTTGATAGAGTGTCTGTTGGAGAAGATTGACTTTACAAAGAGTTGAAGACTGTTGTCATATTTTTTAAATCTTGAATCCAAAGGGGGAGATTGTTAGAGCATTATTGTATTCAAGATTTACTGTAAAGTCAATGTGCTGTAATAAGTCCATACTGTATTGCTTAGCCTTTATACCTTGTATGTATGGGGTATAAATAGGTGTGTCATGTAATAGTTAGATAGAACTCTTAGAACACTTTATGCATATTGTCATTTGTACTCTCATGTTCAATATATGAATGACAAGTTTGCTCTCTAGATTCTCTCTATATTCTTGATTGCTAGATCTGGGTTTATCACAAGTAGAAGCATTCAGGCGGTCGAGGATCTGCTGAAGGAGAGTCTTCACCGAAGTCATCTCAGTCTTTACAGTGGTCACCTCTCCCTCAAGATCATCAACCGTTGTCTTCAATGATGTGACTTCATTGGACAGGGTTGTAAAGTTGGTGGAGAGAGTGATGTTGGCAGAGGAGTTTTCAGCGATGGTAGTAGCAAATTGACCAATGCTACTATCCACCTTTTCCAGATTAGCACTGGAGGCTTTCTTTTCAACCTCAGTAGTCAGCGTCTTGAGATTCTCTCCAGCGTTTTTAACCGCTGAAGAGTTAGCTGAGAGAGTGGTGGTGAGGGATTCCATCTTTGTTTCCAGGGCCTTCAGGGAGGTGTTGACATCTCCCAGATTAGGACCTGCAATCGTTAATAATTTATGAACAGAGGAAATCTCAGAAGTTGGGGATTTAGAGAGAGGAATTTGGATGGTTTTGTGTATACCTGCATGCGGGTTGGCGAAGTTGTCGAAACCTTGTAGACCTGAGTAGTGTTCCATGTCGCCTTCCAGAGTGCCTTGGCGCACAGAGGTGCCTACAGGTCCTGTAGTTGTGTCCATCATCCTATTGAGAGTGTCAGCAGCTTTATCATGTAGGATGACGGTTGTTCCAGAGAAAGAAGGAAAAAGAAGTGGAGTGTCCAAAGATTAAGTGGGAGGAGCGAAGGTTGAGAAGAGGTTTGGGGTTCCAGATTCAGCGTTGGATCCGCTGCGAAAGACTTCTTCAGTCCTTAGATGGTCTGAAGAAGGGGGGTTCAGTTCCAAGTTTATAACATCAGCGTTTAAACACGCTGAAGTTGGTATGGAAGGGGTGGCTTGATCAGCTGTGGCAGAGCGTACCACGGAACAATCCAGCGGTTCTAAAGGAGGAACCGTGGAGTCTTCAGCATGTGAATTCTTGGAGGGTTGCTTCTTGGTTTTCTTGATCCTTAGAGAATCAAGTGGGGATGTAGAGTGTTTCCTTTTCATAGAAGGAATGGATGGTGCAACCTGGGTATCAGCAGTTGGGATTACCGCTGAGGTAGCCGCAGAAGTAGAAGAAGTTGGAGGTCTAAGAATAGATAAGAGTGTAGAGAGACATGCCTCGTTTGGCAGTGGCTTGAAGTCGAGAACTTTAGGGCCAACCTTTGGGAGTCTCAGGTCGCCCACCTTCGGGTATTTGTTTTTCAGACCTTGTTGGAAGAGGGCACTGACAAACCGGGGATAAGGAACACATGTTGGTCTGTCAGCCGCATTCACCCTGAACATCAGATCATCGAAAATGATTTGTGCCCAATCAATGTGGAGACCCTTCAGTAGTGAGTATCCCATGGCCTGTTGGGGTTGAGAGGCTTGGTCAGAAGATCCAGTCTTCGCTGTCAGGCAGCTGATCAGATGAGCAAAGATGAAGTTCATCTCGCTCGGCATTTTGGACTTCTTGATTGCAGTCAGCTTCTTATCAGGGAGTCCATCTCTCCCTGAGTCCCATACGTACTTCATTGCATCGAAGAATGCAATCAGTGTTTCCCTATCAGCTGAGTTTTTGGGATTGGGTAGAGGGACAAAGCGTTTTTCTTTAGTGGCTGCGGGAAGGTTGAGGGCACACCTGATATTACCAAGTGTGATCTTGGAGGTACATGGGTCGGTGTCAAAGAGGATGACATCAATTTTCTTCTTAGGGTCCTTGGAAGAGGTAATCTGAGCGCTTCTGGCAGAATACCAGAACTGAGCTAGTAGATGTCTATTTGATGGAGGGGTGATGGATAGAGCTGTGGAGATAGGGCATGTCTTCAAAAAGTTTACAGCATCATCCAGGTGTGTGACTTGCTTCTTTTTAGGGAAGTCGAAGAGAGCATAGGGATTGTTGCTCTGAAAGGTAACTTTCTCGATTTTGAACTTAACCTGAGGATCTTTTGTTATTTCAGTAACCTCAGCAGCAGTAGGAGACTTGGTAGTAGGAGCGTCAGTGGTAGAAGATGCCATTTCTGTTTATCACATATAAACATGAAGAAGATGAACAAAAATGTCTTAATGTGGAAAGATTTTCCAAATAAGATGTTTTTGGGTTTTGCACATTTCATTCAGACCAAAGATGTCTTAATGAAGATTAGGGTTTTTCTTGTTTTGAAAAAGAAATACAAAACATAGAGAACATTTGTTTTCCAGTTTCTATTTGAAGAAGGAGATTCTAGAAAAACATATGAGGATACAAGTTTAAGATTCTTGTTTTAAACTTGAAAAACAACCATGAAGATTGTGTTCATAAAATCATGAAAAAGAAATGAGTTCATTTTAAGAAAGTATCTTTTGTTCGATCTGTTAAAAACAATAATAAGATCGAAAACAAGTTTATTAGTTGCAATGGAGAAGAAATATTAACCTGTGAAGTTGAAGATGAAGATGAACAGTTAATATTTTGAATGCAACAGAGATTTCTTGCTTGAAGGAGATGAAGTTCGCGTAAGGTGAAAATATAAACTCGAATGTGTTTATATAGTGAGAGTAGAGAGAGAAAAACTGTGAGCGGGAAAGTTTTTCATCATGACTCTGACACGTCCCTAGAGTTTGATTGGTCAAGAAAAACGAAACGGGCGAACGTGTGTCAAAAAAAGAGTGTGTCATGGTCTATCCGTTATGATGATGTCATAATCGTCTTTTCGTATTTTAAGATGTCTCTGAGGTTTTTGAAAAACTCAGGGACATTTTGAAAACATGAAGCACTAAATGGAAATATCAGTGTTAGATTGTAGAAATTTCAAAAGTATCGCTGAAAGGAAGAGATATTCAGCGATGCAATTTGTTTTGAAATCTTGCATTCATATGCGAACGTCGGCGAGTAAAGAGAGAACATACCTTAACATCAGCGAATCAAGTTTGTTCAGATAGAAGATGATGGGAAGGGTTATATAAGTTCATTTTTATCACTGATCAAATGTGAACCGCTGAAGATTTTATTCTTCAAAGTTCAGCATTCCAAGCTCGCTGATGAGAAAGTTGAATCTTGTCTCATCAAGAGGCTTGGTGAATAGATCAGCTAACTGAAAATCAGTTGAGATAAAATGAAGTTCTATATCACCATTCATCACATGATCTCTGATAAAATGATACCTGATTTCGATGTGTTTGGTCTTTGAGTGTAGCACTGGATTGTTGGCTATAGCGATGGCACTAGTGCTGTCGCAATAGATTGGAATTTTTGAGAGCTGAAGGTCATAGTCCAGTAGTTGATTTCTCATCCACAAGACCTGAGAACAACAGCTTCCAGCGGCTACATACTCAGCTTCAGCGGTTGAGGTGGACACTGAGTTTTGCTTTTTACTTGTCCAACTCACCAGCTTTCCACCCAGGAGCTGACAACCTCCTGTGGTGCTTTTCCTATCCATTTTGCAACCTGCAAAATCACTATCTGAATAGGCGATTAGATCAAACCCTGAGTCTTTGGGATACCAAAGACCTAGGTTAGGAGTACCCTTAAGGTAACGAAAGATTCGTTTTACATCGATCAAATGAGATTCCTTAGGTTCAACTTGATATCGTGCACACAAACAGGTTGCGTACATAATATCAGGTCGGCTAGCTGTTAGATACAGAAGAGAGCCGATCATCCCATGGTACCCAGTGACATTAACATGTTTTCCATTTGGATCCTTGTTTAGTGTCAGCGGTGGTGCCATAGGGGTTTTCATAGCTGAACTCTGAGTTAAATCAAATTTCTTCAGCATATCTTTAACATACTTACCTTGGTGAATGAAAGTTTCTTTTTCACTCTGTTTGATTTGAAGACCAAGGAAATAGGTTAGCTCACCCATCATACTCATTTTATATTCAGCTTTCATTCTCTCAGAGAAACGAGTACATAGATCAGGGTTAGTGGAACCAAATATAATATCATCGACATATATTTAAACAAGAATAATATGACCTTTTACTTTCCTGAAAAATAGAGTTTTGTCGATTTTACCTCGCTCAAAATTTTCAATATGAAGATAAGTTGAGAGAGTGTCATACCATGCACGAGGAGCTTGCTTTAAGCCATAAAGTGTCTTATCCAGTTTATAAACATAACCTGGATGCTTAGGATCTGAGAATCCTGGTGGTTGTTCCACGTAGACTTCTTCATTCAGCTTTCCATTGAGGAATGCTGACTTGACATCCATTTGATAAACTTTGAAGTCTTTGTGTACAGCGTAAGCTAAGAATAAACGAATGGCTTCTAGTCTTGCCACTGGAGCAAAGGTTTCGTCGTAATCTATACCTTCCTCTTGTCTGTATCCCTGAGCAACAAGACGAGCTTTGTTGCGGGTTACAGTTCCATGTTCATCCAACTTGTTTCGATAGACCCATTTAGTGCCTATTACTGACTTGTCAGATGGTCTTGGAACGAGATTCCAAACTTTGTTTCTTTCAAATTCTGTCAGCTCTTCTTGCATAGCGCTGACCCAGTTTGGATCTCTGAGGGCATCATCTATTTTTTTGGTTCAATCAGAGAAATAAAGTTAACAAATAAACAAATGTTACTTGCACTTCGTCGAGTCTGAACACCAACGTTTGGATCACCAAGAATCTGATCAATAGGGTGATTTATAGTCCATCGCTGAGTCGGAGCATGAGTCGCTGACTCAACCTGGACTTGAGGAGCTGAAGATGAGGCTTCAGCAACTTCTGGTATATCAGCCAAGAGAGGAAAAGGTGCAGATGGCATTTCATTTACTAATTGCTGAGAAGTAGATGGTATATCTGAGATACATGGTTGAGAAACAGGCATAGTGTTTAGAGGAACAACTTAGACCCATGAGGATTCAGCTTCATTTGTCTGCCTGCTTGAGACGATAGTGGGACCATCATCTTCAGCAGGATGAGTATGAGATTGAGGAATGGGAATGTCTTCTGACTCACCAAGATGAGAGAACATCTATTGATTCAGTTCTTCAGTATCAGCAGAAGGTCTAGAGTTCGCTGAACGGGATTCGTCAAAAGTGACGTAGATTGTTTCTTCTACAGTTTGTCTTCTACGATTGAAGACTCTGAAGGCTTTGGAGATTGAAGAATATCCAAGAAAGATTCCATCATCAGCCTTAGGATCAAACTTTCCAAGGGCATCTCTGTTGTTCAGTATGAAACACTGACATCCAAAAATGTGAAGAAAGCTAAGAGAAGGCTTTCTCCCATGAAAGAGTTCATAGGCTGTTTTCTTGAATCTTTTGACTATCAGCGACCTGTTTTGAGTAAAACAAGCAGTGTTGACAACTTCTTCCCAAAACTGAGTAGGTAGATGAGAATCACTGAGCATTGAACGTGCAGCTTCGATGATAGTTCGATTTCTTCTTTCAGCGACTCTATTTTGTTGCGGTGTTCTCACTGAGGAAAAGTTGTGAGAAATACCCTTACTCTCAAAGAAGGAATCAAGGGAACTATTTTTTAATTCAGTCCCATGATCACTCCTTATTGAGCGAACGATCATGTTGTTCAGGACTTCCATTTTTCTGACAAAGGTGATGAGTTCTTCAGGGGTGTCACTCTTAGAACGGAGAAACATTACCGAGGTATAGCGAGAGAATTCATCAACTATGACCAACATATATTTCTTTCCAGCGATGGATTGTTTGTTAACAGGGCCAAACAAATCCATATGGAGAAGTTGTAGAGGAGATGACACTGAGGAAACTTGCTTAGATTTGAAACTAGCTTTGGTTTGTTTCCCTTTCTCACACGCTGAACATAAGGATTCCTTAGCGTATGAGTGTTGAGGTAGACCAGTAACCAATTCTTTAGAAGATAGAGTATTCAGTGTCTTGAAGTTGAGATGAGAGAGCCTCTTATGCCATAGCCAGTTGACATCAGATGAGGCTTTTGAGAAAAAACAGGAGTTCTCAGTGGTTGTAGAGTACATGTTTATAACATAAACATTTTCCATACGATAACCGCTGAGAGCTATCTTCTCCTTTTTGTCAGCGACAAAGCAGGATTCCTTAGTGAAAATCACTTTGTTATCCTTGTCACATAGCTGACTGATGCTTAGAAGATTATGCTTCAGCCCTTCAACATATGCGACTCTTCTGAAGGTTGTTGTACCATTAGAAAGTACACCAAACCCTCGGGTATGGCCTTTTCCATTTCCACCAAAGGTCACTGAGGGACCCTTCTCTTCATTGTATTCAGTGAGCAGACTTTTCTTTCCAGTCATGTGTCTAGAGCATCCGCTATCGAGATACCAGATACCCATCTTAACCTGCAAACAAAGGAAGATTAGATTGATTTGGGCACCCATTTCATTTTAGGCTTAGATTTGTCAGTGGTGGTAGAGGAAGTGTAAGGTTCAACAATCTTCGCAGCATTTGAAGATTCAGCTTTATTTTCAGTCTTCACTTTGGTTAATTTCTTAACCTCAGTGGTCTTCTTTGCCTTAGGGGGCATTGATCTTCACCTTAGCTATCTTTTCAGCTTTGGTGGCTGTATGGCACTTACTAGCAATATGATTTGTAAGTCCACAGTGATAACATTTCCTATAACTAAAAGTAGCTTTAGGACCATTTGCATGCTGAGCCGTTAGTTTTAAATGAGGAGGGCCAGCACCAAGTATACCTTTGGCATTGGAAATGGGAGGAACAATCAGTTCTTCGGATTTCTTACCAATAATATCCACTCTGATTCTAGGAGTAGATCGCTGAATAAATCCAAGGATCTTATTCTTAGAAGTAGAGGGATAAGTTACTGAAGCTTTAGAAGCATTCAGCTTTGGTACAAAGGTACCCATCTGAGGTTTTGGATAAACAATTTTCTCTTTACCTTTAGAAACTAAGGTAGAGATTTCCTCAGGGATAGGAGTTTTTGAAGAGGAACACTGAGATGAGGAAGTATCAGGGATAGAGGATACGAACATTCCAAATTTAAGCATGGAATGGTCAGTGGTAGGTTCTAGATTATCAACTTTCTAACCAAGACCATGTTTATCACTCAGGGGAATCTGAGACTTTATTATCTCAGTGATCGTTGTTGAGGATTTACACCATCCTTCAACAGTAGCTTTTTCAGCTTTTAATGCAGCGATGGCTTCTTCGCGCTCGATTTTGACTAGCTGATTTATATGAACTTGATCTTTAAAATCTTCTTCAATTTTAGAAAGCTTTTCTATTTGAAGGTGACAGTTTTTAGGTTTTTCAGCGAGATCAAGGTTTTGATTTTCAACAACAGTTTTGCCATTCATGGAATCATATAAACTCATAGTCAGGAGATCGATCTTTCGAAGACTATCAACTTCATCAATATTTGAAATATTGGTAAATAAAGAAGGTGATACCTGGGAGGTAGAGGATGAAGCAGAGGGAATTTCAGTTTGTTCTTCCTCTTCTTCGATCTTGGCCATTAGACAGAGATTGGTCTCATCATCATCATCTTCTGAGTCAGATGATTCTTCTTCATCAGAGGCAACCCAATCAAAGTCAGCCATCAGGCTTTTGCCTTTCTTCTTAAAGCTTTTCAGCTTTGAATACTTTTCTTTCAGCTTTTTGTATTTGTCATCTCTAGCCCTGGGGTTAAAGGTTTTCTTGGGGAAAGCTGAGGGTCTAGAGACTTTCTTTGACCTGCACTCGCTAGCAAAGTGTCTTATCTTTTCACAGTTATAGCAAGTAGCAGTAGCCTTATCAACTGGGGTTGATGATCTAGGATTGTCAGTGAGTGCGAGAGTTTTATTCCTTCTGAAGTTACTCTTTATAGCGAATCTCCTGAACTTATTAGCCAGGAATGCCAGAGATTCATCAAGATCTGAAGAGTCAGCATCTGATGAGCATTCAGAGTTAGTTTCCAACTCAGTGACAGTGATAGTAAATCGCTGAGTGGAAGGTAACTCTGAGAGTAAAGCAACAGGTGTGCTTTTGGAATCTTTTACAAGATTCTTCTTAAGATGACTCGACTGCTCATGATTGAGCATAGTGCCATATAAGGTAGAGAGAGTCATAGATTTTAGATCCTTAGATAGCTTGAGACACATTGAATAACTGTCCCAGCTTTCAGGTAAACATTCTAAGAACTTTGTCAGAATTTCAAAGTTAGAATATTCCTTACCAACGGTTTTCAGATCTATTAATAAACAGTTAAACCGCTGATGTACTTCAGAGAGAGATTCATTCTTACCACAAATGAAGCTTTCATACTGTCTTACCAGGTTGATCTTACGTGAGTCCTGGACTTCAGACGTACCTTCATACTGAACACAGACTGTGTCCCACATGGCTTTGGAGGTTTTCAGATTCATGACGGAATGGTAGACTTCGTCAGGAAGAGCCATGAAGAGGATGGATCTGGCTTTGTTGTTGATAGCCACTTTCTTCTTATCTTCATCTGTCCACATATGAATTTCCTTGGGAACCAACCTTTCAGGAATGGTTGCTCTATTCTCAGTGCCTGGAACTTCAGGGTCGATTCTAACAGGAATATATGGGCCATTTTCAAGATAGTAAGGCATAGTAGGGTCTACATCTTCTAAGAAGAGAGTCATCCTATTTTTCCATAGATTAAAGTTATCTCTAGAAAATCTTGGGGGTTTTGCAAGAGAACCATTGTCAATATAGTTTGTGTTTGTGTTGGTAGCCATTAAGAGAAATAGCAAGGAAGAGAAAAGATTAGTATGAGCAAGATCTTGTTTATGAGATTAAACAATCTGCTCTGATACTACTTGTTGGTCCCGGAGAGGTTACACAAGTTTGTAGAAGGGGGGTTGAATACAAACACGCAGATTTTACTTTTCTAAATTGTTTATTGATATTTATCAAACAATTTACAACTTGTTGCGGAACAAGATTAAGGATTAAACCTAATCTAAACAAGTTATGAGAAACACTAAGTTTCTTTCACTAGAATTAAGACAGAAGGAGATAAGGAAATTACGAATAATATCCTAACACAAACATAGTAGAGATAAGAAGAATGGATGAGCACTTCATTTCTGAAGTAGGGTTCTTCTTATATACTGCATGCATTTAATGCAAAGCAGTACAACTTTACACGTGGCAGCAGTTGATTGTTTGCATGGTTTGACCTTTGTAGACAACCTTAGTAGCCGCATGATGTACAGTGTAGAATCAGAGTTGGTAGTATGATCCTAGACAAAAGGGATGTCCTTTCTGACATTATCATACGGAGGCGTGCAAGGGGGAAAGACAACAGTAACTTGTAGAGGAAGACTTCATGATCAGCGTTCGTTGAATAGTACTTTTATCAGCGAGTGATAAAGCTCAGCGATTGCTGAAGTCTTCTACTTTGTAACTTCATGTTGAGTGGACAAATCTTGTTTTCGCTGATATCCGCATCAGTTCATTAGTAGACTTGTCGTTGTTCTTGAGCTTGATCTTCGACTTCAGCGTAGAACATATTTGACGTGAAACTTGTCTTCAGGAATCATAAGTAAACAACTAAAACTATCAGTGATCATCAACAAGACTGAACAGGCTCAGGACTATGTTGATGAACAGTTTCGCTGAACGTTTAATCTAAGAACATGAGTTTCCTATCAGCGGTACTGTAAGGACATAGTACTTATCAGCGATAGTGAAACTCTAATACATATTGTCTACTTACAATTTTCACTAAGTGTTTCTAAAAGAGTCATTATCAAATCACTGAGGGTTTGGATCAACAAATTGCCAAATTTCGGTGGCTAGGCTTTCAAAACTTGGTGGGTGAGAAAAAGAAAAAGAAAAAAAAACTCACCGACCCTCCCACCAACCATACCACTGATTTTTGGCCAAAAATTGCCAAATCTCGGTGGCTAGGCTTCCAAAATCGGCGGGTAGGCAAAAAAAAACTCACCAACCCTCCCACTGACCATACCACCGATTTTTGGCCAAAAATTGCCAAATTTCGGTAGCTAGGCTTCCAAAATCGGTGGGTGAGCAAAAAAAAAATTGTCGATGTTTCCAATTGTTCGTGGTGTTTCTTCTCCGTCGGACGCTGAGGGGGAGAAACCGTCTGAGGGGAAGCACCACCTGAGGGGGAGCAATATCAGTGTCCAACTCGATCAACACCAACCCTCATTACTCATATTCAACATCCAACTCAAATTTTGGTCAAACATATGGGAACCGGCAAACCAACCAAGGGGAAGCAGATCAGTCAGGCCGATGTAACTAAGTTGAGGCAATCAAGACAAATGAAAAAGGGTGATGACTGCCAAATAGAAAGCTGAAGATGCTATGAGAAAGAAAGAAGATGCAAGATATGGGCAGAGGCATCCTGAGGCTAATACACTCAAACTCAAACCTCCCTCAAAGATTGTCACCATTTTGGGATCGGGTAGATCAGTCTCTTCTATGATGGAAGTACATTTTATTTCATTCATATTGTTTGTTAGAATTGATGTAGGAATCAATCGATGAACGAATTAGAGAGTCGAGAGAGATGTGGCTGAAGACTGCAGCAACTTTTCATATAATAAGAGAACGATTACAAGACTGATTAACCTAATAAAGAGAATTAAGCTACATATATATACTAGCTAAGTTACAGGTAATTACAAACTAGTCCTTGTACTTTACATATGTACTATAACTCTAACACCCCCCTCAAACTCAAGTAGGGGAAGAATGAGCTAAATTGAGTTTGGAAACAAGATCCCGAAAACGCCCTGGAAGATGAGCTTTGGTGAAGATGTCTGCGGTCTGATCAATGGTTGAGATTGGAAGAAGTTGAACCGTCTTGCGAAGAACATGTTGACGAGTGAAATGACAGTCAATCTCGATGTGCTTTGTACGCTCATGAAAGACATCATTGTGAGCAATCTGAATAGCACTATTGTTATCACACCACAATGGTGTTGGAGAGATCTGATGAGCACCCATATCAGATAGTAACCAGCGTAGCCATACAAGTTCTTGCGTAGTGTCAGCTAAAGCTCGATACTCAGCTTCAGTACTAGACCGAGCTGTCAGAGATTGTTTCTTGCTGCGCCAGGAAATAAGAGAGTCCCCAAGGAAGAAACAATATCCGGTGGTAGAACGACGGTCTGTTATGTCTCCATCACAGTCAGCATCTGAGAAAGCACAAAGAGTTAAAGACGGTGTGGATGAGAAGTGAAGCCCGTGAAACATTGTCCCTTTTAGGTACCGAAGGATACGAAGAACCGCGGCATAGTGATTGGAGCACGGAGCAGACATGAACTGGCTGACTATATGAATTGCATATGCAAGATCCAGGCGAGTAACAGTCAGGTAGACCAGAGATCCAACTAGTTGACGGTACCATGTAGGGTCCCGCAGAGGGGTTCAGGCATTGGGAGCAAGATGCAGATTTTGCTCAATAGGTGTAGATGCAACTTTGTTGTCTGTAATCCCAGCTTTGGACAATAGATCTGAAATGTACTTGGCTTGACAGAGATAGATGCCGGAAGAGTCTGACAGAACTTCAAGACCAATGAAGTAGTGTAGCATACCAAGATCTTTGGAACACCCAGAAAATTGGAGAACCAAAACTGGGTTCACGAACGTCCGTGAGAGGTGCATGTCGGACGTCCGCGAGGTGCGGAAATCCGCAGGTCATCCGCGGAAGCAACAGAGAAATGGGGGTTTTGGGTTCGGCCGAGTCCGGACGTCTGTGTAACACCCTAAAAATAGGGCCAATTTAAAACTTAAAAATTGCCACAAGTTATGATCATAAGACTTCAAACTTCTATAACCTGAGGATCAAAGGTAAAGGTTTTATATACAACATATCTTAATTCAAATAACCTATTAATCTAATCATACATCATAATTAGATTAATTAAGTTATCTAATCCTTTGTCCCAAAAGCATCCAAAATAGCTAGATCCTCCGTTATCTCTAAGTTGAGTATTTCCAAAAATCCTCATCACACCTTCCCTCTTATTTCTCGGAGCTTGTACTTGGTAAGAAAATTCAACTTGAAACATTAGGCTTTCGCCTAGTGAGAATATTCAAATCAAATTTAAAGTTAAACAATTAAAATCTCAACAGATACAACAAACCTGTTCTCGCCCATCTTACCATACAATAACTACTTTCAAAACTGGGAATCTACCCCACTCCCATACTTATGACTAATTCGTCTAGCCATAATAATACTATCAAGAGTCTAATACAAATCATCCCAGATTCAAAGTCAAAACTCTTAACCAAGAAATTACAAGTCAAAACCTGCCTATTTCTTAATTCTCTTTTCACAATTGGGAAATCTCTTATCTTCCCTATAAAAATGGAAATCTCCGATCTTCCATTCGAAATGGGAATTACAAATCAAAATCTGCCTATTCCACATTTCACATATTCTCACCTCAGAATCAATGGTCCTAATGGGATTATTATATCGCGATAAACAACCGGGACCCCCGATGATTCAAGGTACACTCAATTACTAAAAATTACATCCCTTTGGTCAATGGCAAGTATTCGGTTCCCATTAGACCGTACCCAGGTGCCCGATGACCGGATGCCTACTTTTAGTAATTACAACATAATACATAAGTATTATAACTCTTATCAGTGTATATGCATAACACACAATGTAATACATTCTATATATGTATTTATAAAGAATCTTAATAATTCTAGTACCTCGACTTCTTGGCTATCCCCTCTTTGCAATTTAGCACGGGGACCAACATAGCATAACTTTTAAATCATTTAACTGGACTCTTTACTGATTAAGACGAGTCCTTTATTTATCATGTTTAGACATACATATTACATATCTATTTCAATATTAATTGCTGAACTTTAAAGAGAGTTAAATAAACTCACCTGATATGAAATCACTCTTCTTTTTAATTTTTTTTAAAAACGTAAGGACTTCTGTCTTCACCACCACAGTTTACTGTAATACCCAATACACAAATATACTGATATTAATTTACAAAACAGGACTCTCTAAAAACTAAGAATCCTTAATCTCTAAAATCAACGTCTCAAGTCGCAACCAACTAAAAATCAAAAACCCTTGTCGCAATACACTGTGCCAAGTCGCAACCAACTACTGCGACTTCAACACCAAATCGCAACCCACTATTGCGATTCCAATCCAAGTCGCAATCAGTTGTTGCGACTCCAATGCCAAGTCGCAATCCTCTATTGCGATTTCGACACCAAGTCGCAATCAACTGTTGCGACTCCAATGCCAAGTCGCAACCCTCTATTTCGACTTCAACACCAAATCGCAACCGTCTATTGCGACTTCAACCCAAATCGCAACCTTCTATTGCGACTTGCTTGAATGTCTCAACCCTCTGCAATTATCTAAAACCCAGATTTTTACTTTTAAGCTATGTTTGATTCTGTAAACATGCAGATATGTTCAATACACCTATCTTAACATATCTACTAACCTAGATTCTCAAAATCATCCAAAACAATCAAAACCCAATTCTAAACTCATGGAAATCTCTATAAACATGACATGAAAAAATTTAAGTAAGAGGAATACCTTTGCTAAACCAGTTTGTATTCTCAAATTGCAGCAAGAAACTACTTCTCTTTTCCTCCTTCTTTCTCTTACGATTCTTTCTCTCCTTCTCTTTGTCTTTGCCGTGAAAAACACCACATCAACACACACTTAGAATGTTAAAATGACTTGATTTTGGACACCTCGTCCTCATCTAATTCGATTGAGGCGGTGATGTGATTGAAGTTTGATCACATTGACCAAACAAACCTCCAAGTTTCCCCAAATGACAACTTTCACCCTCATACTTATAAATTAAAATTAAAGTTTACCCCTAACTTATTATTCCCTAAAAACGATTCAACGTAACTTATTCGGGGTTAAACTCTAAAATTAATTTGTCAAATAAATAATCATAACTTATCGATTAATTATACTCAATTAATTAATAAAATCCATCATCATTATTTATGAAAATTTGAGATGTTACAATACTCCCCAATTTGGAAATGATTTCGTCCTCGAAATCAAAGCTAAGCAAACAAATGGGGATATCTAACTTTCATATCTTCTTCTGACTCTAAAGTCACATTAGCACCTCGATGATGCTTCCATTGAACTTTCAACATTACCATCTCTTTACCACTTCGTAACTTCTTAACTGACTTTTCCAGAATTGCCTCTGGTTCCTCTACACATCGGCTCCCTTCATCTACCCTTTACATCAGTAAGTGGAATCACATCTTGTTCTTCGGCTAAACATTTCCGAAGATAACACACATGAAATGTATTATGGATCCCTTCCAGCTCAGGTGGTAGATCCAATTGATACGCTTGTAGACCAACTCTTTTGGTGATAGTGAAAGGTCCTAGAAAACGAGGACTCAACTTCCCACGCTTTCCAAACCGTATCACTCCTTTCCATGGGGACACTTTAAGCATCACACGCTCCCCAACTTGGAATTCTTTTGGTCTTCTTTTCGGATTAGCATAGTTTTTCTGTCTATCTTGAGCCGCTTTCATATGCTGCCGAATTTCCTTTACTTTGTCCGCGGTTTGTTGCACAAGTTCCGGACCAGTGAACTGTTTCTCCCCGGCTTCTAACCAGCACACCGGAGTTCTGCATTTCCTACCATACAATGCCTCGAAAGGTGCTCTTCCGATACTGGAATGGTAACTGTTATTGTAAGCAAATTCTACTAACGGCAAATGAGAATCCCAGTTACCTCCAAAATCTAGCACACACGATCTAAGCATATCTTCCAAAGTCTGTATTGTTCTTTCGCTTTGGCCGTCAGTTTGTGGGTGATAAGCAGTACTTAGATTAACTCTCGTACCCAATTCTTCTTGAAGCGACTGCCAAAACCTGGAAGTAAATCGACTGTCACGATCAGACACAATAGACACCGGTATACCGTGTCGTGACACTACTTCATCAATGTATAGTTTCACTAATCTATCTATTGGTGATGCTTCTTTCATAGCTAAGAAATGAGCACTCTTCGTCAGTCGATCGGCGATTACCCAAATGGTATCGTTACCTTTTTGCGTCTTTGGTAACTCTGTCACGAAATCCATGGTAATATTATCCCATTTACATTCCGGAATTTCCAAAGATTGAAAGCTTCCGTATGGTCTTTGGTGTTCTGCTTTTACTAACGAACAAGTTCCGCATGTCTCTACTTTTCGTGCCACATCAACTTTCATAGCCGGCCACCAATAATGCAACTTCAAATCTCTATACATCTTGGTACTTCCCGGATGTATAGAATACTTAGATCTATGCGCATCTTCGAGAATCAACTCCCGGTTTCCACCTATCTTTGGTACCCAAACACGGCCTTGGAACAACTTAATTCCACGGCTATCTTCAGTCAACTGAAGATGTTGCTTGCTCATCACTTCTTCTTTCAAGTTGCTTTCTAACAAAGCCTCCACTTGAGCAGCTTTTATTTTTTCAATCAGACTTGACATTACGTCAATTCTGGTATTTGTCGATTTCAAGCACCCACTATACTCTTTTCTACTCAAGGCATCGGCTACAACATTTGCTTTACCTGGATGGTAATGCAATTCACAATCGTAGTCCTTCAATAATTCGAGCCATCGCCTTTGCCTCATATTCAACTCCTTCTGATCAAAAACATGTTGTAAACTTTTATGATCAGTGAAGAGTGTGCACTTCGTTCCATAGAGATAATGACGCCACAACTTTAAAGCAAACACAACCGCTGCTAATTCCAAATCGTGGGTAGGATAATTCTTTTCATGTTCTTTCAACTGTCTTGACGCATAGGCAATCACCTTGCCTCGTTGCATCAATACACATCCTAAACCCATCTTAGATGCGTCACTATAGACTACCAAATCTTTAGTTCCTTCTGGCAGTGCAAGAATAGGAGCTTCACACAACTTCTGCCGTAAGGTTCTGAAGGTTGTCTCCTGCTTTTCGGTCCAAACAAACTTCACATTCTTACGAGTCAACATCGTCAGAGTAGAAGCAATCTTTGAGAAGTCTTTAATAAATCTCCGGTAATAACCTGCGAGACCCAAGAAACTTCTTATTTCGGACGCGCTTTTCGGAGTCTCCTAATTCATCATTGCTTCTATTTTTGCTGGATCTACTTTCACCCCTTCCGATGAAATCACATGACTAAGAAATTGTACTTCTTTCAACCAAAATTCACACTTAGAGAATTTTGCATACAATTTATCTTTTCGTAACACTTCTAAAACTTCACGAAGATGGTGTTCATGGTCGTTCTCATCCTTCGAATAGACGATTATGTCATCAATAAAAACGATAACAAACTTATCTAGAAATGGTCGACACACTCTATTCATCAGATCCATGAATATAGTTGGAGCATTAGTTAACCCAAATGGCATCACGAGAAATTCATAATGCCCGTACCTTGTTCTAAACGCCGTCTTTGGAACGTCTTCTTCTCTTACCCGCACTTGGTGATACCCCGACCTTAGATCAATTTTAGAAAAACATCCCGCTCCATGGAGTTGATCAAACAAATCATCTATCCTTGGAAGCGGATACTTATTCTTTATCGTCACTTTGTTCAGCTCCCGATAATCTATGCACATTCTCATAGTGCCATCTTTCTTCTTAACAAACAACACTGGAGCTCCCCAAGGCGAAGAACTCGGTCTAACAAAACCCTTATCTAATAACTCTTGCAATTGAGACATCATTTCTGTCATCTCAGCTGGCGCTAGACGGTAAGGTGCACGAGCTATCGGTGCTGCTCCAGGAATAAGATCGATGCGGAACTCTACTTGTCTTTCAGCTGGAAGACCTGGAAGATCATCCGGAAATACATCCGGAAACTCACGCACCACGTTGATATCTTGAATATGTTTCTTTGCTAACTTCGTATCTATAACATAAGCTAAATAAGACCAACACCCCTTCGATAAACATTTACGTGCCTTTGCCACTGAAATCAACGGAACATCTCCTTTTTGCTTTTCTCCAACTACGAATACGTCATCTATGTCGGTCACCGGAATTCGAATCAGCTTCTTTGCACACATTATTTCCGCCTGGTTATTGCTCAACCAGTCCATACCCACAATAATATCAAAACCCCCAATTTCCATTAACAACAAGTTAATCGGAAATTCTGTTCCCTCTATCAAAATTTTACAATCGACCAGACTTTCATTAACCAAAGACTGGACTCCATTAGCTATCTCAACTACTAAAGCCTCTCCTAAAGTAGTGACAGGCATAGCTAGCTTACGCTGGAACAACTTGGATACAAAAGAATAATTTGCGCCACTATCAAATAACACACGTGCAGGAATGGAGTTTATAAGAAATGTACTCGATACCACATCTTTTGATCCTTTCGCTTCATCAGTAGTCATTTGAAATGCACGTCCAGTTGGTTTGGGAATAACCAACTTTCTTCCCTGATCTCCTTCCTTCTTCAACTTCGGACAGTCTCTCCGAAAATGACCTGGTTGTTGACATTCAAAACAAACTGATCCTGGTACGGTACAATTTGTTGCTATATGCCCCGCCTTCCTGCACTTGAAACATTGATTTCCAACCACTCGGCATTGACCAAAATGTTTACTCTTGGATTTAGAACACCAACTTGGTTCCCTACGAGAATCATAACGAATGTTCTTTCCAAACAACCTTATTTTCTGAGAAGATTCTGAACGACCTTCCCACTTTCTCTTTTCCCCCGGTTGCGCTTTCTCCTCTTTGTCTTTAACGTACATTTCTTCTATCACCTTTGCTTCTTCAATCGTCTCTCTTAAAGTAGCAGATTTCGAATTGCGGACCCTCGTCATCATATCCGCCGGTAGACCCTTCAGATAATATTTAATCTTGTCTTTCTCAGCTGGAGCCACATGCCCCACGAGGTTCAGCTTTTCCATAAAGGATTCGGTATACTTTCTCACTGTCATGTTACCTTTCTTGAGATTTCTGAACTCTTCTTCGATTCGGTCCATTTCGGTCTCGTTACAATATTCTTCCAGAATCTTTGCTTTGAACTGTTCCCAAGTCACGGCATTCATAAATGCTTCCGTCACAGAAGATGACAACACGTTCCACCACTGCAACGCGTTACCGCATAACATTTGTGACCCAAATCGAACTTTTGAACTTTCATCACTACATTCACAAGCCTGAAAGGCTTGTTTAATTTCTCTTATCCAGTTCATACAAGCCACTGGATTGTCATCTCCCTTGAATTCTGGCGGTCTACAGCTCAGGAAGGTTTTGTAGGAGCAGTTTCTTTCAACCCTTCTTTCTGCCCCCGATCCTGGGTTTCCAGTTGGATTTATCACACTGGTATCAACTACCGTTCGTCTTGGTTCCGTACCTCGATCGTTGAACATTTTCATAAACATCTCAGCCTGTCTTCCCATAGTGGTATTCATCATTTCCGCTTGCCTCTCCATTGATTCATTCATCAGTCTGGTCACGTTATCCATTATGCGGCCTTCCATGCTTGAGTCCGATAGCGTTTGATCAACAGTACTAGCACCCCCTCGATGTACTCGACTTCGCATTCCTCCTAAGGAAAGAAAATCTGGAGGCGTCTCTTGAATTCCGCTTACTCCAGTTTGCCTTTCTCCCGCATCGTCTAACCAATTCCTATTCATAGAAGAATTTGGAGACCTCGGAGGTGTATTCACCATTGATCTAAATGAGCACAACAGAATACTCATCAGTAATGGTTTATACAACTAGACATACAATACGTACTTTACCGCTAATCAGTCACTGTAACAATTTAGAAACAAGTATGCTTGTGTAATAATATATTCTCATTACCATTGTTACAGTACTAACCTCGCGTATTTCTGTCGACTCTAAGACTACCCAATCTTAGTACTTCTACCCATAACTCACGAATCATAACTTAATTCATCACAGCTTAAGTCTAGGTATCTCAAATTCATACCTAGTTCGCTTAAACTACAGCTCTGATACCATATTGTAACACCCTAAAAACAGGGCCAATTTAAAACTTAAAAATTGCCACAAGTTATGATCATAAGACTTCAAACTTCTATAACCTGAGGATCAAAGGTAAAGGTTTTATATACAGCATATCTTAATTCAAATAACCTATTAATCTAATCATACATCATAATTAGATTAATTAAGTTATCTAATCCTTTGTCCCAAAAGCATCCAAAATAGCTAGATCCTTCGTTATCTCTAAGTTGAGTATTTCCAAAAATCCTCATCACACCTTCCCTCTTATTTCCCGGAGCTTGTACCTGGTAAGAAAATTCAACTTGAAACATTAGGCTTTCGCCTAGTGAGAATATTCAAATCAAATTTAAAGTTAAACAATTAAAATCTCAACAGATACAACAAACCTGTTCTCGCCCATCTTACCGTACAATAACTACTTTCAAAACTGGGAATCTACCCCACTCCCATACTTATGACTAATTCGTCTAGCCATAATAATACTATCAAGAGTCTAATACAAATCATCCCAGATTCAAAGTCAAAACTCTTAACCAAGAAATTACAAGTCAAAACCTGCCTATTTCTTAATTCTCTTTTCACAATTGGGAAATCTCTGATCTTCCCTATAAAAATGGAAATCTCTGATCTTCCATTCGAAATGGGAATTACAAATCAAAATTTGCCTATTCCACATTTCACATTTTCTCACCTCAGAATCAATGGTCCTAATGGGATTATTATATCGCGATAAACAACCGGGACCCCCGATGATTCAAGGTACACTCAATTACTAAAAATTACATCCCTTTGGTCAATGGCAAGTATTCGGTTCCCATTAGACCGTACCCAGGTGCCCCCGATGACCGGATGCCTACTTTTAGTAATTACAACATAATACATAAGTATTATAACTCTTATCTGTGTATATGCATAACACACAATGTAATACATTCTATATATGTATTTATAAAGAATCTTAATAATTCTAGTACCTCGACTTCTTGGCTATCCCCTCTTTGCAATTTAGCACGGGGACCAACATAGCATAACTTTTAAATCATTTAACTGGACTCTTTACTGATTAAGACGAGTCCTTTATTTATCATGTTTAGACATACATATTACATATCTATTTCAATATTAATTGCTGAACTTTAAAGAGAGTTAAATAAACTCACCTGATATGAAATCACTCTTCTTTTTAATTCTTTTTTAAAAACGTAAGGACTTCTGTCTTCACCACCACAGTTTACTGTAATACCCAATACACAAATATACTGATATTAATTTACAAAACAGGACTCTCTAAAAACTAAGAATCCTTAATCTCTAAAATCAACGTCTCAAGTCGCAACCAACTAAAAATCAAAAACCCTTGTCGCAATACACTGTGCCAAGTCGCAACCAACTACTGCGACTTCAACACCAAATCGCAACCCACTATTGCGATTCCAATCCAAGTCGCAATCAATTGTTGCGACTCCAATGCCAAGTCGCAATCCTCTATTGCGATTTCGACACCAAGTCGCAATCAACTGTTGCGACTCCAATGCCAAGTCGCAACCCTCTATTTCGACTTCAACACCAAATCGCAACCGTCTATTGCGACTTCAACCCAAATCGCAACCTTCTATTGCGACTTGCTTGAATGTCGCAATGCACTACTGCGACTTGCTTGAATGTCTCAACCCTCTGCAATTATCTAAAATCCAGATTTTTACTTTTAAGCTATGGTTGATTCTGTAAACATGCAGATATGTTCAATACACCTATCTTAACATATCTACTAACCCAGATTCTCAAAATCATCCAAAACAATCAAAACCCAATTCTAAACTCATGGAAATCTCTATAAACATGACATGAAAAAATTTAAGTAAGAGGAATACCTTTGCTAAACCAGTTTGTATTCTCAAATTGCAGCAAGAAACTACTTCTCTTTTCCTCCTTCTTTCTCTTACGATTCTTTCTCTCCTTCTCTTTGTCTTTGCCGTGAAAAACACCACATCAACACACACTTAGAATGTTAAAATGACTTGATTTTGGACACCTCGTCCTCATCTAATTCAATTGAGGCGGTGATGTGATTGAAGTTTGATCACATTGACCAAACAAACCTCCAAGTTTCCCCAAATGACAACTTTCACCCTCATACTTATAAATTAAAATTAAAGTTTACCCCTAACTTATTATTCCCTAAAAACGATTCAACGTAACTTATTCGGGGTTAAACTCTAAAATTAATTTGTCAAATAAATAATCATAACTTATCGATTAATTATACTCAATTAATTAATAAAACCCATCATCATTATTTATGAAAATTCGAGATGTTACAGTCTGCGAGGTACCATGCGGACGTCCGCGACCTGTCTGATAGACTAACTTGGGTATTTTAAGCCACTTTGTCCCTCTCTCTCCTCATTCTCTTTTCTAAACCCTAAAACACTCTCCCTCTCTCTCTTTCAGCCGATTTTTCTTCAAGAGAGCACAAACCCAACCTTTTCTTCCTCATTTCTTCACCAAACTAAACTCACTTTTCACCATTGTTGAAGTTATGGAGGCTTGGAGCTTTTGTGGGTGATTAGAGCTTTTGGTTGGAGATTTATGTGATAAAGGTAATATTCCTCTACCCAAATGAAAGGTTGTTGTTGATTTCATCTTCTTTCTATCTTGTGGTGTTGTTGGACGATTTTGGTGATGATTGGTTAAGGAAACCTTGTTTTCTTCATCTATAAGAACTAGGGTTTTGGAATAAGTTGGGGGTTTTGATGTTTTATGTTTGGGGAATTATTCTACATGGTTAGATCTTGGTATTGATGGTTGGAAACTTATGGATCTAGGTTTGGAAGATTTGGACTTGAAGATTCAAGTTCTTCAAAGGAGCTTACGTTTGGGAAAATCTAGATTTAGCCTAAATCTAGCAAAGGTGAGTTCAAGTTGATTTGTGAAAACTTTGTACATGCCAAAAATGTTATTTTCCAAATATTTGTGTGTTTTACTTGAAAATATCAATGGTTGAGTTATTTGGATAGTTTAACTCTTTTGAAATGTTTATCTTCATAAATGTTATAAACACCCATATTTGGGGCTTTTGAATATTTTGATGTGTAGAAATCATAATATGTCCTTAAAAGATTAATTGCTCAAAATGATATCTATTTGATGGTTTAATCATGTTAGTGTAATTGATTTTATAAACCTTTTGGGAAATACACAATTTAGTGTCAAGAGTCATTTTGAGGATTTTAAAGGTGTGAGTCCTTTTGGGAAAACCCTTTTGTTTAACAGTGTCGGGTTTTGGGTTAATAACGATTTTGTGGTACTTGTGTACCTAACTGATGTTTAAACGCATTTTATGCGATGATGACCGTTATATAAGGGTCTAGCTTGTTTAGAGCATTTTGCTCGGGTTTGACTTTGAGAAAGTGTTAAGGACATTTTTCCGGTTTTAAATGGCTCGATGTGGAGTCTTACTTATGGGTTGCTTTTATTGCACCGTATTGCATATTATTGCACGTTGTTGATATTTACATGCTTGGGTGCGTTAGTCATTCCGGGATAGGCATGTTGTTTTAGACTGTGTTGCATTGGATCCATAGGCATGTAAGTCAGTCATTAGTAATGGTCGATTGGGTATCTCAGGGTTGGACCTCTGTACCCATGTTTTACGACCTAAACTTTTCAAGTGGACACTAGGAGGGTTGAGTCCAGAGGTGCTACCTTGGAGGTAGGCGCTAGGACCCACGCCGCTTGTGGAGTATGCCTTAGAGGCAGTCCTAAGCGTGCCGGGCCTTGAGGTGGAGTCTTGGAGATGGAAGCCAAGGTCAACCGTCTCTTGAGGTGGAACTTGTTGAAAAGTCGTAGGAACCCCGTGGATGGTTCAGTCGCGAGGGTTGTACGATTAACATTGTATGGGTGGTATACTTATGTGTTTCCTCCACCTTCAATGAATACGGGTCTCCCCCGTTTATGGTATTTGGACTTCATTACATTTTACGTTCGTGTGAGTATTACTTCGTATTATGTTTTCGATGAAGGGTTATAATTAAATGGATGGTTTCCATGATTTATGGGTTGAGTATTTTGTCGTCAACCTTATTTGAAGGTTTTGCCTAAACTAGATTTATTCCCGTATTTGAGTAAGTTGGGATCGTAATTCATTTCGGAAAACACTTTATACCTTTCGGGAACCTTTCCCATGGATTTTGGGTGCGTTGGAAAATGAGTCATTTATATCTTTTTGGGAAACACTTTTGGAAATGATAATACATGTCGCAAACTTTCATTTTAATAATTATTTAAATCATGTTATAAACTCTTGAACTCACTAGGCGTTAGCCTAACCCTTTTTATTTGTCGGCATATGCGACATGCCTCAGGTTGGGAGTATTTCTAGTGACACGTGGGAAAGGTCGTGTGCTAGTAAAGTGCTCGAGAGGTGAATAGCTTAAGTGATGTTCCGCATTCATCATTGGGATTAGCAATTTGTACTTGGGTTAAGTATTACCCGAGGTAGTTTTAGTCTTTATAATGAGACTTATGTTATACATTGTTGAGGTTAACCGTAGTTTGCCATTTGAGGTATCTCACCTATTAAATTATAGGGATAAATTCTATTATATCGGATGTAATATCAAAAAAAACTATTAGTTGCTCTTTCCAAATTCGAGGGTGTTAGAAGTTGGTATCAGAGCATAAGTTTGAGAGATTTAGGTGTTGACTTTGGATACCTAGACTCAAACTAGCGTTTGTTTAAGTAAATGAGAGTGAAATTCACCATTAGTCACTTTAAGATAGGATGTTTTGAAGTCGATGGAGCTGTTAGAAACGAGAATCATGTTGAGAGTAGCAAGGATAAGCATGTACGGTGCGTTCATAATGGCACCCGACTAGTGTCATGGTGAGCCTCCTAGTACATGTGCATACTTGAACTACTTTAACGTGATGATCGTGGGGTAGTGAAGAAGTTCTAAGCTATTAGTCGTTGGAAAAGATTGACGATTCTAGCATTAGTCACTTAGGGTGACAATAAGCATAATAATCGCTTTAAATGGACCGTTTCGGGTCAAAGTTGATGGTTGGATTAGAACCATAGAATTATTGAATCGACCTTAATTCAAAAAGGAAACCGTGAGGTTAGTTGATGTAATTCCCAACCTTGCCTTAAGAGGTTTGAACATCTGGGTGACAATAGTGGACCGGAGGGATTTGGAGGAGCTTGGGTTGAGATGTTGAGTGCCGACTAAGTTATGCACAAAGTTTATTTTGAAAATAAATTGCATCAATTATTTCTTGTGTTTCAAATCCTTATATGGATTGTGTTACAAGTTTGGAAAATGTTTAGCACACACAAGATTTTAAATCATGGTTTTGAATGTGCATGAAACCATTTTATTGTGGGAGTTGCAAACTCCGTCAGAACTTGCTTCATTTTGTTATTGTCCAACATTTCTTTCGGGTACAGTGATATCCGTATTTTTATGATGTTTAAGATGTTGGGCAAGTGACTACGGCTTATAACTTTAACATTGGATCTCCTCCACATATGTTAAAGTTTGGACGGAAAGTTATCTTCCATGATGTCTATATAACGCTAATTTGGAGAATTTGTTTAATGTGAGTTTGTTAAACAATGTTGTTTATATAGTATTACCACAAGAAGGGGATTTTTGGGATTTTGGCGTTTTAGTCATGATTTTTGCTTATTGCAATTTGACTTTTGGAAGCATTATGTTTGGTGCCATTTTATTGACTTGAGGTCATTGAGCCCATTGAATTTCATGGAGTTTTGTTTTATGACGTGTTGAGTCGTGTGAGTATAATTTCACAATGTGCATACTTCATTCATTTATGTAAAAATGTATGAGTCACGTTGGGTATTTTGTCCCGCTTGGACTTTGATGAGAAATATTATTTTATGCCATAAGGCGACCAAAAGAGATGAGTTTTGGAACTTTAGTGTCGCGTAATTTCTCTTTCAAGAATTTGTGTTAACACGTATTTCATTGCAAATAGTTCAGTGTATGGATTGATTTATACGTGACTTAAGTGATGCATGAAAGAACACTTTGGTAGTATTTCATAATAACCTACTTAATGCGCTTTCAGTCAGTTGATTGTTTTATTATCATTTTCATATAAATGCATTATATCGACTTAGGGGTATGCATAGCTTGGTAACCATTGTTTCTCGACACTTTGATAGACGAGTTGTGCATGAAAATGTTTTGTTAACTCATTGTATAAGTGAAGGCCTTTTGGTCAAAGTATGCGTTAGTGTCGTGGAGATCATGCATAGTTCAAAATACGTTATATTTTGAAAACATGGATGTGTGAGTCGTTGTCATTCGGTCAATTTTTGACTGAATGGATATTTTGGAAAATTGTAAACCTTTTGGTTATAGAGGAAATGGATATTTTGGATATTTTAACAGGTAAACTTTTAAGCATCAACGTTTTAACGTTTTATGTTACTAGTACGAAACTTTTGATAAAATGCTCCGTGTTGAGAATTTTGGAGAATTAATTGCTTAAACTTGGGGAGCATGGGAACATCGATGTTTTTAACATTGATGCGCACCGTTGGTGCAATTCGGAATTTGAAATAGGTTCGAACCCTTTTTGGTGTCAACAAATTACAAGTACTTATTTTCTCCTAAGTTTTGGAAAACACGTTGAGGTGTGTGAGCCTCGTCAGAAACGTCTTACTCAAAGTGTCATTATATGACCGGATGAGAAAATTTTGGAAATTGATTTAAATAATTTCATCCTTCGAAATTTTGTCGTGAACTGTTTAATGCATGTTATTTCGTTTCAAGAAAACTACTAGGAACGTGTTACAAGCTTGCATGCCTACCCCAATTTGAGGTTCCCTCATGATGTTTTAGTCTATATCTTTAAACGATGAAAACGTATTGATTTTGCCTTTAGATTTGGAATTTACACAAGTCATTTTATGTCTTGACCAAAGTGTATTTGTGAATCGTTTTTGTATAATAAACTGATGCGCGCAAAATTTTGTTGGGAAATCTTGTTCCATGCCATTTTATGGCTAGAAAGGAATTTTAGAATCAAAAGTCGTTTGAACTTCTTTTGAGGTGCGTGCGAAATTTTTGTTGCACACCATTTAAAGTGGGCAGTTACTTTACGTGCATGTCATGAATCAATCCATACTAGGACCGTAGCGGTTCATTTAGAAGAAGTTTTTTATTACGCTTTTGCGTTTTGTTGATAATCTGAACTGCAATGAAATAACTTTCAATATGATTTTCATGTGTGGGACGAGTGTGTCCACTTTTGCGCAACTACCGAACTGATAGTAGTTTTATGCGTACGTTTAAATTGATATGAAAATCTATGTGCTGAAAATTTCTATGAAAAGTTTTATTGATTGGCATATTTGTTAAATAATTCACTTGAAAACCTTGAACTCGTTAGGGCCTTGGAAAGGTTGAGTAACCTCGGTTAAGAGTAAGTTTGTGGTATGCGATGTGACTATAGGCCGAATGATATCGGTAGCAGAGTCAATGTGTTTGTGGTAATTAGAGGGTTAGAATTGCAGTAACGAATTTTGAGGTTGGTATAACCGTCGTGTCGGCAACCCTGTTTTGGGTCTTGGACAATTTTCGCATGAAGGACCCTTTAGGCACCGTGTTGATAACCTTAGTTTTGTGGAAATTCTCGGTGAACGGAACTCGTGTGTAGAGTTCTGTTAGAGTTCAAAACTTGGTGGTATGACTAGGTGTCAACCTTTTGGGTTCGAGGTCGAGAATCGTTATGGTATTCGGAGGGTAGTAGCCTGGTCTTAAAGAAATAATGGTAACGGTTGTAGTAATCCTAAGATGCTCAATTATGACTAGTAATTTTGGTGGAATAACTTACGTGTGCAGTTAAAGAACCTGTCAGTCTGAGGATTAATGTTGGGATGGATTCTTGGAGTCTTTTAGAACTCGTTGGATTTGATCGACAGTTAATGATAGGGACAATTTGAATTAGATATTTGGTTGGTCGCGGTATTAATTACACCTTGAATGGATTTAGAGTCTGAAACCGAAATCGGGAAAGTATGGATCACTTAAGGTTGGGAGACAACTTAAGTTTGGTGGTCGAAAGCCACTCTAGCAGCTTAGGCCTTCAATTGGATGTGGGTGTTTTATTCCTAAACGGGGAATTGTTGTGAGTAACATCAAGAAGTCGTTGTGAGCAATTCTGTAGGAAATAAATTTTGAACCTAGTTGTAACCGGGGGGAAATTGGAGTGTGTTGGGCACAGTGGCCATTAGGTTTGAGAGAACTAGATTTCGAGGATGAAATCATTCTAAGGTTGGGAGGTTTGTAACAACCCATATTTTGGGATTTTTGAATATTTTGATGTGTAGAAATCATAATATGTCCTTAAAAGATTAATTGCTCAAAATGATATATATTTGATGGTTTAATCATGTTAGTGTAATTGATTTTATAAACCTTTTGGGAAATACACGATTTAGTGTCAAGAGTCATTTTGAGGATTTTAAAGGTGTGCGTCCTTTTGGGAAAACCCTTTTGTTTAACCGTGTCGGGTTTTGGGTTAATAACGATTTTGTGGTACTTGTGTACCTAACTGATGTTTAAACGCATTTTATGCGATGATGACCGTTATATAAGGGTCTAGCGAGTTTGGAGCATTTTGCTCGGGTTTGACTTTGAGAAAGTTTTGGGGACATTTATCCGGTTTAAATGGCTCGATGTGGAGTCTTACTTATGGGTTGCTTTTTTTGCACCGTATTGCATATTATTGCATGTTGTTGATATTTACATGCTTGGGTGCGTTAGTCATTCCGGGATAGGCATGTTGTTTTAGACTGTGTTGCATTGGATCCATAGGCATGTAAGTCAGTCATTAGTAATGGTCGATTGGGTATCTCGGGGTTGGACCTCGGTACCCATGTTTTATTACCTAAACTTTTCAAGTGGACACTAGGAGGGTTGATTCTGGAGGTGCTACCTTGGAGGTAGGCGCTAGGACCCACGCCGCTTGTGGAGTATGCCTTGGAGGCGGTCCTAAGCGTGTCGGGCCTTGAGGTGGAGTCTTGGAGACGGAAGCCAAGGTCAACCGTCTCTTGAGGTGGAACTTGTTGAGAAGTCGTAGGAACCCCGTGGATGGTTCAGTCGCGAGGGTTGTACGATTAACGTTGTATGGGTGGTATACTTATGTGTTTCCTCCACCTTCAACGGATACGGGTCTCCCCCGTTTATGGTATTTGGACTTCATTACATTTTACGTTCGTGTGAGTATTACTTCGTATTATGTTTTCAATGAAGGGTTATAATTAAATGGATGGTTTCCATGATTTATGGGTTGAGTATTTTGTCGTCAACCGTATTTGAAGGTTTTGCCTAGATTTATTCCCGTATTTGAGTAAGTTGGGATCGTAATTCATTTCGGAAAACGCTTTATACCTTTCGGGAACCTTTCACATGGATTTGGGTGCGTTGGAAAATGAGTCATTTATATCCTTTTGGGAAACTCTTTTGGAAATGATAATCTATGTCGCAAACTTTCATTTAAAGAATTATTTAAATCATGCTATAAACTCTTGAACTCGCTAGGCGTTAGCCTAACCCTTTTTATTTGTCGGCATATGCAACAGGTCTCAGGTTGGGAGTAGTTCTAGTGACACGTGGGAAAGGTCATGTGCTAGTAAAGTGCTCGAGAGGTGAATAGCTTAAGTGATGTTCCGCATTCATCATTGGGATTAGCAATTTGTACTTGGGTTAAGTATTACCCGAGGTAGTTTTAGTCTTTATAATGAGACTTATGTTATACATTGTTGAGGTTAACCGTAGTTTGCAATTTGAGGTATTTCACCTATTAAATTATGGGGATAAATTCTATTATTTCGGATGTAATATCAAAAAAATTAATTAGTTGCTCTTTCCAAATTCGAGGGTGTTACAATCTTTCATCTCAAAGCATGAGCTGAGAGAATGTTTGAGATGGGTGATACCTGTAGAGTCACTGCCGGTAATGATCATACCATCAACATACAATAGGAGTAAGATAGTACCTGCATCAGTGGTCCGAGTAAACAGACCAGAATCATAATTACTCGGAGAAAACCCCAATGAAATGACAGTATTGCTAAATTTCTCAAACCAAGCACGAGGAGCTTGTTTGAGACCATAGAAGGCTTTTCGAAGTCGGCATACATGACCCCGTGGAAAGGTCACACCTGGAGGGGGTTTCATGTAGACTTCCTCTGAGAGATCGCCATTTAAAAATGCATTCTTGACATCCATCTGGTAAAGTGGCCATCTTTTGGTGGCAGCTATGGCGAGTAGACTACGAACCGAGGTGACACGAGCCACAGGAGCAAACGTCTCCTCGTAATCAATGCCATATTCTTGATTGAAGCCTTTTGCCACAAGGCGTGCTTTGTATCGATCAATAGATCCATCAGACTTTGTTTTGATTTTGAAGACCCATTTGGAACCAATAGGTGACTTGCCCGGTGGGAGAGGTACAAACTCCCATGTATTTGCTTTGTCAAGGGCCTGAAGTTCCTCAGTCATAGCTTTCTGCCAAACAGGGTTAGAGGAAGCTTCCTTGTAGGAAGCGGGTTCATGGTTGGACAGCAATGTAGCATAACAATGATAATCACGAAGGTGGGAAGTGATAATGTCGATTTTCGACATTATTTTTAATCTCAAACTAGGTGGTTTACGCATGTCTTCAAGTGAAATACGAGTTTTTAACGGGTTTTTGTTGAAAAAGTACAAGTATAAGCATTTTTTTTCCAAAAGAGCAGCAGAGTTAAGTTCCGGAGCTGAAAACGAGAGAAATTGAGGAATTGTCAAACAGAAGTTGGCGCCAATCTCGGCGCCAGTGAACTGGCGCCACAATCCGCGCCAAGATGCGAAACAGAAGCCGGCGCCAGTCTTGGCGCCAGCCAACTGGCGCCACAATCCGCGCCGACAATTTAAACAGAATCTGGCGCCAGCCAACTGGCGCCAGTACTGGCCCCGACGCCCAGTTTTATAAAACACTTTCTGCAGCTAGGTTTTAAAGAAAAAGATTCACACACGGACGACGGCAGACGGCTGGAGGGCGATTTTTAGAGGATTTTCGGAGACTTTTGAGCGACAATAGAGGATCGATCGAGGAGGAGTTCACGAAGATAATCGGATTAGAGCCGAGAGAAGGGAGTCCATCATTACATTCATCACGTTCACGATCATTATGTTTGCACACACTAGTTTCCTTCCTTTTCTTATGTTTTTATCCACCACCAACATGAACTAATCTTTAGATGTTGGGGGTTGGAATGAATTTGGTTTAAGCATGTGAACATATGACTTGAGATTTTTATCAGTTTGCCTATTTTAATGAAGCATGTAATTTGGTTTTTAATGCCTTTGTGAGTTTAGCTAGCTTCCAACTGCTTTGTTGTTTTCAATTAAGTTCGAGAGAATTAATTGATAACTAGAACTAGAAATTGCATGCCAAGTGTCCAAAACGTTTTTGGGCTGAAGCTGCCTTCACGGCTGTCTACACCATCAATCGACATCCAACTCCCATTCTCAATCAAAAGTCTCCCTATGAAGTACTTCATGGGGTCTCCCCTGCATATGAACTCCTAAAAGTGTGGGGTTGTGCATGCTTTGTTCAGCTACAATATCATGAACACACCAAACTCGAACCTCGTTCTCGGTTATGCTGTTTTCTTGGTTATAGAATTGAACACAAAGGTTATCGTTGTTGGGATCCAGTCTCTAGGAGACTTCGTATATCCCGTCATGTCACATTCTGGGAACATCTCCCCTTCTCAACGGTGTCCAAATTTCAGGAAACACCCACCCCCTCTACTTCCTTCTTCACTGATACATCTATCTCATTGGACTCACTCCAATTAGATCCCATACTCACCCCTCCATCTGGTCCACCTCCTTCCGGTTCACCTTCGTATGTGCCTCCTTCCGCCTCACCATCAGTTGTGCCCTCTGATCATGATCAACCATCTGCACCACCTCCAAGGCCTACTTCTGAGCCATCTACCAACTCTATGGATCCTTGCTCTTCTCAATCACAGGGAGTACGACGCTCAGATCATGTAAGACAAGTTCCTTCCTGATAATGTCGATTTTCGACATTATTTTTAATCTCAAACTAGGTGGTTTACGCATGTCTTCAAGTGAAATACGAGTTTTTAACGAGTTTTTGTTGAAAAAGTACAGGTATAAGCATTTTTGTCCAAAAGAGCAGCAGAGTTGAGTTCCAGAGCTGAAAACGAGAGAAATCGAGGAATTGTCAAACAGAAGCTGGCGCCAGTCTCGGCGCCAGTGAACTGGCGCCACAATCCGCGCCAAGATGCGAAATAGAAGTTGGCGCCACAATCCGCGCCGACAATTTAAACAGAATCTGGCGCCAGTCTTGGCGCCAGCCAACTGGCGCCAGTACTGGCCCCGACGGCCAGTTTTATAAAACACTTTCTGCAGCTAGGTTTTAAAGAAAAAGATTCACACACGGACGACGGCCGACGGCTGGAGGGCGATTTTTAGAGGATTTTCGGAGACTTTTGAGCGACAATAGAGGATCGATCGAGGAGGAGTTCACGAAGATAATCGGATTAGAGCCGATAGAAGGGAGTCCATCATTACATTCATCACGTTCACGATCATTATGTTTGCACACACTAGTTTCCTTCCTTTTCTTATGTTTTTATCCACCACCAACATAAACTAATATTTAGATGTTGGGGGTTGGAATGAATTTGGTTTAAGCATGTGAACATATGACTTGAGATTTTTATCAGTTTGCCTATTTTAATGAAGCATGTAATTTGGTTTTTAATGCCTTTGTGAGTTTAGCTAGCTTCCAACTGCTTTGTTGTTTTCAATTAAGTTCGAGAGAATTAATTGATAACTAGAACTAGAAATTGCATGCCTAAGGTGTGAAATTGGTGATAGAGATATACCAAGTAAGCCTTAGTCCCGTTGAAATCTTGAGTTTAATGTGTTTTGAATCCCATAGGTTGAGATCGAGAGATAAAACTTGTGTTTTTCAAGATAAAAACCGTGGTAGCTTGAGAAAGAACCACGTGTTAGAATAAAGTTGTTGCTTGAGAAAGAACAACGGTGATTTAAAGATTGGGTATTCATTAAAGAGAATAACTGGTAATTGTTTTGAGTCAGATGTTTATATGAGAGAACCTTAGGACTTTCAACCCTCAACTGTTTTCTCTATCCGAAGTCCTTAAGCTGTTTATTGTCTTGTGTTTGATTTATTTTGCTTGCATTTAATTAGTTTAGTACCAACCACTCAAAATTGCGACGTTCAGTTAATAGCAATTGTAGTCATTGTGATATTTAGTTCCTAGTTCCCTGTGTTCGATACTCGTACTTTCTAGTACTATTACTTGACTTCGACCCATACACTTGCGGTTAGATTTAGGGGGGGTGAACCCGCCTATCAAGTTTTTTGCGCCGTTGCCGGGGAACTAGTTGCAACTGATAGCACTAACAGCTATAAGCGCTATTACATTGAACATTTTTATTTTTGTTATTTTATTTTATTTCATCACTTTCAGTTTCTGGATTACTAACTTCGCCTACTCTCTTTTCAGGTACTAATTGGTTTATGCCAAGGAAAACCCAAGGGGAGAAAAGCGAACCACTCGATCCGGAGATTGAGAGAACCTCCCGTCGATTACGCAAGGAAGCAAAAGCCAAAGTACACATCAAGATAGAGATGGGCGACGAAGCGAGACGTCCTATGCGGTCGTTTGCCGACCCGAATGTGGCAGCGGCACGCATAGGCATTCAAGCGCCAACCACTGCGGCAAATCACTTCGAGATCAAGCCGAGTACCATTGTGATGGTACAACAAAATCAGTTTGGGGGAGCACCAACTGAAGACCCCCATGCACATCTTCGTGCATTTGAACGGATCTGCAACACGTTCAGGATTAATGGGATGGAGGAGAACGCGATCAAACTAAGACTCTTCAGTTTTTCCCTAAAGGGTAGAGCTGAAATTTGGATAGAGGGCCTACCATCAGATCTCATCACTACATGGGCAGACCTGAAAGTTGCGTTTCTCCAGAAATTCTTCCCACCAGGAAGAACCGCTCAACTGATGGCCGACATCACCCACTTCGCGCAATGGGACCAAGAGACACTATATGAGGTGTGGGAAAGATATAAAGACATGTTGAAGAAGTGCCCTCATCATGGGTTACACGGCTGGGTGATTATCCAAACGTTCTTTGGAGGACTTCACCCGCAGTTCAAGAACGAAATCACTGCTGCAGCGGGTGGAACGCTCATGAACAAAACGTATGAAGAAGCTGTCGACTTGATCGAAAACTTAGCCGAGCATAGCTATGCCACCCCACGATCTTCTATCAGACGGGTAGCGAGTGTTCAAGAAAATGATGAGTTGAAGGAACTAAAAGCTCAACTAGCTTTTATCACGAATCATCTGAAAGGAGGTAGCCCGCAAGAACCCGAACAAGTTCAGTTCTTACAAAACCGCAACAATCAGCCGAGGAACGACCCTTTCTCGAATACCTACAATGAGGGGTGGAAGAAACACCCTAATTTTTCATGGAGTCAACCTCAAGGGCAACAACAATACGGTAATTCTTCTAACTTTTCTAATTCTTCTCAATCTAACAATGTTTACCGTCCTCCAGGTTTCAACCAAAGGAACGAAGGACAATCCGGGGAGAAGAAGCCGGGGTTGGAAGATATGATGATGAAGTTCATGACCAAGATGGACAGCACGGTTGGAGAGTTAGCAAGCACGGTTAGCACGGTCAATGCAGCGACCGATCAGAACACAGCATGCATCAAGATCCTCGAAAGACAAATGGGGCAAATTTCGGAAGCCTTACAACACCAAGCCCCCGGTACATTTCCGAGTCAGACTAAAACGAAGAACCGGGAAGAGTGTAATGCCATTTATCTTAGAAGTGGCAAGGAGCTGAATGGAGAGACAACACGAGAGCCTGCATCAAAGGAAACCAATCCTAAAGAGCAAGAGGTTGAGGTTGTAGATATGGATGAGTTGGAAGCTGAAGAAGAGGTGGTACTTGAAGAGAACTCAAGGAGTGAAGAGACCAAGCCAAAGCAACCACCAGTCAATCCGGTAGTCAAACCGTTCGTGCCACCGCTACCATTTCCACATCGAGTGAAGGCACGCAAGGATGAGGAACAGTTCAAGAAGTTCCTTGACATCTTCAAAAAGCTGCACATCAACCTCCCATTTGCGGAGGCACTTGCTCAAATGCCGACGTACCTCAAGTTTATGAAAGAGATCCTATCCAAGAAAAGGGCAATCGAGCACCAGTCCACCATTACACTTACTGAAGAGTGTAGTGTGATCATTCAAAACAAGCTTCCCCTGAAGCTCAAAGATCCAGGGAGTTTTTCGATCCTTATTCAAATTGGGAATCTTTCTTTTAATAAACTGTTGTGTGATTTAGGGGCTAGTATTAACTTAATGCCCTTATCTATTTTCAGGAAACTCGGATTGGGAGAGGTGAAGCCGACATATATGACGCTTAAACTCGCGGATCGATCGATCGTGTACCCGTATGGAGTGGTAGAGGATGTGCTCACAAAAGTCGGCAAGTTCTACTTCCCGATGGACTTCGTGGTGCTGGATATCGATGAAGACATAGAAGTTCCGCTGATTTTGGGAAGATCTTTTCTAGCCATGAGTAGAGCATTGATCGACATGGAAGAAGGAGAGATGACCTTGCGGGTTGGTGGCGAAAAGGTAGTCTTCAAGATGTTCGAGAGTGGAAAGCATAGAGATGGAGCTGGTCAAGGAGAGCCAGATGTGGAAGAATCCGCGAAGAACCGCAAGTGTGGGCGATTCGATTCCGCGGACACCGAACCAAGTTGAGAACCACATAGTCGTGCCACGACTGTAACTACGGCGCTGGGTGGGAGGCAACCCACCGAGGTTCGTTTTTCTTTTAAAATTTCGTTTTTGAGTGTGTTTTTAGTTACGAAAAGCAATAAAAATGAAAAAAAAAATATTTTGAAACAGAGACATACGCGGTTTTGGCCGTGACTTGCAAGTCGTGTACCAAATCGCGGGGGTCTGTGGATGGTTTTCCAAACAGGAGCTTACGCGGTCTATCCCGCGATCTTCAAACCGCGTGGGAAACCGTGCGGCTCCCTTGTTTCTGTTTTCGTGCTTTGTTTTCTTTTCCTACTTTGTGTGTTTCGTTGTTTTGCTTTCCGTCGCTTTTTGTTTTGTTTCTTTTGTGTCTACCTTCTCTCGTACCATTTTCTCCGATATCTCTTGTCTGAGGTCGCTCCAATCTTTCATGAGGATTTTCTCTGTCCGGGCAAACAGGTACGTTCTAACTCTGCAGCTAACGAGTGGTGTATGATGTTTTGTGTCCCGATTAGTTAACGAGATACAACAAACCTAAGTTTCACTTAGGTTTAGGGTGCCTCACTTTTCAAACATCTACACACTCACTTTAATCCTATGCAAACCTCAGCTTCACCGAGGTTTGGGGTTGGCTTTGTTTGACAAACCTAGGCCACGGCCTAGGTTTGGGGTGGCCACATTTTAATGAGAATAGCTCTTTGATG
Organism: Saussurea involucrata; assembly: GCA_033807775.1. NCBI lineage: Eukaryota > Viridiplantae > Streptophyta > Magnoliopsida > Asterales > Asteraceae > Saussurea > Saussurea involucrata. Next base: position 155,708,547 of record CM066314.1, on the reverse strand, counting down.
TTTGTGCTTTAAATGTTATGCCTTACCTATCTGATACATGTAATAACCGCAAAACGATACTTGTTTTAGTATCGCCTACGCCGACACGTGCACATTGGGGACAATGTGTGGGTAAGGTTTGGGGTTGCCCAATCGGGCCCACGCTATGCACGTAGATTTCCTGCACTTCTGAGTACCTAGATCACTTTAGCTAAAATTTTTGTTTTGAATGATTGAGACCGACCAGTGTGGGAAGAATCTTGTGATAGTAATGTGACCATTAGGGAAGAACTGGGAAAGGACATGACTAGGGACATTAGTGGAGACCACCCATTAGTGAGATTTGAGCCTAAAAGACGTCTTTTCATTTCGAGGGATTTAAACACTTAATTCATATACACTTTTTCGAGTTCCCTGTCGTGAATATAGAATGATCTCGCTATATTATTGCATTGGGTAGCAAAGACAACCATCGGGATATTGGGTATGGGTGTAGTAGACCATATCGTGTGGACCTTAAGAGATGATTCCATGCATTGTGAGCAGTGTTAACCCATGTTTAGCTATCGTACCTTTTCACCCATTATGTGTGTAACCATAACCCCCTTTGTAGCCAAACACTCACCTTGTTCATTTCTAAACCCACCTTTAAACCCAAGCCAAAAGCCTTAGCCAACCCTTATCCGAAAGTGTGTCAACAGAGGCGGTAATGAACTGCAAAGATAGAGCGGAAAAGAAATAATACAGGCCAGTCATGAGAATAAATAGAAAAGAGGGCCAATGCAGCCCCAATCGAATAAAGAGGACCAATGAAGTCCCGAAAAAAAAAATAAAAAAAATACAGTTATTTAGATAGCTTTACAACAGCTCAATAAGAGAGTCAAAGTGACTCCAGTAGTGATAAAGAGGGCCAAAAGATAGGATGTGAAGAAAGTTCATAACTGCTAATGTTTGACACACCAAGGATCTTTGAACCGTTTTCCCTTTCATTTCGTAGCCATAAACTTAACCCCATTACAACCCTTGTAAAGACCTGGATGATCTTCTGGAAAATGTGATTAAGGTATACGACCACCTTTACTGATATTCCCTGTCTTGCTACTTGATTCCTTTTCTGGGATCAATTTTTGGACATTTGTGCGTCTTTCAATAGAGTTGTCATGTAATATTCGAGTATTCTTGTACATAAATTCCTATACATGACAACATGTGCGATAACCTAGGTTCGAGTGAAATGAGAATATCCCGTGAGGTAGGGTCGAGGCGAAATGTTTTCCCTAGTATGTCTGTACCTAGTACGACCCTAATGTAATCGGAGTTGTCACGAGTTCAATTCACAATGGAAGGCCATAGATCAAACAGAATAAGGATGAGGCGAAGGTGAGATAGGCATTCACGGGTATGGGAAATCACCAGTGCATTACGTGGTACCAATTGGGAGTTGTGCAGTTATTATTATTTCACTGATGCATGCTTTTATTCTATTTTATCGCTATTTTGCTTGAGGGCAAGCAACGCTCGGTTTGGGGTTGTTGATAATGTCGATTTTCGACATTATTTTTAACCTCAAACTAGGTGGTTTACGCATGTCTTCAAGTGAAATACGAGTTTTTAACGGGTTTTCGGCAACGGTGCCAAAAACTTGATAGGCGGGTTCACACCCCCCTAAATCTAACCGCAAGTGTACGGGTCGAAGTCAGGTAATAGTACTAGAAAGTACGAGTATCGAACACAGGGAACTAGGAACTAAATATCACAATGACTACAATTGCTATTAACTGGACGTCGCAATTTTGAGTGGTTGGTACTAAACTAATTAAATGCAAGTAAAATAAATCAAACACAAGACAATAAACAGCTTAAGGACTTCGGATAGAGAAAACAGTTGAGGGTTGGAAGTCCTAAGGTTCTCTCATATAAACATCTGACTCAAAACAATTACCAGTTATTCCCTTTAATGAATACCCAATCTTTAAATCACCGTTGTTCTTTCTCAAGCAACAACGGGTTTTATTCTAACACGTGGTTCTTTCTCAAGCTACCACGGTTTTTATCTTGAAAAACACAAGTTTTATCTCTCGATCTCAACCTATGGGATTCAAAACACATTAAACTCAAGATTTCAACGGGACTAAGGCTTACTTGGTATATCTCTATCACCAATTTCTCACCTTAGGCATGCAATTTCTAGTTCTAGTTATCAATTAATTCTCTCGAACTTAATTGAAAACAACAAAGCAGTTGGAAGCTAGCTAAACTCACAAAGGCATTAAAAACCAAATTACATGCTTTATTAAAATAGGCAAACTGATAAAAATCTCAAGTCATATGTTCACATGCTTAAACCAAATTCATTCCAACCCCCAACATCTAAATATTAGTTCATGTTGGTGGTGGATAAATACATAAGAAAAGGAAGGAAACTAGTGTGTGCAAACATAATGATCGTGAATGTGATGAATGTAATGATGGACTCCCTTCTATCGGCTCTAATCCGATTATCTTCGTGAACTCCTCCTCGATCGATCCTCTATTATCGCTCAAAAGTCTCCGAAAATCCTCTAAAAATCGCCCTCCATCCGTCGGCCGTCGGCCGTGTGTGAATCTTTTTCTTTAAAACCTAGCTGCAGAAAGTGTTTTATAAAACTGGCCGTCGGGGCCAGTTGGCTGGCGCCAAGACTGGCGCCAGATTCTGTTTAAATTGTCGGCGCGGATTGTGGCGCCAAGACTGGCGCCGGCTTCTGTTTCGCATCTTGGTGCGGATTATGGCGCCAGTTCACTGGCGCCGAGACTGGCGCCAACTTCTGTTTGGGAATTCCTCGATTTCTCTCGTTTTCAGCTCCGGAACTCAACTCTGCTGCTCTTTTGGACAAAAATGCTTATACCTGTACTTTTTCAACAAAAACCCGTTAAAAACTCGTATTTCACTTGAAGACATGCGTAAACCACCTAGTTTGAGATTAAAAATAATGTCGAAAATCGACATTATCAGGAAGGAACTTGTCTTACACGATCTGAGCGTCGTACTCTATGTGATTGAGAAGAGCAAGGATCCATAGACTCGGTAGATGGCTCAGAAGTAGGCCTTGGAGGTGGTGCAGATGGTTGATCATGATCAGAGGGCACAACTGATGGTGAGGCGGAAGGAGGCACATACGAAGGTGAACCGGAAGGAGGTGGACCAGATGGAGGGGTGAGTATGGGATCTAATTGGAGTGAGTCCAATGAGATAGATGTATCAGTGAAGAAGGAAGTAGAGGGGGTGGGTGTTTCCTGAAATTTGGACACCGTTGAGAAGGGGAGATGTTCCCAGAATGTGACATGACGGGATATACGAAGTCTCCTAGAGACTGGATCCCAACAACGATAACCTTTGTGTTCAATTCTATAACCAAGAAAACAGCATAACCGAGAACGAGGTTCGAGTTTGGTGTGTTCATGAGATTGTAGCTGAACAAAGCATGCACAACCCCACACTTTTAGGAGTTCATATGCAAAGGAGACCCCATGAAGTACTTCATAGGGAGACTTTTGATTGAGAATGGGAGTTGGATGTCGATTGATGGTGTAGACAGCCGTGAAGGCAGCTTCAGCCCAAAAACATTTTGGACACTTGGCTGAGATTAATAGAGTACGAACAGTATCAAGAATGTGTCGATGTTTACGTTCTGCACGACCATTTTGCTGAGAGGTGCCGGGACAGGAGTACTGAGAGAGGATACCCTGAGATTGAAGAAAAGAGAGGAGAGAAGATTCTTTGTATTCCATAGCATTATCTGCTCGAAGAATCTTTATGGGCTTGGAAAACTGGGTTAAAATCATGCGAGCAAAGGTAATATATATTTGAGGTAGCTCTGAGCGGTGTTTCATGAGATGTATCCATGTGAAGCGTGTGTGATTATCAATAAATATAACAAAATATCGAGCCCCTCCCATGGATGGGTGCGGTGCTGGACCCCATACATCAGAATGAATAAGATCAAAAGAAGAAACAGACTTAAATTCATTTAATTGAAAAGGTAAAGCATGATGTTTGCCAAGTTGACAAGATAAACAAGAAACGTTTCCAGAAGTAGTGTTTCCTAGCAATCCTGAACTAGCTAACAATTTTATTCTAGCTAAAGATAAATGTCCTAGGCGCGCATGCCATACATCAAACGAAGGGGTACTGGAAACAGAAGCAACAAAATTTGATGAACGTAAGGGAAGATGGAGGTAGACCACTTCAATCATCCGACCAACCTTACGGCCTACTCAAAGGATCTGCTTGGTCTTTGGATCCTGCACAACACAACCAAAGGGATGAAAAAGAACAATTAGACCGGATTCCATAAGCTGAGTGATGGATATTAGGCTCAGAGATAGATTAGGGATATGTAGCACATCAGGTAATTGTATATTTGGAGTAGATACAGTCCCACTGAAAGATACAGGTGAGCGTGTATCATCAGCAGTACGGACTGATGAGAAGATTCTGGAAGTTTGTTTAGAGACAAATCTGTCAGCCTTAGGTTTCATGTGATTACAACATCCAGAGTTAAATAACCAAGGGTTACCTGATGCAGATGTGTTGTACTGAGAATTCATACCCATAGAACCTGTCATGAGTTGCTCCATTAGCTCTTGATTTCGGCGCATGAGTTCCATAAGATCAGGCGATGAGTTGTTGCTGTGTGGTGCCTGAGCTGCAGGCGTAGGGGTATCCGGAGTGATTGATCCAGCAACAGATTGAGTGCGAAGCTGTTGTCTCTGATTACATGAGTTCCTTGGATGCTTTGGGCAATCAGACCCATAGTGTCGTGGATGTGTGATCACACACCAACGACATTTTCGTACTGGGCAGTCGAGGAGAAGATGAGATGTAGAGTGACAGAACGTGCATTCATTATTGTTCCCCTTGCCTTTAGATTTTGACTGTTCATTATTTTTCCACTTACCTTTTGACTTCCCTGAGTTAGAGGTATAGAGCATAGCATCCGAGGGCAAAGGAAAACGCTGTTGGAGGCGAGTTTCTTCACTCAGTAGTTCCATGATGGCCTCTTCAAGAGTAGGTAAGGGATGCCTGTGGATTAGCGAGGCTCGAACATTCTCAAAGCGATCAGTGAGTCCCATCATTATAGTGATCAAATGCAGTTGGCTGAAATAGGCTGTAAACTGTCGAGCTGTGTCATCAAAGATTTGAGGTGCTCCCAAGCTCAAGGATCCCTAAGAGCTTGCATCTCAGAGATGTATGAGTTAATGGACTGATCAGGAAGTTTCCTTTTGGTTTGAAAAGTAGTCCACAGTTGATACTGATGTGATAGGCCTGTAGAGGTATACCTTTTGGCGAGAAAATCCCAGGGTCCTTTAGCCGTTGTATACCCAAGAAATTGTTGGTTGATTTCAGCAGTTGTGGAAGCATTTATGAATCCCAGGATGCGAGCATTCATGATATCCGAATCATTCATGTGTTTAGCAAAATCAGCTGCACTTTCATTTTCGTCTTGAACAGGGACTTTAGAAGCACCAGTGACATAGGTATATAGTCCATGAGACTTGAGAAGAATAGTCATGTGATGATGCCACAGAATGTAGTTATTCCCATTGAGAATAATCGAGATAGGATTGGAGTGGTTTGAATTGAGAGCCATCTGACTGATTTGAAAATAAGAGAGTTCCGGAGTTAGCAAATAAGAATCAGCAAACAAGGATCCAGAATTGGGGATCCGGAATCAACGAGATCCGGAATTGTAAACGAGTTCCGGAATAGCAACGTGGAACCGGAACTAAAGATCCGGAAATAACAACTGAGATCCGGAATTGTAGGTTCTGGAAATTAAAGGAAGCAAGTACCAGAATTATAGGTTCCGGAAGTTAAAGAAAACAGGTACCGGAAGTGTAGCTTCTGAAAATTAACGGAAGCAGGTACCGGAATTGCAGGTTCTGGAATAATGAACCGGAAAGGGGTTGATCCGGAACTAAGAGAATCCGAAAGATGTGTGGAACCGGAATCCAAAGGTTCCGGAGTTTGGTCGATTCTGGATTAGGGTATCTGGACTTTGGTGATTCGACGAACACGAAAAGGAAATCGGGCAGAAATCGAATCAATGAAAGAAAAATAAAACTAGTAATCAGAAGGATAGATGAGACATACCTATAGCTCTGATACCATGTTAGAATTGATGTAGGAATCAATCGATGAACGAATTAGAGAGTCGAGAGAGATGTGGCTGAAGACTACAGCAGCTTTTCATATAATAAGAGAACGATTACAAGACTGATTAACCTAATAAAGAGAATTAAGCTACATATATATACCAGCTAAGTTACAGGTAATTACAAACTAGTCCTTGTACTTTACATATGTACTATAACTCTAACATTGTTTATTCTTTATTCTTTCATTCATTTCATTCACTTGTAAATATCAGATATACAAAAAATATACTATGTGAAAAAAGAACCCAAAAGAGTAAAACAGGGTCAACATGTATTATTCATTGTCTTACTCGTGTTTTTCTAAGTATGGATGTCATCAAATAGGGGGAGATTGTTGGGTCATCAAAGATTTGGAGATGACCTCCTGATCTCCTTACATTCTTTGAAAAACATCTTTTATACTTAGAGAAATTTTAGGTTCTTTGTAATAGCTTAGTCATATTGTCAAAGTTCGGTGAAGTCAAAGATCAGCCGAAATCAAGAAGAAGGAAATCTACCAATGCGGATTGAAGATGGACTTCTCAACCCAAACTAAGCTGTCTCACCGATTGTCTCCATGAAAATCGGTGAGATCCTCAAACAGGAGAATCCTCCCTTATCTCCTTGCTAAAAAGACTTTCATCATAAGCGGTCATGTTTGCCATCCCACCGATTCTCTCCATGAGAAATCGGTGGGATCTTCAAAATAGGAGGATCCTCACATAACTCCTTCCTAAGAAGACTCTCACCTATGTTGTCCATGACAAATCGGTGGGATCCTCAAATAGGAGGATCCTTCCTTGTGTCTTTGCTAAAAGGATTTTTCATCAAAGAAGGAATGTTTGAGTATGGAAAAAAAAGGTGTATTTGTCCTATTTCCCATTCTTAGATATTGTCACCATCAAACCTTTCTAGCATCATAGGAAAAGACACATCAACTTTTTGAGTCAAACCTTACCTTCAAATGACAAAGTGACAAGTGTCTCGTGCATCAAATGCTCATGGCACTATATAAAGATGAAGACTTCTCCATGCAAACTCACGAACTCTTGAAGATTACTCTGTGCTCAAGACACTCTGCTCCTTTCTCTCCTTGAACTTTATAGCTTTCAATCTTTGTGTTTTAGAAGTTGTTTAGTTTTCAGTATTACTTTGTGAAGATTGTTAGAATAAATTTTATATGTTCTTTCCGCAACAATCTAATTGTTCTATGTGTTCTATGTGTAATTCTTGATTTGAATATTTTCAATAAAAGAATTAATTAAAGTGAAAATTTTGTATATTGTATTCACCCCCCCCCCCCCCCCTTCTACAATACTTGTTCTTGTTCTTATTAGCCATCTGGGACTAACAATAATTTTATTACCTTTAATTACTTCTCTTGGGTACTTTACAAGTGAAGGGTTATCATTTGATTATAAACCGTTACATACAAGTCTAGAACATTTTACCTAGATTTTTTCATGGTCAACCGTAGGTTCCTGAGTCAGCTTAAGCATACAAACTAATCCCTCACACAGTCAAGAATGGTTTGGAGTCATACAGATGAACCTTCATTACCAAAAGGCGTTGCACAAATGACATAGATGTCAACCCCCAGAAGGAAGAAGAGCCTTCTTGAATGTTCATTTGGGTCTTTTTCAAGGTCTGTTATGTTTATTCCTGAAGCCTGAAGGGATATGACATTTTGCCCTCTTCATTATTCATTTTTATCGAATTTTTTCATCTTTAAAAGGGTAACAAACATGTAACACGCATGTTATGAAATGATCACGGTCCTGGCATGATACAGTTGTTCTGTTTTTTTCCTTCATATTTTTTAAAAATCTAGTTTTATTATAATGGTTACCAAAAGGTTTGGAGTAAACACGATTTGTACTAAAGTGTATGACCGCATACGATAGGTTTAAAGAAACAAAAAAAGAAAACTTTAAAAGCGGAGTGGAACATGATATGACTATAAAGTGAGTTGAACCACAACTCCACAATGTAATAATCGTAACTTCTTTTCCAATATGTTAAGAATAAAGGAGATTTTGGGAAGATTTCAAAGTTAAGGGCCTAAAAATAAATAAACGATAGAGGGCATTTGTGCAAATTAGTGAAAGGTATAAAAACCCTTCATTTGCCCTAAATTCAATTTAGGAGTGTGTGTGTGTGTGGAAGCTGGAAGAACACGGAGGATTCTTGTGAGCTTTGACCGCATCCAAATCGGAAGAAATCAAAGAAGTGAGAATAGGGAGCTAGTTGCTGCAGTAATCCTTCTAGGTAAACTCATGTCTTCAACCTTATTCCTTAATGGTATGGAAAGAATTAGGTTATTTGCGTTCTTTATGGATGTATAGTTGATAATAACGCTATTAATGGATTTATGGGTATTATCGATAAGTTTAGCAGAAAAGGGATTGATAAGAAATGGTTAAGTATTGTTATTAATGCACTTATAATTTTGAAATCGAGTTCGAATTGGATTAGCAGTGGTTTCCGTACCCAAATGTTCGACAGAACCCGTGTCCAGTAAGTTCGCTTAATGCAGGTTTCCGGATTGCTTGGTATCCGGTAAGTAGTATCTGGATGGGGTTCCTTGTGGTCAAGGTATCCGGGTGTGTTACCCGGTAACATGTTGTCCGGATTGTTTAGCATCCGATAAGTCGTGTCTGGATTGGTTAGCATCCGGTAAGTAGTGTCCGGATTGTTTAGCATCGGTAAGTAGTGTCTGGATTGCTTGGTATCCGGTAAGCAGTGTCCGGATAGTTTAATATCCGAGAACTGGTGTCCTGATAGTTTAGTATCCGGTTAGCTCATTTCTTTCCGCATCCATTCATTCAGGTATTCCTTTTGGAGGTCAAGGGTGATAGAAGGATTGGAACAAAAGCATCAGGTGAGTCTTTCTAACTGAAAATGTGTTGGCTTATGTACTATTTAAAATGTGTGAGATGTTGTGAAACTGCATGTTTTGATATGTTTGAGGAAGTTGAGATACTATGTATGCATACAATTGGAAGTGAGCATGTTATGGCTAAGTCGGGGGGGTGTCCCGCCAGTGCTCATACCGGGGGGTGTCCCATTTATGCCATGGAGGGTGTGTTCCAGTTAAGGCAGTGTGAGACTGGCACGTTGTCACTGGTGTGCGTGACTTCAGTGTGCCATTTACATGTGTAGTTCTTGCGTTTGAAAGTTTGAAAGTTTGAATGTTTTAAAGTTGAGAATTGTTTATAAATGCTTATAAACTGTCTACAATGTTTTATGTGATGCGGATGTTTGTTTTTTAGAGGGAACTCACTAGACCTCATGGTCTAACCCTCGCATTTCCAAAAACTAAACCATTTTCAGGTAAGCACTTAGTAGAAGGCTCTAGTAAGGGCAAAGAGAAAGCGAGAGCGTAAAGCTTTGGACTAGAAGGAAGTCGATATATTTAGCATGTCAATCATAGTCTTTAGAAATCTCAGCTGTGTAATAGGTTGTTTCCGCAAACCTTTTGTTGTACTCGTATGTTTATGATAGTATTTTGGAGTCGTTTCGACGGAGTTGCTTAATTCATGTTGATTAAGTTTTATTCTTTGAGTTGGGTTGTTACACACAAGCGTAAATGTTCACGGGAAATCAGAGAGACTGAAAAATATATTGATTATGGTGTTCAATTTAATAACCAAAATTAAATCTTTAAAAACTATAATTATGTAACATTATATCACTATTTAATTCTTTTGTTCACACTAAGTTTAAATGTGTGCGATAGAGAATTCGAATTCTCTATCACACACATTTAAACTTAGTTCGGACCCTATTGAAGAAGACCAAAGACCGAATATTGTAATAACAAATAAGAAATATTTGGGGTTTAGTTTTTATAATTAACAGAAATCATTTGAAAAACAAAATATAGTTTTATTTTAGGGAAATTAATTAAAATACCCCAAGTTTGACCATCTCTTACCGAAATACCATAAATCTCTCACAGTTTACAAAAATACCCAAAAAATCCGCGATGGGCCCCGCGATCGCGGGCCCAGGCCCACGTGGCAAACTGTTTCGGCCAAAAGCCTCGCGAAGCCCCCCAACTTTGCCCGCGTTGGCAAGTTTCGTCCCTGCCCGCGATCGCAGAAAAAAATTTTACATTTTTGGTCCCTGTTTTTTGTGTCTTTGTTCAGTAAAAAAAATACAAATTGTCCAAAAGAAATTTTAGCAAAACCGAGTTGCGTGAGCACGAGATTTTGGAGCTGCATTCGTGTCCGCAGGTCGCGCTCGCACACAAGTTCGACGATTTTAGCTTGCGAAATCGTCAATCGGCACCCCTCCCTGCGCGCGGGTAGGTGTTGGAGTAAAACCATGCAAGGAACTTGTCAACTCCTCTCACTTCTTTGCTTATAAACCAATGAAAGTTTATTCCTTCTACCTATGTGGGACACATTCCCACACCCAACTTGATTTTTACTAATTTCATGGTTTTTACTTAACTTTGAGTATCGATATCTCATTCACACATACTCCGTTTTCGACGCATTATATATCGTTTTGAAGCTCTCATATAGGAGAACATAAACCCACTAATAGTTAATTATATATACCACATATATATATATATATATATATATATATTTAAATGTGTCTAAAGTTCCCTAAAAACCATTAAATATAAGAACTTTAGATACATTTAAATATATGTGTATTTAATTAGCTTTCTTTATTCTAATTCATAGTAACCCCGTTCTAATTCATCAATCTATACTCTCTTTAATAAAGTGATAATGTGTGAGTTGAAGGCAAACAAGGATTAAAATCTAACAAAATAAGCAATAAAAAACCATGGCAACAGATCTTACATGAGGATATTGAGTGGAAGACCTGATGACTTGAAATCTGATGCAAAATTGTTTATTGATGCTACGGAACTGAGATCCAGCTCCATGGCATCCACTTTGGCAGTTGGGTTTTGCTTCTTTCACATCTTTCCCTGCTGACATATTTCTGACCGCCATAACTACATGAACCCCACGAAGTGCAAGAACCCGTGCAGTTTCGGTCCCAATGCCACTAGAACTTTAAATTGTATCCCTAGAATAAAGAAAGCTAATTAAATACACATATATTTAAATGTGTCTAAAGTTCTTATATTTAATGGTTTTTATGGAACTTTAGACACATTTAAATATATATATATATATATATATATATATATATATATATATATATGTGGTATATATAATTAACTCTTAGTGGGTTTATGTTCTCCTATATGAGAGCTTCAAAACGATATATAATGCGTCGAAAACGGAGTATGTGTGAATGAGATATCGATACTCAAAGTTAAGTAAAAACCATGAAATTAGCAAAAATCAAGTTGGGTGTGGGAATGTGTCCCACATAGGTAGAATGAATAAACTTTCATTGGTTTATAAGCAAAGAAGTGAGAGGAGTTGACAAGCTCCTTGCATGGTTTTACTCCAACACCTACCCGCGCGCAGGGGGGGGTGCCGATTGACGATTTCGCAAGCTAAAATCGTCGAACTTGTGTGCGAGCGCGACCTGCGGACACGAATGCAACTCCAAAATCTCGTGCTCACGCAGCTCGGTTTTGCTAAAATTTCTTTTGAACAGTTTGTATTTTTTTTACTGAACAAAGACACAAAAAACAGGGACCAAAAATGTAAAAAAAATTTGGCCTATCGCGGGCTGGGACGAAACTTGCCAACGCGGGCAAAGTTGGGGGGCTTCGCGGGCCTTTTGGCCGAAACAGTTTGCCACGTGGGCCTGGGCCCGCGATCGCGGGCCCCATCGCGGATTTTTTAGGTATTTTTGTAAACTGGAGAGAGATTTATGGTATTTCAGTAAGAGATGGTTTGACTTAGGGTATTTTAATTAATTTCCCTTTATTTTAATATGGGAAACATAACATATGGTACCATCACTCATTTGCTTTTTCCCCATGTTGATTTTTGAGATGGGAAACCCTTTTTCTCTTCACCTTGTTTTCTGATACTTTGGTCTTTGGCATTAAAAAATAAACAAAAATGGTATTTTTTTTTTTAGAAATTTTTTTTAATTTTCAAACAAAACATAGAAAATATATATTATTTTTATAGCAATTTAAGTACTATAATTGCTAATTATTTTATTAAAACATTACTATTACAATATGTAATTAATTGCTGTAGTAGATATTAAAATATGTTATCAAGGGAAAATGTTTCAGTTGCAAATCAATCTCAACTATCCATCAGCTTAATAAATATTTAGTTTTATAAATATCTTGATTGTTTTCCGGATCTAAATCTTAATCACAATGAATGAACTTTGATCATCTTTTATAAATACTAGTGTCGGCACCGTGCGTTGCGCGGTAGCGATAATTTGTTTAAGAAATTACTTTAGTGAGTTAGGTTAAAATATGATTCCACGGTTAATAATTAATGAGATACAATCTAAACAACGAATACATGTTTCATAGGTGGTCAATTTGCATATACTATTGATTGTTTGTTGTTACGAAGAGTTTGAGCTGTATCGGTAATAATTTGGTTGTTATGCTATTTAGAACTCAAATGACATGTCACACAACCATATCACTATTGTTTTTAGGAAGATGATGAATTTTTTTCCAAAAAAAAGGTTGGCTAAAATTAGTCAGCCTTAGGAGTTACCTCAAATTGACATCATCTCCTTTGTCAATATATATATACTCACATCATTCATTAAAATTTGCATCTCACCAATGTGGGATTTCCAAACACGTCATAGTTCAAGATTTATATAAAGCCTTCATCGTTTTCTTATAGTCACCCTCATTCTCCGATCCAACATTCTCTTTTCAATATGGAATGAATTAAACAACACCACAATTCAATATTTAAGAATACTTAAATATCATAATACCGTCTCAAAATACCTTTGTTTTTTTTCTTTTATAAATATAAAGAAATAAAGATAAAGATATAATAATTTTTTTGTTTATATATAATTAAAATTTTACTCTTTTGTAAAATATCTCTATTAAGTATTAATCAAAAGACATTTTTAGCCAAGTAAACCATTTAATCATCAAAGTCATCCTTCCTATCATCTTCATTGTCAAATTTAACATTCCCTCATCAACGTGGGATGACTAAAACAATACTACTATGCAATATTTCAGAATACTCAAATTTTAAGATGTCACCTCAAATACCCTTGGTTGTTCTTTTGTTTTATATATAAAGATATAAAGATAATGATATAAAGATTAATTGAGGTGACATATGAGATTTGAGTATTCTCAAATCTTACAATGTGGTTGAGTGTTAGTTGTCCCACATTGATAAAAAAAGTGGAATATTGGAAGAACTTGGCGGGTATAAAAAAGGAGGATGTGACACCTTTAGAAGACATCTCATTCTCATTTCATATACGCACCCCCTTCTATCAATCTATCGTACTAATGTGAGATATCCAAATAACACTACAATTCAAGATTTGAGAATATTCAAATCTCATAGTAATTCATTCTTCTTTTGTATACTCTCCCCTTGTTCCACCAATTGTGATAACCAAATAACATCACAGTTCAAGATTTGAGAGTACTCAACTATCATGGTGTCACATAATTGGTTGTGGTTATAAAAGATATTTGTGAACTTTATGCCATTTATAACATCCTTATACTCAGTCCTTTATTTCAATATGTCGTCTTTCCATCGATAAGGGATAACCAAATAACACCATAATCCAATATTTGAGAAATACTCAAATCTCATGGTGTCATATAATTGGTTATGGTTGTTCATTTTATAATTATATATATATATATATATATATATATATAATGATTCATTGCACAAAGAGGTGGGTCAAAAAAAACCAACCCCGTGTGTTATTACAAACTCTTCTAAATATTTAAGTCACCACATTCTTCTTTTATATATTCACCCTTTGCTATTAAAATATAAAGAATATTGATTAATTTTTGTAAAAGAAATGGCCACCTCATTTGAGCTAACAACATAAGTTGCTACAAAATAATCATCTTCTCCTTTCGAGTGTGCATTGTGTGTGTGTGTGTATATATATATATATATACTTTAATCTTTCAATTTTCATTACTCCCCCACCAATATAGGATAAGCAAAAAATAACAACATTTTAAGATTTGAGAAATAATCAAGTCTCATAGTGTCAAGTCATTCACTTTGGTTCTTTTTTAATATGTATATAGATATAGTGATTGATAATGAATTATTCTTTTTTGAAAAAAATAAATAGATTGAGTAACCTCGAATGGTTTTTAAGATTTTCTTTTTGCAAAATAAATAGTTGACACATGCGAGGCTACAACATGACTTGCTACAAAAAACCACATCCTTCTTTCATATATATATATACACACACACACTTTCTTCTTTCGATGTTCATTCTTCCCGCCAATGTGAGATAAACAAACTTAACCACATTTCAAGATTTGAGAAACTCAAATCTCGTTATGTCAAGTCATTCTCTTTGGATCGTCTTTTAATATATATATATATATATATATATATATATTGATATAGATTTTAAAACTTTTGGGTAGGCCAAAATGAGCCAACATATTAGTATGAAGGGTTAACCAAAATGAGCCAACAACGTGAGTTTAGAGGATCGACCAAAATGAGGGAACCCCATGACTTGCCACAAAAGCATCACAACCTTCACATATATATCCACAATTCATTGTCAAGTTTTTGTCTTTTCATCAATGTGGGATACACTAAAATCAATCAGAATTCAAGAAATGGAAGATTCTCAATTTCTAGGATGTCACCTCATTTTTATGGGTTTTTCTTTTAGATATATATATATATAGATTTTGATCATAATAATAAATTTTCATCATTTTCATAAATATCTAGTTTGATTGATTTATATAGTTTGTACCAATCAGAAGGTTTATATTTAAAACTCTATATATGTACATTCTAAAATATCAACCAAAATTACAGAAAATTCTAATTATATAGTATTTCTATTTTTATTTTATTTTATTCAAAATATAAATACACACAATAAATTAATATTCTGAACATTAATTAAATTATTGTATATCCAAAAATAGAAACTACTACATGTGATTAATAATTTAAAAACACAAAATAAACTAATTATTAAATTTATGAGCATCAATAATTAATATATATATATATACATATATAAAATATTTATTATAAAAAAGAGAGAGGGAAAAGCAAAGAGAGAAAAAATGATGCCTTATGGGAGAGGAAGGATGTTGCCACCAAAATGGTGGGATGGTTTGTAACATCCATTTAAATTGTATCATACAATTTAAGTATGATAAATATGTTACAAATTTATTTGATAGTTTTGGTGAACCGATTGTTATAAATGTCTGGTTTTAAATTCTTAAGGTTTTTTATCAAGTTTATTCAACATTTTCATCGTTAATATGGGATTCGTCTAAAATATTTGAAAGATCCCACCCATCGTCTTCGACGAAATTTGCCCACTATCCTGATGATACAGAACTCACTTAGATATAATTTGAAACTCCTCAAGCCTAAAACAACAGACTGACCCTCTTATAAATCAACTTAGAACCAAGATATAAGTTATTAGTAACCTACAATTCTAACGAGCTCATAAACTTCA
This sequence comes from Saussurea involucrata, assembly GCA_033807775.1. Taxonomy (NCBI): domain Eukaryota; kingdom Viridiplantae; phylum Streptophyta; class Magnoliopsida; order Asterales; family Asteraceae; genus Saussurea; species Saussurea involucrata. The sequence goes on along the minus strand of CM066314.1, from coordinate 155,692,776 downwards.
TAATAAATGTTAAATCCTACCGATTTAACCTTTTACATTTCCTCTTAATAGTAAAAACATGACACTTAACAAATTCTTGTCATTTTTAATTCCCTATCCTTGACTCTTCCTTAATATTTTACAACTATAAGTATTTTATCGTGACAAACTTTAAATTCTTGTCAAATAAGGGCATCTACAGTGCAAGGTTTATGAACCTCCAAGACCGGTTCTGAAATTATTTTACCATTGAGAGATATCGGTTCTTTGCCACATGGGATGAATCGGTTCATCTACAAGAACTGATTCTTTCTCTATAAATGGTGGGGCCCACTAATAAATTAATAATAAAAAACTAAAATTTGGGTTTTCTTTAATTTCTTTTAATTGTTAAACCAAATTTATACTTGTCATATTAATTAGTTTAATTCATTAATAAAGTTAGAAATTATTATAATTTTGTTAAAGAAAAACTAAATAGAACACAATAGAATGGAGAGAATGAATCGTAATTCTCATTAATCATAGCCCTTTAAATAGGGATGAGATACAAGTAGATAACTATAAGATCTAACATATCTCTAATATGTTTATCTCTATCTATATCGTCATATCCTTTAGACGATGACACACTTATCCTACAGCACTCCCCTTGTGCCGAGTTAAAGGAGTGATGGTGCACAATTGTTGCCTCGTTAAAACCTTACGCCAAAATAAAAACCCAGTGGGAAAAAAAACAAAAATAGGACGAAGGAAAGAGTACAACGCACCAGTTTCTTTACAATACATAGACTTTTACTTTAGTCTAATTTTCTCTTAGATTCGTACATTTATCATGAGAGTTAAGAAAACATGATGGTATATAAACTGTTGCCTCACTAAAACCTTACACCAAGGAACAAAACCCAATGGGAAAAATAAAACATTGGTTGAAGGAAAGAGCACAACATACCAATATTATATATATAGTAGACTCTCCCTTTTGTCTACCACTCCTCCTGATTCGTGCATTAATCAAAGGAGGTTTAAAACATTTCCATTTTAATACTTTCTACATGTCTCCCAAATATAGTTTTACATATTGATTTGGTAAACAAACATGTCACATTTTCCTCGCATCTTATTCAGTTCACTTGAATCTTGAGGAGAATTGATTATATAAAAACTTAAGCAAAATATGCTTTGTGTTATAACCCTTGATATATCTTACTTTCATTTCTTCGATACATGATGCATTATTTCCATACATGCAAGTTGTATAGTGGTCAAACTCAAAATTACTAACTCCTCTTATGTGTGTAATGATAGTCTTTAACCATATACACTCTTGAATAGTCTCATGGGGAGTAAGATTGTTGATAATATAAGAAGATAGCTATTAAGGGTTTGCTTAGTTTACTTCCAAGCAATCGGCATGTTCCATATGTTAATTTCTTATTCAGTTTGGGAACAATCTTTATATGAGTAAAACATATACCTAATATCAACAAATATATACCAAGGCATTGTTTGGTGTTTTTCTACAAGAGCCAGTACTTTTGTCGCTCACAATCTAAGTAGGTATTGAAGTTTCATTATCAATCCATTTTTCTCCGTTGGGAAGTTATAAGCCCACGTCAATGATGCCAAAAGATTAATTTGAAATCATTCCAATGACGTTGCGTTGGCGCTGAGCTAAATCTAGCTGACAAGTTCAGTGAGAAGTACAATATACGGTCAAGTGTATTATGTTGAGTACAATAATGCGCCTATTGTACTTAGGTATGGAATTCCAGCTCCCAACACCTCTTCGTCCTCATCCTTTAGACGAAATGGATCTTTCCTTATATCCGACACTTTGACCGATCATGGGAGTGCTAATCGGATGCGCTTTGTCCATATTAGGTCGCCTGATCATATTCTAGACATATGCGGATCGGTGGATCAATATTCCACAAACTCGGTGTCGTAGCTAAAGTATCTAGATAAAACCAAGTTTTCCAAAGATCTTTTATCTCAAATTCAGATTTCAAATAGCTTGTGTTTTCTCTTGTTTCATCAAGAGTGTCTATTATGTTCATAACATCGACATATAAAGCTACTATGAAAATATGGAACTTCTTTTCCTAAACAAATACGCAAGGGCACAGTTCATCGTTCTTATATATCGTTTTCCAATCAAGTATTCACTCAGGCGGGTATAACACATCCACATAGATTGCTTTAATCTATAAAGTGAGTGTTTCAATTTTATTGTAAACGCATTTCATGGTTTAGAGTTACTTGATATTGGTATAATGCCATCAAGCACTTTTATATATCTCTGAATTTAGATCCCCATAGAGATATGTAGTAACTACATCGTTGAGCTGCAATTTCCAGTCTTTCGGAAACTACTTGGTTAATAGTTAGCAGAACGTTGTCCATCATGAGAGAGTAAGTCTTATTGTGGTCAATCCAGTGCGTTGTGAGAAACCTTGCGCCAAAGGAGAACCTTATATGACTTAATTATTCTCATTACGATTCCCTGACAAATGGTTTATCTATGTCCTACAGGCTTTACACTTGGTCGGTTAGCACTACCGAGCCAAATATATTACGGGTTAATGTAAGGGCTACTTGATTGTGAGGTAATTATGGTAGAAGACTCTCTGTTTTCTCACTGGTTTTGACACTCAAAGGGCTCAAGGTGCAGGATCTTTGTGGTAGTTTATTGGGTCTATAAATAGTGAGGCTTTATGTTCATTGGGATAACAAAAACATAATACAAAACATATCTTCTCCCTGTTGTACTTTGATATGGTATCAGAGCGACTTTTCGCAAATTGTTGAGCTGCGATCATGGGAGAAGAACGACCACCGCAGACTGTAACAACCAATGGTCTTAATGATCCTTTGTATCTTCATCATTCGGATAGCCCTGGACTTGTTCTGGTTACACAACCTCTCGTCGGTGATAATTACACATCATGGAGTCGAGCTATGTTGCTTGCGTTATCTACAAAGAACAAAATAGGCTTTGTTGATGGAAGCCTGGTCAAACCAAGTGAAGCCGATGGAGCAAATTTTAACTCATGGACTCGAAGTAACAACATGGTAATTTCTTGGATACTCAATTCTGTTTCAAAAGATATTTCTGCTAGTATAATTTTCACTGAGACTGCTTTCGAGATCTGGACTGATTTACGAGACCGTTTCCAACAAACTAATGGTCCAAGGATTTTTCAAATTAGGAGAGATTTAATGAATCTCTCACAAAAACAAGATACAGTGAGTGTGTATTTCACAAAATTGAAGTCACTATGGGAACAATTATCAAACTATAGGCCTCAGTGTACATGTACATGTGGAGAAATAAAGGAGATGAATGCTTATTTTGAAAGGGAATACGTAATGAGTTTTCTCATGGGCTTACATGAGTCGTATGCTCAAGTCAGAGGACAAATATTGATGATGGATCCAATGCCTTCAATCAACAAGGTATTCTCGTTAGTTGTTCAAGAGGAAAGACAACGTAGCATATCTGATTTTGTATCTGAATCACATCCCATGGCGTTCAATGTTAGTAATGGTAAGCAGAAAGGTAATACTGGTCAATATTATAAAGGATTTAAAAGTCATCAAGCTCCTTTTTGTACAAATTGCAAGAAAACAGGGCATACAAAAGAAAAATGTTATTGGTTGCATGGTTTTCCACCTGGAGCGAGACAACAAAAGGTTAATACTGCAGCGGTAACCGGAAGCAACAATACGTCTGATATTAGCGGAATGATGGATCAATGTCAAAAACTCATGGAGGCTTTGTCTGGACGTATGTCATCCTCTTCTTCTGTAAATATGGCAACTACAAAAGCTGGAAAAGTTGATATGACAGGTATACGTTGTTTCATGTCATTTAACGACAAAATTCATGAATCTCGTGATTGGATATTGGATTCGGGAGCTATGAAACATATATGCAACAATGTAGGCATAATGGTAAACACACGAACAATTGACGATGTTACTGTTGTGTTACCAAATAAACAAAATATAAAAGTTCACTTGATTGGTGATGTGAACTTTGGTAAATTATTAGTGCTTCGAGATGTGTTATGTGTTCCTAACTTTCAGTTCAATCTGATTTCTGTTAGTTCACTTACACATAACAACAATATTAAGGTGAAATTTGGTTGTGATGATGTGTTGATTCAGGACACCGCAAGTATGAAGATGATTGGCAAGGGTAGAGTACTCGATGGTCTTTATGTGCTAAGGGCAGATGCAACACAAGTTTTAGAAGAATTCAATATCATGAATGTTTGGCACCAACGTTTTGGACATCCATCACATAAGAAACTACAAGCTATTAAGGAATTATCAGTTGATGGTTTAAGAGATGTAAAGAATGATGTGTGTCATGTTTGTCCTTTGGCAAAACAACGAAAAAACCCTTTGTTTCCCATAATAATCTTTCAAATAAACCATTTGATTTGGTGCATTGTGATATTTGGGGGCCATATCATGTTTCGTCTTATACAAACCACCGTTTCTTTGTTATGATAGTCGATGATTGCACACGATTCACTTGGGTGTTTCTCCTTAAAACAAAGTCTGAAGTTCAACAGGTAGTTCCTCGTTTCTACAACATGATTCTTACACAATTCAACACTAAGATCAAAACCTTCAGATCAGTTAATGCACGAGAATTGGATTTTGCTGAATTTTTTCTAGAAAAGGGTATTTTACATCAAAGATCTTGTGTTGAAAGGCCACAACAAAACTCTGTTGTAGAACGGAAGCATCAACATTTGTTAAATGTGGCTCGAGCATTATTTTTTCAATCAAAAGTTCCGATTAGGTATTGGTCAGACTGTGTTTTGACAGCTACTTACCTAATTAATCGGACTCCTAGTTCTGTTCTAAAGAACTTGTCTCCTTATCAGAAGTTGTTTGATAAATCCCCTGATTATGATACTCTCAAAGTATTTGGATGCTTAGCTTTTGCATCTACAATCATGGCAAACAGAACCAAGTTTGATCCACGAGCTCGAATGTGTGTTTTTCTTGGTTATCCACCAGGGATGAAAGGTTATAAGCTATTAGATATGGAAAGCAGACAAGTTTTTATCTCAAGGGATGTGGTTTTCCATGAAACCATATTTCCATTTCATCATTCCCAACATGATTTATCACTTGATTCTTTTCCATTAGTAGTTCTTCCAAGGGCACAAAACGAATCAGATTTAACATCATCGCCTACCGAAGGTATATCATCAACAACCGAGTCATCCGTTGAAGTTGAAGGTATTTCATCACCTGAAGGTGAATCGGTAACCGAGGATATATCCTCAGTTGAAGGCGTTGCACCCGCTGAAAATATGCCTCCATTTCCAACTGCACCCGCTGAAAATGTGCCTCCCGTTCCAGCCGTAAGACGATCTACCCGACCTAGGCGTCCTCCATCTTATTTGAGAGAGTTTCATTGCAATTATGTGCATCCTGTCAAGCTGAAAGATCAACCTTATTCTCTATCCAAATATCTTTCTTATCATCGATTATCTGACTCTTATAAACAGTATGTTCTGATGACTTCTTCTCATATCGAGCCATCGTCGTATGTTGAAGCGTCAAAGCATGAAGAATGGAAAAATGCTATGAATCACGAGTTAGATGCAATGGAACAGAATAACACGTGGGAACTTGTTTCTCTTCCAACAAACAAACGCTCGTTGGGTTGTCGATGGGTTTATAAGATAAAATACAAGGCCAATGGAGAAATTGAACGTTACAAAGCTAGATTGGTAGCCAAGGGGTTTACCCAACAAGAAGGAGTTGATTTTATTGACACTTATTCTCCTGTGGCTAAAATGGTAAGTGTCAAAGTAATGTTGTCATTGGCTGCTCAAAACAATTGGTCTTTAACCCAATTGGATGTGAATAATGCCTTTTTACACGGTGACCTAGATGAAGAAGTTTATATGGATTTACCAAAAGGTTATTCAGTTAAGGGGGAGTGTGCATCACAAGGGAAACTTGTATGTAAGCTGAAAAAGTCAATATATGGCCTTAAACAGGCGTCTCGGCAGTGGTATGCAAAATTTTCTTCCTTCTTAATTCAGGAAGGTTTTGTTCAGTCTAAAGATGATTATTCTTTGTTCCATAAAGGATCGGGTTCCGGTTATGTGGCCCTCTTGGTATACGTCGATGATATCATACTAACCGGAGCTTCTAGAGCAGCACTTGAAAACATTAAAGCTCGTCTAAGTCATCAGTTCAAACTCAAGGATTTGGGAGAGTTTAAATACTTTTTGGGTCTTGAGGTAGCTCGGTCTCAAGCCGGGATTTTTTTGTCTCAGCGACATTATACCTTACAACTCCTTGAGGACAGTGGTTTGTTGGCTGCGAAGCCTATTTTTTATCCTATGGATCCTTCAATTAGTTTGTCAAACGAAGATGGTGAATTACTTCAAGACCCAACTCCATACCGACGTCTTGTCGGTCGTTTATTGTACCTTACGATTACCAGGCCAGATATAGCATTTGCTACACAATCCCTTAGTCAGTTCATGAATGCTCCACGGACTTCACATATGGAGGCTGATCAGAAGTTATTAAGATATATCAAGCAAAGTCCAGGACAAGGCATTTTTTATCCAGCTCAAAATCAACACATCTCAAAGCTTTTTGTGATTTTGATTGGGGAAGATGTACTGATACAAGGAGATCTATTACGGGTTTTTCTGTTTTTCTTGGTGAATCCTTGATTTCATGGAGATCTAAGAAGCAATCTGTTACTTCTAGATCCTCCACCGAGGCGGAATATCGAGCAATGGCTGATACTACATGTGAGTTGATTTGGCTAAGACATTTGCTTCGAGATTTTGATATTTCCAGTTCCTCTTCGGCTCTTTTATTCTGTGATAATGATTCAGCCATCAAGATTGCTTCCAATCCTACGTTTCATGAGAGGACAAAACACATCGAGTTGGATTGTCATATCATCCGGGAAAAGGTGTTTGACGGAACCATTAAACTTCTTCCTATTCGCACCAATTATCAATTAGCTGACATGCTTACTAAGCCTCTAAATCGTGTTCGGCTTTCTGCGATCATGTCCAAGATGCCCCTCAAAAATATTTTTCCGGGTCCCTCTTGAGGGGGAGTATTACGGGTTAATGTAAGGGCTACTTGATTGTGAGGTAATTATGGTAGAAGACTCTATGTTTTCTCACTGGTTTTGACACTCAAAGGGCTCAAGGTGCAGGCTCTTTGTGGTAGTTTATTGGGTCTATAAATAGTGAGGCTTTATGTTCATTGGGATAACAAAAACATAATACAAAACATATCTTCTCCCTGTTGTACTTTGATAAAATACCTATTCATTTGTCAAATAATTATCTTGGATTGCTTCTTCTCATTTTGGCCAATTTTCTCTTTGTTGACATTCTTCAACTGAGCATGTTTCGATGACATCGTGCTCTTTTATCTCATAAGCAACGGTATATGCAAATATATCATCATTGAGTATGTATGATCTGTCCATCGACTCATATTCATTTGAGATTTCTTTGATCTCTGGAATCAATATTAACTTCTGTAACACCTCAAAATTTCCAATGTTAATGTACTTTTATTTTGGGAAGAATGTTTAAAATAATAGAAGGTAATTATTTTAAACGGAATGTCGAGAAAGGGTAAAATAGTATTTGACCAAAGTTGAGGCAATTTGTGAAATGTAAAACTACGGGGTTGATTCTGTCAATTGATGATAGTTGTGTATGTATAAGAAGTGAAGTCCGACTGATCAATTCAGATTATCTCAAATTGGTTTTGGAAATTCGGTTCAAGCAGAGCAATTAGCAATCTCATTCGGTAAGAAACCTAATCGACTTCTGTAAGTAATTATGATCATAAAGCTATTTGTTTATCAATTAGATATTGATATTTTGGTAAATAGGTTTGATTTTGGATTTAATCGGTTGATTGGATTTGCAAACTCTGAGTTCGAACACCCCAGGTGAGTTCATCTCTTTCTAAATGTTTTTATTTGAAATTGAATGGATATTTGATAGCAATCTATCTAAACGATGTGGTAAAAGTGTATTGTAATGAAATCGACCAAGAAACTAAACATAGATGATTTTTTAGAGTAGATTTGACGTACCGATTGAAGTCATGTTATCGAAGATCCGATATTGGATCCGGAATTGAGGAGATCCGGTATGGGATCTGGAATTGATGAGATCCGGTATGGGATCCAGAATTGAGGAGATTCGGTATTGGATCCGGAATTGATGAGATCCGGTTTAGGATCCGGTTTCAATTGGAGTTCCGAACTTGGTATTGGATTCCGGATGATTCCGGACTTTGAGTCCGGAATACTTTTTCGGATGACTTTTCCGGATAGTTCCGGATTTGGGTTCCGGATAGGGGATTTTTCCGGATATAGTTTCTGTAACAACCCAAATTCTAGTGGGTTTTAGAGTTTGGTGGTCAAAGTGGAATAAAAGAAAGTATTCTTGAGGGGCTGAATTGTCAGTTGGTGAAAGAGGTGTAGGGCACAAATCCCTAGGGCAGCCCTCAATATCAGAAATCAATATTGTGTCTTGGTGTTGGCGGCTAAGGAAGAAAGAAAGAGAGAAAGAAGAGTTTGAGGAGAAATCAAGAGAAAAGAGGAGTCAAGCTAGAATCTGCAAAGGTATTACATCCTAATTCGTTCATCTGATTAGGATAATGCTTCTCCTTCTTATTGTTATGAATCCTTAGGACTGATGTTGATGATTACTTGAGTTTCACCATTTTTCCTTGAAAATGAAGTTTTGTGGGTTTTGTATTAATGAATCGATTTTAAGAGATTAAAGTGGGATTAATTGGGTGTTTGGGGTTGGTGGATGAACCCTTATGGTTATCTAATCAAACTAATGGCTAAAATCGGGTTAGAAATCACTTTTAAGAAGTTTATTTTCGGACAGCATCCGTACCCGGACACCTTCAGTTCTTGATGATATGGTGGTTTCTGGATACGGATGCTAGTTTCCGGGTAAAGCTCTATGGTACTTTCCGGGTGGGTGTTTTTCCGGGTAGATCGAGTTACCGGGTATGGTATCCGGACAAGTATGGTATCCGGACAAGTATGGTACCCGGACAAGTATGGTATCCGGACAAGTATGGTATCCGGACAAGTATGGTATCCGGAAAAGTTGGTATCCGGACAAGTGTGTGTTGGACAGTAGGTCGAGCCGTTTAATCTGATCCGAATCTAATGCACCTAGGTGTTCGACTGGTTTAGCTGGGAGGAATTTAAGAAGTGCGTTCTACGATAATCAAAGGTGAGTTCTCTCACTCCTTTTTATGACGTACCATTTTTACTGAATATGGTTCCTTTATCGAGCATGAATTGATTTATAAAAATTATGCATGCTTCCATGATTTACATGTTTGCCCACAAACGAAAGATGTTTTATGTTTTCATGCATATGGTTTCAATGTATGTGTATGCTATGTGGAGTCGGTTGCACGGTGGGGACGGGGTACCTTGGGATCTCTGATCCCTTGGGCATATGGAGGTTAGCTTGTAGGTTGGAATTCGTTTTCTCCTACATGAAGGAACGGGGAGTCCATTTGGATTCCGGCGTAGACGAGAGGGTGTCTGTTAGGCCCCGATCGGAGTAGCTTATGCAATCCCCTGAACCCCGTGTTTAACCTTGGATGATGTTATGAGAAAGATGTGAAAGTATTTTCTTTATGAAATGATCTTTTTACTGTGATAAATGTTTTATGGAGGGAATTCACTAGACCTTTTGGCCTAACCCTCGCTTTTCAAAAACTAAACCATTTTCAGGTAAGCGCGCTATGGGTTCTTCTAGTAAGAACTAGGAGAGACTCAAGGAGGATTTGGAGACTAGAGCGACTCCAAGATTTTGAATAAATGACTATAGATAGAATCTCGGCTGTGGACGTAGAGCCTTCCGCTGTCAATTTTATTTAGATCACTTTATTGATGATGTAGAGACAAAATATTTATGTAATGTGAATGCTTATTCTCTAGATGAATGCATGTTATGAAATTGGGATGTTACAGTTTCCGGGTGTATTATCTAGTTAAGTTTTTCTTAAAAACAATCTCGGGGCGCTGCCCCCAGACCCCGCAAGGGTGTTTCCCCTTGACCTCATCCGCTAACCGGGTAGCGGAACCCCCGTGCTAAGTCGCCGAAGGGGGACAATTGAGGATAAGGATACGGTAGGTTATCTAGTATTCTTAGAATTGGGAATATGATATGAGATGTGGCGTGATATGTTGATATGCATATACGCTAGTAAGTGTAATGAATCCATAGGCACTGGTAGTAATTGTAACGTGGAGTAGGCATAAAGTAACTTGTAATTCCCGTTGACCTGAAATGAGGAATAGGCATAAAATAACTTGTAATTCCTATTTCGTAAGGTGATGAGAAATGAGGAATGGGCATAAAGTAAATTGTAATTCCCATTTCGTATTGTAAGTAGAAATCTTGGAATAGGCATAAAATAAATTGTAATTCCTGATTTCTATGGGAAGGTGAGAGATAGGCATAAAGTAAATTGTAATCTCTACTTTCACTCCAAGAAATAGGCATAAAGTAAATTGTAATTTCTTGGACATGAGCGATGATCTAGAATCTGTAAATGATTCGTAGTAGGCTCTCGAATGTGATTATATGACTTTCTGAATGTTAGTCATACTCATGGAATCGGGTATGTTCCCGTCATGGTAAGATGTGTATGTGTAAGGTAAGAATGGTGGCAAACCAGGTTTGTTTTTACGCTTTGAATATTTGAGTTTCCAAAGTTGTTAAAGTTTTAATTTGAAATTGGATGTTCTCACTAGGCGTAAGCCTAATCGTTTCAAATTAAATTTTCTTACCAGGTACGAGCTCGGGGAAGTAGCAGGAAGAGGGATGAGTGTTTTGGTATTCGACTTTGGTGTCAAGTTAGTGCTTGATCGAGGGGGCGACCCTTGGTCGTAAGTGGAGTATCAAGGATAAGCTGCGTGAGTAAGCGGTTGACCTTGTTGAGTGAGTAGCCTTCTATTGCAAATAGAGTCTCATGCATAGCGTTCTTTTATGTAACATGAAATTTTCACGATTTAAAATAAAAACATAACTGTCAACTTTGAACAAGATGAGTCATCTTGTACGAGTACACGTTTAAAGAAAAAGCGATTTCAGTTACGTCGCACATTGAAATTTTGGGCTTAACGATTTGTAAAGTATTCCACACTTTTAATGATAAGTTAAATTGTTACAAAAATGGTCAAGAAAATGGTTACCTGCAATTCACTTATACCAAAATGCTTATTGACCTTTTGATATCATACAATTGAGTGTGAGAACCGGCTGGTTTACTTTGTGTCGGTAATTCTTTCAGAATGGTCTCATACGAAAAGATTTTCATGCAATATATTACTATCGTAATAACATTGTTCGGATTGAGCAAGATTGAGGTTCACGGGAAGATGCATGTCAACGATTCTCGAATCGTCGTGCAGGGTTTTGAAGTTATAAGAGTGATGGGGTCACGGGTACCCGAGTGTTTCTAAATGTTGTTTATTTAAAATGATAAAATGTGTAAAAGGATTTATTTATTGTATTGTCATGCATGAAGGCTATGAACCCACTAGGTCGTAGAGTATTACGTCTTAAGCTAAGGAAGAACTCCGAGAGTGGAAAGGCGTTGGTCAAGTCAGGGGAGAACGTATGTAGCTTTGGTATATGTGTTTAAGAGGAGAGTTGGACCTTGGAAGAGTCGGGAATGGATTTTAGTGTCAGGTGTATGAGGGTCTGTACCTTTGCTCGATGACTGAGAACACAGTTGCCGAGGGGCGATGGTGCCCGGAGGAAGGACTAGGAGTCATCAAGGTATTGGTTTTAGCAACTCTTTATGAGTAGTGCTGTGAGGCAGGGATGAAAGGTCTACGATGTGGGTCATGAGATTCGAAGGGAGCTTGTAATATTGATGATACATGAGTAAGTTTCGAAATGGGGGCGACGGATTATAAAGTTAACTATGATGTGTAGGGAGGAATAGGTCCCGTAAGGAACTCATGTTAAAGGATAGGTTAAGAAAGTAGTTAAGAGTTGTCTTTTGTTGTTGAAGTCGGCAACGGTGTATGTTGGTCGGGGCCGAAGACTCAAACCAGATGAGTGTAAGTTGATAGAATATCTTGTAGAGGTGTTAAATTAGTAAGAGACTGTTGTTGTTGAATAGGCGTTCTATTTACGAGGCGAGGAGGGTCCGTAGAAGGACAAGGTGTGTAACATAAGCGGAGTGAGTGTAGACTATACCAGTCTGTAAGAAAATGTGTCGTGTCTAAGAAAGGACTCGGGTCATAAAGAGCTAGTTAGGATGTTCGTGTTTGAGCTAAGTGTGAACTCGTGAGTCATAGTTCAACAAGTTGGGAGAGAACTAAGTAGCGAGACAGACTCGATTGTAGTATTCGGGAGAATATGAAGGAAAGTGTGAATTGTGTACGAATGACCATGAGAGACTTGGTCGGTAGTGTGATAATAGGAGTGGTGAATGTACGAATGAATAGTAGCGTCAATTGCCAAGATATCTGTGTCAGTCGGTGATGTAGTAAGGCGATGTTAGAAAGATGGAGGATTAGAAGGAAGTCCTTTTGGGATTTCGGATAGAGTGTACGTTTTGCAATCCCAGTTGTTGAAGTACGGGGGTTGTAAGTAGGTGTGTATTTTGACTGTTATCGGAATGGAATGTCGGGGCAGAATTGGGTGATTGCCCAGCTGTGAGACCAAGCTTTGTGGTTACGTATGTTGTTAAGTATATTCTTGAAGGAAGAGTAAGCTTAAAGAAGATGGTGAATAGATTAGTCAAGCTGTAGTATAGTACATGAGACATCGTTAAAGAATGAAAATTGTTCCTTATGCGTGAGGGAATGACCCTAGAAGAAAATAGTTGGAAATTTTGGTTATGTTTAAGGAATGACATGATGATGATTGTGGGTCGAAATAGTAGTATGATCGTTAGTTGATTTGAAATGTCATGATAGAGGTATAAGCCTTTGGTTGGTTGATTTAAATTTTATAGATTTGTTAAGAAATGACGTTCATTTGTTGTTACAGGATGTGTTACAATTTTTGGGGAAGTGTTATTGAGATTAACACACTGATTGTTAAAGAATTATTTAAGGTAAATCTAAGTAAGAAAGCCGGGATGACGGTATATATATATATATATATATATATATATATATATATCTGTCTGATTTTATGATCATAGTGGTTAGTCGAAAGAATTGTGGAACCCGAGTTTCGGGGTGTTCCTGAATTAATAGATCCGTTTGTAATAGGGAATCCAAGGGGGTGTATTATCAGAGTGAATAGGGGACGTTACTAAGGAACACACTTTGGGGTCATTGGAAGTTTAAAGAGGATGAGGGTTGTGTTAGTCAGAATGTGGTGGGATTGATGTGAAATCCTTAAAGAATGTGAATTGTTGCTTATGTGCGAGAGAAATGTCTGAGAAGGTAAAAGTTGGAGATTAAAGAATGTGTAGTGACGTCAAACACTGGTCTTGTTTCAAGACGGCTTGGTTGAATGCCTTAAGATAAGATCTTGGTGCAACTGTTTGGTTATGTAAGTAATGAGAAAGCGATATCAACATGTGGAAAGGTCGGGAGAGAGGGGCAAGTAATGTTTGGTGAGCAGTGCTCCACGCTAACGTGGGGAAGGTGTAGATAGTATGTCGGAACAAGTGAGTGAATTGGAAGTAGTAAACTTGACAGTATTGCCGAAAGGTACAGTATTGTGTAGATTGTCTTTGATTAGTGTGCGAACCGTTGGGAAGAATATTGAGGAAGGAAATTGTGTAAGTTTTTGTGCAGGGAAGAAGTGGATGAGACAACTAAATGAGTTAAGTTAGTGACTTTGTGAGAAATGTGTAAACCATTTGATCGTGCAGTGTTTAAGCTAGTGAGAATAGTATGGTGTGACCATGGTTATTCCTCCCAGTTGGGTGAGGGTAGCCGAAGTTATGTTTTATGACCGAACGAACGTGGTAATCAGCGAGGATTTGATGTGTTTCAGGATAAGTTTAATTCGAGTAGGTGAACACTTCAACGTTAGGTTTGAAGGTTCCTACCCTGGGTTACGTACAAGGATGGAGTGATGAAGTGGTGAGGATGTAAGAAATGGTTGACGAAATGTGGTCGAGGTGGTCCGAGAAAGGGAAATGTTATCCGCATAGTCGATTGTTGATTAGGAGAAGTAATCTAGGTTTGCTTGTATTTCGATGAAGGAACTCTGGTTGTGAGTTGTCGGGACGTACAGGTTTGGATTTGTGTCAAGCGGTCAAGTGTGTGTCTGTCTCTTAGTAAATGAATCTCGTGTTGTGGCAGAGGATTTAGCCAAGTTCCTCCTTAAAGGAAGTGTTGATGCATGAGAAGCCTTAGTAAGTCTTCTGTAGTCAAGATCGACCGAGTAGGAACAGTAGCCTACGAGTTAGAGTACCGTAAGAACTGAAGGAAACGCACCCAAGGTTCCATGTTTCGAGTTTAATGAGGTGGTTGACTGAGTCAGATATAGCTTTACTTTGGGAAGTGTCGGTTTTGATGTGGGCATGATACCCGCATCTTTTCCAATGAGGAATTCCGGGGACGGAATTCTTTTAAGGGGGGAGTGTTGTAACAACCCAAATTCTAGTGGGTTTTAGAGTTTGGTGGTCAAAGTGGAATAAAAGAAAGTATTCTTGAGGAGCTGAATTGTTAATTGGTGAAAGAGGTGTAGGGCACAAATCCCTAGGGCAGCCCTCAATATCAGAAATCAATATTGTGTCTTAGTGTTGACGGATAAGGAAGAAAGAAAGAGAGAAAGAAGAGTTTGAGGAGAAATCAAGAGAAAAGAGGAGTCAAGCTAGAATCTGCAAAGGTATTACATCCTAATTCGTTCATCTGATTAGGATAATGCTTCTCCTTCTTATTGTTATGAATCCTTAGGACTGATGTTGATGATTACTTGAGTTTCACCATTTTTCCTTGAAAATGAAGTTTTGTGGGTTTTGTATTAATGAATCGATTTTAAGAGATTAAAGTGGGATTAATTGGGTGTTTGGGGTTGGTGGATGAACCCTTATGGTTATCTAATCAAACTAATGGCTAAAATCGGGTTAGAAATCACTTTTAAGAAGTTTATTTTCGGACAGCAGCCGTACCCGGACACCTTCAGTTCTTGATGATATGGTGGTTTCCGGATACGGATGCTAGTTTCCGGGTAAAGCTCTATGGTAGCTTCCGGGTGGGTGTTTTTTCGGGTAGATCGAGTTATCGGGTATGGTATCCGGACAAGTATGGTATCCGGACAAGTATGGTACCCGGACAAGTATGGTATCCGGACAAGTATGGTATCCGGACAAGTATGGTATCCGGACAAGTATGGTATCCGGACAAGTTGGTATCCGGACAAGTGTGTGTTGGACAGTAGGTCGAACCGTTTAATCTGATCCGAATCTAATGCCCCTAGGTGTTCGACTGGTTTAGCTGGGAGGAATTTAAGAAGTGCGTTCTACGATAATCAAAGGTGAGTTCTCTCACTCCTTTTTATGACGTACCATTTTTACTGAATATGGTTCCTTTATCGAGCATGAATTGATTTATAAAAATTATGCATGCTTCCATGATTTACATGTTTGCCCACAAACGAAAGATGTTTTATGTTTTCATGCATATGGTTTCAATGTATGTGTATGCTATGTGGAGTCGGTTGCACGGTGGGGACGGGGTACCTTGGGATCTCTGATCCCTTGGGCATATGGAGGTTAGCTTGTAGGTTGGAATTCTTTTTCTCCTACATGAAGGAACGGGGAGTCCATTTGGATTCCGGCGTAGACGAGAGGGTGTCTGTTAGGCACCGATCGGAGTAGCTTATGCAATCCCCTGAACCCCGTGTTTAACCTTGGATGATGTTATGAGAAAGATGTGAAAGTATTTTCTTTATGAAATGATCTTTTTACTGTGATAAATGTTTTATGGAGGGAATTCACTAGACCTTTTGGCCTAACCCTCGCTTTTCAAAAACTAAACCATTTTCAGGTAAGCGCGCTATGGGTTCTTCTAGTAAGAACTAGGAGAGACTCAAGGAGGATTTGGATACTAGAGCGACTCCAAGATTTTGAATGATGACTATAGATAGAATCTCGGCTGTGGACGTAGAGCCTTCCGCTGTCAATTTTATTTAGATCACTTTATTGATGATGTAGAGACAAAATATTTATGTAATGTGAATGTTTATTCTCTAGATGAATGCATGTTATGAAATTGGGATGTTACAGTTTCCGGGTGTATTATCTAGTTAAGTTTTTCTTAAAAACAATCTCGGGGCGCTGCCCCCAGACCCCGCAAGGATGTTTCCCCTTGACCTCATCCGCTAACCGGGTAGCGGAACCCCCGTGCTAAGTCGCCGAAGGGGGAAAATTGAGGATAAGGATACGGTAGGTTATCTAGTATTCTTAGAATTGAGAATATGATATGAGATGTGGCGTGATATGTTGATATGCATATACGCTAGTAAGTGTAATGAATCCATAGGCACTGGTAGTAATTGTAACGTGGAATAGGCATAAAGTAACTTGTAATTCCCGTTGACCTGAAATGAGGAATAGGCATAAAATAACTTGTAATTCCTATTTCGTAAGGTGATGAGAAATGAGGAATGGGCATAAAGTAAATTGTAATTCCCATTTCGTATTGTAAGTAGAAATCTTGGAATAGGCATAAAATAAATTGTAATTCCTGATTTCTATGGGAAGGTGAGAGATAGGCATAAAGTAAATTGTAATCTCTACTTTCACTCCAAGAAATAGGCATAAAGTAAATTGTAATTTCTTGGACATGAGCGATGATCTAGAATCTGTAAATGATTCGTAGTAGGCTCTCGAATGTGATGATATGACTTTCTGAATATTAGTCATACTCATGGAATCGGGTATGTCCCTGTCATGGTAAGATGTGTATGTGTAAGGTAAGAATGGTGGCAAACCAGGTTTGTTTTTACGCTTTGAATATTTGAGTTTCCAAAGCTGTTAAAGTTTTAATTTGAAATTGGATGTTCTCACTAGGCGTAAGCCTAATCGTTTCAAATTAAATTTTCTTACCAGGTACGAGCTCGGGGAAGTAGCAGGAAGAGGGATGAGTGTTTTGGTATTCGACTTTGGTGCCAAGTGGAGAAGTTAGCTTATACGAGGATGTTTTTGATGAATAACTTAGACAACCAACTTAATCTAATCATAGTTAGCAGGATTAGATTGATAGGTTGTTTTGATTATTCAAATTGTGTATATGGACCCTCATAGTTAATTCTTCGCTTATGTATAAAAGTTTGGATGAAATTATGATTAACTCTGTTAAATTTTAAGGTTTAAATTGGCCCTGATTTTTAGTGTGTTACAACTTCGGAGCGTCCTCCAATGATGATTCATGGACATAATTAGAGATAATCTCATAAGAGTTTTATGTATTGATGATAAATGGATGTGCCTTACTATTCTCTTCCTTTAGAATAGTATTCATCGAACCAAGTAGCTTCTACCACTTCCATTTGGTAGCTACGACCTCAACCACACCTCCACTATGTGTGATTGCAACGCACTTTCCAATTGCGTTATGCCCCTGTTGGGGACTTTTAACCTTACGGGTATATAGCAGCTCGTATATGTGATCTTGTCACTTATGGACTAACATTTAACGTATCAGGTATCGAGTTTGATTCGTTTGACTTCAACTTTACGTTGTGAAGTTTGGGGATCAAAATGAGACAAAGTGGAACATTCCATGATAGTTCCTGTCGTTCCCTTGGAAAGTACTTTTTCCTATCTCCCCCTAACGACAGGAAGACTGTCATCAAAGTGACTATCCGCAAATCATGCGATATCAGGATCACCCGTCAAAGATTCTAAATAACGGATAATTGTTGGAGATTCATATCCAACATATATACTTAATCGTTTTTAATAACCCATTTTGGTGCACTGTGGGGGCGCAATTGGCACATATACTACAACCAAACATGCGTATGTAAAAGATTAGGCTTATATCCAGTTACCAACTGGTACGCATGACATTGGTTGGCTAGTAGTAGGTATAAAAACAAATAAGTAAAGTTGCATGTAATATTGCATAACCCCAGGAAGATGTGGGTAAATTGGTGTGCATAACCAATGCCCTAGCTACCATCTTTATTCTTTTGATGATAATTTCTACGAGACCTTTTTATATACACATGGGGTATAGGAAACTCTACGTTGATCCTAATACATATGCAATAATTATCAAATCCTTATGATATATATTCTCCAGCCTTCCAAGTCATGTACACTTAATGAGATAATCAGGATGGTGAGCCCTTAATCGTATAACCAGTGCTAGGAGTGCAGCATTGTATCTGGACAATAATATGACATACGTCCATCGTGTCAAAACCAGAACCATAAAGTACTTTAATGGCCCGCATTCTAGGTGTTTATGTTCATAAATATCACCTTGTATTCGTTGTAAGAATGGAATATTTTGGTATTATGTCTTTAGCTTTAGGATGGTCGCATTCCTGTATTGGCATTAGGATCAGGGTATATAAAAATTTTAGGTATTCGAGACGACATATTACAATGGCGGTGTTGCTTCTTGTACTGCAGAAGTCAATAGTTGCAGTTTGGTTAATCGCCTCATTATATCTTTCAATGGAAAAAGAATATGTCTATGTGCGTTCTTCATCACACAGATCATTATGTCATGACCATGGTGTCCCACGTGGTCATGTCAAAACATATATGTGTCATTGTCCTAATTTTCTTTTTTGGTGACAAAATCTGATTTAATGACCTATATAATCCATTAATTTGACACATTAAATTCTCTAATGTATGTTCCTTTCATATCAGTAGACTTGATATACCCATTTCCATTCTTATAATATGATTTCACATTGGTACAAATATCTTAACAAGGTTCTTATTAAGATAGTGCATTAGTAACTATTAATCTTGTATAAACAAGAATATGACAGTCCAGCGTCTACGTATTATGGTGAGAGGGGGGTAAATATTAGTCTATATCTTAGGATTAGAGGTCCTAAAAAAATTCTCCTCGATACATTCCTACATGGAACGGAGAATATTAAGAGTTTTGTATTTGTTTTGATGTATTTCTTTACATCTATAATGGTTATATATTCAGTTTTACATAAGCAAAATACATTAATTTATATAAAATAAGTTTCAAAGAAACTTATGCTCATTCAATCTTAGATTAATATGATATAGTTCATTTTGAACTTGTTCCCCTTTTTTAATAAAAAACGGTTCATTGATTATCCCTTATCAACTAGGCAGTAGTTGTATCTCTGCTACAAGGATTGGAAAATGATTCCCAACTATTGCCATGCCCTTGACACTTTCCACTGTTTCGTCCACGTGGTACATAGATGGCATGTGTGAGATTGTTTTTAAACTCACAATCCTTTGGAGTTGCCTAGATCTCGAGAAATTTCTTTGTCTCGACATATTCGGCTTTGTTATTCGAAAGAACCTTGTGATGTCTCTCAACCATTTGCAATAGGTTGATGAGTTCGTCTAAAGGTTACATTCCAACTTATATTGGTTCATTAATATTTACTGATATATGCAAGGTGGAAATAATGTTAGGAATCATGTCATCTTATGTGAGTTCCTTGCCACAATATTGAGATGCATTTTGAGACACAACATTTCTTTGTTGAAACCAGTCACCTTCTTGCAATAGAGTGAGTTTCATTTCACTGTATGATTAGTCCAGGAAGTATTTGTTCATGAATATTCCCGATTCTTCGTTTTAGGCCCGCAGTTCTTTGGGGTTGCTAGTAGAAGGTTATCTCTATGAAAGTTATGACTGATATGTCATCACAAAAACTTAAAGGTATTTGCTTGTACCTTTTCGGGTGGTTGGTTTTTAGGGTGTTGATGAGTTTTAGGTATTTTCTTGTACCTTTTCAAAGGAGATTTGTATACTTATTTATGGTACTCAAGCTCTTTTGAGTTTTCAACTTTGATTTCGAGACGAGTTGTTTCAACCATTTACATATATAAGGGATAATACATGATTTTATGTTTGATAAACAATGGACTATGGTTATAATTTATGTATGAAATTTCATTGTCATAATAATATTTGATTTTTGTATGCTTACATTTTGTTGATAATGCTTCATCGATATTTCAATTTGCAAAAACAAATCACTCAATCTATTGGATTTCCAGGTAGTATGGGAATCACATGGATTACTTAAGTCCCTACAAACCGTGGGGTTATTTACACTCGTTTGACAAAATCCAAATCAATGTTTTACGATTTAATTAATTTGGATATAACATTGTTAATTATAGAGCTTTTGGCAAGAGGCCAAAATGAATATGAATATGGCATATAAAGCCAATTTCAATGTTTTAATATCTTAATAGTATTTTAGAAGATTTTGTCATTAGACATATAAATATTAGTTTTGACATAAAGTCAGATTCAAACTTTTAACAATCTTAATAGTATTTTGGAAGCTTTGGTGAAAGATCAAATATATGGGGGTTGGAAGTGTAACTTCCAAAATTATTAGTAAGATATAAATTAATGAGTAGGAACTCGTAAACAAGATAAACATTTGATTTATAACAAATATGAATTAAGATAAGCATTTGAATAAAATAAACATTTATATAAGATAAGCGTTTAAGCATTATGTGGTAAAATCAATCAAAGAGTACATACATGTTAAACGATAATTGATCTAAATAATTAATAAAAACGGCAAAACAATTAAGTTAAATAAATTTATTGCTTATTTAAATAATAATTGATTATCATATCTCACAATAATATATTGGTAAATATAAATGATCCAAATCAAATTAGTTATCTAAATAAGTAAGTAGTATTAACATAATTCAATTAATCAATAAGCATGTCAATATTGTATTTAATTGAGAATGTCAAAATAAATAAATAAATCACATGTCAAAAACATTAAAAGTTATACAAACTGGATTAAATTTAAATGAGTTGAAGCTAAAATTAAATTAACCAATAATCTAATTCTTTATTTTTAACTAGCCTAAATACGTTTAATAGATCAATTAAATATAATTAATATAATAAATCATTAAATAAAAAACCAATGATAATAGATAGAGAAAACAAATTAAATCTTTATTTAATTGATAAAAGAAATTCCATAAATTAGTGTTTGGGATTGCTTATTTAAAACAACTTATGCTTATTTTTAAAAGTGTTTATCAACTTATGTTATGATAAAAAGGAGTTGGGGGTAAATATGTAATTTGAACAAATAAGTTATAAGCACTTTCAAATAAGTTAAAATGAATTAACTTATCAAAAACAACTTATTTGTGGTGGAGAAAAGTCATAAGCACTTTTCTTTTTTTCAATCCAAACACTTAAAATAGCTTATTTGTGGTGAGGAAAAGCAATAAGCAAATAAGTCAAAAAATAAGCAATCCCAAACACCTTAAGACATGGATCCCGTCTAAATTTTATTTTATTTTAGAACAAAAAAAATATTAAAATCATATAAATACTTAATTTGATTATTTGAATAACTATATTAAAATCACGGTAAATCTCATATAAATTCGGTATTTTTTTTAATGTGATTTTTTAAGTCACCGTCAATATCCATTTTTATTTATTTAATTGATTTTATAAAAAATTAAATTATATATTATAAATACAATTTGAATATAGAAAAGTTTCATGTCTATTTTATCAACATTAAAAAAATATAATGAAAGTATATGTCGATCAAATCATAGTATATGCATATAATTTTTTTTAACATAATTTAAAAACAACGTAAGACATTCATAAATATAAAGAATATGACATTCAAATGCTTACTTGATGAAGTAACGGAAGCAAGTCATTCACTAGTGTCGAGCAATAGACAGAAAAACCGTTCACCGATGATGATTAATGAATACCGAGCTTACGTGCTGATAACGTGTTAAAGGGAAAACTAAATAGAATACAATAGAATGGAGAGAATGAATCGTAATTCTCATTAATCATAAGCCCTTTAAATAGAGATGAGATACAAGCAGATAACTATAAGATCTAATTTATCTCTAATATGTTTATCTCTATCTATATCGTCATATCCTTTAGACGATGGCACACTTATCCTACAACAAATTTCAATTTTTTTATATTTTACTTACTGTAAATTTCAATTATCATAATTTTTATTGTAGATTTTTATTATACTGATTTTTATTAGTGGGTTTTAATTGTAATAAGTAATTTTTGCCTATGATAGTTTTTAGTTAATGTTTTTTTAAAAACAGGATGTGACTTTAACTATTATAACTACCATTAATTTTTATTATTGTCTTTTAATTATAATAAGTAAATGTTAATTATTGTAGCTTTATGAACCGGTCCATGATTGGGAGTGAAAGATTTATAAAATGAGTAGGAAAGAGAAAACTGACGTAACAGAAAGGAAAACTGATTTGGCAAGGTGATGAACCTCTGTTAAAGTTCATGGGAATGGGGATGCTCTAATAAGCTATATGTTAGGCCATCAGTACCCCATCTCTTCTATCTTTCAAAGATTTCACTCCACATCAGCGCCACATCAGCTTTTCTTCCATCCCTCACTTCATCTCTCACGATCCCTAAACACCTGTACCCCATTCTCTCAAACCCTTTTGCCACCTCATTTATTTTAATTCTTTTATTTATACATTTAATTATTTAACAAAATATTTATATATTTTTTAATAAATAAAAATAAGATAAATAATAAAAATTAAAATTCATATCATTCATTAAAAATAAAAATTACAAAATACAAAACACTACCAATTATGAAATTTTTGGAGTTGCTCTTTTCTCGCTAAAGTAGCCCTCAAAGCGTTTCCCGTAAGGTGATCATGAGGGGTTATGAAATACTCGAAGTCTTTCTCAAATCGGTTTGAGCGTTCGATTTCGATTTCGATTTCGATTTCGAGAACAATGTTCGGGGTAGAAGGTTGGGTTTCCGGAACAATGTCGTCGTCGAGATTGAAGTTGGCCGGAGTAAAACCTTGTTCAATCAACCCGGGACGTGTAAATTGGTAAGGAATTTGTTGGTGAAATTGTTGGTGAAATTGTTGGGGAAATTGTTGCGGATATTGTGGCGGATTTTGTTGCGACCATTGTGGCGGAATTTGTTGCGAAAATTGCGGATGATAACCTTGTTGTGTAAACGCTTGGAAACCAAGCTCTTGATCTTCTTGCGATTGTGGTGTATTCGGTCGGTTACGACGGGATGTAGGTGTTCTGTTTGGATTCATGATGAGAGAGGTGTGTAAAATAAGAGGTTGAGAGAATTTGAGAGAGTTTGAGAGGTGTGTAAAATAAGAGGTTGAGAGAATTTGAGAGAGTTTGAGAGGTGTGAGAAATAAGAGGTTGAGGGTTAAATATATAGGTGAGAAAAATAGAGCCGTTCAACGGCTATTTTATTAAAAATTGAATAAATTTTTTTTTTTTAATAATCCTCGGGATGGATCTGGATCCCATCCCCGAAAACCATCCCGCCCCGCATGCCATCCCGAGCCGTAGCCCAACCCCGCTCCTTCCCCGCTGCCACCTCACCCATCCCGAGCCCATCCCGAGCCCCGCTACCGAAGGCCTTAGAATGAAAGAAATTCTGGCCAGACAACAAAAGAATGGCACTCTTCCAAGTCACATCACATGACAAACCACCAAGTGGATTATTGATGGGCACAAAGTCACTAGTTTTTGACATTTTTGGAGCTTTTTTACATCAGAATACATTACCATTCAAATAATGGCAATGAATGTGCCAAATGAAGAAAAGGTATGGGGCAATTTTGGTTTTCCATGTGAGACTTTGTTTAGGCCAAAAATGGCCCTCATTAATAAATTAGTTCTTGTCATCGTCATGTTCGTGTGATCGTTTCAAGTGAGTTTTTAGTCGTGTTTTTGGTGCATGTATTGTGGATTTTGCCATTAGTTGTGGCATATCCATATCAGGGTTACCTACTTACGTGCTTGTGTACAGAGAACTAGGTATTAGAGCATCTCCAACAGCTTCTCCAAAAAAATTTCAAAATGAGGAAACAAAAGTCAAAATCCCCAAAAAAAAATTACATACATCTCCAACAGATTCCCCATATTTGGAAAAACACTTGGTAATCATATTTCGAGTATTCTCCATTTTTGGGAAAAATCCTATTATCCTCATTTTGAGGAAACTCCTGGGAAAGTTGTTGGAGCTTATTTGTGTTCCAAAATCCTCATTTTCCCCATTTTCTCCAAAATGAGGAAGCTGTTGGAGATGCTCTTAATAGCAAGATCTCATGCTTTTGAAAATGTTAATGGTGGTGAACTGCTTTTAATTCTGTAATAAATTGGATTGAGTTTTTCACTAAATCTTGAAAGCACACATCAATTTAAGCATGCGTCCCAAACTCACTATTATTCGTTCGGGAGATGCAAATGGTGTCAACCGCCAACGCTCTTGGTCTTTTGGGTGTTGATGATGTGAATTGTATTCATGATATAACAGAACAAAAACTTGTTATCCTGAGACAACAAAGTTTGGTGCGGCAATCAGACCGAAACCCCTGAAGCTAGACAGAACAAACAAAAATCATTTTTTATATCCCACCAGTTCAGTTATAGTTGGCTGGTTTTATCATTTCAATTAGATCAGATGACTTTTTGTTCCCTAGTCAACGATAGGGGTGCTCATTGGGTTGGGCTGATCTAGTTGAAAACACTTGAATAACTCAACCCAATGTTTATGGTTTGAAAAATCTCAACCATCACCGACCCAAACCAAAATGCAACCCAATCCAACCAAAACAGTACCGGTTTACGGGTTGGTCTGGTAATACTTTGGTACATCAAAATATTCTCCCAACCTTGAAAACGCAACTCATTTTCCATCATCAATCATTTGTTACAACTTATTCATACTCATTGAATCTCAAGTAAATCACATTCAACTACTTTTCTCAATTTGCATATGAACCGTTGATCACTTTTAATCAAATATTCTCTCATGAATCGCGCCTTAGAAAGGAATTGTACCTGTACATCTCGGTGCATCTCATTCAAATCCTAATGTGCATCTGATTCTCATCTATATTCACATTTAGTGAACAGGCGGAGAATTATGTTAGAAGTTGAGGCCAACGTGAGAACCATGAGAAGTGGATATGAAGCGTTGATCACTTTTAATCAAATACTCTCCCATTAATCGCGTCTTAGAAAGAAATTGTACCTATACTTCTCGGTGAATCTCATCCTAATATGCATCTATTTCTCATCCAACGGTTGATAACACCACTTCTATTCTGGCCAGAACCCAACTCTTACGAACATATATACAAAGAAGATATATAGAGATGAATACGAGATTGAAAACATATGTATATGAAGAGGGGTACGTGACGATGCAATTGTCTAACGTGCATATAAAAGAAACCGATTCATCGGGTTGGTTTGGATTTAAATCACCGTAACCCAATTTCAACCCAATATCTATGGGTTTTCAAGCCTCACAAAGGCGAAACCCATCACACAGAAATGGATGAAGAAATCAAAGCCAAAGAAATGATCTGATAATAATAATTAATACATGTAAAAATGTTGATACTATAAAATTTAAAAACAAAAGTATGATAATAACAATAAAAACCCAGAAACCAGAACCAACCCAAGATATGATATGATGGATCTTCTCTATACATAAAAACTTCTCTGCAACCTACAAATTTTTCCCTGCCAATTTATTTTCACAAATCTCATAACAATTTCGAATAAATATCGGGGGAAAGAATCCTCCTTTTTTCCGATGCTCCGTTTTCCTTCCGATTTTGTGAAGATGATCGATGGCGTAATGCCCACAAAAATCTAATCTTGTAAACTCGTGTTTCTCATCATACAGTGATGATGTTTTTTA
Organism: Saussurea involucrata; assembly: GCA_033807775.1. Taxonomy (NCBI): domain Eukaryota; kingdom Viridiplantae; phylum Streptophyta; class Magnoliopsida; order Asterales; family Asteraceae; genus Saussurea; species Saussurea involucrata. The sequence continues at coordinate 155,666,830 of CM066314.1, read as the reverse complement.
GAGTGTAATTGCAGGGGGTTTTTTTTGAGTTTTGAGTACAGGAAAGAATCAATAGAAGGGTGGTGGTGGAGGAGATTGATACGAGACCCCGAATACCGGAGGTAGTGGTCCCTCGTACGCCGGAGCTGGTGGGGGTGGGCTCTCGTATATTACTGGTGGTGGTGAATGGTGGATTGGTGGTGGTGAATGGTGGATTGGTGGTGGAGGACTGTGGTGGACGGGAGGGGGGAGGGGCGGTGAGGGTGGTGGTGGTGAGTATTCGATGCAAGGTGGTGGCGGTGGTAATGGAGGTTCTATACAAGGAGGTGGTGATGGCGGAGGTGGAGAATGGTGTGGGGGCGGTGGAGGATGGGATGCCGGAGGTGGGGGTGATGAATAGATATATGCCGGAGGTGGTGGTGGGGAATGGGGCGGTGGGGGCGGAGAGTGGGGTGGGGGTGGTGAATTGTAGTAGTAAGGAAGCGGTGGTGGTGGGGATAACAACGGTGGTGGAGGTGGAGATGCAGCCGGAGGTGGTGGTGGCGGTGATCTTACACAATATGGAGGAGTTACTTCCGGAGGTGGGGGCGGAGGTGGAGATGGCGATGGGGGCGGAGGTGAGGGAGGTGGAGGTGAAGGTGGGGGCGGGGGTGATGGTGGTGGTGGAGAGGGCGGTGGAGGTGGCGGTGACTTTACTGGTGGTGGAGGAGGTGGGGGAGATGGTGGCGGTGGTGATGGTGGAGGTGGGGGCGGAGAGTAAACTGGTGGTGGGGGCGGTGGGGGAGACGGTGGGGGAGACGGTGGGGGTGGTGATGGTGGAGGTGGTGAGTAAACTGGTGGTGGGGGCGGTGGAGGAGACGGTGGGGGTGGTGATGGTGGAGGTGGGGGTGGTGAGTAAACTGGTGGTGGGGGCGGTGGAGGAGAAGGTGGTGGGGGAGGTGAGTAAACTGGTGGTGGGGGCGGAGGCGGTGGTGGTGGTGACGGTGGAGGAGACGGTGATGGTGGAGGTGGAGGAGACGGTGACGGTGGAGTGAAAACAGGTGGAGGCGAAGCAGTAACAACAGGTGGCGACGGCACCGGCACCGGAGGAGACGGCGGTGGCGGCGATGGTAACGCCGGAACAAACGGAGTACACCTGAAAGCACTACAATGTATATTCTTAGACGCAAACATCCTACACTGCTTAGCAGACCTTTGTGCCGGCCTCGCCGGCAAACAATTTCTCCGATCATCAAACGCCGCCAAGTTCAAACACACCGGCGGTTCTCCGGTAAAGAAATTATCAGAATAAGTAAAGTTCTCCAACCTCGGCAACCGACAAACACTTTCCGGTATACTTCCCGACAAAAAATTCCGAGCAACATTAAGCTGCTCCACACTCACCATACCGGAAATACTCTCCGGCAACGGTCCCATCAACTCGTTAAAACTCACATCAAACACCGTTACCTCATTTAACGCCCCAATTTCGGCCGGCAAACACGACCGTAATCCATTATTCATCATAATAATCTCATTCAAAGTATCAGACATGTTCCCGATGCTCGCCGGAAGACAACCGTGAAACTTATTATTCGCCAAAACAATAACCGACACCGGAGAATTACCGAAATTATCCGGCAACTCAAATTGAAACCGGTTATGATTGATAAAAATGGCGTCCAAATCTTTATCAAACAATTCTTTAGGAACATTTCCTTCAAACTCATTAAACCGGAGATCTAAAAACTTTAATTTCGGCAATTTAAGAACAACATAAGGGAATTTTCCGGCGAACCTGTTGTTGCTGATATCAAGTTCGTAAAGTATCTTCAACTTGCGAAACTTTTGCGGTATGGTTCCGCAAAACCGGTTGGAATTGATGTGAAACAACGCCAGGTCGGTAAGAAGTCCGAGTTCCTCCGGTAAGTAACCTGCAATATCGCCGTGGTTTAAATCGATTCCGGCGACGGTTCTTTCGGAGCGATTATCCGGCGCGGGTGCACAAAACACTCCAGTGTAGTCACACACACCAGATCCGACCCAATCAACGGTCAGATTATACGGATCTGAGAGTATAGCTTGCTTCCATGCTTGTAAAGCAATGTAAGCATTTCTCAGCCTAGGGTTTTCAAAAACCAGTGAAGAATCAACGGTTACATTCTCTCCACGGTCACCGAACTCATCCCGGTAGTACAGCAGCTGCCGTTGCCGGATATACAAAACCTCACCGTCGGTGAGTGGACCGGAACCACCAACACCACCACCGCCGCCGCCGCCATCGGAAAAACAAGAAACATTACCAGTTGAAAATGCTAACAACACAAGAAGAAAAAAACAGTACAAATGATTGAAGTAATGCGTTGAGATGTTCTTCATCTCAAGAAATTAGACATCTGATGCTTCACAAAAATCTTTTTTGAAAAATTAAAACTCGGAAGAACAACAATCTTTAATCTTTTCCGATTGTTGTTAATTTAGGGTTTGAAGAAAAATGTGGGATTGAAAGAGGGGGTTTTGAGATTTGAGTGATGAGGGATTTTTCTAGGGATTTTGGGAGAGCGTGTGAAGGGGATGAGAGAGAAGAAAGAAGACAGCTAAATCACAGCTCAAAACCCACCAGATTTTCTCTCTCTCTCTCTCTCCAAAATAACTTTCTCTTTCTAAAATGTAGGAAGGATTTATTTATTTATCGACAAAAGAAGAGTTGAACGCCGGAGGCCGGCAGGTTTACCGGCGTGGACTTGGCCTGCCCGATTTTCAACAATTTTTACAATCCTACCCCCTTAACTTTATCACCTTTGCATTTAACATTTTAAAACCAAACCGAAACTGTTTGTTATGTAATCTCATCTGAACGTGGGGTATGGGATAAGAAAACTAAAAGTCAAAATCTTCCAAAAAAAATTATATTTTTTTCTAATAGATTTCCTATTTTGGAGAAATAACATTACTTAGGCCATCCGTACCCCATCCCTCCTATCTGTGAAAGATTCCCCTCCACATCATCGCCACATCAGCTTTTCTTCCATCCCTCACTCCATCCCTCACGATCCCTAAACATCCGTACCCCATTCCCTCAAACCCCTTTGCCACCTCATTTATTTTAATTCTTTTATTTATACATTTAATTATTTAACAAAATAAATAAATATATATATATATATATATATATATATTTAATAAATAAAAATAAGATAAATAATAAAAATTAAAATTCATATCATTCATTAAAAAATTAAAAATTACAAAATAAATTTAAAAATCTACCCGTCGTCATTGTTGGGAACTTGGATACGCCAAATATGTTCGACCAAATCCGACCGAAGGTTATTATGAGTTTCCCGGTTTATGACTTCTCGAACATTTGCCGCGCGTTGTGTCTCACTGATTTGGCTTTCGATATCATTCGTGAAAATTTGAGAGAGTTTGAGAGGTGTGAGAAATAAGAGGTTGAGAGAATAAGAGGTTGAGAGGTGTGAGAAATAAGAGGTTGAGAGGTGTGAGAAATAAGAGGTTGGGGGTTAAATATATAGTGGGATTAAATTGAGATTTTTTTTTTTTTTAAGAAAGAGCCGTTCAACGGTTATTTTTTTAAAAATTTAATTAAAATTTTTTTTTTTTTTATAAAACCCTCGGGATGGCTCGGGAACCCAACCCCGCTCACCATCCCGCCCCGCAACTCCATCCCGGGCCGTAGCCCAACCCCGCCCTCACCCCGCTGCCACATCCCCCATCCCGAGCCCCTTCCCCGCTGGGGTACGGAAGGCCTTATGTTATTAAAATATTATATATATCTGTAAATATTTATTTTCAAAGTTTTCTATTGGTGTTCTAATTTAGTAATCATTTTGGGAGTTATCTCTATATTTGGAGAAAAACTTCTTTTCTCTTCTACTTCTTCATTTTGGAGATAGTTCTGAAAAAGCTGTTAGAGCAAAATTGTAGCTCAAAATTCTCATATTCTCTTTTTTCTTCATTTTGGAGAAGCTGTTGAGGATTAGATGGAGATTCAAGGGAAAACCTCAAATAAATGGAAAACTAAAAAAACACTTTATTAACCGTTGGATTAGATGATCTGATTGATGTGAATAGACGGGCGGTTACAACAATATTAATTAAATTAAAAAACCTCACCCCCTTGTTTTTTATTCGAAAAAATACGAAAAATGAACAAAATTCGAAGCAAATAAATTGCACCAAATAAACGATCATATTTTTCTCGTTAATTTGACATCCATATTGATATACTTTTTTCTCCGTATTTTTGTGGTTTTCTAGTTTTCCAGATATTTAAGGTTTTCCCCTGAACCTGACCTTATAAATATAAATATCATTATCAAATAAATAAATAAAAATCTTATTAATTACTATAAATATTGTTTTTGTTTTTTTGTTAGTCGAAGTAAAGCATATACAAAAGGAAAAGAAAAGCATAATAGATTAAATATAGTATTATTATTTCAGTAGGACTTTCATATTTATATATGCAATTCATTGAGTGATAGTTGTTAGAGCATCCATACGACCACACCCATATTGTATAAGGTCTTGCAAGATTACATGGCATGTCATTCAACTTGCAAAATTTTGCAAGTTTAGCAAGTTCTTTCATATTTAGAAAAACCTTTCACAAATAAATGTATATATAAGACAAATACATTTTTATTTAATTTAATTAATTAATTTATTTGTTTAAACATTAATTATCGATATATTTATTAAATTTAATTCATTTATTGGTTTATTTGAACATTATTATTTTTATTAAAATTTCTACCTACAATTTATTTTAAATAAATGATATTTTTTATGCGATTTTTTTATTTAAACTACTAAAATAAAAATACATTAATATAAAAAAAATACGAAAATACAAATACTAATAGATAAACGTACACACATCAAAAAAGTTACATAAGTAATGTAATGTTTATTCTGTGTTTTGTGTAATATTTGTATTTTTTTAACGGTGTAATATTTGTATTTTAATAAACGTTGCATGCTTTCAATATGTACATGTATTTTATTTGTTAATTAAATTATATTTATACACAATATAGTAAAGAAAACAAAAGTAAGTTTTAGTTATCTATAATTTATAATTAATTTATTATTTATATTATAATTATCTATATTATTTATATTATAATTTTTACTTTAGAAAAAAGTTTGTTCTTGCATGGATGTGGAAGATGTTATTGCAAAGCTGATGTGACACTTTAGAAATGAGTTTGGTCTTGCAGGGGTGTGGATGGTCTTACTTGATCTAACGATGCAGATTAAATCTTAAAATATCAATAAATTAGTTTAGAATAGTATTTTAATTGATCTTCAGTTATAACTAATCTAATGGTGGATATCATTTCGTATTTTTCTCACCATAATTACTATTTTTACCGGAAACCAACTTATATTTGTGGTCCTTTGTTTACAGTATCATGTTTTTTGCTAACTGATATAAAAGACATTTATTACAAGTCTGGTGTTACTAATTTTTGAGTGGTGTTATGAAATTTTCATTTAAGATAAATTGAACAAGTTGCTTGTTATTCTTTGTACTTGGTTAGAATTAATAAATGATAATTGATTTGGTCTACACGATCTTAATAGAAACGTTTTTAAGTGTAATAACTCACTTTGCATGCCTTACATTTGCCCTTTTTAAGGGGGTGTTTGGGAGTGCTTTTTAGTCCCAAAAGTGCTTTTGGCCAAAAGTGTTTATTGACTTATGGTGGTGGGAAAAGAAGTTTTTAAAAAAAATGTTTGGATTAGCTTTTGTGGTAGGAAAAGCCAATAAGTCAATAAGTTATTTTTTTTAAAAGTGTTTGGCTTTTTTTAGTTAACAAAAATGGCTTTTTGAATCAAAAAGCACTTTTGGGATCAAAAAGTCAGGAATTTGTGACTTCTTTAAAATGGCGTTTTCAAGTTAATCAAAAAGGAGTTTTAAAAGTGCTTTTGAGTTTGCCAAACATTAATTTTAACTTATTGGCTTCTTGAAAAGCCAATAAGTCAATAAGCAGTTTTATAACGCACATCCAAACACCCCTTAAATCAGGAATACAGAAACAAACTCAAAGAATCATTCAGTATTTGAAGTACCTCCAAAGACCTAAATTTGAAACAACTTCCACAGCCTAAATGGCATAATAATTACATAGAGAAAGATTGTCACAAATATCCCCTTGTGAATAAACCTACAATAGAAATTGTAGTTAAAATTAAGATCACGTATTATACGACAACTGGTACATTTTTTTCCTTGAAACGGTGAAATTTTTGTGAAATCGATTATTCAAAACACATAATTTGGAATCGGCCAAAACAAATTCCAACAATCCATTGTCGAAGCAAAAGACAAAGTGTGTGACCACCTACATGTGAGAACGAAAACGCAATTGGATGTAATATTGATACAAGGAAAGGGAAAGCCAAAGCCAAAAAACAAATAAGACTCTGTATTTTGACAACGATAAACTTGGTCATATCCAAGTACATGCGGACCAAGTTTTCAAAAGATGAAGACGATGCAACTCATGTATCATGATTAAGACTGCAATAAGGTGAAGTCGTTCAAAATTCTACGTCCCGTTAAATGAAATAAAAATCACATTTGATCTAGTATATATAACTACATTATGTTTTGTGATATTTATTTATAATTTTTATTCGAAAAATACAATATCTTAAGAGTAACCTTTATCAATGTAAAGTAATATTTGAATTATTTATCAAATACTCAAGTAGGTGTGGGTAAGTGAGAAGTGGAGATTTAAATGAGTCGAGTCGAATAGCAAGTTATTCAAGATGGGCTCGAAAAAAATGAAGTAAGACTCGAGTTTGAATAACTTTTTCAAAGTAGGGTTCAACTGTTCAAGATTGAGCAATATTTTATGGATGGCCGACTTGATACTCGTTTAACAAGTTCGAGTTATATATTATACCAAAATTCAAGCTTCATAAGCTTGTTTGTGAGTTCAAACTCGAAATCGATTAGCTTATTTATTGGTTTGTGCTCAATATTTTTTTAATACTTTCATTTTATGATTTATAAACATATGAACATGTTTGACTTGAAAAACTGTATGTTTGAACGACTTGGCCCAACTGGACTAAAAAAATTTAATAGAGCTTTCAAACGAGTTGAGTTGAACATTGGTGTTCTAACACTTAACTCGTTAACTTAAATGAATTTTAGTCTATATTCGAGATCGACTTGAACTCAATTACTATTAAGCTCGAGCTCAAGTAACTCGTTAAGAAGCTGAATCATTGACAACCCTAGTTAGACAACATTTTTATGAGAATGAGTATTGAGTATATAGACCTTTCTCTACTCATATCAATTTGTATTCACACATATTCACTTGCCGCTACATACCTACTTGTATCACTATTATTTAAACTTTAATACATTTATGTATATGAAAATAGATGAAAATAAATATGAATAAAATTTGATGAAGATTTCACTTTTTTTAGTGAACCATCATCATAAAAAACATATCAAAATCTTATAAGTGTTCCTATCATTTTCATAATAACTTTTTTTTCTAAGATGATCCCAACTTCATTCAGTTATTTAAAAAAAATGGTTACTTAACAATCATGGACTCATGGTGGTATATTAGCATGTTAAATATTGATTTGTGAACATGTCCACAAAACTATGGGGGTCGTATGTATATAGCCAAAAATTGAACCCACCTCAATAAAGACCTGTCTAATTAATTTAAAAATCAAAAAAAACCTCTGTATTCCAAATTTCCTGATAAAAATAAAAAACGATTGTTTGATATTCTTCTCATTTTATTATGTAAGGGGTTGTTTGGCAGTTGCTGAATGGCTTAGTGCAAAATGATTAAGAGGTCAGAATGGTTAAGAGGCTTTTGTAATATAGTGCAGAATGAAATATGGTTGTTTGGTATTTGTTTAAAATGAAATCAGGATGCTCAATGGTTAAGGATGGTTCAAGATGCTAAATTATTAAGAGGGTTTTGAAACAATTAAGAGACATACTTTGTTATTTGCTAAACAAGATTCACCTCTGAACGATTCAGAGGTTGCCTGTTAATGGAACTATTAAGAGGTAAACAAACAGCCCCTAATTCTAAAATTTGTTTTATTTATTATTTATTTTTTAGTTTTAATTCGTGTATAACATTATCTTGAAAATACTTGAAACGATTATGTCGACTTTAGAAAAATAAACAAACAATACATATAATAAATAGAGGATATTCTTTTCAAAAAAAAAAAAAGAGGATATTAGTGGTCGTATAAATACCGTAGAAATAGGGATGGAGAAATGAGTTGTATGGGCCCACTAATGCAACGTGGAAAGTGAAATGAGCGTGTGTAGGACAATGTATGACAGCTGGGCAATGCCAGCATGGCAGCCAAATGCCCGGCCCCTCCACGTTTGACATCGTTAGCAGTTCCAGGTGTCACCTGAAGGCGTAAACAATTCTTTTACTTTTAATTTTAAATAGAAACACAAATTCCAAGTCACACCTTCAACAATTTTTTAATTTATTTATTTTGAGATCCCGAATCGTATTAAACTTGAAAACAAGGAAATACTAAATAATTTCAGAAGAAATTATAGGAAAAACAAAGTATTTTTCAATTTAAATTTGTAAAACATAATTTTCAAAATAAATATAAAGGGTTTGTAGTTTATATAATACTTAATTTGCAATTTAAAAAAAGTATTCTCAATACATAAGTTTTACCTATACCACGGGGTTGTTTGTTTACCTCTTAATAGTTCTATTAGAGCATCTTCAATAGCTTCCCTATTTTAGAGAAAATGAAGAAATGTGGATTTTGGGCTCTACTTTTGCTCCAACAGCTTACCCAAAACTATCTTTAAAATGGAGAAAGTATGAGAGAGAATGAGTTTTTCTCTAAATATGGAGATCACTCCAAAAATGATTACCAAGCGAGAGGACCAATAAGAAAACCTTGAAAATAAATATTTAGAGAGAGAAATAATTTTTTAATAGATGAATGAAATATTTTAATATTATAATCAATGTTTTTTCTCCAAAATGAGGAATTTGTTAGAGATGAATGTAACTTTTTTGTGGGATTTTAGCTTTTGGTTCTCCATTTTGGATAAATTTTGGGAAAACTGTTGGAAATGCTCTTTAAAGGTAATATCTGAATCTCTAAGGCCCTGTGTACCGCTCTCGGGTACCAGGGCCGGGTTCCATTCGGGTAGCAAAAGGGTAAGGAGGTAGGCGGTATGAGTGGCGCGAGCTTCACATCGGGTAGCAGCGTGCGGGTTCACGAACCCGGCCTTACCCGAACATATCTCTCTCTCTATCCACATATATACATAGGGTTGGGTTCAGCGGGTAGGGGTGGGTTCGGTGGGTAGGCGGTACTCCACTTTAGGGTAAGGAGCGTAGGAAAGAGAAAAGCTGATTTGGCGCTAAGTGGCATTCGGGTTCAGTGGGTTCGTAGGGAAGACGGTACTCATGGTCTAAGAGGTGAATCTTGTTTGGTAAAAAATATCTACCTCTTAGTGGTTTTAAAACCCTCTAAATGCTTTTGTATCTTTAGCCTCCCTTAACCATTCAGTATCTCAATTTCATCATGGACAATTATCAAACAATTATATTTCATTTTATACTATATCATAGGAGACTCTTAATCATTCTGATTCCTTAATTATTTTACACTAAACCATTCATCAACCGTCAAACAACCCCTACATCAATATTAAATACTTTTTTAATCGCATCCACCCACAGCAAATTAAAATTTTATAAATCTCGTAGATCAAAAGTCAAAAACTAAAAAACTCAATATTTTCCTTTATAAAAAATCACGAGTCATTTATTATCGTTGAAAAATATATTTATGATAAAAACATGTGAAATATATATATTTTTCGTGATTAACATTAAATACTGAACATTATATATAAATGTCTTGGTATTCCTTTTTATTTTATCTTAAATTCCATAAATTATGTATATATACTCCGAGCCGTTTACTTAATCACTTACCTGAGTAAGTGTTTATCGGTAAAATTCAACACTATCACTTACTTCCCGGGTAAGATTTTAGTCCACCAAAATGGCATCGTATGCAACAATTTAGCCGTTAAGCGCTAACCGTGGTAAGAGCCGTCGCACTCACTTACCGGGTAAGACTCTTGGTCCTTGCTTCCGCTCTTAGTGGGCAAGATTCTTAGTCCTTGCCATATTCATCCGGTAAGCTAATGTGACTTGGTAAATGTAACAATCCGGTCTAAAATAAAGCGTACGTAGCATTTAATAATAAACATCTCAATAAAGGGGTCCCAAAATTTATTACATCTATCTCAAAACTTAGGTTGGCGGAAGCCACCTATACACACCTGAGAATATCACTAGCTTCTAAAAGTAAAAGTGGCACTGCCTATATCAGCATCCGAACTTTAATCCTGCTCAGCTCACTTACCAGAGCCTCCTACTATCAGCTTTCCTGAAAAGGTTTAGTTTGGAAAATCCGAGGATTAGACCATGAGGTCTAGTGAGCTCCCTCAATTTACAGTTCTCAAAAAAAACATTTCAAAACAGTTTATAACTATCAAGCAACTTCACATAAAACTTTCACAGAAAATTCTGCTCCCGTAAATGGCACCCTGAAGTCACTCGAAAGTGACAACGAGTCAGTCTCACGCTACCTTGCTGGGTCACTCCTCCCATGGCATAAACGGAACCTCCCCCCGGCATGAACACTGGCGGGCCTACCCCGACTTAGCCAATTTACGTCTATCACAATGTATGCATACATCTCATATAAAAACTTACAAACAAGTAAAAGCATGCAAATAAACATGGCAATTCTACTCATTTACTTTCTTGGAAAACACGTTTAAACACGTATTTTAGTTAGAAAAACTCAACTGGCGCTTTAACAATTTCTTCTCGCGAAAACTTCAGATTTTACGGTGAACGCCTAAGATATTACGAGAATAAGAATAGTGAGTCTTGGTTTAATCTTGGTCCAATCTGAACAATTTTCTACCTAACTTGACTCTCAACAAACTCTGGAATCCAAACCCAATGTTCTAGGCTCCACTTCCTACTACTGGGTCTCAATCCGGTTCGGCCTAAAAATAAATTATGGATCCTTAATTTTCGGATCCCACGGCCCAGTTGAAAATACTTTCGGATCCTTAATTTAGTTCCAGATCTATTCGGCCCATCTTAATACCGGATTCCATTTTATTTAAGCCCAATTCCGGGTTCCATTTTATTTAAGCCCAACTCCGGATCCTATTTTATTTAAACTCAATTTCGGATATGTTATTAAATTTCAAATTCCGGATCTGTTAGTAAATTTCCGGATCACATTGGCCCATTCCGGATCCGGTATTCGAACCCAAACCATTCCGAATCCATTAGGATTCTGGATCCAAAATCTCTAGTTTTAAATCATTCCGGAAGACGAGGTCTGCGGCAATAATGGAAACGAAAACTTGCTAATATACTCTTAAACAACACGATTTTTGCGATAAAACAACACCACAAACATATTTTAATTCTTTCTTTATAATCCTTTGCTACTTAACACCAAAAGGATGCTTAATCCTCCTCTTAGAACATCATTTCCAACTTTTAACTAAAACCCCAAGAACAAATCAATAATTCAGCAGAACATCAAAATACGGGTTGGAATTAGGGATTACCTGCTAGAACCGATGTAGGATCAGACTCAACTTCCACTTCCTCTTCCAATTTGATGAATGATGGTGTTTCCTTTTCCAACTTGCCATAGAACTCAAATCTCTCTCTTTCACCGCTCTCTCTCTTTCACTGCTCTCTCTCTCTCTCTCTCTCTCTCTCTCTCACAGCCGCCACACACACATGATAGAACTTCTTCTATGGTTTTGAGCCCAATATGAGAGCTTTTATACCCTCTTAACAAAATTACAAATCAGCCCCTAGACTTTAAAATTATGTAACTTCCTTCACAAAACTTATTCTGTGCAAATAAAGATCTCGGTTATTACAGTAAGCACTTACTTAGGTAAGTGTTTTGTAAACGGCCCCTTAGGTATAGGATCATGTGAGAAATGTCATTTTTGGTAAAAAAAAATATGAGAGTTACTTTTAAGTCGTTGATAACTTTTGATCAAATAACCTCCCATAAATTGCGGCTTAAAAGCGAATTGATCTGGTGCATCTTGATGCATCTTATCTTGATACATCTCATCATAATGTTCGTTCATTTCTTATCCAACGGTTGATAACCATTTCTCACATTTTCACCAAATTTGACACTTTTTACCGGAACTCAACCCTATATAACTAAAGGTAAAATACATAAAATAACAACTTATTTTTATAATTTTTTTATTATAGTATTATAATTTCATGTTTTTTATATTACAACAACATATTTTTAAATTATTATTTATTAATATATTATACTTTACAAAAATTAACCATTATAGCATCGAATAATTTTTTAATTTAAAATTATGCAATAAAAATAGGAGATACTTTAAAACTTTTACTCATTATTAAAAGAGTAAATTACGTTTTTAGTCCTTGTGGTTTGTTGAAAATTTCTATTTTCGTCCTTATCGTTTTGAAATTGCGATTTTAATCCTTATGATTTATAATTCATTACCTTTTTCGTCCTTATGATTTAAACTTAATTGCTTTTTTCATTTCTATGGTTTACAATTCATTTCTATTTTAGTCCTTCATACTTAAAACTAGTGTTTTGGTCTCAGGGACGAAAATAGAAATAAATTGCAAACCATAGGGACTAAAACCGAAATTTTAAAACCACAAGGACGAAATCTGCAACTTTTAACAAACCACAAGGATGAAAAATGTAATTTACTCTTAATAAAAATACATCCATAATTTGTGTATATAATCAATGATGGGGAAAACGCAAATTACGGGGGGAATTGGAGACAACACAATACACAAAGAATGAGGCCTTTTTGTTTAATGTTTGCTTTACAATTCTTCTACCTTGGACAAAACCTCGTTTTACTTTAGTTTTAAATTCTAGCTTCATTTATTTCAAACGTAATTTACGTATTTATATTAAATTATACAAAAAAAGTAAACGTTTTTTTTTTACGGAAATGGGCAACTGATAGAAACCCCTCGTCCCCAAACAAATAACTGAGTAAACAGTTATAATTGGGGCGGATATGGTCCGAATCCAGATGCTGTTCAAACTTTTCAATTTTTTAGAGTAGAATCACATGTGATTAAGAAAAGGCCAATACTCTGAGATAGTCGGGTAAAGCGTGCATGCCTCCTGTCCCTAATATAAAATCACATGTAATATATGTGCTCGTAAGTTGACATTGTTATGCTTTAATCATCCCTCTATATACGTGTGTGTATATATGTATATATATATAGAGAATGGTTCAAACGAGGAGCGTAACAATTTAAGAAAACGTGAGGAGCACCTCCCATGTACAAAATCACATGTGATTCACAACACAAGGACTAAAATCATATGTGATTACACGCGCGGTTTGTTACGCGGCTTGCGAAAGCGCGTGTAATAACCGAGATCCAATTTTGTCGACATTTGGAAGCTTGGGTTGAATTTTAGAAGTTTAAGAAAGTTATGTGGTTCAAGTGTGAAAATTGAAAAGTTTTGTGTTCTTTGTGAAGGTATAAAAGATGAGAGAAACCCTAATTTCTCATTTGATAGCTTTGTTTAGTGTGTGTATTGTGTGTGTGGCTAAGAGAAAGAGCAAGAGGAGGATTGTAGCAATTTGAAGAAGAAGAATCGATTTCAGCAAGGTTGTTTGGGAAAAGCTCCAGAATCACCTAGGTAAATCAATCCTAGTTCCTCTAAGTTTATGTGTATTGTGGGTATTTAGAGAAGAAACTTGGATAATGGTGGGTTTATTGTGTTCCCCATTAAATCTGATTAAGGGGCGTTGTATTGTGGGAAAATATGTAACTATAGAACCATATTGCTAACCTGAAGTTGTTGAGGGAATTAGAATAAGAGGCTTAATCATTTCTGCGTTTTTGGGTTTTTCCGTCGCGTCCGGAAACCTTCAAAGTAAGGCAGTGTCCGGACGAGACGATTGGTGTTGTCCGGGTAGTGTGGTTGTCCGGGTAGCGTGGTTGTCCGGGTAGTGTGGTTGTCCGGATAGCGTGGTTGTCCGGGTAGCGTGGTTGCCCGGGTAGCGTGGTTGTCCGGATAGCGTGGTTGTTCGGGTAGCGTGGTTGCCCGGGTAGCGTGGTTGTCCGGATAGCGTGGTTGTCCGGGTAGCGTGGTTGCCAGGGTAGCGTGGTTGTCCGGATAGCGTGGTTGTCCGGGTAGCGTGGTTGCCCGGGTAGCGTGTTTGTCCGGATAGCGTGGTTGTCCGGGTAGCGTGGTTGCCCGGGTAGCGTGGTTGCCCGGGTAGCGTGGTTGTCCGGATAGCGTGGTTGTCCGGGTAGCGTGGTTGCCCGGGTAGCGTGGTTGTCCGGATAGCGTGGTTGTCCGGGTAGCGTGGTTGTCCGGGTAGCGTGGTTGTCCGGGTAGCGTGGTTGTCCGGGTAGGGTGGTTGTCCGGGTAGCGTGGTTGTCCGGGTAGCGTGGTTGTCCGGGTAGCGTGGTTGTCCGGGTAGCGTGGTTGTCCGGGTAGTGTGGGTCGTCCTGATAATTGTGGTTGACTGGATAGTCTTGGCTGTTCGGAGAGAGTGTCCGGAAAGTATTGAGAGACACCGTAGTGCAGGCTGTTTGAGTGTGCAATTCCGTCAAGTGGCTTATCGTGGTAGTGTGTACTCTTATAGGTGCAGTTGAAGGAAGAAGCAGACTAAGTAAGAGGATTAAGCGGGATGACAGGTGAGTTTTACTAACTAAAGCTTGATGGTACTTGTTCTTTTACTCATACATGTGTGCTTATTTGAAGTGTGATTGGCATATAAATTACTTATGCTTATGTGTAATCTATATGGGGGGTGTGGCCCATATGACATGGTGTGATCTATATGGGGGGTGTGGCCCATATGACATGGTGAATCTATATGGGGGGTGTGGCCCATATGACATGGTGTGATCTATATGGGGGGGGGGGGGTGTCCCATATGACATGGTGTGATCTATATGGGGGGTGTGACCCATATGACATGGTGTGATCTATATGAGGGGTGTGGCCCATATGACATGGTGAATCTATATGGAGGGGGGGGGGTGTCCCATATGACATGGTGTGATCTATATGTGGGGGGGGGGGGGTGTGATCTATATGGGGGGGGGGTGTGGCCCATATGACATGGTGACGGATATGGGGGGTGTGTCCCATACGAGGGTAATTGTGCACCTTGGATCAAGTCCCGGGTGTGTGACTGGATGGACGGTTTGGTAAGTTGTGTGACTGTTATTTGCCAAACTTCATATTGATTTATGTTTCGCAAATCCTTTAAATGTTATATGTGGTGTGTATGTAACTGAGGGACCTCACTAGACCTTGTGGTCTAACCCTCGCATTTTCAAAACTGAAACCCTTTTCAGGTAAGCAGGTTAAGGGCGGTTCCTCTAGTGGTAAAGAGAAGGCGAGGGCGGGCGTGGCTTGCATTAGTGGACTTCTTACCTTCCAATATTTTTTTTAAATGTTCTCAGTTGTAACTAGGGTTATTCCGCAAACCCAGATTTTGAAATTTGTTGGTGTAAACCTTGGGCCAAGATTTGGCGTTTTTCTTTTGAAATAAATGTCTTGCTTTGGCATTTTGGAGCGGGCTGTTACAGCGCGCGGCTTGTCCCGCGGTTT
This sequence comes from Saussurea involucrata, assembly GCA_033807775.1. NCBI lineage: Eukaryota > Viridiplantae > Streptophyta > Magnoliopsida > Asterales > Asteraceae > Saussurea > Saussurea involucrata. The sequence goes on along the minus strand of CM066314.1, from coordinate 155,651,122 downwards.
GTGTTGTGAATCACATATGATTTTGTACATGGACGGTGCTCCTCACGTTTTCTTAAAATTTTATGGTTTTTATTTGGAATGTGAATGGGACGAGGATGGAGTTGGTTTTGTTGTTTCCGTCATCACCGAGGATGGGGGATTCAATCCCCTTCCCTTTAGAATATGAGTACATTCTCAATTCATATCCGGCAAAAAAACATATTTAATTAAGTATTTTGTTACATGTTTCATTTAAACACGTCTACAAACTTTGTAGGACGGTCTAATTCATGAATATTTAAATGGTTAGGTAACATGTTTAATTAAATATATAAGTGGTTGGATGAGTTTTAAATCAGTATTTCGCAATTATGAAAATAATTGCTGAGGCTAAGTTTATGTGACACATATAGAGGCTAAGATGTTTAAAAACTTTGAAGTTTATTTTAATCGTCATGATATAAATCTAAGAATATATAAATTTGGCCAGATAAAACTTCTACAATATGCAAATTAAACACATGATTTAACGCACATACAATGGTAAAATGGGAAGAATTTCTGTAGAACACTTTAATAAATTTGTCTTATTTCTCTAACTAAATCGATCAAAATGGCAACAGTTTCTAAAACTAACCCCATCGAAATGAGGACGACTATATAAAAAAAGTGGAATTCAAAAATTCACAAATTGACTAGAGAGATGTATGTCGTACCAAAACCCGAAGAAATTATTCCTTAGTATCATGCCTCATGAATTTTCATCAATATTCAACATCTTTGAAATCATTCAAATATAACCCACTCATCCAACTAGAAGCTCTTATTAGTTGTATCATACCCTTGATAAGCCTTATCATTTGTAAGTGATTAGGCATTGAGTGAGTGATACATTTAAGCTACAGTTTAAATAAAAAGTGTGTATCTGTTGTTGTCAAATGTTTGTTATACCATAAAGAACACTTTAGTGAATCAATATCTCTCGAGGTGAGTACGATAAAAGTAGACTAGACAAGTTGGCGATTCATTCTAGAATGAAGTACATGTTCTCTTTTTTTGTTAAGTCTTTTAATTATGCACCTACTTGTTTGACTATGAAACAAGATTTTCAAACATATTATAATACGTCAAGCAACATCTACCCAATGTTGCCCTAACATAAACGTTCAATATAATTTGGTTCATACATTTAAAGTATCCTTCTCGTCAACAATCAAGTTGTGTTAGTGCAATTCGCCATGTTAGAATCATAAGCATAGATTGCTATTATTGTGGACCCGCATCTTATGCTTTATCTCGTGCTTGACTAATACAACATCAACGACCTTAAAATTTACACCCGGTTGGATCTGTATTTCTGACGAAATCTATTCGGTGCCATTATGTGGATAACGAAACGTCAAACATAATAACTAAATCCACTACCATCCATGTGTTCTGAAAATATCAAGACCCAAATAGCTAAAAGTTCAAAGGTTGGTACTCGATAAAACACACAATGTTACCCAAGAACAAATGAACAAAAGTTTTATATCGAGATTCAAAGCGGAAATACGGTTAACAATGCAAGATAATCAACCACTAAGTAATGTAAACATTTATCAAACCCAACAATGCAAAGTAAAGCATAAGTAAGAGAGACACTAATTAAGATTTTTATGTGGAGGCCTGACAAGGGTAAAACCACGGATGGAGGACGTCGAGAATTGATCCACAATCACTTTGATGATGATACACGTGAGAGATTACAACTTACAAATAATGGAGAAATCAACAAGGGTTCTTGAGGTTTGAAAGAAACTTGGAGACCAAGTTTTAGAGATAGAGATAGAAAGATATATAGAAAGAGAGAGAGAGAGCACGCATAAACTTGGAGACCGAGTTTCAAAATGTAATTTTAACTTTTGTCTTATACAAACGATTTAAGAGGGAAAAGGGGGGTGGATCCAAAAACACCCATACACACCACAAAGGGTGCAAGCGACTTACATGCGGGTATACCCACAAGTGACCCGTATAAGAGACTGTGGTTTGTAACCCAACAATGTCGACGTTGACTTCTAGGCGACTATGGTCACATGTGACTCGCCCAGGTAGAAGTTGAAGACAAACGATTCTCACAAATCTCCACCTTTAACTTCAACCCCAAAAACTATACAAAGAGCAAAGCTCCATCTTGTCTTCAAACCATGGATAGTGGCACATAACAAAAAGGTAAGAGTCACTCAAACCTGTGTAGAGTATTCCACACATCTCATGTCAAAGAAACATAACTAATAAAAACATAGGAAACGTGTAACACCCTCCCTAAATTCGGAAAACGTTACTACTTACAAAAACATCAAAATACTGTAATATTGAACGAAGAACAATATAATACTGAATCAAGGTAGTATTTCCGTTACCTTCACTAATGTTGGCTCGACCTTCTTAACATCGTATACATGATATTAGTCAGCCAAAAATTTCAACGAAATCATTACATATATACCATAAAATGTTACATAACAGTGAAACATAGTATAACTATATACACATACATCCTTTATTCTCTATAATTAGTTGTAAAGGGATAACATAGTAATGTTTGAATTAAAACGTGTTTATTTTTTACTAACACAATTTATTTATATATCAAGTTTTCGTTAAATAAAAATGAAATCTTAAATAAATTTTAATTAGGGAAATTAATTAAAATGCCCCAAGTTCATTCTTTACTTACAAAAATACCCCTTATCTCTCTCACTTTACAAAACTACCCAATTTTTCCGCGATTTATCCCTCGATCACGGACCCAGTTAAAAAAACGATATAGGTCCGCCATGTGGCACAAATTTGTCCGCAATCCACATATTTTTCACTTAATTTATTATATATGAAACCCATTTCCACTAATTTAGTCCACACATTTAGTCCGCGATCCACATTTAGTCCACGATTGGTTAATTTATTATATATGAAACCCGTTTCCACTTAATTTATTATATATGAAACCCATTTCCCACATTTAGTCTGCGATCCACTTTCATTTCCCACATTTAGTCCGTGATAATTTTATGCTACCTTTCATTTTTTGCCTGGGTCCGTGATCGAGGATCAAATCATAGAGATTCGGGGTATTTTTGTAAACAAAGAGAGAGATGAATTATTTTTGTAAGTGAAAATCGAACTTAGAGAATTTTAATTAATTTTCGTTTTAATTAATTTACTTATTCAGGATTAGAAAACGAAAATTGAAAAAAGGTGGTATGACTGGCGACAGGTGGGCCCCCACCACGAGGAGCTAAAAGGAACGGGATCTGATTATATGATTAGTGGGCCCAAATGGTTTATTGACCACAATATCCATGCTGGATGAAAACGACGTCGTCGCATGCCCTTTTAGGTAAAATTTCTCTATCTTATTATAGTATTGCATACGTTAAAATGTTCCATTAAACATGTTTTTTTTAAACAAATTATGTTCCATTAAACATGATTATTTTTTAGATTATAAACCCAAGAAAATAATTGCATCTTGGTATGTCGATAGTTTTATTATATTATTTTTATACAATAATTGTATTAGTTAAACTAATTATTTCACATACATGATCCATATAAAAATGTTGGGCATTTTAACGAATATCTAAGCGTACCTTCAACAGCTTTTTAAAATAGAGAAAATTGAAATTTTAATCTCTAAATTGTTTCAACAGTTTCTCTATATTGTTCTCTAAAATAGAGAAAACTAGAGAAACCCTCAAGTTTAAAAAATTATCTAAAACTTGATAGATGGATAGAGAAATTACTTTTTTATTTATTTCCATCAATAAGATTGAATTATTATTATTTTATACAATTCTTATTAAAAATGTATTGATATGATAAATTTAAATAATATTTTAATAATATAACGGATGTTGAAATCACTGAAATAGAGAATCTATTGGAGTTAGATGTAATTTTTTTAAAAATTTTAACTTTTAAATATACATTTTAAAAAAATTATAGAGAATGTGTCTGGAGATGCTTTTTAGAGAGTGTTTGGATGTGTGTTTTAAAACTGCTTATTGACTTATTGACTTCTTGAAAAGCCAATAAGTTAAAAATAGTGTTTGGGAAACTGAAAAGCACTTTTCAAACTGCTTTTTGATTAACTAGGAAAAGCTATTTTGGAGAAGTTACAAATTCTTGACTTTTTGATTGGAAAAGAGTTTTTTGGTCATTTTACATGTATAAGCTAAGCCAAACACTTTTTAAAAAATAACTTATTGACTTATTGGTTTTTCCTACCACAAAAGCTAATCCAAACACTTTTTTAAAAACTCATTTTCCCACCACCATAAGTCAATAAGCACTTTTGGCCAAAAACACTTTTGGACTCAAAAAGCACTCCAAAAAATATGACTATTTACCATAGATAATTAGATATTTTTGGAGGAAATATAATATATTGTGGGGGTAGTTTTGTAATTTGGGGGTGGGGCGGTGGAGCTTGGTCGCTTGCAACTATTCAATTTTCCCCACGGGTAATTTCATGTCTTCACAAGCGCTAGACATCAACTTCATTTTCTATTTAATATATTTCTTATATATATATATATGGTCATTCATGGGAAATTGATTAGTTTTTGAGAACTGTGAGAATTGTGAGAACCAGTTTCAGCCATTTATTTTATTTTATTTAATTATCTTTATTATTTATGGTATATAATAATTAATTTTCTTTTTCTTTTTAACCATCTACCCCTATTTTTTGTGGCTGAAATTGGTTTTCACAGTTCTCACAAACTAATTAGTTCTCATTTGATTAAGCCCCTATATATATATATAGAGGTTAAATCATGTGAGAACCAAAAATAGGTTGAGAACCGTGGGAACCGATCTAAGCCGTCATTTGGTTTTGATCCTATGGTTTTAAAAACATACAAAATTTATTCATAGGTTCTTACGGTTCTCAACCTATTTTTGCCTATAATAATGTTCATAGATTAAAATCAATTAACGGCTTAGATTGGTTTTCACGGTTCTCAACCTATTTTAGGTTCTCATTTGATTATCGTCCTATATATATATATATATAGAGGGAGGTTCAAGGGAAAACCTCAAATAAATGGAAAACTAAAAAACACTTTATTAACCGTTGGATTAGATGATCTGATGGATGTGAATAGACGGGCGGTTACAACAATATTAATTAAATTAAAAAACCTCACCCTCCTTGTTTTTTATTCGAAAAATACGAAAAATGAACAAAATTCGAAGCAAATAAATTGCACCAAATAAACGATCATATTTTTCTCGTTAATTTGACATCCATATTGATATACTTTTTTCTCCGTATTTTTGTGGTTTTCTAGTTTTCCAGATATTTAAGGTTTCCCCCTGAACCTGACCCTATATATATATATATATCATTAGGTTCAAATGAGAAGTGTAAATTTTTTGAGAAATAGAGAAGTGATCTTGGCCATTTATTCGGTCAAGATCGGTTATAATTGGTCAAAAGTTGCGCCTTTAACTGGTCAAAAGTTACAGCTGTCCCAAAAATAGAAGGGCAATTTCGTAACTTTTACAAAAAAACACGGACTGAGATCATATATGAATCTGTGTGATTCACATATGAACTATACGTTCATATATGAACCTTTGTAATTCATATATGAACTATTTATAACTAATTCATATATGAATCTTGTGATTCATATATGAATCTTTGTATTTCATATATGAACCTTTGTATTTCATATATGAAACTAATTAACTGTAGGTTCATATATGAATCAATTGAACCAATTAACTGATTCATATATGAATCTTTGTGTTTATATATGAACCTTTGTGATTCATATATGAATTTTTTAACTAATTCATATATGAACCTTTGTGTTCATATATGAAATTTTTTTAACTACTTCTCATATGAACAAATTAACTGATTCATATATGAATCACAAAGGTTCATATATGAATTAGTTAAAAAGAGTTTATATGTGAATTACAAAGGTTCATATATGAATCACACAGATTCATATATGAACTCGTCCCGCGTATTTTTTACGAAACTACCCTCTATCTTGTGCAGACCACGCGAGGAATTATCCGCTGCTTCTCGGTCAAAGCCGTCGATCTTGACCGAATAAATGACCAAGATCAGTTCTTTATTTCTCAAAAAAATTGCACTTCTCATTTGAACCTCTCCCTATATATATATATATATATATATATATATATATAGGGATGAGATCAAGAGAGAACCTTAAAAATTAAAAAAACCGAAGAACCTATTTAAACCGTTAGATTTGGATGATTCAAAGGATGAGATTAAAACGGTGATTATAACCACTTTTTTCAAAAATATAAATACATTTCCTCCTAATTTTTAAAGCCGAAAATCAACGAAAACAACAAAAATTGGAGCCAAATGAATTACACCAAAAAAATGATCACATTAATATCTTTAATTTGACATCCATTTTGATATACTTTTTCATCCGTTTTTTATTGGTTCTTCGGTTCTTTTATTTTTAAGGGTTCTCCCTTGATCTTTTCCCTATATATGTATATATATATATATATATATATATATATATACACACGGGATAAGCATCTGCGCACGATGCGGCGCGAATTATCTCAAATCTAAAGCCGAGCATTCGAAAAAATAATTTTGTTTCATGTTCATATTTATACGCTTTTAAATCGCATATCAGATGTATAAAATTAAAGGTCAATATGGTTAATTGGTCAAACAAAATTAGAGGAAATAATATAATAATGATTAAGAAAGTATAAATAATTAAATATACTATATACTAAAATATTTGATATTATATTTTTGAAAATGGTTCGAAGTCATAATCCAAAAGTTAGTTGATAAATGATATCTTTTTTTTTTCAAGTAATTAAATCTCTTATGATAATTCTAATGGTTTTTCGTTGACATAATGAAATTTGATAGAATTGTAATTCGTCGAAAGAATTCTACTTTGAAGTAAAAATTGATATGAAATTGCAAAAAGAAAATCACGACAATTTAGTGATTATTTGTATCAAATCCCATACTAATTTCAACAAATTCATACTAATCACGACACATTAATTCGTATATATTTATGATATTTAATAATATAATTAAATCCAAAAATACTCAATATTAGGCTCATTTCGAAAGTATTGACGAAACGATTACAATGGTATAATTTGTAAAAAAGAGAAATGTTTTTAATGCATTTTAGTTCATATACATTATTTATGTTTATATGATAAGAGTCTAAAATGAAAAATAAAAAAGTAAGAGATTAAAAGTAAACTACATACCTAATTATAAGGGTAGTAAATGTAACGTATAAATTAAAAAAATTGAATTAAGGAGAAATTTAAGGAGGAGTGAATGTGAGTGTGCTGATTGAACTTATAATGTAAACTGCGTCCAGATACATGTTTAGGCGGGAAAATATTGTAGTCGGCTCACCAGAAGACGACACGTGGCATGCTAGTTACTTATTTATTATATGTATATATATACACACACACACACACACACACACACACACATATATATATATATATATATATATATATATATATATATATATATATATATATATATATATATATATCTATGAGCGAGTTTAAATGAAAACTCATTTTCAATTATGCACATGAAAACACGTCACAACCATTGATCAAGATTTTAAAAACTAATCAATGGTTAAAACAAAATAAGATTAATTAAGAAGTGATTAGAGACAAAATTAGAAATTTGAATATGCGCCTACCTTATTTGACTTTTTATTTTCTTTTTAAGTTAAAAACTTTTACCCCCTTAAATTTTAAAATAAATTGTCTTAAAAATTACTAATATTTTAATTAAACAAATTACATTAAAAAAACGAGAATTTCATGCTCTTAGATATGACATCCATCTTTTTTTTTTGAAAAGCATTTAAAACTTCATTCCACCAAGAGAAACGGGATCCAAAGTTACAGCAAATCAAAACCAAGTCAAGGAGACAACTAAGGCTACACAGGACCCATTTCTAACAGACCCATATCAAAACAAAGAAAAGCAAAATGACAGTAAACAGAGGGCAAGTTTGCAAGGAGCAAACTTGCAGCCCCTGTCTATTCCGAGACAACTATTATAGTGAACCGCAACCTCGATCAATCAGACAGCTACGGACATCTACTGCACGTCCAAAGCATCTCTCGATCTGCACTCCCTTAACCTTCTGTGTTTTAACCGAAACCCTCCGGATCCAGCAGCCAATCTGACCAGATCAGTTTTGCTTTCTTGTATCTGTTACTTACCCATTCGTATGCTTTCCTTTGGAATGCGAAATACAAATCCATAATATTACTCCTATCATTTTCATAGACAATCTTGTTTCTTTGTGACCAAATGAGATACAGGAAAATCCATTTTACCGCTACCCAGTTTGACGAACCATCTGAATTTCCCATTAGGATCGTGTCTTCACTCAGCAACTGTTGGATTGAATTGAAACTGTACAAGTCCTTCTTCCACCATCTGCCTACTGCTTTCCAGAGATTTTTCACCTCCTCAAACTTTAGTAGCGCGTGGTCCAGATCCTCGATTGCCCCACTGCATCTCGGGCACAGAACCGAGTTTAACTCTATCCCCCTCTTGTCCAGATTCACAGAGCTTGGTAGACGCTCCTGACTTAATCTCCATCTGAAAATGCAAACCTTTTTTGGATAAACCGAAGACCAAATCGTTTCCCCGGGAATTCTTCCCTGCTTCCTTCTATTTTCTTCCATTTGATCCCTAAGCGACTTCACACTAAACACCTTTGATGGGTCCAGTAACCATTCAACTCTATCTTTCTTATTTCTATCCAAATGCCACGATTGTAGTCTTCTCTCGAGTTCCTCTAGCTCCCCTCTTTCTCGACCTCTCAGCTTTCTCCGCCATCTCCACGCCCATTTCCAGCCTTCGTCTGACCATTCCCCTCTTTGAGCTATCCTTGCTAATTTATCTTCTTCCAATCTAAATAACCTGGGGAATTCATCTCTGAGTGCTCTGTCTCCTGCCCGCTTTTCCGTCCAGATCTTCGTGTCCTCGTCGTTGCCGATTTTTTTCCTGAAAGAATTTGAAAAGTTAATGCCTTCCTCATCCAATTCCCTCCCCACCGTAACTATATTCTTCCAAACCGATCCCCAATGCCCTCTAACCGGATTAGTACCCTCCAAGCCTCCATCCTCTCCATATATGCTCTTAACTATTTTTACCCAAATTGCTTCCGACTCATTTTTGAATCTCCACCACCATTTTCCTAATAGACCCCTATTGTAATATAGCAAACTCCCTATATTTAACCCCCTTTTTTACAACTTCCCAATGTTTGATCCCAACTTACCCATACCATTTTCCTTTCCTCCCTCCCCCCTCTCCCCCTCCCCCACCCTAAAAAAATCTACGACGAACTCTCTCGAGCTCTCCTATCACACCTCTCGGGGCACGAAACAAAGAAAAATAAAATAATGACAAGCTTCCCAAAACCGATTTGGTCAAAGTTAGACGTCCTCCTATTGAGATCAACCTTGATTTCCATGCGGCCAACTTATTTTTCACCTTTTCGATTACCGGGACCCACGGTCCCTTTCGCATCATCGACGCTCCCACCGGTAGACCTAAGTAGATGAAGGGAAGGGACCCCCATCCACTGCCTAGTCCCCTTGCCCAATCCCTTACCTCCTCCTCACAAACACCCAAATCAAATAACTTACTCTTTCCCACGTTTATTTTGAGGCCCGATAATTCTTGGAAACACCCTAATATATTCATTAGGTTCTTAAGGTTTGTGATATTCCAATTACCGAAAAAGACTGCATTGTCCGCAAACTGAAGATGGGAGATATCGATTTCTTCGTTTCCCACCTTTAGTCCTTCGAATAGACCTCTTTCTTTTGCTTCTTCCATTAATATATGCATATTTTCCATCGCAACAAGAAAAAGAAAGGGCGCTAGAGGGTCCCCTTGCCTCAACCCTCTTCCCATATCAAATTCCCTAGTTGGGGATCCATTAATAAGAACCGACATCGATGAAGAGTACAAACATTCTTTTATCCACGATATCCATTTACTCCCGAACCCTATTTTTCCCAAGCTTTCCAGCACAAACTCCCATTCGACACTATCATAGGCTTTTTCAAAGTCTACCTTTAGTATCATCCCTCGTTTCTTCTTCTTCCTCATGAAATCCACTATTTCGTTTGCTATTAGAACTCCATCTAAGATGTGCCTCCCTTTAATAAACGCGCTTTGAACATTGCTTATAACTTTTCCCACTACCTCCTTCACCCGTTCCGCCAAAATCTTTGCCACTATTTTATAATACACTCCAATAAGGCTGATTGGTCTGAACTCGCCTAAACCTTCCGAATTTTGGGCTTTTGGGATTAATGTGAGGAACGATGAATTGCAGCCTCGACTAATCTTTCCTGATTCCCAAAAACAATTTAAAGCCGTGATCAACTCACCCTTTATGTCTCCCCAGAACTTTTTGACAAAGCCGAACGAAAACCCGTCCGGGCCCGGTGACTTGTTGCTTGCACATTCCTTTACCACTATCCAAATTTCTTCCTCTATGAACGACCTCTCCAACCACCCTGCTTCTATCTCTGACAATCTCTTAAATTTGCTGCTGCAAAGCCACGGTCTTATCCTCTTTTCCGATGAGAACTTATCTTTGAAAAATTTAAAGACATGATTCTTAACTCGTGCCGGCTCCTCCACCCATTCACCATTAATTGTCATACCTCTAATGAAATTCTTCCTTTCTTTGTATTTTACCGCCGCGTGAAACACTTTTGTGTTTTCATCTCCTTCCACTATCCATTTCGACTTCGCTTTTTGTCTAAGCATCTCCATCTTCTTTTCTTCTAATCCGTTCCATTTTTTTCTTGATTGCACCCATTTACCTCTTGCTTCCTCTTCCCATTTTTTCTCTATCGCCTCCTTTTCCGCTTTACTTAATTCTTCTTTTGCCTTCTCCACGTCCCGGCCAAGACCCCCAAATCTCTCTTTACTCCATCTTCTTAAGCTTTCTTTTACCTTCTTTAATTTGTCCCGAAATACACAATCCGGGACGCTTGAGTTTACTTCGTCTCTCCATGCCTCCCTTACTTTCTCTTCAATGCCTACCTCTTTTAGCCAAGTATTAAAAAACTTAAACGGTTTAGGCCTGTAGTCTGTTCCATCTTCGGCTAACATAAGCGGACAGTGATCTGACCATTTTCTTTCCAGCAATTTTACTCCCAGATTCTTCCAGTTTGAGCAAAATTCCACAGTTGCAAGGAACCTGTCTAACTTGCTGTGTTTCGATCCATCGTCGCCGTTCTTGTATACTTGCTGCCACACGTCGGTATTTCAACCAAGTTGTTTCCCCTTATGAAATCGTTAAAGTCCTCCACTCCCCTTAAATTGGTTTCCGTATTAAACCTTTCCGCCTCGCTTCGTACTTCATTAAAGTCCCCAAAACAGCACCAATGGACCTGCTCTTTACTCAACAGCAAGTTCAATTTCCCCCACGTCTCTTTTCTTCCTTTGATATCTCTTGGACCATAGATATTCACAAAACCCCATAGCCCCTCCTTACCGATCCATTTTCCTATAACAGCTACGAAAGAAGATTTGGCTACCACATATTCACAGTTGAAGGTATTTTTATCCCAGATCGTGATAATCCCCCCGAGCTACCCATCGCCCCTATTTGGGCATAGTCTCCATCGTCTACCCCCCACAGCCTATCTACCTCAATACTTGACCATTTCTTAACTTTTGTTTCCTGTAACCCAATTATGTTTGGTTTTTCTTTAAAGCAAATTTCTGTTACCCATCTTTTTTTGTTACTCGACCCCAGTCCTCTAATGTTTAGTGAAATTACCTTCATGATAATAGTGTAATAGCGAAACTGACCTTAAAAACCGGATCATCTCATTTACCCGCGTCCTCACCTGAAGCCATCCCTTTGTCTGTACTCCATTTCAGTCCAATTTTTTAGCCAAAACAGTTTAATCCTTCGTCGCTGTCTTTGCCTCCCAATTCGTTAGAATAGGAGGATTGAGTCGACGACGAGGTTGTCTCTTTATCGTTATTCTTCCTTTTAGCCGACTTCTCCTGGGAGAGAATCCTTACCCCCAATTTTTGCCCACTTTTCTTGCTCCTGTTCCTCGCCATCTGCTTCAAAAGGTGGTAGCTAACCTTTCCTCTTCCCAATCCTGGCATCTCTGGTTTTTTCCTTTTCCCCTTGTCACTAGAATTTCGGCGATCCTCTGGTTTTGAACTTTTTCTGGTTCTTATTTCTCTGCCTTCGGCTTCTTCTGCCTGTGTTTCCTTGTAAATACGACCTTCCTTTACAGCGAAGGTTGGGCCTTTTAGTTCCTACTCCAATGCGCTACCTGTTTGGCCCAAATTGTTTATGCTAGCTGGGTGATTAACAGGCCCAGTATTCTTCCCCATCTCTAATTGGGCCCTGTTGTTCGAATTTTCATTGTGGTCCATCCTTTCCTCAGAATTTTCCATCTGGAGATTATTTGAAAAAACAGGATAGACATTTATTCCTTTGCCTCCCCACGTGCCCAGGTTATCGGGACTTCCACCCTCTTTATTATTATTGGGAACCTCCTCCCCATCATGCCGTCTCTACGCGACTCCTCGACTGCCTTCTCCGGTTGCCAGTGTACCGGAGAATCGCCTGCCGACGATTCAACTTTCTTCCCCGAAGAACCATCATCCTCTGCCTCTTTGTGCCGATTTAAGTCCAGAACACCTTCAAATTTGCTTTCCTCTACTTCCTAGTCCGTATCGCTTATGCCTTCCTCATCCTCGTCTTCCGAGGGACGACTTGATGGTATTTGGTCCTCTCCTCGTCGCTGAGATTTTTATTTTCAGCCTCCTCCCACGTTGTTTCTTCTAAGGGTACTATTAACGAGCTTTCTTCCTCCTCTACCCTAATCCTGTAAAAACAAATTCCCACCTTTATGCATGCCAAATCGTCGATCGCTGATAGAATTGATGTACAAACTTGTACTTTTCCCCACCTCAGATTATCTGTTGATATCAAGTCACAATCTTTTAATTTTGTGATTCTCCCCCACCTACTTGCGATTCCTGAGAAAACTTCTGTTCTCCATCCATGTAACGGGACGCCGTGGATCTTTAACCAGATTAGTCTCTCTCCTGCCCTATACCCTTCCGTCCATCTTCTTATGTCTTTTACCCATACGTGTATTCCATGCAATCTGTCACCCGTTATCTTATTTGCGCATTCCATTCCGCTAGTTTTGATAAGAATTTGATTCCCCCCCAAATCTTTCACCTTCTCTATCTTACCTTTGTCTTCACAGCTCAGCTTTTTTACCACCTCTATGTGATCTACTGAGTCCAGTCTGCCCACTAAACAATCCTGAAGGAACTCCATTGATTGAGCTCCCTCATCCCACTCGCCATGCACAATATCTTCATGTCTTTCAGTTTCCTTATTTTTCATCCTTTCCTTTGTTGCTGAAGTCTTTCCATTGATGTCTTCCCCTATTCTGTGTTTAACTACGTCTGCATACGATCCTCCTTCCTCCCTTAGATTACTGTTTGATAACTCTATTTTTAGAGTTATTATTTCCTTTTATTTTTATGTTATTTTGTCAAATTTTAGCCATTTCACTTCTCAAAAATCCCCATTCTTGGTAACATTCACGAAAATGAGCAAAAAGAGTGAACCATAGTCTTTAATAAATTATTTGGTGGAGTTCTGTTGCTTTTTTACGAAAATCTCGCAGTGACTTGCGCATCCCACTCCGGACCCCACTATCGAACAAAGAAGAAGACAAAAGAAAACTAACTCTTAGTTGGGATGTAAAGATTTGGAGAATAGAAGGTTCACTGGCAGAAGTATGGGCTGGTGAAGTACAAGCATATCCTCTTGAAGATGGCATCAAGTACACCCATGGTACTTTAAAGTTGACTTGGTGGAAAGGTGATGGGTCCTTTGGGTAAAAGAACTAAAGACTTGTGGATAATAGTATTGCACAAAGAAGCTGAATCTTAGTACTCCTCAGTCCTTGTTCTCTAGTTATTACCCATTTTTGTGTAAAACCCAACCCTTTCCTCGTAGTATATAAAGGAGGTGTTGGGTGCCATTTAATTAATCTTGCATATCTCATCTACTACATTTAGTGCTAGTGTAAGTCTAGTTATTAAGCTCTCATTTACTGCAGTAGTTCATTAAATTTTTGTATTTCCCATTCCTAGTATTATTGTAGTTTCTCGTAAACAGTGGCAGTGACGTACCTTCGTTCCCCACTGCGGTTTTAATACAAGTCACTTTCAGTTTACTTATGTGTAATTCTTCGTCTTTTGTTTTCTTTACTTCGAAATTGTTAGGCTAAAACATCCTTTGGGATGTAGGAAAGAGAAGTACCTGGACTTTATTAAAAATGATTGAGTAATCTTTATACTTGGAATATTTATTGTTTTGGTCATTCACTCTTGATTATTGCCCAATGATGCGAACAAGCCGATCACTTGTAAGGATCTAGAGTCTAGTTCTTAACTCAGAAATGAGTAGAACGTAGTGACACGAGCTTGGATGATGCTAGGGGATTCGAAAGAATTCTTATGACACTTACGAAAGTGAGGTCGGCACAGTGAGCTAATCTCAACCCACTGGAGTAGTAGGCAAGCTAGTTGGTGTATTAAAAACACTTAGAGTATTTGTCTCTACACATTCCATCGAGACCTGAAAAGGTCCATTTTGAGATTACCATTGACAAAACGATAAATACCAAGAGTATGGGATTTTAGCTTAAACGTGTGAGTATTTTGTAACTGGGCTTTTCTAGCGAAAAGACCAACTTCAAGTACAAGGATCATTTTTAGGATCAAGTATTTAATATAAAATCTAGGGAAAATCTAACCTACATTCCTCCTTTTAAATCTTAAGTAAATCGTTAAAAGTAGCATTTCACCAAACAAACCAAAATATTGCTTCTTCTGTAATTGAAACTTGTAAAAGGAAGCTCATGAGAACCGTATTGTCTTGATTGTCCAGTCCATGTGGATTCGATTCTGGTATTTTACCAACTATTACTTGTTGTGACGATCATAGTGGACAGTGTACACTTGCACTTCCCACTGTGGATAGTTTGCAACCCACTGCGATTAAATCACATATTTTGCACGTACCAAGTTTTTGGCGCTGTTGCCGGGGACTGGCGTGATTTTTAATCTCAAGACATTAGTTTTTGTTCGAGCCCGAGTAACTCGTTTTTCTTCTTTGTTCGTGTTGCATGCCACGACAACAACACGGACATTTGGTACCAATCGATCTTGAAATAAAGAAAACTTTTTGTTAAGAATTGTTAACTTTATAATAAGTATGTTTAGGGTAAAAGTTGGTTAAATTGTAAGTTAAGGGAGTTTTGGTCATTAGTGAAGAGGTGGAGGGCTGAAAGGGTAAAATTAGTGGGATATTATCTAAAAGAAATCAGATATTTTCATTTAAACCAGAAAATTCAGTGTGTGAAGTGTGTGTGTTTTGGAGAGCAAAAGAAGAAAAAGGAAGAAAGGGTTAGGGCTTCAAATTGGAGTACTTGGAAGTAAAATTAAGGTATGTTTATGTTATGTTTTATGTTCATAATGGTTAGTAGATTGTTTCTATCGGTTTGGAATCAACAAAATCGAACTGGTATAAACCTTAGTTGAATTCTGGGTGAAAATAGGGACGAACAGCAGCAGTTTCCGGACAAAATTGAATGTGTCCGGGTAGTTTTGTTAGTAGTGTCCGGACGGTGTTTTATCCGGGTAAGTTCTCTTTTTCTTGATTGTCCGGATGAAGTATGATACCGGATAGCGTTCGGATTACTTAGGTTTCCGGATGGTGTCCGGATTACTTATACTGTCCGGAAACGGCATGCTGTCCGGATTATTGGTGTCGTCCGAAAAACTCTGTTGTGTCCGGATACTTAAGCTGTTAGTAAATTCTGAGATTTCTAACACTGTTAGGGGTCTGATAACAATGTATATTATTGAACTATGATTAGTTGATGAATAAGGGACTGGAAAATATTATAGACTCGACTTAAGTTCGGGTTTGGGGGAGATGTTTGAGGAATTAAGTTACTTTAAGTTCTTAAACTATAAAGTAAGCTTTATGTGTGTGCTTGTGGTAAATAAGTATATGTATTTGATTTGTACAGATACTGTGAATTTGAAGTGAAGCTGAATTATTTGAGAAAAGGCTTGGGGAACGTTTTGATAAGTCAAACAGGTGAGTTTTACTTCAAAATGTTTTTAAACTGGAATACATATACGTGTAGATTGAAAAGGTGATAGATAATGTGATTAGATGTTCATAAATGACAATATGATATATTGAGATATATATTGTATTTATATGTGCATTACACAACACGAGTATACGTTAGCCGAAACTATAGTCGGCGGTGTTTGCTGTAGTTATTGTACAACGGTGTTGCTGTAGTTGTTGTACAACGGTGTTAGTTGTAGTTGTTGTACAGTGGATTAGTTGGCTCGCAACCAACTAACATGGCCAGGAGAAATGAGAATGAGAAAGAGGATGAGTTGAACACAGTGCACGAGTCTTGATTGGTATTTAATTACGTGTGATATATGTGTGTTTATATAAAGGATTTTATATAAATGGGTTTTATAATGATTGTGAAATGACAGGGAATTTCTCACTTAGACCGCTAGGTCTAACCCTCATTTTGTTTTAAAAATATGTATTCCAGGTCGTGGATCAAGTAAGGGCAAATAAGAAGGATAGTCGTTGCTTAGCTTTTGGGAAGACTTGTGTTATGAAGATCATGAAGTGTTTTTGTACTTATGGTTTCGTTGTTAGTCATAATGTAAATTATTTAGTCAAAAAGTTTGTACCGAATTACTTATTATGTTTAGTAAGACTATGGGACCGAATATGAAATATGATGTATCTTTTTGATGAAATTATGTTGTGAAATGTATGTTATTTGTATATATGGAGACTATGGGACGTTACAAATGGTATCAGAGCCCTAGTTTAAGGGATTTAGGTATTAGTATCTGTACCTAGACTTAAACTGCATGTGAAGTAGGATGTCCCTATTATTGTAGAACCTTGGGATGTTAAATATAAAAAGGTAGAAGGAACATCATGTAAGGTAATTTCATTATTACACCTGGCCAGTGTAATTGTGATCTTACAGGTACATGTTTGAACTGGAATACCTTGTTATATGGGGTATGTGCTTATGTGTATATTAACCTTGTCTGAATCAACAGAATGGCAAGTGGTACTAGACAAACGAATCGGGAAGGAGGAGGAAATCCGAATAGAACAAACCCAACAGCCGGAGGAAGGGGAAGAGGGGGAGAAAGAGGTAGAGGTAGAACTGGAGGCAGAGTCCAGGGGCGCGGCACGGAATTTGTTACAAGAGACGACTTAGCAGCGGAAATGGGAAGATTACAAGCCAATATCCAAGATATGTTCAACCAAACTCATAATACTGAAACAGATAGACCAGATCCTTCACATGAAGAAGAGATGCCTATTACTCCTACTGTTGTACCAGTAATGAAAAATTGTGATTATAAAATGTTTCTCAGTTGTAAGCCTCCTACTTACTCAGGAGACCGGGACCCAGTGAAAGCGATGAGATGGCTGATGGAAATAGAAGCTATCTTCAAAACTAGTAAGTGTGCTGAGGAAGACAGAGTACTTTATGGAACCGCGATGCTTTATACTGGTGGGAAGCTCATATGTCATCAGGAGAGCCTGACATATACTCTACCTTCTCTTGGGAGGAATTTGTTATAGCTTTCAGGAAACAATTTTGTCCTCATGCAGCGATTAAACAATTGGAAGGGGAATTCATGAACTTACAGCAAGGGGACTTATCAGTTCGGGACTACACCGCTAGTTTTCTAGAAAAATCTCGTTTCGCGGAATACTACGTTGCCACAGAGGCAATGAAGACGGAAAGGTTAATCTTCGAGTTAAATTAAGATGTCAGAAAGCTAGTAACTGCAAAAGGACCCGTTACCTTCTCAGCCGCAGTAGATGCCGCGGAAGATGTGGAGCGGGATAATAGGAGGGATGCTGGTGATAAAGGTATGGGGAACAGAAAGTGGGAAGGACCACAGTATGACCCGAAGAAGTCCAGGTTTCAGAGATAGGATAACCGCCCGCCGTTTCGACCAACAGAAAAACCTTGTCCGAAGTGCAACCGTGTTCACCAAGGAAATTGTCAAGTTGACCCTCGGATTTGTTATAAGTGTGGGAAGACCGGGCATATTGCTAAAAACTGTCCAGTAACGCGGCTTTGTTTCTTGTGTAATTCTCCGGAACACATTCAGTCGGATTGTCCGCGGGGAAGAATACAGCAGGGTGGTACATCAGGGAGACCAGCGGTTGTTAGACCAGTAGTGCCAAGACTAGAACCACCAAGAACAAGGGGTCGTACATTTCAGATGACAACAAAAGAAGCGGAGGAAACTCCGGATGTGGTTACAGGTACATTTTTCATAAACTCTACACATGCTAAAGTGTTATTTGACTCCGGTGCAAATCGATCGTTTGTGTCTCCTTCATTTGCTGCTTATATTCATTTAAACCCTAAAGTATTAGATCATGCTTTGATGGTAGATACGGCAAATGATAACCAAGTGACGGTTAAAGAGGTTTTTGATAAGTGTGTGATAAATATAGAGGGATGCGAAGTACCTATACAATTATTCCCTATAGCCTTGATCGAGTTTGATGTGGTAGTGGGAATGGATTGGTTAGCTGAGAATCAAGCTAACATAGTTTGTGATAAGAAAATAATTAATGTTGTCTTACCTGAGAGAGGACCGGTAGTAATTTATGGTGATCGTAGCAATCATCAGTCTTGCCTTATATCTATGATAAAAGCCCGTAAGTGTGTTAATAAGGGTTGCCAGAGTTACTTAGCTTATGTGATAGATATTAAACCAGAAAAGAATAAGTCGGAAGATATTCCGATTGTTAGTGAATTTCCAGAAGTATTCCCCGAAGACTTTAATAGTCTTCCGCTCGTTAGACAAGTAGAGTTTGGTATAGATCTGATTCCTGGAGCCGCTCCTATTGCTCGTGCACCGTATCGTTTAGCGCCACCAGAGATGAAAGAAATGATGACGCAACTACAAGACCTATCCGATAAAGGCTTCATCAGACCAGTTCTTCGCCGTGGGGTGCACCAGTTTTGTGTGTGAAAAAGAAGGATGGTTCGATGAGAATGTGTATCGACTACTGGGAACTGAATAAGCGCACGATCAAGAACAAGTATCCGCTACCCAGAATTGATGACCTCTTCGATCAGTTAGTTGGAGCTTGTTATTTCTCCAAGATTGATCTAAGGTCTGGTTACCATCAGCTGAAAGTGAAAGAAGAAGATGTTCTGAAAACTGCTTTTCGCACAAGGTATGGTCATTATGAATTCTTAGTGATGCCGTTTGGATTGACGAACGCTCCAACTGCTTTTATGGATTTAATGAATCGGGTATGTAAGCCGTATCTCGATAAATTTGTAATTGTATTTATCGATGATATACTTATCTATTCTCGATCCAAGGAAGAGCACGCGCAACATCTTCGTCTGATTCTGGAGTTACTAAAGAAAAAAAAGTTGTATGCTAAATTTTCGAAATGTGAATTCTGGCTACGAGAAGTTCAGTTTTTGGGGCATGTAGTTTCTGAGAAAGGCATTCAAGTTGATCCGATGAAAGTGGAAGCGATTGAAAAGTGGGAACCGCCGAGAACGCCAACCGAAGTACGAAGTTTTCTGGGTTTAGCCGGCTATTATCGAAAGTTTATAAAAGACTTCTCTCGTATCGCGACGCCTTTGACTAAGCTGACCCGAAAGAATTTAAAGTTCGAATGGAAAGCAGAACAGGATGAAGCATTCCGGATATTGAAAGAGAAACTTTGTAGCGCGCCGATTTTGTCATTACCTGAAGGTTCCAAAGACCTTGTTGTTTACAGTGATGCTTCCAAACTGGGATTGGGTTGTGTACTTATGCAGCGTGGAAAGGTTATTGCTTATGCTTCTCGTCAACTAAAAGATCATGAAAGACAGTATCCTACGCACGACATGGAGCTTGCAGCAGTTGTCTTCGCATTGAAGATTTGGAGACATTATCTTTATGGTTCCAAATGTCAAATTTATACTGATCATAAGAGTCTCCAACACCTCTTCGATCAGAAGGAACTAAATATGAGGCAAAGAAGATGGCTAGAACTGGTGAATGATTACGACTGTGAAATTCTTTATCATCCGGGAAAGGCAAACGTGGTAGCTGTTGCACTGAGTCGTCAAGAAAGAAGCGGGACAATAAAAGCCATTGCACTACGAACTGAACTCCTACCCAACATCTTTGATGAACTGCAGAAGTGTCAAATAGAAGCTTATCAGGAAGAACATTTGAAGTCAGAAAGGTTAGTGGGGATATCAGAATTGCTTGTGAGAGATGACCGTGGGTTATTGTGTATGGGAAACAGAATTTGGGTGCATCGTTTGGGTGGGTTACGTGATCGTGTACTACAAGGAGTTCATCAATCTCTTTTCTCTTTTCATCCAGGTACGAATAAGATGTATAAAGATTTAAAACAATTCTATTGGTGGCCGGGAATAAAAAGAAGTATTGCTCAACATGTGGAAAGTTGTACTAAGTGTAAGAAGGTAAAGATTGAACATCAAAAGCCGTTTGGTCAGTTGCAACGATTGGAAATACCTATGTGGAAATGGGATCAGATTACGACAGATTTCATCACGAAGCTACCAAGGACCCCGAAGGGATTTGATGCTATTTGGGTGATTGTCGATAGATTGACGAAGTCTGCTCACTTCTTACCAATAAAGGAAGTTGATTCGATGGAGCGATTAGCTAAGTTGTACATTGATGAAATAGTAACTCGACATGGAGTTCCAATCTCGATCATTTCTGATCGTGATAGTCGTTTTACTTCAAGATTCTGGAGAAGTTTTCAGAAGGAAATGGGGACGCAGATAAAACTAAGTACATCATATCATCCTCAAACTGACGGTCAGAGTGAACGAACGATTCAGACCTTAGAAGATATGCTCCGGGCTTGTATTGTTGACTTTGGGGGATCATGGGATAAGCATTTACCGTTGATTGAATTTGCCTACAACAACAGTTATCATTCGAACATTCAAGTGGCACCGTTTGAAGTATTGTATGGTAGAAAATGTCAAACGCCTCTGTGTTGGAATGAAGTGGGAGAGAAACAATTAGCGGGGCCAGATATAGTTCTGTTGACCGCGGATAAGGTTACTCAGATTCGGGAAAGATTAAAAGTGGCTCAAGACATACAGAAAAGCTACGCAGATCGACGCCGGAAACCGCTAGAGTTTCAAGTTGGGGATCTTGTGATGTTAAAGGTCTCACCTTGGAAAGGAGTCATTCGATTTGGAAAGCAAGGTAAACTTAGTCCAAGGTACATCGGGCCATTTGCAATTATGGAGAGGATCGGTGAAGTAGCATACAGGTTGGATCTTCCGCCAGAGTTAAGCAGGATTCATAACACGTTTCATGTTTCAAATTTTCGGAAGTGTTTGGTTACGCCAGATTAGGCCGTCTCTCTACCAGATATACAAGTGGATGAAAAGCTGAATTATGTGGAGGAACCGGAAGCCATAGTTGACTACAAAGTTAAAGTGTTGCGGAATAAAGAGATCAGACAAGTGAAAGTTCAGTGGAGACATCATAGAGGGCAGGATGCTACTTGGGAATTGGAATCCGAAATGAGAATTAAGTACCCAAACCTCTTTGCCTAATCGAATTCCGGGACGGAATTCTTTGGAGGGGGGGGGGGATGATGTAATACCCCGGGTAAGTTCGTTAGTTAAAAACCCTTTTTGTTAAGAATTGTTAACTTTATAATAAGTATGTTTAGGGTAAAAGTTAGTTAAATTGTAAGTTAAGGGAGTTTTGGTCATTAGTGAAGAGGTGGAGGGCTGAAAGGGTAAAATTAGTGGGATATTATCTAAAAGAAATCAGATATTTTCATTTAAACCAGAAAATTCAGTGTGTGAAGTGTGTGTGTTTTGGAGAGCAAAAGAAGAAAAAGGAAGAAAGGGTTAGGTCTTCAAATTGGAGTACTTGGAAGTAAAATTAAGGTATGTTTCTGTTATGTTTTATGTTCATAATGGTTAGTAGATTGTTTCTATCGGTTTGGAATCAACATAATCGAACTGGTATAAACCTTAGTTGAATTCTGGGTGAAAATAGGGACGAACAACAGCAGTTTCCGGACACAAATTGAATGTGTCCGGGTAGTTTTGTTAGTAGTGTCCGGACGGTGTTTTATCAGGGTAAGTTCTCTTTTTCTTGATTGTCCGAATGAAGTATGATACCGGATAGCGTTCGGATTACTTAGGTTTCCGGATGGTGTCCGAATTACTTATACTGTCCGGAAACGGCATGCTGTCCGGATTATTGGTGTCGTCCGGAAAACTCTGTTGTGTCCGGATACTTAAGCTGTTAGTCAATTCTGAGATTTCTAACACTGTTAGGGGCCTGATAACAATGTATATTATTGAACTATGATTAGTTGATGAATAAGGGACTGGAAAATATTATAGACTCGACTTAAGTTCGGGTTTGGGGGAGATGTTTAAGGAATTAAGTTACTTTAAGTTCTTAAACTATAAAGTAAGCTTTATGTGTGTGCTTGTGGTAAAGAAGTATATGTATTTGATTTGTACAGATACTGTGAATTTGAAGTGAAGTTGAATTATTTGAGAAAAGGCTTGGGGAACGTTTTGATAAGTCAAACAGGTGAGTTTTACTTCAAAATGTTTTTAAACTGGAATACATATACGTGTAGATTGAAAAGGTGATAGATAATGTGATTAGATGTTCATAAATGACAATATGATATATTGAGATATATATTGTATTTATATGTGCATTACACAACACGAGTATACGTTAGCCGAAACTATAGTCGGCGGTGTTTCCTGTAGTTGTTGTACAGCGGTGTTGCTGTAGTTGTTGTACAGCGGTGTTAGTTGTAGTTGTTGTACAATGGATTAGTTGGCTCGCAACCAACTAACATGGCCAGGAGAAATGAGAATGAGAAAGAGGATGAGTTGAACACAGTGCACGAGTCTTGATTGGTATTTAATTACGTGTGATATATGTGTGTTTATATAAAGGATTTTATATAAATGGGTTTTATAATGATTGTGAAATGACAGGGATTTTCTCACTTAGACCGCTAGGTCTAACCCTCATTTTGTTTTAAAAATATGTATTCCAGGTCGTGGATCAAGTAAGGGCAAATAAGAAGGATAGTCGTTGCTTATCTTTTGGGAAGACTTGTGTTATGAAGATCATGAAGTGTTTTTGTACTTATGGTTTCGTTGTTAGTCATAATGTAAATTATTTAGTCAAAAAGTTTGTACCGAATTACTTATTATGTTTAGTAAGACTATGGGACCGAATATGAAATATGATGTATCTTTTTGATGAAATTATGTTGTGAAATGTATGTTATTTGTATATATGGAGACTATGGGACGTTACAGCAGCACCCACAGAATTTTCACCAAGGGCAATCCTCACAACAATTCTAACCTAGATCAACTCAGCCCGCTGAGGCTCAACCATCACTCGAATCAATTCTCAAAGGTTTCATGAATCAAACTCAAGAAGCCATTAGGAACATAGAGACCCAAGTAGGACAACTAGCCGTCGAAGTCAAGAATAGACCACCAGGGACGTTACCTAGTGACACCGAACACGCTAGGGTGATAGGAAAAGGATCTGAACAAGTCAAGTCCATAACACTTAGGAGTGGAAAGGATCTGAAAGATATCGTTTTTGAATCTGATGATTCGCCTCAAATACCCACTGGTCCTAAACCCACAGTGGCCACTCCTCAAGTCACTGTGATTCCCACAGTGAGGACCGATGTCCCTGAGCTTCCCACTTGTGGACCTGTACCAAAACCTACTATTCCAAAGCCAATACCACAACAAACTCAAATTGACCCACGAAATGTACCTTTTCCTGAAAGAATGAAGACTAAAAATGTCGATGTTCAATTTAAAAAATTCTTAGACATTTTTAAACAACTTCACATTAACATACCCTTGGTAGAGGCTCTCGAGCAAATGCCAAGCTATGTTAAATTTTTAAAGGATACTTTGAACAAAAAGAGAAAGTTGGGTGAGTTTGAGACTGTGGCTTTGACCAAGGAATGTAGTGCCCTCCTTACTAGCAAGATTCCGCCTAAGTTGAAAGACCCGGGTTGTTTCACCATTCCATGCACAATAGGAGGACAAGAAGTAGGTCAAGCACTCTATGATTTGGGAGCTAGTATAAACTTGATGCCATTGTCCATTTTTAACAAGTTAGATATTGGAGAGGCTAGACCCACAACCGTGACATTACAACTAGCCGATCGGTCCATTGCCTACCCTAAAGGAAAAATAGAAGACGTTTTGGTCTAAGTGGATAAATTTATCTTCCCCGCCGATTTTCTAGTTCTAGATTATGAGGCCGATAAAGATATCTCAATCATCTTAGGGCGTCCGTTTCTTGCAACCGGACGTACTTTGATCGATGTGCACAAAGGAGATCTCACTATGAGGGTCAATGACCAAGAAGTAACATTCAATGTCTTCAAGTCCCTTAAGTACATAGAAACCGAAGACTGTTTTGCTTTGAGTTCAATTAATGGTGCCCACAGTTTTGATTCATTGACAACAGTGGGGAGTGAGAGTGAGCACTCTGACTCTGAGAGTGATGACTCTTTTGAGATTGTGTGTAACGCAATAGTGGCAGCCTTTGAACCACTGGACTTTAAGGACATAAATGTTCAACCCCCTTCAATAGAACAACCTCCCGAGTTAGAGCTAAAGCCATTGCCTTCCTACTTGAAATATGCTTATCTCGCTAAGGATAATAAACTCCCAGTTATTATCTCTTCAAAACTTAGTGAGGAACAAGAACAACTTCTGATTGATTTGTTGATGAAGCATAAGAGGGCAATTGGTTGGACCATAGCGGACATTAGAGGTATTAGCCCCTCCTTGTGTCAACATAAGATTAACTTGGAGAGTGACCACCCTGGAAAAGTCCAACCTCAAAAAAGGTTGAATCCCATAATGAAGGAGGTAGTTAAGAAAGAAGTTTTGAAGTGGTTAGACGCCATCATTATCTATCCCATAGCTAGTAGTAGTTGGGTGAGCCCCGTCCAATGTGTCCCTAAAAAGGGAGGAACAACCGTAGTGAAGAAAGAAAAGAACGAGCTCATTCCCACTAGGACTGTCACGGGGTGGAGAATATGCATGGACTATAGACAACTTAACCTAGCCACCAAGAAAGACCATTTCCCCTACCTTTCATCGACCAAATGCTTGATAGGTTAGCGGGAAAAGAATTCTATTGTTTTCTAGATGGATACTCCGGATACAACCAAATCCATATCGCCCCCGAGGACCAAGAAAATACCACCTTTACTTGTCCCTACGGCACTTTTGCATTCCGGAGGATGCCATTTGGATTGTGTAATGCCCCAGCCACTTTCCAACGTTGTATGATGGCCATTTTCACCGATATGATAGAAGACACCATAGAAGTTTTTATGGATGACTTTTCTGCAAGGTTCTAAAAGGCGTAAGGCGTGGCGTGGAGGCCAAGCCTTAAGCTTTACAAGATATGGCGGGACGCGGCGTTTTTCAAGGCGTGAACTAAGGCGGCAAATTAATATATCTTTTATACTATTATATAATATATATGTATAAAGTTTCTGTTTTTATTCAATGAATACAATTCTATCCAACAATTTAATATATATATATATATATATGTATTAATTTTTAAAAAACACAAAAAAGTACAAATTTTTAAAATTAATATTGACGCCTTATAAAAAACGGACGATATGGCGCGCCATGGCGCGCCTTGAGCCGCCATGGCGTGAGCCACGCCTTACAAGAACGTTATGGCCTATATCGTAACGGCGGAGACGCGTCTCGCGATATATCGCGCCATGGCGCGCCTTTTAGAACCCTGCTTTTCTGTGATAGGGACATCGTTTGACAACTGCCTGGGAAATTTAGAGAAAAGCCTAGTGAGATGTGAGACCCACGACCTTATTTTAAATTGGGAAAAATGCCATTTTATGGTAGAAGAAGGTATTGTCCTAGGCCATCTTGTCTCAAAAAGAGGGTTGGAAGTTGACAAAGCCAAGCTTGAAGTAGTGGCACAACTTCCCGAACCCACAACGGTGAAAGGTATTCGAAGTTTCTTGGGTCATGCGGGTTTTTATAGGAGGTTCATCAAAGATTTTTCAAAAATAACAAAACCCCTATGTAACCTGTTGCAACATGAAAAAGAGTTTAATTTTACCCAACAATGTCGAGATGCTTTTGAAACAATCAAGGAAGCCTTAGTTACTGCACCCATAGTGACCACTCCTGACTGGTCACTCCCATTCGAAGTGATGTGTGACGCCAGCGAGTGGGTTGTGGGGGCTGTTCTCGGACAAAGAAAGAACAAGGTTTTTCACCCCATTTATTATGCAAGTAAAACATTGATTGAAGCTCAGATTAACTATACTGTTACTGAAAAAGACTTACTTGCGGTGGTGTTTGCTTTTGATCGTTTTAGGTCGTATTTGATAGGGACGAAGGTCATCGTGCACACTGATCATGCAGCGATAAATTATTTGATCAACAAGGCTGATTCCAAGCCACGTTTGATTAGATGGGTTTTATTGCTGCAAGAATTCGACCTTGAGATCGTTGATAGAAAAGGAACAAGCAATCAGGTAGCTGACCATTTGTCCAGGCTCGAGAAGATAGTGACCACTGTAGATCCCACTCCGGTCAAAGAGAATTTTCCCGATGAACAATTATTATCAGCCCAACATCATGAAAATAATATTCCTTGGTATGCTGACATTGCAAACTTTTTAGCAAGTGGACTAAAACCCCACGGGATGAGTGGACAACCATTTAAAAAGTTTTTACATGATATACGACAATATGTTTGGGACGACCCTTTCTTATATAAGATAGAGGGACGGATCAAATATTGAGGCATTGTGTCCACGGGAGTGAGCAACATCAAATACTCCCTGGTTATCACACATCCCACTACGGTAGCCACTTTGGTGGAAACCGCACTGCTGCAAAAAACTTGCAAAGTGGGTTCTTTTGGCCCACTGTCTTTAAAGACTCTTTTGAATTTGTGAAAAATTGTGAGCAATGTCAACGCACCGGGAATATTTCACAAAGGAACGAGATGCCTCTTAATAACATTCTAGAGGTAGAACTTTTTGATGTTTGGGGGATTGATTTCATGGGGCCTTTTCCAAATTCAAACAATAATTTTTATATCTTGGTTGCGGTGGACTATGTTTCGAAATGGGTGGAAGCTGTTGCATGTCACTCCAATGATGCCAATACCGTGGTGAAATTTTTGCATAAAAATATTTTCACTCGATTTGGAACACCACAGGCATTGATTAGTGACGAGGGCACCCATTTTGTAAACAAAGTCATGAGCTCGGTTCTTGCTAAATATGATATACATCATAGAGTGGCCACCGCATACCACCCGCAAACCAACGGTTTGGCCGAACTTTCAAACCGTGAGATCAAAGGTATTTTGGAAAAAGTCGTTAAACCACATCGCAAGGATTGGTCAACCAAACTTCATGATGCTCTTTGGGCATATCGTACGGCCTATAAAACTCCCTTGGGAATGTCTCCATTTAAATTAGTTTTTGGCAAAGCTTGCCATTTACCGATTGAATTGGAGCACAAGGCATTTTGGGCCCTTAAAGAGCTTAACATGAGTGAGGATGCTGCGGGAATTAAGAGATGTTTGCAAATGCATGAACTAGAGGAGTTGCGATATCACTCCTATGAAAACACAAAGTTGTACAAAGAAAAGACCAAGATGTGGCATGATCGAAGAATCAACCATAAGGAGTTCTTTGAAGGCCAACAGGTACTACTGTTCAATTCCCGTCTTAAACTCTTTCCAGGTAAGCTAAAATCACGATGGACGGGACCATACACCATTGTCAAGGTGAGCCCCTTTGAAACAGTAGAGTTAAAGTCCCCATAGTCTGGCCAAACGTTTAAAGTCAATAGGCAGAGAGTGAAGCATTTTTTGAGCGAAAGTGCTCACATTCCATCCCACTCTCCACCCCAGTCTGGATAAAAAAAGTCGGAACCATCTGTAAATATTTTATTTCAGTTATTTGCTGTGTTTTTATTATTTTTAATTCTGCATGGTAGTTTGTTTTAATGTGTGTAGGAGATATTGCTAATTTTTGAAAAAAGTTAGATATTGCTTCGCAGTGACTTCGCACAAGTCACTGCGCTTCCCACTGCCAATCTGAAGCTGAGATGGGACGGTTTTGGGGGCCCAAGGGCTGACACACATCACCTTTTTCTTACACTCAAGTCTACTTTTGCTGCCATCCTACACCCATCTCTCTATTTTCCAAGATATCTCATCATAACCTCTCTCTCTCTCTCTCTCTCCAAAATAACGGTTCCCTCCATTTTATTACCCAAAAAAATAAAGCCTTTCCATCTAAAGTCAAAAACCACCATCTCTCCAAATATTCAAAAACACTTACACACTTTTCTTCTCCATTTTTCTCTCACGAACCAGAAACGAGAAACCCTTCCAATGGCTAGAAGCAAGAGATTAAACCCTAACCCTAATGAAACCGGTCATGCGGCGGTCCGCCGTCGAACACTCGAAGACAACCCACCGGAAACTGTCACCGGTGACCTGAACGAACCGCCGACATTGTCCGACGAACATCCAACGACGACCGACTTAGCCGATGAAGGGTCATCCAAGCAAGAAGGTTCAAAAGCTGCCTCTTCTTCAAAAGTTTCGGATACCAGTCTGAAGCATTTTGAGGATGAGGAATCACAAACTGAAGAAGATATTCAGAAGTTAGAATAAAGACTTCTTGCACTTCGAAAAAAGAAGGAAGAGGTCGAGAGGAAAAAGAAAGAAGAAGAAGAAAGGTTGGCAAAAGAAGAGGCTGAAAGAGTAAGGAAAGAGGAGGAAGAGAAAATCCGAAAAGAAGAAACCGAACGGTTGGCGAGAGAGGAAGAGGAGAGGAAAAAGATTGAAAAAGAGAAACTTCTTGAACAAGAGAGGAAACGGGCAGAGGCTGAGAAAAAACGGGCAGAAGAAGAAAGGATGAGAGAGGAAGAACAAGACCAAATCAGACAAGAGGAGGAAAATCGAAGAAAAGAGGCAGAGGATGCGACACTCATGAACAAGGAGCAGATTCAGACTGAACAAAACCTCCCAAGCGGTAGCACTATCGATTTGGAGGCACTTCGTAAGGCTGCCCACAGTGAGGAAAACCCTATGAGAAGAGCGTTAAGGAAGAAAGGAATGGTCACCAGATCTGGGGTGACCATGTCGGAGAAAACACCAGCCAAGAAACCAAAGAAATCGTTTGGGAAAGGTAAG
The DNA here is from genome assembly GCA_033807775.1 of Saussurea involucrata. Taxonomy (NCBI): domain Eukaryota; kingdom Viridiplantae; phylum Streptophyta; class Magnoliopsida; order Asterales; family Asteraceae; genus Saussurea; species Saussurea involucrata. The sequence goes on along the minus strand of CM066314.1, from coordinate 155,621,628 downwards.
GGTCTTGAACCCTCTTTAAGTTCATCATCTGTTGATTATGATGCTGGGGATGAACAAATCCAATCTGAAAACCCACATCAGTCCACAATGGGGACTGAGCATGCCCCCAGTGGGGTGCCCAGGCAGTTCACGAGCCCAGAGGCCGCTGCCACTATGAATGCATTTCCAAGCACAAGTTGAACTTAGAGAGGGGTTTTGACCCCGACTTTATAGCAGCCAACCCGTTTGTTAAGGATAGGATTATACAGCATGATTGGGCGACATTGGCATCTGCCAATCGTCGGGCCAATGCTTCGTTGGTTAGAGAGTTCTATGCCGAAGCATCTCAGACGAAGGACCCATTTGTAAAAGTCCGGGGTCGAACCGTGCATTATACCGGCAGTGCTATTAATCAGGTTCTTGGAATAAGGACCCCAACTACATGCGCCTTTACACAGTTCCTAAAAAAGATGAGCCCGACAGATGAAGATGTTATTTTGAGGGTGTTGGCAGCCGAAGGAAAGTTCTGGGATAGGGATGGCACTAGAATGTGCCTACACGCTAGCTTCCTCACTACCGAGGCTGCTGTGTGGTTCTAGTTTTTACGTGCCTCCTTGTCCCCAACTACTCATGACACGACCCTTTCGATGCACAAGTGCGCCTTGCTGTACTGCATCCTTACGGGTAAACCAATCAACTTGGGAATCGTAATGCACGGTGCCATCTACCAAGCTCGCACCCAGAAGAAGGTAATTCTCCCCCTTCCTTGTCTTATTACTTCATTACTAATAGAAGCTGGAGTACCACCTGCTCAGGAGGAAAAGTGGATTGAGTCCATGAAAAACATTAGCATCGTGACCATCAAGAAGATGGGGAGAGCAATTGTTACTTCCCCCAATGAACCTACTGATGAACAACCGACAGTCAGATCCGCTGGTACCCCACTCCGACAACCCACTCCAGGAAGCTCAAGCAACCCGATGACCGCCATTCTGCAAGCTTTGACAGCTCTCACCTATCGTTTCGATCTCATGGAAGCCCAACAGAAGCATATCAACCGAGCCACCGAATCATTCTGGATGTATACAAGGGATAGGGATGCGGTTGTGAACCAAATGTTACAAGGTGGTGATCTCGAGCTGTACGCACAACTCCCTGAATTTCCCAAAGGTATTTGCCACTCGAATGACAGTGAAGATGGTCTCAGTAGAGACTCAGCCGCAAGCTCACCACAAGCAACTCCAACCCACTGAATGGTTTGTTGGGACTATGGTCCCCACTTTGATGCTCACAAAAACAATTTCTATTTTCTGTTTGGTTTCGTGTTCCGCCTAAGGCTAGGCATATGACAATATTGCTACTACTATGTTTATTTTTGTTAAATGATGCATGAAATCCTGTTGGTACAGCAGGTGACTTTGGGTACTAACTCACTTCTTGTTTGAATGTTTGTTTGATCTCATTTCCATTTCAAGGTACAACTTTCGGCTTCCGACTTAAAAGGTCCCTTTTGTAAGTACGAATCTCAACTTGTCCCCATGAAATGATTTAGGCCATTTTTTTTGCAACCAAACACGACCTTTTTGTACCCCTAACCACCTCCTTCGCACCAATTTCTAAGTCACAGTGAGGACACTGTGCAATCTTAAACTTGAGGTGGGAACTTTCAGTGTGACTTCCAGTCTTTCCACAGTGGGACACTGTGAAGTCATTAGTTTGAGGTGGGTAAGCCATACCCCCCTCCCAAAAAATAATAATACAAAAACAGAAGAAAACGAAGTGTCTCTAAAAAAAATTGATGGTGTGCCTTTTCTGGACCATCAAAGTGCTCACTCCCAGAAAAAGATGGTGTGCCTTCTGGACCATCAGAATACCCACTCTCACAAAAAATAGCCATACCCAAATAAAAAGCCTGAAGTGTACGAACTTACCCATGCAAAATACAAATCACTCACTTCTTGAAATAAAAATCTCAAAGCGAGATCTTCAGTCCATGTTTGGAACTACTTGCCGAAACCCTTGGGAAAATATTCAAAGCCATAACCCCTTCGAACCCAAGAAAGTCCTATTGATCAAATGTGAACGAGGGAAAGATTTCGTCAAGTACAAAAGTGAAGTTTTAATTTTGGAACCGAAAGAAGTATATGTGGAGGGGGATCAACATCCATTCAGAGTGAGAAGTCGGTAAGTCCCTGAAAGCCCAAGTGCATTACTTTAAATTTTTTTTTATTTTTTTTTATTTTTTATTACTTGGGGACAAGTAATGGTTTAAGTTTGAGGTTGTGATAACTCTATTTTTAGAGTTATTATTTCCTTTTATTTTTATGTTATTTTGTCAAATTTTAGCCATTTCACTTCTCAAAAATCCCCATTCTTGGTAACATTCACGAAAATGAGCAAAAAGAGTGAACCATAGTCTTTAATAAATTATTTGGTGGAGTTCTGTTGCTTTTTCACGAAAATCTCGCAGTGACTTGCGCATCCCACTCCGGACCCCACTATCGAACAAAGAAGAAGACAAAAGAAAACTAACTCTTAGTTGGGATGTAAAGATTTGGAGAATAGAAGGTTCAGTGGCAGAAGTATGGGCTGGTGAAGTATAAGCATATCCTCTTGAAGATGGCATCAAGTACACCCATGGTACTTTAAAGTTGACTTGGTGGAAAGGTGATGAGTCCTTTGGGTAAAAGAACTAAAGACTTGTGGATAATAGTATTGCACAAAGAAGCTGAATCTTAGTACTCCTCAGTCCTTGTTCTCTAGTTATTACCCATTTTTGTGTAAAACCCAACCATTTCCTCTTAGTATATAAAGGAGGTGTTGGGTGCCATTTAATTAAACTTGCATATATCATCTACTACATTTAGTGCTAGTGTAAGTCTAGTTGTTAAGCTCTCATTTACTGCAGTAGTTCATTAAATTTCTGTATTTCTCATTCCTAGTATTATTGTAGTTTCTCGTAAACAGTGGCAGTGACGTACCTTCGTTCCCCACTGCGGTTTTAATACAAGTCACTTTCAGTTTACTTATGTGTAATTCTTCATCTTTTGTTTTCTTTACTTCGGAAATGTTAGGCTAAAACATCCTTTGGGATGTAGGAAAGAGAAGTACCTGGACTTTATTAAAAATGCTTGAGTAATCTTTATATACTTGGAATATTTATTGTTTTGGTCATTCACTCTTGATTATTGCCCAATGATGCGAACAAGCCGGTCACTTGTAAGGATCTAGAGTCTAGTTCTTAACTCAGAAATGAGTAGAACGTAGTGACACGAGCTTGGATGATGCTAGGGGATTCGAAAGAATTCTTATGACACTTACGAAAGTGAGGTCGGCATAGTGAGCTAATCTCAACCCACTGGAGTAGTAGGCAAGCTAGTTGGTGTATTAAAAACACTTAGAGTATTTGTATCTACACATTCCATCGAGACCTGAAAAGGTCCATTTTGAGATTACCATTGACAAAACGATAAATACCAAGAGTATGGGATTTTAGCTTAAACGTGTGAGTATTTTGTAACCGGGCTTTTCTAGCGAAAAGACCAACTTCAAGTACAAGGATCATTTTTAGGATCAAGTATTTAATATAAAATCTAGGGAAAATCTAACCTACATTCCTCCTTTTAAATCTTAAGTAAATCGTTAAAAGTAGCATTTCACCAAACAAACCAAAATATTGTTTCTTCTGTAATTGAAACTTGTAAAAGGAAGCTCATGAGAACCGTATTGTCTTGATTGTCCAGTCCCTGTGGATTCGATTCTGGTATTTTACCAACTATTACTTGCTGTGACGATCATAGTGGACAGTGTACACTTGCACTTCCGACTGTGGATAGTTTGCAACCCACTGCAATTAAATCACATATTTCGCACGTACCACTGTTACTTCCTTTCTCACGCATTATCGGTCTTGACATCCTCTCCCTTCTGACCTCCTTACCTTGATTTTCTCTTTTAACCTCAGCTCTAAATACCCTTAGCTTATAGGATCCAATCCAAATTGATTGCAAGCTTTTCTCTAGTCTCTCCATGTCGCCGGTTCTCCTAAATCTGGCAAAACCAAACTTTTTTCCACATCTGAGTCTTCTCTTTGCCATACAGACCTCCATAATATCCCCATACTTTTTGAAACATTTCCACAGGTTCATTGATTCCCATGATTCCGGGAAGTTGAAAAACAAGGAGATTTGAATAGGATTCTTGTCTGCCTCTAACCTACGTCTGGACTGCTTGTCATTGAACCATGAGTTCCCTGTTCCTTGCCCATATCTCACTCTCTCCCTTACTAGCTCTGACTCTCTGCACTCTCTCCCCTTCACCGGCGCTCTCTCTCTCTCCCCTCGCTCCCCCTCACCGACGCTCTCTCTCTCATTGTAACCATTTTTGACATCCATCTTGATATAGTTTTATTTTATTTTTTATTTTTTATTTTAACCGTTTTTACGTAAAATATCATATATGTGTTATATTCATTATGATTATGTATGCCCGTCCCTTGGTGTTCACATTCAGTATGAATAACAAAGCTGAACGCTCATTCATTATTCATGATGAATAATACATTATTAAATATAAATAATAAAGTATTCATAGTGAATAATACAACATTCAGGATGATTAATACACGAATTCATGATTCATGTATTATTCATCATGAATCGTGTATTATTCACCATGAATGTTGTATTATTCATCCTAAATGATACATTATTCATGATGAACAATAAATGAAAGACAGTGGAGGTGTGAGCACATCGCACGCTCTTTTTGTTTCCCGATTCATAACCGAAATTTGGTTTTATTCATTATGAATATGTATGCACATCACCGGGTGTCCACATTCAGTATGAATAACAAATGTGAACATTCATTCACTATTCATGATGAATAATACAACATTCAGGATGAATAAAACACAAATTCATGAATCGTGTATTATTCACCTTGAATGTTGTACTATTCATCCTGAATGATACATTCATGATGAATAATACATAAATGACCCGTGAAAGTGTAGACACATGACGCACCCTCTTTTGTTCCCCGGTTCACAACCGAAACTCAATGGGTGTTGGGTTACGGTGATGAATAATGCCTTACGACGTTGAATAAAGTGTTGAAAAATGTGATGTCGAGTTACGGACTCACGATGTCGAGGTGTGGTACACATTTGAACTTACATTAATATTCATAATGAATATAGAACATATATAACACTTAATGTAAAACAAGAAAAAAAAACTTTATCGAGATGGATGTCATATCGAAGAGCACGAAATTCTCGTTTTTTTGATGTAATTTGTTTGATTAAAATATTAGTAATTTTTAAGATAATTTATTTTAAAATTTAAGGGGGTAAATTTATTTAATTACAAATAAAAAGTCAAATATGGTAAACGTGAGATTGAAATTATCTTCATTCACATTAATTAATAATTTCAATTAAAAACTCTATTTAATATGAGTCATTGGATCAATAGAGATGGAAGGGCCAAAATCCGTCCTCATGTGCACAATTGAAAATGAGTTTTTATTTAAACTTTCCTCTCTCTCTCTCTCTCTATATATATATATATCAAATTTATTTTGTATTTAAAATATTTTCTGTTAGACAACCTAAGGGGGGGGGGAAGGTTGTATTTTAAAACTTTTACTTTCAAAAATTCTTTTTACAAATAAATACAGAATAAATAAAGCAGAGTATAAATAAATAAGTATACAATAATTATATAAACAGATATAATTTAAATACACAGAGATTATATAAATAAATATAAATGCAAAGCAGTTTATATAAATAAATATAATATAGCACAGCGGAATAAATAAAGAGATAAGGGATAGAGATACTTGACACAGAGATTTACTGATTTACCACCAACTGTGATAAACCAGCAGCCGAGACACTTCCCGACACGATCCAATAAATGTATTCTTTACGGTAGAAATACAAACCAAGTACAAAGGTAACGTAATTGATTCTCAAGCTTCTGCTATGAGATGTACAGGATCACACACCCGTTATTCAAATACTTACAAGAGGAGTATAACTCACAATGGGTAATCACTCTTGTATAATATCTCACACTTGGATATTTTATAAAAAATGTTTTATAAAATATATATATATATAAAATAAGTGAGAGTGAGAGAGCTGAGAGTTTGCTGCTTGTTGTTACTGTTGTTGTGGTCTGAGGTCTGCTATTCTTCATCACCAACAGCTTCTTTATATATCAGCATCTCCAACGGCATTGTGCATCCGCGGTATACCGCCAAAAGCATGCGGTATACCGCCGTCAGAAAAGGTGACTGACACACCAACGGCTACATGCAAAGTTGGCAGGAATTATGTACCCGCGGTATACCGGCTGTACCGCCGCGGTATACCGCCGTCAGGAAAAGGTAACTTCAACCAATCAGAGATGCACACGGCCTGCCGCGGTATACCGGCTGAACACCCGCGGTATACCGGCAAAAGTGTACCCGCGGTATACCGGCTGTACCGCCGCGGTATACCGCCGTCAGGAAAAGTCAGCTTCCAGGACAGCACCCAAATCTTGCTGAATCTTCTCAAAACCTTATTAAAATTAATTGTTGGGTTTTTAGAAATATCCAAGTGGTATATTATTTTAGGGTGTTTATCATTATTAGTTATAAACAATAATGACGACGAAAACACTTCCGTCTTGAACCCTCCAGATAAGATCTTCGTGTTCTTCAAGAACTGTACACTTGGATAGGATTGTTAGATAAACAATAATACGGTGTGTTTGTAATCATCAAAATAAATATATATAAATATATAGAGATGTGGTACACTTGCACCAACAATCTCCCCCTTTTTGATGATGACAAACACAACCGCTAAGCAAGAGCATATGCGGTTTCTCTCCCCCGTTTGTCGAAGCAAAAAAGGGTCAAGAAAGACGGTATGCTTCCCCTCGAGAGATGCTCCCCCTCAAAATATGCATATAATTGAGGTAGCATAAACTCATGGGTAAATATAATAAAACGCTCCCCCTCAAATTAATAACGATATCAATTTGATTTTATAAAATTTGAGGGATAAAATAAAATGCAAAAAGCAATAGAGACAAAGATATACAAACCAATACGAAACACTTGCACCAAAACGGATCTTAAGGCTTCAATATTCGGTTAAATTTATGTGATAAAAAAAAAAATCACCACGTATTATGACCTCGTCAGGTAACCACGTATTATAACCTCGGCAGGTAACCACGTATTATAACCTCGGCAGGTAACACCTACAAAAGGCAAAGAAAATTTTTCGTGGTACCCTTTTCTTATGGGTCCTTTTAACAGTTAGTATAAAAACATAAACTGCAAAAAATATGTTGTCGACATAAAACAAACACGACAAACATACAAAGCCATATAAATGGTTTAAAACCACAAACGCATTCCACCCGGATTATCAACATTAAACATTCCTTTCGGAATCCATTTTCTAACCATTTTAATTTTACGATCGTATTCATCATAGACGTAAAAAGAAGTATGCGGATTAACATTTTTCTTAGGATTCGCAAACTTATTATTATACATAAACGCATGTGATTTTCTCGACATATAATTCACATAATTCATTTTAGGAACATACGGAGGTTTTTGCGTTTTATTTTTAACAACAAATTTAGGTTTTTCAAAAACCTTTTTAATTGGCATACAATCACATTTTTCAATACACGTATTTGAACCAATGCCTTTTCGGCAATTTATACGATTTGATATATTAAGCATTTTAAGCACTTTATCATTGCTACTATTAAAAGCATTAGCTAACAGATTATTTTTCTCATGCGATTTACATTTAGCATTTAAATATGCAACTTCATTTTCAAGAGACTCGCATTTTGTACATGCAACACTTTCTTTTTTATTTTCACTTAAGCATGCAATTTTATCATTTAAAACAATGCAAGATTTGCAAATATCTTTTTCACTTAATTTATTTTCTAATTTAGTGATAACATCTAAATCATGAGCAGATTTTTGTTTACCGTCATCTATTTCCTTTTTATATGTGGATACGGTTTCTTTTAAATTAGAGATTTCATCTTTATACCTATTTGCAAGAGCGGCCATATCATGAAATGATTTATATAATTCGTCAAGATTATTTTCATCGTCACTATAATAATTATCACAATTATTTTTAGAGGAATATGATGAAGATACCTCATTATCATGGTCGGCCATGAAACAAAAATTTTTGGTCTCATTTATGCTTGCGCTCAACGCGCCTCCAACCAAAGCTTTTGGTGTGTTGATTTGTTTTGCTCGATTCGGACACATACTTGCATAGTGATCCTTGTCACCACACACATAGCAAAAGCCTTTCTTTTTATTGGCTTTTTCATCGTCGCTAGATTCGTCATAATTGTCTTCACTTTTGTGGACGTTGCGACTTTGGTTTTTACCACCACGACGGTAGTCTTCATTTTCTTGAAACCTATCAATATTAGTAAACTTTTTGTTAGATAAAAGTTTAGAAAGTTTTCTTACCAACTTGACTAAATCGTCAAGATTTTCGGGTTCATCATCGGATGAACTTGCATCTTCCTCCTCTTCCTTTTCTTTTGAGGCAACGACCTTGAGAGCGATGGATTTCTTTTTGACTTGCTCCCGGACTTGATTTCTTTTTAGTGCAATTTCGTGCACTTTAAGATTGCCGATGAGATCATCGAGCTTCATAGTTGCGAGATCTCGGGAGTCTTCCAAGGATGTGATTTTTGCCATCCACTCCGAAGGAAGTGCTCGAAGAATTTTCCTTACATAGTCTTCGTTTGGATAAGTGCGACCTAATCCCTTCAAAGTAGTCATGATGAGGTTAAAACGTTTAAACATTGAGTCGATTGACTCATCTTTTGACATTTCAAATAATTCATAATCATGAACTAAAATGTTTATTTTAGAACTTTTAACTTGAGTATTTCCACGATGAGTGTCACTCAAGCTTTGCCAGATTTGATTAGCAGTTTTACAGGTATATACTCTTTCTATTTCATCGGAAGTTAAAGCAGCATATAATATATTTTTAGCCTCAAAATTTAAACAAAAAAGAGATTCTTCAGCGGGAGTCCAGTCCTTAACAGGTTTATCAACAATAACATTATTTTTTATAATAGTAGGGTTAAAATTCCCATTTTCTATAATATCCCAAATTTTTTGACTTTTGCCACGAACGTGACATTCAAATAGCTCGGCCCAAATGCCAAACTTTTCAGTATCTATCAAAGGAGTTTTAGAGAACACAAAATTAGTTTGTTGAGCCATTTAAAAAAAAATTAAAGAAATGACTTTAAAAATTTAAACAGAAAATTTTTGAAAGCCCTGCTCTGATACCAAATGTTAGACAACCTAAGGGGGGGGGAAGGTTGTATTTTAAAACTTTTACTTTCAAAAATTCTTTTTACAAATAAATACAGAATAAATAAAGCAGAGTATAAATAAATAAGTATACAATAATTATATAAACAGATATAATTTAAATACACAGAGATTATATAAATAAATATAAATGCAAAGCAGTTTATATAAATAAATATAATATAGCACAGCGGAATAAATAAAGAGATAAGGGATAGAGATACTTGACACAGAGATTTACTGATTTACCACCAACTGTGATAAACCAGCAGCCGAGACACTTCCCGACACGATCCAATAAATGTATTCTTTACGGTAGAAATACAAACCAAGTACAAAGGTAACGTAATTGATTCTCAAGCTTCTGCTATGAGATGTACAGGATCACACACCCGTTATTCAAATACTTACAAGAGGAGTATAACTCACAATGGGTAATCACTCTTGTATAATATCTCACACTTGGATATTTTATAAAAAATGTTTTATAAAATATATATATATATAAAATAAGTGAGAGTGAGAGAGCTGAGAGTTTGCTGCTTGTTGTTACTGTTGTTGTGGTCTGAGGTCTGCTATTCTTCATCACCAACAGCTTCTTTATATATCAGCATCTCCAACGGCATTGTGCATCCGCGGTATACCGCCAAAAGCATGCGGTATACCGCCGTCAGAAAAGGTGACTGACACACCAACGGCTACATGCAAAGTTGGCAGGAATTATGTACCCGCGGTATACCGGCTGTACCGCCGCGGTATACCGCCGTCAGGAAAAGGTAACTTCAACCAATCAGAGATGCACACGGCCTGCCGCGGTATACCGGCTGAACACCCGCGGTATACCGGCAAAAGTGTACCCGCGGTATACCGGCTATACCGCCGCGGTATACCGCCGTCAGGAAAAGTCAGCTTCCAGGACAGCACCCAAATCTTGCTGAATCTTCTCAAAACCTTATTAAAATTAATTGTTGGGTTTTTAGAAATATCCAAGTGGTATATTATTTTAGGGTGTTTATCATTATTAGTTATAAACAATAATGACGACGAAAACACTTCCGTCTTGAACCCTCCAGATAAGATCTTCGTGTTCTTCAAGAACTGTACACTTGGATAGGATTGTTAGATAAACAATAATACGGTGTGTTTGTAATCATCAAAATAAATATATATAAATATATAGAGATGTGGTACACTTGCACCAACATTTTCTATTAATATATATGTATGCATACATACATAGGGAATGGTTCAATAGAAAAGTTCAAATATTTAGAGAAATAGAGAAGTGATATTGGTCATTTATTCGGTCAAGAACGGCGGCTTTGACCGAGAAGCAGCGGATAATTACTCGCGTGGTCTGCACAAGATAGAGGGGTAGTTTCGTAAAAAATACACGGGCTGAGTTCATATATGAATCTGTGTGATTCACATATGAACTATACGTTCATATATGAACCTTTGTAATTCACATACAAACTCTTTTTAACTAATTCATATATGAACATTTGTGATTCATATATGAATCGGTTAATTTGTTCATTTGAGAAGTAGTTAAAAAAATTTCATATATGAATCACAAAGATTCATATATGAACACAAAGGTTCATATATGAACACAAAGGTTCATATATGAATTAGTTAAAAAAAATCATATATGAATCACAAAGGTTCATATATGAACACAAAGATTCATATAGGAATCAATTAATTGGTTCAACTGATTCATATATGAACCTACAGTTAATTAGTTTTATATATGAAACACAAAGGTTCATATATGAATCACAAGATTCATATATGGATTAGTTATAAAGAGTTCATATGTTAATTACAAAGGTTCATATATGAACGTATAGTTCATATGTGAATCACACAGATTCATATATGAACTCAGCCCGTGTTTTTTGTAAAAGTTACGAAATTGCCCTTCTATTTTTGGAACAGCCGCAACTTTTGACCAATTATAACCGATCTTGACCGAATAAATGGCCAAGATCACTTCTCTATTTTCTCTAGATATTTGGACTTCTCTATTGAACCTAAGGCTACATACATATATATATATATATATATATATATATATATATATATATATATATATATATATATATATAGAAGAGATGTCATTTTTTATGATGAAAATTCTCTAAATATCCGTTCTTCCCATATGCTTTGGACCCATTTCTTTATAATTTTTTATGTTACTATCGAATTATTATACTTATCTATGCTATGTTATAAATCATTTATGAAAAACTCTTAAAAATAATCCATAAATCCTTATGTACTGCTATTTAATGCCGATTACTTAAAATGTTTTAAAAACAACTAACGAAGCTTTATGTACCACTGTTAATGCTAATTACTTAATTAGTCGTTATTTCTAACTCCTTACAAATTATCAAATGATAAACCCCTAAAAAAAGCATCATCCTTTAATCCTCATTAGCTACATAATTAATCTTTACCTCTTAACCCCTTTCAAATACTCAAATCATGAACCCCTCAAAAAGTGTCATTCTTTGTACAAATTTATAAAAAAATATTATAATGTTCTCAAAACAACACAAAACCGTTTTATAAAATCGGCAATGAGAAAAAGTAAAAAAAAACATTAAAATCAAGATATATCGCGATGCATTGCGCGAGTACCCTTCTAGTAGATAATGAATCAGATACGTATGTATCACTTAATGAATTACAAATAAATATATCAATAAAATTTTCATAATTAAGTTTGGGTATCATTCAAATGTCTCAAAATAAATTATTAACTAAAAAAAGAGCAAATTACGTTTAATGGGATAACTTATGAGTTAGGCCATGAGTAGCGCTCCGTAGAAGCCCTCAAGCCCTCAAGCGCCACATCAGCGCCACATCAGCTTTTCTCCTAACCCTCTTCTCAAGCCCTCAAGCCCTAAAGACCCGTAGCGCAAGCCCTCAAGCCCTCTTGCCACCTCATTTTTTTTTAATTCTTTTATTTATACATTTAATTATTTAACAACATAAAAATATTTATATATTTTTTAATAAATAAAAATAAGATAAATAATAAAAATAAAAATTCATATCATTCATTAAAAATAAAAATTACAAAATAAATTTAAAAATTACAAAATAAATTTAAAAATCTACTCGTCGTCATTGTTGGGAACTTGGATATGCCAAATATGTTCGACCAAATCCGACCGAAGGTTATTATGAGTGCCCCGGTTTTTGACTTCTCAAACATTTGCCGCGCGTTGTTCCTCACTGATTTGGGTTTCGATATCATCCGTGAAAAGGTCGTTTTCATCGCCACCACAAATAGCATGGTATTCGTCTTCGAGTATCATATTGTGTAATATGACACAAGCGTACATAATGTTTGTCAATCTTGTCGGTTCCCATCCGCGTGCCGGGTTATGAAGTATATGCCAACGTTGTTTAAGCACGCCAAAAGCTCGTTCAACATCTTTACGTGCCGATTCTTGCGCGGACTTGAACTTTTGTCGTTTAGGGTCCTGTGGGCACGTAAATGATTTTACGAAAGTAGTCCATTCCGGATATATCCCATCCGCTAGATAATATCCGTGCTCGTAGGTGGCTCCATTCACCTCAAAAGGGCAGTCGGGTGCTTTTCCATCATATACATCGTTCAAGATGGGCGACTGATTGAGAACATTGACGTCGTTGTTGGAACCGGCAACACCAAAGTATGCGTGCCAGATCCATAGATCTTGAGAGGCCACTGCTTCTAGCATGATTGTCGGGTGCTCATGATCACCTCTAATGAATTGACCTCGCCATGCTACCGGACAATTTGCCCACGCCCAGTGAGTACAGTCTATGCTTCCGAGCATGCTGGGAAATCCGTGTTTAGCTTCATGCGCGACGTACAACTTATGAATATCAATAAAAGTAGGCTTGCGTAAATATTTTTGACCATACAGTTCAATAATACCTGTGCAGAATGCGTGCAGACAATCTCGTGACGTTTTGTCTCCCATCCTCAAGTACTCGTCAAGTGCGTCAGCAGCTACTCCATACGCCAATTGCCGAATAGCGGAAATACACTTTTGTATCGGAGAAAAACCTTGTTCGCGTCTGCCGTCCAACCGAAGTGTAAAAAACGGATACTCTCCTTCTAAATCTTCAACTATTCATTCGAATAGTTGTTTGCTCATCCTGAACCGCCGCCTAAACATATCCGGTGTATAAACCGGGATGTTGCCAAAGTAGTCCCGCATAAGCCGCTCGTTTGTGCTACTCGACCTCTTTCTATGTTCGCGGCCCACTCTCTTGTTGACGATGAGGCGGTGCTACCATAAATCAATTGTGCAGCCTGTCGAAAAACTTCCCTTTGTAGATTCAACAACTCGTCGGTGTCTACGGATGATGATGATGCGGTCGGTGAACCGGGTTGTGGCGAATCCATATTGTTTAAAATATAGAGAATGGAAGAGAATGAGAGAATGAGAGAGTTGTTTTGTGTGAAAAATAAAATGGGTTTTAGGATTATATATATAGTGTGATTAAATTGGGAAATTTTTTTTAAAAAAAAAATAGCCGTTGTCAACGGCTCCTTTCAAATTATTTAACAAAAAAAAAACAATCGGGTTTCTCGGGTTTTCAAACCCGCAGCCCGAGCCCGAGCCCCAAGCCCGCAAGGGGCGTACCACAGCACGCAGCTGCCCGCCCGAGCCCGAGCCAAGCCCGAGGGCGCTACTCATGGCCTTACAAACGATAAAAATGAAAACTAAAGTTTTCAAATCATAAAGATAAAAATAACAATTATAACAGATCATAGAAACAAAATACGTAATTTACTCTTAGTGGCGGACTGGCGGATGTAACGAATAGCTAGGGGGGGGGGGGGGAGGGACCCCATTAACAATTAAAAAAACAAAAATTTTAGGCTAAAAATTTAGATCTTTTAGCTTTATATCTTAGTATTCCCCCATTAACTTTTCCAGTCAGGGACCCGTCAACCAATAAAACATGTCTCCAAATCAATCAAAAAACCAATATTAACTTTCGAAATCGACTGAAAAAGCAAAAAAATTCTTGAAATCGAGAAAAAAAAACTTAAAATCCCTTAAAATTAACCAAAAAAACTTAAAAAATCCTTCGAAATGTTGGATTTAGGCTAAAAATATGGATAACTTTACATGCATTTAAGCTCTTAAACCCCCACCAGGAAAAAATCCTGAATACGCATGTTTACTCTTAAAAAATTATCAATAAGTAAACAAACAAAAGTTATATATAGTTGACGCCTTGACAAGTATCTATACTATCTTATAATACATTTAACCCCTAAACTCTTAAAAACAACTTTGAATGCATATGGTACTCTCAATTTATGCATAATTACTTAAATTTAAGAGTGAGAAGCCTCTCTCTCTCTCTCCATCTTTTAACCCCCTCTCCGTCTTCCCAAGAACCACCTCTTATCCCTCCAATCAGACACCTGTTCAAAAATTCATCTTCTCGAGATGACGATTCATGCTCAATCGACAACGATTCAAGCTCTCAATAAGGGTTCAACATTCACCAAATGCAAGAAACGCACCCTAAGGGTTCAAAATTCACCGGTTCTAACACTTCATGTTCAAATCCATCTTCTCCATCGCTTCATTTCCCCATTACCAAAACTTCCATCTTCTCAAAGCAACGATTCAGGTACGTCTGAGTTTAGGGTTCTGTTGTTCGACTTTATGCTCTTTGCTGGTTCGCTGTTTCTTTCCCAAAATCGATTTTATTTTCTGGTTTTTGATCGATTTATGCTCTGCGGCTTTCGTTGATTATAGGTTGCATTGTTGGTTGATGCAGAGAAGATATGGCAGTAGAAGAAGCCAAGAAGGTCGAGGTAGAATCCCAGTGCCCGCCGGAGCAACCCGTCGCCGCCGCCGAGAAGCAAGAGGCAAAAGCTCTCGTCCCAGTTGAAGAACCACTTGTTTCTGATGAAAAACCCACACCGATGATTCTAAAGCCCTCATCGTCGTTGAAAGTAAGTATTGGTTTTCAATTTTCAGATAAAAAATTTTGGGTAAAAAGATTGGTTGAATACTTGAATTGAAGAATTGGGTTTATCAAGATTTATGCCCTCTAACTGTTTTATGAAGATCACTTTTTACGTTTTTACCTATTTTCGAGGTTAAAAGCTTTGAGCCCTAATAACCCAATAAAGTTGGCTTCAACAACTACATTGAGATGTTCTAATGTTTATTCACAGTTAGATAATGTAATTCAGTAATTTTGATTTAGCAAACCATGTGTTTGGAAAAGCTACATTTGAGAAAGTGGTTTAAAAGTTTTTTGTGGTTTATAAGTCGAAACTCTTCTGTGATTTTGATTTAGCAAACCCTTAAGTTCAATTTTCTGTTGTTGTTATCTTTAACTTCATACCTCTCAACTCTCTTTTTCTGTTTGTGTTGTACTTTTTTCTTGGTAATTCAAGTTACATATACATACAATATTTGGGTATCTGTACATAGACCCAATGTAGGAATCCATGTTGATGCTTTATGCATCAGAGGCTACACTAAGGCCCTGCAATTTTGGTTGCTTAGATGTCAATCACCCTCATGTGATAAAAAATAGTTATCCTATGTATGAACCCACATATAATTTCCTGTAGAAATGAGCAAATTATACATTTAAGGTGTCTACATTACTCACAATATAAATGGAATTTTATCTGCAATCTGTCAACTATATCAAACGACTTATCTGAGTTCCCAGTTAATATCTACATATTCCATCATATCTGCAAATATTTTAGATTTGAATAAATATTTTAGAAAGAATGAATGTTTAATATGTTGATTTTGAAATTAGAAATAAAAAATTGCTTTAGAAAAGTATGCATTATTTGTATGCCATTTGTCCTCAGATGCACATATATCGATCATTCCAAGCTACAATGTTTGGGTTGCATTGGATTTGGACCAACACCACAGTAGTTTTTGAATGATGATATTATTTATAAAAAATGCTTTGCATTTTATAAAAAATAGAATTTTACATCGTTAGCAGCAGGAACCTTCTTTCCAACCATCTTAGAATGTGGTTATTCATCCACATTGGTACCTCTGCCTCTAATGACCTGTCAAAATCAAGGCTACATAGAAGGGAAAATATCACCAAGATGTTAAACAAGCAAACACTTTTTCTTGTGGTGTTTTCTAGAACCATATCAAGTACCCTTTAGACTTAGAATTGTGTGCCTCTCCTTGATCTCTTGACTTGTTGGCAATTGCTACTTTGTTTTTCCTTGAATCACATGTGCTGATGAACTACTTTTCATCCTAATACTTTTCTTATCTTTTGTTACATTGCAGAGAGGATGAATCTGAATTATGAACACTGCACCCTTGAAGGTAAAATAAGTTACCGGTGAACTTGTATTTCCTACCCTCAAATAATCATAAATGAGTCGTTTTTAGGAACCCTTAGATACGTTGATCAACGTGAGATTGACATCCAACATAAAGCTTTGGACCCCATGCCTGATCTTGTATTAATCACTTGTTTTGATGGTTCATTTTTTTAAGCTTTTGGTATTGGTTCTACATTTCACATTTTGCTATCATTATCTAAATTTCTTTTTGGGTTACAATTGTTAGTGAAACATGTTCTAATCTAATGGGGTTAAATTTATATTTTGATTGTTGTCACTTAGGTTGACCTACACATGGTTGTCCCTGCCACTTAGCCAAGGAATACTTCCATTCTTGTTGCAGCAGTTGGCGTTGATATTGGGAGTGAACCATCAAAGAAACTTGGATGGATGGTGGATGTGGTGGTGGCCATCAAGTTAAGTTCCCTATTAGGTGTGGGTGTAGTCTCTTGATTGCTTAGGCTAAATTAATGCACGTGTAAATTTTATGTACATAGATCTTGATTTTGAATCAGATATATACCAATATGTTTGATTAAGTTTTTTTGATTTACAATAAATTGACATCCCGCCGCATTGCGCGGGCACTTACTTTATCATTTTGGGTATTTACCTGGTACGAGCATGATTAGGATGTAGAGTCTTATCCGGTAGGTAAATTGTTGCATAAGATACCGATTTAATGGACTTTGATCTCACCCGGTAAAATAAGTCAAAGAGTTATGACTTTTACCTGCGGCAAGCACTTAGTGTCAACACCCTCTTAGTTTTTGTCATATGTGGATAGACATAGTGGCTGCAGCGGGTACCGTGTCGGTTCAGGGACCGGCTTGTTCGTGTTCAGGTGCGGGTTGGTTTGCCAGCTGTGTGTGTCGTCTGTGTGGGGGTAAGCTGCTGGTTGGTTAAGCCAATGACTGTGTATAGCATCAGCAGCTTTTGCATTCAGCTGCGGCTTGAGGGCCGTCAGTGGGATCTCGGCTTGGGTCGTGAGTGCGGCGGTGGTTTGTTTCTGGTAAACCGGGACTATAAAATCGGGTTTAGCTGTTCTTTCTTTGGTTCTGTTTGGTTTTGTTGCTGTTGTGCTTGGCTCTCTTTTTGTTTTGTTTTGCTGCTGTTTGTTTGGGACAGCTTTTTGTTTCCTGTTTTGGGTCCTTGGTTTGTGGCTGTTTGAACTTGGTGGTTGTAGCTTTTTGGTTGGTAATTAAAGTTTGCTTTTCAAAAAAAAAAATAAACAAACAAGTTAGGATGGTCAAAGTGTTGAAATAGTTTGGTAAGCTTTTGCTATTTTTTTAACCGCCGAATTGCATCACATTAACATGCATGGGTCTAATTACATATTTGTAATATGAGTTATTCTTCTGCATTTTTAGAAGACTCATGTATTTTGTGTAAAAGTTAATAAGTGGCTATCGCGATGAAATCACATTCATTTTCTAAATCTTGTTTTATAATTGAATTTTGTATTCCGCTGCATTGCGCGGGTACTCAACTAGTTTACTATAAACGAAAGAAACAAACAATAATGGAACATAAGCATATCCGTGCGTATAAAAAAGGGCAGGTGTAACAAGCATTATATATATATATATATATATATATATATATATATAGAGGACAATAATCAAATGAAAACCACAAATAGGTTATAAACTCGTGAGAACCAATGTAAAATTTTTTGTTTACATGATTTTTTTTCATCAAAACCTATGATTTAAGATATTGTTACACATATGTTCGTGTTCACCATATGATAAGTTTACATGTGAAAAACGAATTTTGTTTCACCTAGTGAAATGAAAAATACTCGTAAAAAATATTCATATGGTGAAACAAATCCATGTGAAACTATCATATTATGAAACACATATATTTGAAGTAGAATATAATAAATCCTAGCATTTGATGAAAAATTTTCATGTAAAAAAATATTTTTTATATCGGTTCTCACGGTTTATAACATATTTGTGGTTCTCACATGATTTAACCCCTATATATATATATATATATATATATATAGAGGGAGGTTTAGAACCTCAAAAAAATAAAAAATTGAAAAACACCCTTATAGCCATTCATCTACACGGTATGCATTTGTGTATACAGGTAAGTTAAGTTATTTTTTTGGTTTTATGCACAAGTGCATCATGCATTTGTGCATATATGCACGTGTGCATGTTACAAATTACTTGTATGCACTTGTGCATACGGTCCAGATAAAGGGCTATCAAAGTGTTTCTTAGTTAACCGTTTTTTAAGATTTTCCCGTGAATCTGATTCTATATATAGGTCTATGTATTTGAACAGCCATATGATGGAGGCTTCCAGCCTGTGAATGATGGACTTTATAATAAAAATTGGTTTTGCTTTTCACCAAAACATTTATTATCATCACATTATTGTATGGTTTTTAATGTAAAATATTAGGTTTCTGGTTTGAACTTTTATTTATGTGTCATTATTTTTTTAGAACCAAAAAATCATTTACAACTTGATAGCAACAAGTCTAAAACTCACAAATATTTATATAGAAAACTACATACCAACAAAGACAAAAGACAAAGATTCACAATGATATATGTTATACATTAATTGATTGAATGTTTGAAGTTTATTATTTTTTGTTATGAACAATCATTAAAGTGGAAATATATGGGGGTCAAATAAATTAATGGTCAAAACAAATAGTTTTAACAAAGTAAAGGAAAGGCTAACGAGGTTCTCGAATGGCTCGATCGCACGGTTGGCACCCAACTTTGGATTAGTCTCTTTCTGGACTATTGGGTCGAAAATTTGGTCTACCCTATTTCGGATCATTTTCCTATCGCTCTCCACACCCAGGTTCGTCAAACCCCTACTTCCAACAAGTTTTTCCGTTTTGAGAATAAATGGTTGCATGAGCTTTCGGTCAAACCAAATGTTTTTGGATAGTTGGAACAATCTCAATAATCTTGATCTACCCAATAAACTTTCCTCCCTCGTAAAGACCCTCGAGAGCCGGGGATGAAATCTGAACGCTTCTTTCAAAAGGGAGATCAAAGAAGCTTATGCCAAGCTCGATACTCCCTGTGAGAACCCGGACCCTATTTCCAAATAGATGATATCCATGAGGATTAAATTTCAAGATGCTAAACCAAAACTATTTTTACAATAAATATATAAAAATATTAGAATTTTACTTACCAAAATTCCGGATGTTATACAAAAGTAGCAGCTTTTGACTAGCCACATGGAGAAAAAAACGTAATTAACTCTTTTTCATACGAGTTAAATTGGTTCAACCCATCCATGTTTTTATCGCTTCTTTGAATTTGTATGACCTATTAGATAAGTTGACCATTTCACATTAAGCTCTTTTATTTGACCAAATTCATTCATTAGAGCTAAAACATAATATAAACAATCCATTTTTTGTATACAGATGAATAAAAAATATTAGAGACGTTCGTAATTTTACATCAGCTAAATAAAAAGGTTTGTCTTAATTTATGAAAAGAAATTCAAACCTAATTTCTTCATTTACCATATGCAAAATACATTGCATACCTAATTTTGATATGTATCTTTTAAACATGAAGGGTGCGTTGGTGCGTAGACAGGATAGGACAGGACAACGTGGGACAAAACAGAATAGGACATGACAGAACAACTGTTTCACGTTTGGTAAGACAGAACTGGATAGAACAGAACATATAACATTGACCAATTTACCCTTGCCAAATTTAAAGAATGAATAAAATATGAAATAGAAGGTTTATTTGATGTTTTAGAAGAGAATTAGATTTTATTTTGAGGTTATATTGGTAGAACATAAGTCTGTTCCAGCTAGTTCCATGGGGTGGGGGTGGAACAGACCTGTTCCAGTTTGTTCCACCTTGTTCCAGTCTGTTCCACATAAAGGTTCTGCCAAACGTGGGACAGTGGACCGTGTTCGGTTCTGCCCTGTCCTGTCCAGTGTACCAAACGCACCGAAATGATTTGGTGTATTTTTTTAGTGGTTATGTGACTTAATTATCCATGTACATTTTTTATTAGATCGAAAAATGATAAATAAATAAATAAAACTCGGCCAGACTAAACAAGCCAAACCAATTTTAGAAGGATTAACTATGTTCGATTGATAAAATAAACATGGACGTTTTGGTTTGAGAATATGTCAAACCCAATTTTAATATTAAGTCAAGATTTCGATTGAATTGAACCACAAATACCCTAAAATATATAATTTTTATTAATTTTAATTATATTATTTTTATAAGTTTGACATATGTAATGTATTTATTTGTTGACGACACATATCTTTATTACAAAAGGTCCTTACAATGGGTTGGAGTGGTATGGTCGATGTTGTATCTTATTTGGTCGAGCAGAAATAATGTGATATTTAGAGGTGAGAAAAGAAAAATCTTGGATCAATTATTTGAATTCCAGCGGAAATCATTCGAATGGATCACGTAAAGAGATCGACACGTGAAGGCGGATTGGGCTGCTTGGTTATCGGAGCCCACAATTCTGTGCAACGAGTAATTTTGATGCGATTGATTTGTATAAACGAACTAGAATCAAAAGTATTATTGAAGAATGTTGATCCAAACCCTCAGTGATTTGATAATGACCATCTCTTTTATACTTAGTGAAAATTGTAAGTAAACAATATGTATCAGAGTTTCACTATCGCTGATAAGTACTAAGATCTTACAGTACCACTGATAGAAACTCTCGCTCTTTAGATTAAACATTCAGCGAACACTGTTCACCATAATGCTCTGAATCTGTTCAGTACTTATGGTGATCGTTGATAAGTTAGTTGTTTACTTATGATCTCTGAAGACAAGTTTCACGTCAACATAGGTTCTACGTTGAAGTCAAAGATCAAGCTCAAGAACCAGCGACAAGTCTCCTAATGAACTGATGCGGATCAACGAAGACTCAGATTTGTCCACTCAACGTGAAGTATCAAGTACAAGACTTCAGCTATCGCTGAACTCTATCATTCGCTGATATAGAATGATAGATCGCTGAATCAACGAAAAGCTGATCATGAAGTCCTCCGTACAAAGTACTTTTGTCTTAACCACCCTTGCACGACTCCGTACGATATGTCAGAAAAAGAACCTCCTTATTGTCTGAAATCGTACAACCACTCTAATACTACACTGTTCAAACATGCGGCTACTAAGGTTGTCAACAAAGGTCAATGACGTACAACCAATGAGCTGCTGCCACGTGTAAAGTGTAAACTGCCATGCATTAAATGCATGCAGTATATAAGAAGAAGAACTCGCTTCATTTTGAAGTAACTTGCTAACTCTGGACAAGTTCATCCTTCTTATCTTGAGATAGGTTATTATTAGTAATTTCTTTCTCTTTCTTAGTGCAAGAAACTTAGTGTTCCAACTTGTTTAGATTTAGGTTTATCCTTAATCTTGTTTCCGCAACAAGCTGTAAATTGTTAATGATTTATCAATAAACAATTTAGAAAAGTAAAATATTAGTGTTTGTATTCATCCCCCCCCCCCCCTTCTAGAAACTTGTATAGCCCTTCGGGACCAACAAAAAAACTATTACAAACTCTAAATCTGAAAGGTTAAAGAAACCTTAATCTTGAGAGAGTATCAAGATGATAACAAGAAATGTAAACTGATGAAATGAATATCTAGGTTAAAAGTTCAGCCATCTCATTCTTTATATAATCAGCAATATTTCCACTTAGCTCCCCTCAACTATCAGATATTAGCTCCGCTACCCTTATGCTTCACAAGAAAGTGAGGCGCAGTCCTCCACAGCTTCAGCCCTTCAGCTTTGACTCTTTACAGCTACAACCCTTCTACTTTTCCTAAAACACACACACACACACACAATAAGTAACGCAATAAATTACTGAGTGACAAGATTGATAAATATGTTAAATGTTTTAACACCCTCTCTCAATCTTGACACTTGAATAAGTCCAACATGTGTAACTTTTCACAAAGATAGTTATGTTGACTTATTCCTAAAGATTTTGTGAAAATATCAGCAGGGTTTTCAGATGATTCAACTTTAACAGTTTTAATCATTCCTGATGCAACCTTTTCCCTTACTTGATGAACATCTATTTCAATATGTTTTGTACGTTCATGAAATACAAGATTATTTGCAATCTGAATTGCTGACTTATTATCACAATTAAAATTTACTGGAAGTAAATTTGTTACTTTTAAATCTTTTAACAAACTAAGAACCCAAATAATTTCGCATAGAGCAGCAGCCATTGCTCTATACTCTGATTCCGCAAAAGAACGAGAAACACATGTTTGTTTCTTGCTCTTCCATGAAATCATAGAATTACCTAAGAAAACACAGTAACCAGATACAGACCTTCTCGTAGACAAACACTTACCCCAATCGGCGTCGGCAAATACATTCAATTTAAACTCAGATGATACAGAAAAGTTGACACCTTTTCCTGGTGAAGCCTTAAGATATTTTAAGACTCTTAAAGCTAACTTTAAATGAGACTGTCTTGGTGAGTGCATAAACTGACTAAGACAATGAACTGTAAATGCTATATCTGGTCTTGTAGCTAACAAGTAAATCAAATTTCCAACTAATTTTTGAAAACCAATGACATCTTTTAATAAATTGTCTTTTGAATCAGAACCAAGAAAATATGTCACAACTAAATTCATATCCATTGGTGTTCCTATAGGCTTAACACCCAAATATCCAAACTCATTTAAAAGTTCTAAACAGTATTTTCGTTGTGACATGCAAATTCCTTTTTCCGTTCTCAAAATTTCTATCCCTAAAAAGAATTTTAGTTCACCCAGATCTTTTATCTTAAAATTTGATTGCAAGTGTTTCTTTACCTTATTAATTTCAACTGAACAGTTTCCAGTTAATATTATATCATCTACATACACTAACAGAATAAGAAACACAGAACCTACTGATTTGGTAAACAAGGAGTAATCGCAAGAACTTTGACAAAAACCATTTTCAAGCAAACATGATGAAAGCTTTTCATATCATTGTCTAGGTGCCTGTTTTAAACCATATAAAGACTTAACTAATTTGCAGACACGTTTTTCATTTTTAGAGAAATATCCAGGAGGTAACGACATGTAAACTTCCTCAGCTAAGTCACCATATAAAAAAGCATTGTTTACATCTAACTGGCACAAGGCCCAATTATATTGTACAACAAGTGCAATAACAGATCGTACAGTAACCATTTTAACTACAGGTGAGAAGGTTTCCTCATAATCCAGTCCCTCCCTCTGTGAATACCCTTTTGCAACTAGTCTGGCCTTATATCGTTCTACCTCACCCGTGGACTTATATTTGATTTTATAAATCCATCTACAACCTATTGGTTTTCTATCCGGAGGTAAATCAGTCAATACCCAAGTCCTATTTCTATATAATGCTTCCATCTCATCGTTCATTGCAGTTACTCAATTTTGATCCTTAGATGCCTCAAAAAAGTTATTCGGTTCTACTGCTTTATTTAATGTAGAAACAAAACAAAACTGATTTTTATTAAGAAAAGAATAGTTTACTACTCTTTCAATCCCATATTTTACCTTTCCTTCAATTACATAATCAGTAAAATGTTTAGGTAAGGTTGAAGATCTACTAGATTTTCTAGTAGTGACAAATTGATTAGAAGTACCCTCAGAAGGGGACCTCAAAGATTCATCATGATTTTGAACTTGTAAGGGACTATATCTAGTATCACCTAGATCACCGGCAGCTACCTCAGTACCACCATGGATCTGAGATCCGGCAGAATTATTTAGATTATTCAAATTTCCAGTTGTTTCACTGATAAATCTATCTGGGCTACTATCCAGGTGATCAGGGTTACTGTGATTACCAAAATTTGGTTTACTTTGAGTATTCGCCCTATTATCATCACAGGGTATTCCAGAAGCAAACTCATTAGAATGAACAAAAATTGAATCAAAGAAATTCAAAGTATTTATGTTACTAGAATTGATATCTTGCTTGTCACTACGCATTTTGAAAGGGAATATAGTCTCGTAGAACTTAACATCTCGTGAAACTATGATTTGCTTTGATTCGAGACTATACAATCTATACCCCTTTTTTGAATTTGAATACCCAAGCAAGACACATTTCTCAGCCCGTGCAGAAAACTTATCACTAATATTTGGTTTCATTGCAAAACAAAGACACCCAAAATTACGAAGATGGGAAAGCACATGAGAGAAGCCGAAAACCATTTCATAAGGAGACTTTCCATTCAAAATAGATGAAGGTGTTATGTTTATAAGATATGTGGCAGTGAGAATACACTCACTCCACATATTTAATGGAACTTCCCCTTGGAACATTAAAGCTCTAGCAACATTCAACAAATGTATATGTTTACGCTCCACAACACCATTTTGTTGTGGAGTATAAACACAAGACGTTTGATGTATAATACCATTCATGTTAAAAAATTCACTTAACCTATTATTAAGAAATTCAGTCCCATTGTCACTACGAAAAATCTTTACAGACTTCCCAAATTGAGTGACGAGTAAGCTGTGAAAAGAATCAATGTTATCATAAACCTCATCCTTGTGTTTTAACAAATAAACCCACACTGAACGAGTATAATCATCCACCACAGTTAAAAAATATCGATAGCCTTCTCTACTGTTCACACGATAAGGACCCCAAAGATCAATATGAATCAAGTCTCCTAAACTAGATGTGTTACGACTACTTAAATTGAACTTGTCCCTAGCTTGTTTAGCTTTGTGACAAATTTCACAAGGAAGTAAACCATGGTCATTTTTAATTTCTAGTTTATCTTTTAACACAGTTAAAACTTGATCTGCTGGATGTCCTAATCGTGTGTGCCAGAGATGGAGAGAAACATTACAAAAGATTGACATATTAGAGCTATTCACCCTATTATTGAACACATTAGAATTAACAACTTGATGACTATTAACCTGATCAAACCAATATAAACCACCACGTTCACTACCAGTCCCCACTATGTTCATTGCAGGAAAGTCCTGAATGAAGAAGCACTTATATTTGTTAAATCCCACAAAAATTTTGTTATCCCTAGCTAATTTGTGCACATACATCAAATTCACATGAAAATCAGGAATAACTAGAACATCAAACAAAGTAACCTTATTATTTAGCTTAAAATTTCCAATTTTATTTATAACGGCTTCATTACCATTTGGTTGAGTAACTTTCAATTTTAAATCAGCTATATGAACCACATTTTCTAGATAAGCAACAGATGAAGTCATGTGTTGGGTTGCACCAGAATCAATGATCCATCCATGCTTATTTAGACTATTTTCTTTTGAAGTAAAATTGGAAACATTAGCCATACAACAAAACATATCAGCCATATTAACAGCAGCACCATCGTTTTGTTTCTGGTCTATAAGAGACAGCAACTTGTTTATCTGTTCTTCAGTGAGATATGAGTGCATAGGGGTATGACTAGAACTCTCAGTGGTAATAACATTGTTGGAAAACGATTTTCCAGATTGATTTGATTTATTTTTAGTAAATTGAAAATCCTTTGGAAAACCGATTAACTTGAAACATCGTTCAATAGTGTGACTAGATACACCACAATGCTTGCATGACAAAGAACTTTTACCAGATTGTCTTTTGTTGTTAGAAGAAGTTTTGCCAAAAAAATGCAGTATTCTGACTTTTGGTATCAACAGTAGGACGAGTTACACCTCTGTGTGACTCCTCTCTTGATACCAAAGAAAAGGCTGTTTTTACTGATGGCAAAGGGTCAGTTATTAATATATTACTTCTAATATTAACGTACATATCATCAAGGCCCATCAGAAACTGCATTAGTTTTAATAGTTGGTTATGTTTGGTAAAGTCATGAGAAGCATTGCAAGTGTACGATGGTAACTTTATTAACGCATCAAATTGTTTCCAAAGAGAATTTAACTTGTGATAATACTCAGAAACAGGCAAACCGTTTTGACTAAGAGAATTGATTTTCTGATGCAAATTAAACGTAACAGAACCATCAATCTTATCATATGTCTCCTTGAGTTCTTCCCATACTTCGGAAGCAACTCTGGAAAAAACTTGACTCACAAACAAGTCATCAGAAATGGAACCAAGAATCCAAGATAAAACAACAGAGTTACATCTATCCCACTGTCTTCCTAAAACTTCATTATCAGTTGGTCGAATGATAGTACGATTTATAAAACCCAATTTATTTTTGGTTTCTAAAGCTAATACCATAGCACACGACCAAACTTTATAATTCTCAGTACCACTTAATTTCATGCTCAAAATAGAAGCACCTGAAGTATCACTTGGATGAAGATACAAGGGGTCCCCAAAATCAAGTTTAGCAATAAGAGATTGCTCCACTTGATTTTTGGGATCATCCTCTCCAACAGCCATAATAGCAACAGTAAGTAACACACAAGGTAAAAAACTAGGAGACTTGACAGGGTTCCTTGCCACTCGAAGATGGTAGGTCAAGTCGATCTCTTAGCTACCAAACCAAGATAAGAGAGAGAATCACACATGAAGTAGAGATATAAGAAGACTTACAGTGGGTTTGAGTATCACAAGAAAAGAAACAACACAGGAACTTACAATGTTCCTTAATGAGCACAGTGGAAGCACAAACCAATGTCTCAAAAGTAGAGACAGGATATGAACCTGAACAAAAAATAAACCAACGAGTGGACCAAAACTGATAAGTAGCAGATCATGAGTGGAGGAGACTCTCCATAAAACCACCACAAATCTGATACTTAGGCAAGATTTGAAGGCCACTAGACAGGTTTCTCTTGCACTTATACCAAAATGATAAAGATCAGGTGGTAAACGTGCAAGATAGAGAGCAAGAATACAAGATATTGAGAAATAGACGATGATTTATGAGTAAGAACCAAGTAGCAACCAGATCTGCTAAACTAATAACTAATATTGAATGTACATGTATAACACCAGATCTAATGAAATAAGGTATATCCTCAGATGTACAAATCTGAATGAAAATAAGATCTATCTTCAGATATTCAAAGCAAAAGAAAAGCTGCAATTAATAGTGAGAGAGATCAGATCTGAAGCATATGCTTCTCATGAGTTAAAGAACTCTGATCACAAGACAAGCAGTGAGCTAGATTACCACAGATCTGAACATGCGCTTCTCATGAGGATAACCTCTGATCATTAGCCAAACGCAGCAATTGATATTAGTTAGAATATAACAGATCAGAAAAGAAGGACTAGCGAAAAATACTTCAATCGCACAATAACCTCACAGAGTGTGCGTCAGAGTATCCTCACAATCGTACAGGTTTTGATTTGTAAAATAACAAATAAAAAACTCAAACCGAAACCCTAACACCACTTGGAATCGTGTTCAGATCTACAGAGAGGAGAACACAGAAACACTTGTGTAGCAAAGTGAGTGACAGATAACAAACCTTGAAAACGTGTTCAAATCTACAAAGAGAAGAACACTGAGATACTTGTGTTATCAAAAGAGAGCCAGATCTGAGTATTAAGAACCTCAGTCTGCTTATTGAGAAAATGATTTGCACTACCAGATGTAGTACACGCTCTTAAACACAAACGTTCAAGATAACAAAAAATGAAATACGATTTTAAGCGTAAAAGATTCAGATCAACATAGTAAACAACAGGATCTGAGTTTTGAAAAAAAAATTCAGTTTGCTTGTTTGAGAAATCGATTGTACCACCAGATGTAGCAAACAATCCTTGAACGAAAAAAGTTCAAAATACATCAAGATGAACAAATACCAAAGATTCCTTACCGAGTTCGTCGACAAAAGAAATATCAGATCGCCATACGCTCTGATACTAGATTGATTTGTATAAACGAACGAGAATCAAAAGTATTATTGAAGAAACTATTACAAACTCTAAATCTGAAAGGTTAAAGAAACCCTAATCTAGAGAGAGTATCAAGATGATAACAAGAAATGTAAACTGATGAAATGAATATCTAGGTTAAAAGTTCAGCCATCTCATTCTTTATATAATCAACAATATTTCCACTTAGCTCCCCTCAACTATCAGATATTAGCTCCGCTACCCTTATGCTTCACAAGAAAGTGAGGCGCAGTCCTCCACAGCTTCAGCCCTTCAGCTTTGACTCTTTACAGCTACAACCCTTCTACTTTTCCTAAAACACACACACACAATAAGTAACGCAATAAATTACTGAGTGACAAGATTGATAAATATGTTAAATGTTTTAACAGGTCGTGATGTTTTTCCAGAGGATTTTGCTGCTGTTCGGTCGGTTGATGGCTTCGGCCTTTTCTGTTGTTGCTTTGTGTTCTCTTGGTCGCTAACCTTCTTTACTGCTGTGTCGTCCTGACTTACATCTCGCAAGCCTGGCGTGTCTTTCCTTTGTTCCTAGTGTGGTGTGTTTTGTAATGACTTTTGTGGTTTAATGATATTCCTGCTTGCCTTTTAAAAAAAGTCCTTACAATCAGGCCCGACCCTGGGCATAGGCCAGTGGGGCGGCGGCCCAGGGCATCACCAACTCCATGGGCATCATCTTCTCAGCCCAGTTATGCATATGTAGGTTGAATTTTGGGCCTGAAAAAGATATTAGCGTTATGTTCTCAAGCCCAAGGGCACACAACCTGCTTCAAAAAAGGAATGGACGGACGCTCTCGCCTATCGCACATTCGCTCTCGCTCTTGTATCTCACTGCTTTCAGTCTCGCCTCTCGTAATCTCGTTTCGAACAATCGAAATGAACTTGCTGCCTTCTGGTTTCGCCTCTCGTAATCTTCGAACACTATTAGTGTGGACTGTGGAACAGCCGAACAGGAAGTCCTCTCTCACTCTCTGCCGACTGCCGACATTGTGGTAAACTTCTAATTTCTAAACTACGATTTGATTTCTAAACTTTGATTTGATTTCTAAATTCTAAATAATGTTTAATGTTTTATTTCAAGATTTGTTTTATGTTTTGATGCTTTAGTTTAGATTAGTTGATTAGGGTTAATACGTTATTTGTTTACTTAGTTCACAATCCCCAATAACCAGAGAGAGATTTCAGTTATTCAAGATTTTGTAGCCCATCTCGTAAGCACCTCATATTTGGGCAACTCCTCCAAACTTGAAATTTCTCCTTGCAACCCTTCTTATAAAGTCTTTACTCTTGAACAATCCAAAATATTTAATGATCTGAAATTAGGGGTGCCTTGAAACCAATCTGAAGGAAAGGAAGTAAGATTATGACGATGTTGTACCCTAAGTTTCTTTAAACCATCAAGCCTACTTTTCTCTTTCAGTGGTTATGACTTATTGTTTAGGTTTAGGGACAATTTTCTTTGTTTAGGACTTAGAAGTGTGCATTGTATGTCTGTATCCTAACAGTTCTATATATTTGCATCTAGCCTTGAATTTTTATTGTACAAACATGATTCATTGCTTCCTTGATCATTTTATTTGCACAAAACACCTTCACATTTGGTTTATGTCCCCCCCATAGTATCATTTTTGTTTTATTTAATAAAGATTCAACCCCTTTAAATTGTTTTTCAATGCGTAATAAAGGGGCAATATTTTGCCTTTTGCCATGGGCATCCGAAATTTCAGGATCGGCCATGCTTACAATTTATATAATAATAACTTAATACGAAAAAAAACATATAAATTAATTTAAATGCATTATATTAAATGCTTTAATAACCTATATATGTTTTAAAAAATATAAAAATAAATAGTTTAAATAAATACAAAAAAAAATAGATAGGAATCGACTAAAGAAGGTGATATGCATGCCACCAAATGCGATAAAAATATGTTTTACAAGCCAACATTTATCCCACGTTCCAATTCGGTGTGTTTAAAATTGTTACCATTTAGTCCACGTCTTTTCTGTAAATACAATTCAGTCCTTAAACTTGCTTTTCACTACTTGACACATTCAATCCCTCATCAGGCATTTTTTTACAAACAGACCCCACAATTGGGGTGTTGCATCTTTTACTTGATAACCTTATTGTTACTACTTTGAAGCTTCACATCTTTCCATTGTTTCATCATTACTTTTTAATTTCTTAGACCATGAGTACCGCCTACCCACGAACCCACTGAACCCGAATGCCACCTCAACGCCACATCAGCTTTTCTCTTTCCTACCCTCCTTACCCTAAAGTGGAGTACCGCCAACCCACGAACCCACCGAACCCACTCCTACCCGCTACCCACAAATCTGCAACAAAACTTGCAAAAAAACAATGAATCCGAATGGTTGAAATCTAGTTCACGAACCCGCCCTACCCGCTACCCCCTACCCGATCGGAACCCGCCCACCCCCGTACCGCCCTACCCGCCTACCCGATGAACCCGCTGCTCGAACCCGGCCGTGTTACCCGAGGACGGTACGCACGGCCTTAGAATAGTTCTTCTGTGAATACCATTATATATTTCATCATAAATATCTCTTTATTTCATCATGAATGCTAATAATTAGTCTTATTAACTTCTATCTTTACACTTTTTTCTCTTAGCATCATTTTGTATTCAAATTTTATTGTTGCTGATTTTAACTTATTGACTTTCATCTATCAGTTCACAAAGCTTGAATACTTGATCCCCATTGCACATTTATACATTTGATTGAATATTGGAATCTTTCATACCACATATCTCAAACATTCTTCTATGGACAACAAATCAACAACGTAGTCTATACTTTGAGATTATCCTACAAAATTTTTAAGGGGTTGTTTACCAAATATTTATCGAGTGTCATTTATCTTACTAGTGGACATGAAAAAATTGAGATATTCAATAAGAGGCATAGTAAGGACCAAGAGTCTCATCCAATAAATGAGGGAGAAGACTCTTAACCAGTAAGCGTTTAACGTGTAAAAAACGTTTACAAACAATTCATTTTTGTAACACCTGTAATTTTCATAAGTAAAAGTCACACTGTATTCTATTGTGGTCAGATTATGGATTATACGTTAGGAATATCTTACTTATGGTCCCTAAGAGAGTCGAGAGTGCTTCGAGAGAGAAAACTTGGATTTTGGGGCTTGGTCACGACGACAATGCCCGAAGACTATGACAATGTCATTGTCGTCCTAACAAAGTTGAACACTTGGGGGCAGGTTCTGTACATGCCAGGTGACATTGTCATGGCAAAGTCGCAAGGCATTGTAGCACACTGGTTCCAAACTAATTAAAGGCTATGTTCTCGCAACCCTTGTCATAACTCTTCACCCAAACATCACCCAGCTCGTTTTCCCTCTTCTCTCTTCATTGAATGTGAACTAGAAGCATTAAAAACACCATTTCCACTTTGCTTCGAGATTTCTCAACAACAAGCTAGGATTTGGAGGCTAAGACTAAGAGTTCACCATCTCATATTCATCTTCAAGGGATTCTAGAAGTTTTAGGGTTTTCACCATTTTGACCTAACTTGACATTTATATGCATATCCATGATTAAATATTTGGAAAATCTATCTTGATGCATTTATGGAATTTATTGTGTTGGTCGAGCTTATGTTAAAAAAATAGGATTTGAGAACGTAATGGAGGAGCTATATCAATGAACCAACTAAGGTTCTATTAGACCTCACAAACTTTAGAAATATGTTTTGTGACCATATTATGTTGGGATTTGGAAATGGTCACTTGGTTTGCTAATATATGAATTTAGTTCAGTTATTTATACAAGGGAATCATTTTATGGAAAAGTTGTTTGGTTACATTTAAAGTTCTCACTATTTTAAAAGTGGTTTGGTAAAATTGGGTATTTGAAGAAGGAAACAAATGGATAGTTTTTAAATATTCAATTTGGTTTACATAGGTTGCATTTGGTACATGGGACAGGACATGACAGGACAGGATAAAACTCACTGTCCCACGTTTGGCGTGACATGGGACCGGGACAAGGACTAGACAGGGTAGGACAAGATGAGACAAAAAAATGCATTTTCTTGTTCCACCAAAATAGGTGGAACAACATGGGACAAAAGTGAGACAAAAACAATAAAAATCACTGACCTACTCTCATTTGATATATAACTAATATGATATTAGCCTTAAGGGTCACCACCACCGATCACTGCCGCCACCACCATCGGCGGCCACCAGTAGCCACCGCCAACCACCCTCGGCCACCACTACCTCTTTCTCCACTATAACAACATTCTCCACTACCATTCGTCCATCACCACCACCATTACCATCGTTGACCACCTCCACTAACACGGATCACCACCACCCATGACCGCCACCACCATCGGCGACCACCAGTAGCCACCACCGACCATGGTTGACCACTTCCACCTCTTCCTCCACTACAACAACTTTCTCCACCACCATTTCCACCTCCACCGATCACTGCCACCCATTTTGCCACCAACCACCGTCGACCACCTCCACCTCTTCCTTCACTACTACAACATCTTTTACCATTGTCTACCGCATCCATCACTACCGTTGTCGACCACCTCCACCGATCACCACCCACCCATTGCCGCCACCACCACTGACGATCACCACCAACCACCATCAGCCACATCCACCTTTCATACTATCATTTATGTATGTATTTATATGTTTGAAAATTGTATAAGAACTAAAAATGCTTTTAAATTAAATTATTTAAATAGATATTTTATTTGTGTCATTTGTAACTATTATATGATATATAAAATCATCAAACAAGTTTTAGGAAAAATTGTCTAATTATGTCCTATCTAGTACTAGTCGTACCAAACACAAGACAGACACTTGTTTTGTTTCGTCCTGTCATGTCCAGTCCTGCCCTGCCCTGCCCTCTTGTCCTGTCCAATCCTGTCCTGTTCAGTCCTGTCCAATCCTGTCTGCGTACCAAACGCTACCATAAAGTCTAACACTTTTTCTTAAATGACGTATATATTAGGTTCTTTTAGCGGTGGGGCTCCGAATTCTTGAGCGAAGAGTGGATACCACCATATGGCATTTTTAGGAAGGTTTTTGGTTGGATTGGCGTACATACTTGTGATAGGATCTTTTGGAAGATGATAGTGACACCCGTGTATTAACCTAACTTTGATATTTTGGAGATTTTTAGGGTTTTTACCATTTGAGTTATGATGAAGAGTTTTATGGTTGGTAATATAAAATGTGATAGTTGTTTACATAATCAATCTTCATTTTATGACGGTGTAACTTTTGGGAAAACTATTTGTGAACATTTATGTTGATAATTTGAAGATGGTCCGTGATTTCTAAAATATGGATTAGTTCATATAACATTATCAATGCAAGGAAAAAACATTTTATGGAAACATTGTTTTGAAAGCTATATGTGTGATTATATATAGTTTGTCACAAATGTAAATGTGACAAGCCTTAAACTATTACTATTGGATCCATAGGTATAAGAGTCGGCTTATTGTTTGGGATAATTCCGTTTGTAACTAGGTGAGACATTGGGTCATCAGAGGTAACTTGGTACGGTTATGTGGAGCCGGATACTAGCCATTGACCGTAAATGTAATCCTAGTGAATGAGTATGACTAGGATCATCGGGTGCACTCATCTACATCTAAAGTACGAGCCGAAGAGCCCGTGACCATTGATCCTACTATGAGCTATATAACTTGGAAAATAGTTTTCTTTTGTGTTCCGCTACAATTCTTGGAAAATCGGGTCTCCCATGTCACCACAAGATGAATTTTGGATCTTTTAGTTCCTATGTGGTTTATATGGAAACAAACTTAGCTCATATTCTTGGAAAATATTATTGTCGTTTTATGTTTCTTTATTTATATAAATGTTTGTTCTCACTAGGCGTAAAACCTAACACTTTTTCTAAAATTTCATGTATATCAAGTTCCGTTAGCGGTGGGGTTTCCAAGTCTTGAGAGACGAGTGGTTGGCC
The DNA here is from genome assembly GCA_033807775.1 of Saussurea involucrata. Classification (NCBI taxonomy): domain Eukaryota; kingdom Viridiplantae; phylum Streptophyta; class Magnoliopsida; order Asterales; family Asteraceae; genus Saussurea; species Saussurea involucrata. The sequence continues at coordinate 155,586,981 of CM066314.1, read as the reverse complement.
TTGCCAACATCTTTTGGATATAGTCATTTTTAGGCATACGGTGTGCACACTTTTGATAGTAGTTTGTTTGGAAGATGATAGTGACACTCAATTTTAATCTAAACTTCGTGTAGTTTAGATTAGTAGGTTGTTATGAATCATTTTTGTTATTTGTGGTGCAAACGCTATTACAATTTCCCATATTGTTGGGTGATTTCTTTATATAGATGTCATTGTTACGTCATTATTCAGATTTAAATTAGCTCTATTTTTAGGGGTGTTACACTTATCAGGTAAGATATCGGTTGTTGCTATATCTCTTACCAGGTACAATACTCAATCATTGCCATATTCACCCGATAAAGTAAGTAAGAGCATCTCCAACAGTTTCCCCAAAAAATTTCCAAAATGGGGAAGCAAAAGTCAAAATCCCCAAAAAAAATTACACCCATCTCCAACAGATTCCTCATATTTGGAAAAACACTTGTAATCATATTTGGAGTATTCTTCATATTTGGAGAAAATTTTGGGGAAAATCCTATTATCCCCATTTTGGGAAAGCTGTTGGAGCTTATTTGTGTTCCAAAATCCCCATTTTTCCCATTTTCTCCAAAATAGGGAAGCTGTTGGAGATGCTCTAACACCTAGTTAATCACTCAGGACCCCTTAGTATGAAGATTATATCTAATCGCAACTCGTTAATTTAACAAATTTAGAATAGATCATACATATTATCATTTCACTATATTATAATATTTGTATCCATAATGATTTTAGATAATAAACCAAACGCCTAAATGATGAGAGAGATTTATGTTTCAATTATTTATGGCTCATTTTCTAAATGCTAATCAGATAAGTGTCTACTTAGTACTTGTATCATCAGTTAAGTATTGCAATGACTAAGAATCTTACTGGATAAAAAATATGACAAAAAATCAAAGATTGAAAGCATTATCTAGTAAGTACGGACGACGACTCTTACTTGATTAATGCCAAATGAATAAAAGACATTTGACACTAATCTTACTATGTCATTTTAATAGATGAGAATTTTACCTGATACGATAAATTACCATTCCATACCCCTTGCGTCTCCAAATAACCACTTTACTAACCCTATTCCACAAATACCTAAAACTTACGCAGAGAAAACTCTCTGCGTAACTTTATTTTTTCTCCAAAAAAAATGATTTTTAAAAAAGTTTACGCAGAGAAAAAAAATTAATGCGTAAGTTTTTCCATCCCACGTGTCTGCGTAAAGTCCACATGTGTACCACGTGTACTCCATGTTGGAAAAAAAAGTTTATGCGAAAACTTACGCAGAGAGAAGTCTCTGCGTAAGTTTTAATTATTTTTTTATTTTATTTTTTCTGATTTTTACTAAGAAGGGAATTAGATTATAACTTTGCACTGATTTAACATAAAGAAAAGCTGAAGAAATAAATAAAAAATTGCAGTCGATTTGATTTTTAGAAATAAATAAATATTTTTTAAAAAAAATTCAATAAATCTTTATACAATTTAAAAACAATAAACATATAATAAACCTAACAAATTATGAAAGTTTTTATAAAAATCATAATAAAAATTATATATATTTTAATTATATTTTGGATTATTATATAGGATACTGAACATGGGTTGAACTCACAATTATACCTTCAAAAAGAAATTGTTGTCACACATTTCATTGCAAACTTGTCTTATTATGCCAAATATGACTTTTTTAGTTAGTAATTGCACCTTTTTTATGACTCAAAATAATTATTAATTGTTAATTAATTTATCCAATTATAATCCTAATGAATTGAAATGATTAGCTACCAAAACACTAATAAATCTTTTTTTACTCGTTAACTTTTCTTAATTTTATTATATAGTTTAACAAAAAAAAGGGGTTTTCAACCACGAAAATTACATTACCACGTGGGTAATTGGCCATTTTTAATTTTTTTTATCATAATATATAAAAAACCATGATAATTTGAAAACCATTTAATCTATTGTTTGAAAATAAAAGGGTAATTTAGGAATATCAAGTAACCCGAAATTCAAATTTATAGTACTTTTTTTTGAAGTAAAAGATTAAAGTAAAACTCTCCTTTTCAATATCATCTTTGTAAACACTATATATATAGAGAGAGTAAAGTTTCACTAAAAACCCAAAATTAATCAGAAATATGGTAATAGCTCAAAGGGTCATGTGTTTTATTCATATTTATCATAAATAACACATTCATGATGAATGTTAATATATTATTAATTATTAATCACACATTCACAATGAATATCAGAGTATGCTACAACATTAAAGATGAATATGTCATGTCTCGTGTTATGTGTGATTCATGGGTTTCTAATCAGTTTTAGGTTTCTAACGAAACCTACCCCTATATATAGGGTTGAGGTCAAGAGAAAATCATGAAAATAGAAAATTGAGAAATACCATAATAATATTTGTTTGTCTGATATGCACATCTGCATAAAATAATCAAAATGTTTCATGGTTTCTATGCATGTGTGTATTTTGTGCCCATGTGTAAACCAGACAAAAAAAAATTATGCACATGTGCATACTAATTAAATGAATGGTTATTAAGATGTTCTTTAGTTTTTCATTTTTTACGGTTAACTTCTTAGCTAAAACTATATATATATATATATATTGTTTGATTAACAAGAAAACTGTAAAAAAAAGAATAATAGACTTCTAGTTCTGGGATCAAGTTATCAAAATAAATTTAAAAATTGACTTTATCATTTAATAAAAATATTTAAATGTTAATATAAACAATATCAAATTAAATTCAAAATTTGACTTTATGCTTTTATTAAATGTTTAAATGTTAATGTAAACAATATTAACATCAATGTATATAGTCATAATTTTAGAAAATTTATTTATTTTAATACGAGTTACATATAATTGTATATACGGGTGAGGACAAAACTTCCAAATCAATGTTCCAAATCCAATAAGGCTATGTTTGCAAACTAGCTGATAACTTATAAGTTGACTGTTAACTGATAAGCTAGCTGCTAGTTCTGATGAAAAAGTCACGTTTGACAAAAACTAGCTTATAGCAATATAATATTTAATTAATACAACCAATGTAGTATAGAAAAACTAAATATATGTTAATTAAAATAATTTAAAATTTATTCTTATATATATATTATAAATTTTGAATTTGTTAAAAGAAGTTTTAGTAAAATTATATATTAATTAATGATTGTCCGTAACATATAATATGAAAAAATAATCAAATAATAATTAAAAAGATAATAGTAATTGATAATTAAAAAATATTGATTAATATTAAAAAATATAAAACAATAATTTATATGATTAACAATAACTCTAAATAATTAAAAATTAATATTAAATATAATTAAAGTTACTTTAATAATTTTCAGTTAATATTAATTAATTAATAATATATAAATTTAAAATTAATATTTATTTATAATAATAGTTAATAAATAGAAATTAATATTAATGTGGGCAATTTTGGAATATTTACTAAAAGGGACTCCAAGCAGTGTTTCAAAAAGCTATCTTAAAGCATCTTCAACAGCTTCTCTAAAATAGAGAAACACAACTTTATTTTCTCTAAAATGCTCCAACAGCTTCTCTATCCATTCTCTAAAATAGAGAACAATGGGATAAACTCCCAATATAGATAATTCTCTATATCTCTAAAAAGAGGAGAAAAAAATATTATTTTAGTGATCTCACACCAAAATATGAGAGATAAATATTATTTTAATGATTTTCCATAAAAAAAGAAAAGAGAAATACTATTTTAATGATGAAAGAGAAATATATAGAACATTTTAATAATATAAATCTATAAATATAATAAATAAGTAACTACATTGATACGTGTCGTCGTCTGGTGAGCCGGCTTTATTGTTTTCCCGCCTAAACATGTATCTGGACGCCTTTACATTATAGGTTCAATTAACACACCCACATTCACTCCTCCTTAAATCTCTCCTTAATTAAAATTTTAATATTTATACCTTACATTTACTACCCTTAGGCCATCAGTACCCATGAGCTCCTATCTTTCAAAGATTCCAAGCCACATCAGCGCCACATCAGCTTTTCTCCCATCCCTCACTCGATCCCTAACGATCCCTAAACACCCGTACCCCATTCCCTCAAACCCCTTTGCCACCTCATTTATTTTAATTCTTTTATTTATACATTTAATTATTTAACAAAATAAAAATATTTATATATATTTTTAATAAATAAAAATAAGATAAATAATAAAAATTAAAATTCATATCATTCATTAAAAAATTAAAAATTACAAAATAAATTTAAAAATCTACTCGTCGTCATTGTTGGGAACTTGGATACGCCAAATATGTTCGACCAAATCCGACCGAAGGTTATTATGAGTTTCCCGGTTTATGACTTCTCGAACATTTGCCGCGCGTTGTGTCTCACTGATTTGGCTTTCGATATCATTCGTGAAAAAGTCGTTTTCCACGTCACCACAAATAGCATGGTTTTCGTCTTCGAGTATCATATTGTGTAATATGACACAAGCGTACATAATGTTTCCCAATATTGCCGGTTCCCATCCGCGTGCCGGGTTATGAAGTATATGCCAACGTTGTTTAAGCACGCCAAAAGCTCGTTCAACATCTTTACGTGCGGATTCTTGCGCGGACTTGAACTTTTGTCGTTTAGAGTCTTGTGGGCACGTAAATGATTTTACGAAAGTAGCCCATTCCGGATATATCCCATCCGTTAGATAATATCCATGCTTGTAGGTGGCTCCATTCACCTCAAAAGGGCAGTCGGGTGCTTTTCCATCATATACATCGTTGAAGATGGGCGACTGATTGAGAACATTGATGTCGTTGTTGGAACCGGCAACACCAAAGTATGCGTGCCAGATCCATAGATCTTGAGAGGCCACTGCTTCTAGCATGATTGTCGGGTGCTCATGATCACCTCTCATGAATTGACCTCGCCATGCATTCGGACAATTTGCCCACGCCCAATGAGTACAGTCTATGCTGCTGAGCATGCCGGGAAATCCGTGTTTAGCTTCATGCGCGGCGTACAACTTCTGAATATCAATAAAAGTAGGCTTGCGTAAATATTTTTGACCATACAGTTCAATAATACCTGTGCAGAATTTGTACAGACAATCTCGTGACGTTTTCTCTCCCATACGGATGTACTCGTCAAGTGCGTCAGCAGCTACTCCATACGCCAATTGCCGAATAGCGGAAGTACACTTTTGTATCGGAGAAAAACCTTGTTTGCCTAACCCGTCAAACCGAAGTCTAAAATACGGATACCCTACTTCTAAATCTTCAACTATTCGTTCGAATAGTTGTCTGCTCATCCTGAACCGCCGCCTAAACATATCCGGTGTATAAATCGGGTTGACGCCAAAGTAGTCCCGCATAAGCCGCTCGTTTGCAGTTACTCGACCTCTTTCAATGTTTGCGGCCCTCTCTCTTGTTGACGATGAGGCGGTGCTACCATACAGCGATTGTGCAGCATGTCGAAAAATTTCCCTTTGTAGATTCAACAACTCGTCGGTGTCTACGGATGATGGTGAACCGGGTTGTGGCGAATCCATATTGTTTAATATATAGAGGTTGAGAAAATTTGAGAGAGTTTGAGAAGTGTGAGAAATAAGAGGTTGAGAGAATAAGAGGTTGAGAGGTGTGAGAAATAAGAGGTTGAGAGGTGTGAGAAATAAGAGGTTGAGGGTTAAATATATAGTGGGATTAAATTGAGAATTTTTTTTTTTTAAGAAAGAGCCGTTCAACGGTTATTTTTAAAAAAAATTAATTAAATTTTTTTTTTAAAAAACCCTCGGGATGGATCGGGAACCCAACCCCGAAAACCATCCCTTCCCGCATGACCACCCCGGGCCGTAGCCCAACCCCGCCCTCACCCCGCTGCCACCTCCCCATCCCGAGCCCCTTCCCCGCTTGGGGTACGGAAGGCCTTATAATTACCTATGTAGTTTACTTTTAATCTATTACTTTTTTTAGTTTTCATTTTAGACTCTTATCATATAAACATAAATAATGTATATGAACTAAAATGCATTAAAAAAACATTTCTATTTTTTTACAAATTCTATCATTGTAATCGTTTCATCAATACCTTCGGAATAAGCCTAATATTGAATATTTTTTGATACATACGTACATATCCATACTTATAATAAATTCAAAAAAATCTCCATCGTGTATAGTAATCTCAAAAATCTATACATATAATAAATGAGTAACTAGCATGCCACGTGTCGTCTTCTGGTGAGCCGACTTCAGTATTTTTCCGTCTAAACATGTATCTGGACGCAGTTTACATTATAAGTTCAATTAACACACTCACATTCACTTCTCCTTAATTCAATTTTTTTAATTTGTACGTTACATTTACCAGACTTATAATTAGGTATGTAGTTTACTTTTAATCCCTTATTGTTTTATTTTTCATTTTAGACTCTTATCATATAAACATAAATAATGTATATGAACTAAAATGTATTAAAAAAACATTTCTATTTTTTACAAATTATACCATTGTAATCGCTTTGTCAATACATTCGAAATGAGTCCAATATTAAATATTTTTGGATTTAATTATATTATTAAATATCATAAATATATACGAGTTAATATGTCGTGATTAGTATGGGATTTGTTGAAATTAGTATGGGATTTGATAGAAATAATCACTAAATTGTCGTGATTTTCTTTTTGCAATTTCATATCAATTTTTACTTCAAAGTCGAATTATTTCAACGAATTAAAATTCTATCAAATTCCATTCTGTCAACGAAATACCCTTAGAATTATCATAAGAGATTTAATTACTTGGAAAAAAAGATATTACTTATCAACTGACTTTTGGATTATGAGTTCGAACATTTTTCAAAAATATAAATATACAATTATTGTGTATTCGTTTGATAAATTCATTTAGTAACGACATTTATAATAGGTATCAAACTTAATAGACATATTTTTATCTTCAAGATAATATTCCCTATTTGTGGAATTTTTGTTTTCTTTTTATCAATTATTATATGTGTCACAAAATTATTCAACAACTATTAAACATCAAATAATTAACTTAAAACACAAATTTGATCGTCGCGCAACGGACGAGCCAAAGACTAGTAATAATATAAATAATAATTGGTTCTCTAAAATATAAAAACTGTTGGAGTTGAAATAAATTCTTTTTAGAGATTTTTAGTTTTCATTCTCTATTTTAGAGAAATTATAGAAAAATTGTTGTAGATGCTCTTATAAACTAGCTTATGGTCATTTAAACATGTACTTAAAAAATAAGATAACTTATAAGCTAGCATTTTTTTTTTGGCCAAACAATGCATAAATTTAAAAAGTAATTGACATAAATAAATAAATGAATAAAAACAAGAATCGCCAGCCTAAAAAGAAAAAAAGAAAACGAAGATGGAATTGTTTAAGTAACAAGTCTTTGTATTATTAAGATTGCTTTGTCCAATCAACTTTTGTTCATCAATCAATGGTTTCTTAACATTGATACAATATTCCTATATTCCATTTTTATGGATTTAATAACAAAAAAGGGTTTTTGCCTACCAAATATGATGCTATTCTTGAATCAAGGTTGGGGTTTCTTGAATCACTTTTATGATGACAACTATAAATTAGTTTAATTAGTAGTAAGATTTGAGTTTTTAGGGATCTTTCTTAAGGGTTGTTTGGTTGACTTTCCATTAAGTCCTGTATGAATAAAGTTGTTTGTGTGGATTAATCTGTCTGTATAAGTTGGAAAGGTTTTTAATTGGGAGAGTTATTTCATTGATGGAAGGAGCATGTTTTTTTTAGTTGGAAGACACGGGTTTGGACAAAACTTGACTTTCTGCATAAAGCTCCCTCCTAAAAGCTTACTGAATAAGCCACTTTCTATCTCATTAAGCCACTACCAAACAGTCATGTATGACTGACCGAATAAGCTATAAGTCCCATTAAGCCCATTAAGCTGCTAACAAACAGGCCCTTAGAGGTCACTGATTCAAGTCCTGCAAGATCACTATAAGAATTTTTCTGTTTTCCAGAACTCGTGAAATTAGCTAAGGGGCACGTTATTCAAGTTGTTCCAGGCACTCGCGGTTAACAAAAAAGAAAGTTAACTTACCTTTTCAATGATTACTGAAAAAAAAAGTTGCCTATTAAAACGCGTTTTGATAAATCGTAGAACTTTTTTACAATTATACCCTTAATATTTTATGTAATGTTAATTATATAAAATTTTATTTAAATTATTAATTCACAAATGTAAATACTAATTATTATTATTATAATAAATAATATTTTGTCTGTTAATATTTTAAATTATTAATTACTTATCATTATTAGCCATATTTTTAATTGGTTTTTATTACTGTTCTAAAAGGCTCGTCGCGACAGCTGCCCTGGCGTGCCGTGGCTCAAGACTTGTGTCTCACGCCACGTTATGCATGTGGCACGCCATGACCTAATGTGTGGTCTTTTGTAACACGATATTTGAATTTTTTTTATGTTTTTAATGTCTTATTTGCTAGTTTTTAATATATATAACCTAATTTAACTTGTTTATTATCATTGACTCACGAAGTTACCAAGGACTCCGAAAGGATTTGATGCCATTTGGGTGATCGTTGACAGATTAACGAAGTCTGCTCACTTCTTGCCAATAAAAGAAACATATTCGTTGGAAAGACTAGCCAAATTATATATCGACGAAATAGTAACTCGACATGGAGTTCCAATCTCGATAATTCCTGATCGTGATAGTTGTTTTACTTCAAGATTCTGGAGGAGTTTTCAAAAAGAAATGGGCACGCAAATAAAGTTAAGTACATCGTATCATCCTCAAACTAATGGCCAGAGTGAACGTACAATTCAGATTTTGGAAGATATGCTACGGGCCTGCATTGTTGATTTTGGGGGATCGTGGGATAAGCATTTGCCGTTGATTGAATTTGCCTACAATAACAGTTATCATTCCAGCATACAAGCGGCACCGTTCGAAGTTCTGTATGGTAGAAAATGTCGAACTCCTCTGTGTTGGAACGAAGTGGGAGAGAAACAATTAGCAGGGCCAGATATAGTTTAGTTGACCGCGGATAAGATTACTCAGATTCGAGAAAGATTGAAAGTAGCTCAAGACAGACAGAAAAGCTACGCTGACCGACGCCGAAAACCGTTAGAATTTCAAGTTGGAGATTTCGTAATGTTAAAAGTCTCGCCTTGGAAAGGAGTCATTCGATTTGGGAAGCAAGGTAAACTGAGCCCACGGTACATTGGACCGTTTGCAATCACAAAAAGGATCGGTGAAGTAGCCTATAGGTTGGATCTTCTGCCAGAGTTAAGCAGTATCCATAACGCCTTTCACGTATCAAATTTTTGAAAGTGTTTGGTTACACCAGATCAGGCAGTTTCTCTACCAGATATACAAGTTGATGAAAAGATGAGTTACGTGGAGGAACCTGAAGCCATTGTAGACAGTAAAGTCAAAGTCTTGCGGAATGGTAAGGAGATCAAGCAAGTAAAAGTTCAGTGGCGACATCATAATGGTAAGGAGATCAAGCAAGTAAAAGTTCAGTGGCGACATCAGTAAAGTCAAAGTACCCGTACCTTTTTGCCTAACCGAATTCCGGGACGGAATTCTTTTAAGGGGGAGATGATGTAATACCCCGGGTAAGTTCGTTAGTTAAATTCTAGTTCCGTTAAAATTATTTAACTCTATAATTGATGTTTAGGGTACGTTTGGGTAAATTTATAAGTTTAGGGGTGTTTGTGTCTTTATTGAATAGTGCAAGGTCTAAAATGGTAAAATTGGGTTTGATATTACCCCTTTAGGATTCCAAATATTTCATACAGCAGAAAAATATCAGTTTAAGTGTGTGTCTATGTGTGTTTTGAGAAGAGAAGAAGAAGAAAGAAGGGACTTGTGGCTAGGGATTCAAATTGGTGTACTTGGAAGTGAAATTGAGGTATGTTTATTTGCATTTTATGTTTGTAATTGCTAGTAGATGGTTTCCATCGGAGTAGAATCATCAATTTCATGTCTAGTGTTAAAATCTGTCGATTCTGGGTTAAAAATAGGCAAACCGACAGAGGTTTCCGGACACAATTTGAATGTGTCCGGTAGTTTCTTTTAGTGGTGTTCGATAGTTCTTCCTTGCAGGTATCCGGTAGATGAAGTGTCCGGGTAAGTTCCTCTTTCTATAGTTTCCGGTTGAAATTAGTTACCGGATGGTGTCCGGATTACTTTGGTTTCCGGATGACGTCCGGATTGTTTGTGCTGTCCGAAAAGTTGTATTGTCCGGATTGTATAGTTTGTCCGGAAAGTTGTGTTGTCCGGATAGTATTGTAGTATCCGGAAACTTTAGCTGTTTGGTCATTTTTGAGATTTTAGATACTTTTGAGTATCCAGTAGCTTTGTGTTTTGTCGACTCTTGGATAGAGTATGTATGAGGACTGGAAATATTATGGACTCGACTTAAGTTCGGGTTTGGGGGAAACAGTTGAGGATAAGAGTTAGATAGATTTATCTAGAGTTCTTAGCCTTAGTAAGTCTTATGTGTTCCATTTGGTAAAGAGATGTTTGTATCTAATTGTTTCAGATTCGGTGAATTTGGGGTGAAAGCTGAATCGTTTTGAGAAAAGCTTGGGAGCGTTTTGATAAGCAAACAGGTGAGTTTTACTTTAAAAATGTTTTCAAACTGGAATACATATATGTGGATTGAGTATGTGATAAGTAGTTTGATTATGTGCATATGTATGAAGTATGATAAATTGAGATGTATATTATATTTATACGAGTATTACACTACACGAGAGCACGTTGGCCGGGCTTAGGACCGGTGGAGTTGGTTGTACGAAGGGACAGCGGTGTTGGCTGTATTTAGTACAGCGGGGTAAATTTATTAGTTGGCTCACAACCATCTAATATGGCCATGGAAATGAGACAGGAAAGTACACGATGCATGAGTTATACTTGGTATTTATATTTGAAATGATGTATATGGTGTTTGTACAAATGGTTTTAAACTAACAGAGATTTTCTCACTTAGACCACTAGGTCTAACCCTCATTTTGTTTTAAAAATATGTATTCCAGGTCGTGGATCAAGTAAGAGCAAATGAGAAGGGTAATTTGTGCTTAGCTTTTGGAAGATGTATGTTTTGAAGACCATGATGTATTTTGTAGTTATAACTCCGTTATTAGTTATAATGTAAATTAATTAGCAAAAAGTTTGTAATGGAATCCGTAATATAGTTGTAAAGATTAAGGGACCGAAGTTGTTATGTGATGTATCTTTTGATTATATAACGATGTTATGCAATATATGTTATTTGACACATTTTGAGAACCGGGTCGTTATAACCACCTCCTTAACGTACACTAGCCTATCATTGGCAATTTCCACCTCTAGTGCTCTCCCCAAACGTCTAGGCCTCACCCCCAAACATTTCATAAAAGCATGCGATACAAAAGAGCGATTTGCTCCTGAATCAAATAGCACCTTGGCACACAGGGAGTTCACTAAAAACGTACCTGCCACAACATCTGGAACTTCCTCCGCCTCTTCTGCAGTCATGCGGAACGCACGTCCCTTCGGACGCGCCGGTTCTGCTCCCTTATCATTGCCTTTTCCTCCCTGACGATCCCTAAACTGAGCCGATCCACCCCTTTTCAACTGTGGACATTCATTCCGCGCGTGGCCAGTAGCTCCACATTGGAAACATGATTTCCCTTTGGGGCAGTCCCTTGACACGTGACCGGGCAATCCACACCGGTAACACGAATTTGAACCTGCCATGCATTCTCCCCGATGCGTCTTGTTACACTTACTACACGGTTTACCAGCGGAATCTTTACTAGCACGAGTTTCTGGTCGGAACACCTTCCCTTTTCTCGAGTCGTTACCCAGTCCATCCCACTTGCGTTTATCACCACCCTTCTCGGTCATCTGGCGATTCTTTTCCTTCTCAATCAGCTCGGCCGTATTGATGGCCGCCTGAAAGGTAGTGGGGTTTCTTGTCAGAACCAGTTCCCGGATGCTACTTTTCAACCCATGGATGAAGCGTTCCACTCGTCATTCATCCGTTGGCACATACAAATCCGCGAAACGAGACTTCTCAATAAACTTAGAAGTATATTCCCGCACCATCATTCCCCCTTGTTCCAAACCCAAAAACTCCTCTTCCAACTTTTTCATTGCCGCGAGCGGACATAACTGAGCTTTAAACCTGTCCACAAACGTTTCCTACATCATTCCCTTAGCCATTTCCGAACCCTTTCCCCCAGTCTCAGCATCCCACCAATAAACTGCATCAGACTTCAACATGGATAGGGCAAACATCACCCTATCTCCATCGGCGCATTTACACGTATCAAAAACCAGCTCCATCTCTTTCACCCATTTCATTGCCAAGACAGGGTCACACTCGCCCTTGAAAGTAGGGGGCTTGCATGAGGCAAAGGCCTTGTAACTGCACCCTTTAGCTGCTGACTCATTCACTACCAGAGGGGTTGCTTTCGAGTGACTTCCCGTACCAGTCTCTACCGGGCTTGACAATTCTACACTTTCCCTGTTCTCACTCGTCTATTTGCTTCCCGAGGCTGACTCATTCTGCTTAGTAAGGAGAGCTTGCAAAGTCTCCTGGATTTTACCCAGCTCAGCAGCCAGATTCTCTCGAGTGACAAATGCAGATCCACGGCCTCGACCACGTCCCCTTGTCTGATTCACCCTTCTTACAGAAGCTGAACTCTCCTGATGAGAGTTTTCTTGATGGACGGGGATTTCCACACTCCTCGCCCTTCTAGTCACACGAGTCGTTCTTCGGGTCGGATGTCCCCCATCCCCGGCCACCTGAGTGGCGGCGCGGCGGGGCGTTCTTCCCCGACCCCTACCCCTTCCTCTTCCACGGGTAACAGTCGCCCTTGCAGGTTCCACCGGTCCATTCTCTAGGACCTCTTCATCTTGATTCCTTGGCACCGCAGGTGCTGACCTACTCCTCAAAGTTCTCCCAGCCATTTCGCTAAGACTGAAAGAAAACAACAATTATCCTTGCTAGACCTGACACAACCAAATTGCTATAAGTAAGCTATTGTAAGCACGCACATGTACCTGTAAGTTCATAATTACACTGGTCAGGTGTAATCCCAAACTTACCTTACACGTTGTCCTTGGCACCTTATTCCTAAGCGCATTTATAGGGATCGTTCCTAGAGGCAATCCTATGTCTCGACTGTGTTCCTCATCTTACAGTTTAAGTTTAGGCCCGACTGGTCACCTAAATCCCTTAAACTAAGGCTCTGATACCATTTGTAACGTCCCAAAAACATAACATGCAATAATCTAGAAAGTAGCATTCAGATTACATAAATAAGCTCGTCTTTAATTCGTCAATAAACAATACTAAACAAAATTGACAGCGGAAGTCTCTATTCCACAGCCGAGAGCTCTATCTATAGGTAATAATTAAAATTCTGGAGTCGCTCTAATCTCCAAAGCATTCTTGTGTCCTCTCCTAGTTCCTACTAGAAGAACCTGTAGCTCGCTTACCTGAAAATGGTTTAGTTTTTGAAAAGCGAGGGTTAGACCAAAAGGTCTAGTGAATTCCCTCCGTAAAACAACATGTATAAACAATATGAAATCATTTTGTTAAAATGCATCATAAATCATCACATATGGTACTGCACTGTGTAATGGATCACATAACCATCCGCGATCGGGGCCCAAGCAGACTCCCCTTTCGCCTCGTATCGGGGCCCAAGCAGACTCCCCTCTACCCGCCTAGGAGGGAAACGAATTCCAACCTACCGGCTCGTCATACATATCCAAGGGATCATCGGATCCCGAGGCTCTCTAATCCCGCAGTGCAGACCGACACCACATAGCATGCACATACGTTTCATAAAAACATGTAAATTAGAATCTTTATAAATCATGCTTTTCATTTCATCATCCCCAACATTCTTTTAGATAAAAATAAGTACGTTCGTGAGAGACATGCATATCAGTTCGTAAACATTTCATGCTCGTTAAAAACCATAATCAGTAAAAAGAACCATTTAACACTTTACGTCGTAAAAGGGTTTAGGGAACTCACGTGATACTAGAGTTGTACGTACTCTGGTTATACCTCTGAGCTAAACGAACCGAACACCTAAGGACATTAGAATTCCATCAGATTAGACTGTCCGATTCTACTGGTTACTGAACTTTCCGGATACCACAGACTTTCCGGACACAAACCTACTTTCCGGATACTGGACTCTCCGGACACAAGTATCCGAAAGATCGTCCGGACTCTTCCTACGATCACCACACTCTCCGGACGACTCATCCGGAAACTAGGGCAAACCCGGAAACTCTAACATCCGGACACCTCCACGTCCTAACAGGAAACCCCCACTGTCCGGACACTACTGTCCGGACAGGGCGACGTCCGGAAACCTCGTACTGGACGAAAACCCAAGATCCAAAAACTGATTAAAACTCATTTCCTGTTAATGGCTCGATTTGACAAACCTAAGGGTTCATGCCCTAGTCGTAAACACTCATTAATTCCAATTTTAAACCACCCAAAACGACACATTAGCAACAAATCCCAAAATACACTAAAAGGTGTGTGTTTAGGTGAAAACATAACAATCCTTCACTAATTCATCCCCAATTTCTTAGACAACAGAGAAAGAAGCTTGCAATAAACTGAAGAGAAGAGATTAGATGATTACCTTTACAATTCTTCTCCTTGATTAAGAAATCACCCACTTTGCTCCTTTTCTCTTTCTCCTCTTAGCCGCCAAACCCTCAAGAGCTAAAAGAGAATACTGATTTCTAAAATAGCAACCCTAGGGAATTGGAGCTATAAATACTTCCCAACAATTTCCAAAAGGTCCCTCAAGTCTAACTTTCAATACTTAGACTTCAGCCACCACACTTTCATAATTTCTATAAAAACCTGGTTATTACAAAAGGCGTGTGTCATACTCAAATTAATCTTGACAAGCACAATCATTCACTTCAAATTGAACAATTGTAACAACATATCTAATTCATTAACCAGACTTAATTAAAAGTTAAAACAACAATAGTCTTACAATCGTCATAGAAATATAAATACAACAAATTCAATACCTATTGTTCATCTCACGTCGTGCTAAATCTTCCCTTTGCCTTTTGTCAAACTCGATGTTCCGGTAACCGAGATGTATATAACTAAGAGCATCTCCAATGAATAGGTTTATAAACTCTAACCTTTTGCTTAAAAAAACTTTTAAAAAACCTTAATGTCCAATGCTACTAAGTCTTTGTAAAGACTTTTTATAAATAGTAAAAAAGTCATAATAGTTTATTCATTTGAGATGCTCTAAGAGCATCCACAATACATAAAGTCATTAATAGCCTTTTATTTTTGTCACCTTAGATTTCCACCATATCTTTAAAAATCCTCTCCAATGTAATTAACCTTTTCAAAAGTTTTTTGTATTTAATTATCAATAATAAAAAAAAGATTAAAATGAAAATATCATGGAGTGAAGGGGACTAAAAAGCTTTCATCAACAACTCATTGCAGAAGAAGTCTTTGTATCATAAGTTTTTTAAAAGTTCTTAATCCAATGCCTCAACCCATTAAAAAGACTTTTTAGAATAATAATAAGTTCTCTAAAAAGTTACCATTAGAGATGCTCTAATGAAGTCAACAAGTAGGTGTGTGACACTTCTGGTTTGTTTGAGAAACGTGTAGGGTTTTTGTAACACCTGTAATTTTCGGGTAAGTATAATTTCAAGTTGGTGTAGAAATCAATCTTTCAATAGAAATAAAAGAAATAGGATTTTGGATTGAATCTTAGATTTTATGGTCTTGTTGGATGAAATCGCGGGAAAGGCCGCGGGAAGCAGTCTAGAGCTTAAATCGTGATATTGGAGCCATTTCCTTCATTTCTTCATAACTTCCTAACCACAACTCCGATTTTAGTGATTCAAGTTGTTGTGGTTTTGTTTTTGAGAGCTCTTCAAGGATCTAGTAAGAGTATTGAAGTTTATTGGAATATCCAAGAGTATTTGGTGGTGGTTGTGGTAAGCTTCTCTCATTTCTCCATCTAAGAAATTAGGGTTTTGGTATTCATGAGGAACGATTCTAAGTGGTTGGATATGAATACTTATGGTTGGAAACGTGTGGATCTAGGTTTTGGAAGTTTTGGCTTGAAGATCCAAGTTTTTTCAAAGGAGCTTAAGTTTGGGGAAAATCTAGATTTATTCTAAATCTAGCAAGGTGAGGTCAAGTTGATTTGTGAAAATGTTGTACATGCCAAAAATGTTCATTTTCAAGTGTTTATTTGTTTTTCATGAAAATTATCTATAGTTGAGTCATTTGGTGAGTTTTAACTATTTGAAGTGCTTAACCTTGAAAATCTTATAAAACACACACATTAAGATTTTTGGGTAATTTGCTCAAAGAAAAGTATCTTAAAGGTTATTTGTATAAATTGGGGTCTTTGGTAAAAATGCACTTTAGTATTGTTGGAAGAATGCATAGTTATTGTTATGGGTCAATTGGAAATATATGGATGTGAGTTGTGTGGAAAATGATTTGGTCAAATAAATGATGGGATTTGGATTTATCATATCTTGGAGGTATGTGTTTGCATATATGGCACTTAAATGCATTTTATTGTATTAGTGATCTTTATTGTTGGGCAATTGTATTATTAAGCCTTTGACTCGTATTTGACTTAAGTGAGTTTTGGGGACTTTGGTCCAATGTAAATTACTCTATGTTAAGTTTTGAGATTATATGGATTTGTGTCATATTTATTATTTAATTACACGTGTTAAAGATGTTGGACATTCTTTTGGGAGTCATGTAGTTGTTAGACTATATTGCATAGGATGCATAGACATATGAGGTCGCATGGGTATTGCGGGGTTGGACTCCGAAACTCATGTTTATGACCTTAAACTTTCCAAGTGGACATTAGGAGGGTTGAGTCTGGAAGTGCTACCTTGGAGGTGAGTACTAGGATATCCGCCGCTGAGGTAATGCCTTGGAGGTAGTCCTGCAATGTGTCGAGACTTGTGGTGGAAGTCCTGGGGATGGACACTAAGGTCAACTGTCTCTTAAGGTGAAACTTGTCGAGGAATCGTAGGAACACTTGGACATATAGTCATGAAGCGTTATACGATTAACATTGTATGGGTGGTATACTTACATGTTCCCTCCACCCTCAATGGATACGGGTCTCCCCCGTTGTTGTCAAATATTATATTGAATGTTGTGATATGCATGTTTTATTACCGTTTGAGCCTTGTGCGAGTAATTGCAAGTATCAACTTTAATATTGGAACCCCTCCGCGTATATTAAGGTGTGCTTAAATGACTAGTCTCATGCTTGGGTATTTGGACTTTATTTCTATTTACGTTTTACGTGAGTTGTTGAGTCGGTCACATGCTTTCGAGAACATATTATAACTATATGGATTGTTTTCCATGTTCATGGGCGGTGTATTATGCCTCCTCCTCGTTAAGGTGTTTCGAATAATATAGTTTTATTCAAGTCTACTTTATTTCGAATTTAATATTTGTTCATGTTTAAGTGAGTTTTGGATTTGAGTCCATTATTGAGAAATGCTTTATATTGGAGCTTTTGGCACGGGTTTTGTGTGCGTTGGAAAATGGGTTGTGTGCGTATTTAAATCAAATCCTCTTTGGAAAATCATGATTTGAGTTGTACTCCTTTCGTTTAACAAGCTATTTTAATCATGATGAAAACTTTTGAACTCACTAGGCTTTAACCTAACCTTTTTATTTGTCGGCATGTGCAACATGTTCCAGTTGGGAAATAGTTCTAGTGACACTGTGAAAAGTGGAGAGATAGTTGTGTGTTCAAGAAGTAAGTGGTTTGGTGAAGTCTTCCGCATTTTGGGGATAGCAACTTTGTATTAGGTTGAGTAACACCCGACTTTTTGTAGTCTTGGCATGTGACTTAGGATAATGAATGTTGAAGTTATTATGTTTTTATTATTGAGGTATTTCCAAGGATGGTTTGTAGAAGGAATTTTATCCTTATTTGATTATTTCATCGAAGTTTTTGTTTAGTTGCTCTTTCCAATTTTGAGGGTGTTACAGTTTTAACGTATTCTATTATTTTGGCTTCGTTTTTATTTTAAATTCAATTTGAAAATTTTAGTTTCACAAAAGAAAACTATCGTATTTTTTTTTCAATTTGCGTTTGATTTAATTAAGTTATTTAACACATATTAGCTATGAAGTTTTGACCTCGAAATGTAGCGTAACTGGTAAGATTAGGCCCGTTCTGACATTTTATAGGCCCTAGCGAGATGTAAACATGGGCCCTCGATAACAACGAATTTTCAATATAGTTTTTATATCATCAAAAATAACATTGAATTTAAGATATACTAATTTATATAAAACTAGGGCTGGCAACGAGTAGGATATAGAGTGAGTAAGGGTTAATCCGTTATCCAATCCTTTTAAAATAGTGGAAAAACGAAACGAGTAATTATCCATCTCATAAAACCCTTATCCATATCCTACGTTACCCATTAAAAATAGCGGGTAACGAAACGAGTAATGGATAAATGGTAAAACAAAATTTCATTTTGAACTACAATTGATATTGTTAAATCTCAAATATATATAAAACACAAGTTCGCAAATAGAGTTACTATTTTATATCTAATATGTGCTAGTAAACATTTTATGATTCTAAATATAAAATCATAGTATAATATAATAAAAAACTATATCAAAATTGTAAGACTAAGGGGTCGTTTACCTAATCACTTATCCGGATAAGTGCTTACCGGTAAAATCCAACACTA
The DNA here is from genome assembly GCA_033807775.1 of Saussurea involucrata. NCBI lineage: Eukaryota > Viridiplantae > Streptophyta > Magnoliopsida > Asterales > Asteraceae > Saussurea > Saussurea involucrata. The sequence goes on along the minus strand of CM066314.1, from coordinate 155,568,107 downwards.
TCACTTACTTCCCGAGTAAGATTTTAGTCCACCAAAATGGCATCGTATGCAACAATATAGCCGGTAAGCTTTAACCGTGGTAAGAACCGCCGCACTCACTTACCGGGTAAAACTCTTGGTCCTTGCTTTCGACTCTCGATCTTTGCTTCCGCTCTTACTGAGTAAGATTCTTAGTCTTTGCCATATTCATCCGGTAAGCTAATGTGACTTGGTAAACACTTACTCGGATAAGCGTTTTGTAAACGGCCCCTAACACTTCTCATTATATTTATTTTCCTAAACCCGTTTTGGTCTCATTTAATCATCATAAAATCTTTTAGTTGATAAATACAAAAAATAAATTAAAGTACACGCTTAATATGCGACAACATTATTAAAAAATATCCATAATTAGTTTAATATAATTATTCATACATATATACATTAATATTTAGGGAAATGTTCAATAGAGAAGTGCAAATATTTAGAGAAATAGAGAAGTAAAAAAACACGGGACCGTTCATATATAAACAGTCATATATGAACGTTCATATATGAACGTTCATATGAACGTTCATATATGACTGTTTATATATGAACGTTCATTAAAAACACGGGACCGTTCATATATGAACGTTCATATATGAACGTTCATATATAAACAGTCATATATGAACGTTCATATAACAGTCATATCTGAACGTTCATATGAACGTTCATATATGACTGTTTATATATGAACGTTCATATATGAACGGTCCCGTGTTTTTTTACTTCTCTATTTCTCTAAATATTTGCACTTCTCTATTGAACCTAAGGCTTAATATTTAATTATATATATATATATATATATACTAGATAAGTACCTGTGCGCGATGCGGCGCGAAGTATCTCAAATCTAAAGCCGAGAATTCGAAAAAATAATTTTGTTTCATGTTCATATTTATACGCTTTTAAATCGCATATCAGATGTATAAAATTAAAGGTTAATATGGTTAATTGGTCAAAAAAATTAGAGGAAATAATATAATCATGATTAAGAAAGTATAAATAATTAAATATACTATACTAAAATATTTTCATATTTATATTTTTTAAAAAGGTTCGAACTCATAATGTAACAACCGGGTTTTCTATGGCAATTATGAAAGTTTAGTGTCTTTTGTCTAAGTAATGAAAGTATAATTGGAGGGTCAAAATGGAAATTGATGGGAAGGTATAAAAAGGCCCAAATCCCTAGGGTTAACTATTTCTCCCATTTCATTGTGGTGTTTGACGGCTGAGAGAAGGAAAGGGAAGAAGAAAAGAGGTTTTGGGAAAAGATATCAAAGAAGAGAAGAAACCAGTAAGGTAATCTCCTCTAATCTTCTTGCTGCTGATTGTTTAATGTTTCCTCTCTTTGTGGTCTAAGTATTTTAGTGAGAAACCTTTGATTTCATTGTGTTCTTCACCAAATGCTCTTAAAAGGGGTTTTGAGGTTTTTGACTAGTAAGTATCGATTTAAAGGTAAGAAAATGGTTTAAGTGGGTGTTTAGGCTTGGTGGATGAACCCTTATGTTTGTCTAATCGAACTTATGGCAGAAAATGAGTTTAGTAATCACTTGTGGAATATTGTCTTCGTCCAGCCCGAGGTTTTCGGATGTCGCCCCGTCCGGACAGTAGTGTCCGGACAAAGGGGGGTTTCCGGGTATGGTTCTTAGTATCCGGGTGATGGGGTTTTCGGGTATGCCCTAGTTTTCGGATGAGACGTCCGGAAAAGTCTAAGGTGTCCGGAAAGGTCATAGTGTCCGGAAAGTCTAAGGTGTCCGGAAAGGTCATAGTGTCCGGAAAGTTGTGAGTGTCCGGAAAGTGTTTAAGATCGGACAGTCTAATCTGATGCATTTCTAACATCGTTAGGTGTACGATTTGTTTAGCTTGGAGATATAGCAAGGGTGTGGTCAACACTAACCTAAGGTGAGTTCTCTCGACCCTTTTTATGACGTACTATGTTTTACTGATTATGGTTTCGTTTACGAGCATGAACTGTTTTATAAATGTCTTGCATGCTTTCCATGAACTGCATGTTTATTCTACAAATGAATTGATGCTTAAAGTTTTCTTAAATGAGATTTCGAAACGTTATGTGCATGCTATGTGGAGTCGGTTTACACAGCGGGGTCAGGTACCTTGGGATTTGATAATTCCTTGGGCATATGTGGTCAGCTTGTGGGTTGGAATTTTTTTCCTTCCTACTCGGATAACAGGGGGTCCACTTGGACTCCGGTGTAGCCGAGAGGGTGTCCGTTAGGCCCCGATCGTGGTAGCTTATGTGATCCCTGAACCCTGTGCTGAACCTTGAATGATGCTTATGTGAAGAATGTGAACTGTTTTCAATGAAAATGATTTTATGTTGAGATGAAATGTTTATGGAGGGAATTCACTAGACCTTTTGGTCTAACCCTCGCTTTTAAAAAACTAAACCATTTTCAGGTAAGCGTGTTACGGGTTCTTCTAGTAAGAACTAAGAGATGGCAAGAAGGATTTGGAGCTTAGAGCGTCTCCAAGATTTTGATTATTACTTATAGATAGAGCTCTCGGCTGTGGATTAGAGACTTCCGCTGTCAAATTTTGTTTAGTATAGTTTAATGAAGAATTAAAGACAAGTTTATTTATGTAATTCGAATGCTTATTCTATGATTAATGCATGTTATGCTTTTGGGACGTTACACATAATCCAAAAGTCAGTTGATAAGTGATATCTTTTTTTTCCAAGTAATTAAATCTCTTATGATAGTGATTATTTGTATCAAATCTCATACTAATTTTAACAAATCTCATACTAATCACGACACATTAATTCGTATATATTTATGATATTTAATAATATAATTAAATCCAAAAATATTCAATATTGGGCCCATTTCGAAGGTATTGACGAAGCGATTACAACGGTATAATTTGTAAAAAAATAGAAATATTTTTTAATGCATTTTAGTTCATATACATTATTTATGTTTATATGATAAGAGTCTAAAATGAAAAATAAAAAAGTAAGGGATTAAAAGTAAACTACATACCTAATTATAAAGGTAGTAAATGTAACGTATAAATTAAAAAATTTGAATTAAGGAGAGATTTAAAGAGGAGTGAATCTGGGTGTGCTAATTGAACTTATAATGTAAACTACGTCCAGATACATGTTTAGGCGGGAAAATGCTGAAGTCGGCTCACAAGAAGACGACACGTGGCATGCTAGTTACTTATTTATTATATGTATTGTAACGTCCCAAAAATTACAAGTAATTTAAATTTTTAAAATTAATGCATTTCACTATAATCAAACCACAAGTTCACAAATCCCATTACAATAAAAATAAACGTCGTTGATTTAAACCGTCAGACAAACTTAAGCAGCGGAAAAGTTATATAATTAAATCCCCATTTAATAAAAATTTAACTTAAACAGGCTTCGCCTCGCGTCCGTGTGTACCGTCATGCCCGACTGCTACTCGCACCTGAAATCATAAGATAATGGGAAGGGGTAAGCACGAAGCTTAGTGAATTCAAACCATAAATAGGATCGCAATTATATCAGCATCACCCTTAAACAGCTAGTTATCGCAACCAACTCATACCATGCAATCACGTCCTGCACCCAGATTTATATATACCAAAAACACCAGCACATATATTTCTTGGAACATCCATCAAGAAAATATATCACGATTAATAATAAGCCATATACTTCTTGGAACGACCATCAAGAAGATATAATCACAACTCATTATACAAACACATATACTTCTTGGAACAACCATCAAGAAAATATATCACCATTAACAATAAACCTTATACTTCTTGGAACGACCATCAAGAAGATATAATCACAACTCATTATACAAACACATATACTTCTTGGAACAACCATCAAGAAAATATATCACCATTAACAATAAACCTTATACTTCTTGGAACGACCATCAAGAAGATATAATCGCAACTCATTATACAAACACATATACTTCTTGGAACCACCATCAAGAAGTACATCAATCACAGTTCAATATATATACACAATTATATATACCCCATAACACAATAATATCAACAAACAATCATAACTATCACACTCGAGCTATAGTAATACAAATATAATTCCCATCCTATTTAGTGAGAGAACTCACCTCGAAAGCAAAGCTTATGTCCTCAACAGCAACACGAACCGGCCAACACCAGCTCACCTTTTTCCACCTAAATAAGTGTTAACAAAAGTCAAAGTGACGCCCCAACCCAAAGCCACGACTACTAAATTATAAAATACATTTTCCAGTTTTTACTCTCAACACACAGGTCTGTTCGGGACCTGTTTAACCCCTTATAAACTGATAAATCCAGGAATATTTTTCCATAATCACAAAGTCCCATGTCTTAGGTTTCCAGGGACATATCGCACGCGCTCTAACGATTTTTCTACAATTTACTATGGATTTTACAAAACCGACTTGCAGCACAGTGAAAAACAGGACCTTTCAGTACAAAACAGCAATTTGACACTAGCTATGATCCGAATTGGTTTTTCCGTAAAACATATGAAACTTACTAGACTCAGAATGGGAGATTTTGGCACTGATTTCACCCCAATACGATGTTCCTATAAAAAGTTATGGCTTTCACAAAACAGTGGCAGAAACTGAGAATTTCACATGAAATGACGAATATTGATTATAAATCCATTAAGTCATAGCTTAACCCAAACAGACCCGAATGAACCTTTGAGGATGCAAACAAATAGGGTATTCTAAATGCAAGTAAAAACAACCCCAAAACATACAATCAACAACCACAATGAGACCCCAAAATTTTAGCGTGGAAAACCCCTCAAAATCGAGAGTAAAAACCACGGGACTGCTAGAGCCGCTTCAAATCCACTACCACCAATATTAGAGCAATACAAAGTCTTCTCTAGATTATACTAGAGGCATACAAAACCATCATACACTTGGAAATAAGCACATCAAGATGTATGGAACCAAAATAGAGCAAGAATGGAGAAAAATCACCACAAAGTTACTGCTGTGCAGAACCCCACGAAACCATGACCTCCGGCCTCAAAACCACGATCCCACCGTCCAGAATGTTCATGAAGATGTCGTGAAGCGGCTCACCAAAAATCACGACGATCCGACCGTTCAATCTCCGGGAAACAAAAGTTTTCTGCAGCTAGGTTTACAAATACGAAAAATGGAGCTCTCTCACTTTTTCTTGTTTCTCTCTACTCTCTCTTTTGTTGCTACTCTCTCTCGGCCGAACTCACAAGGGAAGGGGAGGGAGGGGCCGTAGGGTTTTTCCTTCTCCCTTTCTTTCCTCTTTTCTTCCTTGCCAAGCCACGAAACCAACACCCTCAAAATGAAACATGAAATCGGTTTTGGGTTGTGCATGGGCCGAAATGTACATTGTTTTGGCCCTTTAACAATTTGATCCCTCAACTAATTCCATCTCGCACTATAACCAACGATTTGACATAATTAACTATTAGGTCCAATTCGTCTAACCCCGTTAACGGAAACTACGTTAAATAAAACTTAAGAGAAAAGAATTAATAAAAAGAAAATACATATTGGGATACGGGCTTTACATGTATAGATATTATTGTAGCGGGTAACGGGTAATGGATAACGAAAAACCGTTTATCCATATCATACCCACTAAAATTTCGGGTAAACGGGTAATGGATAACTTGATAAACGGATAAAATTTTCTTTATTCATACCCTTGTCCAACGGGTCGAAACATAACGGGTAACGGGTTTACCCTTACCCATTGCCAGCCCTATATAAAACCGTTTTTCTGGTATTCCTAGTGCAAGATCAATCAATAATCATTTCTAAATTAATATTATCTACTATATAATTATTACATAACATCGTCGATCCGTTCCACCAACAAATGCATCTTAACATATACCTTTTAATATATAGATTGAAATCATTTGAGGTCATTATGTTAACCATTCAGAGTAACACTTTAAGTAAATATACATATATCAGTTGAGTTCCCACATGTTACTTGATGTTAATGATTTTCATCACCATTTTAAACTTTTAGAGTTTAAACAAACTTATAAGAATCATTAATCTTAGAATTATCTTGTTTTTAGAGATAATACAGTACTTAAGATTCATGAACTCAATATTAGGTAATAAGAAGTCAATAATGTATGAAAAAAAAAGATTGTTTTGAAATCCTAAATATAGATAAAAGTTTTTTAGTTAATAACATGTAATATATTATAATCTTACACAAAAATAAAATTCATTCGGATGGAATAATAAAAAAAAAGTATGTGGAAGATGAGTAATGGAGTATACATCAAGGTTTATAGGCAAAAACAATTTTTAGATATTAGTACTAGATAAAAATTTTGGAGAAATATGAGCAATAGTATAAAATAAAAGACGAATTAACTTTCTACAATTTATATTGTCTAATATAATTAATTATGGGCCCTTAATATATCGTTAATTTTTTTGGATCCTATTATATAATAAAATTTGTTGTTTTTTATTTACATTTTTTAACTAATATTATATAGTAATACTTAAAAAATTTGGACGCCTATTTCTTTTAGCCTTCGACGTACGCCGCTCACCCACCCTCCCCTAGTGATGGCCATGGGTAAGAAAATGAATTTGTTTTCTAGAAGTAGGCAGTTGCAGTCCTCTCAGAATTCTATTGGATTAATTAAGAGCATCTCCAACAGTTTTATCCAAAAAAATTTCAAAATGGAGAATCAAAAGTTAAAATCTCTAAAAATAATTACATTCATCTCCAACAGATTTCCCATTTTGGAAAAAAAAAACAATGATTATAATATTAAAATATTGTATTTATCTATTAAAATATTATTTCTATCTCTAAATAATATTTTTCAAATATTTCTATTGGTGCTCTAGGTAAGTAATCATTTTTGGGGTTAACTCCATATTTGGAGAAAAACTCTTTCTCTCTCCTACTTTCTCCTTTTTGAAGATAGTTTTGGAGAAGCTGTTGGAGCAAAAAAACAATCCAAAATCCCCATATTCTCCATTTTCTCCAAAATGGAAAAGCTGTTGGAGATGCTCTAAGGTATACAAAGTTTGCCCATATATCCATAATTACCAAAAAACATTGAAGTCTTGACAATTATAAAATAACTACAACTAATAAGTAAACTTCATTTTTGGTCCTTAACGTTTGTCAATTTTAACGCATATCATCTCTAAACTTTAAAAACTTGAATTTGGTCCCTCACGCTTGTCATTTTATAACGTTTTCATCCCTTTCCTTATGGCCATTAACTTTTTCTTTAAATCCATCATAAACAAGGGGTATTTTAGTTATCTTAAACTTTTTCTCTTAAGTTCATCACCACCCTTCTAAATGATGGGTATTTTAGTCATCAAATTTTTTAAATGACTAAAATACCCCTCATTTAACTTCACTTAACGGAAAAACACCTGAAACCGATGGTGAAACCGAAAACCGAAATTTGTGGACCGGGTTCAGGAACTTTTTATCAGGGACGGAGCGGGGACCAATGACATATTCGAGTATTTTATCGGGGACGTGCACGTGCACCCGACACCCGTATTTTCAGTAAATGAAAGCCACCCCATACGCTTTTGTGGTTTCTAGTTTGTGGTTTTGAATTAAGAATTTACTGCTTTTAGTCCATACAAGAATCAAGGGTGTTTTAGATGAGAAAAAGTGGCTTTCGAGTTTCGGTACAGGTTGAGCGACTTTGCCATGCGATAGTGACAAGATGTCACAATCGCCGCACTGTCGCTGGTGGGAGGAAGCCTACGGTACAATCTCAGCGATTGTGACACTATGTCACTATCGTCGGGCACTATCGCGGTTGGCCCCAGGGTTTTAAAGATGCGATTTTCTACTTCTTTCTCTCATTCCTCACTTCTCCCACTTCACCCTTTCTCTCCCAAATCACTCCCCAACCTCTAACACGAACCCTAACTGATTTTTTGAGCTTTCCTCTTGGAAAATCAAGTGTTCCTTTACCATCCAAGTTTGTAATCACAACCCCAAGTGCTAAATCAAGAGTTCATCTCCATTTCTTGAAAATTCTAAGTTTTGAAGGTTTTGCTCAAAATCTAGTGGTGAGTTCATCCTACTCTTTTATAAACCTTCATACAAGTCACAAGTGTTCCATTTATGATTTTCTTGTGCTTCTATTTCTCAAATTTTAGTTTGGGTGATTTTGGGAAATTAGGTCAAAATTAGGGGTTTTGGTCAAAATGGAGATTTTGATATAAGATGTTTGTAGAATGATTCTAAGTACTTGGATATGTATGTTTATGTTTGGAAACTTGTGAATCTAGGGTTTGGAAGAATTGCGTGAAGATTCAAGTTTCTTCAAGGAAACTCAAGTTTGTGGTAAAATCTAGATTTAGCCTAAATCTAGCAAGGTGACTTCATGTTGATTTGTGAAAACTATGCACATGCCAAAAATGTCCATTTTAAGTGTTTATGTGTTTGACATGAAAATTATCAAATGGTGGAATATTTAATGATTTTTGCTTATTTGAAGCATTTGATTTTATAAATCTTATAAAATACCCATATTTAGGATTTTTAGGTACACTGAAATCATAAATGTATGTATTTTGATGATATATCTTATAAATGGAGGTCGTTTGGTGAAAATCAATTTGAATATAAATCTAAATTTTAGTGAAAATAAAAATATCAATGTAAAGGAAGAAGAGGATGAGGATGTAACCCCAGAACAATACATTTTTGATACCGCGAGATATTGCCGTCAAATCACAGGGCTCAACTCTGGACATGCGGTGGAAACTACCAAGCTGGAGTATGGTAGGGGCAGAGGGAATTTCCGGTGGAGCAGTGAAATGCGTAGAGATCGGAAAGAACACCATCGGCGAAAGCATTCTGCTTGGTCGACACTGACAATATGTAAGACCCCACATGGGTTGGGGAGGGGAACAAATATTGTCTTATAAGAGGGACTTGATACCTCCTCTATCAGACGCGTTTTAAAACTGTGAGTCCAGATGTGTGGACAAAGCGGACGGTATCTGGTACAGTTGGTCTGGGATGTTACAAATGATATCAGAGTCGGGAACTGGAATATTGGTGTCCAACGAGGACGCTGGGCTCCCAAGGGGGTGGATTGTAAGATCCCACATTGGTTGGGGAGGGGAACAAATGCTGTCTTGTAAGAAGGAATTGATACCTCCTCTATCATACGCGTTTTAAAACCGTGAGTCCAGGTGTGTGGACAAAGCGGACAATATCTGATATGGTTAGCCTAGGATGTTACACACTAAGAGACGGATTGTGTGTTTTGGAGAAATGCATACATTGTGTTATGGGGAGTTTTAAAAGTGCAAATGGTGTAAGTCCCTTTGAAAAATGGTTTGTCCCAATCAAAAATTGTGTTTTGGGTTAGTCATGTATTTGGAGCATGTGTTTGCATAAATGTAACGTCCCAAAAATTACAAGGAATTTAAAATTTTTAAAGTAACATTTCATTAATAAAAACTCATTTAATAATTCAATCATTTCATTTGCAAACTCGTAATTAATATTCTCACGAACAATAAACAGCGGAATAAATGTCTAAAATTAAAATCATAAAAGTAATCAACTCTTCCCACGCGCCAGTGTGTACTCGTCACGGCTTGGAGCCACTCGCACCTGAAACCACAATTTTATTGGGAAAGGGTAAGCACGAAGCTTAGTGAATTCAGACACCATAAATAACACAGTTACTTCCACACCACCTCTAAACAGCTAATTGCACATAAACAACATACAAGTCTACGAACAAATCATAAACATGCATACCTACACCATCCCACCCAAAGGCATAAGCTGGTCCACCCGACCACACAATAACCGTGCAAGCATTACCCGGCTCCCCCGGGTTCCTACGCCACCCGCGTATATAAATCTCGGCCCCGCCGAGTCACTACGCCACCCGCGTATATAAACCTCGGCCCCACCGAACTCCTACGCCACCCGCGTAGTCATAACAATAAAGGTCCGACTAGACGCCCCACTATTTAGTCCCGCATCACAAACAATTAAAACTACCACACACGTACAAATCGTAATGTAAAAAGTAACCGACTTAGTTATAGTGAGAGAACTCACCTCGTAAGCGCCTAGCTCACAAACAATAATTCAAGCTTCACAAATCCAAGATCACTTCCCAACTCCTAAACAATCGTTACAATGTATTAACACGAGACCCGGACCCTAAAACACGACGCACCCTTAAATCGTCACTAAAATGACTTTTCGGTCTAACCAAACAGGTCTGTTCGGGACCTGTTCCGACCTCCATAAACCCAGAAAGTCCTCAAATAAATTTCATAACCAGAAAGTGCTCAGAGTTAGGGTTCCAAGGACATATTATACACCTCCTAGCTAGAGGCCGAACCGGACTTCCGCTAAAACACGAAAAGTGTGTCCGGCACAGAATGTGAACCGTGGGCACCGGATTCGCCTCAATCCGAGCTACGACGGAAAGGTTATGGCCGTTGCGAAACAGTGGTAGACAAACGTTTTCACATAAAATGATAACTAAAGGTTATAATCCCATTAAGTCAAAGCTTAATCCAAACAGCCCCGGGAAGCCTAAAACCTACTGGAAGCAGATCATACCAAGATGGACAACAGCCGTGCACCACCCCCCTGCCGCCTCCGGCGGCGGTGGTGGTCGGCGGCGGCGACGAGGGTTACGGTAACACCCTCCGGCGAGACCTCCCAACGTCACCCACTCCCGACTCCCCCGCAACGACACACCCGCACGAACCCACACACCCACGCACCCACTGCCGCCACCACAGCGGCGTGTAGCGGCGGCCCCACCGCCGGCAGCCGCGACTGCGGCGGTGGTGGTGGTTTGCGGTACACTTGCGACGAACAAAACCAAAGAAAACGACGAAACGACAACACGGTTACCTCGATGCAGCCCCTCCTTCTCTCCGGTCGCTTGCTCCTCCTCTCCCCGGCGTCCCTCTCTCTCCGGCGAACACTCTCTCTCTCTACCCTCGACGGCGTCGAACTCTCTCTCTCCCTCGGTTCTTCTTCCCGGCCGACCACAACAAGACAAAGTGGAGCCGTAGGGTTCTTTTTCTTCTTTCTTTGTTTCCCTTTACGTTACCAACACCCTCCACAACCATATGGACTTTGATAGTCTACTGCATGGGCCGAAACCCATGAGGGGTTTTGGATTTTGACACAATTAGCCCCTCAACTTACAACCCTCTCGCAACTAACCAAGAATTCCGACACTTCAACGATTCGACCCAACTCGACTAACCCCGTTAACGGAAACCGCAATAAATCAAACTTGAAGGAAAAGAATTAAAGAAAGAAATTACATACCGGAATACGGGCTTTACAATAAACGTGGGTTATATACATTTTATTGTATTTTTTGAATTTTAACAAATGGTCAATTGATTTGTTGAGGTTATGGCTCGGTTTTTTACTTTGTCGGGTCTTGGGGATGATTGTCCGATTTTGATAGCTCAATGTAGAGCTTTGGTTATGATTTTTTATTACAACATATTATTTGAGAATTACATGTTTTGAATGCGTTAATATATTCATTTGGAGTCATGTAATGTTTTAGACTGTAATGCAATGGATCCATAGGCATATGAGTCAGTTTGAGTGGGAAAAATATACTCGTCTTGTAACGTGGAATAGGCTTGTGGTCTTAATGGATAATAAGATATGGACCTTTGAGTCGGGCATCGGCCAATGACCAATAATTGTAATTCCTGTGATGTGACGTGAAATATGCATGGGGTCTTAATGGATAATAAGATGTGGGTTCTTTGAGTCGGGCATCGACCAATGACCAATAATTGCAATTTCTTGTGAACGAGTGAAATCTAGGATCATCGGGGTCTTGGGATGACCATTGATCCGTAGTGGGGCTCATTAACATAGAGTTGTTGCTTACTTTTGTGTTCCGTCACATTCAATGGAATCAGGTCTCCCCCGTCATTGAATGCTGAGTTTTGGATGTGTTATTTTGGATACGAAGAATATCCACCATTTGACGCTTTTGATGTTATTTATTGTTTATATTTGGTCGTTTTGGGTATCGAGTATCATCCATGTTTCAGTGGCATTTTGTGTATGGAATTCTATCCCTGATTTGTGGTTTAAGTATTATATTTTATCCGTGTTTTCGGATGTTTTGGATAACAAAGTTTTAGTCCACATTTTCGTTTTCTGGGGACTTAATCATTATTCACGTTTTGGGTGAGTTTTGGGTTTGAGTTTGTATTTAGAAGGAATGTTTGATACTGGTGTTTTCATCACAAAACTTGTGTGTCCCGGAAACCGGTTGCTTTCATATTTATTGTGATTTAAATTGTATTCTTTCAGTTTGACGACTTATATAATTAAGATGAAAACTCTTGAACTCAGTAGGCGTTAGCCTAACCTTTTTATTTGTCAGCATGTGCATCAGGTCCTTGTTAGGGGAATGGTACTAGCAATACCGCGAATACTGAATAGTGGAGTGCTAGTTAGAAGCACGAAAAAATGTAACTATGGGTGAAACCTTCCGCTCTTTTGGAGATAACATTTAGTAAAGGGTTAAGTAACACCCGACCTTTATTTGGTCTTTATATAAGACTTGGGTTAATAATCGTTGATGTTTAATCTAGAATTTTATTTGAGGCAATTCAAGTCTTGATTTGTAGATAGGAATTTTACTTTTATTTGATGTATTATTGAAAATTTTGAATTAGTTGTCGTTTCCAAATTTGACGGTGTTACGGGGGGCGATGATCATCGACCCGTCCTGACCCGATTTGTGTATATATATAGGGGAGGGATCATTATATATATATATATATATATATATATATATAGGGGAGAGATCATTATTAATATATAATATATATATATATATAGAGGGATAATAAATTGTAAACCTCTAAATGTGTGTAAACTTTGGATTTCATAGGTTTTCTTGATGAAATTGTTTCATGAAATTGTTTATTTTGATGAAAGTGTTTCATATCTTTCGTTTCATGATGAAATTGTTTCATATATATGTGTTTTTTATGTAAAAACGACAAAATTTCATCAAACTGAGAAAATATATGAAACAGTTTCATAGGAATGAAAAAAATTATATGAAACTACATAAAAACACAAATATATGAAACAATTTCATCAAAATAAACAATTTCATGAAACAATTTCATCAAGAAAACCTATGAAATCCAAAGTTTACACGAAAAAAAGTTTACAAAATAGTGGGTCTCTATATATATATATATATATTTATATATATATAGGGGAAGGGTCATTTGAAAAAATCCCTTAGATTGAAAACTTTGCAAACTAATACTGACCAATCAATGAATTTCTTTTGTTTTCTTTTTTCTATAATGATTAGGGATGTAATTGTCATTTGCTTAGATCCGTAATATATATGGTAATTATCAATATTAGTTATTTTAGGACATATATTTAATCTGTATCCCTTTAAATATGCTAAACAATTTTTTTAATTAAACAAAATATCCAATTTTTAATTATTTAATTTTATGTAATGTACATTCGAATTTGAACTTTTCTGCATTTCCCTTTCACTTTAAATTGGGATCTAGTTTTTTTTATAATGATAATGTGGTTTTGAAATCTGCACTTTTGTTTCATTGGAAGGTTTTATTTTTCAATTATTTTTAAATGATATTAGATATTTTTTTCTTCTAATTATGAATTTATTTTCTATTTTTTTCTTCTAATTACGATTTCACTTGGTATCAATAAGTTTTCATTATGTTTCACAATGGTTTCACTAAGGTTTCATTATGATTGCATTAAGATTTCATCTAGATAATGAAATATGTTTTAGAGCTTTGTTTAAAGGTGAAACCGTTTCACTATATTTTCAGTATGGTTTCATTAAGGTTTCATTATGATTACATTAAGATTTCATATAGATGATAAAATATGTTTTAGAGCCTTGTTTGAAGGTGAAACCGTTTCACTGTGTTTTTCGTAAGGTTTCACTATGGTTTCAATAAGATTTCACTATGTCAATGATGAAATAAGGTTTCATTATGGTTTCTATAAAATTTCATTATGTTTCACTATTGTTTAAATAATATATTCGTGGATTTATAATGTATTAGAAAATAGTTTATAATATATTAAATAATTTTGGTTTCCTTTTTAAAAAAAAATCATTCAATTTCCTTATTCGAATTTGGAATTGCAATGTACCATTATGCCATTCCATCATATTTTTGTTAATTTATTATACAAAATTAATTAATTTATTAACATAAATAACTCAAATGAATCTTTACCCTTGATTGATGATATCAACATCATCTACAAGGGTTGCAAAGTTTGCATCATAAAAGTTGTTTGCAAATGAAACCACTTCTCTCTCTCTCTATATATATATATATATATATATATAATATCATTAAAAGATATCCCCTTTACCTCAACACCACAAATAAGCCTCACGAAAAAGTCTAGTTTATTTGTCTGATCGGGAAATCCTGATGTTAACTGGATGATCTTTGAACTTCTATTTACTTTTAAATTGTATTCTAAAACATTTTTCGCATTTAGTTTGGTTACGTTTGAGACATTTAGACTTGCATGTATAAGAAAATTGTAATTTACTGTTAGTTGTAAAAATTAACATATCGTAAATTTTTAGGCCTGTTTTCGTATCTGGTATAGTATAACCAACGGTCAATGAGAAATTTTACCCTTAACAGGTTCCCTAACAAAGATCGGGGAAACCACATGGCCGCAATGGGGATCCCGATAAATATCCCGCAAGACGGTTATCAGTTTTAGAGACGGGGATACCAATAACCAGTTCGAAACCGACCCGTTGTCATTACTAAGTTTATAGGAACTAAAACAATCTTTACTAAGAATAGATTGCTCGGATTTAGAAATAAAGATAATTTATTATACAAATCTATCGTTCTTGGAGACTTTTCCCCTCTAGACAAGGGTGGAGCTATTTGGTCTACTTGAATAATCACAAAAATTACATTATTAATGTTATTTAGAATCTTAATATGTTTGTATATGCACAAAAATCAGTGAGAAAATCACACAAAATATACAATATATAGTTCTATCATTCTTAATTAGTATACATTCATAAAAATTAGGGAATTTAATTAAAATACCTAAAGTTTGACTTTGACTTACCAAATACCCATTTTCTCGTCCAATTTGCCGAAATACCCATTTTTTCCGCGACGGATCCTGCGATCGCGGGATAGGGCACACGTGGCCCGCTATTATGGCCAAAAAGTCCCGCGACACCCCCCAACTTTCCCCGCGTTTACAGTTTCGGTCCCTCCCCACGACTGTCCCCGCGACCATCCCGCGATCGGCCAAAAAAATGTCATTTTTTGTCCTTTTTGCACCAATCTTTGCATGCTTTTTACTGTTTTTTTCCACAATTATTGTACTTTGAAGACCAATTTGTGGTTCAAATTCACTGGCATGTTTCATCAATGTTGAATTATTGTACTTGGAAGACCAATTTGTGGTTGCAATTCATCTTCCTCAATGAGATTTCATCCATAAATATCAGTAGAATGCAATCCATAACTCACACCTATTCCATCCTTATTTGTTGCTTTCTTGCTTTCTTTCTTCAGTATTCTGTTTTTGCGATACCATTGAAAAAATGAGTTCATCTGTTGCAAAAGCTAGGCTATATTTCTGTTACGATGGTGAATGGGTGAAAGAAACCAATGAGTGGAATTTTGCTTATAAATCTAAGCATGGTGTAAAATTGTCAGTAAACTTTGCTTATCAGAAGTTTGTTGCATACGCTATGCAAAAATGTGAAATCGACCCTTCTGTTGTTTGCAAGTTAGCGTTCAAGAATGGTGATGGGTCATTTGTGGAGTTATGCAACGATGGGGATATCTCTGGTTTTATGCACTTTGCAGCCGAATCAGAAAGACCTCCATTACTTTATGTGTATGTTGAATCCTTGGTGTGCAACGAAGACGATGACGAAGGTGACGAAGACGGTGATGACGACGGTGACGACGACGGTGACGACGAAGGTGATGACGACGCTGATGACGAAGACCTCCAAATGGAGCAGCCTGATTCTCAATTTTAGGATTGTATTCCTGATTATGTTCCGGAGACGCAACAACAACAACCACAAGAAGGACGTTGTGCTGGAGTTGCTGATGACGAAACCTATGTTTTCAAAACGGGTAATGCTGATATAGACAGATCAGATACCGATAGTGATGATCACGAAGAATATACCCCTAGTAATAAATCATTTAGTCAGTTAAATGACTATTTTGATATGCCCCCTATTCTTCCAGACCAGAATACCCATACACAAACCTACGAACCTGTACCTTATAATCGCAGTTTAAGGTTAGAAGAAGGTCAGATATTTGATTCGAAGGATCACTTGGCAAGTCAGGTCGGACTTAAGTTCATGGAAGATGGTTTCGAAAGTGTCACGCCGAGATCCGACAAAGACAGATACGTAGTTCAATGTGCGAGAGAAAACTGTAATTGGAGGATGTACGCGAGGCCCGCAGGAGAGAAAGGAGGGGCATTACTTATTAAAAAGTTGCACGACGTACACACTTGTACGAGGACGCAACTGAATCCCAAACACAAACAAGCCACCAAAAGGACTTTGGGTGCGATACTGAAAAACAAATTTCTTGATGCTAGCAGGTCATTGCGTCCAAAGGACATCATGGACGATGTACACCAGCAGTTCGGCGTCACGATTGGTTACCACCAAGCTTGGCGTGCACGATGCAGGACACTGCTATTGGTGAGAGGAACGTTCGAGGAGTCGTATGAACGACTCCCAACATATTTATATAATTTGCAGCTGCAGAATCCAGGAACTGTCACCTAGCTAAGGACCGATTCACATGGACGGTTTGAGATGTGCTTCGCTGCCTTTGGACCCGCGGTACATATTTTAACACGTCATATGTTTTACACATTATAAACTATAACATTTACAAATGGAAACCATCTACGTTTTTGCAGATCCGCACATTTGTGGCAAATCTACGTCGTGTCCTGGTAATAGACGCTGCCCATTTAAAGGGCCCTTACTTGGGTATGATGTTCCTGGCGGTTGCCATGGACGGGGATAACTCCATCGTTCCAGTAGCTTTCGGAGTAGGCAAGTCCGAAACCGGGGACGAGTGGACTTGGTTTCTGTCCATGTTGAGACAAGCTATCGGAGACCCGCAAGGGTTGGTGTTTATGTCCGACAGGGCTCCTTTCATAAGCGCCGCAATCTCTGCCATGTACCCAAACGCCCCTCACGCCTTATGTTGTCGACATTTGGAGATGAACGCCAAAACCCAAGACAAACGTATTACCACCTACAAGGATGTCTACTGGAAGGCATGTAGAGCATATACGGAGTGGGAGTTTGACTGGTACATGAATCTTCTACGAGTTAATGCCGACAAAGCAGCCAAAGTCATGGACGATGTTGGACTGGAGAGGTGGTCCGCGGCCCATTTTTCTGCACAACGGTATGACATTCTGACCTCCAATAGTGCAGAGTCGGTGAATGCACTCTCCCGTTTTGCGCGTAGATGTCCGATTGTTAATCTTATGGACTACTTTCGGAGCTTTCAACAAGAGTGGTACCAACTTCGACGCCGAAAAGGAGCTGAGCTGCAAAATATACTCACACCAAAGGCGGAGGAGATAATTCTCTTCAGGGCGCGTCACGTGTCGACATGGAGGGTAAGCGAAATCGGGTATGGGAGGTACGAGGTTCAGGATAACCATCTTCACACGACTGTCCATATGACCGACCATGTTTGTTCGTGTTTCCAATGGCAAAAATCTGGGTTACCGTGCGGCCATGCCATCGTTGCGGCAAGATATATGGGTCGTAGAGATTGCAGCGACTTGGCTGTAACTTTCTTCACGTCCGAAACTTACCGGAGAACATACACAGATGTAATAAATCCAGCTGGACCCCCTGAAGCATGGGTGTATCCACCCGACCCCTTTCCGCCATGCTATCCACCTTTAAACGATAAGAACAGAGCCGGAAGACCGAGAAATAACAACCGACGTCCATCACGTGGTGAAGGTTCGATACAGCGAAAATGTACTCGGTGCCAATGCGTAGGACATACTCGTGGAGAGTGTCCAAATCCCGCCCCTTCAACCGTGCCAAGGAGTAGACGTTCAGTTAGCCAAGTAAGTAACACGCAGGGCCCATCGGAGCTTGAGCCACATGAAACTATATCATATGATACCGTTGATCTGAACGTTGATTTCCCTTGATTGGGACAATAAATATTGTATGTTTAGTGCGCTTGTTTTGATATATAAAATGATTTTATCTACTTTATCGGCCCGTTGTAATTTATCAAAACATGGGATGATGATCATAATGGTACTTGAAACAGAACATGGGATGATGATCATAATGGTAGTAGTCTAAATGGAGAGAATAGTAATGGTAGTAGTCTAAATGGAGAGAATAGTAATGGTTATATAGAAAGAAAGGGACCTATGTTGTGTTAGAGCAAAGACAGGGACCTAAGTTGTGTTAGAGCAAAGACAGGGACCTAAGTGCAGTAAAAGCATCCACATTTGCCTATAAATAACCCACGCTAGATTAGTCGTAAAACACATATACGAGAACATATTATTCGTTAACGTATTCTTACATGGCATCCCCAAACCTTCATGTTTGGTGCTTTAGGCGTTTATCTGAATCGCTTTCAGACACTGGCAAAGAGTTATATGGTTAGTGTGCATGTTTCATTGAGTTTTGTTTGTTACTACCGTTGTTCTACGAACTAACTATATTAATTATTGTTCATCAACAGATGCATATCCACAGTTGTTCACCATGAAAGTCCACCATGGTGGGTACTTCACGGAACCACCCAAAAGACATTATTTCCGTGGTCTAGAAATTTATGTTGACATGTTAGATGTGTAGGATCTTTCTATGCAACTGCTTGAACAGATCATGAAAGAGTTGGACTATGAAGAACCAAAATATAATAGGTTGTATTTTAAGAGGTCGAATGCAGACTTCTTGACTGGACTGGTAGAATTGAGTACCGACGAAGATGTAGCCAACATACGCCAGTATGTTGACGACCATACTGTGATTGAAGTGTACATCGAGAAAGTGGAGCTTAACACTTTGAGACTCGTCTCGCCAGAGCATGTAAGAAGTCGACCCGGATTGTCAAAAACCAAACCATCGTCTAGCCGTAGCCTTAAATTTGGATAATTTTGTACTGTATTGATTAGTATGTATTTGTTATGAAATAATCTTGTATAACATCTAGGAGTTGTATTTTTAATATGAACCACTTTTTACACAAATTTCAGACTACTTAAACACCAGTTTTTAGACAAATTAAAGACCTTTATTCATGACAAATTAAACAACAACATACAAACAGGAAAGGAACGAAACAACAACACATAAACAACAAAGTACTAAAGCAACAGCTACTGAAAAATTGCTTTAGTTTGATCAATCCAACTTTGCTTCTCGCTTACCTTCGCTTGAAGAATTGCGAAGTCTTGCGTAATGTGGTGAATTTCTTCTTTTTCTCGACGAATACGAGCCTCCCTCTCTTTTATATCCCCTTTCATCCTTTTGATATCTTTTTCTTCCACTTCGATCCTTGTCAAGTGGACATTCTTTCTGGCGATCATCTGTGTCCACTCTTCTGTCAGTTGGTCTATCTCCTTTTCCTTTGCTGCTATCGCCTTCTGGAGTTTAGGTGGCATTCCTTCAGGTGTAGACGATGGGTTAGATGACGATGCCATTTGTCTACTGAAGAAAGAAAGCAAGAAAGAAAGCAAGTGAAAGAAAGCAAGAAACAAGGATGGAATGGTGTGAATTATGAATTGCATTTTACTGATATTTATGGATGAAATCTCAAACATGCCAATGAATTTGAACCACAAATTGGTCTTCAAAGTACAATAATTGTGGAAAAAACAGTAAAAAGCATGCAAAGATTCGTGCAAAAAGGACCAAAAATGACATTTTTTGGCCGATCGCGGGATGGTCGCAGGGTTAGTCGCGGGGAGGGACCGAAACTGTAAACGCGAGGAAAGTTGGGGGGTGTCGCGGGACTTTTTGGCCATAATAGCGGGCCACGTGTGCCCTATCCCGCGATCGCAGGATTTGTCGCGGAAAAAATGGGTATTTCAGCAAATGGGTCGAGAAAATGAGTATTTTGGTAAGTCAAAGTCAAACTTTGGGTATTTTAATTAAATTCCCTAAAAATTAAGTGCACATAGATAGGTGTCTAAAGCTTTTAGATGTTAAAGTGAAAAGTTAACTTTAGATGACAAAGTAAATTTTTTGGGTTTTAATTTGGTTCAAAGCTGACTTAACTTAACGAGTCGAACTCTATAACATCAATGCTCGACTTGACTCGTTCGAAAGCTCGATTAAACTTTACGAGTCGAGTTATTCGAGCATACACTTATTCGAGCCAAACATATTTATATGTTTACAAATTTTATAATCAAAATATAAAAATCATCGAGCTTGAGTAAATAAACGAGTTAATCGATCTAGAATTCGAGCTCATAACATTGAAAAAGTATTCGTGCTCGGGCTCGATCACGACTTTGAAAAAGTTAATCAAGCTCGATCCTACTATTATTTTCTCGAGTTCGAATAACCTACTACTCGACTTGTTTATACCCCTACATATATTTTCTCACAATATCAATCATAATGTAACACCCCTACCTGAAATAAAAATTCGGTTTGGTGCTACAATGATTAAGATTGAAGGGTTATTAAATGAAACGATAATTGTCTTGTACAAGTTTGGTGTTTACAGCTCAATTGTGCTATTTTAGCTTCATTTAGGGGTCGTTTACCTAATCACACCCGGGTAAGTGCTTACTGGTAAAATTCAACACTATCATTTACTTCTCGGGTAAGATTTTAGTCCACCAAAATGGCATCGTATGCAACAATTTAGCCGGTAAGCGCTAACCGTGGTAAGAGTCGTCGCACTCACTTACCGGGTAAGACTCTCGGTCCTTGCTTTCGACTCTAGGTCCTTGCTTTCGCTCTTACCGGGTAAGATTCTTAGTCCTTGCCATATTCATCCGGTAAGCTAATATGACTTGGTAACTGGTAAGCACTTACTCGGGTAAGCGTTTTGTAAACGACCCCTTAATGTGCACGACACATAGTGCATATAACATCACCCAAAAAGCATGTACGCGCATGGAACAATCGGACCAAATAAGAAGTCCTCCTCATGTCTTAAAATAAATATCCACAAATAAAAAAATCAGATAAATTATGTATAATTATCATATTTCTTAATTAATTAAATGACAAGTTTACTCTTTATAATAAAGAGATTTCTTAATTAATTACTCTTTGTTTCATAATAAAGGTAAAATGTAAAAATAGACACTAATTTCTTAAAGTAACCACTTGTTTAAGACAAATAAAAATAAAAATATAAACACTTATTTTAAAACAAATAAGATAATCAACAAAAATTAATAATATGAACACTTATTTTACATTTTACCCTTTACTATAAACCAATGTTCTAAATGGCATGAGGTGTGGCGTGGCGGCGAGGTCAAGCCTCAAGCCTTAGAAGCCATAGCGAAGTCATGACGTTTTCAAGGCGTGACTTATGGCGTCAAATTTCTAGGTCATATATAATATTATATATAAAAACATATGTTTTATAGTGTTACTCAATGAGCCAATGGTAGTAAGCAAGTTAAATTGAGTTATATATTTAAAAACTTGCAAATAAGACATCAAAAACGTAAAGAAAAATCAAATATTGCATTACGAAAACTGCGCGTTAGGCCATGACGTGCCACAGACTTAACGTGGCGTGAGACACAAGCCTTGGTGTCATGGCGGCTGTGTGACGAGTTTTTTTAGAACATTGCTATAAACTTAAGCCAACTCAAATTTTCAATCCCGATTCAAAATTTTAGTTTTATTCGATCGAATCAAACCAAACCGGATCGAATTTACAAAATGGTGTAAAAAAATAGAAGTATTGGACTTAAATTTAAAGAGGGTCACAAGTAAAAATAGAAACCATGAGGTGACGACCAAACCAACCCCTTTGTAATCATGGTGTCCACAAATTTAATCCTTCCATATAATACTTTATAATAGTGATATATATCACAAGACTTACTATTTCACTTTCCAAAACCACCGACGCATTTCATAACCACCATTTTGGGTCCATTTGTATCGTTTTTCATTTTATGAATTTGATAAAAATGTACCCTCCTGGTTTCTTTAGCATGTGTCACCGTTTCGTTCCGTTATGCTGGTTGAAAAATTGTAGGATTATGACTAGTATTACTGTATTTGTAAGATCTCACATTGGTTGGAGAGGGGAACAAATGTTGCCTTATAATAAGAAACTTGATACATCCCCTATCAGACGCGTTTTAAAACCGTGAGTCCAAGTGTGTGGACAGAGCGGACAATATCTGGTACGGTTGCCTGAAATGTTACAGTATTAATTTGTTGTGTGTTACTGAATTATTGTGAAACTACAATATCACTCAATAGATTTGACGTTTATGAACCCACACGATATTATCGTTTCTCAAATTGATCGACTGGCAAAAAAAAATAGGGTTTTACTTTACGATTGTGGTCTTCTGACCAGCAAATTTGGTGATTTGCCGGTTCATTCCTTAAAAAATAGGTTCATTTATTAATGTATGACATTTTAAAAATTTAAGTTTACAAGTTATTATTGTATAATGTTTTTAAATATTCGTGTTTAAATTATATAAACTAACTGATATTAATATGTAAACATGTTAAAATACAAGATACACGTTGAATCCTACTAATTTAAAACAAACTGTAATTATCGAGGCCGTTACGCTTATCACTTTGTGGTCTGTATGGGTTTTTCGGAACGGTATTCTCTTTAGAACCCGAAGCCAAAAAAGACAGTGATCTTTGAGAACATCATAACTCGTGCTTACTTTTGGGTTAATCATATAAATAGAAAATTGACTATTAATCGAGTTGATTGACTTATAAATTATTCTCTTACAATTCTTTTTATGTATTCTTGCTTAGTTTTATAAAGTTTTGATGTTGTAATTTTTTTTTTACCGCGACAAAACCTTTTAGAATAGTGCTTATAATAACTATTAACATTGAACATCTATAAATTTAGGATAAAAAATTAGATAGAGCATTGACTATATGGACCCCACATTCCCCACCTATACATACACAATTTTGTATATATAGAGAGGTGTGTGTATAAATGGTCTAAAGGTAGTTAGTTTAGTTTATAGGTTGGATGGATGAAAGGGTCACATTGCATAAAGTTAAAACGACATTAAGAGTTAGCTTTGATGTGTACCGACACTAGGTACATCTTTTAAAGCACTTGGTACACATTTTGTTATATAAAGGGGAAAACCAATAATGTTATGAGGCTAGTTGCTCTTGTCCTATAAAATTGTCCAAAATAACGCATTTGCAAATAATAAAAACAAAGGAAATATTTGTACTGTTTTTCATAACTTGAACGTGGTTGTTCACTGCTAATAATGTGGTGTTGCCGCCCGGAAAAAATGCCTATGACTGTTACTTTGAAACTGTTATTTTAAAAGTTGTCGGAAAGAAAATGACGAATGCGGGAATAAAGAGGTGATTGTTGATTTTGTCGTTGTAATCAGTACGATGCAATGGGTGATGGGCCACTGAATCTCTAAATCTAGACGTGACATAATATTAGTGGGTAAGTTGATTATTGGCAAGTTGGCAACCCTAACCGGCCCACACGGAACCTGCCTCCAAGGACACCAATGTGAGGGGACATTTTTTGGCTCACTCAGCGGCTAAGTCTAATGGGGTGGGGGGGGGGGGGGGGGGGGAGGCTGGGATCGAATCTAGGACCTGTTATGTATTAGAGCAAAGTCACCTCATCCCTTTGCCAACTAAGCTACACGCCAGAGGCAATATTACTGGGTATGTAAAAGTACATGTGATCTTGAAAGATGCTGACGGTAAAAGCAAAAGACCTTTGGGTCTGTGGTTTTATGTGTCGGTGTGAATTTTGGTCAACAAGTAAATTTGCATAATAATTATTGAGCTCGAAATAAATATCATTTTGAATGTCATATGGCATTTTTCTTAACAAAAGAAAAACAACATGGCTTAAATGGCAAATAAAAAATGTTTTTTTTTGTCTATTTGAATTGACTATTACACCCCAAGGGATATAATTAATTGAGACCTACAAAAGGTTAAGAACCGTGAGAACTACTGGTTATATGCTGTTTTACATTTTCATATAATGCATGTGAAAGTAGAGTGTTGTTTCACACTGTAAAACAAAAACAAATATACTAAAAAAATATTTAAGATAATCAAACTATGAAATAAAACTGTACTTTTACATGTATTATTTCATAATATAAAATAACACATAAAAATCAATTTTCAATCTATATGATTCTTATTTAATTAGTCATTTATGCCCCTAGGAGCATTTCCAACGGCTTCTCCATAATTTCTCCAAAATAGGGAACCAAATGTCAAAATCCTCAAAAAAAATATACATTCATCTCCAACAGGTTCCCCATTTTGGAGAATCAAACATTAATTAAAATATTAAAATATTTCATTTATCTATTAAAATATTATTTCTCTCTCTACATATTTATTTTCAAAGTTTTCTATTGGTCCTCTCCCTTGGTAATCATTTTTGGAGTGATCTCCATATTTGGAGAAAAAAACCTTCTCTCTCCAACTTTCTCCATTTTAGGGATAGTTTTGGAGAAGCTGTTGGAGCACAATTTTAGCCCAAAATTTCTATTTTCTTCATTTTCCTCATTTTGGGGAAGCTGTTGGAGATGCTCTAAGGAGGCAATGAAATGAGTATATTGAAAACACTAGACTAGAAGTAATTGATCGTAGCCCATTGGGTTTAAGAAACAGATTATAGACCTATCAATATTTGGGCTTTGGCCCATTAATTATTAGAAGACCAATTTTTCTTGCATGATGTTAACATGTGGTTTCTTTGGGCCTAATCAATATCATCTTATGTTAAATTTAGAGATTTCTACCTTTTCTCTATTTATTTTTTTGTACAAAAAAAAGTTGATATCGGCAACCACAATCGGCCCATAATCGGCTGCCTATCTATAATGTGGGGGCATACCTGACTCACTCAGCGGTTGTGGCTATGGGTTGTATTTTATAACAAAATTTATCGTAGTTGTTAGAGCAAACTTTTTCCAAAACTTCAAAATTTCTAAAATAGCATGAGTAGTCGGATATGCTTTAAGAACTAAATTATTGTAAACGACGAAGTGCATTTAAACAAGTTCATCCGTTTAAATTTATTTGTTAGTATTATCTAAAACCAAAGGTGACGAAAATATTTGATGTTTTCGGTTTAAATTCGGATATTTTATGTTACACAAAAAAAATAAGATTGCCATATTATGTGTCTAGGTTTCTAGGGGTTAAACATATAAACACCTTGTAAAAGTTAGAAATCGTTAAAACCAGTTTGTATGTGCTGTTTCATAGATTAAACAATGCATGTGAAATGACAATGTTTATAGGTGTTGTTTCATAAATGAAACATCAAGAAATGTTTTGCGTGTGAAAAAAACATAAAATACGTTTATACACAAAACACACATTCATACTCATACAAGAACAAACCATGTAAAACAATATGAACAATAGCTTAAACTTTAACTCGTTAGATGGTTTTGGTCAGTTTTCACGAATTTGGTTTTAACATGTGCTGTTTCATCTATGAAAAGAAATACATGAAACTGGTTTCACGGTTTTTTTAGACGGTTTCTATATGATTTAGTGTCTATGTGTCTGATAAAAAACGAGTTTAATACATTTTTTGCCCATTTCTCAACGCTAAAAGTTCCAAAATTCACACTTTTCATTTATCAGTTACTTTTCGTACCAACGTTTGTACTGCAACAACGATACAAGCATTTACAAAGTAACCATATTGATGATAAATACAACATGATTTCTTCAACTAACTATTGAAATACAAACGAGCCAACTAATATCTATTTATCGTGAAGGTTATTCACTATTGAAGTCCTTCATTCGTGTGAGTGAAAATTTGCACCCGTCGATTGCATCTTCAATAGATAGGAACACACATTCTGTCCCGATTTTTTCTATGAAATTCGTAACAATCAACTTTTCCATGACCTCTAGCCTGGGATTTACTAAAACAACCTGTATATAAAAAATAACTTTGTAGTTAAGCAAAAATATCACTTTCGTTTTAAATAGATCACTATGGGTCTACGTAAGTTATTTACCTTGATTTGTTTGGCTTCCAAACTTCTACGAATTTCGACTAGGGTTTCGACACCCGTTATATCAATAGACGTAACACCTGAATAAATCAACACAAGTAAATGAGGGTTTTGTTTATCTTATATATGAATATATAATCTAATTATTAACTAAAAGAGGATGAAGAAAATTATATAAATAAATAGAAATGAAATTTAACTACAATAATTACTTTTATAGTTAAGTTTATTAACAAAATAAATTGAAAGAAATTCAAAACCTTTTGGATCTTACCTCCTAAATCTAATATAACATACTCAACATCATCTCCTTGAGAATCTTTCTTGGCCTTTTCATCTCTAACCCATCTCAAAACCCTTCAAAAGATTCAAAAAAATTAATGGAAAAGGTCAAAATATAGTGTTAATTTTCAAAACTTTTGTAATATGCATCAATTGGGAAATCTAAGATTTTAGGAAACAACAAACCTTTCTCTAATGTAACCGGAATTCGCAAAGTAAATTGGAGAACCAAGTTGCAGAACTAGGGTTCGGGGAATGTCAGCTGCACCGGGATACTGTTCTACATCACGATAGAAACTGGTGTCCGGTATGTTTCCAAGCTTCGAACTTGCAGGCCTGGCTACATACAAAAGGGCTCGTACCAACGCTAACGCCACCTATATAGGAAAAACCGAGAGTTTCCAATTAATATGACATATAGTTGTTGGAGTCCCATATAAGCAAGACACATAACTTCAAACTTGTATACATATATATATATATATATATATATATATATATATACACACACACATATATATATATATATATGGGATTCCCATATGAGCAAGATACATATATATATATATATCAGGTTTAGGGGAAACCCGTAAAAAAAATCGAGGAACACATTGGTAACCATTCATCTAAACGATATGCACATGTGCATACAGGTAATTTGTAACATGCACATGTGCATAATATGCATAACATGCACACATGCATAAAAAATAGCTTCAATTACTTGCATGCACAAGTGCATACCGTCCAGATGAACGGTTACTAGAGTGTTCCTCAGTTTTTTTGGGTTTTCTCCAAAACCTCTCTCTCTCTCTCTCTCTCTCTCTCTCTCTATATATATATATATATATATATATATATATATGTGTGTGTGTGTGTGTGTGTGTGTGTGTGTTTAGGAGCCTCCCATATATCTAAAGTGATATTTTAGACATATATTCATAAAGGTTCCACATATTCTAACATGGTATCAAGGTTGACCACATTTAGGGGATCAATACACAAACGGAGGCGTGTTGGCCGGAGTCACACATTGGCTAGACACAAACCATCAAACATATATATATACACACACACACACACGTAGGATCTCTCTCTCCCTCTCTCTCTCTAAAAGGATTATTTTAGAGAAAGATTCAAATGGGATTTCACATATTCTCACAATAATAATCAAATAGTTGAAGATTTATCAGAAGAAACAATATACCGACAACATGAGGCCAACGTCCATGCTAATGAAGGCAACACAAAAGAAAGCGACCATGCAAATGGCGAAATCAAACTTGTCAGTTTTGTATAAATGGTATGCTTTTTCATACTCAATGAGACCAAGCATTGCGGACATGATAATGGCCGATAGAGCAACAAGAGGTGTATAACTGAAGAGCGGTGCCAAGAAGAAGAGCGTTAGCATCATGCATATCGACATCACTACGTTCGCCATTTGTGTTTTACATCCCGCGTTATAATTCACCGCGGTTTTTGAAAACGGCCCTACAATAAAACAAAAGAAACCAAAGGGTTATTATTAGCCCAATAGTACCTAAATTACCGGTTGAGCCCAACCACCCAGAAGGTCAACAGTTTAAACCTTATCAAATATGAGCAGTATGTGAGTTATTTGTCGTGTATATATATATATATATAGACACACATTATATTTCAAAAAAGAAAAGAATGAATTTGTAGTGACGTTTTTCGATATTTAAAGAAGAAATATAATTTTTATTTTGAAAATAAAAAGAAGAAATTAAAACCTGTAGTTAAGTAGCAGGAAGTGAAAGATCCAACAATGTTCATGAGACCAAAAGCTATCATCTCTTTGTTACCATCAATTTGTTCATTCTCCATTATAGCAAAGCTTCTTCCAATTGCAATTCCTTCCTGCAAACCCCCAAATATTATCACATCTCAAAAAAATGTCAACACTTGGCTTTTATATATGCTATATTTTTAATAACTATGGGCATCTCTGCGTTCGTGGTGGTCGTTCCCTCGCTAACCCGTCGCTAATTAGTGACATACTAGTGACGGATTGTGTTCGTGGTCGTTCCCTCGTTGATCCGTCACTAATTAGTGACGGAATTTTTCCGTGATTGATACCTCTTTTTCTAGTAGTGACAATGTTATTTCATTTGTGAAACGTTCAATACTGTTTTTTGATCCATATACTAAACAGTCATGAACATTTCACGTATGAAAGAACACCCTATAAACACAGAATTTTCACACGTGCTGTTTCATATGAAACAACACATGAATTGGTATATTTATTGGGAAAAATAAAGTGTACTTACAGCTAGAGCAATCATGGCTGTTATTAGTCCAGCTTGAATAGGTGCTGATATATATTTGGGATCAAAATTCAATCTTTTAAAGGAGGGAGGATTAATTCCTTTTTTCAAGTCACCCACCTGCAAATTTTCAATTTTTGTTAACTCAGAATAATCATCAATTAAATAAACTAAAATTAACCCTTTTAATTTCGTAAGAAAACAAAAACATGTCACTTTTCACCGTTCAATGCAGCGCAATGCATCTTGATTTTAATTTTTGTTTTACTTTTTATTACTGTCGATTTTATAAAACGGTTTTGTCTAGTTTTTTTAGGGGTTTACCATTTGAGAATTTGTAGGGAGTTAGAGATAAGGACTAAAAGGAATGAGTTGGAGATAAGAACTAATTAAGTAATTAACATTAACAGTGGTACATAAAACTTAGTTGTTTTTAAGAGATTTTAAGTAATCAGCATTAAATAACAGTATATAAAGCTTTATGGATTGTTTTTAAGAGTTTTTCATAAATGCTTTATAATATAGTATAGATTACAGATGATTTATGATTAGTTGGAATTGATAAAAAGTTTATTTCCAATAAATTTTTTCGGTACGACATTGATTTACAAAAAGATATGAAAATTAAGGAGATTTAAAGTTTAATCGATCGGTTTGTGATTAAAGGTCAAGATTGGAGGATTCTTTTTGTCGGTTTTGCAAGGTTAGTATTTGTATAACGCCTATATATTACGCGGTGTATTTAATTCTGATTACGCAGCCCAGTGGCAAGGTAACATCCCTGGTGTCAGTGCTGGAAGGCCTGACTACCAGGGTTCGAACCCCGCGGTGTGCACTCTGAGGTACCAGACTTCAAGACGGTCCATTTGGGCCGGGTCTTGGGCCAGGCTTTGCCTGGTTGGGCCAGCCATAGGCTGGGCCGAGTCGACGAGGATTAGTCGGGTGGCACTCTTAAGTGGGAGCCCGGATACCCCAGAAACGTGTGTGTGTGTTCTACTGTCGTTCAAAAAAAATCTGATTTAAAATCTCGTGATCTGAACTGATTGACAACTCAGTCTTAAAGTTCTTTTTCTCATTACGTTAATAATTCTAAATCGCTCGATACGTCAAATAACTAGATAAGCAACAACTTACCCTTGTTTAATTATCGTGTGTACAATTTTATAAATTAATAAAAATACATTAATAGAGGGAGGTTAAAATGAGGAGGATAAATATCGTGAGAATAATGTAAGGTTAAAGTAATATTCATATTAAAAAAGGATTCGGGAAAAAATATATTTGAATATACATATGTGAACTGATGCTATAGACTATATATATATATATATATATATATATATATATATATATATATATATATATGTGTGTATGTCATATATGGGTCTTTAAATGAATTTTTTCAGTAATTCACATATGAATATTTTATTAACGTTATTTTTGTTACCTTTTCGTAATATTTATCCTTGTCAAACCAGGTCCTACTTAATAAATATGTAATAAAAACTTATTTATTAGATAAACTTTTTGGTAAATTTCTTAGGAAAGTATTCAAAGTTGATGGTTCCCTCTTTTAAGTAGACCTTTAACCATTGAGGAATGCCCCCAAATGCAAAAACCAAACTTGGAACTTGCATATGGATGCATTACCTACTGATTAATCTCTATTTCTAACTATTTTGGTAACTAATTAATTATTATATTTATGTAATTACTAAAAAATGAATATAAAATTGTTTGTTAAAGTATTATTTTGGATTTTGGATTTGATATTTCAAATATTTATATATTGTTGTTTATGTTTTCAAGTTTATAATTTATTGTTGTTTTCATCCTAATACTTACGCTGTGTTCTCGAGTTTTGGGAGGAAAGAGAAGAAAAGAAGGGGAAAAAAAGAAGAGAAAAGAAAGGGAAGGAAAGGAAAAGAAAAAATATTTATTTTTGTGTTCTTGAGATTGAAGGAAAAAAAAAGGAAAGAGAAGGAAAGAAAATAAATTTTCATGTTCTAGAGTATGAGAGAAAGGAAAGGAAAGTTATCACTTTTACCAATATATCCTTACTTATTTCATTATGGAATGTAATTACTGGTTATATGTGTAATTTTATAAATAGTTTCAATAATTTTTAAATTTCTTTCTTTATTTCCTTCCGTTTCCTCCCATTTTTGGGCGAAAAGTTTTGGAAGAAAAATCAGCAATATTTTCCTTCTCTTTCATTTCCTTTCTCTCCTTAAAAAAACTCGAGAACACAACATTTTTTATTTTCCTGCTAATTTCTTCCCTTTTCCTTTCCTTTCTTTCGTAAAAAAAACTCGAGAACACAACGTTAAAGGTAAGATTTAGTTTTAGGGACGAAAAAACCAATAAATTATAAACTAAAAAAACAAAAATCCTAATTTCAATACTAAATTAGGCATGAGATCATATGAGAAGTGACATTTTTGGTAGAAATGCTTTTAAGCTGTTGATCACTTTTAATCAAATACTTTTCCATGAATTGCGGCTTAAAAGAGAATTAATCCAGTGCATCTTATCTCGGTACATCTCATTCTAATGTTCGTCTATTCCTTAATCAACGGCTATTAACCACTGCTTACACTTCTCACACTTATCATGGGAATCCAACCCTACTAAATTAATGGTCATAAATGGTGGCATGCTACCAATTAAGAAATGGTAACAATTTGGTGGAAACAATTGTTTCTCAAGTGGAATTGGACTTTCCATTTTAGTCCTTGTGGTTTGATGTTTATAATGATTTTCGTCCTTGTGGTTTTAAAACTGCTTTTTTTGTCCTTGTGGTTTGCAATTGGTTTCCCTTTTTGTCCCTCACACTAACTCTGTTAAAAAAAGTATGTTAAGTGAGGGACACTAATCATCTCGTTGAAAACCTCAATTCCCTCTCCCCTCTTTCTCGGCCATCAGCCCCTACGATTACATCTTCTTCTCGCTGATGACCACATAAGCACCACGCATCCCCCCAATAACACACACCACCGCACAGATTTCCGTCGAGGACCACTACTTCGACTGGTTTTGCTTCGAGGTATGAGAGAGAGAGAGAGAGAGAGAGAGATAGAGTGGGGGGAGAGAGAGAGAGAAGGAAAGGGGGCGAGATCATGGCAGAAGATTCTTAACGACGACACAAGCAACCGGTTAACCAGAAAATGGTGGAGGAAGAACACCGAAGGAGTCGACTCGCTACAAGCGCTATTGCAAGAAAACCAACCGGAGGGGGAAGACAAGAGAAAATACAAAGTATGGGAAGTGGTATGTTAGAATTTTGGTCCTCTGTTTTTGTTGTACACTGCACCCCTGTGGGGGTTGTTTTGCTTGGTGGGTAATAAAATTTGGTTTGATGCTTTTCAAGAAAAAAATCTTCATCGGACATCTCCACCCCTTATTTTTTCGTCAAGAGGTTTGTATTTGAGTCTTTGTCTTCCTCCATTAATGGGTTTGGTTTTGGTTTTGGTTTTCAGTTTAGCTTTGGAACAAGAGATCCACCAGACCCTTTTTTCAAAATTGGGGAACAAGAGATCCACCAAACCCTTCCATTTTTTCTTGATACAAAAGACCATTTAGAAAATCAACCAACAAAGATGGTGATGAAAGCATCACCATTTTTGAAAAAAAAACCAACAGAGATGGTGATGAAAGCATGGCCATTTGGAAAATCAACGATAATCGTGGCGTAATTAGTTACCCGATTCCGAAGATGATGATGATAGCTATTCGTATCAAGAACATATTTTGAATGAAAAAATCCTTCCAAAACTCATGTAATCAACAACCCTAAATCTAGATTAACCCTTCCACAAGTCAGGGGTAGTTTCGTCATTTTACCCTTTTTTTTGTCCTCTTCTGTTCAAATTAAATAAAAATAAAATATTTTATTTTATATATTATATTATATTTATATTATATATATACATATACATATACATATATATACCAGAGACGAAAATTGTAGTTTAATCTATATACATATATAATATATACACCACCTGCAACCACCGCCTTCCACCATTACCGCCGCCGCACCACCACCTCCGTCACCGCCTGAAGTTCTGTTTCTACAAATTGCCTCTCCTCATCCCATCCAATCATAAACCAATTCCATTTGGGTGTTTCTTGTTCATTAAAATCCCAATTATAAAGGATCAAAATATTCTAATTTCGTTATTGTTTATTAGATTCTTGAAATGAAAATACCCATCAAAGTGGGTTTAAGAGATAGAGGGAAGAGATCGAGAGATGTGAGAAAGAAGAGATCTGAGAAGAGATAGAGGGAAGAGAACGACAAAAGAGAGATATGGGTTTCTTCATTTTTTCCGATAAACTCGCCGGAGAAGACGAGTTTCGCCGGAGAAAACGAGTTTTCAATGGTGGGTTTCAAATCTGGGTTTGGTTTAAATCTGTTTTTCGTTTACATATCTTTCAAATCTGGGTGTTGTTTATGGGTTTCACTTAATGTTGAAGAAGATGAAGAAAGGCCGACGGAGGTGGTCAAAGGGGGAGTCCCCCACGGTGGTTATGGTGGTGATGGTGGTGGAGAAGAAGACCACCGTGTATATATATATATATATATATCTCTCAGATAAGGTGTTTGATAAAATGTCCATGAGAAAAACACAAAAATCCAACTGAAAACAAACCTAAATATCCAAATGCAAAAGTATAAGAAACAGAGGGTTTTGATTGAGTATAGATTCTAAACTTGCTTAAAGCATGGAAGTAATAAAATTGGAGAGAATAAAACCTTGAAAGTAGCCATTGATTTTGAGAGTTGCAGGTTAAATAGTAATATAAAAATGGAGAAATGGAGATGTGATCCACCAAACAGAGGGGTAAAATTAATTAGTTTCATCTCAATTAAATTAACTAGTTTCATCTCAATTTGCTGTTGGTGGTGCTGCGGCAGTAGTGGTGGGAGGCGGTGGTTGTGGAGGTGGTGTTGCGGCGGTAGTGGTGGTTGCAGGTGGTGGTGCTGCAGGGGTAGTGGTGGGAGGCGGTGGTTGTAAGTGGTGGAGAAGACACAGTATATATATATATATATATATAATATAAATATATAAAATATATTCTTATTTTATTTTAATAGAAAAATAAATAAATAAAGTAAAAATACTATTTTACCCCTGACTTAATTGGGACTTAACTGGGTGTTTAACGGAGTTACTGTAGCTAGGGACTACTTTCAGAGCAAAATAAGGAGACCATGGACGAAAATTGCACTTATTGAAGATGTAGGACCACTTTCGGTGATTTTGGTATACACCAGGGACCAAAATTGTAGTTTACTCAATTATAAATAAAGGTATTGTAATTTTATGGATGTTGAAAAGGATATTTGTGACTAGTTGGTGTTAATGTTAATTTAAATTATTCTTTTTTTACTAGAATTATATATTTATCTGTTTTGATAAGAATAAATGTTATATTTCTAAGATTTAAGAATAACAAACTTACGATTGCGATTCCATGTTTCTCAGCATGCGCTAGATAAGCAAACACGCATCCACTTACTACGACCACCATTGGAGCTATTGCCGACACCCAGAATAACTTCGGTTTCTTTTGCTTCTGAAAACCCATTTATGTTCACGTCTTAGTAACAGTATATATATATATATATATATATATATATATATATATATATATATAGAGAGAGAGAGAGAGAGAGAGAGAGGAAGGTTCAAACGAGGAGCGTACCAATTTAAGAGAACGTGAGGAGCACTCTCATGCTTCTGATCACATATGATTTACAACGCTAAAAAATCGGACATAATCGAATTTTAGCGCAAAAGTAGCGCGACTTGGTTCGCGACGCGCGCAAGTCGCGGATCATTAATGATCCACAACTGCCAATCACATGTGATCCATAACTGTCGATTCTCATCTAGATCAGTTGTGAATCACATGTGATCCACAACTGCCAATCACATGTGATTCATAACTATCAATTGCTCCTCACGTTCTCTTAAATTGGTACGCTCCTCGTTTGAACCCGCCTCTATATATATATATATATATATATCAAGAAATAATAAAAATATGTTGTTTCAAAATTACACTTGTTATCACTATCCAACCAATAACATAAAGACAAATCAGATTTTTATATATTTTATTTAAATTTACATCTCTTTAATAATGTGTATATCTATATAATTGATGGATAAAAATGAAACATGAAAATTTAGGACAGGTGATTTTTCTAAAAAAAAAAGGAAAAAAAATCTTTAATTATGTTCAGTGTCACTTACCACAAATTTTGTAAACTGAAGAAAGATGAGGAAGATTATACCAACAGAAGTGCTTTCCCATCTTATCTGGAAAACCAAATAGAATAAGTTAGAAAATTGCTTTCAGAAAATTATAATTTTCAGACCGGTTAGGATTGTCGGTAATCAATTTTTTGTCCAAAAATAAAATTATATGTACATATATATCTTAAACTATTACTCAATAATATTTAACAATTTAAATTTATATAAAAACATTTATATATAGAGAGTTTTCGGTGAAAATTAAAGTTATGGTGAGAAATATAAGAAGGGATATCCGTCCTTTTATGCACATTAGGATCAAATTCAACGAGATGAGATGCACCTGATCAATCTCCGTATCAAGCGCGATTCATGAATGAGTTTGAGATTAAAAGTTATGGTGAGAAATATAAGAAGGGATATCCGTCCTTTTAAAGAGTGTCTTAGGGTATGCCTAGACTAATCCCTTGGCAGATTATGACTGTAAGACATCTCCTGATTAAACCTCAATGACCACAATTGTTGTGTACGTCTGGATTCGAACCTTGTGTAGATGAATATTCCACCACATCCTCATGGCCTTAACCAGTACGTCACAACCCTTGTGGGTTTCTTACCTTAACTATCCTTCTGACACGATCTTTCACCTTTATATTTATATATTGATATCATATGTATACTTGTACCCGCATGAATATATATATATACATATATATATATATATATATAGAGAGAGAGAGAGAGAGAAGTTGAGGTTAACGTGACAAATGTGAAAAATGGATTTGAACCCTTGATCATGTTTAATCTTAAGTTCATCCATTAATCGTGTTTGATCCGGTGCATCTTATCTCGTATGTACATCTCGCTTTACAGATTAACCCAATATCTCACGGAACCCAACTATATATATATATATATATATATATATATATATATATATATATATATATAGCATGGTATCAATGGGGGATGGGATCCCCTTAAAAAGAAAAAAGTGGGTAATTTGTAAGGTAAAAACATGTTTTTTCAATTTTATACCTTAATTCCTCCCGGTAATTTGTTGTTCGGACCCCATCAACCAACAAAAGTGCATCAAAACCAACTAATAAATCAAAAAACACTCTCGAAATCAACAAAAAAATCGAAAAAACCTATCGAAATCGAACTTACAAATTTCTTGAAAATCAACCAAAAAAAAGCTTTAATATTCCTCGAAAGAGTGAATTTATGCTAAAATTACACGGACAACTTCACGTGCATTTAATCTACCTTAAAAGGGGACTCCAGTCCACTAGGAAAAAATCCTAGATCCGCCCCTATATATATATATATAGGGTACAAATCAAATACAAACCATGTGCCAATGGCGTGTAGCTCAGTTGGTGATGGGTGGTGGCAT
This sequence comes from Saussurea involucrata, assembly GCA_033807775.1. Classification (NCBI taxonomy): domain Eukaryota; kingdom Viridiplantae; phylum Streptophyta; class Magnoliopsida; order Asterales; family Asteraceae; genus Saussurea; species Saussurea involucrata. Next base: position 155,531,493 of record CM066314.1, on the reverse strand, counting down.
CTTTGTACAAAAAAATAAAAACCATGTATTTGTTGCACCCCTTACAAACCACAGTTTGCACATGTGCAGAACCAGTCTGCATATATGCATTGTTCCATATGAATGTATGTTCATTATATGTATATTTTTGCACATATACAGACTGTGGTTTGTAAGGTGTGCAACAAATGCAAGGTTTGCATTTTACGGATCATATATATATATATATTTTTTTTTATGACGTCACAGTGTGCGTGTCTCACCTTACACAACCTCTAGGGTGATTAATGTGACGTCAGAGTCATGTCTAGTTTTTGGCAGCCTGCTTCTAATATCATCATCGTTTTCATAAAACCGTAAACAAAGACTACACCAGTTTACTAAATATATTTCGGTGGACAGAACAATTAAGGGCTATTCTTTATTTACCTCTTAATGGTTCTATTAAGAGGCAATTTCTGAATTGCTAAAATTAAAATTTAAAAAAATATATATATAATATTTGATACCTCATTTCTATTCTTCAAGATGGCACGTATAACAGATAACACATCAGTATGTGTCGTAAAATGCTTCAAACCAAATATGCCTTTCAATTGTTGAAGGCATATCAATGTTGCTGTTCCTCCCATGAACCCAGTGATCGTAGAATGTGATAAAAAATCTACAAGAATTCCCAATCTGTATACACGTTTTAAAATAAGTGTTCACATTTCTATATTAATTATTTTGCCCCAAAATAAATAGATATCCACTTACTTCTCTTATTTTTCCAATTTTACCCTTACGATGTGTTCTCTAATCCGGAGAGAAAATAAAAGAAATCAATGGAAAGAAAAGGAGAGAAAAGAAATTTTTTCATTAGTGTTTTCGAAAAGAAAGGAAAACAAAAAAATAAGTTTTTTTAAAAATATATCATTTTAATGAATGATTGGATAATTTTGTAATTTTATAGTAATTTGTTTAAATGGTTTTAATTTCTTTTCCGTTTCTTCTATGTTTGGAAGAAAACTTATCATTCTTCCGTTTTTTTTTCTTTCTTTTCTAAAAAAATTTCGAGAGCACAAGTTTTTTTCCTTTCCAAATCCCCCCCCCCCCTTTCTTTTCCGTTCCTTCATTAAAACTTTCGAGAACACAACGTTAATTATAAGATAGAAAAATTCATTATCATGTTTCGTATTGAGGGTAAAATTGGTCTTTAATGATTTAAAAGCGTAACAAATACATATTTTTTAAACCGTGGGCTTTTTTAAATTTATTTATCGTGAGCATTTGTTTTGGGACGGAGTGAGTATGATTGGTAAGTTGGGGCTCACCGAAAAACACCAAGAATCAACTGAGATACACCGGAGATGAGTGTGGTGGTGAAGACTAGATCGAGATAGAGTTGTGGATCAGTGGATGGATCCACTTTTTTTCCGAGGGTTGCGGCTATGATCAACGAGCTCGCGGCTACTGTTCCGACGGCTAGATGCTTTGAGCTCCCAAAAACCGAGTATATTAGTGGGGGAACGAAACTTGAATCTACACGTAAAATGCATCATATGTATAAGTAATTACCTCATGATTAAAAGAAGTGGCACTCAAAAACAACCTAAATCAACCATTGAAGTTAGAGCATCCACACACGTCTTGCAAATTGCAAGACCACACCCATCTTGCTAAACTTGCAAGGTCTTTCAACAAATTAAATATATTAAACAAACACATTTTTTAATTTAATTAGTTTGTTTGTTTGTTTAAACATTAATTATTATTAATATGTTTATTAAATTTAATTCATTTATTAGTTTATTTGAACATTATTTTTTTAATATTTTTATTAAAATTTCTTACCCACGCTTTATTTTAAAAAAAATGATATTTTTATGCAATGTTTTTTATTTAAACTGCTAAATTATATTTACACAAAATATAATAAAAGAAAACAAAAGTAAAATTTTAGTTATCTATATTTTATAATTAATTTATTAGTTATATTATAATTATCTATATTATTTATATTATAATTATTTATATTGTAATTTATTAGTTTAAAAAGGAGTTTGGTCTTACATGTGTGTAGAAGGTGTTATTGCAAAGCTGATGTGGCACTTGTGAAATGAGTAAGGTCTTGCAGGTGTGTGGATGGTCTTACTTTCTCTTTTCAAAAAGAGTTCTTTCAGAGAGTAATTTAATAGGATTTCACATATTTTCATATGGTATCAGAGTCAAAGTCTAACCGTCCACAATTTGGAGTTTGGAGCACAATCTTTGTCTAGCCTCCATCGAAGGGATGCATGTTAGAGTCTCGTGTCGGTCAAACTTGGTCATATTCTTTTCAATATATGCTGGAATGTACCTTTTTTTAACGACTCTTTTAGAGAGATTTTCACTAATATTTTAATTTCATTAAAAGATAATCACTGAATCGCTAAGAGCTGAATCTTGTTTGACCAAAAAAAATCTCGTCTCTTAATGATTTTGTATCTTGGGTATTCCTTAACTATTCAACAACCTAATTTCATTATAAACAATTACCAAATACCATATTTCATTTCGTATTATATCATACGAGCATCTTAATCATTCACACCACTTAATCATTCTATACCAAACCATTCATCAACCACCAAACAGTCCCTAACTTAATTTTACGTAAAAAACTTTAAACTCGCGTTCGAGAAAATTATTATTTTCACTCATAATATATCGACCGGAACGTTATTTAATAACACCCGACTATGCCTTAAAATCTTGGCAATTCCCACAAAATCGACTACCTTTGCAATGGTTGCAAACTATCATGGGCTAAAACCGTCACCTTTGGTTAAAAAAAATAAGATTTAGGTGTTGTTTGTTTTTTAAGATGTCAGAAGTCTAAAGTCTGATTTTACATCTAAAAAGTAAGAGGTAGTGCTGAAGTCTGAAATCTGAAATATTAAGACTGTTTGTTTTTATAAAATGATAAACATCTGAATCTATTTAATTGACTAAAAATATTATGTTTTAAAGTTCAAACTTGAAAAAGACTATTATTTGATAACACATACATTCATACCCATCAACCATTCATGCAATTGAGGAGGAGGTAGAAGGAACTGAACCTAAAAAAAAGAGGAATTAAGTGGATGGTGCGCCTCTAAAATTTCAGAGGACATTAAGAGGTTTTCAGACTTTTTTCTAAATAAAAACAAACAGTCTAAAATGTAGAAAATTCTTAATTTTCAGACTTAATAGGTTTTAAGATGTATTTTTTGAAAAACAAACAGCCCTTAAGCTCTCAAATTCAAATGCAATCATAAAACAGGTTACCGTAGTCATTATCAACCCATTGGGGCATTTGGTCGAATACTTTTAATGCATGCAATGCGAAAAAAAAACTTACATAAACCAATAACGGGTGGAATGTCAGCAAGCTTCGCGTAGCTGATTCCTTGAGGAATGGCGAGACTAGCAATGGTGATTCCGGCCAAAAGATCATACATGAACAACTTACGGGTGTATTTCGGAAGCCATTCAAAGATCGGAACGAAATACTGCAACGTTTTCTTGGCCTTAATTGGGAACGACTTCCCCTTGAAATCATGAAAGGGATCATCGGGGAAGAAAGTTTCCTTCAAATCGGACTTGAACGCCGTCGTGAAGCTTCTGGGGGCGGCGAAGTTGACCTTGTGATCGCCGCCGGCAGCTCCGCCTAACATCGGCGCCATTAAGATTAAAATGTATGTAAGAGAGAGAGAGAGACTGTAAAGGGGTATTGGAAAGGGAAGTGGGAATGGGGTATTTATAGAAGGGTGGTGGAAATGGCGCTAATAAACGCAGGTTTTTTTGGATAAAGGTGTAGGGGTAAAGAGGTAATTTGAAGTGGTAAATTAGAGTAATTTTCGAATCTAAGAAAGACCACTTGTTGGTGAATGTCCGATTCAACCGAGATGGTGTTTTTTTAGTGTTAAACCCTTGATTGTTGTATGGGGGCCGTTTCTGACGTATTGTAGGCCTTGGGTGAGATGTAAAAATGGACTCTCGGTATTTTTCAATTTGTTGTTTTTTATCATCAAAAATAACATTGAGTTCAATAAATATTAATAATTCATATAAAACCGTTTTCCAAAAATTCTTAGACGTAAAATCATTCAATAATTATTTCTAAATAATCCATATCCCTACTTTTTGTGGGCCCTGGGCGTGCGCCTAGCCTAGCCTGCCCTCCCCCTGACACGGCACTGTGTTGTATAAATAATCGCTCAATATTGGTCATTATAACCATAAGAATTGTATGAGAAAAACAAAATAAAGTAAAAAGTGTAAAGAAAAAATTTACTGTGGTTCGCTTTTTAGGCATTGTTTGGTATAAAAAAAATTAGCTTGTTTTTTGGGTACATTTTTTGATAAACATAAGATAATTTATAAGCTAGCTTTTTAAAACGCTATTTGAAGTAGCATTTTAGTAGATTTTGTGAATATTCTAATATTGTCTTATTTAATATTAATTATTGTTTATTACCTATTATTATAAATAAATATTATTTTTTAAAATTTAATTATTATTAAATAATTAATATTAATTGAAAATTTTAAATTAAGTTTTAGTTATACAATGATATTAATTTTTAATTATTTAGAGTTAATGTTACATATACATTTTTTTTAATATTAATTAATATATTTTAATTATTAATTACTATTATCTTTTTAATTATTATCTGATTATTTTTTTCATATTGTATGTAATGGTTATTTAAAATCACAAGTTAATATATATTTTCTCTAAAACTTGTTTTAACAAATTCAAAATTTATAGTATATATGTAATAATAAAAAATAAAGGTTTTAACTAACGTTATATTATTATTATTTTTTTACTACATTGGTTGTATTGATTAACAAATTATATTGCTATATATTTGTTTTAATTATATAATTAAATATTGTATTTGATAATTTTTTAAAGATGTCAACTTTGGTCATTTTACATGCTTATAAACTAGTTTTTGTTAAACGTCTTCTTTATCAGCTACCAGCTAACTTATCAGTTAACAGTTAGCTTATCATTTACCAGCTAGCTTATTAGCTAGTTTGCCAAACATAGCCTTAATCTCAAAACAATCTATGGACTATGTTTTATAAGGACATTTTCAACTCAACAACCAAAAAACTAACACTAAAAGTGATGGTCTATTGAACACCGAAAAACCAACTTCAATCATACATTAAGAAAACACTAAAACTCATCTTTAATATTATAATAGTAATAAATATTGAAATATATTAAACTTTTAACCAATATATAGGTATATAGTTACAACATAATAATATATTAATATGTATATACTATATATAGGATCAGGTTCATGGGAAAATTTTAAAAACGGAAAACTATAGAACACCTTGATAGCCTTTCATCTGGATGATATGCACTTGTGCATACAAATAATTTGTAACATCCACACATGCATATGCACAAGTGCATATAAACCACAAAAACAACATAATTTACATGTATGCACAAGTGCATACCGTTGAGATTCAGGGTCACCAGAGTGTTCTTCAGTTTTCCATTTTTTTGAGGTTTTCTTTTGATCCTCTCTCTCTCTCTCTCTCTATATATATATATATATATAGTTTTACTTTCCAAACATAGATTTCTACTTTATTGACCCCTATTCTTTTAATGTTTTAGTTTTGGGTTGTAAATGAAAATACCTCCATTTTTTGTGTTTTTATTGTTGCCTTGGAGATGGTCTAAGGGAATCGATCTGGTGAATTACGATGTATTTCATTGGTGTTGACGTTTAATCAGAATTGACCAAAAGGTACAAATCTTTTTTACCTTCTCACTATAACTTTTATTCTTACAAGAACCCAACTATATATATACTTATTTATATGGTAAGATTTTAAAAGAACCTTAGAAAAGAAACGACCTGTAGAATCCATATAAACCAAAGAACGGTCACTTTAATATCTATAAGTTGACATTCAATTTAATATTATTTTTCATCTATTTTTTCATGGTTTTTCAATTCTTTTAATTCAAGATTCTCCAATATCTTTTCTTTAATATATATATATATAGAGAGGCAGTTTCATGTAGAAACCTCTCTTATTTTGAAAACTGTGAAACTCATCTTAACACCATAGATCAAATCATCTACGGCTAGGATGAATCTGAGATATTTATGGAATTACTGATTTTTTAATATTATTTTTTATTCAACGAAATTGGTAGCGGAGGGTATCTAGGTAATTTCATTAAATAATTCAAATAAAGAAACTGCATCAAACCCACGTGGTATCACCATCCTTTCAACTAGTATTCAAAAACTTCCTGCTCTCTTCCCACGAACCCAGAAGCCAAAAAATTAACAAAACACAGAAAATTGAAAAACAAAATCAACACAATCCCAAAAGATTGTTCCGGTCACCGGTCATCGTCGGTTTCATCTTCGTTCATCGCCGTGACATCTCCGGTTTCAGCACCGTGTCATATCGGTTTCATCTCCTCTCGTCATCGTTCATCTTTGTAAGATTGTTCCGGTCACCGGTCATCGTCGGTTTCATCTTCGTTCATCGTCATCGTCGGTTTCATCTCCGTCGGTTTCATCTCCGTTCATCGTCATCGTCGGTTTCATCTCCGTTCAGCGCCGTGTCATATCGGTTTCATCTCCTCTCATTGTCGTTCATCTCGGTTCATCGCCGTGAACAGGAACAAAACGGCCGGTGGTAGTGGGGAAGAGAACGGCGGTTATTGGTGATGGCTGAAGATGATGGCGGCACCTGGTGGTTCTCGATGGTGGGGCAAACGTGAGAGAAGAGAGAAGAGAGAAGGAAAAGGTTAAAGAAGATGGCGGCGGCTGTATACGGCGGTGACGGGATGGCGACGGATGTCATCGCAGATCGTGGTGGTCGGTTACGTGGGTTTTCCAGATGAAAAACGGAAGCGAACGACGACCGGAGAGGAGAAGATGGAGAATCGAGAGTAGAGTGTGACGGGTTATGATGGTGGTTGGCGGCTACCGTTTACGGAGGTGAAGTCGCCGGCGATTTCAGTTGTGATCGTCGACGGGAAGAGGGTAGATGGTGGGATGTGGCGGCTGTTGCTGGTGAAAAGAGGGAGAAGAGACAATGGCGAAACGGCGGAGGTTAGACAGCCGTTGGTTTTGAGAAGTAGGGTTTGGTTTTTGTTGATATGCTTTCTAGCAAAAGAAGTCGACAATGGCTGCAAAATTAATAAAAATGAATAAAAAATTAATGGGTTTATAAAATTTAATAAGGAAATTGTAATTATTAAAAATTCCATAATTAACAAACGAATTAGTCAAATGACGAAACTGCCCTCTTAATTATAATTATCAAATAATAATTAAGAAAAAATCTGATTGGTTGGAGGGGTTTTCAAAGTTTTTAAACATAGATAGGTTTTCATAATAACGCTCGCCTATATATATATTTAAAATATTTAAAAGATAGAAATGATATTAATGATATTAAATATTTAAATAATATAATTAATGTTTTAGTTTTCAAAATTAAAAAAACACAATTTTATCAAAGATTTGATTTTTATTTTTATTTATGAAATTTGTTAAAAATACGTTTGAAATACTATAACATTTTCCCTTTTTAGATTTGTCAAATCATATATTATGATTTATTAGTAAGTTTCTTTCCAAAATTATTTCCTTTTTTTGTTAGTTACCATCATTTGAAATTCGTATAATTGTGTATTGTTAGAAGATATTTTACGTATTTGAACATATTTTGAAATATATTCAAAGAAATATTTTAATAAAATATGTAAATAAATATTAATCATAAAACATTACATTTACGTTATGTTCTAAAAACTTTACTATAGCCACTTTCTCTCTCTACCCCATTTATATTTATATTTTAATATATTATAAAGGGAAATTGACTTGAATAGTTATTTTAACAATTAAAACTCGTCGCCTGACAAAATCTTTCCTGATTTTGTATAAATTACTATTTCCACAATATATAGGTTCGTAACTACGGACCTAACTCAATAACACACAAAAAAAATATATGAATCTAATCGATTTTTTCCTTAAAAAATTGACCGAGATCCGCAATATACATTTTTTAAAGAAAAATCGATTAGATTCGTATTTTTTTGGTGTTTTTGAGCTAGGTCCGTTTACGAATCTATCACTACTAAACAGAAGTCGATTTCCGGCGGATTTTCCGCCTGATATTTTCCGGCGGAAATTAAAAAAGTCAAATTCCGTTGACTTCCGCCGAAAATCACAAAAAATAAAATTTTCGCACTTTTTTTTAAACGGTCGACTTATTTTTCGGCGGATTTTCGTCGGAATGTAATTAATTATTTTTAAAATTAATATCCGTCGGAAATACGTCGGAATTCTGCCGAAAAACTTTTAATTAATCAAGAAAATAATTTTTTTTAATCATCCGCCGAAACTCCGCCGAAATTTTAAACTCTTAAAAATTCAAAAAAATAAATTAATTAACGATCCGCCGGAAATCCGCCGGAAATTAATTTTAAAAAATTAAAAATAAATTTTTTTATTATCCGCCGAAATTCCGCCGGAACCCGTTATCTTCAAAAATAAAAAAAAATATAAACTAATTTACGATCCGCCGGAAATTAATTTTAAAAAAAATAATTTTTTTAATCATCCGCCGAAATTCCGCTGGAACCCGTTACCTTTAAAAATAAAAAAAATAAACTAATTTACGATCCGCCGAAAATCCGCCGGAACCCGTAACCTTTAAAAATAAAAAAATAAACCAATTTACGATCCGCCGGAAATCCGCCGGATATTAATTTTAAAAAATAAAAAATAATTTTTTTAATCATCCGCCGGACATTAATATTTTAGAAATATTTTTAATTATATAAATATTAAATTAAATTAAATTTTAATGATAAATCAAACCTTGTGGGCTTAATGTACCGTTATGGGCTTTAATTGTTCATTTTGGGCTTCAATGGACCCTTATGGGCTTAATGTACCGTTATGGGTTTTAATGGAATGTATTGTGCTTTAATGGACCGTATCGATCTTTATGGATCGTAGTTTGATTTAATGGACCATATTGATCTTTAATTGATTATCTGGGATTCAATGTACCGTTGTGGGCTTAATAGATCGTTATTGGCTTTAATAGACGTATTGGGCTTTAATGAATCGTATCGGGCTTTAATTGACCATTATAGCTTATGGAACGGTTTTAGCTTTATTGGACCGTATTAGGTTGCAAATGGATTTGACAGGGGTTTATTGGATCCAAATGATCGTTAACGAGTCCAACAGGGGGTTATTGGATCCAAATGACTGTTAATGGATCCTGTTGGGATTTCAGTAATCTACTAGGTGTTTAGTCAACTCAATTGAACTTTAACGGACTTATGGAATGGTTTAGGCTTTAATGGACCGTATTGGGCCTTTATGAATCGTATTGTGCTTTAATGGACCGTATTGGCCTTTAATTGATCATTTTGAGCTTTAATGGACCCTTGTGGGCTTAATGTACCGTTATTGGCTTTAATGGGATGTATTGGCCTTTAATGAATCGTAATAGGTTTTAATGAACTGTAATAGGTTTTAATGGACCATATCGAGCTTTATGGATTCTAGTTTGCCTTAATGGACCGTATCGGGCTTTATGGATCCTATTTTGCCTTAATGTACCATATTGGTCTTTAATTGATCATCTGGGCTTCAATGTACCATTGTGGGCTTAATAGATTGTTATGGGCTTTAATGGACCATTTTGGGCTTATAGAACGGTTTGGGCTTTAATGGATCGTATTGGGCCTATATGGATCCTAATTTGCTTTAATGGACCATATTGACCTTTAATTGATCATTTTAGGCTTCAATGGACCCTTGTGGGCTTAATGTACCGTTATGGGGTTTAATGGAATGTATTGAGCTTTAATGAACCGTATTGGGCTTTAATGGACCGTATTGGGTCTTTATAGATCCTAGTTTGCTTTAATGGGCCGTATCGGGGCTTTATGAATCGTATTGTGCTTTAATAGTCTGTATTGAACCTTTATGAATCGTATTGTGCTTTAATGGACCGTATTGGACTTTAATGGACCGTAATGGCCGTTAATGGATCATATTGGGATTTCAGTTATCTACTGGGTGTTTAATCAACTCAATTGAACTTTAATGGGCTTTAATGGACCATTATGGGCTTATGGAACGGTCTGGGTTTTAACCGTATCGGCCCCTTATGGATCGTATTATACTTAAATATATAATAATAATAAGAAATAATATATAATAATAATAACTACTACATATTAATAATAATAATATTAATATATATTAATAATAATAATAATAACTACATATTAATAATAATAATATTAATATATATTAATAATAATAATAATAACTAATAGATATTAATAATAATAATATTAATATATATTAATAATAATTATAATAATAATAATATATTAATAATGATAATAATAATATATTAATGATAATAATAATAACTAATACGTACATAATCTTGAAAATTAAATTTCCGGCGGCATAATCCGTCGGAATTCCGCAATTTTTTTGCCCTAATCTCACCTATCCAGCCGACGATTGCAAACACCACATCACAAACAGACGAATCCATTGGCGACGAATTAGGGCATACCGACGAAGAGCCGACGAACGCCGTTGGACAGCCGGAAATCCGCCGGTCGGACGGTCCGTTCACGTTCACGTTCACGTCGTCGACGTCGACCACCGAAACCCTACCTCACGCGACCACCAGTCCACCACCGCAGCCCACCGCCACCCACCGCTGCTCACGCTGCTCAAGCCTCAAGCTGCTCACGCCGACGACCGACGCCCTTGATTATAGGTACCCACTTACTCTAGCTCAGCTTGAGAGTTAATGGGTTTGTATGCTTTGTACTCTGCTTCTGTATGTATATATCTATCTCATTCACCCTGAAATTTTCAATTTCAATTATTTCGTTAACAAAGCTCTACGATAGATGGATAGTCTTTATGTTATAATTATTTTGTGTAGTTAAATCAGAGTTGGACGGATATGTGTAGGTTAAATCGAAGCCAGACGGATATGTATAGGTGCTTTGTTACAGTAAAAAAAATCCATTTCAATCTAGCATCTTAATTAAGTCGATCTTATTAATCGTCCCTAAACTTATATGTATTCAAGAATCATCAGAATGAAGTTATATTATATTCAAGAATCATTACAATGTCAAATATGAATCGAAAACAAACAAAATTCAAGATGTTAAGAGATACAAAACCAAATGAGTACAAGTGACAATCAAACAGATTAGCAACCCCAGCTAATTAAAATTAAGCATGATAACTTGTGAAGTGTTTGAAGATACTAGTTTTAAGATCAGTTTGACAACGCTTATTTTTTAAAGTTTATGTCAAAAATCTCGTTTGGATAACTTTAGAGTATCTTATCGAAACATTACTTAAACTATAAGTTTTTCCAAGAAGATGATAGAATTGCACCCACAGTTGGAAACGAAGTACCGGAAGTTGGCATCAAGTACACTTGAAGTACCAGAAGTTGAAAATGTGGATAGCGAACAGTTTTTCCAAGAAGATGATAGAATTGCACCCACAGTTGGAAACGAAGACGTCGATGAACCCATCCGTCTTAACACGGTTGGAGAGGGCATCAAAATCTCCAATGACGGTCGCGACTTCTGGCATGTTGACGAGAGTGGTGACGAAGAGGACGAGTTCCAAGACTCGAGTAGTGACTCTGACGAAGAAGAACCTGACTTGTCTGATCACTCATCTGATGAATAAATACTATGTTAATCTTAGACTTAGTAAACTTTGTGTAATTGTTTCCATGTTTTGCTATCTGTTTTGTCACATTTACAAAGTTATCTATTGATTTGTGACCATGTTTACCTATCTAATAATTTGTTGTAAACTTGAATTATTGGTGTATGTTTTCTAACGATTCTTTGTAGACAATGCCGCGTACCCCGGGATCCGGGCGAGGGAGTTCTAATCGAGGTACTCCTACTCGAGGTACTGGCGGAGCCTCCAGTAGTGGCTCGGCACATCCAGAGACAGGGTTTGGACATGATGACGGTGCTAGTGATATTCCGCAGCAGGTCCCGGCTCCGTCGGAGAGGAAGATTATTGCTCCACGCACTCCAGACTCAATGGAGTAAATTCATTTCTATTAACTTATTGATCAAAGTAATTGTTCTTTGTATTGATATTAATTAATTTCATTATGTAGGTTTGATTGTGAAAATGCGAGCCGAGTTGCGACAGAGATTAATCGGCGATACACTACCGGGGTATGTCGCACTTGGTGCCACATCCCTCTTTCTACTCGGAACCAAATGTTTGAGAAGTTCGAGGTTCGTAGTGTATATTTAAGTAATTAAATCCTTGGTAGTATTCTTGGAAACTTAAAAATAACTAAACATGTACGTGCAGCAATACTACCAATGGGACCCGACGTTGCACTCTAAAATTCGTCAAATTTGGGAGAAGAAATGTGGGAAATGCTACAATGACAATCTTTCATATGCACGAAATAGAGCCATCCGTCTGTGCAACCAGAGTGGTCGTCGTTATGATGAGAACGACCCAAATAGAAACATGGACTTGTTGCGGCCGTTCAATCCCCCCTGGATAGATGAGAATCAATGGAACAGAATGATCGATGCCTGGAATTCCGATCGTTGGAAGTCGATTTCAGTGACGGCACGCTCGAACATGATGACTGAGATTGATGGAGAAATATCGAAGCACACTAATGGCTGTATTTCTTTCGGGGCGACAGCTGCAAGATTGGTATGACCTTCATATGTTATAATTAACCAATTGCGTTACTAGTTTGTTGTTTGCTTAACATGTTATAATTCGCCATTGTTTGTATTATTTGATCTTTGCAGACGAGAGCTAGGGGAGGCGTGCCACCGTCGGGTATTGAGCTCTTCGACCATACCCATATGAAGAAGAAGAAGAAGAAGCAGCGGTCGGGAGCGAATGACACATCTTCCGAATCTGGGGAGTATGTGACGACGCGGTGTAGCCGTTTTGCGGTAAATATTTTTTGACCAAGACTTTACAATATCTACATAGTTTGTGTTTAACTATAAACATTATAACTAGGTAACTAGCTATCTTATATATCTAGTTTGGGTTGCCATTTGTTGGGCAAACGTTAGGATTGTTTAATTTTAAGCTTTATAATTGTTTTGTTATATATCTTGCCGTTAATATCTATCTAGTTTGGGTTGCCATTTGTTGGGCAAACATTAGGATTGTTTAACTTTTAGCTTTATAATTGTTTTGTTGTATATCTTGCCGTTAATATCTATCTAGTTTGGGTTGCCATTTGTTGGGCAAACATTAGGATCGTTGTTTAACAGGAAAATGGAAACGTCCTATTTACAGTCGTTATGCTGTCGAAAATGACTTGTATAATTTTGTAAAAACCACAGGGTGGGTATCGGGCGGGTGCCATGGAGAGATACGACGATGACCTTACCAATCATCCGCCACTTGATACCCAATTATGGCATGACGTGACCAGGGGAACGGAGAAAGGTCGTTCCTTTGGGTTTGGAAACCATCTAGATCCCAATGCGATCTTGAGTGGGTCATCTTCGACAACTGGTGCGTCGTCTTCCTCCCAGCAGGTGTGTACCAGTTTTTTTCATTAAATGATGTTATCAATTTGATTTTTAGTTCATATTAAATATTCTAAAGTCTTTTTTTATTTTGTAGCACATCGTTGAGACCTTAATGAGCCAAGTGCAAGAGTTGAGGGCACGAGAAGCGGAACGTCAGGTAGAGGATGAGAGACGTCGAGAAGAGGATGTGAGACGTGAAGAGTCCCGTCGGGTAGAACGAGCACAATATGAAGAGATGTGCGAGTTGATCAAAAGTCTCAGTCAAAGTACGCCGCGTCCGCCTCCGCCTTCATAGCGATTTGAAACTTTTATAATTGTCTTTTGTGTTATTTGAACGAATTTGGAACAACGATTTGGTCGTTTTGGCCCAAACAATGTATTGGGCGTTTTAATTTATGATATATAGCATTTTAGCAGATTATACAATTTGTAGCAGGTTTTTAGCAGGTTTTTATCTGATTCCATGAAAAAATTAAATTTTAAATTAATAAAAAAAAATTAAAATTAATTTAAATTTTTTCGGCGGAATATTCCGCCGGAAATCCGCCGAAATATTACCGAAAATATTTTTTAATTAATTGATAAATAAATAAATAAATATATTTCAGGCGAAAAATTCCGCCGAAAATCCGCCGAAATGCAACCGAAAATATTTTTTTTAATTGATAAATAAATAAATAAAAAAATATATTTCAGGCGGAAACATCCGCCGAAATTAAACTGTAATTATCTTGTTAATTAAGACTTTGATAATTATTTCTACCGTTTTCCGGCGGAATGATCCGCCGAAAAGTACATATCCGCCGAAAATGCCGCCGAAAACCTGTAATCTTGGCGCCCAATTATCCGGCGACCGAATCCGCCGAAAATTCCGCCGAAATAGACTGTTTCCGGCGGATTTCCGACGGATTTGTCCGCCGGAAATCAGGTTTTTTTAGTAGTGTATATATTGCGGATGTAGTGACATTTGGATAAAAATAATCGAGAAATAGCTAAAAGAATAATTTACTTGTGTATTTGGACTATCTGAGTCAATCTCCCTTCTATAAACCATCTACTCTTAAAAAGCAACCCACAAAAGTGAAGATGGGATCGGTGCACACTTGTTTGCTTCACGATCGTATAAACCTAATTTTTTCTCAAACGAACATGGCAATGTATCAGATATGTCTCACCCATTGGAGAAGAACTTAGCTGGAAAAGCTGTTTGTTGGTTGATTAGTTAGGCGTTGGTCGATAAACTAGTCAATTAGATGACAATAAAAAGTGACTATAAACATGTTGAAAAGTTGTACAATTCTAATGTATAATAGAGAATTAAAAATTAAAATCTCAAAAAAATTAAATTTAACTCCAACAGATTCTTTATTTTGAAATTTTCAAAGTTTGATATATTATTGAAATACCAATAGATTTAATATCTTAATTAATTTTCAAGTAAATTTTATATGAGATTAAAATACATTCAATGGTGGAACCGTAAAAAAAACAATTTATGTTTTATTAACATTATATTTTAGAAAACTTATTTAAATTTAAATATTTTTATATTCTGTCATATTTTATTTATTTTAGGGTTTTTTTTCTTGGTCCAAAATTTTTCTAAATAGTTTTTTAAAATAGAGAAGATAAAATCTTCGAATTTGAACTTTTACTGATATAAAAATGCTAGAAGATATAGATGCATTTTTAATTGTTTCCCACTTTCTCTTTTTTAAAATTGTTAAAAATTTGTTAAAATACTAAATATACTGGATATTTTAATGATATAGTTAATCAACAGAGACGTCAATCAAACTTCATGCAATCAAACTTCATCTGCAGGTACGAAGACGTCAAGAAGATATATCAAACGGAGTCGTGAAAATGGAGATGAACGTCTGTACAAAGACTACTTCTCTGAAAGTCCGACCTACAATGAATATATATATTTCTGCGTAGATTTCGAATGAGGAGACAACTATTTCTTCGCATAGTTGAAGGTGTAAAAACTATGGATCCTTACTTTCAAAGTAATTCTGATTGCACCGGTAGACAAACTTTGTCACCAATTCAAAAGTGTACTGTTGCAATGCATATGTTAGCATACGGTGTAAGCGCGGACGCCGTTGACGAATATTTACAAATTGGGGAAACAACGACAATAAAATGTGTGAAGAAGTTCGTACAAGCTATTATTGCCATGTTTGGGGACGAGTATATGAGAAAGTGTTGATCCAAACCCTCAGTGATTTGATAATGACTCTCTCTTAAACACTTAGTGAAAATTGTAAGTAAACAATATGTATTAGAGTTTCACTATCGCTGATAAGTACTAGGACTTTACAGTACCGCTGATAGGAACTCTCGCTCTTTAGATTAGACATTCAGCGAACACTGTTCATCCAGTAGCTCTGAGCCTGTTCAGTCTCTGTGATGATCGCTGACAAGTTATAGTTGTTTACTTATGATCCCTGAAGACAAGTCTCACGTCAACAAAGGTTCTACGCTGAAGTCGAAGATCAAGCCCAAGAACCAGCGACAAGTCTACTAATGAACTGATGCAGATATCAGCGAAGCAAGACCTGTCCATTCAATGTGAAGTATCAAGTAGAAGACTTCAGCAATCGCTGAGCTTTATCACTCGCTGATAAAGTACTGTTCAACGAACGCTGATCATGAAGTCTTCCTCTACAAGTTACTTTTGTCTTACCCCCTTGCACGTCTCCGTACGAAATGTCAGAACGGACCTCCCTTCTGTCTAGAATCGTACAACAAACTCTGATTCTACACTGTGCACCATGCAGCTACTAAGATTGTCTACAAAGGTCAAAACATGCAACCACTCAGCTGCTGCCACGTGTAAAGTAACACTGCCATGCATTAAATGCATGCAGTATATAAAGAAGAACCCTACTTCAGAATTGAAGTGCTCGGCCATCTTCTTCTTTCTATCTTAGTGTTAGAATATTATTCGTAATATTCTTATCTCCTTTCTGTCTTAATTCTAGTGCAAAAAACTTAGTGTTCTCAACTTGTTTAGATTAGGTTAATCCTTAATCTTGTTCCGAAACAAGTTGTAAATTATTTGATTATATCAATAAACAATTTAGAAAGTAAAAATCGTGTGTTTGTATTCAACCCCCCCCCCCCCCCAATTCTACAAACTTGTATAACCCTTCGGGACCAACAAGTGGTATCAGAGCAGATTTGTTTAATCTCATAAACAAGATCTTATCTATACTAATCTTTTCTTCCTTGCTATTTAATGGCTACCAACACAAACACTAACTATATTGACAATGGTTCTCTTGCAAAACCCCCTTGATTCTCCAGAGATAACTTTAATCTGTGGAAAAATAGGATGATTCTCTTCTTAGAAGGTGTAGACCCTACTATGCCTTATTATCTTGAAAATGACCCATATATTCCTGTTAGAATTGATCCTGAAGTTCCAGCCGCTGAGAATAGAGATGCTATTCCAGAAAGGTTGGTTCCCAAGGAAATTCATATGTGGACTGATGAAGATAAGAAGAAAGTGGCTATCGACACTAAAGCCAGATCCATTCTTTCCATGGCTCTTCCTGACGAAGTCTACCATTCCTTCATGAACCTGAAAACCTCCAAAGCCATATGGGACACAATATGTGTTCAATATGAAGGTACGTTTGAAGTCCAGGACTCACGAAAGATCAACCTGGTAAGACAGTACGAAAGCTTCATTTGTGGTAAGAATGAATCTCTTTCTGAAGTACACCAACGTTTTAACTGCTTAATAATAGATCTAAAAACTGTTGGTAAGGAATATTCTAACTTTGAAGTACTGGCAAAGTTCTTAGAATGTTTACCTGAAAGGTGGGACAGTTATTCAATGTGTCTCAAGTTGTCAAAGGATCTAAAATCAATGACTCTTTCTACCTTATATGGCACGACGCTTAATCATGAGCAATCAAGTCATCCTAAGAAGAATCTTGTAAAAGATTCCAAAAGCACCCTTATTGCTTTAATCTCAGAGTCACCTGCCACTCAGTGATCTACTATCACTATCACTGAGTTGGAGACTAACTCTGAATGTTCATCAGATCCTGACTCTTCAGATCTTGATGAATCTATGGCTCTCCTTTCTAATAAATTTAGGAGATTCGCCAATAAGAAAAATTTCAGAAAGAACAAACCTCTTGCTATTACTGATAAGCCAAGATCATCAACTCCTGTTGATAAGGCTACCGCTACTTGCTATAACTGTGAAAAGATAGGACATTTTGCTAGCGAGTGCAGATCAAAGAAAGTCTCTAGATCCTCAGCTTTTCCCAAGAAAAACTTTACTCCTAGGACTAGAGATGAAAAATACAAAAAGCTGAAAGAAAGGTATTCAAAGCTGAAAACCTTTAAGAAGAAAGGCAAAGGCCTGATGGCTGACTATGATTGGGCTGCCTCTGACGAAGAAGAATCACCTGACTCTGAAGATGATGATGAAGTCAATCTCTGTCTCATGGCCAAAATCGAAGATGAGGAAGAAAAGTCTGACATTCCCTCTACTTCAACCTCTGCTACTAAGGTATCACCTTCCTTCTTTACCAATATTTTAAATATTGATGAAGCTGATAGTCTTCGAAAAATCGATCTGCTGACCAGAAGTTTATATAAAGCCATGAATGGCAAAACTGTTATTGAAAATCAAAACCTTGATCTCGCTGAACAACTTAAAAACTGTCACCTTCAAATAGAAAAGCTTTCTAAAATTGAAGAAGACTTTAAAGATCAAGTTCATATAAATCAGCTAGTCAAAATCGAGCGCGAAGAAGCTATCGCTGCATTAAAAGCTGAAAAAGCTACTGTTGATGGATGGTATAAATCCTCAACAACGATCACTGAGATAATTAAGTCTTAGATTCCCCTGAGTGATAAACGTGGTCTTGGTTACAAAGATGAAACTCTAGAACCAACCACTGACCGTTCCATGCTTAAGTTTGGAATGTTCGTATCCTCTATCCCTGACACTTTCTCTTCTCAGTGTTCCTCTTCAAAATCTCCCATCCCTGAGGAAATCTCTACCTTAACTTCTAAAGGTAAAGAGAAAATTGTTTATCCAAAACCTACCTCAGTCTCTAAAGACAAAGGTAAAGGAATTGCTTTTAACCAAAAACCTCAGAAGGGTACTTGTGTACCTAAGCTGAATGCTTCTAAAGCTTCAGTGACTTATCCCTCTAGTTCTAAGAACAAGATTCCTGGATTTATTCAGCGATCTACTCCTAGACTTAAAGTGGATATAATTGGTAATAAATCTGAAGAACTGATAGTTCCTCTCATTTCCAATGCCAAAGGTATACTTTGTGCTAGCCCTGCTCATTTAAAACTAACGGCTAAGCATGCAAATGGTCCTAGAACTACTTTTAGTTATAGGAAATGTTATCACTGTGGACTTACAAATCATATTGCTAGTAAGTGCCCTACAGCCACCAAAGCTGAAAAGATAGCTAAGGTGAAGATTATTGCCCCCAAGGCAAAGAAGACCACTAAGGTTAAGAAATTAACCAAAGTGAAGACTGACAAAGCTGAATCTTCAAATGATGCGAAGACTGTTGAACCTTCAATTCCATCTACCTCCACTGACAAGTGTGTACACATGATGAAATGGGTGCCCAAGTCAAACTAATCTTCCTTTGTTTGCAGGTTAAGAAGGGTATCTGGTATCTTGATAGCGGATGCTCTAGATACATGACTGGTAAGAAGAACCTGCTCACTGAGTATAAGGAAGAGAAGGGTCCCTCTGTGACTTTCGGTGGAAATGGAAAAGGACATACCCGAGGGTTTGGTGTACTCTCTAATGGTACAACAACCTTCAGAAGAGTCGCATATGTTGAAGGGCTGAAGCATAATCTTCTAAGCATCAGTCAGCTTTGCGACATGGATAACAAAGTAATCTTTACTAAGGAATCCTGCTTAATCGCTGACAAAAAGGAGAAGATAACTCTCAGCGGTTATCGTTTGAAAAATGTTTATGTAATAAACATGGACTCAACAACCACTGAGAACTCCTGTTTCTTCTCAAAAGCCTCATCTGATGTCAACTGGCTATGGCATAAGAGGCTCTCTCATCTCAACTTCAAGACACTGAATACTCTATTTTCTAAAGAGTTGGTTACTGGTCTACCTCAACACTCATACGCTAAGGAGTCCTTATGTTCAGCGTGTGAGAAAGGGAAACAAACAAAAGCTAGTTTCAAATCTAAGCAAGTTTACTCAGTGTCATCTCCTCTACAACTTCTCCATATGGATTTGTTTGGCCCTGTTAACAAACAATCCATCGCTGGAAAGAAATATACGTTGGTCATAGTTGATGAATTCTCTTGCTATACATGGGTAATGTTTCTCCGTTCTAAGAGTGACACCCCTGAAGAACTCATTACCTTTGTCAGGAAAATGGAAGTCTTGAACAACATGACCGTTCGCTCAATAAGGAGTGATCATGGGACTGAATTCAAAAATAGTTCTCTTGATTTCTTCTTAGAGAGTAAGGGTATTTCTCACAACTTTTCCTCAGTGAGAACACCACAGCAAAACGGAGTCGCTGAAAGAAGAAATAGAACTATCATTGAAGCTGCACGTTCAATGCTCAGCGATTCTCACCTGCCTACTCAGTTTTGGGCAGAAGTTGTCAACACTGCTTGTTTTACGCAAAATAGGCCGCTGATAGTCAAAAGATTCAAAAAGACAGCCTATGAACCTTTTCATGGGAGAAAGCCTTCAATTAGCTTTCTTCACATCTTTGGATGTCAGTGTTTCATACTGAACAACAGAGATGCCCTTGGAAAGTTCGATCCTAAGGCTGATGATGAAATCTTTCTTGGATATTCTTCAATCTCCAAAGCCTTCAGAGTCTTCAATCAAAGAAGACATACTGTTGAAGAAACAATTCACGTCACGTTTGACGAATCTCGTTCAGCGAATTCTAGACCTTCTGCTGATACTGAAGAACTGAATCAATGGATGTTTTCTCATCTTGGTGATTCAGAAGACATTCCCACTCCTCATACTCATACCGTTGAAGATGATGGTCCTACTATCATCCCAAACATGCATAATAGTGAAGCTGAAACATCATGGGTTTCAGCTATTCCTCTAAACACTATGCCTGCTTCTGAATCTTCTGTCTCAGACATACCATCTACTTCTCAGCAATCAGTGAATGAAATTATATCTGAACCGCGTCCTCTATTGGCTGATATACCAGAAGTTGCTGAAGCCTCATCTTCAGCCCCTCAAGTTTAGGTTGAGTCAGCGACTCATGCTCCGGCTCAGCGATGGACAATAAATCACCCTATTGATCAAATTCTTGGTGATCCAAACGCTGGTGTTCAGACTCGACGAAGTGCAGGTAACATTTGCTTATTTGTTAACTTTATTTCTCTGATTGAACCAAAGAAAACAGATGATGCCCTCCAAGATCCAAAATGGGTCAGCGCTATGCAAGAAGAGCTGACTGAATTTGAAAGAAACAAAGTTTGGAAGCTTGTTCCTCGTCCATCTGACAAGTCAGTGATAGGCACTAAATGGGTCTATCGAAACAAGTTGGATAAACATGGAACTGTAACCCACAACAAGGCTCGACTCATTGCTCAGGGATACAGACAAGAGGAAGGTATAGATTACGACGAAACCTTTGCTCCAGTGGCAAGACTAGAAGCCATTCGTCTATTCTTAGCTTATGTTGTACACAAAGACTTCGAAGTTTATCAAATGGATGTTAAGTCAGCGTTCCTAAACGGAAAGCTGAATGAAGAAGTCTACGTGGAACAACCTCCAGGATTCTCAGATCCTAAACATCCAGGTTATGTTTATAAACTGGATAAGGCACTTTATGGCTTAAATCAAGCTCCACGTGCATGGTATGACACTCTCTCTACTTATCTCCATATTGAAAAATTTGAGCGTGGTAAAATCGATAAGGCTATATTTTTCAGGAAAGTAAAAGGTCATATTATTCTTGTTCAGATATATGTTGATGACATTATATTTGGTTCTACTAACCCTGACCTTTGTACTCGTTTCTCTGAAAGGATGAAAGCAGAGTATAAACTGAGTATGATGGGTGAGCTAACATATTTCCTTGGTCTTCAGATAAAACAAAATGAAAAGGGAACTTTCATTAATCAGGGAAAGTATGTTAAAGATATGCTGAAAAAATTTGATTTAACTCAGAGTTCAGCTATGAAAACCCCTATGGTACCACCGCTGACACTAAACAAGGATTCTTCTGGAATACCTGTTAATGTCACGACGTACCGTGGGATGATCGGCTCTCTTCTGTATCTTAACGCTAGCCGACCTGATATTATGTACGCAGCCTGTTTGTGTGCACGATATCAAGCTGAACCTAAGGAATCTCATATGATCGCTGTAAAGCGAATCTTTCGTTACCTTAAGGGTACTCCTAACCTAGGTCTTTGGTATCCCAAAGACTCAGGGTTTGATCTAATCGCCTATTCAGTTGCAAGATGGATAGGAAAAGCACCATAGGAGGCTGTCAGCTCCTGGGTGGAAAGCTGGTGAGTTGGACAAGCAAGAAGCAAAACTCAGTGTCCACCTCAACCGCTGAAGCTGAATATATAGCTGCTGGAAGCTGTTGTTCTCAGGTCTTGTGGATGAGAAATCAACTACTGAACTATGACCTTCAGCTCTCGAAAATTCCAATCTATTGCGACAGCACAAGTGCCATCGCTATAGCCAACAATCCAGTGCTACACTCAAAGACTAAACACATCGAAATCAGGTATCACTTTATCAGAGATCATGTGATGAATGGTGATATAGAACTTCACTTTATTCCAACTGATTTTCAGTTAGCTGGTCTTTTCACCAAACCTCTTGATGAGACAAGATTTAACTTTCTCATCAGTGAGCTTGGAATGCTGAACTTTGAAGAATAAAATCTTCAGCGATTCGCATTTGATCAGCAAAAGGATAAAACCAACTTAATATAACCCATTCTTTCATCTTCTCTCTGAACAAACTTGATTCACTGATATCAAGGTATGTTTTCTTTACTCGCTGACGTTCGCAAATGAATGCAAGATTTCAAAACAAATTATATCGCTGAATATCTCTTCCTTATCAGCGATACTTTGAAATTTCTAAAACCTAACACTGATATTTCTATTCAGTGCTTCATGTTTTCAAAATGTCCCTGAGTATTTCAAAAACCTCAGAGACATCCTAAAATGTGAAAGGACGTTTGTGACGTAATCAAACGGATAAACCCTGGCACGTTCTTTTTCTGACACACGTTTGCACATTTCGTTTTCTCATCCAATTAAATGCAAACACGTGTCCGTGTCATGATGAAAAACTTTCCCGCTCTAGTTTTTTTCTCTCTTTACTCTCACTATATAAACACTTTCAAGTTTATATTTTTTCCTTTACGCGAACAACTTCTTCAAGAAAAGAATTATTGTTGCATCTCGAACTCTTGTTTCAAGAACTGTTCATCTTCTTCAAACTTCGAAAGGTTAATATTCTTATTATTTACCTTTTATTAACTTGTTTTTGATCTTATTCTTGTTATTAACAGATCAAACAAAAGAAACATTTTTAAAATAAAATCATTTTCTTTTCATGATTTTATGAACACAACCTTCATGGTTGTTCTTCAAGTTTGAAACAAAACTCTTAAACTTGTTTTTCAAATGTTTTTCCAGAATCTATTCTTCAAATAGAAACTGAAAAACACATATTCTCCATGTTTTGTATCTCTTTTTCAAAACAAAGAAAAACCCTAATCTTCATTAAGACATCTTTGGTCTGAATGAAATGAACAAAAATCAACAACATCTTATTTGGAAAATCTTTCCACAATAAGACATTGTTCTTTATCTCTTCTTCATGTTTATATGTGATTAACAGAAATGGCATCTACTACTGAATCTCCTGCTGATAAGACCTCCACTGCTGCTGAGGTCACTGAACTCATTAAGGCTCCTCAGGTTAAGTTCGATCTCAAGAAGGTTACTTATCAACATAATAATCCTTATGCTCTCTTCGACTTCCCTGAAAACAAACCTGTAACACATCTTGATGATGCTGTGAACTTTCTTAAAAATTGCCCCATTTCATACGCTCTCACCATTGCACCCCCTGCTCATCGTTGTCTACTAGCTCAGTTCTGGTATACTGCCAGACGAGCTCATGTTCCTTCACCCAAAGACCCAAAGAAAATGGTCGATGTCATTCTCTGTGACACAGACCATGGTACTTCCAAGATCACCCCCAACCATATCAGACGTGCTCTAAAACTTCCAGCCAGTACCAAAGAAAACCGTTTTGTCCCTTTACCAGATCCCAAAAAGAACCCTACTGATAGAGCAACCCTGATTGCATTCTTTGATGCAATGGGTTACGCATGGGACACAGGGAGAGACAAAAACCCTGACAAAAAGCTAACTGCCATCAAGAAGTCGATGATGCCCAGCGAGATGAATTTCATCTACGCTCATCTGATCAGCTGTCTAACAGCTAAAGTCGGGTCAACTGACCAAGCATCCCAACCCCAACAGGCCATGGGATATGCTCTTCTAAAGGGACTCCACATTGATTGGGCGTCAATCATCTACGACGATTTGATGTTCAGGGTAAACATGGCTGGAAGACCAACTTGCGTTCCATATCCAAGGTTTATCAGCGCCGTCTTTCAACACGGACTTGGGGATGAATACCCAAAGGTAGGAGACCTGAGACTCTCTCAGGTTGGCGCTAAAGTTCTAGATTTCAAGCCCCTGTCAAACGAGGTACGTTTCTCAGCACTCTTATCTTTTCTTAATCCTCCTTCTTCTACTTCTGCGGCTACTTCAGTGGTAATCCCAACCGCTGATACCCAGACTGCACCCTCCACTCCTTCTCGTAAAAGGAAACACTCCACTTCCCAACTTGATTCCCAAAGGATCAAGAAAACCAAGGAGCAACCCTCCAAGCCATCAACGGCTGAAGACTCCACGACTCATCTTATACAAGAGTCGCTGGATAGTTTCGTGGTACGCTCTGCCACAGCTGCTCAAACCACCCCTTCCATCCCAACCTCAGCGTCTCTAAACGCTGATGTTATAAACTTGGAACTGAACCCACCTCCTTCAGCCTCTCTACAGACTGAAGTGATTCTCAGCGGATCTAACGCTGAACCCCGCTCCCAACCAACTTTCTCAACCTTTGTTCCTCCCACCAATCCCTTGGACACTCCACCATTTTCCCCCACATTTTCAGGAACACCCGTCATCCTACATGATTCAGCTGCTGTTGCTCTAAATACGATGATGGATACAAACTTAGGATCTGCAGGCACCTCCATGCGCCAAGGCACTCTCGAAGGCGACATGGAATACCATTCAGGGTTACAAGGTTTCGACAACTTCTCCAACCCGCCTGCAGGTATACACATAACTCAACCTACTCCTCTCTCAAAACCCCAAACTTCTGAGTTTTCCTCTGTTCATAAGTTAATAACTGTTTCAGGTCCTAATTTGGGGGATATCAACACCTCCCTGAAGGCCCTGGAAACAAAGGTGGAATCCCTCACCACAACTCTCTCAGCAAATTCTTCAGCGGTTACAAACGCTGGAGAGAACCTCAAATCGCTGACTACTGAGGTCGGAAAGAAGGCCTCTAGTGCTGATCTGGAGAAGGTGGAAAGCAACATTGCCTAATTCGCTACTACTCTTGCTGACCACTCCAATACCAACAACACTCTCTCCACAAACTTCACCTCTCTGTCCAATGAAGTAACATCATTGAAGACATAGTTTGGAGATCTTAAGGGAGAAGTGTCCTTCTTAAGGACCGATGTCAGCACCGCCACCAATCTATTGCAGCAAATCCTCGACCGCCACCAATCTACTGCAGCAAATCCTCTACTATCATACATTTTCGACTGACTCATCTACCATCTTCTTTAAACTTCCACTGATTCCAAATTACACTTACTTAGTGACTCACACCTCAAAAACAATTGGTTTCTTATTTGTGTAACTACCCACCACCACTCCGTCACTCAATCCCGAACATAATCATACCACAACGTCAACTTACACCCTACGTGCTCCAACAACCTGGTTAACAACTCGCACACCTCAACCAAAACCCCCAAGGAGGCTAATATGTGATGCTTCCTTTTTCTCTAACATCATATCACTACGACACTAGCTGCCACATTTAGCTTGACAACTACTGTCACTACACATCCGTACACTCTTTGTCCATAACGTCACACTACAGACCAGATCTCTCATGGTCATTCACACAATTCGAACTTGCCTTCATATCCTCCCGTACACATAATCAAGTATGTCTCGCTACTTAGTCCTTTCCCAACTTGTTGAACTACATCTCACGAGTTCTCAATTAGCTCAAACACAAACATTCTAGCTAGCTCTTTACGATCTGAGCCCTTACATAAGCAGGACACAGTCCCTCACTGAACGATAAAATCTACACACTCGCTTTGCTCGTGCTACATACCTTATCCTTCTACGAACCCTCCATACCTCTTAAATAGAACGCTTATCTAAGACAACAGTCTCTCATCACTTAACACCCCTACGAGGTGCGCTATCAACTTTCAACCTCCTGGTTTAAGTTTTCGGCCTCGGCCACCTTACACAGTGGCCGACTTCGACAGCAACAGACAACCTGTGGATACTTTCTTAACCTATTCTTTAACACGGGTCCCTTATGGAACCTAATTTTTCCATGACATCATGATCAACTTCATAATCCGTCGTCTTTATTTCAAAATTTACTCATGTAACATCAATATTACAAGCTTACCTCAAAACTCATATTCCACACCATGGACATTTCACTTTTTCCTCACAACACTACTCATAACGAGTTGTTAAAACCAACACCTTGATGACTCCTAATCCTTCCCCCGGACACCATAGTCCCTCAGCATCTGTATTTCCAGTCACTGAATAAGGGTACAGACCTTCACTCAGCCGATACTAAGGTCCACTTCCGATTCTACCACTGTTCGCCTCTCCTCTTGAACACAAATACTAATACTACAAACCTTCTTCCCTGATTGGTCCGACACCTTTCCACTCTTGAAGTTCTTCCTTAGCTTAACATGTAATACTCTACGACCTAGTGAGTTCATAGCCTTCATGCATGACAACGCAGTAAATAAATCATTCCACACATTATATCATTTTAAATAAACAACATTTGGAAACAACTTGGGTACACATGACCCCATTACCATTATAACTTCAATGCCCTGCACAACGATTCGAGAATCGCTTGCATGCATCTTCCCGTGAACCTCAGTCTTGCTCAATCTGACGATGTTATTACGACAGTAATATATTGCATGAAAATCTTTTCATATGACACAATTCTGAAAGAGTTACCGACACAAAGTAAACCAGTCGGTTCTCACACTCATTTGTATGATATCAATAGGTCAATAAGCATTTTGGTTATAAAAGATTTGCAGGTAAACGTTTTCTTGACCTTTTGCAACAAAATTGACTTATCATGAAAAGAGTGGGATATTTTGCAAATCATTAAGCTCAAAACTTCATTGTGCGACATAACTAAAATCGCTTTTTCTTTAAACATGCGCTCGTACAGGCTGACTCATTTTCGATCAAAATTGACATTTACATATTTACTTTAAATCGTGAAAATTTCATGTTACGTAAAAGAACGCCATGCATGAGACTCTACTTACAATTGAAGGCTACTCACTCAAACAAGGTCAACCGTTTCACTCACGCAACTTATCCTTGACACTCTACCTTCGACCAATGGTCGCCCTCTCGGTCACGCAATAACTTGCTGTACATGCGTTCCACATCTCACTTACTCAACCATTTCTTACTATTTTCCTTTTGATAAACTATCTGACTTTCTATTTCTACATGCTTTCACTTCACTATAGGTATCTTATTTCATTTACCCTGCCATGAAAAGCTCGACTAAGAAGTCAGGGCTCCATTGATACTTTCAAGGTTTTGACACTGTCCTTCTTTACCATCCCGATCGATCTATCCCACGATTCCTAGAACTGGGACTCTCCCGAAACAGGAGTCTTACTTAAACTCAACATTCTTCCTCTTCGAATCCACGAAGAGCTACCTCTAGACGACTCATAACATTCTATACAACATTTCTTCTCTTCGATGTATACATACATCACATCATATATGATTTCTCATGATACTTCCCAAGCAAGAGAGCTCGGTCTATCCCTCAGGGATCTTGCTGCCCTTCTAGATTACTGGAACACGACATATAAACTAGCTTAAGACTACAACTTCGGAATAATAAGGTAGATCAAGCACACACATGTACTTGTAAGTTCGCAATTACACTGGCCAGGTGAAATCCCAAACTTACCTTACATGACTGTCCTCGGTACCCTATTAGTCCTATATCTACTATAGTGCCCTCCTAACACATTTCCCATATCTATAATAGTGCCCTCCTAACGCATTTCTTGATTCTCAGTTGTGATTTCTACTCCAAAGTTTAAGTTTAGGCCCATCCGGTCACCTAAATCCCTTAAACTATGGCTCTGATACCATTTGTAACAGCCCAAAAACACAACAGGACATACATAGCAATAACTCATAAACATTACAAAACTGGGTCCCAAAATCTCATTACATCAATCTCGAATTAAGGTTGGCGGAAACAACCTATACACAACTGAGAATAATCTAGCTTCTACAAGTGGCACTTGCAATGTCTCTAGCTGCATCTGTACTCTATCTTGCTCTTGCTCATTTACCCGAGCCTCCTACTAATTGCTTACCAGAAAAGGTTTTAGTTTTGAAAAGCGAGGATTAGACCATGAGGTCTAGTGAGTTCCCTCCATAAACAACGTACATCAACATTATAAAATCATTTTATAAAACTCTTAACATCTTCCACATAAGCATCAAACATGGTACTGCACAGTGTTTCAGGATCACATCGCTAACCGAGATCGGGGCCCCAACAGACTCCCCTCTCGCCTCATATCGGGGCCCAAGCAGACTCCCCTCTATCCGAGTAGGAAGGAAACGAATTCCCTCCTACAAGCTTCTCACATATCCGAGTAAGAAGGAAATGAATTCCCTCCTACAAGCTCATCACAATGCCCAAGGGATCATCGGATCCCGAGGTTCTCAGATCCCACTGTGCTAGGGGTGAGCAAAACCCGACCGTCCCGAACAACCCGAGCCCCGAACACCCCGAACTTTGTTCAACCCGAGCACCCGTAGCCCGAATGGTCCGAACCCGAAGTTTCATCTCGGTTAAAACGGATCGGGACGGGCGGCTAGAATTTTAGGCCGAACCCGGCCGAACCCCGAAGTATTTATATATATATATATATATATATATATATATATATATATATATATATATATATATTTTCTTAAATATTATTTATATTTTATAATTGATATTTGATAAATTGAATTAAGTCAATATTTCAATTACATTCACGATTCTCATCTAGTCATCTCTGTCGAAGTCCCAATTACCCACGATTCTCGTCTCTGTCGAAGAGGGTTTTACCGAAGCGATTTCAGATTTGCTCTGGAAAAGACTATGCTCATACGCGATTTCAGATTTTCAGGTATGAACAATGCGATTACATTTATATGTTTGGGTTTCGATGATTTGGGTTTGTTTATTTTGATAGAGTGACGATTTTTCGTTGTTTGGAATATGAATTTGATTTGTATGTTGTTTTGTTGTTGTGAAAAAAGTTGTGTGTTTAGAACTTTAGATTCTGGAAAATTTTCTAGTTTCTTTGTTTTTTGGTTACCGTATGAACTGGGATTTTGATTTTGTTGTTTTGCCTAATCTGTTCTCTTTGTGTTTTTTCTACACCGTTCTCGATTGTGGAAGATATGAGTTTATTGTAACAGTTTTTTGGGAGTTCATTAGTTATGCATGCCAAGTGTTTGTAAAAATGCCCGACTTGTCTGATTCTTCTTCTTTATGATAAAAAGCACATGTTAATAGATAGAAGTTTAACAAATCAAACATCAAAAGCGAATAACTAAAGCAATTTGGAATTATGAGCGAACTCAAAGCCTCACCCATAATCAATATACTTAAAAAGAAAAGTAACACAAATTAAAAGGGGATAATGATAAATGTACATTCAACCCATTTTAGGTTCTCATCATCTACTCTTGTGAATTCAAGTGTCAAACAGTTAAATATGAATGTTAATACGGACCAGCATTATATTGTTTCTCATTTAAACTGATACTAAATTATTAGAGGCTCTCATCTCACAAAGAGTTTAACATCAAATGTGTTGTCTGTATGTATGGCTGTATGCACATGTGCATATAGACTAAATTTTGTGTCTGTGTGTTACTGTGTGCCTGTGTTAGTGTTACTGTGTAGTTTACTAATATTGTTAAATGTAGTTACTTTAATGTAGTTACTTTAAATGTAGTTTAATGTAGTTACTTTAATGTAGTTACTTTAAATGTAGTTTAATGTAGTTACTACAGTTACTTTAATGTAGTTTAATTTAATGTTTAATGTAGTTTACTTTAATGTTGTTAAATGTAGTTTACTAATGTTGTTAAATGTTGTTAAATGTAGTTTTAAATTGAAATGTCTCAATCTCAAGCGGATAGTAGTGCACCACCACCGCCCGAAACAAAAAAGAGAAAAGCTATTGGTCCAAGTTCGGATGTATGGGATCACTTTGAAAGATTTCAGATGAGAAGGGTAACACAATAAAAGCAAAGTGTAAATATTGTCCAAAAGTATACGCGGCCGACCCAAAAAAGCACGACACTTCTTCTTTAAAAAACCATGCCGTTTCATGCCTAAAAAACCCTCAATCTAAAGAGACTAGACAAACATTGTTGGCATTTGCTTCAAACTCTGAAAATGAAAGTGTCTTGACCAATTGGGTTTTTAATCAAGAGAGAGTTAGGAAAGCAACAACTAAAATGATTATCATGGACGAACTTCCTTTTAAGTTTGTAGAGGGTAGGGGGTAGAGACAATAGGTGCAAGAAGCATGTCCTCAGTTTAAAATACCGTCAAGATGGACGGTTAATAGAGACATATTTGCCATTTATTATGATGAGCGGAGTAGCCTAAAAAGGTTTTTTAAGGAACACAGACAATATGTTATCTTAACCACCGACACTTGGACATCGGTGCAACAGATCAATTATATGTGCATAACTGCACATTATATTGATGCCCAATGGAAATTGAACAAAAAGGTAATCTCTTTTGTGCCAATCCAATCATACAAGGGAGAAGCAATAGCCAAAGCTTTAGAGGGTTGTTTGGTTGACTGGGGCATAAAAAACATATCTACCATCACAGTAGACAATGCATCCAGTAACGATGTTGCACTTGTGTTTCTGAAAAGCAAGCTAGTATCTTGGGGGTGTTCATCTGTTAGGGCACAATACTTGCATGTTAGATGTGTTGCTCATATTTTGAACTTGGTTGTCCAAGATGGCTTGAGGATGGCAGATTCAGCGGTGAAGAGGCTTAGGGATATAGTTAGATGGGTAAGGGGCTCTCCAGCTAGGTTGTTCAAATTTAGAGAGCTTGCTACTTTAATTGGGGTAGAAGAAAAAAGCTCACTTTGTCTTGATGTTCCTACTAGATGGAACTCTACCTACATGGAAGACCTTGAAAAGTTTGAGAAAGGTACGAATACTCTATTAATTTATGACTTTAATAACTTATAAATTACAATTACGACTTTAAAATTTGTTACTTTTTATTTTAAAACTTGCAGAAATGGAAAATTTGAGGATTGGAACTCCTTCGGGTTCGGCTCGTGAAGATAGTCCGAGCACTCAAGCTTCAAATGATTTGGGGGATTTTTTTGAAGATGATTCGATTCGTGATCTTTGAGAAAGGTATGACTTTTTATTATTAATAATTCTCATTTATAAATAATCATTCATGATTCATGATTGTTGTATTGTTTATTCGTTTTTGTTGTTAGTTTGTTATAGGATTGCTTTGGACGTTGGTCGGTTGATAGGCGGGTTTACACCCCCCTAAATCTAACCGCAAGTGTACGGTTCGAATCAAGTAATAGTACTGAAAGTACGAGTATCGAACACACGGAACTAGGAACTAAGTATCGCAATCACTATAAAATCTATTAACTGAACGATCGCAATTTTGAGTTGTTGGTATGAAACTTGTTTTAAAAACTAAATAAGAACGACAATCGATTAACGGAAGGGTTTTGGAAAGACTCTTGATAAAGAAAAGGTTGAGGGTTGGACCTCCTATGGAAATACTACTGATGAACGAATACCCGAACAATGATTATTACCGATTATTTCTATGAACCCTAGTTTGTAAAAGTCACTGTTATTCTTTCTCAAGCAATAACAGGTTTTATTTCAAGACCCGTAGGTTTTATCTCTCGATCTACACCTAGGGGTTGAAATACATTAGGTTAAACTATTCCGAGCAGAAAGTGATTCGGTTATCTCTACCCGAATCTCCTTTCCGGCACTTGATTACTTGATCTAGCTTTTAATCAATTTTCTCAAACTTAATCAAAAACCATGCAAGTCAATTGAAGGTGATCAAGCTACAATTGATAATGAAAACTGAATTTAAATGCTTCATAGATCAAATCAATAAAAACAATCATTCGGTTACACGTCATCCATCGTAAAATCCATAGTCAGTCCAACCCCCAACATCTAAAGATTAGTTCATGTTGGGGTGGATAAAAACACAAGAATTAAGGTAGAAAGTGGTGTGTGAAAACATGGTGATCGTAAACGTTAAGAATGTACGATGAAATCCCTTCTCTCTCGGCTCTGATCCACTTCGCGTGGTGAACTGTCCTCAATCAATCCTCTATCGTGGGTCCAAAGTACGTGAAATAGATCTGAAAATCGCCCCTCCGCTGCCTACCATCGCACGTGTCGAGATTATGACCTAATTCCGGAAAACATCAACTATAGAAAACGAAACATGCACTTGCGCGGTTTATCCCGTGGCTTCAAGCCGCGTGGAAAGCCGCGCCCTTTCTTGAGACTCCCGGGTCAGGTCTGGTTCATGGTTCAGACACGGGTCTTGGGCTTGGATCTCGGGCTTCGTTTTGGACTCTCTTTTGGCTCTTTTCCGCTTCTTTTTATCGATGTTCATCTTCTTTTGGATAATCTGCACATTTCACTAGATAAACCATAAAATCCCGCCTTTTTGCTTCAACACAAGCCAATCTCATTGGTTTATGGACTGAAAATAACGCCAAAAATTGGCGTTATCAACAACCCCAAACCGAGCGTTGCTTGTCCTCAAGCAAATTAGCGATAAAAAGAGTAAAAGCATATATCAGTGAAATAAAAACAACACAACTCTCAATCGGTACCACGTAATGCACTGGTGATTTCCCATACTCGTGAATACTTATCTCATCCTTGCCTCATCCTTATTTTGTTTGATCTAAGGTCTTCCTGTGTGAGTTGAACTCGTGACTGCTCTGATTACATTAAGGTCGTACTAGGTCCAAACATACTAGGGAAGACATTTCACCTCGACCCTACCTCACGGGATACTCTCATTTCGCTCGAACCTAGGTTGTCGCACATATTGTCATGTATAAGGAAGTTATGAACAAGAATACTCAATAATTACATGACAACTCTAATGAAAGACGCACAAATGTCCAAAAGGTTGATATCAGAAGGGAATCAAGTAGCAAGACAGGGACTATAGGTAAAGGTGGTCGCATACCCTAATTACATTTTCCAAAAGATCAGCCAGGTCTTTACAAGGGTTGTAACGGGGCTAAGGTTATGGCTGAGAAACGAAGGGTAAAAGGATCAAAACTCCTCGGCGTGTCAATCATTAGCAGTTCTGAACTTTCTTCACATTCTATCACTTGGCCCTCTTTGTCACTACCAGAGTCGCTTTGACTCTCTTATTTAGTTGCTGCAAACTATCTACTAACTGTATTTTTTTTTGGGGCGACATTGGCCCTCTTTTCTATCTTTTGGGTTAAAATGCACCCAATTTATTCTCGTGACTGGCCCGTACTTTTTCTTTTCTGCTCTATCTTTTGCTGTTCATTACTGCTTCTGATTGACACACTTTCGGATTAGGGTTGGCTAAGGCTTTTGGTTTGGGTTTAATGGTGGGTTCGAAATGAATAGGGTGAGTGTTTGGCTACAAAATGGGTTATGGTTACACACAAAAGGGGTCAAAAGGGACGATAGATAAAAATGATTTAAAATTGCACACAATGCCTGGAATCATCTCTTAAGGTCCACACGATATGGTCTACTACACCCTTACCCAATATCCCGATGGCTTTCTTTGCTACTCAATGCAATATTATAGCGAGATCACTCTATAATCACGACAAGGAATTCGAAAAAGTGTATAAGAATTTCGTGTTTAAATCCCTCGAAATGAAGTACGTCTTTTAGGCTCAAATCTCGCTATTGGGTGGTCTCCACTAATGTCCCTAGTCATGTCTTTCCCCAGTCCTTCCCTAATGGTCACGTCACTATCACAAGATTCTCCCCACAATGGTCGGTCTCAATCATCCAAAACAAGAAATATTAGCTACAATGATCTAACCATTCATAAGTGTAGGACATCAACGTGCATAACGGAGGACCGATTGGCAACCCCAAACCTTACCCACACATTGTCCCCAATGTGCAAGTAAGTGGTACAAAGTGTGATAGTATTGTTGTGCATTATTACAGTCATCCAACAGAAACAAATAAAACAGTACAGTACATCATCAAGACAAATCAAAAACAAGAGAGCATGAAAACAAACCCAACTACCGGCGTGAGGATGATGATGCACCCCCATATCGCCGGCCTCTCACTCTCCTCCGGCCTTCGGGTTGCGCTGGCGGTGCCTGTGGTGCTGGTGGAAAGCCAGCTTGGGTGAGACGCGCATCAAAGCCATCCAAGCGTTGGGTCATGTTTTGGAACCCCCGATCCATCCGCTCATCCGATCTCCTCATCCCGATCGTCATCGGATCCATAAATCGGCGCAAATAAGGGGATGTGTCGCCGCCATGCACGGCCGCCTCCGCCGGTGGTGCCTCCGGGTCGAAATCGGGATCACTGTCCGAGGCACTCTCGGACGAAATATGGACCGGTTCGGCAAGACGCCGCCTTTGGTAATCGGGATCCGCTCACCTTCTCTCCTCAAGCTTCGTCGCCACCGTGATTTGGTGCGAATATTGCGTGGTCCGGAAGTCCCCTTTGGATGCGGTAAGCTGTCCTATCGGGCCACCGGCTTCCCTACAAAAATGAGTTATCAAGCAAGGGAACGGTAAGATACCGTCGAGGGTCATACTTGCGTCCAAAATCCCCATCCATATGATACGCCCGATATCCATCGGGAGGTTGTTGTGTAGGGAGTATAGGACTTCCGCCACTTGGCTGTCGGCGGTGGTGTTGTGAGTAGAAGGCTTTAAGGAAGACTTGATGAACAACATGAGGAAGGCAATATCATAGTGCATCTTGCTTTTCAAGATGTGTTGATCCCGTTTGTTCCACCCCGTGCGTCCATCTCGCCGTAGAGATGCGGCGATGGTCGAGCTTAATTGCTCCCAGAATGTCGGGTGAGGAGATAGGCCATAGGTGGCGTTCAACTCGGGCTGGCGGGGGGCGTGGAAGTATGCATCTATGTCGTCCGGAGAGATTCGGACTTCCCTGTCGCCTATCTTTACCACACAACGATCGTGGTATACAGCTGGGATCATACAGGCAAAAAATTCTCTAACCGTTGCAATGCAATACATGGGAGGGGTTCGGATGAATCCCTCCCAAGACTGTTGCCGTATGATCTCCGGTACCCTGGAACCGGCCGGTAGGTCCGCAATCTTGATGCCTCGCTCCCCGAAGGGATTGCATACGTTCACCCTCATCTGCTCGTGCCGCTCGTGCTTATCGGGGTTTTTGTGATCAAACATTTGTCTCCGGTTGTTTGGATGAATCGGTTCGTATTTCAGAAAGGAGAGGTAGGTGATTGGATGGGTCCTCATATCTGCACAATAAAAGAATAAACTCAAATGAGTTATCTCGCTCATAGCCACCCCAAACCTAGGTAAAACCGAGGTTTGCAAAGGGTTAAATGTGAGTGTGTGAGTGTTGAAATGAAAGGCACCCCAAACCTAAGTGAAACTTAGGTTTGTTGTATCTCATTTTCTTTACGTGTACGTACAGCTAAAACTCACAAATCCCTCAACAGTTTGTACCGTTGGACAATAAATCGAACCCCAAACCTAAGTGAAACTTAGGTTTGGCTATGCTTGCACTAAAAGACAAAACCCACAAAGTTAACATAGGGACTTCATGTTGCCAAGAAATCCCTCACGTAACAGTTATGCACAAAAATGGGAGTATTCCACAAAACCACTGATCCTACACACCAACATTTTCCCCATTTTGCTTCCCAAAAAGTTCCCCATCACAGATTTTAAGCACATATTCTCACAAAAGTGTACATACCCAGTTGCATAGAAGCATAAAAGCACAATATAAACACACAACAAGAATGTAGTCACATTAAGCACAAAACATCATCAGAGCACAACATTTGTGAGAAAACTAAACAATGGGTAAGTAACCTCAAAACACTTGGAAGCAAGAATGGAAGAAAAAGGATTATACCTCCACCATACCATAGCATATGACGACCAAACAGAAATAAAGAGGAATCACATACCTTAGTCTTGCAGAGATGAAGCACACAATACTGAAAATGGAAGGAGGATTCTTGAAATCGATGGAGTACAATGAGAGAATTCGTGGGAGAGAGATGGAGAAAGTCGTGAGAGAAAGAGAGTTGCAGAAAAATTGAAGAAGAAAGGAAGAGGAAATGAAAGAATAAAGAAAGAAAAGACATAAAGCAAAAACCCTGCACATAAAACGACACAAAGAAACCCTAGCCTGACAGGGGACACGCGCGGCTTTCCACGCGGTTTGGAAGCCGCGGGGTATACCGCGTAACTACCTGTTTCGAAATCTTCTCCAGTGACACCCGCGGTTTAGCGCGCAGTATGTAAACCGCGTAAGATCCCGCGTATCCCTCTGTTTCAACACACACTCCAGAGACACCCGCGGTTTTGGCTGCGGTTTGTAAGCCGTGGGACATACCGCGTATGTCCCTGTTCCAGTATTTTTAACTTTTAATTTTTTTTTAATTTTTTTTCAAAACACTTAAAATCATAAATTGAATAGAAAAACAAACCTCGGTGGGTTGCCTCCCACCCAGCGCCTTGGTTTCGGTCGTGGCTCGACCTTTCATCTCATTACTCCTTCGGATTGTCTAGGTACACACATGATGTGGTCTCAACCTCATCGCCCATGTACGGCTTCACCCTTTGGCCATTTACTTTGAACTTTTGTCCATCCTTGCCCTCTAGCTCCATTGTTCCGTATGGGTATACTTCGGTCACCGTGAATGGTCCCGACCACTTCGACTTCAGTTTACCTGGAAACAAACGCAAACGTGAGTTAAATAGAAGGACTTTCATTCTTGGAACAATTACCTTTTCTCGAATCAGGCGATCGTGGAACTTCTTTGTTCGCTCCTTGTAGATTAAGGTGTTTTCGAATGCATCCAGCCGGATTTCCTCTAATTCACACAGTTGCAGTAATCTCCTCTTTCCGGCTGCGTCCAACTCCATATTCAACTTCTTTATTGCACAGAACGTTCTACACTCGAGTTCCACTGGTAGATGGCATGATTTCCCAAACACTAACCGATAGGGAGTGGTACTAAGAGGGGTTTTGAACGCCTTCCGGTATGCCCACAGTGCGTCATGTAACTTCAACTACCAATCTTTCCGAGATGAGTTCACTATCTTTTCCAGAATCTGCTTTAGTTCCCGATTGGACACTTCCGCGAGGCCGTTGGCTTGTGGGTGATATGGTGTCGTGACTTTGTGTTTCACTAAATATTTCTTTAACATCGCTTCCAAATATCGATTGCAGAAATGACTACCCCCATCGCTGATCAGTGCTCTCGGAACTCCAAACCTCGCAAAGATATTCTTCCGTAGGAAATTAATCAGTACTTTAGAATCGTTTGTAGGAGTCGCGATCGCTACCACCCACTTAGACACGTAGTCCACTGCTACTAAAATATATTCATTCCGGAATGAGTTCGGGAACGGTCCCATGAAATCTATGCCCCATACGTCGAAGAGTTCGACTTCCATGAAAATCTGCATTGGCATCTCATCTTTCTTGGACATGTTCCCCGTTCTTTGGCACCTATCACACTTAGAGATGAATTCGCGAGTCTCTTTGAACATAGAAGGCCAAAAGAAACCCGACTGAAGAACCTTTGCCACTGTTCTGTCGGTGCTAAAATGGCATCCACATTCTAAGGTATGACAGTGGTTTAGAATGCCGACCTTCTCGTCATCCGTGACACATTTCCGGATCATACCGTCAGCGCACATCTTATAGAGGTAAGGATCGTCCCAATAATACCTCTTGGCCTCAAAGAGAAATCTCTTCTTTTGGTGGGAGTTTATCTGATAAGGTACTACTCCTCCCACCAAGTAATTTACCATGTCCGCGAACCAGGGCTCAGAATGACTAACCTTGAAGAGCTGCTCATCCGGAAACGAATCGTTGATGATGGTCTTATCCTTCCTTTGCTCCTCACCTCCTTCAAGTCTCGAGAGGTGATCCGCCACAGTGTTCTCGGACCCTTTCTTATCCAGAATTTCAAAGTCAAACTCTTGGAGTAACAATACCCATCGGATGAGTCTCGGTTTAGCATCCTTCTTGGCCATTAGATGCTTTAAAGCGGAGTGGTCGGTGTAGACAATTACCTTGGCCCCCACTAGATATGACCGGAACTTCTCGCAAGCGTAGACAACCGCTAGCAATTCCTTCTCGGTAGTCGCGTAATTGAGTTGAGCATCATCCAAAGTCTTGCTCGCATAGTAGATCACATGCATCCGCTTATCTTTCTTTTGGCCCAATACCGCTCCAACAGCGGTGTCACTCGCATCACACATGAGAGTGAATGGCAAACTCCAATCGGGAGCCGTGAGAATCGATGCGGATATTAACTCCTTCTTTAACCTGTCAAAAGCAGATATACAATCATCAGTGAAATCGAATTTAGCATCTTTAAGCAATAAAGAACACAAAGGTTTAGTAATTTTAGAAAAATCCTTAGTAAACCGCCGGTAAAACCCGGCATGTCCCAAGAAGCTTCAGACTCCCTTGACGGAGTTCGGGTAAGGAAGATTCTCAATCACCACCACCTTTGCCTTGTCCACTTCAATCCCCGCTTTCGATACTTTGTGGCCAAGTACGATCCCTTCGGTCACCATGAAGTGACACTTCTCCTAATTCAAGACAAGACTTGTCTCTTTGCATCTTTGTAATACGGCTTCTAGGTGTTCCAAACATGTGTCAAAAGATGGTCCAAACACCGAGAAATCATCCATGAAGATCTCTATGGTCCTCTCCACCATATCCGAGAATATTGCCATCATGCATCGTTGGAAGGTGGCTGGAGCATTGCACAAACCGAATGGCATACGACGGTATGAAAATGTTCTGTACAGACAAGTAAAGGTTGTCTTGTCTTAGTCCTCGGGTGCAATAGGGATCTGGTTGTACCCGGAATATCCGTCTAGGAAACAATAGTACTCGTGCCCGGATAACCGCTCCAACATCTGATCAATGAATGGAAGGGGGAAGTGATCTTTCTTTGTCGCATCATTCAGCTTTCGGTAGTCAATACACACCCTCCAACCGGTAACTGTTCGGGACGGAATGAGCTCGTTATTGTTGTTCCGAACAACGGTTATACCACCCTTCTTTGGTACTACTTGGACCGGGCTCACCCACGGACTATCCGGAACCGGATAGATAATTCCAGCATCAAGGAGTTTTAGAACCTCCTTTCGGGCCACTTCTTTCATATTTGGGTTGAGCCGACGTTGATGTTGAACTACCGGTCGAGGCCCTTCTTCAAGATTGATGCGGTGTGAGCAAAAAGTTGGGCTTAAACCCTTCAGATCAGCTATCGTCCATCCAATAGCAGTTTGATGCTCTCTCAAAACTCTTAGTAACTTCTCTTTATTCTCGAAATTCAGCTTGGACGATATGATTACCGGAAGCGTGTCTTTTTCTCCCAAGTATGCATACTCGAGATGATCGGGTAGAGGTTTGAGCTCAAGCTTTGGTGGTATCTTCGATGAAGGTTTGGACTTGGGAATTGGTTCTCCCAAATCTTCAATGACCGGTCTTCTCGGGCCTTTGTATGATGGCGATGCATTTAATTGCATCACACTCTCGCTTTCCGGATCATCATCGATACCCATCAACACATTATTCAGTTGATCGCCGGAAACTTGCATGTCACATGTTTCTATCATCAAGGAATCCATCACATCTACCCGGTAGCATTCGTTCGGTCCCATGCTTTGCTTGGCTGCCCGGAAAACATTGAAGACAGCTTCTTCGTTACCCACTCTCAAGGTGAGCTTTCCTCCCTTCACGTCGATAAGTGCTCCTCCCGTGGCTAAGAACGGTCGACCCATAATCAATGGTATCTCTTTATCCTCATCCATGTCGAGGATCACGAAGTCGACTGGGAGATAAAACTTGTCCACCTTGACCAGCACATCTTCAATTACACCATACAGGTACTTGATGGATCTGTTAGCAAGCTGCAGTGTCATACTGGTCGGTTGCACCTCTCCAAGTCCGAGTTTCCTGAAAATAGACAACGGCATTAGATTAATACTTGCTCCAAGATCACACAAAGCCTTACTAAATTCAGAATTGCCTATTTGAACAGGGATAGTAAAACTCCCTGGATCCTTAAGCTTCGGGGGAAGCTTATGCTGGATGATCGTGCTGCACTACTCAGTAAGTGCAACTGTCGCATGCTCCTCAATCTTCCTTTTGTTAGAAAGGATATCTTTCAAGAATTTCACATATGAGGGCATTTGTGTTAAAGCATCTGCAAAAGGAATGTTAATATGCAACTTTTTAAATACTTCAAGAAACTTAGAAAAGTTAACATCATCCTTATGCGATTTAAGCCTGCTCGGATAGGGCACTCTTGGTGCTAACAGTTTGACCGGTGATTGCTTTGGAATGGTAGGCCGCTCTTGCTTCTTCTCTTCACTCTTTGGGTTCTCTTCAATCACAACCTCTTCCTCAGCCTCCAACTCATCCATATCTACGATCTCAAAATCTTCCCTTTTGGAATCGGTTCCCTTTGATGCAGGCTCTCGTGTTGGGTTTCCAATCAGCTCCTTGCCACTCCTCTGATGAATGGCCTTGCAATCTTCCCGGTTTTTCCTTTCGGTTTGACTCGGAAAGGTTCCGGGAGCTCGATTTTGTAGGGCTTCAGAAATCTGCCCCACTTGCCTTTCAAGGAGCTTTATGGATGCCGTGTTCTGATCAGTAGCCGCCTTGACCGTGCCTACCTGTAATAACCAGGTATTTTATTTAATTTAAATTTGGAATTTTATAAGTTTAGGTGGGTATTTTAAGAAGTGGGAAGTTAAGGGGTAAGTTTTATTAATTATTTAGAAGTTGGGAGTATGTTTTGCCAAGTGAGACAAGTCTAGGGTTTGGTTGGTCTCATTGCCAAAACCGACATATTAGTCATAGGATAGGTGTCATGTCTCAATTAAAAGATATTATTCAAAGGTGTAAGTGTGTGTAAGTGTATACGGTCGAGAGAGAGGGAGAGAGTTCGAGAGAAAGGCAAAAAGGAAGAAGAAGGAAGAATTAAGAAGTTACTGCTGTGATTCTAGGAACAAACTGCAGTAAATCAAGGTAATTACTCCATACCTTTTATGTGTTTTAATTCTCTAAAATGTTCTTGAGGTTTATAGTTAAGTTCTTGGTTGGTTTTGTTAAAAAGGGGATGTTTTGGGAAATCCGAGCTTAAGGTTAGGTTATGTTTATAGTCTTAATCATAACTGCATCTTTATAGCAACATACATAGAATAAAACTGTAAAAATCTGGGTTTTAGGATGAAACAGTAGACTGAGATATTCATCGAAGTCGCAGTAGGCTAATATTCATCGAAGTCGCAGTAGGTTAATATTCATCGAAGTCGCAATGGACGACTGCGACATTCATCGGAGTCGCAATGGTTGGTTGCGACTTGGGTATGAAGTCGTAGTGGTGGATTGCGACTTGGCATTGAAGTCGCAATGGTCGTTTGCGACTTGGCTTGAAATCTCAGTAGTAGATTGCGATTCGAGTGTGGGATCGCAGTAGTTGGTTGCGACTCCAAGGTGGAATCGCAATAGTGGGTTGCGACTCCAAGGTGGAATCGCAATAAGGGGTTGCGACTTCGGGATGAAATCGCAATAAGGGGTTGCGACTTCAGGGTGAAATTGCAATAGGAGATTGCGATTTGGTACTGTTCATTGCGATTTCAGTTGGGAATTTTGTAAGTTTAAGTAGTAAAGGAAATATTTGGTATTTTATCTGATTTCAGATTCTGTGAGGGATCGACACACGTGAATTATCTTGGAAGAGTTTTTGTGATAAACACACGAGGTGAGTTTTTATTTGAAATGTTTTCAAATGGAATACATATATGTGATTAAATGTAATATGGTGCATATAATGTTTATATGAATATTGCATTGTATGAGTACTAGTTGGCCGGGCTTAGGACCGGTGAAAGTTGGTTGTACAAAGGGACAGTGGTGTTGGCTGTATTTAGTACATCGGTGTAAATTAATTAATTGGCTTGCTACCAATTAATATGGCCAAGGAAAAGAAAAGAGATAGAGATGGAAAGATACATGATGCATGAGTCATATTTGGTATTCTTACGTGAATTATGTGCAAATGTTTTCTTTTACTAACGGGGATTTTTCTCACTAGACCTCAAGGTCTAACCCTCATTTTTGTTTTAAAATATGTATTCCAGGTCATGGAGCAAACAAGAGACAATGATAGGATTTATCATGTTAGCTTTTGTGGATGTTGAATGATTATGAAGATTTCAGTTATAATTAGTAGTTGTTATGTATTTTACTTTATTCGAAAAAGTTTGTACTGAAAGACCAAATTGTAGAATTTAAGGGACCATATTTGGATTATGATATGTTATTTTGTGGTGAATTATATGAAACTTGTATGTTGGGATTAAGGGATGTTACAAATGGTATCAGAGCCTTAGTTTAAGAGATTTAGGTATTAGTATTTGTACCTAGACTTAAACTGCATGCGAAGTAGGATGTCCTTGTTATTTTAGAACCTTGGGATGATAAATATAAAAAGGTAGAAGGAACATCATGTAAGGTAATTTCAGATTACACCTGGCCAGTGTAATTATGATCTTACAGGTACATGTTTGAACCAGAATACTTTATTATATGGGGTATGTGCTTATGTGTATATTAACCTTGTTTGAATCAACAGAATGGCAAGTGGAACGAGACAAACAGCCGGAGGAAGGGGAAGAGGGGGAGAAAGAGGCAGAGGTAGGACAGGGGGCAGTGTACTGGGGCGAGGCACAGAGTTTGTTACGAGAGACGACCTAGCGAATGAAATGGGAAGACTTCAGGCAAATATACAAGCTATGTTTAACCAGACTCACCATTCGGAAACAGCAATACCAGACCCTACCCTTGAAAGTGAAGTGCCTATCACACCTATTGTCACGTCAGTACCAAGGAAGTGTGATTATAAAATGTTTTTAAGCTGTAAACCACCCAATTATGGAGGGGACAGAGATCCAGTAAAAGCAATGCGATGGCTGAAGGAGGTTGAAGTTGTATTTAAGACCAGTAAATGCGCGGAAGAAGATAAAGTGTTATATGGAACAACAATGTTGAAAGCAGACGCCTTGTATTGGTGGGAAGCCCTTATTGACTCTGAAGGACCTGAGGTATATTCAACTTTTACTTGGGGCGAATTCTCGAGAGCATTTAAGGAACAGTTTTTCCCGCAAGCCGCAGTTAGACAGTTGGAAGAGGAATTCCTGAGCCTACAACAAGGAAATTTGTCAGTAAGAGACTACACTGCTCGCTTCTTGGAAAAGTCGCGTTTTGGGGAGTATTATGTTCCACCGAAAAGATGAAGATGGAAAGGTATGTATTCGGATTGAATTCAGAGATTAGGAAGTTAGTGACTGCAGCGAGACCTAATACTTTTTCAGAAGCAGTAAATGCTGCGGAAAATGTGGAGCGAGACAATAAGCGGGATGTTGGGGATAAGAGTGCGGGAAAGAGAAAATGGGAAGGACCACCACAAGATGTGAAGAAGTCTGGATTTCAGCGATTTGATAGTCGTCCACCTTTTAGAGCAGCTGAAAGACCTTGCCCAAAGTGCCACCGTTTTCACCAAGGAAGCTGTCAGGTAGATCCTAGAAACTGTTATAAGTGCGGGAAGTTTGGACACATTGCTAAAGATTGTAGGGTGGTTAGATTTTGTTATTCATGCAATTCGCCAGATCATCTTCAATCAGATTGTCCACTGGGAAGAATACCATCGGGTGGCACGTCAACAAGAGCATCGGGTGTTAGACCAACAGTACCGAGGTCAGAGCCAGCAAGAGCAAGAGGCCGTTCATTTCAGATGACAGCAAAGGAAGCGGAGGAAACTCCGGACGTAGTTACAGGTACATTCTTAATAAATTCCACACGTGCTAAGGTGTTATTTGATTCTGGTGCAAACCGATCGTTTGTGTCTCCTTCATTTGCTGCTTACATGCGTTTAAAGCCGAAAGTGTTAGATCATGCTTTATTGGTAGATACGGCAAATGAAAATCAAGTATCAGTTAAAGAAGTATTTGATAGTTGCGTGATAGATATAGAAGGGTGTGGAGTACCGATTCAGTTATTTCCAATAGCCCTGGTAGAGTTTGATGTGGTAGTGGGAATGGACTGGTTAGCCGAGAACCAAGCTAATATAAATTGTGATAAAAAGTTAATAAACGTTGTGTTACCTGAAAAAGGGCCGGTAGTGATTTATGGCGATCGTAGGAATTATCAGTATAATCTTATTAACATGATAAAAGCCCGTAAGTGTGTTAGTAAAGGTTGTCAGAGTTACTTAGCTTATGTAATAGATACTAAGCTAGAGAAGAGTAAGCTGGAAGACATTCCAATTGTTAGTGATTTTCCAGAAGTATTTCCTGAAGACTTGAACAGTCTTCCGCACGTTAGACAGGTAGAGTTCGGTATAGATCTAATTCCTGGAGCCAACCCTGTAGCCCGTGCACCGTATCGTTTGGCGCCTCCAGAAATGAAAGAAATGATGGCACAACTGCAAGATCTATCCGTTAAGGGTTTCATCAGACCAAGTTCTTCACCG
This sequence comes from Saussurea involucrata, assembly GCA_033807775.1. Classification (NCBI taxonomy): domain Eukaryota; kingdom Viridiplantae; phylum Streptophyta; class Magnoliopsida; order Asterales; family Asteraceae; genus Saussurea; species Saussurea involucrata. Next base: position 155,486,579 of record CM066314.1, on the reverse strand, counting down.
TGGGGAGCACCAGTCTTATTTGTGAAAAAGAAGGATGGTTCGATGAGAATGTGTATCGACTACAGAGAATTGAATAAGCGCACAATCAAAAACAAGTATCCTCTACCTAGAATTGATGACCTCTTCGATCAATTAGTTGGAGCATGTTGTTTCTCCAAGATTGATTTAAGATCCGGTTATCATCAGTTGAAGGTCAAAGAAGAAGACGTGTTGAAAACTGCTTTTCGCACCAGGTACGGTCACTATGAGTTTCTAGTAATGCCATTTGGATTGACAAACGCTCCAGCCGCCTTTATGGATTTAATGAATCGGGTATGTAAGCAATATCTTGATAAATTCGTCATCGTATTTATCGATGATATACTTATTTATTCCCGATCCAAAGAGGATCATGCACGACATCTTCGTTTGATTTTGGAATTATTGAAGAAAGAAAAGTTGTATGCGAAATTTTCGAAGTGTGAATTCTGGTTGCGGGAAGTTCAGTTTTTGGGGCATATAGTTTCTGAAAAGGGTATACAAGTCGATCCGATGAAAGTGGAAGCAGTTGAAAAATGGGAACCACCAAAGACAGCAACGGAAGTACGAAGTTTTCTGGGTTTGGCCGGCTACTACCGAAAGTTTATAAAAGATTTCTCTCGTATTGCCACACCGTTGACGAAGCTGACTCGGAAGAATCTGAAGTTCGAATGGAAGGCAGAACAGGACGAGGCATTCAGGATATTAAAGGAGAAACTCTGCAGCGCGCCGATTTTAGCATTGCCAGAAGGTTCGGATGATTTTGTGGTCTATAGTGATGCTTCTAAGTTAGGTTTGGGATGTGTACTCATGCAACGTGGAAAAGTAATTGCCTATGCTTCTCGTCAATTAAAGGATCATGAAAGGCAATATCCTACTCACGATATGGAACTGGCAGCAGTTGTCTTCGCTTTGAAGATTTGGAGGCATTATCTTTATGGTTCCAAGTGCCAAATTTTTACGGACCATAAGAGTCTCCAACATCTTTTTGATCAGAAGGAACTAAACATGAGGCAGAGAAGGTGGCTAGAGTTAGTGAATGATTATGATTGTGAAATCCTTTATCACCCAGGAAAAGCGAATGTGGTGGCAGATGCACTAAGTCGACAAGAAAGAAGTGGAACGATAAAGGCGATATCTTTAAGAGCTGAACTTCTTCCAAACATTTTTGACGAATTACTGAAGTGCCAATTAGATGCTTATCAAGAAGAAAGTTTGAAATCTGAACGGTTGGTTGGGATATCAGCATTGCTTGGGAAAGATAACCGTGGGTTGTTGTGTTTGGGGAATAGGATTTGGGTACCTCGTTTGGGTGGATTACGTGATCGTGTACTACAAGAAGCTCATCAATCTCGATTCTCCATTCATCCAGGTACAAATAAAATGTATAGAGATTTGAAACAATTCTATTGGTGGCCGGGGATGAAAAGAAGTATTGCTAAGCATGTGGAAGACTGCATTACCTGCAAGAAAGTAAAGATTGAGCATCAGAAACCGTTTGGTCAGTTACAACGCTTAGATATTCCAGTGTGGAAATGGGATCAGATCACAACTGATTTCATTACCAAGTTACCAAGAACTTCAAAGGGATTCGATTCTATTTGGGTGATTGTGGATAGGTTGACGAAGTCTGCTCATTTCTTGCCGATAAAAGAAACCGATTCTTTGGAACGTTTGGCCAAACTGTACATTAATGAAATAGTAACTCGACATGGAGTACCAATTTCGATTATTTCTGACCGAGATAGTCGTTTTACTTCTAGATTTTGGAGAAGCTTTCAAAAAGAGATGGGAACACAAATCAAGTTGAGTACAGCATATCATCCACAGACTGATGGACAAAGTGAAAGAACAATTCAAACGTTAGAAGATATGCTTCGGGCTTGTATAGTTGATTTTGGAGGATCATGGGATAAACATTTGCCTTTGATAGAGTTCGCTTACAACAACAGTTATCATTCTAGTATTCATGCGGCACCGTTTGAAGTATTGTATGGTAGGAAATGCCGAACGCCTTTGTGTTGGAATGAAGTGGGGGAAAAGCAGTTAGCAGGGCCAGAAATAGTACAGTTAACAGCAGATAAGATTACTCAGATCCGGGATAGATTGAAAACGGCACAAGACAGATAGAAAAGTTATGCAAATCGACGCCGTAAACCGTTAGAATTTCAGGTTGGGGAATTTGTGATGTTAAAAGTTTCACCTTGGAAAGGAGTCATACGTTTTGGGAAGCAAGGTAAACTCAGTCCGCGGTATATTGGGCCATTTGAAATTACAGAAAGAATCGGTGAAGTAGCATACAGATTGGATCTTCCGTTGGAATTGAGCAGGATTCACAACGCGTTTCATGTGTCGAATTTTCGGAAATGTTTAGTCACGCCAGACCAGGCAGTCCCTCTACCGGATATCCAGATTGATGAAAAGCTGAACTATGTGGAAGAACCGGAAGCTATAGTTGATCACAAGGTTAAAGTATTAAGGAATAAGGAGATCAAGCAAGTAAAGGTCCAGTGGAAACATCATAGGGGTCAGGATGCAACATGGGAATCGGAGGCGGAGATGAGAGCCAAATACCCTCATCTGTTCACTTAATCGAGTTCCGGGACGGAATTCTTTTAAGGGGGAGATGTTGTAATAACCAGGTATTTTATTTAATTTAAATTTGGAATTTTATAAGTTTAGGTGGGTATTTTAAGAAGTGGGAAGTTAAGGGGTAAGTTTTATTAATTATTTAGAAGTTGGGAGTATGTTTTGCCAAGTGAGACAAGTCTAGGGTTTGGTTGGTCTCATTGCCAAAACCGACATATTAGTCATAGGATAGGTGTCATGTCTCAATTAAAAGATATTATTCAAAGGTGTAAGTGTGTGTAAGTGTATACGGTCGAGAGAGAGGGAGAGAGTTCGAGAGAAAGGCAAAAAGGAAGAAGAAGGAAGAATTAAGAAGTTACTGCTGTGATTCTAGGAACAAACTGCAGTAAATCAAGGTAATTACTCCATACCTTTTATGTGTTTTAATTCTCTAAAATGTTCTTGAGGTTTATAGTTAAGTTCTTGGTTGGTTTTGTTAAAAAGGGGATGTTTTGGGAAATCCGAGCTTAAGGTTAGGTTATGTTTATAGTCTTAATCATAACTGCATCTTTATAGCAACATACATAGAATAAAACTGTAAAAATCTGGGTTTTAGGATGAAACAGTAGACTGAGATATTCATCGAAGTCGCAGTAGGCTAATATTCATCGAAGTCGCAGTAGGTTAATATTCATCGAAGTCGCAATGGACGACTGCGACATTCATCGGAGTCGCAATGGTTGGTTGCGACTTGGGTATGAAGTCGCAGTGGTGGATTGCGACTTGGCATTGAAGTCGCAATGGTCGTTTGCGACTTGGCTTGAAATCTCAGTAGTAGATTGCGATTCGAGTGTGGGATCGCAGTAGTTGGTTGCGACTCCAAGGTGGAATCGCAATAGTGGGTTGCGACTCCAAGGTGGAATCGCAATAGTGGGTTGCGACTCCAAGGTGGAATCGCGATAAGGGGTTGCGACTTCGGGATGAAATCGCAATAAGGGGTTGCGACTTCAGGGTGAAATCGCAATAGGAGATTGCGATTTGGTACTGTTCATTGCGATTTCAGTTGGGAATTTTGTAAGTTTAAGTAGTAAAGGAAATATTTGGTATTTTATCTGATTTCAGATTCTGTGAGGGATCGACACACGTGAATTATCTTGGAAGAGTTTTTGTGATAAACACACGAGGTGAGTTTTTATTTGAAATGTTTTCAAATGGAATACATATATGTGATTAAATGTAATATGGTGCATATAATGTTTATATGAATATTGCATTGTATGAGTACTAGTTGGCCGAGCTTAGGACCGGTGAAAGTTGGTTGTACAAAGGGACAGTGGTGTTGGCTGTATTTAGTACAGCGGTGTAAATTAATTAATTGGCTTGCTACCAATTAATATGGCCAAGGAAAAGAAAAGAGATAGAGATGGAAAGATACATGATGCATGAGTCATATTTGGTATTCTTACGTGAATTATGTGCAAATGTTTTCTTTTACTAACGGGGATTTTTTCACTAGACCTCAAGGTCTAACCCTCATTTTTGTTTTAAAATATGTATTCCAGGTCATGGAGCAAACAAGAGACAATGATAGGATTTATCATGTTAGCTTTTGTGGATGTTGAATGATTATGAAGATTTCAGTTATAATTAGTAGTTGTTATGTATTTTACTTTATTCGAAAAAGTTTGTACTGAAAGACCAAATTGTAGAATTTAAGGGACCATATTTGGATTATGATATGTTATTTTGTGGTGAATTATATGAAACTTGTATGTTGGGATTAAGGGATGTTACACTACCGTACCGGCTAATCCCTCGACCGTGCTATCCATCTTAGACATGAATTTCATCATCATGTCTTCTAGCCCCGGCTTCTTCTCTCCAGATTGTCCTTCATCAAATTTCCGTTGGTTGTAACCTGGAGGACGATAAACATTGTTAGCATTAGAAGAATTAGAAAAGTTGGAGTTATTACCGTATTGCTGTTGCTGTTGTTGGGCCATGGTTTGTTGCCCTTGCGGTTGACTCCATGAGAAATTTGGGTGCTTCTTCCAACCCTCGTTGTATGTGTTCGAGAATGGATCGTTCATTGGCCAGTTATTCCGATTTTGCAGAAATTGAACTTGTTCCGGCTCATTCATGGGTGGTGCCATATCGGGCATACCCTCGTCCATCATAAACGCGGATTGAAGAGAAGACCCCTTCATCTGACTCGTGAGTGCGTTTAGTTGAGCCTTTATGGCTTTCAGCTCGTCATTCTCTTGCACACTCGCAACTCTTCTAACTGCTGATCTCGGAGTAGAAAAACTATGCTCGGCCAGATTATCGATCAGCTCACATGCGTCTTCATAGGACTTATCCATTAGGGCTCCACCCGCTGCAGCTGTGATGTCGTTTTTGAACTGCGGGTGAAGTCCACTGAAGAACGTTTGGATAATAACCCACCCTTGTAACCCATGGTGAGGGAACTTCTTGATCATATCTTTGTACCTCTCCCAAGCTTCATATAATGTCTCTTGATCCCATTGAGCGAAATGGGTGATTTCTGCCATGAGTTGAGCGGTTCTGCTTGGTGGGAAAATTTTCTGGAGGAAGGCCGCTTTCAGTTGCGCCCAGGTGGTGATCGAGTCCGGTTGGATACTTTCTGTTCAAGTTATGGCTCTGCCTTTGAGTGAAAAGCTGAGCAGTCTCAGTTTGATGGCATCCTCGTTCACCCCATTTATCTTGAACGTGTTGCAAATCCTCTCAAATGCACGAAGATGTGCATGAGGATCTTCTGTTGGGGCTCCTCCATACTGATTCTGCTGTACCATCACGATGGTACTTGGTTTGATCTCAAAGTAGTTCGCCCCAGTAGTGGGCGCTTGGATGCCTATGCGTGCGGCTGCCACGTTCGGATAGGCAAACGATCGCATAGGACGTCCTTCCGGAGGTGGTGGAGGTGGGTCATTGCGAGGAGGTCCCTCGTCAGCCATCTCGATCTTGATATGTTTTTTTGCTTTTGATTCTTTACGTAATCGACGGGCGGTTCTTTCAATCTACGGATCGATTGGTTCGATTTTCTCCCCACGGGTTTTCCTTGGCATAAACCAGTTAGTATCTGAAATGGAAAGTAAACAAAATTAGCAATCCAAAAACTGAAAGTGATGAAATAAAATAACAAAAATAAAAATGTTCAATGTAATAGCGCTTATAGCTGGTAGTGCTATTAGTTGCAACTAGTTCCCCGGCAACGGCGCCAAAAACTTGATAGGCGGGTTTACACCCCCCTAAATCTAACCGCAAGTGTACGGGTCGAATCAAGTAATAGTACTGAAAGTACGAGTGTCGAACACATGGAACTAGGAACTAAGTATCACAATCACTATAAAATCTATTAATTGAACGATCGCAATTTTGAGTTATTGGTATGAAACTTGTTTTAAAAACTAAATAAGAACGACAATCGATTAACGGAAGGGTTTTGGAAAGACTCTTGATAAAGAAAAGGTTGAGGGTTGGACCTCCTATGGAAATACTACTGATGAACGAATACCCGAATAATGATTATTACCGATTATTTCTATGAACCCTAGTTTGTAAAAGTCACTGTTATTCTTTCTCAAGCAATAACAGGTTTTATTTCAAGACCCGTAGGTTTTATATCTCGATCTACACCTAGGGGTTGAAATACATTAGGTTAAACTATTCCGAGCAGAAAGTGATTCGGCTATCTCTACCCGAATCTCCTTTCCAGCACTTGATTACTTGATCTAGCTTTTAATCAATTTTCTCAAACTTAATCAAAAACCATGCAAGTCAATTGAAGGTGATCAAGCTACAATTGATAATGAAAACTGAATTCAAATGCTTCATAGATCAAATCAATAAAAACAATCATTCGGTTACACGTCATCCATCGTAAAATCCATAGTCAGTCCAACCCCCAACATCTAAAGATTAGTTCATGTTGGGGTGGATAAAAACACAAGAATTAAGGTAGAAAGTGGTGTGTGAAAACATGGTGATCGTAAACGTTAAGAATATACGATGAAATTCCTTCTCTCTCGGCTCTGATCCACTTCGCGTGGTGAACTGTCCTCAATCAATCCTCTATCGTGGGTCCAAAGTACGTGAAATAGCTCTGAATATCGCCCATCCGCTGCCTACCGTCGCACGTGTCGAGATTATGACCTAATTCCGGAAAACATCAACTATAGAAAACGAAACAGGCACTTGCGCGGTTTGTCCCGCGGCTTCAAGCCGCGTGGAAAGTTGCGTGCTTTCTTGAGACTCCCGGGTCAGGTCTGGTTCATGGTTCGGGCACGGGTCTTGGGCTTGGATCTCGGGTGTAACACCCCCTTACCACGACACAATATTGTCCGCTTTGCCCCACTGGCTCATGGCTTTGTTCTTGGCGGCCTGGCAAGGACTTCGCAAGGACTTCCTAGGAGGTCACCCATCCTGGTACTACTCCCACCCAAGCACGCTTAACCACAGAGTTCCCAAGGAACCCGCATGCTTGTGGCCCCAAAATGCGTTGTGTCTGGTAAGGCCAAGGTTTACTAATATACCCAGCATCTCTCCTGCCCTCTAAAGGATGTGGGATATGCCTAAGGTGTTACACCCCCCCCCCCCCCCCCTCAGGGACTCATCGTCCTCGATGAGGTTTGCCCCACCATCCCGAACGGCACAGGAGTGGCTCTGATACCATTTGTAACACCCCCTTACCACAACACAATATTGTCCGCTTTGCCCCACTGGCTCACGGCTTTGTTCTTGGCGGCCTGGCAAGGACTTCGCAAGGACTTCCCAGGAGGTCACCCATCCTGGTACTACTCCCACCCAAGCACGCTTAACCACAGAGTTCCCAAGGAACCCGCATGCTTGTGGACCCAAAACGCGTTGTGTCTGGTAAGGCCAAGGTTTACTAATATACCCAGCATCTCTCCTGCCCTCTAAAGGATGTGGGATATGCCTAAGGTGTTACATCGGGCTTCGTTTTGGACTCTCTTTTGGCTCTTTTCCGCTTCTTTTATCGATGTTCATCTTCTTTTGGATAATCTGCACATTTCACTAGATAAACCATAAAATCCCGCCTTTTTGCTTCAACACAAGCCAATCTCATTGGTTTATGGACTGAAAATAACGCCAAAAATTGGCGTTATCATCGGTTTGGTTGAAGAAAAGGAACTTGGAATTCGGTTGGTCGGTTGGTAATTTATTTTGGAGTGTTGGTATGTTGGACATTTGGACATTAATTGGAAATTTGGACATTTGGTATTTCAGACATTTGGTTTGGTAATTTGGACATTTTTTCATGTTTGAACTTTGAACTTGATTTGGACATTTGGTATTTTGGTATTTTGGTTAGTAGACTAGTAGTTTAGTTAATATGTAGTTTAACTTTTTAACTTTATTTAATTTTTAACTTCTAAAATACTTGTTTATTTAATTTTAAGTTATTTAGTTTAGTTAATATGTAGTTTAGTTAATATGTAGTCTAAAATACTCATCTAAAAACACCAAAAAACAGGGCCTAAAAGGCTGAAAATTAGGATGAAAACTGGGCCTGGGATCTGGCCCAACCCGCCTAACCCGAACCCGAAATGAACCGAAACCCGAAACCCGAAGAACACTTTGGGCGGGTTTCGGGCCTGTGTCGTCCACCCGAAACCCGATCGGGTTGGGGTTTTTTCGGCCCGACCCGACCCGACCGATGCTCACCCCTACACTGTGCAGACCGGCTTCACATAACATACACATAGCATAACGTAAATCACAAGCGTGAAATCATTGCACATCATTTCATATTGCTAAAATTCGTTCTTTAAAATAAAGCGTACATTTCATGGAGAACATGCGTCACATTTGTAAATCAGTTCATGCTCGTAAACGAACCATAATCAGTAAAACATTCAACTTCCATTTAAGTAAAAATCATGTAAAATCACATGGTATTTCTACATAATCACTTTCTTTGGAAAACACGTAAAATCACGTATTTTAGTTAGAAAAACTCACCTGGTGCTTTTAATATTTTTCCTTACTTGTTCCTGACCTTCAATCGGTTACCTGAGAAATGGATGAGATATAAACTGCTCAGACCCTAAAACCAACTTTCCAGACACTATCCGGACTCAACTTACCGGTTACATAACTTACTGGGTAACAATGGCTTACCGGTTACTTACACATACCGGGACTTCTTTTACCGGGTACCACTACTTACCGGTCAACATCACAACTCGAACAACTTACCGGGTAAGCTACACTTACCGGGTAACTACACAACTCGGTCAACTTACCGGGTAAACTACACTTACCGGGTGACTGCACTTACCGATTAGCCATCCGAGAACCATTTCACCCGGACACTACCTGGTACTATCTGGGTTCCCTCCCGGTAACCTTCAACACAACACGACTTACCGGGTCCAGTGACTGGAAAGAAATCAGGAACCAACACTTGCTTAAATGCTCTTAATCCAAATCGATTTTGAGCAGAACACTAACAGAACTTATTCAGTTCATTACCTTACTAAACCCCTTAGCTACAAAACACGATTTGTTGTCTAATTTCTCCCTTAAAGTATCATTTCACTTTCTAACCAAAACCCACAATAGTTGATCATTAGAGATAAGATTTTGAGTTTGGAAATACCTGATAGAATCACTTGCAGAACTCGACTCTAAATCCACTTCCTCTTCCAATTTTGTTGATTGATGATTCCTTCTCCTCAATTTGTTCTTGCACCAAGAATCTCTTTCTCTTCTCTCTATTTCTCTCCTTCTCTTCTCTTGCTCAGCTGCCATCCATAGGGATGAAAATGAATTCTCTAGGGTTTTGACCCAATTTGTATCTTTCATAAATTGCTAAAAGGCCCCTTAACTTAACTTTAAATTCTTGGACTTTAGCCACTAAACTTTCAATACATACTAGAGATTCGGGTTGTTACATCGTATGAACCCACCTCTCTCTCTCTCTCTCTCTATATATATATATATATATATATATATATATATATAGAGAGAGAGAGAGAGAGAGGTTCAAGGGAAAACCTAAAAAAACGGAAAACTGAAGAACACCGAGCCCTTCATCTGAACGTTATGCACTTGTGCATACAGGTAAATAGTTGACCTTTTGGTTTTATGCATTTGTGCATATATGCACCAATGCATTTTACAAATAACCTCTATGCACAAGTGCATACCGTCTAGATGAAGGGTTCCTAGGGTGTTTTCTTCAGTTTTCCGTTTTTTTTTTAGGTTTTCCCTTGAACCTGACCCTATATATATATATATATATATATATATATATATATATATTTGGTATCCTTATATTCTAAAACTAGTATTCAAAAATATTAATGTAACTGATTGCTTGATAGTTAACAAACAAGTATACAAACATAAATATGTGTTGCATATTTTTATACAAGAGTTATTGACAAGCATACAAGATGTTATAATTGATGAAAGGAGAAGCAAATAATTCATGAAACCAAATACATATACTCACACACATCAAGATTGAGTTTGTTTGCAATACTTTCACTTATTTTGAATTTGTCTTTTGTTGTTGTCTTTTTCAATATATTTTTATCTTAATTTAATATTTTCAAAGATTTTTGTTTAAAAGAATGAGAAAGTTTAGTTGGATGCTAAAAAGAAAAAGAAGCATGATTGTCTTTTAATTTCATATAAACCTCCCTCAGAAAACCATATTTTACATTGGAATTAAATGTGGATGGGATAAACCTTCCTTAGTCAAATTGCAATTCTTTTGCTTTGATTTTTGTGGTGCTATTTCAACAACCTCAACTATCACTACACAAAAATGGACATTTTTATATAATCGATAATATATTAAATAAAATGAGAACCATAAATATACAAACCTGTAAAAATCGATATAAAAATATTTTTTCATCAAATGTTAGAATTTAAGATATTTTGCTTCACATATATCTGTTTCGTAATATGATAGTTTCATATCCGGAGGTGTGGAAAGAGCAGATGTGAGAAGCGAAAAAAACATCAAAAAACGACGATTGTTCGTGGAGGTTTCCACAGAAAGACCCCTTGGTTCTGGCAAACGGATCACAATATGGATTTGTCTCACCATGTGAATATTTTTTACGTGTATTTTTCATTTCACTAGGTGAATCAATTTTTTTCCACATGTAATTTTTTCACAAGGTGAACACGAACATATGTGAAACAATATCTTAAGTTATAGGTTTTGATGACAAAAAATCATGTAAAAATATTTTTATATTGGTTCTCACGGGTTTGTATTTATAGTTCTCATTTGATTATCGTCCTATATATATATATATATAGGGTTTAAATAATGTGAGAACCAAAAATAGGTTGAGAACCGTGAGAACCTATCTAAGCCGTCATTTGGTTTTGATCCTATGGTTTTAAAAACATAAAGATTCATTCATAGGTTCTTACAGTTCTCAACCTATTTTTGCCTATAATAACGTCCATAGATTAAAATCAATTAACGTCTTAGATTGGTTTTTATGGTTCTCAATCTATTTTTGGTTCTCATTTGATTATCGTCCTATATATATATATAATCCCAATTAAATATAAAGTATGGAAAATTTATAAACCATACAAATCAATCTCAACCGTTCATCTAATTTAACGAATATCTGGTTTTATAAATATACCTAATATAAGATGTTGATCATAATTAATAAACTTTAATTATCTTTCATAAATTTCAAATCATTTTCATAAATATTGGTTTATAGGTTTGTAACATTTAAAAAGTTTGCATTTGATTTGCCGTGTGTATATATATTATATATATATATATATTAACAATGTATTTACAGTAATTTATTAAAAAGGTATAATAATATATGAAACTATAACTAATAAGTTTGGGACTTGAATATAAGCGACTTAGGTGTATAATGAGTTTAATGGCTTGGACTGTTTATTTGCTTAACTATATAGAAGTGTTTCTTTGTAGCATAATCGTTAAGTCATTAAGCCAAAATGACTATATGAAATAAGTCAACATATATCCTTTCTTTCCCCATTGAGCCACCTCAAACAAATTAATACCATAAATGCCCTAGAATTAATTAAACCCTCTCTCTTTGCCTCCTTAAACCCATCGGTCTCATCTCATGTCCCCTAAACATACTAATTTATCTACGTGGACAACTTAACCCATGTATGACTTAATTAAAATAAAAATAAACGATCCTCACTGACTCTCTATGTATTACTTCTATAATTTACGTATTCTCTTCTCTAAGCTGTCATGAACAAGTTTTAACCACTTAAACAAATCCAAGTGGATTATTTTTTTATGTTTGAGCATGTCGATGGTCTGCCTACCGTAAATATCTTCAATTTCAAACTAAGGAAATATAGCTAGAATAACTACGTGATGACTTCTTAAAAAAGGTTTTGTCTTTTTAACACACAAATATACACTACTTCAATTCACTAGAAGTTCTTGATAATCTCTCTCTCTCTCTCTCTCTCTCTCTCTCTCTCTCTCTCTCTCTCTCTCTCTCTCTCTCTCTCTCTCTCTCTCTCTCTCTCTCTCTCTCTCTCTCTCTCTCTCTCTCTCTCTCTGTGTGTGTGTGTGTGTGAGAGAGAGAGAGAGAGAGATGTCTAGTATTATTAAATAACAATGTCATTTTTTATGCTATAAAATGTTGATGCAAATAAAAGAACACAATAAAAGATGATGTATCGAACCTCAAAGTAATAAATAGAAGTGATAAAATAGGTGTGACGGAGCCTCAAAGGTGTTGAGTAACAGATTTAAGTGGGTACGTACAGATAAAAACGAGTGATTATTTAGTATGGGTCGGGTACTCGGGTCAGGTTGACCTACTAACACTTTTTGTCATTTTGTAAGTTTTATGTATAAGCGATACTAAGACTACCTTCAACGACCATCCAATTCAATCTCAATTTACTAAAAGACAAAATAAATAAGAAATAAGAAAGCAATATATATTTACAAAAGATCATAATCTTGATCACAATTCAAACCCATATTGCAATCTTTTTCATTTTTTAATTTAAATTTGTTTGACACGTGTTGGTATTTGATTGGTTGGTTTAATATTTTTTTACAATAAATCTTATTACATTAAAAAGATAATTTTAACAAAAAAAAAATATAAAAATTAAAAAATATACCAAAATTCATATTTTTTAATTCCCTACGAATAAAGACTGGTATTGATATATTTTCATCACACCGATCTTTCTCTCTATTTGTAACTTGTTTTATTTATTTTCAATTGTAATTTTTTTTATAATTATAATTATGTTTTAAAATATCGAATAGTTTTTTTATCTAATTTTTATATTCAAGAATAATAAAAAGTATATTATAGATATGATAAAATATCAAATATATATATATATATATATATATATATTTAAATATTTGAGATTGAATTGGATCACCAATGAACTATAAAAAATATAAGATTGAATTGAAGTTAGAAATTAAGTAGATGGAAGAGAGAGAAATAAATATTTTAATAAAGATTGAGTTGGATTGGTTTGCTAATAAACATAGTCTAAATATGATTAAAAAAATATACTCTTAAGTTTTAACATAAGTTTTTTTTTAATAAAACGGTTATGGAGTTGTAAACTTTAATACATTTTAGGTTATTTTCAACTAAACAGTATCGAAATTTTACTAAAAATCAGCAATACGCTAGAGCAAACAATTACATACAGGAAATAGGAGGAGAGGGTTATGAAGCCAACCCACCCAATTAATTTTAAACTTGCTCTCTTATTAGAAACCCAAAAATAAGCCTGACTTACAATCTTGTCAAAGATAGCCACCTTCAGCTTGGTCTCGCCAAATTTTTTTGACCATATGTACCAAAACATAGTGAGAATAACGGCCTTAAAGCACATCTTCTCCCAACTCTTCAACCGCAAATTAGAAAACAATGTAATCCAAGTCGCATAGGAACTAAATGTCGGGATATCCAAATGCCACCATCTACCAATCTGTCTCCAAATCTCCGTCGCCAAATAGCACAAAAAAAAGCAAATGATCACATGACTTCAAACCCACATCACATAGCGGATAAAGCAAAGAGCTAACATCAATCTCTCTCCTATACAAATTATCCCGAGTGACTATCCTGTTCTAACCCAATCGCCAACCAAACATTAATCTTAATAGGAACTAATCGGTTCGAATCGAGTCCACAATCAACAATTTGGAATCAATGTAATTTCTGGTAGATGCAACGGTAAAAGAACCTGGTCCATCCACCAACCACACCCACCGATCTTTCTGATGAGAAATCACAAACGACTGCAACTTATCCCTTAAGGCGGAAAATTGTGCCAATTCTGCTCCCTCCGGTTCTTACAAAAATAACCAAACCAATCCACGTTCATTACCCGCTCTTTGACCATAACCTCCAAAGCATACACTATCGGATATTCCATTTTCAAAGGCCCACTTCCCAACCAACTATCATGCCAAAATAAAGTATTTGATCCATCTCCTATTTTTTCTTACAGAACGATAAAAGATCAAATTTTTACCCCGTAGATGGATAAAAGCCTTCAAGATCGACAACCTTGTTGAATTCGAACCTACATCAGATAAAACCGATCCAATTCGACCATTTGCACCATGTATCGATTGAATCACTTTAACCCACACCGCCTCTTGATCAACTCGAAATCTCCACACTCATTTAAAAAAGTAAGGCCCTATTAAAAAGAAAATAAGCTTCCTATACCAAGAAACCCATCTTTTTTACTAGCCATTTTTTATCCCATTTAATCCAAGACATCTTATTATCGTTCATCTCACCTCCAACGAAGAATCGATTTTAAATGGATTACAGCAGTTTGACAACCGAAGATGGCATCTTGAACAGGGACATATAATATGTCGGGAGACTCCCCAACACTGATTTGAGTAGGGTAAGACACCCACCCACATACAATGTTTTAACCTTACAATTCGATAAATTTGCAAGGAACGTGTCAACCACCACCTTCCATCCTCGAGACTTGGACATATTTTCTCTAATAGGTAATCCTAGATAGCAAAAAGGCAATTTCGAATGAGCACATCCTACTAAAGACGCAACTTCCGTTACCTCATTGTAGTCGACACCACCAAGCTACTCAAGTATCTCACAAAAGATGCTTGTTTCATATATTTACGAAGGTTTAGCACATAATCTTTCTATTCCTCACTCGGAGGTCTTAGATATTGAAAAAGGAAGACATCAGCTCCAGTCTTCGAACTTCATATTCTAATCACCGTGTCTATTGATTTTAATTTGCGTCCCAAGTTAAATCAAATTTTAAGCCATATATACATGATTTAATTTCTTTCACACATTCACGAGTCTTTGTGATTCCTCTTGCATATCTTTGTGATATTGCCGGAAAAGTTTGAGAAGTAATTTTTAACAATTTTACTTCAGTTTGACACTGTTACTTAATGTTAATTACAATTAAGTGTTATTTTAGTTATACGATTTGTTAAGGGGGTGTTTGGGAGTGCTTATATTTTTGACTTATTTGCTTATAGCTTCTCCCCACCGCAAATAAGCAGTTTGGAGTGTTTGGATAGAATAAATCAAAAGTGCTTATTTGCTTCTCCTCACCACAAATAAGTTGTTTTTGATAAGTCAATCCATACCTACTTATTTACTTCTCCTTATTTCCTTATCTATCCAAATTGCCTTTTTACCCTCAATTTTTAACAAACACTTTTTAAAAACTGTTTTTACTCACCACATAAGCAAATAAGCATAAGTTAAAAATATAAGCACTCCCAAACACCCCCTAAGATTATCTTATAAATTTTATTTATATTAGTTTCTATATGATATATATATATTACATATACTAAAACATAAAAAAACTGACATATATATACATATTTGTCTATATATATATGGTTGGGTTACGGTGAAAAGTTGAGATTAACGTGAGAAGTGGTTGTCAACCGTTGGATGAGAAGTGGATGCACATTAGAATGAGATGCACCGAGATGCACCAGATCAAATCATTTCTAAAGCTCAATTCATGGGAGAGCATGCATGAGATTAGAAAGGATCAGCGGTTCAAACCCCAAAATATTTTGTGTTTTTTCGGTTGGGGCATGGTTTAGCGTTTTCGCCCACGGCATCAATAAGATTTGGACCGGCCCTGACAATGACTAAGGTGCCATTCACCAAACGCTTTCCCGGGTAAACGTTTATCAAGTCACATTACCTTACCGGATGAATATGTGAATGACCAAAAATCTTACCGGGTAAGAGGCTAAGTGTAACACCATCAAAATTGGAACGAACAACTAACTTTAAATTCGATAAAAACAACCAGAAGAGGATAAAATCCTTTCTACAAAACATCCTTGAAAATACCTCAATGTTTAAACATCACAAATTTCACAACTAATAACTGAAGGCGGGTGTTACTTAACCCAATTACAAGTTTCTAATCCCAATAAGTGCGAAAGACTTCGCTAAGCATCTCACTTCTCGTGCACTCTACTAGCACTCACCACTTCACAGTGTAGCTAAAACTATTCCCGACCTGAACCTGTTGCACATGCCGACAAATAAAAGGTTAGGCTAACGCCTAGTGAGTTCAAGAGTTTACATCATGAGCAAATCATTTGATAAACCAAAAGATTCAACTTAAATAATGGTTTTCAAAACGGGTTTGTATAAAAGACATCGAAAACCCAATTTCCAAACGCATACAATTCTTGTGAGGAAAGCTTCCAGCAAAAATCGTTTCTCTGCAATGGACTTAAATCCAAAACTCACATCAAGAGTTAATGAAATAATAATTTCTCAAATAATCGCCAATGCAATAAAACTCCAATAGTTAAAACATCCAATAAGGATGAAACATAAATCCGTCCATCAATCATGGAAAACAATTCGTATGCATATAATATAACCTCGACAATGCGGATAAATAAAATACCCGAAATCAACACCATTCGGTGACGGGGGAGACCCGATCTCATCGAATGTGGCGAACACATAAATTAAACCACAATTAATAATTCGAGTAAGTCCTTGGATGGGGAAACATATGACATCAACCATAACTCGGTCTTTAGTCAATCTTAGACATCAACCAAAACTAGGTCTTTAGTCCATCTCCGACATCAACCAAAACTAGGTCTTTAGCCCATTTTAGACATCAAACAAAACTAGGTCTTTAGTCCATCTCCGGCATCAACCAAAACTAGGTCTTTAGCCCATTTTAGACATAAACCAAAACTAGGTCTTTAGTCCATCTCCGACATCAACCAAAACTAGGTTTTTAGCCCATTTTAGACATCAACCAAAACTAGGTCTTTAGTCCATCTCCGGCATCAACCAAAACTAGGTCTTTAGCCCAAACCACCAAGTTCAATCCTACTGGATCTTTACCTTGGGAAACCCACCATCCGAAACAAGCTTACTCGACTTAAATATATATACATGACCCCAAAGAATAACCAATGCATTCAAATCATGTAAACATCAAATATAATGCAATTCATGCAATTCAAACCCCAAGCCCACGTCGAGCTTATTAAAACCGGGCGAATGCCCTCGAGACTCAACCGAGTCCAAAACCGAGCCCTCTGCTCAAAAGATCTAATGATCATTTATCAACATCAATTCATGCAAATGAAATGCATCTAACCCATATCATGCAAACACATGCTCCGAGGCATGATAATCTCACAACCCCTTCATTTCCACTTTCCCAATGAAGTCAAATCATATATGCATCTATATGTGTGTATGCGTATACGTAAATCTTTTGTAACTCAACAATGCATATAACTCGTCATAGTTCATTAGTCCCAAAGGTACTAAGAATACAAAATCAACAAACGACCTTTACGTCTAAGACCAAACACTCACACCGGCACATACTCAAATAAAATGCAATTAAGCACAAAACACTTCCAAGGCTCCACCTTGAGCTACTAAAATAAGCAAACACTCAAAACACTCATTTGAGTATAAATCAAGCCTTGAAGGGCCAAAATAAACGTTTAGCTAAATACGTGTTGCTCACATGATTACGTAAACCAAAATACATCGTTACTCAAAATCTTTACCCTTTTGATTTCTCAATTGGCCATCGACCCAAAATAAAAGGTTTACAACTCTCAAAATATTCATACGGTCAAGATTGACCAAAATCCCCAAATGTGGGTGTTTTACAAGATTTGTAAAGCTCAACACTTTAACTAATCAAAACCAACTAATTACTCAACAAGTGATAATTTTATATAAAGCACACAAATACTTTAAAATAACCATTTTGGATGTACAAAGTTTTCACAAAGCAACTTGAACTCACCTTGCTAGATTAGGCTAAATCTAGATTTTCCCAAACGTATGCTCCTTTGATGCAACCCGGATCCTTTAGGCCAAATCTTCCAAAAACCTAGATCCACAAGTTTTCAACCATAAATAATCATTCTCAAACACTTATATATGTTTCCCCCAACATACATCATCCAAAATCACCAAAACACTAAAACCCTAACTCCTTAGATAGAGAAAAGTGAGAAGCTTACCTCAATCATCACCCAATACTCTTGGATCATACAATATACTTCAAAACTCTTTCCAGATCCTTGAAGATCTCTCAAAAACGAAACCGTAACAACTTGAATCATTAAAATCGGAGTTGGGATGCAAAAGTTATGAAGGTTTGAAGTTTGAGCTGAAAATTCGCGACTTAATATCGGACTCAGTGACTTACGCGGCTTGGGCCGCGGCCCAAGGTCGCGCGGCCCCCGCTGCCCTATTTTGGGTCAGATACTATTTCGGCCGTAACTTCTTCGTTATAGCTCTGTTTTCGCTCCGGAAAGAACCGTTGGACTCGTATTTGAATTCCCCATCCAACAAGACCATAAAATCTAAGATTTAAACCAACATCCTATTTTCATATTTTTCTTAAAAGACCGGTTTCACACTAATTCGAAATTGTATTTATCCAAAAATTACGGGTGTTACACTAAGAGCTAAGGACCAAAAGTCTTACTCGGAAAGTGAGAGCAAAGACTCTTATAACAAATTAGTGTTTACTGGGAAAATTGTTGCATACAATACCGTTTTAGTAAACTAAAACTTTACCTGGTAAGTAAGTGATAGTGTTGAATTGTACCGATAAGTGTTTACCAAGGTAAGCTTCTGGTAAACGACCTCTTAAGGGGTTTAAAAGTCTTTTATCATAGTAAGCTCTTACCGGGTTTAAAACGTGTATCAACAATTTCTTTTGATGACCGAGAATGTTTCATGATAAAAGGTAAGGGTAATTTCTCTTCCAATAAGTGTTTGGTAAACGACGCCTAAATCTACTATCAATTTCATCGATTCTCTCAATCACTTGAATTCATCTTGCAGATCAATTGAATATGTATACTTTTTGCATATAACTATATCGAACCCCGACCGACTCTATCCCAAAACCCGACCAGTCCAATCCTAAAACAATCCAAAATCTGAAACCCAAAGTTGAGTATTTGTCTATTTGATTACTTTATCTAAAATCCAATTGGATTTCTAATTTATTTATCCAAACCAATTTGACCCATCGGATACAAAGCCCTACTTGTAGGCATGGCAACGAGGCGGATATGGGGCGGGGTTCTCCATCCCCGGCCTCGGTTTTTGAAACCCTCCCCCGGCCCCGGGCGGGTACGAGGATTTCAACCCCGTCCCCGGTCAACTTACGGTCAAGACCCGTCCCCGGTTTGTACCCAGTTCCCCGACCCGGTTGGTTTTTTTTGGGTTTTTTTTAACATCAATATCATTTACTTAATTAAGCAAAAAACAAACATGAATACATGAGTCACATGACTTAGATTTAACCATATAGTGTATAGTATTTACTCCAAGGCAAAATAGTACTACCTCAGCCTAGAGGTGGCCAAACTGACCCGACCCGACCCGACCCGACGGGCTGACCCGAACCGAAACCGGCCAAGAACCGGTTCTGGCCCGACCCGGTCAAGAACCGGTTTCAAGCCCGAGAGCCGGGACCGGTTCGCGTATATAGGAATTTCCTCGGCCCGACCCGGGACCGGTTCGTGACCCGGTTCGTGGCCCGACCCGGCCCGACCCGATTTTTTTCAAAAAAATAGAGCCGTTATATAGCCGTTTGGAACCCCTTGTGACCGTTTTTTGCCTCAAAAAACACCCTGCAAACCCCATATAAATACCAGGGGTGTTATGGAGGTCATCACCACCTTACATTGCTTACAAAACGCAAAAAACGCTTACAATTCTCATTTCTCGGCTCTCGTTATATTCGTTTCTCGCAAAAAAACGCATACAATTCTCATTTCTCATTACTTATCCAATGATTCCAATCCAATTTTTCTTTGTTAAAGTTTAGTAATTAATTATTATACAAAGAAAGCAGTTAAAAAACAAAAAAATCCCCGGCCCTACTCCGACCCGGTTCTTGGCCCGGCCCGGCCCGGTTTTCCCGAAACCGGTTCTACATACAAGTAAACGGGTCAGGGGATTTCGGTTTAAACACGGCCCGACCCGACCCGGTTCTCACCTGACCCGGTTCGCACGGTTACTGTGCAGAACCGGGTTGTCCCCCGACCCGACCCGGCCCGAACCCGACTTTTGGCCACCTCTCAGCCCCACAATTAGATACTTAGATTCACGATTCAGATATGAATACATATCTCACAAAAAAAAATATTTTTAAAATTTATTATATATCTAATAAATATATAAAATATATAAATTTTTTAATAATATATATATACCCGGGTCGGGGGATGGTCATCCCGACCTCGGTTTTCTAAAAGCGGGTTTTCCCGTCCCCGACCCCGGTACCCGGTTTGGTGGGAAATCCCCGGCCCCGGTCGGGTCGGATGGACCGGGTTCTCCACCGGATCGGGCCGGCTCCCTCTCTCTATTTCCACAAGTCTTGTAATTCCAAAGGTCAAACTTCTTTTCTAACAACTTCCACTAAAGCATCATTATAAAATACCCCTTTTTGGAAAATATTTTCAACCTCCAACATCATGTTACACTATAATAGTTTAATATTATAATATTTTTATTAATTTTTAAGTATGATGATATAATATAACATTTTCTTTGTTTTAAAATAAGTGTCGATATTTTTGTTTTAGTTTGTCTCAAAATAACTATCTATTTAAAAAATGTATATTTTTTTCATTCAACCCTTAATTATTAAATGGATAAATTAATTATTACCTCTATCGTCAAGGGTAAAGTTGTCATTTAGTTCATTAAGAGCGTAACAATTACACTTTTTAACAACCGTGTGCCTTGTGCACATTACGAAATGGGTAATTTAATTTTGATTTTAGAAACAGTTTTACATTATAGTATTTCATCTAGATTGTGAATATAAGATAAATTCGGGTTCCAAGGAGAATGAAAGTTATGGTAAGAAGAGTAAAAAGGGATCTCTAATGCACATTAGGATAAGATTCATCGGATCAATCCCCGTATGAAACATGATTCATGGGAGAGATTAAAATTGATCAATAATCCAAATCTCTTCTTACATCCTCAGCTTAAATTTTCTTCTCACACGATACTATAAGATTAATCGTATAATTATTTCCATTCGATCGGATAGATTTATAGGGTGCGTTTGGTACGTAGACAGGATAAAACAGAACTAGACGGGACAAGACAGAACAATTGTTCAGTGTTTGGTAGACAGAACTTGACATAACAGAACAGATAACATTAGATAAATTACAACTAAATAAAATTTAAAGAATGAATAAAATATAAAATAAAATGTGTAAACCACAAGGGTGGTGGCGTGTTGGCAAAGGCTTGGGGGGATGTGGTGGAATATCCCATCCATCCCGGGTTCGAGTCCAGGCGTCAGCATTTTGTGGCCAGACTTAGTCTCAGACGACCGCTTTGTATGTTTGTTTCCAAATTGCCAAGGATGTAATCTAGGCAAAGCTTAGATGAACCTTATAAAAAAAATGTGTATTTGATGTTTTAGAAGAGAATTATATTTTATTTTAGGGTTATATTATTAAAACATAAGTCTGTTCCACCTTGTTTAATGGGGTAGGGGTGGAACATGCCTGTTCTAGCTTGTTCCACCATGTTCATGTCTGTTCCACATAAAAGTTCTGCCAAACATAAAACAATGATCTATGTCCTGTTCTATCCTATCCTGTCCAGTGTACCAAACACACCCATAGTGTACAACTAATAAAGCATATATTTCTTAGAGTAAGTGTGTTTTTAGGCATTGCATATTTAGTTTCGTGACAAGTTGATCACTGTACTTGTAAGAATGTGAAAGTAATAATAAACTATGACAAAATCATTATAATAATCCAAACACCCTATATATTGACTTGGGATGTGTTTCATTTACAACCCAAATAGATTGTACAAACCCTACAAACCACTATATTAGGAAACAACAAATATATTTATGGTAATTATTATGATTCATTAATAATGATTGTGATATATATGGAAGATGATAACGTTCATTAATTATAATCATGACTTTAGATTAGGAAACATAATAAAATCAGATATTGATTAGAGTTGATGAACGACTAAGATTGGTTTGTAACGAAAACGGACCCTATTGACTCAACGTATAACTTTCACCCCAACTAGATGGTGTGACAAGTGGTGGACCCAAAATTTTTGAAGTCAGTGCACTTTTAAGGTGGGTTAAAAACCCGTAAAATAGCTTAAGATGTTTTTAAGCCGAATTTCATCTTTTCAAGAATATTTATGTTTTTTTGTTGACTTTGTGGAATTTAAGTTTTTCGGTAGATTTTTATAGACTTTTTCGGTTTTTGCTTGATTTTGAGACTTTTCTGGGTTTTTTTTCTTATTGATTTAAAGGTACTTTTTCTAGATTTTTGGTTAAACGTTTATTATATTTTCAAATACCCGGGAGCACCCCTCAAGGTTTAGCCGGTGCACCTTTCAACCCTCAAATAATAGGGAAATTGACTCAAATAGCCAAAGGGACAAAGGGAAGTGACAAAATGGCCAAAAACTCTCCCGATTTACAAAAATAGCCAAAGGGTCCGCACTCTGATGCGACCCGGTGAGTGCGGACCGCAATGGATCACTACGAGACAAAAAAAGACACTGAAACGGGTTGGTCCGCACTCGATCCGACCCGATGCAGACCGCACTTGGTTAACTGCTTCTGGGATACACGTGTCAACCTTTCATCCGACCGCTCCGCATCCGCAGTTGCGAGTGCGGACCAGGTCCGCAATTGCGAGTGCGGCCACTTTGGCTATTTTTATAAACCGGAAGAGTTTTTGGCTATTTTGTCAACACTCTTTGTCCATTTGGCTATTTGAGTCAATTTCCCCAAATAATATCTTGTGAAAATAAGTTGAGTTGATGCACATGAGTCTACTCGGACATACATAGGTCCACCCTTAGATGTGACAAATCTCATAGATAATGACAAGTCCTTAAAAAAACTGTTTACAGAACCAATAAATAAAATGGAATTTAATTAAAATACCCAAAGTTTGACTTTGACTTACCAAAATACTCATTTTCAACTTTTACAAAAATACCCAAAAATCCCGCGATCGCCGGATAGGGTTCATTTTGAATTGTGATCCCGCGATAGCGGAATGAGTCCCCGCGACACACTCACAAATTGAATTATAAAATTCAATTTTACACTTTCAACCCCTATACTTATTTACTTACTTTACTTTATACCTTTTACTTTCCTAATTTTAATTTTACACTTTCATCATATTAACACATATAATCGTTTATTAACTAAAATATGTTAAAAAATACGTTTTAATTTTAACAAGTTACACCATTATAATCGTCTCTTCGATACGTTCGAAATGAGCCCAATATTGAATATTTTTTTATTTAATTATTTAATTATATATCATATATACTACATAAAAATATTTTTAATATTTACAATTCATACCCTTATAGTTAATTATTTAATTTATGGTACATCTCTTATTTTTTCAATTTTATTTTATACTCTTATCACATTAACATAATAATCTTATATTAACTAAATGAAAAATAAAAAACTAATAGGTATAAAGTAAACTAACTAAATAAGTATAATATAATTAAATAAAAAAATATTCAATATTGTGCTCATTTCGAAGGTATCGACGAGACGATATTAATGGTGTAACTTGTTAAAATTAAAAAGCATTTTTTAACGTATTTTAATTAATAATTGATTAAATCGTCAAATTATTTGGATTATACGTCTCGCTGCATTGCAGCGGGTAAATAACTAGTGTATATATATATATATATATATATATATATATATATATATATATATATATTTATCGAACTCCTTAACATATTTTAACGTAATTATGTATGTTAATGTGATATGTTAAAACGTAATTTTTTAACATATTTTAGTTAATAAATGATTATTATGTTAATGCGATAAGAGTGTAAAACGAAGAGACGATTATAATGGTGTAATTTGTTAAAATTAAAACGTATTTTAACTATAAGAGTACCATAAATTAAATAATTAATTATAAGAATATGAATTTTAAATATAAAAAATATTTTTATGTAGTATATATGATATATATTAAAATAATTAAATCAAAAAATATTCAATATTGGGCTCATTTCGAACGTATCGAAGAGACGCTTATAATGGTGTAACTTGTTAAAATTAAAGCGTATTTTTAACGTATTTTAGTTAATAAACGATTATATATGTTAATATGATGAAGATGTAAAAGTAAAATTAGAAAAGTAAAAGATATATAGTAAAGTAAGTAAATAAGTATAGGGGTTGAAAGTGTAAAATTGAATTTTATAATTCAATTTGTGAGTGTGTTGTGGGGATTCATCCCGCTATCGCGGGATCACAATTTTCAATATGAACCCTATCCCGCGACTGTGAGATATATTGCGAGATTTTTGGGTATTTTTGCAAAAGTTGAAAAAAATGAGTATTTTAATAAGTTAAAGTCAAATTTTAGGTATTTTAATTAAATTCAATGATAGATAGGCGGCCTAATGAATAATGAGGATGTGTGAAATGTAAATATTTTTGTGACAATTGATCTCACAATTATAAGAAAAATTCTAAAAATTGTTTACAATAATCGCTCAGTCACCTTTAAAAGATTTATTATATATGATTTGATACATTATTTATTAATAGAAGATTACTCGCGCAATGCAGCGTGATATATCTCAATTTTAATGTATGATTTTGAGAAAACGGTCATGTTTTTTATAAATTTGTTTAAAGAATGACGTTTTTTTAAGGAGTTCATGATTTGATGATTTGAAAGTGGTTAGAGATAATGATTAATCAATAAGAGTCCACGATTTAAAGATTTGAAGGTTGTTAGAGATAAATATTAATCAAGTAATTAGCATTAAAAGCGGTACATAAAGCTTTAGGGGTGCTCAAAAACCCGATCAACCCGACCAACCCGATCAACCCAACCCAACCCGATCAACCCAACCCAACCCGACGTGAAGTAACCCAATCCGAAGCAACCCGATGTCCAATCGAGTTGTAAAATCCTCAAACCGTATGTATTGGGTTGATATCGGGTTAGGAGAATTTGAACCCAACCCAACCCGATGAACCCGATATATATATATATATATATATATATATATATATATATTCAATCTTTTATCCATCTCTATATATCTCCTTCACACACACACATGTATATATATATAGTAAATGCTAACATATATATGCAAATTGAGAAAAACAGTTGATGGTGATATATTTAAGATTTAATAAATATGCAAATTGGAGACGTCAAGTTATTTGATCATATTTGGTTTAGGCATTTTTACATTTAGTATCTATATATTGTGTGAATTATCGGTTGTATTTTAAAGACATGTTTCCTTTATTTTTTTGTTTCTAATTTTGATTTTATCTTGTTTAAACACAACCCGACCAATCCGATCAACCCGAACGGGTTGGGTTGGGTTGTACCTTTGTTTGGGTTGAGTTGGGTTGAAATTTTTTCAAACCGCCAACATTATGTTGATGTGTCGAAATGCTTTCAACCCGATCAACCCAACCCTTGAGCACCCCTATAAAGCTTCATTAGTTGTTTTTAAGAGATTTTAAGTAATTAGTTTAAATAGTGGTAGATGAAACTTTATAGATTGTTTTTAAGAATTTTTCATAAATGCTTTATAATATAGTATAGATAATAGGTTTAATTTTAAATAATTTTTTTGTATTTTGATAAATAAATAAAATATGAATATACTAATTAGTAAAATATAGTTGATCACGTGGTCTTAATAGACATAAATCCTAAGCATATTTATTGTTCTTCCAAATGCTTTCATGAATGGATTTACATGTGGCTTGCACTATAATCAAATGTTTCAATAATCCAAATACAATGTTTTCTCTAAGTTTTGGGTTGTTTGACTATTAAACGGTTTAAAAAATCATTGCATTTATAACAACATTTTAAATATAAATCTTTTAATTTTCTACAAATTGTACAAACCAACCAAATGATATAGTTACGAAAATGATGAGTGTTTATTTATTAAGATGTAAATAATTAATTAAGATGATCGGAGTTCATTCATTATGATTAACATTTAGATAAGAAAAAACAATTGCAATATTTATGAAACTAGATATCCATTAGACTAGATGGACATTAGAGCTCTATAGCTCTACTAATATGAAATACTACTCCATAATTTTCTCTTGAGTAAATTACATTCCCGGTCCGTGTGGTTTGTTGATATTTTGTGTATAGTCTCTAAAACACGTTTGTTACACTACACATCCTTGCGATATGCCAAAACGCACACTCAGAGTCCCTCCCTCTAATGAAATCTATTAACCCGGTTAACTCAAAGGGTATTTTTGTTTTTCTACATTTGTTCTTGTCTTTTTCTTTTTCCTAATAAGAAATAAAGAATCAAATAAATTAATAAAGAATAAATGCAATGGACCCTACCCTACCCCTACTACAACCCTCACCCCCCCCCAACACTTTCTTCTTCCTCATGTACTAGAAACCGCTGATCTCTCCAAACAGCGGCAAGACACCAGACTCCAAACCCACTAATCTCTCCGTTCTCACCCATATCACACACACAACCTTCCTTATCGTCCAAATCACTTACTATTGATCTCTCTAAAACCGTCAACAACCCTAAACCCACTAACCTCTCCCTTCTCACATACATCACACACGCTCTCACACAGTAAAACCCAACCCATATCTCTACCACCGTCGAGACCCATCTCAATGTCAACCTCCCTCACCTCCCTCGAGACCTGCAACTTTTCTCTATCTCTCTAGATGTAATGATTTGTGAAAATCCAGTGAGATGGGTTTATGTGTGTTTGTTGTGTGTGTGTGTGTGTATGATGAAACACCCTAAAATACAGTGTAAATTTAAACTTGAAATAAAACGATTTTACCACAAAATCATCAAGAAATTTTCTCTTACATAGATGGAGGTTTAGTACCTAAAGTCACATTTACACGTGGGATCACTATAGGACAACTTACTAATCTAAGCCAGAATATCAAAAGTCTAGATTACAAAGGGTTGTCTACATGATCTCTAAAAATCTTCTATTCATATCTATTTCCTCCATATATATATTCTTCAAACGATTTAGCCCGAAAGCATTCCACTCTTCCCTCATCCCTTGGATACCCCGTCAGCTTTATAACCTGCTAAAGAAATCAGTTTTGAAAATATTAGGCTTACGCCTAGTGAGATCATCCAGATTTTTAATCAAACAATGATAAACTTTCTGAAATTATAAATTTAAACAATATATAAAAGGGCATGTTCTTCTTTCAATAACATACACATAACATCTTTCGATGACAGGGAAGACCCGATTCCGTGAGTGTGACAAACACAAAGAAAGTCACACCATCACGTTTAAGAGTGCCACTACGAATCAATAAAGATTCTAGATTTCAGCTCACGCCCAAGAAATTACCATTAATCCATGCCTATTTCTTTGTATAGAAATGGGAATTGCATTTAGACCATGCATATTCCTCATTTCAAAATACATAAACAAGAATTACAATTAAACCATGCCTATTCCATATTTCAAATTAAGCCTTGTGCCTATGGATCCATTACACACACACACACACACACACACACACACACACACACACACACACACACACACACACACACACACACACACGCACACATATATATATATAACCTACTCGTGTGATTATATACATACAGTTTTCATCAAAATGCCCAAAGGTATTTTCTAAATGTAGTTTCCAGTTCTCAACTTATCTGATAATAAAGAGTCGGGAAGTTGTAAAATATAACATTCGGAATCTGTACAATCAAGACCATCTTTGTCGGAAACGTACCGTATAAAGGAACTCACATTTTGGAACTCATATCCAGATGTTACCCCGAAAAAACACATGTTCTGGAAAACCTAGTACGAAGACTATCTGGAATACAGGTTCGGAAATGATATCCGGAAACTACCGGAATTCCTATTCGGAAAAACCAGTCCGGAAAACCATCCAGAATACACATCGATTCCACAGTTTTTTATTTTATTCAATGAATCTAAACAACTAAACTCAACACTTTTAACTATGAGATGATTATAATCGCACTTAATCCACTTCCTTCATATATATAATTTACTTAAGAAGAGAATGAATTAACCTGATCGAAGAACCCAGAGTCGGGTTAAACTTTGAATCAATCAAGTTTCAAATCCTATTAAGCCAAAATCTCGATCTCTTTCTCTTTGGTTTGAACCGACCCCAACCTTCCCAAAATCAGATATTTTCCAATATGACCAAACTTCTTAATTTATACCCTAAAACTTTCATTTATCTATTTAAACCCACAACTTTTAAATTATAAACTGATTCCACCTCTGGTCCTTCAATACAAAAATTATAATTAAATTTTCCCACTTTAGCTTTTATCTTAATTCTAAGGTCAAAATGTTAAATTCTCATCTCTTAAAATTATTAAACAACTTTGAAATTATTCAACTTATGATTAATAGACGTTTCTCCCTAATAGAACGTACATTACTTATGGAAAACTCGAGGTGTTACATATGAGGTGGAAGATATGTGTTTTTGTGTGTATACAAGAACAAATATGTAGATAGGGAAAGTAAAGATAGGTGATCAAAGGTGGAGGCCGACTTCAAGGATGTGGCAAGTTGAGGGTGATGTTAATCGACATGGAGCATGATAGATGGGTTGGGGAAGGAACATGTGGTAGATAAGGGTGGTTCACCAGAGAGGTAGAATGGTGGAGGAGGTGGTAGAGAGGTGGCTACATGTGGTAGCTGGTGGGTCTAGTAGGTGAGAGAAAGACAAAAAGAGAAAAAGATAGGGACAATGTTTGGGTGAGCTTCAAAGAATAAAGGAAGGTGCTGGTGTGGATGAGTAAGAGGTGGAGAGACGTGGCTGAGGTGGTGGTCGGGGTTGCAGTATGTGAGGAGGAAGAAAGGGGTGAGGAAGTTTGGGAGCGTTGGTAATATATATATACATATATATACTATTTTTTAAATTTTTATCGAGAAAATGACAAAAGAGAGTGTAAAAAGACAAAAATGTCCTCATACTTAACTGGATTAACAAGACCCGTTAGTGTGACGGACCCAGAGGATGCGTTTTTGCATACCACAGGTACCAGGAGTGTAATAAACGCGTTGTATATAACCATATCCAAAATGTCAGCAAACCACAAGGGCCGGGAATGTAATTTAGTTTTTATTATTTTTATTTTCTAAATGAGAATTGATATAAGTTTACAATAAAATTTTATACTCCACAAGTATCACTATTATTACTTAATGTATTCTTCTTATAAATATATATAACAACTCTCTCTCTCTCTCTCTCTCTCTCTCTCTCTCTCTCTCTCTCTCTCTCTCTCTCTCTCTCTCTCTCTCTCTCTCTCTCTCTCTCTCTCTCTCTCTCTCTCTCTCTCTCTCTCTCTCTCTCTCTCCACCAATGTTACTATATTTATTTTATTCTCGTAATGCTTGTATTTATTGAGGAATATTCTAATCCTTTATATTATCTTATAAAACATTTAAATAAGTGTTGTTGAGTTTTTTTCTTTGCAGTACGTATATAAATTCTATATACTCAAGAAACTTCGGGAGCGTTTGGTACATATAGGGGATTGAAAATGACAAAGAATGAAAATGAAAATGAACTTTCATTCCCACCAGCTTAACATAGGATGAAAATTTAGGCTTTTGAGAGAATGGAATCATCATATTATATACAACCAGACAGTTTTTTATTTTCATTCTTATCGATTACTTTTAACCTTTAACCAAACACCCATTCATATTTGGGCAAAGAGTCGAAACCTACTTTTATCTAAATATAAATTTACCGTTACATTACATTTGAATTTAAATACGATAAAAACAACAATTGGATTATCCCACATGCTTACAAACTTTTTAACCTTTAACCAAACACCCAAATGAGTTTTAATCGGCTTTTGGGTATTGCAAAAGTCAACAAAATGCAGCAAACAGGGAAAATCCCACATGCTTACAAACTTATTGAGTCAAATTTTGGATGTTGATGGACTTATTTGGAGTATCTCCTTTTCTTGTGGGAAATCTAACTTTACCCATTTATTCTATAATAATATAGAAACTAGCTGAGTATCCGTGCAATGCAGCGGAATGTAATATTCAAATAAATATAAGAAATAATATAACAATGCAAATGTGTTTTTGCCATATAAACAAATTGATTCGTGGATTGGATCGAGTGGTATTACCCAATGTACTCAGTCGATGATATACAAATTTTACCAATGGTGGTATAGATATACATGATATAGAGATTTATCGTCATAAATAACACTTTAAAAAACGTTGTGGCTTATCTTGAAGCCTACGGCTTGAGGCTCACATCATTTATAACTTTAGTAATTAATTGTTTATTACATGACATTCAAACACATTTAAAAATATGTATTGAAATCTATGGAATTATATATGACTAATGTCAATTTTTTGTTTTTAACACCTCTACTTAAATATTTTATAATATAAAATATATTATCAAAATAACTTATCACTTGCAAATAGATGAGTCACAATTATCCCACAAGACAAAATAACATACATGAAATCCTTTTTCTTATTCAGATATCCACAATGTCATCCATTACCAACATCTACAAAAGGTAACGTAAGCCACGGTTGAAACTTTCTCGCTTATCTTACATACATATCTCCTCCATATCACACACTAAGGCCAAAATACATAAGAAAAATAATATATGAATGAAAAGAAAAGAACATCGACAACATTAATTGTATCTTGTTGTTTCGGTATGATTTAAGCATCATCTACCTTGCTAGTAGTGGAAGAAGCAGTTGCAACCGAATTACTATTTTTGGTCTCGTATTCTTTCGCTGCTGCCTTGATGTTGCAGTGAGGGAGAAACAAGTGTTTTGCAATTTCTCTGCAATATTATCAACTATCAAAACAATATTTCAAAACAATTTACTGCAACTACCAGTCCACATACATACAAAGTAACATATAAATCAAAAGCCCCTAACGAAGAACTTACATGCTCAAGAAATACCCAATCATAATTGTGCAATGTGCAAAATACAAAATAGTCCTTTCTCTTGTGGGGTGCAATCAAGATCACGGCTAGCTATTCTGGGTTGAAAGGTGTGTTTTTTCTCCACCTCTTGAGTGTTTTAGGGTTTGAATGATTGATCGATTGTCGTTATTAGAAAATCTAGACAGTTAAAATTTAAAAACAATAAAGAACAAACAGGCCGGAGCAAAAAAACCAAGCAGAAGTAGAGAAACCAAATCATTGGAAGTTTGAGAATAGAGATCAGAAACCTTACCTGTTGTGAAGAAAACCAGATTTCCAGAAGCAACAGATAGAGAAACCAAATTGTTGGAGTCATGATGGAGGTGCTTACCAGATTTCCAGAATTCGTAATAGCCAAAATATATAGAAGGAAGAAGGGGTTGATTATTCAGTTTTTTTTAATAATGGTCTTATTTTTTGGGCTTAATAGTTTTTAATAGCCAAAATATTGTTTTTAATTTCTAGCCAAAATATTGTTTTTAATAGTCAGAATTCATAATAGCCAAAATATATATGAGGAATAAGGGGTTGATTATTCAGTTTCCTTTAATAATGGACTTATTTTTGGGGCTTAATAGTTACTAAAAGTAATAAAAAAACTCAAAATTGATGCAAAATCAAACTCAAAATTAATGCAAAATCAAACTCAAAATTAATGCGAAAGGAAATCACGTTTCAAAATTAATGCAAATAAAACCTACTCATAATCTCTTTCTTTATAACAGGAGTAAAAAAATCCAATAAGAACGGATTAATTGAACGACTAACCCAAATCTTTCAGCTGATTAACTCGAGTTAAGGAAATGTTTTTTAAGGAAATTACATTTCAAAATTAATGCAAAGGAAATTAATGTTTTTTAATTGAAATCAAAAATGTTTTTAAGAAAATTACGTTTGAAAATTAATGCAAAACGAAATCAATGTTTTCTAATTGAAATCAGAAATGTTTTTTTTAAGGAAATTAGGTTTCAAATTTAATGCAAAAGGAAATTAATGTTTTTTAATTGAAATCAGAAATGTTTTTAAGGAAATTACGTTTCAAAATTAATGCAAAACGAAATTAATGTTTTCTAATTGAAATCAGAAATGTTTTTTAAGGAAGTTACGTTTCAAAATTAATGCAAATGGAAATTAATGTTTTTTAATTGAAATCAGGAATGTTTTTTAAGGAAATTACGTTTCAAAATTAATGCAAAAGGAAATTAATGTTTTTAAGACTTTAAGACTTTATGCATAAATATGTTGTACTCTATGCTTAAAACTTTGTTTTTAAGACTTTAAGACTTTAAGCCTAAATGATTTATAAATTACTATAGATGACTAACTCAAATCTTTCAGCTGATTAACTCGAGTTAAGAAAATGTTTTTTTATGGAAATTACGTTTCAAAATTAATGCAAAAGGAAATTAATGTTTTTTAATTGAAATCAGAAATGTTTTTAAAGAAAATTACGTTTGAAAATTAATGCAAAATGAAATTAATGTTTTCTAATTAAAATCAGAAATGTTTTTAAGGAAATTAGGTTTCAAATTTAATGCAAAATTAAATTTATGTTTTTAATATAAATATAATAATAATAAAAGATATAGATACACATTGTAAGGTAATGTAACACCTTCGAATTTGGAAAGAGCAACTAAATAAAATTTTCGATAATACAACCAAAATAATAGGATTTCTTCCTATAAATCAATACAGGAAATACCTCCATCAATACATATAACTCCAGTCTTAAATACAAAGACTAAGTTTACGTCGGGTGTTACTTAACTCAAGTACAATTGCTATTCCCAAAACTTAATGCGGAAGACTTCACTACCAATTCACCTACCGAGCACACTACTAGCATTCGACCTTTCGCAGTGTCACTAGAACTATTCCCAACCTGAACCTGTTGCACATGCCGACAAATAAAAAAGTTAGGCTAACACCTAGTGAGTTCAAGAGTTTATAACATGATTTATATAATTTGTAGAATGAAAGTTTGCGACATAAATCATGATTTCCAAAAGGGTTTATGAAAGGATGTAAACGACTCATTTTCCAACGCACACAAAATCTATGAGAAAAGTTCCCAAAATGTAA
Source organism: Saussurea involucrata (assembly GCA_033807775.1). NCBI lineage: Eukaryota > Viridiplantae > Streptophyta > Magnoliopsida > Asterales > Asteraceae > Saussurea > Saussurea involucrata. The sequence goes on along the minus strand of CM066314.1, from coordinate 155,453,238 downwards.
TAAGCGTTTCCAAAATGAATTCCTACTCCAACTCACTCAAAACGTGCCTGGACGTTAAATATCCCAAGAAATATAAACGTGGACAAAACTCCAATATTTAAAACATCCAAATAGGATGAGGCATAGAACTCTGCCAATAAACCATGAAGACATTTCATATAAATAAAGAGCGTCACCGAAAATATGGATAAAAGTAACTACCCAAAAACAACACCTTTCAGTAACGGGGGAGACCCGATTCAATCGAAAGTGACGGGCACATAAAGTTAGGCCACTTATGATGTTACTGGATTACACCTCAAGTCCCGGTCTTAGTTCTCATGCCATAAAGACATCACAACCTCAAACCTTTCCCATGCCTTTATTGCATACCCCGTCGAGTTACACCTCAAGGACTTATGTGACCATATTGCCTATCCAGTCTAGACGAGTTACACCTCAAGGACTTCAATGTCCCTTATTGCATACCCGCTAGCGGCCCCACGGCCTAACGTATATAAACATGCGTTCCAATAGTCCAATTCTCGTGCACAAAGAGATAGACCATCAAATAAAGACTGACTTACGTACCTATGGATCCAATGCAACACAGACTACAAAAACATGCCCATCCCGAAATGACTAAAGCACCCGAGCATGTAAATATAAAAAATATGCAATAAAATGCATCAAGTTGCAATAAATGCAAACCATAAATAAGACTCCATATTGAGCCATCAAAACCGGACAAAATGTCCCCAAGACTTCCTTAAAGTCAAAACCGAGCAAAATGCTCAACAAATCAAATGACCATTAGTAAAAGTCATAAAATGAATTAAACGTAAACAACACATGTTTATGCGAACACCCATTTTAAATTCATGAATAACCCAAAACACAACATTGGGTGGGACATCCCATTTTCCAAAGGAACTCATACTGTTTACACTTTCAAACCGTCCCATAACGTAATCTATGCATATATCCAAAACATACGTTAGAAGGGCATTTATACAAATCTACATCTATAGGACAAAACATTTAAATACTTTCATGCATGTTTCATTTATTCAAAGCTCAAAATCCTACACGTTCGTATTTTCAAAACGTATCATAACATAAAATATGCATATTTCCAAATAAGCAATAGAAGTGCATTTTCACCCAATGATCTCCAACTATGCAATAAATCATCAAAATGCTTCCATTTAAACTTCATTTATCAAATTTCCCAAAAATCCCAAATACGTGCGTTTTACAAGGTTTATAAAGTCAAACACTTCAATTAATCAAAACTCCATCAACTATCCTAACATTTGATAATTTCATGTAAAACATTCAAACATCTTAAAATGGACATTTTTGGCATGTACAACGTTTTCACAAATCAACTTGAACTCACCTTGCTAGATTTGGGCTAAATCTAGATTTTTCCCTAAACGTAAGCTCCTTTGAAGAAACTTGAATCCTCAAGCCTAAACTTCCAAAAACCTAGAACCATAAGTTTCCAACCATCAATAACCACATTTAACCATTTAGAATTGTTCCCCAAACATCAACCATCAAAATCTCCATTTATACCAAAAACCCCAATTTGTCCTAACTTTTCTCAAAATCATCCAAACCGAAAATGAAGGAACAAAACACTAGAAGATAATCAATGAAACATTTATAACTCATAATGAAGCTTTTAAATGGAGGAAATGAACTTACCACTTAGGTTTTGATGAAAACCTAGAAAACCCTAATTTTCTTGAAGATGGAAGTGATGATGATGAACTCTTGATCTTTGCTTCCACTCCACCACCAAATACTATTGGATCTTCCCAAAACTAACACTCTATCCTCAAAAAGCTCTCAAAGACGAAACCATAGCAATTTGAATCGCCAAAAACGGAGTAGAAATGAGAGAGATATGACCAAATGAAGAAAAATCGGATTTTATGCACTGCAGCCGCCCGCGAGAGTGACATGCGAAAGTGACAGTGTCACTTTAGCATGCCACTTTCGCCCAAAATGTACCGAGGGCCATATTTCCTCTGCGAAAGTCACATGCTAAAGTGCCACTGTCACTCTCGCATGTCACTTTAGCCCAAAAGGTACCGAACACTGTTTTGGCCGTAACTTCTTCGTTTTAGCTCTGTTTTGCCCCGGAAAGGCCTGTTGGATTCGTGTTTGAATTCTCCATCCAACAAGACTATAAAATATAGAATTTAATCCAAAATCCTATTTCTTCTATTTCTCTTTAAAGATCGATTTCCACGCCGATTTGAAATTACACTTACCCGAAAATTATGGGTGTTACAGGTAAATAATACTTACTTTGGCAAAACACCAGTGATCAACCCTTTGCATTTATCAGAATCACATTCAAATTTTTCTATCTCTTCAACCTGACCTAAACCGCCATTTTTGTCTGTGACAATGTACGTAGGTCGAACCTTTCGACTACACCTTTTGCAACCCATGTAGAACCAAGAAATGTCTTTACTAAATGCCTTAACCGTGCCTAAAATAATCAAGGACTTCGCCTGTAAATAATCAATTTTGATTATTCAGTTTCCTTTATTTTTGGGGCAAAATTAATCAATTTCGAAAGTAATGCAAACAGTAATCAATTTTTATTATTCAGTTGCCTTTAATATTATATATAGCCAAAATTACTAATGGACGTATTAATTGACTTTTTTTAGAGTTTAAGACTTTATGCATAAATATGTTGTACTCTCTGCTTAAAACCTTGTTTTTAAGACTTTAAGACTTTGCACATAAATTTGTTGTATTTTCTGCTTAAAACCTTGTTTTTAAGACTTTAAGACTTTTGTCTTTCATGCTTTATAAGATGGTATAGATAAATGTTTAATTATCATTTATTTAAGGAGCTCTCAGATTGGTAAAGGGACGGAGTGACGGACAATTTATTCAAATACACAACAGGTTCAAGTTCAAATTTTACAGGAGACAAGCTTGAGCCTTAGCAGCTTAGCTGGTGAGTCAACTTTAAAATGTCTCCTTACATATGATTCGTATGGAGCAGGTTTCATGTGAGACCGGTCGAGATTGCCGTTAATCAACACTTTGCTCAAATCTATCGGTATGAGAAATTATATTTAAAACCCGAAATTTTACAGTAAATTTATTAAATATTATGGGTACTCTATCTATTTATTAAAGTGGAGTTTTAAAAAAGTTGCAACTGTATTATACAACTTGACTTATGTTATGTGTTACTTTGTTTTTCGTGAACTCTTTCATATTGTTTTTTTTATCATCTCCCTTATGCACATGTAACAATCGAAACGAAAGTGTCCTATCGATCAATATTACGGATCAATGTTCGACGAACTTTGTTCAGCTAAGAATGGTGGGATCGGAAAGTTGATGACATCCAAAGAGCTTCTTCAATCTTACTCTTTACAATTAAACTAATGTAGTGAGTATAATGCATAGAAATTAGTGTGATGAACAAAATAATAATTGTTACTCCAATCATGTCCTCTACATTAACACATATACCTTATTTTACTTATATATATAGGGTTTGATTATTTAAGAACTCTAAAATGTGTGAGATTCGTAAGATCCATTCTAATTCACTAATTTAACATAATTAATGTTATTAACTAATGAGATAATTAAGGAGATAATCATTGATATTTATTAATAAAAATTACCATATTTTAAAGATAATTTCTCTCTCTCTCTCTCTCTCTCTCTCTCTCTCTCACACACACACACACACACACATCTTCGTATTAGCATCCAAATCGTGCACAGAAGATGAATACATTGTGGACACAATGTAAACACCTTAGTAAATGTTTACTAGGATGTTCCCAACATAAGGTTCATATTGTGATTATATAAGGTTAGATTTCGTCTTCAAGAAAAAAAAGGTTAGATTATGTCTTAAAAAAAGGTTAGATTTCAGTGAGAAGTTGAGGTTAACGTGAGAAGCGTGAGAAGTGGTTACAACCGTTAGATGAGAAGGGGTTGCACATTAGGATGAGATGCGCCGAGATAAAATGCACCAGATCAATTCCTTTCTAAGCCGCGATCATGGGAGGGTATTTGATTAGGATATGTTTGGAAAACTAGCTGATTAGTTGGTAGTTGATAAGCTAGTTGTTGATTGATAAGCTAGCTGATGAAAAAGTCACGTTTGAAAGAAAAAAACTAGCTTATAAGCATGTAAAATGACCAAAAAGAACATCTTCAAAAAATTATCAATTATAATATTTAGTTATATAATTAAAACAAATTTATAGCAATATAATATGTTAATAAATACAATAAATTTATAGTAAAAAATTAAATAATATAACATGTTATTTAAAAGAATTTAAAATTTATTATTACATATATACTATAACTTTTTAATTTGTTAAAACAAGTTTTAGAAAAAATATATAATAACTTATGATATTAAATAACCGTCACATATAAAATGAAAAACATATCAAAAATTATTAAAAAGATAATAACAATTTATAATTAAAATATATTAATTAATATTAAAAATATATTAAAATACTTGATATGATTAACAATAACTCTAAATAATTATAAATTAATATCAATGTATAATTAAAATTTGATATAATATTTTTCAGTTAATATTAATTAATTAATAATTAAATTTTAATAATTAATATTTATGTATAATAATAGTTAATAAATAGGGAAATTAATTAAAATACCCCAAGTCAAACTTCATGTTACCGAAATGTCACAAATCTCTCCCACTTTACCAAAATGCCACAAATTCCCGCGATGGGAGCCCCGATCGCGGGCCCAAGGACCATTTTTGACACTTTTTGAAACTTGCAGAGACCATTTTAGAAACTTGCAGGGACCAATTTTGAAACTTGCAGCCCGCGTACACCACTGTACACCCGCGTTCGACCAATTTTGATGAATTTGAAATGAAATGTTATACTTTCAACCTCTATATTTATTTACTAAATTTACTTTATACCTTTTACTTTCATAATTTAATTTTATATTTAACACATATAATCGTTTATTAACTAAAATACGTTAAAAAATACGTTTTAATTTTAACATGTTACACCATTATAATCGTCTCTTCGATACGTTCGAAATGAGCCCAATCTTGAATTTTTTTAAATTTATATATTTTAATATATATCATATACACTACATAAAAAATATTTTTTATATTTAAAATTCATACCCTTATAGTTAATTATTTAATTTATGGTACATCTCTTATTTTTTTTTCAATTTTGTTTTACACTTCTATCGCATTAACATAATAATCATATATTAACTAATTCATTAAATCGTTTTAAATTATTATTTTTTGAATGTGTTTATAGATATCGTGAATGGCAATAGGAGAAGGTTTCACGAGAATAATATGAAATGGGGTTTTGACAAGTTGGTATCACTTGACTCATTTCATATAAATAAAGAGCGTCACCGAAAATATGGATAAAAGTAACTACCCAAAAACAACACCTTTCAGTAACGGGGGAGACCCGATTCCATCGAAAGTGACGGGCACATAAAGTTAGGCCACTTATGATGTTACTGGATTACACCTCAAGTCCCGGTCTTAGTTCTCATGCCATAAAGACATCACAACCTCAAACCTTTCCCATGCCTTTATTGCATACCCCGTCGAGTTACACCTCAAGGACTTATGTGGCCATATTGCCTATCCAGTCTAGACGAGTTACACCTCAAGGACTTCAATGTCCCTTATTGCATACCCGCTAGCGGCCCCACGGCCTAACGTATATAAACATGCGTTCCAATAGTCCAATTCTCGTGCACAAAGAGATAGACCATCAAATAAAGACTGACTTACGTACCTATGGATCCAATGCAACACAGACTACAAAAACATGCCCATCCCGAAATGACTAAAGCACCCGAGCATGTAAATATAAAAAATATGCAATAAAATGCATCAAGTTGCAATAAATGCAAACCATAAATAAGACTCCATATTGAGCCATCAAAACCGGACAAAATGTCCCCAAGACTTCCTTAAAGTCAAAACCGAGCAAAATGCTCAACAAATCAAATGACCATTAGTAAAAGTCATAAAATGAATTAAACGTAAACAACACATGTTTATGCGAACACCCATTTTAAATTCATGAATAACCCAAAACACAACATTGGGTGGGACATCCCATTTTCCAAAGGAACTCATACTGTTTACACTTTCAAACCGTCCCATAACGTAATCTATGCATATATCCAAAACATACGTTAGAAGGGCATTTATACAAATCTACATCTATAGGACAAAACATTTAAATACTTTCATGCATGTTTCATTTATTCAAAGCTCAAAATCCTACACGTTCGTATTTTCAAAACGTATCATAACATAAAATATGCATATTTCCAAATAAGCAATAGAAGTGCATTTTCACCCAATGATCTCCAACTATGCAATAAATCATCAAAATGCTTCCATTTAAACTTCATTTATCAAATTTCCCAAAAATCCCAAATACGTGCGTTTTACAAGGTTTATAAAGTCAAACACTTCAATTAATCAAAACTCCATCAACTATCCTAACATTTGATAATTTCATGTAAAACATTCAAACATCTTAAAATGGACATTTTTTGCATGTACAACGTTTTCACAAATCAACTTGAACTCACCTTGCTAGATTTGGGCTAAATCTAGATTTTCCCCTAAACGTAAGCTCCTTTGAATAAACTTGAATCCTCAAGCCTAAACTTCCAAAAACCTAGAACCATAAGTTTCCAACCATCAATAACCACATTTAACCATTTAGAATTGTTCCCCAAACATCAACCATCAAAATCTCCATGTATACCAAAAACCCCAATTTGTCCTAACTTTTCTCAAAATCATCCAAACCGAAAATGAAGGAACAAAACACTAGGAGATAATCAATGAAACATTTATAACTCATAATGAAGCTTTTAAATGGAGGAAATGAACTTACCACTTAGGTTTTGATGAAAACCTAGAAAACCCTAATTTTCTTGAAGATGGAAGTGATGATGATGAACTCTTGATCTTTGCTTCCACTCCACCACCAAATACTATTGGATCTTCCCAAAACTAACACTATATCCTCAAAAAGCTCTCAAAGACGAAACCATAGCAGTTTGAATCGCCAAAAACGGAGTAGAAATGAGAGAGATATGACCAAATGAAGAAAAATCGGATTTTATGCACTGCAGCCGCCCGCGAGAGTGACATGCGAAAGTGACAGTGTCACTTTAGCATGCCACTTTCGCCCAAAATGTACCGAGGGCCATATTTCCTCTGCGAAAGTCACATGCTAAAGTGCCACTGTCACTCTCGCATGTCACTTTAGCCCAAAAGGTACCGAACACTGTTTTGGCCGTAACTTCTTCGTTTTAGCTCTGTTTTGCCCCGGAAAGGCCCGTTGGATTCGTGTTTGAATTCTCCATCCAACAAGACTATAAAATCTAGAATTTAATCCAAAATCCTATTTCTTCTATTTCTCTTTAAAGATCGATTTCCACGCCGATTTGAAATTACACTTACCCGAAAATTATGGGTGTTACAGGTAAATAATACTTACTTTGGCAAAACACCAGTGATCAACCCTTTGCATTTATCAGAATCACATTCAAATTTTTCTATCTCTTCAACCTGACCTAAACCGCCATTTTTGTCTGTGACAATGTACGTAGGTCGAACCTTTCAACTACACCTTTTGCAACCCATGTAGAACCAAGGAATGTCTTTACTAAATGCCTTAACCGTGCCTAAAATAATCAAGGACTTCGCCTGTAAATAATCAATTTTGATTATTCAGTTTCCTTTATTTTTGGGGCAAAATTAATCAATTTCGAAAGTAATGCAAACATTAATCAATTTTTATTATTCAGTTGCCTTTAATATTATATATAGCCAAAATTACTAATGGACGTATTAATTGACTTTTTTTAGAGTTTAAGACTTTATGCATAAATATGTTGTACTCTCTGCTTAAAACTTTGTTTTTTAAGACTTTAAGACTTTGCGCATAAATTTGTTGTATTTTCTGCTTAAAACCTTGTTTTTAAGACTTTAAGACTTTTGTCTTTCATGCTTTATAAGATGGTATAGATAAATGTTTAATTATCATTTATTTAAGGAGCTCTCAGATTGGTAAAGGGACGGAGTGACGGACAATTTATTCAAATACACAACAGGTTCAAGTTCAAATTTTACAGGAGACAAGCTTGAGCCTTAGCAGCTTAGCTGGTGAGTCAACTTTAAAATGTCTCCTTACATATGATTCGTATGGAGCAGGTTTCATGTGAGACCGGTCGAGATTGCCGTTAATCAACACTTTGCTCAAATCTATCGGTATGAGAAATTATATTTAAAACCCGAAATTTTACAGTAAATTTATTAAATATTATGGGTACTCTATCTATTTATTAAAGTGGAGTTTTAAAAAAGTTGTAACTGTATTATACAACTTGACTTATGTTATGTGTTACTTTGTTTTTCGTGAACTCTTTCATATTGTTTTTTTTATCATCTCCCTTATGCACATGTAACAATCGAAACGAAAGTGTCCTATCGATCAATATTACGGATCAATGTTCGACGAACTTTGTTCAGCTAAGAATGGTGGGATCGGAAAGTTGATGACATCCAAAGAGCTTCTTCAATCTTACTCTCTACAATTAAACTAATGTAGTGAGTATAATGCATAAAAATTAGTGTGATGAACAAAATAATAATTGTTACTCCAATCATGTCCTCTACATGAACAAATATACCTTATTTTACTTATATATATAGGGTTTGATTATTTAAGAACTCTAAAATGTGTGAGATTCGTAAGATCCATTCTAATTCACTAATTTAACATAATTAATGTTATTAACTAATGAGATAATTAAGGAGATAATCATTGATATTTATTAATAAAAATTACCATATTTTAAAGATAATTTCTCTCTCTCTCTCTCTCTCTCTCTCTCTCACACACACACACACACACACATCTTCGTATTAGCATCCAAATCGTGCACAGAAGATGAATACATTGTGGACACAATGTAAACACCTTAGTAAATGTTTACTAGGATGTTCCCAACATAAGGTTCATATTGTGATTATATAAGGTTAGATTTCGTCTTCAAGAAAAAAAAGGTTAGATTATGTCTTAAAAAAAGGTTAGATTTCAGTGAGAAGTTGAGGTTAACGTGAGAAGCGTGAGAAGTGGTTACAACCGTTAGATGAGAAGGGGTTGCACATTAGGATGAGATGCGCCGAGATAAAATGCACCAGATCAATTCCTTTCTAAGCCGCGATCATGGGAGGGTATTTGATTAGGATATGTTTGGAAAACTAGCTGATTAGTTGGTAGTTGATAAGCTAGTTGTTGATTGATAAGCTAGCTGATGAAAAAGTCACGTTTGAAAGAAAAAAACTAGCTTATAAGCATGTAAAATGACCAAAAAGAACATCTTCAAAAAATTATCAATTATAATATTTAGTTATATAATTAAAACAAATTTATAGCAATAAAATATGTTAATAAATACAATAAATTTATAGTAAAAAATTAAATAATATAACATGTTATTTAAAAGAATTTAAAATTTATTATTACATATATAGTATGACTTTTTAATTTGTTAAAACAAGTTTTAGAAAAAATATATATTAACTTATGATATTAAATAACCGTCACATATAAAATGAAAAACATATCAAAAAATAATTAAAAAGATAATAACAATTTATAATTAAAATATATTAATTAATATTAAAAATATATAAAATACTTGATATGATTAACAATAACTCTAAATAATTATAAATTAATATCAATGTATAATTAAAATTTGATATAATATTTTTCAGTTAATATTAATTAATTAATAATTAAATTTTAATAATTAATATTTATGTATAATAATAGTTAATAAATAGGGAAATTAATTAAAATACCCCAAGTCAAACTTCATGTTACCGAAATGTCACAAATCTCTCCCACTTTTCCAAAATGCCACAAATTCCCGCGATGGGAGCCCCGATCGCGGGCCCAAGGACCATTTTTGACACTTTTTGAAACTTGCAGAGACCATTTTAGAAACTTGCAGGGACCAATTTTGAAACTTGCAGCCCGCGTACACCACTGTACACCCGCGTTCGACCAATTTTGATGAATTTGAAATGAAATGTTATACTTTCAACCCCTATACTTATTTACTAAATTTACTTTATACCTTTTACTTTCATAATTTAATTTTACATTTAACACATATAATCGTTTATTAACTAAAATACGTTAAAAAATACGTTTTAATTTTAACAAGTTACACCATTATAATCGTCTCTTTGATACGTTCGAAATGAGCCCAATCTTGAATTTTTTTGAATTTATATATTTTAATATATATCATATACACTACATAAAAAATATTTTTTATATTTAAAATTCATACCCTTATAGTTAATTATTTAATTTATGGTACATCTCTTATTTTTTTTTCAATTTTGTTTTACACTTCTATCGCATTAACATAATAATCATATATTAACTAATTTATTAAATCGTTTTAAATTATTATTTTTTGAATGTGTTTATAGATATCGTGAATGGCAATAGAAGAAGGTTTCACGAGAATAATATGAAATGGGGTTTTGACAAGTTGGTATCACTTGACTCATTTAAGAATTGTGAAAATGAGTATTTGACGAATGATGATTCATGTGTGTTTGGAGCTGAAGTATTTGCAGTTACTGAGTATGCACAAAAGGATCGATAATAAAATAAATAAAACGTATTTTAACTATAAGGGTGCGTTTGGTACGCAGACTGGATGGGACGGGACGGGACGGGACAAAAAAAATAGTTCCATGTTTGGTATGCCATGGGACAAAAATCAGATGGGACAACATGGAACAAAAACAAGTTTTCATGGGACAAAACATAAGATTTTTTGTTCCACCAAAATAGGTGGAACAACATGGGACTAAAACATCAGATTACTAAAATACCTTTTTTTTCCAACATAACTTAGATTAAAATTAGCTCCTCCAGTTCAGTCCCGTCCCGTCCCGTCCGGTTCCGTCCCGTCCCATCTAGTATGCGTACCAAACGCTACCTAAGAGTACCATAAATTAAATAATTAACTATAAGGGTATGAATTTTAAATATAAAATATTTTTTATGTAGTGTATATGATATATATTAAAATATATAAATCCAAAAAAAAATCAAGATTGGGCTCATTTCGAACGTATCGAAGAGACGATTATAATGGTGTAACTTGTTAAAATTAAAACACATTTTTAACGTATTTTAGTTAATAAACGATTATATGTGTTAAATGTAAAATTAAATTATGAAAGTAAAAGGTATAAAGTAAATTTAGTAAATAAGTATAGGGGTTGAAAGTGTAACATTTCAATTCAAATTGATCAAAATTGGTCGAACGCGGGTGTACAGTGGTGTACACGGGCACCACGAGGGCTGCAAGTTTCAAAATTGGTCCCTGCAAGTTTCTAAAATGGTCCTTGCAAGTTTCAAAAAGTGTCAAAAATGGTCCCTGGACCCGCGATTGCGGGCTCCCATCGCGGGAATTTTGTGGCATTTTGGTAAAATGGGAGAGATTTGTGGCATTTCGGTAACATGAAGTTTGACTTGGGGTATTTTAATTAATTTCCCTAATAAATAATCATTAATATTAATGAGAGCGTAATTGGATTATTCACAAAAAGCTACTCAAAAAATATTCCAAGTAGCTTATCAAAAAACTAGCTTATAAGTTAGCTTATGGTAATCCAAACATGTATGTAAAAATAAGCTAGATTATAAACTAGGCTAGGTTTTTTCTTTTGCCAAACGATGCCTAAAAGTGACAACAATTTAAATCTACTTTTCAATTTTTTCACGTTAACCTCAATTTCTCACACGATCTTTTGTCTACATATATATATACACTATAACAACCCAGTCTAAATAAGGTGTACATAGCATTTAAATTTAAAGAATTACAAAACTGGGTCCCAAAAATTTCATTACATCTGTCTCAAAACTTAGGTTGGCGGAAACAACCTATACACAACTGAGAAAGAACTAACTACTAAAAGTATGAGTGCACTGCTTCTATCTGCATCGGTACTCTATCCTGCTCTTGCTCATTTACTGAGCCTCCTACTATCTGCTTACCTGAAAAGGTTTAATTTTTGAAAAGCGAGGGTTAGACCAAAAGGTCTAGTGAATTCCCTCCGAAAACATCTTTTAACAGTAGTATAAAAATCATTTCATAAATTCATTAACAGTCTCCACATAAAGCATCAAACATGGTAACTGCACAGTGTTCACGGATCAAACGAACTAACCACGATCGGGGCCCAAGCAGACTCCCCTCTCGCCTCATATCGGGGCCCAAGCAGACTCCCCTCTATCCGAGTAGGAAGGAAACGAATTCCAACCTACTGACTCATCACAACTGCCCAAGGGATCATCGGATCCCGAGGTACTCTGATTCCACTGTGCAGACCAACTCCACATAGCATTCACATAGCTCACATTAAATCATGGAACGTGAAATCTTTATAAATCATTTCTTTCATGCTAAATAATCTTTCAAACAAATCTGTAACACCCCGAATTTTCGAGTAAAACTTCTTCTTGAAATCTATGGTTTTAAATTTGGATTTGACATCTCCTTCCCAATCCATTTTTTCTTTCCTTGTTGAGAACCTCATGTGAGTGTGTGTGCATGTGTATAGACATGCATGCATGGAGTTAGAAAATGCCACGTAGCCGTGGTATAACATGTCGGTTCCTCATGAATTTCTAAGTGAGTTTTAATTGCATGAATTAACTATTCCTAATTCAATGCAAGACCTAGGGATGCAACCCACGTGACCACCCCTTCCTTTTAGCTTTTTGCCGGCGATACAAAGGGGGCGAGAGTGCCAGGGTCACTCTCGCCGGAGGGCACTATCGCGATGGATGCAGCTGCTGGGCACGGAGAGGTCTCGGTACATATCCGACGGAAGTGACCGGCGATAGTGCCGTGTCACAACCTCCCTTGTCATTCTCGCCGGCGATCAATTGTTTGGAGTATGAGTAGCGTGTCAATCTTGAGGGAACACATTTAATTTTGACCTACTAGCTTGCTCTCCCCTTTTTTCTTTCTTTCGGCCGACAACAACATCATCCCACCTCCTCTCTCATTTATTTCTGTTTCACATTTATTTGAGTTGTGATCATTGTTAGAATTTAGGGTTCCTATTCTTGTCTTCAAGCATTTAAGAGATCTCCAAGTTTCAACGGTGAGAACCAAAACAACTTCAAGAAATCTAGGGTTTTCATATTTTCTAGGGTTTCACTTGTAAACCCTTAGGTGAGTGATCTCAACCAAATATTTTCATCTTAGGTTATGTTTCACTCTTATTATAGGCTAATTTGAAACCTCTTGTTGAATTTATGGTTCTTCAAGATTTGGGGGTTTTCTCTTACAAACCTCATTTGGTGAGCATTTCTCCACCCTAACTAAGTATTAAGTTTCTTGCTATCTAAATGAAGGATCTCTCATGGGTTTAATTCTTTGTTGGAAGGATTAGGGCTTTCCTTGTTTATTTGGGTTTGGTTGATGCATATTTGATACATATGTACATTCAACTTTTGTGTCAATGTGACTTGCACATATATACATATACATACATATGCAAATATGCCCTCATATATACGGATGTATGTACAAATATATATATATATATATATATATATATATATATATATATATATATAAATGTATGTGTAAACTTTGTATATCAATATGAGTATATATATATATATACATACATATATAAATATGCCCTCATATATATGGATGTATGTACAAATATATATATATATATATAAATGTATGTGTAAACTTTGTATATCAATATGAGTATATATATATATATACATACATATATAAATATTGTAACAACCCAAAACATAATATACAAGCTAGAAACTACCTCTTTAATTCATAACGCCATAAACGGCTCAACATGGTCGCTGTATCCATATTTACAATACAGGGTTCGCGGAAATAACCCTAAATACAGCTGAGAAATCTAACTAGACAGAAAAAGGGAGTTCTTCTACTCCTTCTAAACGCAAGCTCCGACCCACGTTCTGCCAAAACTCTAAACGTACTCTCGGCTACCTGCTTACCTGAAAAGGTTTTAGTTTTGAAAAACGAGGGTTAGACCATGAGGTCTAGTGAGTTCCCTCCACACCAAGTCACACAAAAAATATATCAGTTTATAAAATCAGTTATGAAAGCATTTATACCAATCATAACAAGCACACTAAGAAGATATGCACACATTGACACATGCTACTGGCATACGCTATAGCCACACACCGTGACATCGCAATAAGGCACACACACGCTATAGTCACACACACACACCGTGACAGCGCAATAGGGTACACACCGCCCATATATGAAACAAATTCATATATATAATCATTATGGGACACACCCCCATTTCACACCAAAGCCAGAGCATGGTCACACACATATAAGTCACACACTTAATCTTTGCTTTGAAATATAAACGGTTGAAAAACACACAGTTAGATAATAACCATGCCACAAATTTACTTACCGCATTGAAATAAAAGCAGTTTGTATCCACACAATTAAATCACACTTTTCATGCATGGTTTAAAAATAGTACGAGCATTTACCATTGTAAACAAGCATAAAGTTCCACATTTAAAAAGGGTTTTAGAATCAGAAAAACTCACATGTCGTCCTGGTTTAATCCTCTTACTGGATTGATTCTTCCTTCAACTGCACCTATAAGGATACACACTATAGTGATAAGTCACTTGACCGAACTACACTCCCACTCGGTTAACACCTCGGACTAACAGACGGTCTCTACCACTAGAACTCACTAACCGGATACTCTACAGGGTTACACAAGTCACTTTCCGGAAGACTTACCCGGACAGCTAAACTATCCGGAAGATTTTACCCGGACAGTAGGAATTTTCGGACATAAGAACTCTCCGGATGGACGTTCCGGACACTCCCGGATTCCCCAGGGTTTCCGGGTAAACTACCGGAAACTACAACTACCCGGACATCAAATCGTCCGGACACCACACAATATCCGGACACCACTCGTCCGGACACCCCACACTTTCCGGACACTAACCTGACGATTAGGGTTTCCGGACGCGGCGATTTTGTATAAATCGCAAAGGATTAGCACTTTTCGCCCTAAATCCCACCACCACTTCCAGATATTGAATACAGGTCGTCGATTAACACGATAACCCACTCTTAAACATCTCTTAAACATTTTAATAAGGAAACACAAAGAATTCCATAAACTCAAGTTTCTCCTCAAAATGCCCAATACTACTCACAAAACTTAAAGGAGAGGGAAGATTATTTATTACCTGAAGATTCTACTGTTTTTCCCAAAAGTTCAGCTGCCAAATCCACTTCCTCCTCTTCAATTTCGAAAAAGCCTTTCTTCACTTGCACTCTCCTTAGCCTCACCCTCTCACACACACTGGAATAATTTGATAAAATGAAGAAATTAGGGTTTTCTACTCCTTCTTATACCTTTTCCACTAAACACCAAACTTCTATTTTCTTCACACTTGAAACACAAAACTTCTTATTTTCGAACTTCTACCACACTTTTAATTTATTGACAAAAATAGAACTCGGTTATTACAATATCCTCCCTTCAAAAGAATTCTGTCCCCGGAATTCCATCTACAAACAATCGAGGAAGACGGTTCCTCAGCTTTCCAACCTTGCGATCTATACACGTCAACGGTTTTCCCACATAAACCAACTTTCGCCCACGCGAGTGTCTTCAAACAATACGACCCTGCCTCCCTCGGCCAAGCACTTCCTAAGATTCGACACAGGAAAATGTCGAATGAGCTTCCCGAAGTTCCTCGGGCAACTTCAGCTTATTCGCCACCTCACCTACACACTCGGTGATGGCGATCGACTCGTCATACCTGGGTCTTAGTTCTCCTTTATTTCCAACGCACAACGTCTAAGGCAGATAACACTTTCTCATATTAATTAAACTGACCACAATCTATTGATAACAATCAATTCACACGCTTTTACCACAACGTCACTCCTATATTACTACCAAGTCTAATCCAATGGTCCCTCACCCCGAGCACTACATTTGACTACTATCTTCCACTTACTTCTCAAACATAAAACATGTTTCCAAAGAACGACTCACCAGAAGGTGCATACTCTTGACCAATCACACAAGTTAGCTCTCCTCAACGCTTAAACCAATCACATACACACAAATCCTCTTTCTCATACTCCCACTAGAAGTTCATGCACCCGACTGTGGCGTTCTGATAACATAGCTTCCCACTTTCCGTGCCACTCGCCACTCTTTCTACTTCCCGTTTACTCACTTATTCCAACCTACCGTCCTGTTTTCCTCAGACTAGAATGGAACATTCCTCATCCAACATTGACCACTTCATACACCCTATTTCAACGGTTATTATGCTTAATTAATAGCTTCCCACATCTCATACGAGAAATTCTACCAAGTCAATCCGAAATCACATTCAATACTCGAAGCGACCACACACTCCTCATTTCTCAAACGATAATAACTCACTCGTTTGCATTTCCTTTACACACAAGGATTAGATCATCATTCACAAAGATTTCGTATCTACTACGGAACATCATAAACTAGCCAGTCCAACATCTTCACAAATATTATAACGATACAAGGCGAACGCACTCATCAATCAACTTAAGAACACACAATTTTCTTCTTAGCTAATCACCCATTGTCACCCCATTCTTACCCACACAACCCCCCACACACTAGAGGTTCAATTCTCACAGTTGCTTCCTGCCTACTAAGTTGTAAAATATACAGCTTCACTTCGACCCCAAATAGGTTAAGCAGCCCTAGTGATACCAATCCATACATCTATCATTTCTCAACCACCCTTGCCCCCCTTACACTAACTAAAGGGGTAATAAAACACACCTCTACTATCCGATCCTGGAGTTGAGGCTCTCAAGATTTCAATTCATCGACATCGGGGACTCCCGGAATAAAGACTCATCAGGGTTTAGGAGTTCACTTCCAACCAATTAGAACCAAAACAACTTCAAGAAATCTAGGGTTTTCATATTTTTCTAGGGTTTCACTTGTAAACCCTTAGGTGAGTGATCTCAACCAAATACTTTCATCTTAGGTTATGTTTCACTCTTATTATAGGCTAATTTGAAACCTCTTGTTGAATTTAGGGTTCTTCAAGATTTGGGGGTTTTCTCTTACAAACCTCATTTGGTGAGCATTTCTCCACCCTAACTAAGTATTAAGTTTCTTGCTATCTAAATGAAGGATCTCTCATGGGTTTATGTCTTTGTTGGAAGGATTAGGGCTTTCCTTGTTTATTTGGGTTTGGTTGATGCATATTTGATACATATGTACATTCACCTTTTGTGTCAATGTGACTTGCACATATATACGTATACATACATATACAAATATGCCTTCATATATACGGATGTATGTACAAATATATATATATATATATATATATATATATATATATATATATATATATATATATATATATATATATTTATATATATATAGGATGGGTATCAAATACAAACCAGTTAGTTTGTACAAACTCGTACAAACCATACCTAGCTTCATGATTTTGTAAATTTGGCTTCATGAATATATATATATATATATATATATATATTTGGCTTCATGAATATATAATTTGGCTTCATGAATATATCATTTGGCATTTTTAACTAATTTTTTACAAAAATTCCCTAAAATACCCTTATTTTTGTAAAAAAATTAGTTAAAAATGCCAAATGATATATTCATTAAGCCAAATTATATATTCATGAAGCCAATATATATATATATATATATATATATATATATATATATATATATATATATTCATGAAGCCAAATTTACAAAATCATGAAGCTAGGTATGGTTTGTACGAGTTTGTACAAACTAACTGGTTTGTACCCGATACCACCCCTATATAGGCTAGGTATCAAATACAAACCAGTTAGTTTGTACAAACTCGTACAAACCATACCTAGCTTCATGATTTTGTAAATTTGGCTTCATGAATATATATATATATATATATATTTTGGCTTCATGAATATATAATTTGGCTTCATGAATATATCATTTGGCATTTTTAACTAATTTTTTTACAAAAATACCATAAAATACCCTTATTTTTGTAAAAAATTAGTTAAAAATGCCAAATGATATATTTATGAAGCCAAATTATATATTCATGAAGCCAATATATATATATATATATATTCATGGAGCCAAATTTACAAAATCATGAAGCTAGGTATGGTTTGTACGAGTTTGTACAAACTAACTGGTTTGTACCCGATACCACCCCTATATATATATACATACATATATAAATATTGTAACAACCCAAAACTTAATATACAAGCTAGAAACTACCTCTTTAATTCATAACGCCATAAACGGCTCAACATGGTCGCTGTATCCATATTTACAACACAGGGTTCGCGGAAATAACCCTAAATACAGCTGAGAAATCTAACTAGACAGAAAAAGGGAGTTCTTCTACTCCTTCTAAACGCAAGCTCCGACCCACGTTCTGCCAAAACTCTAAACGTACTCTCGGCTACCTGCTTACCTGAAAAGGTTTTAGTTTTGAAAAACGAGGGTTAGACCATGAGGTCTAATGAGTTCCCTCCACACCAAGTCACGCAAAAAATATATCAGTTTATAAAATCAGTTATGAAAGCATTTATACCAATCATAACAAGCACACTAAGAAGATATGCACACATTGACACATGCTACTGGCATACGCTATAGCCACACACACCGTGACAGCGCAATAAGGCACACACACGCTATAGTCACACACACCGTGACAGCGCAATAGGGCACACACCGCCCATATATGAAACAAATTCATATATATAATCATTATGGGACACACCCCCATTTCACACCAAAGCCAGAGCATGGTCACACACATATAAGTCACACAATTAATCTTTGCTTTGAAATATAAACGGTTGAAAAACACACAGTTAGATAATAACCATGCCACAAATTTACTTACCGCATTGAAATAAAAGCAGTTTGTATCCACACAATTAAATCACACTTTTCATGCATGGTTTAAAAATAGTACGAGCATTTACCATTGTAAACAAGCATAAAGTTCCACATTTAAAAAGATTTTTAGAATCAGAAAAACTCACATGTCGTCCTGGTTTAATCCTCTTACTGGATTGATTCTCCCTTCAACTGCACCTATAAGGATACACACTACAGTGATAAGTCACTTGACCGAACTACACTCCCACTTGGTTAACACCTCGGACTAACAGACGGTCTCTACCACTAGAACTCACTAACCGGATACTCTACAGGGTTACACAAGTCACTTTCCGGAAGACTTACCCGGACAGCCAAACTATCCGGAAGATTTTACCCGGACAGTAGGAATTTTCGGACATAAGAACTCTCCGGATGGACGTTCCGGACACTCCCGGATTCCCCAGGGTTTCCGGGTAAACTACCGGAAACTACAACTACCCGGACATCAAATCGTCCGGACACCACTCGTCTGGAAACCCCACACTTTCCGGACACTAACCTGACGATTAGGGTTTCCGGACGCGGCGATTTTGTATAAATCGCAAAGGATTAGCACTTTTCGCCCTAAATCCCACCACCACTTCCAGATATTGAATACAGGTCGGCGATTAACACGATAACCCACTCTTAAACAACTCTTAAACATTTTAATAAGGAAACACAAAGAATTCCATAAACTCAAGTTTCTCCTCAAAATGCCCAATACTACTCACAAAACTTAAAGGAGAGGGAAGATTATTTATTACCTGAAGATTCTACAGTTTTCCCCAAAAGTTCAGCTGCCAAATCCACTTCCTCCTCTTCAATTTCGAAAAGCCTTTCTTCACTTGCACTCTCCTTAGCCGCACCCTCTCACACACACACACTGGAATAATTTGATAAAATGAAGAAATTAGGGTTTTCTACTCCTTCTTATACCTTTTCCACTAAACACCAAACTTCTATTTTCTTCACACTTGAAACAAAAAACTTCTTATTTTCGAACTTCTACCACACTTTTAATTTATTGACAAAAATAGAACTCGGTTATTACAATATCCTCCCCTCAAAAGAATTCCGTCCCCGGAATTCCATCTTCAAACAATCGAGGAAGACGGTTCCTCAGCTTTCCAACCTTGCGATCTATACACGTCAACGGTTTTCCCACATAAACCAACTTTCGCCCACGCGAGTGTCTTCAAACAATACGACCCTGCCTCCCTCGGCCAAGCACTTCCTAAGATTCGACACAGGGAAATGTCGAATGAGCTTCCCGAAGTTCCTCGGGCAACTTCAGCTTATTCGCCACCTCACCTACACGCTCGGTGATGGCGATCGACTCGTCATACCTGGGTCTTAGTTCTCCTTTATTTCCAACGCACAACGTCTAAGGCAGATAACACTTTCTCATATTAATTAAACTGACCACAATCTATTGATAACAATCAATTCACACGCTTTTACCACAACGTCACTCCTATATTACTACCAAGTATAATCTAATGGTCCCTCACCCCGAGCACTACATTTGACTACTATCTTCCACTTACTTCTCAAACATAAAACATGTTTCCAAAGAATGACTCACCAGAAGGTGCACACTCTTGACCAATCACACAAGTTAGCTCTCCTCAACGCTTAAACCAATCACATACACACAAATCCTCTTTCTCATACTCCCACTAGAAGTTCATGCACCCGACTGTGACGTTCTGATAACATAGTTTCCCACTTTCCGTGCCACTCGCCACTCTTTCTACTTCCCGTTTACTCACTTATTTCAACCTACCGTCCTGTTTTCCTCAGACTAGAATGGAACATTCCTCATCCAACATTGACCACTTCATACACCCTATTTCAACGGTTATTATGCTTAATTAACAGCTTCCCACATCTCATACGAGAAATTCAACCAAGTCAATCCGAAATCACATTCAATACTCGAAGCGACCACACACTCCTCATTTCTCAAACGATAATAACTCACTCGTTTGCATTTCCTTTACACACAAGGATTAGATCATCATTCACAAAGATTTCGTATCTACTACGGAACATCATAAACTAGCCAGTCCAACATCTTCACAAATATTATAACGATACAAGGCGAACGCACTCATCAATCAACTTAAGAACACACAATTTTCTTCTTAGCTAATCACCCATTGTCACCCCATTCTTACCCACACAACCCCCCACACACTAGAGGTTTAATTCTCACAGTTGCTTCCTGCCTACTAAGTTGTAAAATATACAGCTTCACTTCGACCCCAAATAGGTTAAGCAGCCCTAGTGATACCAATCCATACATCTATCATTTCTCAACCACCCTTGCCCCCCTTACACTAACTAAAGGGGTAATAAAACACACCTCTACTATCCGATCCTGGAGTTGAGGCTCTCAAGATTTCAATTCATCGATATCGGGGACTCCCGGAATAAAGACTCATCAGGGTTTAGGAGTTCACTTCCAACCAATTAGAACCAAAACAACTTCAAGAAATCTAGGGTTTTCATATTTTTCTAGGGTTTCACTTGTAAACCCTTAGGTGAGTGATCTCAACCAAATACTTTCATCTTAGGTTATGTTTCACTCTTATTATAGGCTAATTTGAAACCTCTTGTTGAATTTAGGGTTCTTCAAGATTTGGGGGTTTTCTCTTACAAACCTCATTTGGTGAGCATTTCTCCACCCTAACTAAGTATTAAGTTTCTTGCTATCTAAATGAAGGATCTCTCATGGGTTTATGTCTTTGTTGGAAGGATTAGGGCTTTCCTTGTTTATTTGGGTTTGGTTGATGCATATTTGATACATATGTACATTCACCTTTTGTGTCAATGTGACTTGCACATATATACGTATACATACATATACAAATATGCCTTCATATATACGGATGTATGTACAAATATATATATATATATATATATATATATATATATATATATATATATATATTTATATATATATATATATAGGATGGGTATCAAATACAAACCAGTTAGTTTGTACAAACTCGTACAAACCATACCTAGCTTCATGATTTTGTAAATTTGGCTTCATGAATATATATATATATATATATATATATATTTGGCTTCATGAATATATAATTTGGCTTCATGAATATATCATTTGGCATTTTTAACTAATTTTTTACAAAAATTCCCTAAAATACCCTTATTTTTGTAAAAAAATTAGTTAAAAATGCCAAATGATATATTCATTAAGCCAAATTATATATTCATGAAGCCAATATATATATATATATATATATATATATATATATATATATATATATATATATATATTCATGAAGCCAAATTTACAAAATCATGAAGCTAGGTATGGTTTGTACGAGTTTGTACAAACTAACTGGTTTGTACCCGATACCACCCCTATATAGGCTAGGTATCAAATACAAACCAGTTAGTTTGTACAAACTCGTACAAACCATACCTAGCTTCATGATTTTGTAAATTTGGCTTCATGAATATATATATATATATATATATATATATATTTTGGCTTCATGAATATATAATTTGGCTTCATGAATATATCATTTGGCATTTTTAACTAATTTTTTTACAAAAATACCATAAAATACCCTTATTTTTGTAAAAAATTAGTTAAAAATGCCAAATGATATATTTATGAAGCCAAATTATATATTCATGAAGCCAATATATATATATATATATATTCATGGAGCCAAATTTACAAAATCATGAAGCTAGGTATGGTTTGTACGAGTTTGTACAAACTAACTGGTTTGTACCCGATACCACCCCTATATATATATACATACATATATAAATATTGTAACAACCCAAAACTTAATATACAAGCTAGAAACTACCTCTTTAATTCATAACGCCATAAACGGCTCAACATGGTCGCTGTATCCATATTTACAACACAGGGTTCGCGGAAATAACCCTAAATACAGCTGAGAAATCTAACTAGACAGAAAAAGGGAGTTCTTCTACTCCTTCTAAACGCAAGCTCCGACCCACGTTCTGCCAAAACTCTAAACGTACTCTCGGCTACCTGCTTACCTGAAAAGGTTTTAGTTTTGAAAAACGAGGGTTAGACCATGAGGTCTAATGAGTTCCCTCCACACCAAGTCACGCAAAAAATATATCAATTTATAAAATCAGTTATGAAAGCATTTATACCAATCATAACAAGCACACTAAGAAGATATGCACACATTGACACATGCTACTGGCATACGCTATAGCCACACACACACCGTGACAGCGCAATAAGGCACACACACGCTATAGTCACACACACCGTGACAGCGCAATAGGGCACACACCGCCCATATATGAAACAAATTCATATATATAATCATTATGGGACACACCCCCATTTCACACCAAAGCCAGAGCATGGTCACACACATATAAGTCACACAATTAATCTTTGCTTTGAAATATAAACGGTTGAAAAACACACAGTTAGATAATAACCATGCCACAAATTTACTTACCGCATTGAAATAAAAGCAGTTTGTATCCACACAATTAAATCACACTTTTCATGCATGGTTTAAAAATAGTACGAGCATTTACCATTGTAAACAAGCATAAAGTTCCACATTTAAAAAGATTTTTAGAATCAGAAAAACTCACATGTCGTCCTGGTTTAATCCTCTTACTGGATTGATTCTCCCTTCAACTGCACCTATAAGGATACACACTACAGTGATAAGTCACTTGACCGAACTACACTCCCACTTGGTTAACACCTCGGACTAACAGACGGTCTCTACCACTAGAACTCACTAACCGGATACTCTACAGGGTTACACAAGTCACTTTCCGGAAGACTTACCCGGACAGCCAAACTATCCGGAAGATTTTACCCGGACAGTAGGAATTTTCGGACATAAGAACTCTCCGGATGGACGTTCCGGACACTCCCGGATTCCCCAGGGTTTCCGGGTAAACTACCGGAAACTACAACTACCCGGACATCAAATCGTCCGGACACCACTCGTCTGGACACCCCACACTTTCCGGACACTAATCTGACGATTAGGGTTTCCGGACGCGGCGATTTTGTATAAATCGCAAAGGATTAGCACTTTTCGCCCTAAATCCCACCACCACTTCCAGATATTGAATACAGGTCGGCGATTAACACGATAACCCACTCTTAAACAACTTTTAAACATTTTAATAAGGAAACACAAAGAATTCCATAAACTCAAGTTTCTCCTCAAAATGCCCAATACTACTCACAAAACTTAAAGGAGAGGGAAGATTATTTATTACCTGAAGATTCTACAGTTTTCCCCAAAAGTTCAGCTGCCAAATCCACTTCCTCCTCTTCAATTTCGAAAAGCCTTTCTTCACTTGCACTCTCCTTAGCCGCACCCTCTCACACACACACACACTGGAATAATTTGATAAAATGAAGAAATTAGGGTTTTCTACTCCTTCTTATACCTTTTCCACTAAACACCAAACTTCTATTTTCTTCACACTTGAAACAAAAAACTTCTTATTTTCGAACTTCTACCACACTTTTAATTTATTGACAAAAATAGAACTCGGTTATTACAATATCCTCCCCTCAAAAGAATTCCGTCCCCGGAATTCCATCCTCAAACAATCGAGGAAGACGGTTCCTCAGCTTTCCAACCTTGCGATCTATACACGTCAACGGTTTTCCCACATAAACCAACTTTCGCCCACGCGAGTGTCTTCAAACAATACGACCCTGCCTCCCTCGGCCAAGCACTTCCTAAGATTCGACACAGGGAAATTTCGAATGAGCTTCCCGAAGTTCCTCGGGCAACTTCAGCTTATTCGCCACCTCACCTACACGCTCGGTGATGGCGATCGACTCGTCATACCTGGGTCTTAGTTCTCCTTTATTTCCAACGCACAACGTCTAAGGCAGATAACACTTTCTCATATTAATTAAACTGACCACAATCTATTGATAACAATCAATTCACACGCTTTTACCACAACGTCACTCCTATATTACTACCAAGTATAATCTAATGGTCCCTCACCCCGAGCACTACATTTGACTACTATCTTCCACTTACTTCTCAAACATAAAACATGTTTCCAAAGAATGACTCACCAGAAGGTGCACACTCTTGACCAATCACACAAGTTAGCTCTCCTCAACGCTTAAACCAATCACATACACACAAATCCTCTTTCTCATACTCCCACTAGAAGTTCATGCACCCGACTGTGACGTTCTGATAACATAGTTTCCCACTTTCCGTGCCACTCGCCACTCTTTCTACTTCCCGTTTACTCACTTATTTCAACCTACCGTCCTGTTTTCCTCAGACTAGAATGGAACATTCCTCATCCAACATTGACCACTTCATACACCCTATTTCAACGGTTATTATGCTTAATTAACAGCTTCCCACATCTCATACGAGAAATTGAACCAAGTCAATCCGAAATCACATTCAATACTCGAAGCGACCACACACTCCTCATTTCTCAAACGATAATAACTCACTCGTTTGCATTTCCTTTACACACAAGGATTAGATCATCATTCCCAAAGATTTCGTATCTACTACGGAACATCATAAACTAGCCAGTCCAACATCTTCACAAATATTATAACGATACAAGGCGAACGCACTCATCAATCAACTTAAGAACACACAATTTTCTTCTTAGCTAGTCACCCATTGTCACCCCATTCTTACCCACACAGCCCCCCACACACTAGAGGTTCAATTCTCACAGTTACTTCCTGCCTACTAAGTTGTAAAATATACAGCTTCACTTCGACCCCAAATAGGTTAAGCAGCCCTAGTGATACCAATCCATACATCTATCATTTCTCAACCACCCTTGCCCCCCTTCCACTAACTAAAGGGGTAATAAAACACACCTCTACTATCCGATGCTGGAGTTGAGGATCTCAAGATTTCAATTCATCGACATCGGGGACTCCCGGAATAAAGACTCATCAGGGTTTAGGAGTTCACTTCCAACCAATTAGAACCAAAACAACTTCAAGAAATCTAGGGTTTTCATATTTTTCTAGGGTTTCACTTGTAAACCCTTAGGTGAGTGATCTCAACCAAATACTTTCATCTTAGGTTATGTTTCACTCTTATTATAGGCTAATTTGAAACCTCTTGTTGAATTTAGGGTTCTTCAAGATTTGGGGGTTTTCTCTTACAAACCTCATTTGGTGAGCATTTCTCCACCCTAACTAAGTATTAAGTTTCTTGCTATCTAAATGAAGGATCTCTCATGGGTTTATGTCTTTGTTGGAAGGATTAGGGCTTTCCTTGTTTATTTGGGTTTGGTTGATGCATATTTGATACATATGTACATTCACCTTTTGTGTCAATGTGACTTGCACATATATACGTATACATACATATACAAATATGCCTTCATATATACGGATGTATGTACAAATATATATATATATATATATATATATTTATATATATATAGGATGGGTATCAAATACAAACCAGTTAGTTTGTACAAACTCGTACAAACCATACCTAGCTTCATGATTTTGTAAATTTGGCTTCATGAATATATATATATATATATATATTTGGCTTCAAGAATATATAATTTGGCTTCATGAATATATCATTTGGCATTTTTAACTAATTTTTTACAAAAATTCCCTAAAATACCCTTATTTTTGTAAAAAAATTAGTTAAAAATGCCAAATGATATATTCATGAAGCCAAATTATATATTCATGAAACCAAAATATATATATATATATATATATATATATATATATATATATTGGCTTCATGAATATATAATTTGGCTTCATGAATATATCATTTGGCATTTTTAACTAATTTTTTTACAAAAATACCCTAAAATACCCTTATTTTTGTAAAAAATTAGTTAAAAATGCCAAATGATATATTTATGAAGCCAAATTATATATTCATGAAGCCAATATATATATATATATATTCATGAAGCCAAATTTACAAAATCATGAAGCTAGGTATGGTTTGTACGAGTTTGTACAAACTAACTGGTTTGTACCCGATACCACCCCTATATATATATACATACATATATAAATATTGTAACAACCCAAAACTTAATATACAAGCTAGAAACTACCTCTTTAATTCATAACGCCATAAACGGCTCAACATGGTCGCTGTATCCATATTTACAACACAGGGTTCGCGGAAATAACCCTAAATACAGCTGAGAAATCTAACTAGACAGAAAAAGGGAGTTCTTCTACTCCTTCTAAATGCAAGCTCCGACCCACGTTCTGCCAAAACTCTAAACGTACTCTCGGCTACCTGCTTACCTGAAAAGGTTTTAGTTTTGAAAAACGAGGGTTAGACCATGAGGTCTAATGAGTTCCCTCCACACCAAGTCACGCAAAAAATATATCAGTTTATAAAATCAGTTATGAAAGCATTTATACCAATCATAACAAGCACACTAAGAAGATATGCACACATTGACACATGCTACTGGCATACGCTATAGCCACACACACCGTGACAGCGCAATAAGGCACACACACGCTATAGTCACACACACCGTGACAGCGCAATAGGGCACACACCGCCCATATATGAAACAAATTCATATATATAATCATTATGGGACACACCCCCATTTCACACCAAAGCCAGAGCATGGTCACACACATATAAGTCACACAATTAATCTTTGCTTTGAAATATAAACGGTTGAAAAACACACAGTTAGATAATAACCATGCCACAAATTTACTTACCGCATTGAAATAAAAGCAGTTTGTATCCACACAATTAAATCACACTTTTCATGCATGGTTTAAAAATAGTACGAGCATTTACATTGTAAACAAGCATAGAGTTCCACATTTAAAAAGATTTTTAGAATCAGAAAAACTCACATGTCGTCCTGGTTTAATCCTCTTACTGGATTGATTCTCCCTTCAACTGCACCTATAAGGATACACACTACAGTGATAAGTCACTTGACCGAACTACACTCCCACTTGGTTAACACCTCGGACTAACAGACGGTCTCTACCACTAGAACTCACTAACCGGATACTCTACAGGGTTACACAAGTCACTTTCCGGAAGACTTACCCGGACAGCCAAACTATCCGGAAGATTTTACCCGGACAGTAGGAATTTTCGGACATAAGAACTCTCCGGATGGACGTTCCGGACACTCCCGGATTCCCCAGGGTTTCCGGGTAAACTACCGGAAACTACAACTACCCGGACATCAAATCGTCCGGACACCACTCGTCTGGACACCCCACACTTTCCGGACACTAACCTGACGATTAGGGTTTCCGGACGCGGCGATTTTGTATAAATCGCAAAGGATTAGCACTTTTCGCCCTAAATCCCACCACCACTTCCAGATATCGAATACAGGTCGGCGATTAACACGATAACCCACTCTTAAACAACTCTTAAACATTTTAATAAGGAAACACAAAGAATTCCATAAACTCAAGTTTCTCCTCAAAATGCCCAATACTACTCACAAAACTTAAAGGAGAGGGAAGATTATTTATTACCTGAAGATTCTACAGTTTTCCCCAAAAGTTCAGCTGCCAAATCCACTTCCTCCTCTTTAATTTCGAAAAGCCTTTCTTCACTTGCACTCTCCTTAGCCGCATCCTCTCACACACACACACTGGAATAATTTGATAAAATGAAGAAATTAGGGTTTTCTACTCCTTCTTATACCTTTTCCACTAAACACCAAACTTCTATTTTCTTCACACTTGAAACAAAAAACTTCTTATTTTCGAACTTCTACCACACTTTTAATTTATTGACAAAAATAGAACTCGGTTATTACAATATCCTCCCCTCAAAAGAATTCCGTCCCCGGAATTCCATCTTCAAACAATCGAGGAAGACGGTTCCTCAGCTTTCCAACCTTGCGATCTATACACGTCAACGGTTTTCCCACATAAACCAACTTTCGCCCACGCGAGTGTCTTCAAACAATACGACCCTGCCTCCCTCGGCCAAGCACTTCCTAAGATTCGACACAGGGAAATGTCGAATGAGCTTCCCGAAGTTCCTCGGGCAACTTCAGCTTATTCGCCACCTCACCTACACGCTCGGTGATGGCGATCGACTCGTCATACCTGGGTCTTAGTTCTCCTTTATTTCCAACGCACAACGTCTAAGGCAGATAACACTTTCTCATATTAATTAAACTGACCACAATCTATTGATAACAATCAATTCACACGCTTTTACCACAACGTCACTCCTATATTACTACCAAGTATAATCTAATGGTCCCTCACCCCGAGCACTACATTTGACTACTATCTTCCACTTACTTCTCAAACATAAAACATGTTTCCAAAGAACGACTCACCAGAAGGTGCACACTCTTGACCAATCACACAAGTTAGCTCTCCTCAACGCTTAAACCAATCACATACACACAAATCCTCTTTCTGATACTCCCACTAGAAGTTCATGCACCCGACTGTGACGTTCTGATAACATAGTTTCCCACTTTCCGTGCCACTCGCCACTCTTTCTACTTCCCGTTTACTCACTTATTTCAACCTACCGTCCTGTTTTCCTCAGACTAGAATGGAACATTCCTCATCCAACATTGACCACTTCATACACCCTATTTCAACGGTTATTATGCTTAATTAACAGCTTCCCACATCTCATACGAGAAATTCAACCAAGTCAATCCGAAATCACATTCAATACTCGAAGCGACCACACACTCCTCATTTCTCAAACGATAATAACTCACTCGTTTGCATTTCCTTTACACACAAGGATTAGATCATCATTCCCAAAGATTTCGTATCTACTACGGAACATCATAAACTAGCCAGTCCAACATCTTCACAAATATTATAACGATACAAGGCGAACGCACTCATAAATCAACTTAAGAACACACAATTTTCTTCTTAGCTAGTCACCCATTGTCACCCCATTCTTACCCACACAGCCCCCCACACACTAGAGGTTCAATTCTCACAGTTACTTCCTGCCTACTAAGTTGTAAAATATACAGCTTCACTTCGACCCCAAATAGGTTAAGTAGCCCTAGTGATACCAATCCATACATCTATCATTTCTCAACCACCCTTGTCCCCCTTCCACTAACTAAAGGGGTAATAAAACACACCTCTACTATCCGATCCTGGAGTTGAGGCTCTCAAGATTTCAATTCACCGACATCGGGGACTCCCGGAATAAAGACTCATCAGGGTTTAGGAGTTCACTTCCAACCAATTATTTTCCTTAAGAACCCTAAAGATTCTACTTCACACGGACACTCACCCCACTGTTGATCCAAACCCTCAGTGATTTGATAATCACTCTTTAAGAAACACTTAGTGAAATTTGTAAGTAAACAATATGTATTAGAGTTTCACTATCGCTGATAAGTACTATGTCTCTACAGTACCGCTGATAGGAAACTTATGCTTTTTAAATTAGACATTCAGCGAAACTGTTCATCAATAAAGCGCTGAGCCTGTTCGGTTTTATTGATGCTCGCTGATAAGTCTTAGTTGTTTACTTATGATCCCTGAAGACAAGTTTCACGTCAAACAAAGGTTCTACGCTGAAGCCGAAGATCAAGCCCAAGAACCAGCGACAAGTCTACTAATGAACTGATGCGGATATCAGCGAAGACAAAATTTGTCCACTCAACGTGAAGTTACAAGTTGAAGACTTCAACAATCGATGAGCGTTATGACTCGCTGATAAAGTACTGTTCAACGAATGCTGATCATGAAGTCTTCCTCTACAAGTTACTGTTGTCTTTCCTTCTTGCACGCCTCCGTACGATAATGTCAGAAAGGACATCCCTTTTGTCCAGGATCGTACAACCAACTCTGATTCTACATTGTACATCATGCGGCTACTAGGTTGTCTACAAAGGTCAAACCATGCAACCAATCCGCTGCTGCCACGTGTAAAGTTATACTGCTGTGCATTAAATGCATGCAGTATATAAGAAGAACCCTACTTCAGAAATGAAGTGCTCAGCCATCTTCTTATCTCTACTATCTTTGTGTTAGGTTATTATTCGTAATTTCCTTATCTCCCTCTGTCTTAATTCTAGTGCAAGAAACTTAGTGTTCTCATAACTTGTTTAGATTAGGATTAGTCCTTAATCTTGTTTCCGCAACAAGTTGTAAATTGTTTGATAAATATCAATAAACAATTTAGAAAAGTAAAATCTGTGTGTTTGTATTCAACCCCCCCTTCTACAAACTTGTATAACCCCTCAGGGACCAACAAGTGGTATCAGAGCGGATTGTTTAATCTGATAAACAAGATCTTGCTTATACTAATCTTTTCTCTTCCTTACTATTTCTCATTATGACTACCAACACAAACTATATTGACAATGGTTCTCTTGCAAAACCTCCTAGATTTTCCAGATATAACTTTAATCTATGGAAAAATAGGATGATACTCTTCTTAGAAGGTGTAGATCCTACTATGCCTTATTACATCGAAAATGGCCCATATATTCCTGTGAGAATTGATCCTGAAGTTCCAGGGAATGCTACTAGAGCTGCCATTCCTGAAAGATTGATTCCCAAGGAAATTCATATGTGGACTGATGAAGATAAGAAGAAAGTGGCTATCGACACCAAAGCCAGATCCATTCTTTCTATGGCTCTTCCTGAAGAAGTCTACCATTCCGTCATGAACCTGAAAACTTCTAAAGCCATGTGGGACACAATCTGTGTTCAATATGAAGGAACGTCTGAAGTCCAGGACTCAAGAAAGATCAACCTGGTAAGACAGTACGAAAGCTTCATTTGTGGTAAGAATGAATCTCTCTCTGAAGTACATCAACGCTTTAACTACTTAATAATATATTTAAAGACTGTTGGTAAGGAATATTCTAACTTTAAAGTTCTGACAAAGTTCTTAGAATGTTTACCTGAAAGCTGGGACAATTATTCAATGTGTCTCAAGCTATCTAAGGATCTAAAATCTATGACTCTTTCTACCTTATATGGCACTATGCTCAATCATGAGCAATCGAGTCATCTTAAAAAGAATCTTGTAAAAGATTCCAAAAGCACCCATGTTGCTTTAATCTCAGAGTCACCTTCCACTCAGCGATCCACTGTCACTATCACTGAGTTGGAAACTAACTCTCAATGCTCATCAGAAGCTGACTCTTCAGATCTTGATGAATCTATGGCTCTCCTATCTAATAAGTTCAGGAGATTCGCCAAAAAGAAAATTTTCAGAAAGAACAAACCTCTCGCACTCACTGACAAGCCTAGATCATCAACCCCTATTGATAAGGCTACTGCTACTTTCTATAACTGTGAAAAGATAGGACATTTTGCTAGCGAGTGCAGGTCAAAGAAAGTTTCTAGACCCTCAGCTTTCTCCAAGAAATCCTCTAACCCCAGGGCTAGAGATGACAAATATCAAAAGCTGAAAGAAAAATATGCAAAGCTGAAAGGCTTTAAGAAGAAAGGCAAAGGCCTGGTGGCTGACTTTGATTGGGCTGCCTCTGACGAAGAAGAATCATCTGACTCTGAAGATGATGAGGCCAATCTCTGTCTAATGGCCAAAATCGAAGAAGAGGAAGAAAATTCTGACATTCCCTCTACTTCAGCCTCTCCTACTAAGGTATCACCTTCTTTCTTTACCAATATTTCAGATATTGATGAAGCTGATAGTCTTCGTAAAATCGATCTCCTGACTATGAGTTTATATGATGCCATGAATGGCAAAACTATTGTTGAAAATCAAAACCTTGATCTCGCTGAACAGCTTAAACACTGTCACCTTCAAATAAAAAAACTTTCTAAAATTGAAGAAGATTTAAAAGATCAGGTTCATTTAAATCAACTAGTCAAAATCGAGCGCGAAGAAGCTATCACTGCATTAAAAGCTTAAAAAGCTACTGTTGAAGGATGGTGTAAATCCTCAACAACGATCACTGAGATAATTAAGTCTCAGATTCCCCTGAGTGACAAACGTGGTCTTGGTTACAAAGCTGACGCTGAAAACCAACCACTGATCATTCCATGCTTAAGTTTAGAATGTTCGTGTCCCCAATCTCTGACACTTCCTCATCTCAGTGTTCCTCTTCAAAAACTCCCATCCCTGAGGAAAAACCTACCTTAATCACTAAAGATAAAGGTAAAGAAAAAGTTTTAAATCAAAAACCTCAGAAGGGTACCTTTGTACCAAAACTGAAGGCTTTTAAAGCTTCAGTGACTTATCCCTCTACTTCTAAGAACAAGATCCCTGGATTTATTCAGCGATCTACTCCTAGAATCAGAGTGGATATTATTGGTAAGAAATCCGAAGAACTGATTGTTCCTCCCATTTCCAATGCCAAAGGTATACTTAGTGCTGCCCTGCTCATTTAAAATTAAAGGGTAAGCATGCAAATGGTCCTAAAGCTACTTTTAGCTATAGGAAATGTTATCACTGTGGATTTACCGATCACATTGCTAGTAAGTGCCCCACAGCCACCAAAGCTGAAAAGTTAGCTAAGGTGAAGATTAATGCCCCCAAAGAAAAGAAGACCACTGAGGTTAAGAAATTAACCAAAGTGAAGACTAACACCAAAGCTGAATCTTCAAATGCTACGAAGAATGCTGAACTTTCCACTTCCTCAACCACCACTGACAAGTGTGGACCCATAGTTAATTGGGTGCCCAAGTCAAACTAATCGTCCTTTGTTTGCAGGTTAAGAAGGGTATCTGGTATCTTGATAGCGGATGCTCTAGACACATGACTGGAAAGAAAAACCTGCTCACTGAATACAAGGAAGAGAAGGGTCCCTCTGTGACCTTCGGTGGAAATGGAAAAGGCTATACCCGAGGTTTTGGTGTACTCTCAAATGGTACAACCACCTTTGGAAGAGTTGCATATGTTGAAGGACTGAAGCATAATCTTCTAAGCATAAGTCAGCTATGTGACAAGGATAACAAAGTAATCTTTACTAAGGAATCCTGCTTTGTTACTGACAAAAAGGAGAAGATAGCTCTCAACGGTTATCGTCTGGAAAATGTTTACGTTATAAACATGGACTCTACAACCACTGAGAACTCCTGTTTCTTCTCAAAAGCCTCATCTGATGTCAACTGGCTATGGCACAAGAGGCTCTCTCATCTCAACTTCAAGACACTGAATACTCTTTCTTCTAAAGAGTTAGTCACTGGTCTACCTCAACACTCATACGCAAAGGAGTCCTTATGTTCAGCGTGTGAGAAAGGGAAACAGACCAAAGCAAGCTTTAAAACTAAGAAAGTTTCCTCAGTGTCATCTCCTCTACAACTTCTCCATATGGATTTGTTTGGCCCTGTTAACAAACAATCCATCGCTGGAAAGAAATACACACTGGTCATAGTTGATGAATTCTCTCGCTATACCTGGGTAATGTTTCTCCGTTCTAAGAGTAACACCCCTGAAGAACTCATCACCTTTGTCAGAAAAATGGAAGTCCTGAACAACATGACCGTTCGCTCAATAAGGAGTGATCATGGTACTGAATTCAAAAACAGTTCCCTTGATTCCTTCTTTGAAAGTAAGGGTATTTCTTACAACTTTTCATCAGTGACAACACCGCAGCAAAACGGAGTCGCTGAAAGAAGAAATCAAACTATCATTGAAGTTGCACGTTCAATGCTCAGCGATTCTCACCTGCCTACTCAGTTTTGGGCAGAAGCTGTCAACACTGCTTGTTTTACTCAAAACAGGTCGCTGATTGTCAAAAGATTCAAGAAGACAGCCTATGAACTTTTTCATGGGAGAAAGCCTTCAATTAGCTTTTTCACATCTTTGGATGTCAGTGTTTCATACTGAACAATAGAGATGCCCTTGGAAAGTTTGATCCTAAGGCTGATGATGGAATCTTTCTTGAATATTCTTCTATCTCCAAAGCCTTCAGAGTCTTCAATCGTCGAAGACAAACTGTTGAAGAAACTATCCACGTCACTTTTGACGAATCCCGTTCAGCAAACTCTAGACCTTCTGCTGATACTGAAGAACTGAATCAATGGATGTTCTCTCATCTTGGTGATTCAGAAGACATTCCCACTCCTCCATCTCATACTCATCCCGCTGAAGATGATGACCCTACCATCATCCCAAGCATGCAGACAAGTGAAGCTGAAACATCATGGGTCTCAGCTGTTCCTCTAAACACTATGCCTGCCTCTGAACCTTCTATCTCAGATATACCATCGACTTCTCAGCAATCAGTGAATGAAATGACATCTGCACATCTTCCTCTCTTAGCTGATATACCAGAAGTTGTTGAAGCCTCATCTTCAGCTCCCCAAGTTCAGGTTGAGTCAGCGACTTACGCTCCGACTCAACGATGGACTATAAATCACCCTATTGAACAAATTCTTGGTGATCCAAACTCTGGTGTTTAGACTCGACGAAGTGCAGGTAATATTTGTTTATTTGTTAACTTTATTTCTCTGATTGAACCAAAGAAAACAGATGACGCCCTCCAAGATCCGAACTGGGTCAGCGCTATGCAAGAAGAGCTGACTGAATTTGAAAGAAACAAAGTTTGGAAGCTTGTTCCTCGTCCATCTGACAAGTCAGTGATAGGCACTAAATGGGTCTATCGAAACAAGTTGGATGAACATGGAACTGTACACCGCAACAAAGCTCGACTTGTTGCTCAGGGATACAGACAAGAGGAAGGTATAGATTACGACGAAACTTTTGCTCCAGTGGCAAGACTCGAAGCTATTCGTCTATTCTTAGCTTACGCTGTACACACAGACTTCAAGGTATATCAAATGGATGTTAAGTCAGCGTTCCTTAATGGAAAGCTGAATGAAGAAGTTTACGTGGAACAACCTCCAGGATTCTCAGATCCTAAGCATCCAAGTTATGTTTATAAACTGGATAAGGCACTTTATGGCTTAAAGCAAGCTCCTCGTGCATGGTACGACACTCTCTCTACTTATCTCCATATTGAAAAATTTGAGCGTGGTCAAATCGATAAAACTCTATTTTCAGGAAAGTAAAAGGTCATATTATTCTTGTTCAAATATATGTCGATGATATTATATTTGGTTCTACTAACCCTGACCTTTGTACTCGTTTTGCTGATAGAATGAAAGCTGAATATAAAATGAGTATGATGGGTGAGCTAACATATTTCCTTGGTCTTCAAATCAAACAAAATGAAAAAGGAACTTTCATTAATCGGGGAAAATATGTTAAGGATATGCTGAAGAAATTTGATTTAACTCAGAGTTCAGCTATGAAAACCCCTATGGCACCACCGCTGACACTAAACAAGGATCCTTCTGGAAAACCTGTTAATGTCATGATGTACCGTGGGATGACCGGCTCTCTTCTGTACCTTACAGCTAGCCGACCTGATATTATGTATGCAACCTGTTTGTGTGCACGATATCAAGCTGAACCTAAGGAATCTCATTTAATCGCTGTAAAGTGAATCTTTCGTTACCTTAAGGGTACTCCTAACCTAGGTCTTTGGTATCCCAAAGACTCAGGGTTTGATCTAATTGCCTATTCAGATAGTGATTTTGCAAGCTGCAAATTGGATATGAAAAGCACCACAGGAGGTTGTCAGCTCCTGGATGGAAAGCTGATGAGTTGGACAAGTAAAAAGCAAAACTCAGTGTCCACCTCAACCGCTGAAGCTGAGTACGTAGCCGCTGGAAGCTGTTGTTCTCAGGTCTTGTGGATGAGAAATCAACTACTGGACTATGACCTTCAGCTCTCAAAGATTCCAATCTATTGCGACAGCACTGGTGCCATTGCTATAGCAAATAATCCAGTGCTACACTCAAAGACCAAACACATCGAAATCAGGTATCATTTTATCAGAGATCATGTGATAAATGGTGATATAGAACTTCATTTTATCCCAACTGACTTTCAGTTAGCTGATCTGTTCACCAAACCTCTTGATGAGACAAGATTCAACTTTCTCATCAGCGAGCTTGGAATGCTGAACTTAGAATAGTAAAATCTTCAGCGGTTCACATTTGATCAGTGATAACAATGAACTTGTATAACCCATACTTATCACCTACTCTATGAACAAAATTGATCAAGGTATGTTCTCTCTTACTCGCTGACATTCGCCTATGAATGCAAGATTTCAAACAAATTACATCGCTGAATATCTCTTCCCTTCAGTGATACTTTTGAAATTTCTAAATCTAACATTGATATTTCTATTCAGTGCTTCATGTTTTAAAAAATGTCCCTGAGTTTTTCAAATCCTCAGAGACATTCTAAAATATGAAAGGACGTTTGTGACGTCATCACAACGGATAAGGTATGGCACGTTTTCTCTGACACATTCGCCCATTTCGACTTCCTTGTCCAATCAAATTCAAGGGACGTGTCCGTGTCATCATGAAAAACTTTTCCCGCTCACAGTTTTTCTCTCTCTACTCTCACTATATAAACCCTTTGTGTTTATATTTTTATCTTTTACGCATACGAACTCTCTCAAGCAAGAAATCTCTGTTGCAATTCAAAATATTTACTCAAGCATTGTTCATCTTCTTCTAGCATTACAGGTTAATATTTCTTTTATCTTTTGTAACAAACAAACTTGTTTTCGATCTTATCTTTGCTTTCAAAAGATCAAACAAATGAACTCTCTTAAAATAAAATCATCTTTTCTTCATGATTTTATGAACACAATCTTCATGGTTGTTCTTCAAGTTTAAAACTAAAATCTTAAACTTGTTCTTCATATGTTTTTCCAGAATCCTTACTTTAGAAGGAAACTGGAAAATAAGGCATTCACTAGTTTTGAATCTTTGCCAAAACTAGAAAAACCCTAATTTCCACTATACCCTAAAACCCTTATTTTGGATATTTTATTCATTTTATGATCTTCTGTTCCTATTCTAATATTATAAACAGAAATGGCATCTACTACTGAAGCTCCTTTTACTAAGTCCCCCACTGCTGCTGAGGTCACTGAATTCACTAAAGCTCCTCAGGTTAAGTTCGAACTCAAGAAATTTACCTTTCAAAGCAATAATCCCTATGCTCTCTTCGACTTCCCTGAAAAGAAACAGGTCACACATCTTGATGACGCTATGAACTTTCTCAAGACTTGCTCCATATCAACAGCTCTTACCATTGTACCCCTTGCTCATCGAAGTCTTCTAGCTCAGTTCTGGTATACTGGCAGAAGAGCTCAGGTGCCCTCAACCAAAGATCCCAAGAAAATGGTTGATGTCATTCTATGTGACACCAATCATGGAACTTCCAAGATCACCCCATTTCATATCAGGCGTGCTCTAAACCTTCCTGGTAGTACCAAAGAAAACCGCTTTGTCCCTCTGCCAAACCACAAAAACCTTGCTGATAGGGAAACACTGATTGCATTCTTTGATGCAATGAATTATGCATGGGACACAGGGAGGGATAAACTCCCTGAGAAGAAGATGACTGCCATCAAGAAGTCAAAAATGCCCAGTGAGATGAACTTCATCTTCTCTCACTTGATCAGCTGTCTAACAACTAAGGTTGGGTCAATTGACCAAGCATCCCAACCCCAACAGGCCATGGGATATGCTCTGCTGAAGGGTCTTCACATTGATTGGGCATCAATCATCTACAACGACCTGGCATTCAGGGTGGACATGGTTGATAGACCAACATGTGTTCCATATCCAAGGTTTGTCAGTGCTCTCTTTCTACACGGACTTGGGGATGAATACCCAAAAGTGGGCGACCTGAGACTCTCCAAGGTTGGCCCTAAAGTTCTTGACTTCTAGCCCCTGCCAAACGAGGTACGTCTCTCTACACTCTTATCTATTCTCAATCCTCCAAATTCTTCTACTTCTGCGGCTACTTCAGTGGTAATCCCCACCGCTGATACCCAGGCTGCAACCTCCACTCCTTCTAAGAAAAGGAAACACTCTACTACCTCACTTGATTCTAAAAGGATCAAGAAAACCAAGGAGCAACCTCCCAAGCCTTTCCAGGCTGAAGACCTAGCGTCTGACTCTCAACAGACTACACTGGATGATTTCGTGGTACGCTCTGCCACAGCTGATCAAGCCACCCCTTCCATACCAACTTCAGCGTCTCTAAACGCTGAGGTTATAAACTTGGAACGGAACCCCCCTCCTTTAGACCCTCAAAGGACTGAAGAAGTAATTCTCAGCGAATCCAACGCTGAACCTCTCACCAATACCCTATTCTCAACTCTCACTCCTCCCTCTACTTCTTTGGTCACTCCATCTATTCCTCCCTTCTCTACAACGAAGGTCATTCATCTGAGTGACTCATCTGCTGAAGAACTACGGCGGATACAGGATTTAAATAAAGGACATGCGGAAACTTCCCAGCGTAAAGGTACATTGGAAGACGATTTCGAAACGTTGACAGGTCATCGAGATATCGAGGACTTTATCAACCATCCCGTAGGTATACACAAAACTCCAAACACTCCTCTCTCACAACTCCAAACTTCTGAGCTTTCCTTTGTTCACAAGTTCTCAACTTTTTTAGGTCCTAATTTGGGAGATATCAACAACTCCCTGAAAGGTTTGGAAACGAAGGTGGAATCTCTCACCACCACTCTCACGACAAACTCTTCAGCGGTTACAGACGCTGGAGATGCTCTCAAGAAGCTGACCACCGAGGTCCAAGGTAAAGCCTCCAGTGCTGATCTGGAGAAGGTGGATGGTAGCATTGGTCAATTTGCTACCACCCTCGCTGAAAACTCCTCTGCCAACATCACTCTCTCCACCAACTTTACAACCCTGTCCAATGAAGTCACATCATTGAAGACACCGGTTGATGATCTTCAGGGAGAGGTGACCACTGTAAAGACTGAGGTGACTTCGGTGAAGACTCTACTGCAGCAGATCCTCGACCGCCTGAACGCTGCTACTTGTGCTCCTTCGCACTTTACTCAGGTAGATCGAGAGGATCTTTAGAAAATCACTCTTGCTATATCTGGCCTGGAAGACAGATTAGGTAGGATTGAAGCCTGCGTTGGGATCTCTGGCCTGGAAGACAAGGACCCAATGCACACTGATGCTGTTGCTACTGCTGATATTCCAATAACTTCCCCCATCCATCATGTGGAAGAGAGGGAGAAGAATCAAGACCTTCCCCATAATGTTGAGGGGGAGAAGAAAACTCTTGAAGACCTTCCCCATAACTCTGAGGGGGAGGGTATTGTTTCTGATGCTGCCACCGAGAAACCTCAAGGAGATGAAAACCCTGAGGGAACCGAGAAAACTCCCTCTGAATTTGAGGGGGAGCAACTCGATGAGGAAACTGAAGTTGTTGCTGACGTGACCGAACCCTACGCTGATGAGGAAGAATCTGAAGCGGAAGAAGCTGAAGACGATGAAGACATCGACATCGCTGATGATGAACCATCATCATCTCCTAAAATAGATGATGATGACGATGATGATGACGACTTCTTCTTCGTCCGCCCAAAAAGGTTCCTGCTCAAAAAGGAGTTCTGATAAATGAACCATCAGGGGAGGGGACAAAGACAAAGCCTGCAGCGTCTGAAGCTAACAAAGGAAAAAACAAAGGCCTCGCTGCAGAAGGCAATCTGATGATCTTGCTTTGAAAGCCAGTTTATCAGGTACAATATCTTTTATTACCTTATACTGCATCCCTCCTCTATCCCTTCTCAACCTCAGTTCTCCTCTCCATAAAACCTCTATACACTTAAACCCCATTCTTTTCTCTATCTCTTTTCTCCCAAATGATCTTACTCAAATGACCGTTATGTTTTAGCTAGTCCTCTCCCCTGCTTGAGGATCCTACTGAAGTCTCTCCTGCTACAACTCCAATAATCCCAGCCACAAGAGCTGAAGAAATAATCCCAGTCTTAGACCTTGCTGAGACTGATGAACATGAAGAACAACTGCTCTCTCACAAAAACAGACCTTCCTTGGCTCCTCAAACGCTAAGTGAAGAAGACCTGAAGAAGAGAGAAGCCATAATCAAACAGCTTGAAGATCAGCGAATCATCCTTCCTCGTGACAAAATCCCTGCTCCTAAATTCAGACTTTCGAGAAAGGAATACACTGATAATCTCAAAGCTGAAAAACAACTCGCTGATCGAAGTAAAGCTGAAGAACAAGATAAGGCCTATGCCATCCAGCTTGTCCAATAATCAGTGAAAGATCCCTTACTGAAGAGAACTCCCATCGAAGTTCAACGCCAATTATGGGAAGATGCCCAGAAGATCATCGAAGAAAAGACCAAGGTATCTGATTCTACCTTGGAATGGTGCAAAGAAAGATTGCACTATCAATATCGGGCAGCCAGAATAAACAAAGTGCTCATCAAGGGAAGAATGTCAATAAAAGTTCCAGTCGTTGAGGTCGATTTATTCAGAGAAAATGGTACCCAGGAATCTATCTACGCCTCCTCGATCAAGAAGTACGGTCTCTCTGAGTGGTTGGAGATGCGAATAGCCATTCAGCGATCTCGCTCTCAATTCAAAAGCCATGTCGAGAAAATCATAATATCTCAGATCGACTTGGTTTCATCTGCTGTGGATATTCCTCCTCCTGCTAATCCAGAAAAACAAAGAAGGGCCTCTGCAAAGAAAAAGATAAAACCTTCAGACTCAGGTCCTCCTATCCGGAACGAAACAGGTATTGGTTTCTCACGTGCTGAAGTACTTGGTCCTGAACATGACCTCTCAGCGCTTGACACCTCCCTGTCCCCTGGTGAACGCTTCATCCCTGGAAAAGTCTTAAGCGAACCATATGGTATCTTCTTTCACGACTACGATGGACGAGAACACTTTCAACGTATCTCTGAGCTTCCCATCATTCCCATCGAACAGCTCAGGGATCTCGTCTACTGGTGTGAATTCCGAAA
Source organism: Saussurea involucrata (assembly GCA_033807775.1). Taxonomy (NCBI): domain Eukaryota; kingdom Viridiplantae; phylum Streptophyta; class Magnoliopsida; order Asterales; family Asteraceae; genus Saussurea; species Saussurea involucrata. The sequence goes on along the minus strand of CM066314.1, from coordinate 155,411,235 downwards.
AGATCTTCTCGGACAATACATGAAGCCTCTAATCTTTACTGAAGCTCAGAATAGACGAAATCTTGGTGAAATAGTCCCTGACTGGATGATTCCCTCTACAAGAACCCTTGATGAACTTCTTGTTAAGGAAGAACCCTTCTAGCTGATAGAATTTCCTTGTAATTCTTCTATCTTTATCAGCTTGTATCTTTTTTACTTGTAAATTTATTTGTTGTACTTGTAATTTTTCCACTTCCCTATGTAACCTTTACGAAGTTTAAAGAAAAATTTCAGCGAATGTACTTTACTCCATCAGTACTTAAAAGATCCCAGAAAACAGTAAAAGGGACAAATATTTTATGAGTTCTTTTTATCCTTATGTTTTCAAAATTAGCAATTTCCTTTTGTTGCTAAGTCATAATCAAATAGGGGGAGATTATTGATCCAAACCCTCAGTGATTTGATAATGACTCTTTAAGAAACACTTAGTGAAAATTGTAAGTAAACAATATGTATTAGAGTTTCACTATCGCTGATAAGTACTATGTCTCTACAGTACCGCTGATAGGAAACTTATGCTTTTTAAATTAGACATTCAGCGAAACTGTTCATCAATAAAGCGTTGAGCCTGTTCGGTTTTATTGATGCTCGCTGATAAGTCTTAGTTGTTTACTTATGATCACTGAAGACAAGTTTCACGTCAAACAAAGGTTCTACGCTGAAGTCGAAGATCAAGCCCAAGAACCAGCGACAAGTCTACTAATGAACTGATGCAGATATCAGCAAAGACAAGATTTGTCCACTCAACATGAAGTTACAAGTAAAAGACTTCAGCAATCGCTGAGCTTTATCACTCGCTGATAAAGTACTGTTCAACGAACGCTGATCATGAAGTCTTCCTCTACAAGTTACTGTTGTCTTTCCTCCTTGCACGCCTCCGTACGATAATGTCAGAAAGGACATCCCTTTTGTCCAGGATCGTACAACCAACTCTGATTCTACACTGTACATCATGCGGCTACTAGGTTGTCTACAAAGGTCAAACCATGCAACCAATCAGCTGCTGCCACGTGTAAAGTTATACTGCTGTGCATTAAATGCATGCGGTATAAAAGAAGAACCCTACTTCAGAAATGAAGTGCTCAACCATCTTCTTATCTCTACTATCTTTGTGTTAGGTTATTATTCGTAATTTCCTTATCTCCCTCTGTCTTAATTCTAGTGCAAGAAACTTAGTGTTCTCATAACTTGTTTAGATTAGGATTAGTCCTTAATCTTGTTTCCGCAACAAGTTGTAAATTGTTTGATAAATATCAATAAACAATTTAGAAAAGTAAAGTCTGTGTGTTTGTATTCAACCCCCCTCCCCTTCTACAAACTTGTATAACCCCTCAGGGACCAACACCCACACATTCCAACAATACTCTTCTAGACAGCGTCAACATTCACATCAAGAATAATTTCACACTACACACTAAACCGTTGTCATCATGACGAGGTTAGAACTCCACATATCACCATTACTCTCCACACACTATCCACCACGCGCCACACACTACTGTTACTCTCCACACACTAACGCCTCCGTCGACTATCAGAACAATAGGGATCAAGCACACCCATGCACCTGTAAATTCATAATGACATTGGCCAGATGTGATTTGAATTTACCTTACATGAAAGTCCTCACCACCATCATCCTAAATCCTCGATGATTACGGTTTTCCCTAAAGGCTTCCTATATCTCATATGTGTCCTCCTACTCCACAGTTTAAGTTTAGGCCCATCCGGTCACCTAAATCCCTTAAACTAGGGCTCTGATACCATTTGTAACAACCCAAAACTTAATATACAAGCTAGAAGCTACCTCTTTAAGTCATAACGCCATAAACGGCTCAACATGGTCGCTCTATCCATATTTACAACACAAGGTTCGCGGAAATAACCCTAAATACAGCTGAGAAATCTAACTAGACAGAAAAAGGAAGTTCTTCTACTCCTTCTACACGCATGGATGTAAATGTTTGGAATCTACATGAGGATGAGTATCACATGCTAAATATTTACTGTGTAGAGATGGTCGTTATGTCATAATTGGAATGAGTCGATTTATACGTTTTCACTACCATGGTATGTAATTTATTGATGGCTAATAATTGGAATGGTCGTTATGTCATAATTGGAATGAGTCGATTTATACGTTTTCACTAGGACCGAGACTTGAGGTGCTATCGATAACGCCGTGGGTGACTCCATTCTCGTGTTCTTGTCACCCCGATGGTAACGGGTCTCCCTCGTATTTTGTTGTTAAAGAAATGTTTCTCGGTTATATAAATATGTTCAGGTGGGAACGCTTAACGAGATGATTGATGGTAATTTAGATTACATGGAGTCGGTAACATCATTTTATGTCTTTTTGTCAAAATTACATAAATGTGCATTTCATGTAATTCTCACTAGACTTTTGTCTAACACTTGATGTTGCATTTTTGTGGATTACAGGTCCCACTAGCGGTGTCTAGACCTTGTTGAGTTGCCGACCATGCTAGGAGCTTAGAGGGTCGGGCTTTTGGGAATTCGAGATGAGAGACTTTTTGGAGTTATAGTGACACCCGGATTAATCTAGCTCACTTTAATCCTAGATTAATATGTTGTTGTGTTTTATGTCTCAATACTCCTATGTTTAATCATGTCCAAACTATCCCATTGCATTTAAGGGTTATAGTTGGCTTATACTTTTGAAGTTTAAATTTACCCATTTTCCGGAAATCCCCTATATTTATTGTTTAAATTTTAGGGTGTTACAAGTTGGTATCAGAGCCCTAGTTTAAGTGAACTAGGTGTACTAGTGTGATGCCTAGACTTAAGCTGAGACCATTAGGTGATGGAATGTGAGGAAATTGGGTAGAAACATTAAGATGGGACGTTCGGAGTCAACGGAAATTACATTATTGTGAATGATGAAAGTGGTAACGAGAATTCTTATGTGTAATGTGTTCATAATTTCAATTAGCTACTGCTATTATGAATATGTTGTTACGTGAGCATGCTTGATTGCTATAATTATGAGGATCGATGATTGTTCTAGTACGTTTCCTTGTGTTATCTCGTAGTCTATGTTCTTATCCTTATTCTCGGTTGCGACTGGCAGACAGAAATGGTAAATACTCGGGGCAGGACTCAAGAAGATAACGTCGTGACCGAATCCACGGCCGATCAACCGAACATCGATGCATCCGCTTTGCCACCTCCACTTCCACCTCTATTGGGCAGAAGAGTGGAGCAAATCCTGAGGAGGAATATTGCCTCTACTAATCCGGTCATATCGGAAGTGACCCCTCAAACTCAAATAATGGACATGCTGTGGGCCATGAACAATACCATGGTCAAGCAGCAAGAGTTGTTCATGAAGCTTTTAGAGGATAGGGAAGCGCAACCGCGCCGTCACGAGACAATTGAAGAAAATGTGGGTGTTATGGGATCTGGTGGTACAGGTGATGAAAACCGGACAGATGGATTAGTTACTTTAGAGACGAGGCCGACGGGAAGGGTATGCTCTTATAAGACCTTCCTATGTTGTAAACCATCGGAGTTCGCCGGTTCTGACAATCCAGTTGCCTGCATGAACTGGATTCGGGAGATTGAACAGGCCTTTCGGGCTTGTGACTGTGAGGAGAATCAGAAGGTGAAGTTTGGTTCTCAAATGCTTCGGGGTTTGGCTTTGACTTGGTGGAATGTCTACACTTCCACTTTGGAGACTTCGGTATTAGCTAAAATGACTTGGGCAACATTCAAGAAGAAGATTTTGGAAGAATATTGTAACGAGCAAGAGATGGATATGATCGAGGAGGAGTTCCAGTGATTAAAGAAGAGAAATATGTCGATGAAGGAGTACACCCGCATCTTTATGGAGAAGCTAAACCTTGTAGGGCACGTGGCCCCGACTGAGAGGGAAAAGATGAAGGCGTATTTGAAGGGATTGCCGGCGAACATGATGGCGATGGTCCGAAATTCGAGAGCCACTAATCTTTGGGAGATTATTGAAGAAGCGAAAGTGATGGAGAGGGTTTATGCAAGGTATAGCGAGGAAAAGCAAAGGGTCAGAGAGAAGAGAAAGTGGGAGAACTCTTCAAGCTCGTTTGAGGAGCCGAGACTTCAACCAAGTGGAAAAGGAGGGGACAGTCGATGGGACATAAGGTGGTGCCCTGAATGCAAGAGTAAGCACTTCGGCTCTTGCAACGCGGGTCAAACTTCGTGCTACAAGTGTGGAAAGCCGGGGCATATCAACCCGGACTGTCCTATAAGGGGGACAATATGCTATGAGTGCAAGGAGATGGGAAACATGAGGAGACAGTGTCCCAAGTTGAAGGGAGCCATGGAGGGGACCCACTCGGTGTAACAACCCAAACTAGAAACAAAACAAGATTTCCATAGATAATAATAATATCTGCCAAAACCTGGCCCACACCAAAATTTAACAACATTCGACAAAAGGGTTTGCGGAAACAACCCTAATTACAACTGAGAGTAAGTCTATAATATTCAAAAATGGAGGGCTTCTAGTCTCTAAGATGCAAGCTCCAGCTCACATCTTCCCTTTCCCTTTGTCCGAGCTTCCTATCACCTGATTACCTGAAAAGGTTTTTAGTTTTGAAAGCGAGGGTTAGACCATGAGGTCTAGTGAGTTCCCTCAAAAGCCACACCAGTATAATAAAGTTTATAAAAGCTTTTCGGTAAGAATCGTTATTACAACACTTCATCATAATGCACACGTATATAATCCACACAATATGACATGCTAATGGCACACGCTAAGGTCACACACACCGTGACAGCGTAAGAGAGCACACACACACGCTATAGTCACATACACCATGACAGCGTAACAGGGCACACACCGCCCAAATATAAAACGGATTCATATATTAGATTTTATGAGGCACACCCCCATCTCACATAAAAGCCATAGCATGTCCACACATAAGCAGTTTTTATCCACACAGTTAAACCACACTTTTCATACATAATTTAGAGAAAATGTACGAGCATTTGTCAATAAAAACATGCATAAAGTTTCACACTTAAAAGATTAAGATCAGAAAAACTCACCTGTCGTCCTGTTTAATCCTCTTACTAGATGGATTCTCCCTTCAACTGCACCTATAAGGATACACACTACCATGATAAGTCACTTGATTGAACTATACACTCACACGATTAACCCCTCGGACTAACAGACTGCCCTACAGTGTCACACGGCTACTTTCCGGAATCTTTATCCGGATAACCAAAACTATCCGGACAACCGAAACTATCCGGACACCCAAAACTATCCGGACGCTCTCAAGGGTTTCCGGTTAAACTATCGGAAACTACCACCACAACCTACCCGGACAACAGACTCACCCGAACACTACACCTCATCCGGACACCACAACACGTCCGGACACTAACCTGATCTGGAGGTTTCCGGACGCGACGAAAAACACAAAACGCAGGGAAATTAAACATCTCTTGTCCTAATCCTCCCAACACCTCCAGATAACAAATATGGGTCGGTGATTAGCACCACAACCCATTCCTAAACCCTTCTTAACAATTTAAAGAGGAAATCACAAGAAATTCCATGAAACCTAGTTTCTCCTCAAAACTCAATACATTTCACCAAACTAGAAGAGAGAATAGATTGGAAGATACCTGCAGATTTCTACTGCTCAAATCAAAGTTCTAGCTGCTAACACTCCTTTCTCCCTTTCAATTGAAATTGCTTCTTTCTCCTGCACTCTCTCCTAGCCGCAAACACACACACACTTGACACAATTTGGCTAAAGTGAAATAACTTAGGGTTTTCCTTCCTTTAAATACCTCTCTTACTTGACACCACACTTTCAATTCTTTACACTTAGATCACTCAACTTTCTTAAATTCGAATTTCTTCCAAAAGTTCCCAATTACTGACTAGATTAAATCTCGGTTATTAAAACATCCTCCCCTCAAAAGAATTCCGTCCCCGGAATTCCATTTTCAAACAAACGAGGATATCGAGTCCTCATGCCCGATTCCCATCTCCCAACTTGCTTCTTGCCCCTTATGGGATTGCCACGGAACTTCCACTAGTGATACTTCCTTATTTCTCGACTAACGGACCTTGCGATCCGGGGTAAATCCGTCAGGTCATCTGGAGATACCTCCGGGTACTCTAGCACCACAATAACCTCCTCTAGTCCTTTCCTTTCTTTCCTAGCGTCTAACACATACGCTAAAGAAACTGACACTCCTCCTATATACAATACCTCGCTCTCCTCCCAAAGTAAGGCAAGAATTACACTCCCGCCTCCTCCCTAGATCACCACTTCCGACTAGGCAGGCAAGGTCTATGGATCATTTCCTATTGCACACTATGCTAGCGTTTTTTACTTGTCAGCTAATCCATTCCTTACTTAACGTCGAACACTCCCATGCCCACGGGTACAAACGCAAGGGAAACCAGTGACCCTCTACCTCGATACTACATCCCTCATACACTTCCTTCACCACGACTCGATTATTAACAGAGATCTCTACCTTGAAATCACACCTCAGCCGCCTAGGTTTAACATACAGATGTCGGGCAAATCCCGGCGATATAAACGAACGGTTGCACACGAGTCGGATAACACTTTAGCAAGAACAAAAATTTACAAGAAAGGTACCTGTCTCCACATCAGGTGTTTCCTCCTCCTCGTCAGCCGTCATCCTGAAAACTCTCGCCCTTGCCTGTGTTGGTCCCTCTTTCTTTTCTCCCACTCTTCCTCCTTGTCTACCATCGTAACCACCCGAATCTCCTCTCTTCAGCTGGGGGCAATCTGGTCTCAAATGTTCCATAGACCCACATTTATAGCATGCCCTTGGGTTCCGACAGTCTCGCGCCATATGTCCCAACTTCCCACACTTGAAGCATCCCTCGGGCTCACCCGCACATTCCCCATGGTGGACTCGATTACACTTTCCACAGGGTTTCTCTTCAAGTTTCGATCCCCCTCGGAACTCCGGCTTGAACACTTTAGCCCGTTCCGAGTCACGCACTGGTCCTTCCCACTTTCTCTTCTCTTTACCCTTCTCCACATCTTGCCGGTTCTTCTCCTTTTCAACCATTTCAGCCGCATTGATGGCTGCCTGAAAAGTGATCGGGTTCCTAGTCATGACCAGTTCCCGCACGCTGCTCTTTAACCCAAATACGTATCTCTCAATTCGACGTTCCTCATTCGGTACATATAATTCAACGAATCTCGCTTTCTCCATAAACTCCGTAGTATATTCTCTCACCGTCATTCCACCTTGTTCCAAACTCATGAACTCTTCTTCTAGTCTTTTTACTGCCGCCATAGGGTAGAACGACGCCTTAAACTTTGAGACAAAGGTCTCCCACATCATATTCTTAGCAGCCTTTGACCCTTCTCCTGCGGTCTCCGCATCCCACCAAAACACAGCTTCCGACTTCAGCATGGACAGAGCAAACATCACCCTGTCACTATCGACACACTTACAGGTGTCGAACGCCAGCTCCATTTCCCTGATCCACTTTATCGCCAATACGGGATCGCATTCTCCCTTGAAAGCAGGTGGCTTACAAGAGGCAAACGCCTTGTAACTACATCCTCCACTTAGCAACCGGTCATTTACTGCCAACGGGTTTGACTGAGTAGGGCTCCCCGAAGCTGAACCATGAGAGCTAGTCGTCACTCCCTTACTACCACTGGCCTCTTTACTCCCCGAAGCCGCCTCGTCCTGCTTAGCCAACAGTGCTTTCAATGTATCCTGGATTTCTCCCAAGGCAGTGGCGAAATTTTCTTGGATCACAAAGGCTTAAGCGCGACCTCGACTCGCTCCCCGCCTGGACGCAGAGCTCTCCTGATGAGACGCCTCTAGTTCTTGCGGGATTCCCGCGCTCCTCGTCCCACGAGTAACCCGTGCCCTCACTACAGCTCTTTCCACGTTCTCATTCACCTGAGTAGCCTCTCGCTGTGGTACTCTTCCTCGTCCCCTTCATCGGCCTCTTCCTCGACCTTTACCCCTACCTCATGCGGCAGCCGGCACAGGTGGTGCTTCCATTTTGATTTCTTTATCAATAGGTTCCGACACACCCCTCATGGATCTCCTCAACATGATTACTGACTGTCAAAGAAACACCAACAACATTAAGCCTACAGTTCCAAGATAATAAGGCAATTAAGCACTTACATGTACCTGTAAGCTCGTAATTACACTGGCCAGGTGTAATCGCCAACTTACCTTACATGACAGTTCTCGTCACCCTATTAATCATTCTACCCAGTCTTGCTAAGGTCCTCCTAGTTCTCAGTTGTATTCTCTTACTCCACAATTTAAGTTTAGGCCCATCCGGTCACCTAAATCCCTTAAACTAGGGCTCTGATACCATTTGTAACAACCCAAACTAGAAACAAAACAAGATTTCCATAGATAATAATAATATCTGCCAAAACCTGGCCCACACCAAAATTTAACAACATTCGACAAAAGGGTTTGCGGAAACAACCCTAATTACAACTGAGAGTAAGTCTATAATATTCAAAAATGGAGGGCTTCTAGTCTCTAAGATGCAAGCTCCAGCTCACATCTTCCCTTTCCCTTTGTCCGAGCTTCCTATCACCTGATTACCTGAAAAGGTTTTTAGTTTTGAAAGTGAGGGTTAGACCATGAGGTCTAGTGAGTTCCCTCAAAAGCCACACTAGTATAATAAAGTTTATAAAAGCTTTTCGGTAAGAATCGTCATTACAACATGTTGATCCAAACCCTCAGTGATTTGATAATGACCCTCTCTTATATACTTAGTGAAAATTGTAAGTAAACAATATGTATCAGAGTTTCACTATCGCTGATAAGTACTAAGATCTTCCAGTACCGCTGATAGGAACTCTCGCTCTTTTAAATTAAACATTCAGCGAACACTGTTCACCATTAATGTGCTGAGTCTGTTCAGTCATTATGATGATCGCTGATAAGTTAGTTGTTTACTTATGATCCCTGAAGACAAGTTTCACGTCAACATAGGTTCTACGCTGAAGTCGAAGATCAAGCTCAAGAACCAGCGAAAAGTCTCCTAATGAACTGATGCGGATCAGCGAAGACTCAGATTTGTCCACTCAACGTGAAGTATCAAGTACAAGACTTCAGCTATCGCTGAACTTTATCATTCGCTGAATAGAAAATGATAATCGCTGAATCAACGAAAGCTGATCATGAAGTCCTCCGTACAAAGTACTTTTGTCTTAACCACCCTTGCACGACTCCGTACGAATTGTCAGAAAAGAACCTCCGAATATCTGAAATCGTACAACCACTCTGATACTACACTATTCATCCATACGGCTACTAAGGCTGTCAACTAAGGTCAATGACATGCAACCAACCAGCTGATGACACGTGTAAAGTATATACTGACTTGCATTAAATGCATGCAGTATATAAAGAGATGAACTCACTTCATTTGAAGTAACTTGCTAACTCTGGACAAGTTCATATCTCTTATCTCAAGATAGGTTATTATTAGTAATTTCCTTATCTCTCTTAGTGCAAGAAACCTTAGTGTTCCAACTTGTTTAGATTTAGGTTTATCCTTAATCTTGTCTCCGCAACAAGCTGTAAATTGTTAATGATTTATCAATAAACAATTTAGAAAAGTAAAATCTGTGTGTTTGTATTCAACCCCCCCCCCCCCCCCCCTTCTACAAACTTGTATAGGCCTTCGGGACCAACAAGTGGTATCAGAGCGGATTTGTTTAATCTCATAAACAAGATCTAATCTAAGATATTTCTCTTCCTTGCTATTATCTGAAAATGGCCACCAACTCAAACACACATTATATAGACAATGGTTCTCTTGCAAAACCCCCTAGATTTTCCAGAGACAACTTCAACTTGTGGAAAAATAGGATGACACTCTTCTTAGAATGTGTAGACCCTACTATACCTTACTATCTTGAGAACGGCCCACACATCCCTGTAACAATTGATCCTTTAGTTCCAGCCACTGCAAATAGACCTGCTATTCCAGAAAGGCTGATTCCTAAAGAAATCCATCAGTGGACCGACGAAGATAAGAAGAAAGTGGCTCTAGATACAAAAGCCAGATCCATACTATCCATGGCCCTTCCTGACGAAGTCTACCATTCCGTCATGAACCTGAAATCATCAAAAGTCATGTGGGACACAATATGTGTTCAGTATGAAGGAACGTCTGAAGTCTAGGACTCAAGAAAGATCAACCTGGTAAGACAATACGAAAGCTTCATTTCTGGTAAGAATGAAACTCTCTCTGAAGTTCACCAACGTTTTAATTGCTTAATTATAGATCTGAAAACTGTTGGTAAGGAATATTCTAACTTTGAAGTGCTGACAAAGTTTCTAGAATGTTTACCTGAAAGCTGGGACAATTATTCCATGTGTCTCAAGCTGTCAAAGGATCTTAGATCAATGACCCTTGCTACCTTATATGGTACATTGCTGAATCATGAGCAATCTAGCCATCTTAAGAAGAATCTTGTAAAAGATTCCAAAAGCACCCCTGTTGCTTTAATCTCAGAGGAACCATCTACTCAGCGACCCTCGGTCACTATCACTGAGTTAGAGAGTAACTCTGAAAGTTCATCAGATTCTGATTTTTCAGATGATGAATCCTTGGCTCTCCTAACCAAAAAGTTCAGGAGATTCGCCAAGAAGAAAATGTTTATAAAGAACAAACCTCTTTCCATAACTGACAAGCCTAAATCATCAGCTTTTGTTGATAAGGCTACTGCTACTTGTTTCAACTGCGAAAATACAGGTCATTTTGCTAACGAGTGCAGGTCTAAGAAAGTTTCTAGACCCTCAGCTTTTACAAAGAAATCCTTTGTTCCAAGGAATAAAGATGATAAACACTCAAAGCTGAAGGAGAAGTATGCAAAGCTGAAAAGCTTTAAGAAGAAAGGAAAAGGCCTGATGGCTGACTATGATTGGGCTGCTTCTGATGAAGAAGCATCATCATCTGACTCTGAAGATGATGAAGCAAATCAATGTCTCATGGCCAAGATTGAAGAAGAGGAAGAAAGTTCAGACATTCCCTCCACTTCAACATCTGCCATTCAGGTATCACCTTCTTTCTTTACCAATATTGCAAATATTGATGAAGCTGATAGTCTCCGTAAGATCGATCTCTTGACTAGAAGTTTATACGAAGCCATGAACGGAAAAACTGTGGTTGAAAACCAAAATCTTGATCTTGCTGAAAAGCTTAAAAACTGCCACCTTCAAATAGAAAAGCTTTCTAAATATGAAGATGATTTTAAAGATCAAGTCTATTTAAATCAGCTAGTCAAAATCGAACGAGCAGAAGCTATCGCTGCATTAAAAGCTGAACAAGCTACTGTTGAAGGATGGTGTAATTCTTCAACAAAGATCACTGAGATAATTAAGGCTCAGATTCCTCTGAGTGATAAACGTGGTCTGGGTTATAAATATGATACTCCAAAACCAACCACTGAACGTTCAATGCTTAAATTTGGAACGTTCGTATCCTCAGTCGCTGACACTTCATCATCTCAGTGCTCCTCGTCCATTACACCAATACCTGAGGAAACTCCTACCTCCTCAAAAGGTAAGGAGAAAATGGTTTATTCAAAACCTACCTCTGTCTCTAAAGACAAAGGTAAAGGAATTGTTATTTATCAAAATCCTCAGAAGGGTACCTTAGTACCAAAGCTGAATGCTTCTAAAGCCTCAGTGACCTACCCCTCTGGATCTAGAAAGCTGATCTCTGGATCTATTCAGCGATCTACTCCTAGACTCAGAGTGGATGTCCTTGGTAAGAAATCTGAAGAACTGAATGTTCATCCCATTTCTAAAGCCAATAGTTTACTTGGTGCTGGCACTTCTAATTCGAAATTAAAAGCTCAGCATACAAGTGGTCCTAGAACTACTTTTAGTTATAGGAAATGTTATCACTGTGGACTTACCGATTATATTGCTAGTAAGTGCCCCACAGCCACCAAAGCTGAAAAGATAGCTAAGGTGAAGATTGCCCCCAAGGCAAAGAAGACCAACCCCGATGCATATCAGGTCAAGGTGACTCCTACCACTGAAGTTAAGAAATTAACCAAAGTGAAGAAAGACAAAGCTGAATCTTCAAATGCTGCGAAGACCGCTGAACCTTCTATTCCAACTAGCTCCACTGACAAACGTGTATACATGGTTAAGTGGGTACCCAAGCAAAACTAATCTTCCTTTGTAAATGCAGGTTAAGAAGGGTATCTGGTATCTCGATAGCGGATGCTCTAGACACATGACTGGAAAGAAAAACCTGCTCGCTGAATACAAGGAAGAGAAGGGTCCCTCTGTGACTTTCGGTGGAAATGGAAAAGGACACACCCGAGGGTATGGTGTACTTTTAAATGGTACAACCTCCTTCAGAAGAGTCGCATATGTTGAAGGGCTGAAGCATAATCTTCTGAGCATCAGTCAGCTTTGCGACATGGATAACAAAGTGATTTTCACTAAGGAATCCTGCTTTGTCACTGACAAAAAGGAGAAGATAGCTCTCAGCGGTTATCGTTTGGAAAATGTTTATGTAATAAACATGGACTCAACAACCACTGAGAACTCCTGTTTCTTCTCAAAGGCATCTTCTGATGTTAATTGGCTATGGCACAAGAGGCTCTCGCATCTAAATTTCAAGACACTGAATACTCTTTCCTCCAAAGAGTTAGTCACTGGTCTACCTCAGCATTCATACGCCAAAGAGTCTTTATGTTCAGCGTGTGAAAAAGGGAAGCAGACCAAGGCAAGCTTCAAGTCAAAGCAAGTCTCCTCAGTGTCATCTCCTCTACAACTACTCCATATGGATTTGTTTGGCCCTGTTAACAAACAATCTATCGCTGGAAAGAAATATACGCTGGTCATAGTTGATGAATACTCTCGTTACACATGGGTAATGTTTCTCCGTTCTAAGAGTGACACCCCTGAAGAACTCATCACCTTTGTTCGGAAGATGGAAACTCTGAACAATATGACTGTTCGCTCAATAAGGAGTGATCATGGAACTGAATTCAAAAACAGTTCTCTTGATTCCTTCCTTGAGAGTAAGGGTATTTCTCACAACTTTTCGTCAGTGAGAACACCGCAACAAAATGGAGTCGCTGAAAGAAGAAATAGAACAATTATTGAAGCTGCACGTTCAATGCTCAGCGATTCTCACCTGCCTACTCAGTTTTGGGCAGAAGCTGTCAACACTGCTTGTTTTACGCAATACAGGTCGCTGATAGTTAAAAGATTCAAAAAGACAGCCTATGAACTCTTTCATGGGAGAAAGCCTTCAATCAGCTTTCTTCACATCTTTGGATGTCAGTGTTTCATACTGAACAACAGAGATGCCCTTGGAAAGTTTGATCCTAAGGCTGATGATGGAATCTTTCTTGGATACTCCTCAGTCTCCAAAGCCTTCAGAGTCTTCAACCGTAGAAGACAAACTGTAGAAGAAACTATTCACGTCACGTTTGACGAATCCCGTTCAGCGAACTCTAAACCGTCCGCTGATACTGAAGAACTGAATCAATGGATGTTTTCTCATCTTGGTGATTCAGAAGAAGTTCCCACTCCTCATGCTCACACCATAGAAAATGATGGTCCTACTATCATTCCAGATATGCAGAATAGTGAAGCTGAAACATCTTGGGTCTCAGCTGTTCCTATAAACACTATACCTGCAGTTGATCTGAATGTCTCAGAAATTCCATCTATTTCTCAGCAATCAGTGAATGAAGTGACAAATGCAAACATTCCTCTCTTAGCTGATAATCCAGAAGTAGTTGAAGCCTCATCTTCAGTTTCTCCAGTTCAGACTGAGTCAGCGACGTATGCTCCGGCTCAGCGATGGACTGTAAATCACCCAATCGATCAAATTCTTGGTGATCCAAACGCTGGTATTCAGACTCGTAGAAGTGCAGGTAATATTTGTTTATTTGTTAACTTTATTTCTCTAACTGAACCAAAGAAAATAGATGACGCCCTCAGAGATCCAAACTGGGCCAGCGCTATGCAAGAAGAGCTGACTGAATTCGAAAGAAACAAAGTTTGGAAACTCGTTCATATACCAACTGACAAAACGGTGATAGGCACTAAATGGGTCTATCGAAACAAGTTGGACGAACATGGTACTGTAACTCGCAACAAAGCTCGTCTTGTTGCTCAGGGATACAGACAAGAGGAAGGCATAGATTATGACGAAACTTTTGCTCCAGTAGCAAGACTTGAATGTATTCGTCTTTTCTTAGCATATGCTGTACACAAAAACTTCACTGTACATCAGATGGATGTTAAGTCAGCGTTTCTGAATGGAAAGCTGAATGAAGAAGTTTATGTGGAACAACCTCCAGGATTCTCAGATCCTAAGCGTCCAAGTTATGTTTATAAACTGGATAAGGCACTTTATGGCTTAAAGCAAGCTCCTCGTGCATGGTATGATACTCTCTCTACTTATCTCCATATTGAACATTTTGAGAGAGGTAAGATTGACAAAACTCTATTTTTTAGAAAAGTGAAAGGTCATATCATTTTAGTTCAAATATATGTTGATGACATTATATTTGGTTCTACTAACCCTGAGCTTTGTACTCGTTTCGCTGATAGAATGAAAGATGAGTATAAAATAAGCATGATGGGTGAACTAACATATTTCCTTGGTCTTCATATTAAGCAAACTGAAAAAGGAACTTTTATTAATCAGGGAAAATATGTTAAAGATATGCTGAAGAAATTCGACTTAACTGAAAGTTCAGCTATGAAAACCCCTATGGCACCACCGCTGACACTTGATAAGGACACAAAGGGTGTTCCTGTCAATGTCACGCTGTACCGTGGGATGATCGGCTCACTATTGTATCTTACAGCTAGCCGACCCGATATTATGTTTGCAACATGCTTGTGTGCACGATATCAAGCTGAACCTAAGATATCTCATATGAAAGCTGTAAAGCGAATCTTTCGATATCTTAAGGGTACAGCGAATCTAGGCCTTTGGTATCCCAAAGACTCAGGATTCGATCTAACCGCCTATTCAGACAGTGATTTTGCAGGTTGCAAAATGGATAGGAAAAGCACCACGGGAGGATGTCAGCTCCTGGGTGGAAGGCTGGTAAGTTGGACAAGTAAGAAGCAAAACTCAGTGTCCACTTCCACGGCTGAAGCTGAATATGTAGCCGCTGGAAGCTGTTGTTCTCAAGTCTTGTGGATGAGAAATCAGCTACTAGACTATGATCTTCAGCTCTCCAAAATTCCAATCTATTGCGACAGCACTAGTGCAATCGCTATAGCCAACAACCCAGTGCTACACTCAAAGACAAAACACATCGAAATCAGATATCATTTTATCAGAGATCATGTGATGAATGGTGATATAGAACTTCATTTTATTCCAACTGATTATCAGTTAGCTGATCGATTTACCAAACCTCTTGATGAGACAAGATTCAACTTTCTCATCAGCGAGCTTGGAATGCTGAACTTTGAAGGATAAAACCTTCAGCGGTTCACATTGATCAGCGATAGAATAAAATCAACTTATATAATCCATTTCATCATCTTCTCTCTGAATAAACTTGATTCGCTGATATCAAGGTATGTTTTCTCTCTCTGACATATCGCATGTAAATGCAAGATTTCAAAATAAATTGCATCGCTGAATATCTCTTTCTTAACAGCGACTTTTTGAAATTTCTTAAAACCTTCACTGATATTTCTATTCAGTGCTTCATGTTTTCAAAGAGTCCCTGAGTTTTTTCAAAACCTCAGAGACAACCAAGAATATGAAAGGACAGTTGTGACGTCATTGCAACGGATAACACCAGGCACGATTTCTTTCTGACACACGTTTGCACGTTTCGTTCAAACTTCCAATCAAATGCAAACACGTGTCCGTGTCATGATGAAAACCTTTTCCCGCTCAAGGTTTTCTCTCTCTAAAAATCTCTATATAAACAACTCTTGGTTTATATTTTGTCTTTTACGCGATCAAATCTTCCTCCGCAAGAAAAGAATTTATGTTGCATTTGTGCTCTCAAATCTTCAAAGAACTGTTCATCATCTTCTTCATCAAACATCAAGGTTAATATGTTCTTATTTTTTACCAAATGCTTAACTTGTTTCTGATCTTATCTTTGTTTTAAACAATATCAAACAAAAGAACTTCTTAAAAATAAAATCATTTCTTTCATGGTTTTATGAACACAACCATTTCATGGTTGTTCTTCAAGTTTTAAATCTAAATCTTAAACTTGTTCTTCATTCGTATCCATTTTTTTAAAACTGGAATACAAGACTTTATGGGTTTTACATTTCGTTTCAAAATCATGAAAAACCCTAATCTTCATTAAGACATTTTTGTCTGAATGAAATGGACAAAATTCGAACCATCTTAATGGAAATTCTTTCCATATCAAGACAATTCTTATTTGTTAACATCTTTGGTTGAACTGATAATACAGAGAAATGGCATCTTCAAAGATCAATGTTACCACTGAGTCCATCTCCGCTGACTCTGAGGAAGTGGATATCATCAAAGCCCCTCAGGTTAAGTTCAAGCTGGATCAACTAGATTGGACCAAGGTCAACAACCTCTCTGCGCTTCTCGAGTTTCCTCCTCGAAAGCAAGTCACACATCTGGATGATGCTGTGAATTTCCTGAAAAACTGCTGCATTTCAACAGCCCTGACCATCACACCTCCCGCAAGTCAGCTGCTACTATCCCAGTTCTGGTACTCTGCCAGACACACTCAGCTACCCTCCGCCAAAGATGTATCCAAAACCATCGATTGCATACTCAGCGATACTGAGTATGGCACAATTAAGATAACCCCCGCAATCATTCGAAAAGCTCTAAACTTTCCCAATGCTACAAAAGAAAAACCGTTTGTTCCATTCCCTGACCATAAAAGGCACGCTGACAAAGAAGCTCTTATTGCATTTTTTGATGCAATGGGCTATGTCTGGGAAACTGGAAGGGACAAGAAGCCCGAGAAGAAGCTGACGCTGATAAAGAAGTCCAAAATGCCCAGCGAGATGAATTTCATCTTCGCACACCTGATCAGCTGCATGACAGCGAAGACCGGCTCCTCTGATCAAGCAGCTCAACCTCAGCAGGCTATGGGATACGCATTGCTGAAAGGTCTACATATTGACTGGGCATCTATCATTTATGATGACCTAGTGCAAAGAGTAGATTCTGCTGCTGACAGACCTGCATGGGTTCCCTACCCCCGTTTCATCAGCGCCATCTTCCAATATGGCCTGAAGGACAGCTATCCTCAAGAGGGTGACCTGAAACTTTCTCAGGTTGGCCCTAAGGTGCTCGATTTCAAACCTGTCGACAATGAGGTACGTCTCTCTACCCTTCTCTCTCTTCTTAACCCTAATTCTTCGACTTCTGTGGCTCCTTCAGCGACAATACCCATCGCTGATTCCCCGGCCACACAATCCTCTCCTTCTAAGAAAAGGAAACACTCTACAACCCAACTTGATTCCAAAAGGATCAAGAAAACCAAGGAGCAACCCCAGCAATTCCATGCTGAAGACTCCTCAGCTCATTCTGAAGAGCTGAAGGAAAGTTCTGTGGTACGCTCTGCCACACCCGTGCAAGCCATCCCTTCAATCCATACTTCAGCGTCTCCAAACGCTGAGGTTAGAAACTTGGAACCTACCCAACCTCCCTCAGTCTCTCAAAAGACTGATGAAGTGAGTCTCAGCGATTCCAACGCTGAACTCAGAACCCGAACCCCATTCTTATCCTTCGCTTCTCCCCCCACTCCCTTGGACACTCCTCCAAAGAACACTGGAGATGCCATCATTCGAGAAGCCACCGCTGACGCTTCTCAACGAATGATGAAGACAGGACCTGCAGAGATCACCATACCTCACCGCACTTTTGAGGAAGATATGGAACATTTTTCAGGAATCCGCAACTTTGACGATTTCGTCAATCCTCCTGCAGGTACAAATCAACCCATATACACTGTAACTAAACCTGAAACTTCTGAGCTTTCCTTTGTTCACAAGTACTTATGTGTTACAGGTCCTAATTTGGGAGACATCAACGAGTCTCTGAAGTCCGTGGAAACAAAGCTGACCGGTCTCACCACCACACTCTCCAACAACTCTACAGCTGTAACAAACGCTGGAGAGAATTTGACAAAGCTGACTACGGTGGTGGAGAAGAAAGCTTCCACAGATGACTTGAAGCAAGTTGATAAGACTCTCAGCGACTTTGCTAAGGTGCTCGCTGATATCTACACAGACTACACCTCACTCAAACAATCAGTTTCCTCCATGTCCGGCGAAGTAACAACGCTGAAGACATCGGTTGGAGCACTAGAGGGTGATATGTCTGCTGTGAAGACAAATGTTCAAACTATCAGGGGAGAGAAGAATGAAGATCTTATCGCTGGACCTCAGGGAGATGAAAACCCTGAGGGAACCGAGAAGCTCGCCTTTGTATCTGAGGGGGAGCAACTCGAAGAAGACGCTGAAGAATCCGAAGCAGAAGATGATGAAGCCGTCGACATCCCTGATGATGAACCATCTTCTTCTCCAAAGAAGGATGATGATGATGATGACGAAGATGACGATGATTTCTTTATCGTCAAACCTGCCCCAAGGATCAAAGCTCTTAAGGGAATTTCAATAAATGAACCAACAGGGGAGCGGACAAAGACAAATCCCTCAGCCTCTGGCGCTGAGAAAGGCAAAGGCAAAAGCGTCGCTGAAGATGACAATCTGACGATCTTGCTTGAAAAGCCGGTTTGTCAGGTACACTAAACATCTCTCACTCCATCCCTCCTCTATAAGTTCTACTACCCTAGCCTACACCTGAACATATTTATCTTTCTCTTTCTACCCAAGTTCTTCTACCCATGTTCTTATTTGTAAGATCGCTGTGTTTCAGCTAGTCCTCTCCCCTGTTTGAGGATGTCGCTGAAGGTTCTACTATTGCGACTTCACAAATAAAGCCAGCTGCTGCTGATGAAATAATCCTAGTCTTAGATTTGATCTCTGAGACTGATGAACCAGAAGAACAACCTCTCTCGCACAGAAACAGACCTTCCTCAGCTCCTCAAAAGCTGAGTGAAGAGGATCAAAAGAGAAAAGAGGAAATAATAAAGCGATTCGAGGATCAGCGAATCATTCTAAGGCGTGATCAACTGCCTTCAGTTCCTCCTAAGTTCAGAATTTCAAAAGTTGAATACAAGGATCACCTCAGAGCTGAACGCCTCATCGCTGAAAGAAAGGAATCTGAAGAGAAAGACAGAGAATACGCCATCAAGCTTACTCAAGAATCTGTCAAAGACCCCAAGCTGAAACGTGTTCCCATTCAAATCCAACGAAAGCTTTGGGAAGAAGCTGTAAGATCCCACATTGGTTGGGGAGGAGAACTAAGGTTGCCTTATAAGAGGGACTTGATACCTCCCCTATCAGACGCGTTTTAAAACCGTGAGTCCAGGTGTGTGTGGACAAAGCGGACAATATCTGGTACGATTGGTCTGGGATGTTACAGATGGTATCAGAGCCGGGAACCGGACTGATGTGCCAGCGAGGACGCTGGGCTCCCAAGGGGGGTGGATTGTAAGATCCCACATTGGTTGGGGAGGAGAACTAAGGTTGCCTTATAAGAGGGACTTGATACCTCCCCTATCAGACGCGTTTTAAAACCGTGAGTCCAGGTGTGTGGACAAAGCGGACAATATCTGGTACGGTTGGTCTGGGATGTTACAGATGAAGTTGTAAAGCCCGTGTCCCGGTATGGTTGTCTCTTGTTTAATTGTTTAATATTTTCTCGTAGCGAAATGGTTATTAACGGGGTTAACGGAATTGGCAATATGTTAAAAATCCTAGGTTAGGTCAAGAAAAGGAAATATCTTAAAAACCTAGGGACTAAAGATGGCTTTTGCCTTGTATCTTTGCATGGAACGTTTTTTTCTGCTTAGGGACCGACCCCCCCCCCCCATTCTATTCTTTTCACTCTCGCAAACAACCCTAGAAAAACCTCATTCTCTTCTTCCTTTCGGTGCAGCGCCGTGAAACCCCCCCTCCCCTCTCGTTTTTTTTTTCTGCGTCACCACCAAAACGGCGACACCACCGGCGCTGCCGGCGTTTTTCTGCCGGCGAGATCGGAGAGCCGAGAGAGAGCGCAGAGGTGAGAGAGGGAGAGAGAGAAAGAGAGCAGCCGGCGCCGTTTTCGTCTGCCGGAGGGAGAAGGAGAGCGAGAAAGAGAGAAGTGTCGGAGAACCACCACAGCCGGCGCCACCGCCATTTTCGCCGGCGAAAGGGAGAGGTTCAGCGAGAGAGAGAGAGGGTCGTTAGCGGCAGCCGGGACGTGAAGGTCGGGATCTCTCGTGGTTTTCTGCTGAGTGGTAAGGTTCCGTTTCCTTTACGTTTTCTTTTCGTACGTCGTATTCAATCGCAACCCACCACCGCCGGCGGTGGCTGCCGCCGCCGACCACCACTGCCGGAGGTGGCAGTGGGTGGAGCGTGGATTGTCCAGCCCTAGTGACAACCTAAAACCCGAACCGAATAACCTTAAACCGTTTTTATAAAATCGTCATTTTATGTGAAAATGTTGTCTGCCACTGTTTTGAGACGGTCATAACTTTTCCGTCGTAGTTCGGATTGAGGCGAATCCGGTGCCCACGGTTCACATTCTGTGCCGGACACACTTTTCGTGTTTTAGCGGAAGTCCGGTTCGGCCTCTAGCTAGGCGTAAATTGGCTGCTTATACAGCAGGTCCGGATGTGGCAGATCGCGTTCCGTTTTAAAAGTCACAGTTTCTGCCACTGTTTTGGGAAAGCCATAACTTCTTCTAGGAATGTCGGATTGGGATGAAACCAGTGCCAAAAGTTCCCATTCTGAGTGTAGTAAGTTTCTTATGTTTTGCGGAAAAACCAGTTCGGACCGTAGCTAGTGTCAAACTGCTGTGTTATAACGAAAGATGCTGTTTTTCGCTGTGCAGTTAATCAGTTTTGTAAAATCCATAATAAATTGTAGAAAAATCGTTAGGAGGCGTATAATATGTCCTTGAAACCCTATCTCAGAGTACTTTCTAATCATGAAATAATATTGGGAATTTTCTGGGTTTAAAGGGGTCGAAACAGGTCCCGAACAGACCTGTTTGGCGAGAACGGAAAATAGTTTTAGTGACGGTTTAAGCGTGTGTCGTGTCATAGGGTCCGGGTCTCGTATTGACACGTTTTAACATGCGTTTAGGTGCTGGGAAGTGACCGTAATTGTGAAGCTTGAATTGTATTGTTAAGCTAGGCGCGCATTCGAGGTGAGTTCTCTCACTATATCTAATAACGGTTGTTTTATCATTACTGTAGTACGTGTGTGGTAGCTTTATGTGATTGTGTTGTGGAACTAGATAGTGGGGTGTCTAGTTGATACTATGTTGTCATGTTAACTCGGTGGGACCGAGGGTCCGGCGGGGCCGGAGATTTTATACGCGGGTGGCGTAGAGACTCGGTGGGACCGGGGATTCGGCGGGGCCGGAGATGTTATCATGTGGTCGGTGGGACCGACTTGTGCCTTTTAGGTGGGTGGGTGTGGATATACATGTTTATGATTTGTTCGTAGACCTGTATGATCGTTTATGTGTCACTATCTGTTTTAGGGGTAGTGTGGAATAACTGTGTTATTTATGGTGTTTGAATTCACTAAGCTTCGTGCTTACCCTTTCCCAATAAACTGTGGTTTCAGGTACGGGCGGCTCCAAGGCGTGACGAGTACACACTGGCGCGCGAGGAGAGCTGGTTGCTTTATGGTTTTTAATAATTAAACGTTTATTCCGCTGGTTATTATTATGAAGATATTAATTATGAGTTTGCAAACGAAACGTTGGGATCATTTAATGAGTTGTTATAAATGAAATGTTTATTTAAAAATTTAAATTTGCTTGAAATTTTTGGGACGTTACAACTTGGTATCAGAGCACGACTTGAGTGAATCAAACGCATTTCGGTGTGTTTGATCTCAAGTTTGCGGCTATAAAATTTTCTTTAATGTTTTTGGGGAATAAAAAGAAGGAAAAATCCGTTTGAGGAACGGTAATCGAGGGCGCAGTGTGTACAGTCAGCCGGAGCCAAGGGGGAAAGGTACATTGCTTAGTGTTGTATTGCTTTCTAGGCATAGGGTATGCATGCTAGATTGCCTATTTTGTTTACACTGTACTGTATGATGATTGCTTGCTAGTAGGAATCAATGCTAGTTATGGTAGGTTGTTAAGTGAAGGCCCTATAGGTTGTATGCAGTAAGAATCATATAGCCTTAGAATATTTGATTTAGTTCTATTGCGCAGCTCTTGTTTGGGTCCAACCGTTCTAGGATAGAATCTTGTATTCGAATGTCTATTTGATTCACGCTGCATGCGACTGGGTATTCGTGAGGCAACTCGTTATGGCTAACAGGGATTCCGTTGTAGCAAGGGTAGTGGGATGAGATGAAATTCCTAGTGAGCTGGGAATAGCGTTTACATATGAGTACGTATGCAAAAATTGCTTTCTAGAACATAGGAGTATGTATGCTGGATTGCTTGGTGCTTAATACACTGTATTGTACGGTTGTTACTTGCTATTAGGAACTTATGCTAACTTTGATAGGTTGTTAAGCGAATGCACTATAGGTTGTATGCGGTAGGAATCGAATAGCCTTAGAATGTTGGATTTAGTTCTATTGCGCAGCTCTTGTTTGAGTCCAACCGTTGTAGGATAGAATCTTATATTCGAATGCCTATCTGGTTTCCACTGTATACGACTGTGCGTTTACGAGGCGACTCGTCAGGGTTAGTGGGGGTTCCGCCCTAGCAAGGGTAGTGGGGTATTATGTTTATTCCTAGGGAGCTAGGAAGAGTGTGTATATGCGTCAGTATGGACATACATGTATGGTTTTTGTTTGGGCGAGCAACTACTTGGATACTCGGGATAGGACTCGGAGCGGACAGTGATAGGTGTAGATGGTAGTAGTAGAGCTCCTACTACCGGAAGCACAGGATCAATGTTCGAGTCGGGGAAAGTCGCGAGGAATCCAAGGAGTCGAGCGTGAGCGTGGTAGGGTGAGTTATTATGTGCTAATAACTCGTTGTAATATCTACCTAGAATAGCCATCACAAGGAGGAACAACTATGGTAAACCTACTAGTACAGGTGTGTACTTGTTTTGCTTTGATGGGATGATCGTTGGGGTAGTGTCGAAGGTTATAAATTAGTAGTCGTTGGAATAAAAGGACGATTCTAGTATTAGTCACTTGGAGTGACGATGAGGATGATGTTTGTTTCGGGCCAAGATGGATGATTGTGCTAGAATCATAGGCTTATAGAGCCGACTTTGATTTGAGGAAAAATCGTAGGGATTATTTGACGTAATTTCCCAACTTGCCTAAGAGGTTTAAATGTCCGGATGACGTTAGTGGACCGGAGAGATTTGGAGGAGTAGGAGTCGAGACGTAGAATGCCGACTAAGTCATGCACAAAGTTTGATTTTGAAACAGATTGCATTAACAAATTCTTGTGTTTCAAATCATTTTATGGATGGTGTTTTGGAATTTTGGGAAATGTTCAGCACACACACAAGATTTTGAAATATGGTTTTGAAAGTGTATGAAATCGTTTTATCACGGGAGTGCAAACTTTGTTAAAATTTGTCTCATTTCGTTATTTTTTTTTCCAACGGTTCTTCCGAGTAAGATGATATCCGTGTTTTGTGGTGTTTAAAATGTCGGGCAAGTGGCTACGGCTTGTGACTTTAACATTGGAACTCCTCCACATATGTTAGAGTTGAGGCGGAAAGTTACATTCCACGATGTCTGTATAAAGCTTTTCGAATGATTTCGTTAAAATAAGTTTTGTTTTACGGCGTGTTGAGTCGTGTGAGTTTAATTTCACGAGGTGCATATCTCATATCTTATTTGTTTATGTGACCTTTTGGGGAAATCTTGGAAATCAATTTAAAGAACCCCACCTTTTGAGATTTTATGAGGTTTTAGTCGATATTTTCAAATGATGGAAACGGATTGGTTTTTATCCTTAAGTTTGAAACTTACACGAGACGGTTGTGTTTTGACAAAATATATTTGTAAGTCGTTTCATCGTTCTGTATGACTAGCCGACGCGCGAAAAATTTGTCGGTAAACCCTGTGCCACGACATTTTATGTTTAAAAAGAGAAATTTTGGGGTCAAACGTCGTGGAACTGACTTTGAAATTATGTGCACACTTTTGTCGCACCCGGTGTAAGGTCGAGCGGTTACTTTAAATACATGTCATGGGTCAATTCATACTAGAACCGTGATGGTTCATTTTCAAAGAAATTATTTATTTTGCTTTACGTTTGTGAGTAAACTAAGCCGCAATGAAATGATTTTCAACATGATTTTCATATGTGGGACGACCGTGTCCATTTTTGCGTAACTACCGACCTGGTAATAGTGGTTTTATTTCTTACGGTCTTTTTGAAATGAAAAAAAAAATCTTGACGTTGAAAACATTTTGTAAATGATTTTGTAAACCATTTGGGAAATGCGCTTTTTAAGTGTTATGTGTCATTTTGAGAATTTTAAGGGTGTGAGTCCTTTTGGAAAACTCTTTTGTTTAACCCGTGTTGAGTTTGGGACTAATGTTGATTTTAGAGTATTGCTTGCTTAGACTTTATTTAAACGCGTTTTTGACCGACTTATGGGTCTAGCAAGCGTGGAGCATTTTGCTCGGTTTTGACTTGGAGTTAGTCATGGGCTAATTGCCCGGTTTTAATGACTCGAGGTGGAGTCTTGTTGATGAATTGTTTTGTCGCACCGTTTGGCATTCATTGCACGTCGAGTATTTACACGTTTGGGTGAGGGAGACAATCCGAGATAGGCACTTGTGGGTAGGATGTTTTGCTTTGGATCCTTAGGCACGTTAGTCAGTCGCTGGTAGTGGTCGGTTGGGTATCTCGGGGTGAGGCCCCGGTGTTCAGGTGTTATAGCCTAGGCTTTCTAGTAGGTGCTAGAAGGATATAGTTGTGGGCACTTACCTGGGAGGTAATTCCGATGTGAGGGGCCCTGAGGCGTTACCTGAGAGGTAGGCGTCAAGGTGTATCCTCGGTTCAGATAAATTAGCTTTGTAGAGCGAGTGTGGGGGGATACGTCGACGGTGGGAGGTTGGTTATTCCACGCGTGTTGGTAATGTAGGCCGGGTAGTATCGGTTAAGGGAATGACCTACGTGTGTGTTAGTTGACTTGATTGTGGGGGATATCTATTTGTGTTAGTGTCTAGAATAATACCACGCTTAGGTGATTTATTGTAATCGGTTGGACCGATGTTCGGCGGGTGGCCGATGTTTGTTATTGTAATCGGTTGGACCGATGTTCGGCGGGTGGCCGATGTTTGTTATTGTAATCGGTTGGACCGATGTTCGGCGGGTGGCCGATGTTTGTTATTGTAATCGGTTGGACCGATGTTCGGCGGGTGGCCGATGTTTGTTATTGTAATCGGTTGGACCGATGTTCGGCGGGTGGCCGATGTTTGTTATTGTAATCGGTTGGACCGATGTTCGACGGGTGGCCGATGTTTGTTATTGTAATCGGTTGGACAGATGTTCGGCAGGGGGTCGATTTTTGTTAATATAAGTTATTGAAAATCTTTGGAGTCTATTAGAATTCGGGGAAGTTAATCGACAGTTAAGGGTAGGAATGATCGTAGTCGAGTATCATGTAGGGTATATTGGTGAGCACCTTTAGAATGGTTAGAGTTTGAAGGTTGAATCGGGGTGTATAGAACATCTAAGGTTGGGAGACAACCGAAGTCGTTTGGCTAGGAATGAACCCAGTTGTAGGAGTGTTCCTCCGAGCATATCTTCAGTGTCCTTGAAGGAGTTTTGATAGTAAGAAAAGTATTCGAGAATTTCTAGACGGGGTGAGAAATTTAGATTCTAGTTGAGGAAAGTCCAGTGGCCGCATCGAAGGGGTTCGAGTGGACGTGGGAACCCGAAGCGGAGATGCGCGAGGACTATTCCGAGTTATTTGCCGGTCTAGACTTCGAGGACGAAGTCTAATCCAAGTGGGGGAGAGTTGTAAAGCCCGTGTCCCGGTATGGTTGTCTCTTGTTTAATTGTTTAATATTTTCTCGTAGCGAAATGGTTATTAACGGGGTTAACGGAATTGGCAATATGTTAAAAATCCTAGGTTAGGTCAAGAAAAGGAAATATCTTAAAAACCTAGGGACTAAAGATGGCTTTTGCCTTGTATCTTTGCATGGAACGTTTTTTTCTGCTTAGGGACCGACCCCCCCCCCCCCCATTCTATTCTTTTCACTCTCGCAAACAACCCTAGAAAAACCTCATTCTCTTCTTCCTTTCGGTGCAGCGCCGTGAAACCCCCCTCCCCTCTCGTTTTTTTTTTCTGCGTCACCACCAAAACGGCGACACCACCGGCGCTGCCGGCATTTTTCTGCCGGCGAGATCGGAGGGCCGAGAGAGAGAGAGCAGCGGTGAGAGAGGGAGAGAGAGAGAGAGAGAGAGAGCAGTCGGCGCCGTTTTCGTCTGCCGGAGGGAGAAGGAGAGCGAGAAAGAGAGAAGTGTCGGAGAACCACCACAGCCGGCGCCACCGCCATTTTCGCCGGCGAAAGGGAGAGGTTCAGCGAGAGAGAGAGGGTCGTTAGCGGCAGCCGGGACGTGAAGGTCGGGATCTCTCGTGGTTTTCTGCTGAGTGGTAAGGTTCCGTTTCCTTTACGTTTTCTTTTCGTACGTCGTATTCAATCGCAACCCACCACCGCCGGCGGTGGCTGCCGCCGCCGACCACCACTGCCGGAGGTGGCAGTGGGTGGAGCGTGGATTGTCCAGCCCTAGTGACAACCTAAAACCCGAACCAAATAACCTTAAACCGTTTTTATAAAATCGTCATTTTATGTGAAAATGTTGTCTGCCACTGTTTTGCGACGGTCATAACTTTTCCGTCGTAGTTCGGATTGAGGCGAATCCGGTGCCCACGGTTCACATTCTGTGGCGGGCACACTTTTCGTGTTTTAGCGGAAGTCCGGTTCGGCCTCTAGCTAGGCGTAAATTGGCTGTTTATACAGCAGGTCCGGATGTGGCAGATCGCGTTCCGTTTTAAAAGTCACAGTTTCTGCCACTGTTTTGGGAAAGCCATAACTTCTGCTAGGAATGTCGGATTGGGATGAAACTAGTGCCAAAAGTTCCCATTCTGAGTGTAGTAAGTTTCTTATGTTTTGCGGAAAAACCAGTTCGGGCCGTAGCTAGTGTCAAACCGCTGTGTTATAACGAAAGGTGCTGTTTTTCGCTGTGCAGTTAATCAGTTTTGTAAAATCCATAATAAATTGTAGAAAAATCGTTAGGAGGCGTATAATATGTCCTTGAAACCCTATCTCAGAGTACTTTCTAATCATGAAATAATATTGGGAATTTTCTGGGTTTAAAAGGGTCGAAACAGGTCCCGAACAGACCTGTTTGGCGAGAACGGAAAATAGTTTTAGTGACGGTTTAAGCGTGTGTCGTGTCATAGGGTCCGGGTCTCGTATTGACACGTTTTAACATGCGTTTAGGTGCTGGGAAGTGACCGTAATTGTGAAGCTTGAATTGTATTGTTAAGCTAGGCGCGCATTCGAGGTGAGTTCTCTCACTATATCTAATAACGGTTGTTTTATCATTACTGTAGTACGTGTGTGGTAGCTTTATGTGATTGTGTTGTGGAACTAGATAGTGGGGTGTCTAGTTGATACTATGTTGTCATGTTAACTCGGTGGGACCGAGGGTCCGGCGGGGCCGGAGATTTTATACGCGGGTGGCGTAGAGACTCGGTGGGACCGGGGATTCGGCGGGGCCGGAGATGTTATCATGTGGTCGGTGGGACCGACTTGTGCCTTTTAGGTGGGTGGGTGTGGATATACATGTTTATGATTTGTTCGTAGACCTGTATGATCGTTTATGTGTCACTATCTGTTTTAGGGGTAGTGTGGAATAACTGTGTTATTTATGGTGTTTGAATTCACTAAGCTTCGTGCTTACCCTTTCCCAATAAACTGTGGTTTCAGGTACGGGCGGCTCCAAGGCGTGACGAGTACACACTGGCGCGCGAGGAGAGCTGGTTGCTTTATGGTTTTTAATAATTAAACGTTTATTCCGCTGGTTATTATTATGAAGATATTAATTATGAGTTTGCAAACGAAACGTTGGGATCATTTAATGAGTTGTTATAAATGAAATGTTTATTTAAAAATTTAAATTTGCTTGAAATTTTTGGGACGTTACAGAAGCCCAGAAGATCGTGGAAAAGAAAACTGAAGTTTCTCAGACCACCCTGATCTGGTGTAAAGAGAAAATCCACTTCAGATATCGTCCAGCGAAGATCAACAAGGTATTCATCTATGGAAGAACATCTATCGGAGTACCTATTGTTGACATCAAACTTTTCAGAGAAGATGGCCAATCCGAAGCCTTTCGCGCTGATAGTGTAAAAAGGTATGGTCTCTCTGAATGGCTGGAGATGAGGTTAGCTATCCATTCGTCACAATCTAAGTACAAGGATCATTTCGAAAAGCTGATAAACAGACAAATCGACTTGATATCTTCTTGTGTAGACATTCCTCCTCTTCCTGATCTTAAGCTGAAAAGAAAAAGGGCCTCTCCAAAGAAGAAACGTCAAGATTCAAACTCAGGTCCTGTCATACGAAATGAAACTGGAATTGGTTTCTCTCGCGCTGAAGTGCTTGGTCCTGACCCTGATCTATCTGCCCTTGACATTTCTTTGCCACCATGTGAACTTTTCGTCCCTGGTAAAGTCATCAGTAATCCTTATGGAATATTCTTTCTCGACTACGACGGACGTAAATGTTTTCAACGGATCGCTAAGCTTCCAATCACTCCAATCGAACAGCTCAGAGATCTCATCTACTGGTGTGACTTCAGAAAAGACATTCAGGCACGACACCTAAAACCCTTGATCTTTGAAGAAGCGCTGAACAAAAGAAAACAAGGCGTAACGGTTCCTGACTGGATGATCCCCACTGAAAAGACGACCCTTGATGAACTTCTCATTAAGGAAGAACCTTTTGAAAACTGATATAATCTCCTTTTTCTCTATTGTATCAGTTATCCTTCTGTACTTGTAAATTATTTCGCTTGTACTTATAATCTTTCTGTTCTTCATTGTAACCTGATTCAATATCTTAAAGAAAGATTTCAGCGAACGTACTTTACTCCATCAGTACTGAAAAGATCCCAGAAAACAGTAAAAGGGACAAATATTTTATGAGTTCTTTTTATCCTTATGTTTTCATTAAATAGCAATTTTCTTTGTTGCTATGTCATAATCAAATAGGGGGAGATTGTTGATCCAAACCCTCGGTGATTTGATAATGACCCTCTCTTATATACTTAGTGAAAATTGTAAGTAAACAATATGTATCAGAGTTTCACTATCGCTGATAAGTACTAAGATCTTCCAGTACCGCTGATAGGAACTCTCGCTCTTTTAAATTAAACATTCAGCGAACACTGTTCACCATTAATGTGCTGAGTCTGTTCAGTCATTATGATGATCGCTGATAAGTTAGTTGTTTACTTATGATCCCTGAAGACAAGTTTCACGTCAACATAGGTTCTACGCTGAAGTCGAAGATCAAGCTCAAGAACCAGCGACAAGTCTCCTAATGAACTGATGCGGATCAGCGAAGACTCAGATTTGTCCACTCAACGTGAAGTATCAAGTACAAGACTTCAGCTATCGCTGAACTTTATCATTCGCTGAATAGAAAATGATGCTGAATCAACGAAAGCTGATCATGAAGTCCTCCGTACAAAGTACTTTTGTCTTAACCACCCTTGCACGACTCCGTACGAATTGTCAGAAAAGAACCTCCGAATATCTGAAATCGTACAACCACTCTGATACTACACTATTCATCCATACGGCTACTAAGGCTGTCAACTAAGGTCAATGACATGCAACCAACCAGCTGATGACACGTGTAAAGTATATACTGACTTGCATTAAATGCATGCAGTATATAAAGAGATGAACTCACTTCATTTGAAGTAACTTGCTAACTCTGGACAAGTTCATATCTCTTATCTCAAGATAGGTTATTATTAGTAATTTCCTTATCTCTCTTAGTGCAAGAAACCTTAGTGTTCCAACTTGTTTAGATTTAGGTTTATCCTTAATCTTGTCTCCGCAACAAGCTGTAAATTGTTAATGATTTATCAATAAACAATTTAGAAAAGTAAAATCTGTGTGTTTGTATTCAACCCCCCCTTCTACAAACTTGTATAGGCCTTCGGGACCAACACAACACTTCATCATAATGCACACGTATATAATCCACACAATATGACATGCTAATGGCACACGCTAAGGTCACACACACCGTGACAGCGTAAGAGAGCACACACACACGCTATAGTCACACACACCATGACAGCGTAACAGGGCACACACCGCCCAAATATAAAACGGATTCATATATTAGATTTTATGAGGCACACCCCCATCTCACATAAAAGCCATAGCATGTCCACACATAAGCAGTTTTTATCCACACAGTTAAACCACACTTTTCATGCATAATTTAGAGAAAATGTACGAGCATTTGTCAATAAAAACATGCATAAAGTTTCACACTTAAAAGATTAAGATCAGAAAAACTCACCTGTCGTCCTGTTTAATCCTCTTACTAGATGGATTCTCCCTTCAACTGCACCTATAAGGATACACACTACCATGATAAGTCACTTGATTGAACTACACACTCACACGATTAACCCCTCGGAACAGACTGCCCTACAGTGTCACACAGCTACTTTCCGGAAACTTTATCCGGATAACCAAAACTATCCGGACAACCGAAACTATCCGGACACCCAAAACTATCCGGACGCTCTCAAGGGTTTCCGGTTAAACTACCGGAAACTACCACCACAACCTACCCGGACACTACACCTCATCCGGACACCACAAAACGTCCGGACACTAACCTGATCTGGAGGTTTTCGGACGCGATGAAAAACACAAAACGCAGGGAAATTAAACATCTCTTGTCCTAATCCTCCCAACACCTCCAGATAACAAATATGGGTCGGTGATTAGCACCACAACCCATTCCTAAACCCTTCTTAACAATTTAAAGTGGAAATCACAAGAAATTCCATGAAACCTAGTTTCTCCTCAAAACTCAATACATTTCACCAAACTAAAAGAGAGAATAGATTGGAAGATACCTGCAGATTTCTACTGATCAAATCAAAGTTCCAGCTGCTAACACTCCTTTCTCCCTTTCAATTGAAATTTCTTCTTTCTCCTGCACTCTCTCCTAGCCGCAAACACACACACACACACACTTGACACAATTTGGCTAAAGTGAAATAACTTAGGGTTTTCCATCCTTTAAATACTTCTCTTACTTGACACCACACTTTCAATTCTTTACACTTAGACCACTCAACTTTCTTAAATTCGAATTTCTTCCAAAAGTTCCCAATTACTGACTAGATTAAATCTCGGTTATTACACTCGGAGGCACAACAAAAGAGAGAGGCCATCCCTAAGACTCAAGGGAGAGCCTTCCAAATGACAAAGGAGGAGGTGAAGGAAACCGCAGACGTAGTGTCGGGTACGTTCTTACTCAACTTCTTGCCCACTTGTGCATTGGTTGATACTGGCACCAACTGCACTTTTGTTCGATTTTGTTTTGCAAATCTTTGACCGTGTCTGCAGTACATGTTACGTGCGAAATGTGTGTTTTAATCGCAGTGGGTTGCAAACTGTCCACAGTGGGAAGTGCAAGTGTACACTGTCCACTATGATCGTCACAGCAAGTAATAGTTGGTAAAATACCAGAATCGAATCCACAGAGACTGGACAATCAAGACAATACGGTTCTCATGAGCTCCTTTTACAAGTTTCAACTAGAGAGGAAAATAATACTTTGGTTTGGTTTGGTAAAATAGCTACTTGAAACGATTTACTAAATGCTAAAAAGGAGGAATGTAGGTTGGATTTTCCCTAAATTTTATCTCAAATACTCGGTCCTTAGAGTGATCCTCGTATTCGTGGTGGACATTTTCGCTAGAAAAGCCCGGTTACAAAATACTCACACCGTTAGATAAAAATCCCATACTCTTAGTACTTGTTGTTTTGTCAATGGTAATCTCTAAATGGACCTTTTCAGGCCTCGATGGAATGTGTAGAGACAAATACTCTAAGTGTTTTTAATACACAAATTAGCTTGCCTACTACTCCAGTGGGCAGAGATTAGCTCACTGTGCCGACCTCACTTTCGTAAGTGTCAAAAGAATTCTTTCGAATCCCCTAGCATCATTCAAGCTCGTGTCACTGCGCTCTACTTATTTCTAAGTTAAGAACTAGACTTTAGATCCTTGCAAGTGATCAGCTTGTTCGCATCCTTGGGTAAATATCGAGAATGAAAGACCAAAACAACAAATATTCTAAGTATAAAGATTACTCAAGCATTTTTGATAAAATCCAGGTACTTCTCCTTCCTACATCCCAAAGGATGTTTTAGCCTAACATTTCCGAAGTAAAGAAAACAAAAGATGAAGATTTGCACATAATAAAACTGAAAGTGACTTGAGTTAACTGCTCACAGTGGGGAACGAGAAGTCGTCCCTGCACTGTGTAATACGAACTACAATTTAAACTAAGAAAGTAAATTACTAAAAATTAAAGCTAGTTACTGCAGTAAATAAAAGACTAAAGCTAATGTGGTAGTTGAGAGAATTTGAGACTAAAAGTATTCAAGAATGAAAAACAAGCATGCATTTAATGGCACCCAAGTGCTCCTTTATATACTAGGAGAAGGAGTTGGGTATTACACAAAAGAGGTGGGTCTTCCAATGGGTAAAGACTGCTGAGTTGTGGCAGAATTCAGCTCCTTGTGCAATTCTTTTATCCAATGGTCCCTTCTCCAAGTCAATCTCCAAGTACAAAGAGGTGTACTTGATGCTATCTTCAATGAGAACTACCTTGTACTTCTCCAGCCATTTCTCTGCCATATGAACCTTCCTCCTCCAGAAAATTAGATCCCAACTAAAAGTTTCTTTTTGATTTCTTTTTGATCAGCTCGAAGAGTGGGGAACCGGAGTGGGCACAACAGTGGTCACTGCAGGATAAAACGTGAAAAACACCCAAATTCCACCAAATAGTTCATTAAATACTATGGTTCACTCCTTTTGCTCATTTTCGAGAATTATAATAAGAATGGGGGTTTTTAGAAGTGAAATGGCTAAAATTGACAAAATAAAGTAGGAAAAACAAGGAAATAATAACTCTAAAAATAGAGTTATCACAACCTCAAACTTAAACCATTACTTGTCCCCAAGTAATAAAAATAATGAAATAAAATGAAAAATAATGCATTCGAAATTTTGAGGGACTTACATACTTCTTGACTTGAATGAGCTTTTGATCTCCTTCCTCCGATACTTCCTTCGGTCCGAAACTTAAAAACTTCACTTTTGTACTTGACGAAATATTTCCCTTGTTTACCATTTGATCAATAGGGCTTTCTTGGGTTTGAAGGGTTTATGGCTTTGAATCTTTTCCCAAAGGTTTTTGGCACGAATTTCCAAACATGGACCGAGGATCTCGCTTTGAGATTTTTATTTCAAGAAGTGGGTGTTTAGTATTTTGTAATGATAGGTACGTACACTTTCAGGCTTTATTTAGGTATGGCTATTTTTTCTTCTGATGGTCCAGAATGGGCACACCATCTTTTTCTGGGAGTGAGCACTTTGATGGTCCGGAAAAGGCACACCATCAATTTTGTTAGTGATACTCCGATTTTCTTCTGTTTTTGTATTTTTGTATTTTCTCTATATATATATATTTTTTTGGGAGGGGGTATGGCTTACCCACCTCAAACTTGGACTTCACAGTGTCCCCACTGTGGGCAAACTGGAGGTCACTCTGGAAGTTCCCACCTCAAACTTAAAATCTCACAGTGTCCCCACTGTGACATTGAATTAATGAACAAAGGTGGTGGTTTGGGGGTACAAAAAGGATCGTGTTTGGATGCGAAAAATGGCCTATATCATTTCACGGGACAAGTTGAGATTTGTACTTACAAAAGTGACCTTTTAAGTCGGAAGCCGAAAGTTGTACCTTGAAATGGAAACGAGGTCAAACAAGCATTCAAACAATCAATATGTTAGTACCCAAAAGTACCTACCTACCGGTAGGATTTTCATGCATCGATATTTAAAAAGTTAAAACAGCAAATAGTGTCAATGCCTAGCCATAGGCACAAAAATCAAACCAAACAGAAACTAAAATTGTTTTTGGGAGCATCATGAGTGGAAACCAAAGTTTTAACAAACCATTAGTGGGTCGGGGTTTGTTGCGGTGACATGTCGCCAGAATTCTTCTCCTCGAAATCATCTTCTTTTCGACCCTAATCCTTTCCTCTTCCCCTCTTGCCAACTGTTCGGCTTCCTCTCGTTGTTTCCTCTCCTCCTCTTCCTTTGCCAGCCTTTCTTCCTCTTCCTTCCTCTTTCTCTCAACCTTTTCTTTCTTCTTTTTAAGCGCAAGGAATTTTTTTTGTAGGGTTGGGTTGGTGCGGTTCGAGAGAGAAAAATGGAGAAAAAGAGTATGTGTGTTTTTGAATATTTGGAGTAAAGGTGGTTTTTGGAATTTAGAATGGAAAGGGTTTATCTTTTGGGTAATAAAATGGAGGGAAACGGTCCTTTTTGGAGAGAGAGGGTGATAATGATAGCTTTTCTTGAAAAATGGAGAAATGGGTGTAAGATGGCAGCAAAGGTTGACTGATTTGTAAGAAAAAGTTGATGTGTGTCAGCCTTGGGCCCCTCAAAAACCGTCCTATCCTTCTTCAGATTTGGAGTGGGGAACGCAGGGACATGCATCTCCCCACTGCAAAGCTTTTTCTTGATTTTTCCTCCAAGAAGCGGCAATTTCTCCTACACACATTAAAACAAACTACCATGCAGAATTAAAAAGACCAAAAATAATAAAAAGACAGCAAATAACTGAAATAAAATATTTACAAACGGTTGTGACATTGCTTAACCAGAGCGGGATGGAGAGTGGGCACTGTCGCTCAGAAAGTGCTTCACCCTTTGTCCATTGACTTTAAAGATTTTTCCGAATTGAGGAGCCATTAAGTCCAGAGTTCCAAAAGGACTTACCTTGACCACAGTGTAAGGCTCTTTCCATCGAGATTTTAATTTTTCCGGAAACATCCTTAACCTTGAATTAAAAAGTAGCACTTTTTGTCCCTCCACAAAATTTCCATGAGTGATTTTTTGGTCAGGCCACCTCTTGATCTTCTCCTTGTTGGTTTTTTCATTTATGTAGGAGTGGTGACAGAGTTCTTCTAACTCATTGAGGTAGGCATACTTTAAGTGGGAAGGCAATGACTTCAAATTCAAGTCAGGGGGATGTTTATATGGTAGTTTGACATGTCTCTCCTTGAAATCTAGCAGCTCAAAAGCTGCCAAAATTTCGTTACACTCATCCTCAAAAGTGTCATCATTTTTAGAGTCGGAGTGCTCACTCTTACTCCCCACTGTGGGCACTGTGCTTCTCACTGTGGGCACTGTGTCAAAACTGTGGGATCCATAAATCGAACTCAAAGCAAAACAGTCTTCGGTGTCTATATACTTAAG
The DNA here is from genome assembly GCA_033807775.1 of Saussurea involucrata. Lineage (NCBI taxonomy): Eukaryota > Viridiplantae > Streptophyta > Magnoliopsida > Asterales > Asteraceae > Saussurea > Saussurea involucrata. Next base: position 155,375,564 of record CM066314.1, on the reverse strand, counting down.
GGCCTTGAAGACATTGAATGTTACCTCTTGGTCATTAACTCGCATCGTGAGTTCCCCTTTGTGCACATCAATCAAAGTACGTCCGGTTGCAAGAAACGGACGCCCTAAGATGATTGGGATTTCTTTATCGGCCTCATAATCTAGAACTAGAAAATCGGCGGGGAAGATAAATTTATCCACTTGGACCAAAACGTCTTCTATTTTTCCCTTGGGATAGGCAATGGACCGGTCGGCTAGTTGTAATGTCACGGTTGTGGGTCTAGCCTCTCCAATACCTAACTTTTTAAAAATGGACAGTGGCATCAAGTTGACACTGGCTCCTAGATCACATAGTGCTTGACCTACTTCTTGTCCTCCTATTGTGCATGGAATGGTGAAACTGCCCGGGTCTTTCAACTTAGGTGGAATCTTGCTAGTAAGGAGGGCACTACATTCTTCGGTCAAAGCCACAGTTTCAAATTCACCCAACTTCCTCTTTTTGTTCAAAATATCTTTTAAGAATTTAACATAGCTTGGCATCTGCTCGAGAGCTTCTACCAAGGGTATGTTAATGTGAAGTTGCTTAAAAATGTCTAAGAATTTTTTAAACTGAACATCGACATTTTTAGGCTTCATTCTTTGAGGAAATGGAATGTTTCGTGGGTCAATCTGAGTTTGCTGTGGTATTGGCTTTGGAATAGTAGTCTTTGGGACAGGTCCAAAAGTGGGAAGGTCAGGGATGTCGGTCCCCACTGTGGGGATCACAGTGACTTGAGGAGTGCCCACTGAGGTGCTCACAGTGGGTTTTTGAGGCGAATCATCAGATTCAAAAATGATATTTTTCAGATCCTTTCCACTCCTTAAAGTTATGGACTTGACATGTTCTGGTCCTTTTCCTATCACTCTAGCTTGCTCGGTATCACTCGGTAACGTTCCTGGTGGTCTATTCTTAACTTCAACGGCTAGCTGTCCTACTTGGGTCTCTATATTCCTAATGGCTGCTTGGGTTTGATTCATAAAACCTTTGAGAATCGACTCGATCGATTGTTGAGCCTCAGCTGGTTGGTTGGATCGTGGTTGGTATGGTTGTGGGGACTGCCCACTGTGATGTGGGGATTGCCCACTGTGATGTTGCTGAAATCCCGGGGGATTGTATGGTCTTTGCTGGATGTGACTCGGTCCTTGGGGTTGGAGTCCTTGATTACCGGACCAAGAGAAATTCGGATGATTTCTCCAACCTGGATTATAAGTCTGCGAATAAGGGTTGTTCCTTTGGTTGGTCCCTATGACATTAACAGATTCGGGGTTTGCTGGACAATAGTCGAAAACATGCTCCTCTCCACAAAGGGAGCAGTTATCAGCGAGATGGGTTGCGGAATTGACTTGGCCTCGATTTTGATTTAAAACGATTTTTGTCAAGGCCACTAATTGTGCATTCATGGTTTTGAGTGCTTCGGAATCTATGGTGTTGGTCTTAGACATGGGTGCTCTCGGATTTGACCATTCGGTATTGTTGTTGGACACTTTTTCTAAGATTTGATATCCTTCGTTGTAAGTCATACTCGTAAATGTTCCACCGGCTGTTGCATCTAAGATGATTTTGGCTGCATTGGAAAGACCATTGTAAAAGGTCTCCAATTGGATGCAATGTGGGATGCCATGATGTGGGCACTTTCGAAGTAAATCTTTAAATCGTTCCCATGCATCCGAAACAGCCTCATCTTCCTCTTGCCTAAATAAAATTATATCATTTCGAAATCTAACATTCCTTGTTGGAGGAAAGTATTTTTGCAAAAATCTATCGGCAAGTTCTTGCCAAGTGGTTATCGAGTGAGGTGCATGTGCGTTCAGCCAAGATTTTGCTTTGTCCCTTAATGAAAAAGGGAAAAGCCTTAGTCTTAATGCCTCATCACTAACACCTTGTAATTGAAAGGAATCGGTCATTTCTAAAAAAGATTTTAAGTGCGAGTGCGGATCCTCAGATGGCGATCCTCCAAATTGACCCATGGCTTGGATCATTTGAAACATCACCGGTTTGAGTTCAAAATGCGTTGCAACAATATTGGGTCTCAAAATTCCGGAGCTTAAATCACCAACTCCGGAAGTAGCATAGTCCCGTATTTTTCGATCTTTGTTATCGGCAATCGTGATTGTGGTCTCCACTATAGGTGGCGGTACTGCAGCCATGTTCACAGTGGGGATCACAGGAGGTTGTCGATTTGTTTTCTTGCTTCTTCGTGTTTTTCGCAACGTTTTTTTTCTATTTCGAGATCTATTGGAACCAAATGTTCGAGTTGTCGCCGTGGCATACAATACGAACAGCTTAGAAAAACTAGTTACTCGGGCTCGAACAAAAACTAATGTCTTGAGATATAAAATCACGCCAATCCCCGGCAACGGCGCCAAAAACTTGTTACGTGCGAAATGTGTGTTTTAATCGCAGTGGGTTGCAAACTGTCCACAGTGGGAAGTGCAAGTGTACACTGTCCACTATGATCGTCACAGCAAGTAATAGTTGGTAAAATACCAGAATCGAATCCACAGAGACTGGACAATCAAGACAATACGGTTCTCATGAGCTCCTTTTACAAGTTTCAACTAGAGAGGAAAATAATACTTTGGTTTGGTTTGGTAAAATAGCTACTTGAAACGATTTACTAAATGCTAAAAAGGAGAAATGTAGGTTGGATTTTCCCTAAATTTTATCTCAAATACTCGGTCCTTAGAGTGATCCTCGTATTCGTGGTGGACATTTTCGCTAGAAAAGCCCGGTTACAAAATACTCACACCGTTAGATAAAAATCCCATACTCTTAGTACTTGTTGTTTTGTCAATGGTAATCTCTAAATGGACCTTTTCAGGCCTCGATGGAATGTGTAGAGACAAATACTCTAAGTGTTTTTAATACACAAATTAGCTTGCCTACTACTCCAGTGGGCAGAGATTAACTCACTGTGCCGACCTCACTTTCGTAAGTGTCAAAAGAATTCTTTCGAATCCCCTAGCATCATTCAAGCTCGTGTCACTGCGCTCTACTTATTTCTAAGTTAAGAACTAGACTTTAGATCCTTGCAAGTGATCAGCTTGTTCGCATCCTTGGGTAAATATTGAGAATGAAAGACCAAAACAACAAATATTCTAAGTATAAAGATTACTCAAGCATTTTTGATAAAATCCAGGTACTTCTCCTTCCTACATCCCAAAGGATGTTTAGCCTAACATTTCCGAAGTAAAGAAAACAAAAGATGAAGATTTGCACATAATAAAACTGAAAGTGATTTGAATTAACTGCTCACAGTGGGGAACGAGAATTCGTCCCTGTCCACTGTGCTTTTCGAACTACAATTAACTAGGAAAGGAAATTACAGAAATTAAAGCTAAATTAATGCAGTAATTAAAAGACTAAAACTAATGTGGTAGATGAGAGAAATTAAAGCTATCTAAACTTAACCCAAGATGATTGTAAGAATGCTAGATTTTTTTTAATAAATGAACCCAAGTGCTCCTTTATATACTAGAGGAAAGACTTGGATATTACACAAAAGAGATGAGTCTTCCAATGGGTAAAAACTGCTGTGTAATGGCAGAAATCAGCCCCTTGTGCAAATCAATTACCCAATGGATCCTTCTCCAAGTCAATTTCCAAGTACATAAAGGAGTACTTGTTGCAATCTTCTATGTAGATGTCATTTTGTACTTCCTCCAGCCAATTCCCTGCCAATTGAACCTTCTTCTTCCAGAAAATTAGATCCCAACTAATAGTTTCTTTTGTCTTTCTTGATCAGCTCGAATAGTGGGCAGCCGGAGTGGGCACAACAGTGGTCACTGCAGGATAAAACGTGAAAAACACCCAAATTCCACCAAATAGTTCATTAAATACTATGGTTCACTCCTTTTGCTCATTTTCGAGAATTATAATAAGAATGGGGGTTTTTAGAAGTGAAATGGCTAAAATTGACAAAATAAAGTAGGAAAAACAAGGAAATAATAACTCTAAAAATAGAGTTATCAGTACACTACTCGAGGTTTTAGTTATAGAGTAGCGATTGGTCAACAAGTGGTATTGAGGGAAGTTTTAATGGTGAAGGTGCAATGGAAGCACCATCGGGACGCCATCGTCACATGGGAATCGGAAGAAGATATGAGGAGGAAGTACCCTCATCTCTACAGTTAGTGCAAAATTTCGAGGACGAAATTTCTTCTAGGAGGGGAGGATTGTAACACCCCAATTTTCGAGTAAAACTTCTTCTTTAAATCTATGGTTTTAAATTTGGATTTGACATCTCCTTCCCAATCCATTTTTTCTTTCCTTGTTGAGAACCTCATGTGAGTGTGTGTGCATGTGTATAGACATGCATGCATGGAGTTAGAAAATGCCACGTAGCCGTGGTATAACATGTCGGTTCCTCATGAATTTCTAAGTGAGTTTTAATTGCATGAATTAACTATTCCTAATTCAATGTGAGACCTAGGGATGCAACCCACGTAACCACCCCTTCCTTTTAGCTTTTTGCCGGCGGTACAAAGGGGGAGAGAGTGCCCCGACGATAGTGCCAGGGTCACTCTCACCGGATGGCACTATCGCGATGGATGCAGCTGCTGGGCACGGAGAGGTCTCGGTACATATTCGGCGGAAGTGACCGGCGATAGTGTCGTGTCACAACCGCCCTTGTCATTCTCGCCGACGATCAATTGTTTAGAGTATGAGTAGCGCGTCAATCTTGAGGGAACACATTTAATTTTGACCTACTAGCTTGCTCTCCCCTTTTTTCTTTCTTTCGGCCGACAGCAATATCATCCCACCTCCTCTCTCATTTATATATCTTTCACATTTATTTGAGTTGTGATCATTGTTAGAATTTAGGGTTCCTATTCTTGTCTTCAAGCATTTAAGAGGATCTCCAAGTTTCAAGGGTGAGAACCAAAACAACTTCAAGAAATCTAGGGTTTTCATATTTTCTAGGGTTTCACTTGTAAACCCTTAGGTGAGTGATCTCAACCAAATACTTTCATCTTAGGTTATGTTTCACTCTTATTATAGGCTAATTTGAAACCTCTTGTTGAATTTAGGGTTCTTCAAGATTTGGGGGTTTTCTCTTACAAACCTCATTTGGTGAGCATTTCTCCACCCTAACTAAGTATTAAGTTTCTTGCTATCTAAATGAAGGATCTCTCATGGGTTTATGTCTTTGTTGGAAGGATTAGGGTTTTCCTTGTTTATTTGGGTTTGGTTGATGCATATTTGATACATATATACATTCACCTTTTGTGTCAATGTGACTTGCACATATATACGTATACATACATATATAAATATGCCCTCATATATATGGATGTATGTACAAATATATATATATATATATATATATATATATATATATAAATGTATGTGTAAACTTTGTATATCAATATGAGTATATATATATACATACATACATATATAAATATGCCCTCATATATATGGATGTATGTACAAATATATATATATAAATGTATGTGTAAACTTTGTATATCAATATGAGTATATATATATACATATATATATATATATATACTACATATATAAGCATTTACATCAAATGTCTTAAAGAGAAATTTTAAAGCACAATGTACCACTATTTTATGCATGAAATTGGAAAAACTCTTAAAGACAACTTCTTATGCATGATGTACAAGTGAAAACCCCTTTTTTCTGCACAGCAGGACTGGCCCATACCTAGAGTACGCAACCATGCTTTCTGACCTCCCCTTTTGCCCCTCACGCTTCATGCCATACCTTTCTTCTTGTCATACGCTCCATTTCTATCCATTTTGATCAATAGACCAAATATGCTATAAAGCTCTCCCCCAAACGAAGATTCACAACCTAGCTTGGATTCAAAATGTTCTCCAAAAGCTGTAAGTTCACGGCCTCGATGCCTGACCTCTATTTGACAAATGTTATTTGCTTTATGAGAGATTGAGCAAATGTGTGTTTCAAATAATCCTGATCTGCTAATCCATTCGTATCACAGACACAAATCAGTTCAATTTTGTTAGCACAATCGGAGGAAGATGTTTGGAATTGTACTTTTTTCTTCATCTATTTGTCAATGCCCCCCAATCACGAAATTCTATCAATTAAACCTACTATTTTTATGCTAGATTTTGTAGATTTAGGGAAAACCGGTGTTTCAACCTATCAGATGTTGGTAACTTGTGAAATGAAGATCCTTGATTAATTAACTTGAGCATGAAATTATCATGTGGAGGAACTTGATTATCCAGGTACCTTGTCATGTTTTTTTTGGTTTCTGTTACTAGCATCTTGATATAGCTTCTGAAAACATTTGTTACACATTCATTGTCACAGGATTTTGGTAATTTCTTAACTTGGAGGATCTGTTTTATCATCGTCGCCTCATTTTGCTTACATGTAGGATGGATGTCCTCTTGTGTCGCTCTGTTTATGCAAATAAGTTGGTCAACTCTTATTGGCGTTTATGGAGACTTCGGAGATGGGAACAGTGCTGTATATGTAAGAACCACAGTGAGGTTTAAGTAATTTTTGAATGGGAATTAAGCTTTATTTACTGTTTGAGTTCATACTGTTGTTTTTCTTGCTTAATATATATGAACGGGCTCCATAATGGTTTTATATTCTGAATTAGCGGGTTATCTTTCATGTAAATATAAAAAGTTATGTTTATAACTTTGTAACCAATTGGTGGTGCTGAATATTGGGTTAATGGCATGGAAAGTTTATCTGTGTAGTTGCATCAGGATGTTTATATATGGTTTAATAATGCAGATTTTCCGATAGCTACAAAAGGAAATTTATAGAGCATGTAGGATCATTACAGCATTCTTTTTTGCCTTGAATGTGGATTATTATCTTTATTCAAACAAATTTCGAATATTTTCTGTTTCAATAATGTCACTGATTTTTTTTGTATGTTTAGGTGTGTGTTCAGTGGTACGTTTCCTACTCCAATTTCAAATCCATCCATGGCGGAACAACATCAACCGTTGATTAAATTATTACGCTCATTATCTGTAAAATTTGAACAGAAAGAGGGCCATACAAAGCGAAGAATTTACTGCCATCGGCCATTTTTTTGGGTTATCAAGCTTGGGGCTCTCTTTCTTCAGAGACCATACAAAAAGTTCAATATGAGAAAAAAGGTGAATATTGCAGTAATCACATTCTTCTCTTATGTTTGAAAATATGAAAGTATTTCCTGCTAAGATCATTTTCATTTGATGCAAAAACTTGAAAAGCTAACTGCAACATTGCATTCGCTTGATTCTCAACCATCAAACAGACATTTATACTATGCTGAAGATAGTTCTGAACCTTATGAGCTTCATCTTCTTTTTTTTACAGGTGTATACTAGAATTTAGTTGATAATACTTATTCTGGTACGAATAAATATAGTTTTGATATCAAGTTAATTTCTGGTGAATGTCCAATGTTGTCTTAAATATATTCATGGTTAAATATTTAATCTTCTACAGGGAGGATGCTAAGAGAATTCTATCAGTGCTTTCCAAATCAATTTTCACAGTGACTTGGAAGTTTTAGTTTTAGTTTTCATTGTCATAATTCTTTTCGGTTTTCTGTTTTCTGTTTTCTATTTTAAATACATATTTTGTATGGTTCTCTTGCATTTCTATTTAAATGCGGGTATTGATGCCATAATCTCTTCAGGTTCAAGTTCTGAGGTGAAGAAAGAGGATGAGAGTACCTAATGGTATTGTTTTCTTTTTAATTAATGTCACACATATGTTGTGCTAATCAATCCAAACAAACACTCAACAAACACTCAGGTCTCTTAATATGGGAACCTAATCCCACACTCACCCCCCTTAATAGATCCAGTTGTTGTTTGTCGATCTCAGACTCGATGCCAGACATTTGTTGATTTGTTTAGATGTTTACAGTTTATCGATCCTGGATCTGTTGTTGAGTTGTGTTTGTGTTGTTTATAGAATCTTAAGTTCCAAGTTTTTCTCTCAATTTGTATCTCCACTATTTTCTCTTTTGTCACTGGAACAGAAAGATTAACTTTTTCTCAACTTGTTGCTTACAGTCCTTTCTTGCTTATGGTTCCTTCTAGATTGATTGTTTGGTTTTTTAACATGTTCCTTCTAGATTGATTGTTTGGTTTTTTAACATGGTTCCTTCTCGATTGATTGTTTTGTTTTTTTAGCAGATTGAGTTATAGTTGTCTGTTACATATAGTTTTCAGTTTTCTACTGCTATTTACTATTACTTTCAGATGATAAATTGTGGATTCATTTTGTTCCTTCCAATTAGTATTGTGTTATAAGATTTGGGTATTTAGTTGTGAGTAAATCAAGTTAATTTATTCTTTGTTTTATTGACTAATTTAATGAAAATCCTTGTAATTTAAGCCACTTACTTACCTACTTGCTCCATGGGTACTTTGGTGTTTTTGTTTTAAAAGAAATAACCTAAAGTTGGATGAAGAATAATCCATGTCAGGAATAAGTCAGTTATGCATTCTTGAGAAGGAGGTCACCTCCAGTTGGACTGAGGGGTTGAATTTAGTCCACTTGCTTCTATTTTCCCCCTGTCTTTTTTTGCTTCTCTTGTGAGTTTTTTTTTGCTGCTATTATATGGATCAAATGTTGTTTTTTGCATGTGTATCAGGTGTTGCTTGTGTTTTTTTGTTGTTGTATTTAATTCTCATGTTGCTGATGTTGAATAAATAAGTTTTATGTATTATTTTTTATGTTGTTTAGCACTTTTTACAAATGCATGAAAACACCCAATAGAGTTGCACATTTGCTAATATTTTAATTAATTTGGATTACACATTAGAAAACATTAGAAAGTGATAATGTTGTGTTTCCTGGTCTGGTAAAGATATCACAATCAGAATGTTATTTTCTTAATTTGTGAAGGGAGTAAAGTCAAAATGGGCATGGTCTTACCAGATTAGTGAAGACACACTTTCTTGATGGCAGAACACCATGTGAGCAGACCATAAAGAAACAATTTTTCAATGCAAGAATCCTTAAAACAATAATTTTGCCATGTTTCAATCCAAGCATTCACCCCCCAATTACACAAATGAAGCTATATGAGAAAACTTGGTTGATCTTTGTTTTCCACAAATCCTATCTTCAAGTTGAGAACCCAAAAGTTCCATGATGGATATGGATTTGGTTTTTTTACCTATATTTTTTTGACGTTGTGAATTTGGTTGCATTATAAAACTGAAATAATAGTATGTCTTGGTTACCATTCATTTATACTAAATTTGCATAATTTAAACTCTTGCGTTATAAAACTAATAGCATTTTTTAAATTGTCATCATTCATTTTAACTATGTTTGCATTTTCCAAATTGAATGAATAGGACTTCTATGGATAATGAGCTATTCCCATTTGCTTTTCCAGATCTTCTGTTGTAGGTGGAAGGTAGTATATGTTTCAAAGAAATGAGGATGGCAAAGGGTTTTGCTAAGAAAGTGATGACGTGATTTTTTTTATATTCGGGGTTTTAACCAAAATTGTAATACAAGAGCAATTGGATCTGAAGATTTTCCTAAGATGGTGTTTTCGATTGAAATATCATCTGTGTTGTTGTAGTTACGGTGTGTGAGCTTTTTACACATCCCTGGATTATGCATAAGATATGAAACTTACATTCCAGTCATTTGACCGTGAAGCTACTTGATTCACTCCATTCCTTTAATTTTTTTGGTTCATTGGCAAATGGTTACTTGCCTCAAAGTGGCTGAATCTTTCAATCGGGCATTACCTATTTTTTTGGTTAAGCTAATGCAGAAGTACTTTCATTGTTATATGAGCTAGGTTTATATTAAAGTTGATGTCCTTTTATCACTTGCAATAGGTAACTAAGGTGATGGCTAGGGTGGCCTATGTAGATATTATGTGTGTTGGTTCTAAATAAGAGATGTTGAAGGCCATATATGTTGCAACTAAATAGGCTTATTGGATTAGAGGCAAATTCTTATGCAACTTAAGTACTTAACTAAAATTTATATACTTTTGTGGCGCTTGATACTAGCCGATCAATAATATATTGACGGTTGTTTACTCAATGCTTACCGAGCAAGAGTCGTTCTCACTCACTGGGTAAGACTTTCGGTCCTGTCATATTCATTCGATAAGGTAGGCTGACCGCTGACCTGGTAAACACTTACGGATAAGCGTATAGTTAACGTTCCCTATATGGCTCTTGTCCTCTTCTTTTTGTTCTCAATAGTTTCTATAATAAGGAGGTTTTTATGGGCTTTGAGGTTTTGCAACATGTACTTGTGGCTATCTCATTTTCTATGGTCCCATGTGTGGTGGCTAAATATTATTTTTCTAGGCTGTGTAAGGATAGACATTCTTTTTTATGTTCATGGGGTTGGTTTTAAGGGTTCAAATGACGAGTAAAGGGTCGTTTACCAAATATTTGTTGGGTAAACACTTATTAGTAAGAATCACCACTCTTACTTACATTATTGAGTAACACCTAAATTTATCTTGATAGAACTTTTGTATCCTGCCGCATTGCGCGGATACACAACTAGTATATATATATATATATAAATATGCCCTCATATATATGGATGTATGTACAAATATATATGTATAAATGTATGTGTAAACTTTGTATATCAATATGAGTATATATATATATATATACATATATAAATATGCCCTCATATATATGGATGTATGTACAAATATATATATATATATATATATATATATACACACACATGCATGGATGTAAATGTTTGGAATCTACATGAGGATGAGTATCACATGCTAAATATTTACTGTGTAGAGATGGTCGTTATGTCATAATTGGTAAGAGTCGATTTATACGTTTTCACTACCATGGTATGTAATTTATTGATGGCTATCTCCTTGTGCACGAGGATTTAGACCTTTATGGACTACTTGTTCATTTTATTGTTGGCCGTATCGGATCACTAGCGAGTAGGCAATGGGGGACGTTGGGTCCTTGAGGTGTAACTCGTCTAGTTCGGATATGCAATGTGGTCCCATAAGTCCTTGAGGTGTAACTCGACGGAGTAGGCACTAAAGGCATGGTACGAGATGGTTTGAGGTTGTGATGTCTTTATGGCATGGGAACTAGGACCGGGACTTGAGGTGCTATCCGATAACGTCGTGGGTGACTCCATTCCCGTGTTCTTGTCACCCCGATGGTAACGGGTCTCCCACGTATTTTGTTGTTAAAGAAATGTTTCTCGGTTATATAAATATGTTCAGGTGGGAACGCTTAACGAGATGATTGATGGTAATTTAGATTACATGGAGTCGGTAACATCATTTTATGTCTTTTTGTCAAAATTATATAAATGTGCATTTCATGTAATTCTCACTAGACTTTTGTCTAACACTTGATGTTGCATGTTTGTGGATTACAGGTCCCACTAGCGGTGTCTAGACCTTGTTGACTTGCCGACCATGCTAGGAGCTTGGAGGGTCGGACTTTTGGGAATTCGAGATGAGAGACTTTTTGGAGATATAGTGACACCCGGATTAATCTAGCTCACTTTAATCCTAGATTAATAGGTTGTTGTGTTTTATGTCTCAATACTCTTATGTTTAATCATGTCCAAACTATCCCATTGCATTTAAGGGTTATAGTTGGCTTATATTTTTGAAGTTTAAATTTACCCATTTTCCGGAAATCCCCTATATTTATTGTTTAAATTTTAGGGTGTTACAAAATCATACTTTTCATGGAATAGTTCGTAAAAGCTTGTAAATAAATCATGCTCGTAAATACACCATAATCAGTAAAAACATTTAACTTTCATTCCACGTAAAACGGATTAAGAGAACTCACCTGCTCTTCTCGCTTCACGACTTCTTACTTAGGCTTCCGATCTCTAGATGGAACACCTATAATTTTAGGAAACGCATATTATTAATCTAATAATTGCTACCCTATTTTACTTCCGAACATGGCCCAAAATTACCTAAGTTTGATGAGTTACCTTTCTAGTCCAAAAATCATAATTAATGGACTCTGCTTACCGGTCCAAGTGAAATAATATTCCGGACTCCCAATAAAAACTTTACCGGATCTTCAATTTTGATAAACATTATCGGATCTCACTAAATAATTTTGGATTGGCCCAAGTTAAAGGCTATACCGGATCCATACCGATTCTAAGCCCATAGCCAAATTGCTTTATGAATCCCATATCCACTACTTTGTTCCGGGTCCACCTCCCACTACCTAAATCCGGATTAGATAATTAATCCCGGGTCTGTTACTGGCCCAAGCCCAGACCCCTTTAAAACATAAGTACCGGAATCACATTATGCCAGGCCCACTTCCGAATTCATTCAAGGCCCAGACACCGGATCATTAATAAAGCTAATTTCTGGATTTAATAAAAATAGGCCCAACTCCAAATCAATACCGGATCTTGTATTTCCGGATCATGGCCCAGCACATTTCCGGTTCTTTATTCAAAAATTCCGGATCCTCTTATTGGATTCCGGATCCTCATGGTTTCAAAGCAACTTCCGGATCCCTTATGGGATTCCGGATCTCTCGACTCATTTCAATTCCGGATCCACTTTTTGGTGGGTTCCAGATCCTATACAATTCCGGTTCTTTTATTCACAAAGCCCAAGTTCCGGATCCACTTGAGTTAATATCGGAACCTCGCAAAAGCTAAGGCGATGCGATACTGGTTATCATTATTACCGGAAATCAAACCATTTTAAAACGATTACTAAGTCCAATCCCAAACATAATGGTTATTCTAACTCTACTAATCCACTTAATCTTATTTTGCACAACTTATAGCCAATTGATTCTCGTATACACTGAAACCCATTTAACTAAAAGTTCAATTATTCTGACCTTCTCAAAATAAGTAAGAATAGGGATAGAAGATGAGTTTACCTGAGTGAATCAATGTAGGGTTAGGTTCAATCTCTCACTTCTTCTTTCAATTGAAATTTTGAAGAGGTCTCCTTCTCCAATTAGCTCTTGAACCCGAATCCCTTCGTTCTATGTTTTTTTCTCTCTAAGCCGCCACACACTCTCACACACTGATTAGCTTCTAGGGTTTTGAGCCCAAAGTGAAAGCTTTTATACCCTCTTATTAATTTACAAACCAGCCCTTAGACTTTAAAATTATGAAACTTCCTTCACAAAAACTTATTATACCCACATAAAATCGCGGTTATTACATACACCCACTTTTTGATTAAACAAAATAAAAAACGACATGTTATACATATGTATATAATAAAATACTATTGTGGGAAACTTCTTACATGTAGTGGGAAAGATAATAAAAATTAAGGTAAAGAGCCAATATAGACAATGCATTGGAATGATGAGTGATGGTGATGATGTTGATGTTATTTTTTACAATAGTTATATGGAAAAGGTCTGAAAATACCCAACGAATTATCCGATTTTAAATGGTTAAGTTCTTAAACTATTTTTTGAATGAAAACCTTTAAATATTTTAAAATCGGTTAAATACATCATTGAGACCTGTAAAAACGGGTTAATGCTATACAAATTTGGAAAAAAAATATAAAAAAACCCAACAAACTATGTGATTTTGAATGACTAAGTCCTTGAATTTTTTTAACAAGTAAAATATTTAAACTATTCTCTAAAAAAATTAACAAATAAATCCTTAAACTTTTTCCTAACTTTTTTAACCAAATAAATTCTTGAAATTTCTTTTAACAAATAAAAAAACTTTTTTCGAATAAACAAAATAATGAACTTTGAAAAAATAAATTTGAAACTTCTTTTAAATAAATGAAAGAGTAAATTGTAATTTTGGTCCCTGTGGTTTGTTGTTTTTCTCACTTTTGGTCCCTACAAATTTTTTATTGTAAGAAAAACCCTGTAGTATGCACAAGTGCTCGATTTGGGTCCCTGAGGACTAACACCGTTAGGTTGCCTCCGTTAAAGCCCCACATGTGACTTGCACATGAGAGCATTTTAGTCCTTTTACTTTATTTTTTTGTTTTTTCACTAAAGACAAAAACACAGGGACCAAAATTGCAATTTCCTTTTATTTGAATTTCCAATTAAAATTAAACAAATATTATATATATATATATATATATATATGTATATATATATATATATATATATATATATATTCGAATTGTTTTACGGTGGGTAAACAATGGACTATAACCAGATTTGGAGTGCGAATACTAATTTTTTTTAAACATTTTAGATATAATGTATTAGACAGGAATGGTGTGAAAAAAATAGATTAAGGTTGCGTTTGTTTTTAAAGAGGTCTGAAGTCTGAAGTCTTATTTCATTTCTGATTAATAAGAGGTGGGGTTTTAAGAGATTATAAGACATTAGGTTACCTCTTCTAATTTCAAACACATTTCAGACTTAAGAGTCTCTGAAGTCCGAAAAAAAACGGTCCGAGCATAAAAAGGTCTGACCGATTCAAACTTCAGAGGTATTAAAAGGCTTTTTTGAAAAAACAACCGCCCCTAAGTTGAGAAAATCTATACTATAATATAATATAGAGTAAACTGCAATTTTGGTCCCTGTGGTGTGTTGTTTTTCTCACTTTTGGTCCCCTGAAAATTTTTATTGCAAGAAAAACCCTGTGGTATGCAAAAGTGCTCGATTTTGGTCCCTGAGGACTAACACCGTTAGGTTTCCTCTGTTAGAGCCCCTCATGTGACTTGCACATGAGGGCATTTTAGTCCTTTTGCTTTATTTGTTTTGTTTTTCACTAAAGACAAAAAACCACAGGGACCAAAATTGACATGTCCTTTATTTATTTTCAATTAAAAATTATACAAATATTATATATATATATATATATATGTATCATCTTCTCCACCCATACCCCTCTAAAAAAACGCATAGCTCTCTAACTAGACCCACACCCTTTCTTCACAAATCAAAACCCTCTCATCTCAAAACTCTCCCACGTCGCAACCCTCTCGTCTTCTTCACCATGCTCTCGCCATAGCTTTTCCTTGCCGGAGTTGTTCTTCGCCGGACCTGTTCCTCGCCGGAGTTTAAAGTTATTGTAATCACATTTCATAGTTTAAAGTTACTTGATATTGGTATAATGCCATCAAGCACTTTTATATCTCTGAATTCAGATCCCCATAGAGATATGTAGTAACTACATCGTTGAGCTGCAATTTCCAGTTCTTCGGAAACTACTTGGCTAATTAATTAGCAGAACGTTCTCCATCACGAGAGAGTAAGTCTTATTGTGGTCAATCTAGTGCGTTGTGAGAAACCTTGTGCCAAAGGAGAGCCTTATATATTATGACTTAATTATTCTCATTACGCTTCCCTGACCAATGATTTATCTATGCCCTACAGGTTTTACACTTGGTCGGTTAGCACTACCGAACCAAATACCTGTTCATTTGTCAAATAATTATCCTGGATTGCTTCTTTTCATTTAGGCCAATTTGCTCTTTGTTGACATTTTTCAACTGAGCATGGTTCGATGACATCGTGCTCTATTATCTCATAAGCAACGATATATGCAAATATATCATCATTTAGTATTTATGATCTGTCCATCGACTCATATTCATTTGAGATTTCTTTGATCTCTGGAATCAATATTAACTTCGGAGCGTCCTCCAGTAATGATTCATAGACATAGATTTAATCAGAGATAATCTCATGTATTGATGATATATGGCTGTGCCTTACTCTTCTCTTCCTTTAGATGAAGATTGATGATGTTTAGGGCTTTTGATTTTCATGAATGGTCATCTCTGTGTGTGTGTGTGTTTTGGCCATGGGAGCTCCATCAAAACTTGCTTCCATTCTCTGCAAAACCCATTTGATCAAAGTCCATCTGATTCAGAAGCAAATGAAGAAAGGGGAATGGAAAACCTACAAATTGAAGATTGGGTTTGAGGATTGGGTGGAATTGAAATTGGGTTTTTTCTTGGTGAAATGGGGGATGGAATTGAAATTACAATTACAATTAGGGAAAGAAAATTCGGTTTTGAAGTTGTGATTTTGTGAGTTTTAGGGTTCTTTGAAAAAGATGATAGGGGTCCAATACTTTCCCAAATACCTTTGATGATTTAGAGGGTCCAATACTTTCCCAAATACGTACTTTCTGTCCAAATCTATACACAATTGGCCCACTGCATTCCCATCTTAAATACAAACTAGCAGGAGAATCATCCTAATCACTGCCTTCTACAAACAGCCTGTGGAAAGAAGACATGAGTTGTATTACATGGCTGAACTCACAACCACCAAAATTCGTGATTTATGTTAGCTTTGGAAGTCTTGTTGTAATGAAGTTGATGAAAGATGGAGACGATATCCAGTGTGTAATCTATATATATATATAGATGTTATATAATTAAGAGTACAGTGTGTAATATATATATATATATATATATATATATATATATATATATATATATATATATATATATGTTATATAATTAAAGGACATGGCAATTTTGGTCCCTGTGGTTTTTTGTCTTTAGTGAAAAACAAAACAAATAAAGCAAAAGGACTAAAATGCCCTCATATGCAAGTCACATGAGGGGCTCTAACAGAGGAAACCTAACGGTGTTAGTCCTCAGGGACCAAAATCGAGCACTTTTGCATACCACAGGGTTTTTCTTGCAATAAAAATTTTCAGGGGACCAAAAGTGAGAAAAACAACATACCACAGGGACCAAAATTGCAGTTTACTCTATAATATATTTATGAAAAACTCTTAAAAACAATCCTTAAAGCTTTATGTACCGCTATTTAATGTTAATTACTTAAAATCTCTTAAAAACAACTAATGAAGCTTTATGTACCGTTTTAATGTTAATTACTTTATTAATACTTATCTCTAACAACCTTCAAATACTTAAATCGTGGATTTTTATTAATTAATCCTTATCTCTAAACACTTTCAAATCCTCAAATCATGATTTCCTTAAAAAACTTCATTATTTAAACAAATTTATAAAAACACATGACCATTTTCTCAAAACCACACATTAAAATAAACTAGAACATTAAAATTGAGATATATCGCGCTGCATTGCGCGAGTAAACTTCTAGTATATTATAATGCATTTGAGAAAAACTCTTAAAAACAAACTTTTATGCATTAAGTACTCTTAATTGATGCACATTACTTAAAATTTAAGTCTCTGGCGTGTAACTCAGTTGGCAAAGGGGTGGACTGACTTTGCCCAAATACATAACAGGTCCTGGGTTCGATCGCAGGCCCCCCACTAGCCTCAGCCGCTGAGTGAGCCAAAAAATGTCCCATCACATGTGTCCTTTGAGGCAGGTTCCGTGTAGGGCCGGTTAAGGTTGACGGTAATCAACTTTTTGCCCAAAATTACTTAAAATTTAAGATTACAAGTAATAATGCACGAGTACAACTTTTTAAAGCTGCATGTTTGAATTCGTAACTAACCGATAAACATAATAAAATATAAGATAAACATCTAATTTTAAATATAAAAACTCTAAAAGATAATTAGGATAATCATTGAATTCTAACATAATACTTAATTATTATTTGTTATAAAAAATATTGTATTATTACATATAAAATAAAATACATAATTATTAAACCTAAATTAAATTAAATTAAACAAATTTATAAAGATAATTATCGTTTTCACAAAACCACACAAAATCGTATTATAAAATCAACAA
Organism: Saussurea involucrata; assembly: GCA_033807775.1. Taxonomy (NCBI): domain Eukaryota; kingdom Viridiplantae; phylum Streptophyta; class Magnoliopsida; order Asterales; family Asteraceae; genus Saussurea; species Saussurea involucrata. Next base: position 155,357,900 of record CM066314.1, on the reverse strand, counting down.
AGAGAAAAAAATAAAACATTAAAATCGAGATGTATCGCATTACATTATGCAAGTACACTTCTAATAAACCATAAATCATTTTTAATCTTAAACTCATCCATGAATTATATTTGATACGAAAATTGATCTGACACATTGTTTTTTTTTTTCTTTTTTTTTTCACAGAACCCAACCTAGAGTATTATTATAAAATAAATAGTCAAGTGATTAAAAAGCAAGTTGCTGGTGAAAATGGGCTTTAAAGCTTTTAACAGGCCAATGAATTGTGGCCCAGCTCTTGATTTGGTTTGCTTTCATACTTGTAGGCCCATTTGGTTTGGAGGATTTGGGGGAGTTTGGAATCGGATTCATCCCAATTTTGTATTTTGTTTAGAGTGAATTACACCGGTGATCCATGTGGTTATCTAAATTTGTGATTTGGTCCATAAAATACACTATCTACGGTGATGGGTCCTAACTTTTTAATTTACTTTCACTTATGGTCTTCATATGTTTAATTTACTTTCATTCATTGTCCTCATATGTTTAATTAACTTTCACTCATGGTCCTCTTATGTTTAACATAGAAGGACCTTGAGTGAAAGTAAATCAAAAGATTAGGGACCACCACCATAGATAGTGTACTTTATGGACCAAATCCAAAATTTGGGTAAACCACAGAGACCACCGATGTAATTCACTCTTTTGTTAAAAACAAAATTCGAAACAAATATTAAGTTTAGAAATTTCACGAGGCAGTTAGTGTTTCTTGGGATTACATAGTATTTATCTGTAATATTATTTTAAAATATGTTAAAATATCCGTTTATAAATAATTATTAATAAATATAATATAATTTCTTTTGTAATTAGTTATAATATGTTTTAATAAATTATCTATAAAAAGATAATTATAGATGACAATGTCATTTAAAAAGATACCTATTGGTTTTTTCCCAACCCAAATAAACCCAAAAGCCTTGAGTCACCATTGTTAATTGGAGAAGTCAAAAAATTGTAGTGAAAGTTGCACATTTAACATTACATGTTACAAAATTATATGGAGTCAATTGTCACATTTTGATATGCCTTACTGGCAACATATGTTATTTTTCTTTTCTTGTGGGTGATCCACCTTCATCATTTTATTATATATATATATTTTTTAATATAAGATTTTATAATCACTTTCTTAAAATATTAACGACTCGAATTGATGCAGATAATTCGAATGGTCCGAATCTAGGTACGAGAATGGTGCGTGGTCCCATTCCCGTCCCTGATCCCTAATCTGCACCCCCGTTCTTGTTAGGGAATATGATCACATCGCCATCTCGTTTCCAACGGGGAATTGAGAATTTGTTTCCACGTTTATGTGAAATCTTTTAAATCAAATGTGTTCAACATCAAACTCAATCCAAAGTGGTTCATGTTTAAATGTCACATATTTCCAAAAGTTTGCTTTCATGGAGTATCAAATACGTGGAACAATGTATTCGAAATCGAGTAATAGAAAACAAAAAGAAGGCAGTCAAGCCCGTGTTTGACAGGGTTTCCTTAAAACAGATTTGTAACACCCGTAATTTTCGGATAAGTACAATTTCTAATCAGTGTGAAACCGGTCTTTGAAGAAAAATATGAAAAATAGGATTTTGGTTTAAATCTTAGATTTTATGGTCTTGTTGGATGAGGAATTCGAATACGAGTCCAACGGTTCTTTCCGGAGCGAAAACGAAGCTATAACAAAGAAGTTACGGCCGAAACAGTATCCGACCTAAAATGAGGTCGCGGAACCGCGCGGCTTGGTGCGCGACTTTTAGGCCGCGGCCTAAACCGCGTAACGCACTGAGTCCGTATTAAGTCGCGAATTTTCAGCTCAAACTTCAAACCTTCATAACTTTTGCCTCCTAACTCCGATTTTGATGATTCAAGTTGCTACGGTTTCGTTTTTTAGAGCTCTTCAAGGATCTAGAAAGAGTTTTGAAGTATGATGAATGATCCAAGAGTATTTGGTGGTGGTTGAGGTAAGTTTCTCACTTTTCTTCATCTAAGAAGTTAGGGTTTTGGTATTTTTGGTGGTTTTGGATGATTTATGTTGGGGGAAGTGTATATAAGTGTTTGAGAATGATTATTGATGGTTGGAAACTTGTGGATCTAGGTTTTGGAAGAGTTGACCTAAGGATTCGGGTTGCATCAAAGGAGCTTACGTTTGGGGAAAATCTAGATTTAGCCTAAATCTAGCAAGGTGAGTTCAAGTTGATTTGTGAAAACGGTGTACATGCCAAAATGTGTGTTTTAAAGTATTTGTGTGCTTTATGTGAAATTATCCCTTGTTGAGTTATTTGGTGGTTTTTGATTTAATCAAAGTGTTGAACTTTACATATCTTGTAAAACACCCACATTTGGGATTTTTGGTGATTGAAGAATAAATCACGAGTAAAAGAGGTTTTGTTAAATTATTGCATAAGTGAAGAGGATTTGGTCAAAATTCACTTTTTGTGTTTTTGTGATTATGCGATAACTATGATGTGTTACATTTTAAAGTGTGAACGTGTGGGTTGGGGAATTTGGTCAATCCGATCATATGAATGTTTTGAGAGTTATAAACCTTTCATTTTGGGGCCGATGGCCAATTGAGGGAGTAAAAGAGTAAAGAGTTTGAGTAACGATGTATTTTGGTTCACGTAACCGTGTGAGTGACATGTATTTAACTAAACGATTATTTTGGCCTTTAAAGGCTTGATTATTAATCAAATGAGTCTTCTGAGTATTTGCCGGTTTTGGTGACTCGAGGTGGAGTCTTGGGTGTGTTACATGCTTAATTGCATTTTATTTGAATACGTGTCGGTTTAAGTGTTGGTCTTGTGTGTGAAGACCGTTTGATGATTTTGTATTCTTAGTACCTTTGGGACTAATGAACCTTGGTGAGTTATATGCATTGTTGAGTTATGAAAGAGTTACATATACGTGTACATGTAGATGCATATATGATTTGACTTCATTGGGAAGGTGGCAATGAAGGGGTTGTGAGATTATCATGCCTCGGAGCACGTGTTTGCATGATGTGGGTCAGATGCATTTCATTTGCATGAATTGATATTGATAAATGATCATTAGATCTTTTGAACAGAGGGCTCGGTTTTGGACTCGGTTGAGTCTCGAGGGCGTTCGCCCGATTTTTAATAAGCTCGACGTGGGCTTGGGGTCTGAGTTGCATGAATTGCATTATATTTGATGTTTACATGATTTGAATGCATTAGTTATTCTTTTGGGGTCATGTATATATTTACGTCAAGTAAGCTTGTTTTTTATGGTGGGTTTCCAAGGTAAAGACCTAGTATGGTTGAACTTGGTAGTTTTAAATGGACTAAAGACCTAATATGGTTGATGTCTAAGATGGGCTAAAGACCTAGTATGGTTGATGCTGAAGATTGACTAAAGACCTAGTATGGTTGATGTCAAAGATGGGCTAAAGATCTAGTATGATTGATGCCGGAGATGGACTAAAGACCTAGTATGGTTTATGTCTAAGACGGGCTAAAGACCTAGTATGGTTGATGCCGAAGATTGACTAAAGACCTAGTATGGTTGATGTCATCTGCTTTCCATATCCAAGAAGCTTACTTGCGTTTATTAATTGTGGTTTAATTTATGTGTTTGCCACATTCGATGAGATCGGGTCTCCCCCGTCACCGAAGGGTGTTGACTTCGGGTATTTTATTTATTCGCATTGTTGAGGTTATATTATATGCATATGGATTGTTTTCCATGATTGATGGACGGATTTATGTTACATCCTTATTGGATGTTTTAACTATTGGAGTTTTATTCGCATTGGCGATTATTTAAGAAATTATTATTAATTGACTCTTGATGTGAGTTTTGGATTTGAGTCCTTTGCAGAGAAATGATTTTCATTGGGAGCTTTCCTCTCAGAAATTGTGTGTGTTTGGAGAATGGGTTGTCGATGTCTTTTATACAAACCCTTTTAGAAAATCATTTATTAAGTTGAAGCTTTTGGTTTATCAAATGATTTGCTCATGATGTAAACTCTTGAACTCACTAGGCGTTAGCCTAACCTTTTTATTTGTCGGCATGTGCAACAGGTTCAGGTTGGGAATAGCTTTAGCTACACTGCGAAGTGATGAGTGCTAGTAGAGTGCACGAGAGGTGACTTGTTTAGTGAAGTCTTCTGCAAATTGTTTGGACTAGCAACTTGTGTTGTGATAAGTAACACCCGATTAAGTCATTTTATTGTAGACTTATGATGTTTTAAATTCCGAGGTATTTTAAGGAATGAATTGTAGAAGTGATTATATCTATTTTGGTTATTTTATTGAATTTTAAAGTTAGTTGCTCGTTCCAAATTTGAGAGTGTTACAAGTTGGTATCAGACCATAAGTTTGAGAGATTTAGGTGGTGGATCAGAACGGTGGTGGCCGACGGTGATTCAGAACGGTGGTGGCCGACGGTGGTTGGCGGTGGTTCAGGTCGGTGGTGGTTCAGGTCGGTGGTGGTCGGCAGCGACTTAGAACAGTGGTGGTCAGCGGTGGTCGGCAGTGGCTGAGATTGGTGGCGGTCGACGGTGGCTCACAACGGTGGTGGTCGGTGGTGGTTCATAACGGTGGTGGTCGTCGGTGGTGGTCGACGGCGGTTCAGGTCGGTGGTGGTCGATAGTGGTTCAGGTAAGTGGTGGTCAGCGGCGGTTCAGGTCGGTGGTGGTCGACAGCGGCTTAGAACGGTGGTGGTCAGTGGTGGTTCAGGTCGGTGGTGGTCGGCGGTGGCTGAGATCGGTGGCGGTCGACGGTGGCTCACAAAGGTGGTGGTCGGCGGTGGTTCATAACGGTGGTGGTCGTCAATGGTTCAGAACGGTGGTGGTCGGTGGTGGTTCAGAACGATGGTGGTCGGCGGTGGTTCAGAACGGTGGTGGTCGGAGTAGGAAATATGGGATAGTTTTGTCTTTTGAAGAAAATTGGGTGGAATGGAATTGAATTCCTTCTCATTTGTGATGGAATGACCAAATCCATGAATGGTGGAATGTGTGGAATTCAATTCCATTCCATAGGTAACCAAATGCCTGGACGGAATTTGGTCAATGGAATTGATCATTCCAATTCCTTCCAATTCCGAAGGAATCCTGCGAACCAAACTAAGAATCCAAATTGATTCGTTGCTGTTGTGAAATTAGGGTTCATCCGAATTGATCGGTCAAAGTTTTGTCGCTAAAATTTCAACAATTTCCCCCAATTTATCGTTCTGAAAGAGGTAGGGTTTTCCATCACTAAAATTTGAATTTTACTTAAATTGATACACAGTCATCTGGAATTCATCCACAAAGTTATTTACATATGGAATACAATCCGTATGGTCGTTATAACGAATATGAAAGCGTTGAATTTGATGCGGGAAACGAAGAATTAAACCATGGGCATGGTGATCAGGATGAAGATGTGGAAGAAGAATATCGATATGGGGTTTTCAATTATCAATTTGTGCTTTATTCACATGTGAATTCTTCAAAAGAAGAATGGAGTGAAAGTGGGGGTGTTAAAAAATTTGGGGATATTTATGAGAAGATAGAGGGTAGAAAGAGAAAAAGAATAATGGAGTTAGAGAAGATGAGAATGGAATTTGAGATAGAGTTGGAGTTGCAGAAGAAGCAGAATTTTGTAAGTATGCAAGCCAAGATCAGAAAAATAAGGCTAAGATATGACTGATTCTGTGTAGATTGGCAGGTAATCTTCAATACCTTTTTCTGTGTTTGCTTCAATGTATTTGTGTTTATTTTTTCTTGTATTATCATACATTTTTGAAGCTGTTATTGGTAAATTATATATATATATATATATATATATATATATATATATATATATATATATATATATATATATATATATATATATATATATATATATATACAGAGAGAGAGAGAGAGGGGAGGGAGGTTCAAGGGAAAACCTCAAAAAAATGAAAAACTGAAGAACACCCTGGTGGCCCTTCATCTGAACGGTATGCACTTGTGCATACAGGTAAATAATTCACTTTTTGGTTTTATGCACAAGTGCATTATGCATTTGTGCATATATGCACAAATGCATGTTACAAATAACCTGTATGCACAAGTGCATACCGTCCAGATGAAGGGCTCCTAGGGTGTTCTTCAGTTTTTCGTTTTTTGAGGTTTTCCCTTGAACCAGACCCTATATATATATATATATATATATATATATATATATATATAGAGAGAGAGAGAGAGAGAGAGAAATGTTCAAACGAAGAGCGTAACAATTTAAGAAAACGTGAGGAGCACCTCCCATGTACAAAATCACATGTGATTCACAACACAAGGACTAAAATCATATGTGATTACGCGGTTTGTTACGCGGCTTGCGAAAGCGCGCGACTTGTCCCGCGGTTTGTGTTGTGAATCACATATGATTTTGTACATGGACGGTGCTCCTCACGTTTTCTTAAATAGGTACGCTCCTCGTATGAACCCGCCTCTCTCTCTCTCTCTCTATATATATATATATATAATATAGGCATGGTAGCACATGAGAATTGTCATTTTTGGTAAGAAGTGTGACAAATACTTTTAAACCATTGGTCACATTTAATCAAATAACCTTCCATGACATACGACTTAAAAGGGAATCGATCTGGTGCATCTTATTTTGGTGCATCTCATCTTAATATTCGTCCATTTCTCATCCAACGGTTGATATCTACTTCTCACACTTCTCACCATATTTGGCACTTCTCGCCGGAACCCAACCCTTTGCTTTTATTTTGATCTTTGTAATGTGACATGTATGTTTTAACAGCTTGTTAGCAGCTTAATGAGCATAATTGGACTCGCAATTTATTCAGTCAGCTATAATGTCTGTTTGGTAGTGGCTTAATGATATAGAATCAGCTATACATGTCTCTTTGGTGGTGGCTTAATGATATAGAAAGTAACTTATTGAATAATCGTCTAGAGCGAGCTTTATGCAGAAAGCCAAGTTTTTTTTCTCCAAACCCTCCCCTCCCAACTAAAAAAAAGTTCCTTCCATCTAAAAAAAATCTTTCCGATCCATAAAGACAGATTAATCCACACAGAGACCTTTATCTATACAGGACTTAATGGAAAAACCAACCAAACAGCAAACAGCCCCAAGTGGAATATTCAGAATTTCTTGAAAGAGTTGTATATTCATGATGTTGGATAATGTACCAATTTCGAATGTCAACCTGTTATCTACAATTCTAAGTCATTTGAAATCTAATTTATTTCCTCTAAAATATAGGAAAATTAAGATTTTGGAGTTTTTACGCTCTTTTTTACTACAATGGTTTATATACCAAATTAAACAAACCCAATATATGCCACCGAAGGCGGTTTTGGAGGTGACATGTATGCAGATCTGACCTCCACACGAAAGATCAAAGCAGCTTTTCTCTATTTTCTTGCTTAACATGCTCAGTCAATCGTCGGTTTTCAATCGAACCCAAAAACTCGAGTCATTCACTGATTTTTCAGCCAAAATCGAACCAATAGGATTATAGAACCATCTGCGATTTAAACGGCATCCGGGAAAAGCTCGTCTTTAAGTTCAGGAGCGATCCATTGTATCTGAATATACGTAATTTCCCACAAGTCGTTCCCTTCTTGTGGCACCAAAACTTCTTTTTCTTGCATTGTCGTGATCATCTTCTTTAACAAATCCGGCACTTGTTCTTTGATCTTCGATTCTCCATACGCCCCAAGATCCGCTTTCATACACGTATCCATCCGTCTTAATATCCCCAACCAAAACGTCTTAAATCCCGAACTCTCATTCAGCAGCTTCAAAAACTGCAAATAAACGTCCACCAAAACCTCCATCGCCAACTTCAACGTCCCTTCCATGCTCCTCGTTTCCCGTTCAGCGTTCTCTCGAGTCGAATACTCCAACATTTTCTCGTGCACATCGTCAACCATCGCAAAAATCACGAGATTGAAACAGTTTATGATGTTGGTTGGAGTGAAATAAAGCTCGTCTGCGTTCACGAAGCTTTTTTGGATCGAGGAAACCGCGTAGTTTCGAACCTCTTCTCGTCTCGCTAAGCTCGTTTTCCGTAACGCTTCACCGAGCTTAATGAATAAGCTCATCGACATATTCGTGGTGGATGCGAGAAATTTCGTGTTTTCGTCAAGAGACGCGGAACTGTTGATGGCTGAATTATTAATCCCCGGATCGGAGTAACCATTTCTTAACCGGTCAACTATAAGTTGGACCGAATCCGCCATTAAATCCATCAACCTCATGTTCTTATCAACCGGGCTGTTTCGTAAAGCCACGAACCCGAATGCACAATCGATGCAATACGGGTAATTTGCGATGGAAATTCCAGTTCCGTCCGCCATTAAGTTTACGAGAGCTTCGACCCCACGTTCGTAGGTTTCCGGGTGTCGGCCGGTGATCGATAATAAATGAAGAACGGTTTTCCACCCTAATTGCGAGAGTAAATTGGCTGAATACTTGTTTAAGATCTTTGATATCGAGTGGATTATGAACTCGTTACAAGTATCAAGAATTTCGCGATCCAATTTCCACATTAAGTTTATAGATTTGAAAATAAGCTCTTCGGAGTTCTTTTCGTTTGATTTCGACGCGAGAAGCTTAATGCAGATTCTCATTAATGCGACAATGGCTTTTTCCGCAAACGGGTTTGGCGAAAAAAGTGGGAGCTGAATCACGGTTAGGAGATAATCGTTGTACATGGGCCAGAAAGACGCGAGCCGGTGGACGTTACAAGAAGCCATGGCTTGAATAAGGTCCCAACAAAACTGAACCGTTTCTTCTTCTTCCGCTGGAGTGCTGAACTTTTGACCTTTTCCGGCGGCGGCAAAGATGAGGGAGCGGCCGAGATTCAGCAACGGCTCTAGCGGCAAATTCGAACTTTTGCTAAAGATGCTTCCGATTTTACATTGTTGAATCACTTTCAAATTCTGCTCGAATTCGCTTATTCCTAAGTTTAAATTTTCTTCGACGTTTTCCATTGATAAACAATGAGATATTGCCGCCATTAAATTAGAGGTGGTGATTGACTCCGACTCCGTGCGGTGGTGTGGGCGGCCGTTGGCGGAAGAATTCCCGACGCCCACGATCGGTTGCGGTAGTAGTTTAAGACGTTTTAGCTTTAACAAACAGTCGATAATGCTTCTCCACCCTCCTCTGATCGAGTTCTTGAAGTTATTAGCGACGGTGAAAACCGCTAGTGTCGCCATTCGCGGCTTCAAATCATGGCCGAACGAAAACAGGGTTTCTTCGACCGAAGCGTACGGGTTTAACAGCGTCGTGAATTTACAAAACGACGAAAGAAGCTCGTCGAGCGTGTCTTCGAGCCCGTATTGACAGATGCGGGCCACCGCAAATAATCCCTCGATGCATTCATGAATTATTTCTTCGTCTTCCGTGTGTTCGAAGATGGTCGAAAGCGTCGCGACTGTGGGGCCCGCGATCGTGGCGAACATATCGCGGCCGATCCTTCGGTCAAAACCGCAAGCGACGTACGGTTGGACCAGTTTCGATTTGTTTATGAGTTGGATCCAACGGCTAGGGTTCATTTCGATTGGTGCGCCCGTTTGGCCGAAGATGGTGATGGCTTTGGTTGCGATTGATTGGAAAAGATCCGATAAATATTCACGCGGAAGATCGTTTCCACCATTAATCGCTCGGTTGTTTTTTATAAATTCCTCTTCGGTCATTTTCTTTTTCACTTGCGGGTTATGTTGATCGGTGTTCAACATGATCACGGAGTAACACAATATGAAAACCGCGTCTTTGCTCACGAAGATTTCCGACGATTGTTGGTCATAAAACCGCTCAGAAAACGCTTCGAGGATTCGTTGAATCTTTTGCGATTCTCCGGGGAGTCGGAAAGTTTCTAGATACGTTCGTAGAGCGGTGTCGAGAACCAAACCCGATAACTCAAACGTGTCCGTGAATTCTTTAAGTACTTTAAGACTAAACTCGCTAGGATCACCAAGAAATTCGCCGATCTTGGTCTTATCGAGCCCCGGAGTGTACCTGAAAAACATCGCGTGGCCCATCGGGTCAGGCGGATCCGATATCAGGTTCGAGATTTTCAAATAATCGAGCCCTTTTTTGTCGTCGCGATTAAAATGGTTTCCGGCGATCATTATTTTACGTTTTTGCACCTTTCGTAGCCTCACCGAATCAATCCACGTCTCTAGCTCGGTTTCTTCTTTCGGTTTCGGTATCTCCTCCCAAAACGGGATATACTTGGAAATCTCGACTGGGTACGGGCCCGTTGGGCCCGACGGGCCTGATTTGTCGACATTATCGGCAATGTTGTGGATTAACACCATGAGGCCTTCGAAAGCTTGGAGTTGTAAGCTCGTCGCAGCTCCGTTACCGGATAAAAACGCGTGTTTGCAAAGACTTTTTCCGATCTCTTCGAAGATATTATAGCAAACTGGATCACAATCGTAGTTTACGTAGGCTTCGATTATGAACGTGGGTTGTCGGCAGAAATTTATAATTCCTTCGATGGCGAGTTCTTGGAGCTGAATCAAGTAACTTTGATTCAAAGTTTTGAACAACACGAACAAGAAGAAAGCCTCGAGTTGCAAACGGATCGATCTCCGATGGAAATAATAAACGTTTAAAACCGTGCTGCATATCATTGAGAAAATCAACGGGCTCGAAGAAGTTCCGTAATGGATCAAATGATGGAAAAGATCGTCTTGAACCATTCGCAATAGTTTTTTGTGTTTTCCGATGCTATCACCACTTAATTCTAGGGCCGAGTTGATCAAAACGAGCGCGAAAACCTGAACGTCTTCGTCGGCAGTTAGAGTCAGCGATCCTTCGGTTTCGACCATTCCGACCACGTTTAATAACGAACAAAGGAAATGGAATATATCGACTGCACAACGGATTCCGTAACCGGTTTCCTCCGTGGTGTCTTCGGTGTCGGATTCGGAATTCTCCCAATCTCCGACCGCAATCTCCGGCAGCCGCGAAAATATAATCTGGATTAAATCGTGCATCGTGTGACGCGCGATTCGCTGCAACATATCGCCTTGGCTCGAGGATTGTTGAACCACCTGAAACAGAGGAGAATGTAGCTTAGAAAAGAGGATAGCAAAAAAATTTGTCCCAATCAACCAAAAAACATAAAAATTTATTGAAACCGTGGAATTAGGCTAAAAGCACATTTGGCGACTTTGCGGATCTTTAATCTACCTTAAAGGTGCACCCACTAGGCAAAAATCCTAGATCCGCCACTGACCTGAAAACATGTATTAACGATGGTGCAAACGGAGTGGTCGTCTAGCAATACCGACGCCGGATGTCTCATTACCGCCACCAAAACCTGCAAGATTCTCATCATGATGCCGGCTTCCGTGACCGGATGCGTCTTCTCGAGGCGGCATCCGGTGACGGCGACGACGGCATTCCCCATTGCTTCTTTCGCGCCCGGAGTCTTTCGATCAAACATACCGAGCTTCATGATCTTCAAAACGGAAAAGAGCGCCACCGCGGTGGCTCCAGCTGGCACGTCGTCCGACGATATCACGTCTAGAAACGGAGAGAGGTAGAGCGAAGGATCGATCAGCCGCCATGATTGGCGGGGATTGAAAATGAGCGATCTCATCGATTTCAAAGAATGGAGTAAGCCTGAATCCAAGACATCGTCTTGGTACGTAAAGTGGGAGGTCGGGTCGGATCGCCGCCGCATGACCGCCAGGACCGCCCCGACCTCCGTGTTCAACATGCACGAGAGCCCCAACTCTTTGCTTTTCTTGATTCTTGTCGTTTTTTCATCGTCGTCGTCATCGTCTTCATCGTAGTCATAATCATCATCATCGTCTTCTTCCTCTTCCTCCACCTCCTCCTCCTCTTGGTCGTCGTCGTGTTTCGCCATTTAGTTCAACATTCGAATTGTTTCGAAATCGGGTTTGGAATGTGAAATTACCATTTTCTCCAAAAAAATTTACTTTGTGGAAGTGAGAATAAGGGGTGAAGAGTAGTGGTAATTTTGGCAATTTGTTGGGTGTAAAAGAAAGATGGTATGGTAAAACAAGAGGATAAACCGAATGGTAGTACCTAAATTTACTCTTTTTATTTTGGATTTTAATGGCTATAAATTATTTTTTGAATAATTCTACCTTTAATCCCTCATTTATCTACTCTATGATCAAGACCCTCCATTAGGGGCATATCCGTCAAATGCTAAATAAAGATCGATCGACACCGCGTTCGCTCGAATCGATCGAATCAATCTTGAGCAGGGAATAAATCTGTAAAGGCACGGGCTTCTTTGCTCACAGCAAGAAGATGAGAAGCCCGCGTCGATTCCCGTGAAGTTCTTACCCGTGGATTGAACTTCTTGCTGGCGATAATCGTTCTTTTGTTCTCCCCCCTTTGGCCCCCTTTTTAGTAGGTGATTCACTACCGAAGCTAAGAAAAGAATCATTTCTAACAACAGTTGCAGCTAAAATAACCCTTGTTTCATTTCTGACCGAACGTCATAAAAGTTCGATCTATATTTTTAAACGCCAATTCTCGTATTTACTCCAACTTTCTTCCATTGATGTGCCCGACCTTCTCTTGTTGATGCCTCCAACTTTCTTTCGACGACTCACTCACAGCTCCCACTCATTGCTTTTGGTGTTGTAATTCTCAACAATTTTAGTGGTTTTTGGATGAATTCAAATTTAAGACTTTTGGAATGTTTGTTGATTTTGTCTGATTATGCTTTCTTTGTTGTCATTAATGGTAACTCGCTAAGGATTTCCGAGTAACTCGAAAACTGAATCACCCAAAATTGTTTAACCTAGACCTCATTCGTTTTAGATCGGTTATTCGACAATGGATTTTTTTAATACCTTAAATGTGCCCCCGGTCACATGACTTATATTGAACCAATTTTGACCGATAATTTGATGATCTTGGAACACTCGATGAGCGTAGATACTCATTTAAGAAAGATTTACAAAAGTGTTGCGACAAAGTAGATGATAACCCTGACTTTCAGGTCATCGAATCTTACAATCAACAAGACACCAGTTAAAATGGGTAAAATATTATGAAAATTTGAAACTTTATTACATTAGAAGTTTTAAAAACTTGTTACATCAAATGAAAAAGAAAAAAAAAGTTACATAAAATATAGATTACATTTTAATTCGTATTATCCGGTCCATTTATAAGTTACAAAAATAACTTATAAAATCCTATTTTTGCCACTATTTGACCACGAAACGTCAATTTATCATATTTTACTACTACATTTGGCACATTGATCAAAAGAAAATTGACAATTGTATTTTGGACTGTTTTGAGAAAATATCCTAAAACGGGTACATTTTGTCCACAATTGCATAGTTTGTGCAATGGTTGAGGTTCAAGGAAATGTGGTGGAAGATCCCACTCATTCGAAGTTTGATTTCAAGTGTTCACAATAATTAGGATTTGTTTATCAGGGTTAATGTCTTACAGTTACATTTATGAGATTAATGTTACACCTGCTCAGGGACGAAACAAACGTCTCGAGTGAAGGAAACGTCGAAGGAGACAACGAAAAACCAAGGCGTTCTCGCAGGATTACGGTAGCACCGGGGTGGCACGGCGATTACGTGGTTGGATGAAAAGTGCTTTAATCAATTGACAATTGAAGTTGTTATCATCGTGGGTATTGGAGTATAGGTAGGAGTTTACTATTTGAATTTAATTAAATTGTTGCCATCAATAAGTATTTTTTTTTGGGAAGGGTATCCCAGTCCGGACTAATCTCTGACAAATTTAAAACTTAAAGATGTCTTATCAATAAATATGAGATAAGTATTAGGAGCTATTTGTTAGGAGTTAGAGTTGGCATAGGAAAGTAGTAGTCGTATTATTTAAAGTGCTTTTCTAATGGTATTTTCAGGAAGATTTTATCAATAAATTCTCTCTTCAAGGTGTTACATCGTTTCTGGAGTTTGCACTCACTCGAAGAGTGTGGGTGAGGCTACCCTTCCAAAAACAATTGCATAGGTCAGTTTAAGAAATATTTCAATCTTGACCATAAGGGTGCGTTTGGTACACTGGACATGACAGGACAGAACAGAGATCACTGTCCCACGTTTGGCATAACTTTTATGTGGAACAGACAGGAACATAGTGGAACAAGCTTGTTCCACCCCTACCCCATGAACAAGCTGGAACAGACTTATGTTTTACCAATATAACCTCAAATAAAATCTAATTTTCTTTTAAAACTTCAAATAAGCCTTATATTTTATATTTTATTCATTGTTTCAATTTTATTTATTGTATTTTATGTTTTTTAAACTTTCACTTTACTTTTCTCAAAATATTATTTTTATATGGGTTCTATGTTTTGATTAATTTATGTAAGTTATTAAATACTAATAGTAAAATATATATAAAAAAAGTTAGAAAATAAAAATTGGAAACTACATATTTTTTTGGGAATTTAATTAAAATACCCAAAGTTTGACTTTGACTTACCAAAATACCGATTTTTTCAGTTTTGCAAAAATACCCATTTTTTCCGCGATAGGGTCTGTGATGAGACAGTGCTTTGATTACACCTACAGACGTGTGCTAATAGAACCAATAAGCAAGTATACTTATATGGAACTATGTCGTCTATCAAGTAATAAAGTGGTAAAATACCGATTATCGTCCCACAGAGATTGGAGTTAAAATTGCTATAAAAGTATGATGAAAGAAATGATTTCGGGAGACGATTTGGAAGAAAATATCTTTGATTGGTTGGTTGATGAGTATCACAGATTATAACAAGCAGTAATGAAAGAGAAGCAAGGGTGTAAGACTCGTGATGTTATGTTAAACCAACTTCCAGTAGACTAATGCTACAGCATAACAGTGACAAAAATGGTTTTATTATCTACTTTGAGACACGTTCCTCGCGGACTCTCACCATCCCATGGTTCCAGTAGCAGTAAGTAATCTCATCTCTGAGCAGAACCTAAGTAAAGGGAACGATGGAATGGAGTTCTCAAAATACACAGCGAAACAAATTCTCTTTGTTAAAAGATACTCTCTTGATATAACCCACATACCTCCCAAGTTTGTATAATCCTAAGTAGCTTATCTCTAAGTCTACTCCATTTTAACCTGTTGAGAAAAAGATAACTTATCAAGAATGAATCATTTTAGAAAACAAAAGTAACAACTCTCGTTGCAAGTAACTCTCTTGATATTACCCCTTATGTCATCCAAATTGACGTGCTATTCAATGGCCTATCTCTAGGTCCATGACACTTTAACACTATCAAAGTGATCAATTTGTCAAGGGATTGTATTATCTTGAAGAAACTTGGGTTGGAATAATAAAACATCATTTTTGCCACAAAAATGTCTACTTTCTTTTGGTCAACATAACACCCTTTTGCCTCACACCCATGCTAATATGCTTAGCTACTCATGACAATAAATAAACTGAAATAAATGCAAAAGACTTGTAAAGTAAACATGATGCTAGAATGAAAATGATACTTAAAAAGTAAAAGACTATAACTAATAAATAACAAGAAAATAAAAGTACAAGGAAGTAAATGACAATATTAAAGGATGGAATGTAAGTACAATAATGTAAGATGCTAATATTAAGTGCAGAAAAATAAAGACGTAAACTAACTAACAAGATTAGAGGTACAAGATGGAATTAAAAGAAAGCAAATGAAAATCACTGCCCAGTGCTACAGACGATGCTACAAGCATTCATACGTGCATATGAAGATTTGAAGATGATAAGAACATTAAAGGAAGAACACTTGAAGATCTGGAAAAGTTTCCTGGAATTTCAGAGAGAATTGGGGCTGAAAAAGTTCAGCCAATGGTATTACAAAAAGTAGAGAGAGAAGGTAGTAAGTGAGATACTAATTAGGGCACCCAAAGCCTCCTATTGATAGCAAATAGGGAGGGGCTAAAGGTGTAAAATAGTAACCAATCTAGTTAGGAATCAACCTATAGTTACAAAAACTAACTAGGAAAGTACAAAAGGTAATTAGATTACAACTATTAGTTTGTATCAGCTGAATAATTGGCTTAACCAATGGGTAAACAAAAGACTTCTTCCAATCCTTGTTAAGCCAATTCCAATTCTCCCAATTCTCCAGCTCGGCCACTGTCCAGTGCTGCAAGCCCTGCTGCAAGCCCTGCTGCAGCATGACCTGTTCATCAAAGAGGTTTTTCAAACCAAGTTAGAATTAACCCAAACATCCCATGAAAACAAGTAAATCATCATCCTAAGCTCCAAATCAAGAAAGTGTAAAATAAAGAGATAAAAGACTCAAATTGGGATGTCAAAGTGTAAAATCCTACCTAAAAGAGAAGAGAAATAAGTGCTTAAGTACTCAAAATTGAGCACTTATCACCACCCCAAACTAAGAAATTTGCTTGTCCCCAAGCAAGAAAAAGACAAAAGAAATGACTCAAATTTTTGAAAAGCATGCAAATGGATGGCATTAAGTGCACATCATGATTTCGAAACATCCATACATGCATAGCATAGCCTTTCATAATTCTAAAACAACCAACATTTCATCTCTATTCATGATTGTAAACCATAAGCTAATCACATAGTCTTTTTGTTATGATCACACAATTCACATCACAGATTACCAAAGCTTTTGAAAGGAAAAGGGTTTCTCTCTTTTTGGCGTATTTTTTTCTCCTCTTGCCTTTTCTCACACCATGTTCCAACAGTTGCAAGTTTTTTGAAATTTTGGCACTTTTTATGCTCTTTTGGTTGGAAACTTTCTCCTACCCCTATGGGGTATTTTTGGTGTTCTTTAGACCACTTTTATGGCTTTAAGCTATGCTTTTGCTGCCATTTTTAGACACCCCCACCCCAAACTAAGAAATTAACAATGTCCTCATTGTTGTGGAGAATGGATGTGTTTATAAGCTTTAGTGGCTAAAAGTGAGCAAAAGCATGGATCATTTATGTGATCTATGTTGAATGTGGACCAAATTGTGTCCCAAGCACCATTGTGTTTACTTCTAGAATGAATCAATCCAAAAAAAATTACATGTGTGTTCTGAAAATTATTATGGCTATGCAAACAGTCGGACTTATCTAAACATGATCCCATACGCATGAAAATAATATCTTAAAACAGCAAAACTAATCCCAGACACAGATTGAACAAAATGAAATGAAAATGGAGCTAAAGAGAGTGATTTGAACTTGTCCCATTTAAGGAATGAAGTTAATTCTTTCCAACAACATCACTGGATACTGCAGCAGTGGATGCTGCAGTACCAGTTCTTGCAACAGCTTGTGCCCGTAAGGTGGCATTCTCCTCGATCAACTCCGCAACTTGGTCCTTCAACCTCATGAACTTTTCTTTCTTCCCCAGCACCTTGCTTTCCAACCTTCTTACTTGCTTGTCCACAGATACTCCTTCTTCTGTTCCTTTTTTCTTTCCATCTGTAGCCTTCATCATCTCTTCCTTCAACGCCCCAAACTTAACCAAGAACTCTTCTTTTTGCTTCCTTAACTCCTCCATCAAACTGTTGTTCTGCGCCAACAAATCCTGTACCAGTCCCATCAGATCATTTGGTTCCACCCCGTTCTCTCTTCGGTTACACAGTCGGTTCATAGCCTTCATATCAATTTCCCATTTTTCCCGTTGTTCTCGCACTATTAAATCATCCTTATATTGCGGGACTCCAGCAGCAACCAGCAATCGGGTGAGCATACCAGGGAAGTATAGTTTCCCCCTGGTACGGGATGCACATTCCCGAATGCTCTCGACCATTATTCTCCCCAGATTTATGCTTCGACCTGTAATCAAGCAATATAACTGAAACATCCTGTCTACTAAAATGGTGCTGTCATGGGTTGTGGGCGATATGGAGTGTCGCACGAAATTGATCCATACGTTTGATGATGCCGAGAGATTTAGAGCTTTAAAAGAGCTCAACATGAAATTGTTGTGGAGGTCCCACTCGGTCTTCGGCTTTCCCAAAACAGCCGCGACTTCAGCCAAATCTGATGGTTTGCCCTTTCTCATGAGTGTGCCATATTCGGTCTTTTTGGGTGGAAAAAAGTTAAGGAAATTGTTGAAGGTTTTCCGGCAAGTTTGATGGTAACACCCCTTATTTGAATTTTGGGTGATGAGGTAACGGAAACTTCACAGTAGAATTCCCTCATAAGGGTCAGGTTATAGGAGTTGTATACTTCAGCCACTTTCTCCAAACCATGGGTATCTACCACATCTCGAATGAAATGGAATTCTCGTAGGCTTTGTTCATCAAACCCCTTATCGGGCAATCCTACCCTATTTTTGTGCTTAGGCCATACCCTTGCCACTGCCTTAGAACTAAATCCCTTATGGGGAGCCTTTGGTCTATCAATGAACACGGTCGTATCCTTTGATTTCTTCTTTTTCTCACCCACTGCCTGTTCATGCTGCAATGGTGTTGCAGCATCACAGTTGGTCTCATTGGGTTTTGTTCTAGATGGTTCTCCCCTCTCCATCACCCTCTTAGTTTTCTTTATAAGGGGCTGTTTAGGCTGGGTTTTCTTGGGAAAGGACTTCCCTAAGGCTTTTCTCTTCTGAGGCCTAAGACTCTCGACTATCAACTCATCATACGAGTAGTAGAGTCTTTCGTTTAGGTCCGGTAACTTCTCTCCAGCACGCTCCTCATTCTCGACTAGTCCTTCCTCTGTTTCATTCGTTTCTACCCCATTGTTAGGTTCTGTTTCAGTCACAATCAGCCCATCCCCCGTTTCATTCACTATCACACCCTCTCCTATTTCATTCACTCCCATAACTTGTTCACCCACAACTTTTTCTTTCTCACCCACAATTTGGTCATTCTCACCCTCAACCATCCCTTCCCCTGTTTGTGGTTGTTCGGTCTCAAGAGGGGGAATGGTGGTGTCTATATTTTCCCTCGAAAGAAGTGCATCAACAGAGACATTTAGGTTAGAAAAAGGTTTGCTTTGTACCTTGGTGGGTATTACCGATTCATTTTCAGACTGAAGAATCACTTGTTCATCCACTAAGGTAGTGTTAGGTTTAGGAGATACCTTTTTCTTTTTGATGTGGGTCTGTTTCTGCAGTGGTAGAGTGAAGGGTAAGAGACAATGCATAAAATGGTGGTGTTTCGGCTGTCATGGTGGTTGTATCGTCGGCTGTGGTTGCGACGGTGGTTGCGATGGTGGTGTTTGCGACGGAAGTTGCGGTGGTGTTTGCGACGGCAGTTGCGGTGGTGTTTGCGACGGAGGTTACGGCGGTGATTGATGACTTTAGGACAACACCCTTCGCCTTTCTCAGCATTTCTTCTCGAGTCAGCGGTGTGGATGATTGGTCATCGAGAACAATGGTCTCTGGTGGTTTATCGGTGGTGGTCGGAGGCCGAACCACCGCCTGGTTTCTTCTGCTTCGACGAACAGCACCGGTATTAGGGTTTCTTGGAGCGACCTGCTTCACCCTCGCCATGGATTATCGGATTAGGTGAAGGTTTTGAGCAAGAAATGTTGGTGGATGATGGTGGTGTTCGGTGGTCGTAACAGAGAGCAGGGAGTAGAAAGAGAGAGGGAGGGAAATGAGTAGAGTGAGGAGAGAGAGGGAATATGAAAGGATGGTTTGAAAAGGTAGGTGTCCTTATCTGAAAATTTAAAAGGGGTATGAGTGTTTTACAGCTGTAAATTTAGGGCAAAGTTAAAATCCAAGAGGTAATGGTTAAGGAAAGTACAACGTGATATCTGATAATGTACTCTTTAGAAGATATCTCACCTTTTACCCAAAGGATAAAAGATGGTATATTTTTCAAAATACAAATACTGATACTTGCTATGTACAATCCTTAAAACACCTTTTGAATTTATTATTCCAGATTTCCCCAATTAAATGCAACTGATTTTTGGCTTTTTGCAACTGATAAGGCTGGATGCTACAGCACTGACTTAGCTGTCCTGTTTTCTCTTTTCTAGCTGTAAACTAACAGAAGTATTAAACATAACTGAACTAGAAAACATAACAATAAGCATAAAAAGATTATTTACAAGGATAGTTAGAACTTTAAGATAGTTCCCATCTATTTTTGAAGCTTTCAGCACAAAGAAATCACCTCCACAGGGTAGTGTTGTGGAGATATTGCAGCATCATGGTATAACTTTACTCTCTGACCATTTACTTTGAACACAGTACTGTCTTCCGGATTGACTAAATCTACAGCCCCGTATGGATAAACCTTGTGTATGACAAATGGGTCTGACCATCTAGACTTAAGTTTACCCAAAAACAATTTCAACCTGGAATTGAACAAAAGACATTTCTGACCAGCTTTCAACTCTATGTGCCTGATCCTATTGTCATGCCATTTTTTGGTTTTCTCTTTATAGAGCTTGGCATTCTCATAGGACATGTTCCTATGTTCCTCTAGTTCACAGAGTTGTAACTTTCTTTTGTCACCAGCTTCATCTAGATTCATGTTCAGTTCCTTTATAGCTCAGTATGCTTTGTGTTCTAACTCTAAAGGGAGGTGACAGGCCTTTCCAAAGACTAACTTGTATGGAGACATACCTAATGGTGTTTTGAAGGCAGTCCTATATGCCCATAAAGCATCATCTAACTTAAAAGCCCAGTCTTTTCTATTTGGCTTGACAACCTTTTCTAGAAACCCTTTGATTTCCCTATTTGAGAGTTCAGCTAAACCATTTGTTTGTGGGTGATAAGCAGTGGCAACTCTGTGTTTCACATTATACTTTTCAAGAACTTTACTCAACAAATTATTTATAAAATGGGTACCCTCATCACTAATTAGTGCGCGGGGGTACCAAACCTTGTAAAAATTTGTTTTTGTAAAAACTTAACAACAGTTTTTGCATCACTTGAAACACATGCCATTGCTTCTACCCATTTGGACACATAATCAACAGCAACAAGAATGTATTGGCAATTGTTTGATGATGGAAATGGACCCATAAAATCAATTCCCCATACATCAAACAATTCAACCTCCAAGATACCATTCAAAGGCATTTCATTTTTTTGAGAAATGGAACCACTTCTCTGGCATTCATTACACCTTTGAGCAAAGTTGTGGGCATCCTTGAAGAGAGTAGGCCAATAGAAACCAGATTGAAGAACTTTAGCTGCTGTTCTTTGGCCTCCAAAATGTCCTCCATAAGCTGACTGATGGCAATGCTGCAAAATTGCTGCCACTTCAGATTCAGGAATGCACCTTCTCAGCAATTGATCTGTACCAAGTTTAAACAAGAAAGGATCATCCCATATGTAAAATTTACAATCATGGAGAAATTTCTTCAGCATATGGTGAGTGTAATCAGAGGGTTTGATGCCACAAGCTAAATAATTAGCTATGTCAGCAAACCATGGCATTTGTGTTTGCACCATAAGAATCTTTTCATCAGGGAATGTCTCTATAATGTCTCCTCCTCCCTACTTTCAACAAGTTTTTCTAACCTAGATAAATGATCAGCCACTTGGTTTTCCACACCTTTCCTATCCACAATTTCTAGGTCAAACTCTTGCAATAGCAAAACCCATCTTATTAGCCTTGGTTTTGCATCTTTCTTTGAAATGAGATATTTAATGGCAACATGGTCAGTGTGAACAATAACCTTAGCTCCCATTAAATATGATCTAAACTTTTCAAATGCAAAAACCACTGCTAATAACTCTTTTTCAGTTGTTGTGTAATTAATTTGAGCTTCATTCAGGGTTTTGCTTGCATAGTAGATGGAATGAAAAATCTTTCCTATTCTTTTACCTAAAACTGCACCAACAGCCCAATCACTTGCATCACACATGATTTCAAAAGGTTTGTCCCATTCAGGAGCAACAATCACTGGAGCAGTTACCAAAGCTTTCTTTAAAGTAAGGAATGCATTTCTGCAATCCTCATTAAAATCAAATTTTTGGTCTTGCTGTAATAATAGACATAAAGGTTTTGAAATCTTTGAAAAATCTTTTATGAAACGTCTATAAAAACCAGCATGACCGAGAAAGCTTCTGATTCCTTTAACAGTGGTTGGTTTAGATAGTTTTTCAATAACTTCAAGCTTAGCTTTGTCTACCTCAACTCCTCTTTTTGAAATTAAATGACCAAGGACAATTCCTTCTGTAACCATGAAATGACATTTTTCCCAGTTAAGAACCAAGTCAGTTTCTTCACACCTTTTAAGACTTTGTTTTAGATTTTCCAAACAATAATCAAAAGATGAACCATAAACAGAAAAAACATCCATAAATATTTCAATGGACTTTTCAAGCATGTCAGAAAATATGGACATCATGCATCGTTGGAAAGTAGCAGGTGCATTGCAAAGTCCAAAGGGCATTCTCCTAAAGGCAAAAGTGCCAAATGGACAAGTGAAAGTAGTCTTCTCTTGGTCTTCCAGTGCTATGGCTATCTGATTGTAACCTGAGTATCCATCCAAGAAGCAGTAGAACTCTTTTCCAGCCAACCTGTCCAACATTTGATCAACAAAAGGTAAAGGAAAATGGTCCTTTTGAGTAGCATTGTTTAGTCTACGGTAATCCATGCAAATTCTCCATCCGGAGACTATTCTAGTTGGGATGAGTTCATTCTTGTCATTGGAAATGACAGTGATCCCTCCCTTCTTAGGCACACATTGGACTGGACTAACCCAAGAACTACTGGCTATTGGGAAAATAATTCCTACATCTAACCATTTTAAAATCTCCTTTTTCACTACCTCTTTCATGACAGGGTTCATCCTTCTTTGAGGTTCTATGGATTTGAAGTTCTTTTCTTCTAAGATGATCTTATGTTGACAAATGGAAGGACTAATCCCCCTAAGGTCAGCAATGGTCCATCCTATGGCTTTGGTGTGCAACTTCAACATATCCACTAACTTCTTTTCTTGATGCAATTCTAGGGTAGCTGATATGATAACAGGTAATTTGTCTTCTTTTCCTAGAAAGGCATATTTTAGGTGAGATGGGAGTTTCTTCAACTCTAGGTCAGGTGGTGAAACTATGGAAGGTACGGCTGGTTTTTGCTCACTATTTTCCAGCAGCTCAAATGTTGCAGCAACCAAAGGGACGGTCTCCTTATCTATGGGAATTTCATCATCATCATCATCATATTCCTCAATTTATTCCTCATCCTCCTCTTCTATCCTACAGGTCTGGTTGACTTCTTCCTCATGACACAATGACTCAATGGTACCTAGGCTTGAACAATCTTCCATATCATTAGGGTACTTTAAAGAATTGAAAACATTAAATGTGACTTTTTGATCCTGAAGTCTCATGGTCAACTCTCCTTTCTGGACATCTATCAAAGTTCTTCCCGTGGCTAAGAAAGGTCTTCCCAAAAGAATGCGAATATCCTTATCAGCCTCAAAGTCTAAAATGATAAAATCAGCCGGAAAGATGAATTTGTCAACCTGGACTAACACATCTTCAATCTTACCCTTTGGATAGGCAATGGTCTTGTCTGCTAAGATGAGTGTGACTATGGTAGGTCTGGCCTCTCCTATCCCTAGGCTTTTGAAAATTGATAAGGGCATAAGATTGACACTGGCACCTAAATCACACAAAGCTTGTCCAACTTCTTTCCCACCTATGGAACAAGGAATGGTAAAACTCCCTGGGTCTTTTTGCTTAGGGGGTATTTTGTTGGAAAACAGAGCACTGCAACCATCAGTGAGGGCAACATTCTCATACTCAGTCAACTTCTTTTTCTTACTCAAAATATCCTTAAGGAATTTGGCATAATTGGGCATCTGCTCAATTGCTTCAACAAGAGGTATGTTGATGTGTAACTGTTTGAAAACATCCAAAAACTTTTTAAACTGCAATTCCTCCTTTTCATTCCTCATCCTTTGGGGATAAGGGATGTAAGGGGGAATTGGTTTGATAACAGCCTTGTTTGAAGGTTTTGAGCCAGATGGTTCCAATATGCTTTTGGTCACATTGGTTGGACTTGAACTTGTAATCTTAGGATTTTGGTCTTCTTTTTGACTTGGTGGTTTTGGAATAACCTGAATTTATGGAGTAGGATTGGCATTGGATATTTTTCAAAATCACTTTTGGTTAAAGGGCCAAATTCCTTTTCCACAACTTCAGGTAATTCTTTTCCATTTCTAAGAGTTACTGCTTTCACATGTTCTTTTCCTGGGGCCTTTGGGATTTCAGTGTTACTAGGTAAAGTTCCTGAGGCCCTAGTACTTTGATTTAAAGCAAGTTGACTGACTTGAGTTTCAAGATTCCTGATTGAATCCTGGGTTTGGGTCATAAATCCTTTCATGATTGCTTCCAAAGAAAGATTTGAATCATCATGTGGAGGTGCATGATTTTGGTTTTGAAAAGGTGGTTGAGTGTTTTGAACACCTTGATTACGATTATTCTGATGATAATTTTTTGAAAATTTCCCTTGTAATGGTTTTGGGAGCTGCTTGCTTGATTTTGAAAATTAGAATTCCCTTGTGGCTTTTGTGCAGGAGGATTTAAACATGGACTATTCCAAGAGAAGTTTGGGTGCTGCTTCCAACTGCATTGTATGTGTTGGAGTGAGGATTGGGTCTGTTTTGAACATAATTTACAGATTCGGAATTGTGAGGACAATGTTCATAAGAATGTTCCTCACCACAACATACACATTGCACAGAAAGGACAGGTGCATGAGTTTTAGTGACAGCCGGCTGTGCTCCTTGACCAGAAGTGACATTTTTAAGCATATTAGTCATGGAAGCAAGCTGAGCTGTCAATGCAGTGTATGCATCAATTTCATGCAACCCGGCAGTCTTCTTTTGAGTTGAAATTTGAGCTCTTGGATCAGCCCATTGTCTATTGTTTGCTGAAATCTTTTCAAGAATTTCATACCCGGTATTGTAGGTGTTAAAGGTAAAGGCCCCTCCTGAAGTTGCATCGAGCATTTGTTTTGCATTGGAATCAAGTCCATTGTAAAACGTCTCGAGTTGAATACAGTAGGGAATGCCATGGTAAGGGCACTTCCTTAATAATTCTTTAAACCTTTCCCAAGCATCGGGAATTGCTTCATCGTCCATTTGTTTAAACATGCAAATTTCGTTTCTGGACTTAGCATTCCGGGTAGGTGGAAAATATTTTCGCAAAAACTTTTCAGCCATATCACCCCAAGATGGTACTGAACCTGGTGTTAATGAATTGAACCATACTCTTGCCTTATCCCTTAGAGAAAATGGAAACAGCGTAAGCCTTAAGGCTTCCGGTGAAACTCCCGGGATTAGAAAAACATCGGTGATCTCCATAAAATATTTTAAATGGGAATGGGGATCCTCCGATGGTAATCCGATAAATTGACCATTGGCTTGCAACATATGAAACATGATGGGTTTTGGTTCAAAATGTAGAGTATCTAATTGTGGCCTAACAATCCTCGAATTCAATTGCTCAAAATTTGGGATTGCATAGTCCATAATTCTTCCATCTATCGAGTTTGCAAGATCAATGATGTTAAGTGGTTCAACATTACCAATAGATCCATTATCATCTTCTTCCTCATTGTTATGTGGTGGATTTTGTTGAAAAGGTGGATTTTGTTGAAAAGGTGGATTTTGTTGAAATGGATGAAACGGTGCATTACCAAAAAGTGGTGGGTTTTGTTGAAAAGGTGGATTTTGACGATTATTTCCAAAGATTGGTGGAGGCCGAATTGGATTTTCTAAAGGTGGTCTCATGGGATTTTCCAAAGGTGGTCGAACGGGATTTTCTAAAGGTGGTGGATTTGGTGGTCTATTTTCAAAACCGGGCGGGAGTCCGTCCATATTGAGAGAGTTTGATGTTCTTTGAATTCTTCTTCTTTGAAGAAAAAGTTCTCTCAATATCCGGATCTAACTCGAAAAGTTCCCCACGAGATATTATTGGCATACACCACTTTCAAAAAATCTTTAAAATTCCCAAACGGTGCTAGAAAAATCAAATCTTTAAAAATACTTTTGTAGATTTTTAGCTTACCAATCCCCAGCAACGGCGCCAAAAACTTGATGAGACAGTGCTTTGAATACACCTACAAACGTGTGCTAATGATAATGCCGTTTTACGACATTATTTTGATCCCGAAATCGGTCAGTTAGTTGTAAGTTTCCAAGTAAAATAGTAGAATTTGATGGTTTTTGTGAGTAAGTACAGGTTTTATGAAAGAATGATGAAGGAAGAGTTTTTAGATCAATTGGAGCAAGTTGGCAACTGTCCTGAGCGAAAAAGAGAAAGTCAGATTTTGAGACCAAACAGTGACCTGCGCGCCTGTCTGCGCGGCTCCACACGCACCACCAGACGCGCAGCCCTCTGTTCATTCGCACTCCAATCCTCTGCGCGCCTCATGGCGCGGCTCCACACGCGCTGGGCCCCTGAGCGTTTTTATTCTATTTATCGGCTAGGGTTGAGGCATTATTCATCAGTTACGGCTTGGGACTCTTTCTGGGCGATTTTGGGAGTTAAGAGGCAATTTTTAAAGGCAAGAAACATCAAGTAATGAGAATCAACAAGGCGAATCGATTACGTTCATCGGCGGCTTAGGCATTTCAGGGAGTTTATAGATTTCATTTCTTTAAGAACAAAGCATGTTTACTTTCATTTCCATCTTTTCATTTCTGGGTTTTGAAACCCCTAATATGAACTAATCCGTTCATGTTGGGGGGTTGGGGGGTTGGTGTAAATCATAGTATGACAATTGTTTAGCTTTACAGATAGATGTGATTGGTTTGATTTAGATGGATGAAACATTTTGGGATTGTTCTTAATGCTTGTAATAGTCCGATCAACTATTATTTGATTTTATGAATCTTTTAACCTTTGAGAAAAGTTTTGAGATTTGATTAATCCTTTATGTCTTGAACGATTATGAGATAGAAATATGATATGTCGTTCTCTGTGGCTTTTAATCACTGATTGTTCAATTATATTTGTTTAGATCGAAAGATGATACAGTGTTTTGAATAATTTTTGCTATAGCTTGATAGAGTATAGTAATGGATTGTGATTATGCTTTTCATCCTGAAGTTATTTCAATCATGTCAAACCTGTTTAGCTAATCGATTGTTTTCATGAGAAAACCAACCCTCCAACTCTTTCTCTTATTTGAATTAATTAAAGTATTTTTAATTCGTGTTTTCCAACAATCAACAACTCAATTTGCATTAGTCTAATTAATAGTCTATACAGTCATTGTGGTACTTGACACCTGGTTCCTTTGGTCCGATACTCGTACTTTCTAAGTACTATTACTTGATTCGACCCGTACACTTGCGGTAGATTTAGGGGGGTGTAAACCCGCCTATCAAGTTTTTGGCGCCGTTGTCGGGGAACCTATTTTGTGGGAATATGACTACCAGCTGTAGAAATTATTACATTAGACACCCTGTTTTTATTTTATTATAATCTGCTTTGAAAGTTCATATATTTTTGGGTTTTGAGATTCTATATTCTCTGTTTCAGGTTACCTCTTGGTTTATGCCAAGAAGGAGACTATTTCGGGAATTAGTACCGATTGACCCGGAGATAGAACGAACTGCCAGAAACCTGAGACGACAAGCACGAAACAGAATGGCTGACGTCAACGTCCACGTTCAAGATGATTGGGAAGAGGGGATGCCCATGAACAATGGTCAACCAATTCCAAATGTAAACGCGAACAATCAGAACCACAATAACGCCAATCATGGTCTCAACAACAACGTCAACCATAACGCCAACAATAATGTCAATCACGGTGTTGACAACAACAACAATGTCAACAATGGCGTCAACAATGGGATCAATCATAATCTCAATCACAACGCCAACAATGGGATTCATCACAATGTCAATCATCCACCACCGCCACCACAAAGGGTACCCATGAGAAATTTCGCCAACCCGAACATGGGAGCTGCACAACGAGGACCATATGCACCTCCGATAGCTGCTAATAATTTTGAAATCAAGCTTGGTACCATCCAATTGGTGCAGTCGAACATGTTTGGAGGTGCAGCAACTGAAGACCCCCATGCACACTTGCGCGCATTCAAAAAGATATGCAATACTTTCAAAGTGAATGGGGTTGATCAAGACTCGATCAAGATACGGTTATTCCCATTTTCATTGAGGGATCGAGCCACTACTTGGGAAGAGAGTATACCACCGGGGTCAATTCGAACTTGGAACGATATGGTTACAGCTTTTCTCAACAAGTTCTTTCCACCGGGGTGAACAGCTCAACTGTTATCCGACATCATGCATTTCTCGCAATGGGATCAAGAGTCGTTGTATGAGGCATGGGAGAGATACAAAGCGATGCTCAAGAAGTGTCCACATCATGGGTTACAAGAATGGATGATTATCCAAACATTCTATGTGGGATTTAATCCTCAGTTTAAGAATGACCTCACAGCTGCTGCATGTAGAGCCTTAATGAACAAGTCCTATGAGGAAGCGGTCGAATTGATAGAGAATTTAGCAGAACACAACTATTCCACTCCAAGATCCGTTGTTAGAAAAGTTGCAAGCATGCAAGAAACAGAAGAGTTGAAGGCTATAAAGGCACAACTGAATGCACTGACTAATCAAATGAGAGGAGCTGCTATTCAACCGAATGTTCAGAATGATATGGGTGGTCAAGACCAATTCATGAATCCTCAAGACTATCAATCGCCGGAACAAGTTCAATTTATTCAGAACCGGAATAATCGGCCGAGGAATGACCCATTCTCTAACACTTATAACGAGGGATGGAAGCGATATCCTAACTTTTCTTGGAGTCAACCTCAACAAGGCCCGGGCAAAGAAACGATGGGGCAGCAGCAACAACAGTATGGTAACCATTCTAACTCTTCAAATTCTTTTCAGTCTAACAATGTTTATCGTCCCCCAGGTTACAATCAGAGGAAATACGATGAGGGGCAATCTTCAGAAAAGAAGTCGGGTTTGGAAGACATGATGATGAAATTCATGTCAAAGATGGAAGGTGCAGTTGAAGGATTGGCGGGTACTGTGAACACTGTGAAGTCAACCACTGATCAAAATACCGCCTCAATCAGAATGCTAGAAAGACAAGTCGGACAAATAGCTGAAGCACTACAATCCAGGACTCAAGGTCAATTCCCTAGTCATACTGAACGAATACCAAGAGAGGAGTGCAAGGCTATTCATCTGAGAAGTGGAAAGGAGTTGATTATAGACCCTACCCGAGAACCTTTAACTGATGACACTAAAGCTAAAGGTACTGAAATGGGTCCCATCAAGGTAGAAGAGGTTGAGATAGACGAGGAGATAGAGGTTGAAATGTCGAAGAATAGAGATAAGGGGAAGGAACAAGAGTGCACTCCATCAATGCCGACAAGCAACCCATATGTGCCACCACTACCGTTTCCATATCGGTTGAAGGCACATAAGGAAGAGGAACAACTCAAGAAATTTCTTGACATTTTCAAGAAGTTACACATCAATATTCCATTTGCGGAAGCATTGGCACAAATGCCAACTTATCTCAAGCTCATGAAAGACATCGTGTCCAGGAAGAGGAGGATTGAAGATCATGACACAATTGCACTTACTGAGGAGTGCAGTGCTAGAATCCAACACAACTTGCCCCCAAAGCTTAAAGATCCAGGGAGTTTTACTATCCCTGTTCATATAGGAAACTCTAACTTCAGTAAGTCATTATGTGATCTTGGTGCAAATATTAATTTAATGCCTTTATCCATTTTCAGGAAACTTGGCTTGGGGGAAGTGAAGCCAACAAACATGACACTTCAACTTGCAGATAGATCGGTGAAGTATCCTTATGGAATCGTGGAAGACGTTTTGGTAAAGGTTGGAGAATTTTATTTTCCAGTGGATTTTGTTGTTTTAGATGTGGAGGAAGATGTTGAGATGCCATTGATTTTGGGAAGACCATTCTTAGCCACAAGCAAGGCTTTGATAGACATGGAAGAAGGTGTGATGACTTTTAGAGTTGGGAATGAGAAGGTAACTTTCCATGTTCTCAAAAGAGTAGAAGATAGAGGTGAACCAGGAGTGGGGAAGATTGGATCAGAAACAGGTAAGAATGGGGAAATGCATGTGGGGAAAATCAGGAACAATCGTATGTGTGGGCGGTTCAACTCCGCAAGCGATACCGAGCCAAGTTGAGAGCCATACAGTCGTGCCACGACTTGAACTAAGGCGCTGGGTGGGAGGCAACCCACCATAGGTTAAATTTTATTGTCTTTTGAGAATTTCATTATTTTGTGTGTTTACTTTCGTTATTGCTTTATGTGTGTTTGGTGTTTAATTGTTTTTGTTTGTTTAGTTTTGATAACCCTGATAGCAATTCCGACGTGAAAAAGCGCAAGGCAGCAGAAAAAAAAGACAAAAGGGAAGAGCAGTATTTCGCGCAACCCATGAAGCTAGCCATGTCGCACAACCAATCGTGCAAGGCACTGGAATGTATAAATATTTGACATGCGCGACCTTCGGCCTGACCTAGCCCGCACCACCATCCGTGCACGCATTCTGACAGGTATTTACACAACACCCCTTTGAAAACCTCGGTTTCACCAAGGTTTGGGGTTCCCTTTTTCATGTTGACACTCACTTTACATAATTCTGTATCGTGAAAAAGAACCTAATCTAGAGATTAGGTTTGGGGTGGCATAATTACTATTATCTGTACTCTAATTGCATAGTTCGTGGTTGTTTCTACCTTCTATGATGAATTACATTGGGGACAATGTTTATGCCTGGTTTGGGGTGGTTTGTCGAGTCTATCATTGGTTGATCTCAATGGATTGAACAATCACCTTGTTTACAGTGAAGAGTGGGCGACCTTTTTAGCATGACTTAGTGTGAATTTTCGAAGACACTAATTTTGGGGGGAGGAATTAGAAGGGATAATATAGCACGAAGTTGGATCTAGGTGGCTGCACATATTAGAGACATTAGTGGAGACCACCCGTGAGTCTGTTGAGCCATACATATGCTAACTTCGATTCTGAGAGACTACACACTACTCGATACACTTTTCATTAGTCCTTTGATCGTTGTTGTAGCTGATCTCGCTATAACTTGCATCCATTATCAAAGACATCCATAGGAATAGGAGTGAAGCTTTTGCCTATCTTTGTGAACAAACCATCTGTGAAATCATCAAGTTTTTGGTTGCTGCTAATCCCACTGCTTTTCATAACTCCAAGTACCCAATTGAAACTCATTGTACCCCTCAGTAAAAAAAACCACAAATCCAGCAACTCAGTCATAAAGGAGTTTGCCAAAAAAATATATATAAACTGAGGGGTCAGTTCAGGTAGTTTAAATAAAGAGTTGAGAAGTATGAGCGAAAGAAAACGGGAGGGTCACCCAATTATCAGCAAACATCCTTCTGAGGATTGTAAATCCACTGACCTCCATCTGAAAGCAGCAACCATGGACAATTCAAAGATCTAAGTTCAACATGGTGAGTTTCTAAAAGAGTGGCGAAGCAACATTTCTATGTCCTAGTCTTGATAGTGGATTCCTTCTGAGATCCATTTGTATACAACTGTGTGTTCTTGTTTAATTGTTGTTCATGCATGTTTTGTGAATTCTTGTACCCAACTTCTGAAAGCATGACAACATGTGTGAAACCTAGGGCTCGAGCGAAGAGAGAGAACCGTGAGGTAGGGTCAAGGCGAAATCCTCTCTATGTGTGTTTAGTCGAGGTACACTTAAGTGTGGTGTGGTCCCTGATAGCTCCCTTTCCCAAAGTTTTGCTGTTTAGAATTTCTTAACAGGTCTGCTGATTGTTCGTCCATCTCATAGGTAATTCGTGGTGATTGTTGATTTGACTTGAGATCACAAATGCTATTCTCGACAACACGAAATTGCGATGGTTTGATTTGTGGTTAAATGCTTATTTGTGTCGCTGTTTTGCTTGGGGACAAGCAACGCTCGGTTTGGGGTTGTTGATAATGCCGTTTTACGACATTATTTTGATCCCGAAATCGGTCAGTTAGTTGTGAATTTCCAAGTAAAATAGTAGAATTTGATGGTTTTTGTGAGTAAGTACAGGTTTTATGAAAGAATGATGAAGGAAGAGTTTTTAGATCAATTGGAGAAAGTTGGCAACTGTCCTGAGCGAAAAAGAGAAAGTCAGATTTTGAGACCAAACAGTGCCCTGCGCGCCTGTCTGCGCAGCTCCACACGTGCCACCAGACACGCAACCCTCTGTTCATTCGCACTCCAGTCCTCTACGCGCCTCATGGCGCGGCTCCACACGCGCCGCCATACGCGCTCGGCCCCTGAGCGTTTTTATTCTATTTATCGGCTAGGGTTGAGGCATTATTCATCAGTTACGGCTTGGGACTCTTTCTGGGCGATTTTGGGAGTTAAGAGGCGATTTTTAAAGGCAAGAAGAAGGCAAGAAACATCAAGTAACGAGAATCAACAAGGCGAATCGATTACGTTCATCGGCGGCTTAGGCATTTCAGGGAGTTTATAGATTTCATTTCTTTTAGAACAAAGCATGTTTACTTTCATTTCCTTCTTTTCATTTCTGGGTTTTGAAACCCCCAATATGAACTAATTCGTTCATGTTGGGGGGTTGGTGTAAATCATAGTATGACAATTGTTTAGCTTTACAGATAGATGTGATTGGTTTGATTTAGATGGATGAAACATTTTGGGATTGTTCTTAATGCTTGTAATAGTCCGATCAACTATTATTTGATTTTATGAATCTTTTAACCTTTGAGAAAAGTTTTGAGATTTGATTAATCCTTTATGTCTTGAACGATTTTGAGATAGAAATATGATATGTCGTTCTCTGTGCCTTTTAATCACTGATTGTTCAATTATATTTGTTTAGATCGAAAGATGATACAATGTTTTGAATTATTTTTGCTATAGCTTGATAGAGTATAGTAATGGATTGTGATTATGCTTTTCATCATGAAATTATTTCAATCATGTCAAACCTGTTTAGCTAATCGATTGTTTTCATGAGAAAACCAACCCTCCAACTCTTTCTCTTATTTGAATTAATTAAAGTATTTTTAATTCGTGTTTTCCAACAATCAACAACTCAATTTGCATTAGTCTAATTAATAGTCTATACAGTCATTGTGGTACTTGACACCTGGTTCCTTTGGTTCGATACTCGTACTTTCTAAGTACTATTACTTGATTCGACCCGTACACTTGCGGTAGATTTAGGGGGGTGTAAACCCGCCTATCAGCTAATAGAACCAATAAGCAAGTATACTTATACGAAACTATGTCGTCTATCAAGTAATAAAGTGGTAAAATACCGATTATCGTCCCACAGAGATTGGAGTTAAAATTGCTATAAAAGTATGATGAAAGAAATGATTTCGGGAGACGATTTGGAAGAAAATATCTTTGATTGGTTGGTTGAAGAGTATCACAGATTATAACAAGCAGTAATGAAAGAGAAGCAAGGGTGTAAGACTCGTGATGTTATGTTAAACCAACTTCCAGTAGACTAATGCTGCAGCATGATGCTACAGCATAACAGTGACAAAAATGGTTTTATTATCTACTTTGAGACACGTTCCTCTCGGACTCTCACCATCCCATGGTTCCAGTAGCAGTAAGTAATCTCATCTCTGAGCAGAACCTAAGGTAAAGGGAACGATGGAATGGAGTTCTCAAAATACACAGCGAAACAAATTCTCTTTGTTAAAAGTTACTCTCTCGATATAACCCCCGTACCTCCCAAGTTTGTATAATCCTAAGTAGCTTATCTCTAAGTCTACTCCATTTTAACCCGTTGAGAAAAAGATAACTTATCAAGAATGAATCATTTTAGAAAACAAAAGTAACAACTCTTGTTGCAAGTAACTCTCTCGATATTACCCCTTATGTCATCCAAATTGACGTGCTATTCAATGGCCTATCTCTAGGTCCATGACACTTTAACACTATCAAAGTGATCAGTTTGTCAAGGGATTGTATTATCTTGAAGAAACTTGGGTTGGAATAATAAAACATCAATTTTGCCACAAAAATGTCTACTTTCTTTTGGTCAACATAACACCTTTTTGCCTTACACCCATGCTAATATGCTTAGCTACTCATGACAATAAATAAACTGAAATAAATGCAAGAGACTTGTAAAGTAAACATGATGCTAGAATGGAAATGATACTTAAAAAGTAAAAGACTATAACTAATAAATAACAAGAAAATAAAAGTACAAGGAAGTAAATGACAATATTAAAGGATGGAATGTAAGTACAATAATTTAAGATGCTTATATTAAGTGCAGAAAAATAAAGACGTAAACTAACTAACAAGATTAGAGGTACAAGATGGAATTAAAAGAAAGCAAATGAAAATCACTGCCCAGTGCTACAGACGATGCTACAAGCATTCATACGTGCATATGAAGATTTGAAGATGATAAGAACATTAAAGGAAGAACACTTGAAGATCTGGAAAAGTTTCCTGGAATTTCAGAGAGAATTGGGGCTGAAAAAGTTCAGCCAATGGTATTACAAAAAGTAGAGAGAGAAGGTAGTAAGTGAGATACTAATTAGGGCACCCAAAGCCTCCTATTGATAGCAAATAGGGAGGGGCTAAAGGTGTAAAATAGTAACCAATCTAGTTAGGAATCAACCTATAGTTACAAAAACTAACTAGGAAAGTACAAAAGGTAATTAGATTACAACTATTAGTTTGTATCAGCTGAATAATTGGCTTAACCAATGGATAAACAAAAGACTTCTTCCAATCCTTGTTAAGCCAATTCCAATTCTCCCAATTCTCCAGCTCGGCCACTGTCCAGTGCTGCAAGCCCTGCTGCAGCATGACCTGTTCATCAAAGAGTTTTTTCAAACCAAGTTAGAATTAACCCAAACATCCCATGAAAACAAGTAAATCATCATCCTAAGCTCCAAATCAAGAAAGTGTAAAATAAAGAGATAAAAGACTCAAATTGGGATGTCAAAGTGTAAAATCCTACCTAAAAGTGAAGAGAAATAAGTGCTTAAGTACTCAAAATTGAGCACTTATCAGTCTGCGATCGCGGACCAGAGTATTTTCTGAAAATTGGGATCCCACGATGGCGGGATGAGACCCCGCGACCATACCAAAATTTGTGATTTCTAATTCATATTTACACTTTCAACCCCTATACTTATTTACTTACATTACTTTATACCTTTATTTTCATAATTTTAATTTTACACCTTCATCATATTAACACATATAATCGTTTATTAACTAAAATACGTTAAAAAATACGTTTTAATTTTAACAAGTTACACCATTATAATCGTCTCTTCGATACGTTCGAAATGAGCCCAATATTGAATATTTTTTGATTTATTTATTTTAATATATATCATATATACTACATAAAAATATTTTTTATATTTAAAATTCATATTCTTATAGTTAATTATTTAATTTATGGTACTCTTATAGTTAAAATACGTTTTATTTATTTTATTATCGATGGTCCAAGTGTAAATAATAAAAATTGGCAGAGGCTTTGTGATGGACAGACATCGATCCTTTTGTGCATACTCTGTAACTGCAAATACTTCAGCTCCAAATACACATGAATCATCATTCGCCAAATACCCATTTTCACAATTCTTAAATGAGTCCAGTGATACCAACTTGTCAAAACCCCATTTCAAATTCTTCTCGTAAAACCTTGTCCTATTGCCATTCACGATATCTATAAACACATACAAATAATAATAATTTAAAACGATTTAATGAATTAGGTAATATATGATTATTATATTAATGCGATAGGAGTGTAAAACAAAATTGAAAAAAATAAGAGATGTATCATAACCTAAATAATTAACTATAAGGGTATGAATTGTAAATATTAAAAATATTTTTATGTAGTATATATAATATATAATAAAATAAATAAATCCAAAAATATTCAATATTTGGCTCATTTCGAAGGTATCGAAGAGACGAGTACAATGGTGTAACTTGTTAAAATTAAAACGTATTTTTGTTAACGTATTTTAGTTAATAAACGATTATATATGTTAAATGTAAAATTAAAATTAGGAAAATAAAAGATATAAAGTAAAGTAAGTAAATAAGTATAAGGGTTGAAAGTGTAAATATCAATTGAATTTCACAAATTTGAGTGGTAGCTATTCGCGGGACACTCATGCCATCGCGGGATTGAAATTTTCAGAAAATACCCTGGTCCGCGATCGCGGACCCTATCGCGGAAAAAATGGGTATTTTTGCAAAACTGAAAAAATGGGTATTTTGGCAAGTCAAAGTCAAACTTTGGGTATTTTAATTAAATTCCCTATTTTTTGGTGTCGTTTTAATCGTCTTGAAGAAAAAATTCTAATAATTTTTTTTGTTAATTAAAAATATTTATTTCATTATAATTTAATAACTTACATAATTAATCAAAATATGTAAAATATATAAACAACTTATTAAGGGTAAATTGGTCAATGTTATCTGTTCTGCTCTGTCCAGTTTTGTCTTACCAAACGATGAACAATTGTTCTGTCTTGTTCTGTTTTGTGTTGTCCTGTCCCGTCTGTATACCAAACGCACCTTAAGCAACAATTTATCATAGAGCTCCAACAATTCATATAACGATTTTGAATCAAATTTGTTACAAGTCGAATACGACAAAGTATGCAAAGCATATTTGTAATTTATGTATTGAAAGTAATGCATTAAATGAAATTATTCAATAAAAATGTGGTGGAATACATTTTATTTGATCACCAAAAAGACTATTGATGGAAGGTTGGATTTAAAGCCATGGGGAATCATATATTGGAGTGGCAACTATTTTAACTTGAAGGTAATGTTCAAGAGCCTCTAATCCTTGATCTCTTCCAAACCCACTCATTTTATACCCTCCATGGGGGGCATCTCTATCAAGTGCAATAAAACAATTCACCCACACCGCCCCCGCTCGAATCGATCTCGAGACCGTGTTTGCAATGTCTATGTTCTTCGTCATTACGCCTGACGCAAGTCCGTATTTCGTCGCATTTGCTCTCTTGATCACTTCATCCACCGTCCTGTATTAATTATCGTTGTCGTTAAATTACCACAAAATCGGCTTTATAGGATGTCAAATATGTCTTAATGTCATAATAGACCGTTTTATAAAGTTTATAGGACCAAACAATTGTCTAAATGTCGTTAGTATACACAACAATATCAAATGTCGCTAGTATACACAGTCTAAGGGGATGTTTGGTAGTTGCTGAATGGTTTAGTGCAGAATGATTAAGAAGCTTTTATGATATAGTGCAAAATGAAATATGGTTGTTTGGTAATTGTTTAGAATAAAATCAAGGTGCTGAATGGTTAAGGGAGGCACAAGATGCTAAATCATTCAGAGGGTTTTAGAACCATTAAGAGGCAGACATTTTTTTTGCCAAACAGGATTTACCTCTTAGCTATTCAGAGGTTGCCTCTTAATGGAACCATTAAGAGGTAAACAAACAGCCCCTAAATGTCTTAATATAATGTTTGATATGACTAAAGTTTATAGAATCAAATAATTGTGCATCTCATATAAAAATGTTACAGTATAATATTAGGATGTGTTTGGGTATCGAACAAGTTGTTTAGAACACTTTTGAAATAAAATGTCTTATTAACCTTTTATAGGCCATTTTTGAGAAGTTTCCTATGAACACATATTTTCATGACATTATTTTTGGTAAGATCTCAAATAATGTCATATAGAAAAAAAACTAATACTATGTTTTATTTCAAAAGCGTTTTGAAATTTATTGTTAGGACATCCAAAAGTGACATGCCTGCGTATTATAACACATTTACATAGAATGCACAATTCTTTTGTATTCCAATAGGATATTTAAACATATTTGACATTATAGAACGCCGATTTTGGCATAGTGGTACTAAAACGTTGCTTATATAAACCTCATTTTTATGAGCTCAAGCATTTAGCGCATGTTTGTTAACAACTTAACGAGCTAAATGAGACTCACAACTTATTTGCTCCGCTATAAATGTCTCTTTTATAGTGACTTAATGATATAGAAAGTGACTTATTCAGAAAGCTTTTAGGGGGAGCCTTGTGCAGAAAACCAAGTTTTTTTTTTCCAAACATGTCCCTCCGAATTAAAAACACGCTCCTTTTATTTATGAAAAACTCTCCAAAACAATTTTTTCCAATCTATACAAATAGATTAATCCACATAGACAGTTTTATCCATACAAGACTTAATAAACATGGTACAAGCCATATGTACTAGGTTCAAGGTCAGCTATGGTCGACTTTGTTTATGATTGCCGAACTTTTGACGAGATGAGATCGTTCAATCCACACTCTAGTCATAAAAAAGGAAATGAGCGTAAACCTGATAACTTACTTGAACTTGAGGACGGAGATAACAGGGCCAAATATTTCTTCCTTTGCAATGGTCATATCATCCTATAAAACCAAATAGATGAACCATATAAGTTTTTACAATCAGATATACTGGGCTCGTTTCGTTTGGTTTTATCTGGTTTAGCCATACCGTAACGTTTGTGAATAAAGTTGGCTCGATGTAGTATCCTCTCTTTCCAAATGGCTTACCACCCGTTACCAAAGTCGCACCTTCCTTCTTGCCACACTCAATGCACGAAAGGACTTTCTCGTATTGTTGCTTATTGTTCTATTGAACGGACAAATTAACTTTTAACCAAATAGACACGAGATTGAATCGTTTGAAGTTAAAAAAAACGAAACTTAAATATACCTGAGGCCCGTGACGAGTGGCCAGATCAAACGGGTCTCCGGTCGTCCACCCTTTCACCATCACTTCCAACTTCTTCACGAAAACATCATGGACTCCTTCCTGAACGAAAACACGAGACCCCGCCACACACATTTCACCCTGTACGTACGACAAGTTAGAATACAGTTTTTTGGTTTGACAGCCATAAACTACCTTATTTTTTGAGCTTACTGAAAAAACCTCGTGTGATTCGCTATAAGCTACTCCCTCCGTTTCAAAATAAATGTCCACAATGAAAGTGACACAGTTTTAGGAATGTGTAATTAGTACACTTTTTACATAACCAAATTACACTTTTACCCTTAATAATAGTGAGAAAAACTTTCTCCACCTCATAATTAAGGGTAGAATGGGAAAGCGAAAATTACTTTTAAAAGTGGACACTTATTTTAAGACAAACTAAAATAGAAATGTGTACACTTAATTTGGGACGAATGGAGTAGTTTTTTTTAAACGCTACTAAAAGTAGTGTTTCATTAGGTAGCGTTTGGTACGCAAACAGGATTGGCCGGACAAGACAGGACAGGATTTGACATGACAAGAGGGCAGGACAGGACTGGACAGGACATTTTAGGTCATTTTACATTAGTATCTGGCTTTTTAGCTAGTTTTTACTAAACATGACTAGTTTATCAATCATAACCGGAATCTGAAAGAAAAAAATGTAGAGTCGAAACGTGCTTTGTTAGTTAGATTTCCTAAAATAGCAAGTTCCGCGGCTTTATCAATATCTGCATCGTCAAAGACGATGAAAGGCGATTTTCCTCCCAATTCGAGCGACACGGGTTTCAGATTGCTTGATGCTGCGGCATGCATTACCGCACGACCAACTTCCGTGGATCCCGTAAACATAACCTAAATTGATTGCACAACGTTAAACTTAAAGTATTGAGTTATATTGCATAAAACATATGGATGCAACGGTAAAGCTTTCTTTGGTTCGGAAAAGAAAAACTCACCGCATCAATGTCCATATGAGAGCTCACGGCAGCTCCGGCAGTATTTCCGAACCCGTTAACGACGTTAATCACCCCATCAGGAACACCAGCCTGTTAAATCAAGAAATAAGATCCATGATATAAAAATGCATCAAAATGGAACAAAACTTGGTTTATTTCATATTTAAGGCCTCTCTATTTGCAGCTTAATGAGCTTAATAGAACTCACAACTATTCAGTCAGCTATATATTATTGTTTGGTAGTGGCTTATGATATAGAAAGTAGCTTATTAAGTGAGCTTCTAGGGGGGAGCTTTGTACAGAAACTCAAGTTTTTCCCTATCTATGAAAAAATCTCCCAACCCAAAAACCTTTTTAATCCATACAGACAAATTAATCCAGACAGACATCTTTATCCAGACAAGACTTGATGTACAAACCAACCAAACAACCTTTTAGCGTAACTAATAATTTTTCTTCTTTAGTGTAACGAATATTTTTTCTTCTTAATTGATGTAAAAAAGTTTCAAATTTTCTTATTTTCTACCCAATTTGATCGGTAACTACTATCTTGTAAACGTTCAATGACGTGGATACTCGTTTACGAAAGGGTTAGCAGACGAGGAACTTGTCATCCATATCATCAAATATTAAAAGACCGGTTATTTTTAATTAGCGGTCAATATGGGTACAAAGTAGGAAAGGTTGAAACTTTGTTACATTAATTCAGAATTAAGTCAAACTTCGTTGCAATTAAATGCATTTCCCATTTAAAAAAACGAATTGTGAATTTATCTAAACGTACCAGCTTTGACAAGTGAGCGAAAAAGAGAACCGTAAGAGGTGTTTGTTCAGCGGGTTTGACCACCATGGTGCACCCGGCGGCTAAAGCGGGTGCGACCTTGGTGGCAAACATGTAGGCCGGGCCGTTCCAAGGAATGATGTGGCCGACTACCCCAATGGGTTCACGTAATGTGTAAGCTTGAATATTACTCGACATTTTGAGAGTGGCTCCACGTATTTTATCGGCTGCACCGGCAAAGTAGCGAAATGTCTCTGATGAAATCGGGACTTCAAAGTACCTCACGGGCCCAAACAATTTTCCACCGTCGATAACTTCTAAAGTTGCTAATTCATCGGCATTTTCATCTATCAAATCTGCGAATTTTAGCAATATCTTTCGCCGAGCCTGATTATAGTATGTACGGTAGAATATATTAGTGGACGGTCGAAGAAATCGCTAAAAAAAGTATTCGTATTGTATATTGCAGATATTATCTACAACTTTATGAATGTCTGAAAATTTGAACTGAATTGATCATTTTTCTTAAATATATGTGGAACTCTATCAGATTATCTTTCAAAAGAGTGTTGGGGCGAGAAGGGATGCTCCACCATAAATTGGGGATAAATGGTTCAAGTTTAGCTGATGTGAGACTCTAACATGCTCTCTCCAATAGAGGTTGGACTAGACGGGCATTGTTGTCCCAGAATGTCAAGAGGGGGACTCGACAAGTACATATTGCCCCAGAGTGTCGAGCCCTAAGAAGGCAAGAATCACTACTAAAAAATGAACTTCCATGGACGGATTTTTCCGCCGGAAATCATCTGCGGATCAAGAAAAGTCAACATTGTGTTGACTTTTCCGCCACAAATTCTCCGCTTATTTTTAAAAAAAAATTAATTAATTTCAACTAATTTAACCGGATTTCTGAAGGGTTGGTCCGTCGGTGAAAGTCTCCGTTTTAGTTTAGTAGTGAATGATGGACATCGGCTCTGATACCATGTATGAAAATATGGAACGCTGTTAGATTACTCTTCAAAAGAGTCATTGATGACAGAATGGAGGTTCCAACATATATCGAGAGAAACGCTCCAAATCTAGCCGACATAAGACTCTAAGACGCACCCTTTAATGGATACTAAATGGACACTGGTGGCGTTTTTTTTTAAGAGATGCTGAAATCGGAAGTCTGATTTCACTTCTGATTTTTAAGAGGTGGTGCTGAAGTCTGAAGTCTGGATCAATAAGACTGTTTGCTTTTGTAAATTGACAAACATCTGAATATGTATAAATTTTTATTTTATCCCACAAAAATTCAACTTAAATACGCCAATGAAGTGAGCATCGATGATCGAATGCCAAAATCGAAAAAAAAGGACGCTGACAGATTTGCGAGATTGTGTAGTTTTAATCATATATCAAATACCGAAGAACCGATTTAAGTGATTCAAGATGCTTTAGAAAACCAACACACAAATCTATCATATTCGTATTTTGTGTTTTCATAAATTCGGGGAGCATCTGGGCTAAAACCGACGTTGAAAGCAAAAGAATGATGTTGGATGAAAAGAAGAGGTAATTAAGTGGCTAGGTTGTCACTTAATTATTCAGAGGCCATTAAGAGTTAAGAGGCTCTGAAAAGAAAGAAAAAACAAACGGTTTGAATCATCTTATGTCTGACCGAATCAGACATAAGTGGCAATTAAGAACTTATTTTGAAAAAACAAACACCACCTAAGCGTCTAGTCCCTAGAATGGTAGATGTTTGCTCTGATACCATGTAAGAATACGTGGAACCCCATTATATTACGCCCCAAAATGTTCCAACATATATAGAGAATAAATGGTTCAAGTTTAGCCAATATGATACTGTAATAATAGTGAAAAATGAGTTATTTTATTGACGTTACCTCGCCAGACAATCGAGGCCATGGTCCATTGTCGAAAGCCTCACGAGCGGCCTTGACAGCCAAATCGACGTCTTCCTTTCTTCCTTCGGCCACGGTTGCTAACACTTGCTCTGTAGCCGGATCGATCGTCTTAAATGTGTTTCCTAAAAAATAATAAATATATAAATTAAATAATGTCTATGAAATTTTATAATAAGAATATGAAAAAGGATAATAACCTGAAAGGGAATCAACAAATTCTCCATTGATGAAAAGCTTGGTGAACTTGATCTCATGTTTTGGTGAACTCATCTTTTGCTTTTGATTGATGTTTTCTGGTCCAAATTCAAGTGCCAAATGCTGATTTCCAGCACCAATATTTATAGGCCTTTAATGTCATTTTTAAAATATTCATCAATGTCATTTTTAAAATAAAAAGTAAATCAAAATATGTCAAATTTGAACCATATTAAGGGTTACCATTTCTTATCAAATCAAACCAGTCAACATGTTTACTAGTTATGTCCATTAGCGGATCTAGTGTATAGTTAGTGGGGGGATGGGATCCCACTAAAAAAGAGA
Organism: Saussurea involucrata; assembly: GCA_033807775.1. NCBI lineage: Eukaryota > Viridiplantae > Streptophyta > Magnoliopsida > Asterales > Asteraceae > Saussurea > Saussurea involucrata. The sequence continues at coordinate 155,314,983 of CM066314.1, read as the reverse complement.
AAATTTTGAAATTTTTAGGTAAAAAATACAAATTTTTTAACTTTCTATCCTGATGTCCCCAGTAGTTTTTTTGTCCGGGACCCATCAACAAAAAAAATGTTTCGAAATCAAACAAAAAACCAAAACTACTCTCGAAATCGACTAAAAACAAAAAAAAAACCCTCAAAATCGACAAAAAAATTAAAAGTCTCTTAAAATCTATCAAAAAACTTTAAAAAACCCTCGAAACGTTGGATTTAGACAAAAAATATATCGGACAATTTTACGGGCATTTAAACTACCTTAAAGGGGACCCCAGTAGAAAGAAAATCATGGATCCGCCACTGGTTGTATCAATTATATGATATAAATTTTAGTTGAAATGTATTATAATACCCTGGTGTCGACTGTCGACTTATTTAATTATTTTATTAAAATTCAAAAAAATTGTTGATTTTTATGTTTAAAAAAATTATTTTTAATTGACATTACCGTTTCCACCATTTTTAATCTAAACTCTAAATCGCCAAATCAATACCATTGGTACATGTATTAACTTTTGTTTTTTTATGTATTAAATATTAAATATTAAATATTATAATTTGAACTTTTAGACCATGAGTATCGCTACCCAATGAATCCACTGAACCCATTTGCCACCTTAGCGCCACATCAGCTTTATTCTTTCCTACCCTTCTTACCCTAAAGTGGAGTACCGCCTACCCACCTTACTCGCTGAACCCGCTGAACCCACCCTCTTCGCCACCTCTCACAGCTTCCTCGGGTTCCATTGGGTTCACGAACCCGATACCCCGAACCCGATCCCGTACCCGATCCCCCCGTACCCCCTACCCGCTGAACCCTTGCTAACCCGATTGCCACATCCGCTGAACCCGATCCCGTACCCGAGGGCGGTACGGGTGGCCTTATGAGTATTTGAACGTGTGCAACTCTACTTATTTTAATTGAAAACCTTTGAACAGGACATGTGTTACCTGCAGGCAGATGTAAAATGACAAGTATTAATATCCAACTTGAAGTTGATATAAAACCAGTACCAATATGTACCAAAAGAGAAAAGTTTATGTCAATTATAATTGGTTGGTACATGGTATTAGAAAAAGAACTTGATATTGTACCAAGTCCATCCCTGATAAAAAAAAAATGAATTATAAATAAACAGTAAGGGTATTTTTGGAAACAAGAAACATCTTTGTTGTGATTAAATGTAAACGTGAATCCTTATTTACAAAAAAAAAACTCTCTTTATATATTTGATCGAACTAAGCGGCCGTTTATCAAACACTTACCCGGGTAAGCGTTTATCAAGTCACATTACCTACCGGATTGATATGGCAATGGCCAAAAATCTTACCCGGTAAGAGTGAATGAAAGGACCGAGAGTCTTACCCCGGTAAGTGATGGCGACGACTCTTACCACGGATAGCGCTTACCGCGTGAATTGTTGCATACGAAATCGACTTGGCAAACTAAAATATTACCCGATAAATAAATGCTAGTATTAAATTTAACTGATAAACGCTTACCCGGATAAGCATTTAGTAAACGTGGATAATATAAACCAACCATCCAAAGAAGACCAAAACATATAATTGATTGATTTTAAAGTAAATTATAAGTTTGGTCCTTGTGGATTGTCAAAAATAATACTTTTCGTTTATATAGTTTCAAAATTATTAAATGACTACTATAGTTTGTAAAGACGTCCAAATTTGATCTCTCTCTTTAAAGAGGGGCATTTTCATCATTAATTTTTTTTATCTGATCAAAATTGATTTTATAATTTAGGTCCATGTGATTTTTGATTGGGTAAAAAAATCGATAAAAGAGCTTATCTTGGCCCTCAATTAACGGAATTTTGAAACGGTCATTAGAAGGAGAATCGACTCAAACAAAAACCACATGGACCTAAATTATAAAATCTACAGAAACGAAAAATGTTATTTTCAAAAAACCACAAGGACCAAATTTGTAGTTTACTCTTTATTTTACTATAAGGTCCCTAGACTAGCAGTGTGGCGGGCAGTTCTCGGGTCAGTGTGGGACCGGCTCGGTGGGTGTAGGCGTCTAGCCTCCCACTTTGACTTTGTCTTTAAAAGTTTTTTTAACAAATAATATTTTTTACTACTATTTTTTAAGGAATTTAATTAAAATAATCATTTGTTGATTTTGACTATCTAAAATACCTATTTTTTTCAACTTTTGTAAAAATACCAAAAAATCCCGCGATATGTCCCGCGATCGCGGGATGAGGCCCACGTGTCCCGCGGTTTTGGCTAAAACGTCCCGCGAAGCCCCCCAACTATGCATGCGGTGACACTTTTGACCCCTCTCCGCTATAGCATCCCGTGATAGCCCCGCGATCAGCCAAAAAAAGTTACAATTTTGGTCCTTTTTGCACAATTTTTTGCATGTTTTTACTGTTTTTTTCCACAATTATTGTACTTGGAAGACCAAATTGTGGTTGAAATTCACTGGCTTGTTTCATCAATGTTGAATCATTGTACTTGGAAGACCAATTTGTGGTTGCAATTCATCTTCCTCAATGTGATTTCATATGATGCAAAAGCTAGGCTATATTTCTGTTACGATGGTGAATGGGTGGAAGAAAACAATGAGTAGAATTTTGCTTATAAAACTAAGCATGGTGTAAAATTGCCAGTAAACTTTTCTTATCAGAAGTTTGTTGCATACGCCATGCAAAAATGTGAAATCGACCCTTCGGCTGTTTGCAAGTTAGTGTTCAAGAATGATGATGGGTCATTTGTGGAGTTATCCAACGATGGGGATATATCTGGTTTTATGCACTTTGCAGCCGAATCAGAAAGACCTCCATTACTTTATGTGTATGCCGAATCATCGGTGTGCAACGAAGACGATGACGAAGGTGACGACGACGGTGATGACGACGGTGACGACGATGGTGAAGCATGGGTGTATCCATACGTAGATGTAATAAATCCAGCTAGACCCGCTGAAGCATAGGTGTATCCACCCGACCCCCTTTCGCCATGATATCCACCGTTAAACGATAAGAACAGAGCCGAAAGACCAACAAAGAACGATCGACGTCCATCACGTGGTGAAGGCCCGATACAGCGAAAATGTACCTGGTACCAATGCGTAGGACATACTCGTGGAGAGTGTCCAACTCCCGCCCCTTCAACCGTGCCAAGGAGTAGACGCACAAGCAATCAACTAAGTAACACGCAGGACCCGTCGGAGCTTGAACCACATAGAACTATAACATATGATACCGTCGATCTGAACATTGATTTCCCTTGATTGTATGTTTAGTGCTCTTGTTTTGATATATAACATGATTTTATCTACTTATGTACGTTGAAATTTAGTAAAATAATTTAAAACGATTTAATCAATTAGTTAATATATGATTATTATGTTAATGCGATAGGAGTGTAAAACGAAAATTGAAAAAGTAAGAAATGTACCATAAATTAAATAATTACCTATAAGGGTATGAATTGAAAATATTAAAAATATTTTTATGTAGTATATATGATATATAATAAAAAAATCCAAAAATATTCAATATTTGGCTCATTTCGAAGGTATTGAAGAGACGAGTACAATGTTGTAACTTGTTAAAATTAAAACGTATTTTTAACGTATTTTAGTTAATAATACAAATATATGTGTTAATATCATGAATGTGTAAAATTAAAATTAGGAAAGTAAAAGGTATAAAGTAAAGTAAGTAAATAAGTATAGAGGTTGAAAGTGTAAATATCAAATGAAATTTACAAAGTTGGGGTGTAGCCGCGGGACTTATCCCGCCATAGCGGGATCAACATTTTCAAAAAACACCCTATCCCGCCGCGATCGCGGGACATATCGCGGGAAAAATGGGTATTTTGGCAAAAGTTGAAAAAATGGATATTTTGGGTAGTCAAAGTCAACAAATGGGTATTTTAATTAAATTCCCTATTTTTTACTATGATATTCATTGTGTAAAAAATAGTTTTTTTAACAAATAATATTTTTTTTATGACTGTTTATCAAATATTTATTAGGTAAGTGTTAATCAGGTAAGCATTCATTTATCTTATTAGGGAGCATGACAAAGACCAAAAAGCTTACTCAGTAAAAGATATAAGTTTATAACAAGGACCAAAAAAATTACCCAGTAAGTGAGAGAGAAGACTCTTACCTAGTTGCTAGCAGTTACCTGAGGTAAAAGATGTTTATCAACAATTCATTTTGATGGTCGAGAATGTTACCCGATAAGGTAAGTGAGGGTGGTGACTCTCACCATTAATCACTTACCCGATAAGCGTTTGGTAAACCCCTTAATCAATGTAAAGTTTCTTGTATACGTATTTTAGTAACCCGTTTTTTAACATTTTGATGATGACATGATGTGGATGTAAAGTTCATCGTTCTCTTTGTGGTAATCAAGGACGACCCTCAAGTGGTGCACACGGTGGCACGTGCTATTGTATTGTTTATGCGCCGTAAGGTAAAAAAATAGGTTTGTGTAGGGTTCAACCGTATCGTTTTAGAATGTGCATCGTATTATTTTAGAAGTGCAACCGTACCTCGTAATCAACCCGAAAAACCGAAAAAAAACCCTCTTGAAATCAACCAAAAAACCAAAAAAATCTCTTGAAATCAAAATCAACAATTTGCTCAAAATCGCTTTCTGGATTCGGATTCATCTAGAAAGAATACAAGATTTGATAGAAAAGAATTAAGAAATTTGATAATTTTGATAGCCTAGAATTGTGATATATGATCGAGAACGAATCGATGGAAATCGATGATAGAATTGTCATAAAACCTGCTTTGATTTGTTAGAAATGTTAACGGGATCGAGATCGTATATCCCCGACCAGACTTCCATTGTTGTCATCGACGATGACGGTGTATTGATCATATATCGCAACCGCTTTTTTTATAGTTACCATATTATGGATTATTACCCTTCCTTTTCAAAATATTAATCATTTGATCCAAGGGCTACAATCGCTTATTTAGTTCTCATACATTTAGCACTTCTCAATTAAACATTCGACACACATATACACACATATATATATCTATGTTCCACATGCATTTAGCGAAATTAGGCTATGTTTCCCCAACATTCACATAAGGTCTATCATAAATAGTATATCATTCATCATGAATGTTGTAAAAAACTAACTTTCATTATCCATGATTAGAGGTGGCAAAACCTGACCCGACACGCTAACCCGACACGAAATAAACGGGTTTGGGTAATACATTTCAACCCGTTTAAGTAAACGGGTTGACACGTCACGACACGAAAATTAAACGGGTAAGGTTAGGGTTAAAAAATTCAACTCGAAATTGACCCGTTTAACCTGTTTAAATTAGGCCATTCTTTGAACAATTAAATATGGGCTTTGACTATTATCTATTTATGTATGGACAATTAAATATGGGCTTTGACAATTAAATATGGGCTTTGAAGAGTTAAAGTCCTAATTATGAGTTTAAATGTGTCAAAACACTGAGTTTTCACATTGTACACAAGAACCTGTGCACTGTTTTTGTAAAGGTTGTAGCGGTCTGATTATAGCTCCGAATTGCATGAATCCAGTTAATGTGGAATCCTAAGATATCAATGAACAACTTTCATTTAGATGATAGTGTTGGGTCACCAAAGATTTGAAATTGACTCACCGATGTTTTCCCTAAAAATCCTGCTTTGAATATTTTAGTTTAGTTCTTTACATGACTTGTACAAAATAGCAAATGTTCGGTGAAGTCGAAGATCAACCGAAACCAAGCTTGAAGACTCTCTACTTGTGGAAAATAGAAGACTCTTCTCAACAAACAAACAAGTCATTGTCCACCGAATTTATCCTCACAATTCGGTGGACATTCTCTCCACCGATGTTACCATCAAAATTCGGTGGACATCCTCCCACCGAAGTTGTTTTCAGAAATCGGTGGACCACAACCCACCGATGAGGACACTCAAATTGGTAGGATCTATGTGTTATCAAAACAAGTGATTTTCTCTTTACAGATTGTTTCAAGTTCCAAGGTCAATTGTATCGGTGGAACCCTATGCTGTCAATATCGCGATATATCGGCGATATATCGGATATCGGACATAGGGCGATATCTCTTTGCAAAATATCGGTCTTTATATCGGTGGGCGATATATCGCCGATATGTACCGATATATCGCCGATATTGAGGTTAATATATCGGCCGATATATCGTTTGTAAGACTTTCCTTTTGATTTTTTTTGGGACTTTTTTTGGGCTTTACGGTGTGGGCTTATTAATGAGGCTATTTTCCTGTTTTTTACTGATTTATTAGTTAGGTTTTAATGCTTCCTTCCTTTTCCCTCTTTTCTTCCCGTACTCGTTTTTTCTGTTCTTCACTTCTTCTTCACTTCTGCTCAGTGCTCACGAGTCACGAACCAACAAGGCAACAAGAATCCCAGCAGATTCTTTTTCTCTGTTGTTCACGAACCAACAAGCATCCCAAGTTCCCAACAGATTCTTTTTCTCTGCTGTTCACGAACCAAGCTGCTGCTGACCTGCTGACCTTCTTCTGTTCAGTTCACGAACCAGTTCTTCACTTCTTCTATTCACGAACCTGTGGTAACCTGTGAATCTCTTTTAATTTTTTTTCATGATTCTAGTCGACCTCTATGAACATAAGAATGATGAGGAACTGCAGCTTAAGGGCTTATGGCTATTTATGAATTATGATTATGATTATTAGATTATATAAAAACTACTTATTTAAGCTTAGTTGCTTCTTGGCTCTTGCTCATCAAAAACTATTTTATATTGTTAAGGGCTTAAGGCTTACTGGCTTAGCTAACGAACGCAATGGAAGGGGGTCACTCTTCAAGAGCATCTGTGACCCACCCGACAGGCCCGACTAATACTACTTCATCGGATGCGGGTACAAAACGCGTGAGCGTGACTGGTGACATGGCTTGGGAATGGGGCGAACAGAAAGATCCAACCAAAAAAAATATGGTATGGTGTACTTTGTGCAATAAAAAAATGAGTGGAGGGATTAGTAGATTGAAAGAACATCTTACCCACATCGGAGGTAACGTGACACGCTATCCTAATGTAACTATCGACATCCAAAAAAGAGTTCTTGCATCAATGAATGAAAATGATAAGAAAAAGAAAGAAAGAACTAGAAACAGGGAAATTCTCAAACAATACTCGGTTGATGACAATGAGGAGGAAGAAGATGATGAAATAGAAATTACTGAAGCTCGAGTGCCACCTCCGCTTAGTAGGAAAAGAAAAGCCACTACCACTAGTGATGTTCGCGGTCCTCTTGATGCAATGTTGAAGCCCGATTATGGCAAGCTTAAACAAAGTAATTTGGATAAAAATAACCCAATCAAGGAGAAGTTAAAGATGGCCGCTTGGAAAGAGTTTGCGGTTTGGGCATATTCGGTTGGGTTGCCGTTTAATGCCGTGCACGACGAGAACTTCCAAAAGTTTATATATGCAGTTGGAGAGTACGGAAGAGGTAATTACTAATTAGTAATTTCAAATTATATATTTATATATATATTAATTACTAAATAATAATTTTATTCCTATTGTTGGTACTTGTTAGGCATGCCGGCTCCAAGTTATCACAATATTCGTGTCACTTTGTTGAAGGATGTACTCGAAGATACACATAGGTTTGTGGATTCCTTCCGTTCACATTGGAAGAAGAGTAAATGCAGTATTATGTCGGATTTTTGGACGGACGGTAAAGGGCGAAGCTTGATCAACTTTTTGGTTAATTGTCCTCAAGGAACAATATTTTTGAAATCAATTGATGCATCGGAGCATGTGAAAGATGCTCAATTAATTGTAAAGATGATCAATGAGGTTATTGAGGATGTTGGAGAGGAGAACATCATGCAGGTAACAAACATTCTATCTATATAATTGTATAATATTATATATATAGATATATATATTAATATTATTATATTAACCAATTGTCTTTTTTACTTATACTAGTTTGTTACCGATAATGGGTCCAACTTTAAAGCTGCGGGAAAAATCTTGGAAGGACAACATCCTCAGATGTTTTGGACACCATGTGCAGCACATTGTTTGAATCTTATGATAGGAGATGTTGGAGAGAAAATACTAAAGATTAAGAGTGCGCTAACCGATGCGAGAGCGGTAGTGGTTTATATCTATAACCACGTAAGGATTTTGAATATGATGCGGAAGCTCACTAAAAATAGGGAATTGCATAGGTCTTGTGTTACAAGGTTTGCAACACAATTCTACACCATTAAAAGCATTCATGAGAATCGACATCATCTCCAAGTGCTATTTGTTTCTGAACAATGGAAGAAGAGTGACTTTGCCAAGAAAGCCATCGGAAAACGAATTGAAAGAATAATAGCTAAGCAAGAGTTCTGGGACAATATTGTTCTTGCTTGTCAGGTATTGGCACCATTGGTTGATGTTGTTCGGTTGGTTGACACGGAAGAGAAACCATGTATGGGTTACATATATGATGCTATGGAGAGAGCAAAGGATCAAATTAAGAAGAACTTGGCCGGCACTACTCAAGAGAGATTATACACAAAAGTTTGGGCTATGATTCAAGCACGATGGAGTGACCAACTTCATCATCCTTTGCACGCTGGTATAATTTATTATTTATAAAATATTTTTTATGATATATTTCATCGACCGACTTGTGCGTGATGATGAAAAAAATGATGCTTTAAGGATGGAAATCAATCAATATGTTGAATCATCGGGGCAATTTGGATCTGCGGCTGCCATAAGGAATAGAACTAAAGTTGCACCACGTAAGTATGATATCGTATATAATATATATTATATATATAAGTATATAATTGATGATTTATGTGCTTATTATTAACTTAATGCACCTATAAAACGTAGATGTATGGTGGCGAATGTATGCCTTCGACACACCAATTCTCCAACAATTTGCGATTAGTGTGCTAAGCCAAACTTGTAGCGCTTCTCTTTGTGAGAGGAATTGGAGTGCATTTGATCATGTGAGTTTTTTTGTTATGGAAAATATATTAGATTATTAGCTCAAATGAAACTTTAATTCAAGTAATTATTTAACTTTTAAATTTATCAATTATCATTTCAGTTGCACTCTAAGAAGAGAAACTGCCTTTTGCAAAAGAAGTTGAATGATCTTGTTTTCATTCAATATAACAAAAGACTAGAGAGACGCTACAAATCTCTTCAGAATAAAAAATCTTCAGATCCTATTTTCTTGAGAGATGTGAAAGAAAATGATGATTGGGTGGTTCCAACCGAACTTGAGCTCCAAGAGTTTGTGGATGCAAGAGATGGCCTCCTTTGGTCAGATGTACAAGAAGCAATGGGAGGTAATGAACATGTTGGGCCAAGCACAAGAAGTAAAAGGGAGCGTTATAGGGATGACGATGATGATGATCTCATTGGAGATGTAGGGGAAGAAGAGGAAGATTTGGAAGCTAACATAAACGAGGAAGTGCACGTATTAGATGATGTTGACTCGGATGCCGAACCTATTGATTGCAATTAGCTCGTTTGAGTCATGAACACTTTTCCTATTTTGTTTTGTGAAACCTTATTTACGTTGATGTTTTGATGTTGAACTATGTTTTTAAATTTTAATTAATGCATATCATATGTTTATGGATGCATATATATATATATATATATATATATTATAATTATATATATATTTCTAAAAAATATTATATGAACCGATATTCTTGGACCGATATATCACCGATATCGAATATCGGTCCTTGACCGATATGGCACCGATATACGATATTAACAGCATAGGTGGAACCTCATCGGTGCGAATGTCTTGGGATATTCCAAGAAGATCATTTATTATGGGACAATATCCTTTGCCAGATAAAAGTGACTATTTGTCCTTTTATCCATTATCAGTTCAAGTCCCTGTCAACAACATGGGTTCTATTCCTAGTATCTAGTAAAAGGTGATATGGACATCTCAGCTTTTCAGAAGTCAACATCCTCAGCAAATATGGTGATGACAAGTGTCCCAAGCATTTAATGCTCAGTACACTCCATCCCACTATAAAAGGAAGAAGACCTCCCCATGCATTACTACGCTTTCTGGATTTCTCTAAGTGCAAGATTTTCATATTGCTTGATAACTTTATAGCTTTGCTCTTAGTGTTCTCTGCTGTTTTGTTTAGTATACTTTGTGTAAGATTGTTAGAATAGTTTATCTGTTCTTTTCCGCAACAGTCTTAAGTTTCTTTGTGTAATTCTAATTGAAAGTTTTTTCAATAAAAGAATTAAAAATTGTGAAAATTTTAAGTATTGTATTCACCCCCCCCCCCCCCTTCTACAATACTTGTTAAGCCATCTGGGACTAACAAGTGGTATCAGAGCAGAAAGTTTAATCCCATAAACTTGATCTGCGATGGCTGCCTCTTCTTCTTCTACAATTGAAAACTCTTTTCAAAACAACTTTTCTGAGAATGGCTCCATAACCAAACCTCCTAAGTTTAATGCTAACAACTTCTCTTTGCGGAAGAGCCACATGATGCTATTCATGGAAGGAGTGGATACTAGATATCCAACCATTCTCAAAGAGGGACCTATCATCCCCAGAGTTTGGGCTCGCTATGAAACGCAGAGGCCTGGTAAAGATGTTATGGAAAAAGAAATCTTCAGTGACTCTGATGAAGAGAAATCTAGTGCTACTGGTCGTTACATCCTCAAAAATCCTAAGAAATATACTGATGAGGAAAAACGTTTGGTTTCTCTTGATTCTAAGCTAAGAGCAATTATTGCACTTTCACTTCCTGATGAGGTCTATCATTCTTTGGTCAACTTTGAGACCTCTAAAAAGATGTGGACTACTCTGTGTGTGCTGTACGAAGGTACGGAGGAAGTGAAGAAAAGCAAAAAGATATCTCTAATTAGAAAGTATGAACTTTTTGCTTATGAAAAAGGTGAATCTCTTCCTAGCTATTATAATCGTTTCAACTCTCTTTTAAATGATCCGAAGTTATTGGGCAGAGTCTATGATAATGAGGAAGTTCTGTGTAAGTTCATGGATTGTCTTCCAGATTTTTGGGAGAATATATGTACTTGCATTAAAACTACCAAAGACCTTGAGTTCATGCCTTTAACTGTCCTTTATGGAGCTCTTTTTAATTTTAAGCAAACCAAAGTTCAAAGGAAATCTTTCATCAAAGAGATAAAGAGCCCTTCTATAGCTCTTGACAGTGAAAATTTCAAGAAATCTCAAAATGTTCCTAGAATCACCTATCCTTCATCAGACTCTGACAATGACAGCCAAAACAACTATTTCCACCAAACAGAGGCATATATTAGTGATGCTGATGATGAAGGTGAGGATGTTATGGTTGAACAGTTGTCTGATGAAATGGCAATGATGGCTGGTTTTAAGAACAAGTCTCGTCCTTTCAATAAGTCAAGAAATTTCAGAAAATCTTCATCTTCCAAGACCTCATCTGATAAGTCAAATGAAGAGTGTTTTAATTGTGGCAAGAAAGGACATTTTGCATCTGAGTGTAGGAGCAAACGAGTTACTAAATCTAGAAACTCATCCACTGACAAATATTCTTCAAAGAATGAGAAACCCAGAAATAACTCTTTCAAATCAACCTTTTCCAAAAAGGATTCCCAATCCACATCATTAGACCATCAGGAACGTGCTGAGAAATATAAAGCTAAGTACAAGAAAGAGAAAGAAAGAAGTGAGGGTCTTGAAAGAAAAGGAAAAGGTCTTATGGCAGAAACTCATGACTGGGATGATGAAGACACCTCTAACAGTGATTCTCCCAACATGTGTTTTATGGCCATTTCTGAAGAAATGGAGGAAGCAGAAAAGGCTACCTCTCCAATGGCTCTTGTATCGACTGGGTGCTCGACAGCTTATGCTCAGGTACATCCTTTTAATGATATGACAGATAGTGAAAAGATAGATGCTTATGAATCTTTAACTAAAGACTTTTATTCTGTCAAAGATAGCAAGAATAGAAAATCTGCTCAAGTGAAAGAACTCAAATCTGAACTTGAAATTTGCATGTCTAAACTTGAAAATTTTGAGGAAATCAAAGCTGAGCTTGAGGACTTGAAAACAATAAATCATGTGATTTCAAAAGAAAAAAACTCGCTTTTTAAGAAACTTAAAAGAGAGCAAGAGGTTGTAAGAAAATGGACAGATTCTTCAAAAAATCTTGAACAATTCTTTCAAAGCCAAGTCGGTGGAAATAGCAAAATCGGTCTAGGATTTGGCAAAGTCCATCCTGAAGCTTCTTCCCATGCACTTATTCCTATCTCTAGTGTGTGGGATGATGCCTCTATTTCAAGTTCTTGTGATTCCATCTCCTTAAATTCTTTAGATCTGGGTGAAGCTCTAAAATATGGAATGTTTATAAAAGCAAAAGAGGCATCCTCAAATCAATTCTTTGAGAAACATGACTCTGATGACGTTTCAAAACTCATCCTTGATCTCTCAAAAGGATCAACCATTGATGAAGCCTCATCCTCTAACTCCTCAAAAGTCATCTTGCTGAAAAGATCAAACCCCACCGATGTCAACACCGATGATCCTCCCATACCTCTCCATGAGTTGTTAAAGTCTATTCACATAGATGAATACTCTGAACCTAAGCCCTCAAAGATTCCCAAAAGAGAACCTCAAGTTCCCACAAAAAGTTTTTCATCTTCTGACAAAGGGAAATCGGTGGCCGAATATGTGGCCGATTTCCATCCCAAAAGATTTACTCCAAAGAATTTTTCTGGTAACTCTTCTATTCTTCCAATTCCAAGATCAGTACTTTTGAAAAAGTAAAACTCTAAAGAATCCTCCAACTCTCCAACCCACAACACTGACAAATGAATTCTTGGGTCCAAACCTTCTGCTTTGTTCTCTTCTAACAAGGTCATAAAAACTATTGTTAAAAGCCAAAACAGGAAAAGTGGTCATAGTGTTAAAAAGGTTTTTATCTATAGAAAATGGTATAACTGTGGTGACACGTTTCACATGGCTAAGGATTGTCCCAAGGAAAGAATAGATAGAACCAAACCTAAGGACTCTTCTTCTTCTTCTAACCCTAAAGGACCCATCACCAAATGGGTACCAAAGAACTAATTTGTTTTTGCATGCAGGCTTTTGAGCACCATCAAATATGGTATCTGGATAGTGGGTGCTCACGCCACATGACGGGAAACAAATCTCTTCTTATCAACTATGTGCCTGAAAAAGGTCCATCTGTAACTTTTGGTGATAACTCTAAAGGTTATACCAAAGGATATGGAACTCTCACTAATGGATCTGTCACCTTCAATAAAGTGGCATTTGTTGACGGCCTCATGCATAATCTTCTCAGCATTAGCCAACTGTGTGATCTTGGATATAAAGTTATCTTTGAACTTTGTGTCTGTACTGTGGTGGACAAGAACTTTAATGTGGTGCTATCTGGAAAAAGGATGGAAAATGTCTATATCATTGATATGAGACTAAATAACAACTCATCAAATGTCTGCATTGTGCCAGATGACACATCCAAAAGGAACTGGTTGTGCCATAAGCGTCTCTCTCATCTAAATTTCAAAACCCTTCATAAAATCTCCAACAAAGAGCTGGTGACTGGTATGCCAAAGTTGAACTTTGTCAAAGAGAAACTGTGTGATGCATGTGAAAAAGGGAAGCTCACCAAAACTTCCTTTAAGACCAAGCAATGCTCTTCCATCACTCTTCCTCTCCAGATGCTGCACATGGACCTATGTGGACCAGTCAGCACTCCAAGTCTAGGAGGCAAAAGGTACATTCTTGTAATTGTTGATGAATTTACTAGATATACTTGGGTGTCTTTTCTCAGGTATAAAAGTGATGCAACTGAAGAAATCATCAACTTTGTCAAGAAAAATGAAGTTCTTAATGGTCAACTTGTTCGTTCGGTAAGAAGTGATAACGGCACTGAATTCAGAAACAGTGCTCTTGAAGACTTCTTCACTGAGAAAGGAATTTCTCAAAACTTCTCTGCAGTCCGTACTCCTCGACAAAATGGAGTGGTGGAAAGGAAAAACAGAACTCTATGTGAGACTGCAAGATCCATGCTAAGTGAATCCAACCTACCCATCTATTTTTGGGCTGAAGCGGTTAATACTGCTTGCTTTACCCAAAATAGATCTGTGATGTCCAAAAGACATGATAAAACCCCTTATGAAGTTTTCCATGGAAGAAAACCAAACATTGGTTTTCTTCATGTTTTTGGCTGTGTGTGCTTTATTCTAAATGACCGTGACAATCTTGGGAAGTTTGATCCCAAAGCTGATGAAGGTATATTTGTTGGATACTCTCTATCCTCTAAAGCATATCGTGTGTTCAACCTCAGGAGAAAATGCATTGATGAGTCCATTCATGTCAAATTTGATGATCTTAGATCATCATCTATGTCAAATGATGATGATGAATTACACAGATGGATCTCGTCATGCATCGGTGATGCTCCTTTATCAAACTCCACCGATACTTATTTCACTCCCTTCAATCCATCTCCTTCAAATAACCTAGTCGGGTCACCCTCTATAATTCCCACCGAAACTGACCATGTTTCCACCGATGTGCATCCCTCCACCGACGAACTGCCTTCCACCAATCCAATCTCTTCCACCGAAAATCTTGCTTGTCACCAAACCTCTGATCCCCCCTCCATCTTCACCCATAACACAAAATATTCCTCCACCTTTACCTCCGGCAACCAAATGGACCAAAGATCACCCCATAGATCAAATCATCGGTGATCAACAAGCAGGTGTCCAAACACGTAGAGGAATTGGGAATATTTGTCTCTATGTGAATTTTCTCTCCCTTATTGAACCCAAGAAGATTGATGAAGCTCTTGCAGATCCCTGTTGGATCACTGCCATGCAAGAAGAACTCTCTCAATTTCAGAGAAACAAAGTTTGGAGATTGGTTCCCAGACCCCGACAGAAAACAATCATTGGAACCAAATGGATCTTCAGAAATAAAATGGATGAAGATGGTACAGTTATCAGAAATAAAGCCAGACTAGTTGCTCAAGGATACCGACAGGAAGAAGGCATTGATTATGATGAAACTTTTGCCCCGGTTGCAAGACTTGAAGCAATAAGAATCTTTCTGGCTCATGCTGCCTACCGAAATTTCAGAGTATTTCAAATGGATGTCAAAAGTGCCTTCCTCAATGGGGAACTTGCAGAAGAAGTCTATGTGAAACAACCTCCTGGATTTGAAGACCCAGCCTATCCAGACTATGTGTACAGACTTGACAAGGCACTTTATGGTCTCAAGCAAGCTCCACGTGCTTGGTATGACACTCTTGCCAACTTCCTCCTAAAGCATGGATATTCCAGAGGTAAAATTGACAATACTCTCTTTATCAAGGAAACCTCAGGTAATCTTATTCTTGTCCAAATCTATGTTGATGACATCATCTTTGGTGCCACTGATGAGTCACTATGTGATGAGTTTGCTTCTCTCATGATGAGTGAATATGAGATAAGCATGATGGGAGAGCTTACATTCTTTTTGGGCCTTCAGGTTAAACAATCTTCAGAAGGGATCTTTATAAACCAAAGTAAATATATTCGTGACCTTCTGAAGAAATTTAATTTTTTAGATAGCTCTCCTATGAAAACTCCCATGGCTCCACCTTTGAAACTCAATGCTGATCTTAAAGGTGAATCTGTGGATGTTACCATCTATCGAGGCATGATTGGTTCTCTTCTATACTTAACTGCTAGCAGACCGGATATTATGTTTGCTACTTGTCTTTGTGCCCGTTATCAGGCCAATCCTAAAGAATCACATTTAAAGGCTGTAAAACGGATTTTTCGGTATCTCAAGAGTACCTTACACTTGGGTCTTTGGTATCCCAAAGACTCAGATTTTGAACTAATTGGGTATTCAGATTCAGACTATGCAGGTTCCCAGATTGATAGAAAAAAGTACTACAGGAAGCTGCCAGCTTCTTGGTGGCAAATTGGTAAGTTGGTCCAGCAAGAAACAAAACTCTGTGTCAACCTCTACCGCTGAGGCTGAATATGTAGCTGCTGGAAGCTTCTGTGCTCAGATCCTGTGGATGAGAAATCAACTCAGGGACTACAATCAATTCTTCTCAAAAGTTCCCATTCTGTGTGACAATTCCAGTGCAATAGCTATTGCTAACAACCCTGTTCTTCACTCCAGATCTAAGCACATAGACATCAGGTATCACTTCATCAGGGACCACATTTCCAAAGGTGACATTGAGTTGCATTTCATTCCCACCGATTTGCAACTTGCTGATTTATTCACAAAACCCCTTGATGAAACCAGGTTCATCTTTCTGATAAGTGAACTTGGCATGTGCAACTTTCAATAACTATGTGCTCTCTTTCTACCGATCTCTCATCGGTAGACACCTTTCTCTTTTCGCCTTCTTCACCGACATCTTTTCCTCCACCGAAATAACATTTCGGTGGCCTTAAGTTCCAATTCTGTGTGTTCAAATCTGTGTGCTTTCTACACCGAAACCCACCTCCGCTTCAACTCTAAGCCTCCACCGAAATCACATATCGGTGGACTCAATCTCTTGTTTATATCCTAAAGTCCACCGACGCCTCTTAAACCTTAACACCGAAGTCTTTTCGATGTTCAAAAACAGCTACACCGGCATCTTTCTTGAACTTCGGTAGAAAAGTATACACCGACTTGTTTACACCGAGATTCAAATCTCTGTCCACCGAAATCAACCACCGATTCCCAAATCTTATCCCTTACGCTTCCCCATGCCCATGCCTACATCACCCCTACAATCCTAGGTGTCAGAGACTTTGACCCTTCCTTTTTCATGAAAACCCGTTTCAGCCTCTCACCCCGAAACATCATTATTACCATTTCGAATTTACTTACTTTATTTAAACCATCTATCTCACATCTATAACCGTTCCCTCTCTCCTTTTAAATTCCTACACTCTTCTCTCTCATCCTTATAAAAACCCATCTTCCTCACCATTTCGATTCTCTCAAACCTGCAACCTCTCGAACCCCTCTCATCCCTTAACCCTTCTTCTCCATTATCTTACTTCCCACACTTGCTCTCTCTCTCTCTCTCTCTCTCTCTCTCGACCTCATCTCACTCAATGGCATCTTCCAGAAATGCAACTCCCACACGGTTTGAAGATCTCAAGTTCAACCCATGCAATCACGTCGCTCGTTTCGAATCAGATCCATCTCATCCCGAGTTCTCCACGATAGCTAAGTTTCTCACTCGCTCCCCTCTCCTTCATGCTTTTTCTTGCAACCCCAAGATGAGCAAAATGCTCATTGGGAACTTTTGGTTAACCTGTGTGTACGATCCTTCAAACAAAGCCATTCACGCCTCCATTCTTACCAACGAAGAAGGTGATCACGACCTTACGTTTGGGGTCGACGATGTTCGCCTCGCCCTAAAGATTGATGCTTTTCCAGCCTACGAAGACATGTATGTGGAAACCATACATGAAGATGTTATTCAAGCAACCGACTATGTGATCGACGACTCCTCCAAAAGTTCTAAAGGCCTCGGTACTCTTCTCCGTAGCAAAATGGGAGGCATATGGAACTTCTTCTTTGCCCATGTTATTCACTGCCTCTCTCACAAAACTAGTGGGCATGATCAATCACCGTCATACATCACAAAGCTCGCCCATGCCCTCATCTTTCAAAGAAAAGTCGACTTCGCCCAATACTTCTTTTCTGAACTTGTCGAGGTAATCAAGCATCCCAAGAAGTGTTACGTTGCCTATCTGCGGTTCATCTCGATGATCATTCAGCACAAGCTCAACAAGGCATTAGAAACGGATCGAAAATCTCAAGCGCCCCGATTCACCTATGATTGGTCTTCCCCAGTTGTCGGTCTCAAAACACTAAATGTGGGACCTCTCGCCACCGACAACCCGTTAAGACAAGGTATGATTTCTCTCGCTCTCTCTCCCGATCTACATTGGGGCGATGCGAAAATTCCCGGATTTAAACACCCGGAAGTTCCCGAAGCACCCCATGTTGTAGTGGCCCCATCCTTCCTTACTCGAGTAAAGTCGGGCGGCGCGAAAAAGAAACAACATACGGCCCCCGACACCTCCGCACCCGCTTCTAGAACTATGCCACCGAGAGATCCCTCGGAGGCTTTCCCGGTTCAATCCCCTTCTCATAAGCGGAGGCACTCGTCTTCCCCTTCGAGATCTCTTTCAAAGAGGTCTCGGAAACCATCGGCCCCACCGACTAATCCAACTGTCGATTCTCGAAAATCGCCAGTTGTTGAACTTCAACCCTCCGGGCCAAGGGAATCTGCCATTAACCCCACTGACTCCTCTGTTGCCTCTCAAAAGGTTTCAGTTGTATAATTGGAGGAACCTCAACCTACCTCCCCACTCGATTCTTTGGGTGGTGGAGATGACCTCGAGGTCTCTCCCCTCGAGGGTACTGATTTTTCACTTCACGACTTTCCACCCGATCTCTATGAGATCGATGATGAAGCACAACTCGCCTTGAGTCCCCCCCCCCATTAAATCCACCCCCACATGATTTCTTTGATTTTCTTTTAGTGGACACTGGTTCTCCCCGAACCATCCCGTCCACCGAAGAGAATCCCACCGAGTCTCCCTCGCCGAAGAACCAATCCACACCACTGATCGTATCCCCACACCGATCGCCCACCCCACACCGATCACCTACACCCCGAAGGTCTCCCACACCGATACGTCAGGGTTCTCCTCACCAAAATCTCCCTCCACCGAGAATCCTTTATACCGATGAAATGTCAACTTACCTCCCAAATCTCATCACCGAAGCAGATCCCCAACGCCTCTGATTTTCTTTTCTAGAAATCGGTGGTCAGACCTCTTCAAACATTGGCCGCCCCTCTGTTTTTCTTCAATCCACCATTTCGTTGATCTCCCAAGCAAACTCCAGAATAACCATGCTCGAGTCTCAGTTGCCACAAATTCTTCTCAATGCCATTACCGATGCCCTGCGGCCTATAAATGATACAGTCTCTTCCCTATCTTCAAAAGTGGAGTCTTTCTCAAAATCCTCCACCGATACTACCAACACCGGGCAATCCCAATGGGAGATGGACTTGGGTGATTTCTCCTTGGTTCCCGATACCACCACTACAAGCTTGGCTTCTCTGCACTCAAAGTTTGACAAAGTGTTTCATGAATTGGGTTTTAAGCTTCCGGCTGTTGCTGAGGGGGAGAAAACTACTGCTCGACCGAAATTGCCATACATCAAGAGATCTACTAGCAACAAGACTCCACCGAAAACCTCTCCGCCATCACCGAAATCACCTAAATCTTCACCGACACATACCGGGACCACCGAATCAGTCTCTTCACCGATCAAGTCCCCATCGGCCGTGGAAATTAATGCATCAACTGAGGGGGAGCAATCCAGCAAAGCTCCCAAAGACAATGGCAAGAAAGTTATTTCGGCCGAAGACTTGGCAAAAGAAGAAAAGAAGAAAAGAAGAAAAAGGATTTGGCTAAGTATGGGGCTCGACCTGAAGGTGCTGAAACTCTTAAACTCAAGCCTCCATCCCAAGAAACCACCACCGATCTCGGTCTTTCTCCTTAAGAAATTGAGGAAGCGAAACTTGCTCAAATTGCTTTAGATAAATCTAAAGCCCTCTCTCTGAAAGCTGCCGAAGAAGAAGCCGCAAAAGCAAAATCCACCGATGCCATTCAAATCCAGAAATCAGTACTAAGTGCCATTGAAGAAGAAAAGAATGACGAAATAAGTTGGTATAAGAAGACCATGCACCACCGAAGTAGCAGAGCCCAAATCTCAAATGTTAAAATTGCTACTTCCAAAGTCAACCCGAAGGATATCAGGCTGATCATCAACAGAGATGATGGTTCACTGAAAAGTTTAACAGATGTTCATCTCAAAAATCTCGGCCTCACCGAATGGTATGAGATCTCTCAGCATCTAGTCAAAAGTGCAAACCCGAAGAAAGACACTTTTATCAAATGCATTGAAGGATTGATGGAAAGAATGAAGGAGATTAAAATAAAACACAACATCATCCTTTCCTCCGATGAAAGGGCGAAACTTAAATCGATGAAAGAGGAAATTCGTCTTCCCTTGGTCAAGAATCCTACCGACAAAGTCTTCAAGGAAATGGCAATAGAAGGGAAAATCTCAAACGTGAGCAACCTAAACCTCTCCATCCCTACTTCGGTGCCCTATCCTACCACAACCTTGAGCCTCTCACCGATACCTGGATTGTTCTTCAATGATGGTTTTGGTCGTCGTTCATTCTTCAGATTTGCACAAATCCCCATCGCCGATACCATGTTTCTTAAAGGCATCCACCACCTCTTTCCCAACATCCCCGAAGCTCAACCTTACTACCGAAACTTAATGGATGAAATCAGGCGCCGACAAACTTCCAAGAAGTAGGTTCTCTCTCTTAATGGTACTTGTAAAAGTTTGTTTCTCTTTTGACAAATATACGAGAAAACTTATCTAAATACAAGTACCTTTCTATTTGAATTTTATTCCGGTACATAACTTTACTTTCTATGACTTGTAAATACTGTACATAGTATACATACTCATACAAAAGAAAAGGATCAAAAAGAACAAAAAGAATGGTCTATGTGAAAAGAACCCAAAAAGAGTAAAAAGGGTCAAAATGCATTTTACTTTTTCAATACTCTTAAATATTCTAAGAAATGAGCTCAAATTCAAATAGGGGGAGATTGTTGGGTCACCAAAGATTTGAAATTGACTCACCGATGTTTTCCCTAAAAATCCTACTTTGAATATTTTAGTTTAGTTCTTTACATGACTTGTACAAAATAGCAAATGTTCGGTGAAGTCGAAGATCAACCGAAACCAAGCTTGAAGACTCTCTACTTGTGGAAAATAGAAGACTATTCTCAACAAACAAACAAGTCATTGTCCACCGAATTTATCCTCACAATTCGGTGGACATTCTCTCCACCGATGTTACCATCAAAATTCGGTGGACATCCTCCCACCGAAGTTGTTTTCAGAAATCGGTGGACCACAACCCACCGATGAGGACACTCAAATCGGTGGGATCTATGTGTTATCAAAACAAGTGATTTTCTCTTTACAGATTGTTTCAAGTTCCAAGGTCAATTGTATCGGTGGAACCTCATCGGTGCGAATGTCTTGGGATATTCCAAGAAGATCATTTATTATGGGACAATATCCTTTGCCAGTTAAAAGTGACTATTTGTCCTTTTATCCATTATTAGTTCAAGTCCCTGTCAACATCATGGGTTCTATTCCTAGTATCTAGTAAAAGGTGATATGGACATCTCAACTTTTCAGAAGTCAACATCCTCAGCAAATATGGTGATGACAAGTGTCCCAAGCATTTAATGCTCAGTACACTCCATCCCACTATAAAAGGAAGAAGACCTCCCCATGCATTACTACGCTTCTGGATTTCTCTAAGTGCAAGATTTTCATATTGCTTGATAACTTTATAGCTTTGCTCTTAGTGTTCTCTGCTGTTTTGTTTAGTATACTTTGTGTAAGATTGTTAGAATAGTTTATCTGTTCTTTTCCGCAACAATCTTAAGTTTCTTTGTGTAATTCTAATTGAAAGTTTTTTCAATAAAAGAATTAAAAATTGTAAAAATTTTAAGTATTGTATTCAACCCCCCCCCCCCTCCCCTTCTACAATACTTGTTAAGCCATCTGGGACTAACAGATAGTATCCAATTTGGCTTCTAAATGGAAGAAATATATCGTAACTTATGACATATAGGAGCTGTCAATTATGAGTTTTAAAGTTTCTGCCATGTTATTAGAAAATTCATAGAAAATCAACCGTTGGTCCAAATGAGATGTACGATATACCGTTGGAAAGCTTAAAATGTCCTTAAGAACTGTTATGAAGAATTAAAGTCCTAATTATGAGTTTAAATGTGTCAAAACACTGAGTTTTTGAATCAGCTCACATTGTACACAAGAACCTGCGCACTGTTTTTGTAAAGGTTGTAGCGGTCTGATTATAGCTCCGAATTGCATGAATCTAGTTTCTGTGGAATCCCAAGATATCAATGAACAACTTTCATTTAGATGGTAGTGTCCAATTTGGCTTCTAAATGGAAGAAATATATCGTAACTTATGGCATATAGGAGCTGTCAATTTCTGTATGTTTCACAAGGAAGTGGGATTTCCTCTCATCCCACATTGGTGGGAAACAAAAACCTTATGCTCTATGCCCACTATAAATATGATCTCACCCCTTGTATTTTCATTTGCATCACCCCCCTTGACCCTAGCTTGGTGGTTTGAGTTCGTTGGCTTGGACCCTCTAAGTTGGTGCACCCTATTATGTTGGAGCACCCTATTAAAAGTTTTATATTTATAAATGTTAAATGGGTTAAACGGGTTAGCGGGTCGTGTCGGGTTAGATGGGTTAAATCAGGTCGTGTTCAAGTTGAGATTTTCTGACCCGTTTATTAAACGTGTCGTGTTCGGGTTAAGCACTCTCAACCCGTTTAACCCGTGAACCCGACACGACACGACCCGTTTGCCAGGTCTATCCATGATATAAAATCAAATAAGAACACTTTTCACACTCTCATTTGTCCCGTGGTTCACAACGCAACTAAACTTTTCTATAGCCATATATATATATATATATATATGTATATGCTCAGTCTTTTGTTAACCGAATAGTGTTAAATTTACAAACTTATCTAAGTCGTTATTTTTTTGATCATCGGTTATGATTAAATGGAATGTTATAAAATAATAAATAAATAAAAAGAAATTAAATTGCATTAAATGGAGGACAGTTTTGGAATAAATTATTTTAATTTTGGAATATAAAGGTGTCTTATATTTGGAAGATTTTTTGAAGATATTATAGTTTTATATGGTGTTTATTTTTAAAGTTCTTAGTGTTGTTTCATATATTAACTTTGATTGTTTCGGATTTTTTTTACCGAGGTTCATTGGTGAAACCAGAAATTTTTTGTTTAAAGTTCATAGATGAACCAATAACTAGTCTTTAAAGTTCATAGGTGAACCATTTATTTTTATCTATAGTTCGTAATGTTGGTTCGTATATGATCATTGGTAGTTCTAATTTTTTTACAGATTTTATAGGTTAAACAAAAAGTTAATAAGATAATTAAGAAAGTTTATTCATATTAAATCAGATAATTAAGGAACATGTTAATTAAGTAAATGAAATAATTTAGGAATGTGATATTAATATATGAAAAAGATCAAAATACCCTCGTTAACAAAGTTTGTACTAATTAAACGCTTAAGAAAAGAAGGGGACCTATATATGTATATATATATATATAGAGAGAGAGAGAGAGAGAGAGACTTCTTTTTAACTTTCCATATCTTACCATTTAACCTTTCATTTTATTTGATTTTCAAAATTCGTAATTTCTAATAGATTTAAATATAAAATATCCTTTTCGGTATTACATTTTTTATTAAATGCTCGGACTTATAAAAAAATCAGGATGAACATGTCACATTCAAAGCCAAGGGGAATTATGAATAGGAGTGATCACGGATTTAACTTGGAGAAACTTGTATAACCCTTCCATTCCAAATTCTCTTCCGAATCCACTCCCTTTATAGCCTCCAAAAGGAGCATCCGCATCGAACACCAAATAGCAGTTAATCCAAACGATGCCAGCGCGAAGCGATCTAGAAACCGTGTTTGCTATGTTCAAGTCCTTGGTCGCTATCCCTGCCGCTAATCCATAGCGTGTTGAATTGCCTCTCGTAATCGCCTCCTCAATAGTCCTGCAAACTTTTATGTATCAAAAACTCATAAAAATGCCCTCTCAGAAGTATACGGATGTCCGTGACTGATGTTGACCATTAATTAGTAATCAAGACTTGTAATGGTATGCTGGTGGGAACTCCGTTTACGGAACTCCGTCCATTTCAGAACAAACTATATGGATTTGTCCTCATGTTTGAGGCATGCGCCTAAATTTAAAGGAACTCCGTTAACGATATTAACTTAAGGGACAATGAATGCAAAGAAAATGAAAAGTTAGGGACCTTCAATGTATATAGTTCGTTTGAGTGACTAAATTTAAATTTTGAGCAAACAACAGGGACCAAGAGTGTAATTAACTCTTTCTCTTTAAGATTCAAGTTTTCATTATTATTGTTGAATTTCAACTTACTTGAATTTAAAGACGGATACAACGGGGCCAAAAATTTCATCGGTTGCGATAAGCATATCATCCTGAAAGCATTCGATATGACAATTGTTGTTAATACGAGTAATTTCAAGCGTATTAAAACCTGCGTGTTTACTTACCGTTACGTCTGTGAAGATTGTTGGCTCGATATAATATCCCTTTTCCCAACAAGGCTTTCCACCGGTTAGCAACGTTGCACCTTGTCTTTTTCCATGTTCGATATACGAAAGTATTTTCTCGTATTGTTTCTTATCAACCTATAAGTTATGTTATTAGTGTCATAACAACACGAATTTTTTGAAAATAATCCGTATACGATACAAGTTTTGATTACTTGAGGTCCTTGATGAGTGGTAGGATCGAAGGGATCGCCTACGATCATCCCCTTTGCTCCTTTCGCAAACTTAGTTATGAATTCCTCGTAGATTCCTTCTTGGACGAAGATCCTAGAGCTACACACGCAAAATTCACCCTAAAAAACGAAAAATTTGGCTTAACGAACATAAAATCACTACTCATTTCGTCCTCATATCGACAATAAAGAACA
Organism: Saussurea involucrata; assembly: GCA_033807775.1. Taxonomy (NCBI): domain Eukaryota; kingdom Viridiplantae; phylum Streptophyta; class Magnoliopsida; order Asterales; family Asteraceae; genus Saussurea; species Saussurea involucrata. The sequence goes on along the minus strand of CM066314.1, from coordinate 155,290,213 downwards.
AGAAACTTTGAAACATTTTCATTGGTTCGAAGACCTTGTTAGCGAAACTTCCCCAAAGAGCAATATTGACGATTGAATCGACATCCACATCATCAAAGATTATGAGCGGTGATTTGCCTCCAAGCTCGAGAGAGACTTCTTTCAAATTACTCGTTGCAGCGGCTTGCATTATTAGTCGTCCTACTTCAGTCGACCCCGTGAAGCTCAGGTAGTTGATATCCATATGGGAGCTGATTGCAGCTCCGGCTGTCGTTCCAAATCCGTTTATGACATTAATCACACCATCAGGGATGCCTGCCTGCTTGAATGCATGTGTTAGAATACCCGGGTAAGTGCTTATCGGTAAAATTCAACACTATCACTTATTTCTCGGGTAAGATTTTAGTCCACCAAAATGGCATCGTATGCAACAATTTAGCAGATAAGTGCTAACCGTGGTAAGAGTCGTCTCACTCACTTACTGGGTAAGACTCTTGGTCCTTGTTTCCGCTCTTACCGGGTAAGATTCTTGGTCCTTGCCATATTCATCCGGTAAGCTAATGTAACTTGGTAAGCACTTACCTAGGTAAGCGTTTTGTAAACGGCCCCTAAGACTTAAGCATGGTCTATCTAGGCACGTACCAGTTTAGCTAGATGGGCGCAGAAAAGAGCCGAAAGAGGAGACTGTTCAGCGGGTTTGATAACCATGGTGCACCCTGAAGCCAGTGCGGGGCTGGTTTTGATAAAGAACATCCCGACCGGGAAGTTCCACGGGATGATAAGGCCAACGACACCAATGGGTTCATATAACGTGTACCCCTGCATTTGGTTCGCCATTTTCATCGTCTTTCCATGGATTTTATCGGCAGCACCAGCATAATATCTGATATATATATATATATATATATATAGTAATTACGTTTAACATTCCATGAAGTAAAATTAACATTAACATAATCATTAGAGCTTGAAATTATGAGTTTATACCGAAGGATGCTGGCTGCAAAAGGAATATCCCAAGCTCTTCCTTGCTCGAACACCTTGCCTGCATCAATGGCGTCCAATGCTGCTAATTCTTCCCGGTTTTCGAGGATTAAATCCACAAATTTCATCATTATCCTTCCCTTTTCCTGTTAACATACAAAACAAAATGTTTAGATATTATCTCAAATTTTCTTTACGTTTCATAGGCCTGAACGAGATGTAAAAAATGGTGTTTTTATCAAAAAAATAACATTTTGAATTCAAGAAATAATTATTATTATATAAAACTGTTTTCCGAGTATTCCTAGACACATAATCATTCAATAGTTATTTCTAAATTAATATTATCTATCATATCATATTTATATAGCATCGTCAATTTGTTCCAAGGTAAAAAACATCCTATAATATAGCTTTAATATATAGATCGACATCATTTAGGTAGCGTTTGGTACGCAGACTAGATGGGACGGGACGGGACAGAACTGGATTGGACTGGATGGGACGGGACGGGACTGGACTGGAGGAGATACTTTTAATCTAGGTTACGTTGGAAAAAGGGGTATTTTAGTAATCTTATGTTTTAGTCCCATGTTGTTCCACCTATTTTGGTGGAACAAAAAATCTTAAGTTTTGTCCCATGAAAACTTGTTTTTGTCCCATGTTGTCCCATCTGATTTTTGTCCCATGGCGTACCAAACATGGGACTATTTTTTTTGTCCCGTCCCGTCCCATTCAGAGCATTTAGAGCATCTCCAACAGCTTCTCCATTTTGGAGAAAATGGAGAATATGGAGATTTTGGGCTATAATTTTGCTTCAACTTCCTCAAAATGGAGAAAGTATGAGAGAGAACGAGTTTTTCTTCAAATATGGAGATAACCCAAAAAATGATTAGTAGACGAGAGCACCAATAAAAATCTTTAAAAATAAATATTTAGAGAGAAAAATAATATTTTAATATTATAATCAAAATAGGGAATCCGTTGGAGATGAATTTAATTAGAGATTTTAGAGAAATTTTGAGAAATCTGTCGGAGATGCTCTTAGAGTAGCAATGTATTTAGATCAATATTGATCAGTTATGTTTCCATCTCATGTCAGAATTCATGAGATGAATTATCAAAAGAGTCGACGAAAGATGAATGATCGATGGGTAATATATCAGGTTTTTTAGATAAATAAAAAGGAATTACTACTATATACTAAAAAAATACGGGCTCTAATTCTTGTGGGCCCGCCCCTATCGCAAAAATCAATCATAATCGCCGAGAATTTTTTTAGTTTTTGGAATACGTACGGAGCCAGACATGCGAGGCCAAGGGCCATGATCGAAGGCGAGACGAGCAGCTTTAACAGCTAAATCAACATCTTCTTTATCTCCTTCTGCAATGTTCGCAATCACTTCTTCTGTTCTTGGATCAATCGTCTCGAACGTTCTTCCTATTTGCATCGTTTCCTTCATAAAATTAAAAACGAAACTCTACAAGTAATCAGAAAAACTTGAAAGGAATCTCACCTGAAACGGAATCGACAAATTCTCCATTGATGAACAGCTTGGTGAACTTTATTTTGGGGATTTTGTCTGAATATTTGGAGCTGGCATTGTTATAAATCTCTCCCATGTCTCCTTTTATGTGATGATCTCCTTTCAAATAGCTGTGATATATATATATATATATACACACACTATCCTATTATACGATGAAGGATCATCGTGTGAGAAAAGTTGAGTTAACGTGAGAAATGTGAGAAGTGAATCGGAACTCTTGATCACTTTTAATCTCAAACGCCACACATGAATTGCACTAAATACGAGGATTGATCCGGTGCATCTCATCCTCATGTGCATTGAATTGTTTTTTTTTATAAGGTTCATCTAGGCTTTGCCTAGACTACATCCTTGGCAATTTGGAAACAAACAAACAAAGCGGCCGTCTGAGACTAAGTCTTGCCACAGAATGCTGACGCCTGGACTCGAACCCAGGGTGGATGGGATATTCCACCACATCCCCCCAAGCCCTTGCCAACACGCCACCGCCCTTGTGTTCGTTGTTTTTCTTACATTCACAATGAATCACTATGAAGGTTTAGTGTTAATTTGTGGTCTCACGGTCTCATGAAAACAAGTTGGTCTCACGTGAACCCAATCCTATATATATATATATATATATATATATATAGAGAGAGAGAGAGAGAGAGAGAGGGAGGTTCAGAGAAAAATCTCAAATAAATGGAAAACTAAAAAACACTTTATCAACCGTTAGATTAGATAATCTGATGGATGCGATTAGACGGGCGGTTACAACAATATTAATTAAATTAAAAAACCCAACCCACTCTATTTTTTATTCGAAAAAAGACGAAAAACAAACAAAATTCGAACGAAATAAATTACACCAAATAAACGATCATATTTTTCTCGTTAATTTAACATCCATATTGATATACTTTTTCCTCCGTATTTTTGTAGTTTTCCGGTTTTCTAGTTATTTAAGGTTTTCCACTAAAACTGATCCTATTCATACCCCTCACTTACATTTCACATGTCAATTTTATTTTTACCTTATCCAATATAGATTGTATATGAATGAGGAGGGAGTATGGAATGTAAATAGTGTGGGCAGATAATGTGTATGAAATATGAACAATATATGAGTGAGCGTGCAATGTCTTCACTTTATGGCAATTTTCTCGATCTCGAATAAGTTCGTTACTTAGATGTCACTCATAGAAAGAGTATGAACAAAATCGACCAAATTATATATGTATATTATGTTAATATAATATTATATTACAATTTTTTTATCATATTTTGTATATTATTTATAGGGAATTTAATTAAAATACCCTAAGTTTGACCATCTCTTACCAAAATACCCAAAATCTCTCCCAGTTTACAAAAGTACCCAAAAAATCCGCGATGGAGCCCGCGATCGCGGGCTCCAGGCCACGTGTCACCAAGAATGCCCGCGTTGGTCCCTCAAGAATGCCCGCGGTCCAGCTTTCCCCCCTCAAAAATGCCCGCGTGTGCAGTTTTGGTCCCTGCCCGCGATTGACTCATTGACCCCCGCGATCGCGGGCTACACGTGTCACCAAAGTTTGCCCACTTTGCCCGCGTTGGTCCCTCAAGAATGCCCGCGGTACAGCTTTCCCCCCTCAAGAATGCCCGCGTGTGCATTTTTGGTCCCTGCCCGCGATTGACTTTCTTTGACCCCCGCGATCGCGGGCTCCTGTGCCACGTGTCGGCACAGGGTTAACCCTAAAATGACTTTGACGAACCCTAAACCCTAATTGTTTCTTCGGCCGCACTATATAAGGGGGGGGGGGGGGGACCAAGACACGGCCACTCTCAATTTTTTTAATCACTCTCTCAATTTTTAATTAAACTCTCTCAATTTTCTCGTGTGGAATACGCGTTCGGGTTTTGTGAAGATGTCTCGTATTACCTCTTTGGTATGTTTTCCTTATGTTATTTGTTATTTTTTGTATGTTATTTTAAGTTAAGATATATGATTTGTAGGTTGTTATAGTGTTTATAACTTATGTTTGAATATGTTCTATGTTTAACATGATATGTATGGTTTTATGTTTGAATGTGATATTTGTATGTTATCATGTGTATGTTGTTATAGTGTGTTTTTTCATATAAAAATTCTTAAAAGTGTTTTTTTATAAAAAAATTGTTAAGAGTGTGTTTTTATAAAAAAATTGTTAACAATGTGTTTTTTTTTATAAAAACACACTCTTAACAATTTTTTTATAAAAACACACCCTTAACAATTTTTTATAAAAACAATGTGTTTTTATAAAAAATTGTTAAGAGTGTGTTTTTATAAAAAATTGTTATAGTTTATGGTTTTTATAATGTGTTTTTTTATAAAAAAATTGTTAATTTTTTTTTATAAAAACAGTTTTTAAAAAAAAATTGTTAAAAATGTGTTTTTTTATAAAAAATTGTTAAGAGTGTGTTTTTATAAAAAAATTGTTATAGTTTTATGGTTTTATGTTTGAATGTGATATTTGTATGTTATAATGTGTATGTTGTTATAGTGTGTTTTTTCATATAAAAATTGTTAAGAGTGTTTTTTTATAAAAAAATTGTTAAAAGTGTGTTTTTATAAAAAAAAATTTGTAAAAATGTGTTTTTTTTTTTTATAAAAACACACCCTTAACAATTTTTTTATAAAAACACACTCTTAACAAATTTTTTTATAAAAACACACCCTTAACAATTTTTTATAAAAATGTTTTTTTATAAAAAAAATTGTTAAGGGTGTGTTTTAAAAAAAAAATTGTTAAGAGTGTGTTTTTATAAAAAAAACACATTTTTAACAAATTTTTTTTATAAAAACACATTTTTAACAATTTTTTTATAAAAAACACTCTTAACAATTTTTATATGAAAAAACACACTATAACAACATACACATTATAACATACAAATATCACATTCAAACATAAAACCATAAAACTATAACAATTTTTTTATAAAAACACACTCTTAACAATTTTATATAAAAAAACACACTCTTAACAATTTTTTATAAAAAAATGTTAAGAATGACAACTTAGGTCCCTACGGTTTTAAGAATGACAACTTAGGTCCCTAAACTTTTAAGAATGCCAATTAGGTCCTAAACTTTTAAGAATGACAACTAGGGTCCCTAAACCGCACTTTATCTATATATAACAATATGATACGTTGAAATAAAATAAACCGCACTTTATCTATATATAACACTATTATACGTTGAAATAAAATACCACCGCACTTTATCTATATATAACACTATGATACGTTGAAATAAAATACCACCGCACTTTATCTATATATAACACTATTATACGTTGAAATAAAATACCACCGCACTTTATCTATATATAACACTATTATACGTTGAAATAAAATAAACCGCACTTTATCTCTATATAACAATATGATACGTTGAAATAAAATACCACCGCACTTTATCTCTATATAACACTATTATACGTTGAAATAAAATAAACCGCATTTTATCTATATATAACAATATGATACGTTGAAATAAAATAAATCGCACTTTATCTCTATATAACAATATGATACGTTGAAATAAAATATCACCGCACTTTATCTATATATAACACTATTATACGTTGAAATAAAATAAACCGCACTTTATCTATATATAACACTATGATACGTTGAAATAAAATAAACCGCACTTTATCTCTATATAACAATATGATACGTTGAAATAAAATACCACCGCATTTTATCTCTATATAACACTATTATACGTTGAAATAAAATACAACCGCACTTTAGACGATATATAACACTATTATACGTTGAAATAAAATACAACCGTACTTTATCTATATATAACAATATGATACGTTGAAATAAAATACCACCGCACTTTATCTATATATAACAATATGATACGTTGAAATAAAATAAACCGCAACATCTATATAAAATAAAATAAACTGCAGCATCTATATATAACACTAACTATAACATCTGTGAATGACTATGTAGAAGGATTTCTTTAACATCGACTTGACGCTAAGGTGCAAAGTTTCATACATCGAGGAATTAGGAGCGCTGTTTAGGGGATTAGGTGATCGCGCGAATACCCTTGAGACCATCTATAGAGGGACACCGTTCGGGCCATGGATGGATGTGTCTTACTCTGGTGGCGACCCTACGCTAGTACACATGTTTCTACAGTTGGAGGTCGAGGACGCCAACGCTGAGCCGGAGGAGATGCATTTTGATTTCTTCGGCTCTCAATTGCATTTTGGGCGTCGGGAGTTCTGTCTAATTACAGGACTACGTTTTGGAGAGACTCCCCCCTTCCTCCCTTAGAAGACTGCTCCTTCGTTCCTAGGGTTTTCGGCATTTCAGCATCTCGTTTGAAGCTGAAGGCAGCCCGGGAAAAGATGAAAGAGGGCCTTAATGCCCTAACCGACGACGATGTTGTCCGTGTATGCTTGGTGGTGATCGTGGATATGGGCTTCCTGGGCCGTGAGTATAGCCAGCATGCTTCATCGACGGTCCTTAGGGCCGTCGAGGACCTTGAGCTGTTTAACAGCTACCCGTGGGGTAGCCATATCTGGACACATTGCTACTCTAATCTGCACCGAGCCATAGGCAGACGCGCCGATCAACATGCAAAGATGAATCTTTGTGGTTTTACATACGCCTTCAAGGTTAGATACGTAGTATAACAATTATTAATAATACATACAAACTGTTTGGCTTTTCTTTTTACGTACTTGCTCTTCTTGTCTAATTCCAGATATGGATCTTGGAGATGTTTCCCGCATCAATCCGATATTTCGTCAAGCGCGACGATCGAGTACTTAGGGGAACCCGTTGGGACAAGCGTGTTACCCTAAGTAGGTCGCTTTGGATTGAGTTCTTCAAAGCGTCTAGAAATGTAAGTTCTTTTACTATGTTTACAATTTGCATACGTTAGTCCCGCTTATTAATTTCTTTTATGTTTTATCATATATTTAGCGGCCGCTCTTGCCTTTCGCTGGCCTTCAGCCTACTGCCGACGAGATGGGCACAGATTGGTACAGAGACAGCGTGGCCTTTATTGACGCAGAGGCGGAAAGGGCTCGACGTCCCTCTCCTTCCACATCTGACGAAGATGAGGAAGACGACGACAGGCCCCCTTCCGGTGGATACCAGCCGCCCCCTTCCTCCTCCTACCAGCCGGCCCGTTCCTCCTCCTACCAGCCGCCCCCTTCCTCCTCCTACCAGCCGGCCTGTTCCTCCTCCTACCAGCCGCCCCCTTCCTCCTCCTACAATCCATATGATGCGGCCCCTTCCTACGAGCCACAGCGTGGCTCTCATGAGCACCTGTGGGACCACGTCCACGGGCCGCTAAAGAAACGTGTACAGTATCTGGAGGAAGTCTACAGACAGTTTAGCGCTGTCAATGTTAGTGTTTAACTTAATTTGTTGGCCACGTTTATTTAGTTTGTATATTAATATTACGTTCTAAATTTGTTTTAGCTGTCGAGTACGACACCGATCCACGCTCCGTTCGGACAGGGGACACAGGCGACGTTTGCCACCACATCCTATCCGTCATTCCCTGAAAATGTAAGTGACATTGAGTAACCATTATAGTTATATATCGATAATCCTAATTTTGTAACTATTTTAATGTTCAATGTCACGCAGGCCGGGATGTCGGGGGCATACACCTCGCAGATGTCGCCGCCGTTCGCCACCGCAACATATTCTACTATCCCGGAGAGTGTTAGTGACACTGAGTAACCATTATAGTTATATATCGATAATCCTAATTTTGTAACTATTTTAATGTTCAATGTCACGCAGGCCGGGATGTCGGGGGCATACACCTCGCAGATGCCGCCGCCGTTCGCCACCACAGCAATCACAAACATCTTTGGCGGTTCGGCCGATGACTATTACAGGCCGAAAATGCATAATGTAAGTTATTTTGGTAGTTTTGGTTTAATTGTGAACATTTCCTAAATTGTACTTAAAACATTGAGTAACGTAATTTTCAGACGGGGTCTCCTGTTATCCAGGATCACTTCTCAGAGCACTTCTCGGAGCCTGACGATGACTCGATGGATGTTGTAGATCCACCACAGGTGACCCCGCTCCCTCAAAAGCGGTCGCGTAAAATTTCACAATGGTTTCTTCACCCGTTTGGCCAACAAGGATCTACGACACCACCGGCCGCTAAAAAACAAGCAAAGAAAGCGGGGGGAAAGAAGGGAGGAAAGAAAAAGGGAAAGGTGCCTTCACCGGAGCCTCAACCGGCATCAGAAATAATGATGATGTGCCGGACTGGTCGCCTCCCCAACTTGACATTCACCCCTTACGGGGGCTTAGAAATCAACCCCTCGTTTTTTGAAACATTGCTTGCGGATGACCCTGTGAACTCTGACTTAGACGATACGGTTAGTATGAATTTAAATTATAGTCATATATAATCAAATATATTTATATTACATGTCTAACCATCTATTTTTTATGCATAGCACATCGATTCTTGGGTTAGCCTGTTGCAAAAACATCGTGGCGTAGACACGAGGTGGACCATCATGCACACTATGTTCTTTCAGTGTATACTGATGGACCATCAAGGTTCCGCCTCCGTGGTCGAAATATGCAATGGCTCGGAAGGGACCTCTTGGACTCTCCTCGATAGGGTATGTAAATCGTTTTACTGTTATTTTATTTAATAACATATATGACATATATTGTAATATTTCAGGTATACATCCCCATATGCTTGCATCCCAGACATTGGCTGCTTGGAGTGTTTGAACTTGACACTATGGTCATGACCCTATATGACAGCGAAAAGGACGGTCTCTGCAAACAACAATTGGCAGAGCAGATGCAATCGTTTAAAGCAAAACTATATACGTTCTTTTCATTGATAGGGGATCATAGACGTCGCGAAATGTCAAGTATCTTTCGCACAAAGATGGCCGGCCAAGTACCCCAGCAGACCGGGTTATATGCGGATTGCAGTGTATGGGTATGTCGTAATGTCCAAAAGTTGATAAATAACGAGGAGATATGGGTACCCCCTAACGAAACCGACGATGAGGCAATGGATTTCCGCCGACATATGGCGGAGTCAATTTATGCGCATTGTCTAAGTAGTTAGGTTGTTTATGTAACATTAAATAATTGTTATTTTTAGTATTAACTTATTTTGTTAAAGTATTGTGATACAGTTACCGTTTACTTCATTTGGTTTTTGCTAATTTCATCCATTTACTCAACTTTGAGTATCGATATCTCTTTCACACATACTCCATTTTGGACGCATTATATATCATTTCGAAGCTCTCATATAGGAGAACATAAACCTACTAAAAGTTAGTTATATATAACACATATATATAAATTTAAATGCGTCCAAAGTTTAGTAAAACCCATTTTCACAATTCTTAAATGAGTCCAGTGATACCAACTTGTCAAACCCCCATTTAATATTCTTCTCGTGAAACCTTCTCCTATTGCCATTCATCTATAAACACATTCAAATAATAATAATTTAAAACGATTTAATGAATTAGTTAATATATGATTATTATGTTAATGCGATAGGAGTGTAAAAAAAAATTGAAAAAAAAAATAAGAGGTGTACCATAAAATAAATAATTAACTATAAGAGTATGAATTTTAAATATAAAAAATATTTTTTTTATGTAGTGTATAACTGTATATGATATATATTAAAATATATAAATCCAAAAAAATTCAAGACTGGGCTCATTTCGAACGTATCGAAGAGACGATTATAATGGTATAATTTGTTAAAATTAAAACGTATTTTTTTAACGTATTTTAGTTAATAAACGATTATATGTGTTAAATGTAAAATTAAAATAATGAAATTAAAAGGTATAAAGTAAATTTAGTAAATAAGTATAGGGGTTGAAAGTGTAACATTTTATTTTAAATTCATTAAATTGAAAGAAAGCGGGGTGAACAGTGGGATTCTACGCGATCGCGGTTCAATTTTCATAAATGGTCCCTGGAATTTTTCAAAAATGGTCCCTTACAATTGAAAAGTCACAAAAATGACCCCATCGCGGGATTCCATTTTTCAAAAATGGTCCCTGCAAGTTTAAAAAAGTGACAGAAATGGTCTCTGGCCCACGATCGCGGGCTCCCATCGCGGAAAAAGGGGTATTTTTGCAAACTGGGAGAGATTTTGGGTATTTTGGTAACACTTGGTTTGACTTAGGGTATTTTAATTAATTTCCCTTATTTATATTTTACATAATATACAAACCAATCTTAGCCGTTCATCAACTCTAATAAATATCTGATTTTATTATGTTTTCTAATCTAAAGTCATGATCATAATGAATGAATCGTATCATCTTTCGTGTATATCTCAATATAATTAATGAATCATAATAACCATCCATAAATATATCTATTGTTTTCTAATATAAGAGTTTGTATAGTATGTACAAATGGTTTGGTTTGCAAATGAAACGCAACCTATATATATATATATATATATATATATATATATGTTGATTTTAGATTTTGTTATGTTAGAAGGATAAAATAATAATGTTGTGTTGTTCGAGTGGAACAAAAAAAAAACCTTCTATTTTAATCCTATGAAAATGTGTTTTGTCTCATCTTGTTCAACCTTCTTCTTGTTTTTGTTTTGCATCGTTCCCGTCCTACACCAAATACACCATAATAGTTGTGATCATTAATATATAAGAGGGGATTTGGACTATGTTTTACCCACTGTTCTAAAAAACTCGTCGCGACAGCCGCCATGGCGCATCGTGGCTCAAGACTTGTGTTTCATGCCATGTTATGTCTGTGGCACGCCATGGCCTAATGTGCGGTCTTTAATAACGCGATATTTGATTTTTCCTTATGTTTTTTAATGTCTTATTTGTCAGTTTTTAATATATAACATAATTTAACATGTTTATTGTCATTGACTCATCGATTAATACTACAAAACCTATGTTTTTATATATAATATTATATGTGATATAGAGATTTTCCGCCATAAGTCACGCCTTGATAAACGCATTGGCCTCGCCATGGCTCCTAAGGCTTGAGGCTTGGCCTCGCCGCCACGCCACGCCTCACGCGCACGCCATTTAGAACCTTGGTTTTACCTAATAAGCTAATTGTTAACTAATAGATAGCTGGTGATTAAGAACTAGCTAATCACCAGGTTCTCTTCCCCTTTTAGGGTCTGTCCTAATTTGTGGGAGTTCTTTGTTGGGAGAGAGTCCCTCGTCAATTAAGGCATTGTTTGGCAAAAAAAAACTAGCTTATTTTTGGGGTACATGTTTGGATGACCATAAGCTAGCTTTTTGAAAAGCTACTTGGAGTAGCTTATGGGTAGCTTTTTGTAAATATTCTAATTATGCCCTCATTAATATTAATTATTATTTATTAACTATTTTTTTAATATGTCCTTTTTGGTCATTTAAATGCTTATAAGCTACTTTTTGCCAAGCGTGACTTTTTCATCAGCCAGTTTATCAGCTACCAACTAGCTTATCAGTCAACAGCTAGCTTATAAGTCATAAGCTAGCTTATCAGCTAGTTTGCCAAACATAGCCTAAGTGTATTTTTTTTTCTTTTTTAATATATTGCTAGTAGTGCCGTCTCCTTTCCAAAAAAAAGAACTACCTAATAAAGTAATTATGATTGACAAAAAACTAGTTGATGACAAATATAAAAAATAAATAAAAATAAAATGTTAAAAATTAATCGATTCTAATAGTATAATATATTAATTAATAAAAAGAAAATAATAAATAAAACAAAGTAACATATTATGTAGGTTAATAAAACTTCTATTTCATTATTATTGACTAGAGATGGGTTCATACGAGAACGCTAACTAACTAAGAAAACAAGAAAACAACCCTTATGTACAAAATCATATATGATTCACGTACATATATGATTACGCGACTTTTTCCCGCCACTTTAAGTCGCGGCCAAAGTCGTGTGTGTCTAGTTTTTGCAGTTAATGTAAAATCACATGTGATTTTACACATGATTTGTTGTTTTCTTGTTTTCTTAAATAGTTAACGTTCTCGTATCAACATTCCTCTTATTGACTATATATATAAATGTGTGTCTGTTTATAATATTTGTGAACCAAAAACAAATTTTGGAAAAGAAAATATATATGTTAGTCATGACTTTGAATAATCTTTACAAATTTAATACAGAAAGTTTATCAAAACTATAAATTTTAATTAATTGAAAATTTCTTTAAAATAATAATTAATAACTAAATTAAATATTTTATCAAAATAATTTTATAAAAAATTTATTATTTATAAAACAGAAGAAATGTAATTTTATTCTTTATATAATTTATATGTTTTTCAAAATTGTTATATTAACTTTTGATCATTAAATATATTAAATAATAATAACATTATAAAAATAAAAATAATTTAATTTAGTAACAATTCTAAATAATTAAACTAATGAATAGTTTATAGTTAGTTTATATATTAATAAGTATAGTAATCAATAACAATTATAATTTGAGATATAATCAGAATATAGTGGTAAAAAACCAAAAACTAGTGAAAATTTAGGTTTTGTTTTCTATTTTATTTCCATAAATTATTTATATTTTTCTTTAAAATAGATAAAATAAGAGAAAACTTCAAACTTAAAAGTCTTTAAAATTTGATGGAAGGTAAGAATCTAGGGAAATTAATTAAATGCCCCAAGTTTGACTTTGACTTACTGATATACCCAAAATCTCCCTAATTTAACCAAAATACCCAAACAAATCCGTGCAATGGGGCGTGATCACGGACTCCTTTTGAAAATTGAACTTTTGTCCGTGATCAAGAACATGGTTCAATTTTTTTTCAAATAAAACATAAAGGATGACACATTCATTTCACGGATGGCACCACTCTCAATTTTTTATTCAAATAAAACATAAAGGATGGCACCACTCTCAATTTCACGGATGGCACATCCATTTCACGGACCAAAACTCCAATTCATAAAGTAATCTGTGATCACGGACCCTTTCATGAAAATTTTGGGTATTTCATTTAGTGAACTTGGGGCATTTTAATTAATTTCCCAAGAATCTATTTGAATTGAATATATTTATTATTGATTTTATTTTTTATGGTGAAAAACACTTATTTAATACGTTTATCATATGGGCCGATTCTTTTAAAACGTTTTAGGCCTACAAAATGTCAAGATCGAGACCCGTCACATTCATAGCCAAGGAGAATTTTGAATCGGAGTGACAACCGATTTAACTTGGAGATACTTGTATAACCCTTCCATTCCAAATTCTCTTCCGAATCCGCTCCCTTTATAACCTCCATAAGGTGCATCTGCATCGAATACCAAATAACAGTTGATCCAAATGATACCAGCTCGAAGCGATCTTGATACAGTGTTTGCTATGTTCAAGTCCTTGGTCGCGATCCCTGCCGCTAAACCATAGCGTGTTGAATTCGCTCTAAGAATCGCCTCCTCGATCGTCCTATAAAGTTTTATAAATATATTTTATAATTCAGATAAAAATATATTTTATAATTATTAGTTTACATTTTCTTTTATCAATTTTAACATATATATTCTTATAAATATGTTTTATAGATTTATCAAATTAAATAAAATGTTCAGAATCGAGAATTTAGACAAGAACTCAGGTAAATGGTGCGTTTGGTAAGCAGACCGGATGAGACGGGACAAGACAAAAAAAAAATAGTCTCATGTTTGGTATGCCATGGGACAAAAATCAAATGGGACAACATGGGACAAAACTTAAGATTTTTTGTTCCACCAAAACAGGTGGAACAACATGGGACTAAAACATAAGATTACTAAAATACTTTTTTTCCAACGTAACCTAGATTAAAATTATCTCCTCCAGTCCAGTACAGTTCCGTCCCGTCCCATCTAGTTTGCGTACCAAACGCTACCTTTAAGAACTTCTATGCCACAGTGGAGAATCTTATATAAGAATACCAACAAGAACTTCAGCGAGACTCTTACATGCACCGACTATGGTGTAAACAAGTCGATCTTTTTAACGAGCTACTTGAGCTGAAACTTGTTTATCTCGAGTTCGAGCCTAATAATCCTCGAGCTCAAGTCGATCTTGAACAAAATAGAGCTCGTATAACTTAACAAGTTGAGCTCTGTAACACCAACGTTCGACTCGACTCGTTCTAAAACTCGACTAAACTTTACGAGTCGAGTCATTCGAGCGTACACTTTTTCGAACCAAAAATATGTATATGTTTACAAATTATAAAATCAAAATATAAAAATCATTGAGCTAGAGTAAATAAACGAGTTGATCGATCTCAAGTTCTAGCTCGTAAATGAGCATCAAGCTCGAGCTCAAACTTTGAAAAACAATATTTGAGCTCGAGCTCGAGCCTGACTTTGAATAAGTTAATCGAGCTCGAGTCTGACACTAGTTTTTCGAGTCGAGCTCGAATAACCTGCTACTCGACTCCGCTCGTTTACACCCCTAGCAGCGACTAGTCCCTGAGGTGAAACCCAAGTGGTTAAAGATCTCAGGAAATATGATATTTCAATGGTATGTTGGATGGAAATCTTTATAAAATTTTAAGTTTTACTTATCCTTGAATTCGAACTTACTTGAACTTGAAGACGGATATAACAGGCCCGAATATTTCATCAGTTGCGATAAGCATATCGTCCTGAGATCATCCGAGACCAAAAACGCTGTTAATACGAGTAATTTTAACCGACTTTTGTACCATGGCTTGAGTTTACTTACCATAACGTTTGTGAAGATTGTTGGCTCGATATAATATCCTTTTTCCCTGCACGGCTTTCCACCGGTTAGCAACGTTGCACCTTGTCTCTTTCCATGTTCGATATACGAAAGTATTTTCTCGTATTGTTGTTTATCAACCTATAAGTTATGTTGTTAGCCTCGTAACAACACGAATTATTTAAAATAATCCGTATGCAATACAAGTTTCGATTACTTGAGGTCCTTGTTGAGTTGTAGGATCAAAGGGATCACCAACAGTTATCTTTTTTGCGCCTTTCGCAAACTTAGTTATGAATTCTTCGTAAATTCCTTCTTGGACGAAGATCCTGGAGCTACACACGCAAAATTCGCCCTAGAAAACGAAAAGTTGTCTTAATGAACAACACTAGAGATGGCCAAAAATCATTCCCGGTCCCAAATAATAATCTTGTAACCGGTACCGGTCCTGACCTAAATATGAAGGCCCGGTTATGAGAACCGGTCCCGTGTCACGGGACCAAACTGGCCCCAAGTAATTTTTTTAAATCGATTTTTACCTTATAAAAATTATTTTTTGAAGAATTTGGTCAATCAAATACAGTCACAAATATGTTTTTATTATAATTGGGTCAATCAAATATATTAAACAAATACTTACTTTTAAAAAAAATATGTATTATTATAATTGACTCAATCAAATACACTAACAATATAAATTTTAATGAAAAAATCCGGCTGGTCCCAGGCCGGTCCCATAATAGGTCTGCGGGTCGGGTCGGACCTTGTTTTTTGCTGAAAATCGTAACCTGTTAAGGACCACCGGGCCAGGCCCATTTGGCCATCTCTAAATTCACAACTACACGTAATGTCCCCATATCGAACAATGAGAACAAGAAACTCTGAAACGATAAATAGGTTCGTATACCTTGTTAGCAAAACTGCCCAAAAGGGCAAGATTGACAATTGAATCAACATCCACATCGTCGAAGATTATGAGCGGGGATTTGCCTCCAAGCTCGAGAGAGACGGGTTTCAAATTACTTGTTGCAGCAGCTTGCATTACGAGTCGTCCTACTTCGGTCGACCCAGTGAAGCTCACGCAGTCGATATCCATATGGGAGCTGATGGCAGCTCCGGCAGTCGTTCCAAATCCCGTTATGACGTTAATCACCCCATCAGGGACGCCTGCCTGATTGGATTCAATCACGTATGAGAATATGTAGAACCCCATCACATTTCTAACTTCATGACATGGCAATCTTTTAGGGAAATTGACTCAAATAGCCATTTTAGCAATTAAAATTGGTCTCTTAGCCATTTCTCTCCCGGTTTTGCATAAATGTCATTATTTCCGCAGTATAAAGGTCCGTAATTGCGGACTTAACTCAAAAACACAAAAAAAAAAACGAATCCGATCGATTTTCCTTATAAAAAAAATCGACCTAGGTCCGCAATATATATATATATATATTAAGGAAAGTCGATCAGATTCGTATTTTTTGGTGTTTTTGAACTAGGGCCGCAATTACGGACCTATATGTTGCGGATGTAGTGACATTTTGGTAAAAATGAGAGAGAAACGGCTAAGAGACCAATTTATTTGTGTACTTTGGCTATTTGAGTCAACTTCCCCATCTTTTGGCATGTTAAATGTGTGATTTTGAACACGTCGGCATAAAATTTATTTGTTTTGAGACTTTCATCAACAAATGTAAAATAAAATCCATCTCAATGCCTCTCAAATTTCTATCAAAAGACAAAGTAATACACATTGTTGTTGTCTCTATACTTTGTACATCTCTAACATGTTCTCTATCTATACTATCTTATAAAGCATATAGACTAAAAGTCTTAAAGTCTTAAAGTCTTAAATCTTTTTTTTTAAATTAATTAAATTCCTGCAGATTCTGCTTTCTTTTATTTAAATTCCTGCTGAAAATTTATAGTTATCTCTAAAATCTTTTTTTTAAATTAATAAAATTCCTGCAGATTCTGCTTTCTTTTATTTAAATTCCTGCTGAAGATTAATAGTTCTCTCTAAAATCTTTTTTTTAAAGAAATTAATTAAATTCCTGCAGATTCTGCTTTCTTTTATTTAAATTCCTGCTTAAAATTAATAGTCATCTCTAAAATCTTTTTTTTAAATTAATTAAATTCCTGCAGATTCTGCTTTCTTTTATTTAAATTCCTGCTGAAGATTAATAGTTCTCTCTAAAATCTTTTTTTTTAAATTAATTAAATTCTTGCAGATTCTGCTTTCTTTTATTTAAATTCCTGCTGAAAATTAATAGTTGTCTCTAAAATCTTTTTTTTAATTAATTAAATTATTGCATATTCTGCTTTCTTTTATTTAAATTCCTGCTGAAGATTAATAGTTCTCTCTAAAATCATTTTTTTAAATTAATTAAATTCCTGCAGATTCTGCTTTCTTTTATTTAAATTTCTGCTGAAAATTAATAGTTGTCTCTAAAATCTTTTTTTAAAAATTAATTAAATTTCTGCAAATTCTGTTTTCTTTTATTTAAATTCCTGCTGAAAATTAATAGTTATCTCTAAAATCTTTTTTTTAAATTAATTAAATTCTTGCAGATTCTGCTTTCTTTTATTTAAATTCATGCTGACTAAAAGTCTTAAATCTTTTTTATTTAAAAAATTAATCCAAGTCTTAAAGTCTTAATTTTTTTATTTAAAAAATTAACCCAACTAACTTCGAGAAATTCACGGTAACTTTCTCATCTTTTTTATTGATAATCCTAGAAATTTCCCACTGATCTATTGTTTTCTCCTACTTGAAGGTATTCTCCATCTTTCCAGGTAGGGTTTATCTTTGCTTCATTCTCCATCTCTTCACGGCAAGGTACTCTTCAAATTATTTTTGTACATGTTTCATGCTTCATCGTCTCTATTTCTCCAATTTTGCTAGGTTTCTCATGGTTGGGTCTTCTGTGTTGATATTAAAAGGTTCCAATTAGCGCTTCAGATTTTTCAATTTGGTGATATATTTCAGCATGGCTTCTAACAGCTTTTTCCTTTATCTTTACTTTCAACTATGGTTTTATGTTTTCCTTATGGTCAATTTTTCTTAGGGTTTGATCGTTTTTAGATTATCTTTTGACCTAAAAGTACCCATCGACACCTTTACCCGTTTTCCACTCATTTAAAATCGATTTTTTCAGTTTTGAATTGCAACTGCAGAAACCATAAGGCTTTGGAGGAAACTTTAACTCTACTTGCAAAATTTTGCAGAATTGAGTCAATGATGACGACGGTAATTTTGTAAGTAGCATCATCGCCTTCTATTTGTATCAGAGTGCTACATCATAGCACAAGATTCCAAGACTCTTGCATCATGTTCAACACTTTCCACTATAATATATATATTATTAAACTCATTTTAATTTTTTTCTTTAAAATTATGTCAGATCTATTGTGGTGGTGGTTTTGGTTGTAACTACTATATGTACAACCATAGCAATCCTGGACTCTTGATATTTCCTGTTTGGTTTACTCTCAAACCTAATATATAGTTTGGAAAATTTTAATACAGAGCTGCAGAAATTGAGGGAGACATGCTTTAATTTCAAAATTTATTCGTATAACCTGCTTCATTACTTTCGGAAGTATATTGTTTGAAAGACTGGGTTGTTCTGATGAAGAAGAAAATGATGAAGTATATTAGCGCTAAGTATTGTTATTGGCTCATATTTGTACTTATAGTCTATTTATTTGCAGGATTTTTAGGCGATCTACCGTGTTTTTATAGTTATTCAAATCTGCAAGTGGCTCTAAAAGTTGTTCAAAATGGGAATTTTCTTTATGGCATTCAGAGTGACCATTCAAACTCTACTCAATTTCATCGATTCCTTAGTCCTTCCATCGCCCCTCAATCCAGGTAATTTATTTTTGTTTTCTAACATTTCATCTTCACTTCGGTGTGTTTTCCATCGATTAAACATATATATATATATATATAGAGAGAGAGAGAGAGAGAGATTTACACTCCATCAACTGTGTGTTCACTCATTTATTTATACCATTGACTGTTCACTCATCATTTATACCATTGACTGTATATTTCCAGCCTTCCAATGAATATAAGTTGGACTATACCATGAAGGGATCATAAGAATAAAGAAACATTGATTATATACCAAGAAGGGGATAATAAGAATAAAGAAACTAAGGGCCAAATTAAACATATACCATATTTTCTAGGAAGCTGCCATGACTTACATCTTTAGATTTACTATATTTTCCATGTCTCACAATGGTTCTACTATGCCATATTCTACATTGATCGACCTGTATTTGGAAGAGTAAAACAAATAGCTATTGTCCACATAATACCACATCTCCTAGACAGCAACCTTTAAAAGTGATTGACCAATTATTTGATTTACTACCACATACCTTACACATATCTATACTATCGTATAAAACATATTGACCAAAAGTCTTAAAAACAATCCTTAAAGCCTAAAGTACTACACTTTCAAGCATAAAAGTCTTATCTATATCTATATCTATATCTATATCTATACTATCTTATAAAACATATTGACCAAAAGTCTTAAAACAATCCTTAAAGCCTAAAGTACTACACTTTCAAGCATAAAAGTCTTAAAAGTCTTAAAAACAACTTCAACTGCACTCATCAAAGCCAGAAAACCAAGCCCAAACACTTTGTAGTATTCAGCAATGGTCCTGTTGGCTCAAATTTGCAACTTTGTGAGGAACATGCAAATATCTGACAGTAAGCAGAGTACCTAGGAATTGATGCACACAGAACGAGATTATAGTTATTAATGCTAAGCGACAATCTCTCCATATACCTAAGTTATGCACATAGGAGTTGAGAATTTATGGCATAAAGGATAGGTAGGGTCAGGACTCAGGAGAGTTTGTGAACATGTTTGGTTAGTAATCCCACTTAACACCTTGAAGGAAAGCAAACTACCTTCTAAATGGAGCAAAAAAAATTATGATGCAGTAACCCTAATCACCGTTTTTACCAGGTGGGTGTATGGTAGTAGTTAAACAAATGCAAGTTTTCAATTGCTAGGATACAATCTTAATCACCGTTTTTTATATATAGCTAATTTTTATCATCGGTGAAGTTTGAACATTTGATCTTGAATGTTGGCCTCTATCGATAACTTAGATCCCGCCGCATTGCGCGGGTACTCAACTAGTCTATAATAAATAACTAAAAGTCAAAATCTCTAAATAAAATTACTTTTGACTTCCAAGAGATTCTTTATTTTAGAGATTTCAGTTTTAATTATATATATATTTTTATTATTAAAATATTATATAATTTTATCATACCAATACTTTTTTGAATTTATAGAATAATAATAATAGTTTAATATTATTGGTAGAAATGAGTAAAAATCTCTCAACCCCCCCCCCCCCCCCAATGCTTTAATAAAAACATTAGGTGTATCGGGGCTCCAAAAAGATTGGAACGCTCCAACAATTCATGAGCATATCAGAGCATCTCTAACAGCTTCTTCGAAATGAAGAAAATGGAGATTTTGGGCAATTTTTTGCTCCAACTGCTTCTCCAAAATGGAGAAACTAGGAGAGAGTGTAATTTTCTCCAAATTTGGAGATATCCCAAAAATGATTACTGAGAGAGAGAGAGAGAAATGATTTTTTATTATATCCCACCAATGAAAAACGTTGAAATAAAATGTTTGGGTGAGAGAAATAAAATGTTTGGGTGAGAGAAATAAAATTTTACTAAATATATAAAAGATTTTAATAATATAATTAATGATTTATCTCTGAAATAGGGAAACTTTTGGAGATGAGTGTAATTGTTATTTTTTTATTTAAGATTTTGACTTTTAAATCTCGATTTTTAAAATTTTTTGGAAAAACTGTTGAAGATGCTATCATAAGGAATGGGATTTTGTGTATATAATGATATTTCCTTTGAAACTCCAAAGGATGCACATGCAAACCTTGGTTGGATGGTGCTAAAGTGGCTTCATCCAACTCTGATATCATAAAACAATGTATGGAATCGAATTTAATAAGATTACTCTCCAAAAGAGTCTGTTAGTAACAAGAAGGGTTCCAACATATATTGTAGTCTAGTTGATATCAGACTCTAACACGTCCCCTCCAACAAAGGTTATACCGGTACTAAAATCGCATGTGAAAATATATATGGAACCCATCAGATTACTCTAATCAGCCATTTAGAAGAGACGAGGGTTTCAACATATATATCGAAATAGAAAGGTTCAATTCAAGATGATGCAAGACTCTAACAAAACATATGCATACCAGTTTAGCTAGATGAGCACAGAAAAGAGCCGAAAGGGGAGACTGCTCAGCCGGTTTGATGACCATGGTGCACCCTGCAGCCATCGCCGGGCTGGCTTTGAAAAAGAACATACTGATAGGGAAGTTCCACGGGATAATATGGCCAACGACACCAATGGGTTCATATAGCGTGTACCCCTGCATTTGGTTCGCCATTTTCATCGTCTTTCCATGGATTTTATTGGCAGCACCAGCATAATATCTGATAAATATATACTAATCAAGTTTAACATTCCATGAAGTAAAACATTAATTAACATAATCATTAGAGTTTGGAATTATGAGTTTAATTAACATATTATTTTGGTTGAACCAGCATAATATATGATTAATATATAGTAATTAAGTTTAAACATTCCATGAAGCCATGAAGTAAAACATTAAATAACATACTCATTGGAGATTGAAATTATGAGTTTATACCGAAGGATGCTGACTGCAAAAGGAATATCCCTGGCTTTCCCTTGATCGAACACCTTGCCTGCATCAATGGCGTCCAATGCTGCTAATTCTTCTAGGTTTTCAAGGACTAAATCCACAAATTTCATCATTATGATTCCTCTCTCCTGTTAACATTCAAACAGATTTTATAAAATTACAGCAAAAAACGATCATAAACGCCGACAAATTGTTAGGTTTTGAATTTTGAAACGAAATGCGTACGGATCCAGAGAGACGAGGCCAAGGGCCATGATCGAAGGCAAAACGAGCAGCGTTAACAGCTAAATCAACATCTTCTTTATCTCCTTCTGCAATATTCGCAATCACTTCTTCTGTTCGTGGATCAATCGTCTCAAACGTTCTTCCTATTTCATCATTTCCTTCGTAAAATTAAAAACAAAACACGTACAAGTGATCGAAACAACATGAAATTAAGTAGCTACAGGAATCGCACCTGAAACGGAATCAACAAATTCTCCATTGATGAAGAGCTTTGTGAACTTGATTTTGGGGATTTTGAGTGAAGATTTGGAGCTGCCGTTGTTATGAATCTCTGCCATATGTTCTTCTATGTGATGAACTGGTTTCTAGTAGATGTGATTGATTACAAATAAGAAATCACTTTATAGATTCCATCTGCAATTTGGTGATGATACCATTGTCGATGGTTTTGTCGTCACACACGGAGATCTCAAAGTAAAGATGAAGAAAAAAGGCGCCATGTTTGGTCGCATCAGAACAAGAACTCAGATATAATATTGTATTGGACTGGTTTGGTTTGGTTTGGTATGAGCATCACATTTTCAACGATTCATTAGTGAATATATTAAGAAAGTCGGATATAATATTAAATTTATACTACTTGTATTTTTTCAAGAGTAAACTACGATTTTTGTCCCTGTTGTTTGATATTTGTAACGATTTTAGTCCCTGGTTTTTTAAAACTGCTTTTTTCGTCCCTATAGTTTCTACTTTGCTTCCTTTTTCATCCCTACATCCAACTTTGTTAAAATTAGAGTTAATTCTTCCAGAAAAAGGGATTGAGAAAATTACATATTTGGTCCTTGTAGTATATCAAATTACATTTTTTACTTATTTATTTATTTGGGCAAAGTCAACCCATCCCTTTACGCTAGAGGTCTTTATTTATTGTATTTCATCAAGACATTTGTTTTTCTATTTATTAGGTGTAATGAAGTTTTTATATTTATTTATAATATTAATTATTTTATAAGAAAAAACGTAGAAGTCTTTAGATTTTAAGAAATTTTTTATCAAGAATTCACCTCATTTTTTCGTTTTGTGACTTACTTATTTTCTTACAATATTTTCTTCCCCTTTATCGACAATTCCTTGATTATTTGACAGTTTGGATCAAAGTTTGTATTGATGTATAGGTCACATGAACACGATTGCATAACATTGTCATTTAGTTTTTCATTTTTCTTGTGTAAATGTGATTCATCAGCTTCATCTACTAAACTGATTGTCTTGGATACATTGTTGACAGTGGTATCGATCTCGTTAGATTATAACACACCATAAAAATCATATAGAGTCAATACAGTAACAAATAACTTAAACAATAACCAAATATTAATCTTTTAGCAATACAAATTTAGTTACATAAAATGTGTTAGAGGAAGAGATTGAGAGGTAGATTGGTGTATGACAAAAAAGTTAAAAAAAACCAATGACATAGCCAACAAAAATCAAAAAACACTTATGCTTAAATGAGTGAAAAGAATGATTAATTAAAATAAAGAAAGGAAAATGAATGGTTAGTAACATTAAGAAAGGAAGATAAAAAGTTAATTTACATAAATGCAATAAGTTGAATGATTAATTAAAATAAATAATGGAAAACAATGGTTAATAACATAGAAAGGGAAAATATATGGTTAATAATAGGGGTGAGCAGCGGAACTGGGTACCCGCCTTTGGAACCGGAACCTCTCCGGAACTGCCGGTTCCGGAACCGGAACCGATGTCACTGGTTCCGGTTCCTAAAATACGGAACCGATTGAAACTGGGTCCGGTTCCGGTTCTCATTTTTTAAGAACCGCTACCCGCTGGGTACCCGCCGGGACCGGGTACCCGGTCCCGCTGGGTACCCGGTATATTTTAATAGAAAATATCTATATATAATATATTTAATTATTTATTACATATTAGAAAATTTATAGAAAATCAACCGTTGGTCCAAATGAGGTGTACGATATACCGTTGGAAAGCTTAGAATGTCCTTAAGAACTGTTATGAAGAATTAAAGTCCTAATTATGAGTTTAAATGTGTCAAAACACTGAGTTTTCACATTGTACACAAGAACCTGCGCACTGTTTTTGTAAAGATTGTAGCGGTCTGATTATAGCTCCGAATTGCATGAATCCAGTTTCTGTGGAATCCAAAGATATCAATGAACAACTTTCATTTAGATGATAGTGTCCAATTTGGCTTATAAATGGAAGAAATATGTCGTAACTTATTGCATATAGGAGCTGTCAATTATGAGTTTTAAAGTTTCTGCCATGTTATTAGAAAATTCATAGAAAATCAACCGTTGGTCCAAATGAGGTGTACGATATACCATTGGAAAGCTTAGAATGTCCTTAAGAACTGTTATGAAGCATTAAAGTCCTAATTATGAGTTTAAATGTGTCAAAACACTGAGTTTTTGAATCAGCTCACATTGTACACAAGAACCTGCGCACTGTTTTTATAAAGGTTGTAGCAGTCTGATTATAGCTCCGAATTGCATGAATCTAGTTTCTGTGGAATCCCAAGATATCAATGAACAACTTTCATTTAGATGATAGTGTCCAATTTGGCTTCTAAATGGAAGAAATATATCGTAACTTATGGCATATAGGAGCTGTCAATTTCTGTATGTTTCACAAGGAAGTGGGATTTCCTCCCATCCCACATTGGTGGGAAACAAAAACCTTATGCTCTATGCCCACTGTAACACCCTTAAATTTAGAACGAGAAACTAAAATAAAATTTCAATAAAGTACCTAACGAGATAAGAATCATTTCTACAATTCAATCCTTAAAATACCTCGGAATTTAAAACATTATAATTCCCTCAATAAAATAACTTAAACGGGTTACTTAACACAACACAAGTTGCTAAATCCAAGGACGTGCGGAAGACTTCACTAAATCAAATCACCTCGTGAGCACTCTACTAGCACACGACCTTTCACACGTGTCACTAGAACTATTCCCAACCTGAGACCTGTTTCACATGCCGACAAATGAAAAGGGTTAGGCTTACGCCTAGTGAGTTCAAGCATTTTATCATGACTATATAAAAACATAAATCGAACGAGTAATAGTTTTAGTCATGATTTCAAAAGAGTTTAATTCAAATACAAATCACCCATTTTTCCAACTCACACGATTCCCATGTTAAAATCTTTATTAAAACATGATTTCTCAAAAATAGGCTTATTCACAAAGTCAACGAAAAGGTGAAATAGTATTTGTCATTCAAAACAATTAAACTTATAAATTATTTGCCATTATCCCAAAACATCCCAAGCATGGATGAAACATAATCCACGACTCATATACGTTGAGAGCAATTCTCATAAGTATAACACATTACCGAAAACGTGGATAAGCACAAATACCCAAAACATTACTCGCGGGTAAGATATAACCTACTACTTACGTACCATGGAAATAATTCATACAAATAATACACGTCACCGAAAACATGAGTAGAAACAAATACCCGAAACAACACCTTTCGGTGATGGGGGAGACCCGTATACATCGTACGTGACGGAACACTAAAGTAGGTCACTTACTATGTAATAAAAACACCCACGTGGATTACTCTCGTAAAACTGAGCTCAATCACTCCAGATCTATTGCCCACGAGACTAGGATGCCCCCAACCTCAACCACTCTAGGTCTATACGTTGAGTCACCAAATCCACAACAACACATTACGGATTACACCTTACTGCCCATGAGACGACGTCCGACCCTCCAGGTCCACGCCTTACCTATCATGGGACTCGATGCCTATCCCGTGCTAAACACATATATGGAATAACACCTTACTGTCCATGAGACGACACCCGACCATCTAGGTCCACGCCTTACCTATCATGGTTCCCGATGCCTATTCCGTGCTACAAAAGAAACTAACGTCTCGTAAACTGGGCTCAATCAATTCCGACCTCTTGCCCGCGAGACTAAGGGAAACTCAAATGCCTACGGATCCATAGCTAACAAGGTCTAAATATTACACAACCCCAAATGAATAAACAAATGCATTCAAAACATGCAATTCCCCAATAACGTAATTCATGATCAAAACTCAACTTTGAACTATCAAAACTGGGCAAATGTCCCCAAGACTTAATAAAATCAATACCGAGCCACAAGCTCAACTAACTCGAAAGATAGATTATGAAAAGTCATGAAATGACACCAAATATAACAACACACACCATTTGCCGGTTAATACCTCAATTCTATGAAAACCCGAAATAAAACCTTGGATCGGGATAACCCTTATTTCCAAAGAGGACTCACACTCTTAATATTCTCAAAATAACCCATAACACTAAAAGTGCATTTCCCAAATGGTTCATTGAAATCATTTACACATATATGATTAAACCATCAAATAGACATCATTTTGAGCAATTAATTTTTTAAAGACAAATTATGGTTTCTAACCATCCAAATATCCAAAAGCCCCAAATATGGGTGTTTTACACAATTATGAAGATAAACACTTCAAAATAGTTAAACTATCCAAATAACTCAACCACAGATATTTTCAAGTAAAAGACACAAATATTTGGAAAATATTATTTTTGGCATGTACAAAGTTTTCGCAAAGTAACTTGAACTCACCTTGCTAGATTTAAGCTAAATCTAGAGTTTTTCCAACGTAAGCTCATTTGATGAAGATTGCATCCTCAAGCCAAAACTTCCAAAACCTAGATTTATGAGTTTCCACCCATCAATACCGAAGTCTAACCATAAGAAATCATTCCTTAAACAATTTCATCCAAAAACCCCAAATACTCCAAACCCTAATCTTCAATAATGAAGAAGGTGAAGATTATCTCAACCAATCACCAACAAAATCATCTAACAATAACCTCATGGTAGAAGAAAGAGAAAATCCACAATAATCTAGCATTTGGGTTAAGAAATGTTACCTTAATCGTATGAACCTCCAACTAAAAGCTTCCAACCATCCACATGAGCTCCAAGCTTTCCTATCTTCATCAATGGTGGGAAATGGGTTGAATTTGGTGAAGAAATGAGGAAGGAGAGGGGAGAATTAGGGTTTCTTGAGAGAGAGACGTTTTTAGAGAGAGAGTTGAGAGAGATGAGTGAAATGGGGAAGAAGAAAGAAGAAAAGGGGTTTAAAACACCCTGGAGTCCGTCGGCTATAGTGACACGGCGATAGTGACAGTGTCACTATCGCCAGGGCACAATCGCCCGTGTCCCCCCAACTCTCGGTACACTATGGGCGATAGTGACACGGCGATTGTGACAGTGTCACTATCGTCGGGCACAATAGCTCAAAGTGTACCGAAACTCGTTTTGGCCATAACTTTCTCGTTTTAGCTCCGTTTTCGCTCCGGAAAGGACCGTTGGACTCGTAATTGAATTCCTCATCCATCAAGACCATAAAATCTAAGATTTGACCCAAAATCTTATTTTTCATATTTTCTTAAAGATCGGTTCTACACTGATTCGAAGTCGTACTTATCCGAAATTATGGGTGTTACACCCACTATAAATATGATCTCACCCCTTTATTTTCGTTTGCATCACCCCCCTTGACCCTAGCTTGGTGGTTTGAGTCCGTTGGCTTGGACACTCTAAGTTGGTGCACCCTATTATGTTGGAGCACCCTATTAAAAGTTTTATATTTATAAATGTTAAACGGGTTAAATGGGTTAGTGGGTTAAACGGGTTAGCCAGGTCTATCTATTGCTCCAAACAATGTTAAAAAATAAAAATAAAAAGTTGTCAGCGGGTACCCGGAACCGGTTCCAAAAAATAGAGAACCGACGGGAACGGTTCCGGTTCCGGTTCTTTCTTTCTAGGAACCGTCGGTTCCGGTTCCGGTTCCATGAAAATAGGGCGGGTACCCGGTATTGCTCACCCCTAGTTAATAACATAAATTGCAACGGGTTTGTAAAATTACTAAAAATACCTTTATTTTTAATGAAAATACAACTTACATATGAGAATCGAAAAGTCATTAACATGTTCAATATTTGAAAAAATTGAAAATTGAAAAAAATGGAGGAGACAATCTAAGTATTAGAATGTGCCACATCATCTCTTTAGATTCATTTTTCATAGATATAGATATTTTCAAGATGCTCCATCATCTATTAATGATTATTCTTTATATAGATGTGGATATAGATTTATTATACAAATTAGCCTATATATTGATTAATCTATATATTTATATAATAAGATTGTATATGTAACTTGTAAAAAGTAAATGAAAGGTTTATTCAATTAATGATATATTTTTATTTTCATATAACTCAAAACTTAGAGAAAATAATAATAATGCTTCAAGCTCTCTCAAGATGTCACATTATCTTTTTATGATTCTCTTTTATATAGATATATAGATAGAAGTATTATGTAAATAGTAATAAATGATAAGTTATATTGTAGTAAGTTATTATAAGTATTTCATTTATGTATAATTGTATATTGATGGCAATAAGGAAATTTTTATGTGTAAATTAAAAGTTATTACATTGACATGATTAGTGATCATCTTCATCTTATTTTTATTTATCCATTATAATCAATTTCTTATTGTATTCAATTGTTATATAAATAAAGATATACACATTATTATATTTAAGTGTTTGTAAATAAAAAAGTTTGATTTTAATCATAGTTAAAATGATTAGTAAAATTTAAACTTAAAAAATATAGAAAACGAAAAAAAAAAGAACTCTAAAATCTCAACAAAAGTGAAAAGAAATGTATACTCATATTAGTCTTCTCGAAATGAACCTGAAAAAAATAAAAATAACCATTAAAAACATATTGAAGTTTGTTGTGGTTGTGTCATGGATTGTATTACGTACATGCAAGATTCGATCATTGAACAATCGTTGTCATCAAAACTTTAAAATCACTTCCATGAACATACCCCTGTTTCCATTTAAAAGAAGTTAAGGAAAATATACAAATAAAAGTAAGAATAAATCTAAAATCCCAACAAAAGTCAATAAGAAATAGAACCCGGATTAGTATTCTCAAAGTAAACCTATAATACAATTTTGTTGAAAAGTAATAGTTTATAAAATGTAAGAAGAAAATAAAGTGATCGACGAAGAGGGAGAAAAAGTGTTTACCTAAAAAAACGATCTTGTTGAAAAACAATGCATTGTTTGTGATATGAATAATACATCAAGTGATATGGAGAGGAAGATGAAGATATATAGTGATGAACAAATCATGATACAAAAGGGAAGGTTTTGAGTTTTCACATTTAAGAATGAAGTTGAAAAGATTTGGAGGTTTCACCTTTGAAATGAAGATGAAAAGGTTGGTAGGTTAAACTTTTTAAAATTACTAAAACAACCCTAACTCAATGAATTTTATCTTTTTAGTATAGGGACGAAAAAGTCTTTACCATATCAAATATTTAAAAAAATCAAAAGTCTTAGAAAAAAGAAAAATGGTCTTATAATGCTTAGGAGATGTCACATCATTATCTTTGGTTTCTTCTTTTATATATATACTAGTATGAGAACCGCGCGTTGCGCGGTAGCATGAGTAATGTGGGTCATAATATATATATATATATATATATATATATATATATATATATACATATATATATCCACATAGATAAATAGTAGTTATAAAATATAGTAACCAATAAATCATATTTAATTAATTCATAAAAACTAAAAAAATTTAATTAGTAGTATTACCAAAGTTCCACCGAATTCACTTAGATAGGAAGAGAAGGCTCATGATCATAGTATTCATATAACTCTTTTATCTTTAGAAAACCATTGACTCATTGAGGTTGCAATTCTATATATAGACATGAATAGCTCCATCATCAAATCAAAAAAAAATTGAACATCTTCAGCTCAAGCAAGACCGCATTGTAAGATGCCTACTGCTTATCTCCAAATGTGAAAAACGATTTTTCCCTCACAACCAAAGGTGTCTAAACCCATTGTAAGATGCCTACTTCATATCTCCATATGTGAAAAACGATTTTTTCCCCTCTCAAGCGAAGGTGTCCAAAAGATCGCTTCTCAATGCATGTTCCCTATAAAAAAATCTCTATAACAAATACACATAAGTATAAAAACCCCATAACAACTACAATAAAACCGACAATACAAATTTAAGACCCGCAACAAAAACACAAATAACTTTTTCTACTTTACTGCATATTAACTCAATCATCATTTAAGAGCTCAAAACATTAAGTTAACATTTAACAACTAACAACTTTATTGCAAGAATATTATATGTCGATCCCAACTTTTTTATGACGTAAAATCAACATATACCTTTTACCTAGGAATATAAAGCTTATGATTATGTTCTTCGTATAGCTCTTTGAAAAATCATCAAGCCCGGAGTTTTATCTACAACCATGAATTGTTCCATCTCAAAGAACCTCTAAATATCTTCAGCCCAATTGAGAACCCTGACTTGTGATCCTAAATAATGAAACATATTTGAATCATACATCATCAAGACCAACAATATGTTCTCTGATCCCATTTGCCTCATCAAGTTCTGAAGTTGGCCATTTTCCTCTTCATTAGTTTGGAACTCACTATGTTGTACATTAAGATGATTGACAAATAGTTTTTCAACAATGCTCTTAAAAGCGGTCGTTCTAGAAATAGTAACGTAAAAGATGTTGTCCCCAACTATATATGTAGAAATAAAAACAGGCTCAACGTCCGGATGAAATGCATACTTCACATCTATAACAATTTATTGCAACAATTACATAGGAAAGTTACAAATTATCATTATGTTTAATTCCTGCCACAAATGGATATTGTTGAGGTTGAAACTCATACCTTCACAAACTGAATACCACATGGGTCTGACCAGCAAGGATTGTCCACATAATTCTAATTAGATATGAAATCGAGTTATCGAGTTATACCTGATTATATCGATGAAGGACTGATTTTCAGATTTTGCAAACCGTACGCTACTCACAATCGGCGGTAAAGACACCCATATCCTCCTACTCCTTCCATCACCACCATGGTTCCCTCGTCAACACCAAGAGAAGACAAATGAGAAAAAATAAAAGTAGAGGACGAATTTAACATACAAAAACAAAAGAAAAGCAAATGAAGAAAACCATGACAAATTCAACAATTGTGTATGCAAAGATCTTTCATCCAAGCCTAAACTCCAACAATAACCAAGCACAAAGTGCACTATCTCGTGGGGAAATGGTACCTTTGAATCACATATTGGAACTCCAGGGACATCCCTTTAGTTGGTAGGCAAGAAAATAAATACAGCTCATTGACTTTAATTTTAGCGTTTAATTGTCGGACCCAGACAAACACTTCATGTACTAACATGTCCTTAATCAAGAATAAAATGTTTCATTAAATTCAGATATAATGCAATCACAATATTTTGCATCATAATAGAATTGGGTTTTCTAGCCAAGTCTACCGATTGGCAAGCCTGAACCACTCAGTCACGGCTGTCCAGATGCAGAATGGGTACGGTTGATGAATGAAGCAGTTGGTCGACTCTAGTATTCAGCTGCTGCACTTTCGTTCAGGCACATGTCTCTCCACTTTAAGCCGCAGGCAGCGGCTGTCTGCGTTAAGACGGTGAGGTCTGCTGCTGCACCATTCGTTCAGGTGCAGGTCTGTCTTCTTTGAGCCGCAGACAGCGGTTGTCTGTGTTGAGACGGTGCTGCCTGCTGCTACTTTGGGTAGGTAATGTATCGTGGGATGCTTAAGGTTTGCCCCTTGCAAACTGATGGTAGTAAGTTCTATATACGTAGTCTGCTGCTGTTCGTTTTTGTTGGTGGGCTAATTCCCCATATTTGTACTCTGTGCTGGTTGTTTTAGTTGGTAATAAAAGTCTTGCTGTTGCCTTTCAAAAAAAAATTGAATTAAAAGGTACTTTAGAATCTTGTAACATAATGTATTTAGGCTCAAGCATTAAACAAACACTAAGGGGGCTGTTTGTTTACCTCTTAATAGTTCCATTAAGAGGTAAATCCTGTTTGGCAAAAAAAAATGACTGCCTCTTAATGGTTCTAAAACCCTCTAAATGATTTAGCGTCATGGGTCTCCCTTAACCATTCAGCACATTGATTTTATTCTAAACAATTACCAAACAACCATATTTCATTTTGTACTATATAATAAAAGTCTCTTAATCATTTTGTATCAAACCATTCAACAACTGCCAAACATCTCCTAAAAGTTGTAAAAACCATAAAAATAGATTGAGAAATAATTTAGTTTTATGAAATGAAATGGAACCTTAATCAATCCTAATCATCTTGACTCATTGCAGCTACCAACTTTGTTCCAATGTGCTCGATTCCAGCAGACGTAGAAATTCTTGGAAGTATTTCCCAAAACAAAAAAAATTATATCATGATGTCATTATGCTTATAAACTAAAAACTAAATGGTAAGTTCAACAGACAAACTAAAACCATTTATTGAGCCATCACAACGGGTGCTTACAGATGGTGGTTGCTTGAAGATTGATCATGATGCTTTTTCTAACATGGAAGTGATACAATAGATGATTTATTCATCACTTTGACTCCTGCAAGTTATATATGTGGGTGAAAAAACAAAAGAAACTAACCAAGAAAATTAATAAAAGTATATTTCTATACCCTACTAAAAATCCAAATAAGTTAACAATTTATAAAAACCCCATAACAACTACAATAAAACAAACAATACAAATTTAAGACCCGCAACAAAAACACAAATAACTTTTATCTAAAGCAATCATTAGCTCCATTGAAAAAGATTCATCAATTTTCCCAAAGAACCACGTATTTCCTAGGATTAGAAACCTCATGATTATGGTATACGTATAACTTGATCTTTGGAATACCATCGAGCCTGGAATTTTATCTAAAGCAATCATTAGCTCCATTGAAAAAGATTTTTGAATATCTTCAACCCATAAAGTAAGCATCTAAACTTTTATTTAAATTATTGGTAAGACATCTAAACTTGATGTACTAAACCGTAGATAGACAAACAATCAAGATCATCAAAATAATAAAATGTACCATGGTCTAGCAACATAAAACATAGTTGTGTTTTTGCAATATGATGTGATTAGTAATAGCATTTGTTAAATTGTTGTCATTGAGGCATTTCATCGAACACCTAATACGCATATTTTAAATTGCAACATGAAATTACATATATGTGGTAATAGTTCTAGAACCATGTCAATGTCGGATCTGGAAATACCATGCTTAACATTCAAGCATGAAACTGAGGTAGTAACATAAAAAAACAGAGTAAAGATTGGTCTCCACACACTTAGCACTTTAATTGTTGACAACTCTAAATAACTAAAATCAATAACATTAACCCAGAAGATAATGCAGTGACATAAAACAGAATAATCATGGTGACATTTGGTTATATTTAAGAGAAGAGACATAAACGAATTGTATGACTTTATTCGAATTCAATATGCTAATAGAATAGCCGAAATCAAGCCCAAAAAACATAATTTCCATTGTCAAAAACCTAACAGTATTTGAAAATCAGCATCATAGTGTAATTTTAATAAAAGAATCACATACACTCTCTTAATGATTGTCGATTTGGGCACTCTGGTAATTTTCTGCATCAGAGATGAAATCTTAATGTAAGGCTACGAACTCAATACATAAAATAAATTTGTGAAGAAAATGAATTACCTGGTGAATGGTGAATGGTGAATGGTGAATGGTGAATGGTGAATGGTGAATGGTGAATGGTGAATGGTGAATGGTGAATGGTGAATGGTGAATGGTGAATGGTGAATGGTGAATGGTGAATGGTGAATGGTGAAGGCTTCTAGATGACAACTTCTATATCCGATGGGGACATCTAGCTCTTTCTTCTATATCATCGCCGTTGAAATTACCGAACGGAAAACCCGACAACCTCTCGATGGTGGTTGCTTCTTCTTTCATTCATATCGGATCCCAGCGAAATGACTCCTCGAACCGCCTCTGATCTACCTTCTGGAATAGATGCTCTGAAACAAAAATGGGGAAGAAGAAGCAAGATAACAATTAAACGTAAGCTGGAAGCGTCTGTTGGAATGATAGACTGTTCAATTTCTCTTTTAATGTTAAACCTACTCATTGAGGACGAATAAGGAGAAAATAGATAAAGCAATTTCCTGGTTTGAGAGGGTGCCACGTCAGCACCTTTGTTTTTTGTTTTTATATATATATATAGACTAGTATGGGTCTCGCGCGTTGCGCGATAGTGATAAGTATTTTAAATAAATAATTGTCGTAGTTAACATAAAACGTAATTTCTTTATTTGTTTATTAATAAGATACACTTTAAAAAGAAGAATGTATTTCCATAAGTGCTTCATTTTTATATATTAGTAAAATGTGTTGTTAGGAAGAGTTTCATATTTATCGGTAACAACTTTGTTATGCTATTTTCAACTCAAACGACATGCCACACAACCCTATCGTTATTGTTGTTACGAAGGGTTTGAAAATTTTATTTTTCTTCCAAAAAATGGTTCGACTAAAATTAGTCAAGCCTATGAGTTGCATTAAATAAACATGAGACAATTTTATTAGTTAACACAAAAACATTCTTTTAATTTTTTAATATATATAGTCATTTTCTACTTCAAAACTTTGATTTTCTCACCAATGTGGGATGATGAACTAAGGGGCCGTTTACCTAATCACTTACCCGGGTAAGTGCTTACCGATAAAATTCAACACTATCACTTATTTCTTAGGTAAATTTTTGTCCACCAAAATGGCATTGTATGCAACAATTTATCCGATAAGCGCTAACCGTGGTAAGAGTCATCGCACTCACTTACCGGGTAAGACTCTCGGTCCTTGCTTTTGACTTCCGGTCCTTGCTTTCGCTCTTACCGGGTAAGATTCTTGGTCCTTGTCATATTCATCCGGTAAGCTAATGTAACTTGGTAAGCACTTACCCGGGTAAACGTTTTGTAAACGGCCCCTAAACCACATTTCAAGATTTGAGGATTACTCAAATTTAATGTTGCCAAATCCTCATCCTCGGTTTTGATTTTTACATGTTTTTCAAAAAAAGTCACTAAATTATGGCAACTCAATGTCTTGACACAAAAACCTATCATCCTCATTTCTTATACTCACTTATTAGTTCCAATCTTTCAACTTTTTACCAATGTGGGACAACTTAAATTCAACCACAATCCACCATTTGAGAATACTTAATTCTTATGGTGTCACCTCAAAATGCATTTGCAAAAAAGGGTAAGCTAAATTGGGTCAAGCACATGAGTTGACACAAATAAATCCACCCCTCCTTTCTTATACTCACTTTATCTTTCAAAATTTGCATCTTCAAACCAATATGGGATGGTGCGAAATAGGGTAAACTAAATTGAGCCAACCACATAGTTTACACAAAATATCCATCCTTCATTTTTTATAGTCACTTTCTACTTCAAAAATTTCAACCACAACAAATTTTTGTAACTTTTTTATAATAAGATTTGTTTTGCATAAACAGAGTCATCTAAATAAGATAACCCATGACGCAAACCCCATGAGTTGACCCAATGACATCCTATCATTATTGGTTTATCTTTCTATCTCTCACCAATGTGGGATCTCAAACTCAACCAAAATTCACCAATACCCTAATATTCCATACTGCCAACTCAATACCACTTAGTTTTTCTTTTAATATATATATATATATATATATATATATATATCGATATTTTATAATAAGATTTGTTTTGCATAAATAGGGTCATCTAAATAAGATAACCCATTACACAAACCTCATGAGTTGGCACAATGACATCCTATCATTCTTTTTTATACATACCATTATACTCCAATCTTTCTATTTCTAACCAATGTGGGATATCTCAAACTCAACCAAAATTCACCAATACCCCAATACTCTATTCTCTTGATGTGACCTCAATACCTCTTGGTTCTTCGTTTAGTATATATATATTGATGATGTTTTGTT
Organism: Saussurea involucrata; assembly: GCA_033807775.1. Classification (NCBI taxonomy): domain Eukaryota; kingdom Viridiplantae; phylum Streptophyta; class Magnoliopsida; order Asterales; family Asteraceae; genus Saussurea; species Saussurea involucrata. Next base: position 155,253,938 of record CM066314.1, on the reverse strand, counting down.
TTGTATAAATAGGGTCATCTAAATAAGATAACTCATGACGCAACCCCCATGAGTTGACACAATGACATCATATCATTCTTTTTTATACATATCACTATACTCCAATATTTCTATTTCTCATCAATGTGGGATATCTCAAACTCAACAAAAATTCACCAATATATACCCATACTCTATTCCCATGATGCCACCTCAATACCCATTGGTTTTTCTTTTAATATATATATATATATATATATATATATATATATATATATATAGAGAGAGAGAGAGAGAGAGAGAGAGACGGATTGATTATCTTATTCCCACCAATGTGGGGTATGGAAACTCAACCACATTTCAATATTTAAGAAATACACAAACTTTATAATGTCAATCTTAGTTGTATTTTTATACAATCATTCATGGTTGTTTTTTTAACCAAATTTTATGTACATAGAATTATTTACCAAAAAGACATTGTTTTAACAATTTATTACATAAAGAGAACTTTTTTTGCAAAAAAAAGTTTACTAATGTGGGCCAAGACTATGACTTGCTACAAAAACATGACCTCCACATTTCTTATACACATTTCATTCTTTCAAACTTTCTTTTTCTCACCAATGTGGATAGCCAAAACACACCACATTTCAAGATTTGATGTATATAATCAAAGTTTTTTTTGCAAACAAAGCCTTTTTGCCAACAAAAGGTTTACTAATGTAGGCCAACACTATCACTTGCTACAAAGGAATGATTTCTTCATTTCTTATACACATTTCACTCTTTAAAAAAAATCTCACCAATGTGGGATAACCAAAACACACTACATTTCAAGATTTTATATATATAAACAAAGCTTTTTTGCAAACAAAGCTTTTTTGCCAACAAAATGTTTACTAATGTGGGCCAACACTATCACTTGCTACAAAAGAATGATCTCATCAATTCTTATACACATTTCACTCTTTCAAATTTTTTTTTTCCTCACCAATGTGGGATAGCCAAAACACACCATATTTCAAGTTTTGATGAATACTCAAACCACATTATGCCACCTCATACATGGTGGTTTTCTCTTTTAATATATATATTGATTGATATTGATTAAATATTTTCTAAAAGTTTAATAAAATTATTATAACTTGAATGATAAAAATAAGGGAATTTAATCAAAATACCTAAAGTTTGACTTTGACTTAACAAAATACTCACTTCTTTCCTGAATTTGCCAAAATACCCATTTTTTCCGCGAAGGGGGTCCGCGATCACGGACAGGGACCACTTTTGAAAAATTGGATCCCGCGATCGCGAAGAAAAGTCCCGCGACACACCCAATTCCTTCAATTTGATGACTTTTGAATTGAAATGTTACACTTTCAACCCCTATACTTATTTACTTACTTTACTTTATACCTTTTTACTTTCATAATTTTAATTTTACATTTAACACATATAATCGTTTATTAACTAAAATACGTTAAAAAATACGTTTTAATTTTAACAAGTTACACCATTATAATCGTCCCTTCGATACGTTCGAAATGAGCCCAATATTGAATATTTTTGGATTTATTTATTTTATTATATATCATATATACTACATAAAAATATTTTTAATATTTACAATTCATACCCTTATAGTTAATTATTTAATTTATGGTGCATCTCTTATTTTTTTCAATTTTTTTTACACTCCTATCGTATTAACATAATAATCATATATTAAATAATTTATTAAATCGTTTTAATATATTATTATTTGTATGTGTTTATAGATATCGTGAATTGCAATAGGACAAGGTTTCACGAGAAGAATATGAAATGGAGTTTTGACAACGTATTTTAACTATAAGAGTACCATAATTTTCTTATTTGAAAACGATTTAATGAATTATTTAATATATGATTATTATGTTAATACGATAGGAGTGTAAAACAAAATTGAAAAAAAATAAGAGATGCACCATAAATTAAATAATTAACTATAAGGGTATGAATTGTAAATATTAAAAATATTTTTATGTAGTATATATTTTATATATTAAAATAAATAAATCCAAAAATATTCAATATTGGGCTCATTTCGAACGTATCGAATGGACGATTATAATGGTGTAACTTGTTAAAATTAAAACGTATTTTTTAACGTATTTTAGTTAATAAATGATTATATGTGTTAAATGTAAAATTAAAATTATGAAAGTAAAAGGTATAAAGTAAAGTAAATAAATAAGTATAGGGGTTGAAAGTGTAACATTTCAATTCAAAAGTCATCAAATTGAAGGAATTGGGTGTGTCGCGGGACTTTTCTTCGCGCGGGATCCAATTTTTCAAAAGTGGTCCCTGTTCGCGATCGCGGACCTCCTTTGTGAAAAAAATAGGTATTTTGGCAAATTCGGAAGAGAAATGGATATTTTTGTAAGTCAAAGTCAAACTTTGGGTATTTTAATTAAATTCCCTAAAAATAATCAAATAATATCATTTAAATTATTAATGAATATGTGATATTTTGTCAAAGCTTTAGGTTTAAATCTACTAAAATTAACATTTCGTATCTATTGATTTATTAAAACTTTTTATTTATTTTAAATTACAATTGGAAAAAGTTTAATAAAATTCGAGAAAAAATAGTCTTATTTAATAACAACCGATTGTTGTTCTTGTTATATGCATTTTACTCCCACTATTCCATATTTTCATTTAAACTTTTTTTAATTAATTAATCAAATTTGTTTAATATTTAAATTAAACATACACACACACGCATATATATATATATATATATATATATATATATATATATATATATATATATATATCAATGTTCTAAATAGCATGAGACTTAAGACTTGGGTCTGTCACCACGTTGAGTCTTAGATACGTCATGACCCATGTTTTGTAACACCGTATTGAATTTTTCTTATCCTTTTATTGTCTTATTTTTTAAATATATAACCTAATTTAAAATGTGCAATATCATTATCGCATTGAGTAATAGTAAAAAACAAAGATTTAAATTTATAACGTTATATACGAATATACGATATATGTATTTGCCACCACAAGTCATGTCTCATGCTATTTAGTACATATATATATATATATATATATATACACACACAAAATCATGTATTGTTTCATGACGTGCCACAAACTTAAGATGTAAGCTCCAGCTCACATCTTCCCCTTTCCCTTATCCGAGCTTCCTATCTCTGGCTTACCTGAAAAGGTTTTTAGTTTTGAAAGCGAGGGTTAGACCATGAGGTCTAGTGAGTTCTCTCAAAAGCCACACCAAAAATAATAGAGTTTATAAAAGCTTTTCAGTAAGAATTGTTATTACAAAACTCATCATAATACACACGTATATAATCCACACAATATGACATGTTAATGGCACATGTTATGGTCACACACACCGTGACAGCGTAAGAGAGCACACACGCTATAGTCACACACACCGTGACAGCGCAGCAGGGCACACACCGCCTATATATGAAACGAATTCATATATTAAATTTTATGGGACACACCCCCATCTCACATAAATGCCATAACATGTCCACACATAAGCAATTTATATCCACACAGTTAAATCACACTTTTCATGCACAGTTTAAAGAAAATGTACGAGCATTTGTCAATAAGAACATGCATAAAGTTTCACACTTAAACAATTTTAGGATCAGAAAAACTCACCTGGCGCGTTAGCGATTTCCCTTCTCGAAAACTTCAGATTTTTTGGGCAACACCTAATACGTTAAAAGTATAGGGATAATAAGTCTCGAGATAGACTAAAACCACCCTCACCAACTCTCTTGGATCTTTATCCTATCTCGGCCCAAAAGATTTCGGATTTACAGTCCGTCTTACTTAATACCGGATCTCAATTTTATTATTAAAGATATTAGATCTTACCATATTGAAACCAAAGTCACACACCCAATTCAATTTAAATACCCACTAAATAGTTTTGGTCCACCACCGAATTAAATTAATGAGGCCCAAACAATATAATTACGGTCCAATTAGACTTCCAGATCGGCTTTCCATTTCCAAAATCACGTGACTTAATTAAATATTAGATCATAACTAAACTAAACTAAGTTTCCAAAGCAATAGTTAATTGTCGGCCCAACTACTTTCGGTCCAATGAGAATCAGTTCCGGGCCTCACAACAATAACCCAAATTTTCGGAACTATCCAACCAAAACTAGAAATTCTGGATCCCATTTCCTAAGTTTCAGATCAGTTAAATTCAAGTACCGGATCTTTGCCAAAATTAAAGAAATTCCGGGTCCTGTGGACTTGGTCCACTTTCGGATCTCTTTTAAAAAAATTCCGATTCTAACAAGGCCCAATTTAAGTTCCGGTATTGGTCCAAAAGATTAATGATTCCGGGTCCTATACACAATTGATTTCGGATCCTCAATTTTCTTTAAATTCCGGATCCACTTTGTGGGTTCCGGTACCAGATTAAAACTTTGAACACTAGCATTTTCAACAGAAATAACCTTTAAAAAGTCGTAATCAGAACTTGATATTAAACTATTAATCGAACAGAGAATACTAATTTTATTTATCTTGAAAGCTAAACTTCAAATTACTTAAATGATAAGATTTCACACAGTAGCCCATCCATTTTCTTCATGAACGATTAACATAGCTTAACTCTAGATTTCTCAAATCTTTGGATCCAAACAATAAGTGATAGATGAAGATTGTTACCTCTAGAACATATGAACTCTCCACTCCCAATCTGTGATTCCACCTCTTGCAAGCTCCAAACGAATTCCCACTCTCACACAGTAGAATCACACTCTCACACAGTAGCCGCACTCTAATTAGATGAAAATGATTAAATCCCTAGGGTTTGTACCCTTTTATACTTCCCACAACACACACCAACTTATTCCTATTTCTCACTTAACCCACAAAACTTTTAAATTTTTAACTTTTGCCACAAATTTTATTTATCGGCAAAAATATAAAACCCGGTTGTTACACTTAACGTGACATCAGACACAAGTCTTAAGTTTCATGCTATTTAGAACCTTGATATATATATATATATTTATATATATATATGTGTGTGTGTGTGTGTGTGTGTATAATTAATTTAAATATTAAACAAATTTAATTAATTAATAAATAATAAATTTTAAATGAAAATTTGGAATAGTGAGAGTTAATTGCATTTAACAAAAACAATAACCCGTTGTTATAAAATAAGATTATTTTTCTCGAATTTTATAAAATTTCTTCCACTACTAGTTTAAAATAAATAAAAATATTCATAAATCAATAGATAAAAAATATTAATTATAAGATATTTAAACCTAAAGCTTTGAAAAAAAATCATGTATTTATCAATAGTTTTAATGAAATTATTTGATTATTTTTATAATTAAGTTATAATAATTTTGGAAATATACAATATAATTAACAGAAAAATAAATGTCTTGACGAAATCAAATAAATAAATAAAAAGTAAAAAAATATAATTGAAGGATAAAAATGTAAAAATTGGTATAACACGGACCATATATGTAATTTTCTGATTCAATTTTTGGGTAAATTAACATTTAATTTTAACAAAGTTGGATGGACTATTAAAATGAAAGCAAAACTAAATTAGGGACGAAAATCGTTATAAACATTAAACTATAGGGATCAGAATCGTAGTTTACTCTTTTTCAAATAAAAAGAAAGAGTAAATTACGGATTTGGTCCCTGTGGTTTAAAAAACGAAACGAAAATGGTCCCTACAATTTTTTTTATTCCAAATAAGGCCCTGTGGTTCGTGTTTTCGTAACGATTTGGTCCCTGGCGCTAACGAGCGTTAACTCCCAACGTTAAGTGAATGGCATTTTTAGTCCTTTTGATATGCTTACCTTTTTTCAAGTTGTTCTATTAAATTATAAAACCATAGGGACCCAACTTGTAATTTACTTTATTATTATATAAGATAATAATAAACTGACTGGTTTTCAACGGATACCTCCCATATATATATATATATATATATATATATATATATATATATATATATTATATAACCTGCAACTCTCTCTCTCTCTCTCTAAAAATGAAAACCTTTACTAAGCACTAAACAACCCAAATGAAGAAAACTCATCCCTTTCGATTCACCTCTCAAATCGACGTAGAGATAGGAAGGAGGAAGAAATGTCGACGACTATGGTTGATGGCCATCCCATCCCTTTCGATTTTGCTAAATTATTTGTATATCAAAACCCTCTACACCCCACGATGGATTTACAGATTATACTTTTCATGTTAGTCTATATCAACTTGATGGGTTAACTTCAAGATATAAGGCTTTCTAGTTATAACAGGTGGAGATGACAAAGAAAAACAAAAAGTCTCTCGGCGAGAAGAGGAGTTGGAGCACTGTAACAACCCAAATTCTTGTTAGTGTTAAGTTTAGTGGCCAAAGTGTGAGAAATGAAAGTATGGATTAGGGGCTAAAGTGTAAAAAGGAAACATATTTAATGGACCAAATCCCTAGGTCATTTGTTTATCTCTGCTTCTTCACATTGTTGGCGGCTGGGAAGGAAACGAGAGGGAGAGCGATTGAGAGCTTGGCAATTGGGAAGAACCTCTGAATTTGGTAAGTAATCTCTCAATCTTTGTTAATTCCTACTTAATGGAATAGATAGATAAGTTAAACTTCAATTTGTATTTCATGTTTTGAGCTGAGGTCTTTGATATAAGAACACTGTGGAGAATTGTTAATATACGAATGGGTTTGGTAATCCAAAGAATCAATCGATTAGGAAATTAACTGTTTAAGGATTATAATGGAACAATTATTGTTTAGAATGTGTATTAAAAGCCTCAGTGATGGGACGAATTGGATGGAATCGAGAAAGTGAAATACCGGACTCGTCCCTGGTCGATATCACTGTTTTAAGAGTAAGATGGAAGGAATTAAGTGGGGTTTAACATTAGTTCTTTTGGGGTAATTGTTTGTTAAAGAAATAGTTTAGCAATTGAACCTAATGAACCTGAGTAGTTTGCCCCTGTTATAAGACCTGCGTATGAACAGTGAGAAAGAAACCAGGCTGGCGCAAAGTCCAGTTTGCGCCATAGGCGGCTAGCGCAAAGTCCAGTTTGCGCCATAGGCGGCTGGTCCAAAGTCCAGTTTGCGCCAAGCATGGGTGGCGCAAACCTGGGTTGTTCCAGTGTTGGGCCGATCTGATAGTTGGGCCACATGGTTGGTTTGGGCTTAGGTTTGTTTTAGGCTAAAAGATTTAAGGCCTAGTATGAAGAGGATAATCCTAATTATTTATTTAAGTTAGGGTTAAGAGGAGAACGTAGAATCAGATATTGAGTTAAACCTAATAAATTTATAAATTAATTATTAGGTGAACGGTTGGTGCAAGACTCGAGGTTAGAGAAGCATTTGCAATCAGGTGAGTTCCCTAAACCTTTTTACGACTTAAAGTGTTAAATGATTTTGACTGATTATGGTTTCATTTACGAGCATGAAATGTTTATAACCGTTACGCATGTTTTCCATGAAATACCTATCTTACTTGAGAAAATGTATTGTACTTGATGAACTGAGAATGACGATTTACTAAGGTTTTTAAAGGTGCATGTTTTATGAAATGAATGACGTGCTATGTAGAGTCGGTCTACACTGTAGGATCAGAGATAGATCCTCGGGGTCTGATGACCCCTTGGATGTTTATGACAGACCGGTAGGCTGGAATCCGTTTTCTCCTATTCGGGTAGAGGGGAGTCTGCGTAAGCTCCGGGAAGGAGAGTTTGCATAGGCTCCAGTTGAGGGCTAGAGGGTAGTCCTTTGGATCCCGATCGCGGAATGTTTATGTGATCCTATATACAGTGTAGTATCATGCTTGATGTATGTTAAGGGTTACGATGATATTTTCATAAATGTTTTTATACTGGTTACATGTTGTTTTCAGATGGAATTCACTAGACCTTTTGGTCTAACCCTCGCTTTTCAAAACTAAACCATTTTCAGGTAAGCGTGCTATGGGTTCTTCAAGTAAGGACTAGGTGGCGATAGAAAGGACTTGGAGCTTAGGGCGTCTCCAAGATTTTGTCTATGACATTTATAGAATAGTTCTCGGCTGTGGATTTTAAAGACTTCCGCTGTCAATTTTGCTTAGTATGAACTATTGATGATGTAAAGACAAGGTTTTATGTAATTCGAATGCTTAATCTATGGTATTGCTTGATGTTGAAATTGGGACGTTACAAATGGTATCAGAGCCTTAGTTTAAGGGATTTAGGTGACCATTAGGGCCTAAACTTAAACTGTAAGATGAGGAACACAGCCGAGACATAGGATTGCCTCTAGGAATAATCACTATAAATGCGCTAGGAAATAAGGTGCCAAGGACAAACGTGTAAGGTAAGTTTGGAATTACACCTGGCCAGTGTAATTACGAACTTACAGGTACACGTGCGTGCTTAAACTTACCTTATATAGCAATGCTGTTGTGTCATATCAATCAAAGGTTAATTGTTGTTTTCTTTCAGCATTAGTGAAATGGCTGGGAGAACTTTGAGGAGTAGGTCGGCACCTGCTGTGCCAAGGAATCAAGATGAAGGGGTACTAGAGAATGGACCGGTGGAACCGGCGAGGGCAACTGTTACACGTGGAAGGGGAAGAGGTAGGGGTCGTAGAAGGGGTCGGGGAAGAACACCCCGTCGGGCCGCCACCCAAGTGGCTGGGGATGGGGGAAACCCGAACCTGAGAACGACTCATGCAACTAGAAGAACGAGGAGTGTGGAAGCCCCCGTTCATCAAGAAGACTCTCTTCAGGAAAGTTCAGCTTCTGCAACGAGGGTAACTCAGCCAAGAGGACGGGGTCGAGGCCGCGGATCTACTTTTGTCACTCGAGAGAACCTAGCTGCTGAATTGGGCAAGATTCAAGAGACCTTGCAGGCTCTCCTCACTAAGCAGAATGAGTCAGCTTCGGGAAGCAAAGAAGCGAGTGAGAACCGAGAAAGCGTGGAACTGTCTAGTCCGCTAGCGACCGGTACTGGGAGTTACTTGAATTCAAACCCTCAAGTGATGAATGAGTTAGCAGCTAAGGGATGCAATTTCAAGGCCTTTGCCTCATGCAAGCCCCCTACTTTTAGGGGCGAGTATGACCCTATCTTGGCAATGAAATGGGTGAAGGAAATGGAACTGGTCTTCGATACATGCAAGTGTGCTGATGGGGATAAGGTAATGTTTGCTCTGTCCATGTTGAAATCTGATGCAGTTTACTGGTGGGAGGCTGAGACTGGGGGAAATGGTTCGGCAGCGGCTAAGGGAATGTTGTGGGAAGCGTTTGTAGACAGGTTCAAAGCTCAGTTTTGCCCGCTCGCGGCAGTAAAAAGATTGAAAGAAGAATTCTTGGGGTTGGATCAGGGAGGTATGACAGTGCGAGAGTATACTACAAAGTTTATTGAGAAGTCTCACTTCGCTGATTTGTATGTGCCGACAGAAGAGCGTCGGGTAGAGCGATTCATCCACGGGTTGAAGAGTAGTATTCGGGAATTGGTTCTGACTAGAAACCCCACTACTTTTCAGGCGGCCATCAATACGGTCGAGCTGATTGAGAAGGAAAAGAACCGTCAAACGACTGAGAAGGGTGGGGAGAAGCGCAAGTGGGATGGTCCGGGTAACGACTCAAAAAGAGGGAAAATGTTCCGACCAGGCAACCGTGCTAGCAAGGATGCTGCTGGACAAATGTGTTCGAAGTGTAACAAGGTGCACCGGGGAGAATGCATGGCAGGTTCAAACTCATGCTACCGGTGTGGCTTGCCCGGTCATTTGTCCAGGGATTGTTCGGGGACTAGAAAATCATTTTACCAATGTGGAGCTACTGGCCACATGCGCAATGATTGTCCTCACTTGAAGAAAGGGGGATCAGTTCCGTTTGGTGAACGTCCGGGTGGAAAAGGAAATGACAAGGGAGCAGAACCAGCGCGCCCGAAAGGACGTGCATTTCGCATGACTGTGGAAGAGGCAGAGGAAGTTTCAGATGTGGTGGCAGGTACGTTTCTAGTGAACTCTCTATGTGCCAAGGTGTTATTTGATTCAGGAGCAAATCGCTCCTTTGTATCGCATGCTTTTATGAAATGTTTGGGGGTGAGGCCTAGACGTTTGGAGAGAGCACTAGAGGTGGAAACTGCAAATGATAGTTGGGTATACGTTAAGGAAGTAGTAGAAGACTGTGTCATAGATATAGAAGGGAGGTTGGTGCCTACGAAGTTATATCCCATGGCAATAGGAGAGTTTGACGTAGTGTTGGGTATGGATTGGTTAGCCGCGAACGATGCGAATATCGTTTGCAACAAAAAGCTGATCAGGATCCGGTCACCTGATGGGGATACCGTGGTGATCTATGGAAACCGCCGTGATAGAAAGACCAGCCTTATCTCCATGATTAGGGCTACTAAGTGTTTGAGAAAGGGGTGTCAAGGGTTCTTGGCGTACGTGTTGGACGTCAAGAAAGAGAAGCGTGGGGTGGGCAAGGTGCGAGTGGTAAATGAGTACCCGGAGGTATTTTCAGATGACTTGACAAGTCTACCCCCAGATCGCCAGATCGAGTTCAGAATCGATTTAATGCCGGGATCTGCACCGATTGCCCGCGCACCGTATAGATTGGCGCCGTCCGAGATGAAGGAAATGATGACTCAGTTACAGGAGTTGTTAGACAAGGGATTCGTTAGACCGAGTACGTCTCCGTGGGGAGCACCTGTGCTCTTCGTGAAGAAGGACGGTACTATGCGAATGTGCATAGATTACCGAGAACTCAACAAGGTCACGATCAAGAACAAGTATCCGATACCGAGGATCGACGACCTGTTCGATCAGTTACAAGGAGCCAGTTACTTCTCCAAGATATATCTGAGGTCAGGGTATCACCAACTCAAGGTGAGGGAGGAGGATGTGCCGAAAACTGCCTTCAGAACCAGGTATGGACACTACGAATTCTTGGTGATGCCGTTCGGGCTAACTAGCGCCCCGGCAGCATTCATGGACTTAATGAATAGGGTATGCCAACCCTATTTAGACCAGTTCGTGATAGTGTTCATAGACGACATCCTGATATTTTCAAGATCGGAAGTGGAGCACGAAAGTCACCTTAGGACGATTCTCGAGCTGCTAAAGCAAGAGAAGTTGTATGCAAAGTTCTCTAAATGCGAGTTTTGGCTAAGAGAGGTGTAGTTTCTCGGACACGTGGTGTCTGAGAAGGGAATTATGGTTGACCCGGCTAAGATTGAGGCCATAAAAGATTGGGAACAACCTAAGAATCCGTCCGAAGTTCGAAGTTTCGTCGGACTGGCGGGGTACTACCGAAAGTTCATCAAGGACTTTTCGTGTATCGCCACGCCATTAACGTCCTTAACCAAGAAGAATGTCAAGTTCATTTGGTCGGAGAAGCAAGAGGAAGCGTTTCAAAGGCTTAAGGATATGTTGAGCAGCGCTCCGGTGTTGTCACTACCGGATGGTTCGGATGATTTTGTGGTTTTCAGCGATGCCTCGAAGCTTGGTTTGGGTTGCGTACTCATGCAACGAGGTAAGGTGGTCGCTTATGCCTCGCGGCAGTTAAAGGATCACGAGGCTCGTTATCCTACGCATGATTTAGAATTGGCGGCAGTGATTTTTGCCCTGAAGATTTGGCGATATTACCTGTATGGGACGAAGTGCCAGATCTTCACGGACCACAAGAGCCTATGTCATCTCTTTGATCAAAAAGAGTTGAATATGCGCCAAAGGAGATGGATTGAATTGTTGACCGACTACGACTGTAAGATTGAATATCATCCAGGGAAGGCCAACGTGGTGGCGGACGCTTTGAGCCGTAAGGAACGAAGTGAAATCCCAAGGATTGTGGCCATGAGGGTCGAGGTCTCATTCAATCTGTTAGCTGAAATAAAGAAAGGTCAGGTTGAAGCGCTCGAAACCGAAAATCTTAAGAAGGAGAGAATGGTAGGGCAAGCGTCCATGTTAGTGGAAGATAGTCGAGGGGTGAAATGTCTGAATGGGAGAATCTGGGTTCCGAAACTCGGAGAACTCCGAAGGCTGATTCTCAAAGAAGCTCACAAATCGAAGTACACGATCCACCCCGGAACTAACAAGATGTACGGAGATCTACGTCGAGACTATTGGTGGCCGGGAATGAAAAATAACATAGCTCATTTTGTAGAGATCTGTATGACTTGTTCGCGAGTAAAGATTGAGCATCAACGACCGTATGGGAAGCTCCAGTCGTTAGAAATTCCTATGTGGAAGTGGGACCAGATTACGATGGACTTCGTAACCCACTTTCCTAAGACTCCAAAAGGTTTTGACGCTATATGGGTGATTGTGGATCGTCTCACAAAGTCGGCACACTTCCTACCTATACGAGAGTCTTACTCGTTGGAGCGGATAGCAAAGTTGTACATCGACGAGATCGTAACCCGTCATGGGGTGCCGACGTCGATAGTGTCCGACCGAGATAGCAGATTTAATTCCAAGTTTTGGAGGAGCTTCCAAAGAGAAATGAGATCGCAGATTAAGATGAGTACATCTTATCATCCACAGACCGACGGGCAGAGTGAACGAACGATCCAGACGTTGGAAGATATGTTAAGAGCGTGTGCTTTAGATTTCCAAGGCTCTTGGGAAAAGCATCTACCGCTAATCGAGTTCGCTTACAATAACAGCTATCACTCGAGCATCAAGGCAGCGCCGTTTGAGGCACTCTATGGTAGAAAATGTCGGACACCTTTGTGTTGGAACGAGGTGGGCGAAAGACAGTTAGCGGGACCATAGATTGTACAACTGACTTCCGACAAGTTAGTTCAGGTACGTGAAAGGCTGAAGGTCGCTCGCGACCGACAAAAGAGTTATGCGGATAAGAGACGAAAGGATATAGAGTTTCAGGTCGGGGATTTTGTGTTGTTAAAGGTGTCCCCGTGGAAGGGAGTGGTACGATTTGGGAAACGGGGGAAACTCAGCCCACGATACATCGGACCATTCGAGATTACTGAACGGATTGGGGAAGTGGCATATAGATTGGACCTACCAGAAGAGTTGCAAGGCATCCACAACGCGTTTCACGTGTCGAACTTGAGGAAATGTCTAGCCGACGTGACCAAAGCGGTGCCTCTAAATGACGTGAAGGTGGACGAGAAATTGAATTTTGTAGAGGAACCAGAAGCCATCACGGATTTCAAAGTGAGGAAGTCGCGGAACAAATAAACCACGCTGGTGAAGGTTCAATGGCGGCATCATAAGGGCCCGGAGGCTACGTGGGAGTTGGAATCGGAGATGAGGGCGAGGTACCCACAACTCTTTCAATGAGGAATTCCGGGGACGGAATTCTTTTAAGGGAGGAGTGTTGTAACAACCCAAATTCTTGTTAGTGTTAAGTTTAGTGGCCAAAGTTTGAGAAATGAAAGTATGGATTAGGGGCTAAAGTGTAAAAAGGAAACATATTTAATGGACCAAATCCCTAGGTCATTTGTTTATCTCTGCTTCTTCACATTGTTGGCGGCTGGGAAGGAAACGAGAGGGAGAGCGATTGAGAGCTTGGCAATTGGGAAGAACCTCTGAATTTGGTAAGTAATCTCTCAATCTTTGTTAATTCCTACTTAATGGAATAGATAGATAAGTTAAACTTCAATTTGTATTTCATGTTTTGAGCTGAGGTCTTTGATATAAGAACACTGTGGAGAATTGTTAATATACGAATGGATTTGGTAATCCAAAGAATCAATCGATTAGGAAATTAACTGTTTAAGGATTATAATGGAACAATTATTTTTTAGAATGTGTATTAAAAGCCTCAGTGATGGGACGAATTGGATGGAATCGAGAAAGTGAAATACTGGACTCGTGCCTGGTCGATATCACTGTTTTAAGAGTAATATGGAAGGAATTAAGTGGAGTTTAACATTAGTTCTTTTGGGGTAATTGTTTGTTAAAGAAATAGTTTAGCAATTGAACCTAATGAACCTGAGTAGTTTGCCCCTGTTATAAGACCTGCGTATGAACAGTGAGAAAGAAACCAGGCTGGCGCAAAGTCCAGTTTGCGCCATAGGCGGTTGGCGCAAAGTCCAGTTTGCGCCAAGCATGGGTGGCTGTAAAGCCCGTGTCTCGGTATGGATTTTAATTAATCATTTTCTTTTGGTTATTTTATAAATTCCTCTAATCGAAATTTAACGGGTTAGGCGGCAAGAATCTTATTGTTAAAAGTTTGGGTTAGGGGGGGGGGCTTAAGGTAAAACTACTTTAATGTGTAGGGGCTAATTGTGACAAGGCCAAAAACCCACATTGGGTTTAGGCCCATGCAGAAAACTGTTGAGATCCATATGGTTTGTAAGGTTGTTGGTAGCGTGAAAGGCAAACAAAAGTTAGAAACCAAAAACCCTACGGCTCCAATTCGTTTCCATTGTTTTCTTGTTGTGTGTTCGGCCGTGAAGTGGAGAGAGAGAGAGTGAGAGAGAGAGAAGGCGAGAGGGAGGGAACTCGCCGGGGGCGCTGCTGTCGCCGGAGGTCGCCGCCACCAGCTCAGTTCGTCGGAGAAGTCGAGGGAGAGAGGAGCAACCGTTGCTAGGTAAGTCGTCCGTTTCGTTTCGTTTCGTTTTGTTTCGTTTCCTTTCCTTTTCGCTTCCTCCGGTGAAACTACCACCGCCGCACGCCGCCGCTACGGTGGCCGTGGGTGGTCGGCAGTGTGTGTGTGTGGGTGGTGCGTGGGTTGTCCAGCCCTAGATGCAACCCGAACCGTTAAGCCAAACGCGAACCGTTTTATAAAGCTATCAGTTTATGAAAATTCTAGTGTGCTGTCCAGTTTTCGTGTAGTCATAACTTTTCTGTCGTAACTCCGTTTGAGATGAAACTGGCGCCCACGGTTCAAGTTCGGGGTCGGGCACGTTTTCCGTGTTTTAGCGGAAAACTGGTTCGGTCTCTAGCTGGGCGAAAAAGTGGTCGCAAGTTCGGTGATTCGTCATTTTATGTGCAAAATTCTGGAATCTGCCACTGTTTTGCGTAGACCATAACTTTCTGCTCGTAACTCGGTTTGGGGTGAAACCGGTGTCAAAAGTTCCCTTTTTGAGTCTAAAAACTTTTCTGTGTTTTGTGCAAAACCCAGTTCGGGACGTAGCATGGGTCAAATTGTCGTTTTATACTGAAAGGTGCTGAATTCCGCTGTTCTGGAAACTGTTTTTGTAAAATCCGTAGTAAATTGTAGAAAAATCGTTAGGAGGCGTATAATATGTCCTCGGGACCCTAACTCAGAGTACTTTCTGGTCATGAAATAATATTGGGAATTATCTGGGTTTAAAGGGGTCGAAACAGGTCCCGAACAGACCTGTTTGGCGAGAACGGAACATAGTTTTAGTGACGGTTTAAGCGTGTGTCGTGTCATAGGGTCCGGGTCTCGTATTGACACGTTTTAATCTGCGTTTAGGTGCTGGGAAGGGACCGTAATTGTGAAGCTTGATTTGTGTTGTTAAGCTAGGCGCGCATTCGAGGTGAGTTCTCTCACTATAACTAATGTCGGTTATTTTTACATTACGTTGTGTATGTATGTGGTAGTTTTATTTGCTTTTGATGCGGGGTTAAATAGTGGGGTGTCTAGTCGGACCTTTATTGTTGTGACTACGCGGGTGGCGTAGGAGTTCGGCGGGGCCGAGGATCACATACGCGGGTGGCGTAGTAATTCGGTGGGACCGAAGGTTGTATACGCGGGTGGCGTATGAACCCGGGGGTGCCGGGTTGCGTTTGCACGATTATCGTGTGGTCGGTGGGACCGACGTATGCCTATTAGGTGGATTGGTGTGAGTATGCACGTCTATGATTTGTTCGAAGACTTGTATGCTGTTTATGTGCAATTATCTGTTTTTGGTGGTGTGGAAATAACTGTGTTACTTATGGTGTTGAGTTCACTAAGCTTCGTGCTTACCCTTTCCCAATAAACTGTGGTTTCAGATACGGGCGGCTCCAAGGCGTGACGAGTACACACTGGCGCGCGAGGAGAGCTGGTTGCTTTATGGTTTTAATAATTAAACGTTTATTCCGCTGGTTTTATTTTACAAAGATATTAATTATGTGTTTGCAAACGAAACGTTGGGATCACTTAATGAGTTGTTATAAATGAAATGTTTATTTTAAAATTTTAAATTTGCTTGTAATTTTTGGGACGTTACAACTTGGTATCAGAGCACAGCTTGAGTGAATCAAATGCACCTCGGTGTGTTTGATCTCAAGTTTGCGGATATAAAATTTTCTTTAAAATTTTTGGAAAATAAAAGAAAGGAAAACCCGTTTGAGAAACGGTGATCGATGGCGCAGTGTGTACAGTCAGTCGGAGCCAGGGGAAAAGGTACAGTACTTAGTGTTTTATTGCTTTCTAGATCATAGAGTATGCATGCTAGATTGCCTGTTGTGGACACTATGCTGTATGTTGAACTACTTGCTATTAGGAATTTATGCTAATTATGATAGGTTACTAAGTGGATGCCCTCTAGGTTGTATGCAGTAAGAGATTTATAGCCTTAGAATATTCGATTTAGTTCTATTGCGCAGCTCTTGTTTGAGTCCAACCGTTCTAGGATATAGTCTTGTATTCGACTGTCTATTTGTTTCGCACTGCATATAATCGGGTATTCGCGAGGTCACCCGTTATAATTAGTAGGGATTCGGTAGTAGCAAGGGTAGTGGGATAAGAGGAAGTTCCTAGAGAGCTGGGAAGGGTGTTTATGTATGAGTACGTGTGCTAGATTGCTTTCTAGAACATAGGAGTATGTATGCTAAATTGCTTGGTGCTTATTACACTGTATTGCATGTCTGTCGCTTGCTATTAGGGATTTGGCAGTAGCAAGGGTAGTGGTTTGGATGGAATTCCTAGGGAGCTAGGAAGAGTGTGTACATATGCCGGTGCGGGCATATGTGTATAGTTTCGGCGAGAAACTACTTGGACCCCTTGGGATGGAACTCGGAACGGGCGATGATAGGTGTGGATGGTAGTAGTAGAGCTCCTACTACCGGAAGCACAGGATCAATGCTCGAGTCGGGGAAGTCACGAGGAATCCAAGGAGTTGAGCGTGAGTGTTGTTAGTATGAGTTATTATGTGCTAATAACGCGTTGTATTGTCTACCCAGAATAGCCATCACAAGGAGGAACAACTATAGTAAACCTACTAGTACAGGTGTGTACTTGTTTTGCTTTGATGGGAGGATCGTTGGGGTAGTGTCGAAGGTTATAAATTAGTAGTCGTTGGAATAAAAGGACGATTCTAGTATTAGTCACTTGGAATGATGATGAGGATGATGTTTGTTTCGGGCCAAGATGGAAGATTGCGCTAGAGTCATAGGCTCATAGAGCCGACTTTGATTTGAGGAAAACCCGTAAGATGATTTGATGTGATTTCCCAACTTACCTTAAGAGGTTTAAATGTCTGGATGACAATAGTAGACCGGAGAGTTTCGGAGTAGTAGGGGTCGAGACGTTGAATGCCGAATGAGTCATGCACGAAGTTATTTTGAAAATAAGATTGCATTAACAAATTCTTGTGTTTCAAATCTTTGTATGGACGGTGTTTTGGAATTTTGGGAACTGCTCAGCACACGCACAAGATTTTGAAATATGGTTTTGAAAGTGTATGAAATCGTTTTATCACGGGAGTGCAAACTTTGTTAGAATTTGTCTCATTTTCGTTATTTTTCCAACGGTTCTTTCGGGTACGATGTTATCCGTGTTTTGGTGGTGGTTAAGATGTTGGGTAAGTGACTACGGATTGAGACTCTAACATTGGAACTCCTCCACATGTGTTAGAGTTGAGACGAAAAGTTACATTCCACGATGTCTGTATAAAGGCTATTTTGGTGATTTGTTTAAAATGAGTTTGGAATTCCAGTGTCGCTTAACTTTTCGTTCGAGAGTTTGTATTACTAAGTGTTTTATTGCAAATAGTTCAGTGTGTGGATTGATTCATGCGTGACATAAGTGATGCATGGAGGAATTTTGGTAACATTTCATAAGGAGTTGTGTAGTGCGCTTTTTAGTC
Source organism: Saussurea involucrata (assembly GCA_033807775.1). Classification (NCBI taxonomy): domain Eukaryota; kingdom Viridiplantae; phylum Streptophyta; class Magnoliopsida; order Asterales; family Asteraceae; genus Saussurea; species Saussurea involucrata. The sequence continues at coordinate 155,235,905 of CM066314.1, read as the reverse complement.
AGCTAAAGGTTTTATTGACATTTCCATGAAAATGCGATTTATCGACTTAGGGGTATGCATACTGGGGTAACCTTTGTTCTCGACATTTTGATGAACGAGTCGTGCATGAAAATGTTTTAGTTCCTTTTTGTCGAAATGAAAGACCATTTGATCCAAAGAGTGTTTTAATGTTGTGAACATCATGCATACGATTACAATGTGTTATATTTTGGAAATATAAATGCGTAGATTTTTGACATTCGGTTAATTTAGAATTACCGATCATTTTTTTTTTTGGGAAATTAAAAACTTTTGCTTTGGAGGAAACGAGTATTTTGAGCATTTTCGATAAATACATTTTTAAACTATAATGTTTTGACGTTATATGTCCCAAGTACGAAACTTGAGGAAGTGTTACAAGCTTGCATGCTTGCCCCCAGTTTGAGATTTTATGAGGTTTTAGTCGATATTTCCAATTACTAGAAGCGGACTGGTTTCTATCTTCAAGTTTGAAACTTACACGAGACAGTTGTGTTTTAACAAAAAGATATTTGTAAACCGTGTCATCGTTTTGTGTGATTAGCTGACGCGCGAAAAATTTGTGGCGAACCCTGGGCCACGTCTTGTTTTATGATTAAAAAGAAGAATTTTTGAATCAAATGTCGTGAAACTTATTTTGAATTATGTGCACACCTTTGTCGCACCCTGTTTAAGGTCAAACGGTTACTTTAAGTGCACGTCATGAGTCAATCCATACTGGAATCGAGGCGGTTCATTTTAAAGAAATTATTTATTACACTTGCTTTTGTGTGAGTAAACTGAACTGCAATGGAACGATTTTCAACATGATTTTCCTATGTGGGACGAGCGTGTCCAGTTTTGCGTAACTATCGATCAGGTAATAGTAGTTTTATTACATACGATCTTTTGAGATGAAAATCCTGATGTTGAAAATATTTTGTAAATGATTTTGTAAACCATTTGGGGAAATGTGCTTTTAAGTGTCATGTGTCATTTCGAGAATTTTTAGGGTGTGAGTCCTTTTGGAAAACTCTTTTGTTTAACCCGTGTTGAGTCTGAGTCTAAGGTTGATTTCAGAGTATTGCTTGCTTAAACTTTGTTTAAACGCATTTTCCGACCTATGGGTCTAGCAAGTGTGGAGCATTTTGCTCGGTTTTGACTTGGAGTTAGTCATGGGCCAATTGCCCGGTTTTAATGGCTCGATGTGGAGTCTAGTTGATGAGTTGTTTTTGTCGCACCGTTTGGCATTTTTTGCACGTTGAGTGTTTACATGTTTGGGTGAGTGAGTCAATCCGGAATAGGCATGTTGTTGGTAGGCTGTTTGCTTTGGATCCTTAGACACGTCAGTCAGTCGTTGGTAATGGTCGGTTGGGTATCTCGGGGTGGCACCCCGGTATTCATGTGTTTTAACCTAGACTTTCCAGTAGGTACTAGGAGGATATAGTTGTGGGCACTTACCTGGGAGGTAGTTCCGGTGTGCTGGGTCTTGAGGCGTTACCTGGGAGGTAGACGTCAAGGTGTATCCTCGATACGGTGTGACTTGGCTTCGTAGAGCAAGTGTGGATGATACGTCGACGGTGGAAGGTAGATATTCCACGCGCGTTAGTACTGTAGGCCGAATAGTATCGGTTAAGGGATTGATGCCCTTTGTTATTAAGAGAATAAATGTGCATCAACCATTTTGAGGTAGGTGGTATATTTAGGTGTCGACTTTTGGGCTTGAGGCCAAACACCTTTAGTATAATCGGAGAGTTGTAGCCGATTTTAAGATAATCATGGTGACGGTCGTAGTAACCCTGAAGTGATCACTTGTGATGGATGCTTATGGTGGAATGACCTACGTGTGTGTTAGTTGATTTGGTTGTGGGGGATATCTATTTGTGTTAGTGTCTAGGATAATACCACGCTTATGTGAGTTATTGTAATCGGTTGGACCGATGTTCGGCGGGTGGCCGATGTTTGTTATTGTAATCGGTTGGACCGATGTTTGGCGGGTGGCCGATGTTTGTTATTGTAATTGGTTGGACCGATGTTCGGCGGGTGGCCGATGTTTGTTATTGTAATCGATTGGACCGATGTTCGGCGGGTGGCCGATGTTTGTTATTGTAATCGGTTGGACCGATGTTCGGCGGGTGGCCGATGTTTGTTATTGTAATCGGTTGGACCGATGTTCGACGGGTGGCCGATGTTTGTTATTGTAATCGGTTGGACCGATGTTCGGCAGGGGGTCGATGTTTTGTTAATATAAGTTATTGAAAATCTTTGGAGTCTATTAGAATTCGTAGAAGTTAATCGTCAATTAATGATAGGAGGGATCGGATTCGAGTATCCTGTAGGATATATTGGGGAGCACCTTTTGAATGGTTAGAGCTTGAAATTGAATCGGGATGTATAGAACATCTAAGGTTGGGAGACAACCGAAGTCGTTTGGCTAGGAATGAATCCAGTTGTTGGAGTGTTCTTCCGATCTTATTCGCGGTGTACTTGTAGGAGTTTTGTGGTAAGAAAAGAATTCGAGAATTTTTTTAGGCGGTGTGAGAAATTTTAGATTCCAGTTAGTGAAGGTCCAGTGGAAACACCGAAAGGGTTCCGAGTGGGCTTGGGAACCTGAGGTTGAGATGAGGGAGAACTATCTATAGATATTCACGGGCATAGACTTCGAGGACGAAGTCCAATTCAAGTGGGAGAGAGTTGTAAAGCCCGTGTCTCGGTATGGATTTTAATTAATCATTTTCTTTTGGTTGTTTTATAAATTCCTCTAATCGAAATTTAACGGGTTAGGCGGCAAGAATCTTATTGTTAAAAGTTTGGGTTAGGGGGGGGGGGGGGCTTAAGGTAAAACTACTTTAATGTGTAGGGGCTAATTGTGACAAGGCCAAAAACCCACATTGGGTTTAGGCCCATGCAGAAAACTGTTGAGATCCATATGGTTTGTAAGGTTGTTGGTAGCGTGAAAGGCAAACAAAAGTTAGAAACCAAAAACCCTACGGCTCCAATTCGTTTCCATTGTTTTCTTGTTGTGTGTTCGGCCGTGAAGTGGAGAGAGAGAGAGAGTGAGAGAGAGAGAAGGCGAGAGGGAGGGAACTAGCCGTAGGCGCTGCTGTCGCCGGAGGTCGCCGCCACCAGCTCAGTTCTTCGGAGAAGTCGAGGGAGAGAGGAGCAACCGTTGCTAGGTAAGTCGTCCGTTTCGTTTCGTTTCGTTTTGTTTCGTTTCCTTTCCTTTTCGCTTCCTCCGGTGAAACTACCACCGCCGTACGCCGCCGCTACGGTGGCCGTGGGTGGTCGGCAGTGTGTGTGTGGGTGGTGCGTGGGTTGTCCAGCCCTAGTTGCAACCCGAACCGTTAAGCCAAACGCGAACCGTTTTATAAAGCTATCAGTTTATGAAAATTCTAGTGTGCTGTCCAGTTTTCGTGTAGTCATAACTTTTCTGTCGTAACTCCGTTTGAGCCGAAACTGGCGCCCACGGTTCAAGTTCGGGGTCGGGCACGTTTTCCGTGTTTTAGCGGAAAACTGGTTCGGTCTCTAGCTGGGCGAAAAAGTGGTCGCAAGTTCGGTGATTCGTCATTTTATGTGCAAAATTCTGGAATCTGCCACTGTTTTGCGTAGACCATAACTTTCTGCTCGTAACTCGGTTTGGGGTGAAACCGGTGTCAAAAGTTCCCTTTTTGAGTCTAGAAACTTTTCTGTGTTTTGTGCAAAACCCAGTTCGGGACGTAGCATGGGTCAAATTGTCGTTTTATACTGAAAGGTGCTGAATTCCGCTGTTCTGGAAACTGTTTTTGTAAAATCCGTAGTAAATTGTAGAAAAATCGTTAGGAGGCGTATAATATGTCCTCGGGACCCTAACTCAGAGTACTTTCTGTTCATGAAATAATATTGGGAATTTTCTGGGTTTAAAGGGGTCGAAACAGGTCCCGAACAGACCTGTTTGGCAAGAACGGAACATAGTTTTAGTGACGGTTTAAGCGTGTGTCGTGTCATAGGGTCCGGGTCTCGTATTGACACGTTTTAATCTGCGTTTAGGTGCTGGGAAGGGACCGTAATTGTGAAGCTTGATTTGTGTTGTTAAGCTAGGCGCGCATTCGAGGTGAGTTCTCTCACTATAACTAATGTCGGTTATTTTTACATTACGTTGTGTATGTATGTGGTAGTTTTATTTGCTTTTGATGCGGGGTTAAATAGTGGGGTGTCTAGTCGGACCTTTATTGTTGTGACTACGCGGGTGGCGTAGGAGTTCGGCGGGGCCGAGGATCACATACGCGGGTGGCGTAGTAATTCGGTGGGACCGAAGGTTGTATACGCGGGTGGCGTATGAACCCGGGGGTGCCGGGTTGCGTTTGCACGATTATCGTGTGGTCGGTGGGACCGACGTATGCCTATTAGGTGGATTGGTGTGAGTATGCACGTCTATGATTTGTTCGAAGACTTGTATGTTGTTTATGTGCAATTATCTGTTTTTGGTGGTGTGGAAATAACTGTGTTACTTATGGTGTTGAGTTCACTAAGCTTCGTGCTTACCCTTTCCCAATAAACTGTGGTTTCAGATACGGGCGGCTCCAAGGCGTGACGAGTACACACTGGCGCGCGAGGAGAGCTGGTTGCTTTATGGTTTTAATAATTAAACGTTTATTCCGCTGGTTTTATTTTACAAAGATATTAATTATGTGTTTGCAAACGAAACGTTGGGATCACTTAATGAGTTGTTATAAATGAAATGTTTATTTTAAAATTTTAAATTTGCTTGTAATTTTTGGGACGTTACAGTGGCGCAAACCTGGGTTGTTCCAGTGTTGGGCCGATCTGATAGTTGGGCCGCATGGTTGGTTTGGGCTTAGGTTTGTTTTGGGCTAAAAGATTTAAGGCCTAGTATGAAGAGGATAATCCTAATTATTTATTTAAGTTAGGGTTAAGAGGAGAACGTAGAATCAGATATTGAGTTAAACCTAATAAATTTATAAATTAATTATTAGGTGAACGGTCGGTGCAAGACGCGAGGTTAGAGAAGCATTTGCAATCAGGTGAGTTCCCTAAACCTTTTTACGACTTAAAGTGTTAAATGATTTTGACTGATTATGGTTTCATTTACGAGCATGAAATGTTTATAACCGTTACGCATGTTTTCCATGAAATACCTATCTTACTTGAGAAAATGTATTGTACTTGATGAACTGAGAATGACGATTTACTAAGGTTTTTAAAGGTGCATGTTTTATGAAATGAATGACGTGCTATGTGGAGTCGGTCTACACTGTAGGATCAGAGATAGATCCTCGGGGTCTGATGACCCCTTGGATGTTTATGACAGACTGGTAGGCTGGAATCCGTTTTCTCCTATTCGGGTAGAGGGGAGTCTGCGTAAGCTCCGGGAAGGGGAGTTTGCGTAGGCTCCAGTTGAGGGCGAGAGGGTAGTCCTTTGGATCCCGATCGCAGAATGTTTATGTGATCCTATATACAGTGTAGTACCATGCTTGATGTATGTTAAGGGTTACGATGATATTTTCATAAATGTTTTAATACTGGTTACATGTTGTTTTCGGAGGGAATTCACTGGACCTTTTGGTCTAACCCTCGCTTTTCAAAACTAAACCATTTTCAGGTAAGCGTGCTATGGGTTCTTCAAGTAAGGACTAGGTGGCGATAGAAAGGACTTGGAGCTTAGGGCGTCTCCAAGATTTTGTCTATGACATTTATAGAATAGTTCTCGGCTGCGGATTTTAAAGACTTCCGTTGTCAATTTTGCTTAGTATGAACTATTGATGATGTAAAGACAAGGTTTTATGTAATTCGAATGCTTAATCTATGGTATTGCTTGATGTTGAAATTGGGACGTTACAAGCACCTACATCTCGATGATCATCTTTTTTAGATCTAGATATATGAGAGGGATGAGTTTGAGAGAGCTTCAATGTAGCTTGATTTTCACAAGGGTATGAGTGAGAAATATGGTGTCTCTTTGTTTAATGACGATAAATTAGTCGAAGAAGATGACCGGAGAGATGATCGAAGAAGATGACCGAAGAGATGATCGGAGAAGATGACTGGAGAGATGAGTTTGGTCGCAAAACCTGCACCACTCGGCGTTTTCACCCCGTCTGACCATCATTGAAACCTGCACCACTGTCTGACCATCGTCTTTCATTTTGAGAGAGAGAGAGAGAGAGAGAGAGTTGCAGGTTATTATATATATATATATATATATATATATATATATATATATCTAAATATATTATTTATTATCTTATATAATAATAAAGTAAATTACAAGTTGGGTCCCTATGGTTTTATAATTTAATAGAACAACTTGGAAAAAGGTAAGCATATCAAAAGGACTAAAAATGTCATTCACTTAACGCTGGGAGTTAACGCTCGTTAGCGCCAGGGACCAAATCGTTACGAAAACACGAACCACGGGGCCTTATTTGGAATAAAAAAATTGTAGGGACATTTTCGTTTCGTTTTTTAAACCACAGGGACCAAATCCGTAATTTACTCAAAAAGAAAATATTCGTACAGTTTTTATAAACATGTTTTAAAAAAGATGTAACATAAAACAATTTTCTTATATTATTCACTATTACGTCAAAAAAATATTGATATGTTATTAATAAATACTAAAAATCAACTTATTAATAAAATTATCATATTTACAACTACTACAATTTTCTTAATAATAAATCATATATAGCAAATAGATTTCTAATAGAAAATATTAGGCATGTTCATCGGTTGACATCCATTGGATGTCAGAATTTTCCAACCGAACCGATCTAATCATCCAATGTATGTTGGATTTTTTCAATCCAATGGATAATTGGATCGGTTCGGTTCCATCCGTTGAATATTCTTATTGGATATCCATTGTATGTTCTTATTGGATATCCATTAGATGGGATTGGATCCATCCAATCGATGATCGGATCGTATCCATTGTATGTGTTAATTTAATCTAATTTGACTAGTCATTTTTAATATGCGTTATAACAAATTGATTAATAATTTTAGTATGCATTAAAACAAATTGATTAATCATTTTTAATATGTGTTAAAACCAACATAAGTAAGACTAAAAATTCAAAAACCAACACAAAACAAATTCATTTTAAGCATATTGCAAACAAGTTAGTTGGATGATAATTAGATGGTAATCGGATGGTTAATTGGATGGATAATTGAATGGTATTCGGATGGTTAATTACATGGGTAATTGGATGTTGGTCAGTTCGATCAATTTTGGTTGGTTCTACAAAGTTATAAGAGCAAGGTTACGTATTATATGCAAAATAAAGTTCAATATTCCATCATCATTTTATGATCAAATTTTCTCATTTACAGTGGCGGATCCAAGATTTTTTTCTAGTGAGGTCACCTTTAAGGTAGTTCAATTGTCTGTAAAGTTGTCTGATGTATTTTTAGCCTAAATCCGACGTTTCGAGTGTTTTTTAAAGTTTTTTTTGGTTAGTTTTAAAGAATTTTTAAGTTTTTTGTCGGTTTTGAGAGCCTTTCTTGGTTTTTTGGTCAATTTCGAAAGTCATTTTTAGATTTTTTGTTGATTTTGGGACACTTTTTTGGTTGATTGGGTCCCGGGCATAAAATAACTTGGGGGGCATGCACCAATTTTACGTATAAATGGTACGTCCATGCAGAAAGCAACATGAGGAAAGAGAATATGTAATTTTTTTTTGAAAAGGAATATGTAATTCTTGTTGATATGCCATTTTCACTTTATATTGTTTAAATATCGATGATGTGTTCAACTTTGGTTATGTCCAATTCTAATCATTTCAACTTTGGTTATGTCGGACTTATAAGCTAGTTTTTGTCAAACGTGACTTTTTCATCGGCTAGCTTATCAGCTACTAGTTAGTTTATCAGCTAGTTTGTCAAATATAGCCCAAATCTTCGAACTATGTTATTTATATGGAAAGATTGAGAAAAGATAAATTATATTTTGACTATTGTTTACCAATGGTATTGACCATTGAATGTATTATTATTTTTATATAAAGTTTTATAAAAGTACATTGAGATAGTTATAGAATATTTTACTAAAATAATTAATGTTTTTTTAAATTAATGTTAAATTTCTAAAATGTAAAATTTTTATCCGGTTCATTTACCGGTTAGATGACCGATAATGTTATCAGGTAAAGTAAATGAAGGTGACGCTTTTACATATAAACGACCCCTTAGTGACTTAGTCTCTCTCTCTCTCTCTCTCTCTATATATATATATATATATATATATATATATATGTTGTGCATGGACGGACCTAGTGTGGTGGCCACGGTGGCATGTGCCACTGTATTATTTCTCCGACGAATGGGAAAAAATTAGGTTCATGAAATGTGTGACCGTATCGTTTTAGAAGGTGATATCGTATTATTTTGGAAACTTCAAGAAGGTGCAACCGTACCTCGTAATCAACCAAAAAAAACTTTTGAAATCAACCAAAATAACGGGAAAAAAACTTTATAAATCAACCAAAAAACAGGGAAAAAAACTCTTGAAATCAACCAGAAAAACCGAAAAATTTCCTTGCAATCGATAAAAAAACCTTGAAATTCCTCGAAATCAAGCAAAAATCTTTAAAAATCCTTCGAAACGGTAGAATTAGGCTAGAAACACATTATGCAATATCGAACGTTGGTAAAAAGATGAAAACACGTCCATAAAAATTGTGCTTTTTGTAATTATTTTTTGTCTAATTTATGGTGTCAACGTATGAAAAAATTTCTAGGTCGTCCCTGATGTTGTGTTTATTGTTTGATATTTAACATAACCAGATATGTAACGCATGTATTAACAGAATAAAAATAACGATGATATGACAATAATGAAACTAGTAAAATTTGATGTTTATGTCTCTCAGAAAGGAAATTAGTAGGTAGAGATGTATTTAACTTTTCATTTTTATGATAAAAACAATCGTTTAATATATTTATTATACAACCCTATAAAATGTCAAGATCGAGCCTCGTAACATTTATAGCCAAGGAGAATTATGAATCGGAGTGACAACCGATTTAACTTGGAGATACTTGTATAATCCTTCCATTCCAAATTCTCTTCCAAATCCGCTCCCTTTATAACCTCCGTAAGGAACGTCAGCATCGAACGCCAAATAACAGTTGATCCAAACGATACCGGCACGAAGCGATCTCGATACCGTGTTTGCTATGTTCAAGTCCTTGGTCGCTATCCCCGCCGCTAAACCATATCGCGTTGAATTTGCTCTCGCAATCGCCTCCTCAATCGTCCTACAAGATTTTTAATTGTATGTTGGTTGGAATTTAAAAAAAAATGAATTTAGGGGTTGTTTAATTTATTTTACATTAAGCTATGTATGGGTTAAGTTGTCTGTCTGTATAAATGGGGGATAAATAGGTTTGAGGGAGGCAAAGAGAGATGGTTGGATTATTTCTAGGCATTTCTGGTATTAATTTGTTTAGGGTGGCTTAATGGGGATAAGGGAGGGGGTCCTCACTTATTCCATATAGTTATTTTAACTTAATGGCTTAATGATTAAGCCGAAAAGAAACATGCTGACCATTAAGCTCATTAAGCTGTAAGTAAACAACCCTTACTTGAACTTGAAGACGGATATAACGGGGCCGAAAATTTCATCTGTTGCAATAAGCATATCGTCCTGAAACCACCCGACACGACAAATTCTGTTAATTCGAGCAAATTTACGCGAATATCGTATCGTGACTTGAGTTTACTTACTGTAACGTTCGTGAATATTGTTGGCTCGATATAATATCCTTTTTCTCCGCACGGCTTTCCACCGGTTAGCAACGATGCACCTTGTCTCTTTCCATGTTCAATATACGAGAGTATTTTCTCGTATTGTTGCTTATCGACCTATAAGTTACGTTGTTAATTAGCGTTGTGAAAACATGGATTTTTTCTTTTCTTTTTTTCGAAAATAATATGGATTCGATACGAGTTTCGATTACTTGAGGTCCTTGATGAGTTGTAGGATCAAAGGGATCACCAACGTTTATCCCTTTTGCATTTCTCGCTAACTTGGTTATGAATTCTTCGTATATCCCTTCTTGGACGAATATCCTCGAGCTACACACGCAAAATTCGCCCTGCAAAACGAATTTTTTTGGTTCAACGAATATCGACATCCTGAAACATGTCCTCATTTCGAGCAATAAAAACAAGAACTTTCACGGTGTTTAAAGCATATGCTCCAACAGCTTCTCTAAAATTGAGAAAATGAGGATTTTGGGTAATTTTCTGCTACAAACAGTTTCTCCAAAACTTTCTACAAAATGGAGAAAATAGGAGCGAGATGGTAAATTTCTCTAAATTTGGAGATATCCCAAAAAATGATTACCAAGATAGATAAACGATTTTTTTTATTGTATCTTAGTTACAAGTGGGAAACCTTGAATTGAAATGTTTAGGAGAGAAAAATAATATTTTATTAAAAATATAGAATATTTTAAGTTTTTAATTAATGATGTAATCTCTAGAATGGGAATATGTTGGAGATGCATGTAATTTTTTTTTTTTTTTTTTTGAAGATTTTGACTTTTGGTTCTCCATTTTAGAGAAATTTTGAAGAATCTGTTGGAGATGTTCTTAGAGTCCCACATCGGCTAGACTTGCTATTTCTCCGCTATACATGTTGGAACCTCCATTTTCTTCTCAAGGTTTTTTTGTGTGTAATCTAATGGGGTTTCACATATTTTCACAAAAAGATAAATAGGTTTGTATACCTTGTTAGCAAAACCGCCCAAAAGAGCAAGATTGACGGTTGAATCAACATCCGCATCATTGAAGACTATGAGCGGGGATTTGCCTCCGAGCTCGAGAGAGACTTGTTTCAAATTACTCGTGGCAGCAGCTTGCATTACGACTCGTCCAACTTCAGTCGACCCTGTGAAACTCAGGCAATCGATATCCATATGGGAGCTGATCGCAGATCCGGCTGTCGTTCCAAATCCCGTTATGACGTTAATCACCCCGTCAGGGATACCCGCCTGATTAAAATTCACATATGAATAACCCATCAACGAATTTATGAAACGTGGTCCGGTCTATCAACAAAATCTGCTTTTATGTCATAATAGACTACTCTACAAGACTAAAGTTTACAGGACTAATTGTATAAATGTGTTGCAATAAGTTGATATCACACTTACAGACGTCTTAACACGTTTTTTAGGAGAATTATGAAATAAAATGTTCTACTAATCTTTTTTATGTAATATTTTTGAAAAAATGTCATATAAGAAAATTATTACAACACTTTATTTTAAAAACGTCTTAAAATACATACCCAATTGCCCATATACGTCATAACATTATATTGTAACTTTTTTACATAGAAGCTCAATTGTGGTCCTACCAACTTTTATGTACTATAAAGTGGGGAAACCCCATAAGAATGAAAAACTGAGGAACACCCTGGTAACTCTTTATCTGGATGGCATGCACATGTGCGTACAAGTAATTGAAGCTGTTTTTTGGTTTTTATGCATAACGGTTACCAGAGTGCTCCTCGGTTTTTCATTTGTTTACGATTTCCCCTGAACTTGACCTAGTAAGTCTATTAGGATATTTAGACATTTTTGGCGTCCTATAAAGCCGATTTTGTTGTATTGTATCTAGCACCTACCAGTTTTGCTAGATGGGCACAATAAAGAGCCGAAAGGGGAGTCTGCTCAGCTGGCTTGATGACCATGGTGCACCCTGCAGCCAACGCCGGGCTGATTTTGAAAAAGAACATCCCGGCAGGGAAGTTCCACGGGATAATATGACCAACGACACCAATAGGTTCATATAACGTGTAACCCTGCATTTGGTTTGCCATTTTCATCGTCTTTCCATGGATTTTATCGGCCGCACCAGCATAGTATCTGATAAACTTGCATTAAAATTTAACATTCCGCAAAAAAAAATTAAAACATAAAACATAACTGTGAGATAAGTGGAACCACATTTAATTCTCCAAAATAGACATTGAGGAGAGAATAAAGGTTCTAACATATATCGAGAAGAAATGTTCCAAGTCTAACCAATGTGAGACTCTAATACGCCCCTGCAACAGATGCAACAGAGGCTGGACGGACACAGATTGTCCCAGACTGTCTAGAGGGGGGCTAGACAGGACAATCCGTACTACTCTATCCTAGACTAATTACAGAGTCTAGCCCCGTCTAGACACTGTGGGGCAATTTGTCCTGGTCTAGCCTAGACTAACTACAAATTGTCTGAGAGTGTCGAGTCCCTAGGATGGTAGACTTTTGCTCTGATATCATGTTAGATAAGTGGAACACCTGTAGATTAGGGCATCTCTAATGTAATTCTCTATTTTACTCTCTATTATATAGTAAAAAATAAAGGATGTGTTATGTCTTCTCCAATGTATTACTCTATTTTTCACTATAAAAGAGAATATTTCAAGTATATTTTTTTTTTACTCTAGAAAAAAATAGAGATTATGAATAGTGTTTCTCTATATTTAGAGAGTTACTATTCATTTCTCGAGTATTATAAAGAGTAAAATAGAGGGTTCATTGGAAATGGTCTTATTCTCCAAAAGAGTCATTGAGAAGAGAAGGGAGGTTCCAACATAAACTGATAAGAAATGGTCGGAGTCTAACTGATGTAAGACTCTAACAGTTATTATGAGTGTTTGAAATTATGAGTTTATACCGAAGGATGCTGGCTGCAAAAGGCATTTCCCCGACCTTTGCGTACTCGAACACCTTGCCTGCATCGATTGCGTCCAATGCTGTTAATTCTTCCAGGTTTTCATGGACTAAGTCCACATATTTCATCATTATCCTTCCCCTTTCCTGTTAACATACCAACAAATTGTTTATATACGATAAACTACCTTCTTTTTTGAACTTATTGAAAAAATCTCAATTGGTTATAAACTAGTTTTTTTCATAATTAATTTCAATTCTTTTCCAATTATTTTTAAACATTATCTTTTTCGTCGTTTATATTGTGCGACAAAGTTTACTATTTTGTTTTTATCAAACATGACTAGTTTATCAAGGGAAGGCATGACATCACGTGAGAACTGTGAAAAAGTACTTTTAAACCGTTGATCAGTTTTAATCAAATACTCTCCCATGACTTGCGGTTTGATCTGTGCATCTCGGTGCATCTCATCCTAATGTTCGTCCATTCCTCATCCAACGGTTGATAACCACTTCTCACCAAATTTGACACTTCTCACAGAAACCCAACCCATCAAGGGAAATCGTCCAAAATAGCCAATATGCCCTCACCTCTTCACCTTATAACCACCTTTTAAGCAATTTCCGTAACCCGCTTTTTCCAATATTATATTCAGGAAATTAGACATTCATGCAAATAGCATTTACTTTACTTGCTTAATGTCTATTTTTCTGATTATTTTATTGAAAAAAAGTGTGTAAATCAATTTGAGTAAGCGCTACTTGCATAATTCATTTAATGACTTTTTAGTTTTGCCACATGGATTTATTCCATTCAATTCTTTTTGTCAAAAGCCTGTTCTCAAAAACCTTCTCCAATGCAAGAGTTTTTTCAAAAGACTTTTTCATCAACCTTTTTACCAAATAGCTATTGCAATAACCGGTTGGTGTACACCAGCCCTTTTATCAAAAAGTTTTCACTCCAATACATATAAATCCTTTGGAAAACCTTTTGTAATAGTAAAAACCAATAAAAGACTTATGCATTGAAGATGCTCTTACCATTTCAGTCAAAATGTTCTTTATTGGTTATTTTAAATAATTTCCCTGTCTATCAATTAACTTTATCATCTAACAGTTAACTTATCTGAAACAATAACAGCTAACTTATTAGCTAACAGCTAGAACGTACCGAGCCAGACATGCGAGGCCAAGGCCCATGATCAAAAGCAAAACGAGCAGCTTCAACAGCCAAATCAACATCTTCTTTATCTCCTTCCGCAATATTCGCAATCACTTCTTCTGTTCTTGGATCGATCGTCTCAAACGTTCTTCCTATTATTTCATCATTTCCTTTTCAAAATTAAAAACCACAAACCCCTACAAGTCTACAACTAATCAAAAACCTCGAAATTAACCAATTACACGAATCGCACCTGAAACGGAATCGACGAACTCTCCATTGATGAACAGCTTGGTGAACTTGATTTTGGGGATTTTGGAAGAAGATTTGGAGTCGCCATTGTCATGAATCTCTGCCATATGGGTGTGATTGATGATAAGTAAGAAGGGGTTTTATGTGGTTGATATACGTCTCATCAGTATTCCATCTCTGCCGTTTGATTGTGACACCATTGTTGATAGTTTTGTGGTTCCTTCGAAAGAAACAAAAAGTAATTATTCATGTGGAGATCCCAATGAGAAAAAATTGGGTAGACAAAAAAAGTAACTTCTATACAAAGTGTTTTATTTCACAAATTTGGTGGGGTTTATTTATAGATTACTACGACGGGATTTCGAGAAGAATTCGAAAAGATTGTATATTATCGGGGTTTTAGTTTATTGTGTCGTTTATGACATCCCCTTTATGTGTTGTGAGCTTTTTCGGTCGTTGGTGTTGTGGTTTTGGTCTTTGGTGTTCTTGGTTAGTGTTGTTGTTCTTTTTATTTTGGTTAGTTTAGTTTAGCCTTGTTTCGTGTCGGTTTGTTTTGGGGTGGTTTTGTAGGTTACAGATGTTTTTGCCGTTTTTCTGTACTTTCTTTTGGGTTCTTATAAAATGGTTTGTTTTGCCAAAACAAAATGGTTGTAAAGCTAAGGGGTTGCTTGTTTATTTTTTTTAAATTAAGTTTTCTATGTGATAAATTGTTTGTTTGGATAATTTTTTGTTTAAGAGAGGCGACGAGAGAAATTGGGTTATTTTGGGGGCATTTATGGTATTTAATTGAGATGGCTTAATAGGGACAAGTGAAGGGTCCTAGGTATTCCATATTAGCCATTTTGTCTTGGTAGCTTAACGATTAAGTCATAAAGAAACACGCATGTATGTTTGAGTGAGTAAATCGTACAAACCATTAAACTCATTAAGTTGTAAGTAAACATCTATTTACTCATTGCAACATTCTTTTCATCTTGAAATGTCGAGAGGGGTATTTGACCCTTCAGGTGTACTTTCGAGTGATATATATTGGATACATTTGGTTTCGTTTCGTTTGGTGTGGTTTATCTACTTATTAGATTTTGATGAGACATATATCGACCACTCGAATTTATCTTCAAAATAATTTATTTGAGTTGTATACGATTGTATCTCTCTTCTCATGATTGTACGAATTCAATGAACCGGACCGCGCATAATCCACTTTTGGAACGAGCTGTAATTTTGTGTCCTAAAAACACATATCTTAGAGTAAACTTGAATTTTGGTTTTTGCGATTTTCCAGAAATCTTAGATTTAGTTCATATAATTCATTTAACACAAATTTTACACCGTAGTATACATTTATGTCCGATTTAAATCCCTCTCACTAATGAATGACAAAAGAATATGTTAAGTGAGGGGCTATTCGGTCAACATGGGTTTAGGTGGGTGGGGGAAGGATGGTGTGATATAGGGTTAGTGTTGGGGAATCTGTGGGTACATTGAGAAAATAGGGATAATAATTTGAGATCGCACGAGAGATCGTTTATCTTTAGTGATATTTTGACCTAAATCTATTTGGGTATCATGAAAGTCCTTCGAGGATAATCTCAAAATTTTCAATCCTGATTTTGGCATAAATGGTTCTCTTTTGTACTTAGAGAATCATAACGACTCATATATTAATGTCGATGACCATGGATCAACTTTGTTCCACAAAACATAAAGCAAATGAAATCTTCCTCTTAGGGCGTTCGATTACACGAAATGGCGACCCAATTATTGAAAATAAGTAGTGGGCAATTACAAAACTGATGTTATAATCGTCAACCGATAACTAGTCAGTGGGAAAGTCATCAACTGAAATCTCATCAGCTGATGACCCCGTTAGTGGCAAAACCCATCAGCCAATAATACATCAGAAGCAAAACCATCAGCTAATGACCTCGTTGGTCATAAATCATCAATCGATGTAGCCATCGGCTAATAACACACACAACAGCAGATGATAACACAATGGCAATAAACACACGACTTGTCCACTACATTTTGTTTCCAAGCACCACTCGTGCTTTTTTAAGTGAAATTTTGTACAGCTCGTGCACTGTCATCTACCACTTAGAAACTCGTCATAAAAAACCATCCATTGATCCATGGTTCTAGTTAACTTACATGAGTGTACACCCCACACTTTCTAACTTGTATTATAACTTAGCTATCAACTCCATTATTTTCTTGTGAATCCAATTACCTAAAATGAAACTATAGTTTTCATTAAAATCACCAACAATTAGGTGGGGTGGGTTAAAAGACAAAAATGAGTAAAAAATAAAAGTGTCCTTCACTTGATGCATTGTTTTAAAAGCCGACAGGGATCAAAACAAAACAAAAAAATGCAAAGTGCGATGAAATTTATAGACTTGGTTTCATTAAGCCCACGCCAAAGCCCACTTTGTTATGGCCCAAGAACCCAAGCCTAACCTCATTTAGGGGTTGTTTGTTTACCTGAGGCAATCTCTGAATGGCTAAGAGGTAAATCTTGTTTGGCAAAAAAAATGTATGCCTCTCGTGGGCCTCCTTTAATCATTCAGCACCCTGATTTCATTCTAAACAGTTACCAAACAACTGTATTTCATTTTGCACTATATCATAAAAGTCTATTAATCATTCTGACCACTTAATCATTCTGCACCAAACCATTCAACAGTTGTCAAACAGCCCCTTAAAGGCAAAATGGCAAACTCCATTTTCTTTTAGACAAAATTTATGGAAAAAGAGAAATTAAACTGTCGTGAGTGATGATTCATTCGTGTAAGTTTTTTTGGGGGGTTTTTATAAGTAGAAAATGTAGTTTTTATAAGAAAAGAGTTTGAAAAATTCAATATATTATCTGATTTTGAATAATTAAGTCTTTAAGCTATTTTTTTAAAATGATAAAATCTTAAAATTTCTAAAACCAGTTAAATACATCCTTGTAATCTGTAAAAATATGTTAACGCGATAAAAACTTAGGAAAAGTCTAAAAAAACTCAACAAACTATCTGATTTTGAATGATTAAGTTCTTGAATTTTTTTTAATAAATAATTAACTTTTTCCTAAATCTTTTTACCAAACAAAATACTTGAATTTTTTTTAATGATTAAATCTCAAACATTTTTTGAAAAACAAAATGATGAACTTAGTTTTGAACATATAAAATCCGAAACTTTTTTTGAACAAAGAGATATGTGCAATTCCTTTCACCGACAACAAGGAAAAATGAACCAATTAAACAGAGAAAAATTATATTGTTCCATTACTAATTCTGAAGCATTTCAAAGTTATGCCTAAAGCAAAACTACTATTGTGGAAAGTTCTTAGAAGAACCCAAACTTCTTTAGGTTCTTAAATAAGAACCTTGTTTTTACCATGAAGTTTGTGTGAAATGACAAGTTCTTCCTTTCTATTGGTATTTAAATCAACTAATTAATATTTGTTTATAAATATATAATAATTATTGATGTTGACAAATAAATGGGACCCCAAAAAATGAGGTTCTTATAAGACCATCCCCATCAACAAACCAAACCAAACTTTTTTTGAATAAGACTTAAATTTCCATTTAAAAAGAAAAGAAAAATGAGATTGAATGCAAACCAAACTCTTCAAACCGTTTGTTGGTGCAAACTTTGTTTGGGGAATATTTTATTAATAAAACAAGATTTTTTAGATAAATTATATAAGTAGGTGGCAAAATCTAATTGGTTGGTTTAGATTTTATTAGGATAAAACTTATCTGATTAAAAAGATAACTTTAATAAAAAAATTAAAAATTAAAAAATATACCAAAATTCATATTTTTCAATTCCCTACAAATAGAGACCAATCTTGACATATTTTCAACACACCAATTTTTTTCTTCATTTCAATACTCTCATCTGTCACCGGGAGATGAGGCGTTGAAAGAACGTCTTTTGACAATGTTGTATGGATAATGATATTATGTATTAGTAATTTATTATTCCGTGTATTTTTTTAATTTACGTATTATGTATTATTTAACAACCCAAACAAATTAAACATTTCAAATCATAATAATTAGATTATCCCAAAACGGGTCCCAAAATTTCTTACATCAATTCAAAATCTGGTTGACGGAATCAACCTACACAACTGAGAAATGACTATAGTGTTACTATGAGGTCAAGCCTTCCTGCTACGCCCTGCTCACTTGCCAGAGCCTTTCCCTACCTGCTTTCCTGAAAGGTTTTTAATTTAAAAGAAAGCGAGGGTTAGACTATGAGGTCTAGTGAGTCCCTACAACAGTTATTAAAGCATTTAAACAGAATACCATTTCAGTATAAATCATTCATAAACAGTTTAGATGAAATCGCTTCGGATATAAATCCGCCCCTCATAAATTGACACCCTGAAGTCACCCCAAGGTGACAACGAGTCAGTCTTATGCTGCCTTTCAGGGTCACACCGCCCTTGGCATAAACGGGAACACCCTCCCGGCACGAGCTGGCGGGCCCCTTCCCGACTTAGTCAATTTACATCAAAATCAATGTATGCATACATCCCACATAAATTTTCAAACATCAATTCATGAAATTAAAGCATAAGCATAAAGCATGGCATTTCTCATCATATATCCGCTTTAGAAAAACATATTAAAAACCACACGTTTTAGTTTAGAAAACTCACCTGATATGCTTACTTCCTTCCTATCTTGCTTTGTACTCCCCAAACGATCTACCTGAGTCAAAGGATAAACACATAAGCTAACTAACAGAACTGTCCGGACATCACTTACCGGACACTCTTACTTCCCGGACATGTCTACTTACCGGACACCACAATGTCCGGACACTTCTGCTTTCCGGACAACATCACTTTTCGGATAACACCACTTTCCGGACACTTAACTTTTCCGGACACTTACTTTTCCGGACACT
Source organism: Saussurea involucrata (assembly GCA_033807775.1). Taxonomy (NCBI): domain Eukaryota; kingdom Viridiplantae; phylum Streptophyta; class Magnoliopsida; order Asterales; family Asteraceae; genus Saussurea; species Saussurea involucrata. The sequence continues at coordinate 155,216,899 of CM066314.1, read as the reverse complement.
ATACCCGGTAACCTGCGACAAGAAGCTATCCGGACAACTTCCGGACACCTGCTTCGCAAGAAGGTTTCCGGACGAGGCGCTGTTCGAGTTTAATTCTCAAAATCATGCCAAACACCCATTAAACAGCAAGATAATGCGACGATTAACTACATACAGGCCCATTATCAAATCCTACAAAGTTTTACTGCCTAAACACAACCCAAAGATACTTAAATCTCCCTTAATGGTTTTAAACTACTTTTTGCAAGAAACTCTCAAAACTACAAATCACCAGACGAAATCTTAGATGAGGTTATGGATTAAGGGTTACCTGATTGATTGCTGCAGGAAGCAAATTCCGAACTCCAAATCCTTCTTCTGATTCCACCCTTTGATGATCCTCCTCTTCTCTTGCACCAAAAGCCTCAAACCCAAGTGTCCTCTTTCTCTCCAATTTCCAGCCGACACACACACCAAAATCAGGGAATTGTAATGATGTCTAGGGTTTTGTGCCCTTTTATACTCCCTCTCTCATTTACCAAAAGGCCCCTCAACTTCTACCTTTAATTACAACTCCACACTAACCACAAAACACTTCGAAAAAGGTCTGGGTCGTTACAACACTTCCCCCTCAAAAGAATTCCGTCCCCGGAATTCCATTTTCGAAAAGGTGTGGGTACTTGGACCGCATATCAGATTCTAACTCCCACGTAGCTTCTCGTCCCTTGTGATACCTCCAATGAACTTTCACTAAGCGAACTTCCTTGTTCCTCGTCTTTCGTACTTTACTATCTACGATCTCGATTGGCTCTTCTCCAAACATCAATTTCTCATCGATGCTGACGTCTTCCAACGGAATAGCCACGTCAGTCTCGGCCAAACACTTCTTCAGATTGGACACATGAAAGGTCGGATGGACCCCTTTCAATTCTTCCGGCAATTCTAGCCTGTAAGCTACTACGCCCACTCGTTCAATGATAGAAAAAGGACCAACATACCTCGGCCTCAATTTCCCCTTTTTCCCAAAACGTACCACGCCCTTCCAAGGCGACACTTTAAGCATTACCTTGTCACCTACTTGAAATTCAATCGGCTTCCTTCGTCTATCTGCATACTTCTTCTGTCGATCTTGCGCGATCCTCATCCGTTCCCGGATTACCTCAATCTTGTTCGCCGTTAATTGCACAATTTCCGGTCCGGCCAACTGCCTTTCTCCTACCTCATTCCAACACAACGGCGTACGACACTTTCGCTCATACAAGGCTTCAAATGGTGCTGCCTGGATGCTAGCGTGATAACTGATAACTCTATTTTTAGAGTTATTATTTCCTTTTATTTTACATTTTATTTTGTCAATTTTAGCCATTTCACTTCTTAAAACCCCCATTCTTGGCATATTTTTATAAAAAGGGCAAACGAGGTGAATTTTAGTGTCAAACAAATTATTTGGTGGATTTTGGGTGGTTGTCACATTTTATTCGCAGTGAGATGAACAATGCCCACTCCAAACTGCCCACTGCCGATACTGGATAAAGACAAAAAGAAGGATTTTGATAAAAAGCATGGTTGCAAAAGCATGGAAGCTTCAGGGGCAGGTTAAAAGAATGGGAATATTTTAATCTAGGCATGAAAAGAAAAAGCATGACAAAAAAAAATAAACAAATCAAACCTACATGCCTAGAGACCAACTTTTTGGAAGAACTATTGGGTAAAGATGGAGGTCAAGGGTTAAGGAGCTAAGCATAGGATTTTATGTTCCCTTAACCTCCAGATTTGCAAAGAAGAAGTCAATACCCAAGTTGCCAAATTTCAGCTATAAAAGAAGACCATGGGCATTCATTGAGGGCATCATATTCATCTCTTGGATCTAGCATCTTAGAGCTTGTCATTTCCATTTTCTTAGTGTAACACTCTAAATTTCGTAGTCTAGCTTTGTGATAGTTAACTTTTCTTTTTCTGCAGTAATTTAGATTTAAATTCTCGTATTACTTTCAGTTGTAGTTGCGAGTAGTGGGCAACTTACGTTCCCCACTGTGAGGATAATTTCAATTCACTCTTAGTTATCTTATGAAAACTTTTTCATCTTTCGTTCTTATATTTTCAGTAATGGTAGGCTAAACACCCTTTGGGATGTAGGAACGAGAAGTACCTGGATTTTAGAAAAAATGCTTGAGTAATCTTTATTTTTGAAGTAGTTATCGTTTTGGTCATTCATTCTCGAATTTGCCCAAGGATGCGAACAAGCTGATCACTTGCAAGGATTTAAAGTCTAGTTCTTAACTTAGAAATAAGTAGAACGCAGTGACACGAGCTTGAATGATGCTAGGGAGTTCGAAAGAATTCTTATGATACTTACGAAAGTGAGGTCAGCACAGTGAGCTCTTCTCTCCCCACTGGAGTAGTTGGCAAGCTAGTTGGTGTATTAAAAACACTTAGAGTATTTGTCTCTACACATTCCATCGAGGCTCGAAAGAGTCCATTTGAGAGACTCATTGACAAAATGATAATTACCAATAAAATGGGTTTTTAGTCTAAGATTGTGAGTATTTTGTAACCGGGCTTTTCCAAAGACCGGTCTCAAGTACAAGGATCATCTTAGGATCAAGTATTTAGCATAAAATCTAGGAAAAATCCGACTTGCATCCCTCTTTTTAAATCATTGTAATTTCAAATTAGCTTTTCGCAAACCAACTCAAAATATTGTTTCCTCTCTAATTGAAACTCGTGAAAGGAACTCATAAAAGCCGTATTGTCTTGATAAGCCCAGTCTCTGTGGATACGATTCCGGTATTTTACCGATTATTACTTGCTGTGACGATCATAGTGGACAGTGTACACTTGCGCTGCCCACTGTGGACAGATTACAACCCGCTGTGGTTTATTTCGCATGTACCATTCACACGTGTCAAGTTTTTGGCGCCGTTGCCGGGGACTGGCGTGATTTTTAAATCTCAAGACATTAGTTTTTGTTCGAGCCCGAGTAACTCGTTTTTCTAGCACCGTTCGTGTTGTATGCCAAGGCAACAACACGGACCTTTGGAACCAATCGATCTTGAAATAGAAAGGACTTTTCGAAAAAGACGTAAAAACAAGAAGAAAAATCAACAACTCCCTGTGAACCCCACCATGGCAGGAGTGGGCGGTCAACCACCACCACCTCCATTAGTGGAAACCACAGTGACGATTGCTGATAGCAAAGATCGAGGGATAAGGGATTATGCAACTACTGGAGTTAGTGATTTAAGCTCCGGGATTCTAAGACCCAACCTTCAAACACCACACTTTGAACTCAAACCGGTGATGTTTCAAATGATCCAAGCCATGGGTCAGTTTGGAGGATCACCATCTGAGGATCCGCATTCGCACTTAAAATCATTTTTGGAAATGACTGACTCTTTTCAGCTACAAGGTGTGAGTGAGGAAACTTTAAGGCTAAGACTTTTTCCTTTTACTTTAAGGGACAAGGCTAAGTCATGGCTAAATGCGCATGCACCTCATTCAATAACCATGTGGCAAGAGCTTGCGGATAAATTTTTACAAAAGTATTTTCCTCCAACCAAAAACATGAGGCTGAGAAATGATATTGTTTTGTTTAGACAAGACGAAGATGAGGCTGTTTCGGATGCATGGGAGCGATTTAAAGATTTACTCCGAAAGTGCCCACACCATGGCATCCCACATTGCATTCAGTTGGAGACCTTTTACAATGGTCTTTCCAACGCAGCCAAAATCATCTTAGATGCAACAGCAGGAGGAACTTTCACAAGCAAAACCTATAATGAAGGATATCAGATTTTAGAAAAAGTGTCCAATAACAACACCGACTGGTCCAACCCGAGAGCGCCTGCACCAAAGACCACCAACATTGATAATGAGGCACTTAAAACCATGAATGCACAGTTAGTAGCCTTAACAAAAATAGTGTTGAACCAAAATCGAGGACAACTTAATCCCACAGTGGGTACTGCACATCTCACTGAGAGTTGCTCTTACTGTGGGGACGAGCATGTTTTTTATTTTTGTCCAGCAAATCCAGAGGCTGTTAATGTCATATGAACTAACCCACGAAACAACCCATACTCACAGACCTATAATCCAGGTTGGAGGAATCATCCAAATTTCTCGTGGTCTGGAAACCAAGGATTCCAACCCCACGGGGAGAGTCATGCTCAAAGACCAAATAACCCCCCTGGATTTCAGCATCATCACAGTGGGCACTCCCCACAAAACTTTCACCAAGGTCAATCCACCCAACAATTCCAACCGCGACCATCTCATAATGCTGAGGCTCAACCATCACTCGAATCAATGCTCAAAGGATTCATGAACCAAACTCAAGCGGCCATTAAGAACATAGAAACTCAAGTAGGACAACTAGCCGTCGAAGTCAAGAATAGACCACCGGGGACATTACCTAGTGATACCGAAAATGCTAGGGTAATAGGAAAGGGACCAGAACAAATCAAAGCCATAACACTTAGGAGTGGAAAGGATCTGAAAGATATCGTTTTCGATTCTGAAGAATCACCTCAAATCACCATTGTACCTCATCCCACAGTGGGCACTCCTCAAGTCACTGTGATCCCCACAGTGGGGACGGAAGTCCCTGAACTCCCCACTTTTGGTCCATTGCCTAAACCTACCATTCCAAAGTTAACTCCGCTTCAGACTCACATCGACCCAAAAAGTGTACCTTTTCCTGAAAGAATGAAGCCCAAAAATGTTGATGTTCAATTTAAAAAGTTTTTAGACGTTTTTAAACAGCTTCACATTAACATACCCTTGGTAGAAGCTCTTGAGCAAATGCCAAGCTATGTAAAGTTTTTAAAAGATATTTTGAACAAAAAACGAAAGTTGGGCGAGTTTGAAACTGTGGCGTTGACCGAAGAATGTAGTGCCCTTCTCACAAGCAAGATTCCCCCTAAGTTGAAAGACCCGGGTAGTTTCACAATCCCATGCACGATAGGAGGACAAGAAGTAGGTCAAGCACTTTGTGATTTAGGCGCTAGTATAAATTTGATGCCTTTGTCAATTTTTAAGAGATTAGGTATTGGAGAGGCTAGACCCACCACCGTGACCTTACAATTAGCCGATCGATCCATTGCCTACCCAAGAGGGAAGATTGAAGATGTTTTGGTCCAAGTAGACAAATTCATCTTCCCTGCCGACTTTCTGATTTTAGACTATGAGGCCGACAAAGACATCCCAATCATTCTAGGACGTCCTTTCCTTGCGACAGGACGAACCTTAATTGATGTGCACAAAGGAGAACTCACCATGAGAGTCAACGACCAGGAGGTAAAGTTTAATGTTTTCAAATCCCTTAAATACATAGACACCGAGGACTGCCTTGCTGTGAGTACGATTTATGGATCCCACTGTTTCGACTTACTGTCCACAGTGGGCAGTGAGAGTGAACACTCTGACTCAGAAGATACTTTTGAGGATGAGTGTAACGAAATGGTGGCATCTATTGAACCTTTGGACTTTAAGGATAGGACGATCCAACCACCATCCATCGAACAACCTCCCGAGTTAGAGCTTAAACCATTGCCTCCTCATTTGAAATATGCTTATCTCGCCGAGAATAACAAACTTCCTGTTATCATCTCGTCCAAACTTAGCGAAAATCAAGAACAACTTTTAATCGAATTGTTGATAAAGCATAAGAAGGCAATTGGTTGGACCATAGCAGACATTAGAGGAATTAGCCCCTCTTTATGTCAACATAAGATCAACTTAGAGAGTGACCACCCAGGGAAAGTCCAACCTCAAAGAAGGTTAAACCCCATCATGAAGGAAGTAGTTAAGAAAGAGATTTTGAAGTGGTTAGATGCTGGTATTATCTATCCCATTGCCAGTAGTAGTTGGGTGAGCCCCGTTCAATGTGTCCCTAAAAAGGGAGGAACAACAGTGGTCACAAATGAAAAGAACGAACTCATTCCAACTAGGACGGTTACGGGATGGAGAATATGCATGGACTATAGGCAACTGAATCTAGCAACAAAGAAAGACCATTTCCCGTTACCTTTTATTGATCAAATGCTTGATAGATTAGCGGGAAAGGAATTTTATTGTTTTCTAGATGGATACTCCGGATATAACCAAATCCACATCGCACCCGAGGACCAAGAAAAGACCACCTTTACTTGTCCATATGGTACTTTTGCATTCCGGAGAATGCCTTTTGGTTTATGTAATGCTCCCGCTACTTTTCAACGCTGTATGATGGCCATTTTTACTGATATGATAGAAGATACCATAGAAGTTTTTATGGACGATTTTTCTGTGATCGGCACATCATTTGATAATTGTTTGAGGAATCTAGAAAAAAGTTTGGTGAGATGTGAAACTCACGACCTTATTCTAAATTGGGAAAAATGTCACTTCATGGTCGAAGAGGGCATTGTTTTGGGTCATATTGTGTCAAAAAAGGGTTTGGAAGTTGATAAGGCAAAACTAGAAGTAATCTCCCAACTTCCCGAACCCACAACGGTAAAAGGCATTCGCAGTTTTTTAGGTCACGCAGGTTTTTATAGGAGGTTCATAAAAGATTTTTCCAAAATAACTAAACCCCTGTGTAACCTGCTACAACATGAAAGAGAGTTTGTCTTTACCAAAGAATGTAGAGACGCATTTGAAATAATCAGAAATGCCTTAGTTACTGCACCCATAGTGACCACTCCTGACTGGTCACTCCCATTTGAAGTCATGTGTGACGCCAGCGATTGGGCTATAGGTGCAGTACTAGGCCAACGAAAAGATAAGATTTTTCATCCGATATACTATGCAAGCAAGACTTTGATCGAGGCTCAAATCAACTACACTGTAACCGAAAAAGAATTACTTGCAGTAGTTTTTGCTTTTGATCGTTTCAGGTCTTACTTAATTGGAGCAAAGGTCATAGTACACACCGATCACGCAGCCATCAAATATTTGATCAACAAGGCTGACTCTAAACCGAGGTTGATCAGATGGGTGCTGTTGCTGCAGGAATTCGACCTTGAGATCATCGATAGAAAAGGAACAAGTAACCAGATCGCTGATCATCTTTCCAGACTTGAGCCCACAGTGGGCACTGTAGATCCCACTCCGGTAAAAGAAAATTTTCCTGATGAACAATTGTTAGTCGCCGAACATCATGATATTCCTTGGTATGCTGACATTGCTAACTTTTTAGCAAGTGGGTTACGACCCCATGGAATGAGTGGACAGCCGTTTAAAAAATTCTTGCATGATACTCGTCAATACATTTGGGACGATCCTTTCTTATATAAGATAGGAACGGACCAAGTGTTGAGGCGATGTGTTTATGGGAGTGATCAACAACATTTACTCCAAGGCTGTCACGCATCCCACTATGGAGGTCATTTCGGAGGAACACGCACTGCTGCGAAAATTTTGCAGAGTGGGTTCTTTTGGCCCACTGTGTTCAAAGACTCTCACGAGTTTGTTCGTCACTGTGAGCAGTGTCAGCGCACTGGGAATATATCGAAACGAAATGAAATGCCCCTCAACAGTATCCTTGAGGTGGAAATTTTTGATGTGTGGGGAATAGATTTTATGGGACCCTTTCCAAATTCCAACAACAATTTTTACATCTTAGTGGCGGTAGATTATGTTTCAAAATGGGTAGAAGCTGCTGCTTGTCACACTAATGACGCTAACACTGTGGTGAAGTTTTTGCAAAAAAATATTTTCACTCGTTTTGGAACACCACGAGCAATAATTAGTGATGAAGGATCCCATTTTGTTAACAAAGTCATGAGCGCGGTCCTTGCTAAATATGATATTCATCATAGGGTAGCAACCGCCTACCACCCCCAAACTAATGGTTTGGCGGAGCTTTCAAACCGAGAAATCAAGGGAATTTTGGAAAAGGTGGTGAAACCCCATCGAAAGGATTGGTCCATCAAGCTTGATGACGCTCTTTGGGCGTATCGCACGGCGTATAAGACCCCTTTGGGAATGTCTCCATTTAAGTTGGTATTTGGCAAAGCTTGCCATTTACCAATCGAATTGGAACATAAAGCCTTTTGGGCTTTAAAAGAACTCAACATGAGTGAAGATGCCGCGGGAATTAAAAGAACCTTGCAATTGCATGAACTCGAGGAAATGCGCTATCACGCATATGAAAATGCAAAGTTATACAAGGAAAAGACCAAGATGTGGCATGACCGAAGGATCAATCATCGGGAATTTTTTGAAGGACAGCATGTATTATTGTTCAACTCTCGTCTAAAACTTTTTCCGGGTAAGCTCAAGTCAAGATGGACTGGACCATACACCATTGTGAGTGTGAGCCCATTCGGAACAGTGGAATTGCGATCCCCGCAATCGGGACAAACTTTTAAGGTTAATGGGCAAAGGGTGAAACACTTTCTGCATGAGAGTGCCCACATCCCTGTCCACTCCTCATCTCACTCTGGTTAGGAAAGTCCGAGATCTTTTGTAAATAATTTTATTTTAACTTTTTGATAATTTTTAGTTATTTTAGTGCTTTTTAATTCTGCATGGTTGTTAGTTTTGATATGTGTAGGACGCGTGGCAGCCCATTTAGCAGGAAAACCAAGAAAAAGGCGCAGTGGGGAAGCCACTCGTCACTCCGTTCCCCACTCCTCTGCCTGACGAATGAAGTGACCCGGGTGGGGCCCAATGACTGCCAAGCCATCACTTTCTCTTACACATAGCCGCCTACTTTTCTGCCACATGTCATTCACCCCGAATTTTCAAGGCTTAACCATCATTTCTTCCTTTTTCCCTCAATAACCGTTCCCTCTCTCTCCTTAATTCAAATTACATCAAATTAAACCCTTGGATTTCCTCTCTATCCAATTGCACACAAAACCACCGATTTTCATTCCAAAATCTTTTAGCCAAGTCTTTACTCTCATAGCTCTCTCTCTCTCTCGGTTGTCTTTCACCCAAGAACTTCCCAAACCCTAATGGCACGAAGCAAACGACCGATAACCTTTCCGGAGGGACCCCAACGCCCACAAATCCGTCGTCGGACTGCCGAAGATCCACCACCGGAGGTTGTCACCGGCGATCTTAACGAGCCCCCACCACTTTCCGGCGAACCACTGCTTGCCGCCAACACTACCGATTCTGCCTCGTCAAAGCAACCCAGCCCGAAGGCCGTCTCCTCCTCGAAAGTTGTTGACTCCAGTACGAACCTTTTTGAGGAGGAAGCAATGCAAGCTGACGAGGAGGAGCGTCGTTTGGCTGAAGAATATCAGATAAAACTTTCAGCCATAAAGAAGAAGAAGGAGGAAGCCGAACGTCGCCGAAAAGAGGAAGAAGAAAGGGTACGACGGGAGGAAGAGGAACGATTGAAACAAGAGGAGGAGGAGAGAATCCGAAAAGAGCAAGAGGAACAGGAAAGGTTACAGAAAGAAAAGGAGGAAATCGAAAAACAAGAAAGGGAGAGGAAAGAAATCGAGGAAAAGAGGAAAGCTGAAGAAAAGGTCAGGGCTGGGGAGGAAGAGGAACGATTGAAACAAGAGGAGCATGTTCAGACTGTAGGAAAATCAACCCAGGTTAGTATCGATCCCACGCAGACTTCTGCCCACAGTGGGGAGGAGCCCAGACTAAGGACTCTCCGGAGTCAAGGTGCAACTACTCGGTCTGGAATAACGCGAAAAACACCCACCAAGAAGCCTGCCAAGAAACTCTCGGGAAAAGGTAAAGCTATTGTACCCTCTTCTAGTGATTCATCTTTTGAATTGGAAAGTGAGCAACCTACAACTGAGCACCCCCATCAGTCCACTATGGGGACAGATCATGCCCCCAGTGGGGTGCCTCGGCAGTTCACCACTCCTGGTGCTGCCGAGCATTTCACTTTTATTGTTGGTCACAAACTGAACCTAGAGAGGGGATTTGACCCAGAATTTGTTGAAGCTAACCCTTTTGTGCGGTCAAGGATTGATGCGCAAGATTGGTCGACAATAGCCGCGGCCAATCGGCGTGCCAATGCCTCCCTTGTTAAGGAATTTTACGCTGAAGCATCCCAAACTAAGGATCCCGTTGTGCGAGTAAGGGGCAAGATTGTGAGGTATACCCCGAGTGAAATAAACAGGGTTTTGGGACGGCCAACCACGGGGGTTTGTGCGTTTGCTAAATTTATAGAAAAGATGACGGAAGAAGATGAGGAGGTAATATTAAAGGAGATTGATGTAGTAGGTAAACCTTGGGGAAAAGACGGTATTAGGAGGTGTTTGCCGGCTGGCTCCCTCACAACAGAAGCTGCGGTTTGGTTCCAGTTCATAAGGGCATCAGTATCCCCAACTACCCATGACACCACTCTATCAATGCACAAGTGTGCTCTGCTCTACTGTTTGCTCACGGGTATAAAAATCAACTTGGGGATAGTTATGCATGCTACCATCCATACGGCCCGGACTCGAAAGAAGGTAATTCTTCCACTCCCTTGTACTATTACCACATTACTAATAGATGCGGGAGTGCCCACTGCTGCAGATGACCAATGGTTGACCTCTACACTCAACATCAGCGTGCAAACGATCAAGAAGATGGGGAGGGCCATCCGAGGCCCGTCTGACGAACCAGAAGAGCAGCAGCCCAATGTGTTTATTGCTGAAGAGCACGTAGTGGGCAATGTCATGCCCACTGCGGGAAAGGAGACACCATCCCGCCAGCCCACTGCTGCAGGACCAAGTTCAACCCCAACCAACCAACTGTCAGAAATACTGAAGGCCATCACAAAACTTACATACAAGGTGGATCTGTTAACTGCTCAGCAACAACATTCCACACGTGATCAGGAGAGAGTATGGATGTACATGCGCGATCGAGATGAAGTAATCAATCAGATGTACTTGGCGGCTGATCCATTGCTTGCAGCGCAGATCCCAAATTTCCCCGAAGGTGTTTGTCCAACTTTGGGCAGTGAAGACGAGATGGAAGATGATGAGGAGGGTGGTTCATCCCCTGAAACCCCAACTCATTAAATGGTTTGTGAAACATTAATCTCACTCTTTGGTTTGCCGCAAAAACATTTTTTTTTGTGTATGGTGATGCCTTTGGCTAGGCTTGTGACACTTTGCTGAATTCTTATTTTGGTTCGTAATGCATGAAATCCTACCACTGGGTAGGTACTTTTGGGTATTAACGTAATTGTTGTTTGAATGCTTGTTTGATCTCGTTTCCATTTCAAGGTACAACTTTCGGCTTCCGACTTAAAAAGGTCCCTTTTGTAAGTACAAATCTCAACTTATCCCATAAAATGATATAGGCCATTTTTCGCATCCAAACACGACCCTTTTCTTGTACCCACCACCACCTCCTTCGGTCCATTTTTCTATGTCACAGTGGGGACACTGTGAGATCTTAAGTTTGAGGTGGGGATTTCCAGAGTGACTACCAGTCTGCCCACAGTGGGGACACTGTGAAGTCCAAGTTTGAGGTGGGTAAGCCATACCCCCTCCCAAAAAAAAAAGAAGAGAGAACAACACAAGAAAATACAAAAATAGAAGAAAATCGGAGTGTCACTGTCAAAATTGATGGTGTGCCTTTTCTGGACCATCAAAGTGCCCACTCCTAGAAAACGATGGTGTGCCCATTCTGGACCATCAGAAGAAAAAATAGCCATACCCAAATAAAGCCTGAAAGTGTACGTACTTATCATTGCAAAATACTAAACACCCACTTCTTGAAATAAAAATCTCAAAGCGAGATCTTCGATCCATGTTTGGAAATTCTTGCCAAAACCCTTGGGAAACTTCAAAGCCATAAACCCTTCAAACCCAAGAAAGCCCTATTGATCAAATGGTAAACAAGGGAAAGATTTCGGCAAGTACAAAAGTGAAGTTTTTAAGTTGGGACCGAAGGAAGTATCGAAGGAAGGAGACCAACGCCCATTCAAGTCAAGAAGTATGTAAGTCCCTCAAGGTTCATATGCATTGTTTCTCATTTTATTAATTTCTTTTTATTACTTGGGGACAAGTAATGGTTTAAGTTTGAGGTTGTGATAACTCTATTTTTAGAGTTATTATTTCCTTTTATTTTACATTTTATTTTGTCAATTTTAGCCATTTCACTTCTTAAAACCCCCATTCTTGGCATATTTTTATAAAAAGGGCAAACGAGGTGAATTTTAGTGTCAAACAAATTATTTGGTGGATTTTGGGTGGTTGTCACATTTTATTCGCAGTGAGATGAACAATGCCCACTCCAAACTGCCCACTGCCGATACTGGATAAAGACAAAAAGAAGGATTTTGATAAAAAGCATGGTTGCAAAAGCATGGAAGCTTCAGGGGCAGGTTAAAAGAATGGGAATATTTTAATCTAGGCATGAAAAGGAAAAGCATGACAAAAAGAATAAACAAATCAAACCTACATGCCTAGAGACCAACTTTTTGGAAGAACTATTGGGTAAAGATGGAGGTCAAGGGTTAAGGAGCTAAGCATAGGATTTTATGTTCCCTTAACCTCCATATTAGCAAAGAAGAAGTCAATACCCAAGTTGCCAAATTTCAGCTATAAAAGAAGACCATGGGCATTCATTGAGGGCATCATCTTCATCTCTTGGATCTAGCATCTTAGAGCTTGTCATTTCCATTTTCTTAGTGTAACACTCTAAATTTCGTAGTCTAGCTTTGTGATAGTTAACTTTTCTTTTTTTGCAGTAATTTAGATTTAAATTCTCGTATTACTTTCAGTTGTAGTTGCGAGTAGTGGGCAACTTACGTTCCCCACTGTGAGGATAATTTCAATTCACTCTTAGTTATCTTATGAAAACTTTTTCATCTTTCGTTCTTATATTTTCAGTAATGGTAGGCTAAACACCCTTTGGGATGTAGGAACGAGAAGTACCTGGATTTTAGAAAAAATGCTTGAGTAATCTTTATTTTTGAAGTAGTTATCGTTTTGGTCATTCATTCTCGAATTTGCCCAAGGATGCGAACAAGATGATCACTTGCAAGGATTTAAAGTCTAGTTCTTAACTTAGAAATAAGTAGAACGCAGTGACACGAGCTTGAATGATGCTAGGGAGTTCGAAAGAATTCTTATGATACTTACGAAAGTGAGGTCAGCACAGTGAGCTCTTCTCTCCCCACTGGAGTAGTTGGAAAGCTAGTTGGTGTATTAAAAACACTTAGAGTATTTGTCTCTACACATTCCATCGAGGCTCGAAAGAGTACATTTGAGAGACTCATTGACAAAATGATAATTACCAATAAAATGGGTTTTTAGTCTAAGATTGTGAGTACTTTGTAACCGGGCTTTTCCAAAGACCGGTCTCAAGTACAAGGATCATCTTAGGATCAAGTATTTAGCATAAAATCTAGGGAAAATCCGACTTGCATCCCTCTTTTTAAATCATTGTAATTTCAAATTAGCTTTTCGCAAACCAACTCAAAATATTGTTTCCTCTCTAATTGAAACTCGTGAAAGGAACTCATAAAAGCCGTATTGTCTTGATAAGCCCGGTCTCTGTGGATACGATTCCGGTATTTTACCGATTATTACTTGCCGTGACGATCATAGTGGACAGTGTACACTTGCGCTGCCCACTGTGGACAGATTACAACCCGTTGTGGTTTATTTCGCATGTACCATTCACACGTGTCAATAACTATTATTATAGGAGAATTCTATCAATGGTAAATGCATTTCCCACGATCCTTTGAAGTCGATCACGCACGCCCGAAGCATGTCCTCTAACGTTTGAATGGTGCGCTCGCTCTGACCATCCGTTTGAGGATGATACGCCGTGCTTAACTTTAATTGCGAACCCATTTCCCATTGCAAGCTTCTCCAAAACTTCGAGGTGAATCGACTATCGCGGTCAGACACAATGGATCACGGCACTCCGTGCCTAGACACTATCTCGTTAATATACAATCGAGCTAGCTTCTCCAACGAATCCGACTCTTTAATAGGTAAGAAATGTGCTGACTTGGTGAGAATATCAACGATAACCCAAATTGCGTCATTCCCTTTTGGAGTCCTCGGCAACTTAGTGACGAAATCCATTGTAATGTTATCCCACTTCCACACTGGTATTACTGAAGACTGGATTTTCCCATAAGGTCGTTGGTGTTCTGCCTTAACTTTTAAACACGTCACACACCGCTCCACAAAGTGCGCAATATCCTTCTTCATCCCCGGCCACCAGTAAAATTGTCTCAAATCTCTATACATTTTATTCGCCCCCGGGTGTATGGAATATCGCGACTTGTGTGCTTCTTCTAAGATGCTCACCCTCAGGTTTCCCAGCTTAGGAACCCACACTCGGGCTTTTATACACTTCAGCCCCTCATTATTAATTTCGAACAACGATGTAATCCCGACTACTCTTTCGCTCTTGACGTTTTCTTCCAACAACGCTTCCTCTTGAAATTTCTTAACTTCCTCCAGAAGGTTCGAGGTTGCCTCGACTCGGAAAGCTATGACCTTGGTCTGTCCTCTCCGCTCCTTCCGACTCAACGCGTCGGCCACCACATTAGCTTTGCCTGGGTGGTACAGAATCTCGCAGTCATAGTCGTTCAGCAGCTCCATCCATCTCCTTTGTCTCATATTAAGTTCCTTCTGGTCAAACAGATGTTTCAGACTTTTGTGATCGGTGTAAATCTGACACTTTACTCCAAATAGGTAGTGTCGCCAGATCTTTAGAGCGAACACCACCGCCGCTAGCTCCATGTCATGAGTAGGGTAGTTCTTCTCGTGATCCTTCAACTGCCGGGAAGCGTAGGCAATTACCTTCCCGTGCTGCATTAACACACACCCCAGCCCAAGCTTAGAAGCGTCACTGTATATCACAAAACCCTCCGATCCATCAGGTAGAGATAGAATCGGAGCTTTGCTTAAACTTTCCTTCAGTTTTTCAAACGCAGAATCTTGCACTTCTGCCCACGCAAATTTGACGTTCTTCCTTGTCAAAGAGGTCAGTGGCGAGGCTATTCGAGAGAAGTCTTGAATGAACTTCCGGTAATATCCTGCTAAACCGAGGAAGCTTCTCACCTCCGATGGGGTTCTTGGCACCTCCCAATCTTTAATGGCTTCAATTTTAGCAGGATCTACCTTGATACCGTCCGCCGACACCACATGACCCAAGAACTGGACTTCCCTTAACCAAAACTCACACTTCGAAAACTTCGCGTATAACTTCTCACGCTTTAGCAATTCCAGCGCGGCTCGAAGATGCCTCTCGTGGTCTTCTCGTGTTCGAGAATAAATTAAGATATCGTCAATGAAGACGATCACACATTTATCCAGCAACGAGCTGCACACTCTATTCATCAAGTCCATGAACACCGCTGGCGCATTAGTCAACCCAAAAGGCATGACTAAGAACTCGTAATGTCCATACCTCGTACGGAAAGCCGTCTTCGGCACATCTTCTTCTCTAACTTTCAATTGGTGATAACCCGACCTCAAGTCTATTTTGGAGAAATAACTCGCACCTTGCAATTGATCGAAAAGGTCATCGATCCTCGGGAGCGGGTACTTGTTCTTCACGGTTACTTTATTGAGCTCGCGGTAATCTATGCACATCCGCATAGATCCATCCTTTTTCTTAACAAAAAGTACCGGTGCTCCCCAAGGCGATGAGCTCGGACGAATGAAACCTTTGTCGAGCAATTCCTGAAGCTGAGTCATCATCTCCTTCATTTCCGCTGGTGCTAACCGATAGGGCGTACGGGCAATCGGTGTCGCCCCAGGTAACAGTTCAACTTTAAACTCCACTTGACGATCTGGAGGCAGACTCGTCAAATCATCAGGAAACACTTCCGGATACTCGTCCACTACTGGCACGTCCTCCACACTCTTCTTTTCCTTCTTAGCATCTATCACATACGCTAGATACACCGCACAACCCTTTCCTATACATCGTCTAGCTTTGATCAACGAAATTAGGCACGACTTCCTATTTCGTTGATCCCCATATATTACCACTTATTTCTTATCGGTCAAAGGAATACGGATCAGCTTCTTATTGCACACAATACTAGCATCATTATCCGCTAACCAGTCCATCCCTAGGACTACATCAAACTCCCCCATCCCCATTGGATATAACTTTAACGGGAAAAAGTGGCCATCCACCTCTATTTTACAACCCTCAAAGACCTCCTTTACCCAGACTCGACAATCGCCAGCTATTTCTACCTCAAACCCAAAGTTCAACCTCTTGGGTTTCACATGCAATTTTTGAGCAAAAATGGGCGACACAAACGAACGATTGGCCCCCGAATCAAACAACACTTTAGCAAACATCGAGTCTATAGGGAAGGTACCTGTCACCACATCAGGCGTGTTCTCCGCCTCCTCAGCTGACATGTGGAAAGCCCTAGCTCTGGCGTGAGCCGGCTCCACATTCTTCTCATTGCTCTTTCCTCCGCTACTCCCACCCTCACCCCTTGCATAACCTTTCTT
Source organism: Saussurea involucrata (assembly GCA_033807775.1). Classification (NCBI taxonomy): domain Eukaryota; kingdom Viridiplantae; phylum Streptophyta; class Magnoliopsida; order Asterales; family Asteraceae; genus Saussurea; species Saussurea involucrata. Next base: position 155,200,517 of record CM066314.1, on the reverse strand, counting down.
TAATTGCGGACAATCCCACTTGACATGGCCCGACAATCCGCACTGATAACAGACCTTCGGATTGCGACAACCTCGAGCTAGATGTCTCATTTTTCCGCACCTAAGGCATCCCTCTCTTTCATCCCAACATTCTCCCCTGTGCATTTTATTACACTTTGCACACGGTTTATCCACTGACTTAAATCCCACCCGCAGATCGGGTCTAACTGAACTCGGCCTCTTACTGTCTCGATTCGGCCCATCCCATTTACGCTTATCTCCCACTCTCTCGCTCATCTGCCTGTTCTTATCTTTTTCAGTAAGCTCTGCTTTATCTACGGCTGCCTGAAAAGTAACTGGGTCTTTCGCTTGTACCAACTCTCTTATACTGCTCTTCAGCCCATAAATGTACCTCTCGATCCGCCTTTCCTCAGTAGGCACGTACAATTCGGCAAATCGAGCTTTCTCGATGAACTTCGACGTATACTCCTGAACCGACATTGTCCCTTGCTCCAATCCCAAAAACTCCTCCTCTAGCTTCTTAACTGCCGCCAGAGGGCAAAACTGTGCTCTAAACCTTTTAACAAAAGCTTCCCACGAGATTCTCTTTGCTATCTCTGAACCTTTTCCTCCTGACTCGACGTCCCGCCAATAGATGGCCTCCGATTTCATCATGGAAATTGCGAACAACACCTTATCCTCCTCGGCGCACTTGTTAGTATCGAAAGCTAACTCCATTTTGCGAACCCATTTCAATGCTAGAACAGGGTTGCGCTCCCCGTTAAAAGTTGGAGGCTTACACGAAACGAAGGTTTTAAACGAGCATCCTTTTTCTGCCTTTGGTTCGGAAGTAGCAATCAGAGTTGTCACCGAGTTGTTCCCCATTTCAGTCCGCGGTTCACTATCTTCCCCAGACTTCTTCCCGGTACTGTTCTTGGTTCTTTCCCCAGACGTAGTCTTGTTCTGGTTGTCTAGCACTGCTTGGAGAGTCTTTTGCAACTTATCCATCTCTGCTGCAAACTTATCCTCAGTCACGAAAGCCGGTGTAGCTTCGTGTTTACCCCCTTTCTTAGCATTTGCTTTCTTCGCCGGTGCCGAACTCTCTTGTTCGGACATCAGTTGGATTTCGGGTTCCTCCACACTTCTTGCCTTGTGCTTAACCGGCGCTTTCCCTTTCTTACTCTTGCCCTTGGTGGTTGCCGCCCCCACCTCGGTAACAGCCTTTCTCGGCACCATTCCTTTGGGTCTCCCACGGCCTCTTCCTCGTCCACGAGTGGTCGCCACTCTTGGATGATTCACTGGTTCATCCTCAGCAAATTTTTCGCTTCTCATAGCCTCCTCCCGCAGTGTAGTACTATTTGTCTGAGCGTCTTCCGCTACGGGGATTGACCTACTCCTCAAGGTCCTCACAGACATTCTGATACACAACAACAATGAACGACTAATTTAACACCACAGATTATACAGTACTACAGCAACAGGGTAATGAGGAAATCTAAGCACATACATGTACCAGTAAGTTCGTAATTACACTGGCCAGGTGTAACTCTAAACTTACCTTACATTTCCGTCTTCGTTACCTCATTAGTCCTATTTCTATTTTAGTGCCCTCCTAACGCATTCCTGGTTTCTCAGTTGTGATTTCTACTTCCCAAAGTTTAAGTCTAGGCCCATCCGGTCACCTAAATCCCTTAAACTATGGCTCTGATACCAACTTTAACAACCCAAACAAATTAAACATTTCAAATCATAATAGTTAGATTATCCCAAAACGGGTCCCAAAATTTCTTACATCAATTCAAAATCTGGTTGGCGGAATCAACCTACACAACTGAGAAATAACTAAATGACTATAGTGTTACTATGAGGTCAAGCCTTCCTGCTACGCCCTGCTCACTTGTCAGAGCCTTTCCCTACCTGCTTTCCTGAAAACTTTTTAATTTATAAGAAAGCGAGGGTTAGACCATGAGGTCTAGTGAGTCCCTCCAACAGTTATCAAAGCATTTAAACAGAATACCATTTCAGTATAAATCATTCATAAACAGTTTAGATGAAATCGCTTCGGATATAAATCCGCCCCTCATAAATTGACACCCTAAAGTCACCCAAGGTGACAACGAGTCAGTGTCATGCTGCCTTTCAGGGTCACACCGCCCTTGGCATAAACGGGAACACCCTCCCGGCACAAGCTGGCGGGCCCCTTCCCGATTTAGTCAATTTACATCAAAATCAATGTATGCATACATCCCATATAAATTTTCAAACATCAATTCATGCAATTAAAGCATAAGCATAAAGCATGGCATTTCTCATCATATATCCGCTTTAGAAAAACATATTAAAAACCACACGTTTTAGTTTAGAAAACTCACCTGATATGCTTACTTCCTTCCTACCTTGCTCTGTACTCCCCAAACGATCTACCTGAGTCAAAGGATAAACACATAAGCTAACTAACCGAACCGTCCGGACATCACTGACCGGACACTCTTACTTCCCGGACATGTCTACTTACCGGACACCACAATGTCCGAACACTTCTGCTTTCCGGACAACATCACTTTCCGGATAACACCACTTTCCGGACACTTAACTTTTTCGGACACTTAACTTTTCCGGACACTTAACTTTTCCGGACACTTACTTTTCCGGACACTATACCCGGTAACCTGCGACAAGAAGCTATCCTGACAACTTCCGGACACCTGCTTCGCAAGAAGGTTTCCGGACGAGGCGCTGTTCGAGTTTAGTTCTCGAAATCATGCCAAACACCCATTAAACAGCAAAATAATGCGACGATTAACTACATACAGACCCATTATGTAAAGCCCGTATCCCGGTATGTAATTTCTTTTATTAATTCTTTTTATTTAAATTTTATTTAACGTGGTTTCCGTTAACGGGGTTAGACGAATTGGACCTTATAGTCAAATATGTCAAAACGTGGTTAGATTGCGAGAAGGAATTAGTTGAGGGACCAAAATTGTTAAAGGGCCAAAACTTGGTGTTTCGGCCCATGCATCCCAAACCGTGACCCATTTTCAGTTTGTGTGTGTTTGGGGTTTATGTATGTAGCAAGAAAGTAAGGAAAATAAACCCTAAGTCATTCTTTCCCCCTCCCTTGTGGTGGTCGGCCGGAAAAAAAAAAGAGAAAGCCGAGAGTGAGAGAGGGCGAAGAGAGAGAGAGAGAGAGAGAGAGAGTCGAGAGAGAGAGAGAGAGGCGCGTAGAGAGAGAGGGTACGCCGGAGAAGAGAGAGTAACGCCGGAGAAGAGAGAGTGACGCCGTCGTTTTGCTGCCGGAAAAGAGGAGGAAGGAGGGTTCGTCGAGGTAGGTTCGTTTCTCTTTTCATTGTGTTGTCGTTTGCCAATTTTCTGTCGTGAACCGCCACCACCACCACCGCAGCCACGGCTGCCGACGGTGGGGCCGCCGCTGCACGCCGCCGTGGTGGCGGCAGAGGAGTGGGTGCAGGGTGCGTGTGTGTGCGGGGGTGTGGTTGCGAGTGTGTCGGGAGTGGGTGACGTTGGGAGGTCTCGCCGGAAGGGTTACCGTAACCATCGTCGCCGCCGCCAACCACCACCGCTGCCGGAGGCAGATGTGATTGGTGCTCGGTGGTTGTCCAGCCTAGTATGACCTTTCTCCAGTAAGCTTGTAGGTTGTTTGGGTCTGTTTGGATGAAGCCATGACTTATTAGGTTAATAAGCAATATTTGTCATTTCATATGAAATTCATAGTTTCTGCCTCTGTTTTGTAAAAGCCATAACGTTTTCTAGGAACATCGTATTGGGGTGAAATCAGTGCCAAAATCTCCCATTCTGAGCCTAGTAAGTTTCATATGTTTTACGGAAAAACCAGTTCGGACCATAGCTAGTGTCAAATTGTGGTTTTGTACTGAAAGGTTCTGTTTTTCGCTGTTCTGCAAGTTGGTTTTGTAAAATCCATATTAAATTGTAGAAAAATCGTTAGAGCGCGTGCGATATGTCCCTGGAACCCTAAGACATGGGACTTTGTTATTATGGGATAATATTTCTGTATTTATCAGTTTATAAGGGGTTAAACAGGTCCCAAACAGACCTGTGTTTTTAGAGTAAAAGCTGGATTATGTAATTTATATTTTAGTAGTCGTGGTTTTGGGTCGGCGCTTCACTTTGACTTTTGTTAACACGTAATTAGGTGGGAAAAGGTGAGTGAAGTTGGCCGGCTTGTGTTGCGGTTGCGGATACTTGCGTTGCTTTAAGGTGAGTTCTCTCACTGCGTAGACTAGGAGTTACATATATGTTACGTTTGCTCTTTCGTGTTATTGTATGCTTATGTGAACTAGTTGTGGTGTGATAGATAGTTGTAAATTATATAATATGTGGTTGGCATGTGTTTGGTGTACACCTCGGGGAGACCGAGGGCTCGGGGAGACCGAGGAATTGTGTAAAAGTGTTGTGTGAACTCGGGGAGACCGAGGGCTCGGGGAGACCAAGGAATTGTGTAAAAGTGTTGTGTGAACTCGGGGAGACCTAGGGCTCGGGGAGACCGAGGAATTGTGTAAAAGTGTTGTGTGAACTCGGGGAGACCGAGGAATTGTGTAAAAGTGTTGTGTGAACTCGGGGAGACCGAGGGCTCGGGGATTCCGAGGTATGTGATTACATGTTTAAATCTTGATTTGTTTCTATACTTGTAATTGCGGTGTTGTTTGTCTACTTGTGAGTAGGGGCGATATATGTGTGATTGCTACCTGCGTAGGTGGTAGAATTCACTAAGCTTCGTGCTTACCCCTTCCCAATATCTTATGTTTTCAGGTGCGAGTAGCAGTCGGGCATGACGGTACACACGGGCGCAAGGCGAAGGCTGTTTAAGTTTAACTTTTAAAATGGGGATTTAATTTTATAACTCTTCCGCTGCATGAGTTTTTATTTGACGGTTTAAATTAACGACATCTGGTTTTAATTGTAATGAGATTTGTTAATTTATGGTTTGACTATAATGAAATGCATATGTTAAAAATTTAAAATTCCTTGTAATTTTTGGGACGTTACAACTTGGTATCAGAGCACAGCTTGAGTGAATCAAACACATCTCGGTGTGTTTGGTCTCAAGTTGCGGCTATGAAATTTTAAATTCTTTTATTTAAAATCTTTTAGAATAAAAGAAAAAGGAAAACCCGTTTGGGAAACGGTGATCGGGGGCGCAGTGTGTACAGTCAGCCGACGCCAATTGGGAAGGTACAGTACTTAGTGTATTTATCGCTTTCTAGATCATAGGGTATGCATGCTAGATTGCCTATGTGGTTTACATTGTACTGTATGATGATTGCTTGCTAGTGGGAATTAATGCTAGTTATGATAGGTTGTTAAGCGAAGGCCCTATAGGTTGTATGCAGTAAGAATCACATAGCCTTAGAATATTTGATTTAGTTCAATTGCGCAGCTCTTGTTTAACTCCAACCATTTTAGGATAGAATCTTGTATTCGAATGTCTATTTGATTCACACTGCATGCGACTGGGTATTCGCGAGGCAACTCGTTATGGCTAATAGGGATTCCGTTGTAGCAAGGGTAGTGGGATGAGATGACATTCCTAGTGAGCTGGGAAGAGTGTTTACATATGAGTATGTATACTAGATTGCTTTCTAGAACATAGGAGTATGTGTGCTAGATTGCTTGGTGCTTATTACATTGTACTGCATGTTTGTTGCTTGCTAATAGGAGTTTATGCTAGCCTTGATAGGTTGTTAAGTGAATGCACTATAGGTTGTATGCGGTAGGAACCGAATAGCCCTAGAATGTCGGATTTAGTTCTATTGCGCAGCTCTTGTTTGAGTCCAACCGTTGTAGGATATAATCTTATATTCGAATGTCTATCTGGTTTTACACTGTGCGCGACTGTGCATTCGTGAGGCGACTCGTCTTGACTAGTGGGGTTTTCTTCATAGCAAGGGTAGTGGAGTTGGGTGGAATTCCTAGGGAGCTAGGAAGAGTGTGTACATATGCCGGTGCGGGCATATGTGTATAGTTTTCGGCAAGGAACTACTTGGGCACTTCGGGACGGGACTCGAAACGAGTGAGGATAGGTGTGGAAGGTAGTAGTAGAGCTCCTACTATCTGAAGCACAGGATCCGTGCTCGAGTCGGAGAAAGTCACGAGGAATCCAAGGAGTTGAGCGTGAGCGTTGTTAGCGCGAGTTACTATGTGCTAATAACTCGTTGTAATATCTACACAGAATAGCCATCACAAGGAGGAACGACTATAGTAAACCTACTAGTACAGGTGTGTACTTGATTTGCTTTGATGGAATGATCGTTGGGGTAGTGACGAAGGTTATAAATTAGTAGTCGTTGGAATAAAAAGGACGATTCTAGTATTAATCACTTGGAGTGAGGATAAGGATGATGTTTGTTTCGGGTCAAGATGGATGATTGTGCTAGAATCATAGGCTTATAGAGCCGACTTTGATTTGAGGAAAAATCGTAGGGATTATTTGACGTAATTTCCCAACTTGCCTAAGAGGTGTAAATGTCCGGATGACGTTTGTGGATCGGAGAGTTTTGGAGGGGTATGAGTCGAGACGTCGGATGCTGATTGAGTCATGCACAAAGTTTATTTTGAAAATAAATTGCATTAATTAATTCTTGTGTTTCCAATCCTTTTGTGGATTGTGTTTTAGAATTTTGAGAAATGTTTAGCACACACACAAGATTTCGATTTATGGTTTTGAAAGTGCATGAAACCGTTTTATCACGGGAGTTGCAAACTTTGTTAGAATCTGTCTCATTTCGTTATTTTCCAACGGTTCTTTCGGGTAAGATGATATCCGTGTTGTGGTGTTTAAAATGTTGGGCAAGTGACTACGGCTTGTGACTTTAACATTGGAACTCCTCCACATATGTTAGAGTTGAGACGGAACGTTACTTTCCATGATGTCTGTATAAAACTATTTGAGTGATTTGGTTAAAATAAGTTTTGTTTTACGGCGTGTTGAGTCGTGTGGGTTTAATTTCACGAGGTGCATATCTTATTTGTTTATGTGACCATTTGGGGAAATCTTGGAAATTAATTTAAAGAACCCCACCTTTTGAGATTTTATGAGGTTTTAGTCGATATTTTCAAATGATGAAAACGGATTGGTTTTTTTATCTTTAAGTTTGAAACTTACACGAGACAGTTGTGTTTTAACAAAAATATATTTGTAAACCGTTTCATCGTTTTGTATGACTAGCCGACGCGTGTAAGATTTGTTGGTGAACCCTGTGCCACGACATTTTATGTTTAAAAAGAGAAATTTTGGGGTCAAGTGTCGTGGAACTGATTTCGAAATTATGTACACACTTTTGTTGCACCCGGTGTAAGGTCGAGCGGTTACTTTGAGTACATGTCATGAGTCAATCCATACTAGAACCATGACGGTCCATTTGTTTTAAGAAATTATTCATTATGCTTTGTGTTTTGTAAGTAAACTGAACAGAAATGGAATGATTTTCAACATGATTTTACTGTGTGAGGTGAGCATGTCCATTTTTGCATAACTACCGACCTGGTAATAGTAGTTTTATTGCATACGGTCTTTTTGAAATGAAAAAAATCTTGACGTTGAAAATATTTTGTAAATGATTTTGTAAACCATTTGGGAAATGCGCTTTTAAGTGTTATGTGTCATTTTGAGAACTTTAAGGGTGTGAGTCCTTTTGGAAAACTCTTTTGTTTAACCCGTGTTGAGTTTGGGACTAATGTTGATTTTAGAGTATTGCTTGTTTAACTTTATTTAAACGCGTTTTGACCGACTTATGGGTCTAGCAAGCGTGGAGCATTTTGCTCGGTTTTGACTTTGAGATAGTCATGGGTCAATTGCACGGTTCTAATGGCTCGATGGGGAGTCTTGTTGTTGGGTTGTTTTTGTTGCACAGTTTTGCATTTATTGCACGTTGAGTATTTACATGTTTGGGTGAGCGAGTCATTCCGGGATAGGCATGTTGTTGGTAGACTGTTTTGCATTGGATCCTTGGTCATGTCAGTCAGTCGTTGGTAACGGTCGGTTGGGTATCTCGGGGTGAGACCCCGGTATTCATGTGTTATGACCTTGACTTTCCAGTAGGCACTAAGAGGATATAGTCTTGGGCACTTACCTGAGAGGTAGTTCCGATGTGTCGGGCCTTGAGACGTACCTGGGAGGTAGGCGTTAAGGTGTATCTTGATACGGTGTAGCTAGGTTTCCTAGAGCGAGCGTGGAAGATAAGTAGACGGTGGAGGATTGGGTATTCCACACGTGTTGTTAGTGTAGACCGAATAGTGTCGATTAAGGGAATGATGCCCTTTGTAATTAAGAGAATAAATGCGCAGTAACCGTTTTGAAGTAAGTAGTATATTTAGGTGTCGACTTTTGGGCTTGAGGCAAAACACCTTTAGTGTAATCGGAGATTTGTAGCCGATTTTAAAATAATTATGATGATGGTAGTAGTAACCCTGAGATGCTTAATTGTGATGAATGGTTATGGTGGAATGACCTTCGTGGGTGATTATAAGTTTACTGGTTTGATGATCCGTGTGAACTAAATTTTGGGAGTCTATAGAACTCGTGGAAGTAATCGGCAATAATGCTAGGAATGATCGGATTCGAGTATCCTGTAGGGTATATTGGTGAGCACCTTTAGAATGGTTAGAGCTTGAAAGTTGAATCGGGATGTATGGGACATCTAAGGTTGGGAGGCAACCGAAGTCGTATGACTAGGAATGAATCCAGTTGTTGGAGTGTTCTTTCGATCATAATTTCAGTGTCCTTGAAGGAGTTTTGTTAGTAAGAAAAGTATTCGAGAATTTCTAGATGGGGTGAGAAATTTAGATTCTAGTTGAGGAAAGTCCAGTGGCCGCGCCGAAAGGGTTCAGAGTGGACGTGGGAGCCCGAAGCGGAGATGCGCGAGAACTATCCCGAGTTATTCGCCGGTCTAGACTTCGAGGACGAAGTTTAATCCAAGTGGGGGAGAGTTGTAAAGCCCGTATCCCGGTATGTAATTTCTTTTATTAATTCTTTTTATTTAAATTTTATTTAACGTGGTTTCCGTTAACGGGGTTAGACGAATTGGACCTTATGGTCAAATATGTCAAAACGTGGTTAGATTGCGAGAAGGAATTAGTTGAGGGACCAAAATTGTTAAAGGGCCCAAACTTGGTGTTTCGGCCCATGCATCCCAAACCGTGACCCATTTTCAGTTTGTGTGTGTTTGGGGTTTATGTATGTAGCAAGAAAGTAAGGAAGAGAAACCCTAAGTCATTCTTTCCCCCTCCCTTGTGGTGGTCGGCCGGAAAAAAAAAAAGCCGAGAGTGAGAGAGGGCGAAGAGAGAGAGAGAGAGAGAGAGAGAGTCGAGAGTGAGAGAGGCGCGAAGAGAGAGAGGGTACGCCGGAGAAGAGAGAGTAACGCCGGAGAAGAGAGAGTGTAACACCCCAAAATCCGGGCTAATTTAAACCTCAAGTTACAACAGGTTATGACAATAAACTTCAACTTATAAATATAGCAAATGGGTTAACCATCAAGAGTAAATTTACAAACACAGGATTCTTCCAATAACCTACTAATCTAATCATAACACTACAATCAGATTAACTAAGTTATCTAAGCAATCCATCAAAAGAATCTCCTCTTGGTTAGTTTCCACCTTTGCTATTCCAAAACGCTCGTCCCACAACCCTTTATTTGCCTGAGCCTGAACCTGGTAAGAAAACATCATATGAAACGATTAGGCTAACGCCTAGTGAGAACATTCGTTTCAATAATAACATTTGCAAAATCAATGTAAACAAGTTATAACAAACCTGGTTACCCCTTTTCTTACCGTACATATAATTCTATTCCATTTCACAATTTTATCCAATACCATGACTATGACTGACAACAATTTTCGTCAGCATATCATACCTCAGAGCCACACTATGAATCTTCAAAGATTCTAGATCAATGCTCTCCACCAATAATTCGCGATTAGACACGCTCATTTATTAGTAAGGAAGAAGAGATTACAAGTAATTATGTCAACCTCACTCTCTTCCTTAGAAATCAGGAATAACGATTAAACAAGAAATACCACACGCCTATTCCATGATTTTCCCACACACACTGGAATAACGATTTAAACAAGTAACACCACACGCCTATTCCATGTGATTACCAAACTTTAGTGTCTATGGATCCATATCACCTAATTGTACTCATATAGGTATTTTAAATCAATATAAATTCCTCATAGCAATTGTATAAGCGAATATCATATTTATACCTCATAAATTCCTTATAGCAATCGTATAAGCGAATTATTCATCTCACATAGATTTCTCATAACAACCGTATGGGCAAATCATATTTAACACATTTCTTCCTAGTGTCACACTAGCACAATCTATATTCTAACATACTACTCTTCAAGTGTACGTATGTTCAATCAACCAAGCTATATGTCAATTCTTAAATCGCACTTTCCCACGATTAACGAAACTATATTTTCCAATTCCTAGAATAGTTCAGATAATACAAAGTCTCTGGATACCTTAACTATTATATTCTTAAGTTCATATCCAAGATCTATTACCAAACCTGATAAACTGACTTTTTTTATCCAACTCCCGGTATTCCCATCTCCCGATACTCCCATCTCCCGGTATTCCCAATTCCCGGTATAAAGACCACACCGGGACTCACCTGTACCGGGACTCCTGTACCGGGACTTACCTGTACCGGGACTTACCGTACCGGGACTCACATGTACCGGGACTCGCATGTACCGGGACTCGCATGTACCGGGACTCACATGTACCGGGACTACGTACAGTTTATTTCAATAAGTCCACAAATCGACTTAACTTGTATAATCAGTTCAATCTATGTATTCCATTCAGTCCTCAATCAATTTATACAGCTATATTAAGGTTAGTACAACTTAAAAACACTGATTTATACAATGAATCGAATGAACTCACCTTATGTAGTAAAACCCTCTTCTGCACAAAATCTGAACTTCAAACTGATGTTTATGATTCTGCAATTCAATCCCAAATTACAGATTCGATCAACATCTAAGTAAAACAACCAATCTCTTCAAAACCAACATCAATTCCTTACCAAATTGGAGTCAAAACCTTGATTTCTTTCTTTTATCCTTTCTTCCTTTTCTCTCTATGCTTTCTGTCTTCTAAACCGTCTCAGACCAAGAAATGAGATAATATCTCATGTTCAGATATTTATCTATACACACTTTCCACAAATGACCAACTACGCCTTCTAGTTTCATTATTTCCAAAATAACACCAAACATTAGACCCTTGTATTTTAACCCTATTGAATTATCAATTTACCACATAATTCAAGGTTTTAAACCAAAATACAAATATATCCAAATTCTCATTAAAACACTAATAACGAAAATTTAGGATGTTACAATACTCCCCAACTTGAAAATGATTTCGTCCCCGAAATCAGAATCAGGTGAACAAATGAGGATACTTATCTTTCATACTCTCTTCCGACTCTAAGGTCACATTGGTACCTCGATGGTGTTTCCATTGTACTTTCAACATAGCTACTTCCTTGCCACTACGTAGTTTTCTAACCGATCTTTCCAAAATTGCCTCTGGTTCTTCCATACAGTGACTCTTTTCATCTACTCTCACATCAGTGAGTGGTATCACATCATCTTCTTCGGCTAAACACTTCCGAAGATAACAAACATGAAAGGTATTATGAACTCCTTCCAACTCTAGTGGAAGATCCAACTGATATGCTTGTAAACCAATCCTTTTAGTGATGGTGAAATGTCCTAGAAAGCGAGGACTTAACTTTCCGCGTTTACCAAACCTTATCACACCCTTCCATGGGGACACTTTAAGCATCACGCGCTCCCCAACTTGAAATTCTTTTGGTCTCCTTTTCGGGTCAGCATAACTCTTCTGTCGGTCCTGAGCTGCTTTCATATGCTGCCGAATTTCTTTCACCTTATCAGCTGTTTGTTGTACCAATTCTGGACCAGCAAACTGTTTCTCTTCGGCTTCTAACCAACATACCGGAGTTCTACATTTTCGACCATACAATGCTTCGAAGGGCGCTCTTCCAATACTGGAATGATAACTGTTATTATACGCAAATTCTACTAACGGTAGATGCGTATCCCAGTTACCTCCAAAATCCAATACACAAGACCTGAGCATATCTTCCAAAGTTTGTATAGTCCTTTCACTCTGTCCATTAGTCTGTGGATGAAAAGCAGTGCTCAAATTAACTTTCGTACCCAATTCCTCTTGTAGTGATCGCCAAAACCTTGAGGTAAACCGACTATCACGATCTGACACAATCGACACCGGTATACCATGTCTTGACACCACCTCATCAATATACAACTTCGCCAATTTCTCAATTGGTGACGCTTCTTTCATAGCTAGAAAATGAGCACTCTTAGTCAAACGATCCACGATCACCCAAATAGTGTCGTTACCCTTTTGCGTCTTGGGTAATTTCGTCACAAAGTCCATGGTGATCTTCTCCCATTTCCATTACGGAATTTCCAAAGATTGGAAACTTCCGTAAGGTTTCTGATGTTCGACTTTCACCAATGAACATGTTCTACACGTTTCTACCTTCCGGGCCACATCTACTTTCATAGCCGGCCACCAATAAAACAATTTCAAATCTCGATACATCTTCGTACTCCCAGGGCGTATGGAATACTTAGATCTATGAGCGTCTTCAAGAATCAGCTCTCGATTTCCTCCAATCTTTGGTACCCAAACGCGACCTTGGAACAACTTTATTCCACGACCATCTTCAGTCAACTGAAGGTGTTGTTTGCCCATCACTTCTTCTTTCAGGTTTACTTCCCGTAAGGCCTCCGCTTGTGCCTCTTTTATCTTTTCCATCAAACTCGATGTCACATCAATTCTAGCATTGATCGATTTCAAACATCCACTATACTCTTTCCTACTTAAAGCATCGGCCACGACATTTGCTTTACCAGGATGGTAATGCAATTCACAATCGTAATCTTTAAGTAATTCTAACCATCTTCGCTGTCTCATATTTAACTCTTTCTGATCAAACACATGCTGCAAACTTTTATGGTCAGTAAAAAGAGTACATTTGGTTCCATACAAGTAGTGCCTCCACAGCTTTAGAGCAAAAACAACAGCTACTAACTCCAAATCATGTGTCGGGTAGTTCTTCTCGTGTTCTTTAAGTTGCCTTGACGCATAAGCAATCACTTTGCCTCGTTGCATCAATACGTACCCTAGACCCATCTTTGAGGCATCACTGTACACCACTAAATCTTCCGTTCCTTCAGGTAAAGCAAGAACCGGAGCCTCACACAACTTTTCACGTAAGGTTCTGAAAGTCGATTCTTGTTTCTCCGTCCATACAAACTTCACGTTCTTTCTAGTCAGAATAGTCAAAGCAGATGCAATCTTAGAAAAGTCTTTAATAAACCTTCTGTAATAACCTGCTAAACCCAAGAAACTTCTTATTTCAGATGCACTTCTTGGTGTCTCCCAATTTGCCATAGCTTCAATCTTAGTTGGGTCTACCTTGACTCCTTCTGAAGTAATCACGTGACCTAGAAATTGTACTTCTTTTAACCAAAATTCACATTTTGAAAACTTCGCGTACAATTTCTCTCTCCTTAAAACTTCTAAGACTTCACGTAGGTGATGTTCATGATCTGCTTCAGTCTTTGAATACACAAGTACGTCATCAATAAAGACGATAACAAACTTGTCCAAGAAAGGTCGACACACTCTATTCATCAGATCCATGAAGACAGCTGGAGCATTCGTCAACCCGAATGGCATTACTAGAAACTCATAATGTCCGTACCTGGTTCTAAAAGCTGTCTTAGGAATATCTTCATTTCTAACCCGCACTTGGTGATACCCTGACCTCAAATCAATCTTAGAAAAACATCCTGCCCCTTGAAGTTGATCAAATAGATCGTCGATTCTTGGAAGCGGATATTTATTCTTAATCGTCACCTTATTCAGCTCGCAGTAATCTATACACATTCTCATAGTACCGTCTTTCTTCTTAACAAACAGGACCGGAGCTCCCAAGGCGAAGAACTCGGTCTGACAAAACCTTTATCTAATAACTCCTGGAGTTGAGTCATCATTTCTTTCATTTCAGACGGCGCCAGACGGTAAGGTGCCCGCGCTATCGGAGACAAACCTGGAATGAGATCAATTCTAAACTCCACCTGCCTTGCAGTAGGTAGACCAGGAAGATCATCAGGAAATATGTCAGGAAACTCACGTACCACCTTGATATCTTCCAATTGTTTCTTTTCCAACCTTCCATCTAAGACGTACGCCAGATAGGATATACATCCTTTCATTAAACACTTCCGCGCCTTCACAACAAAGATTAACGGAATTTCCCCCTTCTGCTTTTCCCCGAAGATGAATACGTCATCTTTATCGGTCATCGGAATTCTGATTAATTTCTTTGCGCAAAATATTTCTGCTTGATTGGCAGTCAGCCAATCCATACCCACAACTATGTCAAACCCTCCAATTTCCATCAACAACAAGTTGATCAAAAATTCCGTCTCTTCTAAAAGAATAGTACAACCATCAAGCCTTTCTCGAACCAAAGCTTGACCCCCATTAGCTACCTCTACTACTAGAGCATCATCTAAAGTAGTGACAGGAGTAGCTAATTTAGGATAGAATGATTTGGACACAAATGACAAATTTGCTCCACAATCAAACAAAATATGCGCAGGACAAGAATTAACAAGGAATGTACCCGAGACAACGTCCCTTGATTCCTTAGCTTCATCAGCGGTCATCTGAAAAGCTCGGCCCGTTGGCTTCGGAATAACTTGTTTCTTACTCTGATCACCGCTCTTTTTCAGCCTTGGGCACTCCCGACGAAAGTGACCCGGTTGCTTACACTCAAAACATGTATTCCCCCGCACTGGACAATTATTCGCAGTATGCCCACTCTTTCCACACTTAAAGCATTCAGATGCTATCACCCGACACTGCCCATAATGCTTGCTCTTACACTTTGGACACCAGTTTGGTTCACGGCGTGAGTCATAAGAAGTACCTTTACCAGCGTTCCTTAACTTATGTGAATGCTCTGATCGATTTTCCCATTTCCGCTTCTCCCCAACTTGGGTCTTTTCTTCTTTATCCAAGATATATACATTTTCTATCACTTTGGCTTCTTCGATCGTTTCTCTCAAAGTCGAAGCTTTATAACTCCGTACTCGCGACATCATATCCGCCGGCAGTCCTTTCAGATAAGCCTTAACTCTATCTTTCTCAGTTGGAGCTACATGCCCAACTAGATTCAACTTCTCCATGAACAGTTATGTATACTTTCGAACAGTATTATTACCCTTTTTCAGATTTCGAAATTCCTCCTCAATTCGATCCATCTCGCTTTCGTTGCAGTATTCTTCCAAAAGCTTCTTTTTAAATGACTCCCAAGTCATTGCAGACAGAACGGAAGTCGAAATTGAAGCAGTCAGCACATTCCACCACATCAACGCGTTTCCTCTCAGCATTTGTGAAGAAAACCTAACTTTCGACTTTTCGTCACATTCGCAAGCCCGAAAGGCTTGTTCTATCTCTCTAATCCAGTTCATACACGCCACTGGATTATCAGCTCCGACAAACTCCGGTGGTTTACAACTTAGAAAAGTCTTATACGAGCAACCTCTTTCTACTCTCCTTTCAGTTTCTGATATCGGAGTATGAAGTGGAGGGATTATTCCAGTATCTGTTGTTGTTCGTGGTACCTCCGCCGTACGATCATGAAGCGCCTTCATGAACATTTCAGATTGTCTTTCCATTGCTGTGTTCATCATCCGCATCATATTTTCCATCATTCGAGACTCCATTCCTGCTTCTGGTGTTCTCGGGATGGTAGTACTGGTACCCACCCTAGGCATCTGGCTGTGTGATCCTCCGATAGAAAGAAAATCCGGCGGAGTCTCTGGAACTCCACCTAAACCAGGTTGCCTTTCTTCAGTCCAGTCAATCCCAGTCCTATTCATCTCAGAAATAGGGGACAACGGCGACGTATTTACCATTTTCTGATAAAACACAAAGGAATAACCATAAGAAATGATTACACAATCTAGACATACGAACGTATTTTAACGATCATTAATCACTGTAACAATTTAGAAATAAGTTTGCTTGTGTAATAATATATTCATAATAAAGTAGCTAATTGAAATTGTGAACATACTATACATGAGAATCCTCTTTCCATTGTCACAATATTAATTTCACGTATTTCCGTCGACTCTAAGACTATCCCGTCTTAGCATTTCTACCCATATCTCACATATCATAACCTACTCCATCTCAGCTTAAGTCTAAGTATCTTATCAGCATACTTAGTTCACTTAAACTAGTGCTCTGATACCATATTGTAACACCCCAAAATCCGGGCTAATTTAAACCTCAAGTTGCAACAGGTTATGACAATAAACTTCAACTTATAAATATAGCAAATGGGTTAACCATCAAGAGTAAATTTACAAACACAGGATTCTTCCAATAACCTACTAATCTAATCATAACACTACAATCAGATTAACTAAGTTATCTAAGCAATCCATCAAAAGAATCTCCTCTTGGTTAGTTTCCACCTTTGCTATTCCAAAACGCTCGTCCCACAACCCTTTATTTGCCTGAGCCTGAACCTGGTAAGAAAACATCATATGAAACGATTACGCTAACGCCTAATGAGAACATTCGTTTCAATAATAACATTTGCAAAATCATTGTAAACAAGTTATAACAAACCTGGTTACCCCTTTTCTTACCGTACATATAATTCTATTCCATTTCACAATTTTATCCAATACCATGACTATGACTGACAACAATTTTCGTCAGCATATCATACCTCCGAGCCACACTATGAATCTTCAAAGATTCTAGATCAATGCTCTCCACCAATAATTCGCGATTAGACACGCTCATTTATTAGTAAGGAAGAAGAGATTACAAGTAATTATGTCAACCTCACTCTCTTCCTTAGAAATCGGGAATAACGATTAAACAAGAAATACCACACGCCTATTCCATGATTTTCCCACACACACTGGAATAACGATTTAAACAAGTAATACCACACGCCTATTCCATGTGATTACCAAACTTTAGTGCCTATGGATCCATATCACCTAATTGTACTCTGATAACGCCACTTTTTGGCGTTATTTTCGGTTCTCAAACCAATGAGATTGGCTTGTATTCAAGTGAAAAGGCGTGCATTTTATGGTTTATCTAGTGAATTACGCAGGTTATATAAAAGGCGGCATTCCTTGGAAAAAGAAGCTAAAAAGAGCCCGAAACGAGTTAAAACGAAGCCTAACGGAAGCCCAAAAGCCAAGCCCAAGACCCGCGACCGAACCAGGACCCGACCCACGAACCAGATCCGACCCAGAACAGCCTCTGGGAGGCGCGCGACTTTCCACGCGACTTGCAAGTCGCGTGGAAGGCCGCGTAAGCCTCTGTTTGCGAATTTCAGCTTTAAACTTCGGGATTTAGGTCACTTTTTCGGTATCCAACTTACGGCGGACGACCGGGAGCAGTTCAGGGGCGATTTCGAGAGCCACGTGACACCATTTGGAGCGAAGATCGAGAACCAATCGAAGAAACGTTCACGACGCGAAGTAGATTCAAGCACGGGAAAGGGAGTTCATCAATTCATCTTATACTATCACCACGATCACGTTACCATGTTTTCTCATACTTTCGCTTCCTTTTCTTTTGTGTTTGAATTCCCCAACATCATGAACTAACTTTAAGATGTTGGGGGTTGGATTGAATTAGGATTGAACATATAGATGGATGACGAATGATTTTATCAGTTTTTCCGATTTAATGAATGCATGTGTTTTCGTTCTTAATGCCTTTGTGAGCGTAGCTAACTTACAATTGTTTTATTGTTGTCAATTATGTTCGAGAGAAGTAATTGAGATCTAGAATTAGGAATTACATGTCTAAAGGTAAGAAAGGATAGAGATATACCGAGTAAAACTTTAGTCTCATAATAACCTGAGCGTAATGTATTTTGAACTGCATAAGGTGAGATTGAGAGATGAATCTTGTGTTTGTTTTCGAAATAAACTTCATGGTAGCTTGAGAAAGAACCGTGTTTTACAAATATAACTGTTGTTACTTGAGAGAGAACAATAGTTAGATCGAGGTTGAGTATTCATTAAACAGAATTAACTGGTATTTGTCTTTAGTCTGATATTCATATGTGAAACCTGAGGATATCCAACCCTCAACTGTTTCTCCATCTGATTTCCAAAACTTCTTACTAGTTGTCTGATGTTTGTTTGACTTTAATTTTTGCAAGTAATTAGTATAAAACCAAATCTCCAAATTTGAAAGCCCAGTTAATAGTTCTTGTAGTAATTGTGATATTTAGTTCCTAGTTCCCGTGGATTCGATACTCGTACTTCCGTACACTATTACTTGACTTCGACCCGTACACTTGCGGTGAGATTCGCGGGGTGTGAAAACCTCGTGTCAAGTTTTTGGCGCCGTTGCCGGGGAACTAGTTGCAACTAATAGCACTACTAGCTATACGCGCTATTAGATTGGGCATTTTCTTTTCGTATTTTATTTCATTCACTTTCAGTTTTTGGATTGTTGACTTTGTTTTCTTCTTTTCAGGTACCACTTGGTTTATGCCAAGGACGACTCGAGGAAAAGAGATCGAAGAATTTGATCCGGAGATCGAAAGAACCGCCCGTCGTCTACGGAAAGAAGCTAAAGCGAAGCGAAATCTAAAGTTCGAGATGTCTGACGACGAGAGACCACCTCCACAAAACAATCCTCCACCTCGCCGCAATAATCCACCACCACCACCACCCGAGAGACGTCCTATGCGGTCGTTCGCCGATCCGAATGTGGTGGCAACTCGTATAGGCATTCAAGCGCCCGCTACTGGGGCAAATTATTTTGAGCTGAAGCCGAGCACCATCGTGATGGTGCAGCAAAACCAGTATGGAGGGACACCGAGAGAAGACCCTCATGCACACCTTCGTGCATTTGAACGGGTTTGCAACACTTTCAAGATCAATGGCATGAACGAAGATGCCATCAAGCTGCGATTATTTGGATTCTCCCTCAAAGGCCGAGCCGAAGCATGGACCGAGAGCATCCAGCCAGATTCGGTCACCACATGGGCACAATTGAAGGCTGCATTCCTTCAAAAGTTCTTTCCCCCGAGTCGGACCGCCCAACTAATGGCCGAGATCACCCATTTCGCACAATGGGATCAAGAAACGTTATATGAGGCTTGGGAGCGCTTCAAGGACATGATCAAGAAATGTCCTCACCATGGGTTACAAGATTGGGTCATCATTCAGACTTTCTTTAGTGGCCTTCACCCGCAGTTCAAAAATGATATCACTGCTGTCGCGGGTGGAGCACTAATGGATAAATCCTATGAAGAGGCATGCGAGCTGATCGAAAATCTTGCCGAGCATAGTTTTTCCACTCCAAGGGCTGATGTTAGAAGAGTCGCGAGTGTTCGGGAGTCGGATGATCTCAAGGAACTAAAAGCTCAACTAGCTTTTATTACAGACCGTATGAAGGGAAGCAATTTGGGAGAACCTGAACAGGTTCAATTTATGCAAAACCGCAACCATCAGCCACGAAACGATCCGTTCTCCAACACTTATAACGAGGGGTGGAAAAAGCACCCCAATCTTTCATGGAGTCAGCCGGGCCAACCACAACCAGGTAACTTTTCTAACTCTTCCAATTCTTTTAATACTAACAGTGTGTACCGCCCTCCAGGTTTTCAGCAGAGGAACGAGGGACCATCCGGAGAGAAAAAGTCGGGACTCGAGGACATGATGATGAAATTCATGTCTAAAATGGACAATACAGTCGGAGGATTAGCAACTACAGTCGAGGGACTAGTCAGCACAGTCAACACTGTCAAGGCGGCTACCGAGCAAAACACCGCCGCCATCAAGATCCTCGAGAGGCAAGTAGGGCAGATCTCCGAGACCCTACAAACCCGACCTCCCGGAGCATTCCCGAGTATGGCTGAAAAGAGGAACCAAGAGAACTGTAACGCCATTTATCTAAGAAGCGGAAAGGAACTGAATAGAGAACCGTCATCGGAAGAGACCGAGCCCGACAGAGAGAGTTTGAATGAAGAAAAAGAGGTCGAGAAGGTGAAGGAAGTAGAAGCTGAAGAGAGTGAGAAGAGTGAAGAGAAGAAGAAAGAGGTGACACCACCGGTCAAGCCGGAAATCCCGAGAGTACCCTACCCAAGCAGGCTGAAAGCGAATAAAGACCAGGTTCATTTTTCTAAATTTCTTGATGTCTTTAAAAAGCTAACTATCAATATTCCTTTTGCAGACGCGCTTACACAAATGCCCTCCTACGCTAAGTTCATGAAGGAGATTATATCAAAGAAGAGGGCACTTGATCACCAGGCCACCGTTGCACTCACTGAAGAGTGCAGCGCAATTTTCCAGAATAAGCTGCCCCAAAAGCTTACAGATCCAGGGAGTTTCTCGATTCCCATTCAAATTGGCAGTTTTAATTTTAATAAAGTTTTATGTGATTTAGGGGCTAGTGTTAATCTGATGCCTCTATCTATTTTCAGGAAACTTGACCTGGGTGAGGTAAGCCTAACATATATGACATTGAAACTGGCTGATCGATCGATAAGGTACCCATACGGGGTAATTGAGGACGTGCTCATCAAAGTAGGTAAGTTTTACTTTCCTGTCGACTTCGTAGTAATAGACATAGATGAGGACGAAGAGGTCCCGATGATCTTGGGACGATCCTTCTTGGCCACGAGTCGGGCACTGATTGATATGGAAGAGGGCGAGATCACATTCCGAGTTGGTGGTGAGAGCGTGAAATTTAAGTTGCTGGAAAGAGGAAGTGGTGAGAGAAAAGAAGAAGGAGAGAAATCCGCGGGAAATCGCAAGTGTGGGCGACCCAAATCTGCGGATACTAAGCCGAGTTGAGAACCGCACAGTCGTGCCACGACTCTAAATAAGGCGCTGGGTGGGAGGCAACCCACCAAGGTTAGTTTCCATTTATTATTTTTTATCTTTGAGTGTGCTTAAATAATGAAAAAAGCCAAAAAAATCGAAAAATCGAAATAACCAAAAAAATAGCTGAACAGGGACATACGCGGCTTGTCACGCGGTTTGCATACCGCGCAGCAAGTCGCGGGGCCCTCTGTTGGTTTTCTGAAACAGAGGGTTACGCGGTTTTTTACGCGACTTGCAAGTCGCGGGCTAAACCGCGTGAGTCCCAATTGCTTCGTTTTTCGTTTTTCGTGCAGTTTTTATTTCTTTTCTTGCTTGTGTGCTTTCCTGTTTTTATTTTGTGCCTTTCCCTTGTCGTGCTTGTTCTCTCCGTTTCCTCCGATTGATGCCCAACTGTCAAGAACCCTCCGGCCGGGCAAAACAGGTACGTTCTAAATCTTTCTGCTAAAAGAGTGATGTTTGATGTGCTGTTCTATTTTAATCGCACGAGATGCAACAAACCTAAGTTTCACTTAGGTTTGGGGTGCCTCATTGGTGATCCATCTACACACTCACATTAGACCCTTTGCAAACCTCGGTTTTACCGAGGTTTGGGGTTGGCTTTTATTTGGTAAACCTAGGCCACGGCCTAGGTTTGGGGTGCCCACTTTAGAATTTTGGAGTTCTTTGTGCTTGCTATGTAATGTTTTACCCGTCCTTTTTAGACCTGTAAATAACTGCACAATGATTGCGTTGCTTCACCTACAACTTTGCTTGCACATTGGGGACAATGTGTGGGTAAGGTTTGGGGTTGCCCAATCGGGCCCAAGTTATGCACGTAGATTTCCTACACTTCTGAGTGTCTAGATCAAAGTAGCTAAAATTTTTTGTTTTGAATGATTGAGACCGGCCATTGTGGGAAGAATCTTGTGATAGTGACGTGACCGTTAGGGAAGGACCGGGAAAAGACATGACTAGGGACATTAGTAGAGACCACCCGATAGCGAGATTTTGAGCCTAAAAGACGTTTTTCATTTCGAGGGATTTATACACATAATTCTTATACACTTTTCGAATCCCTTGTCGTGAATGTAGAATGATCTCGCTACATTATTGCATTGAGTAGCAAAGACGAACATCGGGATATTGACTAAGGGTATAGTATACCAAATCGTGTGGACCTTAAGAAATGATTCCAGGCATTGTGTGTTTGTTTTAACCATTTTTAGCTATCGTTTCTCCTTTTACCCTTAGTGTGTATCCATAGCCATTTTGCAGCCAAACACTCACCTTATTTCTTTCTAAACCCACCATTAACCCTTAGCCAAAAGCCTTAGCCAACCCTTATCCAAAAGTATGTCAATCGGAAGCAGTAATGAACTACCAGAGATAGAGCAGAAAAGAAAGAATTCCGGCCAACCATGAGAATAAAACGGGTCAATGTAACCCGAGAAGTAGAAAAGAGGACCAATGAAGTCCCAAAAAAAAATAATAAAAAAATGGTGTTATTTAGATATTATCTATAGCAGAAAATAAGAGAGTCAAAGCGACTACAATAGTGACGAAGAGGGCCAAATAGTAGAGCGAAAAGCTATAGAGTTCGGAACTGCCAATGATTGACATGCCAAGGATCGTTGAACCATTTTACCCGTCGTTTCATAGCCTTAACCCTAGCCCCATTACAACCCGTGTAAAGACCTGGATGATCTTTTGGAAAATGCGATTACGGTTTACGACTACCTTTACCAATATTCCCTGTCTTGCTGCTTGATTCCTTTCTGAGATCAACATTTTGGAAATTTGTGCGTCTTTCTTTAGAGTTGTCATGACTTTTAAGTATTCTTGTACATAACTTCCTTAAACATGACAACGCGAGCGATAACTTAGGTTCGAGTGCAAAGAGAGTATCCCGTGAGGTAGGGTCAAGGCGAAATGTTTTCCCTAGTATGTTTGGACGTAGTCTAATCCTAATGTAATCGGAACTGTCACGAGTTCAACTCCCAATAGGAAGTCATAGATCGGACAAATTAAAGAATGAGGCGAAAGTGAGATAGATATTCACGGGTATGGGAAATCACCGATGCATCACTTGGTACCGATTGGAAATTGTGCAGTTATTGTTATTCCACTATGTGCTTTTATTCTATTTTATCGCTAATTTGCTTGGGGACAAGCAACGCTCGGTTTGGGGTTGTTGATAACGCCACTTTTTGACGTTATTTTCGGTTCTCAAACCAATGAGATTGGCTTGTATTCAAGTGAAAAGGCGTGCATTTTATGGTTTATCTAGTGAATTACGCAGGTTATATAAAAGGCGGCATTCCTTGGAAAAAGAAGCTAAAAAGAGCCCGAAACGAGTTAAAACGAAGCCTAACGGAAGCCCAAAAGCCAAGCCCAAGACCCGCGACCGAACCAGGACCCGACCCACGAACCAGATCCGACCCAGAACAGCCTCTGGGAGGCGCGCGACTTTCCACGCGACTTGCAAGTCGCGTGGAAGGCCGCGTAAGCCTCTGTTTGCGAATTTCAGCTTTAAACTTCGGGATTTAGGTCACTTTTTCGGTATCCAACTTACGGCGGACGACCGGGAGCAGTTCAGGGGCGATTTCGAGAGCCACGTGACACCATTTGGAGCGAAGATCGAGAACCAATCGAAGAAACGTTCACGGCGCGAAGTAGATTCAAGCACGGGAAAGGGAGTTCATCAATTAATCTTATACTATCACCACGATCACGTTACCATGTTTTCTCATACTTTCGCTTCCTTTTCTTTTGTGTTTGAATTCCCCAACATCATGAACTAACTTTAAGATGTTGGGGGTTGGATTGAATTAGGATTGAACATATAGATGGATGACGAATGATTTTATCAGTTTTTCCGATTTAATGAATGCATGTGTTTTCGTTCTTAATGCCTTTGTGAGCGTAGCTAACTTACAATTGTTTTATCGTTGTCAATTATGTTCGAGAGAAGTAATTGAGATCTAGAATTAGGAATTACATGTCTAAAGGTAAGAAAGGATAGAGATATACCGAGTAAAACTTTAGTCTCATAATAACCTGAGCGTAATGTATTTTGAACTGCATAAGGTGAGATTGAGAGATGAATCTTGTGTTTGTTTTCGAAATAAACTTCATGGTAGCTTGAGAAAGAACCGTGTTTTACAAATATAACTGTTGTTACTTGAGAGAGAACAATAGTTAGATCGAGGTTGAGTATTCATTAAACGGAATTAACTGGTATTTGTCTTTAGTCTGATATTCATATGTGAAACCTGAGGATATCCAACCCTCAACTGTTTCTCCATCTGATTTCCAAAACTTCTTACTAGTTGTCTGATGTTTGTTTGACTTTAATTTCTGCAAGTAATTAGTATAAAACCATATCTCCAAATTTGAAAGCCCAGTTAATAGTTCTTGTAGTAATTGTGATATTTAGTACCTAGTTCCCGTGGATTCGATACTCGTACTTCCGTACACTATTACTTGACTTCGAACCGTACACTTGCGGTGAGATTCGCGGGGTGTGAAAACCTCGTGTCATACTCATACAGGTATTTTAAATCAATATAAATTCCTCATAGCAATTGTATAAGCGAATATCATATTTATACCTCATAAATTCCTTATAGCAATCGTATAAGCGAATTATTCATCTCACATAGATTTCTCATAACAACCGTATGGGCAAATCATATTTAACACATTTCTTCCTAGTGTCACACTAGCACAATCTATATTCTAACATACTACTCTTCAAGTGTACGTATGTTCAATCAACCAAGGTATATGTCAATTCTTAAATCGCACTTTCCCACGATTAACGAAACTATATTTTCCAATTCCTAGAATAGTTCAGATAATACAAAGTCTCTGGATACCTTAACTATTATATTCTTAAGTTCATATCCAAGATCTATTACCAAACCTGATAAACTGACTTTTTTTATCCAACTCCCGGTATTCCCATCTCCCGATACTCCCATCTCCCGGTATTCCCAATTCCTGGTATAAAGACCACACCGGGACTCACCTGTACCGGGACTTACCTGTACCGGGACTTACCGTACCGGGACTCACATTTACCGGGACTCGCATGTACCGGGACTCGCATGTACCGGGACTCACATGTATCGGGACTCACATGTACCAGGACTACGTACAGTTTATTTCAATAAGTCCACAAATCGACTTAACTTGTATAATCAGTTCAATCTATGTATTCCATTCAGTCCTCAATCAATTTATACAGCTATATTAAGGTTAGTACAACTTAAAAACACTGATTTATACAACGAATCGAA
This sequence comes from Saussurea involucrata, assembly GCA_033807775.1. Lineage (NCBI taxonomy): Eukaryota > Viridiplantae > Streptophyta > Magnoliopsida > Asterales > Asteraceae > Saussurea > Saussurea involucrata. The sequence continues at coordinate 155,175,237 of CM066314.1, read as the reverse complement.
TGAACTCACCTTATGTAGTAAAACCCTCTTCTGCACAAAATCTGAACTTCAAACTGATGTTTATGATTCTGCAATTCAATCCCAAATTACAGATTCGATCAACATCTAAGTAAAACAACCAATCTCTTCAAAACCAACATCAATTCCTTACCAAATTGGAGTCAAAACCTTGATTTCTTTCTTTTCTCCTTTCTTCCTTTTCTCTCTATGCTTTCTGTCTTCTAAACCGTCTCAGACCAAGAAATGAGATAATATCTCATGTTCAGATATTTATCTATACACACTTTCCACAAATGACCAACTACACCTTCTAGTTTCATTATTTCCAAAATAACACCAAACATTAGACCCTTGTATTTTAACCCTATTGAATTATCAATTTACCACATAATTCAAGGTTTTAAACCAAAATACAAATATATCCAAATTCTCATTAAAACACTAATAACGAAAATTTAGGATGTTACAGAGAGTGACGCCGTCGTTTTGCTGCCGGAAAAGAGGAGGAAGGAGGGTTCGTCGAGGTAGGTTCGTTTCTCTTTTCATTGTGTTGTCGTTTGCCAATTTTCTGTCGTGAACCGCCACCACCACCACCGCAGCCACGGCTGCCGGCGGTGGGGCCGCCGCTGCACGCCGCCGTGGTGGCGGCAGAGGAGTGGGTGCAGGGTGCGTGTGTGTGTGCGGGGGTGTGGTTGCGAGTGTGTCGGGAGTGGGTGACGTTGGGAGGTCTCGCCGGAAGGGTTACCGTAACCATCGTCGCCGCCGCCAACCACCACCGCTGCCGGAGGCGGATGTGGGTGGTGCTCGGTGGTTGTCCAGCCTAGTATGACCTTTCTCTAGTAAGCTTGTAGGCTGTTTGGGTCTGTTTGGATTAAGCCATGATTTATTAGGTTAATAAGCAATATTTGTCATTTCATGTGAAATTCATAGTTTCTGCCTCTGTTTTGTAAAAGCCATAACTTTTTCTAGGAACATCGTATTGGGGTGAAATCAGTGCCAAAATCTCCCATTCTGAGCCTAGTAAGTTTCATATGTTTTACAGAAAAACCAGTTCGGACCATAGCTAGTGTCAAATTGTGGTTTTGTACTGAAAGGTTCTGTTTTTCGTTGTTCTGCAAGTTGGTTTTGTAAAATCCATATTAAATTGTAGAAAAATCGTTAGAGCGCGTGCGATATGTCCCTGGAACCCTAAGACATGGGACTTTGTGCTTATGGGATAGTATTTCTGGATTTATCAGTTTATAAGGGGTTAAATAGGTCCCGAACAGACCTGTGTTTTTAGAGTAAAAGCTGGATTATGTAATTTATATTTTAGTAGTCGTGGTTTTGGGTCGGCGCTTCTCTTTGACTTTTGTTAACACGTAATTAGGTGGGAAAAGGTGAGTGAAGTTGGCCGGCTTGTGTTGCGGTTGCGGATACTTGCGTTGCTTTAAGGTGAGTTCTCTCACTGCGTAGACTAGGAGTTACATATATGTTGCGTTTGCTCTTTCGTGTTATTGTATGCTTACGTGAACTAGTTGTGGTGTGATAGCTAGTTGTAAATTATATAATATGTGATTGGCATGTGTTTGGTGTACACCTCGGGGAGACCGAGGGCTCGGGGAGACCGAGGAATTGTGTAAAAGTGTTGTGTGAATTCGGGGAGACCGAGGAATTGTGTAAAAGTGTTGTGTGAACTCGGGGAGACCAATGGCTCGGGGATTCCGAGGTATGTGATTACATGTTTAAATCTTGATTTGTTTCTATACTTGTAATTGCGGTGTTGTTTGTCTACTTGTGAGTAGGGGCGATATATGTGTGATTGCTACCTGCGTAGGTGGTAGAATTCACTAAGCTTCGTGCTTACCCCTTCCCAATATCTTATGTTTTCAGGTGCGAGTAGCAGTCGGGCATGACGGTACACACGGGCGCAAGGCGAAGGCTGTTTAAGTTTAACTTTTAAAATGGGGATTTAATTTTATAACTCTTCCGCTGCATGAGTTTTTATTTGACGGTTTAAATTAACGACGTCTGGTTTTAATTGTAATGAGATTTGTTAATTTATGGTTTGACTATAATGAAATGCATATGTTAAAAATTTAAAATTCCTTGTAATTTTTGGGACGTTACACATTATCAAATCCTACAAAGTTTTACTGCCTAAACACAACCCAAAGATACTTAAATCTCCCTTAATGGTTTTAAACTACTTTTTGCAAGAAACTCTCAAAACTACAAATCACCAGACGAAATCTTAGATGAGGTTATGGATTAAGGGTTACCTGATTGATTGCTGCAGGAAGCAAATTCCGAACTCAAAATCCTTCTTCTGATTCCACCCCTTGATGATCCTCCTCTTCTCTTGCACCAAAAGCCTCAAACCCAAGTGCCCTCTTTCTCTCCAATTTCCAGCCGACACACACACCAAAATCAGGGAATTGTAATGATGTCTAGGGTTTTGTGCCCTTTTATACTCCCTCTCTCATTTACCAAAAGGCCCCTCAACTTCTACCTTTAATTACAACTCCACACTAACCACAAAACACTTCGAAAAAGGTCTGGGTCGTTACATATTAGTAATTTAGTATTCCGTGTAAGTTTTTTATATTTATAATTATGTTTTAAAATATGAAATTATTTTTATTTTTTTTTATTTAAAGTTAAAAGATATATATATATATATATATATATATTCTAAAATATTAAATATATAATTTTTATAATATAAATTTTAAGATTGGTTTGGATTGTGAATAAAGTATAAAAAATTTTAGATTGGATTGGAATTGAAGATTGGATACGTGGAAGAGAGAGAAATTAGTTTTTTAATAAAGATTGGTTTGGTTTGGTTTGGTTTGTGAATAAACATAGTCTAAGAACTACCATTGTGAACTTTTATATAAATTTGTAATTTGATGAGTTGGAAAATGGGATGTCACCAAAAAGTGCAAAAAGAAGGTTCTTATAAGACCATCCACATCCCTACAATTCATTTACACTTTTAATTGTGTCACATCAGCTTTTGCAATTACCTTCTACACACATGCAATCCACCTACACTTTCAAAAGTAGTCCCCACTACAACATTTATTAATTACTTTATAAATTATTATATACATTCTACCTTTTAATTAATATAACATAATATATTTTATGTAATTTTATAAATCAGATTATATGTACTTTATCAATATTGTATGTTAATGTATGAATGTAATTTTAGGTAACTATAAAATTTAATATTTAACTTAATTTAACTATATTGTATTTATATTTTATTTAAAAAAGTATCATCTGGATGGATATATATATATATATATATATAATATTTTAATTAATTTAATTAAAAATAAGTTAACATTATTAATTAATAAAAATTTATTATTTTATATATAAATTTAGTTTATTTAAATGATTAAGAGAATGAAGTCAGACTTTGGTGGCCACGTGGGATTGCAAATTGAATTGCAAATGTTGCAATTGCTTTGCCCACATGACAATTATTCTATGACACACACTCATTTGCAATATGTGTGTGAATGGTATAAGAACCTCCTTTTTTTGTTTTTAGGGTCATTTTATTTTCACCTCATTAATTTAAAAATTCACATAAAAGTCTACAATGGTAGTCTTATAAGAACCTTATTTTGTGGGTCTCATGTATTTGTCTACATCAATAATTATTTTATATTTATAAATAAATATCAAATATTAAATTTAAGTATCAACATAAATGAGGACATTGACATTTTACACAAACTTCATGGTAAGAACCAATGTTCTTAAATAAGAACCCAAAGAATATGAGATTCTTTTAAAAACTCTCCACAATGACAGTTTCTACAAGTTACGTCACTTTTTGTTTATAAAAGACAATGCAATAAAAACTCTAAAAAATTCAAATAGATTTTGTACAACATCTATGCTCATAGTGGCTAGATCTTAGAAATATATCTAATAGGTATGTAATTTTAGAGATGTTAAAGATTTAGGAAAATTTTACTCTAATAGCTATGTTAATTTTCTTAAAGTAAAAGAAAAAAAAAGAATAGATAAATCTTCAAATTCAAAAAAAAATCTAACATACATGTTAACCACCATCATGTCCCCAATCCTAATGGTATGATGATCTTTAAGAGTGTGTTTGGTACGCAGACATGATAGGACAGGACAAGGTGGAACATGACAGAACAGGTTTTCCACGTTTGGTAAGACAGAACTGAACAGAACATAACATATAACATTGACCAATTTACCCTTACTAAATTTAAAGAATGAATAAAATATGAAATAGAAGGTTTATTTGATGTTTTAGAAGACAATTAGATTTTATTTTGAGGTTATATTGGTAAAACATAAGTCTGTTCCATCTTGTTCCATGGGGTGGGGGTGGAACAGGCATGTTCCAGTTTGTTCCACCTTGTTCTAATTTGTTCAACATAAAAGTCATAGCAAACGTGGGACAGTGGACCCTGTTCTGTCATGTCCAGTGTACCAAACGCACCCTAAGGGACGCCATTTTAACTTTTGTCATGTGTCAATAAGATCACGTAGAGATACTTTTTTAGGATCTGATGGTTTGCAACAATCGATAAAATTAAAATTCGATGGTCTGCTACGCTAGTGATTTACCTATGTAACAACCCAGAAATTTAATAAAATATAAGATTTAACATTTCAATCAAAAACGGTCCCAAAGTCTACAATACATCTAAATTACTCTAAACTCGCAGCGGAAACTACCTTCACAACTGAGATACTACAAGAAGCTCGGCGGTACTCTACAAGTCTTCACTATTTCTCGCCCCTTTGCCACGACCCAACCTTCCAATATCATCAGATGAAACTCCATACACGGTTAATACCTGAAAATGGTTTTTATTTTTGAAAAGCGAGGGTTAGACCATAAGGTCTAGTGAATTCCCTCCTAAAAGCGTGACCACAAAACATTTTTAGAAACACGTTTCCTTGCAAACAGTACTTAACAAGTTTGAGCTCAAACAAGGGTATACACAGTGGTACGGACCAATAACACCTTACAAAGCCAGGCACGGCAACTCATCACCTTACAAAGCCAGGGACGGCAACTCATCACCTTACAAAGCCAGGGACGGCAACTCATCACCTTACAAAGCCAGGGACGGCAACTCGGGGGTCCTCCACTGTGTAACCCGACTCTATCACAAGCATAAACACTTAGAACATGCTTTAAACTTACTCGAGGAATATCCTCCTTCCACATTACAAACTAACACTTTTCATGCATAAGAAAACATAAGATTCATGATAAACAAGTAACTCATTTTCAGACATATCAATTCTTCGCATTTCATTTTAAAAGATAGAAATAATGCATAAGGGAACTCACCTGATGCTCGGCTAAACGACTCACTACTTGGAGCTCATTAAACACCAAACGATCACCTGAATTGGGGTTAACAAATGAGGTATTAGACTCCCCAATTATGCTCTAAAACATTCCCCATAATGTCCTAAGACAATCCCCTAAACCAAGCCTCGAACCCAAGCTCAAACGACCAACGAAGCAAAAACGGAAAACAAAGAAACAGAGCCTGGCGCCGATGGTGGCGCCGATCCATCGACGCCGAGATCGGCGCGGATCTCTGGTTTGTTTTCCCTGCACGAATTTTCTTCCAAAAGCCAAGGGTTTCTCATCTCTAAATTCCCCCAACTCAGTTCTAATTCTCCCAAATCGACATCATGGATATAAACAACATTAAGAACCAATTACCAACAATTAAAACAATATCTAATCCATTAAATCCATCTAATGATTCACCACTTTTATCCTCAAAAACTCAAAACTCCATTAAAGCCCAAAACCTTGCTAGAATCAACTTCCACCATTGAATTGGTGAAGGATTCTCAAAGAAGGTAACAAAACCCATAATCTAACTCTAGAATACTCCATTAATACTTCTAACTAAACATCACCACAAAGAGAAAGAAAGTGTAGAAGGAGAAATTATACCTTGAAGATGCTACCATCAATCCTTGAAGCCTTCCTTCTTCCACACCCCCACATTAGGGTTTTGGCTCTCAAACTCTCTTCTCCCCTTTTCTTCTATCGATCCACAGAACCAAACACAAAAGAAATGAAGAACATAGGGTTTCCTCTTATTTAACTCTCTCATTTCACCCTTGAGCACTAAAGTTTCAATCTTCTCACTTTGGCCACCAACTCTCAATGCCAACTAGAAAATCGGGTTATTACAACCTATCACCATGCAAGCGCCACAAACCGTAACCACATCATCATCACCGACCATTAGTGATTCGCCTTTCAACTTTCTATAAACTACCCGATAGCCGAACCAAATTACATTATACTAATAGGTCTTGGATTATTCGGTTTGGTTATCAGGTATATTGAATAAGAGGAATTTAAGTTTCGACACTTAGGGCCTGTTTGTTTTTAAAAAAAAACTCTGAAAACCCCTTAAATCTGATTCGGTCAGATGGTTGGTCTTTAAGACCGTTTGTTTTTTCTTTCAAAAAAAGAGCTGAAAAGCTCTGAAATCATCTTATTTCACAAGAAGTAAACCTCCATCTTAAAACCTCTAAGCTAAAACTGAAACCCTAACAGCCGTCGTCGTCGTTCGCAACCGCCACCGTCGTCCTTTACACCACCTTCGTATCATTAATTTTTTTAAGTTCATTAATAATAAAAATACATGGTCTTATAATTAATTTCAGATTCAGACTTTAAATTCAATGTTATAAAAACAAACAATCTTATTATTCAGATTTCAGACTTCATCACCACCTCTTATATATCAGAAGTGAAATAAGACTTCAGACTTCAGACCTCTTAAAAAACAAACGGCACCTTAATGAAACCCTTTTATATGTAAATTTTGCTTTATGGATTTTTCAGTTTTAATTTCATTTTTTTTCACAGCTCTAATCGTGCATAATCCGATGATGGCACATCTTTTAATTTCTTCGACACAATCATGATCGACACAACGAAAAATACGTATAAATAATTAAATAGTTTTCTTCCTCTTTTTTAAATATTCTTGTTTATACTTTTCCAAAATTACATGATTCACAAATTCTATATTTAAAAAAAATTGCATTCAAAATGGAACGAACTTTCTCCTACGTCTTATTATGGAAAATCCAACTTTTAAAACTGTTATTTTAATGTCTGAACCAAACTTTTTATATATTTAAGGATCTCGATTATCTATTTAGTAAATAACCGGTTACCAAACTATATCAAAACAAGTTATGTGCCATTTTATAATAATTGATGCCATATCATTATTTTAAATTTACTAAATATAACATGTTTGTATTGACTAGAGTCACGTCACCACTAGCAGGTACCCTTGAATAAATGTAAATGTTTGGTTAGAGCATCTCCAACAATATTGTTAAAATAGAAATAAAAAAAGTTTTAGTTTGTTATTCTTCTTCAACAACTTTGCTATCTTGTTTGCTAAAATATAGATTCATAGAAAATCTCTAAATATATAGAATTCTCTATAATTCTCTAAATAGAAGAAAGAAATAATTATTTTATTCAACCTACCAATAACATAATTTTTTTAACATTTTATATTAAGCTTTTTTTTAAAGTGTATTGAGATTATAAATTACATAATATTATATTAATATATTTGTGTTAAAATTTCCAAAATAGCAAATCTGTTGGAAATGAATGTAACTATTTTTAGATTTGATTCTCTATTTTAAAAAAATTATAGAAACCCTGTTGGAGATGCTCTTACGACCATAAAATAACGATTATAAAAATTGGTACTTAATACAAAAACTAGGGCGTTTGGTTCAGTTTAAGAAATGGGAATGAAAATGAAGATGGGATGGAGAAAAATGAGAATAGTAATGAGCATTCCATTGATGTTGTTTGATTAAACCAATATAATTAATATAAAAAAATTTATATAAATTTTTTAATATAAATATGTGACGTCCAACGTGAAAATAAAAAATATTTTTCATTCAATATCGAGAAACGAAAGGACGTATGATAAAAAATGACTAAGCGAGAATAAAATTTACATTCCTTCCAATTTAGTCAGAAATGGAAATTAATAGGTTTGAGGCAATGATTCCATTATATTATATGAAAACAAACAACAGTTTTCATTATCATTATCATTCCTACTTTTTAATACCCCCAACCAAACACCTTTAATACAAATTTTCCATTAGAAAAGAATCATCTCGTTTTTTTCTTTTCAATTTCAAATTAATGCGTTTTTCGAAGAAATGATCTTAAAATAGATAGCAAAAATCGAGATTGAAAGATTGATTAACAGGTTTATCTTCAACAATTACAACTTCGATAGTAAGGCGAATCAATCCTTATACCAATACACAAAGAATCCATTATCAATTCCAATCTAATTCATACAAACTAACAGATAATATATTCGATCGATGTTTCTTCGATAATCATGAACCAAAATCATTCATAAAATCGTCAAATCAAAATAAAAAATCCACCAATTTCCACATCTATAAACGAATCAAAAGAATCTCGGAGTATAATGAATATAAATACAGATCTAGAATTAAATAAGCACAAAAAACCTCAAATTAATGAACCAGATAAGTGATTGCGAGTGCAAAAAGCAGAAGGAGATAAGCGATTCCTTGATCAATGGCGGATCCATCATTAGATTGAAGAATCGGAGCAGGTGAAGGAGAGAATTGTTGAGCTCGATTAACATCAAATAAAGCAATGAACATGACACCGATCAGAGCTACAACAAGCGATGAGATCGAATTCATTATCTTCGAATTGAACTCGGACACGATTCAGTGAGTTGACTCAGGGGGATTTTGATTGTATTATGCAGAATGGATGGAAGAATGAATGAGAGATTTTGAAGATGTGGTGAGTATAAATAATGGGGGATTTGGAGAAGATGAAGTGAAAGTTCCAGGGGAATACAGTAAGGTGGAAGGCACGCGCACAGGAGATTTATTTGACTGCCTGCCAGCCAGCCAACGTGTTGACTTGACTCGTTTCCTACGCGAAAGGAATAAAAAGATCAAATAAAACCTTTTTGAGTTCGATCTAGGGATGGCAAAAAAAACCGAAACCGACGTTGAAAATCGAAACCCGAAATTTTCGGGTCGGGTTTGGGGACGTCTTAACGGGGACGGGGCGGGGATCGGGGATAGTTTCGGGGATTTTAACGGGGACGGGGACCATTCTCACCGGCCCGGCCCGATATTATATATTATATATATATATATATAGAGGAAAGTTTAAATGAAAACTCAAATTCAATTGTAAACATGGGGACGAATCTTGACCCTTCCATCTATATTGATCAAATGACTCATACTAAATAGAGTTTTTAATTGAAATTATTAATTAAGGTGATTAGGGGTAAAAAGAGAAGATAATTAAAACCCACGCCTACCATGTTTGACTTTTTATTTTCTTTTTTAATTAAATTTTTTATCCCCCTTAAAGTTTAAAATAAATTAACTGAAAAATTACTAATATTTTAATCAAACAAATTACATCAAAAAAACGAGAATTTCGTGCTCTTCGATACGACATCCATCTCGATATAGTTTTTTTTGTTGTTTTAACCGTTTTTACGTGAAATGTCATATACGTGTTATATTCGGTATGAATATTTATATATGTTCAAGTGCGTACAACATCTCGACACCGTAAGTTCGTAACTCGACATCACCTTCTACAACACTTTCTTCAGCGTCCTTAGGTATCGTGTTCTTTATTACCATAACCCAACACTTATCGAGATGAATCGGGAACCTATCGAGTTTCGATTGTGAACCGATGAACAAAAGAGAGTGCGTCACGTCTCCACACCTTCACGAGTCACTCATGTATTATTCTTCATGAATAATGTATCATTCAGTATGAATAATACATCATTCAGGGTGGATAATGCACGATTCATGAATTCATGTATTATTCATCCTGAATATTGTATTATTCATCATGAATTGTGAATGAACGTTCACATTTGTTATTCATACTGAATGTGGACACCTGAAGATGTGCATACATATTCATAAAGAATAAAACCAAGTTTCGGTTGTGAATCGGAAAACAAAGAGAGTGCGTCATGTGTTCAACCTTCACGGGTCATTCATATATTATTCAACATGAATAATGTGTTATTCAGGGTGAATAATGTGTTATTCAGGGTGAATACTGTGTTATTCACGTTGAATAATGTGTTATTCAGGGTGAATAATGTGTTATTCAGGGTGAATAATGTGTTATTCATGGTGAATAATGTGTTATTCAGGATGAATAATACACGATTCATGTTTAATAATACATGAATCAGGAATTCGTGTATTATTCATCCTGAATGTTGTATTATTCATTTTGAATACTGTGTTATTCGTCATGAATAGTGAATGAACGTTCTCCTTTGTTATTCATACTGAATATGGACAGCATAAAACATGCATACATATTCAGACTGAATATAACACATACATAGCATTTCACGTAGAAACGATTAAAATGAAAAAAAAACTATATCGAGATGGATGTCATATCGAAGAACACGAAATTCTCGTTTTTTGATGTAATTTGTTTGATTAAAATATTAGTAATTTTTAAGATAATTTATTTTAAACTTTAAGGGGGTAAAAGTTTTTTAATTAAAAAAGAAAATAAAAAGTCAAAGATGGTAGGCGTTGATTCAAATTTCCAGATTTGCCCCTAATCACTTCTCAATTGGTTTAATTAAGTTTTAACCATTGATTAGTTTTCCAAATCTTGATCAATGGTTGTGACTTGTCCTCATGTTTACAATTGAATTTGGGTTTTCATTTGAACCCACCCCTATATATATATATATATATATATATATATTTGTTGTTTTAAACTTGGGCCTTATCCTATCTTATATTAAGAAATGTAAATATGTAAGTCCAAAGCCGATTACTGACCCACAAAAAACCCTAAACATCTAATCGTCTCCATCTCTCGTCGACGATTACCCTATCACTCCAGCCCTCTCCAGCTCGTCGCCATCTCTCGTCGCCATCTCATCTCATCTCTAGGGCACAACCACAAATCGCCATCTCATCTCATCTCGGTGCCTGTTAGTTCCGACATCTCTCCAAGGTAACTCTTCTTTCGATTTTAGGGTTCTTCAAAATTGATTCCGACATGATATTTCTGCAACCAATTGATTCTTCCTCGATATCAAGTGTATTAGGTGTGAATTAGGAGATCCCGATTACAATGGTGTATAGGATCTTGACAATTTTTCTGTTCGTTGGTTGATCTAACAATTTTTCTGTTCGTTGGTTGATATAAAATTGTGGATATAATTTTTTTGCTGTTGATATAACATTTTATGGGCAGGGTGTGTGTGTGTGTGTGTGTGTGTAAATGCATATAGAATCATTACACCTCCATATTAAGGATTCATTGTCATTTTTTTGTACCACAGTGGTGTAAAGGCACATGTGAATAGGTTAACTTCTGTCAATTGCTTTTCAATCGTCTGTGAGTTCTTATAAGTATTGTTCAGTTTGCTTTGATTTATTGACCGATTACTTTGCTATTGTAGGGTTTACTTTGATTTAATTACTTTGCATAAATATTTACTTAATCTTGCTATTGGATTTATTGTCTATTTGTCTTTACATAGGTCATATAGGTGTAATGGAAAGACAATGTAATGATTCTAATACAGACACTCATAGTCAACCAATTGGATCGTCACCTGTGATTAATTCAATGAACGCGTCAAATAGTCCTAGTCAACCAATTGGATCATCACCTATAATTAATTCAGTGACTCAAGATGAAACTCAAACTAATGATGACTTTGATAATGATGAAGTTGAGTCGGGGTCTAAAAAGAGGAAAGCACGATCAGTAGTATGGAATCACTTAAAGAAGATAAAAGTGGATGGTAGTGATAAGGCAGAGTGCAACTATTGCAAGAAAAAATTAGGAGGGAATTCTAAAATGGTACAAGACATCTACATGATCATTTCAAGTCTTGTGTTAGGCGCCCCATGCAAGATATACGCCAACATATCTTAGTAGGGGAGCAGATGAAAGTTGATGGTACTTCATATGTTTCTAACTATACTTTTAATGCGGATCAATCAAGGAGAAATCTCGCGGAGATGATAATCATACACGAGTATCCACTTTCAATAGTAGAGCAACATGGGTTTCGAAAATTCGTGGGAGGTCTTCAACCTTTGTTTAAGGTTCCGTCTCGAAATACCATTAAAAGTGACATATTAAAGATTTATGATTTTGAAAGAAAAAAGACATTGAAGCTATTAGAGAAGAACACTAGTAGGGTAGCAATTACGACTGATATGTGGACGGCTAGCAATAAAAAAAAGGATTTATGGCGGTCACCGCTCACTTTATTAGTCAAAATTGGAATATGCAAAGCCGGATTATGAGGTATATCTTTACTATTTACATTCTATAATGTTAATTTGTTTACATTATTTAAGTCTTATTAACATATCAAATGTTGAACCAGGTTTATGTATGTGCCTTGTCCACATACATCTGAAGTTCTTGCGGATGTACTTTACGATTGTTTGTTGGACTGGAATCTTGATAGGAAATTGTCTACACTAACTGTTGATAACTGCACCACAAATGATGCAATAATCAACATATTGTTGGACAAGCTTCCTTTGAGTTCACTTATGATGGGTGGGAAATTGTTCCACATGCGATGTTGTGCACACATTCTCAATTTGATAGTTCAAGATGGATTGACTGTTATTGGGCAAGGGATTGAAAGGATTAGAGATAGTGTTGCGTTTTGGACTGCAACACCAAAAAGGCTTGAAAGATTTGAAGAAGCGGCCCGACAATTGAAAATACCATCCACCAAGAAATCGGCACTTGATTGTAAGACTCGATGGAACTCTACTTTTCTGATGATCATTGTTGCTATAGATTACAATGACGTCTTCCGACGCTTATGTAACGACCCGGATTCCCAAACAAGCATCAAGTAACATATATTGCATAACGTCGTTCATTCCAAAAGATATATCAAAATACACATTCGGTCCCTTAGTCTTTATACCCATAATACATAATTCATTACAAACTTTTTTTGCTAACTAAATTACATTATAACTAATAACAAAGTTATAACTGTAAAACATTTCATGATCTTCAAAAACATACGTCTTCCAAAAGCTATTCACCGATTACCCTTCTTACTTGGCCTTACTTGATCCACGACCTGTAATACATATTTTAAAACAAAATGAGGGTTAGACCTAGCGGTCTAAGTGAGAAAATCCCTGTTAGTTTTAAAACCATTTGTACAACCATCATATACATAACACAAATTCAAATACCAATTATGACTCATGCACCATATACTTTCCTGTCTCATTCTCTTGGCCATATTAATTGGTTTCAAGCCAACTAATAAATTAACTCCGTTATACGACAATTACAGCCAACACCGTTGTACGAATATTACAGCCAACACCACCGGTCCTAAGCCCGGCCAACGTATTCTCGTATAGTGTAATGCTCATGTAAATACATTATCTCAATATATTATATTTCAAACATAAACACCTAATCACACCATCTATCACATTCCCAATCCACACATATATGTATTCCAGTTTAAAAACGTTTTAAAGTAAAACTCACATGTTTGCTTATCAAAACGCTTCCAATCCTTTCTCAAAAACAGTTCAGCTTTCACCCCAAATCCACAGAATCTGAAACAATTAGATACATGTATTCTTTACCATATAGAACATATAAGACTTACTAGGACTAAGAACTTTAGATACATCTATCTAACTCTTATCCTCAAATGTTTCCCTTAAACCCGAACTTAAGTCGAGTCCACAGAATAGTCAGTCCTTATTCATTTCCTATCCAATAGTCAACAAAACACAGGTTCCTGGATACTCAAAAGCATCTCAACTCTCAAAAGTGACCAAACAGCCCAAAGTTCTCGGATACCACAAGACTACCCGGACAACAGAACTTTCCGGATAACCTAAACAATCCGGTTAACACAACTTCCCGGACAACATAAACAATCCGGACGACATCCGGAAACCAAGGTAACCCGGATACTACCCGATATCTTAATTCATCCGGAAACTATTGAAAAGAGAGACTTACCCGGATAAAAGACTCGTCCGGACATCTTTAGAACATCATCCGGACAACACCAACAAAACTACCAGGACACATTCATCCTGTCCGGAAACCTCTGACTGTTTATCCAATTTCTACCCAGATTCGACAAAAAATTATACCAGATATGAAATCGACTATTCTAATCTGATAGAAACTATCTATTAGCAATTATGAACATAAAATGTAAAGGAACTGTAACACACTCAAATTTGGAACGAGCAACTAACTTTAATTTCGATAAAATAACCAAAAGTAGATAAATCGTCTCTACAATTCATTCCTGAAAATACCTCGGATATTAAACTTTTTAATTTCCACAACTAAAACTTAAGACGGGCGTTACCTAACACAACACAAGTTGCTAGTCCCAATAAATGCGGAAGACTCACTTAATCAAAATCATCTCTCGTGCACTTTACTAGCACCCGCCACTTCAAAGTGTAGCTAAAGCTACTCCCAACCTGAGCCTGTTGCATATGCCGACAAATAAAAAAAGGTTAGGCTAACGCCTAGTGAGTTCAAGCATTTTATCATGACTATATAAAATCATAAATCGATAGAGTGGTAGTTTTAGTCATGTTTTCAAAAAGTTTACTTTAAACGGAATTCATCCATTTTCCAACTCATACAATTCCCATATTGAAATCTTTAACATAACACGATTTCCAAAATACTCATTTCCAAAATCTACGTGAAAGGTGAAATAACATTTAATTCTCAAAACGATTGAATTCATAAATATTTGCCACTTTTCCCAAAACATCCCAAGACATGGATGAAACATAATCCACAACTCATGTAACATGGAAAGCAATTCTCATAAATTTGATGTGTCACCGAAAACATGGATAAACACAAATACCCAAAACAACACCTTTCGGTTACGGGGGAGACCCGTATACATTGCACATGACGGAACACAAAAGTGGGTCACCTATTATGCAATAAAACACCCACGTGGATTACTCTCGTAAACTGAGCTCAATCACTCCAGATCTATTGCCCGCGAGACTAGGGAGCCCCCAACTTCAACCACTCCAGGTCTATACATTGGGCCACTCCAAATCCACGACAGCACATTAGGGATTACACCTTACTGCCCATCAGACGACGCCCGACCATATAGGTCCACGCCTTACTTATCATGGAACCCGATGCCCATCCCATGCTAAGCACATATATGAAATTACACCTTATTGTCCATGAGACGACGCCCGACCATATAGGTCCACACCTTACTTATCATAGAACCCGATGCCTATTCCGTGCTATAAAAGAGAAACTAATGTCTCTTAAACTGAGCTCAATCAATCCCGATCTCTTGCTCGTTATACTTGGGAAACTCAAAAGCCTATGGATCCATAGCTAACAAGGTCTAAAACATTACACGACCCCAAATGAATAAACAAGTGCATTCAAACATGCAATTCCCCAAAACGTAAATCATGATCAAAACTCAACTTGAGCTATCAAAACTGGACAATTGTCCTCAAGACTTAACAAAATCCAATACCGAGCCATAAACTCAACTGACTCAAAAGATAATTCGTGAAAAGTCATAACATGAGGTTAAACGTAGCAACACACACTTTTGCCAATAATATTTCAAATCCATGAAAACCCGAAATAGAACCTTGGGTTGGGACAACCCTATTTTCCAAAGAACTCACACCGTACATTTCCAAACCGTCCCATAATGTACTAAATGCATGTTTCCAAAATATACACAAATGCATTTTCATTACAAATAGACTCCGCTTATAACATAAATCAACAACCCATTTTCATGTATGATTTATCTATCACATTTTCCCAAAATTCCCAATGTAAGTGTTTTACCATATTTGCCACAATAAATACTTCAAAAGTTAAAACCAACCAAATAACTCAACATTGATAATTTTCATGTAAAATACATAAGTACTTGGAAAAATAATATTTTGGCATGTATAAAGTTTTCACAAAGCAACTTGAATTCACCTTTGCTAGATTTAGCTAAATCTAGATTTTTCCCCAAACGTATGCTCCTTTGATGTACATGAATCCTCAAACCAAAACTTCAAAACCTAAATCCATAATTTTCCCACCATTAATAACCACATTTAACCATTTAGAATTGTTCTCCAAACATCAACCATCAAAATCTCCATTTATACCCAAAACCTCAATTTGACCTAACTTCTCCAAAATCATCCAAACCAAAATTGGAAAAGCAAAATACTAAAAGATCATCAATGGAACATTTCTAAGTCATATGAAAGTATAGAAGCTAGTAGGATGAACTCACCACTTAGGTTTTGATGAAAACCTAGAAAACCCCAAAAATCTCTAGTGATGTGGATGAAACTTGTTCTTGCATCAATGAATGAAACCACTAGCATAAAATGGAGAATAAACACATTAATCTCCAAGAAAAGCCCCAAAATCGGTTAGGGTTTGTGAGGAAGGAAAGAAAACGATTTGGGAGAGAAAGGGAAGAGATTTGAGAGACTTACCACCACCAAACACCCTTGAATCTTCCTATGAACTTCAAAACACTTTCTAGATCCTTGAAGAGCTCTCAAAATCGGAATCATATCCACTTGAATCGCCAAAATCGGAGTTGAAATGAGAGAGATTTGAAGAAATGAAGTTTGGGGTATGAATTTCGTATTTGACAGCAACCAGGTACCCATCCGCGACAATGACACGCGACAATGACACGGTCATAGTCGCTGGTCATAGTCGCACAAGGTGTACCGTAGGCTGTACCCTTGGCGCGACAATGACACGCGACAATGACATGGTCATAGTCGCTGGTCATAGTAGCTCCGCGGTGCTGAAACTGTTTTGGCCATAACTTATTCGTTATAGCTCCGTTTTCGCTCCGGAAAGAACCGTTGGACTCGTATTAGAATTCCTAATCCAACAAGACCATAAAATCTAAGATTTAACCCAAAATATTACTTTTCATATTTTTCTTAAAAGATCGGTTTCTCACTGATTCGAAATTATGCTTATCCGAAAATTACGGGTGTTACAATCCTCCAAACCTTAGGATGATTTCGTCCTCGAAATCTAAAATCCTTTACAACCTAAGGCTAACCGACTCAATGCCAACTATAATTTATCAGTTCCTAATTGGAATCTAAATTTCCATTATACAGTCTATTAAGACAAGTCCTCGAACAAATTCTTACCAACAAAGCCCATTCAAGTACACTGTACTTATGTCCGGGAGAACACTCCGACCACTGGAATAACTCCTAGTCGTACGACATTTGGTCGTCTCCCAACCTTAAATGTTCCATACATCCCGATTTTGGTTTCAGACTCTAAGTCAATCCATGGTTTAATCACTACCAAAATCAACAAAATCTCCAATTCCAATTGTCCCTATCATTAACTGTCGATTAATTCCAACGAGTTCTAATAGACTCCAAGCATCCATCACAACATTAATCATTAGACAGGCAGGTTCCTTTACCAGACAAGGAAACCATCCCCACAAAACCTACTCATCACACTTGAGTATCTTAGGATTGCTACAACCGTTATCGCAAATATAACCCTCCCATTTCTACAAGCACATCGACTTTGCTACCGATATCATCCGACCTATAGTCACAACACGTGCCTGAACGCCTAACTCTTCACAGTTGAGGTTCTACACACTTACTTTTAAATTGGGGTTACTTAACCTTTCTCAAGGTCCTAATGAGTTCAAGGTTTTCAAGTGAACTATTTTAACAAATATGCCAATCAACAAAACTTTTCATAGAAATTTTCAACACAAAGATTTTTCATATCAAATTAAACGTACGCATAAAAACTACTACTATCAGATCGGTAGTTACGCAAAAATGGACACGCTCGTCCCACATATGAAAAATCATATTGAAAATTATTTCGTTGAAGTTCAGTTTATCAACAAAACGCTAAAGCGAAATAAACAGCTTCTTAAAATGAATCGCCACGGTTCTAGTATGGATTGACTCAAGAGAAGTCCCACGACAATTGACTCCAAAATTTCCCTTTTAACCATAAAATGGCATGGGACAAAGTTCACCAACCAATATTTGCGCGCGTCAGTTTATTATACAAAACGATGAAACGGTTTACAAATACACCTTAGTCAACACAAAATGACTTGTGCAAATTCCATATTTAAAACAAAACCCATACGTTTCCATCAATGAAAATATCGACTAAAACATCTTAATACTTCACATTGGGGTAGGCATGCAAGCTTGTAACACTTTCATTAGCAATTTTTTTTTCTTGAAACGAAATAACATGCATCAAATGGTTCGCGACCAAATTCCAAATGATGGAATTCTTTAAATTAATTTCCCAAAATTTCCCATTCGGTCCTATAACGACAATTGAGTAAAACGGTTCTGGTCAAAACTTGCACCCAACAATGCGTTTCCCAAAACATATGGGGAAGTAAGTGTTAATAAAAAAGTAGACACCCAAAAAGAATTCCTACCGACTTCAAATCTTGAATTGCACCAACGGTGTGCGTCAATGTTCAAAACATAAGAAATTACACGCGCCATAGTTTTATACAACAATTTTCTAAAATCTTCATCACGAAGTATTTTCCTCAAAGTTTCGTACTCGGAACACAAAACGTCAAAACGTCAAAAATACAAAACGTCAATGCTTAAAATGTATTTGTCGAAAATACTCAAAATACACATTTTCTCCAAAACCAAAAGGTTTTCAATTTTCCAAAATGTTCGGCAATTGAAGTTGACCAAATGTCAACGACTCACACATTTGTATTTTCAAAATGTAAAGCATTGCAAACTATGCATGATTTCCACGACACCAAAACACCCCTTGACCAAATGGTCATCATTTACACAATGAGTTAATAAAACAGTTTCATGCTCGACTCGTTTATCAAAGTATCGAGAACCAAAGGTTACCAAGCTATGCATACCCCTAAGTCGATATCACGCATTTACATGGAAATGATAATAAAACATTTAACTGACCGAAAGCGCATCAAACAAATTATTCTGAAATATGACCAAAATGTTCTTTCATGCATTACGTAAGCCACGTATAAATCAATCCATACACTGAACTATATGCAACAAAATACTTAGTAACACAAACTCTTGAAAGAAAAATTATACAAACCCTAGAGTTCCAAACTCATCTCTTCTTAGTCGCCTTATGGCATAAAATTAACTTTTCTCAACAAAACTCGAGTGGGACCAAATACCCAACATAACTCGTAAACTTTTCACATAAGTAAATAGAGTATGCACATTGTAAAATTGTACTCACACGACACAAAACGTCGTACAACAAAACTCCATGAAATTCAACGAACTCAATGACTCCAAGTCAACAAAATAGCACCAAACATTGTGCTCCCAAAGTCAAATTGCTAAAAGCAAAATCATAAATGAGACACCAAAATCCCAAAAATCCCCTTCTAGGGTAATACCATATAAACAACATTGCTTAAGAACTCACATTAAACAAATTCCCCAAAATACTTTACATAGACATAATGGAAGATAACTTTCCGTCCAAACTCTAACATATGTGGAGGAGATCCAATGTTAAAGTCACAAGCCGTAGTTATTGCCCAACATCTTAAACATCATAAAATATGATTGTCATTATATCCAAAACAAATGTTGAACAACGAAGAAATAACGCAAAACATATCCCGGCGGAGTTTGCAACTCCCGCAATAAAATGGTTTCATGCACGTTCAAAACCATGATTCAAAATCTTGTGTGTGTGCTAAACATTTCTCAAAATTCAAAATACTATCCATATAAGGATTTGAAACACAAGAATTAGTTGGTGCAATTTATTTTCAAAATAAACTTCGTGCATGACTTAGTCGGCATTCAACGTCTCAACTCATACTCCTCCAAATCCTCCGGTCCACTATTTTCACCCGGATACTTTAACCTCTTAAGGCAAGTTGGGAAATACATCAATTAACTTTACGGTTTTTCCTCAAATCAAAATAAGCTCAATAAGCCTATGGTTCTAATCCAACCATCAATCTCGACCCGAGACGGTCTACTTAAAGCAAATATCATGCTTATCGTCACCCCAAGTGACTAATACTAGAATCATCCATCTATTCCAACGACTACTAGCTTAGAACCTCCTTCACTACCCCGACAATCACCACATTAAAGTAATTCAAGTATGCACATGTACTAGTAGGTTTACCATGACACTGGCTAGGTGTCACTATGAACGCACCATACATGATTATCCTTGTTACTCTCAACGTGATTCTCGTTTCTAACAACATCCATTGACCTCGAATCATCCTATCTTAAAGTGCCTAAAGGTGAATTTCACTCTCATTTACTTACACAAACACTAGTTTGAGTCTAGGTATCCAAAATCAACACCTAAATCTCTCAAACTTATGCTCTGATACCAACTTGTAACACCCTCAAATTTGGAACGAGCAACTAACTTTAATTTCGATAAAATAACCAAAAGTAGATAAATCGTCTCTACAATTCATTCCTGAAAATACCTCGGATATTAAACTTTTTAATTTCCACAACTAAAACTTAAGACGGGCGTTACTTAACACAACACAAGTTGCTAGTCCCAATAAATGCGGAAGACTCACTTAATCAAAATCATCTCTCGAGCACTCTACTAGCACCCGCCACTTCACAGTGTAGCTAAAGCTACTCCCAACCTGAGCCTGTTGCATATGCCGACAAATAAAAAAAAGGTTAGGCTAACGCCTAGTGAGTTCAAGCATTTTATCATGACTATATAAAATCATAAATCGAGAAAGTGGTAGTTTTAGTCATGTTTTCAAAACGTTTACTTTAAACGCAATTCATCCATTTTCCAACTCATACAATTCCCATATTGAAATCTTTAATATAACACGATTTCCAAAATACTCATTTCCAAAATCAACGTGAAAGGTGAAATAACATTCAATTCTCAAAACGATTGAATTCGTAAACATTTGCCACTTTTCCCAAAACATCTCAAGACATGGATGAAACATAATCCACAACTCATGTAACATGGAAAGCAAATCTCATAAATTTGATGCGTCACCGAAAACATGGATAAACACAAATACCCAAAACAACACCTTTCGGTGACGGGGGAGACCCGTATACATTGCACGTGACGGAACACAAAAGTGGGTCACCTACTATGCAATAAAAATACCCACGTGGATTACTCTCGTAAACTGAGCTCAATCACTCCAGATCTATTGCTCGCGAGACTAGGGAGCCCCCAACTTTAACCACTCCAGGTCTATACATTGGGCCACTCCAAATCCACGACAGCACATTAGGGATTACACCTTACTGCCCATGAGACGACGCCCGACCATATAGGTCCACGCATTACTTATCATGGAACCCGATGCCCATCCCGTGCTAAGCACATATATGGAATTACACCTTACTGTCCATGAGACGACGCCCGACCATATAGGTCCACGCCTTACTTATCATAGAACCCGATGCCTATTCCGTGCTACAAAAGAGAAACTAATGTCTCCTAAACTGAGCTCAATCAATCCCGATCTCTTGCTCGTGATACTTGGGAAACTCAAAAGCCTATGGATCCATAGCTAACAAGGTCTAAAACATTACACGACCCCAAATGAATAAACAAGTGCATTCAAACATGCAATTCCCCAAAACGTAAATCATGATCAAAACTCAACTTGAGCTATCAAAACTGGACAATTGTCCTCGAGACTTAACAAAATCCAATACCGAGCCATAAACTCAACTGACTCAAAAGATAATTCGTGAAAAGTCATAACATGAGGTTAAACGTAGCAACACACACTTTTGCCAATAATATTTCAAATCCATGAAAACCCGAAATAGAACCTTGGGTTGGGACACCCCTATTTTCCAAAGAACTCACACCGTACATTTCCAAATCGTCCCATAATGTACTAAATGCATGTTTCCAAAATATACACAAATGCATTTTCATTACAAATAGACTCCGCTTATAACATAAATCAACAACCCATTTTCATGTATGATTTATCTATCACAATTTCTCAAAATTCCCAATGTAAGTGTTTTACCATATTTGCCACAATAAATACTTCAAAAGTTAAAACCAACCAAATAACTCAACATTGATAATTTTCATGTAAAATACATAAGTACTTGGAAAAATAATATTTTGGCATGTATAAAGTTTTCACAAAGCAACTTGAACTCACATTTGCTAGATTTAGCTAAATCTAGATTTTTCCCCAAACGTATGCTCCTTTGATGTACATGAATCCTCAAACCAAAACTTCAAAACCTAAATCCATAATTTTCCCACCATTAATAACCACATTTAACCATTTAGAATTGTTCTCCAAACATCAACCATCAAAATCTCCATTTATACCCTAAACCTCAATCTGACCTAACTTCTCCAAAATCATCCAAACCGAAATTGGAAAAGCAAAATACTAAAAGATCATCAATAGAACATTTCTAACTCATATGAAAGTATAGAAGCTAGTAGGATGAACTCACCACTTAGGTTTTGATGAAAACCTAGAAAACCCCAAAAATCTCTAGTGATGTGGATGAAACTTGTTCTTGCATCAATGAATGAAACCACTAGCATAAAATGGAGAAGAAACACATTAATCTCCAAGAAAAGCCCCAAAATCGGTTAGGGTTTGTGAGGAAGGAAGGAAAACGATTTGGGAGAGAAAGGGAAGAGATTTGAGAGACTTACCACCACCAAACACCCTTGAATATTCCTATGAACTTCAAAACTCTTTCTAGATCCTTGAAGAGCTCTCAAAATCGGAACCATAGCCACTTGAATCGCCAAAATCGGAGTTGAAATTAGAGAGATATGAAGAAATGAAGTTTGGGGTGTGAATTTCGTATTTGACAGCAACCAGGTACCCATCCGCGACAATGACACGCGACAATGACACGGTCATAGTCGCTGGTCGTAGTCGCACAAGGTGTACCGTAGGCTGTACCCTTGGTGCGACAATGACACGCGACAATGACATGGTCATAGTCGCTGGTCGTAGTAGCTCCGCAGTGCCGAAACTGTTTTGGCCATAGCTTCTTCGTTATAGCTCCGTTTTCGCTCCGAAAAGAACCGTTAGACTCGTATTCGAATTCCTCATCCAACAAGACCATAAAATCTAAGATTTAACCCAAAATATTATTTTTCATATTTTTCTTAAAAGATCGGTTTCTCACTGATTCAAAATTATGATTATCCGAAAATTACGGGTGTTACAGGAACATACCTTAATACTTCTTCCAAGTACACCAAATTGAATCCCTAGCCACAAAACCTTTCTTTCTTCTTCTTCACTTCTCAAAACACACACACACAACACTAATCTGGATATTTCTGCTTTTGTGAAATATCTGAATGTTGTAAAGAATAATATCTAACTCAATTTTACCAGTTTAGTCCTTTAGCTAATCACTAATGACCAACACACCCTAAACTTATAAATTAACCCAAACTTACCCTAAACATCAATTATAAAATTAATTAAATTTAACGGAACTAGGATTTAACTAACGAACTTACCCGGGGTATTAGATCATCTCCCCCTCAAAAGAATTCCGTCCCGGAATTCGGTTAAGCAAAAAGGTACGGGTACTTAGTTCTCATTTCGGATTCTGATTCCCAAGTAGCATCCTGACCCCTATTGTGTCTCCACTGTACTTTTACTTGCTTGATTACTTTCTTCCGCAACACCTTAACTTTGTGGCCAATTATGGCTTCAGGTTCCTCCACATAATTCAGCTTTTCATCAACTTGTATATCCGGTAGAGAAACGGCCTGATCTGGTGTAACCAAACACTTTCGAAAATTCGATACATGAAAGGCGTTGTGTATACGCGTTAATTCTGGCGGGAGATCTAACCGGTAAGCTACTTCCCCGATTCTTTCTGTAATTGCAAACGGTCCAATGTACCTCGGACTAAGTTTACCTTGCTTTCCAAATCGAATGACTCCTTTCCAAGGTGAGACTTTCAACATTACAAAATCTTCAACTTGAAACTCTAGCGGTTTTCGGCGTCGGTCAGCGTAACTTTTCTGTCTGTCTTGAGCCACTTTCAATCGTTCCCGAATCTGAGTAATCTTCTCCGCGGTTAACTGAACTATATCTGGTCCCGCTAACTGTTTCTCTCCCACTTCATTCCAACATAGAGGCGTTCGACATTTTCTACCATACAGAACTTCAAACGGTGCCGCTTGTATGCTGGAATGATAACTGTTGTTGTAGGCAAACTCGATCAACGGCAAATGCTTATTCCACGATCCCCCAAAATCAACAATGCAGGCCCGGAGCATATCTTCCAAAGTCTGAATTGTTCGTTCACTTTGACCGTCAGTTTTAGGATGATACATTGTACTTAGCTTTATTTGCATCCCCATTTCTCTTTGAAAGCTCCTCCAGAATCTTGATGTAAAACGACTATCACGATCAGAAATAATCGAGATTGGAACTCCATGTCGAGTTACTATTTCGTCGATGTACAACTTGGCTAACTTTTCCAACGAATAAGTTTCTTTTATTGGCAGGAAGTGAGCAGACTTCGTCAATCTGTCAACGATCACCCAAATGGCATCGAATCCCTTCGGAGTCCTTGGTAACTTCGTGATGAAATCCGTAGTAATCTGATCCCATTTCCACATAGGTATTTATAACCGTTGCAACTGACCAAACGGCTTTTGATGTTCAATCTTTACCTTCTTACAAGTAGTACAACCTTCCACATGTTGAGCAATGCTTCTTTTTATTCCCGGCCACCAATAAAATTGTTTTAAATCTTTATACATCTTATTCGTACCTGGATGAATAGAGAAACGAGATTGATGAGCTTCTTGTAGTACTCGATCACGTAAATCACCCAAACGAGGCACCCAAATTCTGTTTCCCAGACACAATAACCCACAATAATCTTTTACGAGCAATGCTGATATACCCACTAACCGTTCTGGTTTCAAATGTTCTTCTTGAAAAGCTTCCACTTGACACTTCTTCAATTCGTCGAAGATGTTAGGTAGAAGTTCAGCTCTTAGTGCAATGGCTTTTATTGTTCCACTCCTTTCTTGACGACTTAGTGCATCAGCTACCACATTCGCCTTTCCCGGAAGATAAAGAATTTCACAGTCGTAATCATTCACCAGTTCTAGCCATCTTCTTTGCCTCATATTTAATTCCCGCTGATCGAAAAGATGTTGAAGACTCTTATGATCAGTAAAAATTTGACATTTAGAACCGTAGAGACAGTGTCTTCAAATCTTTAGCGCGAATACAACTGCTGCAAGTTCCATGTCGTGTGTAGGATACTGCCGTTCATGATCCTTTAGTTGACGAGAAGCATAAGCGATAACCTTCCCACGCTGCATTAGTACACAACCCAATCCCAGTTTGGAAGCATCACTGTAAACAACAAAATCATCGGAACCTTCAGGTAATGATAGTATCGGCGCGCAACAGAGTTTCTCTTTCAATATTCGGAATGCTTCATCCTGTTCTGTTTTCCATTCGAACTTTAGATTCTTCCGAGTCAGCTTAGTGAGAGGCGTAGCGATACGAGAAAAATCTTTTATAAACTTTCGATAGTAGCCGGCTAAACCCAGAAAACTTCGTACTTCGGTTGGCGTTTTCGGCGGTTCCCACTTTTCAATTGCCTCTACTTTCATCAGATCAACTTGAATGCCTTTCTCGGAGACTACATGCCCTAGAAATTGAACTTCCCGTAGCCAGAATTCACATTTTGAAAATTTAGCATACAACTTTTCTTTCTTCAGCAATTCCAGAATCAAGCGGAGATGTTGTGCGTGATCCTCTTTGGATCGAGAATAGATAAGGATATCATCGATAAATAAAATAACAAATTTATCGAGATATGGCTTACATACCCGATTCATTAGATCCATAAAAGCAGCTGGAGCATTCGTCAGTCCGAACGGCATTACTAAAAATTCATAATGACCGTACCTTGTGGGAAAAGCAGTTTTCAGAACATCTTCTTCTTTAACCTTCAGCTGATGATAACCAGATCTTAGATCAATCTTGGAGAAATAACAAGCTCCAACTAATTGATCGAAGAGATCATCAATTCTGGGAAGCAGATACTTGTTCTTGATCGTGCGCTTATTCAGTTCCCGGTAATCAATACACATTCTCATCGAACCATCCTTCTTTTTCACAAACAGGACTAGTGCACCCCACGGCGAAGAACTGGATCTGATGAAGCCCTTATCGGAAAGATCTTGCAGTTGCATCATCATTTCTTTCATCTCTAGTGGCGCTAAACGATACGGTGCACGAGCAACATGAGCGGCTCCAGGAATCAGATCTATACCAAACTCTACTTGTCTAACGGGAGGAAGACTATTCAAGTCTTCGGGGAAAACTTCTGGAAATTCACTAACAATAGGAATATCTTCAAACTTATTCTTTTCTAGCTTAGTATCTATCACATAAGCTAAGTAACTCGGGCAACCTTTGCTGACACACTTACGAGCTTTTAACATAGATATAAGGCAAGACTGATGATTTCTACGGTCACCATAAATCACTGCCGGTCCCCTCTCAGGTAAGATAACATTGATCAACTTCTTATCACAAACTATGTTAGCCTGATTCTTGGCTAACCAATCCATCCCCACTACTACATCAAACTCAATCAAGGCTATAGGAAATAATTGAATAGGTACTCCACACCCCTCTATATTTATCACACAACTATCAAAAACCTCTTTAACGGATACTTGATTATCATTTGCAGTATCTACCATTTAAGCATGATCTAACACTTTAGGCTTTAAATGCATATAAGCAGCAAATGAAGGAGATACGAACGATCGGTTTGCACCGGAGTCAAATAACACTTTAGCACGTGTAGAGTTTATTAAAAATGTACCTGTAACCACATCTGGAGTTTCCTCCGCTTCTTGTGCTGTCATCTGAAATGCACGACCCCTTGCTCTTAGTTGCTCTGGCCTTTGTACTACTGGTCTAACACCCGCTGGTTTCCCCGACGTACCCCCTTGCTGTACTCTTCCCCTCGGACAATCAGACTGAATGTGATCCGGAGAATTACATGAGAAACAAAACCGCGTTACTCGACAGTCTTTAGCAACATGTCCGGTTTTCTCACACCTATAACAAACCCGAAGATCAACCTGACAATTTCATTGGTAGATACGGTTGCATTTCGGACAAGGTCTTTCCGCTGGTCGGAAAGGCGGACGGTTATCAAACCTCTGAAACCTGGACTTATTTGGATCATACTGTGGTCCTTCCCACTTTCTTTTTCCCATACCTTTATCACCAGCATCCCTCCTATTATCCCGTTCCACATTTTCCGCGGCATCTACTGCGGCTGAGAAGGTATCGGGTCCTTTTGCAATCACTAGCCTTATGACTTCTGAATTTAACCCGAAGATAAACCTTTCCACCTTCATTGCCTCCGTGGCAACGTAGCATTCCACGAAACGAGACTTTTCCAGAAAACGAGCGGTATAGTCCCGAACTGATAAATTCCCTTGCTGCAAGTTCATAAACTCCCCTTCCAATTATTTAACTGCTGCTTGGGGACAAAACTGTTTCCTGAAAGCTATAACGAATTCTTCCCAAGAGAAAGTAGAATATATGTCAGATCCTCCAGAAGAAATAAGAGCTTCCCACCAGTATAGAGCATCGGCTTTTAGCATTGCAGTCCCATATAGTACTCTATCCTCTTCGGCACACTTACTAGTTTTGAAGATAGCTTCTATTTCTTTCAGCCACCTCATAGCTTTCACTGGTTCCCTTTCTCCTGAGTAGGTCGGAGGTTTGCAACTTAGGAACATTTTATAATCACACTTCTTCGTCATTGGTACGACAGTAGGTGTAATAGGCATCTCGTCTTCATGAGTAGGATCTGGTATTTCCGTTTCAGTATTATGAGTTCGGTTGAAC
Organism: Saussurea involucrata; assembly: GCA_033807775.1. Taxonomy (NCBI): domain Eukaryota; kingdom Viridiplantae; phylum Streptophyta; class Magnoliopsida; order Asterales; family Asteraceae; genus Saussurea; species Saussurea involucrata. The sequence continues at coordinate 155,147,140 of CM066314.1, read as the reverse complement.
ATAGCTTGGATATTTGCCTGTAATCTTTCCATTTCAGCCGCTAAGTCGTCTCTCGTAACAAATTCTGCACCTCATGGTTGAACTCTGCCGCCTGTTCTGTCTCTACCTCTTTCTCCCCCTCTTCCCCTTGTCCCAACTGTTGGATTCGTTCTATTAGGATTTCCTCCTCCCTCTCGATTCGTTTGTCGAGTACCACTTGCCATTCTTGTTGATTCAAACAAGGTTAATATACACATAAGCACATACCCCATATAACAAGGTATTCCAGTTCAAACATGTACCTGTAAGATCACAAATACACTGGCCAGGTGTAATATGAAATTACCTTACATGATGTTCCTTCTACCTTTTTATATTTAACATCCCAAGGTTCTAAAAATAATAGGGACATCCTACTTCACATGCAGTTTAAGTCTAGGTACGGATACGAATACCTAAATCTCTTAAACTAGGGCTCTGATACCATCTGTAACGACCCGGATTCCCAAACAAGCATCAAGTAACATATATTGCATAACGTCGTTCATTCCAAAAGATATATCAAAATACACATTCGGTTCCTTAGTCTTTATACCCATAATACATAATTCATTACAAACTTTTTTTGCTAACTAAATTACATTATAACTAATAACAAAGTTATAACTGTAAAACATGTCATGATCTTAAAAAACATACGTCTTCCAAAAGCTATTCACCGATTACCCTTCTTACTTGCCCTTACTTGATCCACGACCTGGAATACATATTTTAAAACAAAATGAGGGTTAGACCTAGCGGTCTAAGTGAGAAAATCCCTGTTAGTTTTAAAACCATTTGTACAACCATCATATACATAACACAAATTCAAATACCAATTATGACTCATGCACCATATACTTTCCTGTCTCATTCTCTTGGCCATATTAATTGGTTGCAAGCCAACTAATAAATTAACTCCGCTGTACGACAATTACAGCCATCACCGTTGTACGAATATTACAGCCAACACCACCGGTCCTAAGCCCGACCAACGTATTCTCGTATAGTGTAATGCTCATGTAAATACAATATCTCAATATAATATATTTCAAACATAAACACCTAATCACACCATCTATCACATTCCCAATCCACACATATATGTATTCCAGTTTAAAAACGTTTAAAAGTAAAACTCACCTGTTTGCTTATCAAAACGCTTCCAATCCTTTCTCAAAAACAGTTCAGCTTTCACCCCAAATCCACAGAATCTGAAACAATTAGATACAAGTATTCTTTACCATATAGAACACATAAGACTTACTAGGACTAAGAACTTTAGATACATCTATCTAACTCTTATCCTCAAATGTTTCCCTTAAACCCGAACTTAAGTCGAGTCCACAGAATAGTCAGTCCTTATTCATTTCCTATCCAATAGTCAACAAAACACAGGTTCCTGGATACTCAAAACTATCTCAACTCTCAAAAGTGACCAAACAGCCCAAAGTTCCCGGATACCACAAGACTACCCGGACAACAGAACTTTCCGGATAACCTAAACAATTCGGTTAACACAACTTCCCGGACAGCATAAACAATCCGGACGACATCCGGAAACCAAGGTAACCCGGATACTACCCGGTATCTTATTTCATCCGGAAACTATTGAAAAGAGAGACTTACCCGGATAAAAGACTCGTCCGGACATCTTTAGAACATCATCCGCACAAGTGCACAACACCAACAAAACTACCCGGACACATTCATCCTGTCCGGAAACCTCTGACTGTTTATCCAATTTCTACCCAGATTCGACAGAAAATTATACAGATATGAAATCGACTATTCTAATCCGATAGAAACTATCTATTAGCAATTACGAACATAAAATGTAAAGGAACATACCTTAATATTTCTTCCAAGTACACCAAATTGAATCCCTAGCCACAAAACCTTTCTTTTTTCTTCTTCACTTCTCAAAACACACACACAACACTAATCTGGATATTTCTGCTTTTGTGAAATATCTGAATGTTGTAAAGGATAATATCTAACTCAATTTTACCAATTTAGTCCTTTAACTAATCACTAATGACCAACACACCCTAAACTTATAAATTAACCCAAACTTACCCTAAACATCAATTATAAAATTAATTAAATTTAACGGAACTAGGATTTAACTAACGAACTTACCCGAGGTATTACAGCTTAAAGCAACGCGAATCTCAATATAAAAGTTTGCCAACTGAGCGGGATTGGGAGTTCGCTAAAGAGATTTGTGATAGATTGCAGTTATTTTATGAGGTAACTCTAATTTTTATTAATCATTACGTTTGTGTTGTTGATATGAGGTAACTTTAGTATTTGTTTTTTGGTTTTTTTGGCAATCCTTAGGTAACGGTAATGTTTTCTGGTTCAAAGTATCCTACGGCAAATGTCTTTTTTTCCATCGGTACGGTTACGGGGACGGGGACCCTAAAAACCAGCCCGAAACCGGCCCGTTGCCATTCCTAGTTCGATCTGTTGGTGCAAGTGTACCCAGCTTTAATATTAAGATATATTTTTTTGGTACACATAAAATCACATCTCCATATTTATTTTGATGATTACAAAACACACCGCATTATTTGTTATCTAATATTTTATCTGAGTGTGCAGTTATTAAATGATCTCGATAAATTTTTTATCTGAAGAATCCAAGTCTGAAGATTTGCGTCATTTTATTTTAAAATGATAAATCACCCTAAAATAATATACCACTTGGATTTTTCTAATACTGTGTTTTTAAAATAAACCAAGTCAGACATCTTATCATCTTGCTGTCTTTGAGAAGGATTTGTTTCTAGAAGAAATCTGCGATGCGTACTTCTTCCTGCACCTTTTATCTGGGCGGTATACCGCGATGGAAAGCCGGTATACCGCGGCGGCATGCTGATTGATTGGACCACCCTTTTTGTACGACTGTCAGGCGGTATACCGCCGTGTGCAACGCGGTATACCGCGGGTACCTTTACCGTTTTTTTTGCAGGGTTGACCTTCTCCTCTGCAGTGTACTTTCTTCTGCACGGTATACCGCGATGGATTGCCGGTATACCGCGAAAGCCTCAGGACTGTTGCTCATCCAGTATAAATACATGCAACCACCAGCTTTCAATGCTACCAATTCACATTAACTCCTCTGCATTTGATAAAGACTCTGCAGCATCTTCTCTTGATATTTAAACTGTTAAAATTATAAAACTCGTTTTTGAGTAAGAAATCTTGAGTTGATAGCAGATTAAAATCTCTCGATTAGTTGAATCAGCAACACAACTCAAGTGATCAAACTCTCTAAAAATATCCAAGTGATAAACCTTATTCAAGAGTGATTATTCATATTAAAATTATACCCTCTTGTAAGTGTTTGAATAAGAGTGAGTGATCCACATTAATCTCTCAAAGTAGAGTGATTCGCGTTTGTTGTATTAAGGTTTGTGTTTCTACCGTAAAGAACACGTTTCGTATTGGATCTCCGAGAAGTGTTATTTTCTCGAGGTGGACTAGCCAACTTTGTGTTTGGTGAACCACTTTAAAAATTCCGTTGTCAAGTATTCTCTTTCCCTTATCTATTTACATTTCCGCTGTGCATTTAAATTATATCTGTTTATATAATTGTTGTATACTTATTTATTTATACTCTGCTTTATTTGTTCTGTATTTATTTGTAAAAAGAATTTTTTTTGAAAGTAAAAGATTTAAAATACAACCTTACCCCCCCTTAGGTTGTCTAACATTTGGTATCAGAGCAGGTCTTTCAAAAATATTCTGCATAATTTTCTCTTATTCTTCTAAATGGCTCAACAAACTAATATCGTGTTTTCAAAACCTCCTTTGATAGATACTGAAAAGTTTGGCATTTGGGCCGAGCTATTTGAATGTCACGTGCGTGGCAAAAATCAAAAGATTTGGAATATTATAGAAAAAGGGAATTTTAAACCCACCATTGTGAAAGATGATGTTTATATTGATAAACCTATAGATGAATGGACTACTTCTGATGAAACTCATTTTTGTTTAAACTTTGAAGCTAAGAATATATTATATGCTGCTTTAACAACTGATGAAATTGAAAGAGTATATACATATAAAACTGCAAATCAAATATGGGAAAGTTTAAATAATACTCATCGTGGAAACACGGAGGTTAAATCTAGTAAAGTGAATATTTTAGTTCACGATTATGAACTATTCGAAATGAAACAAGATGAGTCAATTGACTCAATGTTTAAAAGATTTAACCTTATTGTGACTACTTTGAAAGGTTTGGATCGCACTTATCCTAACGAGGACTATATAAGGAAAATCCTACGAGCCCTTCCTTCGGAGTGGATGCAAAAGATAACATCTTTAGAAGACTCCCGTGATCTTTCCATAATGAAGATAGATGACTTGATCGGTAATCTTAAAGTGCATGAAATTGCACTCAAAAGAAACAAAGATCGGGAGCAAGTCAAAAAGAAGTCGATCGCTCTTAATGCCTCAACTCCGAATGTCAAGAAGAAGAAGGAGGAAGCTAGCACCTCAAAAGATCCATCCGAAACTCTCAATGAAGTTGCCATGTTGGTAAGAAACTTTTCCAAGTTTTTTAATAATAATAAATTTTCTAACAATGGCAGATTTCAAAGAAACGGTAACTACCGTCGTGGTGGTGAAAATCGAAGTCGTAAGTTCCATAAACGAGACGAAAAAGTTAAGAAAAATGGCGACTCGAGTGAAGACGATAAAGCTAAGCCAAAGAGAGGCTTTTGCTACTCATGTGGTGACAAAGACCACTACGCCAATGAATGTCCGAAAAAGAACAAGTTCCAAAAGAAGAAGGAGAAAGCCTTCATTGGAGGCGCGTGGAGCGAGAGTGAAGAAGAAGATGACTATCAAGCCATTTGTCTTATGGCCGAAAGCGACGACGAGGTAAAATCTTCTTACTCGGATTACGATAGTGATTATGAAAGTGATAATGAAAATAATCTTGAAGAATTATATGAATCTTTTCATAAAATGGCCGCTCTTGCAAATCGTTACCAAGATGAGAATGCTATGTTAAAAGAAACTGTAAATGCATGTAAAAAGGAAATAAATAATGTTAAACAAAAATCTGAAAATGATATGGATATAATTGCTAAATTAGAAACTAAATTAGGAGAAAAAGATTTTTGTAAATCTTGTGATGTTTTAAATAAAGAAATTGCATGCTTAAATAAAAAATCACATGAAAATATTATTTGTACAAAATGTGATATTCTTGAGAATGAGATTACATGTTTAAAAGCTAAATGTGCTTCATATGAAAAAGATAACATGCTAGCTAAAGCCTTTGAAAGTAGTAATAAAAAGGTTCTTAACATGCTTAATATGCCTAACCGTATAAAATGTAGAAAAGGTATTGGTTCCGATACATGCAAAGATAAATGTTCTTGTAAACCCATCAAAAGACTTTATGAATCACCTAAAGTTAATACAAGAAATCAATATGTGCAAAAACATCCGTATGTGCGTAAAATAAATAATGTAAATACGAGAAAACCGTATGCTCGCATGTACCATGATAAATATTCTAAACCTAATAATAATGCGAATGTAAATGCTTGTTTTTATGTGTATGATAAATATAATCGCAAAATTAAAATGGTAAATAAATGGATTCCAAAAGGAATGTTTAGTAATGATAATCCCGGTGGTATGCGTTTATGGTTTTAAATGTGTTATGTATATATGTTATATATATATATAGTTTAAATATAATTTGTTGTATATATTATATATATAAGTAATATATATTACTATGTACTGTTTGTTTATATATATATACGTATTACTTATATATATATATATGGTGTTTGTTTAATATGTTATATATATATATTTGTGTTTGATGTATTATATATTAAAGTTGTTTAATATATTATATATATTTTGTCTTACTTGATATGTGTTATATATATATATTAATATGGTTTGATGTATTATATATATATATTAATATTGTGTAATGTATTGTATATATATATATTCTGTTTGACTTTATATATATGCATGTTGGTTGACATTGAAACTAATTGTCAAGGACCCACGAGAAATGGGGACCATAAAAGTTACAACTTCATTATTGTAGATTGACCTCGATATGGACTGGATACTCGATAGTGGGTGCACGCGTCACATGACCGGAAACAATAATCTCTTTTCTTCATATAAGTCATGTGATGGTGGACAGGTAATTTTTGGAGGAAACTCCAAAGGAAATATAATTGGTAGAGGTACAGTCTCTTGCAATAATGTTCAATTTCTTAATGTGAATCATGTTGATAATTTACATTTTAATTTGCTAAGTGTTCGCCAATTGTGTAAAAATAATACAACTGTTGTCTTCGAAGAAGATTCTTGTAAAATCATAAAAAATGGCAAAGTTCTTTTAAATGGTTTTGTAAAAGGAAATTTATATATTTGTAAAACTGTTGTATCTGAAAATGTATGCTTATCTTCTATTAATGATGTTTCTACTTTGTGGCATAGGCGTTTAGGTCACGCTAATCTAAGATTAATGCAAAACTTAAAAAATAAGGAGCTTGTGAGTGACCTGCCAAAATTAAAGTTTGATAATCATTTTTGTGATGCTTGTCGTGTCGGCAAACAACATCACGTTTCTCATAAATCAAAAAATGTTATTTCTACTCAAAGAGTTTTAGAACTTTTACATATGGATCTTTTTGGCCCGATGGCTATTCAAAGTTTTGGAGGAAATTTTTATACTTTGGTTATTGTGGATGATTATTCCCGTTATACTTGGACTTTATTTTTGAGACATAAAAATGAGGCTTTTGAAAAGTTTAAAATTTTGGGAAAACGAATTCAAAACCAACAAGGTTGTACGATTGTTTCCATACGTACGGACCATGGACGAGAATTCGATAATGATGTACAATTTGGTGCCTTTTGTGATAAACATGGTATAACTCATAACTTTTCGGCTCCTCGAACTCCTCAGTCAAACGGGGTTGTTGAAAGGAAAAATCGAACGTTGCAAGAAATGAGTAGAACTATGCTAAACGAACATCAAGTTCCCCAAAAGTTTTGGTGTGATGCCGTTGCTACCGCGACCTATGTGCTTAACCGTGTCCTAATTAGAGGTATCCTAAATAAGACACCCTATGAACTTTACCGTGGTAGAAAACCTTCCTTAGCTCACCTGAAAGTTTTTGGTTGTAAATGTTTCATTTTAAACACCAAATCCTACTTAACCAAATTTGACCCCAAAGCCTATGAGGGAGTTTTCCTAGGTTACTCTTGGAATAGCAAAGCCTATAGAATCCTAAATAAGGAGACCATGGTAGTAGAAGAATCCTTAAATGTTAGCTTTGACGAGAGTCCTCCCAAACCGAGTGCACCCTTAGCAAATGACAATGTTTGTGAAGGAAATGTCTTAGCCCAACAACTTAGTACCTTGGATTTAGGTACCCAACCTTCCACAAATAATATTGAATCTAGTGATGCCCCTCCTTGTTTTATTCCGCAAGGTGTAGATGATCCTAACCTTAGAACCGCTCGAGGCCATCCCGTAGACCAAATTATAGGTGACCTAAACCAAAGGACAACTAGATCACAAATCCATACCCATTGTGCTTTCCATGCCTTTATCTCAACCATAGAACCTAAAACCATAGATGAAGCTTTAGGTGATGAGGATTGGATATTGGCCATGCAAGAAGAGTTAAACCAATTTACTAGGAATGATGTGTGGGACTTAGTGCCTAGCCCTAGTAGTCAAACCATTATTGGCACAAGATGGGTCTTCCGTAACAAGGTAGACGAGAACGGTGGAGTCACACGAAACAAGGCACGTTTAGTTGCCAAGGGGTATAGTCAACAAGAAGGTATAGATTATGACGAAACCTTTGCACCGGTTGCTAGGTTGGAGTCTATTCGAATGCTTCTCGCTTTTGCAAATGCTAAAGATTTTAAATTATTTCAAATGGATGTTAAAAGTGCTTTCTTAAATGGTATTATAAATGAGGAGGTATACGTTTCTCAACCTCCCGGTTTTGAAAGTTTTGAAAATCCGACACATGTTTATAAATTAAAAAAGGCGCTTTATGGTTTAAAGCAGGCTCCGCGTGCGTGGTATGATAGATTAAAAACCTTTTTAATTTCTAGTGGTTATATTATGGGTAAAATAGATAATACTTTATTTGTGAAATATGTTCAAAATGATATTGTGGTTGTGCAAGTATATGTTGATGATATTATTTTTGGTTCCACTAATGAAAAACTGTGTAATGAATTTTCTGCGAAAATGACAAGCGAGTTTGAAATGAGCATGATGGGAGAGTTAAAATACTTCTTAGGATTGCAAATAAAACAATGTGAAACTGGTATTTTTATTAGTCAATCTAAATATTGTAAAGATATGTTGAAAAAGTTTAACTTTGAAAATGTCAAACCCGTTGAAACTCCAATGACCACAAACCTTCAATTATCTCGTGACGAGGAGGGAAACGATTTTAATGAAAAGATTTATCGTGGTATGATTGGTAGTTTATTATATTTAACTGCTAGTAGACCTGATATTATGTTTAGTGTATGTCTATGTGCTCGTTTTCAATCTTCACCTAAACAAACTCATTATGAAGCTGTCAAGCGTATTTTTCGATATTTACGAGGTACTACTAATCTTGGCTTATGGTACGCAAAGAAACCCGAGTTAGAAGTAACGTGTTTCGCCGATTCCGATTTTGGTGGATCTATTGTTGACCGAAAAAGTACTAGTGGGGTATGTGCCTTTATAGGTCTCTCACTTGTGTCTTGGTTCTCTAAGAAACAACAATCCGTAGCTTTGTCTACAACCGAAGCGGAATATGTAGCCGCCGCAAGAGCGTGTGCTCAAGTCCTTTGGATGAAACACACACTTACCGATTTTGAGGTACACCTAACCAAAATTCCAATTATGTGTGATAACTCAAGTGCCATAAACTTAAGTAAAAATCCCGTTTTACACTCTCGTACCAAACATATTGAATTGAGACATCACTTTTTACGAGATAATGTTCAAAAAGGCAAAATCGTGCTTGAAAAGGTTGATTCGGAAGATAATTTGGCCGATATTTTTACAAAAGCTCTTAACAAAAAAGCCTTCTTTAAATTAAGACTTGGTTTAGGCATGCTTGAGTATAACCCTTGATAAATACTAACTCTCAAATATTTCATATTTTGAGGGGGAGCATCTTTTGAGGGGGAGCATAAGCGACTTTCTTAAACCCTTTTTGCTTCGACAAAAGGGGGAGAGAAACCGAGTATGCTCTCGTGTTTAGCGTTGTGTTTGTCATCATCAAAAAGGGGGAGATTGTTGGTGCAAGTGTACCCAGCTTTAATATTAAGATATATTTTTTTGGTACACATAAAATCACATCTCCATATTTATTTTGATGATTACAAAACACACCGCATTATTTGTTATCTAATATTTTATCTGAGTGTGCAGTTATTAAATGATCTCGATAAATTTTTTATCTGAAGAATCCAAGTCTGAAGATTTGCGTCATTTTATTTTAAAATGATAAATCACCCTAAAATAATATACCACTTGGATTTTTCTAATACTGTGTTTTTAAAATAAACCAAGTCAGACATCTTATCATCTTGCTGTCTTTGAGAAGGATTTGTTTCTAGAAGAAATCTGCGATGCGTACTTCTTCCTGCACCTTTTATCTGGGCGGTATACCGCGATGGAAAGCCGGTATACCGCGGCGGCATGCTGATTGATTGGACCACCCTTTTTGTACGACTGTCAGGCGGTATACCGCCGTGTGCAACGCGGTATACCGCGGGTACCTTTACCGTTTTTTTTGCAGGGTTGACCTTCTCCTCTGCAGTGTACTTTCTTCTGCACGGTATACCGCGATGGATTGCCGGTATACCGCGAAAGCCTCAGGACTGTTGCTCATCCAGTATAAATACATGCAACCACCAGCTTTCAATGCTACCAATTCACATTAACTCCTCTGCATTTGATAAAGACTCTGCAGCATCTTCTCTTGATATTTAAACTGTTAAAATTATAAAACTCGTTTTTGAGTAAGAAATCTTGAGTTGATAGCAGATTAAAATCTCTCGATTAGTTGAATCAGCAACACAACTCAAGTGATCAAACTCTCTAAAAATATCCAAGTGATAAACCTTATTCAAGAGTGATTATTCATATTAAAATTATACCCTCTTGTAAGTGTTTGAATAAGAGTGAGTGATCCACATTAATCTCTCAAAGTAGAGTGATTCGCGTTTGTTGTATTAAGGTTTGTGTTTCTACCGTAAAGAACACGTTTCGTATTGGATCTCCGAGAAGTGTTATTTTCTCGAGGTGGACTAGCCAACTTTGTGTTTGGTGAACCACTTTAAAAATTCCGTTGTCAAGTATTCTCTTTCCCTTATCTATTTACATTTCCGCTGTGCATTTAAATTATATCTGTTTATATAATTGTTGTATACTTATTTATTTATACTCTGCTTTATTTGTTCTGTATTTATTTGTAAAAAGAATTTTTTTTGAAAGTAAAAGATTTAAAATACAACCTTACCCCCCCTTAGGTTGTCTAACACGATCCACGATTTTTATTATAGCAAAATTAAAAGCTAAACAAATTGTGGTTGGTTGTACGTTTGGTACACAGACATGATAGAAATGATAGGATGAGACATGACAGAATAGTTGTTCAGCGTTTGGTAGATGAAACTGGACAGAACTAAATAGATAATATAAGATAAAATACAATAAATAAAATTTAAACAATGAATAAAATATAAAATAGAACGTGTATTTGATGTTTTAGAAGTAAACTAGATTTTATTTTAAAATTATATTGGTAAAACATTAGTGTGTTCCACCTTGTTCCATGGGGTGGGGTGGAACAGGCATGTTTCACTTTGTTCTACCATGTTCCTGTATGTTCCACATAAAAGTCATGTCAATCATGGAATAGTGATCCCTGTTCTGTTCTGTCTCGTTCAGTGTACCAAACGCACCCTTATAAATAAAATAGAATAGAACAACAAATGATAGATATAATGAATATGTAAATTCTAATATTTGGGAAGTATTTTTTATTTATAGTAAATTCTAATATTTGGGAAGTACTTTTTTATTTACTTCCTCTTGATGATTTAAGGAACAAAATATAATTTTTTAAATGAAATCGAGCTTTTGAGCAATATGTAAGAATATATTTCAGGTGTAAGTTCAATGTGCATTTTTAGTCGAATTTCACCATTTCAATGGTTTTTTGAAGTTTTTTGGTTGATTTTCGAAAGATTTTTTCAGCTTTTCGAAACTTTGTTTTGTGTTTGGCTACTGTTCGTGTTGGTTGTGATTTATTTGAAAGCGAGTGTCGTTCACCAATAAAACGTGAAACATAAATTACACAATGAAAATGACGTCTATTTTATTTTACATTGTAGTAATTATTTTATTTCATATTGTAGTAATTATTTTATTTCATTGACAGAAATTTCCAGACGTGTTATCTTTTTTATTGCATCTAACACACTTGTGTTAAAAAAATCTAAGATAAAATTTCAGAAAATAAAATTTTATGAAAATGTTACATTCATTTTTTCCAAAAAATATATAACCTAGATTAAGGGGTCGTTCGTTAGCTAAGTATTTACCAAGTCACATTATCTTTTCAAATGTATATGATAAGAACCAAAAATCTTATCCTATAAAAGTGAAGGCAATGATCGAAGTTTTACCCAGTAAATGAGGGCAGCGACTCTTACCATAGTTAGCGATTACCGGGTAAATTGTTGGATACAATGTCATTTTTATTGAACTAAAATCTTACCCGATAAGTAAGTGATAGTGTTTGAATTTTACCAGTAAGCATTTACCAAAGTAAATGTTGTGTAAACGACCCCTAAATGAAATGTTTTGAGTTAAATATATTTAAATAAAACGTTGATATAGATATGGGTATAATTTTTTTGTTTACTGATTATTACTATTTCTTTCATCTCAAAATAGATATCTACATTACAATTTTATTTTATCGTGGCATAATAAATATATGGGAAATTAATTAAAATAACCTGTTTAAAATTGGTTTGCCAAAATACCAAAAAACCCAAGCTGTATTGCCAAAATATCAATTATACCCCGCGATGGGTTCCGCGATCGCGGACTGGGCCCGCGATTTGGGTCGCGATAGTCCTGCGGTGGCCGAAATTTACACTTTTGCCCCCTCCACTCGATGTGGAGCCGCGATTTGGAGGCAGAAATTTACACTTTTGGTTCTTTTTGCACGTTTTTTTTGCAGTTTTTACTGTTTTTCCCCATAGTTATTGTACTTGGAAGACCAAATTGTGGTTGAAATCTACTGGTTTGTTTCATCAATATTGAATTATTGTACTTGAAAGACCAATTTGTGGTTGCAATTCATATTGGTTGTTTCATCAATGTTGAATTATTGTACTTGGAAGACCAAATTGTGGTTGTAATTCATCTTCATCAATGAGATTTCATCCATAAATATCAGTAAAATGCAATTCATAATCATTCATCCATTTCATTGTGGTTGCAATTCACATCCATTCTATCCTTCTTTCTTTCTTTCTTTCTTCATCATTTCAATATCTTCTTTTTGAGATACTACTGAAAAAATGAGTACATCTGTTGCAAAAGTTAAGCTATATTTCTGTTTCGATGGTCAATGGGTGCAAGACAACAATGAGTGAAATTTTGCTTATAAATCTAAGCAGGGTGTAAAATTGGCAGTAAACTATATTTATCAGAAGTTTGTTGCATACGCCATGCAAAAATGTGGAATCGACCCTTCTGCTGTTTGCAAGTTAGTGTTCAAGAATGATGATGGGTCTATTGTGGAGTTATCCAACGATGGGGATATCTCTGGTTTTCTGCACTTTGCAGCCCAGTCAGAAAGACCTCCATCACTTTTTGTGTATGCCGAATCATCGGTGTGCGACGAAGACGATGGCGAAGGTGATGACGAAGGCGATGACGACGGTGATGACGAAGACCTCCAAATGGAGGAGCCTGATTCTCAATTTCAGGTGTCCTACGACCCAACAGTTTATTCGGATCATGCATATGGTCTTAACGACTATTCTCGTAATTTTGTTCCAGAGACGCAACAACAACAACAACAACAACAACAACAAGACGACGCAAGCCGTTTTGCTGGAGTTGCTGACGACGAAACCCATGTTTTCACAATGGGTAGATCTGATATAGACATATCAGGTATTGACAGTAATGAGGACGAAGAAGGAGAAAAATATACCCCTAGTGGTAAATCATTTAGTCAGTTAAATGACTATTTTGATATGCCCCCTATTCTTCCAACCTCGGATACCCATACACAAACCTACAAACCTAAACCTTATAATCACAGTTCAAGGATACAAGTAGGTGAAATATTTGATTCGAACTTGGACACAAGTCGGAATTAAGCTCATGCAAGAGGGTTTCGAAAGTTACACGCCGAGATCCGACAAAACCAGATACGAAGTTGTATGTGCAAGAGAAAATTATAATTGGAGGTTGTACGCGAGGTCCGTGGGCGAGAAAAGAGGGATGTTTTGTCATTAGAAAGTTGCACGACGAACACACTTGTTCGAGGACGCAACTGAATCCCAACCACAAACAAGCCACCAAAAGGACTTTGGGTGCATTACTGAAAGACAAATTTCTTGTTGCTAGCAGGTCATTTCGTCCAAAGGACATCGTCAACGATGTAAACCACCAGTACGGGATCACCATTGGTTACTACCAAGGCTGGCGTGCGCGATGCAGGGCACTGCTAATGGTCAGAGGTACGTTCGAGGAGTCATATGAACGACTCCCTGGGTATTTATATAATTGCAGCTGCAGAATCCAGGTACAGTCACCCAGATAAGGACCGAATCAAATGGACGTTTTGAGTTGTGCTTCGTTGCCCTTGGACCCGCGGTACGTATATTAACACGTCATATGTTTACACATTATAAACTATAACATTTACAAAGGGAAACCACCTACGTTTTTGCAGATCCGCACATTTTTAAGAAATCTACGTCGTGTCCTGGTAATAGACGCTGCCCATTTAAAGGGGCCTTACTTGGGTATGATGTTCCTGGTGGTTGCCATGGACGGGAATAACGCCATCGTTCCCGCAGCTTTCGGAGTAGGCAAGTCCGAGACCGGGGAGGAGTGGACTTGGTTTCTGTCCATGTTGAGACAAGCTATCGAAGACCCGGAAGGGTTGGTTTTTATGTCCGATAGGGCACCTTCCATAAGCACCGCAATCTCTGCCACGTACCCAAACGCCCCTCACGCCTTATGGTGTCGACATTTGGAGATGAACGCCAAAAACAAGGACAAACGTATTACAACTTACAACACCATCTACAGGAAGGCATGCAGAGCGTATACGGCTCGGGAGTTTGACCGGTACATGAATGTTCTACGAGTTAGTGCCAACAAAGCAGCCAAAGTTATGGACGATGTTGGACCGGAGAGGTGGTCGACGACCCATTTTGCTGAACAACGTTATGACATTCTAACCTCCAATAGTGCAGAGTCGGTGAATGCATGTAACACCTTAGGCATATCCCACATCGGTCGTGGACAGGAGAGATGCTGGGTATATTAGTAAACCTTGGCCTTACCAGACACAACGCGTTTTGGGGCCACAAGCATGCGAGTTCCTTGGGAACTCTGTGGTTAAGCGTGCTTGGGTGGGAGTAGTACCAGGATGGGTGACCTCCTGGGAAGTCCTTGCGAAGTCCTTGCCAGGTCGCCAAGAACAAATCCGTGAGCCAGTGGGGCAAAGCGGACAATATTGTGTCGTGGTAAGGGGGGTGTTACAATGCACTCTCCCGTTTTGCGCGTAGATTACCGATTGTACAACTTATGGAGTACTTTCGGTCCCTTCAACAGGAGTGGTACCAAATTCGACGCCGAAAAGGAGGTGAGATGCTTAATAGACTCACACCAAAGGCAGAGGAGATAATTCTCCTCAGGACGGGACAGGCGTCGACATGGAGGGTAAGCGAATTTGGGTATGGGAAGTACCAGGTTCGGGATAACCTACTTGATGCGATTGTCGATATGACCGACCATGGTTGTTCATGTTTCCAATGGCAAAAATATGGGTTACCGTGCGGCCATGCCATCGCTGCGGCAAGACATATGGGTCGTAGAGATTGCAGCGACTTGGCTGTAAATTTCTTCACGTCCGAAACTTACCGGGAAACATACGTGGAAGTAATAAATCCAACTGGACCCCCTGAAGCATGGGGTCTCCACCCGACCCCCTTCCGCCATGCTATCCACCGTTAAACACTGAGAACAGAGTCGAGAGACCGAGAAAGAACGACCGACGTCCACCACGTGGTGAAGGTTCGATACAGCGAAAATGTACTCGGTGCCAAGCAGTAGGACATACTCGTGGATAGTGTCCAAATCCCGCCCTTTCAAGCGTGCCAAGGAGTAGACGTTCAATCAGCCAACTAACTAACACGCAGGGCCCGTCGGAGCGTGAACCACATGGAAGTATAGCATATGATACCGTTGATCTAAACATTGATTTCCCTTGATTGGGACGATAAATCGCTTACTGCTCTTGTTTTATATACAACATGATTTTATCTACTTCATCGTCCCGTGTAATTTATCAAACATAAGTGATCTACGTTGTAATTTAACAAACAAAAAAGACCCAAGTTGAAAAAAGGGACCAAAAATTAAAATGGGGAAAACATTTTCTTTAATTAATTTCTATATTAAATACCTGAAACAACTCAGAGAATACGTGTGAAAAAAACAGTAAAAACACCTGAAAAATATATAAAATGATAACCTAAAAACTATATGGACCAAAAATGAAAATTAGGGGCCAAAACCCTAATTTTCGGCCCACCGCGAGACTACCGCGAACCCCATCGCGGGCCCAATCCGTGATCGCGGACCCCATCACGGGTATTTTGGGTATTTTGGCAATAGAGTAAAGGGGTTTGGGTATTTTGGTAAACCAATTTTGAACTTTGGGTATTTTAATTAATTTCTCTAAATATATTCTTATTCTACCCTTAAATTATAAAACAGATAATAAGGATAAAAATGCATTTTTTAATTAAAAATATATAATAATTATATGTTATTAAACATATATATATATATATATAGGGTTGGGTTCACGTGAGACCAACATATTTTTGTGAGACCGTGAGACCACAAAATAATACTAAAACTTCACAACGATTCATTGTGAAGGTAAGCAAAACAATGAACCTTTACAGCAAAAACACTGTGAAGATTTACCTTCACAATACCTTCACAATCTTTTGATGTGAAAGTTTAGTGTTATTTTTTTGGTCTCACGGGTCTCACGGAAATGACTTGGTCTCATATATAGGGGTGTTAACGAGTCGAGTCGAGTCGAGTTGTAGAGTGTTTGAGCTCGGCTCGCGAAATTAATGTTAAGCTCGAGCTCGAGCTCGATTTTTTTTTCCTAAATTGTGTCCGAGCTCGAGCTCGATTATTTTTGTAATGTTCGAACTCGAGCTCGATGCTCGTTTAAGCTCGTTTATTTCATCCAAAGATTCGATTTTTATAAGCTCGTTTAATAGCTCGATAATATTCGTGTTTTGACGAGCTCGATCAAGCTCGATCATTGGTGCTTTGAAAAGAAACCCTGGAATACGAATAGTCATCGACTCATCCCAATTATCAAATCTGATTTTAATACTTTGTAATTATTGACTTATTGCTCAAGGTTATATACTTTAAATGTCAACTATTGAATAAAACAATTAGTTGGATTAGTGGTAAGAGTTGGATTATATGTACCAAAGATCACAGGTTCGAATCTTGTTGGTATATATATTTTTTTTCTAATTTTTAACTATAATGTTTAAGAATAATATAACTCAAAAATTATATGTATATTCGGCTCGACTCGACTCGTTCGAGAACTCGGCTCGGCTCGACTCGAAAAAGTTAATCGAGTTATCGAACGAGCCGAGCCGAGCCGAGTGTTGGCTTTATCGAGATAGACTCGTTAACTTAAACGAGCATTATTTTACGTTCGAGATCGGCTCGAGCTCGAAAATTTCGAAGCTCGAGCTCGAGTAGCTCGTTAAAAGCTCGACTCGTTAACACCCCTACTCATATATATAGGGTTAGGTTCACGTGAGACCAACTTGTTTTCGTAAGACCGTGAGACCAAAAAAATAATACTGAAACTTCACAGTGATTCATTGTGAATGTACGAAAAACAACGGAACTTCACAGCAAAAACACTGTGATGTGAAAGGTTTGTTACCTTCACAGTTTTTTGCTATGAATGTTTAATGTTATTTTTATGGTCTAACGAAAATAGTCTGATCTCACATGATCTCAAGTATATATATATATATATATATATATATATATATATATATTGAGATGAATGGAATATAAAATAAGAAGTTTTAGCTTTGATTTTCCTAAATGATTTTACACCAAATTTTAAAAACTTTTCCCGTTTAAAATATGCGTGCATTGAATCATACCTATTTTTCATTTTCATTCATCCGAAGGCGAAAAGACAATGATAGGGCCACGTGGCTAATCGAGGAGAGATTGTTGACAAGAATTTCTAGAACCTCTTAATATTCAAACGTCGTTGATTACTTGATTTGTCAACTTGCTTTATATTCTAGACTTTATTTTTCTCTATACTAATAATAGATAACGAATCGTGCCTTGCATGATGAATACAAATATTATTATAAAGATTAATATAATTTACTAATAAAAATTGATTTAAAAGCGGTTATTATCTTACTTAAAAAACATAATTTATTAAAATAAGTATTGTTAGCTTATTAAAATAAAGAATACAAATATTGGTATAAATCTTACTAAAAAAATAAAATAATTTAATTTTTTTGATTTATAATCATTGTTAACATATTATGAACAAAAATTAAATAAAAAAAATAAGTTTTATTAAATAAGTTTTGATTTATAAGTATTGTTAGGCTGTCCATAAAAATGTAAATAAATAAAAACATACAATATTAAAAATATTTTTGATTTATAAGCATTGTTAGCCTACTAAAAGATAACAAAAATATAAAATACAAAAAAATACAAAAGAGAATGAAATATTGTAAATAATTAATACACCATTTTCTTTTTAAAAAAAAATCAAAACTCTAACAAAATTCTAAAGTTTCAATGGAGGTTTCTCCTTAACTCTCTTTACCACATTCTCCTTTATATATATATATATATATATATATATAGATTTATTTAATTGATTTTTTTAGTTCAAAATATAACATTTGATGTTTTAATTAATAAAGACAAATACATATTTTGTATATATTTTAATATTTATTAACATAAAAAAATTATTCATACATTTTTTCATAAACATATTCTACAAAACATGATTTGATATAAAACAATTTCTAATTTAAAAATTATTCTTTACAAATTTTTATACTATTCACTGTCACATCAGTAAAAAATATCGATTTGACATTTGCAATTATCAAAAACCAATTTTTAATTTAGCAATTATACTCACAACCACCATAATTTCTAAAAACGAAATCCTACGTGACACATTTTCAATCTATTTGCAATTCATATGGAATCCTTGTTGTGGATTCTCTAAGTAATAGTTTATAAAATTTATTAATATAACAAATAGGTAGATTCGAATATTAAAAAAACCTACCTTATAATAATATCAGAAAAATAAATAAATAATATTATATATAATTTATCATGTGGTGTGATTGATCGTGAAATATCATGTTGAGCCGCCTTTGATTGCATTTAAAAATTTATAGCAAGCAGCCTTTGCACAAAATAGATGGATCCAATTTAAAAGTTATTCTATACAATAAGCCCAATTTAACAAGACTTATTTGGGCTAACACCTATTTCAAATTATGTTTTAGCCCTCCTCTATAACATAGGCATTGTTTTGGAAAAAAAGTTAGCTAGCTTATTTTTGGGGTATATGTTTAGATGATCATAAGTTATTATAAGCTAGTTTTTTGAAAAGCTACTTGGAGTAGCTTATGAGTACTTTTTTGTAAATATTTCAATTATACCCTCATTAATATTAATTATTATTTATTAACTATTTTTTTAATATGTCTTTTTTGGTCATTTAAATGTTTATAAGTAGACTTGGCAAAAACTGACACGACACGCTAACCCGACACGAACTCGACACGAAATAAACGGGTTTGGGTAATACATTTCAACCCGTTTAAGTAAACGGGTTGACACGACACGACACATAAATTAAACGGGTAAGGTCAAGGTCAAAAATTTCAACTCGAAAATGACCCGAATAACCCGTTTATATATATATATATATATATATATATATATATATATATATATATATATATTAAGTTTTCTTTTTAATCGTTTGGATTTTTAATGTTTAGGATTTTTATTGTTTTGAATTTGGTTAGAACTTATAAATTTGAACTATAAAATTTATATTTATAATGTTTTCATTTGAATTTTGGATTTGTAATTTTTTTGTAAATTTTCGATATTTAATTTTTAGTTTATAAATGTTAAACGGGTTAGGCGGGTCGTGGCGGGTTAGACGGGCCGGGTTAGGGTTGGGATTTTCTGACCCGTTTATTAAACGGGTCGGGTTAGGGCCATGCACTCTCAACCCGTTTAACTTTAAACCCGACACGACACGACACGTTTGCCAGGTCTACTTATAAGCTACTTTTGGACAAACGTGATTTTTTCATTAGCTAGCTTATCAGTCAACAACTAACTTATCAGCTACCAGCTAGCTTATAAGTCATAAGCCAGCTTATGAGCTAGTTTGCCAAACATAGCCATAGTATCTAAAGTGTATAAATTATTTAGATTACTCATTACAAGAAGGTTTTTTTACTAAGGATTGAGTTTTGATGAGAAGTGTCAAATTTAGGCTATGTTTGGCAAACTAATTGATAAGCTAGCCGGTAGATCTAGCTGGTAGCTGATAATCTAGCTGATAAAGAAGTAATGTTTAGCAAAACTAGCTTATAAACATGTAAAATGACCAAAAAAGACATCTTCAACAAATGATCAATTACAATATTTATTTATATAATTAAAACAAATTTATAGCAATATAATATGTTAATTAATATTAACAATGTAGTAAATAAAAATTAAATAATATAACATGTTAATTAAAAGAGTTTAAAATTTATTATTACATATATATACTAAAAAGTTTGAATTTGTTAAAATAAGTTTTAGAAAAAAATATATATTGAGTTATGATTTTAAATAACAGTTACATATAATACGAAAAAAATAATAATTAAAAAAATAATAGTAATTGATAACTAAAAATATTGATTAATATTAAAAAATATAAAAAATAATTTATTGATCGATAATATCTAATTAAAAATTAAAAGTTTAATAATTTTCAGTTAATATTAATTAATATTTATTAACTAATAATAATTAAATTTAAAAACTTAGTATTTATTTATAATAATAGTTAGATAATAATAGTTAAATTTACTTGGAGTAACTTTTAAGTAGCTTTTTGTGAGGCTGACACGTTGTCACTTTCGAGTGACTTTAGTGTGCCATTTAGATGTGTGATGGTTTCATGAAAGCTTGTTCAGAGTTGTTATGTATAAATGTTATGAAATGCTTTTAAATATTTATTATTGAAATTGTTGCTTCTCGAGAGAGCTCACTAGACCTCGTGGTCTAACCCTCGCTTTTCCAAACAAAACCTTTTCAGGGAAGCTGTTAGTAGGAAGCTCCGGCATGAATAAAGAGAAGAATTAGAATGCGGATGCTCCTAGTGATAGTCGCTTCACTTATGCGAATTAGACTTTTATTATTATTTCAGTTGTGAATAGGTTGTTTCCGCCAACCTAGTTTTGAGACTATTGTAATTGAGAAATTTTTGGGACCCTTTTTGGGATGTTGTTATTCAATGTTATGCTATGTTTTTATTTCTGTTTGGGTTGTTACAATACCGTACCGTATCGACTTATTTTTATAATTATTTATTAATTAAAGTTTAATCAATAATACAACATATTTTGATTTATAAAATTTTACATTATCTTGTTTTACATTTTGTTAAATTGTAATACGAATTGATATATAGAACTTAATTGAATTCATTTGTTTATCATTATCAACTTTAATAACTCGCCTACACCTCCACTCTCCATGGTCCATTCTCACTCCTCAATTGCCGTTTGTGTTAGACTATTAGTGAATGTTTGTGTTTTTTTTGGAAAGGGTATCCCAAGCACAACCCGGACTAATCCCTGGCAATTTTGAAACTTAAAGATGTCTTATCAATGTTGAGGACGCCTGGGATCGAACCCTGGGCTGATGGGATATTCCACCACATCACCCAGGGTGATCAACCACTGCGCTACAACCTGATAGACTGTACAACCTGATAGACTGAATGTTTGTGTTATATGAAGATCATTTGAATGTTTGTATATGTGATGATAAATGGTACAACGCATATCAACATGCTATTAATGTTCGACATGTTTAGTGCATCTAGATCTAGTTGGTAAAGATGTCAATTTAATTAATCCATACTTCAGTTTTTGAGATGTTAGTGCAAAACAGTACCAACATGTACCAACCGAAAAAAAATTGGTACCAATTTAGTTGGTACCAAGTATACTTGGTTGGTACATGGTATAAAATCTTGTGTACCAATTGTAATTGGTTGGTACATGGTATATGAAAAAAAAACATGGTACTGTACCATGTTCACCCCTAACCAAGATAAGATGCACCTAGATGAACCAAATCAATTCCTTTCAAAAACATGAATGGTATTTGATTAAAAGTAATCAACGGTTTAAAAGTGATTCTCACACTTCTCACAAAAATGACACTTTTCACATGATCCCGTATCTTCTAACTAATTTCTTAAATAATGTTTTAACTAATATTTAGCTTATGTGCTAGATGCTAAGAAAGAAAAGAAAGAAGTAAGGGATGTTCCGATAGTCAGCGAGTACCCAGAAGTGTTTCCGGATGACTTGACGAGTCTGCCCCCAGATCGTCAAGTAGAGTTCAGAATAGATTTGATGCCTGGGGCGGCACCGATTGCGCGTGCGCCTTATCGTCTAGCACCGGCGGAAATGAAGGAGATGATGACGCAACTGCAAGAGCTATTAGACAAGGGTTTCATTCGTCCGAGCTCATCGCCTTGGGGAGCGCTGATACTTTTTGTGAAGAAGAAGGACAGATCTATGTGGATGTGCATAGATTACCGTGAGCTCAACAAGGTAACAGTAAAGAACAAGTACCCAGTTCCGAGGATTGATGACCTCTTCGACCAGTTGCAAGGTGCGAGCTACTTTTCGAAGATAGATTTGAGGTCGGGTTACCATCAGTTAAAGGTGAGAGAGGAAGACGTGTCCAAGACAGCTTTTCGTACGAGATACGGACACTACGACTTCTTAGTCATGTCCTTTGGCTTGACTAATGCCCCAGCAGTGTTCATGGATTTGATGAACAGAGTGTGTAGCTCGTTGCTAGACAAGTGTGTGATCGTCTTCATCGACGATATCCTGATCTACTTTCGTACCCGCGAGGACCACGAGGAGCATCTTCGAGCAGCGTTGGATCTGCTGAAACGCGAGAAGTTGTACGCCAAGTTCTCGAAGTGCGAATTCTGGTTAAGAGAAGTTCAGTTTTTAGGTCACGTGGTGTCGGCGGACGGCATCAAAGTGGACCCCGCTAAGATTGAAGCTATTAAAGATTGGGAGTCGCCAAAGTCGCCATCGGAAGAGAGAAGTTTTCTTGGGTTAGTGGGATACTACCGGAAGTTCATTCAGGACTTCTCTCGTATAGCCACACCATTGATCGCATTGACAAGGAAGAACATCAAGTTCGTTTGGACCGAAGCTCAAGAGGCCGCATTTGAGAAACTGAAAGAAAGCCTGAGCAGTGCGCCAATTTTATCGTTACCCTATAGTGATGCTTCTAAGCTGAGGTTAGGGTTTGTGCTGATGCAACACGAAAAGGTAATTGCCTACGCATCTCGCCAGTTGAAAGATCACGGGAAGAACTACCCTACGCACGACATGGAGCTAGCGGAGGTGGTGTTCGCTTTGAAAATATGGCGACACTACTTGTATGGAGTGAAGTGCCAGATTTACACCGACCACAATAGTCTTAAGCACCTGTTTGATCAGAAGGATTTGAATATGAGACAGAGGAGATGGATGGAACTATTGAACGATTATGACTGCGAAATCCTTTACCACCCAGGTAAAGCGAATGTCGTAGCTGACGCGTTGAGTCGGAAAAAGAGAGGAGAATCGACCAAAGTGGTGCCCTTCAGAATCGAGGCAACTTCGAACCTTCTAGATGAAGTTAAGAAGTTTCAAGATGAGGCGTTGCTAGAAGAGAATGTAAAGAGTGAGAGGGTCGTTGGAATTTCATCTTTGTTCAGTGTCAACAGTGGTGGGTTAGAGTGTAAGAAGGACCGAGTGTGGGTTCCCAAGTTGTAACATCTCGATTTTTATAAAAAGTAATGTTTGGGTTTATTAAAATAGTTTGAGTATAATTATTTAATAAGTTGTGATCGGTTATTTGATAGATTAATTTTAGAGTTATCCCCGATTAACTTTCGTTATTTGTTTATTGGAGTTATAAATAAAAAGGGTAAACTTTAATTTTAATATTAAAGTATAAGGGTTAAAGTTGTCAAAGGATGATAATTGAGGGGCTAATTGGTTAAGATGATTAAAGAAATCACACCACCACCGCCTCATATATGGACATATGTAGAAAGGAGATGATATCTCATTTTTAGTTTTGCATGTGTGTGTGTTACGGCGTGAAAATGAGAGAGAGAGCCGAGAAGAAAAACAAAGAAGAAGAAGAGAGCTGAAGTATTCAGCTGGAAATTGTGGGTGTAACCTGTAAGGGGATAGTCTTAGAGTAGACGAAAATACGTGAAACTAGTACTATAACAATAGTAATGAGGATACGCATGTATAGTATGTTCACAATTTCAACTAGCTACTGTTATTATGAATATATTACCACACAGTATACTTGTTTATAAATTGTTACAATGACTAATGATCGGTAAAGTATGTTTCGTATGTCTAGATATGTGTAACCATTTTATGGTTATTCCTTTGTGTTATAGCAGAACAATGGTGAATACGCCACCAGGGTCCTCTAATTCTTTGGAGAACGGAGCAGTAAATGATTGGGGGTTGAGGGGACAACCTGGAACTGGCGGGACCCATGAAAGTCCGCCGAGGCAACCTTTAATAGGTGAATTGGAAAGTCAAACTCATAGAATGAGTACTGGTACTTCTGATTCGGTAATGACGGAATCTATTATGGAGTCCCGTATAATGGAAAGTGTGATGCGAGTTATGAATGTTGCACTGACTCAACAAACAAAGATGTTCATGAAAGCGTTGAATGATCATATCGTTAAGCTGCATAGACCGGAGGTGAGTACCGGTGTTGTAACTCCCCCTATTAATCCAATATTGAATACTGATGATAGAATGGAAGAAGTTTATGCTAGAAATAGAGTTGAAATAACTCAAGTGGGAGAGAAAAGAAAGTGGGAGGATAGCTCAGAACCTTGTCGGAATTCGGAAACTTTTGCTAAGAATTATTGTATTGAAACCCGTCAAGAAACCAAATTGTATGTGAAATGCTTTAAGTGTGGAGAAGCTGGTCACACGATTAAAAACTGCCATATTCAAGGGTCAACTTGCTATGAATGCAACTGGTCATTATCGGAGGGATTGTCCAAAGTTGAAAAATAGCGGAAATCAAAAGAAGAAATCCAACATTTCAAGATCAACAGGATAAACGTTTTGTAGAACGGTTGAGAATGTTAAGGAATAAGTGGGTGTAGTTTATGATACATTCCTGGTTAATAATACATAAGTGTGTATGTTATGTAATGGTAATACTAACTTGTCTTTTGTACTTCAATCTTTTGTTAAAAGGTGATGGAAAGGTAGATATTGATGCAAAGATGTAAAGAGGAATGGGTTAAACTCTAAGTTAAAACCCTAAGTTATCTATGATGATCATAGGTGAAAGATTGAAGAATTGAAGTGTAAATTCTTCAAGTTTGGTGTTGTGAGAAGTGACAGATTCACTAAAGTAAGTTTAAAAATTTGTATAAAATCAACCATTTGTCCAAATGAGGTGTTATTTATATCAATGGAAAGGTCTGCGAGTGTAGCACATTTTTGTAGTTTACTCTGAAGTCTAGTTCGGACTGTAGATGACTTGTAATCACTGTTTTTCCAAATCTGTTCTGCAAACATTCAAATTTGCACAATGTTAATATAAATTATGTAGAACATAGAGCAGAGCTCCAAATTATGTGATTCTAGTTGGTACGAAATCCTAAGAGGTATATGTACATTTTTCATTTTGACAAGAATGATTGGTTCTGTCTCTAAGCATGAGAAAAAGACTCAAACTTTTGGCAAATGTTGTTAAAGTCCTATTAATCGTGTGAAGTGTTCATCAAGTGACATAAGGTTATTTTAAGTATGTTTGAAGGTATGTAGGCTATTTTAAAGTATAAAGGCTTGTAGAAACGTGAAGTCAATGTGAGTTATTACCGAAAATCGTTTAAAATCATTTTATTGATAATTATAGGTAACCGAAAGGATAGAACCGTTCCTAAGCCTCAAGTTTCATGTGATCATTTATAAACATCCCCAAGGTAAGAAAATCTAATTCGTTTCAATACGTTGGTAATCATTTGTGGTGATTATCTATTCCGTGAAATCGTGATCATGTCATATAACCACAAAAGTGGAGGTTATCGAGTTGTTATCCAGAGTCTTTTTATGTTTTATATGATGTTTTGTTTAACAATTGTGAACGTAAGAAATTCGAATCATTACCGGTATGTTTTAAGATTTATGGCCAATTATATGAATTGGAATCCTCAAATATTTTATTAGTCTTGTTTTAATGGTTACTTATTGGTTTGACTATTTGAGTTTGAGTTATTGAATTAACTTTGAATAGGCTCAATACTCGGGGCACGGGAGTTGTGATATTCAAAATGACCAAACCGGGAAATGTCGATGTTATGCACATAAAGAGAATTTTAAGTATTGCACAACGAATTTGTGTCATTTGGTTAGTAAGTTGAGATCCTCAGACGAAATTTACTAGTATTATGATGTGTTCATGGCAATGAACCGGTATCAAATGGAAGATATTATGGGTAGTCAAATCCCATTATTGATTTAAGTTATAAGTTTAATTTCAATAGTGATAATGACTTAATCCGATTCTAGATAAATTTGTCTCCTAATAACCGTGCCTTAATTCAATTACGGATGGAAAGACAGAAATTAGATAAGTGGAGTAGATGAAGTATGAATTATAATCTGAAAGAATATGGATGATCTAGGAAAGCCTCTTAGTGTTATGTCATAGTCAAATTTTGTAGTGGTGTTAGAACTTCAATGGCACATTCACGAATAACCTTGTCCGGTAATGGGATTTAGATTAATAACCAAAGAAGACTGATAAAATTTTAGGTCGTTTTCAAGTTGGGGAGTGGGTAATGTTGAAGGATATGAGATCCAGAAAATGTGGAAAGACTGAGTCCTTGTTCTTCCTAAACTTTTATCTATGATTAAGTATATAATGGTTGGAAATCACCAAGAACTAGCAAGAAACGAGTAGGTTTGAGTAATTAGAAACTCATGAGTTGTGGTTCAACTAGAGTTAGAGAGGGATAAAGTAGCCAAATAGACCCGGTTAATTATGCGGGAGAACATGAAGGTAAAGTTTGAAGTGTGTACGAATGACCATGAGAGACCTGGTCTGCTGTGAGATGTCATGGGTGGAGAATGTACGGACGAGTAGTGGCATCAATTGCCAAGATAAATGTGTTAACTAGTATGTAATGGGATGTTAGAAAGAGGAAGTATCAGATGGAAGTCTTTTCTGGGATTTCGGATGAAGTATACGATTTGTCAATAAAGTTGTTGGAACATGTGGTTTGTAAGAGGTGTTGTGATATGGCTAATATCGAAATAGAATGTCGGAACGGTAGTGGGTGTTTATTCAAATAAGAAACTAAGTGTTTTTGGGTTGTGTGAGTCGCTAAGTAAGTATATTTTTGGAATCATTGGAAGTTTAAAGAAGATGATAGGTGTTAGTCAAAATATGGTGTAGTAGATGCAAAATCCTTAAGGAATGTGAGTTGCTTCTTATGTATGAAAGAATTGTCCGAGAAAGTACTAGTTGAAGATCAAAGAATATGTAGTAACTTCGAACATTGGTGTCGTCTCAAGATGACTTGGTTAATGCCTTAAGTTAGAATTTTGATGCAACTGTTAGTTATGGATAATAATGAGAAAATATTATCAGCATGTGGAAAGGTCGGGAGAAAGAGGTAAGTAATGTTCGGAGGATGGTGCTCCACGCTAACGTGGGGAAGCGATGGTAGAAAGACTGGACCTAAGAATATAGTTATAACTACAGGTTCAATGGAAACGTCATCGGGGTGTTAATATGACTTTAGAGTTGGAGGAGAATGTGAAGGTTAAATATCCTCATTTGTTTACCTAGCTTTGATTTCGAGGACGAAATCATTTTCAAGTTGGGGAGTATTGTAATATCTCGATTTTTATAAAAAGTAATGTTTAGGTTTATTAAAATAATTTGAGTATAATTATTTAATAAGTTGTGATCGGTCATTTGATAGATTAATTTTAGAGTTATCCCCGATTAACTTTCGTTATTTGTTTATTGGAGTTATAAATAAAAAGGGTAAACTTTAATTTTAATATTAAAGTATAAGGGTTAAAGTTGTCAAAGGATGATAATTGAGGGGCTAATTGGTTAAGATGATTAAAGAAATCACCCCACCACCGCCTCATATATGGACATGTGTAGAAAGAAGATGATATCTCATTTTTAGTTTTGCATGTGTGTGTGTTACGGCGTGAAAAAGAGAGAAAAGAGAGAGAGAGCCGAGAAGAAAAACAAAGAAGAAGAAGAGAGCTGAAGTATTCAGCTGGAAATTGTGGGTGTAACCTGTAAGAATTAAAGGTATGATTCTATATCAATTGCTCCCTTTATGTTTATTAAGTTTTCTAATGGTTTAGAAATGGGTCTTGTTGATTATGGAAAGATATGAGAAATCTGGATATATAGTTATGTTCTGTTGATAACCTTAAGTATATCTGCATAATTATAGAATCATGCATAGCTTAAATCTATAAATTTCTGGGTTAATAACGTTTATCAGTTGATTGAGATAGTTATGAACATTAGTTGATTGAGATAGTTATGAACATCAGTTAGTTGCGATAGTTATGAATGTCGCAACCTTGGGTTGCGACAAGCTCAATGGTATCGCAATAGTTGGTTGCGACAAGAAGTGTATCGCAACAGTTGGTTGCGATAAGAAGAGATATCGCAACAGTGGGTTGCGATAAAATACTGTGTCGCAATAGTTGATTGCGACAAGTACTGCGTATTGCGACAATGGTTATCGCAACTAGTGGGTTGCGATAAGTGGTTGGAAATTTGGTTATTTTAGGATTCTTGGTCTTTAAGGGTCCTGTACAGAAGATTAATACTAGTACATTATGTATTTGAGTATTTCAGATCTCTGTGGAGTTGGTGACGAAAGTTCATACGATTTTGAGAAAGAAAAGTAAGAGTGATATTACTGCTATCAGGTGAGTTCATTCTTACCTTACCTTTTTACAATGTTTTAAATTATGGTAAGGTGTATTTTATAAATGAACTGTTTTGAATGGAATTTGGAAAAATAATTTTATAAAGTAAAATCTATTATCTTAAATTGATGGTTGTGCTTAAATTCATTAATGATATTGGAAAATGATTTATAGCAATAACATGTACGAGTTGTAACTATTGGATTTATTGGGCAAGGGAGTTACAATGATATTTATATCAAGGGCCGTGAGTGATAATATTGATGGTTAGATTTGTGTCATAAGAAATTGACATATTAAATGTGATTTGCTTATACTGAATAAAATGAGGGAATTATAAAGAAGATTTGCTCATACTAAATGATATGAGGAATCTATGTGGTATAAATAGGATTTGCTCATACTGATTGCTATGAGGAATCTATTTTAAGTAAATACCTGTACGAGTAAAATAGGTGATATGGATCCATAGGCACTAGTGGTTATGAACACGTGGAATAGATGAGGATTATTCGTTATTCCGATGCGTGTGAGAAATCGTGGAATAAACGTAATTTCCGATTTCTAAGGAAAAGAAGGGATTTGCATGTGTATATTGTAATCTCTATTTCCTTTCCAAGAAATGGGCATGTGTATATTGCGATTTCTTGGATATGAGCATTAATCTAGAATCCGTTGAGATTCGTAGTGCGACTCTGGACCATGAGAAATGACTGACTTAGGGTCAGGTCGTAGTCATGGAATTGGAACATGAGACATGACTGACTTAGTGTCAGGTCGTAGTCATGTAATCGGGTTTAACCCTGTTATTGAAAGATGGTTATGCGTATGGTAAGAAAAAGAGTAAACCAGGTGTGTTATGCCTTGTTTACATTGATTTATACAAATATTATTTTGAAACAGAATGTTCTCACTAGGCGTTAGCCTAATCGTTTCAAGTGATGTTTTCTTACCAGGTACTAGCTCGGGAAAATAAAGGGGTGTGGGACGAGAACTTTTGGATTAGCGGAGAAATTAATTAATGTTGAGGTTTTGATAGATTGCTTAGATAATCTAGTTAATCTGATTATAGCGACATGATTAGATTAATGGGTTATTTGAAGAATCTGATATTTGTAAATATGACCCTCGTAGTTAATTCTCTGCTCATGTTTTAAAGATTAGAAGGTTTATGCTTTAATCTTGTTATATAATTGAGGTTTAAATTAGCCCTGATTTTAGGGTGTTACACAAGTTGGGAAACTTGAGAGTAAGCATCTTGGAAGAAGCGCATAAGTCGCGGTATTTTATGCACCCGGGGATGAACAAGATGTACCGGGACTTAAGACAGTTCTATTGGTGGCCAGGAATGAAAAAGGATATCCCTCACTTTGTGGAGCGATGTGTGACATATTTGAAGGTTAAAGCAGAACATCAGCGACCGTATGGAGAACTTCAGTCTACGGTGATACCAATGTGGAAGTGGGACAACATCACCATGGATTTTGTTACAAAGTTACCAAGGACTCCGAAGGGTAACAATGCGATATGGGTGATTGTGGATATTCTCACTAAATCCGCGCATTTCCTAGCAATCAAGGAGTCAGATTCGTTAGAAAAGCTAGCCCGATTATACATCAACGAGATTGTATCTAGGCACGGGGTGCCGCGATCCATCGTGTCTGACCGTGATATTCGGTTTACGTCAGCATTTTGGAGAAGCCTCTAACGAGAGTTGGGTTCGCAACTGAAGTTAAGCACGACCTATTATCCTCAAACGGATGGTCAGAGCGAAAGAACTATTCAGACACTAGATGCTATGCTTCGAGCGTGTGTTATCGATTTCAAAGGGTCTTGGGAAGTACATCTACCGCTGATAGAGTTCTCATATAACAATAGTTACCACGCGAGCATCCAAGCAGCGCCATTCGAAGCATTGTACGGGCGGAAGTGTCGTACGCCGTTGTGTTGGAACGAGGTAGGAGAAAGACAGTTAGCAGGCCCAGAGATTGTACAACTGACAGCGGATAAGATAGAGCTAATCCGTGAAAGAATGAGGATCGCGCAAGATCGACAGAGAAAGTATGCGAACAGAAGAAGGAAGCCTATCGAGTTTCAAGTAGGTGACAAGGTAATGCTGAAAGTGTCGCCTTGGAAGGGGGTAGTACGCTTCGGGAAGAAATGAAAATTGAGGCCGAGGTATGTGGGCCCTTTTGTCATTATTGAGCGAGTGGGAACAGTAACATACAAGTTAGAATTGACAGAAGAATTGAGAGGAGTTCACCCGACGTTTCATGTGTCTAATCTAAAGAAGTGTTTGGCCGAGGCTGACGTAGCCATTCCATTAGAGGATGTCAGCATTGACGAGAAATTGACTTACGTAGAGGAACCAATAGAAATCGTGGACAGTAAGGTGTTGGATATAGTGTCCAGAGTCATTAACTATTGGTAATATTTCTAATAATAGCAGGGTCCTTTTGGGTTGCCCTTAAGACCCAAATAAACAATCAGAAGAATGAAAGGGAATTAATGTAGTTAGGTTATTAATTTATCATTTGATGATAAATTAATTACAAGCTACAATATAATTAATTAGATTAATTATAGGAACTAAATGATAACTTGTTAAAATAGTTTTTATCAAGCTTATCTGTTCAAGGGGGCTACTTGTAAATAGAGAGGTTATAAATAAGATGCTAGGGATCAAACCCTAGAATGATTTTTTTGGTGTGATCTCTCTCTCTCACAAGGCCGTAGCCTCCCCTCTCCTCCCTCCCAAAATCGTAAACCTTTCCAAGGGTTTTGGTTTAAAGCTTCAATCTTGATTGTTGGTTTGGTGTTCTTAAGTGTGAGCCACTAGAGGGATTCACACTATTGATCCTTGACATCCAATAAGCAAGAACAAGGTTTAATTCATCTTTGTGTTTTCGACAATCACAAGAAACAAGTAAGTGCTATTGATTCTTTCTATTGTAGTTAATCATCTAGAACGTATGCATCTTTATAAGTTGTTTGTTAGTATTGCCATGGATGATTCAATTTTAAATATGCTTCCGTTGCCTATATCATGTGGTAGTACGGTTTAACAAAACCTTTCAGTGGTATCAGAGCCAGGTTCTTAGATTTTAGCTCAATAGCATAAAATTCGTATTGAATTTTCTGGAAAACGCAATGAGCCGTTTTATTTATTCCTGGAGTTTGGACCGTCAGATCGTCGCGTGTTTTGGACAGTAGTTTCACGATATTCTGTTTTATCTTCTGGACGGTTGGATTAATCGTTTGAGGTCCAGAAGGCACCTGTTTTATTTTCGACATAGTGCAGTAAGTTTGTAGCCACTGAATTTCTTAATCCCTAAATTAGGGTTTCATGGTCTTAACCTCAAAAGCTATAATTTTGGAAACTGAAAAAAATTCTTGCTTGCATGAAAAAGTTTATATTTTTAGCGATTAAAGTTTTATTGGTATCCCTAAAGGGTATAGGGTAGTAGCCGTTTTTTTATGCATGTTATACCATAATTGTGTATGGCGTAGTAGTCGTTTTATTTTTGCATGTTATACCATAATTATGTATGGTTAGTTTCCTAACTTGCCTAAGGAAAAACACATCAATAATAAGCTTTGGAAAATATTGAATGGATACTCTTAAATTGAATAGATAATCCTAATTATGTATGGCTAGTTTCCTAACTTGCCTAAGAAAACACATCAATAATAAGCTATGACAAATATCGAATGGATAATCTTGAATTGAATAAGATAATCTTAAATACATTCTTACAATAAACAAATATATTCAAGTTTGAATAAATATTGTAAGATAAACATTGACATTATTTATATAGTGAATATAATTTATATGTCAAATATTCACATTAATTATTAGCATGTGTCCTCACATGTTTAATTGGAATCAAATATGGAAACAATTATATTAATTGTTAAACATGTGCTCACATGGTTAACTAGAATTAATCAAGATAATCATAATTTTAAATTGTTTAAAATTCCATTCAATTTTTATATATATATATATTAGACCTCAATTATATATATATATATAATTAAATAATACATTGATAGTCAAACCGAGAGTAGGCGTACTCACTATAAACACTCTAAAGGGGTTTAAGGAGGTTACCTATAAAATGGTTGCCAAATGAGTCAAGGGTTTTTAAAATGCCATGCGTTACCAAACTCACCGCCTCTTGTGTGGACTAGTGGAATTACCGAAAAGGTTTGATAGGTCAATGTGACAAGTTAAAAGTATTAACTATGAAGTATAAAACGAAAATCCCGTTTTAGATATACTAAGGAATGAGAAAGTCGTATGCTACCCATGAGAAGAACACACATAATCTTATAGTTTGTTAACGGAGCGTGTGTGGTTTGCCGGCACGTTAATGTGAAACTATAGTTGAAAATGATGTGGCGCTCGTGATTCTCAAGCGTACTTGAGCCGAGGGGTCCATGTGTTTTTCCATGATCGATTCACTGTCTTGTTTGTGATCCTCGGCATCCCAGTCACAAAAGGAAGATAAGCATAATCGAGATTAACATGCCATTGACATAAGTCAATGAATCTCAAAAGGCCTAGGAGTTTCATAGTGAATGAAATTAACAAATAGCATTTGTTTACCTAAAATAACCTTGTGATGTGATTACAGCATCCCTTTTCACATCATAAGATAAAATATGGATCCTAACCTTGTTAAATATTTTTTGGAAAATTATTTTAAGGGTTAAATATCAAACTAACGAAAAATCTATATCTACAGATGGCTGAAAAAAATCCTCCTCCTCCTCCTTCTCACTCAACATCCAACCTTACATTACTCTCTATCCCAAGTAAAGATAAGCTAACTAGCCAAACTACTTGGATTGGATTCGTGCCTTGAGAATTGCCTTGAGGTACGAAGAAAAAGAGTATTTGCTCGACGAGGATCTTCCTATACTTAATGATGATGCAAGCCCTGAAGCATTAATTGAATACAACAAGAAATACGCGGAATCCACAAAAGTCGCGTGTCTCATGTTGGCGTCCATGTCCCCGGAACTTCAAAAGAGTTTCGAGAACATGGGGGCGTTTGAACTAAATGAGCAGCTTCGTGAAATATTTCAGGAGCAAGCGAGGCAAGAAAGGTTCCAAGTCGTAAAATCGCTTATGGAATGTAAGCAACAGGACGGTGCCCCTGTATGTGCGCATGTGCAAAAGATGAAAGCGTACATTGACAGGTTAGGCAATCTAGGTGTCGATTTCCCAAGAGAGGTTGCCATTGACATGGTGCTAAACTCTCTTAGTGGGGCATATAAACAGTTCATAGTGAACTTCAATATGAACAATATGGACAAGACCTTGATGGAGCTCCATGGCATGTTGAGATCTGCTGAAGCAAGTATGGGTAAGACCCAAAGTGCTCACTCAACTGCTCCTGTCCTGGCCATTAGGGAAGGTGGCTATAAGAAGAAGAAAGCTTCTCATCCCAAAGGGAAGGGAAAGGCTAAAGTTGTTCCACGCAACCAAGGCCTTAAGAGAAAAGCTGATTCTTCTGACATACCACCCATAAGTGACCCTAAAGACGCCATATGCTTTTACTGTTAAGGAAAGGGCCATTGGAAGAGAAGCTGCCCAAAATATCTGGAGGACTTGAAAATGAACAAGGTCAAAGGGTGTGGCACCTCAGGTATTTTTACAATTGAACTCCATAGTACTTCGATTTCTAACTCTTAGGTCCTTGATACGGGATGTGGTACTCACATTTGCTCTAATTTTCAGGGACTAAAGGGAAGTAGGACGTTGAAGCATGGGGAGCTGAATCTGATCATGGGAAACAGGATGACTGCCGCTGTTACCAAGATTAGAGATTTTGAGCTCGTGCTTAGTAGTGGTTTTTCAATAAAGTTATTAGATTGTTGCTACTCGCCAGAAATGGCTCGAAACATTATTTCTTTTCATGCATTGTACAAGGATGGTTTTGAATTTCAATTTGATAATAATGATGGTTGCATTTTGGTTTATAAACATGGTTGTTTTTATTTTAAAGCCTCTCCTTGTAATGGTGTGTATGAAAGCGTGATTTGTGTTGGTATAAATAATAATAACTTAACTCTAAATGTTGGTTCCTCCAATAGTGAATTGGATAAATCATCGTTATGGCATCATCGTCTTGGCCACATAAACAAGAAACGCATCGCCAAGCTCCAATCGGACGGGGTCTTGGAACCATTTGACTTAAAGTCTGATGAAGAATGCGAGTCTTGTTTACTTGGCAAGATAACGAAAGCACCTTTCAAAGGAAAAATGGAAAGGGGTAAGGATCTGTTGGACTTAATCCACACAGATGTATGTGGGCCATTTAGATCTGCCACGAGAAACGGTGAAAGATACTTTGTTACCTTTACTGACGATTTCAGTAGATATGGATTTATCTATCTGATGAAAAACAAATCGGACACCTTTGAAGTGTTCAAAGGATTCAAAAACGAAGTAGAAAACCAACTGGGCAAGAAGATCAAGATGCTCCGATCCGACAGGGGTGGAGAATACTTGAGTCATGAATTCTATGACTATCTAAGGGATTGTGGAATAGTTTCGCAATTATCTCCTCCCAGAACACCACAACTCAATGGTGTTGCTGAGAGAAGAAATCGAATGCTACTTGATATGGTTCGGTCCATGATGAGTCGTGCTACACTTCCAATATCGTTCTGGGGCTATGCCTTAGAAACTGCAGCTCATATCTTAAACCTCGTTCCAACTAAGAAGGTTGCAAAGACACCCTCTGAAATATGGACTGGGACTCGTCCCTCGTTGGCACATATAAAGGTCTGGGGTTGTGAAGTCTTCGTTCGGCGCGAAACTAACGACAAGCTAGAACCTAGAGCAGAGAAGTGTCGGTTCATTGGTTATCCCTACAAATCCTTTGGATATATATTTTACAAACCTTCGAAGAACAAAGTGTTTGTAGCTAGAAGGGGAGTCTTCCAAGAAAGGGAGCTCATTTCCAAAAGGGATAGTAGGAGCAACATTGATCTTGAAGAAATTCAAGAAACAATGTTGGTCCCGAAAGGCTTAAACAAGTTTGTAGAAGGGGGGGGGGGGGGGGGGGGGGGTTGAATACAAACACACTATTTTACTTTTCTAAATTGTTTATTGATAAATCATTAACAATTTACAGCTTGTTGCGGAAACAAGATTAAGGATAAACCTAAATCTAAACAAGTTGGAACACTAAGGTTTTCTTGCACTAAGAAAAATAAGGAGATTACTAATAAAATCCTATCTTGAGAGATTTGAACTTGTCCAGAGTTAGCAAGTTACTTCAAATGAAGTGAGTTCATCTCTTTATATACTGCATGCATTTAATGCAATCCAGTATATACTTTACACGTGTCATTAGCGGATTGGTTGCATGTCATTGACCTTTGATGACAACCTTAGTAGCCGCATGAATGAACAGTGTAGTATCAGAGTGGTTGTACGATTTCAGATTTTCGGAGGTTCTTTTCTGACATTTCGTACGGTGGCGTGCAAGGGAGGTTAAGACAAAAGTACTTTGTACGGAGGACTTCATGATCAGCTTTCGTTGATTCAGCGATTATCATTTACTATTCAGCAGATGATAAAGTTCAGCGATAGCTGAAGTCTTGTACTTGATACTTCACGTTGAGTGGACAAATCTGAGTCTTCGCTGATCCGCATCAGTTCATTAGGAGACTTGTCGCTGGTTCTTGAGCTTGATCTTCGACTTCAGCGTAGAACCTTTGTTGACGTGAATCTTGTCTTCAGGGATCATAAGTAAACAACTAACTTATCAGCGATCACCATAAGGACTGAACAGACTCAGCGATATGGTGAACAGTGTTCGCTGAATGTTTAATCTTAAAAGTGCGAAAGTTCCTATCAGCAGTACTGTAAGATCTTAGTACTTATCAGCGATAGTGAAACTCTGATACATATTGTTTACTTACAATTTTCACTAAGTATTTAAGATAGGGTCATTATCAAATCACTGAGGGTTTGGATCAACAATCTCCCCCTATTTGATTATGACATAGCAACAGAGAAAATTGCTATTTAATGAAAACATAAGGATAAAAAGAACTCATAAAATATTTGTCCCTTTTACTGTTTTCTGGGATCTTTTCAGTACTGATGGAGTAAAGTACATTCGCTGAAATCTTTCTTTAAATCTTTGAATCAGGTTACAATATGAATGAAAAAGATTACAAGTACAAGCGAAATAAATTACAAGTACTGAAGGATGACTGATACAATAGAGAAAATGGTGATTGTTGTCAGCCTTCAAAGGGTTCTTCCTTAATGAGAAGTTCATCAAGGGTTGTCTTTTCAGTTGGAATCATCCAGTCAGGAACCTTTTCTCCTTTATTCTTTAGCTTCAGAGCAGCTTCAAAAATCAAGGGTTTTAGGTGTCGTGCCTGAATGTCTTTTCTGAAGTCGCACCAGTAGATGAGATCTTTGAGCTGTTCGATTGGAGTGATTGGAAGCTCAGCGATCCGTTGAAAGCATTTACGTCCGTCGTAGTCAAGAAAGAATATTCCATAAGGATTACTGATGACTTTACCAGGGACGAAAAGTTCACATGGTGGCAAAGAGACATCAAGGGCAGATAGATCAGGATCAGGACCAAGTACTTCAGCGCGAGAGAAACCAATTCCAGTTTCATTTCGTATGACAGGACCTGAGTTTGAATCTTGACGTTTCTTCCTTGGAGAGTCCTTTTTTCTTTTTGGCTTTAGATCAGGAACAGGAGGAATATCCACACAAGAAGATATCAAATCGATCTGTCTGTTTATCAGCTTTTCGAAATGATCCTTGTACTTAGATTTTGACGGTTGGATAGCTAACCTCATCTCCAGCCATTCAGAGAGACCATACCTTTTTACAGTGTCAGCACGAAAGGTTTCAGATGAGTCATCTTCTCTGAACAGTTTGATGTCAACAATAGGTACTCCGACGGAGGTTCTTCCAGAGATGAATACCTTGTTGATCTTCGCTGGACGATATCTGAAGTGGATTTTCTCTTTACACCAGATCAGGGTGGTCTGAGAAACTTCAGCTTTCTTTTCCACGATCTTCTGGGCTTGTTCCCAAAGCTTTCGTTGGATTTGAATGGGAATACGCTTCAGCTTGGGGTCTTTGACAGATTCTTGAGTGAGCTTGATGGCGTATTCTCTGTCTTTATCTTCAGCTTCCTTCCTTTCAGCGATGAGGCGTTCAGCTCTGAGATGATCTTGGTATTCGGCTTTTGAAATTCTGAACTTAGGAGGAACTGAAGGTAGTTGATCGCGCCTTAGGATGATTCGCTGATCCTCGAATCGCTTTATCATTTCTTCTCTCCTCTTTTGATCAACTGAGGAAGGTCTGTTTCTGTGCGAGAGAGGTTGTTCTTCTGGTTCATCAGTCTCAGAGATCAAATCTAAGACTGGGATTATGTCTTCAGCGTTAGCTGGAATTATTGGTGAAGTCGCAACAGATCTTTCAGCGATATCCTCAAACAGGGGAGAGGACTAGCTGAAACGCAGCGATCTTACAAATAAGAACTGGGTAGAAGAACTTGGGTAGAAAAGATAGAAAAAAATGTGGATGTGTATGGTGTTTGTGGAATGGATAACTGATTTTTCATAGATGATCAGGGAAGGAAAAATAAGTTTAGTGTACCTGACAAATCGGCTTTGCAAGTAGGATCGCCAGATTATCATCTTCAGCGATGCCTTTGTCTTTGCTTTTCTCAGCGCCAGAGGCTGAGTGCTTTATCTTTGTCTTCTCCCCTGAAGGTTCTTTTATTGAAATACCTTTAAGAGCTTTGGTTCGAGGAGCAGGTTTGACAACAAAGAAATCATCGTCATCTTCATCATCATCACCATCGTTCCTTGGAGAGGAGGATGGTTCAGCTTCAGGGATGTCGAAGTCTTCGTCTTCTTCTGCTTCAGATTCCTCAGCATCTTCATCGAGTTGCTCCCCCTCAGATATAGAGGCGAGGTTCTCGGTTCCCTCAGGGTTTTCATCTCCCTGAGGTCCAGTAATCTGATCTTCATTACCTTCTCCCCTGATAGATTCATCATGGGAAAGGTCTTCAGCGCTCTTCTCCTGTTCAGCGCTCTTCTCCCCCTCTTTCTCATGATGGGCGGGGGAGGAATGGGTAGATTCAGCATTGGTGTTGTCTCTGTCTTCTGGGCCAGAGATTTTCACACAACCTTCAAGCTTAGCTATTCTGTCTTCTAGGCCAGAAATAGCAGGCGTGATTTTCTTCAGCTCTTGGCGATCCTCTGCGGTGAATGAGTCCAAAACAGGTGCAGGGGCCGGAGCAGGAGCTGGATTATTTGCCTTGTTCACCAGCGTCTCGATCATTGTCTTGACGGAACCAAGGTCGGTCTTCACTGAGCCCAAGTCGGTCTTGACCACTGACATATCACCTTCGAGTGTACCAACCGATTTCTTCAGCGTTGTAACTTCGCTGGAAATGGTGGAAACTGATGATTTGAGGTTGGTGTAGTCAGTGTAGATGTCGGAGAGCACTTTGGCAAAGTCGGCGAGAGTTTTATCAAGATCTTTGATGTCATCAGAGGAGGCCTTCTTTTCCACCACAGTAGTCAGCTTCGTCAGATTCTCTCCAGCGTTTGTTACAGCTGTAGAGTTATTTGATAGACCGGTGGTGAGATCCGTAAGTTTCATCTCCATAGACTTCAGAGATTGGTTGATGTCTCCCAAAAAAGGACCTGTAACATATAAGTACTTGTGAACAAAGGAAAGCTCAGAAGTTTCAGGTTTAGTTACAGTGTTTAAGGTGGGATCTGTACCTGCAGGAGCGTTGACGAACTCATCAAAGTTTCGAGTCCCTCCATAGTGTTCCATATCTCCCTCAAAAGTTCCGTGAGGAATGGAGATCTCTGCAGGTCCTTTCTTCGTCATTCGCTGAGAAGCTTCAACGGCTTCTTGAATGATGGCATCTCCAGTTTTGACTGGAGGAGTGTCCAAAGAAGTAGAGGGAGGAGCGAAGGATAATAATTGGGGTTGGGGTTCAAGTTCAGCGTTGGATTCGCTGAGAAGTACTTCATCAGTCTTTTGAGAGACTGACGAAGGTTGGGTAGATTCCAAAGTTCTAACCTCAGCGTTTAGGGACGCTGAAGTAGGTTTAGAAGGGATGGCTTGAATTGGTGTGGCAGAGCGTACCACGGAACTTTCCTTCAGCTCTTCAGAATGAGCTGAGGAGTCTTCAGCATGCAACTGCTGGGGTTGCTCCTTGGTTTTCTTGATCCTTTTGGAATCAAGAGGGGTAAGAGATTGTTTCCTTTTCTTAGAAGGAATGGATTTTGTGGCCGGGGTATCAGCGATGGGTATTGTCGCTGAAGGAGCCACAGAAAGCGGAGAGTTAAGAAGAGTGAGAAGAGTAGAGAGACGTACCTCGTTGGCGACAGGCTTGAAGTCGAGAACTTTAGGGCCAATCTGAGAGAGTTTCAGATCACCCTCTTCAGGATAGCTGTCCTTCAGGCCATATTGAAAGATGGCGCTGATGAATCGCGGGTAAGGAACCCATGCTGGTCGGTCAGCGGCAGAATCAACACGTTGAATGAGGTCTTCATAGATGATGGAGGCCCAGTCAATGTTGAGACCTTTCAGCAGTGCGTAACCCATGGCCTGCTGAGGTTGAGCGGCTTGATCAGAAGATCCGGATTTCGCTGTCATGCAGCTGATCAGGTGAGCGAAGATGAAGTTCATCTCGCTGGGCATCTTGGATTTCTTTATCAGCGTCAGCTTCTTCTCAGGTAGCTTGTCTCTTCCAGTCTCCCAGATGTAACCCATCGCATCAAGGAAAGCAATGATTTCTTCCCTGTCAGCGTGCTTCTTGTGGTCAGGAAATGGAATGAAAGGATTTTCTGAGGTAGCGTTAGGGAATTTCAGAGCTTTACGGATTATTGCGGGGGTTATCTTGATGGTGCCATACTCAGTATCGCTGAGTATGCAGTCGATGGTTTTAGATGGATCTTTGGCTGAGGGTAGGTTGGTGTGTCTGGCAGAGTACCAGAATTGGGATAATAGACGCTGACTGGCAGGAGGTGTGATTGTCAGTGCTGTGTATATTGGGCTATTCTTCAAAAAAATCACAGCGTCGTCTAGATGGGATACCTGCTTCCGAGGAGGAAACTCGAGAAGCGCTGAAAGGTTGTTTGCCTTAGTCCAGTCTAGTTGATCCAGCTCAAACTTAACCTGAGGAGCTTTGGTGATTTCCAGTTCCTCAGAATCACTGGAGATGGACTCAGCGGTAACATTCAGCTTTGAAGTTGCCATTTCACTGTATTATCAGTTCAACCAAAGATGTTAACAAATAAGAAGTATCTTAATGTGGAAAGAGAATTTCCATTAAGATTTTTCGAATTTTGTCCATTTCATTCAGACAAAAAAGTCTTAATGAAGATTAGGGTTTTTCTTGTTTTTAAAAAAAACGAATATAACACCTATAAGCCTTGTATTCCAGTTTTAAAAAAAATGGATACGAAAGAAGAACAAGTTTAAGATTTTAGATTTAAAACTTGAAGAACAACCATGAAATGGTTGTGTTTATAAAACCATGAAAGAAAATGATTTTATTTTTGAGTTCTTTTGTTTGATCTTGTGTAAAACAATGATAAGATCGAAAACAAGTTATTTGCATTTGATAAAAGATAAGAACATATTGACCTTGAGTTTGATGAAGAAGATGATGAACAGTTCTTGAAGATCGAGAGCACAAAATGCAACAGTGTTCTTTTCTTGCGGAGAAAGATTGATTCGCATAAAAGACAAATATAAACTTTGAGAGAGTTTATATAGGAAGAGAGTAGAGAGAGAAAAACTTGAGCGGGAAAGTTTTTCATCATGACACGGACACGTGTTTGCATTTGATTGGATAGACAACGAAACGTGCAAACGTGTGTCAGAAAAAGAAACGTGCCTGGTGTTATCCGTTGCAATGACGTCACAACTGTCCTTTCACATTCTTTCGTTGTCTCTGAGGTTTTGAAAGAAAAACTCAGGGACTCTTTGGAAAATATGAAGCACTGAATAGAAATATCAGTGAGGGTTTTAAGAAATTTCAAAATATCGCTGTTAAGGAAGAGATATTCAGCGATGTAAGAATTTGAAATCTTGCATTTTCATGCGTTTTGTCAGAGAGAGAAAACATACCTTGATATCAGTTTAACCCAATTTATTCAGAGAGAAGATGATGAAATGGATTGTACTAGTTTATTTTGTCCAGAGCCTATACAAGAATGTATAAACGTATCGCTGATTAAATGTGAACCGCTGAAGATTTATCCTTCAAAGTTCAGCATTCCAAGCTCGCTGATGAGAAAGTTGAATCTTGTCTCATCAAGAGGTTTGGTAAACAAATCAGCTAACTGATAATCAGTTGGGATAAAATGAAGTTCTATATCACCATTCATCACATGATCTCTGATAAAATGATATCTGATTTCTATGTGTTTTGTCTTTGAGTGTAGCACTGGATTGTTTGCTATAGCGATGGCACTTGTGCTGTAGCAATAGATTGGAATTTTGGAGAGCTGGAGATCATAGTCTAGTAGTTGATTTCTCATCCACAAGACTTGAGAACAGCAGCTTCCAGCGGCTACATATTCAGCTTCAGCTGTGGAAGTGGACACCGAGTTTTGCTTCTTACTTGTCCAACTTACCAGCTTTCCACCCAGGAGCTGACATCCTCCTGTGGTGCTTTTCCTATCCATTTTGCAACCTGCAAAATCACTGTCTGAATAGGCGGTTAGATCGAATCCTGAATCTTTGGGATACCAAAGACCTAGATTCGCTGTACCCTTAAGATATCGAAAGATTCGCTTTACAGCTTTCATATGAGATATCTTAGGTTCAGCTTGATATCGTGCGCACAGACATGTTGCAAACATAATATCGGGTCGGCTAGCTGTAAGATACAGTAGTGAGCCGATCATCCCACGGTACAGCGTGACATTTACAGGAACACCCTTTGTGTCCTTATCAAGTATCAGCGGTGGTGCCATAGGGGTTTTCATAGCTGAACTTTCAGTTAAGTCGAATTTTTTCAGCATATCTTTAACATACTTTCCCTGATTTATAAAAGTTCCTTTTTCAGTTTGCTTAATCTGAAGACCAAGGAAATATGTTAGTTCACCCATCATACTCATTTTATACTCATCTTTCATTCTATCAGCGAAACGAGTACAAAGCTCAGGGTTAGTAGAACCAAATATAATGTCATCAACATATATTTGAACTAAAATGATATGACCTTTTATTTTTCTAAAAAACAAAGTTTTGTCAATCTTACCTCTCTCAAATTTCTCAAGGTGGAGATACGTAGAAAGAGTGTCATACCATGCACGAGGAGCTTGCTTCAAGCCATAAAGTGCCTTATCCAGCTTATAAACGTAACCTGGACGCTTAGGATCTGAGAATCCTGGAGGTTGTTCCACATAAACTTCTTCATTCAGCTTTCCATTTAGAAACGCTGACTTAACATCCATTTGATGTACAGTGAAGTTTTTGTGTACAGCATATGCTAAGAAAAGACGAATAGATTCAAGTCTTGCTACAGGAGCAAAGGTTTCGTCATAATCTATACCTTCCTCTTGTCTGTATCCCTGAGCAACAAGACGAGCTTTGTTGCGAGTTACAGTACCATGTTCGTCCAACTTGTTTCGATAGACCCACTTAGTGCCTATCACTGTTTTGTCAGTTGGTCTCCGAACAAGTTTCCAAACTTTGTTTCTTTCGAATTCAGTCAGCTCTTCTTGCATAGCGCTGACCCAGTTTGGATCTCTGAGGGCATCATCTATTTTCTTTGGTTCAGTTAGAGAAATAAAGTTAACAAATAAACAAATATTACCTGCACTTCTACGAGTCTGAATACCAGCGTTGGGATCACCAAGAATTTGATCGATTGGGTGATTTACAGTCCATCGCTGAGCCGGAGCATGCGTCGCTGACGCAGTCTGAACTGGAGAAACTGAAGATGAGGCTTCAGCTACTTCTGGATAATCAGCTAAGAGAGGAATGCTTGCATTTGTCACTTCATTCACTGATTGCTGAGAAATAGATGGAATTTCTGAGACATTTGGATCAACTGCGGGTATAGTATTTATAGGAACAGCTGAGACCCAAGATGTTTCAGCTTCACTATTCTGCATATTGGGAATGATAGTAGGACCATCATTTTCAGTTGTATGAGTATGAGTAGTGGGAACATCTTCTGAATCACCAAGATGAGAAAACATCCATTGATTCAGTTCTTCTGTATCAGCGTTCGGTTTAGAGTTCGCTGAACGGGATTCGTCAAACGTGACGTGAATAGTTTCTTCTACAGTTTGTCTTCTTCTGTTGAAGACTCTGAAGGCTTTGGAAACTGAGGAGTATCCAAGAAAGATTCCATCATCAGCCTTAGGATCAAACTTTCCAAGGGCATCTCTGTTGTTCAGTATGAAACACTGACA
The DNA here is from genome assembly GCA_033807775.1 of Saussurea involucrata. Lineage (NCBI taxonomy): Eukaryota > Viridiplantae > Streptophyta > Magnoliopsida > Asterales > Asteraceae > Saussurea > Saussurea involucrata. Next base: position 155,102,947 of record CM066314.1, on the reverse strand, counting down.
ACCAAAGATGTGAAGAAAGCTGATTGAAGGCTTTCTCCCATGAAAGAGTTCATAGGCTGTCTTTTTGAATCTTTTGACTATCAGCGACCTGTTTTGCGTAAAACAAGCCGTGTTGACAGCTTCTGCCCAAAACTGAGTAGGCAGGTGAGAATCGCTGAGCATTGAACGTGCAGCTTCAATAATTGTTCTATTTCTTCTTTCAGCGACTCCGTTTTGTTGTGGTGTTCTCACTGACGAAAAGTTATGAGAAATACCCTTGCTCTCAAGGAAGGAATCAAGAGAACTGTTTTTGAATTCAGTTCCATGATCACTCCTTATTGAGCGAACAGTCATATTGTTCAGAGTTTCCATCTTCCGAACAAAGGTGATGAGTTCTTCAGGGGTGTCACTCTTAGAACGGAGAAACATTACCCATGTATAACGAGAGAATTCATCAACTATGACCAGCGTATATTTCTTTCCAGCGATGGATTGTTTGTTAACGGGGCCAAACAAATCCATATGGAGTAGTTGAAGAGGAGATGACACTGAGGAAACTTGCTTGGACTTAAAGCTTGCCTTGGTCTGCTTCCCTTTTTCACACGCTGAACATAAGGATTCTTTGGCGTATGAATGTTGAGGTAGACCAGTGACTAACTCTTTGGATGAAAGAGTATTCAGTGTCTTGAAGTTGAGATGTGAGAGTCTCTTGTGCCATAGCCAGTTGACATCAGAAGATGCCTTTGAGAAGAAACAGGAGTTCTCAGTGGTTGTTGAGTCCATGTTTATAACGTAAACATTTTCCAAACGATAACCGCTGAGAGCTATCTTCTCCTTTTTGTCAGAGACAAAGCAGGATTCCTTGGTGAAAATCACTTTGTTATCCATGTCGCAAAGCTGACTGATGCTCAGAAGATTATGCTTCAGCCCTTCAACATATGCGACTCTTCTGAAGGATGTTGTACCATTTGAAAGTACACCATACCCTCGGGTGTGTCCTTTTCCATTTCCACCGAAAGTTACAGAGGGACCCTTCTCTTCCTTGTATTCAGCGAGCAGGCTTTTCTTTCCAGTCATGTGTCTAGAGCATCCGCTATCGAGATACCAGATACCCTTCTTAACCTGCAATACAAAGGAAGATTAGTTTTGCTTGGGTACCCACTTCACCATGTATACGCGTTTGTCAGTGGAAGTGGTTGGAATGGGTTCAGCAGTCTTCGCAGCATTTGAAGATTCAGCTTTGTCTTTCTTCACTTTGGTCAATTTCTTGACCTCAGCGGTATGAGTCACCTTGACCTGACTTGCAACTGGTTTGGTCTTCTTTGGTGCTATCTTCACCTTAGCTATCTTATCAGCTTTGGTGGCTGTGGGACACTTACTTGCAATATGATCGGTAAGTCCACAGTGATAACATTTCCTATAACTAAAATTAGTTCTAGGACCACTTGTGTGCTGAGCTTTTAATTTGGAATTAGAAGTGCCAGCACCAAGTACACTATTGGTTTTTGAAATAGGACGAACATTCAGTTCTTCAGATTTCTTACCAAGAACATCTACTCTGAGTCTAGGAGTAGGTCGCTGAACTGATCCAGAGGTCTGATTTCTAGAACCAGATGAATGAATCACTAAGGCTTTGGAAGCATTCAGCTTAGGTACTAAAGTACCCTTTTGAGGATTTTGATAAATTACAATTCCTTTACCTTTATCTTTAGAGACAGAGGTAGGTTTTGAATAAACCATTTTCTCCTTACCTTTTGAGGAGGTAGGAGTTTCCTCAGGGATTGGTGTAATCGACGAGGAGTACTGAGATGAAGAAGTGTCAGCTACTGAGGATACGAACGTTCCAAATTTAAGCATTGAACGTTCAGTGGTTGGTATTGGAGTATCATATTTATAACCCAGACCACGTTTATCACTCAGAGGAATCTGAGCCTTAATTATCTCAGTGATCTTTGTTGAAGAATTACACCATCCTTCAACAGTAGCTTGTTCAGCTTTTAATGCAGCGATAGCTTCCGCTCGTTCAATTTTGACTAGCTGATTTAAATGGACTTGATCTTTAAAATCTTCTTCAAATTTAGAAAGCTTTTCTATTTGAAGGTGGCAATTTTTAAGCTTTTCAGCGAGATCAAGATTTTGGTTTTCAACCACAGCTTTGCCGTTCATGGCTTCGTATAAGCTTCTAGTCAGTAGTTCGATTTTACGGAGACTATCAGCTTCATCAATATTTACAATATTGGTAAAGAAGGAAGGTGATACCTGAATGGCAGATGTTGAAGTGGAGGGTATGTCTGAACTTTCTTCCTCTTCTTCAATCTTGGCCATGAGACATTGATTTGCTTCATCATCTTCAGAATCAGATGATGAGGCTTCTTCATCAGAAGCAGCCCAATCATAGTCAGCCATTAGGCCTTTTCCCTTCTTCTTAAAGCTTTTCAGCTTTGCATACTTCTCCTTCAGCTTTAAGTATTTGTCGTCTTTATTCCTTGGAACAAAGGATTTCTTTGTAAAGGCTGAAGGTCTCATGATTTTCTTTGACCTGCACTCGTTAGCGAAATGACCTGTCTTTTCGCAGTTAAAACAAGTAGCAGTAGCCTTATCAACAAAAGCTGATGACTTAGGCTTGTCAGTTATAGAAAGAGTTTTGTTCTTTCTAAACATTTTCTTCTTGGCGAATCTCCTGAACTTTTTAGTTAGGAGAGCCAAGGATTCATCATCTGAAGAATCAGAATCTGATGATCTTTCAGAGTTACTTTCTAACTCAGTGATAGTGACCACGGGTCGCTGAGTAGAAGGTTCCTCTGAGATTAAAGCAACAGGGGTGCTTTTGGAATCTTTTACAAGATTCTTCTTAAGATGGCTAGATTGCTCATGATTCAGCAATGTGCCATATAAGGTAGCGAGTGTCATTGATCTTAGATCTTTTGACAGCTTGAGACACATGGAATAATTGTCCCAGCTTTCAGGTAAACATTCTAAAAACTTTGTCAGAACTTCAAAGTTAGAATATTCCTTACCAACCGTTTTAAGATCTATAATTAAGCAGTTAAAACGTTGATGTACTTCAGAGAGAGTTTCATTCTTACCAGAGATGAAACTTTCGTATTGTCTTACCAGGTTGATCTTTCTTGAATCCTGGACTTCAGACGTTCCTTCATACTGAACACATATTGTGTCCCACATGGCCTTCGAGGATTTCAGGTTCATGACGGAATGGTAGACTTCGTCAGGAAGGGCCATGGATAGTATGGATCTGGCTTTTGTATCTATAGCCACTTTCTTCTTGTCTTCATCGGTCCAATGATGGATTTCCTTTGGAATCAGCCTTTCTGGAATAGCAGCTCTAGTTGCAGTGGCTGGAACGGCAGGATCAATCGTTACAGGAATGTGTGGACCGTTTTCAAGATAGTAAGGTATAGTAGGGTCTACACCTTCTAAGAAGAGTGTCATCCTATTTTTCCATAAGTTGAAGTTGTCTCTGGAAAATCTAGGGGGTTTTGCAAGAGAACCATTGTCGATATAGTGAGTGTTTGTGTTTGAGTTGGCCATTTTCAGATAATAGCAAGGAAGAGAAAATATCTTAGATTAGATCTTGTTTATGAGATTAAACAAATCTGCTCTGATACCACTTGTTGGTCCCGAAAGGCTTAAACAAGTTTGTAGAAGGGGGGGGTTGAATACAAACACACTATTTTACTTTTCTAAATTGTTTATTGATAAATCATTAACAATTTACAGCTTGTTGCGGAAACAAGATTAAGGATAAACCTAAATCTAAACAAGTTGGAACACTAAGGTTTTCTTGCACTAAGAAAGATAAGGAGATTACTAATAAAATCCTATCTTGAGAGATTTGAACTTGTCCAGAGTTAGCAAGTTACTTCAAATGAAGTGAGTTCATCTCTTTATATACTGCATGCATTTAATGCAATCCAGTATATACTTTACACGTGTCATTAGCGGATTGGTTGCATGTCATTGACCTTTGATGACAACCTTAGTAGCCGCATGAATGAACGGTGTAGTATCAGAGTGGTTGTACGATTTCAGATTTTCGGAGGTTCTTTTCTGACATTTCGTACGGTGGCGTGCAAGGGAGGTTAAGACAAAAGTACTTTGTACGGAGGACTTCATGATCAGCTTTCGTTGATTCAGCGATTATCATTTACTATTCAGCAGATGATAAAGTTCAGCGATAGCTGAAGTCTTGTACTTGATACTTCACGTTGAGTGGACAAATCTGAGTCTTCGCTGATCCGCATCAGTTCATTAGGAGACTTGTCGCTGGTTCTTGAGCTTGATCTTCGACTTCAGCGTAGAACCTTTGTTGACGTGAATCTTGTCTTCAGGGATCATAAGTAAACAACTAACTTATCAGCGATCACCATAAGGACTGAACAGACTCAGCGATATGGTGAACAGTGTTCGCTGAATGTTTAATCTTAAAAGTGCGAGAGTTCCTATCAGCAGTACTGTAAGATCTTAGTACTTATCAGCGATAGTGAAACTCTGATACATATTGTTTACTTACAATTTTCACTAAGTATTTAAGATAGGGTCATTATCAAATCACTGAGGGTTTGGATCAACAAACAACCTGTAACAACCCAAATTCGAGTGAGTTTTAGAGTTTGGTGGTCAAAGTGAAATAAATGGAAGTTAACTTGAGGGACTAGATTGTCAATTGGTGAGAGTGGTGTAGGGCACAAATCCCTAGGGCAACTTTCACTTCACAAAATCAGTATTGTGTCTTGGTGTTGGCGGCTAAGGAAGAAAGAAAGAGAGAAAGAAGGGTTTGAGGAGAAATCAAGAGAAAAGAAGAGTCAAGCTAAAATCTGTAAAGGTATTGCATCCTAATTCGTTCATCTGATTGGGATAATTCTTCTCCTTCCTATTGTTATGAATCCTTAGGACTGATGTTGATGATTACTTGAGTTTTCACCATTTTTCCTTGAAAATGAAGTTTTATGGGTTTTGTCTTAATGAATCAATTTTAAGAGATTAAAGTGGGATTAATTGGGTGTCTGAGGTTGGTGGATGAACCCTTGAGGTTATCTAATAAAATAAGTGACTAAAATCGGGCTAGAAATCACTTTTGCGGAATTTAGGTTCGAACAACCGTGGAGTCCGGACACAGAGGTTTAGTAGTGTCTGGACATGTTTGCAGATGTTCGGGTAAGTACCCCATAAGGGTGTCCGGGTGTCTATGGGTATCCGGGTGACGGAGGTTTCCGGGTGGGCCTAGTATCCGGACTGTTGCCCGGAAAATCTTTACGTCCGGAAAACAATTGTATCCGGAAAGGAGGTGCATCCGGACAATCTTGGTATCCGGATAGTATGGGTATCCGGACAGTCTAGGTTTCCGGACAGGTCAGTACCCGGAAATTGTGTGCTGGACAGTAGGTTGAGCCGTTTTATCTGATGAGGATCTATTGCCGTAGGTGTTCTGTTGGTTTAGCTGGAAAGAGTTTAAGAAGTGCGTTCTACGATAATCAAAGGTGAGTTCTCTCACTCCTTTTTATGACGTACCATTTTTACTGAATATGGTTCCTTTATCGAGCATGAATTGATTTATAAAAATTATGCATGCTTCCATGATTTACATGTTTACCCACAAACGAAAGATGTTTTATGTTTTCATGCATATGGTTTCAATGTATGTGTATGCTATGTGGAGTCGGTTGCACGGTGGGGACGGGATACCTTGGGATCTCTGATCCCTTGGGCATATGGAGGTTAGCTTGTAGGTTGGAATTCGTTTTCTCCTACATGAAGGAACGGGGAGTCCATTTGGATTCCGGCGTAGACGAGAGGGTGTCTATTAGGCCCCGATCGGAGTAGCTTATGTAATTCCCTGAACCCCGTGTTTAACCTTGGATGATGTTATGAGAAAGATGTGAAAGTATTTTCTTTATGAAATGATCTTTTTACTGTGATAAATGTTTATGGAGGGAATTCACTAGACCTTTTGGTCTAACCCTCGCTTTTCAAAACTAAACCATTTTCAGGTAAGCGTGCTATGGGTTCTTCGAGTAAGGACTAGGTGGCGATAGAAAGGACTTGGAGCTTAGGGCGTCTCCAAAATTTTGTCTATGATATTTATAGAATAGTTCTCGGCTGTGGATTTTAAAGACTTCCGCTGTCAATTTTGCTTAGTATGAATTATTGATGATGTAAAGACAAGGTTTTATGTAATTCGAATGTTTAATCTATGGAATTGCTTGATGTTGAATTTGGGACGTTACACAACCAATGATGAACCTATATTTGACACTAGCCCTCAACATGAGGTTGAACCACCTGTTGAGGAAACTAACATACCTCCACCACCTCTTCGCAGAACTAGTAGAGTAAGTCCACCTCCTGAGTTTTATTATGGTTTTCATATTACAAAGGAAGGAGACACACTAGTCAATGATAAAACATTTGATAGTGCGGATGAGCCATCCAACTACGAGGAAGCGATGGCAGGCCCTGAGGCTACCAAATGGAAAGAGGCCATGGAAAGCGAGATTCAATCTATGTACGATAACCAAGTTTGGAAATTGGTTGATCACACACCAGGTCGCAAGACAATTGGGTGTAAGTGGATCTTCAAAACGAAGACCGACATGGATGGGAATGTGCACATATTCAAGGCTAGACTGGTTGCAAAAGGTTACACTCAAACTCAAGGAATTGATTATGATGAAACCTTATCACCAGTGGCAAATATTAAGTCTATCAGGATATCGCTTGCCATAGCTGCATTTCATGACTATGAAGTATGGCAAATGGATGTAAAAACCGCTTTCCTCAATGGGAAACTTGATGAGGATGTGTATATGGCACAACCTGAAGGTTTTGTACATACCGAGTATCCAGATAAAGTGTGTAAGCTTGAAAGATCCATTTATGGACTTAAACAAGCGTCTCGTAGCTGGAATCTTTGTTTTCATGAAAAGGTCAAGGAATTTGGATTTTCTCGAAGCGAAGATGAGTCCTGCGTATATGATAAGGCTAGTGGGAGTAATGTTGTATTTCTAGTCTTGTATGTTGATGACATACTACTCATAGGAAACAATATTCCGATGTTGCAAGATGTAAAGGCCTGGCTCGGGAAATGTTTCGCTATGAAAGATTTGGGAAATGCAGCATACATACTTGGAATAAGAATTTATCGAGATAGAACCAAGCGTTTAATTGGACTTAGCCAAAGTACATACTTGGATAAGATATTGAAGAAATTCAATATGAGTGAATCCAAGAAAGGGTTTTTGCCCATGCAACATGGCATAAGATTGAGCAAAGGTCAATGTCCCAGCACTAGCAAAGAACTGGACAGAATGAGTCGAATTCCATATGCATCTGCTATAGGATCGGTCATGTATGCCATGACATGTACTAGACTTGATGTCTCATTTGCTTTAAGCATGGTGAGTAGATATCAAGGGAACCCAGGCGAAAGTCATTGGACGGCTGTAAAGAACATTCTTAAGTATCTTCGAAGGACTAAAGATATGTTCTTAGTCTATGGTGGAAAAGATGAATTACGAGTAACAGGTTATACTGATGCGAGTTTCCAGACAGATCGGGATGATTCCCGCTCGCAGTTAGGATGGGTGTTCTTGTTGAATGGTGGGGCCGTGACTTGGAAAAGTTCCAAACAAGACACGGATTGAAGCCATAGGTGTTAGAATTATCAATATATCTTGAATGTTTTAGTTGTTAGTTTGATGTATTAAAACGTAATAAATTGTATTTGATTTGGAGATTATTATATGGAGATTATAATATATGCTGGATTGCGTCCATTTACATTTAATTTATTATTGTTTCGTTTTGCATGTTTAGAACCAACTTCATGAGTATTAATTTACTTAAACCTCCACAGTCAGTCATACTCCTGGAAGTAAGTAGTGATTCAAGACTGTCATGGAGTGTTAGAAGCATAGAGAATGCAACTAACACTCATGAGTACCTAATGGTGATTTGGGTATTGGAAAGACCTGCGCTCAAGAGTTTACTTCATGGATTAAGTCAGAGTAATTTTGAGGTGATAATATTTTATGTTCTTCAAACAGAGATGCATAGAGTTTTGCTCTAGGATTCTGTTATGCTTTGGTGTGCTCCAACGCTGACCGTGACTGGCAGTTATACATGGTATGTCCATGTATAATATGATGAATAGAAATGAACTGTGTAGTCAAAGTTTATTTGTTCCTTCTGCCTAAACAGGAGAAGCGATATCCATGGGCCCCTCGATGATTTTGTGTTGACACTAAGTGTTTGGCCAAACCCTGACTAGAATTGATGTGTTCAATTGAGTAGCCTGATGAATTCAACACATATCGGAAATCAGGAAACATAACCTTGATCCACGAGATAGACGTTTATCCATGTCTCAGGATCATATGATATCTTGTAGAACAAAGGAGCATTAAATCACTTATCTTAGGACCGAATCCTTATCAAAGTTCGGCAACTGCATTGGATGGCTTACTCTCTGCTGATTATTTGAAAGCGTTAAACCAAATAGAGTTAATAACTTGTCCAAGTGAGAGACTGTTGGATATAGTGTCCAGAGTCATTAACTATTGGTAATATTTCTAATAATAGCAGGGTCCTTTTGGGTTGCCCTTAAGACCCAAATAAACAATCAGAAGAATGAAAGGGAATTAATGTAGTTAGGTTATTAATTTTTCATTTGATGATAAATTAATTACAAGCTACAATATAATTAATTAGATTAATTATAGGGACTAAATGATAACTTGTTAAAATAGTTTTTATCAAGCTTATCTGTTCAAGGGGGCTACTTGTAAATAGAGAGGTTATAAATAAGATGCTAGGGATCAAACCCTAGAATGATTTTTTTGGTGTGATATCTCTCTCTCACAAGGCCGTAGCCTCCCCTCTCCTCCCTCCCAAAATCGTAAACCTTTCCAAGGGTTTTGGTTTAAAGCTTCAATCTTGATTGTTGGTTTGGTGTTCTTAAGTGTGAGCCACTAGAGGGATTCACACTATTGATCATTGACATCCAAGAAGCAACAACAAGGTTTAATTCATCTTTGTGTTTTCGACAATCACAAGAAACAAGTAAGTGTTCTTGATTCTTTCTATTGTAGTTAATCATCTAGAACGTATGCATCTGTATAAGTTGTTTGTTAGTATTGCCATGGATGATTCAATTTTAAATATGCTTACGTTGCCTATATCATGTGGTAGTACGGTTTAACAAAACCTTTCATAAGGTTCGCAAAACGAGGAACAAAAAGGTCCGACTAGTAAAGGTTCAGTGGAGATATCATAAAGGGCGAGAGGCAACTTGGGAGGTAGAAGCGGATATGAGGTCCAAGTACCCGCATCTCTTCGACAATGGAATTCCGGGGACAAAATTCTTTTGAGGGGGGAGTGTTGTAATAACCATGGTCCTAATTGAAAGGATTAAGTTTTGTGGGAATTTTGGTAAAGTTGTAAGTTCAGGGGCTGAATTGTAAAATGTTAAGAAGGTATAAAAAAACCCCAAATTGGGCTAGAAACACTAGGAGCTAATCATTTTGTGAGTGTGTGGCGGCTTAGAGAGAAAGAGCAGAGAAAGAAGGAAATCGATCTAAGTAGCAAATTGGAGAAGGAAACATCATCAATCTACAATTGAAAGAAGAAGTGGGAGATTGAACCTAATCCTACACTGATTCATCCAGGTAATCTCATCTTCTAATCCCTATTCTTTGTTTATTTTGAGAAAGTAAGATTAGGGGATTTTAGTTTGACGAGTTTAGTGTATTCAAGGATCAATCACGTATAAGTTGTGCAAAATATAATTAAGTTGGTTAGAAGTGTATTAGGGATTCTTGCAATCATTCTCCATAATTTTCGATCATTATGCATCGATTTGAATTGAGATTTGGGTCACTCTGAGACCTCAGAATCGAAGTTTGGTCAGGAATCGGAACCGGATCCGGAATGGACCGGAACCAGATGTTGGAACCGGAATTGCCTTAAGATCCGGAGTCCCTAACTTGGATCCGGTATAGGGCTAGATCCGGAATAGTTCCGGTATGGCATACCCGGAATGCTTCCGGTATTGGATTTCCGGTAGTGGGCCGATATTAGTCCGGAGTGCGTTTGGGATCCGGAATGGGCTTGGGCGATATTGGATCCGGAACCCACGTGGGATCCGGAATGGGCTTAGGTCGGTATAACATCCGGAATCCACTTGGGATCCGGAACGGGGCTGAGTTGGTATTGGATCCGGAATCCATTTGGACCCGGAATCCGTGTTAAGTCCCGGAGTGGGCTGAATCCGGAATTGTGACCCAGTAGAAAACTGTTCAGGGTGGACTAAGGTTAACTCAAGACTCACTATTCTAATTCTTGTAATATCATAGGTGTTCACCTAAAAATCTGAAGTTTTCGCGAGAAGAATTGTTAAAGCGCAAGGTGAGTTTTTCTAACTAAATACGTGATTTTAAACGTGTTTTCTAAAGTTAGCAGATGAACAGAAATGCTATGTTTTGTTACATGAAATGCTTGTATGAAAGATTTTTGAGATGCATGCATACATTGTGATTAGACGTAAATTGGCTAAGTCGGGGGGTGTGGCCCGCCAGTGCTCATGCCGGGAAGAGTGACCCGTTTATGCCATGGGAGGAGTGACCCAGTAAGGCAGCGTGAGACTGACTCGTTGTCACTTTCGAGTGACTTCAGGGTGCCATTTAGGGGTGCGGATTTTTCGTGAAAGTTTTATGTAAAGTTGCTTGATATTTATAAACTGTTTTAAAAAGTTTTGAGAACTGTTATATTGAGGGAGCTCACTAGACCTCACAGTCTAACCCTCGCATTTTCCAAACTAAACCTTTTCAGGTAAGCAGATAGTAGGAAACTCTAGTAAGTGAGCAGAACAGGACTAGAGTACAGATGCAGCTAGAGACAGTGCTACACTTTTATTTCAGAATTTAGTATTATTCTCAGTTGTGTATAGGTTGTTTCCGCCAACCTAGATTTTGATACAAATGTTTGAGATTTTGAGACTGATTTTGGGATATTCTAATGTTTATTGAATGTTATGCTTTATTTTAGTTTGGGTTGTTACATACGTGGTATTAGAAGTCGTGTACTACGGTAATACCGTACCGTATTGACGTACTTTTTAATTATTTATTAATTAAAGTTTAATCAATAATACAACATGTTTTGATTTATAAAATTTTACATTATCTTGTTTTACATTTTGTTAAATTGTAATACGAATTGATATATAGAACTTAATTGAATTCATTCGTTTACCATCAACAACTTTAATAACTTGCATATACCTCCACTCTTCATGGTCCATTCTCGCTCCTCAATCGTCGTTTGTGTTAGACTATTAGTGAATGTTAGTGTTATATGAAGATTATTTGAATGTTTGTATAGGTGATAATAAATGGTACAACGCATATCAACATGCTATTAATGCTCGACATGTTTAGTGCATCTAGATTTAGTTGATAAAGATGTCAATATAATTAATCCATACTCCACTTTTTGAGATGTTGTGGCAAAACTGTACCAACATGTACCGACCGAAAAAAAGTTGGTACCAATTTAGTTGGTACCAAGTATATTTGGTTGGTACATGGTATAAAATCTTGTGTACCAATTGTAATTGGTTGATACATGGTATATGGAAAAAAAACATGGTACCGTACCATGTTCACCCCTAACCAAGATAAGATGCACCTAGATGAACCAAATCAATTCCTTTTCAAAAAACATGAATGGTATTTGATTCAAAGTAATCAACGGTTTAAATGTGTTTCTCACACTTCTCACAAAATGACATTTTTCACATGATCCCGTATCTTTTAACTAATTTCTTAAATAATGTTTTATTATAAAAAATTATATTTTAATCAAATATTCATCTATTCTAAAATAATTATCTACAATACTATTTTAATTTGTCATAAAATAAGTGTCGACTTTAAAAATCAAATGTCCACTATTTTATCCTTAGTTATGAGACGGAGAAAATTTATCTTTTTATAATTTAAGGTAAAATTGTCTTTTCTTAGTTAAAATATAATAATTACACATTTATAAAATTTTATGTCTTTTTCATTATGTACATATATTTTGAGACAGAGAACAAACAATAAAACTACAATTAAATAATTTTTACTATATATTAATACCAAACAATTTATTAGTTAAACAATTTATCATAAAAATATAAATTAACTAAATATAATGTTTTATTTTAATTTATAATTTTTTTTATGGTGAATAGATGTTTGTATTTATGCTTAAATATTTTAAAGTAACTTGTAATGTTTCGTTTTATTTTATTGACATATAGCAAATTTATTAATAAAAACGAGAATTTATATTGATTAATTGTGTAATTTATTTTATTTATATTGTATATTAATCATATTTTTCGTTTTGTAATATTTATTAATATACTAACGTTAAACTTTAAACATAACAAATAAATTTTTTTTTATCAATATTAATTAATGATTATACTAGTTAATTTTTTTTAAGGGAAATTAATTAAAATACCCTAAGTCAAACCAAGTGTTACCAAAATACCCAAAATCTCTCCCACTTTGCAAAAATACCCCTTTTCAGCGATGGGAGCCCGCGATCGCGGGCCAGGGACCATTTCTGACACTTTTTTAAACTTGCAAGGACCATTTTTGAAAAATGGAATCCCGCGATGGGGTACTTTTTGTGACTTTTCAATTGCAATGGACCATTTTTGAAAAATTTCAGGGACCATTTATGAAAAATTCACCCGCGTTTGACATTGTTCACCAGCGTTTGACACTGTTCATTTGACACTGTTCACCCCGCTTTCGTCCAATTTGATGAATTTGAATTGGAATGTTACACTTTCAACCCCTATACTTATTTACTAAATTTACTTTATACCTTTTACTTTCATTATTTTAATTTTACATTTAACACATATAATCGTTTATTAACTAAAATACGTTAAAAAAATACGTTTTAATTTTAACAAATTACACCATTATAATCGTCTCTTCGATACGTTCGAAATGAGCCCAATCTTGAATTTTTTTGGATTTATATATTTTAATATATATCATATACAGTTATACACTACATAAAAAAATATTTTTTATATTTAAAATTCATACCCTTATAGTTAATTATTTAATTTATGGTACATCTCTTATTTTTTTTTTCAATTTTTTTTACACTCCTATCGCATTAACATAATAATCATATATTAACTAATTCATTAAATCGTTTTAAATTATTATTATTTGAATGTGTTTATAGATATCGTGAATGGCAATAGGAGAAGGTGAAAATGGGTATTTGGCGAATGATGATTCATGTGTGTTTGGAGCTGAAGTATTTGCAGTTACAGAGTATGCACAAAATGATCGATGTATTTCCAACGTAACTTAGATTAAAATTATCTCCTTCAGTTCAGTCCCGTCCCGTCTCATCCAGTTCAGTCCCGTCCAGTTCCGTCCCGTCCCATCTAGTATGCGTACCAAACGCTACCTAAAAGTACCGTAAATTAAATAATTAACTATAAAGATATAAATTGTAAATATTAAAAATATTTTGATGTAGTGTATATGATATATATTAAAATATATAAATAAAAAAAATTCAAGATTTGGCTCATTTCGAACGTATCGAAGAGACGATTATAATGGTGTAATTTGTTAAAATTAAAACGTATTTTTTTAACGTATTTTAGTTAATAAACGATTATATGTGTTAAATGTAAAATTAAAATAATGAAACTAAAAGGTATAAAGTAAATTTAGTAAATAAGTATATGGGTTGAAAGTGTAACATTTCAATTAATTGTGATTTTATTTGATATTTACACTTTCAACCCCTATACTTATTTACTAACTTTACTTTATACCTTTTAGTTTCATAATTTAATTTTACATTTAACACATATAATCGTTTATCAACAAAAATACGTTAAAAAATACGTTTTAATTTTAATAAGTTACACCATTATAATCGTCTCTTCGATACGTTCGAAATGAGCCCAATCTTGAATTTTTTTGATTTATATATATTAATATATATCATATACAGTTATACACTACATCAAAATATTTTTAATATTTACAATTTATACCTTTATAGTTAATTATTTAATTTACGGTACTCTTAGGTAGCGTTTGGTACGCATACTAGATAGGACGGGACGGAACTGGACGGGACTGAACTGGATGAGACGGGATGGGACTGAACTGAAGGAGATAATTTTAATCTAAGTTACGTTGGAAATACATCGATCATTTTGTGCATACTCTGTAACTGCAAATACTTCAGCTCCAAACACACATGAATCATCATTCGCCAAATACTCATTTTCACAATTCTTAAATGAGTCCAGTGATACCAACTTGTCAAAACCCCATTTAATATTCTTCTCGTGAAACCTTCTCCTATTGCCATTCACGATATCTATAAACACATTCAAATAATAATAATTTAAAACGATTTAATGAATTAGTTAATATATGATTATTATGTTAATGCGATAGGAGTGTAAAACAAAATTGAAAAAAAATAATAAGAGATGTACCATAAATTAAATAATTAACTATAAAGTTATGAATTTTAAATATAAAAAATATTTTTTTATGTAGTGTATAACTGTATATGATATATATTAAAATATATAAATCCAAAAAAATTCAAGATTGGGCTCATTTCGAACGTATCGAAGAGACGATTATAATGGTGTAATTTGTTAAAATTAAAACGTATTTTTTAACGTATTTTAGTTAATAAACGATTATATGTGTTAAATGTAAAATTAAAATAATGAAAGTAAAAGGTATAAAGTAAATTTAGTAAATAACTATAGGGGTCGAAAGTGTAACATTCCAATTCAAATTCATCAAATTGGACGAAAGCGGGGTGAACAGTGTCAAACGCGGGTGAATTTTTCATAAATGGTCCCTTGCAATTGAAAAGTCACAAAAAGTACCCCATACAGGATGAGCCTGCAATCGCGGGATTCCATTTTTCAAAAATGGTCCCTGCAAGTTTAAAAAAGTGTCAGAAATGGTCCCTGGCCCACGATCGCGGGCTCCCATCGCGAAAAAAGGGGTATTTTTGCAAAGTGGAAGAGATTTTGGGTATTTTGATAACACTTGATCAAACTTAGGGTATTTTAATTAATTTCCCTTTTTTTAATAACCAAAATTTCGTTTAACAAGCTATTCATACATCTTTTATAAACATACTTCATAAAACATCAAAAAATATAATATAACATAAATTTTTTTTATTAAAAAATAATACTCTACAATTAGCAAAAAAACAATTATATGACATTAAAAATTACTAAAAACTAATTTCTATTAATGATGTTATATTCAAAATCACCATAAATTACCTACCTAACATAATTCTTATTTTGCAGGCATTTTCTCCTATCTAAAATAATGCTTGATACGTTCATACCTTCAAATTGAAGGCCACAAAATCGGACCAGGCCGGGCCTCGGGAAGGACCGGGTCAAAACACTATTCCAAGGCTCGGGCCGGGCTTGAGCATAAATATCCGGGTTCGCTTAGGCTTTTTATAAGCCCGGGCTTTCGGGCCGGACCCTGAACCGGGCCTTAACCGGGCCTTCACAAAAAAATATTTTTAAAAAATTTTATAAATGTTATTCTAGTTATCTAATACACTTAAAAATGTGTAATTGCGGAAAAATGAGAAATTAAATAATTAGGGTGCTAGTAAGAGATAGAGATTGTACCTAAAGAAATATATCTAACTCGTGGATAAATATGAATTTTATTTAACGAGTTCTAAAAATCCAAAACTATCAAGGATGCATCTTGAATTCCCTAAACGGCCCATCTGCCTCAACGGTACTCTCGAATGAAGACTTCTTCCCTCCAGGAGCTAGTTTAGAAATATAGAATTGAGAAATAAAACCAAAATATTTATTCATAAAAGAGTTATCTGGATATATCTCCAGAATACAACTGCTCTTCTACATACTAGAACCCTATCAGGTTCTATGGGACTATATTCTAGTTATAAGCTCGGGCTTTCGGGCCGGGCCCTGAACTGGGCCTTCACAAAGAAATATTTTTAAAAAAATTTATAAATGTTATTCTAGTTATCTAATACACTTAAAAATGCGTAATTAGGTCGCTCAAATATACTTAAAAATACATTTTATTATAATTTGTTCGTTTGATTCACCACTGCGGACCATTTTCAGCGAAAGATGGAAGAATTGAGAGATTGAGAAGTTGCGAAAAACGAACACGAGGTAGCGAGAAATCGAGAATTGTGTTTTTTGCGTTGTTTTAATTTGGTATGTAACCCCATACACAAACTTTCCTATTTATAGTGTTGAGGAACCATTAAAAACCAAAAAAAAGGTCACAAGTCATAAAAAAATGGTCATATAGTCGTTATATAACGGTCAGATTTTCAAATTCGAAACGGGCTGGACCGGGCCGCAATCGGGCTTCGAACCAGGCCAGGCCGGGCCGACGAAACTTCCAAATACTAGGCCCAGTTGGGCCCGACGGGCCGAGGTCCGGGCTTTGGGCAAGCCGGGCCAGGCTTGGCTTTATGCCGGCTGGGCTTCGGGCTTCTAGCGGGCCGGGCCAGATCCGAGCCTGTTTGGCCATCTCTACCTTCAATTGGAGATGTACAAAAAGTCCAACTTCAAAGCTTGGTTCGAGAAAACCTAAGCCTAGTGAACCTGAAGTATGGTCCGAAGAAGACTTTGAAGCCCGATCAAGCCAAAATATGTCCGGGCCATTTTTTGCTCACTGTAAACGAGTTTGGAAGATCTAGACTCTAAAAAACTCGAGCCATTTGCATCTCTAACTCTATTTGTTTTTAACTTTATGCACATATTATTCGTTCACATATACAAATATGTTCCTTTACAACTTAATCAAAAAATTGGTAACTTTTTTTTAATCCGCTTATGGTATGATTTCCATATTTAGCCCGAAATAAAATAAGTGTCTACATTAATGTTTTAGTTTGTTAGAAAATAAATATTTATTTAATAGTTGATGTTTACTTTTTCATTTTACTCTTAATTATAAAACTGAGAAAATTTTATCTTTCCATAATTAAAAATAAAATTATATTTTTATTAATTAAAAAGTATAATAATTACATATTCTTAATACTATACATCCTTTTCATTGTATACATATATTTTGGGACGTGGGATGTACATTTGTTTTATTTTCATCTAAATTTGATAAACTTTTAATCTAAAATCAATTTTAACATTTACAATTTTCATATAGTAGTACATCTATTTTATTTTTATCAATATTAAAATATTGCTATTATATATGAAGATGAACAAACATTTCATGTGTGTGTATATATATGTGTATATATATGTATTACTTTTTTTTGAAAGAGAATGTATTAATAAAAATTAAACTTAAAATAACAATAATAATTAATTAACTCTATAACCTTAAAGTATATAAAAAATTAATAATTTTTAATTTTCAGATTTAATTACGAAGTTGGTTCCTGTAGTTTGCGTGGTGTAATAATCGGATTCGTCTTGTAAATAAATGATAAGTTGGTGTGTAAAGTGTGAAAGTTGAAAAGTTTGGTGGCTATTGTGTGAAGTTGGGAAGTAGGGTTAAAACCCTTAAACCTCTATTCCTTTCTCATTGTTGATTGCGGCTACTGTGTGAAGTTGAGAGCAACCTTGCTACCTTGGAGAGAGAGAGCGTTGGATAATCAAATCAAGGAAGTGTGAATCATCATTTTATTTGAGGTAAATTCCTTCTTTCTAACCGTTAATCTGTAGAGTAACGTTGGAATCTTAGTGTGGACTTTGTTTAATGGGGTTTTGGGTTTTGGAGATCTTTTGGCTGATATCTCTTCTGGGATGCGAGAAAAGCGAGTTGGATGTTTTATCACAACCAAATGGGTATGGAAAATTGAAGGTAATAGCTCGCTAAATCGCTAGTATTGTTAGCTTCTCGTTTGTCATAGTTGTTATTCGATGTCGAGTCGATCTGGTTGGTGTGAGGGGGGGGGGGGGGGGGGTTCAGTGCGATAAAAACCCCCATTTGTCCGGAAGTCGCACAATCCGGAATAGAATCCGGAAGAGTGTCGAGTCCGTATACCGGAATAGAATCCGGAAGTGTGTCAAGTCCGGATACCGGGAGAGTCCGGAAGTTACCGGATACCGGAAGGGAGTCCGGGAAAGAATTGCGGAATCCGGATATGTCCGGATAAAGTGTCCGGAATCGAACCTTAGTCCGATGGATTCCGGAAGTGAGTAGTAGTCCGTCAATGTCAGAGTGTTTTGGAAGGGGAGTATCTCGTGAGTAGTTGAGTGACTTATTTACCCTGTGTGATTTGGGTGAAATGTAGGTACGGGTAAAGCGTAGCTGTTTCAAGTGAGAACACTAAGCGTGGACTTCAGATGAGTCTTTCTAAACCGAAGCTTTGGCATACTTGCTTTTAATGCTCGTACATTCTTATGTTGAATTGCATGTTTACTTGTGGGTTGTATAATGCAAGTTGAAAGCGTGATGTTTATTATGTGGTATGTAAGAGTTGGGATGAAGAGTAATTTATTTTAACGCCATATGGGGAGTGTGTCCCATACGAGTATAAGGACATGATCTGTATGACTATGAAGGGCGGGTGTGTGCCCTAGAATGATGTCACGAGTGTGTACATGACCAAATGTGAAATATCTGTATACATGTGATTATTTAAACTGTTAAGGGTATAATTGTTTATGAATTTATCTAAACTCCTTTAAGTTGATCTGTGTGGTGCGTTGTTGTTAACTGAGGGATCTCACTGGACTCGGTTGAGTCTTAAGGGTATTCGTCGGTTTAATTAACTTGACATAGGCTTGGGGGTTGGAATTACATGAATTGTATTATAATTAAAGTTTACATAATGTGAATACATTGATTTTTCTTTTGAGATCATGTATGAATGTTAAGTTAGAATCGGAAGATTAAAAGTTGAAGGATCACCTTGTGGGGGGTGTTAGGATAGTGAAAGACTATTGTTGTAGATGAACATTCTACTTATGATGTAGATGGTTTATATAGAATGAAGAATTAGGCACGAACATGGTAAGGGTATGGACTATGTCGATTTGCGATGGAGTGTGCACTGTATATATAATGGTTTGGAATCACAAAGAATTAGCAAGAAGCGAGTAAGTTTAAGTTAAAGTAGAAACTCGTGAGTTGTAGTTCAAACTAAAGTTGGGGAGGAATAAAGTAATGAAATAGAATCGGTTAATTGTGCGGGAGAGCATGAAGGTAAATTTGAATTGTGTACGAATGACCATGAGGGATCTGGTCTGCTGTGAGATGTTATGGGTGGAGAATGTACGAACGAGTAGTGGCATTAATTGTCAAGAAAAATGTGTCAACCAGTAATAAGAAGTTATAAAGAGGGAACATTAGATGAAAGTCTTTTCGGGGATTCCAGATGAATAGTACTAGTTGTCAATAAAGCTGTTGGAATATGTGGTTGTAAGATGGTATAGTAATTTGGCTATTATTGGAATAGAATGTCGAGCGGTAGTGTGAGTTTATCCAAAGTGATTTTGGTTGGGTGAGTCGCTAAATAAGTCTATGATTTTGAATCATAGGAAGTTTAATAAAGATGAGAAAGTGTTATCGGTATGTGGAAAAGTTGGGAGAAAGAGACAAATATTGATTGGAGGGTAGTACTCCATGCTAACGTAGGAAGTAATGATAGAAAGGTCGGACCTAAGAATGTAGTTATACTACAGGTTCAATGGAATTATCACCTTTGATATATAATATTTTAGTGCTTGGTTGCAATGTGGTCGCGTAGTGCGATATTGAGGTGAGGAAGTGGTAGTACTTTATACTGAAGAAACGTGTGGGTCATAGATGTAGTGATGGTTGCCGTAATTATGGAAGTATTCAAAAGTTGTGAGTATGCTCAATTTAAAGTGAGTATGGATTTGCAAGCAGTATACGTTAATGTTATTTTGAGACCTGGAGATTGAGATGTGGATGATGACGGTATTGAAGACCAAGCAATAGTCGGATAAAGGTTTGATGATAAACGGTTACTCTAAGGAGGCATATAAATCTAAGTTGGGGAGCGGATAATGAGGAAAGAAGTAAGGTTCAGGAAATATGAAAGATAAATCCTTGTTCCTTCTAGATTTTTAATTGTGAATAAGTATATAAGACTTGAAATGAAGGGATGTATACAAAATATTTCGTATTGATATGATGTGATTTCACTAGTTAAAGTGAGAGCGAATGGTATGAGTCGTTGGGTGAAGGAATGGGGAAACAATCTTAGAGAAATCGTTGAGAAATTGCTATAAGGGAATGGGGTTATAGGTACAATAGTATTATATCAATAAAATGTTAATGTGACTTTAGAGTTGGACGAAGATATGAAGATTAAATATCCACATTTGTTTTCTAAAATCTAAGATTTCGAGGACGAAATCTATTTCAAGTGGGGGAGAATTGTAACACCCGGAAAATCCTTGTAAGTAATAATAGTCCTAATATTTCTTTATATTTTGACTTCTTAGATTTTAATTGATTTCCTAAGTAATTTCCGTGATTGTTACTTGTTATTTGAGAACTTCCGATAGAAATTCGTAAGTTATTCCTTAAGGAAATTAATGAAAAATAGATAATAAGGTGAAATATTATATTTTATGGATTAGTTGGATGGGTAATATGAATACGAGTCCAACGGTACTTTCTGGGGTAAAAACGGAGTTCTAACGAAGAAGTTATGACCAAATCAGTAGAAATTTAGAAGGTTTGCAAACAGAAGCTGGCGCCGATGCATCGGCGCGGGTGATCGGCGCCGAGCACCTGACGTGCCAAAAGGGGGTTAAACCCACCTCATTGTCCTTAGTCACTTATTCTTTCAAACTAGAACTCTTAAATCAGGTTTTGCTCTCTACACTTTTCAGACGATTCTCCATCTAAACCTAAGGTAAATCCACTTCTATCAATCCTAATCCAATTCAAGCTACTAGTAAATGAATCTTACCCATTTAAACTTGAATTAGGGCATTTCATCTTCATTCTTTTCTTGGAGTAATTGGGTTGAAGTATTCAAGTTAGGGTGTTGGCAATTGAAGAATTAAGGTGAGTAATTTGTACTTAATTGATTGTAATACACTTATCTACCATTCTTTATCTTGATTTTAGTATTGTTAATGTGAAATCTTGATTTATAAGCTCTTAATGGTTAAGAGGGAAACAAGAAGTGTTCAAGTAAGTTATGGTGGATTAATTGTGTTTATTACTTAGTATGCCATGTTAAATGTTGGTGCTAAGAGTTTGGCTTTGATTATATATCAATGGTATGTGATCTTGATGATGGCTTAATATATGTCTTAATGAAGTAATGATGGCTTAATGGTCAAAATGGACTTATTATTGAATTGTAAAAATGGATGTTTATTATTGATGTCATATAGAATGTGATTTGATACATATGGATGTATATGAACTACATGGAAGTAGTATTGATTATGTTAAATGGTTGGACCATTGTTAAGTGTTAAATGTGCTTTGAATGTTAATTGGATTAACATATTTGGTATTCACATAATTGGAGGAGCACCTAGTAGGCATTGGAGGATATATTCTTACACACCGTGGGGTAAGTGTAATTGATTCATACCCTCGGATACTGTGGGGTTTTCCGTTGTGTTATGCCTTGTGACAATACCGTGGGGTACCGATCAAGGTATATCTTCGATTATGATGTAACTGGGTAGCGATATGGACCTTCTCCATGGAATCCAATTTGTGAATGTATCGAATTGTTATTCCTACATGCTATTATTATGCTCTATGTGTTATGTGTAAACCTCACTTAGGCTTTAAAAGCCTAACACTTGTTATGTGGTTTATGTGTTACAGATTTTAGTGGTTCCGGACACAAGAAGGTCTAGAACGGGGTTGTGAGCATGGGATTCTTGTTGGAGAGTTAAAGATTGAAAGATTGATGATAGAACTTTCCGACATCCTTTTGATATTTGATTGCTATAGTAGTGATCAAATAAGCTAGTGGTCCAATAGTAGTTATAATTAACTGAATCTTTGTATTAATGATTATGTAATGTTAATTAGGTATACTTTTACTTTAGTAATGTGTACCACTCTTCCGGTTAATTGCTTGTAACACCCCAAAACAGGGGTTAACAAAAACTTGGCCGTGTGTGTAACACCTTAGGCATATCCCACATCGGTCGTGGACAGGAGAGATGTTGGGTATATTAGTAAACCTTGGCCTTACCAGACACAACGCGTTTTGGGGCCACAAGCATGCGGGTTCCTTGGGAACTCTGTGGTTAAGCGTGCTTGGGTGGGAGTAGTACCAGGATGGGTGACCTCCTGGGAAGTCCTTGCGAAGTCCTTGCCAGGTCGCCAAGAACAAAGCCGTGAGCCAGTGGGGCAAAGCGGACAATATTGTGTCGTGGTAAGGGGGGGTGTTACAACTATCCGTCAGACTAAGAGTGTAGGAGCACCTAAGGTGCATGAGCCGTCCCAGCACGAGAGTACCGCTTTTGTGGGAGGAGGAAGCCAGTCAAAAATCCCGAGGCGAAACCATAACCAGACTTTTGTGACTGAGGAAAAGTTCACTGCTGAGATGGGTAAGTTGCAAGAAACACTTCAAGCATTACTGAAGCATTGACCTGGGTCTGCATCACATGGGCGGACTACGAGTGGGAATGCGACGAAGACGGAAGCTTCTAGCCTACCTCCAACTGAAGTGGGAGATCACTCTCAGGTGACCCCGTTTGTGGCAGGGGAATCAAGGGCAGTGAAAGGGTGCACTTTTAAAACCTTCGCGTCATACAAGCCTCCATCTTTTAGTGGGGAGCGCAACCCGGTTTTAGCTATGAGGTGGATTCGTGAGATGGAATTGGCTTTCGACACGAGCAAGTGTGCTGAGGGGGATAAGGTATTGTTTGCTATGTCTCTGCTGAAGGCAGATGCCATCTTCTGGTGGGATGTTGAGACGGGTGGTAAGGGTTCGGAGGTAGCAAAGACGACTACTTGGGAAACGTTCACTAGGAGGTTCAAGGCTCAGTTTTGCCCGTTGACGACAGTAAAGAAGTTGGAAGAGGAGTTTACGGGGCTTGAGCACGGGTCAATGGCAGTACATGAATACACCTCTAAGTTCATCAAGAAGGCACGATTCGCGAAGATATATGTGCCTACTGAGGAAATACGTGTTGAAAGATATGTCTGGGGACTGAAGAGCAGTGTGAGGGAACTTGTGCAAAATCGTGGCCCCACGACCTTTCAGGCGGCGGTCGACGTGGCAGAGTTAACTGAGAAGGAGAAGAATCGACAAATGTCGGAGAGGAGTGTGAACAAGAGAAAATGGGAAGGACCTGTTCGGGATGTGAAAAGGTCTAAGGTCTCCAAGTCCGAGCTGCGGGTGGGACCGAGGTTCGGTGAGAGGCCATGTGGAAAGTGTAACAAATTGCATCGTGGAGAGTGTTCCTTTGAACCTGATGGTTGTTTCAAGTGTGGAAGATTGGGACACATAGCGCGAGAGTGTCCTAACCCGAGGGTTTGCTATTTGTGTGGTTCTGCAGATCATATCAAACCTGATTGTCCGCAGTTGAAGAAGGGATCTTCGGTTGGTTTTGGTGGGGGTCAAGGAGGAAGGGGTGGAGAAAGGAAAGTGGAGCCAACTCGAGCGAAAGCTAGAGCTTTTCATATGTCGACGGAGGAGGCGGTTGAGGTGCCGGATGTGGTGACATGTACCTTTCTTGTTAATTCAAAATTTGCTAAAGTGTTGTTTGACTCGGGTGCAAACCGTTCGTTTGTATCGCCGATCTTTGCTCGGTGTCTGCATGTTAAACCTAAGCTGTTAGAGTGTGGTGTTGAGGTAGAAATTGTGGATGATAGTCGGGTCTTGATGGGGGAGGTGTATGAGAGATGTAGTATTGAAATTGAGGGTCACTCTTTTCCCTTGCGATTGTACCCAATGGGTATGGGAGAGTTTGACATCGTCGTGGGAATGGATTGGTTGGCTAGTAATAGTGCTAGCATCGTGTGCAATAAGAAGATGATCCGTATTGCTTTGCCTGATAAGTCTGAAGTGGTAATCTATGAAGATAGGCGTGAGCATAAGTCCTGCCTTATCTCGGTGATGAAGGCGAGACATTGTTTAGAGAAGGGGTGTCAGGGATTCCTAGCGTATGTGTTAGATGCTAAGAAAGAGAAGAGGGGAATAGAGGATGTTCCTGTGGTGAGTGAGTTCCCGGAGGTATTTTCGGATGACTTGACGGGTTTACCCCCGAATAATCAAGTCGAGTTTAGGATCGATTTGATTCCTGGAGCGACACCAATAGCACGTGCGCCGTACCGGTTGGCACCGACGGAGATGAAGGAAATGATGATGCAGTTGCAGGAGTTGTTGGACAAGGGATTCATACACCCTAGTTCGTCACCCTGGGGAGCGTCGATACTGTTTGTCAAGAAGAAAGATGGGTCTATGCGAATGTGCATAGATTATCGCGAGCTTAACAAGGTGACCGTCAAGAATAAGTACCCGCTTCCGAGGATCGACGATTTGTTCGACCAGTTGCAAGGGGCGAGTTTCTTCTCGAAGATAGATTTGAGATCCGGATATCACCAGTTGAAGGTGAGGGAAGAAGATGTGCCTAAGACGGCTTTTCGCACAAGGTACGAGCATTATGAGTTCCTAGTCATGCCCTTCGGGTTGACCAATGCTCCGGCGATGTTCATGGACTTAATGAATCGGGTGTGCAGTGCGCTGTTAGATAAGTGTGTGATTGTGTTCATAGACGACATACTCATCTATTCTCGATCTCAGAGTGAGCACGAAGAACATCTTCGCTTAGTGTTGGAGTTGTTGCGGCGAGAGAAGTTGTTTGCTAAATTCTCCAAGTGTGAGTTCTGGCTTAGAGAAGTCCAAATTTTGGGGCATGTGGTATCGGGAGAAGGTATTAAGGTGGACCCGGCCAAGGTGGATGCCATTAGAGGATGGAAACCACCGAGATCACCATCGGAGGTGAGGAGTTTCCTTGGCTTAGCGGGCTACTATCGGAAGTTCATTCAAGACTTTTCTCGTATAGCTACGCCTTTGACCGCTTTGACCAAGAAGAGTGCTAAGTTCGAGTGGACGAAGGCTTAGGAAGCAGCATTCAGTACGCTAAAAGACAAGTTGAGTAGCGCTCCGAATTTATCCTTGCCTAGTGGAACATGTAACAACCCAATTCCCAAATACACAACAAATCACATAATGTAACATAACATCGATTTAACAAAAGAGACATCATTTTACACGTACGGTCCCGTAGTATTTTACAAATAGAAGAAACCATTCTACTACAAACTTTGTACTAAATACATACATAACATTTAATATTGTGATACAACTGCTAACAAGCCAAATTCTTCATCTTATAATCCTTCACAAAAGCCATCCCTCAGTTACTCTAATTACTTGCTCTTACTTGATCCACCACCTGTAATACATATTTTTAAAACAAAATGAGGGTTAGACCTTGTGGTCTAAGTGAGAAAAATCCCTGTTAGTTTAAAAAAAACATTTATATAAACTTCATTCATATAAATCACACAGCACGATCAAATATATCAATTTGAACTTACACTCCATGTACATTCCCTTTTCATTTCTCCTGGCCATATTAGTTGGTTGCAAGCCAACTAATAATATTTACAACGCTGTACAACATCTACAGCCAAACAACGCTATACAGATTCTATAGCCAAACACACTGGTCCTATACCCGGCCAACGTATTATAACACATTATAATACTCATGTAAATATAATACCTTAATATATTATATTTCACATATATAGCACATATAAACACATAGTCATCAACTATTACATTCTCAATCCATACGTATATGTATTCCAGTTAAAAATACTTTTAAAGTAAAACTCACTTGTTTTGCTTATCAAAATGCATGCGAGCTTCTTTCAAATTTGATTATATCTTTCACCTTGTCCCCACAGAATCTGTAACAGTTTAAGATACATGCATCGCTTTACTAACCAAACACATAAAGCTTAACAATTTCCTATCCTCAACTGTCCCATTACACACTGCACTTAACCCACTACCGGGACTACACAGGGTACCGGGACTTATACAGTACCGGGAGTTCACTCACCGGAAGTTGTTAATATCGGGAGTTCACATTACCGGAACTCTACACTACCGGAAGTCTACTATATCGGGACTCACACTACCGGGAGTCTCCTATACCGGGACTCACACTACCGGGAGTCTCCTATACCGGGACTCACACTACCGGGAGTCTACCGGGATTTCACCGGGACTCTCAAGAACACAGTCGGTTTCCACTTGCCCAGAAATCGATTGAAATCCATTCAAGTAGCGAATTTAGAAATTCTAAACCGATAGAAGTCTAATACTACTGATTATAAACACAAATTGTAAAGGAACTTACCTTCAAATCGATTTCAGCCCAATCAATTGAAGCCCAAACCGTACGTTTTCTTCCTCTGCTTCTTTTTCTCTCAAAACGCACACACATACACACTTTCTGAATAAGGAAAGTGGTATCCTGAATACTTAAGATATTTAAGTATAAAGTTTCATTTTTGGCTGAAACTATATGATAAGTACCAAAACACCATTGAACTTATAACTTATCTCATACTTATCCTAAACATCAAATCTTTAAGGTTAAATAATTTAACTGAATTACCCGGGGTATTACAGAACAGAAGGATTTGTAATCTACAGTGATGCATCCAAGTTGGGGCTAGGGTGCGTGCTAATGCAGGGTGGGAAGGTGATTGCTTATGCGTCCTGTCAGTTGAAGGAGCACGAGAAGAATTACCCTACTCATGATATGGAGTTAGCGGCGGTGGTTTTTGCTCTAAAAATATAGAGACACTATCTTTATGGAGTTAAGTGTCAAATCTACTCCGATCATAAGAGCCTTAAGCACTTGTTCGATCAGAAGGACTGAATATGAGGCAACGGCGTTGGGTGGAATTGTTAAGCGACTATGATTGTGAGATCCTTTACCATCCGGGTAAAGCGAACGTCGTAGCCGACGCTTTGAGTCGGAAGGAAAGAAGGGAGCCAATTAAAGTGGTGCCCTTTCGAGTCGATGTAACTTCTAATCTGTTGGAGGAAATTAAGAAGTTCCAAGATGAAGCTCTTGTAGAAGAAAGGTGGAAAAGTGAGAGAATTGTCGGTTATGCGGCATACTTGGAGTGTAACGGGAGTGGTGTGAAATGTTTGGGGAACCGAGTGTGGGTTCCTAAGTTGGGAGGTTTGCGGGAGCGTATTTTGGAGGAGGCGCATAAATCGCGATATTCGGTACATCCGGGAGCCAATAAGATGTACCAACATCTGAGGCAATTGTATTGGTGGTCGGGGTTGAAGAAGGACGTCGCTTACTTTGTTGAGCGGTGTATGACCTATTTGAAGGTCAAGGCTAAGCATCAAAGACCTTATGGGGAAATGCAACCCTTAGAGTTACCGGTGTCGAAGTGGGACAGTATCACGATGGACTTTGTCACGAAGCTACCAAGGACCCCGAAGGGGTATGATGCCATATGGGTGATAGTTGACCGTCTCACCAAGTCGGCTCACTTTCTACCTATTCGGGAGAATGATTCATTAGAGAAGTTGGCAAGGTTGTATGTCAATGAAGTAGTGACGAGGCATGGAGTGTCGTCGTCCATAGTCTCTGACCGTGATAGTCGTTTCACGTCGTCTTTTTGGAGGAGTCTTCAAAGGGAGTTAGGTACGCAGCTTTCGATGAGCACCGCCTATCACCCTCGGACGGATGGACAAAGCGAAAGAACTATACAGACTTTAGAAGATATGTTGCGTGCTTGTGTGATAGACTTCAAGGGCTCGTGTGAATCTCATCCGCCGTTGATCGAATTCTCGTATAACAATAGTTATCACGTCAGTCTTCAAGCAGCACCATATGAAGCATTGTATGGGCGTAAGTGTAGAACACCGTTGTGTTGGAATGAAGTGGGAGAGAAGACCGGAGATCGTGAGTTGACTGCCGATAAGATTAGTGTGATAAGGGAGAAGTTGAAGGTGGCTCAGGACCGCCAAAAGATATATGCGAATAAGAGAAGGAAACCGACTGAGTTCATGATGGGGGATAAGGTGGTGCTTAAGGTGTCACCGTGGAAAGGCATCGTGCGATTTGGAAAGAAAGGGAAGCTAAGGCCTAGGTATGGCGGGCTGTTTGCCATCAGCGAACGTGTGGGCGAGCTGGCATACAAGTTGGAATTACCTGAGGAACTTCGGGGAGTTCATCCGACCTTTCATGTGTCGAATCTGAGGAAGTGTCTGGCCGAAGAAAGCATGTCAGTACCGTTAGCAGACATTCGTGTGGACGAAAAGTTAAATTATGTTGAGGAGTCGTTGGCGCTCGTAGATCGCAAGCTCAGAAAGTTGAGAAATAAAGAGATCTCGCTGGTGAAAGTTCAGTGGTGTTTCCATAAGGGACAAGAAGCAACTTGGGAAGTGGAATCAGACATGAGGACCTGTTTTCCTCATTTGTTCGAAGATGGAATTCCGGGGACGGAATTCTTTTGAGGGGAGGATGTTGTAATAACCGGGTTAGTCTTGTAAATAAATGATAAGTTGGTGTATAAAGTGTGAAAGTTGAAACGTTTGGTGGCTATTGTGTGAAGTTGGGAAGTAGGGTTAAAACCCTTAAACCTCTATTCCTTTCTCATTGTTGATTGCGGCTACTGTGTGAAGCTGAGAGCAACCTTGCTACCTTGGAGAGAGAGCGTTGGAAAATCAAATCAAGGAAGTGTGAATCATCACTTTATTTGGGGTAAATTCCTTCTCTCTAACCGTTAATCTGTAGAGTAACGTTGGAATCTTGGTGTGGACTTTGCTTAATGAGGTTTTGGGTTTTGGAGATCTTTTGGCTGATATCTCCTCTGGGATGTGAGAAAAGTGAGCTGGATGTTTTATCCCAACCAAATGGGTATGGAAAATCGAAGGTAATAGCTCGCTAAATCGCTAGTATTGTTGGCTTCTCGTTTGTCATAGTTGTTATTCGATGTCTAGTCGATCTGGTTGGTGTGAGGGGTGGGGGTGGGAGGGTTTCAGTGCGATAAAAACCCCTATTTGTCCGAAAGTCGCACAATCCGGGATAGAATCCGGAAAAGTGTCGAGTCCGGATACCGGAATAGAATCCAAAAGAGTGTCGAGTCCGGATACCGGAATGGAATCCGAAAGTGTGTCGAGTCCGGATACCGGGAGAGTCCGAAAGTTACCGGATACCGAAAGGGTGTCCGGGAAAGAATTGCGGAATCCGGATATGTTCGGATAAAGTGTCCGGAATCGAACCTTAGTCCGATGAATTCCGGAAGTGAGTAGTAGTCCGTCAATGTCAGAGTGTTTTAGAAGGGGAGTATCTCGTGAGTAGTTGAGTGACTTATTTACCCTGTGTGATTTAGGTGAAATGTAGGTACGGGTAAAGCGTAGCTGTTTCAAGTGAGAACACTAAGCGTAGACTTCAGGTGAGTCTTTCTAACCGAAGTTTTGGCATACTTGCTTTTAATGCTCGTACATTCTTATGTTGAATTGCATGTTTACTTGTGGGTTATATAATGCAAGCTGAAAGCGTGATGTTTATTATGTGGTATGTAAGAGTTGGGATGAAGAGTAATTTATTTTAACGCCATACGGGGAGTGTGTCCTATACGAGTATAAGGACTTGATCTGTATGACTATGAAGGGTGGGTGTGTGCCCTAGAATGATGTCACGAGTGTGTACGTGACCAAGTGTGAAATATCTGTATACGTGTGATTATTTAAACTGTTAAGGGTATAATTATTTATGAATTTATCTAAACTCTTTTAAGTTGATATGTGTGGTGCGTTGTTGTTAACTGAGGGATTTTACTAGACCTTGTGGTCTAACCCTCGCTTTTCAAAACTAAACCCTTTTCAGGTAAGCAGGTTTTAGAGAGCTTGTCTAAGAAAAGGGGGAAGATGTGAGCTGGAGCTTGCGTTTAGTGGAATAGAAGACCTCCCCTTTATTTATTTAGTTAGATATATATTTATCAGTTGTATCTAGGGTTAATTCCGCGAACCCAATGTTGAAATTTTGATATTGCGATGTGTGGGCTATGTTTCGCAGTTTTGAATTAATTTGATGGACTCATGTTTTGGCTAGTCTTGTGCGGGTTGTTACACGTGATTATTATGAAATTGGTCCCTCGAGTGAAGACAAAAAAGGAAGAAAAAAAATGAAAACACCCTCAAGGATAACGGAGTAACCGGTGGCTGTTAGAGGGAGGGACTGGTTCAGTACAAAAGGACATACAACGACTCCTAATTTGTAATAAATGAAGTTCATGAATCATTTTCGTAAAAACCACCGAACCACAAAGACCAATTCTGTAATAACTCTATTTAAAATATATGAAAATTTATTATTTCTTTTATCATAAACATTTACTTTCAAAGCATTTTATTGGTAGAAATTAGAAAAGAAAATCTATTTATCTGTCCTAAGCAATCATTTTTTAGGACCTCTAAATTTTAAAGAATTTTACAATCTCTTTTCTGTTTTATTTATTTTCAAAAAAGGTTCTGAGAAATCTATTAAAGTAAAATCTATAAAATTTTCATTTTCTTTATTTAGAAAAATCTATTCAAGATGCACTTATATATTGACAAATTTTAAGAGAGGCAATAGAACTAAAATCTATAGTAGACATTAGTTATACATAAGTTTTTAGAGCATCTTCAATAGTTTCCTTAAAATTTCTTTAAAGTGAAGAACTAAAAATTAAAAATCTCCAAAAAAAATTACATTAATCTCCAACAGATTCTCTATTTAAAAAAAACAAACATTAATTATAATATTAAAATATATTTCTATCTCTAAATATTTATTTTTAAATATTTTTATTAGTGCTCTAATCTAGTAATCATTTTTTTGGGTTATCTCCATATTTGAAGTAAAAAACTTCTCTCCTACTTTATTTATTTTGTAGATAGTAGTTGTTGGAGCAAAATTATACCTCAAAATCCCATATTCTTTATTTTTCTTTAAAATAGAGAGGTTGTTGGAGATGCTCTTGTCTTTTTACTTTTATAATTAGTGGTTTATGATGAGCTTTCCACCTTTCAAACACCTGATTGAAAAAAAAGGGAAAGAATGAAAAAACCCTCAATATATCTAACTTGAATGTAAAGCCTAAGGGGCCATTTACCTAATTACTTATCCGGGTAAGTGTTTACCGGTAAAATTCAACACTATCACTTACTTCCCGGGTAAGATTTTAATCTACCAAAATGACATCATATGCAACAATTTAGCCGGTAAGCGCTAACCGTGGTAAGAGCCGTTGCACTCACTTACCAGGTAAGAATCTCGATCCTTGCTTTCGACTCTCGGTCCTAGCTTCCGCTCTTACCGGGTAAGATTCTTGGTCCTTGCCATATTCATCCGGTAAGCTAATGTGACTTGGTAAGCACTTACCCGGGTAAGCGTTTTGTAAACGGTCCCTAAGATTTCGAGTAAAATAGTAACTTTGTAATTTAATTTTATCACATAAAATAAACAAAAATTAACCGTTTTCCATACAAATGTTTATTTAATCATGTGAAAGAAGTAAAAAAGCATCATATTCCAAAATCCAAACATATGCCTATCGATTCACCAAATCATTTGATCATATGATATTCTAGACATGTAAAACACACCAATATCATTGATATACTCAAGTGACCCTACTAAAAAAATTCTATGCTTAATTATTTCATGGATTGAGGTAAAAAAATATATATCTATTATGATATGCATCAAGGTAAGAAAAAAAAGGTTGGTTAAAGGCCTTGAAGATGCCGGTCATCCCATCCTATGGGCCCTGAAAATAACAGTAGGACAATCCCCGGTGGCATGAGGAGATCCCATGGGCCCCGTAGATACTAGTCATCCCATCCCATTGGTCTAGAAAATAACAGCTAGGAAAATCCTCGGTGGCCTGAGGAGATTCATGGGCCTCGAAGATACCAACCATCCCTTCCCATGGGTCTTGAAAATAGTAGCTAAAAGCATCTTGAACAGGGTTTCCAAAAGTTTTCCAAAATGGAGAATCAAAGTCCAAATTTTGTAAGAAAAATTACATTCAACTCCAAGGGTTGGGTTCCAGTAAGAAGTTGAGGTTAACGTTAGAAGTGGTTATCAACTGTTGGATGTGAAATGGATGCAAATTATGATGAGATGTACCCTATGAATTCTCTTCTAAGCCATAATTCATGGGAGGGCATTTGAATAGAAGTGACCAACGGTTCTGATCCACTTTTCACGTTAACCTCAATTTCTCACACGATACTTCGCCTAAACTCCAATAGATTCTCCATTTTGGAGATTACATCATTAGTTATAATTATTAAAATATTCCATATATTTAATAAAATATTATTTCCGTCTCCTAATCATTTCATTTCAAGACTTCTTATTGGTGAAATATACAATAAAAAAATACTCTCTCTCTCTCATGGTAATCATTTTTGGAGAGTTCACCAAATTTGGAGAAATTTACACTACTTCTCTTAGTTTCTCCATTTGAAAAAAAAAAGTTTTGAAGAATCTGTTGCAGCAAAAAATTGCCCAAAATCCTCATTTTCTCCATTTTAGAGAAGCCGTTGAAGATGCTCTAGGACTAGGAAAATCCCCAGTGGCCTGAAAAGATCCCATGAGCCCTGAAATCTCAGCCATCCCATCCTAGGGGTCCTGAAAATAACCGCTAAGAAAAAGAAAATCCTCGGTAGCCAGAAAAGACTCGAACTGACAACCTATAAGGAAACGCCAAAATAGTACTACTAAAACTAAAAGTTATGGAGGCAAGATGGGCCACCACACATCAATCTCCTTGTTTTATGAGGCAAAAGGTTTGGCCAAGTGAGCTGCAGCTGACTCAGGTTTCTCACCCAACACAAATAGAGTCACATAAAACACCATCTTTTTTCACTCATAAAGCAATTCCTTTCCTTAGCAAGAATTTGTTCTAAAGGCTTCTCTTTATACCCAACTTTACTTGCCCAACTTTCTTTCTTACCTCTCATTGGTATGCTATATAAATCAACATAACAAATATATATTCTTTCCTTAGTTTCAAAACTTCTAAAGAAAGCACAAAAATGTGTTACCAGAATTCTTGTTATTCTGGCTTGGAGAACCTTATGAAGACCAGGTGGTACATACCTGATCAAACTCCAAGAATCGTGGCGGAAGATGGCGGCACAGGTGGCGGTGGTGGTGCCGCCAATGGGATGTCGAACCAGTGTTTGTGCTCTCCAACAAGCCATCCGGGTTCATTTCGCTGCAGGCACCATCACAATGAGTATATCTGGGGCGGTCGTGTGATTCGAGTCACCATGAAGTGAGGCTGTAAACTTAGCCTTAAGTTGAATTATATGGTTTCCATTTTATAGTAAGTTTTATCTTTCAACTAATTCATGGTGTTTCTCTGAGGTTATTGTCTCAAATGAAACGGATTTCCGTGTTTCTTAATGTTTGTTAGTCGATCAAGAACACGAGTAAAGCCCGGAAAAATAGCTTGATAAAGATCCCTTATGTGTTTTTATTGAACTAGGATATCTCCAATAGATTCTTCAAAAGTTTTCCAAAATGGAGAACCAAAGTCCAAAATCTTTAAAAAGAATTGCTGCCAATCCAACAGATTCTCTATTTTGGAGATTATATCATTAATTATATTATTAAAATATTACATATAACTAATAAAATAATATCTCTCTTGGAAACATTTCATTTCAAGATTTCTTGTTGATGAAATATAATAATAAATCATTTTTCTCGCATAGTAATCATTTTTGGAGAGTTCTCCAAATTTGGAGAAATTTACGCTCTCTCTCTCTCTCTTACTTTCTCCATTTTGAAGAATTTGTTAGAGCAAAAATTGCACAAAATCCTCACTTTCTCCATTTTGGTGAAGCTGTTGGAGATGCTCTAACATTTTGTTATGAAAAATGCATGTATCCATAACATTTATCATCTAAAAAACCATTTGAAAGGAAATGACTAACAAATATATAATCTAGATGTTAATCTACCAAAAGCACAATACACATAAATGCATTTGGTACCCTGACAAAACTGGACTGGCAAGATTGAGGTAAGCGGGATGAAAGGTTTTAAGGTTTAACGTTTTAATTTAACATGGATAGTTTAGTAATTTACCGATCTTGTTCCATCTCCCTTATATTTGTTCCACTCAAAATCGTTCAAATTGTTGTCATTTTACCGTATGTTTCTGTCCCCAAGGCCTAGCTAACGGCATAGTACGTAGTTCCTTATGCAATTAAACTTACAATATTAGAATTCTCGCAAGTGTGGTTCTGGTTGCATCTTTCGCGTTAGTAATGAATATATGACAGAATATGGTCCTAGTTGACAATGAGTCAGCCAGGAATCGACATATATTAGATAAAGACATCGGTCCTGGTTGACAGTGAGTCAGCCTGGAATCTAAAGACTTTGGTCCTAACCCTAAACCCTAAACCACTTTATGTTTCTAAATTCAAACCGATTAAAAAAGTTCATCTTCCATAAGAGCTTGTTTCAGGCAACTTCTTGAAAACAAAAGAAAAATGCTTGAGTTTTTTTTATATGTATAGCTTTCAGAGTGAAGCATTAAGCTCGTAACAAAGTGACAACCCTCCTTTTCATGTTCCTCGAAAGTAATCTTAATCAAGTTTCCTTTCTGTATACTTTAAGGGTGTGTTTGGTACTCTGAACTGGACATA
The DNA here is from genome assembly GCA_033807775.1 of Saussurea involucrata. NCBI lineage: Eukaryota > Viridiplantae > Streptophyta > Magnoliopsida > Asterales > Asteraceae > Saussurea > Saussurea involucrata. Next base: position 155,068,159 of record CM066314.1, on the reverse strand, counting down.
ATAGAACAAGGATCACTGTTCCACGCTTGGTGGGATTTTGGGAACAAAGTGGAACTATTCCAACCCCACTTCATGGAACAAGGTGGAACAAACCTATATTTTAAAAGCAATTGACAACAACCGCTCAACTCTACAGGGGTTGAGGTCATGTCGGCCTACATCTCCCCCTCCCAACCCTCGGCCTCACCTTAGGGTGAGCCGAAAGATCTGTGTGAAAAAGAGTTAAGGTGAGAAGTGTAAAAAGTAATCTGGACCCTTGATCACTTTTAATCTCACCCCACCCATGAATTGCATTAGTGTCTAGGCAGTTAATTTCGACGCTATTTCGACGAAATAGCGAGACTTTCGACCTCCACCGAAATTTCGATCTAGATTTCGACCAAAAATAGCGAACCCCAAAATTTCGTGGAAAAGTACCGAAATGTGATCGAAATTTCGATCCTGCGCAGTTATGGGCCTTTTTTTTAAGCTTTTGTGTTTTTTGGGCTTCTTGACCTGATTCATTCACGCACGACTAAATCGACTTCTCAGTAACGTTTGACCTAAATCGACTTCTCTTCTCCATCGACTTCTCTTCTCCATCGATTTCTCTTCTCCACGAGACCACGACTTCTCTTCTCTATCGATTTCTCTCTTCAGTCTTCTCCACGACTTCTCTTCTCCGCAGTTTCTTGCTTCCAAATCGACAAATCACGACTCAGTCACAACACAACAGTAAGTTATCTTCTTCTTCTTCAGTTCTTCTATTCCGCAAGTCACAAGTCACAACAGTAGGTTGATTACTTCTTCTTCTTTTTTGAGATATTGTTATTTGTTAGCTGATCAGTGATCACTTAAGGTTTTTATCATTTTATGAAATTATGATTACTTCTTCAGTTCTTCTGTTTCGCGGTTCCTTTTAGTTTTTTACTTAAAACTGTTAGTGATCACTTAATTTTAACTGTTTTTGCTGATCACTGATCACTTAATTTTAACTGTTTTTGCTGATCAGTGATCACTTAATTTTAACTGTTTTGTATGTTAATTACATAATTTGTTTATTTTTTTGCTGTTTTATGTTAAGTATTGTTTTTATAGTAGCTACTAGATAGGTCTCTAGTTACAAGTTAGCATGGAGGGTGTTTCTTCGAAAGCGTCGTCCACTCCGAACACCACCAATACAACTACATCCGATGCGGGTACTGCAAAATGCTCAAACGATGACATGGCATGGGAATGGGGAGTATGGAAAGATCCCACAAACAAACAATTAGTTTGGTGCACCTTGTGTGATAAGAAGATGTCTTCGGGGATCACAAGGTTAAAACAACACCTTACTCATAGCTCAAGACAAGTGACGGGCTGTCCAAACGTGACTGAAGACATTAAGAAAAGAGTTCTTGAAAGCATGAATGTAAAAGATAAACAAAAGAAGGAAAAGATAAGGTCCGTTGAAATTCTTCAAAGATATTCACTTGACAGTGTAGACGAGGATGATGAAGTACAAGTTGTGGATGTTGAGAATTCTAAAGCTAAAGGTAAGGGGAAAAAAGAAAGAGGGTTAGCGATGTTCGGGGTCCTCTTGATACCATGCTCAAGCCTAACTATGCCAAAATGAAACCAGTCACGTTGGACAAAAATGACCCAATAAAGGAGAAGTTGAAAATGAATGCTTGGAAAAAATTTGCTATATGGGCATACTCGGTTGGGTTACCGTTTAATGCAGTGCGGGATGAGAGCTTTCAAGATGTAATCCATGCAATTGGAGAATACGGAAGAGGTGACTATTTATAAACTATAAAGAGTAAATGTTGTTAATTTGTTATGTCTTAATCTTTAAACTTCCTTTAAATATGATAGGTATGCCAGCTCCAAGTTATCACAACATTCGGGTAACCTTGATGAAGGATGTTCTAGCGGATACTAAGAAGTTTGTGGATTCCTTTAGGCCACATTGGAAGAAATACCATTGCACCATCATGTCTGACTTTTGGACAGATGGGAAAGGTCGTTGTTTGATTAATTTTTTGGTTAATTGTACTGTTGGAACAGTTTTCTTGAAATCAATTGGCGCGTCGGAGCATGTAAAGGATGCTCGATTGATTGTGAGCATGATTAATGATGTCATCGAAGATGTTGGCGAGGAGAACATAGTGCAGGTAACAAGATTTTGGGGATTAAGATTATCACTAAATTCCCTTTTCTATTTGCTACTTGTAAATCATTAACTTCCCTTTTCTATTTATAATAGTTTGTTACCGACAATGGCTCAAACTTTAAAGCCGCGGGAAAGATTTTGGAAGAACAACATCCCAAGATGTTCTGGACGCCATGTGCAGCACACTGTGTGAATCTCATGTTGGGAGATATTGGCGAGAAGATCCCCAAGATAAAAAGTGTTTTGGCCGATGCGAGAGCAGTTGTGGTTTATATATATAACCACGGAAGGATTCTCAATATGTTGCGGAAATTGACGAACAACAAAGAGTTACATAGGTCGTGTGTAACGAGGTTTGCAACACAGTTCTATACAATTAAGAGTATCCATGAAAATCGACATCACATTCAAGTTTTATTTGTGTCGGAGCAATGGACAAAAAGTGATTTTGCTAAGAAAGTTTGTGGAAAACGAATCGGGAGGATAGTTGCCAAACCTGATTTTTGGGACACTATATTTCTTGCATGTCAAGTAATGGCTCCTTTAGTTGATGTGGTTAGATTGGTTGATACAGAAGAGAGGCCATGCATGGGATATATTTATGATGCTATGGACAAAGCAAAGGAGCTAATAAAGTTGAATGATCTCGTATTCATTCAATACAACACAAGGCTAGAAAGGCGGTTCAAATCTCTTACGAATAACAAATATCTAGATCCTATTTTGTTGAGAGATGTTGAAGAAAATGATGATTGGGTGATTCCAACTGAGGTCGAGCTTCAAGAATTTGTGGATGCAAGTGATGGTCTTTTATGGTCGGATGTGCGAGAAGCAATGGGAGGCAATGTGGATGTCGGTCCAAGTACTAGGAGTAAGAGAGAGCGTTACCGGGATGATGATGATGAACTTGGGGAAGAAGAAGAACGTGGAGTCAGAAATGATATAAATGAAACAATCGATATACTAAACGATGTCGATTCAGATGCCGAGCCGGTGGATTGCAATTAACCGATTAGTTCTCATGATCTCATCTACGACCTTTATATGTTTTGAAACTTTTTACTTGTGGGGTTTGAACTTTGAAACTATTACTCTATTGCTATGATGCTATCTATGTTATTTGTGTGGTTTGAAACTTTTTTTTTATCATTATTCTATTAAGTTTTTAAGTTATATTTTATATATATATATATATTATATATATTCATATTTAATTTTATTTTTATCGCTATTTCCGCTATTTCAATTCAAGGTCTTGATCGAAATTTTCGCAATCGTCGTGTTAACTGCTTAGATTAGTGTTGATCTTCAATTAGGATTGATCCAAGGGTTCAGATCTCTTCTAACGTTTCTCACCATAACTTCCCTTCTCACAGAAACCCAACCCTAGGGTGAGATGTACCGGTCTCGTTTGGTTTGGTATTTTTATTTATTAAAAGCAATTACAAATTTTTGATGCTATATTTATACCATTTCTCTCATCTTCTTTTTGCAAGCAAAATATTAACCCCAAATGGAACGAAATCCAATATTGAAAAAAACTCAAATAGCAAACGATTAATTGATGTATCAGGACTGCACAATTCTTGTTTCGAATGACATTTATACAAAACCAATAGCCATTGCTGATCTGGTTGCATATTTCATTACAGTAGATTATGACTACACACTTACCAGAATAAACCTTTTTGAAACTAGAAGGATCTGACATTGTTAGTTACGAAGAACAAATTGAAGTCAAATTTGCATTATTTATTCGATTTCCTGCAATAAATTGTTAGATAATAACATTCTCGAATCTAACGAATCTAAGAGGTAGAAAATGCACAAATTTGATACCGCAAGTAGAACGCTGATGAACCTTTCATCGAATCTTCGAGCAAGCAGAAGCAGAAAAATTCTCGAATCCTTTGGAACTCCATAGAGGCAGGGTTCTGTGATTGAATCGAATGTTTATTTGAGGTGATACTGTTATATTTTAAATAAAATGTGTTAAATACCACATCCATCCAAAATTTTGGTATCAAATATTTATGGGAAATATTATTTGTACCCTCTTTTATTAAGTCTATGTATAAAATATAAAAAGTGAGAGGCTGATTACAAAACATTTACCTGGGTAAGTGCTTACCAAGTCAATTAGCTTATCGAATGAATATGGCAAAGACTAGTACCCGGTAAGAGCGGAAGCAAGGACCGAGAGTCTTAGGGGTTGTTTGGCAGAAACCGAATGATTTAGTGCGGTATGATTAAGTGGTCAGAATGATTAAGAGACTCTGTATGATTTAGTATCAGATAGAAAATGATTGTTTGGAAACTGCTCTGAATGAACCGTCTGAATGGCATAAAATTAACATTTTACCCCCAGTTTTGTATTGAATGAAAATTAAATTTTAGGCAAGAGTTCCAATTTATTCTACGTCTTTTTGGGTGAACCAACATTGTCCATGCCTATTAAGCCAATAAGCCATTCAAGATTGAAATCCTAAGAAATAATCATCACATTGGGTATTTAACAAAAAAACATCACAGCGGGTATTCAACAAAAAAACATCACAGCGAGTATTCAACAAAAAAAACAATTTGGAGCTCAACAAAACCATCACAGTGGGTTTTCAACAAAAACACATCACAATGGGTGTTCATCACCATACAAAAAAAATCACATTGGGTATTCAACAAAAATAATCACAATGGGTATTCAACAAAACCAATTTGGAGCTCAACAAAACCACCACAGTGGGTATTCAACAAAAAAAACAGTGGGTGTTCATCACCATACAACAAAACCATACAAACAAACAAAGAGAAATGACAGAAATCATACAAACAAAGAGAAATTTATTCTCCTAAAAACATCACATTGGGTTTTATAATCAGCAAAACCATACAAACAAAGAGAAATGGAAAAAATCGATTTGAAGAAGAAAATGTTGTTTACCTCTTCCTTGTGCGATTGATTTGAAGACAGAAATCAAATCGATTGAAGGAAGAAATCGATTGTATCCAGAAGCAGAAATCCTGGTGCGATGGAGAAATCGATGGTGAGGCAGAGTCAATAGATGAAATCTTCTGGTGCGACCGATTTAAGGGAGAAATCGATGGTGTAGATGAAATCTTCTGGTGCGATTGATGGTGAGACAGAAATAGATTGGGGCGTGCGGCTAGAGAAGAGAAGCCATGATCGATTAGGCAAGCAAAATGAAATGTCGTTGAGAGAGAGGGGCAACAGTGGAAAAAGAGAAGTCTGCATGAAATAAGGGAGGGAGGGGGAGTTGAGCGATCCATACCTAGTTGAGCGATTCAGACATTTTAAAATGTGTAGCAAAACAACCTCTTGTCTGACTGATTTAGATGTTTGTCTCTTAATGGCATCATTAAGAGGTAAACAAACAACCCCTTACCCGGTAAGTGAGTGCGACGACTCTTACCTTGGGTAGCGCTTATCGACTAAATTGTTGCATACAATATCATTTTGGTAGACTAAAATCATACACGGGAAGTAAGTGATAGTGTTGAATTTTACCGGTAAACACTTACCCGGACAAATGATTAGGTAAACGGCCCCTATGCATTGATGAATTTAGCAACGAGGTAAAATTTGTCTTTCTTAATATTCATATGTTAACAAAATCATAAAATTATAACATTGTTCACGGATAACAGGTTTTGATTCCGCCAAACCGGTCATGAATTAAAGAACTATTTTTTAAATTTCTTTTGAAATATTTTTTATTAATATTTTAAAAAAATACTTGAATGTTATTCTAGTACATTGTAAAACATGTAATTGAATCACTCAAATACATTTTAAAAATACGTTTTATTATAATTTTAACTTAATAATATATTTAAAAATTAAAATTACATTCACTTACCCCTTTACTTACATACCACTTATTTCTTATCCCTCTTACCACCTCACTCACTTATCCTTTCAAATTCACCATGTTTAATAACAATGATTCATTAGAAATTTTTCAATCAAATAAAAGTGATCACAACATGTATGTTTCATGTTATTAGTTATTGAATTTTGAATACTATTTTGTCCATTTCAAAATATAATATATTTCATATACAAATATAATATTGTTATCTCTAATTTATATAGTATTTTTTATTAAATATTTATTTACATTAAAAATATTCTTATTTTTATTACTACTTTGACTATTTAATCCCAAGTTCCCAACAGATTTGCTTCCCAAACAATTTTTTGAGTGAATTTTGTATTTTGTCGCTATAGTTTGGGGGTTCTACAAAATTGGTCCATAAACTTCAATTATTACATAATAAAACACGTCGTTTATTTTTTTGTTCTTTTTTGGTTGGATTTGGTATCTCATCTTAACGGTCATCTATTCTCTCTGTTACGTACGAGGGGTATTTTACCCTTTCCCCTGTTTTGATATTATATTTATTTTTATGTATTTTAAGTGATGCCAATTAAAGGATGTCATGTGTCTTTTTATCTTTTTTGTTTTTATGTCTTAAACTTAAGTCCCCTCCTTCTCATTGTACACCATTTTCCGGATAAACGTCGGTCACTGTTGTTTCCCTTATGAACACAACTTGTGGCGGTGGGAGTTGCAAAGGTGGTTATGACTCGAAGGAACATGGGTTTTATCAATGAGGTGGGGATCATCGGCAAACCCAAAAAAATTTGTCGTGTAGGTGCACCTTTAAGGTGGATCAAAAACCTGTAGATTTGTTCGATGCTTTTTAGCCAAAATCTACCGGATCGACGATTTTTTCTAAGTTTTTTGGTTGATTGCGAGAGACTTTTTGGTTGATTTTGAGCGATCCTTTATGTTTTTTGGTTGATGCCGCTTGTGTTTTCAAATATCCTGGAACACCTCTCAAAGTTTAACGTTTGTCCCTTTCTCACCAAAATAGATCTATTTACGAAAATCAGTTTGAACAGATGCACGAGACCTCGTCGAGGCCTTCATAGATCCTCCCCTTGTGGGGATCATCAACATTGACTTAGTGGATTCAGGCAGGGATTATGATGTGAGAGAGAGAGGGAGAGGGAGAGGGAGGGAGAGGGATAGAGAGATGGAGAGAGAGAGAGAGAGGGGGTTGTTTCACGTTAGAAAAAGGAATGAGAGAGACCACAAACAGAAAAAAAAGTTAGAGAAATTTGATTTACTATAAACTGTGATCGAAGAGAATGACCTTTTCATTTTTTTTACCATGTCACATGCTCACAGTGAAAACTTTATTCACTTATAAATAGTAAATGACTATTTTACCCTCATAATTAACTAAAACGGTGGATGGCCGTTAGGATGAGACGCTAAATCCAATTAAAAAAATTGCAAAAGACAAGTCCTATTTTATAATAAATGAAACTCTCAGACCAATTTCGTAAAATCTCCCAAACCCTAAGGACTCAAATCCATAATTCACTTCACTCTAATCTTTCACACGCAACAATTCCCTTTTTTGACCGACGTGGTGTCGCCGTCAGGATACCTCAAACTTCACCGATTCAGGCAGGATTACGGCACCGGCAGCCATTGCCGTGGAGTATCAGTCGACACCTAAAACAAAAGCAAAACCCTAAACACTTCAACCTACCCCAAAGTTTAAATTGGCCATCAAAACCTAATATTCTCAACTTGTTCCGCCATTATCATCAAATTTCTTCTAGGATTCTTCTCCCTCTGCGTCAAAATCTCCGCCAATTTCTATATCAAGTCGGCAATGGTGGGAGGAAACAGTAAGAACATACAAGCAAAGCTGGTAGGTACCTCTTGCTTTAATTTTACACAGATTCTCGCTTCAAAATTCATGTTACGAATCTTCATATGCATTGATTGCTCGATTGTGTACTGCAAGTGCATTTTCTGTCATCATAGGGTTTTCACGCTAAGGTTCATCGATGATTTGTGCCATCTTGCTCTCATAGATTACTGAATTTTATGTTCATATAATTCGTATTTGAAACTCGATTCGACTCCTAAATCGTGATTCGACTATCGGAATTCCTCAAGTTCTGTGAGGTCGTAGTTTTGAACTGTCCGTCTATGATTTTCATGATCATTGTTTGAATTTTCCGTTTTCCACCGGTTAAATTAAACCTTTGAAGACGGAGAATTTTTTTAAACGGTGGCAAAAATATTGGGATATTTTGTTTTCGTATATATATTGCATTTATTTTGGAACATAATAAATCTGAAATTAAAAAATAAAAACTAAGAAAATGACACTAACAAGATTCACACTACAAAACAGGGCAGGATTTCAGGCGGACAAATCCACCGGAAATCCGCCAAAAACACCCATTTTCGGCGGCTTTCCGACGGACCCTAAAATTTTTTAACTAATTAAAAAAAAATCCGGCGGATTTCCGACGGACCCAAATTAAAAAAATAATTAACTAAATTCCGCCGAAAATCCGCCGAAAAAATGTTTGAGTCTTTTTAAAAAAATATATATATAATTTTATTGGAATTTCCGGCGGAAGTCAACAGATTTTGACTTTTTTAATTTCCGTCGGAAATCCGCCGAAAATTTTCCGACGGAAAATCTGCCGGAAATATCCGTCGGAAATCTCGGTTTGTTTAGTAGTGTCAAACTCGGGTCAAGGGTGGAAGAAAAGCTTAGGGAACGGCCCTATATCGGGTAAGATTCTCAAATCTTTGTCATGCTCACATGGTAAGGTACGTGACACCCGGTACACATTTAAGAAACGACCCTATACAGATGTTTCGTTATAAACTTAAAAGTTCTATAAAACACATTTAAACATTTTTGACGTCCTATAAAACCAATTACTTATAGCGATAATTATTGAAGTTCGACACAATGTCTTTTCCAGGTGATCCTCGGAGACATGGGGACTGGGAAAACAAGTATGGTTATGAGATTTGTCAAAGGCCAATTTTACGACTATCAGGTTCATTTTTATCACCTAAACAAGTTTTTTTATTACACGTTCACGCTTTTTAAAATTACTGGTGCCCGACTTTTAACGAACTACTCGAGCTTAAGTTGATCTTGAACATAAAATAAAGCTCTTTTAACTTAACATTCGACTCGGCTTGTTTCGAAGCTCGATTAAACTTTTAGAGTCGAGCCATTCTATAATAAACTTTTTCGACCCAAAATGTTCAAATGCTCATAAATTATAGAGTAAATTATGATTTGTGTTCCTGTGGTTTGTTAATAATTTCGATTTTCGTCCCTGTGGTTTACAAATTGCAATTTTTGTCCATGTGTTTTTCAATTTATTGCTATATTCTCCCCTAGACTAATTCTTACCTTTCAAGTATAAGGGACTAAAACGGTAAAGAACTGTAAACCGCAAGGACTGAAACAATAATAAATTATAAATCATATGGATGAAAATAACGAGTTATAAACCATAAGGATGAAAATTGTAATTTCTAAACCATAGGGACGAAAATCACAACTTTTAACAAACCACAGGGACAAAAAATGTAATTTTCTATAAATTATATAATCTAAATATATAAAGCATTCGGTTCAAAGTCTTAAAACAATTTTTAAATATTATGTACTACTATTTAATGCTAAATAACTTAATTTTCAACTTAACAAGTAAATGATGCATGCTTATAACTTATTAAAGTTGCATGTTTAAATTAAATTAATAGCAAACTGATAAACATAATCAAATATAGGATAAATATCACATTTTAAATATAAATAAACAAAAATATAATTAGAATAGTCATTAAGTTTTAACAGAATACTTATTTATCTTTTTTTTTATAAAAAGTATTATATTATTATTAAACCTAAAATAAATTACATCAGTATTAAACCAAAGTTAAAATAATAAATTAAACAAATTTATAAATAAAAAACATTATCAATTTCTCAAAACCACAAATAACCTTATTATAAAATCGACAAAGACAAAAAATAAAATGAAACATTAAAATCGGCATATATCGCACTGCATTTACACTTCTAGTAAAATTATAAAGCGCGAGCAAATAAACAAGGTAATAGATCTCAAATTGGAGCCTGTAAACGAGCTTATAAAGCTTGAATTTTGGGTATAATCTATAATTCAAATTTGTTAAACGAAAGTCAAGCTTGAGAACGTTGAAAAATATGTTCCAGCTAGCGCTCGAGCCTGATATTATTTTTCCGAGCCGAGATCGAATAACTTACGACTCTACTTGACTCGGTTCGTTAACACCCATACCGGTAAGTAACTCTAGCTAGTTGCTCTTCACAGGAGTCCACGATTGGAGCCGCTTTCTTCACACATGTTTTATCGATAAATAAACGTAATGTAAAGTTTGATATATGGGACACGGCTGGACAAGAACGTTATCATAGCTTAGCTCCAATGTACTATCGTGGTGCAGCGGCAGCTCTTGTGATTTACGATATCACCACCATGGTAATAACAAGCTTCTGATCAAACACTACTTGTGATTTTGAACCTTATTCATATGTGAATAACTAACACCCCCCCCCCCCTAATGGAAAGAAAGAACCACGATTCCTAATGTCGTCTGGCTGCAGGTTTCCTTTCAGCGAGCAAAGAAATGGATCGAAGAACTACAAAGACAAGGTAACCTCTCTGAGTTCAGGCCCGACCCTTGGGGGCAAGTGGTTTTCGGGGATATGGGCATATGGCTCAGGGTAGTGATACACAACAATGGCCAAGTGCGAAACCTAGCCCAAGTTCGGCCCAAAGCCCGGTCTCAAACCCGATCAGGCCGAAATTTTGGGGGTAGTCCCAGGTCTAGGCCCAGCCCTGAAAAACTCGGCTTGAAAAAGCCTGAAAAAGATTGATTAAGCCTTAAAAAGCCCAAAAAACCGGCATGAAAAAACCCGATAGGGCCCTTTTTCAATCTCAAAGCCCGGCCCCAGCCTGGGCCTAAAAAGCCCCTTGCTCACTGAAAAGGGACTTGGAAGGTCCGGGCCCAAACTTGTGAAAACCCGGGCCTTGTGCATCTCTAGCGCAAGCCGCAAGGGGCATCATCTTGGCCCATTAACTGCTAGCTTGCTATTGCTTAAGAAAAGGAAAACCTTTTGCAACAAGATTCATACTTAATATTTTACACCATTTTGGTTCAAGAAATACCGTTTACACAAGATTGTACACCATTTTAGTGCGAGAAATGGTGCAAACGATTGGAGATGGTCTGACATTATTGTTACAAACCCCCCAAAAAAATTGTGTTTTTTTAATTGAGGTACTTTTGAATTTCCACCCACAGGACCGGCTCTAAGCAAGTTTGAGACTAAGGGCCGTTTACTAAATACTTGCCCGGTAAGTGAGAGTGACGACTCTTACCCGGTAAGCGCTTATAAGATAAAAATGTTGTATACGATGCCGTTTAATGGACTAAAATCTACCCCGTAAATTAAGTGAAAGTGTTGACTATTACCGTTAAGTGCTTACCGGGTAGAGTTGGGTAAACGGCCCCTTAACATTTCCACGTAACTTACTGGGTAAGATTTTAGTTCATCAAAACGGCATCGTCTGCAACATCTTTATCCAGTAAGCGTTCGCTGAGTAAGAATCGTCACTCTCACTTACCATACAAGACTCTCGGTTACCGGGTAAAATTCTCAATTCTTGTTATGTTCATTCAATAAGGCAAAGTGGGCTGGCAAACACTTACTGGGTAAGCGTTTAATAAACAGCCCCTAAAAAGCCTTCTTAGCATGTGATTCAAAAGGCACTTCAAATATGGTAATGTTTATTAACACCAAACCAAACGAACTCAGTATATCCCAAAACAAGTAGGGTCAGTGTAAAAAAAACAATTTCAAATTAATTATATGTTATTGCAGGGGACCCACATTTGGTTATGGTTTTGGTGGCCAACAAAGCAGACTTGGATACAAAAAGGGAGGTTCAGATGGAGGTATATTACTATCCATTTGTGTTTCATAAACCTTCTAATTTTCATTTACCTGCTAATTAATCTCTTTAATTATCGTCATATACTTTTTGCGGTATGCAAATGTTATTGTGTTTTATGATCGTTGCAGGAGGGGAAGCAGTATGCTACGGAAAAAGGCTTGCAATTTTTCGAGACTTCTGCTAAAACGGCCGAGAACATAAACGAGCTCTTCTATGAAATCGGTAACTAAATGATCCCGAAAGGTTCCAAGTAATCATGGAATCCAAATGTCAACAAGTCTAATACAACAATGCGGAAATAACGGGTCTAGGAATGGAATAAAAATCTTCTGCCCCCAAATCTCATGTCCCCTCCCTCTCCACCAATCACATGGAAACACATATGTGTTTTTATGCGATTGGTGGGACCGGGGGGGGGGGGGGACATGGGATTCAGGGAGGGGGGATTTTTATTCCTAGGGATAGGAATCCATAATAAGCAAACCAAAACAATAACACATGGCACACAAAATGAGACACCGGAATTTAATGTGGTTCAGTATGGATGTGACAGTGTACATCCACAGCTAGAGAAATCGATGTAGTACTCGTTAAACGAGAGTTACAATGTTATTTAAAACTTGTAGGCAAGGTTTTAAAAAGCGGAATCGTGCCTCAAGGCGTTTTCCCTCAACGAGGCAAGGCGATACCCGGAGGTGGATATATATATATATATATATAGAGGCCTACTATTTTGTAAACCATCCTTATCATGTAAACCATGGATTTCATAGGTTTTCTTGATTGAAATTGTTTCATGAAATTGTTTATTTTGATGAAATTGTTTCATATCATTCATTTCTTGATGAAATTGTTTCATATATTTGTGTTTTTTTATGTAGTTTCATGCCTTTTTTTTCATTCCTATGAAACTGTTTCATATATTTTTTCAGCTTGATGAAACTTTTTCGTTTTTACATAAAAAACACAAATATATGAAACAATTTCATCAAGAAATGAATGATATGAAACAATTTCATCAAAATAAACAATTTCATGAAACAAAGAAAACCTATGAAATCCACGGTTTACAAAGTTTACACGATAATAATGGTTTACAAATTATTACACCACTATATATATATATATATACACTACAAAAGGGTTGGGTTCCGGTGAGAAGTGCCAAATATGGTGAGAAGCGTGAGAAGTGGTTATCAACGGTTGGATGAGAAATGGACGAACATTAGAATGAGATGCACCGAGATAAGATGTACAGAGATGCGCACCAGATCAATTCTCTTTTAAGCCGCAATTCATGGGAGGGTATTTTATTAAAAGTGATCTAACGGTTTAAAAGTACTTCTCACACTTCTCACCAAAAATGACACTTCTCACATGATCCCATGCCTACTACAAAAAATATATTTATACCAATATGCATTCCACTGCTTCTACTCAGAAAATATATGCAATATATGTATACACACACTTGACACTTGGGTACTAGACACTATATGTGTATATATATCATACTTAATTACTAAAAGTATCTACATATAGATATAGTAACAAAGAAAAAGAATATTATCTGTTAGAGTATTAATGTCAATATGTATAGTTCAGGGTCCTTTCTGTAATTATGTGTAACTTACCTTGTATAAATAGTCTCTTAGGGTTTCATTATTAGGTTAGACACTTCATTTGTATTACTCTCTCAATATATGAAAATGGCTGATTCTGCCACCATCTCTAGTGTGTCTCTCTCAATCTATCAACCTACTCACATATTCTAACATGGTATCAGAGCTCTAGGTAAGCATCCTCAACCATCTTTCAGATCTGCATTCTCAAGTTTATTTCCCTTATTTTGCTGCTGTCGATTTGCTCAGAAAATCCATTCTCTGTTGGTTTTTTGACAAAATTCCAAGTTTTAAAGTTGCTCAGAATATCATCACGAACCTACGTACCAATTTTCAGCCAAAACCGATCTGTTTTGCAAAACCCGACTCAAGAACATCATACGTTCATCCAAGTCGCAACGCACACACTCATCCAAGTCGCAACGCACACACTCATCCAAGTCGCAACTGACCACTGCGACTTCGTACTATTCACCTCCAAATCGCAACTGACCACTGCGACTTCGTACTATTCACCTCCAAATCGCAACTGACCACTGCGACTTCGTACTATTCACAACCCCAAATCTCAACTGACCATTGCGACTTGGTACTGTTCATGACCATGACCATTGCGACTTGACACTGTTCACAACCCCAAATCTCAACTGACCATTGCGACTTGGTACTGTTCATAACCTCTTTTATTCAAACTCACAAATTAGAAACTCCTCTTTTCGATTTTCAATTTCCTAATCCGTCAGATGGCCCCCCGTATCGAGTCTCAATACAGTGACTGCTCATATTGTCACTCTACTTCTCATCTTCTTCTCAACTGCCCAATTCGAAAATGTCGTTGGTGTGGGATCACACAACCACGACACTATGGGTCTGACTGTCTAAAATATCCAAGGAACTCAGGTAATCAACGTCACTCCGGTAATCTAAGGCAACTGCGTACTCAGTCCTTTGCTGCATCAATCACTCCAGACTCCTCTACACCGCCAATTCAGGCACTGCATAACAACAACTCTTCACCTGACTCTGTGGCACTCCTGCGACAAAACCAAGACCAAATAAAACGACTCCTGACAGGTTCTATGGGAATGCATAACACCAACTCATCACCTATGCATAACACCAACTCATCACCTGATTCTATGGCACTCCTGCGACAAAACCAAGACCTAATAGAGCGACTCCTGACAGGTTCTATGGGAATGAATTCTCAGTGCAATATCTCAGCACCAGGCAATCCTTGGCTATTCGACTCTGGTTGCTGTAACCACATGACACCTAAGGCTGACGGGTTTATCTCTAAGCAAACCTCCAGCATGTACTCATCAGTCCGCACTGCGGATGACACTCGGTTACCCGTATCTTTCAGTGGAACTGTATCTACCACCAACCTTCAATTACCTGATGTGCTACATATTCCAAACTTATCTCTGAGTCTGATTTCTATCACTCAACTTATGGAATCCGGCCTAATTGTTTTGTTTCATCCTACTGGTTGTGTTGTGCAGGATCCAAAGACCAAGCAGATCCTTGGAGTAGGCCGTAAAGTTGGTCGGATGGTTGAAGTGGCCTACCTTCGTCTCCCCTTACAATCCTCAAATCATGTTGCCTCTGTTTCCAGTACCCCTTCCTTTGAATTGTGGCATAAACGACTAGGACATTTATCTCTAGCTAGGATAAAACTGTTAGCTAGTTCAGGACTGTTAGGCAACACCTCTTCTGAAAACATTTCTTGCTTATCCTGTCAACTTGGCAAACACCATGCCTTACCTTTTCAACTAAATGAACTCAATTATGCTTCCCCTTTTGACCTCATTCACTCTGATGTTTGGGGGCCAGCCCCACATCCATCCATGGGGGGTTATAGATACTTCGTTATCTTTATCGATGATCACACACGATTTACATGGATATATCTCATGAAACATCGCTCCGAACTACCTCAAATCTACATCACCTTCGCTCGTATGATCCAAACCCAGTTTTCCAAACCTATAAAGATTCTTCGAGCAGATAATGCTATGGAATACAAAGAATCTTCTCTCCTCTCTTTTCTTCGATCTCAGGGTACTCTTTCTCAGTACTCCTGTCCAGGCACCTCTCCGCAAAATGGACGTGCAGAACGTAAACATCGCCACATTCTCGATACTGTTCGTACTCTATTAATCTCAGCCAAGTGTCCAGAACGTTTTTGGGGCGAAGCTGCCTTCACGGCTGTCTACACCATCAACCGTCACCCGACTCCCATCCTCAATCAAAAGTCTCCCTATGAAATGCTCAATGGGGTCTCCCCTGCATATGAACTCCTAAAAGTATGGGGTTGTGCC
The DNA here is from genome assembly GCA_033807775.1 of Saussurea involucrata. Taxonomy (NCBI): domain Eukaryota; kingdom Viridiplantae; phylum Streptophyta; class Magnoliopsida; order Asterales; family Asteraceae; genus Saussurea; species Saussurea involucrata. The sequence goes on along the minus strand of CM066314.1, from coordinate 155,052,208 downwards.
TGCTTTGTTCAGTTGCAACCTCATGAACACACCAAACTTGAACCTCGTTCTCGATTATGCTGCTTTATTGGCTACGGTATTGAACACAAAGGTTATCGTTGTTGGGATCCAGTCTCTAAAAGACTACGTATATCCCGTCATGTCACATTCTGGGAACATCTTCCCTTCTCAACAGTATCCAAATTTCAAGACATACCCAATCCTTCCACTTCCTTCTTCACTGATAACTCTATCTCTTTGGACTCACTACATTTTGATTCCATACTGACCTCACCATCTGTCCCACCTCCTTCTAACTCACCTCCATCTGAGCCTTATTCTGTGCCATCTGTTCCACCTCCTTCCGCCTCTTCTCAACCGGAACCTTCATCTGTTCCATCTGAACCTTCACCGGCCCCATCTGTGCCATCTGATCACGATCAATCATCTGCACCAATTCCAAGTACTACTTCTGAGCCATCTGCTGAGTCTATGGATCCTAGCTCCTCTCAACCACAAGATGAAGCACGACGCTCCGCTCGGGTAAGACAAGTTCCTTCTCACCTTCGTGATTATCATTGTTATGCCACTTTACTGTCCACCCATGAACTAACTTCCTTCAAGGAAGCCGATTCTAACCCTGTTTGGAAGCAAGCTATGACAGAGGAACTTCAGGCACTTGACAAAGCTAATACATGGGAGTTTGTTCCTCTCCCACCAGGAAAGTCACCCATTGGTTGCAAATGGGTCTTCAAAATCAAAACCAAGTCTGATGGATCCATTGATCGATACAAAGCACGCCTTGTGGCAAAAGGCTTCAATTAAGAATATGGCATTGACTACGAGGAAACGTTTGCTCCTGTGGCTCGTGTCACATCAGTTCGTAGTCTTCTCGCCATAGCTGCCACCAAGAAATGGCCACTTTATCAGATGGATGTCAAAAATGCCTTTCTGAATGGCGATCTCGAAGAGGAAGTCTACATGAGACTCCCTCCAGGTGTGACCTCCCGTCAGGGACATGTATGTCGACTTCGAAAAGCCCTTTATGGCCTCAAACAAGTTCCTCGTGCTTGGTTTGAAAAGTTTAGTAACACCGTCATCTCCTTGGGATTTTCTCCAAGTAACTATGATTCTGGCATGTTTACTCGGACTACTGCTGCAGGTACTATCTTACTCCTGTTGTATGTTGATGACATGATCATCACCGGCAGTGACACTACAGGTATCAATCATCTCAAACAATCTCTCAGCTCATGTTTTGAGATGAAAGATCTTGGCAAACTACACTACTTTCTTGGACTTGAAGTTCTATCAGACTCTTCGGGCATCTATCTCTGTCAAGCCAAGTACATTTCAGATCTGCTGTCCAAAGCTGGGATCACGGACAACAAAGTTGCATCTACACCCATTGAGCAAAATCTGCACCTTGCTCCGAATGCCGGAACCCCGCTGAAAGACCCTACACGGTACCGTCAACTAGTTGGATCTCTGGTCTACCTGACTGTCACTAGACCAGATCTTGCCTATGCAGTTCATATAGTTAGCCAATTCATGGCTACCCCGTGTTCAGACCACTATGCCGCTGTTCTTCGTATACTTCGGTACCTCAAAGGGACAATGTTCCATGGGCTTCATTTCTCATCCACCTCATCCTTACAGCTTCGTGCCTTCTCAGATGCTGACTGGGATGGTGACATAACCGATCGTCGTTCCACTACCGGCTATTGTTTCTTTCTTGGGGACTCTCTTATCTCCTGGCGCAGCAAGAAACAATCGCTGACAGCTCGCTCCAGCACTGAAGCGGAATATCGAGCCTTAGCTGACACCACTCAAGAACTCGTATGGCTACGCTGGCTACTATCTGATATGGGTGCTCATCAATTTTCCCCAACACCATTGTGGTGTGACAACACTAGTGCTATTCAGATTGCTCACAATGATGTCTTTCATGAGCGTACAAAGCACATCGAGATTGACTGTCATTTCACGCGTCAACATGTTCTTCGCAAGACGGTTAAACTTTTTCCAATCTCAACCATTGATCAGACTGCCGATATCTTCACCAAAGCTCATCTTCCAGGGCGTTTTCGGGCTCTTGTTTCCAAACTCAATTTGACTCATTCTTCCCCTACTTGAGTTTGAGGGGGGATGTTAGAGTATTAATGTCAATATGTATAGTTCAGGGTCCTTTCTGTAATTATGTGTAACTTACCTTGTATAAATAGTCTCTTAGGGTTTCATTATTAGGTTAGACACTTCATTTGTATTACTCTCTCAATATATGAAAACGGCTGATTCTGCCACCATCTCTAGTGTGTCTCTCTCAATCTATCAACCTACTCACATATTCTAACATTATCTATTCATAACATATATATGTATGTATTAATATGCTCACATCTCATAAAAAAATATAAATATCAACGAAGTGGGAGTAGAAGTGTGATTGTGACCGTGCCACATAGTAGAGACTAAATTTAGAAGAAGTGTATCCATTATTTACATATACATAATACTCCCGTGAACCGAAGAGAATCGAGGAAGAAAATGCAAAGAAAACAGGAAAAAACTGGAACTCACAAAGGACACAAGCGAGTAGCAGATAGGACTTGGGAGAACTAAAAAAGAACAAGATTTTTCAAAAAAGAAATAGAGAAGGTTTTAGTCGTTTTTTAAAACTATTTAGCCTTTGTATTGAGAAGGTTACTAGTAGAGCCAAGTCTAACACTCACCAAAGGTGAGGAGCATGCATTAGTATTTCCCGTATATACTGTTTTTTTTAAATTACAACATTACCCTCCCGTTTTGCAGCAAAGAGGGTTGCACAAGCTGCCCCTTCAAATCTGATCGGAATCACACTACAAAGAGTAACACAAGAGGAAGGAAGAAGTTCATTCTGCTGCACTTCATGAAACTCTAGTCCTTGTAAGTTATATATATATTTTCGAGTTTATTATAAACTTTACAAGTTCTATAAAAATCGTAATGTTTTAGTCACATATTTCTTAAAAATATCGGACCATTTGCCAAAATATTTAAATTACCTGCAAATGTTTTCTCACCCTCTTACACAAGCCAGAGGTTTTACGGAAACAACTGTTCTACTCTTTGGGATAAAGGTCATGCCTGCCTTCATCTTACCCTCGTCCCTCGAGACCCCACTTTACTTTCGAGTGGGATTCCCCATTGATTTTATGTGACGATTACGATGGGCAAATAGGTCATTGTGTCATAAAAACTTTAGAACAATAGAAGCTCATATATGTTCATTGGGTATTTTTTGCTTATATGCTAATTGTTCATCCTATATTATTCTAGATATATGACGTGAGGGGGAACATGATACCGAAGATGAAACACAATACACGTATGTATGCACAAGCTGTGAAGTGTATTCCGATGTATATATAGACTGTATATATTATGTACATTGCAACTTGATTCTCTATAAATTGTACCTTTTATGTGCAACAAACATTCACAAACCTTATAATACATACATAGATACATATACATATAGGCGAAGGATCGTGTGAGAAGTTGAGTTAACGGTGAGAAGTGGATCTGAACCCTTGATCGTTTTTAATCTCATGCCCTCCCATAAGTTGTGGCGTAGAAGGGAACTGGTCCTATGCATCTTCGTGCATCTTATCTCGGTGCATCTCATTCTAATGTGCGTCCATTTCTCATCCAACGGTTGTTAACCACTTCTCACGCTTCTCACGTTAACCTCCACCCGGAACCCAACCCTATACATATATACATACATATACATATAGGGTTGGCTTCGGTGAGAAGTTGAGGTTAATGTGAGAAGTGGTTATCAACCGTTGGATGAGAAATGGACGCACATTAGGATCAGATGCACCGAGATGCACTTGATCAATTCCCTTCTAAGGCGCATGGGAGGTTATTTGATGAGAAGTCAACTTCTCACACCATCCTTCGCCTATATGTATATATATATATATATATATATATATAGAGAGAGAGAGAGAGTCAGGTTCAAACGAGAACAATATTTAAAAGAACACGAGAACCAACAAAATCATATATGATTTTACATTAACACCCGAAAAAATGTCTTTGGCTGCGGCTTCTGGTCCGCGTGGCTTTTTCACACGTTAATGTAAAATCATATATGATTTTGTTGGTTCTCGTGTTCTTTTAAATAGCTATTGTTCTCGCTTGATCCTCCCCCTCTCTCTCTATATATATTTACACATATAATTGCTTTATTGTTGGTGGTAGAGTCGAAAATTCAAAAGCAAGCAAACTAAGGGGGACAGGGGTGTTTACCCGACGCTTACCTGATAAGCGCTTACGAGTAATAATCAACACCCTCACTTAACTTACTGGTTAAGATTTTAGTCCATTAAAACAACATCGTATGCAATATTTGTATCCGGTAAGCGCTTACGGGTAAACATCATCATTCTCACTTACCGGGTAAGACTTGGTCCTTGTTATCGCTCTTACCGGGTAAGATTCTCAATTCTTATCATGTTCATCCGATAAAGGTAAAGTGAGCCGTAAGCAATTACCTGGTAAGTCCCTAAATGTAGTTTTGAAGTTTTTAAAATTGTCCTTATTTGTGGACATCTATTTTTAGACAGAAAGAGTATTAAGTTGTATATGCAGTACAACAAAGGAATAATGCATGAGAAGTATCCTACCTCCCCAAAGTATCAGGTACGTCCATCATTTTTTTGGGGTAAATGTGGGAATTCGGGTCACCTTACGTACACCAACCAGTCCCTCGAGCGACCACAAGGGTTTTGGCAATGGTAGAGTATTGGGGATTGCAGATGATGTGTGGACCGGATAATCACTTGGATCGCGGAAAGTACACTTTCCGAATACAATAATTCGACCCTTGTTGTCTTGGGTATCACAAATTTCGTATTGGAATAATCCAAATGAAAACTCTCATCTTAAAGGCAGTAAGATCTAGTCCTTATATATACTTGTTCTCGTTCACATATTTATATGAGAGATCAACGGTTACGAGTGGTTAAAACATAAACTGCACAACAGTAGTAACCGTTAACGGATAAGATTGGAGAGCAAGTACAATTGACTCAGAGATTCCTAAGTAAACCTTCAGCAGGACCACCGTTAGAGGTCTGCCCCTTGACCCCTGCCTTATGGTGAGATAAGGTATAGAGGCAACATTTGTAAGTATGCACTTCACACCTCCCAACTCATTTATATTTGCCTTATCACTAGGTCGAGCTCACGTAAATCAAAATCACAATAGAATAATTGATGACACTAAAATCACCAACAAGCAACGTCTGGATTGGAATCTAGGAAATATGAGATTTCCACATATTTCTTTTTATCATTTATGCATAAAAGGACAAATTTTTGATGAGATGTGGAATTTGTTGACCAAGACTGGTGGTCAAATTTGGTCATCTGGATAACAAGATCTATCAAAGAAAGGGTTGAAGGTTAGAAGACACCAGGCAGGCAGGCATCACATGGAGAAGGTCAGTAGTAACTTTTGGTTTGGCTTCCCTGTGTATCCACAACAAAACAACCATGTTTTCACTTTCACATTTTTACTTCTGTGAACCTGAAAAAGGTCTCCACTTTTCATCTAGAATGATTAGAAGTTTTTTGGTTTAATTTGATATGGGTAGTTTAGTAATTTTCATGTTAAAGGGCCTTTGACCTAGCGGTATGAGAGCCTTTGGCCTCGTAAGAGGTCAGGGGTTCAAACCTCACCAAAGGTGAGGATGGTGTGTGAGTTTAATTGTTGCATTTGCCGTATATGAATATCATATACTTCAAAAAAAAAATTGACATTAGCAGTTTAATAATTTACCATGGGTAGGTTTTAGGGTTTTAAATGCATTTTTGTCCCTCTCAAATCTATTCGTAGTTTACAACAAAACTTATATTGTGTTGTCCGGTCTGCGAAACACACCCTTTCTATATAGACTAACCAGACTTAGGGTCTTTGTTAGCAGCTTAATGAATTTAATGGGACTCAACTTATACGATCAACTATAAATGATTGTGTGGTACTCGCTTAATGATATGGAAAGTGACTTATTTAGTAAGCTTCTAAGGGAGCTTTATGCACAAAGCTAAGTTTTTTTTCTTCCAAAACTACCCCTTCTAATTAAAAAAACGCTCATTTCATCTATGGAAAAAACTCTCTCAAGCAAAAACCTTCCCGACCTATGCAGAATGATTAATCACACATACAACTTTATCCCTATGAAACTTAATGGAAAACCAACTAAACAAGTTAACTTACCAAAGGGCCTTTGGCCTAGTGGTATCGAATCCTTTGGCTTCTTATGAGGTCAGGGGTTCAGACCTTCCAAAAGGTGAAGAGGGTGTGTGAGTTTATTTGTTACATTTGCCGTAAATAAATATTATATACTTCAAAAAGAAAAAGTTAACTTACATAACCACATATATGAGAGGAGAAGGGTTCTTTTCCCATCCATTTGTTACTTTATGATCATAATTTACTATATTATAAACATTTTAGATGTTGTGTCTTTTTCGTATGAATCGGATTTTTTTTGTATGAATAAGATGAACTTTGTATCTTTGAAGGGAGGATAAAAAGTGACCCCAACAAGATTTAAATTTGGCTCCCTTAAACGGGTATGTTAAGTGTTAACCCATATTCCTTTATCCTGTGAAGCTTACGGCGTTAATTTATTTGATTTAAATAATGTCGATGGACTATTTTTGATACATGGGGTCCCATATGCAATTAGAGATGCACATAGCCCGAACCTTGTATATACTCGTTTTTCATGGTTTTTGGGGTTGAAAAAGGGCCTAATCGGGCTTTTTTAGGTCAGACTTTAGCCGACATTGTAAAAAATAAGTTGGCGCAATGAAGCCTTAAGATTACGTCTGGGCTTAAGCTTACTAGACTCGGGTCGGGCTTCGGGTTTATTTGTGCATCTCTATACGCAAATGCAACCATAATGTCTCTATCATGTGATATGATATGTTTTGTTTCTTCATATTTTAACTCTTATTTGCTATGCTTAGAGTTGATTATAGTTTTTTTTCTCCTTGTGGTTTGTTCAAAATTTTGGTTTTAGCTATTTGTTTTTATAAAACTCTTTCTATTATTTGCATTTTGTTATGAAATCGGTCCTTCATCTTAACGGCCCTTAAATGTTTGCCATTAAGTGGCACCCTCACGTGAGGGTATTTTGGTTATTTTCATTCGTTCTCCTCTCTTTAGGGTTTTCATGACCCCCTATTGTTGTTTCTGCTTCTTCGTCGTTGCTTTTGCTTTAGCACCATCTTCATTGTTTTTGCTTCTTCGGCTTCTAATTTTGCGGTTTTGCGTAATAATTTTAGTAATTTTGTAAATGATTTTAATTCTTTTCTTTCCTTCCATTTCCTCCCATACTTTGGAGGGAAACTTATCATTATGTTCTTTCCGTTTCATTTATTTTCTCACTTAAAAAAGTTGCGAGAACACGATTTTTTTTTTATTTTCTTCCCCTTTACCTTCTTTTTCTTTCCTTTCCTTCGTAAAAAAGTTTTGAGAACACAGCATTAACGACTCTTAGGGGGAGGAAAAAGACCATAGCAAATTGCCCTTTGCCCATGGTAAAGATTTATATTAAATAAAGTTGAATAACGAGTTAACGACATATAGAGTTCCATAAAATTACATAAACGAAAATTGTTAATTTTTTAATTGAGCTTATCATATCAAACCGGATGAGTACGATATATCCCACCAAATACGGGACATAATTAGGATGGGATGTACTCAAACTTTATATATATTCATCTTCAACAGATTCCCCACTTTGAAGACAAAAACAATGATTGTAATATTAAAATATTGTATTTATCTATTAAAATATTATTTCTCTCTCTAAATATTATTTTTCAAAGATTTCTATTGGTGCTCTCACTAAGTAATCATTTTTGGGGTTAACTCCCTATTTGGAGAAAAACTCATTCTCTCACCTACTTTCTCCATTTTGGAGATAGTTTTGGGAAAACAGTTGGAGCAAAAAAACAACCCAAAATCCTCATATTTTCCAAAATGGAGAAGCTGTTGCAAGCACCGCTTTAGCAACTTGTGAAATTGCTACTTTATAAAGATTATATTCATAAAAAATGGATTTCCTAAGTGGCCAAGATGCTATTTGTAAAATCTCGATTATTTCGGTCAATTGTGTAGAAAGAGTAGCTATAAAGTAAATTACTAGTTCAAAAATGGCTATTTTGACAATTACTAAACAATCAAAACATGGTTACAAAGACCAATTCTCTCAAAAAAATAAGCAATTTTTATTACTTGTGGAATTAAATTTAAAATTCACAATGAAAGTGAAGTACAAGGAGTTGATGAAGAAGAAGAAGAAACACCATTGTTACTATTGGTGTCACTACCCCAAGTCCCCACCACCCCACCACCATCAGCCACCGCCACCGCCGACAGCTTTTTTACGGGCGTTAACGGCGGTGTACTTGATGATATTTCCTCATCGCCGGAGGAATCCTCCGTTTCCAACCGCGAAGGCGAGGTGTCCGGTGTCTCAAACGGAGTTTTATCGTCATCATCATTATCATCATCATCGGCCACCGTACTTCCCCTTCCATTCTCATCGTCATAAATCGGATTCGAAATGTAAACAAATGGAGCACACTCCACCTTAACTTGACCGGAATTATAATCTTGGTGTTGGGTTGTGCCGGAATCTTGATTTTCCGGCGGCCGATGGAGTTGTTTTTCAATGTCATCATTGGTATTTATAGGAGTGGAAAGGCTATTGAGAGGTGAAGGAGAAGTATATGACTGAGATTGAGAACGTCCGGCGGAGTTGTTTCCGGTGGTGGTGGTGGTGGTTGGTTGAAGGTGGCGGTGGCGGTGGCGGCGGATGATGGGAGAACAGTAGAGCTCAACTAAGAGAAGCAAGACTAAACCCAAAACCATGGCTAGGCTGACTAGTAGAACCATAGCTAACCACATAATAAGATTGGAAGCTGCCTTCATGTTAGCCAATGTGTGTAGTGTGTGTGTGTGTGTTTTAGCTTAAAGAGAAAGAAGCCAAGAAGGTGGTATGAGAGTAATAAATGGCGGAAACAGTTGTTTTGGCGGGAAAAAGGTGGTTATTGTGAGTGGCTAAAATGGTGGTGGAAATTAATCACTTGGATTCTGGCGTACATGTAAGAGCATCTCTAAGGGTAGGGTGGGTTTGGTATATACTAGACAGGAAAGCAAGAACATGGTCTTTTCTTTCAGGTTTGACAGGATTTTTATGTGTAACAGACTGGAACAAGGTGGAACAAACTGGAACAGGTCTGTTCCACCCCATCCCATGGAACAAGCCGGAACAAGGTGAAACAGACTTATGTTTTACCAATATAATCTCAAAATAAAATCTAATTTTCTTCTAAAACATCAAATAAACCTTCTATTTCATATTTTATTCATTCTTTAAATTTAGTAAGGGTAAATTGGTCAATGTTATTTGTTCTGTTCTGTCTAGTTCTGTCTTATCAAACGTGAAACAGCTGTTCTGTTCTGTCCTGTCCCACATTGTCCTGTCATATCCTGTCTGCGTACCAAACGCACCCTAACAGATTCTCCAAAATTTCTTCAAAATAAAGAACCAAAAGCCATAATCTCCAAAAGAAAAAATACATTCATCTCCGGAAGACTCCAATAACTTCCCTATTTGGGAGAATCCAACATTAATTAAAATATTTAAATATTTTATTTATCTATTAAAATATTATTTCTCTCTCTACATATTTATTTTTAAAGTTTTCTATTGGTCATCTCACTCGGTAATCAATTTTGGAGTGATTTCCATATTTGGAGAAAAAAAACTTTCTCTTCAACTTTCTCCATTTTTTTGGAAGCTGTTGGAGCAACATATTAGCCCAAAATCCTCATTTTCTCCATTTTCCCCATTTTGGGGAAGCTGTTGGAGATGCTCTAAGACTCATGAAAATGTACTGGAAATCTCATCTTTTCTAGGTTTGAATTCATGCACTGTCAAAGTCCTTATGACCATAGAGATTCACCGACAATAACTTCAGACCATTCGCAGTTACATATGAATTAGTCGTGTGTATAAACTGACCTAAAAACCCACATCTAAAGAAACATTCAAAGTGGGAATGCACTCATATAGGTGCCCATGAATTAGTTAATGTGCATAAGTTATCCCGAAAACTCACGGTAAAAAGAACATTCCAAGTAAGATGGTATAAAAGTAGGTGTAACTTTTTTGAGAATTGTTTGCATTATTAATTACATCACCAAATCATGGGAAAGACAACAACTAAAAAGACAAAAAAAAGAGTAAATTACACGTTTATGTTGTCACTCACTGTGAATTTAAATTTAATATGGATAATTTGTGTGTTATGTATTTATATTAGTAGGGCACCTCCAGTGGATCATACTATATTTTACATCAAAATTTAAAAATAATGTAAATTTTAGTGTTAATAGTAAATATTCTTCAACTGGTAACACTGTTTTTTTTAAGTGATGTAAAAAGTAGTGTAAATGAATAGTGTCACACCAAATATAGTGTAATACTATTCATTACATCAAATTTAGTGTGGAAAATAATGACCTCATTGAATATGTGAATAGTGTCATTTACACCAAATTTAATGTTTTGTCTAAGATTTAGTGACCCTATTGGAGTAAACTTGAAATGAGTCAATGAGGGTTATAATTCCCTTGAACAAACACCACAAAAGTGATTGGGAAAATCACTTAAATTTCGTACCAAACAAAGTAACAATTTCGAACTAGATTGTTAGCAAGTAGGTGCTATTGATTTCATTTGGGTATGTGCATTTGGTCTATAATTTATTTGGAATTATAGTAGAGGATTAATTAGATTAAAAATATCAGATATCACGATTTGAAACAAAGATGAAGAGAGATCATTGAGACCAACAAGTGGTCGTAACTTTAAATCTTTAGAGCATCTTTAAAAGTAATGCTATATTTTTCTAAAAATAAAGGATTAAAAGTCGAAAACTCTAAAGAAATCATTTCCAACTTCAACAACTATGATATTTTAGATATTGTAGCATTAATAATATTATTAAAATAATCAATAAACTGATAAAATATTATTTATATCTTCTAAACATTTTACTTCAATGTTTTTTTATTGGTAGAAACTATTAAAATATTATTTTCCTTTCTTAAAACCTATAAGAGCATCCACAACAAGGATATCATTTGGATTTCATATGGATTTCATATGGATTGCAAATGTGCCAACTAGGAATTCTATTTTAAAAATTATAGTGGTTGTGAGTATGATTGCTAAATTAGAAATTGGTTTTGGTAATTTGCAAATGTCAAAGGGAAATTAATTAAAATGACTAAACTTGACTTCCAACTTACAAAAATAGCCAAAATCTCTCCCAGTTTGCCAAAATACCCCGCGATCGCGGACCAGGCCCACGTGGCCCACGATTTGCACCTGTGATGGTCCTGCGATTGGCCGAAATTTACAGTTTTGGCCCCTCCCTCGATGGGGGCCGCGATTTGGGGCCAAAATTCCCAGTTTTTGTCCCTTTTTCACGTTTTTTTGCATGTTTTTACTGTTTTTTCCACAATTATTGTACTTGGAAGACCAAATTATGGTTGCAATTCACTGGCTTGTTTCATCAATGTTGAGTTATTGTACTTGGAAGACCAAATTGTGGTTGCAATTCATCTTTCTCAATGGAATTTCATCCATAAATATCAGTAAAATGCAATCCATAATCATTCATCCATTCCATTGTGGTTGCAATTCACATCCATTCCATCCTTCTTTCTTGTTTTCTTTCTTCATCATTTAAGTATTTTTTTTTCTAAGATACTACTGAAAAAATGAGTTCATCTGTTGCCAAAGTCAAGCTATATTTCTGTTACGTGGTGAATGGGTGCAAGACAACAATGAGTGGAATTTTGCTTATAAATCTAAGCATGGTGTAAATCTGCCAGTAAACTTTACTCATCAGAAGTTTGTTACATACACCATGCAAAAAATGTGGAATCGACCCTTCTGCTGTTTGCAAGTTAGTGTTTAAAAATGGTGATGGGTCAATTGTGGAGTTATCCAACGATGGAAATATCTGAGGTTTTCTGTACTTTGCAGCCCAGTCAGAAAGACCTCCATCACTTTTTGTGTATGTTGATTCATCGATGTGCGACGAAGGTAATGACGAAGGTGATGACGAAGACCTCCAACTGGAGGAGCCTGATTCTCAATTTCAGGCGTCCTACGACCCAACAGTTTATTCGGATCATACATATGGTCTTAACGATTGTTATCCTGATTTTGTTCCGGAGACGCAACAACAACAACAACAACAACAACAACAAGAAGACGAAGAAGGACGTTTTGTTGGAGTTACTGATGACGAAACCCATGTTTTCACAATGATATAGACAGATCAGGTACCGATAGTGATGAGGACAAAGAAGGAGAAAAATATATCCCTAGTAATAAATCATTTAGTCAGTTAAATGACTTTTTTGATATGCCTCCTATTCTTCCAACCCCGGATACCCAACACAAACCTACGAACCTGCACCTTATAATCGCAGTTCAAGGATACAAGTAGGTGAAATATTTGATTCGAATGATGAGTTGGCCACACAGCTCGGAATTAAGTTCATAGAAGAGGGTTTCGAAAGTAACACGAAGAAATCCGACAAAACCATATACGAAGTTGTATGTGGGAGAGAAAGTTGTAATTGGAGGATGTACGCGAGGTCCGTAGGCTCTAAAGGAGGGATGTTTGTCATTAGAAAGTTGCAAGACGAACACACTTGTTCGAGGACGCAACTGAATCTCAACCACCGACAAGCTAGCAAAAGGACTTTGGGTGCAATACTGAAAGGCAAATTTGTTGATGCTAGCAGGGCATTTCGTCCAAAGGACATCGTCAACGATATAAACCAGCAGTACGGGATCACAATTGGTTACCACCAAGGTTGGCGTGCGCGATGCAGGGCACTGCTAATGGTCAGAGGCGCTCCCGATGAGTCGTATGAACGACTCCCTGCGTATTTATATAATTTGGAGTTGCATAATCCAGGTACAGTTACAAGATAAGGACCGATTCAAAGGGGCGTTTTGAGTTGTGTTTCGTTGCCCTTGGACTTGCAGTACGTATATTAACACTTCATATGTATACACATTATAAATTATAACATTTACAAAGGGAAACCACCTACGTTTTTGCAGATCCGCACATTTCTGGCAAATCTGCGTCGTGTCTTGGTAATAGACGTTGCCCATTTAAAGGGGCGTTACTTGGGCATGATGTTCCTGGCGGTTGCCATGGACGGGAATAACAACATCGTGCCCGTAGCTTTCGGAGTAGGCAAGTCCGAGACCGGGAGGAGTGGACTTGGTTTCTGTCCATGTTGAGACAGTCTATCGGAGACCCGGAAGGGTTGGTGTTTATGTCCGACAGGGCTGCTTCCATAAGCGCCGCAATCTCTGCCACGTACCCAAACGCCCCTCACGCCTTATGTTGTCGACATTTGGAGATGAACGCCAAAACTAAGGACAAACGTATTACAACTCACCACATCGTCAACTGGAAGGCATGCAGAGCGTATACGGTTCGGGACTTTGACCTGTACATGAATGCACTATGAGTTACTGCCAAGGATGTAGCACAAGTTATGAACGATGTTGGACCGGAGAGGTGGTCGACGACCCATTTTCCTACACAACGTTATGACATTCTGACCTCCAATAGTGCAGAGTCGGTGAATGCACTCTCCCGTTTTGCTCGTAGATTACCGATTGTACAACATATGGAGTACTTCCGGACCTTTCAACAAGAGTGGTACCAACTTCGACGCCGAAAAGGAGGTGATATGCGTAATAGACTCACACCAAAGGCGGAGGAGATAATTCTTTTCAGGGCGGGAAAGGCTTCGGCATGGAGGGTAAGCGAAATTGGGTATGTGAAGATAACCATGTTGACGCGATTGTCGATATGACCGATCATGTTTGTTCATGTTTTCAATGGCAAAAATCTGGGTTACCGTGCGGTCATGCCATCGCTGCTGCAAAGCATATGGGTCGTAGAGATTGCAGCGACTTGGCTGTAAATTTCTTCACGTCCGAAACTTACCGGGCAACATACCGGGGGGTAGGGGTGTTCATCGGTTGACATCCAATGGATTTGAGGGGAACCGAACCGATCCAATCATCCATTGGATGTTGGATTTTTCCAACCGAACCGATCCAATCATCCATTGGATGTTGGATTTTTCCAATCCAATGGATGATTGGATCGGTTCGGTTCCATCCAATGGATATTTTTATTGGATATCCATTGGATCAGTTCGGTTTCATCCAATGTTAACCGGGTCAGATTGGATCCATCCGATCCGACATCCAATGGATGATCGGATCAGATCCATCCGACATCCAATGTTCTAAATCCAATTTTCAATAATGCACAATTGCACATAAATCATAATATTACGAAATACTTAATTATCCATTCAAAAGTCCAAACTAGTGCTAAAAAGTAAAAACATACAACTACCAAATATAATCCCATGCATCAACAAAAGTTACAAAAGTTCTATTGAAAAGTGGAAAGTGGAAAATGATAAACATTTAAACATATTGTCCATTCGGTGTCCGCAACATCAAAATCATGTTGTAAAGAAGTATACAAAACAAAGTTAAAACAAAAATTGCACCAATATTAAAAACATATTAGAAATGCAAGAAACGAAAACAAATATGCAAACCTGATCCGTATTTTCACATGCTTCGGTGAAATATTTGTCAACTTCGGTTTTGTTTTCTGAGGAATCAACGGCCTTAAGCTTTTTCTTGCGAAGTTGATCAAATAAAGCATAGTCATCCACATCATCATCAATATCTCTACCATCATCTTCAACAACACTAGAAGTCGTATACGTGCCATCACCCGAATCCAATTGACAATACTCTTTGTACATTGAATCTAAAGTCATTCTAACAGATTTACAATAACTTATAGCCTCATCTTTGTCACCACACATCAACTTAAAGCACACATTCAAGAAAGGTTATTTGTACCGAGGAACAAGCAAGATAGCTACAAGTAAAAATGGGTTCAAATCTTCCATTTTTCCCCAATACTTGTCATACTTTTTCTTCATTGAAATAGCCATTTCCCTCAACTTACAATCAACTCTACTCCCGCACCAAAACTCCAAACGACTATGAATAAAAGAAACCCGGTCTAAAAATTGATTTGATGTGACAAACTTAGACCCGGAGAATCTTAAAGTGCAATCATAAAAGATTTTCAAAAACTTCACAAACAACCTAGCAATCTCCCAATCATTTTCGTTCGGACATTTTTTCACTTCACCCATGCAAAACTCTTTCACATAACCTACGTCATGAAACTCCATCCTCTCAAATGCCTTTTGATATTTTTCGGCAACATCCAACATCATATACGTTGAATTCCAATGAGTTGCAACATCTAAGCACACTGTTTTCTTACTTGTTATTTTTGCTTGCTCGGCACACTCTTTCAATTTTTTCAATCTAGTCGATGAACCTCTCACATATCTCACCACATCTCTAATTTTTCCAATACTTGATTCATAATCACTTAACCCATCTTGCACAATCAAGTTAAGAATGTGGCAGGCACATCTTAAGTGCATGTGTTGACTTCCCAAAATTGCACCACCCCACTCATTAACAGTATTCATGACATATTTGACGGACACATTATTTGACGATGCATTTGCTACAGTAATTGTAAACACCCTTTCAAGTCCCCATTCTAGTAAACATTTCTCAATAGCCTTACCAAGTGTATCCCCCTTACTGTCCAGAACAACACAATAATTCAATATTTTTTTTGCAAAACCCAAGAATCATTAACATAATGAGCAATTAAACACATATATTCAAATTTTGGCAAGACTTCCATGTATCGGTGGTAAGACTCACTCTTTGTTTTTTCTTCATAAACATTTCTCTTAAACTCTTTTTCTCTCTAAGATAAAGGTTCAAGACATCCCTTGTAACTGTAGTGCGAGAAGGCATTACAAACCTAGACTCTACTTCGTAAAACAATTCTCTAAACCCTTCCCCTTGTACAAAAGAAAATGGAAGCTCATCTTTCACGATCATCCTAGCAACAAATTCTCTAAGTCTTTCGGGATCGTACTTTTTCACGATTAAGTTAGCTCCCTCCCCTTTCAACTTTTCAAAAGACACCTTTGCTTGGTTCTTTTCACCTCTTCCCGGAAACCTCTTACACTGGATATTTATGTGATTTAATAAATTACTTGTACCATTCTTTTTACTACCGCAATAATTACATTTAGCTTTTTCGGCACCTTTAGTATCACATACCTTTGTAAAATGGTTCCAAACCATAGATGTAGCCTTAGTTGACCTTGGCTTTTGAGTTCCTTGGGTGTCCTCGGTAGGCATACTCGACAATGGTGTTGGACTTTCATCAACATTAGTGGGTGTATTTTCTTCGTTAGCAATTCCGGGGTCTTCCTCATCAATGAGAGATACGGGTTTTATGACGTTTGCAGTGGAAGCCATATGTTAATAAACAAAAGATATGTTACTGAGCAATAAACACTTGACTATATCCTAACAATAACATAGTAACACAGTAAAACACTAACACAAATAGAATGTATAGTATGTCTTAAATAGAACAATAAACTATTTCCCACAAATAGAAGTATGGAACAGTAAACTATTTCCCACATTAGCTTTAATGGCTTCAATTAGCTTCAATACTCAAGAATTAAGATTACAGTAAAATATTTCACCACAGTAAACTATTTCAGCAAAATATTTCAGCACAGTAAACTATTTCAGCAAGATTACAGTAAAATATTCAATTAGTTTAAATAGAACAGTAAACTATTTCAGCAAAATAGCAAATAGAACAGTAAACTATTTCAGCAAAATAGAAAATCGGACAGTAAACTATTCAAAATAACAAATAGAACAGTCAACTATTTCAGCAAAATAGCAAAATCAAAACGAAAGAAATGCAAAATCAGAAATCGTACCAAGCTTGAAGTAGAATCCGTTTTAAAGTTGCTATGAATGGAGGCAGAGTTTGTTTGCTTGCGTACCAAGCTGCGTTTGCTTGCTTGCTGCGATGAATGGGACAGCCGGTCGTCGGAGCTTAGGACTTTAGGACAGTCGGTCGTCGGAGCTTAGGACTTTAGGACAGTCGGTCGTCGGAGCTTAGGACAGTCGGTCGTCGGAGCAGAGATGAAGAGGCTGAGAGTTTAGGACTTTAGGGTTTCGTCTTTCGTGGGTGAGAGTTGAGACTGAGTGTGAGAAGTGAGAGAAGAGGGAAAGCGTGATTTAGGTTTTTTAAGTTTTTAAGTATTTTGAAAATTTTCAGGTTTATTAAATAAAAATACAAAATAATAAATCCTAAATGATATTATATAATTGATTAATTGGATGTTATCGGTCGGTTCGGTTCTTAACTCGGATCGGTTCGGTCGGTTCTCATCGGTTCTGGACTGCCATCCAACAACCGAACCGATCCAATTGGATGTCAAAATTTTCGATCCGATCCAATCCAATTGCAATTGGATATCCAATCAAGGTCGGTCGGTTCTAATTGGATCGGTCGGTTTTATTGGATCGGTTGGTTTTCTGCACACCCCTAAATCCAATTGCAATTGGATATCCAATCAAGGTCGGTCGGTTCTAATTGGATCGGTCGTTTTGATTGGATCGGTTGGTTTTCTGCACACCCCTACCGGGGGGTAATAAATCCAACTGGACCCCCTGAATCATGGGTGTCTCCATTCGACCCCCTTCCGCCATGCTATCCACAGTTAAACACTAAGAACAGAGCCGAGAGACCAAGAAAGAACGATCGACGTCCATCACGTGGTGAAGGTCCGATACAGCGAAAATGTACTCGGTGCCAAGCAGTAGGACATACTCGTGGAGAGTGTCCAACTCCCGCCCCTTCAAGCGTGCCAAGGAGTAGACGTTCAGTCAGCCAACGAAGTAGCACGCAAGGCCTGTCGGAGCTTGAACCACATGGAAGTATAAGATATGGTAGCGTTGATCTGAACATTGATTTCCCTTGATTGGGACGATAAATCTTGTAGGCTTAGTGCTCTTGTTTTATATATAACATGATTTTATCTACTTTATCGTCCAGTGTAATTTATCAAACGTAAGTGATCTACGTTGTAATTTAGAAAACATGTTAGTCCCAGATGGCTATAACAAGTATTGTAGAAGGGGGGGGGGGTTGAATACAATACTCAAAATTTTCACAATTTTAATTCTATTATTGAAAACCTTCAACAAGAATTACACAAAGAAACTAAAGACTGTTGCGGAAAAGAACAGATAAACTGTTCTAACAATCTTTCACAAAGTATACTTAAACAAAACAACTAAGAACACTTAGAACAAAGCTATGAAGTTTTTTAAGCAATATGGAGATTTCTTGCACTAAGAGAGATTTCCAAAAAGCGTCGTTTGCATGGGAGCCTTCTACTTCCCTTTATAGTGAGGTGAGCATTAAATGCTTGGGACACCTGTCTTCAGGGGACTTGCTTCGTACCAGTAGACTTTTGAAAAGTTGATATGTCATTATCACCTTTTTCTTGGTACAAGGAATATAACCCATGCTTAAAGGGACTTTATCTAAAAATAGATAAGATGATAGAAGGTCACTTTTACCTGGCAATAGATATTGTCCCATATTAAATGATCTTCTTGATGTGTATTCCAAGACAAATCCACCGATGAAGTTCCACCGATATATTTGACTTGAGTCTTTTAAACAATCTTCAAAGAAAACCATTCACACAAAGATCCCACCGATTTGAGCAACCTTATCGGTGGGATAAATCTGGCCGACGTGTGAAGACACAATCGATGGGAAGGGTGTCCACCGATGTGTGCAGACACAATCGGTGGACAATGACTTGTATATATCTTGAGAAGAATCTTCTTATTTCCACAATGAGAATTTCTTCAAGCTTGGTTTCGGTTGATCTTCGACTTCACCGAACATTTGCTATCTTGTACAAGCCATTTAAAGAACCATGCTAAAATATTCTAAGTAAGATATAAGGAGGAACATCGGTGAGTCAATTTCAAATCTTGGTGACCCAACAATCTCCCCCTATTTGAATTTGAGCTCTATACTTAGAATATTAAAGAGTGACTAAAAGTAAAATGCATTTTGACCCTTTTTACTCTTTTTGGGTTCTTTTCACATAGACCATTCTTTTTGTTCTTTTGATCTATTTTTCTTTTGTATGAGTATGTATACTATAGACAATATTTACAAGTAAAATAACTATGTGCAACAAAGAAATTCAAATAGAAAAGTACTTGCATTACCGGAATTTTCATACATTGGGAGATGAAAAAAAATTTACAAGTACTTGAGAAATGAAAATGAAAACACATAGACCATTTTCTCATTTTCTGTCGGCGCTGGATCTCGGCAAGGATGTTCTTGTAGAAAGGTTGTGCTTCGGGGATATATGGCATCAGATTGGAAATGCCTTCAAGAAAAATGATGTCAGCCAAAGGGATTTGAGAAAACCTGAAGAAACGTCGGTGGCCGAAACCATCATTGAAATAGAGTCCAGGAATCGGTGAAAAACTTATCGTGGTTGATGGATAAGTGGTTGAAGTGGGAAGAGACAAATTTAGATTGTCCACATAGGGAATCCTTCCTTTCGCGGCCAAGTCTTTGAAGATGTGATCGGTGACATTTTGGTTCTTGGTATTCGGTAGGCGGATGTCTTCTTTGAGGGATTGAAGTTTGGCTCTTTCATCGGTGGAGAGGACGATGTTATGTTTCTTTTTCACTTCTTTCATTTTGTCCATCAAGCCTTCAATGTAATCGATGAATACATCTTTCTTTGGATTTACACTCTTCACTAGAAGTTTGGAGATTTCAAACCATTCGGAGAGGCCGAATTGTTTCAAGTGGTAATGAGGTAATCTCTAATACTTCTAGGCACACCTTCTTCTCTTTCAATGATCAGTCTAATGTCGGCAGGATTGGCTTTAGAAGTGGCAATTTTGATATCAGTTATTGGAGACCTATTGGTTCGGTAGTGCATCGCCTTTTTGTACCAGGATATTTCATTATCCTTTTCTTCCTGAATATCACTAAGTGCCGATTTCTGAGTTTTGATGGCATCAGTAGACTTTACTTTTGTTGCTTCTTCCTTGGACGCTTTCAAAGACAGAGCTTTAGATTCATCCAAAGCTTTTTGAGCAAGTCTGGCTTCCTCAAGCTCTTGAGGAGTCAGACCGAGGTCGAGGTTGGTATCTTGAGATGATGGATGAGTTGGTGGTTTTAGTTTCAGAGTCTGGGCACCCTCAGGTCGTGCCCCATACTTGGCTAACTCTTTCCTTTTCTTTTCTTCTTCGGCTTCTTGTTCGGCAAATAGTATTTTCTTTCCTTTATCTTTAGGGGTCTCGCTGACTTGCTCCCCTTCAGACTTTGCATGAGTTTTCTCCACCGATGGTGATTTCGGTGGTGGTGAAGAATTCGGTGGTGGTGAAGAATTCGGTGGTGAGGATGTTTTTGGTGGAGACTTTTGTGGAGTAACTTTCGGCGAAGATTTCTCCACCGATTGTTGAGGAGAAGGAGAAGAAGTACCAAAAGATTTCGGTGAGATACCTGGAAGATCGGTGGCTTTCTTTGAGATGCGGATGTGTGATTGATCGGTGGGATAAGAAGGATGATTGCTGTTTGTTCGTTTGACCGAAGGTATTTTCGGCAGTGGTTCAGATTTCTCCCCCTCAGCAGCAGCCGCCTCAGTCTTAACTTTCAAACCCAATAGAGTAAATACCTTATCAAGTTTTAAGTGTAGAAGTTTGATACTGGCAGGATTAACACTCGTCAAGGTAAAATCACCCAAATCTAGATCCCAATCCAGGCTTTTTTCAAGTAGATCAACCTTTTAATGAAGTGATTCAAGGGACTCAGATAGACGGGTCCGAAGATTCTGATGCCGACGGGTCTCACTATTAAGACGGAAGAGCTCAGCATCTTTAACTGTCGTTGAGGCTTTGAAGGCGCCGAAAGAAACTGCAAGGTCGGAATGAGAAGAGGTCAAGGATTCCACCCAGTTGGATAATAAGGCCAAGTTTTCAGAGACTGGCCTAAGAGCTTCCCGAAGAGCATCGGCCAAGAGCTGCGGTTGCCTAGACTCGAGTACAGATACCCGATCATTGTTTTGAGCTATGAAAGAGACCGTGGCTTGTTTGAGCGATTCGAATTGAGTACCAACCAATCTGCACTGACGAGCACTTTCTTGAACCTCTGCTATCAATTCACTTGGTAGCCGAATACCTGTAATGGGAGGAGCACGATCTTCGTGTAATTGGAATCGGGGATCTTGTGGTGATAATCTGGAATGAGGTAGTATTCTCTCCTCAATAAAATTTGAGGAGGTTGGCTGAGCCCATGAAGGTTCGGGGTAAAGAAACCTTTGTCGGGGAGAAGGCGGCATCGGTGGGGGAGAGGGTGGTCGGTGGGGTGAGTTAATGGGGGATCGGTAAGGTGAAGTAATTGGTGTTGTAACTTTCGGTGGGGGAGATGGTGGACCGGTGATGATGGCCTCGTCGGTGGGAATTGTTGTTCGGGGAGAACCGGTGTCGTCCCATAGAAATTCAAAGAAGTCTTTTGGGGGGGATTTTTGTGGGGGGGAACCCTCAGCGGGTTGTGCATCATCGATCTCATAAAGATCAGGTGAAAGGCTGTGTAGTGAAAAATCAGAACCCTCGAGGGGAGAGACCCCGAGGTCATCTCCACCACCCAAAGAAGCGAGTGGAGAGGTACGTTGTGGTTCCTCCAAATGTACACCTGAAGCCTTTGGAGAGGCAACAGAGGAGTCGGTTGGGGTGATAACTGATTCCCTTGGCCCGGAGGGGTGAAGTTCAACAACTGGCGATTTTTGAGAATCGACAGTTGGCTTAGTCGGTGGGGCCGAAGGCTTTCGAGACCTCTTTAAAGGAGATCTCGAAGGGGATGAAGAGTGCCTCCGCTTATGAGATGGGATTTGAACCGGGGAAGCCTCCGAGGGATTTCTCGGTGGCGTGGTTCGAGAAGCGGGTGCGGAGGTGTCGGTGGCCTTTCGTTGTTTCTTTTGAGCGCCACCCTACTTCACTCGAGTACGGGGAGACGGGGCCACTACATCTTGGGGTTCCTCGGGAACTTCCGGGTGTTGAAACCCAGGAGCCTCCGTCTCACCCCAGTGAAGATTGAGAGAAAGAGCAAAAGAGATCATACCTTGGCGTAGAGGGCGATCAGTAGAGAGGCGGCCAACATTGAGTGTCTTTTGGCCAACAATGGGGGATGACCAGTCATAAGAAAAATGAGGAGATTGAGACTTGCGATCCGAGTCCAAAGCCGAGCCAAGCTTGTGTTGAAGAATCATGGAGATGAATCGAGGATATGCTACATGGCATCGTTTTGGGTTTTTAATCACTTCAGTCAGCTCAGTAAAAAAGTACTTAGCGAAGTCGATCTTTCGTTGAAAAATGAGTGCATGGACCAACTTTGTGATGTATGAGGGGGATTGATCCTGACCACTTGTCTTACGAGAAAGACAATGAATCACGTGTGCGAAGAAGAAGTTCCACACCCCCCCCCCATTTTTTTGCGAGTGAGAGTACCTGGGCCTTTTGAAGACTTGGATGCTTTGTCATCAGATTGATGGATATAGCCAAGAGTGTTGACAACAGCTTCATGGAAGTTGTTTACGTGCATGTCTTCATAAGTGGAGAAGGCTTCGATTTTAAGGGTACGACGAACATCATCAACGCCAAAAGTGACGTCGTGATCACCCTCCTCGTCAGAAAAGATAGAAGCATGAATGGCTTCATTTGAAATATCATATACACACGAAAGCCAAAATTTGCCAATGAGCATTTTGCTCATCTTCGGGTTGCATGAGAAAGCATGGAGAAGAGGAGAGCGGGTTAAGAACTTTATGATCGTGTTGAACTCGGGATTGCGGGATCGAATTCGAACCTTGCGACGTGATTGCAAGGGTTGAATATGAGGTCTTCAAAACTGGTAGGAGTGTTTTTCACTACCTTGGTGGGTGCCATGGATGCTGGAGAAGAAAGGTTGAGAAAGGATAAAATGAGGCTAGTTGTAGGTTTCGAATGAAGAGAACTAAGAAAGAATGGAGAAGAGGAAGATGAAGTGTTGTATTTATAGGTGGAATGGAGAGGGTTTATGGATTCAAAATTGAGAGGGAACGGTTATGTGGGTGTTAGCGAGGTGAGATTAAATAGAATAAACTAATTTGAAAAGGTAATGATGAGGGTTTAGGGATGTGTGGTCAAAACGACTTGGAATGGGAAAGGTCACCCATCACCCTGACACCTAGGGTTTTTAGGCTCATGGGTGCATAGGGAAGTGTATGAGAAACGATTCAAAAGAATCGGTGGTGTAACACGTCGGTGGACTCAGGGTATACGAATGAGATAGAACACACTGATTTGAGGAGGGTGTCGGTGAAAAGGAGAACACCGATGTGGAGGTCGGTGTTGAAAATTCGATCGTCAGTGAAGAGCGTGACTTCGGTGGAGATCACCGAAGTAGACTTTGGTGGAAGGCCCAAGAGAAGGATGGAATCCACCGAATTGAGACTTCGGTGGGGTAAGCGGCACCGATGAGGAAGACCCAAGAAAGGGATCAGTGAGATTTGTATACCGATTGGGAGTCGGTGAGAAGGGCGATTCTGAAGACGATTTCGGTGTAGGGTTTGATCACCGACATTGGTACTATTAGTCACCGATACTCTGAGAAATCGGTGAGCTAGATTATTTATATTACAACATTTTTTTTATCTAAAGACAACATACCAAGTTCACTTATTAGAAAATTGAACCTGGCTTCATCTAAGGGCTTGGTGAACAAATCGGCGAGTTGAAGGTCGGTAGGAATGAAATGCAGCTCAACGTCACCTTTTGAGATGTGGTCCCTGATGAAGTGATATCTGATGTCTATGTGTTTTGATCTGGAATGTAGAACTGGATTATTTGCAATGGCTATTGCACTTGAATTATCACACAGAATTGGGACTTTGGAATAGACTTGAGCATAGTCCCGCAGTTGATTTTTCATCCACAGTATTTGAGCACAGCAGCTTCCAGCAGCAACATATTCAGCTTCAGCAGTTGAAGTTGAGACTGAGTTTTGTTTCTTGCTGGACCAGCTGACTAATTTTCCACCAAGAAGTTGGCAGCTTCCTGTGGTACTTTTCCTATCATTCTTGGAACCTGCATAGTCTGAATCTGAATACCCAATTAGTTCAAACCCCGAGTCTTTGGGATACCAAAGACCCAAGTGCAAGGTACCTTTTAGGTACCGGAAAATCCGTTTAACAGCAGCCAAATGAGATTCTTTTGGATTGGCTTGATAACGGGCACAAAGACAAGTAGCAAACATAATATCCGGTCTGCTAGCAGTTAAGTAAAGAAGAGAACCAATCATACCCCGATAATTGGTAACATCCACAGATTCACCATTCAATACAGCATGAAGTTTCAAAGGTGGTGCCATGGGAGTTTTCATAGGAGAGCTATCTAAAAAGTTGAATTTCTTCAGAAGGTCATGAATATATTTACTTTGATTTATAAAAATCCCTTCTGAAGATTGTTTGACCTGAAGGCCCAAAAAGAATGTAAGCTCTCCCATCATGCTCATCTCATATTCACTCATCATGAGAGAAGCAAACTCATCACATAGTGTTTCATCAGTGGCACCAAAAATGATGTCATCAACATAGATTTGGACAAGAATGAGATTATCTGAGGTCTTTTTGATAAAGAGAGTGTTGTCAATTTTACCTCTAGAGTATCCATTCTTTAGAAGAAAGTCAGCAAGAGTGTCATACCAAGCACGTGGAGTTTGCTTGAGACCATAGAGAACCTTGTCAAGTCTGTACACATAGTCTGGATGAGTTGGGTCTTCAAAGCCAGGTGGTTGTTTCACATAGACTTCCTCTGCAAGTTCCCCATTGAGGAAGGCACTTTTGACATCCATCTGAAAAACCTTGAAATTTCGGTAGGCAGCATGAGCCAGAAAGATTTTTATGGCTTCAAGTCTTGCAACAGGAGCGAATGTTTCATCATAGTCAATGCCCTCTTCCTGTCGGTATCCTTGAGCAACCAGTCTGGCCTTGTTTCTGATAACTGTACCTTCTTCATCCATTTTATTTCTGAAGATCCATTTGGTTCCAATGATTGTCTTCTTTGGAGGTCTGGGAACCAATCTCCAAACTTTATTTCTCTGAAACTGAGAAAGCTCTTCTTGCATGGCAGTGATCCAACAGGGATCGGCAAGAGCTTCATCAATCTTCTTGGGTTCAATGAGAGATAGAAAGTTCACATAGAGACAAATATTTCCAACTCCTCTGCGAGTTTGGACACCAGCTTGTTGATCACCAATGATTTGATCTATGGGGTGATCTTTGGTCCATTTAGTGGCAGGGGGTAAAGGTGATGGAATAGTTTGTGTGGAGTGGGTTGATGTAGTGGAATTAGAGGTTCGGTGAGAAACTGAATTATCGGTGGTAGGTATGGGATCGGTGGAAAGCTGTGTATCGGTGGAGGGATGAATTTTGGTTGGAGAATGTACATCGGTGGGAGTGTTCATGTCGGTGGGAAGATGGTCAATTTTGGTAGA
The DNA here is from genome assembly GCA_033807775.1 of Saussurea involucrata. Taxonomy (NCBI): domain Eukaryota; kingdom Viridiplantae; phylum Streptophyta; class Magnoliopsida; order Asterales; family Asteraceae; genus Saussurea; species Saussurea involucrata. The sequence continues at coordinate 155,026,519 of CM066314.1, read as the reverse complement.
AGAAGGGTCAGGAACTATAGAAGGTGACCCAACTTGGTTATTGAAATTAGATGGATTTGAAGGGATGGAGGATGCATCGGTAGTATTGACAATAGGAGCATCACCTATGCATGAAGAGATCCATCTGTGTAATTCATCATCATTTGAAAAAGATGATGATCTTAAATCATCGAATTTGACATGAATAGACTCATCAATGCATTTTCTCCTGAGATTGTACACACGATAAGCTTTGGAGGATAGAGAGTATCCAACAAAGATTCCTTCGTCAGCTTTGGGATCAAACTTCCCAAGATTGTCACGATCATTTAGAATAAAGCACACACAGCCAAAAACATGAAGAAAGCCAATATTTGGTTTTCTGCCATGAAAAACTTCATATGGGGTCTTATCATGTCTTTTGGATATCACCGACCTATTTTGGGTAAAACAGGCAGTATTGACTGCTTCATCCCAGAAATAGGTAGGTAGGTTTGATTCACTTAGCATGGATCTAGCAGCCTCACACAGAGTTCTGTTTTTCCTTTCCACCACTCCATTTTGCTGAGGAGTTCTGACAGTAGAGAAGTTTTGAGAAATTCCCTTCTCATTGAAGAAGTCTTCCAGAGCACTGTTTCTGAATTCAGTGCCATTGTCACTTATCACCGAGCGTACAAGTTGTCCATTAAGAACTTCATTTTTCTTGACAAAGTTGATGATTTATTCAGTTGCATCACTTTTATACCTGAGAAAAGACACCCAAGTATATCTAGTAAATTCATTAACAATTATAAGAATGTACCTTTTGCCTCCTAGACTAGGAGTGCTGACTGGTCCACATAGATCCATGTGCAGCATCTGGAGAGGAAGAGTGATGGAAGAGCATTGCTTGGTCTTGAAAGAAGTTTTGGTGAGCTTCCCTTTTTCATATGCATCACACAACTTCTCTTTGACAAAGTTTAACTTTGGCATGCCAGTCACCAGTTCTTTGTTGGAGATTTTATGGAGAGTTTTGAAATTTAGATGAGAAAGACGTTTATGCCACAGCCAGTTCCTTTTGGCCGTGTCATCTGACACAAAGCATACGTTGGAAGAATTATTGTCTTGTCCCATATCAATGATATAGACATTTTCCATTCTTTTTCCGGATAACACCACTTTCATGTTCTTGTCCACAACAGTACAGATACAAAGTTCAAAGATAACTTTATATCCTAGATCACACAGTTGGCTAATGCTGAGTAGATTATGCATGAGGCCTTCAACAAATGCCACTTTATTGAAGGTGACAGATCCATTAGTGAGAGTTCCATATCCTTTGGTGTAACCTTTAGAGTTGTCACCAAAAGTTATAGATGGACCTTTTCCAGGCACATAGTTGATGAGAAGAGATTTATTTCCTGTCATGTGGCGTGAGCACCCACTATCCAGATACCATATTTGATGGTGCTCAAAGACCTGCATGCATACACAGATTAGTTCTTAGGTACCCATTTGGTGGTGGGTCATTTGGGGTTAGAAGAGGAAGAGTCCTTAGGTTTGATTCTTTCAATTCTTTCCTTTGGACAATCCTTTACAAGATGAAAAGTGTCACCACAGTTATAACACTTTCTGTAAACAAAGATCTTTTTAGGTTTTTGCAATTTTTCTTTTTCTTTTCCTATGACATTAACTTGAGTAGCTTCAGAACCAAAGGATGAGGAGTGAGAAGGAACACTTAAAGTCCCATTACTTGAGGTGGAAGCGAATTTGGAAAGATTTCTTGAAGTGTTTTTGAAAAGTTCTTTCCCAAGGTCTGAGGATTTTCCTTTTAAAGAGAGATCGGTGAAGTCAGGTTTAGCTCTTTTGAGAGACTTTGATTTTGAAAGATCAGAAGGAGGGACATATTCATCAATCGCTAAATCTTTTAAAAGATCATGGATGGGTTTTGAAAAATCATTGGAGTCCTCTTTTTCCATGTTTTGAACAGACGAACATTCTTTAGCTTTTATGAACATTCCAAACTTTAAAGTTTCACCTAGATCTAAAGAGTTTAAGGAAATAGAGTCACAAGAACTTGATTCTGAGGCATCATCCCATACACTAGAGGTAGGATCAAGAGTTTGAGAAGAGACGTCATAAATGGTTTTTCCATAGCCTAAACCAAATTTGTTGTTAACAGAAATTTGATCTTTAAAGATTTCCTCAAGATTCTTTGAAGAACTCGTCCATTTCTTAACAGTCTCTTGTTCTCTTTTTAATTTCTTAAAAAGTTTGTTTTTCTCTTTTGAGATCACATGATTTATGGTTTTCAGATCCTCAAGCTCAGCTTTGATTTCCTCAAACTTTTCAAGTTTAGACATACATATTTCAAGATGAGAGGTGAGATTTTTAACTTGATCATATTTTCTTTTCTTACCATCCTTGATAGAATAAAAATCTTTAGTTAAGGATTCATAAGCATCAATCTTTTCACTGTCAGTCATATCATTAAAGGGATGTACCTGAGAGTATGATGTCGAGCACCCAGTTGACACCAAAGCCATTGGAGAGGTAGCTTTTTCAGAATCTTCCACATCTTCTGAGATGGCCATAAAGCACTTGTTGGGAGAGTTGTTGTCACTGTCAGAGGTCTCTTCTTCCCAATCATGTATTTCGGCCATGAGGCCCTTTTCTTTTCTAAGGAGACCCTCATTTCTTTCCTTTTCTTTCTTGTATTTGGCTTTGTACTTTTCAGCCCTTTCTTGATGATCTTTGGACGAGGATTGAGTATCTTTCTTGGCAAGGTTTGATTTGAATGTGTTATTTTTGGGTTTTTCATACTTGGAGGAAAACTTGTCAGAAGATGAATTTCTAGAGTTCATCACATGCTTACTTCTACACTCAGCTGCGAAGTGTCCTTTCTTTCCACAGTTAAAACATTCCTCATTTGTTTTATCAGACGAGGGAGTTTTTGTAGAAGAGAAGGGTTTTCTGAAAGATTTGGATTTGTTCGAAAAACGAGATTTGTTCGAAAAACCAGCTAACATGGCTATTTCATCAGACAACTGCTTAACCGAGATTTCTTCACCTTCATCATCGGCATCACTTAGATATGCCTCCGATTGGTGAGAAGAGTTGCTTTGGCTTTCATTGTCAGAATCTGATGAAGGATAGGTGATGCGTGGAACACTTTGAGATTTTTGGAATTTTCACTAACAAGGGCAATAGAAGTGTCCTTTATCTCTTTAATGAAAGATTTCCTTTGTAACTTGGTTTGTTCAAAGTTGAAGAGAGTTCTATATAAAACAGTTAAAGGCATGTACTCAAGGTCCTTGGAAGTTTTGATACAAGTGCACATGTTCTCCCAAAAATCAAGGAGACAATCCATGAACTTGTTTAGAACTTCCTCATTATCATAGACTATGCCTAATAACTTCAGATCATTCAGAAGAGAGTTAAAACGATTATAGTAGCTAGGAAGAGATTCACCTTTTTTCATGAGTGAAAAGCTCATACTTTCTGATGAGAGAGATCTTTTTGCATTTCTTCACTTCCTCTATACCTTCGTACAGAACACACAGTGTGGTCCATATCTCTTTAGCAGTTTCAAAGTTAACCAGAGAATGATAGACTTCATCAGGAAGTGAGAGAACAATGATTGCTCTAAGCTTTGAATCAAGAGTAACCAGACGTTTTTCCTCATCAGTATATTTCTTAGGATTTTTGAGGATATAACGACCAGTAGCCTTAGATTTCTCTTTGTCATAATGCTCATCAGAATCATCGGAGTCACTAGAGTCCTCTTTATCAGCAGTTTCTTTACCAGGCCTCTGCGTTTCATAGCGAGCCCAGACTCTAGGGATAATAGGTCCCTCTTTGAGAATGGTTGGATATCTAGTATCCACTCCTTCCATGAATAGCATCATACGGCTTTTCCAGAGAGAAAAGTTGTTAGGATTAAACTTTGGAGGTTTGGTAATGGAACCATTTTCAGAAAAGTTGTTTTGAAAAGCATTTTCAACAGTTGAAGAAGAAGAGGCAGCCATCGCAGATCAAGTTTATGAGATAAACTTTCTGCTCTGATACCACTTGTTAGTCCTAGATGGCTATAACAAGTATTGTAGAAAGGGGGGGGGGGTTGAATACAATACTCAAAATTTTCACAATTTTAATTCTATTATTGAAAACCTTCAACAAGAATTACACAAAGAAACTAAAGACTGTTGCGGAAAAGAACAAATAAACTATTCTAACAATCTTTCACAAAGTATACTTAAACAAAACAACTAAAAACACTTAGAACAAAGTTATGAAGTTTTTTAAGCAATATGGAGATTTCTTGCACTGAGAGAGATTTCCAAAAAGCGTCGTTTGCATGGGAGCATTCTACTTCCTTTTATAGTGAGGTGAGCATTAAATGCTTGGGACACCTGTCTTCAGGGGACTTGCTTCGTACCAGTAGACTTTTGAAAAGTTGATATGTCATTATCATCTTTTCCTTGGTACAAGGAATAAAACCCATGCTGAAAGGGACTTTATCTAAAAATAGATAAGATGACAGAAAGTCACTTTTACCTGACAATAGATATTGTCCCATATTAAATGATCTTCTTGATGTGTATTCCAAGACAAATCCACCGATGAAGTTCCACCGATATATTTGACTTGAGTCTTTTAAACAATCTTCAAAGAAAACCATTCACACAAAGATCCCACCGATTTGAGCAACCTTATCGGTGGGATAAATCTGGCCGACGTGTGAAGACACAATCGGTGGGAAGGGTGTCCACCGATGTGTGAAGACACAATCGGTGGAGAGGATGTCCACCGATGTGTGCAGACACAATCGGTGGACAATGACTTGTATATATCTTGAGAAGAATCTTCTTATTTCCACAATGAGAATTTCTTCAAGCTTGGTTTCGGTTGATCTTCGACTTCACCGAACAGTTGCTATCTCGTACAAGCCATTTAAAGAACCATGCTAAAATATTCTAAGTAAGATATAAGAAGGAACATCGGTGAGTCAATTTCAAATCTTGGTGACCCAACAAAACAGAAGGGACCGAAGTTGTAATTTAACAAACAAAAGAGACCCAAGTTGAAATAAGGGACCAACACTGATAATCATATCGTCGATACCTTCGAAATGAGCTCAACATAGAATATTTTTTGATTTAATTGATTAAATCGTCAAATTATTTGGGTTATACGTCTCGCTACATTGTAGCGGGTAAATAACTAGTATATATATATATCGAACTCCTTAACATATTTTAACGTAATTATGTATGTTAATGTGATATGTTAAAACGTATTTTTTAACATATTTTAGTTAATATAAGATGTTGGACAACCTAGGGGGGGGTAAGGTTGTATTTTAAATCTTTTACTTTCAAAAAAAATTCTTTTACAAAAAATACAGTACAAACAATACAGTAAAAATAAAGCAGAGAATAAACAAATAAATATACAACAATTATATAAACAGATATAATTTAAATGCACAGCGGAAATGTAAATAGATAAGGGAAAGAGAATACTTGACAACGATATTTTTAAAGTGGTTCACCAAACACAAAGTTGGCTAGTCCACCTCGAGAAAATAACACTTCTCGGAGATCCAATACGAAACGTGTTCTTTACGGTAGAAACACAAACCTTAATACAATAAACGCGAAACACTCTACTTTGAGAGATTAATGTGGATCACTCACTCTTATTCAAACACTTACAAGAGGGTATAATTTTAATATGAATAATCACTCTTGAATAAGGTTTATCACTTGGATATTTTTAGAGAGTTTGATCACTTGAGTTGTGTTGCTGATTCAACTAATCGAGAGATTTTAATCTGCTATCAACTCAAGATTTCTTACTCAAAAATTAATTTTATCAGTTTAAGTGATTTAGTGTGAGTAAGAAGGCAGCAGAATAATAATCAAATGCTGAGGGAGAATTTATTGCTGAAGTTGGTGTAGCATTGAAGGCTGGTGGATGCATGTATTTATACTGGATGATCAACAGGGCAGAAGCTTTCGCGGTATACCGGCAATCCATCGCGGTATACCTGCGTCAGAAAAAGGACACTGCAGAGGAGAAGGTCAACCCTGCAAAAACAAACGGTACTCGTACCCGCGGTATACCGCGTTGCACACGGCGGTATACCGCCTGAAAAAGGTTCTGACAAGAGAAGCTTCATATGCAGAAGAGGTGATGGGTGAACAGTATCGCGGTATACCGCGTGGACCTTGGCGGTATACCGCCTGACATTCGTACAAAAGGGCAGTGCGCTGGAAGGCTTCTTTCGGCTGATCACACTTCTTCATTAAATGATGAACAGTAAAAGTATGATTTGATTTTAATAAAATAACATATATATATATATCATGCGATTTATATAAAAAATATTATATATATATTTGATTCAAATATATTTATATAGATACGAAATATCCAAGTGATAAAATATTTTAGGGTGTTTATCATTTTAAAATAAAATGACGAAACTCTTCAGACTTGGATTCTTCAGATAAAAATTTATCGAGATCATTTAAATATCTGCACACTCAGATAAAATATTAGATAACAAAAAATGCGGTGTGTTTTGTAATCATCAAAATAAATATGGAGATGTGATTTTATGTGTACCAAAAATATATCACAATATTTAAAGCTGGGTACACTTGCACCAACAATCTCCCCCTTTTTGATGATGACAAACACAACGCTAAACACGAGAGCATACTCGGTTTCTCTCCCCCTTTTGTCGAAGCAAAAAGGGTTTAAGAAAGTCGCTTATGCTCCCCCTCGAAAGATGCTCCCCCTCAAAATATGAAATATTTGAGAGTTAGTATTTTTAAGGGTTATACTCAAGCATGCCTAAACCAAGTCTTAATTTAAAGAAGGCTTTTTTGTTAAGGGCTTTTGTGAAAATATCGGCCAAATTATCTTCCGAATCAACCTTTTCAAGCACGATTTTGCCTTTTTGAACATTATCTCGTAAAAAGTGATGTCTCAACTCAATATGTTTGGTACGAGAATGTAAAACGGGATTTTTACTTAAGTTTATGGCACTTGAGTTATCACACATAATTGGAATTTTGGTTAGGTGTACCTCAAAATCGGTAAGTGTGTGTTTCATCCATAGGACTTGAGCACATGCTCTTGCGGCGGCTACATATTCCGCTTCGGTGGTAGACAAAGCTACGGATTGTTGTTTCTTAGAGAACCAAGACACAAGTGAGAGACCTATAAAGGCACATACCCCACTAGTACTTTTTCGGTCAACAATAGATCCACCAAGATCGGAATCGGCGAAACACGTTACTTCTAACTCGGGTTTCTTTGCGTACCATAAGCCAAGATTAGTAGTACCTCGTAAATATCGAAAAATACGCTTGACAGCTTCATAGTGAGTTTGTTTAGGTGAAGATTGAAAGCGAGCACATAAACATACACTAAACATAATATCAGGTCTACTAGCAGTTAAATATAACAAGCTACCAATCATACCACGATAAATCTTTTCATTAAAATCGTTTCCCTCCTCGTCACGAGATAATTGCAAATTTGTGGTCATTGGAGTTTCAACGGGTTTGACATTTTCAAAGTTAAACTTTTTCAACATATCTTTACAATATTTAGATTGACTAATAAAAATACCAGTTTCACATTGTTTTATTTGCAATCCTAAGAAGAATTTTAATTCTCCCATCATGCTCATTTCAAATTCGCTAGTCATTTTCGCAGAAAATTCATTACACAATTTTTCATTAGTGGAACCAAAAATAATATCATCAACATATACTTGCACAACCACAATATCATTTTGAACATATTTCACAAATAAAGTATTATCAATTTTACCCATAATATAACCACTAGAAATTAAAAAGGTTTTTAATCTATCATACCAAGCACGCGGAGCCTGCTTTAAACCATAAAGCGCCTTTTTTAATTTATAAACATGTGTCGGGTTTTCAAAACTTTCAAAACCGGGAGGTTGAGAAACGTATACCTCCTCATTTATAATACCATTTAAGAAAGCACTTTTAACATCCATTTGAAATAACTTAAAATCTTTAGCATTTGCAAAAGCGAGAAGCATTCGAATAGACTCCAACCTTGCAACCGGTGCAAAGGTTTCGTCATAATCTATACCTTCTTGTTGACTGTACCCCTTGGCAACTAAACGTGCCTTGTTTCGTGTGACTCCACCGTTCTCGTCTACCTTATTTCGGAAGACCCATCTTGTGCCAATAATGGTTTGACTACTAGGGCTAGGCACTAAGTCCCACACATCATTCCTAGAAAATTGGTTTAACTCTTCTTGCATGGCCATAATCCAATCCTCATCACCTAAAGCTTCATCTATGGTTTTAGGTTCTATGGTTGAGATAAAGGCATGGAAAGCACAATGGGTATGGATTTGTGATCTAGTTGTCCTTTGGTTTAGGTCACCTATAATTTGATCTACGGGATGGCCTCGAGCGGTTCTAAGGTTAGGATCATCTATACCTTGTGGAATAAAGCACGGAGGGGCATCACTAGATTCAATATTATTTGTGGAAGGTTGGGTACTTAAATCCAAGTTGCTAAGTTGTTGTGCTAAGACGTCTCCTTCACGGATATTGTCATTTGCTAAGGGTGCACTAGGTTTGGGAGGACTCTCGTCAAAGCTAACATTTAAGGATTCTTCTACTACCATGGTCTCCTTATTTAGGATTCTATAGGCTTTGCTATTCCAAGAGTAACCTAGGAACACTCCTTCATAGGCTTTAGGGTCAAATTTGGTTAAGTAGGATTTGGTGTTTAAAATGAAACATTTACAACCAAAAACTTTTAGGTGAGCTAGGGAAGGTTTTCTACCTCGGTAAAGTTCATAGGGTGTCTTATTTAGGATACCTCTAATTAGGACACGGTTAAGCACATAGGTCGCGGTAGCAACGGCATCACACCAAAACTTTTGGGGAACTTGATGTTCGTTTAGCATAGTTCTACTCATTTCTTGCAACGTTCGATTTTTCCTTTCAACAACCCCGTTTGACTGAGGAGTTCGAGGAGCCGAAAAGTTATGAGTTATACCATGTTTATCACAAAAGGCACCAAATTGTACATCATTATCGAATTCTCGTCCATGGTCCGTACGTATGGAAACAATCGTACAACCTTGTTGGTTTTGAATTCGTTTTCCCAAAATTTTAAACTTTTCAAAAGCCTCATTTTTATGTCTCAAAAATAAAGTCCAAGTATAACGGGAATAATCATCCACAATAACCAAAGTATAAAAATTTCCTCCAAAACTTTGAATAGCCATCGGGCCAAAAAGATCCATATGTAAAAGTTCTAAAACTCTTTGAGTAGAAATAACATTTTTTGATTTATGAGAAACGTGATGTTGTTTGCCGACACGACAAGCATCACAAAAATGATTATCAAACTTTAATTTTGGCAGGTCACTCACAAGCTCCTTATTTTTTAAGTTTTGCATTAATCTTAGATTAGCGTGACCTAAACGCCTATGCCATAAAGTAGAAACATCATTAATAGAAGATAAGCATACATTTTCAGATACAACAGTTTTACAAATATATAAATTTCCTTTTACAAAACCATTTAAAAGAACTTTGCCATTTTTTATGATTTTACAAGAATCTTCTTCGAAGACAACAGTTGTATTATTTTTACACAATTGGCGAACACTTAACAAATTAAAATGTAAATTATCAACATGATTAACATTAAGAAATTGAACATTATTGCAAGAGACTGTACCTCTACCAATTATATTTCCTTTGGAGTTTCCTCCAAAAATTACCTGACCACCATCACATGACTTATATGATGAAAAGAGATTATTGTTTCCGGTCATGTGACGTGTGCAACCACTATCGAGTATCCAGTCCATATCAAGGTCAATCTACAATAATGAAGATGTAACTTTTATGGTCCCCATTTCTCGTGGGTCCTTGACAATTAGTTTCAATGTCAACCAACATGCATATATATAAAGTCAAACAGAATATATATATATATAATACATTACACAACTTTAATATATAATATATCAAACACAAATATATATATATATAACACATGTCAAGTCAAACAAAATATATATATATAAGAATTAAAAAAAATTAAATAAAATATATATATATATATATTTGTAGTACGTATGTATATATATATATGAATAGTATAAAAAGTACAAATAACAATATTTTACTTATATATAATATATAACACATATACATAACACATTTAAAACCATAAACGCATACCACCGGGATTATCATTACTAAACATTCCTTTTGGAATCCATTTATTTTCCATTTTAATTTTGCGATTATATTTATCATACACATAAAAACAAGCATTTACATTCGCATTATTATTAGGTTTAGAATATTTATCATGGTACATGCGAGCATACGGTTTTCTCGTATTATAATTTACATTATTTATTTTACGCACATACGGAGGTTTTTGCACATATTGATTTCTTGTATTTACTTTAGGTGATTCATAAAATCTTTTGATGGGTATACATGAACATTTATCAACACAAGTATTGGAACCAATGCCTTTTCTACAATTTATACGGTTAGGCATATTTAGCATGTTAAAAACTTTCTCATTACTACTTTCAAAGGCTTTAGCTAACATGTTATCTTTTTCATATGAAGCACATTTAGCCTTTAAACATGTAATCTCATTCTCAAGAATATCACATTTTGTACAAATAATATTTTCATGTGATTTTTTATTTAAGCATGCAATTTCTTTATTTAAAGCATCACAAGATTTACAAAAATCTTTTTCTCCTAATTTAGTTTCTAATTTAGCAATTATATCCATATCATTTTCAGATTTTTGTTTAACATTTTTTATTTCCTTTTTACATGCATTTACAGTTTCTTTTAACATAGCATTCTCATCTTGGTAACGATTTGCAAGAGCGGCCATTTTATGAAAAGATTCATATAATTCTTCAAGATTATTTTCATTATCACTTTCATAATCACTATCGTAATCCGAGTAAGAAGATTTTACCTCGTCGTCGCTTTCGGCCATAAGACAAATGGCTTGATAGTCATCTTCTTCTTCACTCTCGCTCCACGCGCCTCCAATGAAGGCTTTCTCCTTCTTCTTTTGGAACTTGTTCTTTTTCGGACATTCATTGGCGTAGTGGTCTTTGTCACCACATGAGTAGCAAAAGCCTCTCTTTGGCTTAGCTTTATCGTCTTCACTCGAGTCGCCATTTTTCTTAACTTTTTCGTCTCGTTTATGGAACTTACGACTTCGATTTTCACCACCACGACGGTAGTTACCGTTTCTTTGAAATCTGCCATTGTTAGAAAATTTATTATTATTATTAAGAAATTTGGAAAAGTTTCTTACCAACATGGCGACTTCATCGAGAGTTTCGGATGGATCTTTCGAGGAGCTAGCTTTCTCCTTTTTCTTCTCAACTTTTGGTGTTGAGACATTGAGAGCGATTGACTTCTTTTTAACTTGCTCCCGATCTTTGTTTCTTTTAAGTGCAATTTCATGCACTTTAAGATTACCGATCAAGTCATCTATCTTCATTATGGAAAGGTCACGGGAGTCTTCTAAAGATGTTATCTTTTGCATCCACTCCGAAGGAAGGGCTCGTAGGATTTTCCTTATATAGTCCTCGTTAGGATAAGTGCGATCCAAACCTTTCAAAGTAGTCACAATAAGGTTAAATCTTTTAAACATTGAGTCAATTGACTCATCTTGTTTCATTTCGAACAGTTCATAATCGTGAACTAAAATATTTACTTTACTAGATTTAACTTCCGTGTTTCCACGATGAGTATTATTTAAACTTTCCCATATTTGATTTGCAGTTTTATATGTATATACTCTTTCAATTTCATCAGTTGTTAAAGCAGCATATAATATATTCTTAGCTTCAAAGTTTAAACAAAAATGAGTTTCATCAGAAGTAGTCCATTCATCTATAGGTTTATCAATATAAACATCATCTTTCACAATGGTGGGTTTAAAATTCCCTTTTTCTATAATATTCCAAATCTTTTGATTTTTGCCACGCACGTGACATTCAAATAGCTCGGCCCAAATGCCAAACTTTTCAGTATCTATCAAAGGAGGTTTTGAAAACACGATATTAGTTTGTTGAGCCATTTAGAAGAATAAGAGAAATTTATGCAGAATATTTTTGAAAGACCTGCTCTGATACCAAATGTTGGACAACCTAGGGGGGGGTAAGGTTGTATTTTAAATCTTTTACTTTCAAAAAAAATTCTTTTACAAAAAATACAGTACAAACAATACAGTAAAAATAAAGCAGAGAATAAACAAATAAATATACAACAATTATATAAACAGATATAATTTAAATGCACAGCGGAAATGTAAATAGATAAGGGAAAGAGAATACTTGACAACGATATTTTTAAAGTGGTTCACCAAACACAAAGTTGGCTAGTCCACCTCGAGAAAATAACACTTCTCGGAGATCCAATACGAAACGTGTTCTTTACGGTAGAAACACAAACCTTAATACAATAAACGCGAAACACTCTACTTTGAGAGATTAATGTGGATCACTCACTCTTATTCAAACACTTACAAGAGGGTATAATTTTAATATGAATAATCACTCTTGAATAAGGTTTATCACTTGGATATTTTTAGAGAGTTTGATCACTTGAGTTGTGTTGCTGATTCAACTAATCGAGAGATTTTAATCTGCTATCAACTCAAGATTTCTTACTCAAAAATTAATTTTATCAGTTTAAGTGATTTAGTGTGAGTAAGAAGGCAGCAGAATAATAATCAAATGCTGAGGGAGAATTTATTGCTGAAGTTGGTGTAGCATTGAAGGCTGGTGGATGCATGTATTTATACTGGATGATCAACAGGGCAGAAGCTTTCGCGGTATACCGGCAATCCATCGCGGTATACCTGCGTCAGAAAAAGGACACTGCAGAGGAGAAGGTCAACCCTGCAAAAACAAACGGTACTCGTACCCGCGGTATACCGCGTTGCACACGGCGGTATACCGCCTGAAAAAGGTTCTGACAAGAGAAGCTTCATATGCAGAAGAGGTGATGGGTGAACAGTATCGCGGTATACCGCGTGGACCTTGGCGGTATACCGCCTGACATTCGTACAAAAGGGCAGTGCGCTGGAAGGCTTCTTTCGGCTGATCACACTTCTTCATTAAATGATGAACAGTAAAAGTATGATTTGATTTTAATAAAATAACATATATATATATATATATCATGCGATTTATATAAAAAATATTATATATATATTTGATTCAAATATATTTATATAGATACGAAATATCCAAGTGATAAAATATTTTAGGGTGTTTATCATTTTAAAATAAAATGACGAAACTCTTCAGACTTGGATTCTTCAGATAAAAATTTATCGAGATCATTTAAATATCTGCACACTCAGATAAAATATTAGATAACAAAAAATGCGGTGTGTTTTGTAATCATCAAAATAAATATGGAGATGTGATTTTATGTGTACCAAAAATATATCACAATATTTAAAGCTGGGTACACTTGCACCAACATAAGATTATTATGTTAATGTGATAAGAGTGTAAAACAAAAATTGGAAAAGTAAGAGATGTACCATAAATTAAATAATTAACTATAAGAGTATGAATTGTAAATATTAAATATATTTTTATGTAGTATATATGATATATAATATGTTGGTCCCAGCTATGGATTAGCAATGGTAAACAAGTATTGTAGAAGGGGGGGTTGAATACAATACACAAAATTTTTCACTTAATTTAATTCTTTTATTGAAAAACTTCAAATAAGAATTACACACATAAACTATTGATTGTTGCGGAACAGAACAGATAAAATCTACTCAAACAATCTAACACACAGTCACACAGAGAATGAAGAACAATTGTAACACACTAAGAAAACAAGTGAACTTCTTGAGAGAGAAAGGCCAGCACTTGAAAGCTTTTAAAGAGTCTGTAAAACTGGTTAGTTGCAAGGTTGAAGATGATCTCCTTTTATAGTGCCTCATGCATTAAATGCAATGGAAACTTGTCAAGGAGAGCTTGGAAGGCAGGATGGAAGCAGTCTTCTGAAAAGTGATTTTGTCTTTTCACTTTTGTCTTCAAGCGTTGACCTGCTTGTTGAAGCTGATGTTTCTTGAAGAAGATAAGAAGTCCAAAGAACCTTTTTCTGATCTTAGGATGATGTCTCTGTCAATGCAAGATATCCTGAATATATTCTGCAGATAAAGTTAATATACCTGCTAAAATTTCTTTGTCGAAGACTTCTTTGCCGAAGATGTTCCTAACATGTCTTCAAGATTTTGCCTAACATGTTATCCTCTTCAAAGATCTTGCCGAAGATATTGTCTTCAAGATTTTGATCTTCTTCAAAATTTTGCTTCTTCAAAACATTTCATCTTCTTCAAAATTTTGCTTCTTCAAAATCTTGCCTAACATTTCATCTTCTTCAAAGTTTTGCTTCTTCAAAATCTTCAAGTGACCTGGCTAAGACTTTAGGAAAAGTCTTTCAAATAGCAGCTTAATCTTTGGTTGAGAAGTCTATCTTCAATCCGCTTTGAAGATATACTTCTACTTTGTTTTTTCGGTTGATCTTCGACTTCACCGAACATTTTTATACAATTAAACTGCTTGTAAAGAACCTAAAAATTATTCTAAGTATGAACTGTGAAATTGAGAGACTGAGGTCATCTTCAAATCTAAGTGACCCAACATAATAAAATAATTAAATCAAAAAATATTCAATATTGAGCTCATTTCGAATGTATCGAAGAGACGATTACAATGGTGTAACTTGTTAAAATTAAAACGTAATTTTTAACGTATTTTAGTTAATATACGATTATATGTGTTAATATAATAAAAGTGTAAAATTAAAATTAGAAAAGTAAAAGGTATAAAGTAAACTAAGTAAATAATTATAGGGGTATAAAATGTAAATTTCAAATCAAAATATATCAATTATGAGTGTATCGCGGGACAATTAACCTCCTAATCACAGGCCAATTGGCTGGGTCCGCGATCGAGGGCACAATCGCAGAAAAATGGGGTATTTTTGCAAATCGAAAGAGATTTTGGGCATTTTGGTAACTGATTTTTGAACTTTGGGCATTTTAATTAATTTCCCAATGTCAAATTAGTTCTTTTTGCTGATGTGACAGTGAATAGTATAAGAAATTGTAGGGAATAATTTCTAAATTAGAAATTGTTTTATGTCAAATCATGTTTTGTGATGTTTTATAGAGTATGTTTATGAAAAAATGTATGAATAATTTTATTTGTTCCAAAATAAATGTCCACTTTTGCAAAACAAACGCTCACTTTCCCGTCCCACACATAACTACGAGATGAACAAATTATTATACGGGGTAAATGTGTCATTAGTTCATAAAAGTATAATAATTACTCTTTTCTAAATTTGTGTGCATTTTTCATTATGGACGCTTATTTTAGGACAGATGGAGTACTTTTTTCTTGTGCATTATGCTAGATGTGTTTGCTTACACTCTTGCACAAACTAGGGGTCTTTAGAAAAATAACCATTATACTCTTCAGAATAGAAGTCGGGTCAGCGTACTGCAGCTAGGGATGTGCAAAAAATCAAATAATTCGAAATCCGAACTGAACCGAACCAAAAATTAAGGGTATTTTAGTCCATTTACCTTTTGTTTGTCTTTTTCATTTTTTGTTTTATTAGTTTATATAGTAAAGAGTAAAGTTCACTTTTGGTCCTTAACGTTTAACCATTTCAACGGGTTTTGTCCCTAAAGTTCATTTTTGCCAAAAAAAACCCTCACGTTTGACAACTTGCAACGATTTTCGTCCCTCGATTTAACGTTCATTAACTTTTTCTGTTAAATTCAATTTAACGGGGGGTATTTTAGTCAGAAAATAACTTATTTTAAAGATATCGATAATACTTTTCTAATAGTGTAATTTACAAAATGAAACGTGTATTTTTAATGTCTTGTTAGTAAAAATTATCATTAATTAATTAATATAACAAAGGTATCAAATGAAAATGATAGAAAAGAGACAAAAAGAAAAAGAAAAAAAAGGCAAACCATAAGGACTAAAGTTGTAATTTACTATATAAACCAATGTTCTAAATGGCGTGAGGCGCGGCGTGACGGCGAGGCCAAGCCTCAAGCCTTAGGAGCCACGACGAAGCCATGGCGTTTTCAAGGTGTGACTTATGGTGTCAAATTTATAATTTATATATAATATTATATATAAAAACGCATGTTTTGTAGTGTTACTCAATGAGTCAATAATAATAAGCAAGTTAGATTAGGTTATATATTAAAAACTTGCAAATAAGACATTAAAACGTAAAGAAAAATCAAATATCTCATTACGATAATTGCGCATTAGGCCATGGCGTGCCATGGGCTTAACGTGGCGTGACACACAAGCCTTGGTGTCATGGCACGCCATGACGGCTGTGCGGCGAGTTTTTTAGAACAGTGATATAAACTAATAAAACAAAAAATGAAAAAAGACAAACAAAAGGTAAATGGACTAAAATACCCTTAAGCTAAATAACTATAAGAGTAAATTACATGAATGGTCCTGTGTTATAGTGGTTTAACACTCCGAGTCCCTAAAATGAAATAATTATGGATTGCATCCTCGTGGTTTACATTTTATAACGTGTTGAGTCCCTAACTTCTAACTCCGTTAAAATTTTCTGTTACTAAGTTAGTTTCTAGGGGTATTTTAGTCATTTAATTTATCTTTTTATTTTCAATTAAAATCACATGGACCATTAATGTAATACCAATCATATAAACCACATGGACCACCGTCTCCCCCTTCTCCACTTTCACCGATGAAGATCAAGGCATTCCAACATACCACCGCCTCCCTTTATTCCTTGTCGAAGAAACACCATTTCATTCTCCAGATCTGCGATTTTTCACCCAAAACAGGTCCACCAAACTCTCTCCTTCAATGCCATTTCTATTTTGAGGAAGTGAGGATGAGATCGGGATCTGCTCGAAATAGTAAGGTTGAGGAATAGCGGTCGAAAAAAATGGAGGAATGTGGCAGGCAGCGGGGCTGGTGTGGCACGGTTTCACCAGAGAAGATGTTGCTTGTGTGGCATGGTGGAGTTGAGGATTTATTTCGAGATTGAACCGATAACTAAGTTATTTGGAGTTGTGGAACCAATTTTGGGGGATTTTACTTCGGAACTGCTGTTGCTGCAAGTCGATTTCATTTGCTTTTCTAATTTCATTTGTACTGGTTTGTGATCGGTATTGGACGGTGTATGTAGAAGATATTGTTGTTTTTAATCCCTTTTACCAATTTCATAGTGTTCCAGAGGGAATAATGTTGCTGTTTATGCTGAATATAAACAATATATCATTTGTCTTCTTAATCTCTTACTCTAATTTCATAGTACTGGTTTTTGTTCCAGGCATCGAATTGTAGTTGTTAGTTACTCGTATTTTTTTGGATTTAGGATTAGGATTTAGGATTTAGGATTTATTTAGATTTTGGGTTTTTGAATTTTGATTTTGCAAGGGTTTTCCGGTGAAACTTACCAGAAAAGAAGGGAGGTGAAACTCATCGTAGAGGGTAGTGGGGGAAGAACACGTGGAGCCATAGAGAGTGAAAAGTAAAAGGACAAAAATACCCTTGAGTTAACAGAGAATTTTTAACAGACTTAAATTCAGAGACCCAAGGCGTTATAAAATGTATACCACGAGGATGCTATCCATAATTATTTCATTTTAGGGACTCAGAGTGTTAAAAACACTATAACACAAGGACCATTCATGTAATTTACTCTAACTATAATAATTAAAGTTGATCAGAGGGACCAAAGTTGCAACAAAATAACAACCACAATGACCAAAAGTGTAATTAGTTTAAAAAAGGAACCAAAGTTGATATTGAATTGAAACCACAAGGACCAAAAATATAATTTAATTTACTCTTGTTTTTTTTAAAACAAACACCACCTGATCCGTTTGGTTTTGTTAGGTTTAATTCAACTATCATTCCAACTTCTTCTCACCTTAAATCCCAACTTTTGATGATAAAAAACCATTTAAAATTATGTTTAAATCAATTCTTATGAATTATATAACATTTTCAAATAATACCTTTGAGTAAATTACATTTTTATCCTCTGTTGTTTGTTGAAAATTTCTATTTTCATTATTATGATTTTAAAATAGCGATTTTCATCCCTATGGTTAATAATTCATCATCTTTTTTGTCCTTATGATTTAAATTTTATTGTTATTTTCATCTCTGTGGTTTACCATTCATTTCTATTTTAGTCTTCATACTTAAAAGTAGCGTTTTAGCCTCAGGGACGAAAACAGAAATAAATTGCAAACCATAGGGACAAAAATTGAAATTTCAAAACCACTAGGATGAAATGAAATCCGCAATTTTTAACAAACCACAGGGACTAAAAACGTAATTTACTCAATACCTTTTGATCAACCGCGCCATTAACTTTACCTCCAAAAACTTAAATTTTGAAGTCTAAATTCTTTCGTCAAGTAAAACCGAAGATCCAACAACAATCACCGGAAAAGTGGTGAAAAGTCACCGGAAAATGGCTCAAGCGGCAAGACTCAATCTCCGAATGCAAAAAGAACTCAAACTCCTCCTTACCGACCCACCTCCCGGCGCTTCTTTCCCTCGCCTCTCTCCATCCTCCGATCTGTCTTCCTTCTCACTCACCGCCATCGATGCCCGTAAACTACTTCACAATTTTTTTTAATTTTTTTTATAATTCTTATCTTGTTCATTTGTTTCTGTAACAGAGATCGAGGGTCCTGAAGGCACTGTTTATGAAAAGGGGGTTTTTAAGATTAAGATTCAGATACCCGAAAGGTAATGATTGATGACTGAATGTTTTTTTTTTGTTATGCAGACCAAGTGTTTGGTGTTTTGTCTGTGAGAATGATGTAGATGGATTTGGGTGTTTTTTTAGGTACCCGTTTCAGCCACCGATTGTAACGTTTAGCACTCCTATATACCATCCAAATATCGATACAGGAGGACGAATATGTCTTGATATTCTTAACCTCCCTCCAAAGGTGAGTTCTTACTTCTTAGCCTAAGCAGATTAATGATTTTTTTTACTTAAAGAAAGCTGTTAATTGATATGTTGAGAACTGGAAACAAAGTTGTGTTTGTTTTGCTGTGATTGAATTTTGTCGAAAATTTGTATCAAAGTTGCTAAACATATAGGAAAGTTCCGTTAGTAGACCTAAATTTGTTAGAACCCGAGAATCACCCACAATGTGCCACGTGTCCCTTGTCCAGGATGGACCGATGGATGTTCGTTGTGAATAACATATTCATGATGAATATGAGAACGTTATTCATCATAAATCACACGTTTATTATGAATAACATTTCCATATTCTTGATGTATTATGCCACGTGTCCCCATTTTGGATAGATATTCATCGTGAATATGATTAACATATTCATGATGAATATGGACGCGTTATTCATAATAAATCACACATTCATTATGAATAACATGTTCATATTTCAGATGAATATGCATGTGTGGCGCTGTGGGCAATTCCTGGGTTCCTAATCGAAGTTTCTAACGAAACCGTCCCCTGTATCGAATCTCCATTCAGAGGCAAAACTGATTCTCTTAAATGGTAGTCTGAATCTTACTCAATATCGAATCAGGGTGCATGGCAGCCATCTTTAAACATTTCAACTGTTCTAACAAGCATCGGGTTGTTATTGAGCGAACCCAACCCTGATGACGGCCTAATGTGTGAAGCGGTTAGTAAATTTCCCGCAAGTATTTAAGACCAATTTCGTCAACAATACACATTCTGCTATATATATACTGATCACTATATGTATTTGCTCCAATGTATAGAGTAGGGAATATAAATACAACAAACAAGTCTTTGACCAAAAGGCCCGATCTATGACCGAAAAACATGCCCGGTCCGATTCAAGTCCAAATCATGGTGCTCTTCAAGACGATAAACCAACCGAAATAGCAAAAACCGATACGCACGAGAACGCTGCTGGTTTTAAAAAGCTTTCGTGGACCAGTAGAAAACTGTCGTTGGAAGCTTCCGGATCAAACACGAAGGCGATCGAAATGGGCATGAACGAGGCGCCTTCGAACACCGACCATGGCCAGTCGAAGATTCAAGAACGAAAACAAGATTCAAAAGACACGCAATTTGATCACGCTATGAACCCTCAAAGCATCCCGTTAAGCTCTTCTAGCAACCGCCATGATCAGTTTCCCAATCAGCCACTCGAGCACGATCAGAATCGCCAACCAACAGCCGTTAATACACAACACGAAATCTTGGATTCTGTTGAAAGAACCGATGAGTTGATTTCTTCTGAGCTCTCTACATATAGGGATTTAAAGACTCAAAAGGAAGCCATTGATAGAAGTGGCTTAAGTAACCCGAAGCGCAAGAAGCTAGGTTTGACGGGTAAAAAACCGTCTTTCGGGTTTGTAGGCATAGGCCCGAATAGAGAAAATGATAACAAGGGGAACATTGGTTCGGGTGGATATAAAGGCAAACTCGGGGAAAAGGGTGCGAATTCAAATCCTACGAAACTGCCACGAAAACCACTTCAAGTAATCGAAGAAAAGCGTACGCGTGATATGAATTTGAGAGCGGATGCGGAAATTCTACATAAAAGTGGTTTAAAACATGATGTTGAAAAATCAGATGATGCGATTTCGGAACAAGGATTGGGTGATTCTGAGGATGTGATTGTGTTGGATAGCGAAGATAGCGAAGAGGAAACAACGGGGAGCTTGAATTGCAGACGTTTGATTGCACGCAAACGCTTGTTGGGAAAACGTTAGGATTGTGTCGATAATTTTATGTGTTTGAATAGTTTGATGTTTCATAAATCTTGAATGGTGCAGGGTAAGGATCTTTTTGTAAATCTTGTGTTAGGACAACCTTGAGCCCATTGCACAAGTTAGACTTTGAAAGAATGTGCTTTTGTTTCTATGATACTTGTTAAGAAAGATGTGATATTGACATCTAGAAATGGAAGAATGGCCTATTTTGTTGGATTGATGACCTTAATATATATATATATATATATATATATATGATATATATACTCTATATATATATTATACACATTGCAGGGGACGCCATGAGTAAATCCCTGACTTGTACATATTTGTTCATGTGTCATTTGAGAATAAGATGGAACGTCAAACTTGTACAATTTACAAACATTTTCCTTCAGGAACTTATCAAATATTAGGTCGAGACCAGGTTTTTGTTGCCTATAGTTACCGATGCTCGATTCTGTGAAGTAAGTACTAACTAGTTAAGCATAACATTTGTGTTTGATACACATACAAATAAGGGAAATGGACAATGTTTGTTAAACTACCTATGTCAA
Source organism: Saussurea involucrata (assembly GCA_033807775.1). Lineage (NCBI taxonomy): Eukaryota > Viridiplantae > Streptophyta > Magnoliopsida > Asterales > Asteraceae > Saussurea > Saussurea involucrata. The sequence continues at coordinate 155,005,122 of CM066314.1, read as the reverse complement.
CTTAAAAGCGTTCCACAATTCTTTCATTGTTGTTTATTTTTGGCTTTGGCAGCCCCCGTTGGTTTAATGTCTTTATTATGCTGCTTTGGACTGCTGCTGGTGTTCCTCTGTTACAGATTATTCAGAGCTAGTTCAAAAATGTATGCTAATCTGGATAAGGTCCTTTTGGTTTCCATCCAGATTTAGATTCAGACCTGATAAGAATCTGTTTAGATGCGTTCAGAATCTCAGTCTGGTTAAAGTTACCGCTCTTTGGTGTTGGTTTTAAATTTGATTGTGTAAATATATATATACACAAAGTGTGCAAGTTTCTCAAATAGTGCTACTAACCATGGATCTGAATGTTGGACATGGATTTTTATAACTGATCAGATTGGTTATGGAATCAGATTGTTAACAGGTTAAGCAGGCATTTAGATGTTAGCTGTTAGCTTCTTTCAATGGAGTTAAGTTGACATTAAGAGGTTAGCTATTAGCTTCTTTCAATGGAGGTATGCAGACATCAAGAGGTTAAGCAGGCATTAAGAGGTTAGATGTTAGCTGTTAGCTTCTTTCAATGGAGGTTAAGCAGCCATTAAGAGGTTAGGCATTAAGAGGTTAAGCAGGCATCAAGAGGTTAAATGTTAGCTGTTAGCTTCTTTCAATGGAGGTATGCAGACATTAAGAGGTGAAGCAGGCATTAAGAGGTTAGCTGTTAGCTTCTTTCAGTGGAGGTTAAGCAGGCATTAAGAGGTTAAACAGCCATTAAGAGGTTATATGTTAGCTGTTAGCTTCTTTTAATAGAGGTTAAGCAGGCATTAAGAGGTAAAACAACCATTAAGAGGTTAAGTAGCCATTAAGAGGTTAAGCAGCCATTAAGAGGTTAGATGTTAGCTGTTAGCTTCTTTCAATGGAGGACATTAAGAGGTCTCAGTGGAGGTATCCATCCCACCCACCCAAAAATCCGACCCGAAATACCTGAATATCCGAAATAATGAGTTTCATCCACTTTTCGGCCGGATCTCGAGTTACACACTCTTCACCCGATACCCGGTCGGGTTTGGGGTTTTGGGCCCGACTCGACCCGATCGGGAGTATAACTTTTAGTATTGATATAATCTAAATCTCATAATTTGAGCAATGTAAACGACTAAATGTTCTACATAAATAATCATATTTTTCGGTAGTTTCCAAAACTTCAAGCATCGGTTTGATTCAACTTCTTTTGATGGGTTTAAAAAAAATACATATTATCCTTACTATATGATGGGATTAAGTTTTACAAACTCATCTGAAATCTATATCTATATATATATATATAAAAGCAAAATGTGGAGTTGCTTATGTGGCATCATGAGAAGCCTTCATTCATCTTTCTCTATTTTTTCATAATTTTGATTTTTTTAAATAAAAAACTTCTCATAAATGACTATTCTACCCCTAAATGAAAATTGTGTATTTCATTATACAAAGGTTTATTTGGTAACTTCATTTGCAACTTAATTACCTTTAATTTTCAAACTATCTAACTTCTTAAACACATTAATTTTGCTCTCTTCATCTTTCCATTTATTAATTAGAGAAAAACCTACAACAAAATTATATATAAATACATCCTAATGCTTCATCAACATTGAACTAACAAATTTTATGTTCTATACTATGTTCTATTATGTTTGTTTGAAGTTTTTTCTTTGTAGAATTTATTTTCCATCGATATTGTTGCCATCCTACGTAAAATTTTCAGGTAATGATTTATGTGAGTTATATATTGTTGATATGTGTATATGTGTGTCTTCCCAATTAATATCATTGTGTTTTTATATAAAAATATTACATATATTTTTTCTAATATTTTGTGCGATTTACATATTGTTGTTAAATAAATTTTTGATTTTTTCATTTAATTTATTTATTTACAATTGTTACCTTCATTTTTGTTGTTGATTTTTCTTCTCCTTTTTTTATGTCTACATAGTTTTTTAATTTTCAATTTGTAATTTTATAAGAAAAACCACATGAGATGACATTTTCTAAGCATCCCAATCCCAAATTTCTTCATTTTTTCCTTAATTTTTGCATTTATTTTATTGTAGTTATTAGCAAAATGTTTAATTATTTAAACTATTTTGTTCTTTGTTTACACCTAAATTTGTTTATTTAATTTATTTCACCTTATTCTTTTTTTTCACATAACATTCTAGGAATACAAATAGTCAACATATTTAAAAACTCATTATATAAACGAAATTACGATCAATATGTATACTTCTATTTAGATTATAATTGAATATCATAACATGTGCATTTTAATAATAAAATTATTATAATTAATATAAAGATGACTATTATTCACATCAATATAATACCTTATAATCATTGTGAGTTATATTATTTACATAACCCTCTTTTTATATATATATATATAATTTAAAAAATAATATATTTAAGTCACATACCACATGAGTTTTAATCTTTTTATTTATTACAATATGCATATATATATATTGATATTATTTTCAATAAAATTAAATATCTAAAATTTGAATTAATATTTAAAGTAATCAATTTATAAAACTAAAGTATTGTTATTATTTAAAGTCTTATTAAAATCAATATATAAATATAAATAATATTAGAATCAATATATATATATATATATGAATAAAATTGGAATCAATATACTTATTATTAACCCCTCTTTAATAAATAAAATATTTATTACATTTAATATCATTAAATAAATTTAATATATAACCAAATACTTATTACTAACTCTCTCATTAATAAATAATATACTTATTACATTTAAATTTACTAATTAAATCAATAATTATTATATTTAATGTCACTACTAAAATCAATACATAAAATAAAAAATTAGTATGAATCAATATATATAGTTAAAGTATAATCAAAACTGAAACTTATTATTATCAATATAGCAATATCTACAAAACGATAGAAACATATATATATTAGAATAACCAAATATATAAAATTAAAAAGAATAACTTATTAGAATCATCAATACATAATAATTTCAATAGCATCTTTTAATTTAAATTGAAATAAACTATGTATAAAAATGAAATTAGAGTTGATATAATACGTTTCATTTTACATAATATGGCTAAAACCTCTTTTTCAAGATTATCTACTAAGAAACTAAGCTATGAAGAAACAGTCTCAAGCAAATCAAAAAACTCGAACAGTGAAAATTTAACAATTCAATCAGACCCGCATATACATGAAGTGGTCACAATACTGACGACTTTTGTTACTCATTCGTCCAACAGTAGGTTGGGAACGGGGACTTCATGAAATTTTTTAGCCGAAGTTGAAACGAGACATTATAACAAATGCATGCAGTTTACCAAGATGCCCTACAATTAAACAAAGTAGGTAGCAATATTATGGTCGCATTATGAATATAATTATTTTATGGGATAATCGATATATTACGAGTTATGACAAAACAATACTAATTGTACATCTAATTATTATAACCAATAGTCTCACTCACTTCTTTTATCAATTTGAGTCAATTACAAAGTTTAATGATGCGGAACTTCTAAAATATTATTTAATTATATATATATCAAAAGAAACAACCAAAGATTATGAACAACTTCATATCAACTGTAATATTGATTCTTATTATTTTGATATAATATATGATTACCGGGCTTTTTAACTTCAATATATTCTAAAGAATTTATCACTACCGCGCAACGCGCGGTACCGAACCCTAGTATATATAAATAGACTATTTCTCCATATTATATTGCATTTGTGTTTAGTAACATGACAGTTTTAATTAAAACATAATAAATAAATTTTGATTTTTAATATACTTTTTGTACCATAAATTTTTAATATTAATAAGTTAAAAATGTTAAAGAATATGAAATGTTTACAAAATATTTGATATATATATATATATATATGTGTGTAATAAATTAAGAAAAACAGTAATACACATAAGAACCGTGATTATAAACTACTTATTAGCAACGTGGATCTATTTTAACTATAACCTTAGATGTATTTATTGCCACACAAATTTCATATTAGCCGTGGCCAAATAATGACACATATTACCCTTAATTTCGGCTACTAGTTACCTTTTGGTTACACAAAACAAAAAAATATAACTAATTCAAAACAAGTTACAGTTTAATTTTAGAATCGTGATTATTTATTATTACCTTTTGGTCATTCAAAATAATAAAAACCGTGACCATAAACTAATTATTAACCATACAAATTGAATTGTTAAAACCGTGACTATTGGTTACATTTTAGCCACACAGACTTATTTTAACCATGGCAAACCTATACTTGTAGCCAAACAAGTTTCATATTAACCTTGTGTCAAATTACGATATATAGTTATGATTAATTAATTTTTAGAACCATTGCTACCGGTTAATTTTCGTTCACACAATATAATAAAAACCGTGATCAATTCAATATGTATAATCACTTAAATTAGAACCGCTGATATTTCTTATTTATTCATCATGTTAAATGATAACCGTGACCATAAACTACTTATTAGTCACACAAAGTGAATTGTTAAGAACATGACGATTGGTTAACCTTTTAGCCACATAAATTTGTTTTTACCGTGGATTTAGCTATACTTATAGCCACACAAATTGGTTAATAACCGTTGTTAAAGCATGACCTATAGTTACACTTAATTTTAAGAACCGTGACAATTGTTTATCTTTTAGTCACACAAAACATTTAAAATAGTGGCATAAACATTAATGACTTTAGCCACATTTATAAGATTTTCGTGGCTATATATATTTTGATTTTGGCCACATAAAATTGGGTTCATATGACCATATATATGTCTATGGCCACATACAAATAACCGTCACAACATAAAGCCATGGTTTAGACAAAAACTGTGACTATATGTATGTCTAGCGCCACATTTTTTTACTATTACTAGCCACAGTTAAAACTTGTGGCCATAAGGAAGCAATTAGTCACGATTTCATTTAAACCATAGCTTTATGTTTGGACCCTTTTAGTAATTGTCACGGTTATTGAGTTAATTGTGGCTAAAATAATACTCTAAAATTTATTTATGACTTTTAGCTACGATTATATAGCAAACCGTGGCTAACCTGTATTTTCAAAACCGTCGCAAAAAGTCATTTTTGTACTAGTGTTTACATGTTTGACATTTTAGTAATAGTATAAATAGGTGTAATAGATGTATTATAGATATTATCTTTTTAGTAATTCTTACAATAAAAGACGAAAACATCATTCGAGTTAATGAGTCTATTTAACAGAAGTTAGTCCAAGGAACAAAAAATGAAACAAAATGACAACTATAATAATTACAATTGTAATTAGTTTAAAAAAAGGACAACAGTTGATGGTTACTATGAACCACAAGAACAAAAAATATAATTTACTCTCATTATTATTCATTATTGTTGTTGATAGTGTTAGTTTTTTAAATGAAAAAGAAGTAAAAAAGGAAAAAAGAAAAGAAAGAAATGAGTTGCTTGTCCACTGACACACTGTCCGACAGACACACAGGAAGAATGGCAACCATCACCACCGGAGAATGCAATGAACACCGCACGTTGCTTCCTTCACCCGGATTGTGTCCATCGATTCTCATTTCCCATGTCACGCCCAGGCCAATGATTTTCTTTCTTTTTCTTTCTGTTTTATTTCCCAAAATACGCATTCACCGAGCTGTGGTGCGCTTGTTCCAACTCTCATAACTTCATCGAAACGAACTTCAACAACAAACGACTTCAATAAGTTGGTCTCTACTCTTCTAATCCTAATTTACCTCCACTCCAAGTTTGTTTCCTTCATACTCACCCTTGCATTGCATTCAATCGTTTCTGAACATTGTATTCCTTAACAATGTGTAATTTGATTGCTTTTCACTAGGTCATGTTGATTGATTCATCATCTTTTCCTATAGTATAGTTGTGGAACTAATAAATAACTGCAGCTTAATTTCAGGATGATGTCTATATCTTAAACGGACTGATGGTATAATAGTATTTGTTTATACGCAATCCTTGTGATTTGGATGCTAACTAACGTGCTACTATGCTTTGATAGAGGCGTGTGATACACTATGGTTATAGATAAATTTGGGCACTAGGTGTTGCTCATAATTAAGGTGTCATGAAATGATGATAGTGTGATGCAATGCAACTCATATTAGGGATAAGTTTTTCGTATCACTTGTCTAGATAAAAAATTGCATCGTTCATTCATGTTCGCCAATTAAAATCACTATGGTTAGTAGATGATTATGAAAAAGGGGCATGGATGTAATTAGTTGTTTGCACAGGGATGTGCTTGACCTGTTATGTAAAGTTGTAAATACGTAATTTGAAATTTGAAATTTGAGTATGCCATTCTAGGTGCCAAGAAAGAGAACGAATTGTTCTTGGATAACATGTTTTTTTTCTTTCTGCCAAGAAAGAGAATGAATTCTTCGATACATTCATCGCAGTCGGAATATTCAGTAGCTAGTTATGGTGTGATTTTTCTATAATGCTCTTCGCCAGGTATTATGAATCGTTTCTTTCGTTATTGTATATTGTTGTTAGCATAGAAGTTGTTTTTAACTTCTTAATCTTAATTTTCAGATTGTGTCAAGGGAATCTCAGGTTAGATTGTTTCCTTCGTAGACTAATAAGGTATTGATTTAATTACCTAAAAATGAACCAAATGTAAGTGACCCAGTTAGATATGGAGGTGATCTGGATCTAGTTAGATATGCTAAAGTAGGAATAAAACATATTGTAATTAACCGCTAAAACATGTTGGATGAGTTTCATTCCATACACAAGTTTTACTACATATATCATACTCTAAGAAAATATATAACAGTTTTTATTATACAACTAGATATGACTTTCTTTCTCTCACTTTTTTATTATGCAAAAAAAAATCATTATACGTAGCTTCTTAACACGGTTTATTATTCTAAAAGTCTGTCTTTCATGTGGGTAATTGTAATTGATATTCCTATTTAACATGAGTTATCGTCAAAAAAATTACCATAATAGTCATCCAACATGTAAGGATTACGTAGAACAAATGTTGGGATGAGTTTTCTAACCAAGTGATCCAGATAAAAGTCCTTTTCACTAGGCACCTACCAAACAAGTACGAAAAATGCTCAATTAGTGCAAATCTTATCATACAATTGCATTTGCACCTAAATTTATCTCGCATTATCCTCTTTCAGACATCATGAAGTTCATCTCTTTTTACTCTGTAATAGTATTAATGAAAAGTAATTAGCTATGTTTCCTAAACTACTACATAATCAAAATATTCTTTAATTGTTTATTAGACCAAGCAAGCAGTGACTTCACATAAGCATCAAACAAGGTTCAACACAGGGTTCAGGGATCGCATAAGCTACCACGATCGGGGCCTAACGGGCACCCTCTCGGCTACACCGGAGTCCAAGTGGACCCCCTGTTCCTTCATGTAGGAGGAAACCATTTCCAACCTACAAGCTAATCTCATATGCCCAAGGAATTATCAAATCCCCTGGTACCCTGACCCCACCGTGTAAACCGACTCCACATAGCATACACATAACATTTCGAACTCATGTTTATGAAAACGTTAAACATTATTTCATTCGCTGAGTAACATGCATTTCATGCAAAACATGCATAACATTTATAAAACGTTTCATGCTCGTAAAAGAAACCATATCAGTAAAACATAGTACGTAAAAAAAAGGGTCGAGAGAACTCACCTTTCGTTAGCGCTGCACGCACTCCTTAAATATCTCCAAGCTAAACCAAACGAACACCTAAGGCATTATATTCGAATCAGTTTAAACGGTTCAACTCTACTGTCCGGTTAACACTTTCCGGATACAGGTACTCTCCGGACACTAACACTTTCCGGACGCATGAACTTTCCGGACACTGAGGACATTCCGGACGATTGGCACTTTCCGGACACTACTACCCGGACTCTAGCCCTTTCCGGACATAACCATTCGGACATCAAAGCCTATCCGGATACTTCATCCACCCGGATACTAATGAAATCACCCGGAAACCCCCACTGTCCGGACACTACTGTCCGGACGGGGCGATGTCCGAAAACTACGGGCTGTTCGAAAACCATAATCTAAAAGTGATCAATAACTCATTTTCTGCCATTAATTCGATTGGGAAAACATAAGGGTTCATCCACCAAACCTAAACACCCACTTAATCCATTTTAAACCACCAAAATCGACACATTGAATACAAAACCCAAAATGCTCAACTTAAGGGTTAAATAGGTGAAGAACCCATTAATCCCTACTGATTCCAGCCCCAAATTCTAGACAATAGAGGATAAGAAACTTGAAATAGACAGAAGAAGATGATTACCTTAGCAAATCCCGTCCTTAATCCATAATTTCTCACTTTAGCTTTCTTCCTCCTTTCTCCTCTTAGCCACCAACCCACACAAACACTAAAAATACTGACTTTAGAATAAGGGTGCCCTAGGAATTTGGGCCCTTATAAACCTTTCTCCAAATTGCATAAAAGTCCCTTAGCCAAACTTTCATTCTTTTCATTCTAGACACTAAACTTTCAACCTACTAGAACTTGGGTTGTTACAACACCCCCCCCCCCCCCCCCCCTAAAAGAATTTCGTCCTCGGAATTCCTTATTGGAAAAGACGCGGGTATCATGCCCACACCACAACTGACACTTCCCCACGGTAATGCCACTTCGGACTCAGTCAACCACCTCATTAAATTCGAAACATGGAACATTGAATGCATTACCTTCAGTTCTTACGGTACTCTAACTCGTAGGCTACTGTTCCTATTCGATCGGTCTTACAATAGTAGATTAAATAAGGCTTCTCATGCATCTTTACTTCCTTTAAGGAGGGACCTGGCGGAATCCCCCGCTACAACACGAGATTCATTTACTAAGAAACAATCACTCACTTGACAGCTTGGCCCAAGGCCAACCCCGTACATCCCGACAACTCACAACCCCGAGTTCCTTCATCGCATCACAACTCACAACTTGCACCACCCAACAATCGTCTATGCATATAACATTTCCCTTTTCTCGGACCACCTAGACCACAGTTCGTCAATCATCTATCCCATCCTCACCACTTCACCACCTCATACTTAAACGTAACTAAGAGTAGGAACCTCCAAACCCATCGTTGAAGTGTTCGCCTACTCAAATTAAACTTATCCTGAAACACATCAATTCCTCCCTGATTGCCACGTTCGTTCATTCATATAAAACATATCTTCGGTTATCCTCACTCCACTGGGAGGAGTAACCCTGGTCACACCATACTATTCTCACTAGCTTAATCACTGCACGACCAAATCGTTTAAACATTTCTCACACAGTCACTAACTTAACTCATTCAGCTGTCTTATCCACTCCTTTCCTGCACAAACTCATACACAATTCCCTTCCTCGATACTCTTTCCAACGGTTCACACACTTATCAATGACAATCTACACAACACTACACCTTTCGGCATTACTGTCAAGTTTACTACTTCCAACTTACTCATTTATTCCGACATACTATCTTCACCTCCCCACGGTAGCGTGGAGCACTGTCCACCAAACATTACTTGCCCCTCTCTCCCGACCTTTCCACATGCTGATATCACTTTCTCATTACTCACATAATCAAACAGTTGCACCAAGATCCTAACTTAAGGCATTCAACCAAGTCGTCTTGAAACGACACCAGTGTTCGACGTCACTACACCTTCTTTAATCTCCAACTTTTACCTTCTCAGACATTCCTTTCACACATAAGCAACGACTCACATTCTTTAAGGATTTCACATCTATCCCACCACATTTTGACTAACACAACCATCATCCTCTTTAAACTTCCAATGATCCCAAAATATGCTTACTTAGCGACTCTTACAGCTAAAAACGCTTGGTTTCTCCCTTGGGTAACCACCCACCACCATTCCATCATTCCATCCCGAACATGGTCATCCCACAACGTCTACTTACACTCTACATGCTCCCACAACCTGGTTAACAATTCGTACCCCTCATCCGAAACCCCCAAAAGGCTTCTATCTGATGCTTCCTCTCTCTCTAACATCACATCACTACGACACTAGCGGGCCCATTTAGCTTGACAATTACTGTCACTACACATCCGTACACTCTTTGCCCATAACATCACATTGCAGACCAGATCTCTCATGACCATTCACCCAATTCGAACTTGCCTTCATATCCTCCCGTATACCTAATCGAGTCTATCCCGCTACTTAGTCCTTTCCCAACTTGTTGAACTATAACTCACGAGTTCCCACTTAACTTAAACATAATCACTCTTGCTGGCTCCCCACGATCCAAGCCCTTTCACAGACACGACACATTTCTTTATTGGATGATACTGTCTACAATCACTTCGTTTGTGCTACACACCTTATCCTCCTATGGACCCTCTACACCTCGTAACTAGAACGCTTATTCAACAACAACGGTCTCTCACTAACTTAGCACCCCCACAAGGTGTTCTATCCACTTTCGCTCTTCTGGTTCAAGCCTTCGGCCTTAACCATTTTGCACGGTTGCCGACTTCAACGCCAATAGTCGACCTGTAACTACTTTCTTAACCTATTCTTTAACAAGGGTTCCCTTACCGAACCTAATCCTACCAACATATCATAATCACCCTCAAAATCCGTCGCCCTTAATTCAAGACTTACTCATGTAACATCAGTATTACAAGCTCACCTCAAAACTCAAATTCCACGCCGTGGACCTTTCATTTCTGCCCCACAACACTACTCATAAAAAGTTGCTAAAACCAACACCTTGATGACTCCTAGTCCTTCCTCCGGACACCACCGTCCCTCGACAACTGTATTTCCAGTCACCGAACAAGGGTACAGACCCTCATACAACCGATACCAAGGTCCACTACCGATTCTACCACTGTTCACCTTTCCTCTAGAACACATATACTAAAACTACATACGTTCTCCCCTGGCTTGTCCAACACCTTTCCGCTCTCGTAGTTCTTCCTTAACTTATAATGTAACATTCTACGACCTAGTAGGTTCATAGCCTTCATGCATGACAATACAGTAAATAAATCTTTTCGCACATTTCATCATTTTAAATAAACAACGTTTGGAAAAACACTTGGGTACACATGACCTCATCACTCTTATAACTTCAACGCCTTGCACAACGATTCGAGAATCGTTTGCATGCATCTTTTCGTGAACCTTAATCTTACTCAATTCCGTACGATGTTATTACGACAGTAATACGTTGATGAAAATCCTTTCATACGACACGATTTCGAAAGCAATTATCGACACCAAGTAAACCAGTCGGTTCTCACACCCTTTTATATGATATCAACCGGTTAAAATTCATTTGATTGTAAAAGTTTTGCTGGCACACGTCTTCTCGACCTCTTTGTAATAATTTAACTTATCATGAAAAGTGTGAAATACTTTGCAAATCGTTAGGCTCAAAATTTCATTGTGCAATGTGAATGAAATCACATTTTCTTTAAACATACGCTTGCACATTCTGACTCCTTTTCGGTCAAAATTGATATTTACACATTTAACTTAAATCGTGAAAATTTTCATGTTACATTTAAGAAAGCTATGCATGAAACTCTACTTGCAATTGAAGGCTACTCACCCTAGCAAGGTCAACCGCTTTACCCACGCAACTTATCCTTGACACTCTTCCTTCGACCAAGGGTCGCCCTCTTGGCTAAGCAATAACTTGTTGTACATGCGTTCCACGTCTCACTTACTCAACCATTACACACTATTTTCGCTTTGATTGACTATCTCGCTTTCTACTTCTACATGCTTTTAATTCACTATAAGTATCTTATTTCATTTATCCTGCCAATGAAAAGCTCGATTAAAAAGTCGGGGCTCCATTGATACTTTCAAGGTTTTGACACTGTTCTATCTTACCATCCTGACTGATCTATCCCATGATTTCTAGAACTAGAACTCTCCCGAAACAGGAATCTTACTCAAACTCAAACGTTCTTCCTCCCCGAATCCATGAAGAGCTACCTCTAGACGACTCATAACACTCCATACAACGTTTCTTCTCTACGATGTATACATACATTACATCATAATGACTCTTACACGACACTTCCCCAAACAATGGAGCTCGGTCTATCCCTCAGGGATCTTGCTGACCTATCCTCAACGTTCTCCCAGCCATAGCGCTAAACTGAAAGAAACCGATAATTAATCCTTGCTAGACACGACACAACAAATTTGCTATAAGTAAGGTATTGTAAGCATGCACATGTACCTGTAAGTTCGTAATTACACTGGCCAGGTGTAATCCCAAACTTACCTTACACGTTTGTCCTTGGCACCTTATTCCTAAGCGCATTTATAGTGATCGTTCCTAGAGGCAATCCTATGTCTCGGCTGTGTTCCTCGTCTTACAGTTTAAGTTTAGGTCCGACTGGTCACCTAAATCCCTTAAACTAAGGCTCTAAAACCATTTGTAACGTCCCAAAACATATTCATGCAATAACATAAAATAAGCATTCGAATTACATCAATAACTAGTCTTTAAAACATCATCAACCTATATTAATCAAAACTTGACAGCGGAAGTCTCTAAATCCACAGCCGAGAGCTATATCTAGTCATCATAGTCAAAATCTTGGAGTTGTTCTAAGCTCTAAGTCCTCTTGCCATCTCTTAGTTCTTACTGGAAGAACCCATCACGCTTACCTGAAAATGGTTTAGTTTTTGAAAAGCGAGGGTTAGACCAAAAGGTCTAGTGAAGTCCTTCCGTAAAACATTTATCACAGTAATAACTCATTTCATTGAAAACAATTCATGTCCTTCACATAAGCATCAAACAAGGTTCAACACAGGGTTCAGGGATCGCATAAGCTACCACGATCGGGGCCTAACGGGCACCCTCTCGGCTACACCGGAGTCCAAGTGGACCCCCTGTTCCTTCATGTAGGAGGAAACGAATTCCAACCTACAAGCTAATCTCATATGCCCAAGGAATTATCAAATCCCCTGGTACCCTGACCCCACCGTGTAAACCGACTCCACATAACATTTCAAACTCATGTTTATGAAAACGTTAAACATTATTTCATTCGCTGAGTAACATGCATTTCATGCAAAACATGCATAACATTTATAAAACGTTTCATGCGCGTAAAAGAAACCATATCAGTAAAACATAGTACGTAAAAAAAAGGGTCGAGAGAACTCACCTTTCGTTAGCGCTGCACGCACTCCTTAAATATCTCCAAGCTAAACCAAACGAACACCTAAGGCATTAGATTCGAATCAGTTTAAACGGTTCAACCCTACTGTCCGGTTAACACTTTCCGGGTACAGGTACTCTCCGGACACTAACACTTTCCGGACGCACGAACTTTCCGGACACTGAGGACATTCCGGACGCTTGGCACTTTCCGGACACTACTACCCGGACTCTAGCCCTTTCCGGACATAACCATTCGGACACCAAAGCCTATCCGGATACTTCATCCACCCGGATACTAATGAAGTCACCCGGAAACCCCCACTGTCCGGACAGTACTATCCGGACACTACTGTCCGGACGGGGCGATGTTCGGAAACTACGGGCTGTTCGAAAACCATAATCTAAAAGTGATCAATAACTCATTTTCTACCATTAATTCGATTGGGCAAACATAAGGGTTCATCCACCAAACCTAAACACCCACTTAATCCATTTTAAACCACCAAAATCGACACATTGAATACAAAACCCAAAATGCTCAACTTAAGGGTTAAATAGGTGAAGAACCCATTAATCCCTACTGATTCAAGCCCCAAATTCTAGATAATAGAGGATAAGAAACTTGAAATAGACAAAAGAAGATGATTAAGATGATTACCTTAGCAAATCCCGTCCTTAATCCATAATTTCTCACTTTAGCTTTCTTCCTCCTTTCTCCTCTTAGCCGCTCACCCACACAAACACCAAAAATACTGATTTTAGAATAAGGATGCCCTAGGGATTTGGGCCCTTATAAACCTTTCTCCAAATTGCATAAAAGTCCCTTAGCCAAACTTTCATTCTTTTCATTCTAGACACTAAACTTTCAACCTACTAGAACTTGGGTTGTTACATACTATGAACCACAAGAACTAAAAATATAATTTACTCTCATTATTATTCATTATTGTTGTTGATAGTGTTAGCTTTTTAAATGAAAAAGAAGTAAAAAAAGAAAAAAGAAAAGAAAGAAATGAGTTGCTTGACCACCCAACACTGACACACTGACTCACACTCACACAGGAAGAATGGCAACCATCACCACCGGTGAATGCGATGAACACCGCACGCTGCTTCCTTCACCCAGATTATATCCATCGATTCTCATTTCCCATGTCACGCCCAGGCTAAGGATTTTTTTTCTTTTTCTTTCTGTTTTAATGCCCAAAATCCGCATTCATCGAACTGTGGTGCGATTGTTCCAACTCTCATAACTTCATCGAAACGAACTTCAACAACAAACGACTTCAATAAGTTGGTCTCTACTCTTCTAATCCTAATTTACCTCCACTCCAAGTTTGTTTCCTTCATACTCACCCTTGCATCGCATTCAATCGTTTCTGAACATTGTATTCCTTAACAATGTGTAATTTGATTGCTTTTCACTAGGTCATGTTGGTTGATTCATCATTTTTCCCTATAGTATAGTTGTGGAACTAATAAATAACTGCAACTTAATTTCAAATTGTTTGGTAGGTGTCATCCAACATGTAAGGATTACGTAGAACAAATGATGGGATGAGTTTTCTGACCAAGTGATCCAGATAAAAGTCCTTTTCACTAGGCACCTACCAAACAAGTACGAAAAATGCTCAATTAGTGCAAATCTTATCATACAATTGCATTTTCACCTAAATTTATCTCGCATAATCCTCTTTCAGACATCATGAAGTTCATCTCTTTTTACTTTGTAACTGTACAAATGAAAAGTAATTAGCTATGTTTCCTAAACTACTACATAATCAAAATATTCTTTAATTGTTTATTATACCAAGCAAGCAGTGACTTCACTTCAACCCAAAACTATGCAATTGTGCTTTAAATCTTCACGGGTAGTGGCATATCACAACTTTATTAAATGTAGATTCATTGAGTTACAAACTATTCCTTCCCTATAATAAAATTTGGCATGGGAGTTAACCTAGAACGTTCGATTCAGTGAAAGCAGAACCATATGTAATGATGTTGCTTCTCCTCTTTCATGACCACCTATACGGACCCAAAATAAGTTCATTCACTATTAGTAGTTGCACGTGGTCATTTGATTATATTGCTTATAAATAATGTGATTACATGGTGGATTGAATTTATTTTATTATGATGCAATGGCAGTGTTAACTATGTTTCTTTTCAGACAAAGTCTCTCCGGTCATTTTTATAATATAGCTTCAACCATTGCTGATATTTTCTCTTGTGTTTAATATAGCTTCGGTCATTTTATTAATATAACTTGTGTTTATTTTCTCTTATGTAGCCTAGTTTATTTTATTTTTATATCCCAACATTGAGTCTTTTTCTATCTTATTTTCCAATTTTTTTCATGAAGCTAAAAGTTATGAGGTTACCAGTTTTATTCTATTAAGTAGGTTAATTTCTTACTTTTGGGCAAAAACACAGAGAAAGCATTGGCAGTATACCCACAACATCGATCTGACGGGTTCATTAAGTCACAAATTTATTTGAAGTCAGAATTTTAGAAGATCTTTTGAAAATAAAGTGCTTTTGTACTTGTTGTACTAGTTAAAGACAAGAAACTTTTACCTTTTGTACTTTATTGACCAAAGGGTTTTTGTTTGCTTAATGTGCGTTTGGTACGTAGACATGATAGGACAGGACAAGGTGGGACAGGACAGAACAATTGTTCCACGTTTGGTAAGACAGAACTGGACCGAACGGAACAGATAACATTGACCAATTTACCCTTACTAAATTTAAGGAATGAATAAAATATGAAATAGAAGACTTATTAGATGTTTTAGAAAAGAATTAGATTTTATTTTGAGGCTATATTGGTAAAACATAAGTCTGTTCCACCTTGTTCCAGCTTGTTCCATGGGGTGGGGGTGGAACAGGCCTGTTCCAGTTTGGTCCACCTTGTTCCAGTCTGTTCCACATAAAAGTCCTGCCAAACGTGGGATAGTGGACTCTGTTCTATTCTGTTCTGTCATGTCCAGTGTACCAAACGCACCCTTAAGGACCAAGTTAGTGTTATTGTAACAGTAAGCTTTATGCTTACCACAATTGAGGGATTCTGTTGTATAGAAGAGTAGAAGAAGAACAGAGAATGGCTACAGAGAGATAGAAAGAGAGAGAAAGTGAGAAATGTGTATTTCTATTATTTTCATGAATGAATACAGAATAGAATGAATACCCATTTAAAGCTCCTATCAACTATCAATCTCTTTGTTATTAACAACTAACCGTTTTTCTAACCGACTCGGTGAATAGCTACTGTAACATTCTTCCCCCTTAAAACAATCTTGACCTCAAGATTAGACAATAGAGTTTGAAGCAGGAAGGCTAATTCCTCAATCTCAACTTTGTCAGCCCATCCCCTTTGGATTCATTCCTTTATACACATAATGGAATGGCCCCAAATCAAACTCCATGATAAGCTTCTTGAAATCCCATGTTATAATACCCAAGTTACTGAGCCATTGAACACCTAAAACCATATCACAACTTCCCAAGGGAATCAACAACACGTCTGACTTAAATTATGTGTTTTGTATTTTCCACGTAAAACCCTTGCATATAAACTGGCAACGTAGTTGATTCCCATCAGCAACTGTTACCGGTTGAGTGGCAACAAATTCCATTTGCAGTCTTAACTTCTTCGCTACATCAAGGTGTAAGAAATTGAGTGTACTTCCCGAATCAATTAAAATGTGAAGTGGTTTATCACCATAATAACCACCCACCCTCATTGTATGAAAATTATGCTTTCCATTCAAAGCATTGGTAGAAACACAAAGTTCTATGTTAGCAACCTCAAAACATTGATCCTCGCCATTAGATTCCTCTTCCTTCCCCGGAATTTCGATAGTAAACAATTGAGTTTGTTTCAATTGACATTTATGTCCCCATTCATATGGATGATCACAAAAATAACACAGCCCTTTTTGTTGTCTTTCTCGCCTTTCAACTGCCGATAACGTAGTCTGTGGTTTTTTAGTCGACTTATAGGAATTGGGTTGTGTTGGATTTAGTTTGAAAGCAGGTGGTGGTGTAGGAAGAAGACCAGGCAAAGATGATGAATTACGAAGGTTTAATAAATGATTTGGCTGTAGAATGGTTAACAACAGATTTTGAGTTTTCAACAATTGAGGGCATAGGATTGTAGAACAAATTCGCCGATTCTAAACTTTCCTCCTGTAGCCTTGCATATTCTATCGCTTCAGCTAGTATTCCAGGTTTAAAAGCTCTAACAAATGGCTTCAAAGTTGCATCGAGTCCTCCGATAAAACTATCAAGAAAATAAGAGTTCAGCAATACCTGATTATATTGAAGCATAACGGATCTCAGATCTTCAAACTCATCAACATATTCTTCAATGGTTCCTTTTTGCTGCAACTTGTTGAACTTTTCGACTAAATTTCTGCCCATATCATCTTTGAATCTTGCACAAAGGTCTATGATGAACTCATACCAGCCTACATTTCTCCTTATCGAAAGATAACTTGTAATAACCGGGTAAGTTCGTTAGTTAAATTCTCTTTCCGTTAAAATTAGTTAACTTTAAAATGGGATGTTTAGGGTAAGTTTGGGTAATTTATGAGTTTAGGGGTGTTTTGGTCATTATTGAATAGTTTAAGCCAAGATTCTAATTTAAGTCTAATATTATCTCTTAACATTCAGATATTTTCATAAAACAGAAAATAATCAGATAGTGTGTGTGTGTGTTTTTTAGAGAAGAAGAAGAAGAAGAAAGAGTCACAAGGTTAGGGCTTCAATTGGTTGGCTTGGAAAGTGATTTTGAGGTATGTTCCTTTACGTTTTATGTTTGTAATTACTAGTAGAAGGTTTCTATCGAAATAGATTAATCGATTTCACGACTGGTAATCATTTCAGTCGATTTCTGGGTAGAAATTGGTAAACAGACAGAGGTTTTTGGACGTTTTGATAGTGTCCGGTAGTTTTGGTTAATGGTGTCCGGACGAGTCTATTATCCGGTAAGTTTCTATTTTCTATGGTTTCCGGATGAAATTAGATACCGGATGGTGTCCGGATTGCTTTGGTTTCCGAATGTTATCCGGATTGTTTATGTTGTCCGGAAAGTTGTGTTGTCCGGATTGTATGTGCTGTCCGGAAAGTTGTGTTGTCCGGATTGTTTTGTAGTATCCGGAAACTTTAGCTGTTTGGTCACTTTTGAGATTCCAGATGCTTTTGAGTATCCGGTAGCTTTGTGTTTTGTCGACTCTTGGATAGGGTATGAATGAGGACCGGATATACTGTGGACTCGACTTAAAGTTTGGGTTTGGGGGAAACCTTTGAGGATA
This sequence comes from Saussurea involucrata, assembly GCA_033807775.1. NCBI lineage: Eukaryota > Viridiplantae > Streptophyta > Magnoliopsida > Asterales > Asteraceae > Saussurea > Saussurea involucrata. The sequence continues at coordinate 154,986,542 of CM066314.1, read as the reverse complement.
AGAGTTAGATTGAGTTCTCTAGAGTTCTTAGCCTACTAGTAAGTCTTATATGTTTAGTTGGTAAGGAGATAATTGTATTTAAATTATTTCAGATTCTGTGAATTTGGGGTGAAAGCTGAATCGTTGTGAGAAAAGCTTGGAAGCGTTTTGATAAGCAAACAGGTGAGTTTTACTTTAAAATGTTTTCAAACTGGAATATATATATGTGGATTGAGAATGTGATAAATAGTGTAATAATGTGCATATGTATGAAGTATGATATATTGAGGTGTATATTATGTTTATATGAGCATTACACTACACGAGTACACGTTGGCCGGGCTTTGGACCGGTGGAGTTGGCTGTACGGAGGGACAGCGGAGTTGGCTGTATTTTAGTGCAGCGGAGTAAATTGATTAGTTGGCTCGCAACCAATTAATATGGCCAAAGGAAATGAGACAAGAAAGTACACAATGCATGAGTCATAATTGGTATCCATATTTGTGTTACGTATATGGTGTTTGTGTAAACGATTTTAAACTAACAGGGATTTTCTCACTTAGACCGCTAGGTCTAACCCTCATTTTGTTTTAAAATATGTATTCCAGGTCGTGGATCAAGTAAGAGCAAGTAAGAAGTATAATCCGTGACTAGCTTTTGGAAGACTTATGTTTTTGAAGACCATGACGTGTTTGTAGTTATAACTTTATTATTTAGTAGCAAAAAGTTTGTAATGAAATGCTTATTATGGTTATAAAGACTAAGGGACCGTAAATGTTATATGATGTATCTTTTGTAATGAAACGTTGTTATGCAATATATGTTATTTGTTGTATGTTTGGGAACCGGGTCGTTAAAGATGGTATCAGAGCCCTAGTTTAAGGGATTTAGGTATTCGGATCCATACCTAGACTTAAACTGCATGTGAAGTAGGATGTCCCTATTATTTTAGAACCTTGGGATGTTAAATATAAAATGGTAGAAGGAACATCATGTAAGGTAATTTCAAATTACATTTGGCCAATGTAATCATGAACTTACAGGTACATGTTTGAACTGGAATACCTTATTATATGGGGTATGTGCTTAATTGTATATTAACCTTGTTGAACTCAACAGAATGGCAAGTGGTACTCGACGTACAAATAGAGAGGGAGAAGGAAATTCTAATAGAACAAATCCAACAATCGGAACAAGGGGAAGGGGTGGAGATCGAGGCAGGGGCAGAACGGGAGGTAGAGTTCAATCTCAAGGCACGGAATTTATTACAAGGGACGATCTGACTGCTGAAATGGGAAGACTGCAAGCGAATATACAAGCTATGTTTAACCGAACTCGTCACACTGAAACTGAAATACCAGATCCTAGTCTGGAAGACGAGATGCCCATTACACCTACTGTCATACCGGTGTGATTATAAGATGTTTCTGAGTTGCAAACCTCCAACTTACTCAGGGGAAAGAGATCCGGTGAAGGCTATGAGGTGGCTAAAAGAGATAGAAGCTATCTTCAAAACCAATAAGTGTGCCGATGAAGATAGAGTGTTATATGGGACCGCGATGTTAAAGGCTGATGCGTTATACTGGTGGGAAGCTCTTATTACCTCTAGAGGATCTGATGTGTATTCTACTTTTTCTTGGGAAGAATTCACCATAGCTTTCAAGAGACAATTTTGTCCTCAAGCAGCAGTTAGACAACTGGAGGAAGAGTTCATGAACCTGCAACAGGGAAGTTTATCGGTTAGGGATTATACTGCTCGTTTTCTGGAAAAATCTTACTTCGCTGAGTACTACGTTGCCACGGAGGCACTTAAGATGGAAAGGTTTATCTTTGGGTTAAATTCAGAAATCAGAAGTCTAGTGATTGCAAAGGGACCAGATACCTTCTCAGTCGCAGTAGATGCCGCAGAAAATGTGGAACGGGATAAAGGGAGAAATACTGGTGATAAAAGTACTGGAAAAAAAATGGGAAGGACCACAATATGATCCAAAGAAGTCTAGATTTCAGAGATTTGATAGTCGTACACCTTTTAGACCAGCGGAAAGACCTTGTCCAAGATGCAACCGTATTCATCAAGGAAATTGTCAAGTTGATTCTCGAGTGTGTTACAAGTGTGGAAAGACCGGCCATATTGATAAAGACTATCGGGTAACTAGATTTTGTTTCTTATGCAATTCTCCTAATCACATTCAGTCTGATTGTCCACGTGGGAGAGTATAGCAGGGTGGTACGTCAGTGAGACCATCGGGTGTTAGACCGGTAGTACAAAGACTAGAGCTACCAAGAGCAAGGGGTCGTGCCTTCCAAATGACAGCGCAAGAAGCGGAGGAAACTCCTGATGTGGTTACAGGTACATTTTTAATCAACTCTACACGTGCTAAAGTGTTATTTGATTCCGGTGCAAACCGATCATTTGTGTCTCCTTCTTTTGCTGCTGTTATGCATTTAAAGCCTAAAGTGTTAGATCATGCTTTAATGGTAGATACTGCAAATGATTATCAAATACCGGTTAAAGAGGTATTTGATAGTTGTGTTATAAATATAGATGGGTATGGAGTACCTATTCAGTTATTTCCTATAGCTCTAGTTGAGTTTGATGTGGTAGTGGGAATGGATTGGTTAGCCGAGAATCGGGCTAGTATAGTTTGTGATAAGAAGTTGATTAATGTTGTCTTACCTGAGAAGGGACCGGTAGTGATTTATGGTGATCGTAGAAATCATCAGTCTTGCCTTATTTCTATGATGAAAGCTCGTAAGTGTGTTAGCAAAGGTTGGCCGAGTTATTTAGCTTATGTGATAGATGCTAAGCTAGAAAAGAATAAGTTGGAAGATATTCCTGTTGTTTGTGAATTTACGGAAGTTTTCCCAGAAGACTTGAATAGTCTTCCGCCCGTTAGACAAGTAGAGTCTGGTATAGATCTGATTCCTGGAGTCGCTTCTGCTGCCCGTGCACCGTATCATCTGGCACCTCCAGAAATGAAAGAAATGATGACGCAACTGCAAGATCTTTCAGATAAGGGCTTCATCAGACCTAGTTCTTCACCGTGGGGAGCACCAGTCCTGTTTGTGAAAAAGAAAGACGGATCGATGAGAATGTGTATTGACTATCGGGAACTGAATAAACGTACGATCAAGAACAAGTATCCGCTTCCCAGAATTGACGACCTCTTCGATCAATTAGTTGGAGCTTGCTATTTCTCCAAGATTGATCTGAGATCTGGTTATCATCAGCTGAAGGTTAAAGAAGAAGACGTTCTGAAAACTGATTTTCGCACAAGATATGGTCACTACGAGTTCTTAGTAATGCCCTTCGGTTTGACAAACGCCCCAGCTGCCTTTATGGATTTAATGAATCGGGTATGTAAGCCGTATCTCGATAAATTTGTTATTGTGTTTATCGATGATATCCTTATCTATTCCCGATCCAAAGAAGAGCACGCACGACATCTTCGTTTGATTCTGGAGTTGTTGAAGAAGGAACAGTTGTATGCTAAATTGTCTAAATGTGAATTCTGGCTACGAGAAGTTCAATTTCTTGGGCATGTAGTTTCCGAGAAAGGCATTCAAGTTGATCCGATGAAAGTAGAAGCAATTGAAAAGTGGGAACCGCCAAGAACGCCAACCGAGGTACGAAGTTTTCTGGGTTTAGCCGGCTACTATTGAAAGTTTATACAAGATTTCTCTCGTATCGCTACGCCTCTGACCAAGCTGACTCGAAAGAATATAAAGTTTGAATGGAAAGCAGAACAGGATGAAGCATTCCGAATATTGAAAGAAAAACTCTGTAGCGCGCCGATACTATCACTACCTGAAGGTGCCAACGACTTTGTTGTTTACAGTGATGCTTCCAAATTAGGATTGGGATGTGTACTAATGCAGCGTGGGAAAGTTATTGCTTATGCTTCTCGTCAACTGAAAGATCATGAACGACAATATCCTACACACGACATGGAACTTGCAGCAGTTGTTTTCACGCTGAAGATTTGGAGACATTATCTGTACGACTCTAAATGTCAAATTTATACCGATCATAAGAGTCTCCAACATATCTTCGATCAACGAGAATTGAATATGAGACAAAGAAGATGGTTAGAACTGGTGAATGATTACGACTGCGAAATTCTCTATCATCCGGGGAAGGCGAATGTGGTAGCTGATGCATTGAGTCGCCAAGAAAGAAGCGGAACAATAAAAGCAATTGCTCTACGAGCTGAACTTCTACCTAACATCTTTGACGAATTGAAGAAATGTCAAGTAGAAGCCTTTCAAGAGGAAAACATGAAACCAGAGCGGTTAGTGGGTATATCAGCATCACTCGTAAAAGATGATCGTGGGTTACTGTGTCTGGGAAACCGAATTTGGGTGCCTCGTTTGGATGGTTTACGTGATCGGGTACTACAAGAAGCTCATCAATCTCGTTTCTCTATTCATCCAGGTACAAATAAGATGTATAAGGATCTACGACAATTTTACTGGTGGCCAGGAATGAAAAGAAGTATTGCCCAGCATGTGGAAGGTTGTACCACTTGTAAGAAAGTAAAGATTAAACATCAAAGCCTTTTGGTCAGTTACAACGTTTAGAAATACCTATGTGGAAATGGGATCAGATTACTACAGATTTCATCACGAAGTTACCAAGGACTCCGAAAGGATTTGATGCTATTTGAGTGATCGTTGACAGACTGACAAAGTCTGCTTTCTTTCTACTGATAAAAGAAACCTATTCGTTAGAAAGACTAGCCAAATTGTACATCGACGAAATAGAAACTCGACATGGAGTTCCAATCTCAATTATTTCTGATCGTGATAGTCGTTTTACTTCAAGGTTCTGGAGGAATTTTCAAAAAGAAATGGGGACGCAAATAAAGCTAAGTACAACGTATCATCCTCAAACTGACGGTCATAGTGAACGAACGATTCAGACTTTGGAAGATATGCTACGGGCCTGCATTGTTGATTTTGGGGGATCGTGGGATAAACATTTGCCGTTGATTGAATTTGCCTATAATAACAGTTATCATTCCAGCATACAAGCGGCACCGTTTGAAGTTTTGTATGGTAGAAAATGTCGAACGCCTCTGTGTTGGAACGAAGTGGGAGAGAAACAATTAATGGGGCCAGATATAGTTCAGTTAACCGCGGATAAGATTATTCAGATTCGGGAACGATTGAAAGTGGCTCAAGACAGACAGAAAAGCTACGCTGACCGACGCCGAAAACCGTTAGTCCAAGGTCTCACCTTGGAAAGAAGTAATACGATTTGGGAAACAAGGTAAGCTTAGTCCAAGGTACATCGGACCGTTTGCAATTACGGAAAGAATCGGTGAAGTAGCCTACAGGTTGGATCTTCCGTCCGAGTTAAGCAGTATCCACAACGCTTTTCACGTTTCAAATTTTCGAAAATGTTTGGTTACGCCAGATCAGGCAGTTTCTCTACCAGATATACAAGTTGATGAAAAGCTGAATTATGTGGAAGAACCTGAGGCCATTGTTGACCGTAAAGTCAAAAGTTTTGCGGAATAAGGAGATTAGACAAGTAAAAGTACAGTGGCGACATCACAAAGGGCAGGATGCTACTTGGGAATTAGAATCAGAGATGAGAACTAAGTACCCGTACCTCTTTGCCTAACCGAATTCCGGGACGGAATTCTTTTAAGGGGGAGATGATGTAATAACCGGGTAAGTTCGTTAGTTAAATTCTTTTTCCGTTAAAATTAGTTAACTTTAAAATGGGATGTTTAGGGTAAGTTTGGGTAATTTATGAGTTTAGGGGTGTTTTGGTCATTATTGAATAGTTTAAGCCAAGATTCTAATTTAAGTCTAATATTATCTCTTAACATTCAGATATTTTCATAAAACAGAAAATAATCAGATAGTGTGTGTGTGTGTGTGTGTATGTGTGTGTGTGTTTTTAGAGAAGAAGAAGAAGAAAGAGTCACAAGGTTAGGGCTTCAATTGGTTGGCTTGGAAAGTGATTTTGAGGTATGTTCCTTTACGTTTTATGTTTGTAATTACTAGTAGAAGGTTTCTATCGAAATAGATTAATCGATTTCACGACTGGTAATCATTTCAGTCGATTTCTGGGTAGAAATTGGTAAACAGACAGAGGTTTCCGGACGTTTTGATAGTGTCCGGTAGTTTTGGTTAATGGTGTCCGGACGAGTCTATTATCCGGTAAGTTTCTTTTTTCTATGGTTTCCGGATGAAATTAGATACCGGATGGTGTCCGGATTGCTTTGGTTTTCGGATGTTATCCGGATTGTTTATGTTGTCCGTAAAGTTGTGTTGTCCGGATTGTATATGTTGTCCGGAAAGTTGTGTTGTCCGGATTGTTTTGTAGTATCCGGAAACTTTAGCTGTTTGGTCACTTTTGAGATTCCAGATGCTTTTGAGTATCCGGTAGCTTTGTGTTTTGTCGACTCTTGGATAGGGTATGAATGAGGACTGGATATACTGTGGACTCGACTTAAAGTTCAGGTTTGGGGGAAACATTTGAGGATAAGAGTTAGATTGAGTTATCTAGAGCTCTTAGCCTACTAGTAAGTCTTATATGTTTAGTTGGTAAGGAGATAATTGTATTTAAATTATTTCAGATTCTGTGAATTTGGGGTGAAAGCTGAATCGTTGTGAGAAAAGCTTGGAAGCGTTTTGATAAGCAAACAGGTGAGTTTTACTTTAAAATGTTTTCAAACTGGAATATATATATATATATATATATATATATATATATATATGGATTGAGAATGTGATAAATAGTGTAATAATGTGCATATGTATGAAGTATGATATATTGAGGTGTATATTATGTTTATACGAGCATTACACTACACGAGTACACGTTGGTCGGGCTTTGGACCGGTGGAGTTAGTTGTACGGAGGGACAGCGGAGTTGGCTGCATTTTAGTGCAGCAAAGTAAATTGATTAGTTGGCTCGCAACCAATTAATATGGCCAAGGGAAATGAGACAGGAAAGTACACAATGCATGAGTCATAATTGGTATCCATATTTGTGTTACGTATATGGTGTTTGTGTAAACGATTTTAAACTAACATGGATTTTCTCACTTAGACCGCTAGGTCTAACCCTCATTTTGTTTTAAAATATGTATTCCAGGTCGTGGATCAAGTAAGAGCAAGTAAGAAGGATAATCCATGACTAGCTTTTGGAAGACTTATGTTTTTGAAGACCATGACGTGTTTGTAGTTATAACTTTATTATTTAGTAGCAAAAAGTTTGTAATGAAATGCTTATTATGGTTATAAAGACTAAGGGACCGTAAATGTTATATGATGTATCTTTTGTAATGAAACGCTGTTATGCAATATATGTTATTTGTTGTATGTTTGGGAACCGGGTCGTTAAATAACTGCTCACCTAATTTTTACCATGTTCAAACAGGCTAACTCCACTTTCTGATCGTCTGCAATTTTGCAAAGACTGAAGTATCTATTGCATTTCTTTATCCACATCTTGGGGTTATTTCCATCAAACTTAGGAAATTCCAGTTTGGGAACATATTGACATATCCTGGTTGAATTAGATCCCAAATCGACATTTCTTTGGGGCTCTGCTCTTCGATTTTCCTCTGATTCTTTCACTTTATCAGTCAATTCCACAATAGTTTGCATCATCTTCATCATATTTTCATCTTGAGTTTTCAATCTTTGCTCCAACGATTTAATATGCTCCTCCATGATTAGGATTTTTCTCGTCACTTGTGCCAGTGCTAGGGCTTTCTTTCAGGATTTGCTCTGATACCAATGTAACAGTAAGCTTTATGCTTACCACAAATGAGGGATTCTACTGTATAGAAGAGTAGAAGAACAGAGAATGGCTACAGAGAGATAGAAAGAGAGAGAAAGAGAGAAAGAGAGAGAGAAAGTGAGAAATGTGTATTTCTATTATTTTCATGAATGAATACAGAATCGAATGAATACCTATTTACAGGTTCCTAACAACTATCAATCTCTTTGTTATTAACAACTAATCGCTTTTCTAACCGACTCGAGGAATAGCTACTGTAACAGTTATTTACATGTTTGACATTTTAGTAATATTATAAATAGATGTAGTAGTTGTTGTTATTTACATGTTTAGATGTTATTTACATGTTTGACATTTTAGTAATAGTATAAATAGGTGTAATAGATGTATTATAGATATTATCTTTTTAGTGATTCTTATAATAAAAGACGAAAACATCATTCGAGTTAATGGGTCTCTTTAACAGAAGTTAGTCCAAGGAACCAAAAGTGAAACAAAATGACAACTATAATAATTACAATTGTAATTAGTTTTAAAAAATGACAAGAGTTGATGGTTACTATGAACCACAAGAACCAAAAATATAATTTACTCTCATTATTATTCATTATTGTTGTTGATAGTGTTAGCTTTTTAAATGAAAAAGAAGTAAAAAAAAAGGAAAAAAGAAAAGAAAGAAATGAGTTGTTTGTCCACCCATCACTGACACACTGACACACATAGGAAGAATGGCAACCATCACCACCGGCGAATGCGATGAACACCGCACGCTACTTCCTTCACCCGGATTATGTCCATCGATTCTCATTTCCCATGTCACGCCCAGGCCAAGGATTTTTTTTTCTTTTTCTTTCTGTTTTAATACCCAAAAACCGCATTCATCGAGCTGTGGTGCGATTGTTCCAACTCTCATAACTTCATTAAAACGAACTTCAACAACAAACTGCTTCAATAAGTTGGTCTCTACTCTTCTAATCCTAATTTACCTCCAGTCCAAGTTTGTTTCCTTCATACTCACCCTTGCATTGCATTCAACCGTTTCTGAACATTGTATTCCTTAACAATGTGTAATTTGATTGCTTTTCACTAGGTCATGTTGATTGATTCATCATCTTTCCTTATAGTATAGTTATGGAGTATTAAGTAGCTAGCTATGGTGTGATTTTTCATTAGGTCATGTTGAATTGTTCTTCGATACATTCATCGCAGTTGGAGTATTCAGTAGCTAGCTATGGTATGATTTTTCTGTAATGCTCTTCGCCAGGTATTATGAATCGTTTCTTTCGTTATTGTATATTGTTGTTAGCTTAGTAGTTGTTTTTAACTTCTTAATCTTAATTTCAGATTGTGTCAAGAGAATCTCAGGTTGGATTGTTTCCTTCGTAGACTAATAAGGTATTGATTTAATTACCTAAAAATGAACCAAATGTAAGTGACCTAGTTAGATATGCAGGTGATCTGGATCTAGTTAGATATGCTAAAGTAGGAATAAAACATATTGTAATTGACCGTTAAAACATTGGCTAAAACATTTTGGATGAGTTTCATTACATACACAAGTTTTACTACATACATCGTACTCTAAGAAAATATATAACAGTTTTTAGAGTGAATTGTGGATTTGGTCCTGTGCTTTGATGGTTTTTGTGACTAAAGTCCCTATACTATGTTTATTGTGGATTTGGTCCTTGTGGTATTCAATTTTTCTTGGCCATGGTCCCTCTGACTAACGTTTTCGTTAACTTCGTTAAGGACCATTTTAGCCATTTTTTCTAAATTTTGTCTTTCTACTATAAAAAAAGAAACAATATTTTTATACACACAAATATATACATATATAACTATAGACACACACAAATATATATATATATATATATATATATAATTATACACAAATATATGTATATATATACATAACGATATATAACAATTTAATTTTATCATTTTATTGTAATGGTGGAAAAAGATATGATTTTATTGTTATAATGTAATTAAAATTTTGATTTAAACAAATCAAATCATAAAATTGTATATTATTTTATTTAGAGCGAAAAAATAAGATATTGTTTTATGATTTGATTTATTTAAATTAAAACATTAATTATGTTAAAGACGATTTAATTTTATTGTTATTTTATTTTCATTGTAACAAACAAGCTTATTATCGATATTTTAACACCAAGTTATTGAAAACCACTGAGAAATGAACTCCAATTTTATCATTCTAAAATTAGGAGTTTCAATTTTAATATTGTTTTCGTCTTTAACATAATTAATGTTTTAATTTAAATAAATCAAATCATAAAACAATATCTTATTTTTTTGCTCTAAATAAAATAAGATACAATTTTATGATTTGATTTGTTTAAATCAAAATTTTAATTACATTATAACAATAAAACCATATCTTTTTCCACCATACTAATAAAATGATAAAATTAAATTGTTATATATCGTTATGTATATATATACATATATTTGTGTATAATTATATAGAGGAAAGTTCAAATAAAAACTCATTTTCAATTGTGAACATGAGGATGGATCTTGACGCTTCCATCTATATTGATCCAATTACTCATATTAAATAGAGTTTTTAATTGAAATTATTAATTAAGGTGATTAGGGGTAAAAAGGGAAGATAATTAAAACGCCTACCATGTTTGACTTTTTATTTTCTTTTTTAATTAAATTTTTTTACCCCCTTAAAGTTTAAAATAAATTAACTTAAAAATTACTAACATTTTAATCAAACAAATTACATCAAAAAAACGAGAATTTCGTGCTCTTCGATATGACATCCATCTCGATATAGTTTTTTGTTGTTGTTTTAACCGTTTTTACGTGGAATGTCATATACGTGTTATATTCGGTATGAATATTTATGTATGTTCAAGTGCGTACAACATCTCGACACCATAAGTCCGTAACTCGACATCACCTTCTACAACACTTTCTTCAGCGTCCTAAGGTATCGTGTTCTTCATTACCATAACCCAACACCTATCGAGATGAATCGGGAACCTATCGAGTTTCGATTGTGAACCGATGAACAAAAGAGAGTGCGTCACGTCTCCACACCTTCACGAGTCACTCATGTATTATTCTTCATGAATAATGTATCATTCAGGGTGAATAATATACGATTCATGAATTCATGTATTATTCATCCTGAATACTGTATTATTCATCTTGAATATTGTATTATTCATCATGATTAGTGAATGAACGTTCACCTTTGTTATTCATATTGAATGTGGACACCTGAAGATGTGCATACATATTCATAAAGAATAAAACCAAGTTTCGGTCGTGAATCGGAAAACAAAGAGAGTGTGTCATGTGTTCAACCTTCACGGGTCATTCATATATTATTCAACATGAATAATGTGTTATTCGGGGTGAATAATGTGTTATTCAGGGTGAATAATGTGTTATTCACTTATTCAGGATGAATAATACACGATTCATGTTTAATAATACATGAATCAGGAATTCGTGTATTATTCATCCTGAATGTTGTATTATTCATTTTGAATACTGTGTTGTTCATCATGAATAGTGAATTAACGTTCCTCTTTGTTATTCATACTGAATATGCACACCAGGAAACGTGCATACATATTCATACCGAATATAACACATACATAGCATTTCACGTAAAAACGGTTAAAATGAAGAAAAAACTATATCGAGATGGATGTCATATCGAAGAGCACGAAATTCTCGTTTTTTTGATGTAATTTGTTTGATTAAAATATTAGTAATTTTTAAGATAAATTATTTTAAACTTTAAGGGGGTAAAAGTTTTTTAATTAAAAAAGAAAATAAAAAGTCAAACATGGTAGGCATTGATTTAAATTTCCAGATTTGCCCCTAATCACTTCTCAATTGGTTTAATTAAGTTTTAACCATTGATGAGTTTTCCAAATCTTGATCAATGGTTGTGACTTGTCCTCATGTTCACAATTGAAAATGAGTTTTCATTAGAACTCACCCCTAATTATATATATATATATATATATATATATATATATATATATATATATATATATATATATATATATTTGTGTGTCTATAGTTATATATGTATATATTTGTGTGTGTATAAAAATATTGTTTTACTTTTTTTATAGTAGAAAGACAAAATTTAGAAAAAATGGCTAAAATGGTCCTTAACTTAACGAAGTTAACGAAAACGTTAGTCGAGGGATCATGGCCAAGAAAAACTGAATACCACAAGGACCAAATCCACAATAAACATAGTATAGGGACTTTAGTCATAAAAACCATCAAAGCACAGGGACCAAATCCACAATTCACTCCAGTACAACTAGATATGACTTTCTTTCTCTCACTTTTTTATTATGCAAAAAAAAATCATTACACGTAGCTTCTTAACACGGTTTATTGTTCTAAAAGATCGTCTTTCATGTGGGTAATTGTAATTGATATTCCTATTTAACATGAGTTATCGTCATAAAAATTACCATAATAGTCATCCAACATGTAAGGATTACGTAGAACAAATGCTGGGATGACTTTTCTGACCAAGTGATCCAGATAAAAGTCCTTTTCACTAGGCACCTACCAAACAAGTACGAAAAATGCTGAATTAGTGCAAATCTTATCATACAATTGCATTTGAATTGCATTTGCACCTAAATTTATCTCGCATAATCCTCTTTCAGACATCATGAAGTTCATATATTTTTACTCTGTAACTGTATAAATGAAAAGTAATTAGCTATGTTTCCTAAACTACTACATAATCAAAATATTCTTTAATTGTTTATTAGACCAAGCAAGCAGTGACTTCACTTCAACCCAAAACTATGCAACTGTGCTTTAAATCTTCACGGGTAGTGGCATATCACAACTTTATTAAATGTAGATTCATTGAGTTACAAACTATTCCTTCCCCCATAATAAAATTTGGCATGGGAGTTAACCTAGAACGTTCGATTCAGTGAAAGCAGAACCATATGTAATGATGTTGCTTCTCCTCTTTCATGACCACCTATAAAAACTCAAAATAAAATCATTCACTATCAGTAGTTGCACGTGGTCATTTGATTATATTGCTTATAAATAATGTGATTACATGATGGATTGAATTTATTTTATTATGATGCAATGGCAGCGTCAACGATGTTGCTTTTCAGACAAAGTCTCTCCGGTCATTTTATTAATATAGCTTCATTCATTGTTGATACGCATTGAGAAATCAATGTGTATGTGTTTATTTTCTCTTATTTAGCCTAGTTTATTTTATTTTTATATCCCAACATTGAGTATTTTTCTATCTTATTTTTCATTTTTTTATCATGAAACTAAAAGTTATGAGGTTACATGTTTTATTCTATTAAGTAGGCTAATTTCTTTCTCTTTGGCAAAGACAAAAAACATTGGTAGCATTCCCTCTGACACGTTCATTAAGTCACGAATTTATTTGAAGTCAAACTTTTTGAAGCTTAGGAAATCAAATTTTTAGAAGATTTTTTGAAAATAAAGTACTTTTGGTACTTGTGTACTTGTTAAAGACAAGAAACTTTTACCTTTTGTACTTTATTGACCAAAGGGTTTGTGTTTGGTTAAGGACCAAGTTTGTGTTATTTACATGTTTAACATTTTACTAATAGTATAAATAGTAGGGGTGCTCACGGGTTGGGTTTGCCGGGTTGAAGGCACTTTAACAACCCAACCTAATCATTGCGGTTTGAAAAATCTCAACTCAACCCAATCATTGCGGTTTGAAAAATCTCAACCCAACCCAACCCAATCAAAAGTGCAACTCAACCCAACCCAAACCGTTCGGGTTGGGTTGGTCGGGTTGAAACTTTATCGATCATTTCATCGTTTTACTAAGTTATCGTGTGTAAACAAATTACTAAATGTTACCAATTATTTAAATGTTCAACCGATTTCTAAATCGTCTAATAAAAGATTTCTTATAAATATTTTGTTTATAAATGCGGCATCAAGAATCAAGAATCAAGAACAAGATTACTAAAGTAACAAGTGGCCAACAATTGTCTGTTTATAAATTTTCAATATTAACAAGATTACTTTGACGGTAACAAAAATGACGGTAACAAGAATTCAAAATTAGATTTAATTGTTTTTCAAGGGTTGGCGGGTTGGGTCGGTTTGGTTTGGGGCTAACCCGTTATCAACCCAATATATGCGGGTTGGTGAAAAATAGTATCGATTATACATCGGGTTGACTCGGTTTGAGTTTTTTTTGCCTCGGGTTGGATTGGGTTGGCCGGGTTGGTCGGAAATTTGAGCACCCCTAATAAATAGTAGTAGTTGTTGTTATTTACGATGCTCCATTATTTTATTTTAAGTTTTATAAATCTAAGGTACTTCTTGACGAACTGATCACTTTAAAAGTGTTAAAGTGTCATGGACTCAGTAACGAGTCATTTGAAAGCACGTCAATAAAATGTTTTACTGATCACTTCTTGAAGGCATTTCTGTGTGACACGTGCCGTGGACATATAATAACCTACAAAGGGTATTTTACAGATCTTCTATATCCTTCCCAACTTTTTAGGATTTTGATTTCTGTGGTCCTTCGCCTTTAGAGAGAGTGTAAGTAAATCTATAAGCTAAACCAACTTCTCTTGAATTGCAGGTAATCAACTTAGTTTTAGGTTTCTTGCTCTGTTGACTACAATTGTTTATTTATTCCTTTGGTTTTTATCTAAGTATTGGAGCCAACCGGTTTGGTCATGCGAAGAGTTTCCTAGGTTATTATTAAGCTTTTCATATTTTAATATGTAAACTAGATTTTTCTGAGAAACCTATACATTGACATGATGCATGTATAACTTGCACATTCTTCATTCGAGAGCCGATTCAACATCAAGTACCGATCTGCTCTCAAAATCGACCCGTCCCTTGATTGCAAGAAAACCCCTTGCCTCGAAATTCTTATCCCCATTCTGTGGTCGTATTTCACCTCCTTCATGTCCAACGTTTCTGTTCCCGTCACCCTCTTCACCACTTGTTCCGGCAATCTCATGAAGGTGTCCAATCGTTGCATGATTGAATCCATCTTCTCCTCCAGGGATACGATTTTCCCATTGAATTCGCCCAAACTCCCTTCAATTTCATCTACTCGTGTTTGAACTGATCTCGTCACGCCCTCTGATACCAATTGATGCAACGATTTTGAATTGCATAAGTTAAAATGGAGAAATCGAATGATTTATTGAAAGAATTCGTTAATTGTTCGAGAGGATTAACACTCTCCCATATGGCGCCAACACATATGATAGAAATTGAATAAAACCCTCAACCGACTTCAAACGCTTTTCACCCACTTGCCTTTATGAAAAGACTAAACTACCCCTTAACCCCTTCTTGTCTAGAGTAAGTGAACCGGACTCTTGGCTTAACACATCACTTCATCTTTTAATCTCAAAACTAGGGGTGAGCAAAACCTGAATGGTCCGAAAACCCGAACCGAAAATGAGGTGTTTGTGTAAAACCCGAATGCCCCGAAATCCGAAACCCGAATTTTTGGGGGGTATTGGGGTTCGGTTTGGGTTTGATTTCCTGCCACTCGACCCCCCCCCCAAAAAAAAACCCGACACATATAAGTATATATTATATAAATATATTTATTTATCTAATTATCCTTCAAAAATCCTAAATTCTAGTCGGTCATAGCCTTTTTTAGAGACTAAACCTACTATCAATTATCAATCCTCTCAACCAGTTGAGTTTATCATAAAAAACGATCGAACAGTAAACTAACTTTTTTTGAGTCAATGGGGATATGACTGTCTTTATTTTCTTACTTTGCTATTCTGATTTTACCTTTTAGTCCTTTAAATACCTAAAACACCTAATAAATAATACTGCTATCAGTGACGTTATAAAGTTACGGGTTGTTTACCAAATTTTCTATTAAGTCCTGTATGGATAAATTTGTTTGTGTATGTAAAAAATCATTGTTGTTTACTTTTTAAACTGAATTAATGGTCTGAATAACACAAATGACCAATCTACCCCTCAAACAAAAATATGGTGTTGAAAATATACTTGGAACTGATGCATTAGAATCCACACAATCACAACAATATGCTGGGAAATCAAAACAAAAAAGCTAATGTTCATTAAAAAAACGAAAATCTAACTTCAAAAGTCATGAAATCCAATAACAATCAGTATATTTTTAACCCCATGATGAATCTAAATAGAAACAACGGAATCTCCATGGTATAAGTTACTATCAACTAAAAACCAATTCTAAGAAGGGAGAAATTGTAACACCCTCAAATTTGGAACGAGCAACTAAATAAAATTTCAATAAAATACCCAACAAGATCATTTCTACAATTCATTCCTTAAAATACCTCGGAATTTAAAACATTATAATTCCCCCAATAAATTAACTTAAACGGGTGTTACTTAACACAACACAAGTCGCTAACTCCAAATACGTGCGGAAGACTTCACTAATTCAAATCACCTCGCGAGCACTCTACTAGCACACGACCTTTCACACGTGTCACTAGAACTACTCCCAACCTGAGACCTGTTGCACATGCCGACAAATAAAAAAGGTTAGGCTAACGCCTAGTGAGTTCAAGCATTTTATCATGACTATATAAATTCATAAATCGAGAGGGATGTAGCTTTTTAGTCATGATTCTAAAAGAGTTTACTTTAAATGTAAAGCACCCATTTTCCAAATCTCACAATTCCCATAAATGAAATCTTCAATGCAATATGATTTCCAAAATAGACTCATTCCCAAAATCCACGTAATAGGGTGAAATACCATTTGATACTCAAAATAATTAAATCCATATTTCAATTTGCCATTATTCCAAAAACATCCCAAACGCGGTAAAAACATAATCCATAACTCATATAACATGGAAATGCAATTCTCATAAATATGATACGTTACCGAAAACATGGATAAACACAAATACCCAAAACATCACACACGGATGAGATATAAACCACAACTTGCATACCATGGAAAACAATCCATATAAATATAACACGTCACCGAAAACATGAGTAGCAACAAATACCCAAAACAACACCTTTCGGTGACGGGGAAGACCCGTATACATCGCACGTGACGGAACACTAAAGTGGGTCACTTACTATGCAATAAAACACACACGTGGATTACTCTCGTAAACTGAGCTCAATCACTCCAGATCTATTGCCCGCGAGACTAGGGAGTTCCCAACTTCAACCACTCCAAGTCTATACATTGGGTCACTCCAAATCCACAACACCTTACTGCCCATGAGACGACGCCCGACCATATAGGTCCACGCCTTACTTATCATGGAACCCGATGCCTATCACGTGCTAAGCACATATATGGAATTACACCTTGCTGCCCATGAGACGACGCCCGACCATCTAGGTCCACGCCTTACTTATCATGGAACCCGATGTCTATTCCGTGCTACAAAATAAACTAACGTCTCGTAAAACTGAGTCCAATCAATTTCGACCTCTTGCCCGCAAGACTAAGGGAAACTCAAATGCCTATGGATCCATAGCTATCAAGGTCTAAATATTACACGACCCCAAATATATAAACACATGCATTCAAAACATGCAATTCCCCAATAACATAATTCATTATCAAAACTCAATTTTGAGTTACCAAAACTGGACAAATGTCCCCAAGACTTAATAAAATTCAATACCGAGCCACAAGCTCAACTAACTCCAAAAGGTAGTTTATGAAAGTTATAAAATGACATCAAATATAACAACACACACCGTTTGCCGGTAAATACTTCAATTCCATGAAAACCCGAAATAAAACTTTGGATCGGGAAAACGCTCATTTCCAAGGACTCATACCTTTACATTTTCAAAATATCACATGATGTACTATATGCATATTTCCAAAACATCCACAAATGCATTTTTTTATAATAAATAGACTCCATTTATCACATAAATCAACAACTCATTTCATGTATGATTTATTATCATATTTTTCCAAAAATATCCAAAAGTAGTGTTTTACAATATTTACCACAATTAATACCTCAAAAGGTAAAATCCACCAAATAACCCAATATTGATAATTTTCAGGTAAAACACACAATTACTTGGAAAAATAACATTTTGGCATGTACAAAGTTTTCGCAAAGTAACTTGAACTCACCTCGCTAGATTTAAGCTAAATCTAGAGTTTCTCCAATGTAAGCTCCTTTGATGAAGTTTGCATCCTCAAGCCAAAATCTTCCGAAAACCTAAATCCATAAGTTTCCAACCATAAATATCCATCCCCAAACACTTAGATTCATTTCCCCCAACATAATACACCCAAAATCACCAATAGCTTGAAACCCTAATTTCCAAAATAAAGAGAAGGGAAGATTACCTCAACCATCAAGTGATTCCACTAACCAAACACTTCTAATGGTACCAAAATGAGCCTCACACTTCATTTATTCAAGAGGAATGAAAGGTTTAGAAGAGGCTTAGGTAAAACCTTAGAAAGTGTAGAAATCTTACCAAAACGAAAGTGAGAAGAAGGGTTCTAACCTCCATCCATAATTCCTTGTTAAGAATCGAAGGAGAAGCTTTGGTTTACAAGATTTACGGCTTCAAGAGCTCCAAAAACGATTTAGAGGGTTAGGGTTTGGTTTGGGAGAGTTTAGAGAGAAATGGGTGAAGTAGAGAATGAAAGGGGAATGAAATCGTAGGTTTAAAACACCCTGGAACCCGCTCGCGATTGTGACACGGCGAGAGTGACTATGTCACAATCGCCGAGGCACTCTCGCCCGCTACCCAAATTGCCCACGGTACAAACTCGGCGAAAGTGACACGACGAGAGTGACCATGTCACTATCGCGAGTGTCATTCTCGCGGCCTCTCCCCCACCTCTCGATACAATATCGGCGATAGCGACACGACGAGAGTGACCATGTCACTATCGCGAGTGTCATTCTCGCTGGCTTTGTACCGATCCCAATCTTGCCCGATTTCTCATGCGATCCAATTGGCATTACGCGACCTACCTTCCAATGCGAAACCCTGTCCTCTAATAATTCCGGATAAGTTCATTCACAACTTGAATTAGGATTTTCGGGGTGTTACAGAAATCAAACTTCAAATTTCAGATCTGGAGCGAAATCAAACTTGTGACATCTGGAATTAAATCGAACTTCAAAAACTGAATCGAACTCTAAAAATGAAATCGAAGTTCACAAGTGAAATCAAACTTCAGAAATGAAATCAAAAACGAAATCTCGAAGGAAATCAAAAACGAAATCTCCTTCAGAAACTTTCAACAAAATCTTGAATGAAATCGAACTTCAAAAACGAAATAGAACTTCACAAATAAAATCGAACTCCGGAAGTGAAAACGAAAACAAAATCGAAATCTGGACGGGAATCGAAAACGAAATCTCCTTTAGAAGCTTCAGACAAAATCTTGAATGAAAAGAGGGAGGCATTGATGAGGGAAAGAAGACGATCGCCGGGGAAAAAGTCGATGAGGAAGAAGATGATCCGTAGTTCTTCCATCTTGTATCTCCATCCAAAATGATAAAATAAAATGGGTGCTAGGATTTTTTTTAAAGAATATATTGCTTTTTACAATACACAGACCATAGTTGAAGAGGAGGCTAGGATTTTGGAAAGAGGCATGTTTTGTAAAGGGGGTAGAGTTGTCTTTTTTTTTGGTTGAATGGTGACAACACAACATCTCTATCTGTGCAAATAAGTCATGTTTTATGCGAATAAGCCACAAGTAAACAACTCTAAATAGTTGTACGAGTAAGCCAAATAGACCATTAAGCTGATTAGGCTCTAAGTAAACAAGCCCCTTTCTCTCATTTTCAATTGGTACTCTCATTTGCAATTGGTTGTTCTTTTCTATGCTTCCAGGATTTAGATCAAATGATACATGACAATTATGGATTATGTGACCAATGAAGGTAGGTTGAGCCCTCTCACTATAGAGATTATTAAAATTACAATAACGGTAACTCGATTCAAGAACGGATCTACATAGGAGCATGCAGTGGTACGGGCCCTTATATTTTTTAATGGTGCCACTGTATTGTTTTGTTGGGTGCCTTTATAATTTTTGATACTAAAGTATGAGTTGGTAAATGTTGTTGCCTATGTACAAAAAAGCTCGGCTCAAGTTCAAGTCCCACTTTTGTCAAGCTCCTTAATTTTCAACTTATATTTTTGTGTTCTATATACACCTTTTGTGTTTTTAATTTTTTTTAAGGCTAGACGGTTTCATGTGTGCACTAAAAAGAAACAACCAACAATTACTTGGAGACTACCTAGAAATAATAAATAATTATGCAATAATTAAATCAAATTGATATTAAAGGGGTGTTTGGGATTGCGGAAAACTCCGTTTCTCCATATCACGTTTCCGGGAAGGAGGTGAGTGTTTGGATTAAGAAAAAAAATTGCTTATCACGTTTTCAGGAAGGAGAAACGTTGTTTTTTGAGAAGCAACTCCAGACTGATTTTTCTGGAACGGAGATAAGTTATAAGTCAATAAAGAGAAGCAGATGACAAACGCAATCCCAAACACCCCCTAACTATTAAAAAGATATATGAAGCAGTCGTAGATCCCATTTTTTTGCTGTTTAAAATCCTTTTTCCTATACCGAAAGGGTTAGGCCTTTCCTGCGCAGCTTAGTTGGAAAGCGAATCTTGTAGCTGTGGGGGGCTATTCTGTTCATTTTCTATTAAGACCGGAAACATTTACACGAATCCATATCCACAAGTTCTTACTGAAAATCCACATAAAATCAATCGATCGTTAACTTTCAACCAGTGAGAAATATAAAGAGAAAATCTACACCTTTGAACCAGAAAGAAGATCGATATCAGACTTCCATGGCTGCTACTACACCAGATTTGTTGAAGTATATTTGTTCAGGTGTCGGTTTTCTTTGACAATACGAAGGCGTGATGGCAAGGGCTGGAACACCGACAACAATAAGGGCTGGAACACCGACGACGACAAGGGCAACGACAGAAACACCAGCGACGGCGAGGGCTGTAAGCCTATAACACCGGCGATGACAAGGGCTGGAAAGTAGACAGGTGGCGGTGAAGGAAGTAGAAGTAAAGGGGATGTCTCTTTAAGGGGAGGAGGCGTGTCCTTGATGGAGCCCTACAAATTTTAAGGGGAAAAAAGGAGGGTATAAGTGGAAAATATTGGGCTGAATGTAGACCACACATGTTTTCTGGCTGTCTGAATAAGTCACCAGCTGACCAGTTAAGCCACAGCCGAACACCTTTGTATGGCTGACCGAATAAGCTGTATGGCTTATTCAGCTCATTAAGCCACAAACAAACAGCCCCTTAGGATCATGTGAGACAGCATACGTTCGTTGACTAAGGGCCGTTTACAAAACACTTACCCGGGTAAGTGCTTACCAAGTCACGTTAGCTTACCGGATGAATATAGCAAGGACCAAGAATCTTACCGGGTAAGAGCAAAAGCAAGGACCGAGAATCAAAAGCAAGAATGCGACGACTCTTACCCCGTTCAGCGCTTACCAACTAAATTGTTGCATACGATGCCATTATTGTGGACTGAAATCTTACCCCATTCAGCGCTTTTCCAGTAACCTAAGTTTTTACACTCGAAACTTCACGCAAAATACTGATAACCCTTCACAGTGTTTTTGCTTGAACGTTCATATAGTTTTTTACAATAACAATGTTTTACAGTGAAGTTCACAATGTTTTACGGTGAGGTTTCAAGTGTAAAGACTTGGTCAGACCAGTCTCATATGAACCCAACCCAATCCCAATATATCTCTATTACTATCAAATATAATAGTTAATAAAATTTGTTAAAATTATATGCTTTGTAAAAAGAAAAAAGACCATATATATATATATATATATATATATATATATATTTGAGAGAGGTTTCGGGAAAAAACCTCAAATAAATAGAAAACTAAAAAACACTTTACCAACCGCTAGATTAGATAATCTGATGGATGTGATTAGATGGGTGATTACAACAATATTAATTAAATTAAAAAACCTCAACCTCCCCTAATTTTTATTGAAAAAAGACAAAAAATAAACAAAATCCAAATGAAATAAATTACACCAAATAAACGATCATATTTTTCTCGTTAAATTGACATCCATATTGATATACTATTTCCTCCGTATTTTTGTGGTTTTTTCGGTTTTCCAGTTATATATATATATATATATATATACAGGGAAGGGTTCAATTGAGAAGTCTAAATATTTTGAGAAACGGAGAAGTAAAAAAACACGGAAGCGTTCATATATGAACGTTCTTATATGACAGTTATATGAACGTTCATTTATGAACGCGTCCGTGTTTTTTTACTTCTCCGTTTCTCAAAATATTTAGTTCTCAAATGAACCTAACACTCTATCTATATATATATATATATATAATATATATATATAATATATATATATATATATGAGATGGGACTCAGTTAATGGGCGGTGATATAACAGGATGGTCGGCAAGGTAAGAACAAGCTCACCATTACGACGAACGAGACCTTATCACATTGTGTCATCATTATCCCAATTCTCCGCATCAATTTTCCAAAACAGATCCAAATAAACAAATTCCCAAAAAAACTAATACGATCAAAACATGGCGATTTAAAATAATCGAGAGTTCATCAGATAGGAGCGAAAGACTAAAATTAGGTTTAATCACATAAATTTTATCATTTGAACTATGCAAATGATCATCATTTGAACCTCTCAACTCCAATCACAATCAAAATCAAAATCTACACCACATAATGCAATTTAAAACACGAGATCTTAAACTTATCATGGAAGAAAACCTATATTAATGATGTGAGACGGAAATTAGTAGACAAACAGATGGAAAAAACTGTTCATCTGTGGAAACCATCTCTACGGTTGTCTGGCCGCTGCCTGATCTTCAACAAAATGATAAATTCAAAACCAATCGATACTTGGATTGATAAATAAACTTAACACAGCCAAAAATCAGGCTTTTCATATACGCATCGTCGTTTATAGATAGAGAACAAGAGATCAAAATCTCTCTCTAGCTACAATTGAATAGAACAAATGCAATTACATAATAATATGAACATGAAAGGGCTCATATCAAGTGTAGTTTTAGAGATCTCTGTCATCGCAGGGAGTTTACGAAGAAAAAAAAACGAAATCGTATGCTTTCAGTGAGCTATTTGATATGCCATTAGTGCCATCTATGTACCGAATTACAAAGAGGCGGCAATAAGCTCAGTGAATTTCATCAATTCGGTGTATAGAACCCGCTAGAGTCCTCTCTCTTTATAATCACAGCCCTAACTACTCAAAACCCTAAATTAGATTTGACACAGCATTGGCCTCATAGAGAAGATTAGATTTGACAACATAGTATGATTCAGACATATGCTTGTCTTTGTTTTGAATTTAATCATCGGCCAAACAAATCAAAACAGAAAAAATAAACAGGAATTAATGGAGAAGCAAAACCAGTTGAAAAACATAATCGACGAGATGAATAAGTTGCGATCTGCAGGGTGAGAGAGAACCTGAGTGGAGAAGA
Source organism: Saussurea involucrata (assembly GCA_033807775.1). Lineage (NCBI taxonomy): Eukaryota > Viridiplantae > Streptophyta > Magnoliopsida > Asterales > Asteraceae > Saussurea > Saussurea involucrata. The sequence continues at coordinate 154,963,215 of CM066314.1, read as the reverse complement.
AGAGTCGAAAAGAAACCCTAAATCGAGTGAGTTGTAGAGGCGGGTGATGGAGTTTGAAAGATTGTGGTGTGTGTATTTATAGAGAGCCACATGGAGATTAGGGTTTGGTCACGTGGTCAAGGTTTGCTTTCGCAGCCAAATGAAGTTATCTTCATACCAAATGAGCTTCCGGCTGAAATCTATTTTTAAGCAAGTCATCCTTTCTAAATATATATATATATATATATATATATATATATATATATATATATATATATATATATGGGCTTAATCAAATGAGAACTTGGTAGATTGTGATAACCGTGAGATCCAATATGAACCACTCATTTAGGATAATTATTGTTGTTTACTAAAATATAATAAAGGGCATATTAGTAATTTCAATAGAGTATTAATTCACTTTAATAGTTTCCATTTTTGCAATTAATTCCCTCTCTCTCTCAGTCTCTCACGCATTGTGATCAATTTGATTATGTCAACCCTAAAAAAAATCATCCTTTCTTCCTCCATCCTCTCATGGATGCCGCTCCCTCCTTCCTCCTCCATCCTCCGTCGCCGCTCCCTTCTTCTTCCTCCATCCTCTGCCGCCAATCCCTCCTTCCACCGGCGATTGGACTCTCATGGCCGCCGCTCCCTCCTTCCTCCTCCATCCTCCGTAGCCGCTCCCTCCTTCTTCCTCCATCCTCTGCCGCCAATCCCTCCATCCACCGGCGATTGGAACGATGTGAACGAGTTTTAAAAAAAACCCTATTAATAATCCTACTGCCGCCTCCATGCCTTGACCACACATTCCTTTTTGTTTCTGCAGCTTTCTCAATTTCTTCGACGGCCGCTCCCACCGCCACACCTCCGTCACCTGTTTCCACTTCGTCATTCATCACTGTCGCCTGTTTCCACTTCGTCATTCATCACCGTCACCTCTAGTCTGCGTTTTGGAGTTTGTCGAATATGGATCTAGTATTTGTGTCGGATTTCACCGAAGACGGGATCTGGAATTTTGCCGATGAGAAGAAAATGGGATATGGATCACAGTGATACACAGTGTGGATCACTGTGATACATTGTCTTCTTCTTCTGTCAATCATATATATACACAGTGGCTACAATGAATTTTGTATGTATTTTGGTCTCACATTGTATTTGGTATCACTGTGATACATGATAAGGTATCATAGTGCATTTTGTATGGTATCATAGTACATTTTGTATGGTAATCACAGTGTAACACAGTGGATCACTATGATACATTGTCTTCTTCTTCTCATTATGTTTTCCTTGGGTATCACAATGGGTATTCTGTAACACATTGGGTATCACGGTGTGTCAATGTATTTTGTATTCGTCGGAATAAGGTTCACAGTTGGTATAACGACGTATCACAATCCGTATCACGGCATATCACAGTCGGCATAACGACGTATCACAATCCGTATCACGACGTATCACAGTCGGTATAACGGCGTATCACAATCCGTATCAAGGCGTATCACAGTCGGTATCACGGATTCACGACGGTATCATAGTTGCGCCGTGATACGGACTGTGATACACCGTGAACGAAAAAAATATGGAATGTTACGAGAGAGGGAAAAGGGTAGAGGAGAGAGGAGAGATAAATTTTCTACAATTCCTAAAATGTCCTTTATTTCAAATAAAAGTCAATATTACCAAAATTAAATAGTTTCCTAATTTATCTCTGATTTGTGGTTGAGATTGGATCTCACAGTTATCACCTTTTACTAGGATCTCCCATGAATAGGCCCCTATATATATATATATATGTATATATATATATACTAGCAGTTTACCCGCGCGATGCAGCGCGGGTGAATCACAAAAGAGGCTTTTAAACATCATTCTATAACCGACTTGTATTTTACCATCAACTATGTATTTGATAATAACAAAAGAAAATTATATGTTAACTTAGCCAATGCTGCAACTCTAGAATCAATCTATTTGTCTCATTGATGACTCAAATCACATTTACACATAGAAACATCATATGCTACTGACCACCAAAACCAAACTAAGCACTTGATCATACAAACAAACAAACTAAGAAAGAGGAAGATTTTCCCAGCCTTTGGTTTACCACCACTGCTACTGTGCTACATAGATGACATCCATTTCCATTCTCAGACAGACAACTGCAATCTTTAAATGGGTGAAGTACCCACAAAATCAATTTTAGACTGAACCTGTAATCAGCAAATTCCTTAAATATCAACAAAAAAACTCAAGGTACTCAATGAAGCAAGGATACCAGTAGTGAAAGCAATCATAGAGCAGTCTTTATACATATTATTTGCCATGGAAGTCTTATGGTGCTATCTAATCGTCTCTACGGAAAGAAATTCAGAAGAGCTAACTAAGATCCTATCTAGTATCTCTGGGGTTTTCCACAATGATACGAATAGAATAGGCCCACAAAACAATAATAACGTCCTATATGTGGAACAAACCAACTATTTATTAGAATAAATACCAGAAGAGTTTTAAAAAAAAAAACTAAAGCATGCAACAAAAGAAGATTATGTTTTATCAGTATAAGAAAGGTGCAATGGCAATAAGTTAACAAGAGAAGCAAGAATTCCATCACTATTATTATACACCCAACCCAAGTCACAATTAACAAATCATGCATCTTGTGTAAAGAGCTCTGATGGAGGTCTTGCCGTTCCTCCAGTACTACCAAATCCGGAGAAGCCACTTCCTCCTTGACTGCCAAATGCTCCAAACCCACCTTCAGGATTTGCAGAAACAGCCTTGGTCAAAATCTTTTAATAAACAAAGGCAAAGTAAACCACTATCAACACGATTGCTGTTCTGGTTTTGGTTTTAGCATTATTTTGTAGAGACAATTAATTAGGCAAATTTTGTCTAAATGTAATCAAAATGACACATGAAATCCATCTAAACAACGACACATTAAGTTTGTAGTGCAAAAAATAACAATTCTAATAGATAAATTTCGAGATTTTGAATTGTTTTTTTTCAGAGTTATATTCATAATCATACCAAATAAACTGGGTAGAAATTTTATTATAAATCAAATAGAAAACTAATATAATCTTTCATAAAAAAAAATGAAATTGATATTATAACAAAATGAAAAATTTAATAATATACAATCATAAATATTTGTTCAAAAATTGCTAAATATGTAAATTGTTATTTAAAATAGATTGAAGAGAAGACTTTTTTTTCCTTTGCTTTTGGAGGGTGTGGGATGCAACAAAACTGTTCCCACTTGGGGTGACTCGATCGTCAGCTACATCTCTAGAAATCTATGGAGAAATCAAAAACCAACAAAATGATATGGCATTAAGTTAAAAATACGTAAATATATGCTCCAAGCACAATAAGTTCTTGATTCATTTATACACTTTCTGTGTTCTTCACTTTGTGGGTCTCGTCTTTATTTCTTTACAGATCATGAAATTCCCACAATCACGTCTTTATTTGCTATGTATATATAATAGACTCAAAAGACAGGAATGGTAAAATGATACAAACAAACAAAACCTTTGAAACTATAGAACAAAAGCCAACCTGCTCGTTTGTTGATCTTTAAATATTATTTTTCTGCAAAGGATAACATTTCTCGGCAAATTGAAGATCATGTGTCCCCGTAGGCTCCAAACTGCAACATAATTTTAAATTGAAAAGATCACTAAGAAACAATTGGATTTTTATTAATTTTATTTCCCTGGATCACATGTAAACAAAAGCTTGAATGTGATTTTCACAAGCCACACAAAACGTTCTGTTACACCAAATCTTCAACATTTCTCCACCATATGAAATAAGCGGTGAAACCTCAACACATGCTTGCATCACAGATGGATTACTACAAAAAATAAGATTAAGGGACCATTTACCAATCACTTACCCCGTAAGCGTTTACCGATAAAATTCAACACTATCACTTACTTACCGAGTAAGATTTTAGTCCACAAAAACGGCATTGTATGTAACAATTTACCTATCACCTCACTTACCGGTAAGAGTCTTGGTCCTTGCCTCGCTCTTACCGGGCTAGATTTTTGATCTTAGCCTATTCATCCGGTAAGGTAATACAACTTGGTAAGCACTTATCCAGGTAAGCAAATGGTAAACGACCCCTAAGTAAAAAGTAAAAACATGCCCTTTTGTATAACTTGCATCACCTGACAATCTCCACATAAAGATACCAGACTCTAGACTCAGAGTCTCTGCAGGGTTGTCTTCATTAGAAAGTGAAAACACCAAAAAACACAAAAAACCCACAAATCTTGAGTTTGATCTTTGGTACCTTGACGTAAATTCTGGTGGAGATGTTTGCCAAGCAGGTAACGCCGATCAGGAGCTGAAAAATGCCATTCATGCATCCCAATTGCTTCTGTAAATCTTGTTTATCTTCTTCTCTTGGGCTGTACATAACCTTAGTAGACAATGTTCCAGCACCACCACTTCTTTCTTTATTGTATTCCACTGTTAGAAACAAATAAAAGCTAGATGCTTTCTTGATTAACAACACCAAGAAAATCATAAATCTAATATGAAAAATAATCATACTGAACCACATAAAATCTTTTTCCCCTAATATATAAAATCCAGTATAGCTCATGACAGCGTCATCTACAACCCACCTAAACCAGGTCATTAAACACAAGTAGAATCATTTTGAGCTTAACGGGATCATTCGACTCGAGTGTAGAACTTCCAGATTCTTCAACCACAATACCTAACTCAAAAATAAAAATCAAGACCCTTAACCAAAAACCCAAATTAAAAACAAAATCAGATTTTAAGATATGAAATATACGACAAACAATATCGGAGTTTGTGGCTCGATATTTCCATCGGAATCAAAGGAGAGGTAGAAATGGAGCACGCCTGGAGAAAAAAATTGATTGTGAGCATAATAGAGGCAGAGAAATTCGAGAAAACCATTTCCATCGGGAGTGGGAGAGCCGAAAACGAGAGCCCGACCAAATGGTAAAAATCTATGTGAGATGGGAGAGCCGAAAACGAAAGCGCAAAGTATCTCAAATCTAAAACCGAGAATTCGAAAAAATAATTTTGTTTCACGTTCATATTTATACGTTTTTAAATCACATATCAAATGTATAAAATTAAAGGTCAATATGGTTAATTGGTCAAAAAATTAGAGGAAATGATATAATCATGATTAAAAAAGTATAACTAATTAAATATACTATACTAAAATATTTGCATATTTATATTTTTGAAAAAGGTTGAACTCATAATCCAAAAGTCAGTTGATAAGTGATATCTTTATTTTTCCAAATAATTAAATCTCTTATGATAATTCTAAGGGTGTTTCGTTGACAGAATGGAATTTGATAGAATTGTAATTCGTCGAAGGAATTCGACTTTGAAGTAAAAATTGATATTAAATTGCAAAAAGAAAATCACGACAATTTAGTGATTATTTGTATTAAATCTCATACTAATTTTCAACAAATCTCATACTAATCACGACACATTAATTCGTATATATTTATGATATTTAAGAATATAATTAAATTCAAAAATATTCAATATTATGCTCATTTCGAAGGTATTGACGAAACGATTACAATGGTATAATCTATAAAAAATAGAAATGTCTTTTTAATGCATTTTAGTTCATATACATTATTTATGTTTATATGATAAGAGTCTAAAATGAAAAATAAAAAAGTAAGGGATTAAAAATAAACTACATACCTAATTATAAGGGTAGTAAGACATTGTTTGGCAAAAAAAAAAGCTAGCTTATTTTTTGGTACATGTTTGGATGACCCATAAGCTAGCTTATAAGCTAGCTTTTTGAAAAGCTACTTGGAGTAGCTTATGAGTAGCTTTTTGTAAATATTCCAATTATGCCCTCATAAATATTAATTATTATTTATTAACTATTTTTTTAATATGTCCTTTTTGGTCATTTAAATGCTTATAAGATACTTTTTGCCAAACGTGACTTTTTCATCAGCTAGCTTATCAGCTACCAGCTAGCTTATCAGTCAACAGCTAGCTTATCAGCTACTAGGCGGGAAAATACTGAAGCCGACTCACTAGAAGACGACACGTGGCATGCAGTTACTTATTTATTATATGTATAGATATTAACTGAAAAATTATTAAATTAAATTTTAATTATACATTTATATTTATTTTTAATTAATTACAGTTATTTTTAATCATATAAATTAATTTATATATTTTTTAATACTAATCAATATATTTTAATTATCAATAACTATTATCGTTTTAATTATTATTTGATTATTTTTTTCATAAATATGTAACTGTTATTTAAAATCATAAGTTAATATATATTTTTTCAAAAACTTGTTTTAACAAATTTAAAATTTATAGTATATATATATATAGAGAGAGAGAGAAAGGTTCAAACGAGGAGCGTACAAATTTACGAGAAACGCGAGGAGCACCGCCCATGTACAAAATCACATGTGATTCACATACAAAATCATATGTGATTAAAATTCGGACCCGCGCGGTTTGTCCCACGGTTTGCAAAGCGCGCGGTTTGTCCGCGGTTTGTACTGTGAATCACATGTAATTTTGTACATGGGCGGTGCTCCTCGCATTTTCTTAAATTGTTACGCTCCTCGTTCGAACCCGCCTATATATATATATATATTATATATATATATGCTAGTCCCAGATGGCTAAAACAAGTATTGTAGAAGGGGGGGGGGTTGAATACAATACTCAAAATTTTCACATTTTTAATTCTATTATTGAAAATCTTTCAACAAGAATTACACATAGAAAACTTAAGATTGTTGCGGAAAAGAACATATAAACTATTCTAACAATCTTACACAAAGTACACTAACAAAACAACTAAGAACACTTAGAACAAAGCTATAAAGTTTTTAAGCAAAATGGAGATTTCTTGCACTGAGAGAGAAGTCCAGAAAGCGTAGTTTGCATGGAGCCTTCTATTTCCTTTTATAGTGAAGATACAAGTATTGTGCATTAAATGCTCAGGACACTTGTCATAAGGAGATTGGATAGAAGGTGTAGTACTCTGAAAAGTTGATGTTTCCAAATCACATTTTTCCTTGGAACCAGGAAGAAAGCCCATGCTGATTTAGACGTCATCTAAAAGTGAAGAGTACTAAGTTGACATTTTTACCAACCACTGGATTATTGCCAAACCTGGAGGATCTTCTTGATGTGTTTTCCAAAACAATTTTATCGATGATGTTCCACCGATATGACTGTCATTGGTCTTTAAAAATCAACTGCAAGAAAATCTATTTACACGAAGATCCCACCGATTTGAGTATCATCATCGGTGGGATTAAATCCACCGATTCTTGAAGACACCATCGGTGGTGAGGAAGTCCACCGATGTGTGATCGATGGACAATAACTTGTATATATCTTGAGAAGAGTCTTCTTGATTCCGCACAGAGAATCTCTTCAAGCTAGGTTTCGGTTGATCTTCGACTTCACCGAACAGTTGCTATCTTGTACAAGTTATTTAAAGAACCTTGTCAAAATATTCTAAGTAGAAATATAGGGAAAACATCGGTGAGTCAATTTCAAATCTTTGATGACCCAACAATCTCCCCCTATTTGAATTTGAGCTCTATCCTTAGAATATTTAAGAGTAATAAAATGTAAAAAAAAATTAACCCTTTTTACTCTTTTTGGGTTCTTTTCACATAGACCATTTTTTTGTTATTTTGATCTATTTTTCTTTTGTATGAGTATGTATGTTATTTACAGTATTTACAAGTAAAAGTAAAGTGAAGTTATGTGCAGAAAGAAAATTCAAAAAGACAAGTACTTGTATTTGGATAAGTTTTTCTCGTACATTTGACAAAGGAGAAACAAACTTTTACAAGTACCACATAGAAAGATGAAGATCTATTTCTTGGAAGTTTGTCGGCGCTTGATCTCATCTGACACATTTCGGTAGAATTTTTGAGCTTCGGGGATGTAGGGAAAAAGATTGGAGATACCTTCAAGGAACAGAGTATCGGCGATGGAGATTTGTGCAAATCTGAAAAAGGCCCGATGACCAAAACCATCATGGAAGAATAACCCTGGAATCGGTGAGAGGCTCAAAGTCGTAGTGGGATAAGACACGGATGTAGGGATGGACAAATTCAGGTTGCTTATGTTTGGAATTTTCCCTTCAGTTGCCATTTCCTTGAACACCTTGTCGGTAGGATTCTTGACTTTGGGAAGAATGATTTCTTCTTTCATCGATTGAAGTTTTGATCTTTCATCGGTGGAAAGAGTGATGTTGTGTTTTCTTTTAATCTCTTTCATCTTTTCCATCAATCCATCAATGTATTTGACAAAGATGTCTTTCTTTGGGTTTGCACTTCTGACCAAGTGTCGAGAGATCTCATACCATTCGGGGAGACCGAAATGTTTGAGATGAACATCTCTCACACTTTTCATTGAGTCATCTTCTCTATCGATGATCAGCCTGATATCCTTTGGGTTGGTTCTAGAGGTAGCAATTTTGACGTTTGAGATCGGGGAGCTGTTGATTCGGTGGTGCATGGTCTTTTTGTACCAACTGATCTCTTCATTCCTTTCTTTTTCAATTTCACTCAGCACCGATTTTTGGGTGGAAAGTGCATCGGCAGACTTGACTTTGAGGGCCTCTTCTTTTGCAACTTCCAAAGAGAGAGCCTTGGAATCATCTAAGGCTTTTTGAGCTAATCTGGCTTCCTCGATCTCCTGAGGAGTCAGCCCGAGATTGGATTCTTGAGATTGCTGAAAAGGAGGCTTTAGCTTCAAGGTTTGTGCATCGGCAGGTCGAGTTCCATATTTTTCCAATTCTTTGCTTTTCTTTTCTTCTTCGGCCAACTGTTCAGCTATGAGAGTTTCTTTACCTTTGTCTTTGGGAGTTTTGGATTTTTGCTCCCCCTTAGAAGATGAATGGATTTTCTCCCCCTCAACAGCTGCATGTGGGATTTCCACCGATGGAGATTTCGGTGGTGTGAAGATAAATTCGGTGGTACCTGTATGTTTCGGAGGAGAGGTTTTCGGTGAAGGCATTCCTGAAGCTTCGGTGGCTTGTGATGATTTTTCGGTGGAAGGTGTAGGCATGTTGCTGATAGTTCTTTTAATAGAAGGTAATTTTGGTTGACTTACAGATTTCTCCCCCTCAACAGCAGCCGGAATCTTAAAACCCAACTGAGTGAACACACTGTCAAACTTGGAGTGAAGATGAGCCATACTCTGAGTGGTGTCATCGGAGATCAGTGTAAAATCACCCAAGTCCATTTCCCATTGGGCTTTCTCCTGCATGTTGTCAGTTTTGGTGTGAAGATTGTTGAGAGAATTTACTATGCTCTGTTTAAGATCTTGATGAGACTTAGCTTCTTGAATGAGTTTCTGGAGTTCAGTATCCTTGACGAGAGAGGATGTCTTGAAGGTACCAAACGAGATAGCAAGATCCCCATGAGAAGTTGTCAAGGATTCCACCTTTGAAGATAAGGAAACAATGGAATTATGGACAGGCTGAAGAGCAGCTGCAAGTGCATCGGCGAGTATTTGTGGCAACTGTGACTCGATCACGGAGATTCTTGAGTTTACATGTGTAGTCATGGAAAGAGTTGATTCCTTGAAGGATTCAAGCTTAGTGCTGACGAGCCGACATTGATGAGCACATTCCTGAATATCAGCATGGAATGCAGAGTGTGGCTTAGTACTTGAAGAGGTAACACCACCGAATTCCGGGAGACGGAATGGTAGTCGTAGTCGATCTTCTTCGGGATTGATAGTGGGGAGAAAATTCGACAATACATCGGGATAGAGAATTTTCGGTGGAGGGGGTGTTGGTTCTTTTGGTGGAGATGGAGATCGTTGGGGTGTGGGTTCTTTCGGTGGAGATGGAGATCGCCGGGGTGTGGGTTCTTTCGGTGGAGATGGAGAACGTCGGGGTGAAACTTGCTTTGGGGACTCGGTGGGGTTTTCTTCGGTGGACGGGATGGTTCGGGGAGAACCAGTGTCACTCAAAAGAAATTCAAAGAAGTCATGTGGGGGGGATTCGGTAGGGGGAACCCTGATCGGGTTGTGAGATGGCATCGATCATAAACTGATCGGGTGAAAGGCGGTGTAGTGAAAAATCGGAGCCTTCGAGGGGAGAGACCCCGAAGTCATTTCCTCCACCCAAAGAAGTGCGTGGGGAGGTAAAGTGTGGTTCCTCCAAATGTACAACCGAGGTCTGTAGAGAGACAACGGAGGAGTCAGTGGGGTTAAAAACGGATTCCCTTGGCCCGGAGGGTTGAAGTTCAACAACTGGCGATTTTTGAGAATCGTCAGTTGGCTTAGTTGGTGGGGCCGAAAGCTTTCGAGACCTCTTTAAAGGAGATCTCAAAGGGGATGAAGAGTGCCTCCGCTTGTGAGATGGGATGTGAACCGGGGAAGCCTTCGAGGGATCTCTCGGTGGCGTGGTTCGAGAAGCGGGTGCGGAGGTGTCGGTAGCCTTTCGTTGTTTCTTTTGAGTGCCACCCGACTTAACTCGGGAACGAGGAGAAGAGACCACTACAGTTGGAGTGATTTCGGGAATTTCCGGGTGTTGAAATCCGGGGATTTCCGCATCACCCCAATGTAGATCGGGAGAAAGAGCAAAAGTGATCATACCTTGTCTTAAAGGGCGATCGATGGCGAGAGGTCCAACATTGAGAGTTTTGACCCCGACTATTAGAGAAGTCCAATCATAGGTAAATCGGGGAGAAGGAGATTTTCGGTCGACCTCCAAAGCCTTTCCAAGCTTGTGCTGAATAATCATAGAGATGAAGCGCGGGTAGGCAACGTAACACTTCTTGGGGTGCTTAATCACTTCAGTCAGTTCAGTGAAGAAGTATTGCGCAAAGTCCACATGTCTTTGGAAAATTAGTGCATGAACTAGCTTAGTGATGTAGGACAGGGATTGATCGTGCCCACTTGTCTTTCTAGAGAGACAATGGATCACATGAGCAAAGAAGAAGTTCCAAACACCACCCATTTTGTTGCGAGTGAGAGTACCTGGACCTTTTGAGGATTTGGAGACTTTGTCATCAGATTGGTGCACATAGCCAATGGCACTAATAACTTGTTCAAGAAAGTTATTGACGTGCATGTCTACATAAGAGGAGAAGGCATCAATCTTGAGGGCACGACGAACGTCATCAACACCAAATGTGAGATCGTGATCACCTTCCTCGTCAGTGAGAATGGATGCATGGATGGCTTAGTTAGATGGGTCGTACACACAGGTGAGCCAAAAGTTGCCAATGAGCATCTTGCTCATTTTTGGATTGCAAGAAAAAGCATGAAGGAGAGGAGATCGAGTTAAGAAGTTGATGATGGTGTTGAATTCTGGATGTGCGGGATCGGATTCGAACCGTGCGACGTGGTTGCAGGGGTTGAGTATGAGGTCATCAAAGCATGTTGGTATTTTGGTGGGTGCCATTGTTGCAGGTGAGAGGAGAGAAGATGAATAGGGTTCGAATGAGGAAGGCGATGGGTTTTATTTATAAGGGAAAGGAATAGGGTTATGGATTCAAAAAGGAGAGAGAACGGTTATGAGGGAGGGTTAAATAAAATAAACAAATTTAAAAAAATAATGATGAGGGATTTGGGGATGTGTGGTCAAAAACGGCTTGGAATGGGAAGGGTCAGCCATCACACTGACACTTAGGGTTTCTTTTAGGCTCATGGTTGCATAGGGAAACGTACGAGATAAGCTTGAAAGTATTCAGTAAATATTTCGGTGGAACAGTACTCACCGACGATATATAATCAAGAGACATCGGTGGTAGAAATCTTACCGATGAATTTCAGCGTAGATCGGTGTATATGTCGGTGGTGAGATGAGGAACCAATCGTCGGTGGAGATTACCGAATAGGATTTCGGTGTTGAGCAGGGCCACCGATGAATATGTTCTACCGAAGAGAATTTAGAGAGAATCGGTGTAATCTCGAGAATCGGTGTAACACATAGCCATCGATGTGAAAATCCAAGAGGTGTCGGTGGAAGAAACCTTACTGATGAGAGAGAATTGCAACGGAGATCGGTGACGTCGGTGGAAAAGGTTCATGTGAATTTCGTTGAAGAGCAAGGTCACCGATGGAGATTGACCTAGAAGGTCGTTGTCGGTGAAGAGTTTGATCACCGAAAGCAATTAACACCGAAGGACATTACCACCGAAAAGGCAAATCCCAATTTTTTTTTTGTTGGTGAAGTTAAAGGTTGCACATTCCAAGTTCACTTATCAGAAAATTGAACCTGGCTTCATCCAAGGGTTTGGTGAACAAGTCTGCAAGCTGAAGATCTGTAGGAATGAAGTGCAGCTCAATGTCACCTTTGGAAATGTGATCCCTGGTGAAATGATATCTGATGTCTATGTGCTTTGATCTTGAGTGCAAGACATGATTATTTGCAATGGCAATTGCACTAGAGTTATCACATAGAATGGGAACTTTGGAGTAGTTTTGATTGTAGTCCTTCAACTGATTTTTCATCCACAGGATCTGAGCACAGCAGCTTCCAGCAGCTACATATTCAGCCTCAGCAGTAGAGGTTGACACAGAGTTTTGTTTCTTGCTGGACCAACTTACTAATTTGCCACCAAGGAGTTGGCAGCTACCTGTGGTACTTTTTTTTATCAATCTTGGAACCTGCATAATCTGAATCTGAATACCCAATTAGTTCAAAGCCTGAGTCTTTGGGATACCAAAGACCCATGTGCATGGTACCTTTTAGATACCTGAAAATCCGTTTAACAGCATCCAAATGAGATTTCTTTGGATTGGCTTGATAACGGGCACAAAGACAGGTAGCAAACATAATATCCGGTCTGCTAGCAGTTAAGTAAAGGAGAGAACCAATCATACCCCGATAATGGGTAACATCCACATATTCACCATTTAAATCTGCATCAAGTTTCAAAGGTGGTGCCATGGGAGTTTTCATAGGAGAGCTGTCTAAAAAGTTGAATTTCTTCAGAAGGTCACGAATATATTTACTTTGATTTATAAAAATTCCTTCTGAAGATTGTTTGACCTGAAGGCCCAAAAAGAATGTAAGCTCTCCCATCATGCTCATCTCATATTCACTCATCATGAGAGAAGCAAACTCATCACAAAGTGATTCATCAGTGGCACCAAAGATGATGTCATCCACATAGATTTGAACAAGAATAAGATTACCTGAGGTGTGCTTGAGAAAAAGAGTGTTGTCAATAGTACCTCTAGAGTATCCATTTTTCAAGAGAAAGACAGCAAGTGTGTCATACCAAGCACATGGAGCTTGCTTGAGCCCATATAGAGCTTTGTCAAGTCTGTACACATAGTCTGGATGAGCTGGGTCTTCAAAGCCAGGTGGCTGTTTCACATAGACTTCCTCTGCAAGTTCCCCACTGAGGAAAGCACTTTTGATATCCATTTGAAAGACCCTAAAATTTCGGTGGGCAGCATGAGCCAAGAAAATTCTTATGGCTTCAAGTCTTGCAACAGGGGCAAAAGTTTCATCATAATCAATGCCTTCTTTCTGTCGGTATCCTTGAGCAACCAATCTGGCCTTATTTCTGATAATTGTACCATCTTCATCCATCTTGTTCCTGAAGATCCATTTGGTTCCAATGATTGTTTTCTTTCGGGGTCTAGGAACCAATCTCCAAACTTTGTTTCTCTCAAATTGAGAAAGCTCTTCTTGCATGGCAGTGATCCAACAAGGATCTGCAAGAGCTTCATCAATCTTCTTGGGTTCAAAAAGAGAAAGAAAGTTCACATAGAGACAAATATTTCCAACTCCTCTGCGAGTTTGGACACCTACTTGTTGATCACCAATGATTTGATCTATGGGGTGATCTTTGGTCCATTTTATGGCAGGAGGTAGAGGTAGTGGAACATTTTGTGTGGAAGAAATCGGTGGAGTGGGAACAGAGGATCAGTGGAAAGCAGTATTATCGGTGGAGGGCATAGGATCGGTGGAGGGTATTATGTCGGTGGGAGAATTAAAATCGGTGGAAGGATGCACTATGGAAGATGACCCAACTTGGTTATTTGATGGGTTTAAAGGAATGAAAGATGCTTCGGTGGAGTTAACTATGAGAGCATCACCTATGCATGAGGAAATCCACCTGTGCAATTCATCATCATCATTTGAAAGAGATGATGATCTTAGGTCATCAAATTTGACATGGATAGACTCATCAATGCATTTTCTCCTGAGATTGAACACACGATATGCTTTGGAGGATAAAGAGTATCCAACAAAAATACCTTCATCAGCTTTAGGATCAAACTTCCCAAGATTGTCACGATCATTTAGAATAAAGCACACACAGCCAAAAACATGAAGAAAGCCAATATTTGGTTTTCTGCCATGGAAAACTTCATATGGGGTCTTATCATGTCTTTTGGAAATCACATACCTATTTTGGGTAAAGCAAGCAGTATTAATAGCTTCAACCCAAAAATAGGTGGGAAGATTTGATTCACTTAGCATAGATCTAGCAGCCTCACATAGAGTTCTGTTTTTCCTTTCCACCACACCATTTTGCTGAGGAGTTCTGACAGCAGAGAAATTTTGAGAAATTCCTTTCTCATTAAAGAAGTCTTCAAGAGCACTGTTTCTGAATTCAGTACCATTGTCACTTCTCACCGATCTTACAAGCTGTCCATTTAGAACTTCATTTTTCTTGACAAAGTTGACGATATCTTCAGTTGCATCACTTTTATACCTGAGAAAAGATACCCAAGTGTATCTAGTAAATTCATCAACAATAACAAGAATGTACCTTTTGCCACCAAGACTAGGAGTGTTGACTGGTCCACATAGATCCATGTGTAACATCTGGAGAGGAAGAGTGATGGAGGAGCATTGCTTGGTCTTGAAGGATGTTTTGGTGAGCTTCCCTTTTTCACATGCATCACACAGCTTTTCTTTGACAAAGTTCAACTTTGGCATGCCAGTCACCAGTTATTTGTTTGAGATTTTATGGAGTGTTTTGAAGTTCAGATGAGATAGATGTTTATGCCACAGCCAGTTCCTTTTGGCTGTGTCGTCTGACACAAAGCAGACATTGGATGAATTGTTACTTAGTCCCATATCAATGATATAGACATTTTCCATCCTTTTTCCAGATAACACCACATTGAAGTTCTTGTCCACAACAGTACAGATACAAAGTTCAAAGATAACTTTATATCCAAGATCACACAGTTGGCTAATGCTGAGAAGATTATGCATGAGACCTTCAACAAGTGCCACTTTGTTGAAAGTGACAGATCCATTAGTGAGAGTTCCATATCCTTTGGTATAACCTTTAGAGTTGTCACCAAAAGTTACAGATGGACATTTTCCAGACACATAGTTGATGAGAAGAGATTTATTCCCAGTCATGTGGCGTGAGCACCCACTATCCAGATACCATATTTGATGGTGCTCAAAAGGCTGCATGCACACACAGATTAGTTCTTAGGTACCCATTTGGTGGTGGGTCCTTTTGGGTTAGAAGAGGAAGAGTCCTTACGTTTGATTCTTTCAATTCTTTCCTTTGGACAATCCTTTGCAAGATGAAAAGTGTCACCACAGTTATAACACTTTCTGTAAACACAAATCTTTTTGGGTTTTTGCAATTTTTCTTTTCCTTTTCTCATGACATTAACTTGAACGTTTTTAGGACCAAAGGATGAGGAGTGAGAAGGAAATCTTAAAGTCCCATCACTTGAGGTGGAAGCAAACTTGGAAAGATCTCTTGAAGAATTTTTGAAATGATTTTTGACTTGTTCAGATTTTCTTTTCTTGCCATCCTTCATGGAGTAAAAATCTCTAGTTAAGGATTCATAAGCATCAATCTTTTCAATATCAGTCATATCATTAAAGGGATGTACCTGAGAGTATGATGTCGAGCACCCAGTTGACACCAAAGCCATTGGAGAGGTTGTTTTTTCAGAATCTTCCACATCTTCTGAGATGGCCATGAAGCACTTGTTGGGAGAGTTGTTGTCACTGTCAGAAGTCTCTTCTTCCCAATCATGTATTTCAGCCATAAGACCCTTTCCTTTCTTAAGGAGACCTTCATTTCTTTCCTTTTCTTTCTTGTATTTGGCTTTGTACTTCTCAGCCCTTTCTTGAAGATCTTTGGATGAGGATTGGTTATCTTTCTTGGCAAGATTTGATTTGAAAGAGTTATTTTTGGATTTTTCACACTTGGAAGAGAACTTGTCTGACGATGAATTTCTAGAGTTCATCACACGCTTACTTCTACACTCAACTGCAAAATGTCCTTTCTTTCCACAATTAAAACATTCCTCATTTGTTTTATCAGTTGAGGAAGCTTTTGTAGAGGAGAAGGGTTTTCTGAAAGATTTGGATTTGTTCGAAAAACGATATTTGTTTTTGAAACCAGCTAACATGGCTAATTCATCAGACAACCTTTTGACATACATTTCTTCACCTTCATCATCGGCATCACTTAGATATGTCTCCGATTGGTGAGAAGAGTTGCTTTGGCTTTCATTTTCAGAATCTGATGACGGATAGGTGATGCATGGAATACTTTGAGATTTCTTGGAATCTTCACTAACAAGAGCAATAGAAGTGCCCTTTATATCTTTGATGAAAGATTTCCTTTGTAACTTGGTTTGTTCAAAGTTGAAGAGAGTTCCATATAAAGCAGTTAAAGGCATGTACTCAAGGTCCTTGGAAGTTTTGATACAAGTACACATGTTTTCCCAAAATTATGGGAGACAATCCATGAACTTGTTTAAAACTTCCTCATTATCATAGACTCTGCCTAGTAACTTCAGATCATTCAGAAGAGAGTTAAAACGATTATAATAGCTAGGAAGAGATTCACCTTTTTCATGAGTGAAAAGTTCATACTTTCTTATGAGGGAACTCTTTTTGCATTTCTTCACTTCCTCTGTACCTTCGTACAGAACACATAGTGTGGTCCACATCTCTTTAGCAGTTTCAAAGTTAACTAGAGAATGATAGACTTCATCAGGAAGTGAGAGGGCAATGATTGCTCTAAGCTTTGAATCAAGAGTAACAAGACGTTTTTTCTTCATCAGTATATTTCTTTGGATTTTTGAGAATATAATGTCCAGTACCTTTAGCTTTCTCTTTGTCGGAAGGCTCAGAATCATCAGAGTCACTAGAGACTTCCTTTTCAGCGGTTTCCTTACCAGACCTCTGCGTTTCATAGCGAGCCCAGACTCCAGGGATAATGGGTCCCTCTTTGAGAATGGTTGGATATCTAGTATCCACTCTTTCCATGAATAGCATCATACGGCTTTTCCAAAGAGAAAAGTTGTTAGGGTTAAACTTAGGAGGTTTGGTAATGGAACCATTTTCAGCAAAGTTGTTTTGAAAAGAGTTTTCAACAAGAATTACACATAGAAAACTTAATTACACATAGAAAACTTAAGACTGTTGCGGAAAAGAACAGATAAGCTATTCTAACAATCTTACACAAAGTATACTAACAAAGAACACTTAGAACAAAGCTATAAAGTTTTTAAGCAAAATGGAGATTTCTTGCACTGAGAGAGAAGTCCGGAAAGCGTAGTTTGCATGGAGCCTTCTACTTCCTTTTATAATGAAGATACAAGTACTGTGCATTAAATGCTCAGGACACTTGTCATAAGGAGATTGGATAGAAGGTGTAGTACTCTGAAAAGTTGATGTTTCTAAATCACCTTTTTCCTTGGAACCAGGAAGAAAGCCCATGCTGATTTAGACGTCATCTAAAAGTGGAGAGTACTAAGTTGACATTTTTACCAACCACTGGATTATTGCCAAACCTGGAGGATCTTCTTGATGTGTTTTCCAAGACAATTTTATCGATGATGTTCCACCGATATGACTGTCATTGGTCTTTAAAAATCAACTGCAAGAAAATCTATTTACACGAAGATCCCACCGATTTGAGTATCCTCATCGGTGGGATGAAGTCCACCGATTTTGAGTATCTTTATCGGTGGGATGATGTCCACCGATTCCTGAGGACAACATCGGTGGGATTAAATCCACCGATTCTTGAAGACACCATCGGTGGTGAGGAAGTCCACCGATGTGTGATCGATGGACAATAACTTGTATATATCTTGAGAAGAGTCTTATTGATTCCGCACAGAGAATCTCTTCAAGCTAGGTTTCGGTTGATCTTCGACTTCACCGAACAGTTGCTATCTTGTACAAGTTATTTAAAGAACCTTGTCAAAATATTCTAAGTTGAAATATAGGGAAAACATCGGTGAGTCAATTTTAAATCTTTGATGACCCAACAATATATATATATATATATATGTTATAACAAATTTTAATTTTTTTGATTAACATGTTATATTATTTAATTTTTCTTTACTACATTGGTGTATTAATTAACATATTATATTGCTATAAATTTGTTTTAATAAATAATTAAATGTTGTAATTGATATTTTTTTGAAGGTGTTCTTTTTGGTCATTTTGCATGTTATAAGCTAGTTTTTGTCAAACGTGGCTTCTTCATCAGCTAGCTTATCAGTTACTAGCTAGCTTATGAGTCAACAGCTAGCAGCTAGCTAGTTTGCCAAACATAGCTTAAATCACAGATTTTAGGATTGCTTATTTAAAGTGTTTATTAACTTATTTCAGTGTGGTATTGGTGATAAGTTGTTTTTAGTGTTTGGATGGTAAAGAAAACTGCTTATAGTGATTTGGCACCGGTGATAAGGAGTTTTTGATAAGTCATTCTATTCTAACTTATTAACTTATTTGAAATAAGTTATCAATTTTTTGGTTATTTTACATGTATAAGCAATCAAAAACACTCTCTAAATAACAACTTATTAGTTTATTACGTTTTGGTACCACCATAAGCTAATACAAACACTTTTTATAAAACTCACACCACATAAGTTGATAAGCACTTTTACATAGAAGCATAAATTGTTTTAAATAAGCAATCCTTGTAAATGTATGAAAATTTATAGAATTGGATTTTGTTTTGGTTTAACTATGGGTGTTCGGATCAACTTACATGCACCTCGACTAATCTTAGGGGCATATTGAACTTCCAAGAAAATACCAGTGGTACTGCAAGATTCGAACCGGTGACCTTTGCGCAAAATCCCAAAATGTTCAAGCTTATTGTTAGTTGGAATATTTGCCATGGTTTTTTATGGATAATAATTTGATGGTTTCATTTGTGTTAAGAATTTTCTTGTTCTAATTCCGTTAAATCCTTCATGTGACTTTTGTAAGAGGTTTTTGTCATTTTATCCTTTTATTTAATAGAAATAATATATACAGTTGGACATCCCCCTTACACACACAGACACACACACATAAGGTGTATGTGTGCACACACACTGTGTGTGCATGGGGGTGGATTTAGAATTCACCTATTTATACAAGTACCTAAAGCATTTGAACCCTCAACTTGATTGTTCTTCTCCCCCTTCTCCGATGCCCCTTGCGCCTTTGCCCTTCTCCGGCTCCTCCCTTCCCTTCCCTTCTGCAACTCTAGTCGACATCCCTCCATTCCCCACTCCCTCAACCCATTGTCATCAAAGTAATAATGGGTTTAACACACTATCATCACATGGCCATCGCTTCTTCCGTGCTAAGGTGTGTAATGTATGCTTTATTACAAATGGAAAAGAGTCACATAAGCAATGGAGGTGGTCCAAGTCCAAATCGCTATACGAGAAGGGGTGTTGTGGACTTGTAGATGGAAGGAATGCTCGGAGCTACTATGGTGGTGTCGTGGTGGAATATATATGCAATGACAAATATGGGAAGAGACATGGAACATAAGCATATGGATAAGAGACGATAAAAGCATATGGGGAAGCATACGATCGAAGCACATGAACACATGGTTCAAATATAGGCGCTTTATGGTCATGGAGGTTCACCTGCGATGACTCCAGACCATTCGTGGTCGCCCGGGAATTAGTCGGTGGGCGTAAGCTGAACCAGAAACCCATGGTTTGTATTGTGACATAATGGCAAGGTTTTTTTGTTATTATTAAAAATATAAATAGAATTTACCATACTAGCAGCCTAACAACTATGGATGGATGGAGTATGAGAGGAGGATGACTTAACCCTAACATATTTACATATCCCTTCAATCATTCTGCACCAAATCATTCGGCATCTACCAAACACCAAGCAGCTCTTTAGTTTCTGTTGTGAGGTCCATACGTGTTGATGCCCGAATCCAATGTCGTTAGCTTTTGTGGCATCGACATCCCCCCGGATACCACAATTTCTGCACCCAAAACGATTCTAACATTAGTTTAGGAAGAATTTCAACGAGACTAAAATATCCAAGGCCCAATTCAACAAAATGAGGTTATGCAATAGCCAAAAACGGAACTATAACTACCAAAGGGTCGTTACTCATTAGCCCAACAGTATCCAGTTACCGATACAGCCTACCATAACCGAACAAAATGGTATTTCTAACTTATAAAAATGACCGAACCGGTTATTGTGCTAAAAATCATTATTACGTGGATTTGTTTGTTCAAAAAAATGAAATCGCGCTTAAAATATGAAATCCCGTTGGTTTTTTTTGGGGGGGTGGGGGAGGGGGAATTTTCCTACTGGTTTTTACCACAGTAACCGGTTTCCGGTCGTTTTTATAGGTATGAAGACCATTTTGTTTGGTTTCAGCAAGTGCAAAGATTTACCTACTTAATCGCCAATATATGAAAGTCCATGGGGGTTTTCCGGATTTTCCCCAAACCTTGAGGTCATGAGTTCAAGCCTACCCAAAGGTGAGAATTGTGCGTGACTATTTGTCGTATATATATATATATATATATATATATACAGGGTCACGTTCGGGGGAAAACCTCAAAAAAATGGAAAACTGAGGAACACCCTGGTAGCCCTTCATCCGGACGATATGCACTTGTGTATACAAGTAATTTGTAACATGCACACGTGCATAAAAACCAAAAAACAACTTAATTTACTTGTATGCACAAGTGCATACCGTCCAGGTGAAAGACTACCGGGGTGTTCCTCAGTTTTCCACTTTTTTGAGGTTTTCGTTGAAACCCCCCCCCCCCCCCCCTCTCTCTATATATATATATATAATATTTAACAGAAGAGACAATAAAACTGACCAATTCCTTCGCGAACAGATAAGTTTGGTCTGATAATGTCTTTCGAGTTCACCAAGAATATATCACCGATGTAAAGATGGTTTGTTGGCACATAAACCGAACACAGCTCTTCCTCCCCTGAATAACTCTGTTTTTAACGAATAATCCAATGGTTATATGAATATCTACTAAAGAAAAAAGAATTTCCCGAGTTAAAAATGCACCTGAAGAACGACAGATGAAGTGATGAACCCGAACGCATATTCACCAACACGAGGATGCCTGATAATGGCAACTTCCTTAAAGGCTTGTGATTTTTGATCTGCATTTTAGATAATAAATGATTTTCGAATTATTTGGTTAAAAATGGTTTACCAAAGGGTCATTGGCCCAACGGTACCAAGGTTAAGGTCAAAGGTTCAAGCCTCACTAACGGTGAACAGTGTGTGTGAGTTTTGCAGTATATATATATATATATATATATATAGAGAGAGAGAGAGAGTATAGAGAGAGAGAGGGGGGGGGGGGAGATTCGGAGGAAAACCTCAAAAAAATAAAAAACTGAGGAACACATTGGTTGCCCTTCATCTGGACGGTATTCACTTGTGCATACAAGTAAATTAAGTTGTATTTTTTGTTTTTATGCACGTGTGCATGTTACAAATTACTTGTATGCACAAGTGCATATCGTACAGATGAAAGGTTTTTTACTTGTATGCACAAGTGCATATCGTCCAGATGTTCCTCAGTTTTCCATTTTTTGGGGTTTTTGCGTGAAGCTGACCCTATATATATTATATTTCAAAAAAAAGACCTGGAGATATGGCAGAGCTAATCTGTTTGGATGCATCATAAATATGGCGAACAAATGGCATGCGTTTAATGAACCATTCTCCAAGGCTCAAAACGGAAGCACCCAACCATGATGACATGAAGATCCCGACCACAAATATCACCGTCACCGAAGTTACAAACCCAAGACCTAACAAATGAGTTGGAGAGTGTAATATTTAAATGTATACCGAAATAAGTAAGGAAAACAATAATAGAAAGTGAAACTAGTTTGCAAGATTTGTCGACTTCAGGTTGATTAGGAACAAGATTATTTAAAGCCAAACATATGAACATAGAAAGACGATATAAGTATAGGGTTGGGTTCCGGTGAGAAGTTGAGGTTAACGTGAGAAGTGGTTATCAACCGTTGGATGAGAAATGGACGAACATTAGGATGAGATGCACTAGATCAATTCCCTTCTAAGCCGCAGTTCATGGGAGGGCTATTGATTAACAGTGATCAACGGTTCAGATCCCACTTCTCACGCTTCTCACGTTAACCTCGACTTCTCACATGATCCTTCGCCATCAGCATTTTGCTTACCAAATATATTTATGCCGAGTTGAGCATAGATAGGAGAGAAAAAACCATCCACAAAATGTATAAACCACCATGTTATGTAGAAAGTAATAGCTAACGGTAATAGGATGACACTGCAAGAAGGATGAAAAGGTAATCAACAACATGAACCTACAAGTATCGATAATACCAAGCCAAGTAAAAAAGATTACGGCCATGTTTGGCAACCATAAGCTAGCTTATTTTTTGAGCTTATTGAAAAAGCCCCGTTTGGTAAGCCTTAGGTGGCGTTTGTTTTTTAAGAGGTGCTGAAGTCTTATTTCACTTCTGGTTTTTAAGAGGTGGTGCTGAAGTCTAAAATCTGAATCAATAAGACCGTTTGTTTTTGTAAACAGACAAACGTCTGAATATGTATAATTGTCTATTTTATCCCTCAAAATTTGACTTAAATACGTCAATTGAAGCGAGCATCGATGATCGAAGGACGGAACGAAAAAAAAAACAGATTTACGAGGCTGTGGAGTTTTAATCATATCTCACACACCGAAGCCCTGATTTAAGTGATTCAAGATGTTCTGGAAAGCCTACACACAAATCTACAATCTTCGCCTTTTGCGTTTTTGCAAATTCGGGGTGCATCTGGGCTAAAACCGACGTTGAAATCGAAAGAATGGCGTTGGATGGAAATAAGAGGTAATTAAGTGGGTAGGTTATCACTTAAATTATCAGCGGACATTAAGGATTAAGAGGCTCTGGAAAAAGGAAAAAAAACAAACGGTCTTAATTATCTTATGTCCGAGTGTCCGACCAAATCAAACATAAGTGGCAAATAAGAGTTTTGTTTTTAAAACAAACACCACCTTACAATTGAGTAATTCTTCAAGATGTCCTTTTAAGTCATTTTAATTTGTCATCTAGCTTTTACCAAACGAAAAATAGTTTATTCGCTAAAAACAAGTTTATTAGTGAGCAGTTAGCTTTTCAGCTAATAACTAGCTTATCAACGCCAAACATAACCTATGAAGGAAAATTTTGCATACCATCCGGTCATGAACTTTTTAGAAGCCCAACTCCTAAGAACTTTCAAGAAAGTCTACACGAAAAAATCACGAGCATAAAACATGTTAGCAACGAGTGACAACAAAGCATAATGTACAAAATAAGATGAACATAAAACCGACCCCAACTATCAAATCCACATTTCAAAGATGTCACCATTTTCAGGTAATTGATGTGGACAAAGAAATTGTACATCTATAGCTCTATACATATGAGCAAAGAAAACCCTAAAGTTCATAGCAGAACCCAAATTAACCCAAGAAACATCACACACCTCAGCGATTATAACTCAATCCACATGAAAAGAACACCTCCATCTAAAACCCTGAGCATGACTCAGTATTCAGCAATACAATAAAAATAAAATTTTATCAAACAACCACCATCGTTACCAATCGGGTTGTTCTTTTCCTTTTGTTGGGGCCTATAATGTAGCAAATTGCAACAAATTTAGATGCATAAATTTCTTTATTGATGCAACAAGATAAAACTGATAAGAAGAATTTCTAAAACCCCCAAATTAATGGACATTGTGAACCCTAAACCCTAAATTGTTACAAATAATTTCCTGCTCACCAAGTCCAGATTGATCGTAAACATATTCAATTGAATTCAATCCAGCAATCGTCAATCCTCATAAACCTCCATCTAAACCCTAATCAATCCTCAATTTCCGTTTCAATAGCTGAAATCAATTAAATAAATCAATCCAGCTACTAAACCTAAAAGCATATAACGATTTCTATCATCTAAAACCCTGATCAAAATCAAACATAATCAACAACTAACCAAAATGAAACAATCAAACGAACTAAACACGTACAAAATTACAGAAACATAAACCTCACGGCCGGCGTGTTGAGAGAAGGAAATTGCAGAGGATAAGGGTTTTGGAGAAACTTGTTCGTCATCAGGGGTGTTGGCAATCGGAAGAAGCAGCTCTCGATCTCTATCTCTGATAATAGGTGATCTTTCATCACCCATTTCTCTGCAGAATTTTCGTGAAATCTTCGGAATTTTGAACTTTAGAAAACTGATTTCTGAATTGAACCTAACTTTACAATCGTTAAGAAACTTCTTCAAATTGGGGCTGCATGTCAAGAATTTGATAGCTTTCTGTTAATACTCAGAATATATAAATAAAAGTAAATTACATTAATGGTCCTTTAAATAACTATCAGTTTTCATTTTTGGTCCTTCAAGAAAATGTTTTCTCATTTGGATCCATAAAATGAAGTATCGTGTATCAATTTTGGTTTCTTATGTCAACACTGTTAACTTGGTTTATGAAAATGTTATGATAGTTTAAGGTTGTTCATCGGTCTTAACGGGACTGAACCCGATAAGTGAGAAAATAACAAAACTGAAAATCAAATTGATTGAAATCGTGTAGTTTTGGTTTCGAATTGGCTTGAACAAAAATATATATATATATATATATATATATATATATATATATATATATATATATATATAGAGAGAGAGAGAGAGAAGAAAGTTCAAATGAAAACTCAAATTCAATTGTAAACATGAGGACAAATCTCGTCCATTGATCGCAGTCATATTTAAGCCATTCCTAAAATTCAGCTTTAGGGGTATTTTCGTCAAATTAGAATGAGCGCATCCTTTATTGACTTTTTATTTTCTTTTTTAATTAAAAAACTTTTACCCCCTTAAATTTTAAAATAAATTATCTCAAAAATTACTAACATTTTAATCAAACAAATTCCATCAAAAAAACGAGAATTTCGTGCTCTTCGATATGACATCCATCATGATATAGTTTTTTTTCTCGTTTTAACCGTTTTACGTGAAATCGTGTATATGTGTTATATTCAGAGTGAATAAAGGTACATTTATTCAGTTTTGAATATTTACCTTTATTCAGTCTGAATATATAGAGTTATTCAGACTGAATAAAGGTACACAATTTAAACATTTATTCGTTTTGAATATCTACCTTTATTCAGTCTGAATATAACACATATTCAGACTGAATATAACACATATTCAGACTGATGTATTTATATGTGTTCTTCAGTTTTTCGTTTTTTGAGGTTTTTCTTTGAACCTCCCTCTCTCTCTCTCTCTCTCTCTATATATATATATATATATTGTGCGTTTCAATTGTAAACCAAACAATTCTAACAAACTATACAAACCACTATATATATATAAAAGATTATGAACTTAGGAATAAATTAAAACTCAAACGGGAATCATTTTAGCATGCCCCTCTGCAAGTGATCTATTATGATCATTCAAGTAACCAAGATCTCGTATTTGATTTCGTTTATTATGTTCCATTAAATGTTAACTGTGCAAGTATGATGTTTGTCAATGGGGTACACCTTTTAATGGAGGAGAATATTGGATGATGAGCAACAGAATGTATATGGATCAGAAGCCTCGATGATGGGTAGTTTAGGAGGACCTTTTGAATAATTACATCATTTTTGTTTATTCAAACCTCATTTTCATGCTTACCTTTCTTTGATATAAATACATCAGTTTGAATATGTGTTATATTCAGACTGAATATGTGTTATATTCAGTCTGAATATAACATATATACACGATTTCACTTAAAAAACGGTTAAATCGAAAAAAAACTATATCATGATGGATGTCATATCGAAGAGCACGAAATTCTCGTTTTTTTGATGTAATTTGTTTGATTAAAATGTTAGTAGTTTTTGAGATAATTTATTTTAAAATTTAAGGGGGTAAAAGTTTTTTAATTAAAAAAGAAAATAAAAAGTCAACAAAAGAGGCCTGATTCCAATTTTACCCATGCGCGCTAAAAATTCACTAAGCCATGGACATAGTTTTCAAGTTATTTACAAAATTGCCACCGTGTTTTTTATTCATTGATCTGATCTCCGATTTTTTAATCAAGGGCTGTGGTTTGTCCTCACGTTTACAACTGAAATTTGGTTTTTATTTGAACCCACCCCTATATATATATATATATATATATATATATATATATATATATAGGCTGAGTATCAAATACAAACCAGTTAGTTTGTACAAACTCGTACAAACCATACCTAGCTTCATGATTTTGTAAATTTGGCTTCATGAATATATATATATATAATTTGGCTTCATGAATATATCATTTGGCATTTTTAACTAATTTTTTTACAAAAATACCCTAAAATACCCTTATTTTTGTAAAAAAATTAGTTAAAAATGCCAAATGATATATTCATGAAGCCAAATTATATATTCATGAAGCCAAATTATATATATTCATGAAGCCAAATTTACAAAATCATGAAGCTATGTATGGTTTGTACGAGTTTGTACAAACTAACTGGTTTGTATCCGATACCACCCCTATATATATATATATATATATATATATATATATATATATATATATATATATATATATATATATATATATAGGGGTTAAATCATGTGAGGACCAAAAATAGGTTAAGAACCTTGAGGACTAATTTAATCCATAGATTAGATTAAATCAAAGGTCATTAATGAAAAGAGCCCTTTTGAAATAAAGTGATGAAATAAGGGCATTTTTGTCAAATTAGAAGTAAACTGAAAGGTTTTTTTGGGTTTTATATTATTGAAATCAAATCAAATCATCTTCATCCTACACGCTCGATCCCTTTCCCCTTCTCATCAAATCTCCGACTATAACTCGACGACTTCTTCCCCATCTTTCGAATCAAGTCTGATCTGCTCAATCTCCTCAACGATTTTGTCGCCTAGTTGCTTGGATACGGCGGTGTTAATCATCCATTCCACGAAGAGGATGTATGCCTCGTAGATCTTCCCATTATTAGATTCGACGATTTGCCCAATTGACGCCACAGATCCGTCGATCGGATGTGTTTTATCTGCTCCGCCGAGTACGACAACGGTAATGTGCTTTACCAATTCAATCGGTGCATTCACGTTTTTCAGTCCGTTCTGCCAGTCTCCGATCCGACTTATCGGAGGTGTCGTGTAATGTTTTAGGTTTTTTTTGCTTGATGTAGCTATGGATAGCGTCGTTAATTGATCTAACACTATAATCTAATAGGGGTTTTTGTGTTTGATTTTTCTGATTTGGTGAATTTGCGTGTTTCACCTGTAAATATGTGTGTTTCATATGGTGAATTCATTTATATTAAATCAAATAATTGGTTGTAAATGGACCAGGTTCATATGGTGAAGTGTCTTTCATATGATGAATATGTGTGTTTCATATGGTAAATCTGTGTGTTTCATCTGGTGAATCCATATATTTCATCTTGAAAATCATTGTTTCATATGGTGAATTGTGTGTTTCATATGGTGAATCTGTGTTTTTCATCTGGTAAATCCATATATTTCATCTTGAAAATCATTGTTTCATGTGGTGAATTGTGTGTTTCATATGGTGAATCTGTGTTTTTCATCTGGTGAATCCATATATTTCATCTTGAAAATCATTGTTTCATCTGGTGAATTGTGTGTTTCATATGGTGAATCTATGTTTTTCATCTGGTGAATCCATATGTTTCATATTGAAAATCATTGTTTTATCTGATGAATTGTGTGTTTCATATGGTGAATCTATGTTTTTCATCAGGTTAATCCAAAACATATGGAAAATCATTGTGTTTCATCTGGTAAATTATGTGTTTCATATGGTTAATCTGTGTGTTCCGTCTGGAAAAATGAATCTGTATGTTTCATCTGGTGAATTTATTTTTTTACCAAAATGACGATTATGCCCTTAGTTTAGTTAAAAACAGCTTTCAATCAAAACCATATGATCAAAACAAAATTAAGGCTTAGATCAGTCCTCACGATTCTTAACCTTTTTGTGGTTCTCATTTGATTACCGTCCTCTATATATATATATATATATATATATATATATATGTAGGACTTGATTGCTATTTAGGGGTCGTTTACAACACACTTACTCGGGTAAGTGTTTACCAAGTCACATTAGCTTACCAGATGAGTATGACAAGGACTAAGGGGTTGTTTAGTTGGTTTTCCATTAAGTCCTGTATGAATAAAGTTGTCTGTGTGGATTAATCTGTCTATATAGATTGGAAAGGTTTTTGTTGGTGGTGTGTTTTCATAGATAGAAGGACCATGTTTTTTAATTGGGAGAGACTGATTTAGACAAAACATGGCTTTCTGCATAAAGCTCCCTCCTAAAAGCTTAATAAATAAGTCACTTTCTATATCATTAAGCCACTACCAAACAGTCATGTATAGTTGATTGAATAAGCTATGTATTCCATTAAGCTCATTAAGCTGCTAACAAACAAGCCTTAAGAATCTTACCCGGTAAGAGCCAAAGCAAGGACCGAGAGTCGAAAGCAAGGACCGAGAGTCTTACCCGGTAAGTGAGTGCGACGGCTCTTACCACGGTTAGCGCTTATCAGCTAAATTGTTGCATACGATGCCATTTTGATGGACTAAAATCTTACCCGAGAAGTAAATGATAATATTACATTTTACCGATAAGCACTTACCTGGATAAGTAATTTGGTAAACGACCCCTTAATGTTTTTTTTAAAGGCAATTGCATTTCGGGGGTATCCTGGACTTAGTCCAGACTAATTCTTCTTCGACCCGGCCACGATTCGGCCCACGACCCGGCCCAAACAGCAGGTCCACGATCCGCCCCTTGATTCGGGGATACCTCTGCGTGATCACCACGGGGTTCGAACCCAGGTGGTAAGGGATTCCACCACTTACCCTCACAGGATGTTACCAAACCACTGGACTACAACATCTTTGGTGACCCCTTAATGTTTTTGAATAATAAAATGTTAAGGTACTATCTAAAAATCAATAATGCATACAAAATCTTTCAATTTTTATATATTTCCTTTACCCATTTTGTAAACAATAAGAATGGAAGTTTGGACGGTTTTTGAAAACTCATATTACTCTTTCCACATGACCGGATCAAGTTTTCAAAACCTATAAATTATCTCAATTTTGAATAAAATGTAAACTATCTTAAATATAATTAGTTTTTTAATTAAAAATAAAAATATATTACGCTGCATTTAGCGAGTACACACATCTAATTTAATACTAACACATAGGAATTTAGGGGCCGTTTACCAACTCTTTCAGGGTAAGTGTTGTCCGGATAAGAGTGCTGTCCAGGGTAAGTGCTGTCCCCGGTAAGTGCTATCCGGGTAAGAGTGTTTACCAAGTGTTTTTTGGTAAGTGCTTACCGACAAAAAATGACAATTTTAACCCTTTTATAATTATATTCTAAATTAAATGTAATTATTCCTATTACAAATCATTTAATGGAAGAAAAAAACATGTTTATACTTTAAATAATTTTTTAACAAAAATATACTCATTTTTATATAATATTTAATAAACTTTTTTTTAATATTTAATAAACTATAGGAGATGAGAAGTGAGGATGACAAACTTCATCCCATCCCACATCGGTGGGTTACTAGAAAGTTTTCTTTTAACCTCTACTATATATATCCATAGCACATTTTCTTTTTTAATTGAATTGCTCCAGCACTAGAATTGCTTTTTGTGCTCCTTTAACCCTTTAAGTTTTCAAATTTTCTGGAGCACCCCTTGAACTTTAGTGGGTGCACCATATTTACCCAAAAAAAACCCTGAAAAAGGGGGCAAACATGGAAAAAAAGAAACTGACCCGGGTCAGCATCTTTTTGAAGCTGGTTCGGACAGCATTCGGTCAGATTCTCAGTCAGATCTCGGTCAGATCCGAGATTTGGTAAACGCTCTGACTGCTGACCGAGTCAGATTTACTGACCGAGTCAGCTCGGTCAGCAGCTAGTAAACAGGCCCTTACTTACATTTTCTTACGAAATTAAGGGGCCGTTTACCTAATCACTTACCCGAGTAAGTGCTTACCGGTAAAATTCAACACTATCACTTACTTCCCGGGTAAGATTTTAGTCCACCAAGATGGCATCGTATGCAACAATTTAGCCGGTAAGCGCTAACCGTGGTAAGAGTCGTCACACTCACTTACCGGGTAAGACTCTCGGTCCTTGCTTCCGCTCTTACCGGGTAAGATTCTTAGTCCTTGTCATATTCATCCGGTAAGCTAATTTGACTTGGTAAGCATTTACCCAAGTAAGCGTTTTGTAAACGGCTCTAAGTTTAATAATTTTATACTTACTCAAATATCGGGTCCACACGCATAAAGTCGGTTTACCGATGAGAAATAAAAACCGTGTACAACAAAAAAATTGGTATGTGTAGAAAACAACAAAACGTGCTTTCCACACCGATACAATACCAATCGATCTTTTCTATACGGGACTACAACTTTCATGTTTGGTAAACAATGATAGTGATGTTTATGGTCCCTAATTTCTCCCATTTTCCAATCAAATTACTCCTATAAATAATACAAAGAATCTTGATTTTCAAGGCTATAATCAAGAAACTAATTAAAAAGAAAGAATGTTGGAAGGGAAGGCATATGTGAAGGATACAGATATGCCATTGAAGATGCAGGTTCATGCCATGGATTCTGCATCTCAAGCTCTTGATCTCTATGATGTTGTTGACTCCACCTCCATTGCTGCCCACATCAAGAAGGTATTTTTCTTTTCTTCGTTCAATTTTATGTGAGAATATGTGGAACCTTGCTAGATTACTCTCCAAAAGAGCCATTAAGGAGAGAGAGAGAGAGAGAGAGAGAGGGTTCCAACATATATTAGAGAGAGTGTGTCAAAGTCTAGCTGATGTGGGTCTCTAACACGTCTCCTTCAACGAATCTTGGCTTTGATAACATGCAGAATATGTGGAACCTCTCTAGATTACTCTCCAAAAAAGGGAGTTTCAGTATATATCGAGGAGAAATGGTTAAGTCTAAGCTGATATGAGCTCTAACATGGCCCCCTCTAATGGAGGCTAGATGGACAAAGATGTCCCAAAGTGTTGAGTATCCGGCAAAGAAAAGATGTCTCAGATGGTAGACATTGGCTATAATACCATGAACAGTATGTGGAACCCCACTAGATTACTCTCCAAAAAGGCTTTTGAGAAAAGAGGGGGTTCCAACATATTGTGAAGAGAAATGGTCAAATCTAGCCGATATGGGATATGTCCCCTTCCAACGGAGGCTAGACGGGCAAAGATTTCCCACAGTATCAAGTCTCCGGCAAAGATGTCTCAAATGGTCGACGATGGCTCTGATACCATGTAGAATATGTGAAACCCTAGTAGATTACTCTTCAAATGAGCCTTAAGGAAAAAAAAGGGTTCCAACATATATTAAACATAACGTGTTCGAGTCTAACTGATATGGGACTAATAATATATGGAGTTTTGATGATTTTGCAGGATTTTGATGATGTTTATGGGGGTGGATGGCAATGTGTTGTGGGTTCAAATTTCAGTAGTTTCTTCACTCACTCAAAAGGCTCTTTCATCTACTTCTCATTAGAGAGACTCAGTTTCCTCATCTTCAAAGGTGTTTCTTCTTAATTTAATCAAGAATCATGATTCTTCATATTTTTTTGTATCCAGGAATAGAATAGATTCTTCCAAATCATTTATATGTGTTACTACATTAAAACCGGCTTTATAGAACGCTAAATACGTCTAAATTTTCTAATAGGCTATTATATAGCACCATACAAACATCCTATGTAAATGTGGTACAATAAGTTGATACGATGCTTATGGAGACGATAACAATTTTTTTTCTTGGACAATGTTAAAATAAAACGTCATATTAATCTTTTTATATGACATTATCCAAAAAAAGTTTTATGAAAACAAGCATAGGACACTTCTCAAAAGTATCTTATAAAAAAAGCAAATAAGACACTATCTCAAAAGTATCTTAAGAAAACTTGTTGAGATGCTCAAATACGTCCTCTAACATCCTACTGTAATACTTTTATATAGGACACACTAACTGTTTGGTTACTGTAGACTTAAGTCCTATAAAACATTGTATTATGACATTTAGACATCTTTGGTGTCATGTAGAGCCTATTTCGTTTTAGAGTGCACTAAAACTTATCGTCTATTATGACATTTAGGGCACGTTTGACAACAGCTTAATGAGCTTAATGAAACTCACAACATATGCGTTCAACTATACATAACTATTTGGTAGTGGCTTAATAATATAGAAAATGGGTTTTTCAGCAAGCTTCTAGGGGGAGCTTTATAAAGAAAGCCAAGTTTTTTCTCAACCCCTCTAATTAAAAAACACACTGCTTCCATCTATAAAAATATCCTCCCAAACAAAACTCTTTCCAATCCATACATACAGATTAATCCACAGACGGTTTTAAACTTAATGGAAACCCAACCAGACATCCCCTTACACATCTTTGATGTCTTGTAAAGCCGATTTTGTTGCAGTATGCATTAAAACTTCATCGTCAACCAGAAGCCGGATAACGACATTATCAAGATTTTCAGCGATTAGAATGCGATGTACAACGTTTACAGAATTAATTTATCTACAAAAACTTCTATTTATCTACTAGAATTACAGTCAAATAGAAGAAATCTAGTTTCTAAGCTACAAGTTCCTTAAGCGTATCATCTATTAATTTACTCAAAAGAATCTTCTCCAAATCTAAAATAACTTCTTCAACTTCATCTAGAGTACAACCATCCTTCCAACCACTATTCCACACTCCTACTCCCATTGAACTCCAAGATAAATCTCTTTCTAAAAACCCTGAAACCGTATCGGCAGTAGAATTCTCATTCGAAATCTTGCCGTAGTTTCTTAGATTTTCGATTCCGTTCACAATCTCCTTCGTCAACTGGTCCTCGGAAATGCAGATTCTTGATTTCAACACGGAGGTTTGATGGAATGGGTTCAAATGGCGTTGGTTTTCGTGGTCAAAAAACTCGTTTACGCAGTCGTGGAAAAGGTTGAGAGTGGTGGGTTCGGGATCTTGAAAACTGGTTACGTTTTGCAAGATTCTAGTTCTACGTTCCTGGATATCGGAAACACTGCTTTTTTCGCGATTGTTTCTAGTTTCGGAATGTTCCATGCTTTTAACGGGATCATTAACGTGATGGGGATCTTCTTCGAAAGCTTCGCGGGTAGATTTTTGTCTCTCGTTGTCGATTTCTGTACGGAACGTAGAGATCAAACCATGTAAATATCGAAGCAAGAATATCAGAAATATTAATCTCACTACAACAAAATCGAGTTTATAGGACGCCTAAAATGTTTAAGCATCCTAACATATTATTTTATAGAACCCAAGTTTATAAAACCAAGCATTTGTGTGTCCTATCTAAAAGTATTGTAATAAGTTTATCTGACGTTTTTTGACATTTTAATAAGGTTTTTACGATACTTTGAAACAAAGTGTCATATTAGCCCTTTTATAGAACACCTTTAAGAAATGTCCTATAAACACATTTTTTTGTAGGACACTTGTCTTATAGAACATTTTTTCAAATAGTGTCCTATGAAAGAGCTAATATAACACTTTGTTTCAAAAGTGTCTTAAAAACTTTTTAAGATGCCCAAAAACATCATATAAACTTATTACAACACATTTAGATAGGACACTGGACATGTTCATTTTGAAAACCGTGAGAAACAACTATTCATGATGAATATTCCTAATGGGTATCATAAATAATGAAAATGCATGATATTCATAATGAATATCGAATAATGCATTATATTCATAATGAATAATGAAAATAATATGATATTCATTATGAATATTTAGATATGTTCATCATAAATGAATCATTAAAAAGTAAATCTCACAGTTCTCAAAATATTTACGGTTCCTAAATAAACTTTCTCATATAGTTATATACAATGGATTACCTTTTATCATTACTTCAGAATATCCTGTCTCAATTTCTTCCAAATTAGCTGAATCAATCTGCAAAACTTCATGAATCTGCAATAACATGCATCACATTAGGATCAAACTTTACTTTCATCATCTTATTTTTCATATGGATGATATATTGCTAGATACCGTTCATCGTTTATAACTATTAATACGAGATTTATATTTATTATTAACATGTCGAGAACTCAGCGGGTCACACGCTTTGAACATATCCGAATAAGGAGTTTCAATAAGTAAAGTAAAGCTTGAAAGAACTCACAATCGTTGGCAAGACCTCGTTGACCGCCTTTTCAATCTTCGGATTCTTTTTTTGGTTACTAGAATTCGATAAAACTGAAGATGATGTTCGTTTTGTGACGGGATTCTGGACAACAACGCTTTTCACTTGCTTCGGAGAACCACTTTTAGAAACCGAGTTTATAACGGGTTTTCTCTTAACCGGTGGCGGTGGTGCCATCTTTTGAATCTTATCTATTTTCTTCTCCATTTCTTGCTTTCTTTCTGGTTTTCTAACAATAGAAGCTTTCGGCTTATTAGAACCCAACTTCCCACTATTAATCTTGAACGCTTTTTCTTCGGCTTTTGCTTTTTCTTGATGAATCTTTCTAACGGAATTCACATTCGCTTTAGATTTCTGGTTATTCACAGCTTTATCGGGACCTAAACGTTGCGGTTTCATCAAAACAATCGGCGGCGCATCATCTCCGAATCTTTTCTCCAAATACGAATCGCGGGTTTGTTCCATTTCGCGATTCTTGCTTCTTAGAAGTCCTTTAGATTGCATCATTTCGATGATTTTATCTAATGACACATGTTCTTGATCCAATTTTTGACCGAAAAACGCCGGTTTTGTTGCATTTGGCAAGTCGATATCAAAAACTGGCCTCGTTTTGCTACTAGAAAAAACCGTTTTCGAAGGAAATTCTTCTAATCCCATAAGTTTTGCAATCAAGTTTGATCCTTTCGACTTTTCCTCCGTGGCCCGCGATGAAAACGACTCCGAAGACGTGAATTCGTGAGTCGAATACACCATTGATGAAGATCTACTTGAGCTAGTTGAGGCTATATCAGGAGATAATTGTAATTTCTTCCGTTCAAAACAACTTTCTTGATTTCTTGGTAAAAGATTGTGTCTTGAAAGCCCATCTTTAATAACTCCCCTCAATTCTTCATAACAATCTCTTGATGACCCATTTTCTTGATCTCTTTGATCTCCAAAACCCATATCATAATTTCGAAAACTTTCGACCCGACCCGACCCATTTCTGCCAACAAGAACTTCGGGCTTATCGGGCTGTTTTTTTCTCAAATCTGCATAACAATCTCTTGATGACCCATTTCCAAGATCTCTTTGATCTCCAAAACCCATATCATAATTTTGAAAACTTTCAACCCGACCCGACCCATTTCTGCCAACAAGAATTTCGGGCTTATCGGGCTGTTTTTTCCTAGCATTAGCCATACACGAAACTTCTTGCAACTTTCCGAGCATCATTAGAGATTCTTGAAGATCAAGAGCCCCTTTTAGCAAATCTTTCGCGATATCTTTTGGTTGACTTCGGAAACTAGCCCCGTTTGACCACGAATCGATAGCTTCGTTGAGCTTTCGAGCTCCATTTTTGACTTCAACAAGCTGGTAGGAAGTTTTACACGAAGACGACATTTTTTCCTTTTCTTTCGGATTCTTCGGTTGCGTTTCGTGTTTTCGAGAACCCATTTTTGTAGTGTCGGTCTTCGATATCTTGATCGCCTTTCCTTCGATTACGCCTCGAGGATCTTCGCAAGTGACAAATGATCTATACACAACTGATCTTAAGCTTTCTTGAGGCATATTCTATTCACAATCAATATTAGATTTGAAAAAGTCAGAAACTTTCTAAAAAATTAACAAAAATCCCCATTTGGGTGACATTTGTAACTCATTTTTCTATCAAAAAAGACAAATTTTAGAGAATTTGTCCGGCTTTCATGGCAGTCAAGACAAAAGCAAACTGAGAATAGAACCAAGAATCATCAATTGGCCGCCATTAAAGCAAATATCTCTCTACATATAGTGAACAGATCTAAATATAAAGCCAAAAAACAAAGATTGAAGCAAATTTATGTCAAAATTCTTGAAGAAAAATGAGTACCTTTTATCTGCTAGCAGACTGCAAGAATCACCATTGACCAAAACCCAGATGATTCTATCTTCAAATATATAAAGAAAAAATGGCTAAAAAAGAAATACCCAGATGATTTTATCTTCAAATGTGTAGAAAAAATGGCTAAAAAGAAGATACCCAGATGGAAAAAAGAAAGTGAAATGATTTTGAAGGCATTAATTGAGACCAAATTTTAAGTTTTTTTCACATGGAATCCGTTAGATTAGGTGGTGGGAAAACGAAAAGGGAGCAGCTCAGATCCACACAAGTTTTTGTAGAACAAAAAAGAGGGCAGGTGAATCTTGACTTTCTATAATGAAACCACCATGAAAACGAAAAGAAAACAAGAAAAAAACACACAGTGACACACACACACACAGAGTAAGAATCTACCAAACAAAGATTTCAAGATTGAAGAAGACGAAGAAGAAGATGATGAAAAAATGGGTTTTCAATGGGGTTCAAAGGTTGAGTTCATGATAGTGAGATTAAAAAGTGGGTATTTTGATGAGATGGTGATGATAGTGTTTTGCCATGGATGAACATAGGAAGTTTGCAGGTGAAGCAAGAAATCTGATCAAGATTTTAATGGGGAGGGGGGGTTATGAAGTTTGTGTGATTACTTTTTTTTTTTTTTTTTTGAAATATGAAATGGTTAAAAGTGATGGTGAGCAATAATTGAAGTTTAAGGAAATCTGTGATCAATGTTCTTATGGGTATCATCATGATTTCAGAGCCCTTATTTTCATTTTCATGGATATTCCAACAAAATTATAGTTATTGTTGTTATATTCTTGTTGGATTAACTCGAAGTTCTGACATCATCTCTAATAACTATGTTAAAGTTTTTTTAAAATAGAATAAAAAAAAGCAAAACTTTTAAAACTTTTGTCAGTTATTCTATTTTAGCAACTCTAATATTAATTATCTTATTAAAATATTTAATTATATTATTAAAATATTTAATATATAAAAAGTTGGGAAAAGAAAATATTGCTTTTGGAGGGTAATGATTAGTTTTGAGGAGAAACTATCTCTTTCTTCTTTTCTCTAAATTTAGAAATTTTTACAATCTCTATCATCTTTTCTCTATTTTAAGATAACTAGAAGTTTACTCGCGCAATGCAACACAATATATCTTGATTTTAATGTTTTAATTTATTTTAATGTGTGGTTTTGAAAGGTTCATGATTTGAGGATTTGAAAGTGGTTATAGATAAAGATTAATTAATAAGGGTCCACGATTTAAGGATTTGAAGGTTGTTAGATATAAGTATTAATCAAGTAATTAGCATTAAAAACGGTACATAAAACTTCATTAGTTGTGTTTAAGAGATTTTAAGTAATCAACATTAAATAGCAGTACGTGAAACTTTAGCCTTTAGGGGTTGTTTTTAAGAGTATTTTTACAAATGCTTTATAATATAATATAGATTAGAGGATAGCATAGCTGTTGGAGCAAAAAAATGTTAAAATCTCCTTTCTTTCTTTCTTTCTTTCTATCTTAACATAGATGTTGGAGATGCTCTGAGAATGTTAAAAATCACATTTGTTTTATACTAATAAAGAGTTGATTGAAGTAAGAAGTCCAAATATCGTGAGAAAATTCACATGTGAATCATTTAAAATATTTGAAGATTAATATGTAAATAAATGTCAGAGATTATTCATAAAGATTCATACATGTGTATTTCTTTATAACGGTATATAACATTTTTATTTCAATGTATCGTTGTTGATATATGTAGAAGAAAATTTTATAAGAGAATGTTCAAATGATACGTAAAAACGGATTATTTACAATCATGAAGTATATAAAAGAACATTTAATGTTGACGTACGTGAATAGAAGTTTAAATAACATAAAGTTCTTTCAGGAATTACGTTTCATTAATTTAGGCACTGATTATTTAATTTTTAGTTTCTAACAAGGTTCTAAATGGCATGAGGCGTGGCGTGGTGGTGAGGCCAAACCTCAAGCCTTAGGAGCCACAGTGAGGCCATGGCGTTTATCAATGCGTGATTTATGGCGGCAAATCTCTATATCATATATAATATTATATATATATATATATATAAACATATGTTTTGTACTATTAATCGATGAGTCAATGACAATAATCAAGTTAAATTAAGTTATATATTAAAAACTAGCAAATAAGACATTAAAAACGTAAAGAAAAATCAAATATTGCGTTATAAAAGACCGCACATTAAGTCATGACGTGCCACAAACATAGCGTGTCATGAGACACGAGTCTTAAGTCACGGTGCACCATAACGGCTGTCATGACGAGCCTTTTAGAACAGTGGTTTCTAATATAATCAAATTTTCATGTGATAATATCATTAGCCTTTGGTTCATGGCATGTGATTATGAGGCCCTCTAGAAATAATTAATATGATTGTTTGTGGAATCCTAAAAGATTATGACTTGTATAAACATAATTAACAACCTTAATTATCTAAAAGAACCTAAAAATTAGTAGCATTAAAATTTAAGAGAAAACATAATTATGCATCAGAAAATTTGCATCAATCTATAATAAACTATTTGTTTATATTATCTATTTTAATATTCGAGTTTTTTTTTAAATTGACTCCTGGTTTAAACTATTTGTTTTTATATATGTGTGGGTAGGATTAGGTTATAGTGAAAAGAGCAAGAAGAAATTTTCACATTTGGATCAATCTAAATTGAAGATCAAAAGAATTAAGGTGCATCAAAATGACCGGATCAATTCCCGTGAGAAACATAATTCATGGATTAGATGACAATAAAAGCGATAAAGTGTCTAGCACTTCTTACGTTTCTCAGCTTAGAGCATCCACACACGTCTTGCAAGACTCCTTGCAAGATGACATGACATAACATGTGGCTTGCAAGGTCTTGCAAGACAACCCATTTCTTTCGCAATTAGAAAAGTCCTTCACACATATTATATATTAAACAAATGTATTTTTGTTTAATTTAATAAATTAATTTGTTATTTTAAACATTAATTATTAATATGTTTATTAAATTTAATTCATTTATTAGTTTATTTGAACATTATTTTTTTAAATATTTTTATTAAAATATCTTATCCACGCTTTATTTTAAAAAATGGTATTTTTATGCAATGTTTTTTTATTTAAACGACTAAATTAAAAGTACGTTAATGTTAAAATTACGAAAATAGAAATACTAATAGATAAACGTACACCAACATCAAAAAAATTACATAAAACATAAATATTATTGTGTATTTTGTGTAATATTTGTATTTTAGTAAACGTTGCATGCTTTCAATATATCCATGTATTTTATTTGTTAATTAAATTATATTTACACAAAATATAGTAAAAGAAAATAAAAGTAAAATTTTAGTTATCTATATTTTATAATTAATTTATTAGTTATACTATAATTATTTATATTATTTATATTATAATTATCTATATTATTTATATTATGATTTATTAGTTTATAAAGAAGTTTGGTCTTGCATGTGTGTGGAATGTGTTATTGCAAAGCTGATGTGACAATTTAGAAAAAAAATATGGTCTTGTAGGTGTATGGATAGTCTTAATCTTTTTTTTTCTTCACGCCAACATCCATCTCTATGTGTGTGTGTATAAATATATATTGTTTTTATTTTTTAGTACAAGAAAAAGAGTAAAAAGACGAAAATAATTCTTGATTTAACTAAGTTGATAATTTATTTTAACGGTATTAATCAGTAAAACCATGAACAAAACAAATTAAATAAATAAGAATCAAAACTATAATAGACTTATCATAAGAACTATAATCAGTAAAACAGTGACAAAATCCATAATTGGCTCTATATATAATAATGAAAGTATGAATACTTTTTATTAAAATTAAAAAGTATAAAATATTATTTAGA
Organism: Saussurea involucrata; assembly: GCA_033807775.1. Lineage (NCBI taxonomy): Eukaryota > Viridiplantae > Streptophyta > Magnoliopsida > Asterales > Asteraceae > Saussurea > Saussurea involucrata. Next base: position 154,922,840 of record CM066314.1, on the reverse strand, counting down.
GTAAATTACGGTTTTGGTCCCCGTGGTTTGTCAAAAAATACGGAATTGGTCTCTAAACTTCATTTATTACTGTTTTGGTCCCTGTGGTATGCACTTTGTTACGAAATTGGTCCCTCATAAGGACCAATTTCGTAAAACTCTGCATAAGAATTTATTACTGTTTTGGTCCCTCATAAGGACCAATTTCGTAAAATTCTGCATACCACATTGACCAAAACAGTAATAAATGAAGTTTAGGGACCAATTCCGTATTTTTTGACAAACCACAGGGACCAAAACCGTAATTTACTCTATTATTTATTTCATGATATAAATATGAAAGTAAGATTCAAATAATATTGTTAGAGGTGGGGCCTAATGGCCTATGCTATATTTAAGATACCCAACTTTGAATATTTAGAAGGTACAACAGTCATATGCATGCATGCATTGAATATTTATACAGCAATCAATCTAATGGCATCCTTTTTTTCAAATCAACTTGAATGCATGTTTTCTGTTTATTTAAATGGGTAAATTGCGTAAAAGATGAACGTACTTTACTTCAATTTCTATTTTGGAGAATATACTTTTAAAACACACATTAATGGTCTATGATATAACTTTACAGCCAAAAAAAAGACTCGGTTACCTATTATACAGGTAATAATTGACTTTTTTTCTTATTTAATTATTTTGTGACATTAAGTGGAAAAAGTTACATATCAGCATTATTATTGCCATATCATTTAAATTAATTCCGTATCATTAAAATTGAAATGGCAATAATAATGTTGATATGTAACATGTTAGACAACCTAAGGGGGTAAGGTTGTATTTTAAATCTTTTACTTTCAAAAATCTTTTATAAATAAATATAGTACAGAAACAGTATAAATAAATCAGAGTATAGAAATAATAAATAAACAACAATTATATAAACAGATATAATTAAATTTGCACAGCGGAAATGTAAAGAGATAAGGGAAAGAGAATACTTGACAACGGAATTTTTAAAGTGGTTCACCAAACACAAAGTTGGCTAGTCCACCTCGAGAAAATAACACTTCTCGGAGATCCAATACGAACGTGTTCTTTATGGTAGAAACACAAACCTTAATACAAATAATATTGTCACGAATATCTCTACTCAGATGAGAGATTTATATGGATCACTCACTCTATTCAAACACTTACAAGAGGGTATAATTTTAATATGATAATCACTCTTGTAAAATATTAATCACTTGGATTTTTAGAGAGAGTTTGATCACTTGAGTTGTTTTGCTGATTCAACTAATCAAGAGATTTTAATCTGCTATCAACTCAAGATTTCTTGCTCAAAAATATTTTTATAAATTATAACTGATTGAGAGAAGAAACAGCAGAGTAGTGATCAAATGCTGAGGGAGAAATTAATTGCTGGTTGGTATCTCTGAATGCTACCAGGAGAGGTGTATTTATACTTGAACTTGCAATGCCAACTTCCTGCTACATCTGACAGTTCGACCAATGGGAGCATGGCAGCGAGGGATTTTTTTTGGAACAAATCTCTTCTTCATTAAAAGCAAACAGTAACACAAGATATGAAATCTGATTTGTGCTGACAAAAGAACCTACCAACAAATATTTTAACAAAACTTTAATTTTAATTAAAAGAGTAATGATGACAAACTTTAATAATATAATATATATATATATATATATATCTTATACGATTTATATATATTAAAAAAATATGTATTATATATATATTTGATTCAAATATATTTATATAGATACGAAATATCCAAGTAATAAAGTATTTTAGGGTGTTTATCATTTTAAAATAAAATGACGTAAAACTTCAGTCTTGGATTCTTCAGATAAAAATTATCGAGAACATTAAATATCTGCACACTCAGATAAAATATTAGATAACAAATAATGCGGTGTGTTTTGTAATCATCAAAATGAATATAGAGATGTGATTTTATGTGTACCAAAAATATATCACAATATTTAAAGCTGGGTACACTTGCACCAACAATCTCCCCCTTTTTGATGATGACAAACACAACGCTAAACACGAGAGCATACTCGGTTTCTCTCCCCCTTTTGTCGAAGCAAAAAGGGTTTAAGAAAATCGCTTATGCTCCCCCTCGAAAGTTGCTCCCCCTCAAAATATGCAATATTTGAGAGTTAGTATTTATCAAGGGTTATACTCAAGCATGCCTAAACCAAGTCTTAATTTAAAGAACGCCTTCTTGTTTAGAGCTTTAGTAAAAATATCGGCCAAATTATCTTCCGAATCAACCTTTTCAAGCACGATTTGGCCTTTTTGAACATTATCTCGTAAAAAGTGATGTCTCAATTCAATATGTTTTGTACGAGAGTGTAAAACAGGATTTTTACTTAAGTTTATGGCACTTGAGTTATCACACATAATAGGAATTTTGGTTAGATGTACCTCAAAATCGGTAAGTGTGTGTTTCATCCAAAGGACTTGAGCACACGCTCTTGCGGCGGCTACATATTCCGCTTCGGTGGTAGACAAAGCTACGGATTGTTGTTTCTTAGAGAACCAAGATACAAGTGAGAGACCTATAAAGGCACATACCCCACTAGTACTCTTTCGGTCAACAATAGATCCACCAAGATCGGAATCGGCGAAACACGTTACTTCTAACTCGGGTTTCTTTGCGTACCATAAGCCAAGATTAGTAGTACCTCGTAAATATCGAAAAATACGCTTGACAGCTTCATAGTGAGTTTGTTTAGGTGAAGATTGAAAGCGAGCACATAAACATACACTAAACATAATATCAGGTCTACTAGCAGTTAAATATAACAAGCTACCAATCATACCACGATAAATCTTTTCATTAAAATCGTTTCCCTCCTCGTCACGAGATAATTGCAAATTTGTGGTCATTGGAGTTTCAACGGGTTTGACATTCTCAAAGTTAAACTTTTTCAACATATCTTTACAATATTTAGATTGACTAATAAAAATACCAGTTTCACATTGTTTTATTTGCAATCCTAAGAAGAATTTTAATTCTCCCATCATGCTCATTTCAAACTCGCTTGTCATTTTCGCAGAAAATTCATTACACAGTTTTACATTAGTGGAACCAAAAATAATATCATCAACATATACTTGCACAACTACAATATCATTTTGAACATATTTCACAAATAAAGTATTATCAATTTTACCCATAATATAACCACTAGAAATTAAAAAGGTTTTTAATCTATCATACCAAGCACGCGGAGCCTGCTTTAAACCATAAAGCGCCTTTTTTAATTTATAAACATGTGTCGGATTTTCAAAATTTTCAAAACCGGGAGGTTGAGAAACGTATACCTCCTCATTTATAATACCATTTAAGAAAGCACTTTTAACATCCATTTGAAATAACTTAAAATCTTTAGCATTTGCAAAAGCGAGAAGCATTCGAATAGACTCCAACCTTGCAACCGGTGCAAAGGTTTCGTCATAATCTATACCTTCTTGTTGACTGTACCCCTTGGCAACTAAACGTGCCTTGTTTCGTGTGACTCCACCGTTCTCGTCTACCTTATTTCGGAAGACCCATCTTGTGCCAATAATGGTTTGACTACTAGGGCTAGGCACTAAGTCCCACACATCATTCCTAGTAAATTGGTTCAACTCTTCTTGCATGGCCATTATCCAATCCTCATCACCTAAAGCTTCATCTATGGTTTTAGGTTCTATGGTTGAGATAAAGGCATGGAAAGCACAATGGGTATGGATTTGTGATCTAGTTGTCCTTTGGTTTAGGTCACCTATAATTTGATCTACGGGATGGCCTCGAGCGGTTCTAAGATTAGGATCATCTACACCTTGTGGAATAAAACAAGGAGGGGCATCACTAGTTTCAATATTATTTGTGGAAGGTTGGGTACCTAAATCCAAGGTACTAAGTTGTTGGGCTAAGACATCTCCTTCACAAACATTGTCATTTGCTAAGGGTGTACTCGGTTTGGGAGGACTCTCGTCAAAACTAACATTAAGGGATTCTTCCACTACCATGGTTTCCTTATTTAGGATTCTATAGGCTTTGCTATTCCAAGAATAACCTAGGAACACTCCCTCATAGGCTTTGGGGTCAAATTTGGTTAGGTAGGATTTGGTGTTTAAAATGAAACATTTACAACCAAAAACTTTTAGGTGAGCTAGGGAAGGTTTTCTACCTCGGTAAAGTTCATAGGGTGTCTTATTTAGGATACCTCTAATTAGGACACAGTTAAGCACATAGGTCGCGGTAGCAACGGCATCACACCAAAACTTTTGGGGAACTTGATGTTCGTTTAGCATAGTTCTACTCATTTCTTGCAACGTTCGATTTTTCCTTTCAACAACCCCGTTTGACTGAGGTGTTCGAGGAGCAGAAAAGTTATGAGTTATACCATGTTTATCACAAAAGGCACCAAATTGTACATCATTATCGAATTCTCGTCCATGGTCCGTACGTATGGAAACAATCGTACAACCTTGTTGGTTTTGAATTCGTTTTCCCAAAATTTTAAACTTTTCAAAAGCCTCATTTTTATGTCTCAAAAATAAAGTCCAAGTATAACGGGAATAATCATCCACAATAACCAAAGTATAAAAATTTCCTCCAAAACTTTGAATAGCCATCGGGCCAAAAAGATCCATATGTAAAAGCTCTAAAACTCTTTGAGTAGAAATAACATTTTTAGATTTATGAGAAACGTGATGTTGTTTGCCGACACGACAAGCATCACAAAAATGATTATCAAACTTTAATTTTGGAAGGTCACTCACAAGCTCCTTATTTTTTAAACTTTGAATTAATCTAAGATTAGCGTGACCTAAACGCCTATGCCATAAAGTAGAAACATCATGAAGAGAAGATAAGCATACATTTTCAGATACAACAGTTTTGCAAATATATAAATTTCCTTTCACAGAACCAGTCAAAAGAACTTGGCCATTTTTCAAGATTTTGCACGAGTCTTCTTCGAAAACGACAGTTATACCATTTTTACACAATTGGCGAACACTTAACAAATTAAAATGTAAATTATCAACATGATTAACATTAAGAAATTGAACATTATTGCAAGAAACTGTACCTCTACCAATTATATTTCCTTTGGAGTTTCCTCCAAAAATTACCTGTCCACCATCACATGACTTATATGATGAAAAGAGATTATTGTTTCCGGTCATGTGACGCGTGCACCCACTATCGAGTATCCAGTCCATATCGAGGTCAATCTACAATAATGAAGATGTAACTTTTATGGTCCCCATTTCTCGTGGGTCCTTGACAATTAGTTTCAATGTCAACCAACATGCATATATATAAAGTCAAACAGAATATATATAATACATTACACAACATTAATATATATATATATATAATACATCAAACACAAATATATATATAATATATTAAACAAACACCATATATATATATATATGTAATACGTATATGTATATAAACAAACAGTACATAGCAATATATATTACTTATATATATAATATATACAACAAATTATATTTAAACTATATATATATATAACATATATACATAACACATTTAAAACCATAAACGCATACCACCGGGATTATCATTACTAAACATTCCTTTTGGAATCCATTTATTTACCATTTTAATTTTGCGATTATATTTATCATACACATAAAAACAAGCATTTACATTCGCATTATTATTGGGTTTAGAATATTTATCATGATACATGCGAGCATACGGTTTTCTCGGTATATAATTTGCATTATTCATTTTACGCACATACGGAGGTTTTTGCACATATTGATTTCTTGTATTTACTTTAGGTGATTCATAAAATCTTTTGATGGGTTTACATGAACATTTATCAACACAAGTATTGGAACCAATGCCTTTTCTACATTTTATACGGTTAGGCATATTTAGCATGTTAAAGACTTTCTCATTACTACTTTGAAAAGCTTTTGCTAATAAATCATCCTTTTCATACGCATCACATTTTGCTTTTAAACATGCAATCTCATTCTCAAGAATATCACATTTTGTACAAATAATATTTTCATGTGATTTTTTATTTAAGCATGCAATTTCTTTATTTAAAGCATCACAAGATTTACAAAAATCTTTTTCTCCTAATTTAGTTTCTAATTTAGCAATTATATCCATATCATTTTCAGATTTTTGTTTAACATTATTTATTTCCTTTTTACATGCATTTACAGTTTCTTTTAACATAGCATTCTCATCTTGGTAACGATTTGCAAGAGCGGCCATTTTATGAAAAGATTCATATAATTCTTCAAGATTATTTTCATTATCACTTTCATAATCACTATCGTAATCCGAGTAAGAAGATTTTACCTCGTCGTCGCTTTCGGCCATAAGACAAATGGCTTGATAGTCATCTTCTTCTTCACTCTCGCTCCACGCGCCTCCAATGAAGGCTTTCTCCTTCTTCTTTTGGAACTTGTTCTTTTTCGGACATTCATTGGCGTAGTGGTCTTTGTCACCACATGAGTAGCAAAAGCCTCTCTTTGGCTTAGCTTTATCGTCTTCACTCGAGTCGCCATTTTTCTTAACTTTTTCGTCTCGTTTATGGAACTTACGACTTCGATTTTCACCACCACGACGGTAGTTACCGTTTCTTTGAAATCTGCCATTGTTAGAAAATTTATTATTATTATTAAGAAATTTGGAAAAGTTTCTTACCAACATGGCGACTTCATCGAGAGTTTCGGATGGATCTTTCGAGGAGCTAGCTTTCTCCTTTTTCTTCTCGACTTTTGGTGTTGAGGCATTGAGAGCGATTGACTTCTTCTTGACTTGCTCCCGATCTTTGTTTCTTTTAAGTGCAATTTCATGCACTTTAAGATTACCGATCAAGTCATCTATCTTCATTATGGAAAGGTCACGGGAGTCTTCTAAAGATGTTATCTTTTGCATCCACTCCGAAGGAAGGGCTCGTAGGATTTTCCTTATATAGTCCTCGTTAGGATAAGTGCGATCCAAACCTTTCAAAGTAGTCACAATAAGGTTAAATCTTTTAAACATTGAGTCAATTGACTCATCTTGTTTCATTTCGAATAGTTCATAATCGTGAACTAAAATATTCACTTTACTAGATTTAACTTCCGTGTTTCCACGATGAGTATTATTTAAACTTTCCCATATTTGATTTGCAGTTTTATATGTATATACTCTTTCAATTTCATCAGTTGTTAAAGCAGCATATAATATATTCTTAGCCTCAAAGTTTAAACAAAAATGAGTTTCTTCAGCGGTAGTCCATTCATCTATAGGTTTATCAATAAAAACATCATCTTTCACAACGGTGGGTTTAAAATTCCCTTTTTCTATAATATTCCAAATCTTTTGATTTTTGTCACGCACGTGACATTCAAATAGCTCGGCCCAAATGCCAAACTTTTCAGTATCTATCAAGGGAGGTTTTGAAAACACAATATTAGTTTGTTGAGCCATTTAAAGGAATAAAAGAAATTTATGCAGAAATTTTTTGAAAGACCTGCTCTGATACCAAATGTTAGACAACCTAAGGGGGGGGGGTAAGGTTGTATTTTAAATCTTTTACTTTCAAAAATCTTTTATAAATAAATATAGTACAGAAACAGTATAAATAAATCAGAGTATAGAAATAATAAATAAACAACAATTATATAAACAGATATAATTAAATTTGCACAGCGGAAATGTAAAGAGATAAGGGAAAGAGAATACTTGACAACGGAATTTTTAAAGTGGTTCACCAAACACAAAGTTGGCTAGTCCACCTCGAGAAAATAACACTTCTCGGAGATCCAATACGAACGTGTTCTTTATGGTAGAAACACAAACCTTAATACAAATAATATTGTCACGAATATCTCTACTCAGATGAGAGATTTATATGGATCACTCACTCTATTCAAACACTTACAAGAGGGTATAATTTTAATATGATAATCACTCTTGTAAAATATTAATCACTTGGATTTTTAGAGAGAGTTTGATCACTTGAGTTGTTTTGCTGATTCAACTAATCAAGAGATTTTAATCTGCTATCAACTCAAGATTTCTTGCTCAAAAATATTTTTATAAATTATAACTGATTGAGAGAAGAAACAGCAGAGTAGTGATCAAATGCTGAGGGAGAAATTAATTGCTGGTTGGTATCTCTGAATGCTACCAGGAGAGGTGTATTTATACTTGAACTTGCAATGCCAACTTCCTGCTACATCTGACAGTTCGACCAATGGGAGCATGGCAGCGAGGGATTTTTTTTGGAACAAATCTCTTCTTCATTAAAAGCAAACAGTAACACAAGATATGAAATCTGATTTGTGCTGACAAAAGAACCTACCAACAAATATTTTAACAAAACTTTAATTTTAATTAAAAGAGTAATGATGACAAACTTTAATAATATAATATATATATATATATATATATCTTATACGATTTATATATATTAAAAAATATGTATTATATATATATTTGATTCAAATATATTTATATAGATACGAAATATCCAAGTAATAAAGTATTTTAGGGTGTTTATCATTTTAAAATAAAATGACGTAAAACTTCAGTCTTGGATTCTTCAGATAAAAATTATCGAGAACATTAAATATCTGCACACTCAGATAAAATATTAGATAACAAATAATGCGGTGTGTTTTGTAATCATCAAAATGAATATAGAGATGTGATTTTATGTGTACCAAAAATATATCACAATATTTAAAGCTGGGTACACTTGCACCAACATAACATTTCCCAAAACAGAAATTGAAGTAAAATTTGTTCCTTTTTGACGCAATTTGCCCTATTTAAATTTAAAGTAGACTACAAACTTGGTCCCTGTGGTTTGTTGAAAATAACACGTTTTGAAATCACAAGATAGACATCATGGTTTACAAAAATGTTTGGATTTGGTTTCCTTTCTGTAAGAACCGTTAAGGATTATGTTAAATTAGCGACATTTTCGTTCTTTTTATTGTTTTTTTGTCCTTTACACAATTAAAAACAATAGAGACCGAAATCAGAGAATCCATTTTGGACTGGATAAAAGACAAAAAAAACGATAAAACAAAGAAAACCCCCTCAATAATGAACTTTCTAATGGTCATTAGAGACAGGGATCAAAATCGAACGTTTTTGCAAAACCACAGTAGCCATGTTGCGATTCCAAAACTGCAGGAACAAAAAGTGTTATTTTTATTAAACCAAAAGAACCATATTTTTAGTTTACTCTTACATTTATAAACTTTTAAATTTAGTCATTAAAAATTAAATTATTATAATTGTAAAAAAAATCAAAAAAAAAATAATATGTTTAGAATTGAATGGGGTCACAAGAGCATTGTTGGTCTAAATTTAGTAACTTCTTTGGGGTGGAGCTATAAATGTAATTAAATCCTCACCAATCTTTTCTTTGCTTCTTGAATGTTAGACATCAATTTCAAATTCCCTTACTTTAATTTATTAACATGCTTTTGGGGCCATAATTTTTTGAATTTTGAACATTCTTCTTTTCAATTTTTACAGAATTAAGATATATAGGGGGTGTTTGGGATTGCTTATTTAAAAAAACTTATGCTTATTTTTTAAAGTGCTTATCAACTTATGTCATGATAAAAAGGAGTTGAGGGTAAAAATTTAATTTAAACAAATAAGTTATAAGTACTTTCAAATAAGTTAAAATAGATTAACTTGTCAAAAACAGCTAGGGTGTTTGGGATTGCTTATTTTTTTGACTTATTTGCTTATTGTTTTTTCTCACCACAAATAAGCTATTTTGAGTGTTTGGATTGAAAAAAAGAAAATTGCTTATGACTTTTTCCCACCACAAATAAGTTGTTTTTCTTATTTAAAAGTGCTTATAACTTATTTGTTCAAATTACATATTTACCCCCAACTCCTTTTTATAATTACATAAGTTAATAAGCACTTTTAAAAATAAGCATAAGTTGTTTTAAATAAGCAATCCCAAACACCCCCATAACTTATTTATAATTTAAACAAGTTTTTGAGATCGGAAATAGGCAGACAAACTTTAAATGCATTGTTTTTGTATTAATTTATAAAAAAAAGGATTATTTTAACACTATTGTTATAATAAAAAGATACAATGCTTATAGTTTTCAAAACAAATAATTAAACCTTAAAGACGAGGATTTATGGTGTTTCTATTTTTAGGTAAACTTCACTTTTGGTCCCTAACATTTCAATGGATATTTGTTGTCTCTAAAACTATAAAAACTCGGATTTGGCCCCTCACGTTTGTCATTTCATAACGCCTTTGGTTCCTACTTCTAACGGACATTAACTTTTACCGCTAATAAATGAGTGGTATTTTAGTCATTTTAAACATTTTTCTGTTAAATTCATTATCACCCGGTTAAATGAGGGGTACTTTAGTCATCAGAAATTCATTTAAAATGACTAATATACCCATCATTTAATTGGACTTAATGAAAAAAAGTTAAAGTTTATTAAGAAAAGAGAACAAAACCATTGTAAAATGATAAACATAAGGGACAAAATCCAAAATTTTAAAGTTTAGGGACAATAACCGTTAAATTTAACAAATATCAGGGACCAATATTTTTTTATTTTTGAATATTTTCAAAAGTTTGAGATGGGCATGAGCAGCAATTAATTCTTGTATTTGGGTTAGATAACAAATGAAATATTTGTTGTGGGCCCCCGCACCGTCCAATGGGCCCATTAAAACATAACTTTTCAATTGGATACTATTCAAAATCTATGCTTTGACCCTTTTATGTAGGCCCCACACGCAGTTGGTTCTAAAAAATGGGATTGTTTTTATTTATTATTTAGTCCCACAATTTATTCAATATTTAAAAAATGAATCGTCTCGACTCTCGACCGGTTTAGGTCTTCCATCGAGAAAATAAAGAACCCGACTTGGTTAGTGAAAACAATGGCTAGACTCGTGTTGGAAAGCACAATGAAATATCTATATAACGGTCTTTTTCTTTTTTCTTTTATAAAAAAAGGGATCGTTTTAAGAAGTTGGACTTGTTTGCAATATAACATAATTCATTTTATAAAACATCGAGTAGTATGCGTAAACTAACTAGAGGTTTACAAATAATTGGACTGTGTTTGTTGATTTATTTCTAATTTAACTTAAGGAAGATACCGACAACGGATTTTAATGGTGATTGGTTGTGGAATTTGAGAGAATCGGAATGATCAGTTCATTTGACTTCATTACTTATTTCCTTCATTGTGTTTAGCTCACAAAGTAGAGAAAAGTCAATTCCAATGAGATTAGAAGATTTTGTTAATTCCATGGTTCTTTGATTAAAATTGAATCTCATTCTATAATCTTGAATAATAAATGATTTTAATAATACTAGTAATTATAATTTAAGGAAAGAATTTACAATATCTATACTATATTATAAAATATTTATGAAAAACTCTTAAAAACAATCCATAAAGCATTATGTACTGCTATTTAACGTTGATTACTTAAAATCTCTTAAAAATAACTAACAAAGCTTTATGTACCACTGTTAATGCTAACTACTTAATTAGTTCATATCTCTAACTCCTTTATTTTAGTCCTTATCTCTAACTCCCTACAAATTCTCAAATGGTAAACCCCTAAAAATCATCATTCTTTAATCCTCATTAGTTATCTCTCAACCCTTTTTCAAATCCTCAAATCATGAACCCCTCAAAAAGCGTCATTCTTTGTACAAATTTATATATAAAAAACATTATAATTTTCTCAAAACTACACAAAACCGTTTTATAAAATCGACAATGATAAAAAGTAAACAAAAATTAAAATCAAGATATATCACGCTGCATTGCGCGAGTGCCCTTCTAATATTTAAAAATAGGTTTTGGTTACTTGTCAATATTTTTATTTCAATTTACTTGTTTCAATTCCTTTTAAAATATTTCATTTCATTGATATGCATGATTAAACCTAGTTTAATTTCATTTGAATTTTTCATATTCTAATTTCTTTGACATAATGCAAACCAACCCCCTATATTTCTTGATTCAAAGACTATTTTTTCAAGAAATAAAGAAAAAGGCAAAAGGGACAATAATTCATTGATCACCCCTTTTCATTCTCTTGAATATTTTTTCCTCAAAAAAGCAAATTATAAATTATATTTTAAAGATGTGGGCATTGAAACTTTTACTTCTTGCAAATCATAATGGCATATGAAATAAATCATCTTATATTTCACAATCTATGGACTCCATAAGCTCTAGTATTAGTTTAAAGTTGTTGGTCTTACAAATCTCAAATTTGTGTTTTGAATCTTAACGTTAGTCGATGAAAACATCATGTATCTATCATGATGATCGTTCACAAATCACAACTATATTAGATGAACCAACATTGTAGGCTCATCGTAGTCTTCACATCACAAGGATTTGGTACGCGAGATAGTACATGATAATACAGAACAAAACTTGTTGTTTCACGTTTGATGCGACAATTAAACGGAGATTGGACTAAGTGGACAAAAATGCATTGTTACCGCCCCATCAGAATTGGAGAAACAAAACTCAAAGAAATGAGACAAGCTTGACGAATTATTAAACTACCCATGTTCACCATGATTTTGTAGCTCATCATCTGGGCGGACAGGGACACTAGGAATCTCTAATCCATTCATGTTTGTCATTAATCAAATGACGAGACGTTTAGTTACCTTAAGAAAGTTTTAAGGGGTGTTTAATTAGAGGTATTAAGCAGTATTTTTTGGGATCGATAACAAAAGAAACTGTTTGGTTTTCTATAATATTATGAGTTTATTCCCCTCAGAAGCCTAAATTTTCATTCCAAGTTAAACCGAGGAATGAGAACTTATATTAACTTTATCATCCGAGTTTGTTTGATTGCTTTGCATGATTGGTGTACAAAATTGAAAAAGACAAAAAGGTGTAAAAAGACCTAAAGGCCCTTGAGTTGACTGGTTCTTTTTTTTATAACAAAAGTCAGTTAAAGGGAGGGATCAAATCCGGAAGAAAGTGACAACCAAAGTGACCAAAATTGTAATTAGGTTAAAATAAAGACGAAATTTGTTACCGGATAGAACCAAAAGGACCAGAAATATAACTCTCTTTTAAAAAACATGCACCCCACGTTCAGAGGCTCAGAAACACCAACAATGACAAAACAAAACCAAAATTCAAACAAACAAAAAAAAACCAATCAAACACATTTTCTAACCAAATTTCTTTTAACTTCTCAATTGGATGCAAAGAAATTTGGGTTTTCATTTTCTTCCATTCCCCTCTTCATTTTCTCAAGAACTTTCTCACAAATACACATCATGGGCTCCTGCAATTCTCTATTGCAAATCAAGAAACCATAAGAATCAATCAAACAACAACATTTCACAAGTCGTTAGAGACGAAGAACGACAACGATGGACGAACAAGATAACATCGATGATCGGGTTTCCAAGATTAAAGAGAAACACGCCGGTAAGTTTCTAAACAAAAAGGGTCATTGGCCCAACAGTATCCAGGTTACAGCTAAATCCCAGGTTCAAACCTTACTAACGATTGAGGAATCTGTGTGGGTATTTGGCAGATATAAATATTATATACTTCAAGAAAACACAAGTTTTCGATAACTTCATGTATTCTTGGTTTTTTGCAGAGTTGGAGCAGATGAAGGAAAGGTATGCTAAGCTGCTTTTAGGAGAAGATATGTCTGGTGGTGGGAAAGGGGTTTCGTCGGCTTTGGCTTTATCGAACGCCATTACAAATCTAGCTGGTATTTTTCTTCTTTTTCTTCGTAACAAGTTGTTTAATTTAGTGATTTTTATTCATATTTCTTTCGAAAATTTGCAGCTTCCGTGTTCGGGGAGCAAAATAAATTGGCTCCGATGCCGGAAGATAGGAAAAACAGATGGAGAAGAGAAGTCAGTTGGCTCCTATCCGTGACCGATTGCATTGTTGATTTCACCCCCTCTCAACAAACAGCCAAAGATGGATCAAATATGGAGGTACGTGTGTTTTAATCTGTAACATCCCAGACCAGCCGTAATAGATATCTACTTTGTCCACACAGTTTTAGAACGCGTATGATAGATGAGGTATCGAGTCCCTTATAAGGCAACATTCATTCCCCTCCCCAATTGATGTGGGATCTTACATTGATTGCGGAAGGGAACGAATGTTGCCTTATAAGGGACTTGATACCTCATATCATACGTGCTTTAAAACCGTGAGTTCAGGTGTGTGGACAAAGCTGATAATATCTGGTACGGTTGGCCTAGGATGGCCTCACAACCTGTCCCCAGATGGATAGAAAATTAGATTCTAATTTTGAGCTCCTTATAATATCAGTTGTGAGTTACCAATAACTTCCACTATAGTTTTAAGTTGACTTGCATGTTATTGGATCAGTCGGATCCATTGGTAAAGTTTGCATGATTTTTCTTGCAGGTTATGACGACACAACAAAGAGGAGATTTGCGCATCAACATCCCCGCTCTAAAGAAGCTAGATGCGATGCTCATTGTAATGATTCGATTCCCATGTCATTTTCGACATATTTTTCGCCTTTTTTTGGATAATCGAGATGATCATACGAATATATTATCCAGGGTTGTCTAGACAATTTCAAGGATCAGGATCAATTTTGGTATGTGTCTAAAGATGCAGATGAATCCGAGAAAGGCGTCCAAAGAAGCGACAAATGGTGGCTACCGACGGTGAAGGTTCCGCCCGAAGGCCTCTCGGAAGAATCAAGAAAATGGATGCAATACCAAAAAGACTGTGTCAACCAAGTTCTCAAAGCTTCCATGGCCATCAATGCGGAAATACTTGCAGAAATTGAGATCCCCGAGAACTACATCGACAATCTCCCAAAGGTCAAGTTGAAAAAATCTTCCTGGACCCCAAAAAGATGAGATCAACAAGAACAGAAATCTCATGTGGAACAGAAGGGTAGAAAAGTAGAAACTTGTTTGATTTTGATTTTAGCAGTGAAAGGATACCCTTCCTTTCCACACGAGATTTCTAGAACATCATAGAACACCTACTAAAAACATCATAGAACACCTACTAAAAACGGTTTTAATTTTCTATACTTGACAGAACGGTAGAGAAAGCCTTGGAGATTCGATCTACAAGAGCATTACGGTCGATTCCTTTGACCCGATGCAATTTCTATTAACCATGGATCTCTCATCAGAGCTAACCGTGCTTGATCTTAAGAACAAAATCGAAGCTTCTATAGTTATATGGAAGAGAAAGATGCATCAAAAAGACTCGAAATCTTCTTGGAGTTCATCCGTACGCTTGGAGAAAAGAGAACTCTTCGAAGATCGAGTCGAAACCATTTTACTCCTCCTGAAGCAACAATTCCCCGGACTTCCTCAGTCGTCGCTAGAAATTAGCAAAATCGAGTACAATAAAGTATATTCCCGCTACGTGTTTGCTCACACTTTTGCACAATCCGAGGGTCTTCACAAAATCAGCCGCTCTACTCTTTGGGGTAGAGATCAAGTCTGCGTACATCTCACCCCTTTGATCCTGCTTTTGAGTGGGATTGAGTGGGATTTGCCGGGTTTGTTTGCTCTGGTTTTTAGAGTACAATAAAATATGAACAATAAAGAAAATTTCATATTTTGTTAGTCATTTTCTTGTTCAATCACTAAAAGGGTAAACTCGTCCGAAATTTTTGACCCGTGTAGGATATCGGTTTTGCCATCTTGGAGAGCTATTCACGTGTGTTGGAGAGTTTGGCAAACACGGTGATGAACCGCATCGAGGATGTACTATATGCCGACAATATGGCACAAGATCCATCATTGTCGGCAAACAAGAGAACAACGTCGATGTCCTTGGGTGCATCTATTGATCCAGCACAACCCACTCAGAGTCCGGATCACACGCCCACAGGATCACCTACGTCTAGGACACTATCGGATTTCATGGGGTGGAGTGTCGAGCAAGACGGACCCGAGACAACGAAAAGCAACTCTAGTCCTAAATCGGAAGACACGGAAAACGAAAAGTATCAGAGCAAATCGGCCAAGATTTTGTCTAGAACCAAGAATTCGTATATGGAGAAGCTAGAAGCTTATGGATTAAGAAGCCCAACGATCCGCCATTAAGAAAGACTAAAACTAGGATTAGTAGAGATCATTGCCCATTAAATGTGTATATATAGGGTCAGGGGAAAACCGCAAAAAAATGAAAAACTGAGGAACATCCGGGTAACCGTTCATCTGGATGGTATGCACATGTGGATGTTACAAATTACTTGTATGCACATGTGCATACTACCGTCCAGATGAACAGTTACCAGGGTCGTCCTCGGGTTTTCATTTTTTTGCGTTTTCCCCTAAATCTCCCTCTCTATATATATTCTTCCTAATGGATCATTGTACACCAGTTGGTTTCTCATTAAGCCTCTAAATTTTTGCTTAATATGAATACTATATTTTGTGTAGTCGAAATTGAAACAATCATTGAGAAACTAAAAGAACCAAGTGAACTCCTTTTTATGCAATGTGAATCACGTTCCACATTAGGATGTGAACGTGTCGGCTTAATGAAAGGTGTTAAGCCTCAAGAGGTGGTTTGAAGGTCCGAAAAGAAAGTTGTTTAAAATTGCTACAAAATATGGTGCGAAACGAGAAACAAGTAGTTGGTTTAAGCCATACTGGTAACAGCAGCATGCATAGCATCAGCAAGATGAGGGATAGTCTTTGAACTCAGACCAGCCATGCTGATTCTCCTGCATAAAAGATGACAGAAATGGTTGAATAAACAGAAAGAATGATATATATATATATAGGGTCAGGTTCAAGGAAAAACCGCAAAAAATGAAAAACTGAAGGACTACCTGGTAACTGTATACAACTAATTTGTAACATGCACACATGCATAAAAACCAAAAAACAGATCCAGTTACTTGTATGCACATGTGCATACCGTCCGAATGAACGGTTACTAGGGTGTTCCTCATTTTTTCAATTTTTTGGGGGGTTCTCAAATGAAGACGGCCCTTATATCATATATATGCTTACCCATCGGAAGTCATGTAGATGTGATATTCTTTCGTCATGAAAGCAACTTGTTCAGCATTCAGCCCAGTGAATGTGAACATTCCGATTTGCTTAATAATGTGAGTCCAATCACCAGGTGTTCCTGCCACAAAGTGAAAACCGGGAACAAGTTTAGCCACGTAAATCAACCACTACCTCTTTTTAGGGCAAATTTCATGACAAATGCAAAGTACTTTTATCCGATTCCTATCTTATGTACGCTACTTTAAAACCTTCATTTTGGTACCTCAGATGTAAAATCTCAAACATTTAGGTACCTAGTTTACATCTCATAATGCATGAAAATATAACGTACTTTGGTGTGATTCCTATATCGCGTATACTTTGGTCTAAATACTTTAGATACAAAATCTGAGGTACCAAAATAAAGCTTTTGATATAATAGGAATCAGATTCTTTTTAGTACAAAAACCTTACCTTTTGCTTGTAGGGCCTCCAATAACTGCTTTCGCATGCTGATGATTCGATCAGCCATTGCTTTCAGCTCAACCGTCCACTCGTTGTACAAATCACTATATAAAAAAACACATATGAAGTTGTAACGAGTTCAGAAATCACAACCCTACAAAGATAGTTGATAATAGCAGATGGAAATTTTTGGGGTACCTGTCCTTGAGTATAGTTGCGACAATAGATGCCCCGTGAAGAGGTGGATTGGAATACATTGGCCTGATAACAAGTTTAAGTTGGCTTTCTACCCTGCTTGCAACATCAGCTGTTTTGCAAACCTGTTAAATCGGCCTCGATCAGACAATATATATATATATATACACACACACACACACACACACACATATATATATATATAGAGAGAGAGAGAGGGAGAATCAAACAAGAATGCTAACTATTTAAGATATTACGCAAACAAACAAATCACGTGCAAAATCAAATGTATTTTACATTAACGGTCAAATAGAGGTGTGATTTTGGCTGCGTCTTCAGATCGCGGGCAAAGTCGAGTGAATCACATGTGATTTTGTATGTGATGTTAGTGTAAAATCACATGTGATTCGACCATTTTCTTATTCTCTTAAATAGGCACCGTTCTCATTTGAACCCGACTCTGTCTCTATATATATACACACACAAATATAGAGTTTTACAAACCCAATAATTTGTACGAACTTATAAACGGGTTTTAATGTGTTGTTTCATATATGAAAACAACACGTGTGAAAATACAATGTCTATTCGGTGTTGTTTCATATGTGAAACATTTAGGACTGCTTTTTTCCACTCACGGAACATTTCTGAACGTCTCACATATGAAACAACACCGTATAAACACTCCATTTTCACATGAAAAATGGTTTATAAGCTTGTACAATTTATTGGGTTTGCAAATAATTAAGCGTCTATATATAATAAATATGCCATTAGTTAGATTACTTCCGTTTTGTTAAAATATATTCCAACAGGCTGAAGTGATGTTAGTCTCGTCAAAAATATGCCATTAGCATGCAAAATTCGGCCGTAAACTTTTTCGAAATGAAAAAAATGGAGATTTTGGAGTTTTTATCCTAATTTTTCTCCAACGGATCCTCTATTCCTCTAAAACTTTCTTCAAAATGGAGAAAGTAGGAGACCGAAGGTAAAATTCTGCAAATTTGGAGAACCCTCAAAACTTAAATGCCTGTAGAGAGAAATATTTTTTACTGTTCCCACCAATTAGATGCTGAAAGTTTGTTGGGTATTAAATGTATTGAATATTTTAATAATACATTCACGCCGGAATATCCAAAAGGGAGAAACTGAGTTGGATGTAATTTTTTTGGAGATTTTTTTCTTTCTCCAATTTGAAGAAATTATGAAGAAACTATAGGAGATGCTCTCTAACAGACTAAGGGGCTGTTTGTTTACCTCTTAATAGTTCCATTAAGAGACAACCCTGAATCACTTAAATCTTCTTTGGCAAAAAAAACTGCCTCTTAATGGTTCTAAAACCCTCTAAATGGTTTTGTATCTTGGGTCTCCCTTAACCATTCAGCGTCCCGATTTCATTATGAACAATTACCAAACAACCATATTTCATATTTCACTATATCATAAGAGCCTCTTAATCATTCTGACCACTTTTATTCATTCTGCACCAAACCATTCAGCAACTGCCAAACAACCCCTAGGGATTTTTTGGTTGGCTTTTTCATCAAGTCCGGTATGAATAAACTGTCAATGTGGACTAATATGTCTGTATAGATTGACAGGGACTTTATTTGGGAGGGGTTTTTCATAGTTGGAAGGAGTGTGTTATTTAATACGGAGGGGCAGGTTTGGGGAAAAAAACTTGGCTTTCTGCATAAAGCTTCCCGAATAAGCCACTTTCTATATCATTAAGCAACTACCAAACAATCGTGTATAGATGACTGAATAAGTTGTGAGTCCCATTAAGCTCATTAAGATGCTAACAAACAGGCCCCGACTCAGTTTCTACTTTTATTATTGAAAAGAAACCCAAATTTATTAATTTACCACGAGAGCAAAAAAGAATTAAACGAACTCACAATGCTAAGTGCTCCAACACGTTCCCCATAAAGTCCCATGTTTTTCGCGTAACTCTGAGCCGCAAATAATTCACCACCATCTGCTACGAACATGCGAACAGGCTGTGCATCTGCATCGAGGCTGCCACTGGCAAAACCCTAAAAAACAACAAAATAAAATTAAGCAAAATCCGCCTTCGACAAAACTTAAGGGGGGTGTTTGGGATTGCTTATTTAAAGTGCTTATCAACTTCTTCCGGTGTGGTACCGGTAATAAGCAGTTTTTAGTGTTTGGATGGTTAGAAAAGAAAACTGCTTATAGCGGTTTGGCACCGGTGTAAGATCCCACATTGGTTGGGGAGGGAAACAAAGGTTGCCTTATAAGGGACTTGATACCTCCCCTATCAGACGCGTTTTAAAACCGTGAGTCCAGGTGTGTGGACAAAGCGGACAATATCTGGTACGGTTGGCCTGGGATGTTACAGATGGTATCAGAGTCGGGAACCGGACTGGTGACGTTGGGCTCCCAAGGGAGGTGGATTATAAGATCCCACATTGGTTGGGGAGGGGAACAAAGGTTGCCTTATAAGGGACTTGATACCTCCTCTATCAGACGCGTTTTAAAACCGTGAGTCCAGGTGTGTGGACAAAGCGACAATATCTGGTACGGTTGGCCTGGGTTGTTACAACCGGTGATAAGGATTTTTTGATAAGTCATTCTATTCTAACTTATTGACTCGTTTGAAAAAACTTATCAACTTTTTGGTTATTTTACATGTATAAGCAATCCCAAACACTCTCTAAATAACAACTTATTAGCTTATTACGTTTTGGTACCACCGTACCACCATAAGTTAATCCAAACACTTTTTATAAAACTCCGGTTTGACATCACATAAGTTAATTAGCACTTTTACATAAAAGCATAAGTTGTTTTAAATAAGCAATCCCAAACACCCCCTAAACCCTTGACCTCTACGAAGGTTGGGTTACAAGCATGGACGGACCCAATTTTTTTTTCAAAGAGTAAACTACGATTTTCATCCTTGCGGTTTGATGTTTATAACGGTTTTCGTCCCTGTGATTTAAAAACTGCTTTTTTCGTCCCTATGGTTTCAAATTTGCTTCCATTTTCGTCCTTGCATCTAACACAGTTAAGAATAGCCGTTAAAAAGTCCAAAAACTGATTTGAGAAATTACATATTTAGTCCTTGTGATATGTAAAGTTTTAAATAGTTATCCTTAAATTTCAATAAATTTGGCACTTATATATATTGTATCTTTTTTTTCTTTCTTTATTATATTTTAAAACTACACATACATTGAAAAAAAAATCATTTATTTATATTAGGGACGAAAAAAGAAGTTTTTTAACCATAGGGATCAAAACCGTTGTAAACATCAAACCACAGGGAGGAAAATCGTAGTTTAGTCTTTTCCAAAAATTGGCACCATTTCACTATAAGAAACAAATATAGAGAGATTTTTCACAAAATAATCGTTGGTTTGTTGGTTAGTTCTTTATTTTTCATACGTTAGGTCCTGTGTTCAACTCTTTTATTGCAATTTTTTTCAGATACATAAGTAAATCTGAAATTAAAAGCTAAAAAGTAGGGTCTAGGGTGGAAGAAAAGCCTTGCAAACCAACTCTACCAAGAGAAACTTGTATCCTCATTGCAGTTTCAAATATATAATTTTTTACACTACGACCCAAAAGCCCTTTTTAGTTACATGAACACGGATAAAATAAGTCGGAATTGAGGTGTCTAATTTTACCTGATATGCACTATCGAAAAAAGGTAACAACGCTTTTGATCTCATTAACTGCCGGATCTGCTCCCACTGGTCAATGGTCGGGTCAACGCCTGTTGGGTTGTGAGCACATGCATGAAGAAGAACTATTGCGCCCGAAGGAGCATTACCTAAATCTTCCAGAAGACCTGTTTCGTACGTTTACAAATAGCATCAATTTAATATCTCGAAAGGTAAAAATGCATTAATATTTTGTTTAGTTCCCCTATTTAGTGTAATGAATACTTTTTTTCCCAATCAATGTAATAAAATTTCAACTTTTCCTATTTTGTACCCATTTTGACCGGTAACCTGTTGATCTTGTAACATCTGATGGCGTGGATACCCGTTTGCGAAAGAGTTCTGGCATCCACGTCATCAAACATTACAAGATCAAGACCAGCAGGTTACTCATCAAAATGAGTAAAAAATAGAAAATTTTGGAACTTTGTTACATTGACCAAAAAAAAGAAAGTCCTTGTTACACTAATTATGAACCTAAGGCAAATTTTGTTGCATTTTGATTGCATTTGTGCGTATCTTGAATGCACTGAAGTTTTACTGTAGGAGTTAAATACCATAACATAACGAAGACTGCTATGATTCTCATACCTTGGAAGTCAAGCCCACGTGTTGCGGGATCATAGTAGCGGTATGACTTCACCGATAATCCCGCTAAGGTAAAGATTTTTGGATGGTTTCCCCATGTTGGCTGCGGAATGTACACCGTTCGCTGATAAAAAAACACGGTGATTGATCAGATCGACTAGAACCAAACCAAACAAACACAGTATTGCTCACACAGAGGCTAGAGATGGCCAAAAATCGGTCCCGGTCCTAAATAGTGATCTTGTAACCCGGTCCCGGCGTAACCAAATACGAATAAGGCCCTGTTATGAGAATCAGTCTCGGTCCCGGGCCAGGCCCAAACTGGTCCCACTTAATTTTTTTATTTTTTTAGATTGATTTTTAAATTATAATTTTTGTTTTTGAAGAACTTACACTAACAAATACGTTTTTATTATAATTGGCTCTATCGAATGCACTAAAAAAATATTTTCGTTTTAAAAAAAAACACATTTTATTATAATTGGGTCAATCAAATACACTAACAAATATGTTTTTATTTAAAAATATACTTAAAATAAATTTTATATAAAAAAGCAGGCCGTTCCTGGGCCGGTTCAGGCCCATTTGGGCATCTCTAGGCAGAGGTAGATTGACTAGAACTTCCGTTATAAATCTCGCAATTATTTTGCAAATGAAAATGGAGGGAATGAAGAAGAATTTAAATAAAGCTACTTGCTTACTTCATGATAATGCTTTGCGAGAAACTCGCCACCAACCCTCAGTGAGCCGGTACCAGATAAGCACTGAACAGTAGCAACTCGGTTTTCTTGAATAGCAGGGCTATTTATCACCAATAAAACATCAATTAGCTAATCGGCTTATTGAAATAAGGTAAGGGGGGCATATTCAAATGAGACCCAAAAAAAAATGAGAACATGGGAACCAACCATTCATTCTTTATTCATGATGAATGTCGTGATGGATATTCATGATAAAAATGCATGATACTCATGATGAATAATATGATCATTCAGGGTTATTCATCATAAATAATACAGGAAATATTCTCAAAATATTTATGGTTCTCAACTTCTCATTCGAACTTTCTTCTATGGTATTATATGCAAACAAATACCAATTAAGAATAACATGACGAATATGGAGACTAATACAAGTAGAATGGTGATATTAAATGGGTTGAATTATCATAACATTTTATGAAAGATTATCATCAACTTTCTGCGAAAGAAAAAGGGGAAACCGTCATCAAATGGTTTGGGGATTTCAAAAATTGGGTGGATGAAAATGTGTTGGACCATACTAGCATGTGGTCCAAGCTCAAAGAAGTAAATGCTTTTAAAAAAGACTTCTTTATTTATATAAACAAATGCCTGTAAGACTTTAGGAACAACCCGTATGGAACTCCAAGGTCAACTCACTTAACTCCTGTGGGGGGGTTATTTTTCCAACCCATCCGAACGGGTGTTGATATTTGGACCCGTTTTGGGTCAAATCGAAGCTTTGAAAATGTAAAAGAACACATTTGATGTTGATGTATGTGAAAGAAAATTAACAAGGTGGGTTTCAAATAGCAGAGTAGAGGGAGGTTCAAACAAAATCATCCCATCCGAAGACAAAAAAACGTCTTGGGACTATTCTTGCCTAAGCGTGTTCATTACTGATTTCTGATGGGATCTGGTGCATTAGTGTTTCGTGGGATCATAAGCCCGTGAGTTGCAACAAGAGTTTTCCATATGGTTGGGAAACTTTTAGAACCTTATTATTGAACTCAACTCCAACTTATATAATCTCAATCATTATAGCTAAAATTCATGATTCCCAATGAAAAATTGGCAATAAAGTCTCAAGGTTAAGGGGCGTTTGGTTCATTTTAAGGAATGAGAATGAAAATGAAAATGGGAATACAGTAGAATGGGAATAGGAATGAGCATTGCATTGATGTTGTTTGGTTAAACCATTATAATCAATAAAAATTTATTTTATATAATATTTTTAATACAAATATGTGTCATCCAACATGAGAATAAAAAATATGTTTCATTCACATCAAGAGATATATGGGAAAAAACTACTAAGCGGGAATAAAATTTTCATTCCCCCCAATTTGGTCACGAATGGAAATTAATAGGTTTAGGGTAATGATTCTATTATATTATATCAAACCAAACCACATTATTCATTATCATTTTCGTTCCTTACCCCTCGTTACCCCCAACCAAACACCCCCTAACATTTGTATGCCCTACTTTCAAGAACAAAAGAGACAGGGAAACTTCAATTACGGCACCGTATGACTATATCATATACTTGGGGATCTACCTGTCTAAGCATGCTTGGTAGATGCACAAGGCCTGGGCTTTTTGGGTCCGGGCACGGGCCTTCCAAGCCCGTTTTCATTAAGCAAAAGCCAGCTCGGGCTTTTTCAGGCCCGGTCCTTTGGGTGTCAAAATAGATTTAATCGGGCTTTTCAGGCCGGGCTTGTAAGAAAGACTTGGCCCAATCAATCTTCTAGGCATCAGGCTTGCTAGGCCCAAATTCGGATCGCTTCGAGCTTTTTGTGCATCTCTAATACTCCCAATCAATTGTACAATACATGTTTACCCTACCATACAAGATTATTGACTATTTTTTAACACAACCAAGATGAGAAAATCATTACCTATCAGCACCAAAAATGAGTTTGGCACTACATTTATTGAAATCCGCAAGTCCAACAATTGGAAGATACTCCTTAACCCTTGACCTATATCACATAAAAAAAAGTTTAATAATTCAACATTGAAGATTATCAACAAAAACATGAATCAAAATTAGGTCATATGAGAATTTAGTCACTTAACGGATCATTCACAAGCTTTTGCTCTGCTTGTCTTACAACATTCAGAACCAGAGGTTTTCCTTCCTATAACAAAAATTAACTTCAAATAATTACATAAATTCTAATATCATAATTAAATTCATAAACAAAAAAAATACTCAAATTAATTACCTCGGTTCTATAAGCACCTACACCCAAGTTCAATTTCGATGGATCAGAATCCTTGTTGTAAGCAACAGTAACCTGTTTTTTGTCACATCATTGAAGACAAAACTATGAGTAATTGAGTATATATTTTATACAAGAAAACAAAAACCAGATGCCCCTGTCATGAGAAAAGGGTTGGGTTTCGGTTAGAAGTGCCAAATTTGGTGAGAAAAGTGAGAAGTGGTTATAACCGTTGGATGAGAAATAGACGAACATTAGGATGAGATGCACCGAGATAAGATTGCACAAGATCAATTCCCCTTTAAGCCGCGATTTATGGAAGGTATTTGATTAAAAATGATCAAAAAGTTTAAATCTACTTCTCACAAAAAATGACACTTCTCCCATGATCTCAAAAACCATAAAACCCTAAATATCCGATCTCGAAATGGTGGATGATCGGTGTATTTCGGAAACTATCATCATCTTCATAAATTGAAAAACTGAAAATCATGTTTCTGTGAAGAAGTTGATCGCTAATAACAAACTTTCAATTAAAATCAAATCAAAGTATGTATGTTGATGAGCAGATGATATGAATATGAATTGGATGGATGGATGGATGGATTATTGAAGTGAAAAGAAGAAATAGATACCCCTAAGATAGGATCTTCAGGTGCGCGGGTGATGCTGGTGAAGACAGAATCGGAAGACATTTTTGTTTTGTAAGAAAGGAAAGATGGTGAGATTTGAGAAAGGAATAGGAGTGGGGGTTTTGTATGAAGAAGATGGATCTGAGCTGACTCACTGTGGGCGCAAATGGTTTACTGTCCTTCGTGGATACGCCGTTGGCCGCACGCGAGTTCAAAGTTAGTTTAAGAGTAAACTACCATTTTCGTCTTTAATCTTTAATAATTGTTTTTTTCGTCGTCTCAATCATCATTTATCAGGGCTCTTCGGCGTAAGTTCCTTGGCTTGGACAGGGCATTTAGTACATGTCGCTATTCCTGCATCCAGAGGGGAGTACGGTTTATATTTTGCTTACATTTTCGTCCCTTCATCCAACTTTGTTAAAATAAAGTGTTAACTCATCCAAAAAAAATTACATATTTGGTCCTTGTGATATACCAATTCTTACATTTTATCTTAAAATTACAAAAGTTTACATTTTACTTTTTCTTTCTTTACTATACTTTATAAAAGACATTTATTTTTTTAATTAATTATATTGTATATTTTCAAAACTATTATAACTTTAATTATAAAAAATAATCAAATAATTTCATTAAAATTATTGATAAGAAATGATATTTTATTAAATGCACTTTACTCCCACCATTCCACATTTTTTAGAACTTTATCTTTTATTAATTAATCAAAAAAAATTAATATTTAAATTAAACACAAACACACACAACCATTATTATCTTTTATTAATTAATCAAAATTTGTTGATTTAAAATACTAAACAAAAAAATGTGTGTGTTAAATTACATAGTTTACACACTTTTCGTTTAATTAGTTAAAAACAAATGTCTTGACACACACACACATGCACATTTTATTAAAATTGTGGTTGTGTGTGTGTGTTTAATTTAAATATTAAATAAATTTGATTAATTAATAAAAGATAAAGTTTAAATATAAATATGGAATAGTGTCAGTAAAGTGCATTTAATAAAAACAACCACCAGTTGTTATAAAATATAGCTAAATTTTTTCTCGAATTTTGTTAAACTTCTTCCAATGGTAATTTAAAATAAATAAAAAGCTTTAATAAATCAATAAATAAAAAATATTAATTTTAAGAGATTTGATCTAAAACTTTGAAAACAATATCATGTACTTAACAATAATTTTAATGAAATTGTTTGATTATTTTTATAATTAAATCTATAATAATTTTGAAAATATATAATACAATTAATTGAAAAATAAATGTCTTTTGATAGAATATAATAAAGAAAGAACAAATAAATGTAAAAAGTGTAAACTATCTAACTAAATGATGAAAATGTAAAAAATGATATACCACAAGGACCAAATATGTAATTATTTTGGATGAGTTAACACTTTATTTTAACAAAGTTGGATGGAGGGGCAAAAATGGAAGCAAAATGAAAACCACAGGGACGAAAAAAATAGTTTTTAAAGACCAAGGACGAAAATCGTTATAAGCATCAAACCACAGGGACGAAAATCGTAGTTTACTCTTAGTTTAACTAAGGTGTTCTTACCGATATAGTTGTGTGAACAGATACAGTTGTTTGGGTGTTAACAGATAAGTTGGTGTTCAGTTGTGTTCAGTTGTTGTGCTGAATAAAATGTCAGAAATAACCATTTTACCCCCGACTTTTATTAAATCAAAACAAAAATATTACATTTTTCATTATATATACACATATATATTTCTATATATATTTAAAAAAATAGATACATTAAAGTCATTCCACACACGTCCGAAAACAATATCAATATATATATTAAAGAAGAAACCACTGTGTATGTATGACATCTTTTCAAACCTAGAACATCCTTTATCTTTTTTCTCATTTTTTTCAATTATTTAATACTAATTAATTTAAAGACTTTTATACCCTAAAGACAAATTGTATGTTTCGAGATTTTTTGGTAATTTTGGCCTACCTTAAGTTTAACCTCCTTGACTATTCAACTTCTTGATAGAAATGTCTTTATTGTTTTGTTGCAGTTGATTTACTTTCTCCAAATCTTCATCTCTCTATTTCTTTATTTCTCAATTTCATCATCTCCAAGTGTTGAGATAATTGCTATCAAGAAAAAAAATGATTATGTTCTTGAAAACATTCACACACCCCCAAGTTCAAGTTCAACTAGGACTACGTCATAGTGGATGATTAGTACGGTGAAATTGTAACAGCCCAAAATACAACATGACATAAAGAGCATTAAATCATAACATTTACAAAATCGGGTCCCAAAATTTTCTTTACATCATTCTCAAACTAAGGTTGGCGGAAACAACCTATACACAACTGAGAATATTCTAGCTTCTAAGGGTGGCACTTGCACTGTCTCTAGCTGCATATGTACTCTATCTTGCTCTTGCTCACTTACTTGAGCCTCTTACTACTTGCTTACCTAAAAATGGTTTAGTTTTTGAAAAGTGAGGGTTAGACCAAAAGGTCTAGTGAATTCCCTCCGAAAACAACATGTATAAACAATATGAAATCATTTATAAAAATTCATCGTAAATCTTCACATATCATCAAGCATGGTACTGCACCATGTAATGGATCACATAAACATTCCGCGATCGGGGCCCCCATCAGACTCCCGTCTCGCCTCGTATCGGGACCCAAGCAGACTCCCCTCTACCCGAATAGGAGGGAAACGAATTCCAACCTATCGGTCTGTCATACATATCCAAGGGATCATCGTATCCCGAGGCTCTCTGATCCCACAGTGCAGACCGACTCCACATAGCATACTCATTCATTTCATAAAACATGCAACTTAGAATCTTTGTAAATCATAATTCTCAATTCATCATGCCAAATATTCATTTAGATAAAATAAGTATTTCATGGGAAACATGCACATCAGTTCGTGAATATTTCATGCTCGTAAAGAACCATATTCAGTTAAAAGCATTTAACATCTTACGTCGTAAAAAGGTTTTAGGGAACTCACCTTAGGTTAGTGTTGAACACACCCTTGATATATCTCCAAGCTAAACAAATCGGACACCTATGGACATTAGAATTTCATCAGATTAGATTGTCCGATCTTACTGCACTATCCGGACACTATGACCTTTCCGGACACCATGACCTTTCCGGACACCACAACCTTTCCGGACTCTTCCCACAGTTACCACACTCTCCGGACGTCTCATCCGGAAACTAGGGCATACCCGGAAACTCTATCACCCGAACACCAAGAACAATACCCGGAAACCCCCACTGTCCGGACACTACTGTCCGGATGGGGCGACGTCCGGAAACTACGGACTGGTCGAAAAACCCATTTCCAAAAGTGATTACTAAACGTCTAAACCCATTTTCTGCCATAAGTTGATTAGACAAACATAAGGGTTCATCCACCAAACATAAACACCCACTTAATCCATTTCCTTACCTCTAAATCGATGCTTACTAATCAAAAACCCCAAAATCCCCTTTTTGAACATTAAGGTGAAGAACACAATGGGACAAAGGGTTTTACATCAAAATCACAGAAGAGGAAACATGGAGTAGCAAGGAGAAGAGTTTGGATGAGGTTACCTTCAAAGATTACACCACAATCCGATTTCTCCAATTGGTTTTCTTCTTTTCTTCCCTTTTCTTATTCTAGCCGCCAAGCCCTCCAACAACAAGAAACAACCACTCACTTGACAGCTTGGCACAAGGCCGACCCTGTACGTCCCGACAACTCACAACCCAGAGTTCCTTCATCGTAATACAAGCAATTCTAGATTACTTCTCCCAACCAACAATCGTCTATGCAGATAACATTTCCCTTTCTCGGACCATCTCGCCCACAGTTCGTCAACCACCTCTCATGTCCTCACCACTTCACCACTCCATACTTATACGTAACTAAGGGTAGGAACCTCCAAACCCATCGTTGAAGTGTTCACCTACTCGAATTTAAACTTATCCTGAAACACATCAATTCCTCGTTGATTGCCACGTTCGTTCAGTCATAGAAAACATAACTCCGGTTATCCTCACTCGACTGGAAGGAGTAACCATGGTCACACCATACTATTCTCGTTAGCTTAATCATCGCACGACCAATTTGTTTAAACATTCTCACAAAGTCACTAACTTAACTCATTCAGTTGTCTTATCCACCTCTTTCCTACACAAACTCATACACAATTCTCTTCCTCAATACTCTTTCCAAAAGTTCGCACACTTATCGATGGTGATGTACACACACTACTCCACCTCTCGGTGTTACTGTCAAGCTTATTACTTCCATCCTACTCACTTATTCCGACGTACAGTCTTCACCTGCACACGTTAGCGTGGAGCACTACTCACCAAACCTTACTTGTCCCTCTCTTCTGACATTCTACATGCTGAAGATACTTTTTCCTTACCATATAGCCACATCTCCACTACCTCCTTCTAGGATCATTCCTCCATACATAAGAAACATTTCACGTTCTGCAAAGACTTAGCATCTACTATCACACATTTTCGCCTAACTCATCTATCATCTTCATTAAACTTCCACTGATTTCAAAAATACGCTTACTTAGTGACTCATACCTCAAAAACAATTGGTTTCTTATTTGGGTAACTATCCACCACCACTCCGTCATTCTATCCCGAACATAATCATATCACAACGTCAACTTACACCCTACGTGCTCCAATAACCTGGTTAACAAATCGTACACCTCCTTCGAAACCCCCCAAAAGGCTTCTATCTGATGCTTCCTCTCTCTCTAACATCACATCACTACGACACTAGCTGGCACATTTAGCTTGACAATTATTGTCACTACACATCCGTACACTCTTTGCCCATAACATCACACTGCAGACCAGATCTCTCATGATCATTCACACAATTCGAACTTGCCTTCATATCCTCCCGTATACCTAATTGAGTCTATCTCGTCACTTAGTCCTTTCTCAACTCTAGTTGAATTATAACTCACGAGTTCCCAATTAGCTCAAGCACCAACGTTCTTGCTAGCTCTTTACAATTCGAGCCCTTACATAAGCAGGGCACAGTCCCTTACTGAACGCTAAAAATCTTAATCGTTCGCGCTACATACCTTATCCTTCTACGAACCATCCATGCCTTGTGGATAGAACACTTATTCAAAACACTAGCCTCTCATCCTCTTAACACCCCTACAAGGTGCTCTATCAACTTTCAACCTTCTGGTTCAAGTCTTCGGCCTCGGCCACCTTACACGACTGTCGACTTCTACAACAACAGACAACCTGTAACTATTTTCTTAACTTATTCTTTAACACGGGTTCCTTACGGAACCTAATCCTTCCAACATATCATAATCAACTTCATGATCTGTCTCCCCCTTTTTGAAACCTACTCATGTAACATCAACATTACAAGCTCACCTCGAAACTCATATCCCCACGCCATGGACATTTCATTCTTCCTCACCACACTAATCTTAACGAGTTGCTAAAACTAAGACCTTGATGACTCCTAGTCCTTCCTCCGGACACAACCGTCCCTTGACAACCGTACTTCCAGTTACCGAACAAGGGTGCAGACCCTCATACAACCGATAGTATGATCCACTTCTGACTCTTCCACTGTCCAAATCTCTTCTTGAACACATATATCAAAACTATAAACGTCCTCCCCTGATTTGACCAACCCCTCTCCACCCTCGGAGTTCTTCCTTAGCTTAAAATGTAATACTCTATGACCTATTGAGTTCACAGCCTTCATGCATGACAACACCGTAAATAAGTCATTTCGTACATTTTTATCATTTTAAATAAACAACATTTGGAAACAACTTGGGTACACATGACTCCATCACTCTTATAACTTCAATGCCCCGCACAACGATTCGAGAATCGTTTGCATGCATCTTTCCGTGAACCTCTATCTTACTCAATCCGAACGAAGTTATTACGACAGTAATACATTGAATGAAAATCCTTTCATACAACACAATTCTGGAAGAAATTACCGACACCAAGTAAACCAGTCGGTTCTCCCACTCTTTTGTATGACATCAACAAATCAATACTCATTTGATTGTAAAAGTTTTGGTGGCAAACGTTTTCTTGACCTTTTTGTAAAAAATTAGCTTATCATTAAAAGTGTGAGATACTTTGCAAATCGTTAAGCTCAAAATTTCAATGTGCAATGTGAATGAAATCACCTTTTATTTAAACATACGCGTGCACATTCTGACTCATTTTCGATCAAAATTTATATTTACACATTTAACTTAAATCGTGCAAATTTCATGTTACATAAAAGAACGCCATGCATAAGACTCTACTTGCAATTGAAGGCTACTCACTCAAACGAGGTCAACTGCTTCACTCACGCCGCTTATCCTTGACACTTTACCTTCGACCAATGGCTGCCCTCTCGGTCACGCAATAACTTGTTGTACATGTGTTCCACATCTTACTTACTTACCTCCTCATACTATTTTCATTTTAAATCAAATGTATCACATTCTACCTCTACATGCTTTCAATTCACCATGGGTATCCTATTTCATTGATCCTGCCATTGAAAAGCTCGACTAAGAAGTCAGGGCTCCATTGACACTTTCAAGATTTCGACATAGTCCTTCCTTACCATCCCGACTGATCTATCCCATGATTTCTAGAATTGGGACTCTCCCGAAACAGGAGTCTTACTCAAACTCAAACATTCATCCTCTCTGAATTCACGAAGAGCTACCTCTAGACGACTCATAACACTCTATACAACATTTCTTCTCTACGATGTATACATACATCACATCATAAGTGACTTCTCATGAAACTTCCCCAACAAGGGGTCTCAGTCTACCCCTCAGGGATCTTGCTGACATTCTAAAGTACTGGAACACGACATAAACACTAGCTTCTGACTACCACTTCGGAATAATAAGGCAGGTTAAGCACATACATGTACCTGTAAGTTCGCAATTACACAGGCCAGGTGAAATCTCAAACTTACCTTACATGACAGTCCTCAATACCCTATTAGTCCTATCTCTATAATAGTGTCCTCTAAACGCATTTCATGTATCTACAATAGTGCCCTCCTAACGCATTTCCTGATTCTCAGTTGTGATTTCTACTCCAAAGTTTAAGTTTAGGCCCGTCCGGTCACCTAAATCCCTTAAACTATGGCTCTGATACCATTTGTAACAACCCAAAATACAATAGGACATAAAGAGCATTAAATCATAACATTTACAAAATCGGGTCCCAAAATTTTCTTTACATCATTCTCAAACTAAGGTTGGTGGAAACAACCTATACACAACTGAGAATATTCTAGCTTCTAAGGGTGGCACTTGCACTGTCTCTACCTGCATCTGTACTCTATCTTGCTCTTGCTCACTTACTTGAGCCTCTTACTACTTGCTTACCTGAAAATGGTTTAGTTTTTGAAAAGCGAGGGTTAGACCAAAAGGTCTAGTGAATTCCCTCCGAAAACAACATGTATAAACAATATGAAATCATTTATAAAAATTCATCGTAAATCTTCACATATCATCAAGCATGGTACTGCACCGTGTAATGGATCACATAAACATTCCGCGATCGGGGGCCCCATCAGACTCCCCTCTCGCCTCGTATCGGGGCCCAAGCAGACTTCCCTCTACCCAAATAGGAGGGAAACGAATTCCAACCTACCGGTCTGTCATACATATCCAAGGGATCATCGGATCCCGAGGCTCTCTGATCCCACAGTGCATACCGACTCCACATAGCATACTCATTCATTTCATAAAACATGCAACTTAGAATCTTTGTAAATCATAATTTTCATTTCATCATGTGTTGGTCCCGAAGGGCTATACAAGTTTGTAGAAGGGGGGTTGAATACAAACACACAGATTTTACTTTTCTAAATTGTTTATTGATAAATCATTAACAATTTATAGCTTGTTGCGGAACAAGATTAATGATAAACCTAAATCTAAACAAGTTGGAACACTAAGTTTTTTTGCACTAAGAAAGAGAAGGAAATTACTAATAATAACCTATCTCAAGATATAAGAAGATGAACTTGACCAGAGTTAGCAAGTTACTTCAAAATGAAGTGAGGTCTTCTTCTTATATACTGCATGCATGTAATGCATGGTAGTTTATACTTTACACGTGGCAGCAGCTCATTGGTTGTAGGATCTGACTTGAGTAGACAACCTTAGTAGCCGCATGTTTAAACATTGTAGTATCAGAGTGGTTGTACGATTTCAGACAATAAGGAGGTTCTTTTCTGACATATCGTACGGAGACGTGCAAGGGTGGTTAAGACAAAAGTACTTTGTACGGAGGACTTCATGATCAACTTTCGTTGATTCAGCGCTCTATCATTCTATATCAGCGAATGATAAAGTTCAGCGATAGCTGAAGTCTTGTACTTGATACTTCACGTTGAGTGGACAAATCTGAGTCTTCGCTGATCCGCATCAGTTCATTAGGAGACTTGTCGCTGGTTCTTGATCTTGATCTTCGACTTCAGCGTAGAACCTATGTTGACGTGAAACTTGTCTTCAGGGATCATAAGTAAACAACTAACTTATCAGCGATCACCATAAGGACTGAACAGGCTTAGAGCATTATGGTGAACAGTTACGCTGAACAATATATGAGATCATCAGCGATCATCAACAAGACTGAATAGGCTCAGAGCTTGCTAAATGAATAGGGTTCGCTGAATGTCTAATCTAAAGAACGAGAGTTCCTATCAGCGGTACTGAAAACAGTCTTAGTACTTGTCAGCGATAGTGAAACTCTTATCCATTGTTTACTTACAATTTTCACTAAGTAGAATGGAGAGGGTCATTATCAAATCATTGAGGGTTTGGATCAACAATCTCCCCCTATTTTATTATGACATAGCAACAGAGAAAATTGCTATTTTAATGAAAACATAAGGATAAAAAGAACTCATAAAATATTTGTCCCTTTTACTGTTTTCTGAGATCTTTTCTGTACTGATGGAGTAAAGTACTTTCACTGAAATCTTTCTTTAAACTTCGTATCAGATTACAAAGGGAAGTGGAAAGATTACAAGTACAAGCGAAATAAATTACAAGTACAAAAGAATAACTGATAAAATAGAAGAATAAGGCGATCCTATCAGCTTATAGAGGTTCTTCCTTAATGAGAAGTTCATCAAGGGTCTTTGATGTGGGAATCATCCAGTCAGGAACCGTTACTCCTTGATTCATTTTGTTCAGAGCTTCTTCAAAAATCAAGGGTTTAAGATGTCGTGCCTGAATGTCGCGTTTGAATTCACACCAGTAGATGAGATCTTTCAGCTGTTCGATGGGAGTGATGGGAAGCTCAGAGATACGTTGAAAACGTTGTCGTCCACCATAGTCAATAAAGAATATCCCATCGGGTTTTCTTATGACTTTCCCAGGGATGAAAGTCTCACCAGGAGGAAGAGATGTGTCAAGTGCGGAAAGGTCAGGTTCTGGACCAAGAACTTCAGCACGAGAAAAACCAATACCTGTTTCGTTCCGTATAAGAGGACCTGAGTCTGAAGGTTTAGACTTTTTCTTTGTAGAGGCCCTTCTTTTCTGATTTGCGAGAGGAGGGGGAGGAGGAATATCCACACAAGAAGAGACTAAGTCGATTTGTTTATTTATCAGCTTTTCGACATGATTCTTGTACTTAGATTGAGACTTCTGGATGGCTAATCTGATCTCCAACCATTCAGAGAGACCGTACTTCGTGATGGCTTCAGCATAGAATTTTTCGTACTGTCTGTTCTCTCTGAATATCTCGATTTCAACGATTGAAACTTTGAGGGTTGATCTTCCAGTGATAAGTACCTTGTTGATTCTGGCGGGTCGATATCTGAAGTGTACCTTTTCTTTGCACCATATTAAAGTAGATTGAGACACGGTTCTCTTTTCTTCAACGATTTTCTTGGCGTCTTCACATAGCTGACGTTGAACTTCGATTGGAGTTCTTTTCAGCTTGGGGTCTTTCACTGATTGTTGAGTAAGCTGGATGGCGAGTTCTCTGTCTTTTTCTTCAGCTTCCCTTCTTTCAGCGATTAACCTTTCAGCTCTGAGGTGATCCTTGTATTCCTTTTGTGAAAGTCTGAACTTTGGAGGAATAGAAGGAAGTTGATCACGCTTCAGGATGATTCGCTGATCTTCGAACTTCTTTATCATTGCATCTCTCTTTTTCTGATCCTCTTCACTTAGCTTTTGAGGAGCCAAGGAAGGTCTATTTTTGTGAGAGAGAGCATCTGTTCTTCAGGTTCATCAGTCTCAGAGATCAAATCCAAGACTGGGATTATTTCTTCAGCGTTGGGAGTTGGGATTATTGTTGGTGAAGTCGCAGTTGTAGAAACTTCAGCGATATCCTCAAACAGGGGAGAGGACTAGTTGAAACACAACGATCTTACGAATAAGAACTTGGGTAGAACAGAGAAAAGAAATTGGTTTAAGTGTATAGGCTTTTTGTGGAGAGTAGAGCTGATAATGTGTATAGATAGAGGAGGGATGCAATGTAAGGAAGTAAGATGTAGTGTACCTGACAAACCGGCTTTTTAAGCAAGATCGTCAGATTTTCATTGTCTTCAGCGACACCTTTTCCTTTGCCCTTGTCAGCTTCAGACGCTGAAGGCTTTGTCTTGGTCCGCTCCCCTGAAGATCCCTTTAAGAGCTGTAGTCTTCTGAGAAGGTTTGACGATAAAGGAGTCATCATCATCATCATCGTCATCATCATCATTCTTTGAAGAAGAGGATGGTTCATCATCAGAGATGTCGACGGCTTCTTCATCTTCAGCTTCAGATTCAAATTCTTCAGCATCTTCTTCGAGTTGCTCCCCCTCAGATACAGAGGTAAGATTCTCGGTTCCCTCAGGGTTTTCATCTCCCTGAGGTCCAGCAGTTTCTTCATTTGTCTTCTTCCCCTCTTCAGTAAGGGAGAGATTTTCAGTCTTCTCCCCCTCGATAGATTCATCTTGGGGAAGGTCTTCAGAGTTCTTCTCCCCCCCCCCTTCCTCATGATGAGTGGGGGAGGAATGCGATGACTCAGCAGTTGGCTCCCTGTCTTCTTGGCCAGGGATCCTCATATAAGTTTCAATCGCTGCTACTCTGTCTTCTAGGCCAGTAATAGCAGGAGTGATCTTGAAGAGTTCAGCATGATCCGTCGGAGTAAAATGCGAAGGTGCAGGGGCGGTCATGTGATTCAGGATCTGTTGTACCATCATCTTCACTGAACTTACGTCAGTCTTTACAGAACTCACGTCAGTCTTTACAGCAGACATATCTCCCTGAAGATTTCCAACCGATGTCTTCAGCGTTATGAACTCGCTGGACATGGATTGAACTATTGTTTTGAGAGAGGTGTAGTCTGTGTAGATGTCAGCAAGAACTTTGGTAAAATCACCAAGAGTTCTATCAACCTTCTCCAAATCAGCTTTGGAGGCATTCTGTTCAACCACTGTTGTCAGCTTGTTGAGATTCTCTCCAGCGTTTGTTACAGCTGAAGAGTTGTCTGAGAGAGTAGTGGTGAGACCTGTCAGCTTTGTATCCAGGTTCTTCAGAGATGCGTTGATGTCTCCCAAATTAGGACCTGTAACAGATAAGAACTTATGAACATAGGAAAGCTCAGAAGTTTGGGGTTTAGTTACAGTGTATATGGTTTGGTGTATACCTGCAGGAGGGTCGACGAAGTCATCAAAATTTCTGTGACCTGAATAGTGTTCCATGTCGTCAGCTAGAGTGCGTGTATGCATGGAAGTTCCTGCAGGTCCTGCATCCATCATTCCTTGAAAAATATCAGCTTTAGCTTCTGGAAGAATGACGGTTGCTCCAGTGATCGCGGTGAAACTGGATTAGAGTCCAAAGGAGTAGAGAGAGAAGCAAAGGTTGAGAAAGTTGGTTGGGTGCGAGGTTCAGCGTTGGATCCGCTGAGAATCACTTCTATAGAGAGACTGAAGGAGGTTGGGTCGATTCCAAGTTTATAACCTCAGCGTTTAGAGACGCTGAAGCTGGGATGGAAAGGGTGGCTTGTTCAGCTGTGGCAGAGCGTACCACTGAACTTTCCATCAGCTCTTCAAGATGAGTTGAGGAGTCTTCAGCATGAGATTGATGGGGTTGCTCCTTGGTTTTCTTAGTCCTTTTGGAACCAAGTTGGGTAGATGAGTGTTTCCTTTTTCTAGAAGAAATGGAGGTTGCAGCTGGGGTATCAGCGGTGGGTTTTTCCACTGAAGGAGCTGCAGAAGTAGAAGAAGGAGGATTGAGAAGAGTTAAGAGAGTAGAGAGACGTACCTCGTTTGCCACTGGCTTGAAGTCGAGTACCTTAGGGCCAACCTGAGAGAGTTTCAGGTCTCCTACTTTCGGGTAGTTATCCTTCAGGCCTGTTTGGAAGACGGCGCTGATGAATCTTGGATATGGAACCCATGATGGTCGATCAGCAGCAGAGTCTACTCTGAGCACTAGATCATCGTAGATTATCGATGCCCAGTTAACATGAAGACCTTTCAGCAATGCATAGCCCATTGCTTGTTGAGGTTGAGCGGCTTGATCAGAGGAGCCGGTCTTTGCAGTCATGCAGCTTATCAAGTGTGCGAAGATGAAGTTCATCTCGCTGGGCATTTTTGACTTCTTGATGAGGGTCAGCTTCTTCTCAGGCTTCTTGTCCCTCCGAGTTTCCCATACATAGCCCATTGCATCAAAGAATGCAGTGATGGCTTCCCTATCAGCATGTTTCTTGTGGTCAGGGAGAGAAACAAAGGGTTTTTCTTTTGTGGCGATGGGAAGGCTCAGGGCTTTTCGGATAATGGCAGGGGTGATTTTTATGGTGCCAAAATCAGTATCACAGAGGATGCAATCGATTTGCTTCGTGGGGTCTTTGGTCAATGGTAGCTGAGTGTGTCTGGCAGAATACCAGAACTGAGATAGTAGTAGCTGATGTGCAGGAGGTGTTATAGTCAGGGCTGTAGATAGGCAACAGGTTTTGAGGAATTTCACAGCATCATTCAGATGTGTGACTTGCTTTCGAGGAGGAAACTCGAAAAGCGGATAGAGGTTGTTTGTTTTTGTCCAATCCAGTTCCTCAAGTGTGAACTTGACCTGAGGAGCCTTGATGATTTCCAGTTCCTCAGCAGCAGCATTGTTCTCAGCGGTAGGAATAGTAGATGCCATTTCTGTATTATCAGTTCAACCAAAGATTTTAACAAATAAGAATGATCTTAATGTGGAAAGATTTTCCAATAAGATGGTTCGAATTTTGTCCATTTCATTCAGACAAAAATGTCTTAATGAAGATTAGGGTTTTCTTGTTTTTGAAAAAGAAATGCAAACCCAATAAAAAGTCTTGTTTTCTAGTTTCCTTTGAGGATTAGGATTCTGGGAGAAACGTATGAAGAACAAGTTTAAGATATTTGCGATTAAACTTGAAGAACAACCATGAAAGGTTGTGTTCATAAAACCATGAAAGAAATGATTTCATTTTAAGAATGGTTTCTTTTGTTTGATCTTTTAAAAACAATGATGAGATCCAAAACAAGTTAAAACAGTAGATAATATAAGAATATTAACCTTGTGTTCTTTGTAGAAGATGAACAGTTCTTTAGGAGAGAAAACTCGAATGTTCAAGATGCAACAGTATTCTTGAGAAAACTTGAGTAAGAAGTTGTTCGCGTAAAAGAAAAATATAAACCGAAAGTGTGTTTATATAGTGAGATTAGAGAGAGAGAAAATCTTGAGCGGGAAAGGATTTTCATCATGACACGGACACGTGTTTGCATTTGATTGGCTGGTAAACGAAACGTGCAAACGTGTGTCAGAAAAAGAACGTGTCGGGGCTTATCCGTTGCGATGACGTCACGGATGTCCTTTCATTTTTTTTAGGATGTCTCTGAGGTTTTGAAAGCTCAGGGACACTTTTGAAAACATGAAGCATTGAATAGAAATATCAGTGTTGGTTTTAGAAATTTCAAAGTATCGCTGATTAAGGAAGAGATATTCAGCGATGCAATTTGTCTTGAAATCTTGCATTTACATGCGA
Organism: Saussurea involucrata; assembly: GCA_033807775.1. Taxonomy (NCBI): domain Eukaryota; kingdom Viridiplantae; phylum Streptophyta; class Magnoliopsida; order Asterales; family Asteraceae; genus Saussurea; species Saussurea involucrata. Next base: position 154,883,234 of record CM066314.1, on the reverse strand, counting down.
TTGTCAGCGAAAGAAAAACATACCTTGATATCAACGAATCAATTATCTTCAGAGAGAGAACGATAGAATGGGTTATACAAGTTGATTTTATCCTATCGCTGATCAAATGTGAACTGCTGAAGATTTTACTCTTCAAAGTTCAGCATTCCAAGCTCGCTGATGAGAAAGTTGAATCTTGTCTCATCAAGAGGTTTGGTGAACAGATCAGCTAACTGATAGTCAGTTGGGATAAAGTGAAGTTCTATATCACCATTCATCACATGATCTTTGATAAAATGATACCTGATTTCGATGTGTTTTGTCTTTGAGTGTAGCACTGGATTGTTGGCTATAGCGATGGCACTTGTGCTGTCGCAATAGATTGGAATTTTCGAGAGCTGAAGGTCATAGTCTAGTAGTTGATTTCTCATCCACAAGACCTGAGAACAACAGCTTCCAGCGGCTACATACTTAGCTTCAGTTGTGGAGGTGGACACTGAGTTTTGCTTTTTACTTGTCCAACTCACCAGCTTTCCACCCAGGAGCTGACAGCCTCATGTGGTGCTTTTCCTATCCAATTTGCAACCTGCAAAATCATTATATGAATAGGCGATTAGATCAAACCCTGAGTCTTTGGGATACCAAATACCTAGGTTCGTAGTACCCTTAAGGTATCGAAAAATTCGCTTTACAACGATCATATGAGATTCCTTAGGTTCAGCTTGATATCGTGCACACAAACAAGTTGCGTACATAATATCGGGTCGGCTAGATGTAAGATACAAAAGAGAGCCGATCATCCCACGGTACAGCGTGACATTAACAGGTATTCCATTTAAATCCTTGTCTAGTGTCAGCGGTTGTGCCATAGGGGTTTTCATAGCTGAACTCTGAGTTAAATCGAATTTCTTCAGCATATCTTTAACATACTTTCCCTGATTAATGAAAGTTCCTTTTTCATTTTGTTTTATCTGAAGACCAAGGAAATATGTTAGCTCACCCATCATGCTCATTTTATATTCTTCTTTCATTCTATCAGCGAAACGAGTACAAAGGTCAGGGTTAGTAGAACCAAATATAATGTCATCAACATATATCTGAACAAGAATAATATGACCTTTTACTTTCCTGAAGAATAGAGTTTTATCGATTTTACCACGCTCAAATTTTTCAATATGGAGATAAGTAGATAGAGTGTCATACCATGCACGAGGAGCTTGCTTTAAGCCATAAAGTGCCTTATCCAGTTTATAAACATAACCTGGACGCTTAGGATCTGAGAATCCTGGAGGTTGTTCCACATAGACTTCTTCATTCAGCTTTCCATTTAGAAACGCTGACTTAACATCCATCTGATATACTTTGAAGTCTTTGTGTACAACGTATGCTAAGAATAGACGAATAGATTCTAGTCTTGCTACAGGAGCAAATGTTTCGTCGTAATCTATGCCTTCCGCTTGTCTGTATCCCTGAGCAACAAGTCGAGCCTTATTGCGGGTGACAGTTCCATGTTCGTCCAGCTTGTTACGATAGACCCATTTAGTGCCTATCACTGTCTTGTCAGTTGGTCTTCGAACAAGTTTCCAAACTTTGTTTCTTTCGAATTCAGTCAGCTCTTCTTGCATAGCGCTGACCCAGTTTGGATCTTTGAGGGCATCATCTACTTTCTTTGGTTCAGTCATAGAAATAAAGTTAACAAATAAACAAATATTACATGCACTTCGTCGAGTCTGAACACCAGCGTTTGGATCACCAAGAATTTGATCAATTGGGTGATTTACAGTCCATCGCTGAGCAGGAGCATAAGTCGCTGACTCAAATTGAACTGGAGGAGCTGAAGATGAAGCTTCAGCAACTTCTGGAATATCAGCCAAGAGAGGAGTAGGTGCAGATGTCATCTCATTCACTGACTGCTGAGAAGTATATGGAATGTCTGAGACATTTGGTACAAAACCAGGTATAGCGTTTAAAGGAACAGCTGAGACCCATGATGTTTCAGCTTCACTATTCTGCATGTTTGGAATGATAGTAGGACTATCATCTTCAACTGTATGAGTATGAGGAGTGGGAATATCTTCTGAATCACCAAGATGAGAAAACATCCATTGATTCAGTTCTTCAGTATCAGCGGACGGTTTAGAGTTCGCTGAACGGGATTCGTCAAACGTGACGTGAATAGTTTCTTCAACAGTTTGTCTTCTTCGATTGAAGACTCTGAAGGCTTTGGAAATTGAAGAATATCCAAGAAAGATTCCATCATCAGCCTTAGGATCAAACTTTCTAAGGGCATCTTTGTTGTTCAGTATGAAACACTGACATCCAAAGATGTGAAGAAAGCTAATTGAAGGCTTTCTCCCATGAAAAAGTTCATAGGCTGTCTTATTGAATCTTTTGACTATCAGCGACCTGTTTTACGTAAAACAAGCATTGTTGACAGCTTCTGCCCAAAACTGAGTAGGCAGGTGAGAATCGCTGAGCATTGAACGTGCAACTTCAATAATTGTTCTATTTCTTCTTTCAGCGACTCCTTTTTGTTGCGGTGTTCTCACCGAAGAAAAGTTGTGAGAAATACCCTTACTCTCAAGGAAGGAATCAAGAGAACTTCTTTTGAATTCAGTCCCATGATCACTCCTTATTGAGCGAACGGTCAAGTTGTTCAGGGTTTCCATCTTCCGAACAAAGGTGATGAGTTCTTCAGGGGTGTCACTCTTAGAACGGAGAAACATAACCCATGTATATCGAGAGAATTCATCAACTATGACCAGTGTATATTTCTTTCAAGCGATGGATTGTTTGTTAACAGGGCCAGACAAATCCATATGGAGAAGTTGTAGAGGAGATGACACTGAGGAGACTTGCTTTGACTTAAAGCTTGCTTTGGTCTGCTTGCCTTTCTCACACGCTGAACATAAGGACTCTTTGGCGTATGAGTGTTGAGGTAGACCAGTGACTAACTCTTTTGAAGAAAGAGTATTCAGTGTCTTGAAGTTTAGATGAGAGAGCCTCTTATGCCATAGCCAGTTGACATCAGATGAGGCTTTTAAGAAGAAACAGGAGTTCTAAGTGGTTGTTGAGTCCATGTTTATTACATAAACATTTTCCATACGATAACCGCTGAGAGCTATCTTCTCCTTTTTGTCAGCGACAAAGCAGGATTCCTTAGTAAATATTACTTTGTTATCCTTGTCGCAAAGCTGACTGATGCTTAGAAGATTATGCTTCAGCCCTTCAACATATGCGACTCTTCTGAAGGTTGTTGTACCATTAGAGAGCACACCAAACCCTCGGGTATGTCCTTTTCCATTTCCACCGAAAGTCACAGAGGGACCCTTCTCTTCCTTGTATTCAGCGAGCAGGCTTTTCTTTCCAGTCACATGTCTAGAGCATCCGCTATCGAGATACCAGATACCCTTCTTAAACTGCATTACAAAGGAAGATTAGTTTTTCTTGGGTACCCACTTAACCATGTGTACACATTTGTCAGTGGAAGTAGTTGGAATGGAAGGTTCAGCAGTCTTCGCAACATTTGAAGATTCAGCTTTGTCAGTCTTCACTTTGGTTAATTTCTTAACCTCAGTGGTCTTCTTTGCCTTGGGGGCAGTGATCTTCACCTTAGCTATCTTTTCAGCTTTGGTGGCTGTGGGGCACTTACTAGCAATATGATCAGTAAGTCCACAGTGATAACATTTCCTATAACTAAAAATAGTTCTAGGACCATTTGAATGCTGAGCTTTAGATTTTGAATTTGAAGGACCAGCACCAAATAAGCTATTGGTTTTTGAAATGGGAGGAACATTTAGTTCTTCGGATTTCTTACCAAGGACATCCACTCTGATTCTAGGAGTAGATCGCTGAATAGATCCACGCTGAGTAGATCCAGAGATCTGATTCCTTGATCCAGAGGGATAGGTCACTGAAGCTTTAGAAGCATTCAGCTTAGGTATACAGATACCCTTATGAGGATTTTGGTTAAAAGCAATTCCTTTACCTTTATCTTTAAAGACAGAGGTAGGTTTTGGATAAACCATTTTCTCTTTACCTTTTGAAGAGGTAGAAATTTCCTCAGGGATAGGCGGTTGAGAAGAGGAACACTGAGAGGATGAAGTATCAGCGACTGAGGATACGAAAGTTCCAAATAAGAGCATAGAACGATCAATAGTTGGTTCTAGAGTATCAGCTTTGTAACCAAGACCACGTTTATCACTCAGGGGAATCTGAGACTTAATTATCTCAGTGATCTTTGTTGAGGAATTATACCATCCATCAACAATAGATTTTTCAGCTTTTAATGCAGCGATAGCTTCTTCGCGCTCGATTTTGACTAGCTGATTTAAGTGCACTTGATCTTTAAAGTCTTCTTCAATTTTAGAAAGATTTTCTTTTTGAAGGTGACAGTTTTTGAGCTGTTCAGCGAGATCAAGGTTTTGATTTTCAACTACAGTTTTGCCATTCATGGCTTCATATAAACTTCTAGTCAAGAGATCGATTTTACGAAGACTATCAGCTTCATCAATATTTGCAATATTGGTAAAGAAGGAAGGTGATACCTGAGTAGCAGAGGTTGAAGTAGAGGGAATGTCAGAATTTTCTTCCTCATCTTCAAGTTTGGCCATAAGACAGAGATTGGCTTCATCATCTTCAGAGTCAGATGTTTCTTCCTCATCAGAGTCAGCCCAATCATAGTCAGCCATCAGGCCTTTGCCTTTCTTCTTAAAGCTTTTCAGCTTCGCATACCTTTCTTCCAGCTTGGCGTATTTGTCATCTCTAGACCTGAGGTTAGAGGATTTCTTGGGAAACACTGAGTTTCTCGAAACTTTCTTTGACATGCACTCGTTAGCGAAATGTCCTATCTTTTCACAGTTAAAACAAGTAGCAGTAGCCTTATCAACAGGAGCTGATGATCTTGGCTTGTCAGTAATGGAAAGAGGTTTATTCTTTCTAAACATTTTCTTTTTGGCGAATCTCCTGAACTTTTTAGTAAGGAGAGCCAAAGATTCATCATCATCTGAAGAGTCAGAATCTGATGACCTTTCAGAGTTACTCTCCAACTCAGTGATAGTGACCGAGGGTCGCTGAGTGGAAGGTTCCTCTGAGATTAAAGCAACAGGGGTGCTTTTGGAATCTTTTACAAGATTCTTCTTAAGATGACTCGATTGTTCATGATTCAGCATCGTGCCATATAAGGTAGAAAGGGTCATTGATCTTAGATCCTTTGACAGCTTGAGACACATAGAATAATTGTCCCAGCTTTCAGGTAAACATTCTAAAAACTTTGTCAGCACTTCAAAGTTAGAATATTCCTTACCAACAGTTTTCAGATCTATTATTAAACAGTTAAAACGTTGGTGTACTTCAGAGAGAGATTCATTCTTACCACAAATGAAGCTTTCATACTGTCTTACCAGGTTGATCTTTCGAGAGTCCTGGACTTCAGAAGTACCTTCATACTGAACACAGATTGTGTCCCACATAGCTTTTGAGGTTTTCAGGTTCATGACGGAATGGTAGACTTCGTCAGGAAGAGCCATGGAGAGTATGGATCTGGCTTTGGTGTCGATAGCCACTTTCTTCTTATCTTCATCAGTCCACATATGAACTTCCTTGGGTATCAGCTTTTCTGGAATAGCAGGTCTATTCTCAGCGGCTGGAACTGCAGCATCAATTCTTACAGGAATATATGGGCCGTTTTCAAGATAATAAGGCATAGTAGGGTCTACACCTTCTAAGAAGAGAATCATCCTATTTTTCCATAGATTAAAATTATCTCTGGAGAATCTAGGGGGTTTTGCAAGAGAACCATTGTCAATATAGTTTGTGTTTGTGTTGGTAGCTATTTTCAGAAATAGCAAGGAAGAGAAATCTTAGTATAGATCAGATCTTGTTTATGAGATTAAACAAATCTGCTCTGATACCACTTGTTGGTCCCGAAGGGCTATACAAGTTTGTAGAAGCGGGGGGGGGGGGTTGAATACAAACACACATATTTTACTTTTCTAAATTGTTTATTGATAAATCATTAACAATTTACAGCTTGTTGCGGAACAAGATTAATGATAAACCTAAATCTAAACAAGTTGGAACACTAAGTTTTTTTGCACTAAGAAAGAGAATGAAATTACTAATAATAACCTATCTCAAGATATAAGAAGATGAACTTGACCAGAGTTAGCAAGTTACTTCAAAATGAAGTGAGGTCTTCTTCTTATATACTGCATGCATTTAATGCATGGTAGTTTATACTTTACACGTGGCAGCAGCTCATTGGTTGTAGGATCTGACTTGAGTAGACAACCTTAGTAGCCACATGTTTGAACAGTGTAGTATCAGAGTGGTTGTACGATTTCAGACAATAAGGAGGTTCTTTTCTGACATATCGTACGGAGACGTGCAAGGGTGGTTAAGACAAAAGTACTTTGTACGGAGGACTTCATGATCAGCTTTCGTTGATTCAGCGCTCTATCATTCTATATCAGCGAATGATAAAGTTCAACGATAGCTGAAGTCTTGTACTTGATACTTCACGTTGAGTGGACAAATCTGAGTCTTCGCTGATCCGCATCAGTTCATTAGGAGACTTGTCGCTGGTTCTTGAGCTTGATCTTCGACTTCAGCGTAGAACTTATGTTGACGTGAAACTTGTCTTCAGGGATCATAAGTAAACAACTAACTTATCAGCGATCACCATAAGGACTGAACAGGCTTAGAGCATTATGGTGAACAGTTACGCTGAACAATATATGAGATCATCAGCGATCATCAACAAGACTGAATAGGCTCAGAGCTTGCTAAATGAACAGGGTTCGCTGAATGTCTAATCTAAACAACGAGAGTTCCTATCAGCGGTACTGAAAACAGTCTTAGTACTTGTCAGCGATAGTGAAACTCTTATCCATTGTTTACTTACAATTTTCACTAAGTAGAATGGAGAGAGTCATTATCAAATCACTGAGGGTTTGGATCAACATCATGCCAAATATTCTTTTAGATAAAATAAGTATTTCATGGGAAACATGCATATCAGTTCGTGAATATTTCATGCTCGTAAAGAACCATATCCAGTTAAAAGCATTTAACATCTTACGTCGTAAAAAGGTTTTAGGGAACTCACCTTAGGTTAGTGTTGAACACACCCTTGATATATCTCCAAGCTAAACAAATCGGACACCTATGGACATTAGAATTTCATCAGATTAGATTGTCCGGTCTTACTGCACTATCCGGACACTATGACCTTTCCGGACACCATGACCTTTCCGGACACCACAACCTTTCCGGACACAAGTATCCGGAAGATTGTCCGGACTCTTCCCACAGTTACCACACTCTCCGGACGTCTCATCCGGAAACTAGGGCATACCCGGAAACTCTATCACCCGAACACCAAGAACAATACCCGGAAACCCCCACTGTCCGGACACTACTGTCCGGATGGGGCGACGTCCGGAAACTACGGACTGGTCGAAAAACCCATTTCCAAAAGTGATTACTAAACCCATTTTCTGCCATAAGTTGATTAGACAAACACAAGGGTTCATCCACCAAACATAAACACCCACTTAATCAATTTCCTTACCTCTAAATCGATGCTTACTAATCAAAAACCCCAAAATCCCCTTTTTGAACATTAAGGTGAAGAACACAATGGGACAAAGGGTTTTACATCAAAATCACAGAAGAGGAAACATGGAGTAGCAAGGAGAAGAGTTTGGATGAGGTTACCTTCAAAGATTACACCACAATCCGATTTCTCCAATTGGTTTTCTTCTTTTCTTCCCTTTTCTTCTTCTAGCCGCCAAGCCCTCCAACAACAAGAATGATACTGAAAAAAATAGAGGATGCCCTAGGGATTTAGAGCCATTTATACTTCTCTTAATTTGCCAACAAGTCCCTCAACTCCAACTTTACTATCTTCGAATTTGGCCACCAAACTTTCATACTATGCAAGAAAAACCCGGTTGTTACAGAAATTTTGCCGAGAATGGTAATTTTATATTTTTATGCCATTTTCTCTCGATTGTTATAATTTTGATCTCTCGATCTCCTAATATCTCAATCTCTTCATCTCCACTTAGTTATGTCATAATTGCTATCAAGAAACAATCATGTTTTTGAAAATATTCACTCGCACCCAAATTCAACCGGGACTACTTCATAGAGGAAGATTAGCACGGTGAAATTTTGCCGAGAATGGTAATTTTATATCGTTGTCTTTTTTCTCTTGGTTGTTGTAATTTTGATCGATATATTCGTTCCTACACTGAACACACACCGTTTTTTTAAATATCCGAGTGTCTTTTCTGGGTTTGAATTCAAATCAGCAACATTCTCTATCCTAAAGAAGATAAAGGTTAAAAATCTTCCTTTATGCTTTCCGCAACTACGTTAATTTAGGTAAAGTTTATTTGCTATGCTATGTTATCATGCACCTACTGTAATGTTTTTTTAAGTCTTAAAATTCCTTTTTAACTTAAAATAAGTTTTTGCAACTCAATGTGGGTTTTATTAGGATTTGCAAAAGTCTTAATCAAGTGTTGACAAAGGTTTTCACCAAGTAGTTCACTTTTCAAGCTTAAACAAATTCTTTTGCAACAGGCTTAATCGGAACATGGTCGTAAAAGAATTGCCAAAAAAATTAATATTGACTTTTGTAATAAAATGTTAAACTAATAAAATACACGGAAAATAAAAATAAAAGTTTATAATTATATTAAATGTTGTATAAATAATAGTTATATAACGAAAACATAATAAAGAAAATGAAAAGGTTTAATTATTTAATGAAGACTTTTCAATTTAAACTATAATAAAAACTGTAAAAAATTAGGTGAATAATTTTGTTTTATACATTCTTTTTTCATATGATATAAACTTTTGATTATTTAAAAAAATACTTTGGTGTTGTGCAAAATATATGTGTATGTTTCTATTATATAAATTATATACATATATGTTATATAGGGTTATGACTTATGATCAAGTTAAGTTCATACTTGAAAACAAGTTTCTGGTCGCAATGAAAGATCTTTATCTATATATGTTACAACTTGCAACAACATTTATAAAAACAAATGTATTGTCTATTTGAGAATGTGTATATTTTTTCAGATTTAAAAAATTAGGTTATTTGTTTGATAAATTGAAGTTTTTTTTTCTTATGGTGAACCATAAACTAAGTTTGTTCCATTATTGTGAACTTTGAAAATATTTTTTTATTGATTTTGTGTCTTGAGTTGGATCATGAATTGAGATTTTTTTACTTTTTTCCAATGATGAGTTGTATGTTTTTTGTTTGTTTATTTGTTAGGATTATTAACTGGAAATTTTACATATTGAAGCTTTGATGGTCGGAGTATTGACGACAATTGGTGATATAGTGCCACAAAAACTCTCCAACATCAAGAGATTGCAATGCGTTAATTTTTGTTATCAAAGTGATATGACCAGATTGTGCTCCATCTTAGGGTTTAACTGAATCTTTGCAGAAGGGTTCTTTCAATGCTCGGATTTAATTATTTTAGTTTAAAGCCTAATAAAGTTTGTCGTATTATCTTTATTGTTAAGTTGTGTAACGTTGACTTTCGGCTTATGTTTTGATCTTATATAGTTCACTTTTTGTTATGATCCTTCTAAATGTGGGTGCAAGTAGCATGAGTGAACGTGCAGTCTTTGTGCTGGTTTAATTGTGTTTTTATAAATGTTGCACTAATATACTTTACTTCTAGATTTTGGTTTCTTTTTTAATCACACAAAATATGTATAAGCAATGAATTTTTTTGTTGTTGAAAGATTAAATTTGGTGCTTATTGGTTTTCTAGGCCATGCATGAGGTCTTTTTGGGAGTGAGTGGACTAATAATTTTTAATGCAAGTAGTATGTTCATTCTCGTAAATGTTTGTCGAAATGGTCACAATGGACATAGGATATTAATACGAGAGATTGATAAACAAAATAGTGGGTTGTTAATACATTTGCAATAGCGGTAAGTCAGGTCGATTCCACAGGGACTGGATGTGAATGATGTTAATTCGTACGCTTTATATAAAAAATGGGGGGTTTTAAAGATATTTAAACTAGACATAAATAAATAAAAACTGAAAATAGTAATAAATATAAAACGACAATGAGTGTAAACCTTGATTGGATTGTGTATCATAGACTTGTTTTACAAAAGCATTTTCTCATTTTATTCTAGATTGGCCGTAAGTGTCGACATGCGCCAAACACTCCGTTTGTTCTTATTATTAAACTAGCATGAGAAGCTCGATGAACTAGTTCCTAATTGACAAAGCTAAGTTTGGTCAAGAACTCAAACTTAACTTGTCAATTGCATTAAAAGCAAACAAACACCAATCCTAACTAATAATCGAACGCTCGATCATTAAAGTTAGATTATACAATTCTACAACACTAAAATTAATCAGACGCCCAATCAATTGAGGTGTTGTGTTACCACTTCACAAGACATTGAACAATTACGGATTCCATATCTCGTGTAGCAAATCACGATTAGATTAATTGACATAAGAGATTTGCTTATATCAATAACTTAACAATGATATAATCTTTAGAACAAGAATTGCACAAATAGAAACCAAATGATATTGAATATTAACAAGTCTCAACACAATCATAACCAAAAGGTTACACACTCATTGTGTGAGAATATTAACTAGGAAAACAAGTAAGATACATGGGTTCTTGAACCTCAACACAAGGAATGAAGGATGAAGAACTAACAACTAAAAACTAAGAGATGAGAGGTTTATGATTTTATGGTGTGAAGGTCTATGATGAAGATGGAAGGATATGGGATGAGGGATATTACAAACAACAACCATGGCTCTCTATATATAGCCATGGATTACAAGTGAGAAGCGGACAAGCACTTCTAGGACATCATCACAAGGGATAAGGCAGCTCCACATGCATAGCCAAAGTCAGAAAATTCGGCCAAAAGGAGAACCAAGCAGCCAAAATCGTTTTCGGTTCACACTTCAACATGCAGAGCTCAGCGCCAATCTGCTTGGCGCCGATGGATCGGCGCGGAGGCATCGGCGCCAGCCTCTGTCGTATTTTGCAGATTTCTCGTTTTTCGCTCGTTTCTCCGTTTCTCGATCCCGTTTTCGACGTGTTTTAATTTCCCTAGCATAAAAACACCATAATACACATTTATTTAAATAAACATAATTATAAACCATAAAATACTAAGACATAACAAAATGGGTATTTTAAGCATCTAATTAATATTAATATTAGGGAGATTTGATATAAAATATAGGCCTAAATACGCACTTATCAGCCATGCATGAGGTCTTTTTGGGAGTGAGTGGACTAATAATTTTTAATGCAAGTAGTATGTTCATTCTCATAAATGTTTGTCGAAACGGTCAGAATGGACATAGGATATTAATACGAGAGATTGATAAACAAAATAGTGGGTTGTTAATACATTTGTTTGATATTAAATGTTGCCTCAAAAGTAAAAAAAATGTGATCTAGAGGTCGGCTAATAGAATTTTACGATTTTACATTTGGATGTTTGGATGATTGGATTTAAAAAATGTAAATTTTTTAGAGAATTTCTAATTGTCAAACTTTATTTTTGGAAGACATGTATTTTGGTTGAAGATGCCAATTTTTCATTTGTATTTTTTGTTTGAAATAAAAGATTTTGGAGAAGTATGTCCTATCATTCACAAAGAAAAATCTCACTTCGAAACATTATTTTATTTAATAAAATAAATAAAAGAATGTATAAAATTTTAATTTGTTATTAAGACATTAACTTTATCAATGAAAAATATTTTGTGTTTATTTATGACCTTTTAAACCAACAAAAACATTATGATAAAGATTAAATCGATTGTTGAGTATCTATATACATGAACAAAAAACCTAATGAAATTCATATTAAAAGATCTAATCAACAAAAATAATTTATTTAGAATTTTTAGTACATGCATTGTTTATATTGTATTTTATTAGTTAATTAACACATTATGTTTCTTATACTATAATTTAAAACATTTCATGATATAAAAAAACCGTTATTGCGGTCGTAGGGCAAGGAGTGTGGAAATCCCGGTTGAGCAAGAGGTGTCTCAGCAGAAGAGCTCGGCTACCGTGAGGCGTAGAAATCAGCCGAGGGGACGCGGTCGGGGTCGCGCATCTGCATTTGTGACGAGAGAGAACCTTGCTACTGAGTTGGGCAAGATCCAGGAGACACTACAGGCCCTCCTAACCAAGCATGATCAGTCGGCCTCAGGAAGCAAAGAGGTGAGCGAGAGTAAGGAAGGCTTTGGGATGTCAAGCGCACCCATAACTGGAGTAGGGAGCCACTCCCAATCGACTCCGTCGATGGCGAATGAGTCGACAGCTAAGGGATGCAACTACAAGGCGTTTGCTTCATGTAAGCCTCCTACGTTCAAGAGAGAGTGTGATCCAGTGATACCAATTTTTGCATATACCAATGTGGTTGGTTTCTTAAAACAACTTCATCATCAAGTTATTGAAAAACCCTAAATACTTGATGCAATTATTCCTTTTTAGGTGGTTTCAATCGATCAAAATCTTCCTTTTAACAATCTTTCAAAAAAAATTGCTTTTAAGTTCTAACAAAGTAGCTAATAAATTAGCTGATTATCGATAAGTTAACCAAAGAATAATCATATTTGATAAAAACTAGTGGATAAGATTAAAGGTTTGTAAATTCATGAAATGTGTTTTTAGCCTAATTTCACGGTTTTGATAGAACTTTGAAGTTTTTTGGTTGATTTCGAAAAGTTTTTTGATTTTTTGATTGATTTCAAGAGATTTTTTTGGCTTTTTTTAGTTGGTGGAGCACAATCAGAAAAACACAGCAGAACTATGATGGAACGTTAAAACAAAATTGTTTTTAAGCTTGGAAAAATGTATTTTTTTCCTTAGTACGGGCCCATCCCCACTAGAGGTGGCCAAAAAATCGGGCCAGGCCGGGCCTCGGGAAGGACCGGACCGAAACACTATTCCAAGGCTCGGGCTTTGGTCGGGGCCGGGCCGGGCCGGCCTTGAGCACAAATATCCGAGTCCGCTTAGGCCTTTTAAAAGCCCGAGCTTTCGGGTCGGGCCCTAAACCGGGTCTTCACAAAAAAATATTTTTTAAATTTTTAAATGTTATTCTAATTATCTAATTAATTGAGTATTTGGGTTGCTTAAATATACTTAAAAATACGTTTTATTATAATTTCGATTAAAAAAATACATTGAATTATAAAGAACATACTTTTAAAAAATAATTGAGTTATAAATAACATACATTGAAATATTGAATTATAAAGAAAAATACACTTAATCCTCATCCTCCCATGGTTCATTGTATTGAAGTGTTCCGGTCGATTGAAGTCTCTTAACAACTGTTCCTTCTTCGAGGTTATCAACTATGTTATTTATAGTGTGAGGAGTACTTAAAATTGTGAAAGAACGACTACAAAATGGTGAAAACGGTCATATGACCGTTACCTAACGGTTGGAAATTTGAATTAAAGGCAGTGAATAAATAAATAAAAGGAGGTGAAATAACCAAAGGTGAGGCTTTGGTAGGGTGGTAAACACGTGCAACCTGATGATCGAATCCTGTGGAGAGCAAGTATCCCGTTTTTTTAATGAGGTTTTAACGGTTGGAAATTTGAATTAAAGGCAGTGAAGAAAGAATAAATAAATAAAAGGAGGTGAAATAATCAAAGGTGAGGCTTTGGTAGGGTGGTAAACGCGTGCAACATGTGGGATCGAATCCAATGCAGAGCAAATATCCCGTTTTTTTAATGAGATTAGAGGCGGGCCAGGCCTTGGTTGGGCTAGGGTCCGGGCCTTGGTCGGGCTTCGGGCCAGGCCGGGCTGGCGAATCAGCCAGATAACAGGCCCGGTTACGTCTGACGGGCTCGGGTCTGGGCTTTTGGCAGGTCGGGCCTCGGTTACCTGGCGGGCCGGGCCAGACCCGGGCTCTGATGGCCATCTCTAATCCCCATTGTTTCTATGCTACACCGCATAACAGTATTCTTTCTCACTTGCTCTAGCCAGAATAATGACACTTAATAAACATTTGGTAAAAGACACTTTAAAACATAAAGCTTATGCCAAATAAAATTGGACTTTTTCTAATACGTTCAAAAAATAAATTAATTTATTGTTATCAAACATAGTATTAATAAACCACAAGGGTGGTGGCGTGTTGGCAAGGGCTTGGGGGGATGTGGTGGAATATCCCATCCACCCCGGGTTCGAGTCCAGACGTCAGCATTCTGTGGCCAGGCTTAGTCTCAGACGGCCGCTTTGTTTGTTTGTTTCCAAATTGCCAAGGATGTAGTCTAGGCAAAACCTAGATGAACCTTATCCAAAAAACATAGTATTAATAATAAAATGTATTTCAAAAGACTAAAAATAAAAGAGAGTATGCATACATAGTGAAAAGGTATAAATAAATTTAGCAATTCCATAAACTTCATATTTTAGTATCATTTAATTGTATTGACGAGAATTTTTTAATAATAGATTTTATATAAAAGTTATTTATTTTATTATAATATTTAATAAATTACGTAAATTAATCATTATTTAAAAATGTATAAATAATAAACGATAATATGAGAGGAGGAAGCGAAAGTTTAAAGAAAATAAAACATTTATGAATGTGATTTTAGCTATTTTTGATTTTACGAAATTGGGTTTTTTAAATAATATTTATGTAAGATGTTTTTGTAGTTTTAAATATTATCCTTTAATTTTTATTTAGATTGATTATTTGGTAAAAAAAATATATTAAATAATCCATTAGAGATAAGTTGGTCATTTTATTAATTATGTCATGTCAGTCTAATCATATGTCTTACTAAATATGGGGTGGGCTAAGAGTATCTCCAATGCAATGTTCTTATAAGCAAAAAGTGACGTGCCTTGTAGGAATTATCATTGTAGAGAGTTCTTATAAGAATCTCATCCTCTTTGGGTTCTTATTTAAGAACCTTGGTTCTTACCATGATTTATAAATATAAAATAATTATTGATGTAAACAAATACATGAGACCCACAAAAATGATGTTCTTATAAGAACTACCATTGTAGATTTTTATGTGAAGTTTTAAATTAATAAGATGGAAATGAGATGACACCAAAAAGTACAAAAAAGGTTCTTATAAGGCCATCCTCAGCGCTCCGTAGAAGCCCTCAAGCCCTCAAGCGCCACATCAGCGCCACATCAGCTAAGCCCTCTTGCCACCTCATTTTTTTAATTCTTTTATTTATACATTTAATTATTTAACAAAATAAAAATATTTATATATTTTTTAATAAATAAAAATAAGATAAATAATAAAAATAAAAATTCATATCATTCATTAAAAAATTAAAAATTACAAAATAAATTTAAAAATCTACTCGTCGTCATTGTTGGGAACTTGGATACGCCAAATATGTTCGACCAAATCCGACCGAAGGTTATTATGAGTGGCCCGGTTTTGGACTTCTCGAACATTTGCCGCGCGTTGTTCCTCACTGATTTGGGTTTCGTTATCATCCGTGAAAAGGACGTTTTCATCGCCACCACAAATAGCATGGTATTCGTCTTCGAGTATCATATTGTGTAATATGACACAAGCGTAAATAATGTTTCCCAATCTTGTCGGTTCCCATCTGCGTGCCGGGTTATGAAGTATATGCCAGCGTTGTTTAAGTACGCCAAAAGCTCGTTCAACATCTTTACGTGCCGATTCTTGCGCGAACTTGAATTTTTGTCGTTTAGGGTCCCGTGGGCACGTAAATGATTTTACGAAAGTAGCCCATTCCGGATATATCCCATCCGCTATATAATATTCGTGCTCGTAGGTGGCTTCATTCACCTCAAAAGGGCAGTAGGGTGCTTTCCATCATATACATCGTTCAAGATGGGCGAATGATTGAGAACATTGATGTCGTTGTTGGAACCGGCAACACCAAAGTATGCGTGCCAGATCCATAGATCTTGAGAGGCCACTGCTTCTAGCATGATTGTCGGGTGCTCATGATCACCTCTCATGAATTGACCTCGCCATGCGTTCGGACAATTTGCCCACGCCCAGTGAGTACAGTCTATGCTTCCGAGCATGCCGGAAAATCCGTGTTTAGCTTCATGCGCGGCGTACAACTTCTGAATATCAATAAAAGTAGGCTTGCGTAAATATTTTTGACCATACAGTTCAATAATACCTGTGCAGAATTTGTACAGACACTCTCGTGACGTTGTCTCTCCCATACGGATGTACTCGTCAAGTGCGTCAGCAGTTACTCCATACGCCAATTGCCGAATAGCGGAAATACACTTTTGTGTTGGAGAAAAACCTTGTTTGCCTCTGCCGTCCAACCGAAATGTAAAATACGGATAATCTACTTCTAAATCTTCAACTATTCGTTCGAATAGTTGCCTGCTCATCCTGAACCGCCGCCTAAACATATCTGGTGTATAAACCGGGTTGTTGCCAAAGTAGTCCCGCATAAGCCGCTCGTTTGCAGCTACTCGACCTCTTTCTATGTTCGCGGCCCTCTCTGTTGTTGACGACGAGGCGGTGATACCATAAATCCATTGTGCAGTGTGTCGAAAAACTTCCCTTTGTAGATTCAACAACTCGTCGGTGTCTACGGATGATGATGATGCGGTTGGTGAACCGGGTTGTGGCGAATCCATATTGTTTAAAATATAGAGAATGGAAGAGAATGGGAGAGTTTGAGAGATTTTGGTGTGAAAAAATAAGAGGTTTGGATTAATATATATAGTGTGATTAAATTGGAAAAAAAAATTAATTTATAAAAGTAGCCGTTGGGTTCGTATTATTTTCAAGATTTTTAAAAAAAAATATAGCAAAAAGCCGTTCGGGTTCCTCGGGTTTGAAAGCCCGCACACCGAGCCCGTGGCCTAAGCCCGCGTCCCCCCCACCGCTGCCCGCTCGAGCCCGCGCTCGAGCCCGCTGGGCGCTGCGGATGGCCTAAGAACCTTCATTGAAGATGCTCTAATGGCACCCTAACCATTGTTAACCACACCCCTAAGCCTATTTTAATGATGATTTGTTTTTTGTTTTTTTGTTTTTTTTCTATTTTTTGTCTTTTTATTTTTTGTTATTTAATATTTCAATTAATATAAATTATTAAATAATTTTATGTTATTTATAATTTATTTATTTATTTATTTATATTATACTTTAATTAATATAGATTATTAATAAATATATATTTTTTATGTTATTTATATTATTAAGTTTTATTTTAATAACATTCTATCATATTTATTATATATATATATTATATTTTATATTATTAATAAAATATATTTTTTTTAAAATGAAAATTTCGTGTAGCTTTTTATTTTATTTTTTGTATTATTATTTTTTATCTTTTACTTTTATTTAAAAATGAATAAATCTCATTAATAAATATATATCACGTTATATGTATAATATAACTATAAATAAAACAAAACTAGTAAAATATAAACATTGCGATTTAAGATATAAATAAAACATAAAATAATATATATTACATTCGGTTATTCTAAAATAACATTATCCGTAGTACAATTAACACGTAAAAGTCGCATGTACTTCTGTATTCGATCTGAATACGGGGTAGCCCATCCAGCAGCACACAGATAACTATAGTGGAAAAAATATGGTACAATAGTAGGGAACGAGTATCCTTCTACCATATCTAATTTCACATAATGGTTACCATTAACGTACCCAATTGTAAAAACAACATGTTGATACCACGCTGGCGGAGTGGACCTAAGCGGCAAGTACGTCCCACTGCCTTCCATATTTATAACGTGTAATATCACATTATACTTTGAAGCAATCAAGACACCTATTTCAGGCATTGTCATCCAGTGTTCAACTGATGCACCTTGATCTGATTGAAAGAAGTTTAAAGTGTTGTAAGCAATATTCCAATGTTGACCTCCAAAAGCGTTGATGTATTCTGTCTTGTGTGTATCTAACTCTTCCATTAAGTTAAACCGAATTGTGGGCCATGCATCTTCATGAAGACCGAGAGAGACAACTATTGTTCGGAATCCACAATTTCCATCACCTCTCACATCATGTACATGCGTAATGTAAGGATGAAACATCTTTGGAAATTGATTAATGTATGGATGTGCATTATAGTTTTTGCCCATGAAAGAGCTGTGTCTCAGTGGTTCCTGGTAAGTCATTTTTTCCAAGTCAACAAATGTTGACGCGTTCGAACTACTACGTCTAAGGGGTCTTTCACTTGTGAAAGACGGGTCAACATGAGTTGCAAAAGATGGATCAACATGAGTTGCAAAAGACGGATCAACATGAGTTTTTCTGAAAAGCTTATCCTTCAACGAGGGTCGTCCACGAGTACTCTTGTTAACAACAGGTTCACGAACCCATGTTTTTGATGCATTGGCTATCTCTTTTATCTTCCTCATAAAACTGAACTTACCGGATCTCGATTGCTTGTTAAATTCCTCTGTGAACATTTGGACTTCATCTTCACAACCTATATCATCATCTTGTAAAGATTGGCACGAGGATAAATCAAGCTTCGTCCAAAATACATCAATTGAATCAATTGGGATAGGATGACCTTTGTTCAAGTATATCATTTGTAAATGCACACATAGCAACCCATAACTTGTACGTAGTAGACAACTATAATTTCCAAAGAATAAGCCACCAGATTGAGCTTGCTGATATTCAATATTGGGCTCATTTCGAAGGTATCGACGAGACGATTATAATGGTGTAACTTGTTAAAATTAAAACGTATTTTTAACGTATTTTAGTTAATATACGATTATATGTGTTAATATGATGAAGGTGTAAAATTAAAATTAGAAAAGTAAAAGGTATAAAGTTGTAACATTCTGAATTTTCATCAATAGTATTTTAATGAGGATTGGGATGTATTTGTATTTTGGTTTAAAACCTTGAATTATGTGGTAATTTATAATTCAATAGGGTTAAAATACAAGGGTTTAAAGTTTGGTGTTATTTTTGGAAATAATGAAACTTGGAGGTGTAATTGGTTATTTTGGAAAGTTTGTTTGGATAAAACATCTGAAAATTAGATATTATCTGATTTTGGTCTTTGGGTCGGTCAAGAAAGAAAGAAGATTTAGAGATAAAGAGAGAAAAGGGAGAAGGAAAGAAAAAAGGGCTTGTCTTCATTTTGGTGAGTAATTGTCTATGGTTTATGATAAAATCTGTTGTAGTTATGTGTGTGTAAATGAATTTGATTGTGGAATAGGTATTTGGAATCATAAACAACAGATTTGAAGAATCAGATTGTGCAAAGTGGGTATAACTTCCTTGAGAGGTGACTTCATTTGTTGTTTGCTTAAATCAGTGTTTTCATGTTAAATTAAACCTTGAAATAGCTGTATAAATTGGTTATGAACTGTATGGGATGGTTTAGAATGAGCTTAATAGAACAGGAACGAATCTGGATCGAATTTTAGGCTGCAGAACCGACTTTTCCGGATGAATCGTCGTATCCGGAAAACCTCGGTGATGAATGTTTTCGGACGCAGGAAGTATTCGGGTAAGTCTTATTTTATCACAAGAATCCGGATGAAATTAGTTACCGGATGGTATCCGGATGACTATAGAGTCCGGATGTTGTCTGATTTTGAAATATGTCCGGAAAAGTAGGAATTTACCGGAAAGGATGGGTTGTCCGGATTGTGGGATTGTCCGGGGAAATTTGGTATCCGGAAAAGGGAAACGTCCGGATAAGTTAGGTTATCCGGAAACATCTTGTTGTCCGGACACTTTGTGCAGACTGGGCAATTTTCAGTTCTGTTAATTGTGAATCGTTGTGATCTAGTGATTGAGACATAATTAGTTTAGCATGAACATACGTACATTCGAAGGGTAGTATGTTAGGCTTGATGACTGTGCCGGTTTGATACTAGGCAGGTGTTTGATATAGGTAAAGGAGATTGGCTCATACTGAATGATATGAGGAATCTATATGGTATAAAGGCGATTTGCTCATACTGAATGATATGAGAAATCTGTATTAAGCATTAACTTGCACGAGTAGAAATAAGTGTAATGGATCCATAGGCACTAAAGTGGGAAATCACCTGGAATAGGCGTGTGGTATAACTCGTTTAATCGTTATTCCAGTGTGTGTGGGAAATCACATGGAATAGGCGTGTGGTATAACTCGTTTAATCGTTATTCCAGTGTGTGTGGGAAATCATGGAATAGGCGTGTGGTATTAATCGTTATTCCTGATTTCTAAGGAAGAGAGTGAGATTGACATAAGTGCTTGTGATCTCTGCTTCCTTACCGATAAATGGGCGTGTGTAATCGCGATTTATTGGTGGAGAGCATTGATCTAGAATCTTTGAAGATTCATAGTGTGGCTCTGGGGTATGATATGATGACGGAATTATTGTCAGTCATATTCATGAAATGTGGAAATGGGCATGTGTATATTGCGATTTCTGGATTAAGAGCATTACTCTAGAATCAGTGAAGATTCGTAATGTGGCTCTGAGACGTGATATGATGATGGAAGGTGTGTCAGTCATATTCATGGGATTGGGTAAAATCGTGTTAACGGAATAGAGTTACATGTATGGTAAGAAAAGGGGAATCAGGTTTGTTATAACTTGTTTACATTGATTTTTACAAATGTTATCTTGGAAACGAATGTTCTCACTAGGCGTTGGCCTAATCGTCTCAATTGATGTTTTCTTACCAGGTACCAGCTCAGGGAGGTAAAGGGTTGTGGGACGAGCGTTTTGATATAGCAGAAGTGGATGAAATTAACAAAGAAGAGGTTTTGATGGATTGATAGATAACTTGATTAATCTGGTTGTAGTGACATAATTAGATTGATAGGTTATTTAAAGGATCTTGTAATGTGAATATACTCTTGATGGTTAATCCACTGCCTGTTTTTATAAGTTGAAATATTTATTGTCATAACCTGTTATAACTTGAGGTTTAAATTGGCTCGAATTTTGGGATGTTACAATATGGTATCAGAGCAATAGTTTAAGCGAACTAAGTATGCTGAGGGGATACTTAGACTTAAGCTGTGATGAATTAAGTTACGATATGTGAGAAAGGGGTAGAAGTACTAAGACGGGATAGTCTTAGAGTCAACAGAAATACGTGAATTTAGTACTGTAGCAATGGCAACGAGAATTCTCATGTAAAGTATGTTCGCAATTTCAATTAGCTACTGTTATTATGAATATGAGTTACACGAGCATACTTGTTTCTAAATTGTCACAGTGACTAATGATCGGTAAAGTACGTTTTGCATGTCTATACTCGTATAACCATTTCTTATGGTTATCCCTTTATGTTTTAGTAGAATGATGGTGAATACGCCACCAAGGTCCTTTGAAGGACAAATCAGTTAAGGACAAATCAGTTTTGATTGGAGGTTGGAAGGATAACCTGGAATTGACGGGACTCATGAAAGTCCGCCAATGCAACCTTTAATAGGTGGATTGATATGTGAGGAGATAGAGTACGACATGATTGATCAAGACGGAAATAGTATGACATGGTTGAGTATGTGGGGCGTAGAATGCATGTATAGCAAATATTATAAGGCCGAGAGGGCGACCATTGGTCGGAAGTAGAGTGTCAATGATAAGTTACGTTAGTAAGACGATTGACCTCGTTTGGGTAAGTAGCCTTCATTTGCAAGTAAAGTTTTATGCATGGTGTTCTAGTGTGTGTTACATGAGTTTTCATGATTTCAAACCAAATGCATAAATAACAGTTTTAGTCAAGGTTGAACCAGTATGTGCAAGTGTGTATTTTAAAGTAAAGGCAATCCCATTTACGTCGCACAACGAAAATTTTGGAGTTTTTACAAAGTATTTCTTACTTTACATAAAAAGATTTTCATTTAGTATATTACCATCGTAACAACATTGTTTTGATTGAGAAGGATTGAGTTTTCGGAAATTTAATATGCAAACGATTCTCGAGATCGTTGTGCAGTAATTTGGGGTATGTGTGCCCAAGTTATTTCCCAGTAGGGTTATTTAAAATGAGAAAATGTGCGAAATGATTTTGTCATGCATAAAGGCTATGAACTCGCTAGGTCGTAGAGTATTACGTTATAAGCTAAGAAAGAACTCCAAGAGTGGAGAGGTGTTGGATAAACCTTGGGAGAAAGTTTGTAGTTTTGGTAATTGTGTTCAAATGAGAGATGAACAGTGTGAGAGTCGAAAGTGGACTTTAGTGTCGGTTGCATGAGAGTCTGTACCCTTGTTCGCTGACTAGGAATACAGTTGCCGAGGGACGGTTGTGTCCGGAGGAAGAACTAGGTTCAGTTAGGGACCTTAAAGTTAAGGAAGTGTCGACATGTCAAATATTGACTTTGAAGTCGATAGTTGTGTAAATTGTATGAGACCTTTCGTCCGTCGTTGGGTGTGGTCTGGGTGCGTCCTGCGTATGCCTGTGCGGACAGGAACAAAGACCGTGAGCGGTACCGGTATGCTGTTATGCAGAGGGTATGCGCAAAGCATATATTATTGTGTACGACATAGTTAAGGATTTTTGAGTAATTGACGAATAAATCACTAATGAAAGAAGTTTTGAGTTATTGTTGCACAAGCGAAAGATATGTAGTCAAAACACGCTTTTAATGTTTATTGTGGATGTGCAATATTTATGATGTATTACGTTTTAAAAATGTGAACATGTGGGTTGGGGGATTTTGGTAAATCCGACCAGGTAAAGATTTTGGGTAACAATGTATTTTGGTTTACGTAATCGTGTGAGTGACACATGTTTAACCAAACGTTTATTTTGGCCTTATAAGATTGATTTATATTCAAATGAGTCTTTTGAATGTTTGTCAGTTTTAGTGACTCGAGATGGAGTCTCGGTTGTGTTATATGCTTAACTGCATTCTTTTTGAACAAGTGTCGGTCTTAGGTGTAAAGTCTGTTTGATAAATTACGCGTTCTTAATACCTTTGAAACTAATGAACCTTGGCGAAGTAGATACATTGTGGAGTATAAAAGAGTTGTATATACGTGTACATATAGATATATATATATATATATGTGGATTGACTTCATTGGGAAGGTAGCAATTAAGGGGTTGTGAGATTATCACGCCTCGGAGCGTGTGTTGCATGATGTGAGTTAGATGTATTTAATTGCATGAGTAGAGGTTGATAAATAATCATTAGATCCTTTGAGCAGATGGCTCGGTTTTGGACTCGGTTGAGTATTGGGAGCATTCGCCTGGTTTAAATAAGCTCGACGTAGGCTTGGGGTTGGAATTATATGAATTATATTATAATTAAAGTTTACATGAGATGAATACATTGGTTATTTCGGAGATCAGGTATGAATATTAAGCCTGGAATCAGAAGATTAAAAGTTAAAGGACCACCGTGTAGGGGTGTTAGGATAGTGAAGGGCTGTTGTTTTAGATAAGTGTTTGCTTACGGTGTGGATGGTTTATAAAGGATGAAGTATTAGACACGAACGAAGCGAGTGTATAGACTATGCCGATCCGTGAGAGATTGTGCCCTGTCTATGTATTGGTTTGGAATCACAAAGAGCCAGTAGGAAACAAGTAAGTTGAAATTAATTAGAAACCGCGAGTTGTGGTTCAACTAAAGTTGGGGAGGATTATAATAGTGAAATAGACTAAATTAATCATGCGGGAGAACATGATTGTACGTTTGAATTGTGTACAAATGACCATGAGAGACCTGGTCTGCTGTGAGATGTTATGGGTGGAGAATGTACGAACGAGTAGTGACATCAAGTGCTAAGATAAGTGTGTCAACTAGTATGTAGTTTGTAAGATGGTGTAGTGATATGGCTAATATCGGAATAGAATGGCAGAAAAGTAGTGGGTGTTTATCTAAAGCAATGTTGATTGTGTGAGTCGCTAGGTAAGTAAGTTTATGTTCTTGAATCATTGGAAGTTAACGAAGATGATGGATATGTTAGTCAAAATGTGATGTAAAAGATGCAAAATCCTTAAGGAATATAAGTTGCTCCTTATGTGTGAAAGAATTGTACGAGAAAAGATTAGTTGAAGATCTAAGAATGGGTAGTAACTTCGAACGATATGTTGTTTCAAGATAACTAGGTTGATTTCCTTAAGTTAGAATTTTGGTACAACTGTTTGGTTAGGTATAGTAATGAGAAAATGTTATCAGTATGTGGAAAAGTTGGGAGAAAGAGACAAGTAATGTTTGGAGGGTAGTACTCCATGCTAGCGTGGGAAGAAATGATAAAAAGATCGGACCTAAGAATGTAGTAATACTACAGGTTCAATGGAATTATTACCCTTATTATACAACACTTTAGTATTTGGTTGCAATATGGTCGCATAGTGCAATAATGTTGTGAGGAATTGGTAGCACTATGTACTAAAGAAACGTGTGAGTCATGGATATAACAAAGGTTTGTCGTATTTATCGGAGTATTCAAAGTGGTGAGTATACTCAATTTAAGGTGAGTATAGATTTTCAAGCAGTAGATAGTAATTTTATTTTAAAACCAGAGATCGAGTTACGGTTAATGTCGGTATGGTAGACCAAGAAATAGTCGGGTAAAGATTTGATGATGAACAATGACTCTAAGGAGGTTTGCAAATCCAAGTTGGGGAGCGGATACTAATGAAAGAGGTAAGGTTCAGAAAATATGATAAGATGAATTCTTGTTCTTTCTGGACTTTTAAATTGTGATTAAGTATGTTAGACTTAAAGGGAAGAGATGTACAAAATATTTCATGTTGATATGATGTGATTCTTTTACTAAAGTAAGAGTGGATGAGAAGAATTGTGGCGTGGAAGAACCAGAAGCAATTTTGGAAAGATCGGTTAGAAAGCTACATATTGGCAAGGAAGTAGCTATGTTGGAAGTACAATGGAAACACCATCGAGGTGCTAATGTGACTTTAGAGTCGGAAGAGAATATGAAGGATAGGTATCCCCATCTGTTTACCTGATCTTGATTTCGAGGACGAAATCATTTTCAAGTTGGGGAGTATTGTAACATTCTGAATTTTCATCAATAGTATTTTAATGAGGATTGGGATGTATTTGTATTTTGGTTTAAAACCTTGAATTATGTGGTAATTTATAATTCAATAGGGTTAAAATACAAGGGTTTAAAGTTTGGTGTTATTTTTGGAAATAATGAAACTTGGAGGTGTAATTGGTTATTTTGGAAAGTTTGTTTGGATAAAACATCTGAAAATCAGATATTATCTGATTTTGGTCTTTGGGTCGGTCAAGAAAGAAAGAAGATTTAGAGAGAAAGAGAGAAAAGGGAGAAGGAAAGAAAAGAAGGGCTTGTCTTCATTTTGGTGAGTAATTGTCTATGGTTTATGATAAAATCTGTTGTAGTTATGTGTGTGTAAATGAATTTGATTGTGGAATAGGTATTTGGAATCATAAACAACAAATTTGAAGAATCAGATTGTGCAAAGTGGGTATAACTTCCTTGAGAGGTGAGTTCATTTGTTGTTTGCTTAAATCAGTGTTTTCATGTTAAATTAAACCTTGAAGTAGCTGTATAAATTGGTTATGAACTGTATGGGATGGTTTAGAATGAGCTTAATAGAACAGGAACGAATCTGGATCGAATTTTAGGCTGCAGAACCGACTTTTCCGGATGAATCGCCGTATCCGGAAAACCTCGGTGATGAATGTTTCCGGACGCAGGAAGTATTCGGGTAAGTCTTATTTTATCACAAGAATCCGGATGAAATTAGTTACCGGATGGTATCCGGATGACTATAGAGTCCGGATGTTGTCTGATTTTGAAATATGTCCGGAAAAGTAGGAATTTACCGGAAAGGATGGGTTGTCCGGATTGTGGGATTGTCCGGGGAAATTTGGTATCCGGAAAAGGGAAACGTCCGGATAAGTTAGGTTATCCGGAAACATCTTGTTGTCCGGACACTTTGTGCAGACTGGGCAATTTTCAGTTCTGTTAATTGTGAATCGTTGTGATCTAGTGATTGAGACATAATTAGTTTAGCATGAACATACGTACATTCGAAGGGTAGTATGTTAGGCTTGATGACTGTGCCGGTTTGATACTAGGCAGGTGTTTGATACAGGTAAAGGAGATTGGCTCATACTGAATGATATGAGGAATCTATATGGTATAAAGGCGATTTGCTCATACTGAATGATATGAGAAATCTGTATTAAGCATTAACTTGCACGAGTAGAAATAAGTGTAATGGATCCATAGGCACTAAAGTGGGAACTCACCTGGAATAGGCGTGTGGTATAACTCGTTTAATCGTTATTCCAGTGTGTGTGGGAAATCACATGGAATAGGCGTGTGGTATAACTCGTTTAATCATTATTCCAGTGTGTGTGGGAAATCATGGAATAAGCGTGTGGTATTAATCGTTATTCCTGATTTCTAAGGAAGAGAGTGAGATTGACATAAGTGCTTGTGATCTCTGCTTCCTTACCGATAAATGGGCGTGTGTAATCGCGATTTATTGGTGGAGAGCATTGATCTAGAATCTTTGAAGATTCATAGTATGGCTCTGGGGTATGATATGATGACGGAATTATTGTCAGTCATATTCATGAAATGTGGAAATGGGCATGTGTATATTGCGATTTCTGGATTAAGAGCATTACTCTAGAATCAGTGAAGATTCGTAATGTGGCTCTGAGACGTGATATGATGATGGAAGGTGTGTCAATCATATTCATGGGATTGGGTAAAATCGTGTTAACGGAATAGAGTTACATGTATGGTAAGAAAAGGGGAATCAGGTTTGTTATAACTTGTTTACATTGATTTTTACAAATGTTATCTTGGAAACGAATGTTCTCACTAGGCGTTGGCCTAATCGTCTCAATTGATGTTTTCTTACCAGGTACCAGCTCGGGGAGGTAAAGGGTTGTGGGACGAGCGTTTTGATATAGCAGAAGTGGATGAAATTAACAAAGAAGAGGTTTTGATGGATTGATAGATAACTTGATTAATCTGGTTGTAGTGACATAATTAGATTGAATGGTTATTTAAAGGATCTTGTAATGTGAATATACTCTTGATGGTTAATCCACTGCCTGTTTTTATAAGTTGAAATATTTATTGTCATAACCTGTTATAACTTGAGGTTTAAATTGGCTCGGATTTTGGGATGTTACAAAAGTAAACTAAGTAAATAATTATAGGGGTATGAATGTAACTTTCAAATCAAAAAATTAAAAATTGGGGATTTGAAAGTTACATTTCACACCCGTATACTTATTTAGTTAATTTACTTTATACCTTTTAGTTTTCTATTTTTCATTTTACACTTTTATTATATTAACACATATAATCGTATATTAACGTAATTATGTATGTTAATGTGATATGTTAAAACGTATTTTTAACATATTTTAGTTAATATATGATTATTATGTTAATGCGATAAGAGTGTAAAACGAAAATTGAAAAAGTAAGAAATGTACCATAAATTAAATAATTAACTATAAGGGTATGAATTGTAAATATTAAATATATTTTTATGTAGTATATATGATATATAATAAAATAATTAAATCAAAAAATATTCAATATTGGGCTCATTTCGAAGGTATCGAAGAGACGAGTACAATGGTGTAACTTGTTAAAATGAAAACGTATTTTTTAACGTATTTTAGTTAATAAACGATTATATGTGTTAATATGATGAAGATGTAAAATTAAAATTAGAAAAGTAAAAGGTATAAAGTAAACTAAGTAAATAATTATAGGGGTATAAACTGTAAAATTCAAATCAAAATCACCAAATTGAAGGAATTGAGTGTCCATCTGGGGACATGGAGCTCCAAATCGGGGGGCATCTTTTTTGGGTCCGGTGAACGCGGGTTCTACCGTGGAAAAAATAGGTATTTTTGCAAAACCAATGAGATTTTGGATATTTCTGCAAAATCAATTATGAACTTTGGGTATTTTAATTAATTTCCCTAATATAAAATATATTTATTTAATAATACTAATAATAATGATATGTTTGTGTAAGAAATGATTAAACGTTGATTTAGACATTATATTTGTACTTTTTAATTCCCAAAGCATTCAACACCCCCTATTACCCCTATTAGTTTTATTAGGGGTGCCAATAGCAATGCCCCTAAATATTGAACGGACATTGCTAATGGCACTCCTTTATAGGGGTGTTGAATGCATCGAAAGTTGAAAAAGTTTTTAAAGTCATCAAATGTCAAATTAGTTACATAATTTTATTATACTTTTGTTATTATTGTTATATATAATATATTATCACTTTTATATTATTATTATTATTATTATTATTATATAGTTCATAATTATTATTAAATATATATACTACTATATTATGATTTTTAAAATATATTAATATATATAGGCGAAATATCCGTTGCAAACCAGTCAGTTTGTGCAAACCCCGTACAAACCAATCTATGATCATGAATCTGCAATTTTTTTTTGTTGATGCTTCATGAATCTATATTTTGGCTTCATGAATATAAAATTTGGCTTCATGAATATAAAATTTGGCTTCATGAATATATAATTTGGCTTCATGAATCTATATTTTTCGATAGATCCCTAAAATACCCTTATGGATATAAAAAAGAAGTTATGGATATAAAAAAATAAGTTACGTGATTGGTGGAGATGAAACAATATGCTAAAAGCCCTAAAATACTCTTATGGATAAAACTTTGAATCAAACAAGTTATAAAGGGAAATTAATTAAAATGGACCAAGTTGGAAATTATGTTACAGAAATACCACATCTCTCTCCCATTTTACAAAAATACTCATTTCTCCCGCAATTTTACCCTCGATCGCGGACTGAAATTAAAAATCCCCAAAAATCCCCAATTCATCCTCGACCGCGGACCCAATTTCATTAAATCATGTCCTTCGCGGGTCAGGTGGGCAAAATTTGAGAAAAATGTAAATAAAGTGTGCATCGCTGATGTAAATAAAATTATAATCAACTTTTTGTATGTTGCCAAAAAGAGACATAAAGTTTGCATCGCGGACCCAATCGCGGATGAAAAAAATCCCCAAAATAGGTCTCAGCCATAAATTTAGTGAAATTAATTGTGCATTGCGGGTGAAAATGGAGTGCATCGCGGACCTATCTCATTTTTTGCCTGAGTCCGCGATCGAGGGTCAAATCGCGGAAACTCGGGGTATTTTTGAAAATCGGGAGAGAGATGAGGTATTTCTGTAACACAATTTCAAACTTGATCCATTTTAATTAATTTCCCAATTATAAAAGAACAAGGACTTTTAAATTATTAATTTGACAATAATATATGTATACGTATTGTGTTGAATTGTACAATTACACTCCTAGTAATAATGGATTTAAATTTCATTCCACCTATTTTTTAAATATAAATATTCCACTCAAACAGTCAACAGAGAAAATTGCTTTTTGCCGACATTCATTCTTCATGCCACCTATTAATACTTTCGCACATCCAAAGGGCTTGTTCAATGCTTTCAAACAATTATTATAATTATAAGTTACATAAATTTCATTTATTTTTAATAACTGGTTTTTTAATTAATTTCTTACAAAAAAATTCAAATATAATTTGTGATCAAAGAAAATTTAATGATTAAAATTGATTTTGTCAAACGATTTTAAACATATTAAAATCATTTTCGACTTTTTTTTATTTAGACGGTTATCAAATAAAATTAAGTAATTAGTATATCGTTGACAAATAATTTTATTAACACACACAATTAGAGCTGGCAAACGTGTCGTGTCGGGTTTAAAGTTAAACGGGTTGAGAGTGTCTAACCTTAACCCGACCCATTTAATAATCGGGTCAAAAAATCTCAACCCTAACCCGACCTGCCCAACCCACCACGACCCGCCTAACCCATTTAAACCGTTTAACATTTATAAAACTAAAAATTAAATATCGAAAATTTGCAAAAAATTACAAATCCAAAATTCAAATGAAAGCATTAGAAATCTAAATTTTATAAGTTATAACCAAATCCAAAACACAAAAAATCCAAAACATTAAAAACCCAAAGCATTAAAAAGAAAACTTATAATATACGAGTTATTTTCGAGTTTAATTTTTTGACCCTGACCTTACCCGTTTAATTTTTGGGTCGTGTCGTGTCAACCCGTTTACTAAATGGGTTGAAATATATTACCCAAATCCGTTTATTTCGTGTCGAGTTCTTGTCGAGTTATCATGTCGTGTCAGTTTTTGTCAGGTCTACACACAATTGACAAAGTCATGTGCCCCTTTTTATTATTTTTAATCAAATGTTTTGATGTTTAGGAAATTTTTAGTTTTTCTTTCATAATTATTTTAGAAGTATTCATTGATTTCATTCCTCATGAACTGACGTCCCTAAAAAGGTAAGAATAATAACAAAAAAATTTATGAAAAAAGCGGTTTATCACACTATATTGGATACATAGCTTATTCGGTGGTAAGTCAAACATGGTTGTTTGGTTGTAGCTTAATAACCAAGGTTGGTTTTACGGTGAGAAGTTGAGGTTAACGTGAGAAGCGTGAAAAGTGGTTATCAACAATTGGATGAGAAATGGACGCACATTAGGATAGGATGCACCAAGATGCACTAGATCAATTCTTTTATAAGCCGCAATTCATGGAAGACATTTGATTAAAGGTGATCAACGGTTCAGATCCACTTCTCACGTTTCTCAAGTTAAACTCAACTTATCACACGATCCTTCGCCTAATAGCCAAATAGGTATTCGGTAACCAAGGAGTAAAATAGTCATTTATGTCATTCAGAGTCTCAGACCGTTTATTCGGCAACAGTCAAGCAATAATTTAGCTTAATCCATGTAAACAACTTAAATACACACAGTACTTAATAAAAAAAACAACCGAACAACACCTAAGATCGATTAACAAGCCATAACCCAAATACCAAATACCTAATATTAACTTTAGATTAATATAAAAGCAACTACCATTATATCTACCCAAAACACATAATAGTTGACATGGAGAACATCATTTTAAACACCCATAGAAAATCTACATATCAAATTGTAAAGAAATTATGAAAAGATTACACATAAACAAAATTAATCAAATAATTGTATGTATGATCCATGAAATGAAACACTTTGAAATATAAATAGAAGTTGCATCAATATACCTTCAACTGAACATCAACCAACTGAAACAAGTTTAACATTCACAACCCGAAGATTTTTGTTGCCGTGCATTCGCCACATCAATGGTATCCGGAAGATAGCTTCATCCCCAACAAAAAGTGGAAAAAAGCGTCATTATTTTACAGGTTTTCATGCCTTTTTATTGTATGACAGTCTTAGGGGGCGTTTGGTTCATTTTAAGGAATGAAAATGAAAATGGGAATGCAGGAGAATTAGAATAGGAATGAGCATTCCATTGATGTTGTTTGGTTAAACCAATATAATTAATAAAAAAAAAATTATATAAATTTTTTAATACAAATATGTGACTTCAAACGTGAAAATAAAAAATATTTTTCATTCAACATGGAGAAATGAAGGGGGGGGGGGGCGTATGAGAAAAAATGACTAAGCGGAAATAAAATTTTCATTAACCCTCCCCCCCCCCCCCCCCCCAATTTGGTCAAAAATGGAAACTAATGGGTTTGGGGTAATGATTCCAGTATATTATATTAAACCAAACAGCAGTTTTCATTATCATTCACATTCCTTACCCCTCAATACCCCCAACCAAACACCCCCTTAGTTTTTATGTCTGCTTTAGAGCATCTTCAATGGGAGGTTCTTATAAGCAGAAAGTGTAATGACTTATAAGAACTACCATTGGAGGGACTTGACTTTTTATATGCCTGCTTTAGAATCTTGGTTCGTACCTTGAATATCGTGTGAAATGACATTTTATTAGTTTTTATAATATTCTATATATATATATATATATGGTGAATGATCACGTGAGAAGTTGAGGTTAACGTGAGAAGTACATCTGACCCGTTGACCACTTTTAATCAAATACCCTCCCATGAATTGCACTTTAGAAGGGAATTGATCTCGGTGCATCTCATCCTAACGTGCGTTCATTTCTCATCCAACGGTTGATAACCACTTCCACATAATCACATTAACCTCAACTTCTCATCGGAACCCAACCCATAGTGTTGTAGGGTGGGGAAACTTACATTTCTTCCTCGGGTTCGTTTTTTAGAGCATTTTTGGCTATGCACTCGAAAGCAGCTTCAACATTCAACCCTTCTTTCGCGGAGGTTTCAAAGTAAGGAATATTTCCTTTTGAAGCACACCATGCTCTTGCTTTCTTCTCCGACACCTGAAAGGAAGAAAGGAATTATAAGTTTCATGCACCTCGAACCCACGTAGGCAAGCGTGATTGGCCATAAAGATGGCCAAAAATGGGTCCCGGTCCCAAATAGTGATCTCGTAACCGGTCACAGTCCCGACCCAAATACGTTAAGCTTTATAAGACCCGGTTATAAAAACCGGCCCCGGGCCGGGCCCAAACCGGTCCCACTTAAGTTTTTATTTTTATTTTTTGAAGTTGATTTTTAACTTATAAAAAATATTTTTTGAAGAATTTGGTCAATCAAATACACTAACATAAACGTTTTTATTATAATTGGGTCTATAACCACTAAAAAAAATACTTACGTTTTAAAAAAAATACATTTTATTGGGTCTATCAAATACACTAACAAATACGTTGTTTTTTAATATAATTTAAAATACATTTAAAAATAGATGTTATATAAAAACCGTTCCGGGCCTTGTTGTTGGATGAAAATTGAAACCGGTTAACGAACGGCGGGCCCAAACCGGTCCCAAACAGACCCAGGCCGGTGCGGTCCCAAGTCGGTCCCGGTCCATTTGGCCATCTCTAATTGGCCAACACCCTCTCTATTCTACAATCGAACGTTTTATTTGTTAAGTTGAAAATGGTGCATTGAAAGTTAACTCTTGATGAACCTAAATTGAGAAGATAGAAGACCATCTTACCACTCGACTATTGCCCCCATCAACATCTATCTTGTTTCCGAGTACAATAAATGGAAAGTTTTCTGGATCAGCAGGACCAGCCTGAATAAAGAAAACATTATTGGTTTAACAAAATACGGAGCTAGAATGTGCACAAATAGACCAGTGGTGAGGGTTGTTACCTGAATTAGAAACTCCTCCCTCCAATTGTTAAGGCTATCAAACGATTTCATGACATTGACATCATGCACAAGGACACAACAATCTGCACCACGATAAAATGCCACGCCAAGGCTTTGGAATCTTTCCTGTCCAGCCGTGTCCCATATCTGTAAATGCAACAAAATCCAAGATCAGTTGTAATAAAATCCAAGGCAAGCAATTATTACCGATTTGTTTTTAGAAAAAAGCTCTTATTATCCTCTTATGTCTGATTCGTTAAGAGGTAGGGTCATTCAGACTATTTGTTTTTTCCAAATTTTCAGAGCCACTTATGTCTTATCGTCCTCTTATCGGGTAAGAGGCAAGCTAACCTCTTATTTTCCTCTTATTGTTCTCAATGAATTAACCTTAATAGATCATTTCTCTCAATCGATTTCACTTGGATTATAATAAAACTCAATTATAATTAGGTGACCTTCAAATTTAAATTTATATAATTTGAATATATTATTATCGATTAAACGTATTCGTTTAAATGAATGCTAATTCTATAATTTAGATCTAAATTTCGTAATAATGATGCATAAACATGTGAAATTGTATAAATTTATATACATAAAATCAACACTATAATATTCTAATGGTTAAAATACATAATTTAAACAAATTTTACAAAAACAAATGGTCTTATTGATTCAGATTTCAGATTTCAGATTTCAACACCACCTCTTATTAACCAGAAGTGAAATAAGACTTCAAACTTTAGCACCTCTTAAAAAACAAACGCCACCTAAGCGTGTTCCTATTTCTTGTGAATTTGGACAAAAAATCACGAGGGATTCAGGGGAGTGTTCCATAGTTCATGTTATTCGCCAAAGGCATTGCCTTACAACTATTATTCAAGGTAGCGTCATTGCGTCATTGACAGTGACACGATTCTCCAGCCCAAGATGGATGAGAAGTATGTGGTGAAACTTAGCATTACTGGGAAATAAGGAAAAGGGTAGGATAGTGAGTCAAGAGGCCATGCAGCAGGGTTCAAATTTCATCATCATTAACAAAAAGATGGTAGCAGAGGTCAACATAATAGTTCTTGATGGCGTTTGACCACAAACTATTTATGAAGGCGTTAAAGTTCCATCAAGAATAAGATAAGGGGGTATTCTAATAAATTGGAAAGCAGATTCTTTTGTATTGAAGTTGCACTGGGGTCCTATAATTGGTTGGCATAGAGAGGAAGAGTGGTACAAGATGACTGGCATATGTGATTCATAAGCAGAAAAATGCAAAATAGTGTGGAAATTCATGAGTTGATCTATGTAGCCCTCTTGCATACCAAGAAAAAAAAATTGCAGTACAAAAAACAAATGTAGTTCATTTGGGTGATGGCAATAAAGTACCAGGTCTGGCAAGTACAATATGCAGTTTCCAAAAAGGCTTGGCCTTTTTGATAAAATGAGTCAGCGCTAATCCTATTGCTAGTAATAACTAGTATTTATTTGAAATTTAAGTCAAGCAACACACATCAATACATAATTTAAGAATTTACTTTGTTAACTGTTGAACAACTGCCTATATCATTATGGAGTTCCCAAATTATGATATATTGATAAGTTTAGTTCACAAGTTAACAACCATGCTTGTGGATCATTGCTTATTAGATCCAATAAGCACAAGCATCATCATAGGAGTTACAGAGAGCAACAAGGGGAGAAATAATGAGAGAGAGAATACTGTTGTAACATGGAACCACTCTAGAATTGTTCTAGTTGGAAATCTAAACTTAGTGCCAAGTAGATTTGATGGGTGGCTAGAAAAGAAGTACCAAATTAAATTGTACTACCAACTATACTATGTCAATTGTTGCTCCATTACATATAAATCTATGTGAGAACTTCCCAAATGCACTTTTCATTAAGTAGGATCAAGTGTCACCATAAACATGTCTGTAAGAAATAACATGTATCATCAACAATAATAGAAACAAACAAAAACTATTAAATGTACTCATAATGAATCAGACCTGCAATGTGAAAAGTCTGTCCTCAAACTGTATTTCTTTAGTTAAGAAATCAGCTCCAATAGTAGCTTTGTACTGATTACTGAACTTCCGATTCACATATCTGAATTAAATTCATTTAAGGCCAACAACACGATCATCACATGCATATCAGTTTACACACTGTCAAGTGTCTATCCCTAAAAAAACGGAAAATACAGTAGTTTTTCAAAGATAACATCAAAGTTACTTGGAGAGCTATCAATTATAAGGTTCAATGCAATCAACAAGCTGAACATCCTCACATCCATTTCAAAATTTTGAATCCGTTTGACATCCAAAATCGAACATAAACCAAAGACCAAACTCTATCGAAGTATAAAGTACTAACTAGTAGAAAAATCAGGAAATGAAGGATACTGATTCATGAGAGATGTCTTTCCAACCCTGTAATCAATCAAAGAACACCAATAAACAGCTTAATCGACCTCAAATCAGTATCATCCATTATTAGTATGTAAATTGAAGGAATTAGAGAAATAAACCCGCTGTCGCCGAGGATTATGACTTTGAGAAGCATACGACGACGGGACGCCATGAATTCAGAACTTCAATTTCTCCGATTTCCTTCCTCCGGTGAAAAGGAATCTAGGGTTCGTACCACTTTACAACCAAGGAGCAATTTCTTTCCCCGATTTAATCGTAGAATATACCAGATTCTCTCTTTTTATAATCTTCAACGGGAATAACTACCTGTCATATTATCTATTAAGCCCTTATATTATGTTTAATGTACATTTCCACCCCCTGGTCAATTTCATACATGTGAGAAATATGAGAAATACTGTTTAAACGTTAGAATTTTTATAATTAAATACTCTTTCATGAATTGCGGCTTAAAAAGAGATTTGATCTAGCATCTCGGTACATCTCATCCTAATATTCATTCATTTCTCATCCAACAGTTGATAACCATTTTTCATACTTCTCACCAAATTTGACGGTTCTCACCGGAACTTAATCCCCATTTTAATAATATAACTCCAAAAGCCCTTCTTAAATTCAAGAACACAACCTCAGTAATAACTTGAAACATGACTCATCCACGCAGTCCCTGCCACCACCGTCTCCTCCACCTCCTTATCTTGTCGACTTCTCTTCCTTGTTAAATATTTGTTTAAACTTTTATATATATATATATATATATATATATATATATATATATATATATCGACACGAGCTATTTATTTAATTAAATGAACTTCACATCTATTTATTTTTACAAACTAACATTTTTAGTGCATTTTCAAGATTTTTTTAGGAGGATTTTGTATAAAGCTAGCATTAAATAAAGTTATTAAATCTACTTTTCCACCCAAAAAAAAAGTTAATAAATCACTAAAATTAAAATATCACGCTTTTAATTAAATAAATATCTTTTAAATTAGGGAAAAGTCTAAAAACTCAACGAACTATCAGATTTTGAATGGTTAAGGCCATCAGTACCCCATGGAGGGAATCTTTCAAATATTCCACTCCACATCAGCGCCACATCAGCTTTTCTTCCATCCCTCACTCGATCCCTAAACACCCGTACCCCATTCCCTCAAACCCTTTTGCCACCTCATTTATTTTAATTCTTATTTCATTTATCTAATCCACGTGTTGACTTCTTATTGGACCAAACCCTTTTTTTTAAAATGCTTTGGGATGAAACGGGGTGGGGATCCCGCATTCCATCCCTTCCCGCTGATACCGCATGAGGCGTACCCCATCCCGCACCATACCGCCCTCCATCCCGAGCCCATCCCCGCTGGGTTACGGATGGCCTAAGTTCATAAACTATTTATTTGAATGAAAAAACCCTTAAACTTTGTAAACCGATTAAATACAATCTTATGACCTGTAAAATTTTACAGGTTAACGCTATACAAGTTTGGGAAATGTCTAAAAAAAACCCAATAAACTATCTGATTTTGAATGATCAAGTCCCTGCATTTTTTTAACAAATTAATTTCTAAACCTTTTTTCTAATTTTTCTACCAAATATATTCTTGAAGTTTTTTTAACAAATAAATTCCAAACTTTTTTGAATAAACAAAATCATGAACTTAATTTTGAGTAAATAAATCCGAAACTTTTTTTTGAACAAAAATAAAACTAATCTTTTACTGACAACAACTAAAATGAACAAATTAAACAGAGAAAAAATATACTATTTTCATTATAAATTCTAAATCATTCGGGAGTTATACATAAAACATTCATAAATACATACAAAAGTTGTACCCATCCGGCCATCCCTTCACAGAATATACCAAAAAACGTTCATATTTTTTCACAAAATATATCAAAAAAACGCATATCCTTTCACAAATATACCATTAAATGCCCAAAAGATATGTCAATCCAACTAACAGGAATATACCAAAAGTTATGTCATTTGTATTTATGTGTTTCCTCCATTTGGTTGATGGTATACATGAAAGTCATTCGGTCTAAGACTCTTATTTTAGATTAAACATCAATTTATTATTGCAAACAACATAGCTTTTATTATATTTATGTTAGTGGGATGAACATATATTTTAGGCATTTTTTGGTATATTTATAAAGATATTGACGTCTTTTTTGGTATATTTAGTGTAAAGATGAGTGTTTTTTTGTATATTATATAAAAAATGAGTATAATTTTTGTATGTATCTATTTATGTTTTAGGCATAACTTTTGAATATCTCAGAATTAGTAATAGAAATGGCATAAATTTTCTCTTGGTTCATTTTACTCTGTCGTTGCCTGTTGGTGAGAAGAATTGTATATTTTTTGTTCAAAAAAAGTTTCAGATTTATTTTTTCAAAATTAAGTCCATTATTTTGTTTATTCAAAAAAAGTTTATTTATTTGTTAAAAAAAGTTCAAAAAATTATTTGGTAAAAAAAACTTAGGAAAAAGTTAAAGAATTATTTGTTAATTTTTTTAGGGAAAAGTGTAATGATTTATTTGTTAAAAAAATCAAGAACTTAATCATTCAAAATCAGATAGTTTATTAAGTTTTTTAGACTTTTCCTAAATTTGTATAGCATTAACCTGTTTTTACAGGTCAGAATAATTTATTTAATCGATTTTAAAAAGTTTAAGGGTTTTCTCATTCAAAAAAATAATTTTAAAATTTAACCATTTAAAATCAAATAATTCTTTGAGTCTTTTTCTCTTAAATTATTGTCGACCAATTGTTTTTTATTTTAAATAGCATCTTCTAAATCATTTAAAATTTTGCTTTCTTCAAAGTCCTGTAATGGGACCCACAAAGTGCAACGGCTCCAAATGACAACACCATATAATTTAATTCAACTTTATTTGAGATAATTTAATTTAACTTTATTTGAACTCATTTGATATTTAATCAATTTGTTAAAAACTTAACCTTTCTGCTAAGGGCATTCACAATGGTCAAACTGGTATAATGACTTGATAAATATAAAAAAATAAAAAAACATGTGGGGCCCACCAAAGACTTGAAAGACTTGAGTCATGCCTCTCACAACCAATACTTCAAACGCTTGGTGTTTCTCAACCCTTTGAGAAATAAAACTTTTATCAAGTTGTATCTCCAATGGTCAAGTTGTTTTCAAACTACCATTGGAGATGCTCTAAGAAAGATAAAGGGTTTAAGCAAAGATGTTTATTTTTGATCGACTTTTTGACATAAATTCCTTCTTTTTTCTTTTAAGTGTCATTGTGTCGAGAATAGAAGTGGTTCGTTTTATTTCTATATGAAATTAAATTTTTTGTTTGTGTTTATGTTAGTGATTTCAAATTTCAATTCGGCGGTTCGTTTCCCCTTCCTACCGGTTCCTCCACCCTGGTGGGATGGGCTGGTGCTATTTACTATTCTTTCTAGTTCTGACATGGGAAGCTGATCTCGATCTCAAGCGACTATAAGCTGATAGAGTCGTTTTAACATGCCATGAACTCGATACAATAAAGATGGTGAGAAGAGATAAATTTTACCAGGGGCGGACCCATAATTTTTTTCAAATGGTGGCGCCATATAAATATAAAAAACATATATAGCGATATTTTTCACAAAATCAATATTGGTTTGGTGGTTAATCCTTTGCTTTTCAAACAGGAGGTTTCAAGTTCGAGTCCTATCATTGCAACTTTTTTAGAAACATAATAAATATAAAATTAAATGCTAAAAACCACAAAAAGTCTCTAAGGCCACCCGTACCGCCCTCGGGTACGGGATCGGGTAAGGCCGAGGTGGCAATCAGGGTTAGTGGGTAAGGGGGTACCGGGGGGGGGGGGGGGGGGTAGGGAGCGGGTAAGGCCATCGGGTTCATGAACCCGCACATACCCGATGTTTTTGGTTTTATTTTCATAGGGTTGGGTTCAGCGGGTAAGAGTGGGTTTGGTGGGTAGGCGGTACTCCACTTTAGGGTAAGGAGGGTAGGAAAGAGAAAAGCTGATGTGCCGTTGAGGTGGCAATTGGGTTCAGTGGGTTCATTGGGTAGCGGTACTCATGGTCTAATAAGACTCGAACTCGGGTCTAAAAGAGCCTTCCAAACCAACTCTGCCAAGGACAACTTGTGTCTTTATTGTAGTTTTAAAATATATATGGTGGCACAAAACAAACTGATACGGTTGCACCTTTCACAAACGTAATTTTTTTTACCTTTCAACACAAGAATAATACGGCGGCACGTGCCACCGTTGGCACCTATGTAGGTCCGCCCATGAATTTTACATCACAAGGGGCTATAATTCTCCGAGACAGTGCCCACATCGTTACGCTTTTCGTGAGGGTCGGAACTTACCCGACAAGGAATTACGCTACCTTGGGACCGTTATAGCTACGACCGTCGTTCATCGGTGCTTCGGTTGTTGTAGGTATTAGGTTAAAACCATGGTTCTAAATGGCGTGAAGTGTGGCGTGGCGGCGAGGCCAAGCCTTAAGCCTTAGGAGCTACGATAAAGTCATGACGTTTTCAAGACGTGACTTATGGCGTCAAATTTCTAATTCATGTATAATATTGTATATAAAACGTATGTTTTTGTAGTGTTACTCAATGAGTCAATAGTAATAAGCAAGTTATATTAGGTTATATATTAAAAGCTTGCAAATAAGATATTAAAAACGTAAAAACAAATCAAATATCGCATTACCAAAACTAAACATTAGGTCATGGCGTGCCACGGGCTTAACGTGGTGGGAGACACAAGCATCGTGTCATGGTGGTTGTAAGGCGAGTTTTTTAGAACAATGGTTAAAATTAGGTTATAGTCATTTAAACACAACCCAACTTGATGAACCCGATGTCTTTTGATACCATGGATTTAATATGATTGTTCAGTCATTAATTAATATATGTAGCTGTTATCGTTAATAGAAAGTCTCATGCAAATATCTTTATATTATCTCTTATATAATTGTCAGTTTTGTTTGTATGTGCTTATTTTATTTTTACTTCGTTTAAACACATTCGCTTCTTTGGAGCAAACCAATCTTTCATATTAGAAAAAAAAATCATTAGGTCTGATATAGCAAAAGAAAAATCTTCCATTTTCTTCCAAAAAAAGCGGGTAATGGACAAATGGCTTGGGCTGGGTTGTAGTTTTGTTCGAATTGATATTTTTCGAACCACAAACATTAAGTAGGGTTGTTCAAATGACTTTCACACGACCAACCTAACCCGTCTGTAGCCCTAACCAAAAGTGTAAATTGGCCTAGCGGAATCTGGATTACAGTAAAACTCAGCCACTCAGAACCTTAACGGTTTAAATTTCACCAAAAGGGTACTTGAATATTTACCATATATAGTTCAAAAAAAAAGATGCCTCTTTAAAATAAAAGAATTTGTGTTTGTATATAACAAAAATTAAATAAATACAATAAAACTCACAACAAAACATGCCCATTCCAACAATTTCTGCTCTTTAACATACAAGAAAATATCATCATCAAGAATTACTACCAAATTTATACACTCGATTTTTATCGTCAAAATCCGTCCCGCCCGTCTCGCCTATACTTTCCCATCTCCATTTCTCGGGTATTCTGCCCTTCGCTACTGGATCCAGACGGATACAACCCGTATTCACTCGTGGGTCGGCTATATTCGCTGCTAGCATACTCTTGTGTCCCTAAAGCCATTTTCCTGAACTTCACCATATCGTCGTTGTACTGAGCCGTGTCGTAGTCCGAGCTTCCGTGGGACCCGTACGCCGACCCTTGTCCTGCTCGGATTCCTTCGGTTAGATCAGAGAGTGACACGTCGCCTTCCAAGGCTCGGACCACCTGGCTCATCCTGGGCCGGCGGCGGGCCGAGTGGCGGACGCAAGCGGCCGCACAAGAAACCATACGAGCCATCTCACTGTGGTTGTAGTCTCGTTGTAGACGTGAATCGGCTATGGCGTCAAAGTTTCCATCATCCATGGCTCGGGTCAGCAACGGCCTTGCCTGTAGTTTGACAGCTTATTCGGTCAGCTATACATGACTGATAGAGAAAGTGGCTTAATGATATAGAAAGTGGCTTATTCAATAAGCTTCTAGGGGAGCTTTATGCAGAAAGCCAAAAAAAAAAATCGAAACCTTAACCCTCCCAATTAAAAAAACACGCTCCTTTCCTAAATGAAAAACCCTATAAAACAAAAACTTTCCCAAATTTATACAGACAGATTAATCCACAAAGACTAACTTTATTCATACAAGACTTAACGGAAAATCAACCAAACAACCCTTTAATAATATTTC
Source organism: Saussurea involucrata (assembly GCA_033807775.1). Taxonomy (NCBI): domain Eukaryota; kingdom Viridiplantae; phylum Streptophyta; class Magnoliopsida; order Asterales; family Asteraceae; genus Saussurea; species Saussurea involucrata. The sequence goes on along the minus strand of CM066314.1, from coordinate 154,841,347 downwards.
TATTTTGTGTAACATACTTTCAGAACTTCCGTTTTGGTACCTAATTTACATATGAAAATCCATAAAAATGCAAAGTACTTTGGTCCAATTCCTATTTTGTGTAACATACTTCCGGTCTAAATGTTTGAAATGTCACATCTGAGGTACCAAAATGAAGGTTATAAAAGTACGTTAATAGTTACTTCTCTCCATACACTCGGCCAAACCCATAAATTCCCAACAAAAAGTTCGGATTTTTTTACTATAAATACGTGCACAAAACCTACGTGCGTTAAATTCTTTAAAGATAATTTGTCCAAGAAATCTTGATCCATGGAAAAATTCTGGTTAAAATGTTAATAAAGAAGTTACAACTTACCCAATCCACTAAACTATCATCCATAAAAGTTTGGGCTGAATCAACGGGCCTGCGTCCGGTGATCAATTCCAAGAGCATGACCCCAAAGGAGAAAACGTCAGATTTGTCCGAGAGTTTGCCTGAAGCAGCATACTCCGGAGCTAAGTACCTACACACGTCAAAAACATGAGAAAAGGAATTCAAAAGGAACTACTTCTAGACTATGCGGTTGTTTGGCAGCTGCTGAATGGTTTGGTGCAGAATGATTAAGTGATCAGAATGATTAAGAGGCTCTTATGATTTAGTGCAAAATGAAATATGGTTGTTTGGTAATTGTTCGTAATGAAATTAGGACGCTGGATGGTTAAGGGAGACCCAAGATACAAAATTTTCAGATAGTTTTAGAACCATTAAAGGCGATTCAGAGGTTGCCTCTTAATGAAACTCTTATGTTTAGCAAACTAACTGAAAAGTTAGCTGAAAAACTAATCATGTTTGGTAAAACTAGCTGATAAAGCTAGATGACAATGTAAAACGACATCTTGAAAAGTTAAATGGAAAAATATACAAAAAAAAAACTACTGGAGCTTATTGAAACGCTAGTAAGGAAGAAAGAAAGATTACCCAAAAGTTCCCATCACTCGGGTTGAAACATGAGTGGCAACATCGGAAGTAATCTTGGCAAGTCCAAAATCCGCAACCTACGAATTCAATTGTGACCGGTAAATGGTAGGTGTAAAGAGACAACGAAAATCCCTAATTGCTCAACGTTATAAAGATATATATATATATATATAGGGAGGATCAAACGAGAACAATACCTATTTAAAAGAAGACGAGAACCAACAAAATCATATATGATTTTACATTAACGCGCGAAAAAGCCACGCGGACCACTGAAGTCGCGGCCAAAGTCGCCCGCGTGGCTTCTTTGATATCGCGATGAATGATCTTAATATATATATATATATAATAGGCTACCTTTGCTTCAAAATTGAAATCAAGAAGAATATTAGCAGCTTTGATATCGCGATGAATGATCTTAGGATGGCCTGCAAACAAAAGGGGCGTCAGGAACTACTGAACTATAGTACTCCATCCGTCCCAAAATAAGTGTCCAATTTGAAAAGTAAGTGCCTATTTTCCAATTCTACCCTTGATTATGAGATAAAGAAATCCATTACCCACTCTGTTACAAAGGGTACAATTGTCATTTAGTTAACTAAAAAGTGTAATAATTACACATTTCTAGAACAATCTGTCTTTTTCATTGTATACATTTATCTTTGGGACGGGAGTGATGAAGGGTAATTAAGGAAAAAAAAAACAAAAGGAACTTACAATCCTCGTGGAGATAAGCTAATCCTTTAGCAGCTCCAAGAGCAATACGCAATCGTGTGGGGAACTCCATTACCGGCCGATTCTTTCCTGAATTTAAGTTGTAATCAAAGCATTAAGCATCTATTTAAACGAAACCAAACAAACCCAATATATTTAACATCGCAGGTCAACCGTACCATATATTGTCCGCTTTGTCCACAAACCTGGACTCACGGTTTTAAGACGTGTCTGATAGAGGAGGTATCAAGTCCTTTATAAGGCAACCTCCGTTCCCCTCCCCAACCAATGTGAGATCCTACCGCGCGAGGGGTACCCATGCTAAGTAAATGTCAGTTTCATTAAGCATCTATCTAAAGTTCTAACCAAACAAACCCAGTATATTCCACTCAAAAGCAGGTGTGGGCCCCTAAGGGTAGAGTGGCTATTTCATTAAGCATCTACCTAAACCAAACCAAACATACCCAGTATATCCCACTCAACCACTCAAATGCAGGGTCTAGGAGGGGTAGGATGTAAGCAGACCTGACCTCTACCCCTAAAGGGCCAAGCATCTATCTATAGGAAGATTATGAGATTTAAGCATTACAAATTGGAGTGAATATTATATATATATATATATATATATAATGCTAGAACTCACCATGTAAGTGGAACTCCAATGTGTTATTTGGAACAAACTCATAAACAAGCAATCTTTGAGCTCCAGAAATGCAATATCCAACCAATGAGACAAGATGTTTATGATGAACTCGACTAATGATCTCGACCTCCGCCTGAAACTCCCGCTCTCCTTGGCCGCTACCGATTTTCAGCTGCTTAACCGCCACCTCTTTCCCATTCGGAAGCACTCCTCTATGAACATAACCAAAACCACCTTGCCCAAGAAGGTTGGCTTCCGAAAATCCATCTGTGGCCATGGCTAATTCTTCACATGTGAATGTGCTCTTTGAGAAACCTAGTGACAGTCCAGGGGACGGCGGCGGAAGAGGGTTTGAACCGCCGGAGTAATTCGACCCTGAACCACCACTGCTGCTCATAAACGGCGGCGGTGGTGGCTGAGGTGAAGGAGCACCAATAGGTGATTGTGGTTGTCGTGCTGGTGGCGGAGTGGGTTTTGGTGGTGGCATTGTAACAAGATGATCGGTGGGTGGTGGTGGCGCGTTTTGCTGCCATTGTTGTGGTGGGCCGCCGTAAGGACCAACTGTAAACACCCAACATCAAAAAATATAATAAGTTATTTCTAGTGTTTTGGATAGGAAAAAGAAAAACTGCTTATGACTTTTTGTCACCGGAAATAAGTTGTTTTTAATAAGTTAGTCCATACCGACTTATCAACTTACTTGAAACAACTTATGACTTTTTTGGTTAGATTACATGTATAAGCAATCCCAAACACCCCTGAAATAACAACTTATTAACTTATTACGTTTTGATACCACAATAAGCTAATCCAAACACTTTTTATAAACACCACATAAGTTTATAAGCACTTTAAAAAAAACATAAGGCTGTTTGTTTACCTCTTAATAGTTCCATTAAGAGAAAACCTCTGAATCGTTAAGAGGTGAATCTTGTTTGGAAAAAAAAAATTACCTATTAATGGTTCTAAAACCCCTGATTTTGTATCTTGGGCCTCCCTTAACCATTCAGAGCCTTAATTTCATTTTTAACAATTGCCAAACAACCATATTTCAAATTTTCATTTGCACTATATCATAACAGCCTCTTGGGGCTGTTTTTTTAAACCTCTTAATACCTCTGAAGTCTGAATCGGCCAGATGTTTTTACGTTCAGGCCGTTTTTTTTTTTCCAGATTTCAGAGGTTCTTAAGTCTGAAATACGTCTGAAACTAGAAGAGGTAACCTAATGTCTTATAACCTCTTAAAGCACCACCTATTAATCAGAAGTGAAATAAGATTTCTAACCTCTTAAACAACAAACGCCACCTATAATCATGCTAACCACTTAATCATCCTGCACCAAACCATTCAGCAACTACCAAACAGCCCCTAAATTGTTTTAAATAAGCAATCCCAAACACCCCCTTATAAGTTTCTTGAAAATTTTCTTGATTTTAATAAACTTGATGAGAATATGATCAAGATCTTGAATAAAGATGAGACTTTATGCAATAAAGATTCAAGAACAGACCTTTAGGCGGCGGTGGTGGAACATAATAACCAATAGGTGGCTGACTTTTTTTTTTCTTCTTTTTACAGCAAAGAAACAAGATGCTTAAAACAGCAAGTATCAAAACCCCACCAACGGCGATGCCAACCACAACTCCGGTGGAAATCCCAGATGAATTATCCGACGACGACGGCGGCGGCGGAGGGTTGTTGGAAGCAGCACCTCTTGGGGGCGGCGGAGATGGCGGGGATCGACCCGCCGGAGACGGCGGGCTGTTTCTTGAAGTGGGTGGTGCCGGAGGAGATGGTGGGGAAGGGGTGGTGGTGGACGGCGGTGGGGCGGTGGATGTGGGTGGCGCCGGAGGGGAGATGGACGGAGCTGGAGTGTCCGGCGGCGGCGGAGAAGAATCTGCCGGAGGGGGTGAAGTAGGGGTGGTTGGAGGTGGGACTGCGGCGGCGGGTGGCGGTGAAGTGGTGTTAGTGGGTGGTGGAATTACCGGAGTAGTGGGTGCCGGAGAACTTTCCGGCGGCGGAGAAGACATGATCAAAGATTTACTATAATTTCTTGATTTCTTTGAGCATCTAGTGACTAAAACACATCAATGCATGCAGAAAGGCGCCGGAAAGTTGATTTTCCGGCGGAATTTTGTCAGCCGGAGAAGATTATTGGGGGAATTTTGATGAGAAAAGGTGGAATTGGTTGGTTCCACATGGAGGAGTGGTTCGAATTCAAACCAGGTTGTACAAAAGAAAGCTGCGATGGCCCACCCACACATGGTTTTTACCTTTTAGATTATTATTATTATTGTTATTATTATTATTATTACTAGAGTAAATTACGTTTTTCGTCCCTGTGGTTTGTTGAAAATTTCTTTTTTCGTCCCTGGTCTTCATTTATTACACTAATGGTCACTGTAGTTTGCATTTTATTTATTTTTTCATCCTTGGTCCTAACAAAGTCTCTTAGCTCAGGGACATAATAGTCTTTTTATCATTTCTTTTTTACTTTTTACTTTTTACTTTTTAGATAAAATCAAACAAATATAATATTATTATTTTACCTTTTATGTATTAATTGGTCCACTCGTGTCCCCACACCACACTCTCTTTCTTTATCCTCTCTGTGATGATTGATTCACAATCATCTTCTCCCTCTTACCATCATCTTCTATTCTTCCCCCTCTCACATGACCACCCAGGCCTCCAAAATACAAAGTGAAACATACACACACTCATCACACATAAAGTAGTTGTAATATATATATATATATATATATTTATATATAGTATCTAATGTACTTCCAAATTGCATGGTAAGAAAGCTCCATGTTGGTATAGTATTTGGTGAAGCGAACTCAATTTTGTTGGTCAACATTGGAGGCTTCATGTCAGTGTCTAAAGGGACTAAACCCACTTACAACTCACGTTAGACACTGTGGTGTCTTTTATCCAATATTTCGAAGGTAGACCGGGCGAGTATGTTGCAGCTTAACCTGCATGGGAACTGCAGATTCTAGACACCCAGATTGTGTTTGCGTGTGATATATATTTATATATATATATATATATATATATATATGGAGAGAGAGAGAGAGAGATGAAGAGGAACTTAGGGTAATATGGAAGCTTCATTTTTATGCGATCTTTTTAAAAACAAAAAAAGAAAGTGGATTTTAATTGTAAGTAGCTTTCTTTGGGTTCATTGTTTCTTTAGCCATGGATTTAAGAGATGAAACTAGAAAACTCACTTAATAAGAATAAGGTGGAAATGGCCCATGATCGTCACTAGTTGGGGTTTTGGTAGAGAAAGAAGAAGGGGGGACAGAGAGAGAGAGGGGGGGGGGGGAAGGGAAAGAGAGAGAGAGAGAGAGTGTGTATAAATAATAATAATAATAATATAAAATAAATAATAATGATATACTTGTTTTATTTGAACTAAAAAGTAAAAGAAAATGATAAAAGACTATCATGCCCCTCAGTTAAGATACTCAATTAATTGTTTTTAAGACTAGGGACGAAAAAGGAAATAAAATGCAAACCACAATGACCATCAATGTAATAAATGAAGACCCGGGACAAAAATAGAAATTTTCAACAAACCACAAGGATGAAAAATGTAATTTACTCTTATTACTATTATCGTAAAGAGTAAATTACATCAGAGGTCCCTGTGGTTAGGTCAAAATTTGAATTTGGTTCCTAAAATGAAATATTTACACCAGACGTTCCTATGGTTGTCATTTGGTTTCATGTCAGATCCCTGTGGTTGTCATTTTGTTTTAAACTACTCTTTTTTTATCTAAACCATAAGGACCAAAATTGAAACAAAATGACAATCACAGGGATCTGACGTGAAACAAAATGACAATCATAAGGACGTTCGGTGTAATTATTTTATTTTAGGGACCAAATCCAGATTCTAACCTAACCACAGGGACCTCTGGTGTAATTTACTCTAAAGTAAATTACCATTTTTTGTAGAAAATTTCTGGTTTGGTTCTTATGGTTTTGAAGTTGCGATTTTCATATATGGTTTATAATTCATCACATTTTTCATCCTTAAGATTTAAGTTTTTATTTCTATTTTCATCCCTATGGTTTATTATTCATTTCCACTTTAGTCCTTCGTACTTAAAAGTAGTGTCTTGACCTCAGAGACGAAAATCGAAATGAATCGCAAACTATAGGAACGAAAACCAAAATTTTCAAACCACAGTAACGAAATCCACAATTTTTAGCAAAACACAGGGACGAAAAACGTAATTTACTCTTATTATTATTATTATTATCATTATTATTATTATTATTATTATTATTATTGTTATTATTATTATTATTAACTTAATATTGTGCAATAATTATATCCATGAAACGTTCCAATGCAATTGCAAGCCTCCATTAATTCCATATCCGTTTACTCAATGAATTTATAGAAATTAATAAATTAGCAAGATTATTAATGTATATTTAAAAGGTTAAAATTTGATATTTATTTAATACTAACATATTTTTAGTAATTAATAGATGGTATTTTGTGGATTAATCATTAATTTTGTAGATCTTACGTTAATTATTTTTAAAAAAATAACTTTTTAATGAAAGAATAATAGGTGTAGCTTCTTTTGGAAGGCATGGGTTTTCACCATTTGGCATAGTTGGCAGGCAGCCTGGTTTGGCATTTTTTTTGGAATTCTAGAAACATGCTTTTTATTTAAATAAAATTTTAATTAAATTCATAGTCTTTAAACTATTAAATTATTTTTTGGGAAATTAATTAAAGAGTAAATTACGGTTTTGGTCCCTCGACTATGCCTCGATTTCAGTGTTGGTCCCTCCAAAGCTGAAAGTACACTCTTGGTCCCTAAAAGTGAGTTTTGTGAACGAAAGTGGTCCCTCTCACTAACACCGTTAGTCTAAGCTCCGTTAAGTCCATCACATGCCCCTCAGGTGAGGGGTATTTTCGTCATTTTACTTATGTTTTTATTTTTCTGTTTTTTAAATAATATAATTTAATTTAATGAGGGACCATTTCTGTAATTTACTCAAACCCTAAATTTCACTACCCCACTTCCTAAACCCATCCCCATCACCACCATAATCAGCGCCACCCATCACCACCTGCCGGCAGCCGCCGACCACCACCTGCCGGCAGCCGCCGACCACCACCCTCCGTCACCATCTCTTCTCGTAACATTTAGTAACCGGCGTCCATTCTCCCCTCTCTCTTTTCTCTCGTTCGACTACCAGAACCGCCACCATCAACCCTAATCGCCGCCTGCCACCATCAACTCCGACAGTCGTCGACCACCGCAGATCTCTCTTCATCGACAGCCGTCGACTGCATCGCCACCACGACCGAACCACCTCTGAAACTTGATCGAGCAGTAATCGTTGCTCTCTCCCTCTCTTCGACCTTCCCCTCTGCCGACGTTCTTCTTCTCCGGCCGCCACCACCGAACCACCCCCTGAAACTGACCACCACCGTCACAACAAGTCGTCGTCGGCTGTCCTCTCTCTTCCTCTCGATCGTTCACCTTCCGTCGTGGTTCTCCTCTCGAATCCTCCAATAACCGCTGCGGCCGACAACCACAACAGGTTTCACCGCTTGAAACCACCGCTGCTCCTCACTTCTCTCCGCCTCCCTTGTCGTTCGCCCCTGCCAATCGTGTAACCAGCAGTCGCACACCAGTTTTTGACCACGACCGTGTCTGCTTTTCGGCATAAATTTGGGGTACAATCATTCCTTAATTTTCTGTTTTGAATTATTAGGTTGTGTTTGGCTCAATGATGCTTATTTGTTTACTTGATAGTTTCGATTTCTTGTGGCTCAATTTCAAGCACTATAACCTGCTCGATTTGGGGGAGGTGCGCCGGAGAATGGTGGGCCGACGACGTGCTGGCGCCGGCGAAGAAGAAGGGCCGACGACGTGATGGTGATGGTGGCTAAAGAGATTGATAGATAATTTTTTTTAATATTAAATTATTTAAAAACAGAAAAATAAAAACATAAGTAAAATGACGAAAATGCCCCTCACGTGAGGGGCATGTGATGGACTTAACGGAGCTTAGACTAACGGTGTTAGTGAGAGGGACCACTTTCGTTCACGAAACTCACTTTTAGGGACCAAGAGTGTACTTTCAGCTTTGGAGGGACCAGCACTGAAATCGAGGCATAGTCGAGGGACCAAAACTGTAATTTACTCTTAATTAAAATACCTATTTTCGGACACTCTCTCACGAAAATACTCATTCTCTCTCTCTGCACGAAAATATCCATTTTCTCTGTAAAAGTGCCATGATCATGGACTTTTTTTGTGAATTGGATTTTTGTCCATGAAATCGATTTTTGGTCCGTGAAATGATAATTTGTTCCGTGAAATGGATCTTTCTTCTTGTCTATCCTATTCCTCTTATCTCTTCCACTCTGTTTATCCAATATTCATGTGTATGGATAACAAATAGGAAAAAAGGATATTGGATGCGGTATCTGAACTATGCTATGAAATGCAGTCTTATTATATCTTTGAATAGCTCTATTAAACATCCATTTCACGGACCAAAAATCTAATTTACGGACAAAACATCCATTTTACGGACCAAAAAATCCAATTCACAAAGGAGTCCGTAATCACGGACACTTTCACGGAGAATATGGGTATTTTTGTGAAAGTAAGGAGAAAATGGGTATTTTCGTGAAAGATGGTCCGAAAATGAGTATTTTAATTAATTTCTCTTATTTTTTCTTAATATATCCGGAGATTTTTTATTTAAAAAATAAATCATGAAAAATCCTTATTTTATGTTATTAATTTTTATTAACATTATTAAACTTAAAAAAAATCGTTTTTTAGTAAGGGAATTTAATTGGTTAAATCTATATCTATATAAAAGCAAGATGGGGAGTTGCTTATGTGGCATCATGAGAATCATTCATTCATATTTCTCTATTTTCTCATAATTTTGATTTTTTTAAATAAAAAACTTCTTTCAAATGACCAATCTACCCTTAAATAAAAATTGTGTATTTCATTGTATGAAGGTTTCTTTGGTAATTTCATTTTCAATTTAATTAGCTTTAATTTTCAAACTATCTCACTTATTAGAGACATTAATTTTAGTCTTTTCATCTTTCCATTTATTAATTAGAGGAACTACAACAAACTAATATATAAACTACAACCTAATGCTCCATAACATGAAATTAACAACTCTTAGGCCATCAGTACCGCTCCGTAGAAGCCCTCAAGCGCCACATCAGCGCCACATCAGCTTTTCTCTTAACCCTCAAGCCCTCAAAAAGTGGAGTACCACTACCCTCAAGCCCTAGCTTGCCACCTCAACGCCACATCAGCTTTTCTCCTTACCCTCAAACCTTCCATTTTTTTAATTCTTTTATTTATACATTTAATTATTTAACAAAATAAAAAAATGTCGTAACTTAAGGATAAAAATGTAAAATTTGATATACAATAAACAAGGACCAAATATGTAATTTTCTCAATTAATTTTTGGAAGAATTAACTCTAATTTTAACAAAGTTGGATGGAGGGATGAAAATGGAAGGAAAATAGAAACCATAAGGATAAAAAAGCAGTTTTAAAAGATCAAAGACGAAAACCGTTATTAACAGTAAACCACAGGGACCAAAATCATAGTTTACTCAAAAAATAATTATATGTAGTTTATATGATATATATTAAAATATATAAATCCAAAAAAAATCAATGTTGGGCTCATTTCGAACGTATCGAAGAGACGATTATAATGGTGTAACTTGTTAAAATTAAAACGTATTTTTTTTAACGTGTTTTAGTTAATAAACGATTATATGTGTTAAATGTAAAATTAAAATAATGAAACTAAAAGGTATAAAGTAAATTTAGTAAATAAGTATAGGGGTTGAAAGTGTAAATTTTAATTAAAAATCATTAAAATATGGCAAATTTTCACTCGGGTTCCATGGGCTTACAAACCCGCTCAGCCCGAGCCCGCAGCTAGCCCGCTACCCGCGTACCCGCTTGCCATCTGGCGAAGCCCGAGCCCGAGCCCGTGGGCGCTACGAATGGCCTTATGTTCTATGCTATATTCTATTAGGTTTGTATGTTTATTTGTTGTTTATTCTTTGTAGAATTCACAATCTGTGGATATTTTAGCCCATCCTCCGTAAAATCTCCAGGTAATGATATATGTGAGTTATATAGTGTTGATATGTGTATATGTGTGTATCTTCCCAATCAGTATCATTATTTTTTTCTATAAAAAAATTGCATATACTTTTTTAATGTTTTGCGTGTTTTACATATTGTTTAATAAGTTTTTGGTTTTTCGTTTGATTTATTTACAAATGTTACATTGGTTTTGTTGTGAATTTTTCTTCTCATTCTTTTATTTCTACATAGTTTCTTAATTTTTAATTTGCAATTTTATAGGAAAAAAAATATGAGATGCCATTTTCTAAGCATCTCAATTCCAAAATTCCTTCTTTTTCCTTTAAACTTTGCATTTTTTTAATGTTTGTGTGTTTACATATTGTTGTTAAATAAGTTTTTGGTTTTTCTTTCAGTTTATTTACAATTGTTACCTTGATTTTTGTTGTGGATTTTTCTTTCATTCTTTTATGTCTATATAGTTTCTTATTTTTCAATTTGTAACTTTATAAGAAAAACCACATGAGATGACATTTTCTAGGCATCTCAATCCCAAATTTCTTCATTTTCCCCTCAAATTTTGCATTTTTGATATAGTGATTAGCAAAATGTTTAATTAATTAGTCTATTCATCTTCTTTGTTTACACCTAAATTTTTTTATTTAATTTTTTTTATATTATTCTAATTTTTTTTCTCATAACATTGAAGGAATATATATATATATTCAACCTATTTTAAAACTCATTGTATAAATGAAATTTGAGTTAATATATAAAGTAATCAACACACAACATTAAAAATTTATTATTATTTAAAGTCCTATTAAAAGCAATATATAAATATAAATGACATTAGAACCAATATATATGAATAAAATTAGAATAAATATAGAATTAAATATTTATTATTAACCTCTTCTTTAATAAATGAGATACTTATTACATTTATTATCATTAAATAAATTTATATTATAATCAAATACTTATTACTAACTATCTCATTAATAAATAATACACTTATTACATTTAATTTCACTAATTAAAACAATACTTATTACATTTAATATCACTACTAAAATCAATACATAAAATAAAAAATTATTATGAATCAATATATAGTTTAAAATTATAATCAAAACTAAAACTTATTATTATCAATATAGCAATATGTACAAAAAATGATAGAAATGTGTGTATATATATATAGATTAGAATAACCAAATACATAAAATTAGAAAAAATAATTTATTACAATCATCAATATATAATTATTTCAGTTGCATTTTTTAATTTAAATTGAAATCAAGTATAAAAATAAAATTAGAATTGATATTCTATGTTTCATTTTACACAATATGACTAAAACCTTCTTTTCAAGATTCTCTACAAAGAAACTAAGTTATTGAATACAGTCTCAAGCAAATAAAAAAAAACTAGAACGATGAAAAATTAACAATTTAATTAGGCTTGCATATACTCGAGGTGATCACAATACTAACGACTTTTGTTACTCTTTCGTCCAACCGTATTTTGGGAACTTCATGGAGAGCTTTTAACCGAAGTTGCAACGAGTACATTATAACAAATGTAAGCAATTTACCAAAATGTCCCACAATTAAACAAAACTAATTATACACCTCATTATTATAATCAATAATCGCACTCACTTCTTTTATCATTTTGAGTCAATTACAAAGTTTGATGATGTAGAACTTCTTAGCTATTATTTAATTATATATATCAAAAGAAACAACTAAGAATTACGAACAACTTCATATCAACTGTAATATTGATTCTTATTATTTTGATATATATATATATACATAATCATCAGTCCATTTAACTTTAGTATTATCTAAAGATTTTATCATTACCGCGCAACGCGCGGTACCGAACCCTAGTGTCATATAAATATGATGCAAAGAAATCAGCTGGCGTGTATGAGCCGGCTAATATGGGTTCATAAATCGGCTGTGATCTATTTGGCTTTTAATTGGTTACAATTTAGTCCCTATAAGTTCTTTAAAATGTCAATTTAGCACCCTATAAGTTGTTGATTGTTTTATATGTGGTCCCCTAACGAGCGTGGTGGCCCCAAAGTTCACATGGGCGTATGATTGAGTGGCGGCGTGACATGCGGCTACCAAGTGGCAAGAATGTTTGACCAAGGTCTCGTCTACCTAAAAATTCCTTTATGCCCGCCCAACTTTTTCTTTTCATTTTAGTATCCTAAATTTTAGAGTAAATTACGGATTCGGTTATCGTGGTTTACATTTTCTACCGATAGTGGTTTTTAAATCAAAATAAATACAAAACTAAGAATCTTGATTTGCATTTTCACAAGCTTTTAGTCCCTCCTCTAACGAAATAGCAAAAATTCTGTTAACCAACGTCTATCATCTTCTGCATCTCAAAAGCTTGGATAGATTTTGACTTTATGCCTTTAATTTGTGGTACGAAAATTAGGGTTCTAGTGGGGCAGGAGGTGGGCGTTTCATCGGAGTTTGCCTTGGCGTGGGACGATAATGTGGTGCAGGTTGGGGGTGGGGAAACATTGGCTGTGGGGATATAGATGGAGGTTGGAGATGAGGGTCGAGATGGAGATGGTGGTTGGTTGAAATGATGATGAAGTATAGAGGTGTGACGATGCTCCAGAAAAAAAGAAACAGGGGGATGGTTATGGTGGTGAGAGTCTCCAACAAGGACCACGACAGTGGAGGCCGGAGATTCAAAGGGAGGGTAAGCTGACGATTCAGAAGTTTTGGAATAGGGTTAAATGTCACTGTCGAATTGTCGATATATATATATATTTTTTAATAAGAAAAAGACAAAATTAAGAATACAAAAATTAAAATGTCCTTGAATTTAACTGGGTTAACGAAACCATTAGAGGGAGGAACCATAAGCTTGCGAAAATGCAAACCATGAGTTCCATTTTTGTATTTATTTTGACTTTGGGACCAATGTGGTAGAACGTGCAAACCACAAGGACCAAATCCCTAATTTACTCTAAATTTTATGATCATTTTACGAAAACGCAAGAACACTTAGAGCATCTACGATGGTAGTTCAACACAAATAATTAATAATCATACACATTTAATATATTATATAAAGTCAAGAAAAATAAAGAAAACTATTAAATATGTTATTTTACACCAACATCAAGATAAAAACCAAAGTTCTTATTTAAGAATCTAAATAAGATAAGTGTTGGGTCACCAAGGATTTGAAATTGACTCACCGATGTTTTTCCTAAAAATCCTACTTAGAATATTTTAGTTTGGTTCTTTGAATGACTTGTATAAAATAACAAATGTTCGGTAAAATCGAAGATCAACCGAAACCAAGCTTGAAGACTCTCTACTTGTGGAAAATAGAAGATTATTCTCAACAAACAAACAAGTCATCACCACCGAATTGTCTTCACAATTTCGGTGGCCATCATCACCACCGAATTGTCTTAACAATTTCGGTGGCCATCCTCACCACCGAATTGTCTTCACAATTTCGGTGGCCTTTTTTCTCCACCGAAGTGGCTCTCATTTCTCGGTGAACTGTCTCTACCGAAAATACCTTCAGATTCGGTGAACAACTTCCACCGATATGCTTCTTAAACTCGGTAGGAACTTTGAAGAAATAGTACTTCTTTGCAGATGGTTATATATTCTTGACAATATTATCGGTGGAACTCTTTCGGTGATATTGTCTTGAATACTCATAAAGAATATCATTTATTTCGGGACAAAATCTGATACAAGGCAAAAGTAACATTTTGTCTTATTATTTTTTTAGAAGATGTCCTTTCAGCATGGCTTCTATTCCTGGTTTCAAGAAAAAGGTGATAGTGACTTATCAGCTTTTTAGAAGTCCACTGGTACTTTTCCAAAGACCATTGGTACGTTGCAAGTGACTTGAGGATAATAGTACCATGCATTTAATGCTCAGTACCTTATCCTCACTATAAAAGGAAGATGAAGACTCCATGCAAATTACGCTTTCTGGATTTCTCTCAGTGCAAGATTTTCATATTGCTTGATAACCTTATAGCCTTGCTCTTAGTGTTCTCTGCTGTATTGTTAAGTTTACTTTGTGAAAGATTGTTAGAATAGTTTATCTGTTCTTTTTCGCAACAGTCTTTAAGTTTCTTTGTGTAATTCTAGTTGAAAGATTTTCAATATAAAGAATTAAAATTGTGAAAATTTTGAGTATTGTATTCAAACCCCCCCCCCCCTTCTACAATACTTGTTAAGCCATCTGGGACTAACAAGTGGTATCAGAGCAGAAAGTTTAATCCCATAAACTTGATCTGCGATGGCTGCCTCTTCTTCTTCTATAATTGAAAACTCTTTTCAAAACAACTTTTCTGAGAATGGCTCCATAACCAAACCTCCTAAGTTTAATGCTAACAACTTCTCTTTGTGGAAGAGCCGCATGATGCTATTCATGGAAGAAGTGGATACTAGATATCCAACCATTCTCAAAGAGGGACCTATCATCCCCAGAGTTTGGGCTCGATATGAAACGCAGAGGCCTGGTAAAGAAACTTTGGAAAAAGAAATCTCTAGTGATTCTGATGAAGAAAAATCCAGTGCTACTGGTCGTTACATCCTAAAAAATCCTAAGAAATATACTGATGAGGAAAAACGTTTGGTCTCTCTCGACTCTAAGCTAAGAGCAATTATTGCACTCTCTCTTCCTGATGAGGTCTATCACTCTCTGGTTAACTTTGAAACTGCTAAAGAGATGTGGACCACACTGTGTGTACTGTACGAAGGTACTGTGGAAGTAAAGAAATGTAAAAAGATTGGTCTCATTAGAAAATATGAACTCTTTGCTTTTGAAAAAGGAGAATCTCTTCCTAGCTACTATAATCGTTTCAACTCTCTCTTAAATGATCTGAAATTATTGGGCAGAGTCTATGATAATGAGGAAGTCTTAAGCAAGTTCATGGATTGTCTTCCAGATTTTTGGGAGAATATATGTACTTGCATTAAAACTACCAAGGACCTTGAGTTCATGCCCTTAACTGTCCTTTATGGAACTCTCTTCAATTTTGAGCAAACAAAGTTACAAAGGAAATCTTTCATCAAAGAGATAAAGAGCTCTTCTATAGCTCTTGTCAGTGAAAGCTCCAAGAAATCTCAAAATGTTCCTAGAATCACCTATCCGTCATCAGACTCTGACAATGACAGCCAAAATAACTCTACCCACCAAACGGAGGCATATCTTAGTGATGCTGATGATGAAGGTGAGGAAATTATGGTTGAACAATTGTCTGAAGAAATGGCAATGATGGCTGGCTCTAAGAACAAATTTCGTCCTTTCATCAAATCCAGAAACTTTAGAAAATCTTCTTCCTCCAAGACTTCATCTGATAAGTCAAATGAAGAGTGCTTTAATTGTGGCAAGAAAGGACACTTTGCATCTGAGTGTAGGAGTAAGCGTGTTACTAAGTCTAGGAACCCATCCTCTGACAAATATTCTTCAAAGAATGAGAAACCCAGAAATAATCCTTTCAAATCAACCTTTTCCAAAAAGGATTCCCAGTCCTCTTCCTTAGACCATCAGGAGCGCGCTGAGAAGTATAAAGCCAAGTACAAGAAAGAGAAAGAAAGGAGTGGGGGTATTGAAAGAAAAGGAAAAGGTCTAATGGAAGAAACTCATAACTGGGATGAAGAAGACATCTCTGACAGTGATTCTCACAATATGTGCTTCATGGCCATTTCTGAAGAGATGGAGGATTCTGAAAAAGCTATCTCTCCAATGGCTCTTGTGTCGACTGGGTGCTCGACAGCTTATGCTCAGGTACATATTTTTAATGATATGACTGATAGTGAAAAGATAGATGCGTATGAATCTTTAACTAAAGACTTTTATTCTGTCAAAGATAGCAAGAATAGAAAATCTGCTCAAGTGAAAGAACTCAAATCTGAACTTGAAATTTGCATGTCTAAGCTTAAAACGTTTGAGGAAACCAAAGCTGAGCTTGAGGACTTGAAAACTATAAATCATGTGATTTCAAAAGAAAAGAACTCGCTTTTTAAGAAACTTAAAAAGGAGCAGAGGTTGTAAGAAAATGGACAGATTCTTCAAAAAATCTTGAACAGCTCTTTCAAAGTCAAATCAGTGGAAATAGCAAATTCGGTCTAGGATTCGACAAAGTCTATCCTGAAGCTTTTTCCCATGCACTTATTCCTATCTCCAGTGTGTGGGTTGATGCATCTGATTCAAGTTCTTGTGATTCCATCTCCTTAAATTCTTTAGATCTGGGTGAAGCTCGAAAATATGGAATGTTCATAAAAGCAAAAGAGGCTTCCTCAAATCAATTCATTGAGGAACTTGACTCTGATGAAATTTCAAAACTCATCCCTGATCTCTCAAAAAGATCAACCTTTGATGAAGCCTCATCCTCTAACTCCTCAAAAGTCACCTTGCTGAAAAAATCAAACCCCACCGATGTCAACACCGATGATCCTCCCATACCTCTCCATGAGTTTTTAAAGTCTATTCACATAGATGAATACTCTGAACCTAAGACCTCAAAGATTCCCAAAAGAGAACCTCAAGTTCCCACAAAAGGTTTTTCATCTTCTGACAAAGGGAAATCGGTGGTCGAATCTGTGGCCATTTCCCATCCCAAAAGATTTACTCCAAATAATTTTTCTGGTAACTCTTCTATTCTTCCTATTCCAAGATCTGTTCTTTTGAAAAAGCCAAACCCCAAAGAATCATCCAACTCTCCAATCCACAACTCTGACAAAGGAATTCCTGGGTCCAAACCTTCTGATTTGTTCTCTTCTAACACGGTAATAAAACCTAATGTTAAAAGCCAAAACAGGAAAAGTGGTCATAGTGTTAAAAAGATTTTTATCTATAGAAAATGCTATAACTGTGGTGACACGTTTCACATGGCTAAGGATTGTCCCAAGGAAAGAATAGATAGAACCAATACTAAGGACTCAGTTTCTTCTAACCCCAAAGGACCCATTACAAAATGGGTACCAAAGAACTAATCTGTGTGTGCATGCAGGTTTCTGAGCACCATCAAATATGGTATCTGGATAGTGGGTGCTCACGCCACATGACCGGAAACAAATCTCTTCTCATCAACTATGTGTCTGGAAAGGGTCCATCTGTCACTTTTGGTGATAACTCTAAAGGCTACACCAAAGGTTATGGAACTCTCACAAATGGATCTGTCACCTTCAATAAAGTGGCATTTGTTGAAGGTCTCATGCATAATCTTCTCAGCATTAGCCAACTGTGTGATCTTGGATATAAAGTTATCTTTGAACTTTGTATCTGTACTGTTGTGGACAAAAACTTCAACGTGGTGTTATCTGGAAAAAGGATGGAAAATGTCTATGTCATTGACATGGGACTGAGCAACAATTCATCCAATGTCTGCTTTGTGTCAGATGACTCATCCAAAAGGAACTGGTTGTGGCATAAACGTCTCTCTCATCTTAATTTCAAAACTCTCCACAAAATTTCAAATAAAGAGTTGGTGACTGGTATGCCAAAGCTGAATTTTGTCAAAGAAAAGCTGTGTGATGCATGTGAAAAAGGGAAGCTCACCAAAACATCCTTCAAGACAAAGCAAAGCTCTTCCATCACCCTTCCACTGCAGATGCTGCACATGGACCTATGTGGACCTGTCAGCACTCCTAGTCTAGGAGGAAAAAGGTACATTCTTGTAATTGTTGATGAACTTACCAGATATACTTGGGTCTCTTTTCTCAGGTACAAAAGTGATGCTACTGAAGAAATCATCAATTTTGTCAAGAAAAATGAAGTTCTGAATGGGCAACTTGTTCGGTCAGTAAGAAGTGATAATGGCACTGAATTCAGAAACAGTGCTCTTGAAAACTTCTTTACTGAGAAAGGAATTTCTCAGAACTTTTCTGCAGTATGAACTCCACAGCAAAATGGAGTGGTGGAAAGGAAAAATAGAACTCTGTGTGAGGCTGCCAGATCCATGCTAAGTGAATCAAATCTACCTACCTGTTTTTGGGATGAAGCTGTTAATACTGCCTGCTTTACCCAAAACAGGTCGGTAATCTCTAAAAGGCATGATAAAACCCCATATGAAGTTTTCCATGGCAGAAAACCAAATATTGGCTTTCTTCATGTGTTCGGCTGTGTGTGTTTTATTCTAAATGATCGTGACAATCTTGGGAAGTTTGATCCCAAAGCTGATGAAGGAATTTTTGTTGGATACTCTCTTTCCTCCAAAGCACATCGTGTGTTCAACCTAAGGAGAAAATGCATTGATGAATCTATTCATGTCAAGTTTGACGATTTGAGATCCTCATCTCTTCCTAATGATGATGATGATGATGAACTACACAGATGGATCTCCTCATGCATCGGTAATGCTCCCCAAACCAACTCCACTGATGCTTCTCCCATTCCATTGAACCCACCAATTCCTTCTACCGAAAATAATCAAGTTGGGTCACCTTCTATATCTCCCACCGAAATTGACCATGTCACCACCGATGTACCTTTTCCCACCGACGCTCATCCCTCCACCGATCCCATATCATCCACCAATCCCATTGCCTCACACCGAACCTCTGATCCCACTACTTCTTCACCCCAAACACAAAACATTCCACCACCTTTACCTCCTGCAACCAAATGGACCAAAGATCACCCCATAGACCAAATCATTGGTGATCAGCAAGCAGGTGTCCAAACTCGTAGAGGAGTTGGAAATATTTGTCTCTATGTGAATTTTCTCTCTCTTATTGAACCCAAAAAGATTGATGAAGCTCTCTCAGATCCTTGTTGGATAACTGCCATGCAAGAAGAACTTTCTCAGTTTGAGAGAAACAAAGTTTGGAGATTGGTTCCCAGACCCCGAAAGAAGACAATCATTGGAACCAAATGGATATTCAGAAATGTTGATCCAAACCCTCAGTGATTTGATAATGACCCTCTCTTAAATACTTAGTGAAAATTGTAAGTAAACAATATGTATCAGAGTTTCACTATCGCTGATAAGTACTAAGATCTTACAGTACCGCTAATAGGAACTCTCGCTTTTTAAATTAAACATTCAGCGAACACTGTTCACCATAATGCTCTGAGCCTGTTCAGTCCTTATGGTGATCGCTGATAAGTTAGTTGTTTACTTATGATCCCTGAAGACAAGTTTCACGTCAACAAAGGTTCTACGCTGAAGTCGAAGATCAAGCTCAAGAACCAGCGACAAGTCTCCTAATGAACTGATGCGGATCAGCGAAGACTCAGATTTGTCCACTCAACGTGAAGTATCAAGTACAAGACTTCAGCTATCGCTGAACTTTATCATCTGCTGAATAGTAAATGATAATCGCTGAATCAACGAAAGCTGATCATGAAGTCCTCCGTACAAAGTACTTTTGTCTTAACCACCCTTGCACGCCTCCGTACGAAATGTCAGAAAAGAACCTCCGAATATCTGAAATCGTACAACCACTCTGATACTACACTGTTCATCCTTACGGCTACTAAGGTTGTCAACCAAGGTCAATGACATGCAACCAACCAGCTGATGACACGTGTAAAGTATATACTGATTTGCATTTAATGCATGCAGTATATAAAGAGATGAACTCACTTCATTTGAAGTAACTTGCTAACTCTGGACAAGTTCAAATCTCTCTTAAGATAGGATTTTATTAGTAATCTCCTTATCTTTCTTAGTGCAAGAAACCTTAGTGTTCCAACTTGTTTAGATTTAGGTTTATCCTTAATCTTGTTTCCGCAACAAGCTGTAAATTGTTAATGATTTATCAATAAACAATTTAGAAAAGTAAAATAGTGTGTTTGTATTCAACCCCCCCCCCCCCCTTCTACAAACTTGTATAGGCCTTTCGGGACCAACAAGTGGTATCAGAGCAGATTTGTTTAATCTCATAAACAAGATCTAATCTAAGATATTTCTCTTCCTTGCTATTATCTGAAAATGGCCTCCCACACAAACACAAACTATATAGACAATAGTTCTTTTGCAAAACCCCCTAGATTTTCCAGAGATAACTTCAACTTATGGAAAAATAGGATGATGCTCTTCTTAGAAGGTGTAGACCCTACTATGACCTACTATCTTGAAAACGGCCCACACATCCCTGTAACTATTGATCCTTTAGTTCCAGCCACTGCAACTAGAGCTGCTATTCCTGAAAGGCTGATTCCAAAGGAAATACATATGTGGACCGATAAAGATAAGAAGAAAGTGGCTATAGACACAAAAGCCAGATCCATACTATCCATGGCCCTTCCTGACGAAGTCTACCATTCCGTCATGAACCTGAAGACATCAAAAGCCATGTGGGACACAATATGTGTTCAGTATGAAGGAACATCTGAAGTCCAGGACTCAAGAAAGATCAACCTGGTAAGACAATACGAAAGCTTCATCTCTGGTAAGAATGAAACTCTCTCTGAAGTTCACCAACGTTTTAATTGCTTAATTATAGATCTAAAAACGGTTGGTAAGGAATATTCTAACTTTGAAGTGCTGACAAAGTTTCTAGAATGTTTACCTGAAAGCTGGGACAATTTTTCCATGTGTCTCAAGCTGTCAAAGGATCTTAAATCAATGACCCTTTCAACCTTATATGGTACATTGCTGAATCATGAGCAATCTAGCCATCTTAAGAAGAATCTTGTAAAAGATTCCAAAAGCACTCCTGTTGCTTTACTCTCAGAGGAACCTTCTACTCAGCGACCTTCAGTCACTATCACTGAGTTAGAAAGTAACTCTGAAAGGTCATCAGATTCTGATTCTTCAGATGATGATGGATCCTTGGCTCTCCTAACTAAAAAGTTCAGGAGATTCGCCAAGAAGAAAATGTTCAGAAAGAACAAAACTCTTTCCATAGCTGACAAGCCTAAAACATCAGCTTTTGTTGATAAGGCTACTGCTACTTGTTTCAACTGCGAAAAGACAGGTCATTTCGCTAATGAGTGCAGGTCAAAGAAAATCATGAGACCTTCAGCTTTTACAAAGAAATCCTTTGTTCCAAGGAATAAAGATGATAAATACTCAAAGCTGAAGGAGAAGTATGCAAAGCTGAAAAGCTTTAAGAAGAAAGGAAAAGGCCTGATGGTTGACTATGATTGGGCTGCTTCTGATGAAGAAGCCTCATCATCTGATTCTGAAGATGATGAAGCAAATCAATGTCTCATGGCTAAGATTGAAGAAGAGGAAGAAAGTTCAGACATTCCCTCCACTTCAACATATGCCATTCAGGTATCACCTTCTTTCTTTACCAATATTGCAAATATTGATGAAGCTGATAGTCTCCGTAAAATCGATCTATTGACTAGAAGTTTATACGAAGCCATGAACGGCAAAGCTGTGGTTGAAAACCAAAATCTTGATCTCGCTGAAAAGCTTAAAAACTGCCACCTTCAAATAGAAAAGCTTTCTAAAATTGAAGATGATTTTAAAGATCAAGTCTATTTAAATCAGCTAGTCAAAATCGAACGAGCAGAAGCTATCGCTGCATTAAAAGCTGAACAAGCTACTGTTGAAGGATGGTGTAATTCCTCAACAAAGATCACTGAGATAATTAAGGCTCAGATTCCTCTGAGTGATAAACGTGGTCTGGGTTATAAATATGATACTCCAAAACCAACCACTGAACGTTCAATGCTTAAATTTGGAACGTTCGTATCCTCAGTCGCTGATACTTCATCATCTCAGTACTCCTCGTCGGTTACACCAATCCCTGAGGAAACTCCTACCTCCTCAAAAGGTAAGGAGAAAATGGTTTATTCAAAACCTACCTCTGTCTCTGATATGCATTATTTATTAATGCATATTATATCTTTTTCTTCTCCTTTTTAGTTAGGATTTGCTATTTTATCCCAACATTTGAGTCCTTTTAATGACTTATTTTCACCCTTTGTTTAATGGAGCTAAGATTATGATTTACCTGTCGTTTACTGCGTTAAGAAGGCTTATTATGTTTATTTATATAGTGCAGCCCTGCCCAATGCTACAGCATTGAAGACTGGATGATTGGAATGAAGAGAACACTTCTAGAAGACTTTTTGGTGCTGATTTTTGGGTATGACTCAGCCAACTTCTAGAAGACTTAAATCAAATGCTTGGTGAATTTTTTGTTCAACTCTCGAAAGATAAACATGGGAAGCATGGGCTCTATAGTATTGTGTACTTTTTGAATAGTGCTCAATAGTGAAGTTAGTATAACCTCATCTTTTGTTTTAGTATAAATAGGAGGTGTTTGTGTTGTTTTAGGAGAGGAGAAATCAGTTCACAAACTGATTTTGAATCACTTTATTGCTTTCCTTTAAATATTTATGCAAGTTAACTTATGATCTTCATCTTGTTCTTCATCTTCTTCTTAATATTCATAGCTTTTATGAGTTGCTGCAGCATTGTTCATAGCATTGCTGCACTAATTCATAATCTTTAAATTCTTGCACTTTATATTTAAGTCATTCACATTTACGTCTTTACTTAATGTCTTTTATTTATGCAATTTATATTTCTCGTAATTTACATTTTAGTATGAGTAGCTAGATTTAAATAGCTTGGGTGTGAGATTAAAGGGTGAGGTTTTAAACATAATGAAAAGTGGACATCGTTTCTCAATAATGATGTTCACCATTTCATGTTAAGTTTTATAAAATATCAAGTTACTTCAGGACGGTTGATCACTTTGAAAGTGTTAAAGTGCCATGGTATCAGAGATGAACCATTGATATGCACGTCAATCCGAATGACAAAGAAAGTAAGCTTGAGAGAGCTACTGACAAAGAGATTTGTTACCTCTGTTCTTTCTGGTTGATTTTGCCCGATAAGTTGATCATCTGTTTTGATGGTAATATTGTAGAGTGCGAGTCAGAGATGACCCACTTAGAACATGTCAACTTAACTAATATGGGAATCGGCTCGAGAGAGTGATTTTTAACAAAGAGATTTGTTTATCCATATACTTGGAAGGACTCCTTTTGCTATCGATAGTTCTGACACATGACACCAGAGATGGGTTGAGTGGCTGCTAGATCAGTAGTAAATGGTAGAAAACCCGAGAGGGCAACCTGAAAAGTAGATGATGAACTTAAGTGTTGAAAGACACAATGCTGTAGCATTGCCACAGCATTGGTCTGCTGGAAGTTTTGTTTAAATTTCACCCCAAGATCTTGCACCCTTGCTATCCTTTATTAATTGTTATATAATCTGTGATAATTCCAAACACCAACAAACAAATATTAATCTTCGAATTGATCCTTGGAAACCATTTCTTTTACTAGACTTTTATTGCGCTTTTACTCCAATCTCTGTGGGAACGATATCTGGTATTTTACCATTTTATTACTTGAAAGACGACATTAGATCTCGATGTATACTTGCGTTGAGGTTTAATTATCACACGTCTATCGGTGTATTCAAAGCACTGTCAAGTTTTTGGCGCCGCTGCCGGGGATTGGCACGCTAAAAGTTTTTAAAAGTATTTTAAAAGATTTGATTTTTCTACCACCTTTGTTGCTTGTCATACGTCTTCATGTGTGTACAAGTAACACACTTTGAGTTTATCTTTCTGTGAATATGGATTCAATGGGATATTCGTTTCGGCCATATGAAACTGTTTTCTGTGACTTCTGTGGCGGAAATCATTTCACATATTATTGCCCTTCGAACCCTGATTCCAATTATTTCATGGGAGATAGTAATTGGGATACCTCACACTTCAATGGTTATACTCAGTCATGGGAGGATCATCCTAATTTTTTTCTAAATAATCAAAATCATGGCACTTTCACATCACCAACACCACCCTACCAAGATTGGAGTAACACTTGCGCAAATAATTTTGACCAATCTTGGGAGGAACAAGTTGATATTTTTGAGAGTTTTCAAGGGGATGACTTTAATAACTCATTTTTACCCCCTACAACCTCTTTAGAACAAGTTGAAAACTTCGAATCTCTTGAAACTATGGTGAAAGAGTACACACAAAGAATGGAAATATCTTTTGCCAACATGTCGGCTTATATTGAAGAGATCAACAGACAAAACCAAATTCCTATACCAAGTGAGATTGAAAATTTTGAGTGTAATGGTAAGGATGAGGATGAGGTCAATACTTTGGAAAATAGTCAAGAGATGGAGAGTTACGAGGAAGAACCTGAGCATTTAAGCAATCCCTCTTCACTTCAAAATAGTGAAGAGGTGCAACACAATGCCAAGATTGTCATTAACCCCTACTTTGAATCTGTGCAGAAAAAACACATTGTTGCGGATGCTGCAGCATTCATGCAGCAAAGATGCGTAGAAAATTTTCAAGTTATTTTTAAAAAGGGACGTGATGATCAATCCAAGGACTTGGGAAACTTCATAAAATCAAGTTCTATTGTTGGTGAGGTGGTGTGGAAAAATATTTGGGGGATGACATGTTCCCCCATTTGTTCCATTAAAATCTTGTGCCATGATCAAAGAGAGAACACGTGATGAGAAACGTGTATAAACATAAGTGGAAAGAGAAACACCAATTTAATTTGGTGAGAACCGTTT
Source organism: Saussurea involucrata (assembly GCA_033807775.1). Taxonomy (NCBI): domain Eukaryota; kingdom Viridiplantae; phylum Streptophyta; class Magnoliopsida; order Asterales; family Asteraceae; genus Saussurea; species Saussurea involucrata. The sequence continues at coordinate 154,816,351 of CM066314.1, read as the reverse complement.
GGGCTGAGGAGCATACTGATGTGCTCCAGCAAATTCCACCATGCCACAATAAGTTGTCAACAAGAGATCCGGTTGTTGAAAAAGAAGAACATCTTGCTAAAAGAAGAAAATGCGGATTCTTGTGTCGAAACATTCATTCCAACCACTTGGTTCACAACCTACTCCTATGGAGTAGGGCAGGTTCAAATCATTTACCTTAGTCTCCATGTTTTATTTTATTTTGTGTCTGGGATAATTTTACAATTTTTAGGTTTCTTTTCTTTTGCAAGATTACACATATAAGCATACCCTGTTTTTTGTTCATAACCCTAATAATTTTTTGAATCATGAATTTACCTAAGTTTTGTGTTCTTGTTAGAACTAGCAAATATCTTCTTGGGACACAACTTGACTCACACACCCTATACACATTTAGGGAATGATCTAGGCCTTCTTTTTAATTTCCAATAGCCACTTGTAGCCTTTATACACTCATACACTTCATGGGATACAATGGGGACATTGTATATTCTAAATTTGAGGGTGGGAAGGTTACACCCTAAAAGGAGGGTTACACCTTAAAGAAAGAAAATCAATACAAAAGAGCAAAGCTCTAATATGAAATTCTTGTGATCAAAGAAGTACCAAAAATGTCCCATAGGGGCAAGGTACACAAAGTCAACAAAAGGAGCACAAAGTGCCAAAAATTGAAAATTTTTGTGGAAATTTTGTTGAGAGAAAAGGCTTGGTGAGAAAATAAATGCCAAAGAGTGACCCTAAAAAGCCCTATTGATTCTAAATGTAGGATGTGTTGAGTCTAACAAAAAGAAGATTAGTGTTAGCTTATGATACACACACACACTTAGGCTTTAAATGAATGATAAAAGATGTATGAAAGGTTATGAATTCCATGGGGTATGTTCTACATTGTGTGGGCACCTAATGCCATATTCTTGCAAGAAATTTCAAAATTGAGTCATTTTCTTTTTAGGTCTTTTAGTTGTTTGGGGACAAACAACACTTTAAATTTGAGGGTGTGATATGCATTATTTATTAATGCATATTATATCTTTTTCTTCTCCTTTTTAGTTAGGATTTGCTATTTTATCCCAACATTTGAGTCCTTTTAATGACTTATTTTCACCCTTTGTTTAATGGAGCTAAGATTATGATTTACCTGTCGTTTACTGCGTTAAGAAGGCTTATTATGTTTATTTATATAGTGCAGCCCTGCCCAATGCTACAGCATTGAAGACTGGATGATTGGAATGAAGAGAACACTTCTAGAAGACTTTTTGGTGCTGATTTTTGGGTATGACTCAGCCAACTTCTAGAAGACTTAAATCAAATGCTTGGTGAATTTTTTGTTCAACTCTCGAAAGATAAACATGGGAAGCATGGGCTCTATAGTATTGTGTACTTTTTGAATAGTGCTCAATAGTGAAGTTAGTATAACTTCATCTTTTGTTTTAGTATAAATAGGAGGTGTTTGTGTTGTTTTAGGAGAGGAGAAATCAGTTCACAAACTGATTTTGAATCACTTTATTGCTTTCCTTTAAATATTTATGCAAGTTAACTTATGATCTTCATCTTGTTCTTCATCTTCTTCTTAATATTCATAGCTTTTATGAGTTGCTGCAGCATTGTTCATAGCATTGTTGCACTAATTCATAATCTTTAAATTCTTGCACTTTATATTTAAGTCATTTACATTTACGTCTTTACTTAATGTCTTTTATTTATGCAATTTATATTTCTCGTAATTTACATTTTAGTATGAGTAGCTAGATTTAAATAGCTTGGGTGTGAGATTAAAGGGTGAGGTTTTAAACATAATGAAAAGTGGACATCGTTTCTCAATAATGATGTTCACCATTTCATGTTAAGTTTTATAAAATATCAAGTTACTTCAGGACGGTTGATCACTTTGAAAGTGTTAAAGTGCCATGGTATCAGAGATGAACCATTGATATGCACGTCAATCCGAATGACAAAGAAAGTAAGCTTGAGAGAGCTACTGACAAAGAGATTTGTTACCTCTGTTCTTTCTGGTTGATTTTGCCCGATAAGTTGATCATCTGTTTTGATGGTAATATTGTAGAGTGCGAGTCAGAGATGACCCACTTAGAACATGTCAACTTAACTAATATGGGAATCGGCTCGAGAGAGTGATTTTTAACAAAGAGATTTGTTTATCCATATACTTGGAAGGACTCCTTTTGCTATCGATAGTTCTGACACATGACACCAGAGATGGGTTGAGTGGCTGCTAGATCAGTAGTAAATGGTAGAAAACCCGAGAGGGCAACCTGAAAAGTAGATGATGAACTTAAGTGTTGAAAGACACAATGCTGTAGCATTGCCACAGCATTGGTCTGCTGGAAGTTTTGTTTAAATTTCACCCCAAGATCTTGCACCCTTGCTATCCTTTATTAATTGTTATATAATCTGTGATAATTCCAAACACCAACAAACAAATATTAATCTTCGAATTGATCCTTGGAAACCATTTCTTTTACTAGACTTTTATTGCGCTTTTACTCCAATCTCTGTGGGAACGATATCTGGTATTTTACCATTTTATTACTTGAAAGACGACATTAGATCTCGATGTATACTTGCGTTGAGGTTTAATTATCACACGTCTATCGGTGTATTCAAAGCACTGTCAAGTTTAAAGACAAAGGTAAAGGAATTGTTATTTATCAAAATCCTCAGAAGGGTACCTTAGTACCTAAGCTGAATGCTTCCAAAGCCTTAGTGATTCATTCATCTGGTTCTAGAAATCAGACCTCTGGATCAGTTCAGCGACCTACTCCTAGACTCAGAGTAGATGTCCTTGGTAAGAAATCTGAAGAACTGAATGTTCGTCCTATTTCAAAAACCAATAGTGTACTTGGTGCTGGCACTTCTAATTCCAAATTAAAAGCTCAGCACTCAAGTGGTCCTAGAACTATTTTTAGTTATAGGAAATGTTATCACTGTGGACTTACCGATCATATTGCAAGTAAGTGCCCCACAGCCACCAAAGCTGATAAGATAGCTAAGGTGAAGATAGCACCCAAGTCCAAGAAGACCAACCCAGTTGAAATTCAGGTCAAGGTGACTCCTACCGCTGAGGTCAAGAAATTGACCAAAGTGAAGAAAGACAAAGCTGAATCTTCAAATGCTGCGAAGACTGCTGAACCTTCAATTCCAACCACTTCCACTGACAAACGCGTATACATGGTGAAGTGGGTACCCAAGCAAAACTAATCTTCCTTTGTAAATGCAGGTTAAGAAGGGTATCTGGTATCTTGATAGCGGATGCTCTAGACACATGACTGGAAAGAAAAACCTGCTCGCTGAATACAAGGAAGAGAAGGGTCCCTCTGTGACATTTGGTGGAAATGGAAAAGGACACACCCGAGGGTATGGTGTACTTTCAAATGGTACAACATCCTTCAGAAGAGTCGCATATGTTGAAGGACTGAAGCACAATCTTCTGAGCATCAGTCAGCTTTGCGACATGGATAACAAAGTGATTTTCACTAAGGAATCCTGCTTTGTCTCTGACAAAAAGGAGAAGATAGCTCTCAGCGGTTATCGTTTGGAAAATGTTTATGTAATAAACATGGACTCAACAACCACTGAGAACTCATGTTTCTTCTCAAAGGCATCTTCTGATGTTAACTGGCTATGGCACAAGAGGCTCTCACATCTCAACTTCAAGACGCTGAATACTCTTTCCTCCAAAGAGTTAGTCACTGGTCTACCTCAGCATTCATACGCCAAAGAGTCTTTATGTTCAGCGTGTGAAAAAGGGAAGCAGACCAAGGCAAGCTTTAAGTCAAAGCAAGTTTCCTCAGTGTCATCTCCTCTACAACTACTCCATATGGATTTGTTTGGCCCTGTTAACAAACAATCCATTGCTGGAAAGAAATATACGCTGGTCATAGTTGATGAATTCTCTCGTTACACATGGGTAATGTTTCTCCGTTCTAAGAGTGACACCCCTGAAGAACTCATCACCTTTGTTCGGAAGATGGAAACTCTGAACAATATGACTGTTCGCTCAATAAGGAGTGATCATGGAACTGAATTCAAAAACAGTTCTCTTGATTCCTTCCTTGAGAGTAAGGGTATTTCTCACAACTTTTCGTCAGTGAGAACACCGCAACAAAATGGAGTCGCTGAAAGAAGAAATAGAACAATTATTGAAGCTGCACGTTCAATGCTCAGCGATTCTCACCTGCCTACTCAGTTTTGGGCAGAAGCTGTCAACACTGCTTGTTTTACGCAAAACAGGTCGCTGATAGTTAAAAGATTCAAAAAGACAGCCTATGAACTTTTTCATGGGAGAAAGCCTTCAATCAGCTTTCTTCACATCTTTGGATGTCAGTGTTTCATACTGAACAACAGAGATGCCCTTGGAAAGTTTGATCCTAAGGCTGATGATGGAATCTTTCTTGGATACTCCTCAGTCTCCAAAGCCTTCAGAGTCTTCAACCGTAGAAGACAAACTGTAGAAGAAACTATTCACGTCACGTTTGACGAATCCCGTTCAGCGAACTCTAAACCGAACGCTGATACAGAAGAACTGAATCAATGGATGTTTTCTCATCTTGGTGATTCAGAAGAAATTCCCACTCCTCATGCTCACACCGTAGAAAATGATGGTCCTACTATCATTCCAGATATGCAGAATAGTGAAGCTGAAACATCTTGGGTCTCAGCTGTTCCTATAAACACTATACCCGCAGTTGATCCAAATGTCTCAGAAATTCCATCTATTTCTCAGCAATCAGTGAATGAAGTGACAAATGCAAACATTCCTCTCTTAGCTGATAATCCAGAAGTAGCTGAAGCCTCATCTTCAGTTTCTCCAGTTCAGACTGAATCAGCGACGTATGCTCCTGCTCAGCGATGGACTGTAAATCACCCAATCGATCAAATTCTTGGTGATCCCAACGCTGGTATTCAGACTCGTAGAAGTGCAGGTAATATTTGTTTATTTGTTAACTTTATTTCTCTAACTGAACCAAAGAAAATAGATGATGCCCTCAGAGATCCAAACTGGGTCAGCGCTATGCAAGAAGAGCTGACTGAATTCGAAAGAAACAAAGTTTGGAAACTTGTTCGGAGACCAACTGACAAAACGGTGATAGGCACTAAATGGGTCTATCGAAACAAGTTGGACGAACATGGTACTGTAACTCGCAACAAAGCTCGTCTTGTTGCTCAGGGATACAGACAAGAGGAAGGCATAGATTATGACGAAACTTTTGCTCCAAAAGCAAGACTTGAATCTATTGCGACAGCACTAGTGCCATCGCTATAGCAAACAATCCAATGCTACACTCAAAGACAAAACACATAGAAATCAGATATCATTTTATCAGAGATCATGTGATGAATGGTGATATAGAACTTCATTTTATCCCAACTGATTATCAGTTAGCTGATTTATTTACCAAACCTCTTGATGAGACAAGATTCAACTTTCTCATCAGCGAGCTTGGAATGCTGAACTTTGAAGGGTAAAATCTTCAGCGGTTCACATTTGATCAGCGATACGTTTATACAAACTTGTATAGCCTTCGGGATAAAATCAACTTATATAATCCATTTCATCATCTTCTCTCTGAATAAACTTGGTTAAACTGATATCCAGGTATGTTTTCTCTCTCTGAAAATCGCATGTAAATGCAAGATTTCAAAATAAATTACATCGCTGAATATCTCTTCCTTAACAGCGATATTTTGAAAATTCTTTAAACCTTCACTGATATTTTCTATTCAGTGCTTCATATTTTTTCAAAAGAGTCCCTGAGCTTTTAAAACCTCAGAGACATCCTAAAAGAATGTGAAAGGACAGTTGTGACGTCATTGCAACGGATTACACTAGGCACGATTTCTTTCTGACACACGTTTGCACGTTTCGTTCAAACTTCCAATCAAATGCAAACACGTGTCCGTGTCATGATGAAAACCTTTTCCCGCTCATGGTTTTCTCTCTCTAAAACTCCCTATATAAACAACTCTTGGTTTATATTTGTCTTTTACGCGATCAAATCTTCCTCCGCGAGAAAGAATCCTCTGTTGCATTTGTGCTCTCAAAAACCTCAAGAACTGTTCATCATCTTCATCATCAAAACATCAAGGTTAATATGTTCTTACTTTTCAAATGCGTATAACTTGTTTTCGATCTTATCATTGTTTTACACAAGATCAAACAAAAGAACTCAAAAATAAAATCATTTCTTTCATGGTTTTATGAACACAACCATTTCATGGTTGTTCTTCAAGTTTTAAATCTAAATCTTAAACTTGTTCTTCATTCGTATCCAGTTTTCTTTTAGAAACTGGAATACAAGACTTTATGGGTTTTACATTTCATTTCAAAAATCAAGAAAAACCCTAATCTTCATTAAGACATTTTTGTCTGAATGAAATGGACAAAATTCGAAAAATCTTAATGGAAATTTATTTCCACATTAAGATAATTCTTATTAACATCTTTGGTTGAACTGATAATACAGTGAAATGGCAACTTCAAAGCTGAATGTTACCGCTGAGTCCATCTCCGCTAACTCTGAGGAAATGGATATCTTCAAAGCCCCTCAGGTTAAGTTCGAGCTGGATCAACTAGATTGGACTAAGGCCAACAACCTCTCAGCTCTTCTCGAGTTTCCTCCTCGGAAGCAAGTATCACATCTGGACGATGCTGTAAGTTTTCTGAAGAACAACCCCATCTACACAGCCCTGACCATAACACCTCCTGCCAGTCAGCGGCTCTTATCCCAGTTCTGGTACTCTGCCAGACACACTGAGCTACCTTCTGCCAAAGATGCATCCAAAACCATCGACTGCATACTCAGCGATACTGAGTATGGCACAATCAAGATAACCCCCGCCATAATCCAAAAAGCCCTGAACTTCCCAAATGCTACCAAAGAAAAACCCTTCGTTCCATTCCCTGACCATAAAAAGCATGCTGACAGAGAAGCAATCATTGCTTTCCTTGACGCAATGGGTTATATCTGGGATATTGGAAGGGACAAGAAGCCTGAGAAGAAACTGACGCTGATAAAGAAATCCAAGATGCCCAGCGAGATGAATTTCATCTTCGCTCACCTGATCAGCTGCATGACAGCGAAATCCGGATCTTCTGATCAAGCCGCCCAACCTCAGCAGTCTATGGGATACGCACTGCTGAAAGGTCTACACATTGACTGGGCCTCCATTATTTATGATGACCTGATTCAACGTGTCGATTCTGCCGTTGACAGACCAGCATGGGTTCCTTACCCACGATTCATCAGCGCCATCTTTCAATATGGCCTAAAGGACAGCTATCCTGAAGAGGGTGATCTGAAACTTTCTCAGATTGGCCCTAAGGTTCTCGACTTCAAGCCTGTCGCCAAAGAGGTACGTCTCTCTACTCTTCTCACTCTTCTAAATTCTCCGCTTTCTGTGGCTCCTTCAGCGACAATACCTATCGCTGATACCCCGGCCACAAAATCCTCTCCTTCTAAGAAAAGGAAACCCTCACACACCCAACTTGATTCCAAAAGGATCAAGAAAACCAAGGAGCAACCCCAGCAATTCCATGTTGAAGACTCCTCAGCTCATTCTGACGAGCTGAAGGAAAGTTCCGTGGTACGCTCTGCCACACCAGTTCAAGCCATCCCTCCAATCCAGACTTCAGCGTCTCCAAACGCTGAGGTTAGAAACTTGAAAACTACCCAACCTCCCTCAGTCTCTCAAAAGACTGATGAAGTGATTGTCAGCTATTCCAACGCTGAACTCAGAACCCAAACCCCAATCTTAACCTTCGCTTCTCCCTCCACTCACTTGGACACTCCTCCAAAGATCACTGGAGATGCCATCATTCCAGAAGCCACCGCTGACGCTTCTCAACAAATGATGAAGAAAGGACCTGCAGAGATCACCATACCTCACCGTACTTTCGAAGAGGATATGGAACATTATTCAGGAACTTGCAACTTTGACGAGTTCATCAATCCTCCTGCAGGTACAAATCCCACCTTAAACACTGTAACTAAACCTGAAACTTCTGAGCTTTCCTTTGTTCACAAGTACTTATATGTTACAGGTCCTAATTTGGGAGACATCAACGCCTCTCTGAAGTCCGTGGAAACAAAGCTGACCAGTCTCACCACCACACTCTCCAACAACTCAACAGCTGTAACAAACGCTGGAGAGAATTTGACAAAGCTGACAACGGTGGTGGATAAGAAAGCTTCCACTGAAGACATTAAGAGCCTTGATAAGACGCTCAACGATTTTGCCAAAGTGCTCTCTGACATCTACACTGACTACACCAGCCTCAAAAACTCAGTTTCGACCATGTCCAGCGAAGTAACAACGCTGAAGACATCGGTTGGAAAACTCGAGGGTGATATGTCAAAGGTCAAGACTGACTTAGGCTCTGTAAAGACCGACGTTAGTTCTATGAAGACGATGATCGAGACGCTGGTCCACAAGGCAAATAGTCCAGCTCCTGCTCCTGCCCCTGTCCCTATTTTGGAATCTTTCACAGCGGCGGATCGCACAGAGCTGAAGAAAATCACGCCTGCTATTTCTGGCCTAGAAGACAGAATAGCAAAGCTTGAAGGTTGTGTGAAAATCTCTGGCCCAGAAGACAGAGATAACACCAATGCTGAGTCTGCCCATTCCTCCCCCAGTCATCATGAAAAAGAGGGGGAGAAGAGCGCTGAACATACCGAGGAGAAGAGCGCTGAAAATCTTGAGAAAAGCGCTGAAGATCTGAACAAAAGCGCTGAAGACCTTTCCCATGATGAATCTATCAGGGGAGAGAGGAATGAAGATCTAACCGCTGGACCTCAGGGAGATGAAAACCCTGAGGGAACCGAGAAGCTCGCCTCTGTATCTGAGGGGGAGTAACTCGAAGAAGATGCTGAGGAATCCGAAGCAGAAGAAGATGAAGACATCGACATCCCTGAAGATGAACCATCCTCCTCTCCAAGGAATGATGATGATGACGATGATTTCTTTATCGTCAAACCTGCTCCTCGAACCAAAGCTCTTAAAGGAATCTCAATAAAAGAACCATCAGGGGAGAAGACAAAGACAAAGCCCTCAGCCTCTGGCGCTGAGAAAAGCAAAGGCAAAGGCCTCGCTGAAGATGAAAATCTGGCGATCTTGCTTGAAAAGCCGGTTTGTCAGGTACACTAAACTTTACTTATATTCCTTCCCTGAACATCTCTATACACAATCAGTTCTCTACTCCACAACCTCTCTACACATCCACATTCTTTTTCTATCTTTTCTACCCAAGTTCTTCTACCCAGTTCTTATTTGTAAGATCGCTGCGTTTCAGCTAGTCCTCTCCCCTGTTTGAGGATGTCGCTGAAGGTTCTACTGTTGCGACTTCACAAATAAAGCCAGCTGCTGCTAATGAAATAATCCCAGTCTTGGATTTGATCTCTGAGACTGATGAACCAGAAGAACAACCTCTCTCGCACAAAAACAGACCTTCCTCAGCTCCTCAAAGGCTGAGTGAAGAGGATCAAAAGAGAAGAGAAGAAATAATAAAGCGATTCGAGGATCAGCGAATCATTCTAAGGCCTGATCAACTGCCTTCAGTTCCTCCTAAGTTCAGAATCTCAAAAGCTGAATACCAGGAACACCTTAGAGCTGAACGCCTCATCGCTGAAAGGAAGGAAGCTGAAGAGAAAGACAGAGAATACGCCATCAAGTTCACTCAAGAATCTGTCAAAGATCCCAAGCTGAAGCGTGTTCCCATTCAAATCCAACGAAAACTTTGGGAAGAAGCCCAGAAGATCGTGGAAAAGAAAACTGAAGTTTCTCGGACCACCCTGATCTGGTGTAAAGAGAAAATTCACTTCAGATATCGTCCAGCGAAGATCAACAAGGTATTCATCTCTGGAAGAACCTCTATCGGAGTACCTATTGTTGACATCAAACTGTTCAGAGAAGATGGCCAAACTGAAACCTTTCGCGCTGACACTGTAAAAAGGTATGGTCTCTCTGAATGGCTGGAGATGAGGTTAGCTATACAATCATCACAATCTAAGTACAAGGATCATTTCGAAAAGCTGATAAACAGACAGATCGATTTGATATCTTCTTGTGTGGATATTCCTCCTGTTCCTGATCTAAAGCTGAAAAGAAAAAGGGGCTCTCCAAAGAAGAAACGTCAAGATTCAAACTCAGGTCCTGTCATACGAAATGAAACTGGAATTGGTTTCTCTCGCGCTGAAGTGCTTGGTCCTGATCCTGATCTATCTGCCCTTGACATTTCTTTGCCACCATGTGAACTTTTCGTCCCTGGTAAAGTCATCAGTAATCCTTATGGAATATTCTTTCTTGACTACGACGGACGTAAATGCTTTCAACGGATCGCTGAGCTTCCAATCACTCCAATCGAACAGCTCAGAGATCTTATCTACTGGTGCGACTTCAGAAAAGACATTCAGGCACGACACCTAAAACCCTTGATCTTTAACGAAGCGCTGATCAAAAGAAAACAAGGCGTAACGGTTCCTGACTGGATGATCCCCACTGAAAAGACGACCCTTGATGAACTTCTCATTAAGGAAGAACCTTTTGAAAACTGATATAATCGCCTTTTTCTCTATTGTATCAGTTATCCTTCTGTACTTGTAATTTATTTCGCTTGTACTTGTAATCTTTCTGTTCTTCATTGTAACCTGATTCAAAGATTTAAAGAAAGATTTCAGCGAACGTACTTTACTCCATCAGTACTGAAAAGATCCCAGAAAACAGTAAAAGGGACAAATATTTTATGAGTTCTTTTTATCCTTATGTTTTCATTAAATAGCAATTTTCTTTGTTGCTATGTCATAATCAAATAGGGGGAGATTGTTGATCCAAACCCTCAGTGATTTGATAATGACCCTCTCTTAAATACTTAGTGAAAATTGTAAGTAAACAATATGTATCAGAGTTTCACTATCGCTGATAAGTACTAATATCTTACAGTACCGCTGATAGGAACTCTCGCTTTTTAAATTAAACATTCAGCGAACACTGTTCACCATAATGCTCTGAGCCTGTTCAGTCCTTATGGTGATCGCTGATAAGTTAGTTGTTTACTTATGATCCCTGAAGACAAGTTTCACGTCAACAAAGGTTCTACGCTGAAGTCGAAGATCAAGCTCAAGAACCAGCGACAAGTCTCCTAATGAACTGATGCGGATCAGCGAAGACTCAGATTTGTCCACTCAACGTGAAGTATCAAGTACAAGACTTCAGCTATCGCTGAACTTTATCATATACTGAATAGTAAATGATAATCGCTGAATCAACGAAAGCTGATCATGAAGTCCTCCGTACAAAGTACTTTTGTCTTAACCACCCTTGCACGCCTCCGTACGAAATGTCAGAAAAGAACCTCCGAATATCTGAAATCGTACAACCACTCTGATACTACACTGTTCATCCTTACGGCTACTAAGGTTGTCAACCAAGGTCAATGACATGCAACCAACCAGCTGATGACACGTGTAAAGTATATACTGATTTGCATTTAATGCATGCAGTATATAAAGAGATGAACTCACTTCATTTGAAGTAACTTGCTAACTCTGGACAAGTTCAAATCTCTCTTAAGATAGGATTTTATTAGTAATCTCATTATCTTTCTTAGTGCAAGAAACCTTAGTGTTCCAACTTGTTTAGATTTAGGTTTATCCTTAATCTTGTTTCCGCAACAAGCTGTAAATTGTTAATGATTTATCAATAAACAATTTAGAAAAGTAAAATAGTGTGTTTGTATTCAACCCCCCCCCCCCCCTTCTACAAACTTGTATAGGCCTTTCGGGACCAACAAGAATCAAGATGGATGAAGATGGTACAGTTATCAGAAACAAGGGCAGACTAGTAGCTCAAGGATACAGACAGGAAGAGGGCATTGACTATGATGAAACATTTGCCCATGTTGCAAGACTTGAAGCTATAAAAATCTTTCTGGCTCATGCTGCCTACCGAAATTTTAGGGTCTTTCAAATGGATGTTAAAAGTGTCTTCCTCAATGGGGGAACTTGCAGAGGAAGTCTATGTGAAACAACCTCCTGGCTTTGAAGACCCAGCTCATCCAGACTATGTGTACAGACTTGACAAGGCTCTTTATGGTCTCAAGCAAGCTCCTCGTGCTTGGTATGACACTCTTGCCAACTTCCTTATAAAGCATGGATATTCCAGAGGTAAAATCGACAACACTCTCTTCATCAAGGAAACCTCAGGTAATCTCATTCTTGTCCAAATCTATGTTGATGACATCATCTTTGGTGCCACTGATGAATCACTTTGTGATGAGTTTGCTTCTCTCATGATGAGTGAATATGAGATGAGCATGATGGGAGAGCTTACATTCTTTTTGGGCCTTCAGGTCAAACAAACTTCAGAAGGAATTTTTATAAACCAAAGTAAATATATTCGTGACCTTCTGAAGAAATTCAACTTTCTAGATAGCTCTCCTATGAAAACTCCCATGGCACCACCTTTGAAACTCAATGCTGATCCTAAAGGTGAATCTGTGGACATTACCCTTTATCGAGGAATGATTGGTTCTCTTATTTACTTAACTGCTAGCAGACCGGACATTATGTTTGCTACTTGTCTTTGTGCACGTTATCAGGCCAATCCTAAAGAATCGCATTTAAAGGCTGTAAAACGGATTTTTCGGTATCTCAAGGGTACCTTGCACTTGGGTCTTTGGTATCCCAAAGACTCATGTTTTGAACTAATTGGGTATTCAGATTCAGATTATGCAGGTTCCCAGATTGATAGAAAGAGTACTACAGGAAGCTGCCAACTTCTTGGTGGTAAATTGGTAAGTGTTGGGTCACCGAAGATTTGAAATTGACTCACCGATGTTTCCTCTAAATCTTACTTAGAATATTTTAGCATGGTTCTTTATAATGACTTGTACAAGATAACAAATGTTTGGTGAAGTCAAAGATCAACCAAAGTCAAGATTGAAGATTCTCTCATTGTGGAAGTGAAAGATCTTTTCTCAACACATACAAGTCATTGTCCACCGATGTTGTTCCCACACATCGGTGGACATCTCTCCACCGAAATCTCTCTCTGTTTCGGCCAAAGAATCCCACCAATGGAAGTCCAATTTCGGTGGGATCTCAAAGATGGTTCTCTTCAAAGATGTGTTCTCAAAGATGCTTTTCTTCAAAGATGTGTCACATATTTCAAAGATGGTTTTCTTCAAAGATGTGTCACATATCTCAAAGATGTTTTTCTTCAAAGATGTGTCACATATCTCACAGACTTTCATCGGTGGTGGAATCCTTGAAGACAAAATGAGAAGCAAAATTATTATGAGACAAAATTAAAGTTGCCAAGAATCATCCCACCGATGATGATGCTTAAATCGGTGGGATCCTTTGTCAAAAGATTTTCTTTGAAAAAAATATCAAGTCTTAGTGATATTGTCTTGGAAGACACACCAAGAGATCTGCATGGCATTATTCCTATTTCCAATGAAGATGTCCTTTCAGCATGGGTCTTACTCCTTGTTTCAAGGAAAAGGTAATTGTGTCTTATCACCTTTTCAGAAGTCCATTGGTTCTAAGCAAGTAACTTGAGGATAATAGTACCAAGCATTTAATGCTCAGTACACTCATCCTCACTATAAAAGGAAGACCTCTCCATGCAGAAGATAGGACTTACATCTTGAGATACTTGAAGATTACTGTGTGCTCTAAGATTCTACGTGAACTGGAAGATTTCTCTCAGTCCAAGAAATCTCCATATTGCTAAAAACTTCATAGCTTTGTTCTAAGCGTTCTTAGTTATTTTGTTCAGTATACTTTGTGAAAGATTGTTAGAATAGTTTATCTGTTCTTTTCCGCAACAGTCTTAAGTTTCTATGTGTAATTCTTGTTGAAAGATTTTCAATAATAGAATTAAAATTGTGAAAATTTTGAGTATTGTATTCAACCCCCCTTCTACAATACTTGTTATAGCCATCTAGGACTAACAGTAAGTTGGTCCAGCAAGAAACAAAACTCTGTGTCAACCTCTACTGCTGAGGCTGAATATGTAGCTGCTGGAAGCTGTTGTGCTCAGATCATGTGGATGAGAAACCAACTCAGGGACTACAATCAATTCTTTTCTAAAGTCCCAATTCTGTGTGATAATTCCAGTGCAATAGCTATTGCAAACAATCCTGTTCTTCACTCCAGATCTAAACACATAGATATCAGGTATCACTTCATCAGGGACCACATTTCCAAAGGTGACATTGAGCTGCACTTCATTCCCACCGATTTGCAACTTGCTGATTTATTTACTAAACCCCTTGATGAAACCAGGTTCAACTTTCTGATAAGTGAACTTGGAATGTGCAATCTACAAGAATAAAATGTGTTTTTATTCTCCACCGATCTCACATCGGTGGACAAATTTCTTTGTGCTTCTACACCGATTTCATCTCTACCAAAATCCTTACCCCGATATCACACTTTCTTCCCTTACCACCGAAACATCAATTCGGTGGAAACTTTCCTGAGTGATTCCACCGACACACCCCTCCACCGAAATCTCTTGTCACATGATTCGGTGGAATCAAGTCAACTTCCATCACCGAAGGTCTTCTCCATTCTTCCACCAAAGGAAACTTCGGTGGTACCTTTGTGACCTTCCACCGAAATTCGAGTCTCACACCGACTCTCCATCATCGGTGAGACTTCGGTACTGTGTCCACCGAATTATCACCGATTTCTTTTCTTCTTATCCATTACGATTCCACATACCTTCTTGAGTCTCCAAATCCCTAAAAGTTGTCAGTGATGTGAGACCTTTCCCCTTCTAGCCGTTTTCATCATTATTTGGTGGATAACCATTTCAATGGCATCCTCCAGATCCGTTGTTCCCACTCGATTCGAAGACCTCAAGTTCAATGCATGCAATCACGTTGCCCACTTCGATTCCGACTCATCTCATCCTGAGTTCTCCACGGTAACCAAGTTTCTCACCCGATCTCCTCTCCTCCATGCTTTCACCTGCAACCCTAAAATGAGCAAAATGCTCATTGGACAGTTTTGGTTAACCTGTGTGTACGATCCCTCAAACGAAGCCATTCACGCCTCCATTCTTTCCAATGAAGAAAGTGATCACGACCTTACCTTTGGGGTCGATGATGTTCGCCTAGCTCTCAAAATCCAAACCTTTTCTCGATATGATGATTTACATGTCGATACCATATTTGAAGACGTTGTTCAAACTCTTGGGTATGTTATTGATGATTCATCTAAAAAGGGCCCCGACACTCTCCTTCGAAACAAAATGGGCGGCATATGGAATTTTTTCTTTGCCCACATTATCCATTGTCTCTCTCGCAAGACTAGTGGGCACGATCAATCACCGTCATATATCACGAAGCTCGCTCATGCCCTCATCTTTCAAAGGAAAGTTGACTTCGCTCAATACTTCTTCACTGAACTTGTTGAGGTAATTAAGCACCCAAAGAAATGCTATGTTGTATATCCTCGTTTCCTCTCGATGATCATTCAACATAAACTTTCTAAAGCGTTGGATACCGATCGCAACTCATCTACTCCACGATTCACATATGACTGGTCGCCTCCGCTCGTTAGCACCAAAACTCTAAATGTTAAACCGCTCGCAACCGATTGCCCTTTACGACCAGGTATGATTTCTTTTGCTCTCTCTCCCGAACTACATTGGGGTGATGCGGAAATTCCCGGGTTTCGTCACCTGGAAATTCCCGAGGTCACTCCAAATGTCGTGGCCCCTTCTCCTCGTCCTCGAGTAAAGTCCGGTGGAGCTAAAAAGAAACATCAAAAGGCCACCGACACCTCCACGCCCGCTTCTAGAACCATGCCAACGAGAGAACACTCGACGGCTTCCCCGGTTCAAAAACCTTCTAAGCGGAGGCACTCATCTTCCCCCCCCGAAATCTTCTCTAAAAAGATCTCGGGTACCTTTGACTGAACCATCCCATTCTAGGGAATTTGTTAAACCCACAACCGACTCCTCTGAGGTCTCTCAACAGACCACAGTTGTAGAAAAGGAAGTCCCTACATTTGCCTCTTCACCCACTTCTTCGGGTGAAAGAGATGACTTCGAGCCCTCTTCCCTCGAAGGAGTAGATTTGACACTACACGGCCTGTCACCCGGTCAGTTTATGATCGATGATGATGCACAACCCAATCAGGGTTCCCCCCCATTACATCCCCCCCGAGAGATTTCTTTGATTTTCTTTTGGAGGACACTGGTTCTCCCCGAATCATCCCGTCCACCGAAAAAAATCCCACCGAGACTCCCTCACCAGAACATCTGGATTCTCCTCGGCGATCTCCTACTCCACACCGAACGCCTACCCCGCAAAGATCACCAACACCGATTCAGAAGGATTCTCCACCACCGAGAATTCTCTATCCCGATGAGTTAGCAGTTTTCCTCCCACATCGGCCTACAGAAACTGATCCCCTACGCTACCGATGTTCTTTCCCAGAAATCGGTGGTTCTGTTTCCACACACCATGGCCAACACTCTACTTTTCTACAATCTACCATTTCTTTGATCTCCCAGGCCAACTCTAGAATTTCAACTCTTGAGACTAAGTTGCCTCAACTTCTTTTCAACGCCATCACCGATGCCCTTACACCAATAAATGAATCCCTTGATACTTTGTCTTCAAAGGTGGCTTCCCTCACAAAGGCCTCCACCACCGATAAATCTGAATGGGAAATGAGCTTGGGTGATTTCTCACTGGTTCCCGATGCCATGTCTTCAAGCTTGGCCTCTCTTCACTCCAAATTCGATAAAGTATTTTATGAGATGGGTTTTAAGCTTTCGGCTGTAGCTGAGGGGGAGAAAACCACTACTACACCAAGAAAACTTCCCACTCTCAAGAAATCTACCAGCAACAAGCCTCCACCGAAAACCCCTTCTCCACCGAAAGCTTCGCCACCACCGAAATCACCTCAAAACTCACCAATTCATACAGGCACCACCAAATCCATCTCTTCACCGAAAAACAAAATCCCTAAGATCGTGGAAGTGATTGCATCATCTGAGGGGGAGCAATCGAGCAAAGCTCCCAAAGATAAAGGAAAGAAGGTAATTTCGGCCGAAGACTTGGCAAAGGAAGAAAAGAAGAAGAAAGAATTGGCTAAGTATGGGGCAAGACCTGAAGGTGCTGAAACTCTAAAACTCAAGCCTCCTCCTCAAACAACTTTCACCGATCTCGGCCTTTCCCCTCAAGAAATTGAGGAAGATAAACTTGCCCAAATAGCTTTGGATAAATCTAAAGCTCTATCCATGAAAGTTGCCGAAGAAGAAGCCGCCAAAGTGAAGTCCACTGATGTCATCCAAACTTAAAAATCGGTACTAAGTGCATTTGAAGAAGAAAAGAACGAAGAAATTGCCTGGTACAAAAGAACCATGCACCACCGAATGAGCTCAGCCACAATCACAAGTGCCAAAATTGCTACTTCGAGAGTCAACCCAAAGGATATCAGGCTAATCATTAACAGAGATAATGGTTCGTTGAAAAGCTTGACAGATGTCCATCTCAAGAATTTCGGCCTCACTGAATGGTTCGAAATCTCTCAACATCTTGTCAAAAGTTCAAACCCGAAGAAGGACACTTTCATCAAATGCATTGAAGGTTTGATGGATAGGATGAAGGAGATCAAAAGAAAACACAACATCATCCTTTCCACCGATGAAAGGGCCAAACTTCAATCAATGAAAGAAGACATTCGGGTTCCCAAGGTCAAGAATCCCATAGACAAAGTATTCAAAGAGATGGCATCTGAAGGAAAGATTCCAAATGTCAGCAACCTGAATCTATCCCTTCCTACCTCGGTACCACATCCCTCTACAACTCTGAGCCTTGCACCGATTCCGGGGCTTTACTTCAATGATGGTTTCGGTCGAAGATCCTTCTTCAGATTTGCTCAGATTTCCATTGCCGATACTCTGTTCCTTCAAGGTATCTACAACCTATTTCCTTACATTCCCGAAGCTCAACCCTTCTTCAAAAATGTGACGGATGAAATTAAACGGAGGCAAACCACAGAGAAATAGGTTCTCTCTTTTCCTTTGGTACTTGTAAAAAGTTTGTTTCTCATTTTGTAAAAATGTACGAGAAAACTTATCTTAATACAAGTATCTCTCTATTTGAATTTTATTTCGGTACATATCCTTACTTTCATTTACTTGTAAATACTGTACATAGTATACATACTCATACAAAAAGAAAAAGATCAAAAAGAACAAAAAGAATGCTCTATGTGAAAAGAACCCAAAAAGAGTAAAAATGGTCAAAATGCACTTTACTTTTCAATACTCTTAAATATCCTAAGAAAGGAGCTCAAATTCAAATAGGGGGAGATTGTTGGGTCACCAAGGATTTGAAATTGACTCACCGATGTTTTTCCTAAAAATCCTACTTAGAATATTTTAGTTTGGTTCTTTGAATGACTTGTATAAAATAGCAAATGTTCGGTAAAATCGAAGATCAACCGAAACCAAGCTTAAAGACTCTCTACTTGTGGAAAATAGAAGATTCTTCTCAACAAACAAACAAGTCATCACCACCGAATTGTCTTCACAATTTCGGTGGCCATCATCACCACCGAATTGTCTTCACAATTTCGGTGGCCTTTCTTCTCCACCGAAGTGGCTCTCATTTCTCGGTGAACTGTCTCCACCGAAAATACCTTCAGATTCGGTGAACAGCTTCCACCGATATGCTTCTTAAACTCGGTAGGAACTTTGAAGAAATAGTACTTCTTTGCAGATGGTTATATATTCTTGACAATATTATCGGTGGAACTCTTTCGGTGATATTGTCTTGAATACTCATAAAGAAGATCATTTATTTCGGGACAAAATCTGATACAAGGCAAAAGTAACATTTTGTCTTATTATCTTTTTAGAAGATGTCCTTTCAGCATGGCTTCTATTCCTGGTTTCAAGAAAAAGGTGATAGTGACTTATCAGCTTTTTAGAAGTTCACTGGTACTTTTCCAAAGACCATTGGTACGTTGCAAGTGACTTGAGGATAATAGTACCATGCATTTAATGCTCAGTACCTTATCCTCACTATAAAAGGAAGATGAAGACTCCATGCAAATTACGCTTTCTGGATTTCTCTCAGTGCAAGATTTTCATATTGCTTGATAACCTTATAGCCTTGCTCTTAGTGTTCTCTGCTGTATTGTTAAGTTTACTTTGTGAAAGATTGTTAGAATAGTTTATCTGTTCTTTTCCGCAACAGTCTTTAAGTTTCTTTGTGTAATTCTAGTTGAAAGATTTTCAATATAAAGAATTAAAATTGTGAAAATTTTGAGTATTGTATTCAACCCCCCCTTCTACAATACTTGTTAAGCCATCTGGGACTAACAATAAGATACTTATAAGAACTCTCCACAATATTAGTTCATTACAACCCACTTTAGTTTTTGCTAATAAGAACGTTGCACATATAAATGACATATAAAAAACCAAGTTACATACAAACAATTAGAGCATGTCCAATAGCTTCCCCATTTTGGAGAAAATGAAGAATATGGGGATTTTGGGTTGTATTTTTGCTCCAACAGCTTCCCCAAAACTATCCCTAAAATGGAGAAATTGTGAGAGAGAATGAGTTTTTCTCCAAATATGGAGTTAACCCCAAAAATGATAACTTAGTGAGAGCACCAATAGAAATCTTTGAAAAATAATATTTAAAGAGAAAAATAATATTTTAATAGATAAATACAATATTTTAATATTATAATCATTGTTTTTTTTTCTTCAAAATGAAGAATCTGTTGAAGATGAATGTAATTTTTTTAGGGATTTTAACTTTTGGTTTCTCATTTTAGAGAAATTTTT
Organism: Saussurea involucrata; assembly: GCA_033807775.1. Classification (NCBI taxonomy): domain Eukaryota; kingdom Viridiplantae; phylum Streptophyta; class Magnoliopsida; order Asterales; family Asteraceae; genus Saussurea; species Saussurea involucrata. The sequence continues at coordinate 154,796,488 of CM066314.1, read as the reverse complement.
TTTAGGAAACCTATGTCACATCAAAAATCACTTGTGTTTTATTTATTTATTATGAGATGTGATTGACTACATTGGAATTCCCATTTTTGTAGAATGGCTATTGTTTTAGAGCATCTTCAATAGTTTTCCTAAAATTTCTTTAAGATTGAAGAATCAAAAATCAAAATATTTATAAAAAATTACATTCATCTCCAGCAGATTCCTCATTTTATATAAACAAACATTTATTATAATATTAAAATATTCATTTCATCTCTTAAAATACTATTTCTCTCTCAAAATATTTACTTTTAAAACTTTCTATTGGTGCTCTCATGTTGTAATCATTTTTAGGTTATCTCTATATTTAGAGAAAAACCTCCTTCTATCTCATACTTTCCCATTTTAGAAATAGTTTTGGAAAAACTTTTAGAGCAAAAAATACAACCCAAAATCCTCATATTCTTCATTTTTTCCAAAATGAAGAAGCTGTTGAAGATGCTCTTAGTCGGTGTGGTATATACATATATTTTCTAAATATAAAAACACACACACACACTACTTGTCCTATAAGAAACCCTTTTATGGGTTAGAATCAATAGCATTCACAACTTATGTGACATCAAATTTGCAATGAGGATCTAACAACTATACAAATTAAATTAAATCAAATCAAATCAATAAGCATCACAACAAATATCTGCTATTCTAACCAGATACTATTGACCCATTTGTAGACCACACCATCCAAAAGTGGATCGATGGACGAGAAAACCCGACACCCAACTAATTTGTCATTTTCCCGTGCAATATGATCGTGTTATCTTATAATCTCGTGTTTCATTTCAACTTAGAGAAGATGAAAGCTGTCGATGTGCCCGGAAGCGTTGCCATTGGTGCTAGAGAGGATGATGAATGCACAAACCACGGAAAGCGAAAAAACCGACACCCAAGTGTTCTCGGTGTACATCTCCATGGCGTCCGTGAAAGAAAAACGGGCCCGGCTTTCGGCCCAGTTTCTTATCCTATCCGCTTCCGCTGCATATAATGCTTTTCCCTGCACCATAAAAAGGGATTTTAACAAGATTTCTAGTTATACAACTCATTTGGTTCAACCAAAGAGTCGTTGTCCTAGCAGTATCTGAGTTACCGGTAGATCCCATCCTTTTTGGAGGTTTAACGGTTTTACCGTATATTAAGGGGTGTTTGGGATTGCTTATTTAAAACAACTCGTGTTTTTTTTTGAAAAGTGTGTATCAACTTATGTGGTGTCAAATCGGAGTTTTATAAAAAGTGTTTGGATTAGCTTATGGTGATACCAAAACGTAATAAACTAATACGTTGTTTTTTAGGGGATGTTTGGGATTGCTTATACATGTAAAATAACCAAAAAGTTGATAAGTTGTTTCAAAAGTTGGTATACGCATTTTTCCTTTTTTTTCCATCCAAACACTTAAAACTGCTTATTACCGGTACCACACCGGAAATAAGTTAATAAACACTTTAAATAAGCAATCTCAAACACCCCCTAAGATGGAAAATGTACAAAATAGCCATTTTTTACTCTCCAATTCACTTTATAGCCGTTAACATAATTGACCAAAATAGCCAAGATTTCGCAAGTAACACTTCAGCAACTTGCGGAGTCCACTTTTTGTGAATATAATATTCATAAGGTAGCAATTTCGCAAGTGGGAGTGCTACTTGCCAAATGCTGACCTGGAAGTCACACTTACGCAACTTGCTAAAATGCTACTTGCCACGTCATCATTTCGTAAGTATCACTTTAACAACTTGCTAAAAGGTTACTTTACTAGTATAAAATTCATAAAAAGTAGATTTCGCAAGTTGCCAAAAATGCAACTTGCGAATTCTCGGCTATTTCGGTCAATTGGATAGAAAAGCGGCTATAAAATGAACCGGAGATTCAGGAACGGCTATTTTGGACAATTTCCCGTATAAATAGTTAGCATCTTGAAAGTTTGACTTTTTCACACAAGATTTCTACCCAATCCATTCGACTCAACAACAGCAAATTGTCAAAAGTTCGGAAATTTATCTCTTAGAAAAGGGTACTAAAAAAAAGGTAGACGCCACTCTATAAGGCGGCCCACGTTCATTGGTAGAGAAGTGGGCCCGGGCTTGAGGTTATAATAAACAAACGAAGTTCTAGAAGTTTCTGTGATTTTTTACCTTGTCATCAAACCAGCGGCCTCGTCTTAACCACGCAGTGACCAAAGCAAGTAAAATTCTCGGAGGAGTCAAATAATTAATCGCTTTTCCACTTCCTTTTACGACCCTCATCCGTGGTACCAATGTTCTCGCAACGGTCTCCGGAAGCTCACAGATAATGTTAAACATCTGCTTATTCTGAATAGTTGATCCACTGCACAAAAAACGACACTTTTTAGTATAACCTTTTGCATCAAAACGATTACCATCACAAAATCGGGTTTACAGGATGCATAAAATGTCTTAATAGTTCCACTAAGAGGGAACCTCTGAATCATTAAGAGGTAAATCTTGTTTGGCAAAAAAAGTCTGCCTCTTAATGATCCTAAAATCCTCTGAATGATTTTGTATGGGCCTCCCTTAACCATTCAGCGTCCTAATTTCATTATGAACAATTACCAAACAACCATATTTCATTTTGCACTAATCATAAGAGCCTCTTAACTGCCAAACAACCTCTTAATAGACTACCTTATAAGACCTAAGTTTATAGGACCAAAACAATTGTGCGTCCTATGCAAAGGTGTTACCATCAATTTATAGAATGTTTGTGGGCATTTTAACATGTTCTTTAAGGATCCTTTTAAAATAAAGGGTCATGTTAGGATATTTAGACATTTTTGGCGTTTTATAAACCCGATTTCATTGTAGTGTCATGAGATATTTGTACCTCAAGAGCAAATCCGTGAGCACCATTCCCGGAGAAGCCGTATGAACTCCGACTTTGGACTTTTTGCACTCTTTGAATAACGAAGATTGAAGTTGTCTAAGACCACATTTTGTCGACCCATAGCTGGAATAGCGACAAGGAGATCAAACAAAGCAAACAGTCATCAGAAAAGAAGGTGCACAAATTTGAAAAGAAGTGCGAGAAATACGTGGGACCCCATTAGATTACTCTCCAAAAGAGCCCTCGAGGAGAGAAAAAAGATTTCAGCATATATCGAGAAGAAATGGTTAAGTTGGATGGGGATGTGGAACTCCAATTAGAGATGGAAATCTTTCAAGTTTAATAGAAAATTATGAAAATAGGTAAAATGACCAAAATACCCTTCATTTAACTTGACTTAACGGAGAAAGTTAATGGCCGTTAGACCGAGGGACCGAAATCGTTGGGAATTGACAAACGTGAGGGACCAAATCCAAGTTTTCAAAGTTTAGAGACGATACCCATTGAAATTGACAAACGTTGGGGACCAAAAGTGAACTTTACTCTAATTTTAATTTCAAAATAGCCGAAGTGGGACTCCAACAAAAACAATCTTTAGTAGAGAAAGAGCTTACACGGCTGTCAAAGGTGTGCTTGATCCACCGGAGCCAGCACCATCCATGTTAAAAATATGACCCGCTTTATGTTGGTTGCTCATGACCCGCATGGCTTCACGGGTGCAAAGTATAGACCCGACCAAGTTCGTAGACACAATCTATTCAAATCGGGAAGAAAAAAAAAGTTAGTTTAAAACAAGAAGAAACGTTATACGAGCCCAAGCCCGAGCCCATGAAGAAAGAACATCGATGAAGAGTGTTGAAAAGGGAAAGAATGCACTACAACAAAATCGGCTTTATAGAACGCCAAATATGTCTAAATGTCCTAATAGACTGTTTTATAGGACTTAGGTTTATAGGTGAAGGATCGTTTGAGAAGTTGAGGTTAACGTGAGAAACGTGAGAAGCGCGAGAAGTGGATCTTAACCATTGATCACTTTTAATCAAATGCCCTCCCATGAATTGCTACAAGGGAATTGATACGATGCATCTCGGTGCATCTCAGCCTAATGTGCGTTCATTTCTCATCCAACGGTTGATAACCACTTCTCACGCTTCCCATGTTAACATCAACTTCTCACCGGAACCCAACCTTAGATTGCTTTATAGGACTTACGTTTATAAGACCAAACAATTGCGTAACCATTGTAAAAGTGTTGCAATAAGTTGATAGAACGCCCAAACTTTTAGGTCGCGTCCTATTAGTTTTTTTATAGGACAATTTTGAAAATTGTGTGTATTCATAGCACGCCTTTTCAAATAATGTCGTATAAAAAGAATAATAGGATGTTTTATTTCAAAAGTATTCTAAAAAAGCGACGCCCAAAAGCGTCTTATCAACTTATTCCGTTACATAAAACACTCAATAGTTTGGTTCTATAAAAGCAGTCTATTAAGACATTTAGACATATTGGGCGTCCTATAAAGCCGACTTTATTGTAGTGATGATAATATAAAAAATCACAATTTCTCGAAATAAGGCAAAAACACGGACCTGTTGAATATCATCGTCACTAAACTGCAACAACGGTCTGAAACCTTTGTTAGTCCCGGCATTGTTTATCTGTAAAACAACGAGAATTAGCAATCAAGAAAGTAATGTAGGTTCAAACTTCAACATAAACACGAAGCTCTAATGTTAAAATTAGTTATAAATTTCTCACCCAAATGTCTATGGAACCGAGTTCGTTGATAGCAAAGTTTGCCAAATTTCGAACGTCTTTAGGATCACAAACGTCGCATGAAGTGCCGACCACTTTTGCGTTGACGAAATTTTTCCTAGATGAGCTCATTGCGGTTGCCATACCTTCTTGCAAGTTTTCCTCGAGTTCTTTAATAGTCATAGCTACGGAGTCTTCGCTAAGAAAAGAAAAAGGGAAATAATCGATTAATAAAGTTTTTCAAAACTTTATCATAATTGACTTTCTCTCTTCGTCACACCGGAGGTCTACACGGAAAAAGTTGTTTTACTCTTTGGGGTAGAGGTCAGGTCTGCCAGTTTCGACGACCCATAAATTGCATTCGCTCGACTCGGTCCCATGCAATTTTCGGCAACAGAACGTGTTTTTTTGAGTTCTTTCTGGTGCAAAGCTCCTAACTAACATTGCAGACGGCTGAATTGTGACGAAACTTTGCATGAGCCGTCTGCAATGTTAGTTAGGAGCTTTGCACCAGAAATAACTCGAAAAAACACGTTCTAGTGTCGTGTATGCATACATCTTAGAGTAGTTTGGTTGGTTTTGGGTAAAGTTGTTTGTGTGAATCAATCTGTATTGAGAAGGTTTTTGTTTGGGAGGGTTCTTTCATAGATGGAAAGTGTTTGTTTTTTTAATTGGGAGGGCATGTTTGGAAAAAAAAAACTTTTGTGCATAAAGCTACCCCGTAAAAACTTACTGAATAAAGCACTTTCTATATCATTAAGCCACTGCCAAACAGAGTCGTCGTGTATAGCGGACTGAATAAGTTGTGAGTCACCCTTGACCCAGCTCCAGGTGAGATATATTGGGTTAGTTTGGTTTGATTTTATTAATTTATGTACGCGATAAACATTTCAAGAATGTAGAAATAGAAAAGGTTTCATGGCTTTGAATATTACCTTCTTGAAGCAATAACTACACGATCTCCGGAAAGTAGGAATTCACGAGCAAGAGCTTTTCCGAGCCCTCTAGTACTGTAACCAATCAATTACAAACCGTTAATAAGTCGTATCACATGAGCATACCATATAAAGGATCACAAGATTATCTAATAACAACTCGTCTCCACTTTTCTCGGCAAAAAAAAAACCAAAGTTTGCTAGAATTGATATCGGGCCACTTTTTACATAAGGCTCAATGCTTTTTAACTATGTTGATGCCCATTTGGACAACGGTATTCCACCATCATGACAAGTATCATTGCGTGATTTTAGGTTGTGAAAAGATCGATGGACATATCGAATCACTAGACACGACAAAACGACACTTTATTGCAAACCAACCATCATTCTTATGGAAATGTATAAAGAAAAGAAAGGGAACACCGAGATTTGCTCGAAATAGTGTTTTTTGGAACTTCCTACAGATGAAAATGTTATAACCCACTACAACAAAATCAGTTGTATAGAACGTCAAACATGTCTAAATGTCTTAATAGGCTGCTTTATGGAACCAAACAATCATGCGTCCAACATGAAAATGTTATAATAAGTTGATATGACGCTTTTTGGGTTGTTGGATCACTTTTGAAATAAGGCGTCTTTTTATATGCTATTATTTGAAAATTTGTTTTGTAAAAACATGTGTTATGTAAAAGAAATGTGTTCATAGAAGCTTCTCAAAAGTAGGGATGGCAAAAAAAAACGAAACCGATGGTGAAAACCAAAAAACGAAGTTTTTAGGCCGGGTTCATAGACTCTTTATCGGGGATGTACATATTCGAGGATGTTATCGGGGGCTGGGATGGTGATCACGGCCCCACCTGGCCCGATATGTGTGTATATATATTTATATATCAGTTTACATATATTATCATCAAAAGAAAAATACTAACATCAAAATTTATAAGACTTTTATCCACTTTACCTCAAAGCCCATATCGTGGTGTTAATCAGACGATATTTGAATTTTTATTATATTGTATTCAATACATTTAGACTTGCATGTTTAATAAATTTGTGATTTACTTTTAGTCGGGAAAATTAACGTTTTGTAAAAAAAAATCGGCGGGTTTTGGTTTTGGGTACAAGTATAACCAACGGTGAATGGGCAAACCAACGATAAAATCATATTTTTACTTTTAACTGGTTCACATTTTCCCTCCTCAGTTTAGTTATTTATTTTTATTGATTAATTACTATTAGGGTTTATATTAAATAGAAAATTGTAGATTTAAGTTGGATTTTATTGAAAATAGATTTGTTCATTAACCAAGATTTTTAACCACAAGGGTTGTGGCGTAGTGGTTAAGGTCCCGAGGATGTGGTGGAATATCCCATCTGCCCAGGGTTCTAATCCAGGCGTACACAACAATTGTGGCCACTGAGGTTTAATCAGGGCTGATGTCTTACGGTCATAATTTGCCAAGGGATTAGTTTAGGCATAGCCTAGGACACCCTTCCCCCCCCCCCCAAAAAAAAAAAACTTAAATAGGACTTGGTTGAAAATGGATTACTTATTGTTAATTACTAGCCGTTAGAGTTTGCTACTAATTGTTAATTACTAATTACCTGACTTCTTATATTGAAAAAAAAGTTTTTGTTGAGGTAAAAAATGGAAACTTGTTGAGGTCACTATTGAAACTGGATGGGTTAGTGTTTAAAAAATATATGATCATTATTTTTGCTTGCTATTTTTAAAAAACTAATATTTACCTTCTTTAATTTATTTTATTTATAATTGTTGCTCCCCTAGACCAAAATCCTAGCTCCGCCATTGTCTTCGTCTGCAGCATCCCGATGCAAATCTCTCTCTTTTGAAGCAAAAACGCAAGTACGAGCAATAACTTGGGCGTTGATTACATTAATTTGAGTGTTTAAGTCAAGATCAACGATTAGTTGCTCGAATGAATTCAAGATAATTGAAACCGATCAAAAGTTACTTATGACTCACAATTGTTTGGTCCTATAAAGTATCTGTTAAGACATTTAGACATATTTGGCGTCCTATAAAACCAATTTTGTTTTAGCGACTCTAATGAAGCCGTGTAGACATTACTACACTTGCTATTTTGGCACAAATAAGTGTCGAATTTAAAACCTGTATCACTTTCTTTTTAGCATAATACAACCATAGAACTAAAATTTAATCAATTTAGAGCGTAACGAGAGATGGGTACCTTCCGGTTATGACAACGTTTCGAGGACCGGCTCGACTAACTTCATCCAAGACCATGTTTGACCCGATCATGGTTCCAATGATGATGCCTCCAACCCAACTATACCAAATTAAATCATTCATTTGACCATCTCCACCTTCATTCAACAATTTGAGGTCAATATTTCTAAATAAATCATCTAATTTTGCATAATCTTTTATTAAAAAAAGAGTTGGTCATTGGCCTAACCGGATAAATTGAATCCAATTGATAAAATCACCCCGGTGCTCATCATGGTCACGATATATCTCCCAAAATGAAGAGCAATCTACACGTTATTAAAAAGGGTATTCAATGACAACATTATATCATTTTAATCATAAAAATATAGTATGAAAACAACTATAATTAGTTCAGTAGTAAGGGGTTGTTTACCAAACGCTTACAGGTAACGGTAAGCGCTTACTTGGTAAGAGTCTTCTCCCTCACTTACCGGCTAAGATTCTTGATCCTTGCGAAGATCACCCGGTGAGGTCTTGACATCCGATAAGCACTAAATGACCCCTAAGGGGCTCTTACCAAACGCTTACCCTTACGCAGTAACCTTAAATGGCCTCTAAGGGGCCGCTTACCCGGTAAGATCACCACCACCACTTACCTTATCGGATAACACTTTTTTTGAAAGAAAAAAAAGTTGGATTATTGGTAAGCGTTTGTTACCTTACCGGTTAAGAGTTTCTCCATCACTTACCTGGTCCTTGTTATACCTCTTAACGGTTAAGATTCTAAGCCTTTGCAATACTCATTCAGAAGGTAAGTGAGTAAAATGGCACTAAGGGGGTGTTTGGGAGTGCTTTTTTAGTCCAAAAGTGCTTTTGGCCAAAAGTGCTTATTGACTTATTGCTTTTGAAAAAGAAGTTTTTAAAAAAGTGTTTGGATTAGCTTTTGAGATAGGAAAGTGTAAAATGACCAATAAGTCAATAAGTCAGGAAAGTGTTACTTCTTGAAAATGACTTTTACAAGGCAAACCAAAAAGCTGTTTTAAAAGTGCTTTTGCATTTGCCAAACAAGCTTTTTAACTTATTGACTTTTTGAAAAGCCAATAAGTCAATAAGCAGATTTAAAACACACTCCCTAAGTTAAACAACAAAATATCTACAAAATCCATAATCCATAATTATAAACAAAAAACTGAGTATTTCAACAAGATATTTGATTATAAAACTGGGGTCTTAAGCATAACTTACAAATACACAACACTAAAGCATAAATTTCCAAACTTTTATAACTAAAGATTTGTAAAATTTCAAAGAACTAACCCTTGATAAATTCTCTTCCAACTTTTCCATCGAATTATCTTTCGAAAAGATAAAAGACTTTATTGCCCCCAATAGATTCCTTCCTCTAATTTTATCAAAATCCCCAATCTTCTTCATATTTCCCTTATCTTTTCCACCTCCATTTTTACCTTCATCACTCCTAAACGACCTACACGGCTGCAAGCACACCTTCCGACCAGAAAATGGTGGGATTGATTCCCACAAGACTGAGCTCCGGCAGAAACCCACTTGGGTTACCGGCGGTCCGGTGGTTCTATGGTGGTGGTTCGCCGGAAAAATGTGAAATTGGGCCACCGTGGACATTTTTGGTGGTTGGACTAACCCAAGAAAACACCTTGAAGTTTCTTGAAAAAGATTGTAAAAGGAAAAAAGTGTGATGGGTTCCAATTTTTGGGGGTGGAATTGTGGGGTTTTATTGGGCCTTGATTTTTGTGAAATTTGAGAAAATATCTAATAAAGATTAATAAGACATTGAAAAAGGATAAGTGTGATGACCACACGTTACAAAAACCTCATCTTTTTGCCATGTGGATGTTGGTTTTTCTTGATGGGGAATTACTATTTTGCCCCACAATTGGACTAGTTGAATTGGGATATTGAAGATATTTGGTTGATTCGTTTTTATGTGTGATTGTTTTTATGTGTGTGTTGTATGATTTTGGTGAATTTGATTTGAATGTGATACGTATACGTTTTATTTTCTTGTTGTATACATCTCATGTAACACACAATTAAGACTTACGAGTTACGTAATGCAACTCGTCCTTTAAAAACTTTTATAAGTCGTTTGGTTCGTGGAATTGAAAGGGCCGAAGGGATTGGAATGACCAATTTCTATGATCAAATTCCAGTCCCATGTTCGAAGAATGAAAATTGAATTCATCATTTATTGGCTTAAGTTAAAGAACTTTCCTATCAATCAAACGTGTGTTCAAATTTTATTCTAATTTTTTCAAAGTTCAAATTCTTTCGACGGATTACAATTTCATCAAATTTCAGTATTGGAATCAAAAATCCTCTTAATGTTGTTGCCAAACGACTTAGGATCGATTCCATATTCTTGGGATTTCAAGGTCTGACGCGAGTCCAGGACATGTTATGTACTCCATTTTCAAAAAGAAAATTATAAGCTATAATACAAGTTTTTAAAGATTTTACAAGTTTTTTTAAGAAAAATTCAAAATTTTTTAGACATTTCATGTTTTTATCTAATTAATTATATTATATAAAATGTATTTCTAATAAACTTCATAAGTCATAAATACAAAAACATTTATAGCATTGTTGTATAATAATAATTTATAAAATAAATTTATTCTTTTAAAGATAGGACCGAACTGACATCCGGCCGTAGAATTTTTAATTGAAACCAGTCGGTCCAATTTTAAAAGGACCGGTCTAAACCTAAGATTAAACTAGGATAAATCTGTCTGTCTGGATAAAATCTGTTGTTGTTTACTTTTTCACCTGAATAAACAGTCTGAACGATAGAAATGATCATTTTAGCCATGAGTCTGAATTACACATTGTTTAGTTGAACTTCAAAATGATTTTTTTTCAACTTGATGGCAATCAATTTTGTTATTACCTTAACCAATTTTTGTTTACATTAATTTACACATCGGAGGAAAATCAAGCACCTGAGGATCTTGTTGATATACACCCAAAATAAAGGGAGGAAAATCAAGCATATGGGAAAATCAAGCAGCTGGACGCTGGTATCAAATTTTAGGAGAAGCAAAGTTCAAGCAACTGAGGAAGATGATGCAGAGGTTGAAAAGAAGAAGATGCAGAAATCGAAAAGAAGATGTAAATGTGCACCTTCTCCAAATTAGGAACAACCTGCAAAGTAATTAAGATTTGTTGATCTATCAATTGCCCCATCCAACAACAATAAATAAATCATATAATAAAATACATTTTTTTTACTTTAGGTCTGGGCTTAACTCTAAACTCTCTTCGTTTACTGAAATCATGTTGTGAAGGATGCTTCCACAGAAAAGAAAAATCGATACCAGAAAATAGGTTGTCGGGAAGCAGAAATCGATACCAGAGATTGTTGTCATGAATAGAGGGTGCAGCCGTGCAGGAGAAAGGAGAAAGGAGGGGAGGGTCGATGAGGAAAGACGTTTTCATTGAGGAGGAGATGCAGGTTTCATAGGAGAGAATATTGTCGTGAAGGAAGGCAAGCGTCAACAAAGAAGGGTAGACTTGGTCATTTTCCTGGCTGAATCTGGACAAGAGTGGTGTCCAATCTGTGCCAATAAGTTGATTTTTTTCCCATTAAGCTCTAAGTAAACAACCTAGAATGTCTGTGTGAATAAGCCCATTAAGCCCAATAAGTCAAAAGTAAACACCTCCTAACTTTTGGCTAACTGTGCGTGATAATGAGAATGATAGGGTTGTAAATGAACCGAACGTTCACCGGAGCATTCATGAACCGTTCAACGGGAAGTTCATTTATATTCATTTATTTAATAAATAAACGGACATGAACATATTTTATGTTCGTTTAGTTAAATGAACGAACTTGACAATGGTTTGTTCGTTCATTTATTTATGTTCATTTACATTTTTTATATATAAATTGTAATAACCAAGACTAAATTTGGAAAGTTTAAAGGTCTTGTGGAAAAGTTTAATAAAGATGAAAGTTGAGGGGCTAGATTGTAATAAGGGTTAAGGTATAAAAACCCCATGATTGGCACAAAACCCTAGTTTTGGGCAATCATGTGGTGGGATGCGGCTGAGCATTTGAGAGAGAGGGGAGAAAGGGATTTTGGAGTTCATTTGCAATTGAAGAGGATGATCATCAATCTTTGAAATCAGAAGAAGGGGTGGAGTTGGGATTCGTTTTCTGCAAGCAATCTTATCAGGTAATTCCAAATTCCAATTCGTATCTGGTTGTTTTGATTAGATTGTTGAGTAATTAGAGAGTTTTCTTATAAAGTGGTAAAAGATACCTTGAGAGAGGGATTAAACACTCTAATCGTGTTTGGGTAGCAATGTTTGGTAAGAAATGATTATAGAAGGATCATGAAGTCATTTACTGCTTTGTCGTACCGATTAAAGGGATTTGAATGGATTTTTGCCTCTAATGTTCGTCTCAGCACCGTATCCGGAAAGTCTCAATGTTGAGAGTTTCCGGAAGAGTATTCGGTAAGTCTCAATGTTGAGGGTTTCTGGAAGCGTATTCGGTAAGTCTGGTATCCGAAAAGTAGGAAGTATCCGGTAAGTGTGAATATCCGGTAAGTGTGAATGTCCGGGAAGTATGACTGTCCGGAAAATAGAGATGTCCGGAAAGTGTGAGTGAGCTTGTAGGAGGGAATTCATTTCCTTCCTACTCGGATAGGTGAGTAGCTTGTAGGAGGGAATTCGTTTCCTTCCTACTCGGATGTGTGACTGCCTATGTGATCCTTAAACACTGTGCAGTACCATGATTGAATGATTATGTGAAGAATGTTAATGTGTTATATAAAACGATTTTTATATAAAACGATTTTCCAAAGAAGCCTTAGTAGTCTACTGTTGTCAAGATCGATGAAGTAGGAACAGTAGCCTACGAGTTAGAGTACCGTAAGAACTGAAGAATGCACTCAATGTTCCATACTTCGTATTTAATGAGGTGGTTGATTGAGTCAGAAGTGGCATTATCTTGGGGAAGTGTCAGTTTTAGTGTGGGCAAGATACCCGCATCTTTTCCCAAGAAGGAATTCCGGGGACGGAATTCTTTTAAGGGGGGGTGTTGTAATAACCAAGACTAAATTTGGAAAGTTTTAAGGTCTTGTGGAAAAGTTTAATAAAGCTGAAAGTTGAGGAGCTAGATTGTAATAAGGGTTAAGGTATAAAACCCCATGATTGGCACAAAACCCTAGTTTTGGACAATCATGTGGTGGGATGCGTGTTTGAGTAGCAATGTTTGGTAAGAAATGATTATAGAAGGATCATGAAGTCATTTACTGCTTTGTCGTACCGATTAAAGGGATTTGAATGGATTTTTGCCTCTGATGTTCGTCTCAGCGCCGTATCCGGAAAGTCTCAATGTTGAGAGTTTCCGGAAGAGTATTCGGTAAGTCTCAATGTTGAGGGTTTCCGGAAGTGTGTTCGGTAAGTCTGGTATCCGGAAAGTAGGAAGTATCAGGTAAGTGTGAATATCCGGTAAGTGTGAATGTCCGGGAAGTATGAGTGTCCGGAAAGTAGAGATGTCCGGAAAGTGTGAGTGTCCGGAAAGTAAAGTTGTCCGGAAAGTAGAATTTATCCGGAAAGTTTGATGATCAGCTTATGTGTCTATTCCATTCATTCAGGAAAATCGATTGGAAGACTGGAACAGGTTAGGAAAGAGAAGTAAGAGCACCAGGTGAGTTTTTCTAACTAAAATACGTGATCTTACGTGTTTTCCAAAGAAAGTGATTATGTGGAAATGCCATGTTATTTTACATGATTTTTACGTGAATGAAAGTTTAATATTTTACCGATCATGGTGTGTTTACGAGCATAACTTGTTTACAAGCTTTTACGTATGTTTTCCCATGAAAAGTATGTTTTAAGGAAAAGATTATTCAGCAAGGTGAAATGAATTATAAGTGTTAAACGGATTTCATGTTTATAACGAGCTATGTGTATGTTATGTGGAGTCGGTCTGCACAGTGGGATCTGAGTAACTCGGGATCCGATGATCCCTTGGGATGTTATGAGTAAGCTTGTAGGAGGGAATTCATTTCCTTCCTACTCGGATATATGAGTAAGCTTGTAGGAGGGAATTCATTTCCTTCCTACTCGGATAGGTGAGTAGCTTGTAGGAGGGAATTCGTTTCCTTCCTACTCGGATGTGTGACTGCCTATGTGATCCTTAAACACTGTGCAGTACCATGATTGAATGATTATGTGAAGAATGTTAATGTGTTATATAAAACGATTTTTATAATGTTGATGTACGCTGTTACGGAGGGAACTCACTAGACCTCATGGGCTAACCCTCGATTTCCAAAACTAAAACCTTTTCAGGTAAGTGAGCAAGAGCAAGATAGAGTACAGATGCAGCTAGAGACAGTACAAGTGCCTCTTGTAGAAGTTAGATTATTCTCAGTTGTGTATAGGTTGTTTCCGCCAACCTAAGCTTTAGATGGATGTAATGAAGTTTTGGGATCCAGTTTTGTAAATCTTATGATGTAATGCTATGTATGTCATTTTTTTGGGATGTTACAAATGGTATCAGAGCCATAGTTTAAGGGATTTAGGTGACCGGACGGGCCTAAACTTAAACTTGGGAGTAGAAATCACAACTGAGAATCAGGAAATGCGTTAGGAGGGCACTATTATTGATATGGTAAATGCGTTAGGAGGGCACTATAGTAGATATATGACTAATAAGGTACTGAGGACTGTCATGTAAGGTAAGTTTGAGATTCCACCTGGCCAGTGTAATTGCAAACTTACAGGTACATGTATGTGCTTAACCTGCCTTATTATTCCGAAGTGGTAGTCAGAAGCTAGTGTTTATGTCGTGTTCCAGTAGGTTAGAATGTCAGCAAGATCCCTGAGGTAGGGGTGAGCAAAACCCGACCGACCCGAAGAACCCGACCGACCCCGACCCGAAAATGGCACCAAATCCCCGAACCCGAATGCCCCGATCCGAATTCTTAAGCGGGTAAAATGGGATCGGGTTGGGTTTGGGTTTTCCCACCCGATCCGACCCGAAATATCCGAAATTATTTAAAATTAATTTTTTTTGCTGAATTTAAAATATACCTAAATAAAAATCCGAATTCCTAACCTAATTTCAGTTTCTATTTTCTAACCTAAAATCCTAAATACCCAAACCCACTTGAAATTCCCAAACCTTGGGCCTTGAAATTCTTAAAATCCTAAATACCCAAACCTTGGGCCTTGAAATTGCAAGTTTTGTTTAACTGCAGGCCCAACCCGAAACCTGACTAAACCGAACCCGAACCCCCCGAACCCGAACCCCCCCGAACCCGAGATACCCGAAGTTTAAACGGACAGCTTCGGGTGTGGCCATACTCCCCCGAAACCCGATCGGGTGGTGGGTTTTTGGGCCGAACCCGACCGACCCGACCCGATGCTCACCCCTACCCTGAGGGGTAGATTGAGACCCCTTATTGGGGAAGTTTCATGAGAAGTCACTTATGATGTGATGTATGTATACATCATAGAGAAGAAATGTTGTATAGAGTGTTATGAGTTGTCTAGAGGTAGCTCTTCGTGAATTCGGAGAGGATGAATGTTTGAGTTTGAGTAAGACTCCTGTTTCGGGAGAGTCCCAGTTCTAGAAATCATGGGATAGATCAGTCAGGATGGTAAGGGAGGGCAGTGTCGAAATCTTGAAAGTGTCAATGGAGCCCTGACTTCGTAGTCGAGCTTTTCAATGGCAGGATAACTGAAATAAGATACCTATAGTGAAATGAAAGCATGTAGAAGTGGAAAGTGAGATAGTTGATCAAAACGAAATAGTATGAAAGGGTCGAGTAAGTGAGATGTGGAAAGCGTGTTCAGCAAGTTATTGCATGACCGAGAGGGCGACCATTGGTCGTAGGTGGAGTGTCAAGGATAAGTTGCGTAAGTAAAGCGGTGACCTTGTTAGGGTGAGTAGCCTTCAATTGCTAGTAGAGTCTCATGCATGGCGATCTTTTATGTAACATAAATTTTCACGATTTAAGTTAAATGTGTAAATATAAATTTTGATCGAAAATGAGTCAGAATGTGCACGCGTATGTTTAAAGAAAAGGTGATTTCATTCACATTGCACATTGAAATTTTGAGCTTAACGATTTGCAAAGTATTTCACACTTTTAGTGATAAGTTAATTTTTTACAAAAAGGTCAAGAAAATGGTTACCTGCAATTCATTTATAACCAAAATGCTTATTGGTCTATTGATATCATACAAATGAGTGTGAGAACCGACTGACTTACTTTGTGTCGGTAATTCTTTCAGAATTGTGTCATATGAAAATATTTTCATGCAATATATTACTGTCGTAATAACATCGTTCGGATTGAGCAAGAGTGAGGTTCACGGGAAGATGCATGCAAGTGATTCTCGAATCGTTGTGCAGGGCATTGAAGTTATAATAGTAATGGGTCATGTGTACCCAAGTTGTTTCTAAATGTTGTTTATTTAAAAAGGATAAAATGTACGAAATGATTTATTTTCCGCGTCGTCATGCATGAAGGCTATGAACTCACTAGGTCATAGAGTTTTATATTTAAGCTAAGGAAGGACTCCGAGAGTAGAGAGGGGTTGGTCAAATCAGGGGAGGACGTTTGTAGTTGTGATATATGTGTTCAAGAAGAGATTTAGACAGTGGAAGAGTCAGGAATGGGACGATAGTATCGGTTGTATGAGGGTTTGCACCCTTGTTCGGTAACTAGAAGTACGGTTGTCAAGGGACAGGTGTGTCCGGAGGAAGGACTTGAAGCCTTCAAGGTGATGGTTTAGCAACTCGTTTTGAGTAGTGTGGTGAGAAAGAATGAAATGTCCATGGCGTGGGAATATGAGTTTCGGGGTGAGCTTGTAATGTTAATGTTGCTTGAGTAGGTTTCAAAAAGAGGGAGACATATCATGAAGTTAATTATAATATGTTGGAAGGATTAGGTTCCGTAAGGAACCCATGTTAAAGAATAAGTTAAGAAAGTAGTTACAGGTTGTCTGTTGTTGTAGAAGTCGACAGTTGTGTAAGGTGGCCGAGACCGAAGACTTGAACCAGAAGGTTGAAAGTTGATAGAACACCTTGTAGGGGTGTTAAGAGGATGAGGAGATATTGTTTTGAATAAGCGTTCTATTTACGTGGTATGGAGGGTTCGTAGAATGACGAGGTATGTAGCACGAGCGAAACGAGTGTGTAGATTTTATCGTTCAGTGAAGGACTGTGTCCAGCTTATGTAAGGGCTCGGATCGTAAAGAGCTAGCTAGAATGTTTGTGTTTGAGCTAATTGAGAACTCGTGAGTTATAGTTCAACAAGTTGGGAAAGGACTAAGTAGCGAGATATACTCGATTATGTATACGGGACGATATGAAGGCAAGTTCGAATTGTGTGAATGATCATGAGAGATCTGGTCGGCAGGGTGATGTTATGGGCAAAGAGTGTACGGATGTGTAGTGACAGTAATTGTCAAGCTTAATGTGCCAGCTAGTGTCGTAGTGATGTGATGTTAGAGAGAGAGAAGGAGCATCAGATAGAAACCTTTTGGGGGTTTCGGATGAGGCATACGGTTTATTAACCAGATTGTTGGAGCACGTAGGGTGTAAGTTGACGTTGTGGTACGTTTATGTTCGGGATAGAATGACAGAGTGGTGGTGGGTGGTTACCCAAAGGAGAAACCAAGTGTTTTTGGTTGTAATAATCGTTAAGTAAGCATATTTTGGGGTCATTGGAAGTTTAAAGAAGATGATGGGTGTGTTAGTCAAAATGTGGTGGAGTAGATGCGAAATCCTTAAAGAATGTGAGTTGTTTCTTATGTGTGAAAGATTTGTCTGAGAGAGTAAAAGTTGGAGATTAAAGAATGTATAGTGACGTCGAACACTGGTGTCGTGTCAAGACGACTTGGGTGAATGCCTTAAGTTAGGATCTTGGTGCAACTGTTTGGTTATGTAAGTAATGAGAAAGTGATATCAGCATGTGGAAAGGTCGGGAGAGAGGGGCAAGTAATGTTTGGTGGGCGGTGCTCCACGCTAACATGGGGAGGTGAAGATAGTATGTCAGAATAAGTTAGTGAATTGGAAGTAGTAAGCTTGACAGTAATGCCGAAAGGTGCAGTGTTGTGTAGATTGTCACTGATAAGTGTGCGAACTTTTGGAAAGAGTATTGAGGAAGGGATTTGTGTATGATTTTGTGCAGGAAAGAAGTGGATGGGACAACTGAATGGATTAAGTTAGTGACTTGGTGAGAAATGTTTAAACGAATTGGTCGTGCAGTGATTAAGCTAGTGAGAATAGTATGGTGTGACCATGGTTACTCCTCCCAGTTGAGTGAGGATAACCGGAGTTATGTTTCAGGATAAGTTTAATTCGAGTAGGTTGACACTTCAACAATGGGTTTGGAGGTTCCTACTCTTAGTTACGTATGAGTATGGAGTAGTGAAGTAGTGAGGATATGAGAGATGGTTGACGAACTGTGGTCGAGGTGGTCCGAAAAGGGAAAGGTTATCTGTATAGACGATTGTTGGTTGGGAGAAGTAATATAGAATTGCTTGTATTACGATGAAGGAACTTTGGGTTGGGAGTTGTTGGGACGTACAGGGTTGGCCTTGTGCCAAGCTGTCAAGTGAGTGATTGTTTATTGGTAGAAGAATCTCGTGTTGTGGCGGGGGATTCAGCCAAGTTCCTTCCTAAAGGAAGTATAGATGCATGAGAAGCCTTAGTAGTCTACTGTTGTCAAGATCGATGAAGTAGGAACAGTAGCCTATGAGTTAGAGTACCGTAAGAACTGAAGGGAATGCACTCAATGTTCCATACTTCGTATTTAATGAGGTGGTTGACTGAGTCAGAAGTGGCATTATCTTGGGGAAGTGTCAGTTTTAGTGTGGGTAAGATACCCACATCTTTTCCCAAGAAGGAATTCCGGGGACGGAATTCTTTTAAGGGGGGGTGTTGTAATAACCAAGACTAAATTTGGAAAGTTTTAAGGTCTTGTGGAAAAGTTTAATAAAGCGGAAAGTTGAGGGGCTAGATTGTAATAAGGGTTAAGGTATAAAAACCCCATGATTGGCACCAAACCCTAGTTTTGGGCAATCATGTGGTGGGATGCGGCTGAGCATTTGAGAGAGAGGAGAGAAAGGGATTTTGGAGTTCATTTGCAATTGAAGAGGAAGATCATCAATCTTTGAAATCAGAAGAAGGGGTGGAGTTGGGATTCGTTTTCTGCAAGCAATCTTATCAGGTAATTCCAAATCCCAATTCGTATCTGGTTGTTTTGATTAGATTGTTGAGTAATTAGAGAGTTTTCTTATAAAGTGGTAAAAGATACCTTGAGAGAGGGATTAAACACTCTAATCGTGTTTGAGTAGCAATGTTTACTAAGAAATGATTATAGAAGGATCATGAAGTCATTTACTGCTTTGTCGTACCGATTAAAGGGATTTGAATGGATTTTTGCCTCTGATGTTCGTCTCAGCGCCGTATCCGGAAAGTCTCAATGTTGAGAGTTTCCGGAAGAGTATTCGGTAAGTCTCAATGTTGAGGGTTTCCGGAAGTGTGTTCGGTAAGTCTGGTATCCGGAAAGTAGGAAGTATCAGGTAAGTGTGAATATCCGGTAAGTGTGAATGTCCGGGAAGTATGAGTGTCCGGAAAGTAGAGATGTCCGGAAAGTGTGAGTGTCCGGAAAGTAAAGTTGTCCGGAAAGTAGAATTTATCCGGAAAGTTTGATGATCAGCTTATGTGTCTATTCCATTCATTCAGGAAAATCGATTGGAAGACTGGAACAGGTTAGGAAAGAGAAGTAAGAGCACCAGGTGAGTTTTTCTAACTAAAATACGTGATCTTACGTGTTTTCCAAAGAAAGTGATTATGTGGAAATGCCATGTTATTTTACATGATTTTTACGTGAATGAAAGTTTAATATTTTACCGATCATGGTGTGTTTACGAGCATAATTTATTTACAAGCTTTTACGTATGTTTTCCCATGAAAAGTATGTTTTAAGGAAAAGATTATTCAGCAAGGTGAAATGAATTATAAGTGTTAAACGGATTTCATGTTTATGACGAGCTATGTGTATGTTATGTGGAGTCGGTCTGCACAGTGGGATCTGAGAACCTCGGGATCCGATGATCCCTTGGGCTGTTATGAGTAAGCTTGTAGGAGGGAATTCATTTCCTTCCTACTCGGATATATGAGTAAGCTTGTAGGAGGGAATTCATTTCCTTCCTACTCGGATAGGTGAGTAGCTTGTAGGAGGGAATTCGTTTCCTTCCTACTCGGATGTGTGACTGCCTATGTGATCCTTAAACACTGTGCAGTACCATGATTGAATGATTATGTGAAGAATGTTAATGTGTTATATAAAACGATTTTTATAATGTTGATGTACGCTGTTACGGAGGGAACTCACTAGACCTCATGGTCTAACCCTCGCTTTCCAAAACTAAAACCTTTTAAGGTAAGTGAGCAAGAGCAAGATAGAGTACAGATGCAGCTAGAGACAGTACAAGTGCCTCTTGTAGAATTTAGATTATTCTCAGTTGTGTATAGGTTGTTTCTGCCAACCTAAGCTTTAGATGGATGTAATGAAGTTTTGGGACCCAGTTTTGTAAATCTTATGATGTAATGCTATGTATGTCATTTTTTTGGGATGTTACAAATGGTATCAGAGCCATAGTTTAAGGGATTTAGGTGACCGGACGGGCCTAAACTTACTTGGGAGTAGAAATCACAACTGAGAATCAGGAAATGCGTTAGGAGGGCACTATTGTTGATATGGTAAATGCGTTAGGAGGGCACTATAGTAGATATATGACTAAGAAGGTACTGAGGACTGTCATGTAAGGTAAGTTTGAGATTCCACCTGGCCAGTGTAATTGCAAACTTACAGGTACATGTATGTGCTTAACCTGCCTTATTAACATGCCTTATTATTCCGAAGTGGTAGTCAGAAGCTAGTGTTTATGTCGTATTCCAGTACGTTAGAATGTCAGCAAGATCCCTGAGGGGTAGATTGAGACCCCTTGTTGGGGAAGTTTCATGAGAAGTAACTTATGATGTGATGTATGTATACATCATAGAGAAGAAATGTTGTATAGAGTGTTATGAGTTGTCTAGAGGTAGCTCTTCGTGAATTCAGAGAGGATGAATGTTTGAGTTTGAGTAAGACTCCTGTTTCGGGAGAGTCCCAGTTCTAGAAATCATGGGATAGATTAGTAAGGATGGTAAGGGAGGGCAGTGTCGAAATCTTGAAAGTGTCAATGGAGCCCTGACTTCGTAGTCGAGCTTTTCAATGGCAGGATAACTGAAGTAAGATACCTATAGTGAAATGAAAGCATGTAGAAGTGGAAAGTGAGATAGTTGATCAAAACAAAATAGTATGAAAGGGTCGAGTAAGTGAGATGTGGAAAGCGTGTTCAGCAAGTTATTGTATGACCGAGAGGGCGACCATTGGTCGTAGGTGGAGTGTCAAGGATAAGTTGCGTAAGTAAAGCGGTTGACCTTGTTAGGGTGAGTAGCCTTCAATTGCAAGTAGAGTCTCATGCATGGCGATCTTTTATGTAACATAAATTTTCACGATTTAAGTTAAATGTGTACATATAAAATTTGATCGAAAATGAGTCAGAATGTGCACGCGTATGTTTAAAGAAAAGGTGATTTCATTCACATTGCACATTGAAATTTTGAGCTTAACGATTTGCAAAGTATTTCACACTTTTAGTGATAAGTTAATTTTTTACAAAAAGGTCAAGAAAATGGTTACCTGCAATTCATTTATAACCAAAATGCTTATTGGCCTATTGATATCATACAAATGAGTGTGAGAACCGACTGACTTACTTTGTGTCGGTAATTCTTTCAGAATTGTGTCATATGAAAAGATTTTCATGCAATATATTACTGTCGTAATAACATCGTTTAGATTGAGCAAGAGTGAGGTTCACGGGAAGATGCATGCAAGCGATTCTCGAATCGTTGTGCAGGGTATTGAAGTTATAATAGTAATGGGTCATGTGTACCCAAGTTGTTTCTAAATGTTGTTTATTTAAAAAGGATAAAATGTACGAAATGATTTATTTTCCGCGTCGTCATGCATGAAGGCTATGAACTCACTAGGTCATAGAGTTTTATATTTAAGCTAAGGAAGGACTCCGAGAGTGGAGAGGGGTTGGTCAAATCAGGGGAGGACGTTTGTAGTTGTGATATATGTGTTCAAGAAGAGATTTGGACAGTGGAAGAGTCAGGAATGGGACGATAGTATCGGTTGTATGAGGGTTTGCACCCTTGTTCGGTAACTAGAAGTACGGTTGTCAAGGGACAGGTGTGTCCGGAGGAAGGACTTGAAGCCTTCAAGGTGATGGTTTAGCAACTCGTTTTGAGTAGTGTGGTGAGAAAGAATGAAATGTCCATGGCGTGGGAATATGAGTTTCGGGGTGAGCTTGTAATGTTAATGTTGCTTGAGTAGGTTTTAAAAAGAGGGAGACAGATCATGAAGTTAATTATAATATGTTGGAAGGATTAGGTCCCGTAAGGAACCCATGTTAAAGAATAAGTTAAGAAAGTAGTTACAGGTTGTCTGTTGTTGTAGAAGTCGACAGTTGTGTAAGGTGGCCGAGACCGAAGACATGAACCAGAAGGTTGAAAGTTGATAGAACACCTTGTAGGGGTGTTAAGAGGACGAGGAGCTATTGTTTTGAATAAGCGTTCTATTTACGTGGTATGGAGGGTTCATAGAATGATGAGGTATGTAGCATGAGCGAAACGAGTGTGTAGATTTTATCGTTCAGTGAAGGACTGTGTCCAGCTTATGTAAGGGCTCGGATCATAAAAAGCTAGCTAGAATGTTTGTGTTTGAGCTAATTGAGAACTCGTGAGTTATAGTTCAACAAGTTGGGAAAGGACTAAGTAGCGAGATATACTCGATTATGTATACGGGAGGATATGAAGGCAAGTTCGAATTGTGTGAATGATCATGAGAGATCTGGTCGGCAGGGTGATGTTATGGGCAAAGAGTGTACGGATGTGTAGTGACAGTAATTGTCAAGCTTAATGTGCCAGCTAGTGTCGTAGTGATGCGATGTTAGAGAGAGAGAGGGAGCATCAGATAGAAACCTTTTGGGGGTTTCGGATGAGGCGTACGGTTTATTAACCAGATTGTTGGAGCACGTAGGGTGTAAGTTGACGTTGTGGTACGTTTATGTTCGGGATAGAATGACGGAGTGGTGGTGGGTGGTTACCCAAAGGCGAAACCAAGTGTTTTTGTTGATCCAAACCCTCAGTGATTTGATAATGACCCTCTCTTATATACTTAGTGAAAATTGTAAGTAAACAATATGTATCAGAGTTTCACTATCGCTGATAAGTACTAAGATCTTCCAGTACCGCTGATAGGAACTCTCGCTTTTTAGATTAAACATTCAGCGAACACTGTTCACCATAAATGCTCTGAGTCTGTTCAGTCATTATGATGATCGCTGATAAGTTAGTTGTTTACTTATGATCCCTGAAGACAAGTTTCACGTCAACATAGGTTCTACGCTGAAGTCGAAGATCAAGCTCAAGAACCAGCGACAAGTCTCCTAATGAACTGATGCGGATCAGCGAAGACTCAGATTTGTCCACTCAACGTGAAGTATCAAGTACAAGACTTCAGCTATCGCTGAACTTTATCATTCGCTGAATAAAAAATGATAATCGCTGAATCAACGAAAGTTGATCATGAAGTCCTCCGTACAAAGTACTTTTGTCTTAACCACCCTTGCACGCCTCCGTACGAAATGTCAGAAAAGAACCTCCGAAAATCTGAAATCGTACAACCACTCTGATACTACACTGTTCATCCTTACGGCTACTAAGGTTGTCATCAAAAGTCAATGACATGCAACCAATCAGCTGATGACACGTGTAAAGTATATACTGATCTGCATTAAATGCATGCAGTATATAAAGGGATGAACTCACTTCTTTTGAAGTAACTTGCTAACTCTGGACAAGTTCAAATCTCTTATCTCAGATAGGTTATTATTAGTAATTTCCTTATCTCTCTTAGTGCAAGAAACCTTAGTGTTCCAACTTGTTTAGATTTAGGTTTATCCTTAATCTTGTTTCCGCAACAAGTTGTAAATTGTTAATGATTTATCAATAAACAATTTAGAAAAGTAAAATCTGTGTGTTTGTATTCAACCCCCCCCCCCCCCCTTCTACAAACTTGTATAGGCCTTCGGGACCAACAAGTGGTATCAGAGCAGATTTGTTTAATCTCATAAACAAGATCTAATCTAAGATATTTCTCTTCCTTGCTATTATCTGAAAATGGCCAACACAAACACAAATTATATAGACAATGGTTCTCTTGCAAAACCCCCTAGATTTTCCAGAGATAACTTCAACTTATGGAAAAATAGGATGACACTCTTCTTAGAAGGTGTAGACCCTACTATGCCTTACTATATTGAGAATGGTCCATTCATCCCTGTAAGATTTGATGCTGCAGTTCCAGGCACTGAGAATAGACCTGCTATTCCAGAAAGGCTGGTACCTAAAGAAATCCATCAATGGACTGATGAAGATAAGAAGAAAGTGGCTATAGATACAAAAGCCAGATCCATACTATCCATGGCTCTTCCTGACGAAGTCTACCATTCCGTCATGAATCTGAAAACATCAAAAGCCATGTGGGACACAATATGTGTTCAGTATGAAGGAACGTCTGAAGTCCAGGACTCAAGAAAGATCAACCTGGTAAGACAATACGAAAGCTTCATTTCTGGTAAGAATGAAACTCTCTCTGAAGTTCACCAACGTTTTAATTGTTTAATTATAGATCTGAAAACTGTTGGTAAGGAATATTCTAACTTTGAAGTGCTGGCAAAGTTTCTAGAATGTTTACCTGAAAGCTGGGACAATTATTCCATGTGTCTCAAGCTGTCAAAGGATCTAAGATCAATGACCCTGGCTACCTTATATGGCACGTTGCTGAATCATGAGCAATCAAGCCATCTTAAGAAGAATCTTGTAAAAGATTCCAAAAGCACCCATGTTGCTTTAATCTCAGAGGAACCTTCTACTCAGCCACCCTCGGTCACTATCACTGAGTTAGAGAGTAACTCTGAAAGTTCATCAGATTCTGATTTCTCAGATGATGAATCCTTGGCTCTCCTAACCAAAAAGTTCAGGAGATTTGCCAAGAAGAAAATGTTTAGAAAGAACAAACCTCTTTCCATAGCTGACAAGCCTAAATCATCAGTTTTTGTTGATAAGGCTACTGCTACTTGTTTTAACTGCGAAAAGATAGGACATTTTGCTAACGAGTGCAAGTCTAAGAAAGTTTCTAGACCCTCAGCTTTTACAAAGAAATCCTTTGTTCCAAGGAATAAAGATGACAAATACTCAAAACTGAAAGACAAATATGCGAAGCTGAAAAGCTTTAAGAAGAAAGGAAAAGGCCTGATGGCTGACTATGATTGGGCTGCTTCTGATGAAGAAGCATCATCATCTGATTCTGAAGATGATGAAGCAAATCAATGTCTCATGGCCAAGATTGAAGAAGAGGAAGAAAGTTCAGACATTCCCTCCACTTCAACCTCTGCTATTCAGGTATCACCTTCTTTCTTTACCAATATTGCAAATATTGATGAAGCTGATAGTCTCCGTAAGATCGATCTCTTGACTAGAAGTTTATACGAAGCCATGAACGGCAAAACTGTGGTTGAAAACCAAAATCTTGATCTCGCTGAAAAGCTTAAAAACTGCCACCTTCAAATAGAAAAGCTTTCTAAAATTGAAGAAGATTTTAAAGATCAAGTATATTTAAATCAGCTAGTCAAAATCGAACGAGAAGAAGCTATCGCTGCATTAGAGGCTGAAAAAGCTACTGTTGAAGGATGGTGTAATTCTTCAACAAAGATCACTGAGATAATTAAGGCTCAGATTCCTCTGAGTGATAAACGTGGTCTGGGTTATAAATATGATACTCCAAAACCAACCACTGAACGTTCAATGCTTAAATTTGGAACGTTCGTATCCTCAGTCGCTGACACTTCATCATCTCAGTGCTCCTCGTCCATTACACCAATCCCTGAGGAAACTCCTACCTCCTCAAAAGGTAAGGAGAAAATGGTTTATTCAAAACCTACCTCTGTCTCTAAAGACAAAGGTAAAGGAATTGTTATTTATCAAAATCCTCAGAAGGGTACCTTAGTACCAAAGCTGAATGCTTTTAAAGCCTCAGTGACCTACCCCTCTGGATCTAGAAAGCTGATCTCTGGATCTATTCAGCGATCTACTCCGAGACTCAGAGTGGATGTCCTTGGTAAGAAATCTGAAGAACTGAATGTTCGTCCCATTTCTAAAGCCAATAGTTTACTTGGTGCTGGCACTTCTAATTGGAAATTAACAGCTCAGCATACAAGTGGTCCTAGAACTACCTTTAGTTATAGGAAATGTTATCACTGTGGACTTACCGATCATATTGCTAGTAAGTGCCCCACAGCCACCAAAGCTGAAAAGATAGCTAAGGTGAAGATTGCCCCCAAGGCAAAGAAGACCAACCCCGATGCAAATCAGGTCAAGGTGACTCCTACCACTGAAGTTAAGAAATTAACCAAAGTGAAGAAAGACAAAGCTGAATCTTCAAATGCTGCGAAGACTGCTGAACCTTCTATTCCAATTACTTCCACTGACAAACGTGTATACATGGTTAAGTGGGTACCTAAGAAAAACTAATCTTCCTTTGTAAATGCAGGTTAAGAAGGGTATCTGGTATCTCGATAGAGGATGCTCTAGACACATGACTGGTACGAAAAGCCTGCTCGCTGAATACAAAGAAGAGAAAGGTCCCTCTGTGACTTTCGGTGGAAATGGAAAAGGACATACCCGAGGGTATGGTGTACTTTCAAATGGTACAACCTCCTTCAGAAGAGTCGCATATGTTGAAGGACTGAAACATAATCTTCTGAGCATCAGTCAGCTCTGCGACATGGATAACAAAGTGATTTTCACTAAGGAATCCTGCTTTGTCACTGACAAAAAGGAGAAGATAGCTCTCAGCGGTTATCGTTTGGAAAATGTTTATGTAATAAACATGGACTCAACAACCACTGAGAACTCCTGTTTCTTCTCAAAGGCATCTTCTGATGTTAACTGGCTATGGCACAAGAGGCTCTCGCATCTAAATTTCAAGACACTGAATACTCTTTCCTCCAAAGTGTTAGTCACTGGTCTACCTCAGCATTCATACGCCAAAGAGTCTTTATGTTCAGCGTGTGAAAAAGGGAAGCAGACCAAGGCAAGCTTCAAGTCAAAGCAAGTCTCCTCAGTGTCATCTCCTCTACAACTACTCCATATGGATTTGTTTGGCCCTGTTAACAAACAATCCATCGCTGGAAAGAAATATACGCTGGTCATAGTTGATGAATTCTCTCGCTTCACTTGGGTAATGTTTCTCCGTTCTAAGAGTGATACCCCTGAAGAACTCATCACCTTTGTTCGGAAGATGGAAACTCTGAACAATATGACTGTTCGCTCAATAAGGAGTGATCATGGAACTGAATTCAAAAACAGTTCTCTTGATTCCTTCCTTGAGAGTAAGGGTATTTCTCACAACTTTTCGTCAGTGAGAACACCGCAACAAAATGGAGTCGCTGAAAGAAGAAATAGAACAATTATTGAAGCTGCACGTTCAATGCTCAGCGATTCTCACCTGCCTACTCAGTTTTGGGCAGAAGCTGTCAACACTGCTTGTTTTACGCAAAACAGGTCGCTGATAGTTAAAAGATTCAAAAAGACAGCCTATGAACTCTTTCATGGGAGAAAGCCTTCAATCAGCTTTCTTCACATCTTTGGATGTCAGTGCTTCATACTGAACAACAGAGATGCCCTTGGAAAGTTTGATCCTAAGGCTGATGATGGAATCTTTCTTGGATACTCCTCAGTCTCCAAAGCCTTCAGAGTCTTCAACCGTAGAAGACAAACTGTAGAAGAAACTATTCACGTCACGTTTGACGAATCCCGTTCAGCGAACTCTAAACCGTCCGCTGATACTGAAGAACTGAATCAATGGATGTTTTCTCATCTTGGTGATTCAGAAGAAGTTCCCACTCCTCATGCTCACACCGTAGATAATGATGGTCCTACTATCATTCCAGATATGCAGAATAGTGAAGCTGAAACATCTTGGGTCTCAGCTGTTCCTATAAACACTATACCTGCAGTTAATCCAAATGTCTCAGAAATTCCATCTATTTCTCAGCAATCAGTGAATGAAGTGACAAATGCAAACATTCCTCTCTTAGCTGATAATCCAGAAGTAGTTGAAGCCTCATCTTCAGTTTCTCCAGTTAAGACTGAGTCAGCGACGTATGCTCCGGCTCAGCGATGGACTGTAAATCACCCAATCGATCAAATTCTTGGTGATCCAAACGCTGGTATTCAGACTCGTAGAAGTACAGGTAATATTTGTTTATTTGTTAACTTTATTTCTCTAACTGAACCAAAGAAAATAGATGATGCCCTCAGAGATCCAAACTGGGTCAGCGCTATGCAAGAAGAGCTGACTGAATTCGAAAGAAACAAAGTTTGGAAACTCGTTCGTAGACCAACTGAAAAAACGGTGATAGGCACTAAATGGGTCTATCGAAACAAGTTGGACGAACATGGTACTGTAACTCGCAACAAAGCTCGTCTTGTTGCTCAGGGATACAGACAAGAGGAAGGCATAGATTATGACGAAACATTTGCTCCAGTAGCAAGACTTGAATCTATTCGTCTTTTCTTAGCATATGCTGTACACAAAAACTTCACTGTACATCAGATGGATGTTAAGTCAGCGTTTCTGAATGGAAAGCTGAATGAAGAAGTTTATATGGAACAACCTCCAGGATTCTCAGATCCTAAGCGTCCAGGTTATGTTTATAAACTAGACAAGGCACTTTATGGCTTAAAGCAAGCTCCTCGTGCATGGTATGATACTCTCTCTACTTATCTCCATATTGAACAATTTGAGAGAGGTAAGATTGACAAAACTCTATTTTTTAGAAAAGTGAAAGGTCATATCATTCTAGTTCAAATATATGTTGATGACATTATATTTGGTTCTACTAACCCTGAGCTGTGTACTCGTTTCGCTGATAGAATGAAAGATGAGTATAAAATGAGCATGATGGGTGAACTAACATATTTCCTTGGTCTTCAGATTAAGCAAACTGAAAAAGGAACTTTCATTAATCAGGGAAAGTATGTTAAAGATATGCTGAAGAAATTCGACTTAACTAAAAGTTCAGCTATGAAAACCCCTATGGCACCACCGCTGACACTTGATAAGGACACAAAGGGTGTTCCTGTCAATGTTACGTTGTACCGTGGGATGATCGGCTCACTATTGTATCTTACAGCTAGCCGACCCGATATTATGTTTGCAACATGCTTGTGCGCACGATATCAAGCTGAACCTAAGATATCCCATATGAAAGCTGTAAAGCGAATCTTTCGATATCTTAAGGGTACAACGAATCTAGGTCTTTGGTATCCCAAAGATTCAGGATTCGATCTAACCGCCTATTCAGATAGTGATTTTGCAGGTTGCAAAATGGATAGGAAAAGCACCACAGGAGGATGTCAGCTCCTAGGTGGAAAGCTGGTAAGTTGGACAAGTAAAAAGCAAAATTCAGTGTCCACTTCCACGGCTGAAGCTGAGTATGTAGCCGCTGGAAGCTGCTGTTCTCAGGTCTTGTGGATGAGAAATCAGCTACTAGACTACGATCTTCAGCTCTCCAAAATTCCAATCTATTGCGACAGCACTAGTGCCATCGCTATAGCAAACAATCCAGTGCTACACTCAAAGACAAAACACATAGAAATCAGATATCATTTTATCAGAGATCATGTGATGAATGGTGATATAGAACTTCATTTTATCCCAACTGATTATCAGTTAGCTGATTTATTTACAAAACCTCTTGATGAGACAAGATTCAACTTTCTCATCAGCGAGCTTGGAATGCTGAACTTTGAAGGGTAAAATCTTCAGCGGTTCACATTAATCAGCGATAGGATAAAATCAACTCGTATAACCTATTCAATCATCTTCTCTCTGAATAAACTTGGTTAAACTGATATCCAGGTATGTTTTCTCTCTCTGACAAACGCATGAAAATGCAAGATTTCAAAACAAATGCATCGCTGAATATCTCTTCCTTAACAGCGATATTTTGAAATTTCTTAAAACCTTCACTGATATTTCTATTCAGTGCTTCATGTTTTCAAAGAGTCCCTGAGTTTTTCAAAACCTCAGAGACAACCAAGAATATGAAAGGACAGTTGTGACGTCATTGCAACGGATAAACCCCGGCACGTTTTCTTTCTGACACACGTTTGCACGTCTCGTTCAAACTTCCAATCAAATGCAAACACGTGTCCGTGTCATGATGAAAACCTTTCCCCGCTCAAGGTTTTCTCTCTCTAAACTCCCTATATAAACAAATTCTTGGTTTATATTTGTCTTTTACGCAATCAATCTTTCTCCGCAAGAAAAGAATTACTGTTGCATTTGTGCTCTCAAATCTTCAAAGAACTGTTCATCATCTTCTTCATCAAAACATCAAGGTTAATATGTTCATATTTTTTTTCAAATGCAGATAACTTGTTTCTGATCTTATCATTGTTTTAAACAAGATCAAACAAAAGAACTTCTTAAAAATGAAATCATTTCTTTCATGGTTTTATGAACACAACCATTTCATGGTTGTTCTTCAAGTTTTAAATCTAAATCTTAAACTTGTTCTTCATTCGTATCCAGATTTTTTTTAGAAACTGGAATACAAGACTTTATGGGTTTTACATTTCGTTTCAAAAATCATGAAAAACCCTAATCTTCATTAAGACATTTATGTCTGAATGAAATGGACAAAATTCGAACCATCTTAATGGAAATTCTTTCCATATCAAGACAATTCTTAATTGTTAACATCTTTGGTTGAACTGATAATACAGAGAAATGGCAACCTCAAAGATCAATGTTACCGCTGAGAACATCTCCGCTGACTCTGAGGAAGTGGAAATCATCAAAGCCCCTCAGGTTAAGTTCAAGCTGGATCAACTAGATTGGACCAAGGTCAACAACCTCTCTGGGCTTCTCGAGTTTCCTCCTCGAAAGCAAGTCACACATCTGGATGATGCTGTGAATTTCCTGAAAACTGCTGCATTTCAACAGCCCTGACCATCACACCTCCTGCAAGTCAGCTACTACTATCCCAGTTCTGGTACTCTGCCAGACACACTCAGCTACCCTCCGCCAAAGATGCATCCAAAACCATCGATTGCATACTCAGCGATACTGAGTATGGAACAATTAAGATAACCCCCGCAATCATTCGAAAAGCCCTGAACTTTCCCAATGCTACCAAAGAAAAACCGTTTGTTCCATTCCCTGACCATAAGAAGCATGCTGACAGAGAAGAAATCATTGCTTTCCTCGACGCAATGGGTTACATCTGGGAAACTGGAAGGGACAAGAAGCCCGAGAAGAAGCTGACGCTGATAAAGAAGTCCAAAATGCCAAGCGAGATGAATTTCATCTTCGCACACCTGATCAGCTGCATGACAGCGAAGACCGGCTCCTCTGATCAAGCCGCTCAACCTCTGCAGGCTATGGGATACGCACTGCTGAAAGGTCTACATATTGACTGGGCATCTATCATTTATGATGACCTAGTATAAAGAGTAGATTCTGCTGCTGACAGACCTGCATGGGTTCCTACCCCCGTTTCATCAGCGCCATCTTCCAATATGGCCTGAAGGACAGCTATCCTCAAGAGGGTGACCTGAAACTTTCTCAGGTTGGCCCTAAGGTGCTCGATTTCAAACCTGTCGACAATGAGGTACGTCTCTCTACCCTTCTCTCTCTTCTTAACCCTAATTCTTCGACTTCTGTGGCTCCTTCAGCGACAATACCCATCGCTGATACCCCGGCCACACAATCCTCTCCTTCTAAGAAAAGGAAACACTCTTCAACTCAACTTGATTCCAAAAGGATCAAGAAAACCAAGGAGCAACCCCAGCAATCCCTTGCTGAAGACTCAGCTCATTCTGAAGAGCTGAAGGAAAGTTCCGTGGTACGCTCTGCCACACCCGTTCAAGCCATCCCTCCAATCCAGACTTCAGCGTCTCCAAACGCTGAGGTTAGAAACTTGGAACCTACCCAACCTCCCTCAGTCTCTCAAAAGACTGATGAAGTGATTCTCAGCGATTCCAACGCTGAACTCAGAACCCGAACCCCATTCTTATCCTTCGCTTCTCCCTCCACTCACTTGGACACTCCTCCAAAGAACACTGGAGATGCCATCATTCCAGAACCCACAGCTGAAGCTTCTCAAAGAATGATGAAGAAAGGACCTGCAGAGATCACCATACCTCACCGTACTTTCGAAGAGGATATGGAACATTTTTCAGGAACTTGCAACTTTGACGAGTTCATCAATCCTCCTGCAGGTACAAATAAAATCCTATACACTGTAACTAAACCTGAAACTTCTGAGCTTTCCTTTGTTCACAAGTACTTATCTGTTACAGGTCCTAATTTGGGAGACATCAACGCCTCTCTGAAGTCCGTGGAAACCAAGCTGACAGATATCACCACTACTCTTTCCAACAACTCTTCAGCTGTAACAAACGCTGGAGAGAATTTGACAAAGCTGACAACGGTGGTGGAAAAGAAAGCTTCCACAGACGACATCAAGATTGTTGATAAGACTCTCAGCGATTTCGCCAAAGTGCTCGCTGACATCTACACTGACTACACCTCACTCAAAAACTCCGTTTCCTCCATGTCTGGCGAAGTCACAACGCTGAAGACATCGGTTGGAGCCTTAGAGGGTGATATGTCAGCTGTAAAGACTGACTTAGGCTCTGTAAAGACCGACGTTGGTGAGATGAAAACGATGATCCAGCAACTACTCAACAATGCAAATACTCCAGCTCCTGAACCGACCCCTGCCCCTGCATTGGAAACTTTCACAGCGACGGATCGCAAAGAGCTGGAAAAGATCAATCCTGCTATAACTGGCCTAGAAGTCAGATTAGCAAAGATTGAAAGTTGTGTGGGTATCTCTGGCCAAGAAGACAGAGAGCCTCCCACAGCTGAAGAGTCTACCCATTCCTCCCCGAGTCATCATGAGAAAGAGGGGGAGAAGAGCGCTGAACATCCCGAGGAAAAGAGCGCTGAACATACCGAGAAGAAAAGCGCTGAGGATCTTGAAAAGAGCGCTGAAGACCTTTCCCATGATGAATCTATCAGGGGAGAGAAGAATGAAGATCTTATCGCTGGACCTCAGGGAGATGAAAACCCTGAGGGAACCGAGAAGCTCGCCTCTGTATCTGAGGGGGAGCAACTCGAAGATGAAGCTGAAGAATCCGAAGCAGAAGATGATGAAGACATCGACATCCCTGATGATGAACCATCTTCTTCTCCAAAGAAGAATGATGATGATGATGACGATGATTTCTTTATCGTCAAACCTGCCCCAAGGATCAAAGCTCTTAAGGGAATTTCAATAAATGAACCAACAGGGGAGCGGACAAAGACAAAGCCCTCAGCCTCTGGCGCTGAGAAAGGCAAAGGCAAAGGCGTCGCTGAAGATGAAAATCTGGCGATCTTGCTTGTAAAGCCGGTTTGTCAGGTACACTAATCATATCTCACTCCATCCCTCCTCTATAAGTTCTACTACCCTAGCCTACACCTGAACATATTTCTCTTTCTCTTTCTACCCAAGTTCTTCTACCCATGTTCTTATTTGTAAGATCGCTGTGTTTCAGCTAGTCCTCTCCCCTGTTTGAGGATGTCGCTGAAGGTTCTACTACTGCGACTTCACAAATAAAGCCAGCTGCTGCTGATGAAATAATCCCAGT
Source organism: Saussurea involucrata (assembly GCA_033807775.1). Lineage (NCBI taxonomy): Eukaryota > Viridiplantae > Streptophyta > Magnoliopsida > Asterales > Asteraceae > Saussurea > Saussurea involucrata. The sequence goes on along the minus strand of CM066314.1, from coordinate 154,762,819 downwards.
CTTAGATTTAATCTCTGAGACTGGTGAACCAGAAGAACAACCTCTCTCGCACAGAAACAGACCTTCCTCAGCTCCTCAAAAGCTGAGTGAAGAGGATCAAAAGAGAAGAGAGGAAATAATAAAGCGATTCGAGGATCAGCGAATCATTCTAAGGCGTGATCAACTTCCTTCAGTTCCTCCATAGTTCAAAATCTCCAAAGCTGAATACCAGGAACACCTTTGAGATGAACGCCTCATCGCTGAAAGAAAGGAAGCTGAAGAGAAAGACAGAGAATACGCCATCAAGCTTACTCAACGATCAATCAAAGACCCCAAGCTGAAAAGAGTTCCCATTGATGTTCAACGTCAGCTCTGGGATGATGCTCAAGAAATCGTTAGAGAAAAGACAAAGGTCTCTGATACAACTTTGGAATGGGCTAATCAAATGCTGACCTATCGATCAAGACCATCCAAAATAATCAAAGCCAACATCAGAGGAAAAATGTACGCTGATGTTTCTGTTGTTGAAGTGGATGTCTACAGAGATGACAAAACCAAGCAAACCTTCTATGCTGCTTCATTAGAAAAGTTTGGTCTCTCTGAATGGTTAGAAACGAAATTAGCCATTCAGGGATCACGCTCAAAATTCAAAAGCCATGTTGAGATGATCTTAAACAAACAGATCGACTTGCTTTCATCTGCTGTGTATATTCCTCCTACTCTTCCTCAACCGAAGAAAGCCTCTGCTAAGAAGAAGAAAGTTTCTGATTCAGGTCCAATCATTCGAAATGAAACAGGTATTGGTTTCTCTCGTGCTGAAGTTCTTGGCCCTGATGCTGATCTTTCAATGCTTGACACCTCCCTACCACCTGGAGAAACCTTCATCCCTGGCACAGTGGTAAGTGATCCATATGGTATATTCTTCTTAGACTATGATGGAAATCCTCACTTTCAACGTGTCTCTGAGCTCCACATCGCTCCCATCGAACAACTCAGAGATCTCGTACACTGGTGTGAAGTCAGACGCGACATCAAAGCTAGACACCTGAAGCCCTTGATTTTTGATGCTGCTCTGAAGTTAAAGAATCAAGGAGTAAATGTCCCTAACTGGATGATCCCCACTGAAAAGACGACCCTTGATGAACTTCTCATTAAGGAAGAACCCTTTGAAAACTGATATGATCTCCTATTTCTCTATTGTATCAGTTATCCTTCTGTACTTGTAATTTATTTCGCTTGTACTTGTAATCTTTCTGTTCTTCATTGTAATCTGATTCAATTTTTTAAAGAAAGATTTCAGCGAACGTACTTTACTCCATCAGTACTGAAAAGATCCCAGAAAACAGTAAAAGGGACAAATATTTTATGAGTTCTTTTTATCCTTATGTTTTCATTAAATAGCAATTTTCTTTGTTGCTATGTCATAATCAAATAGGGGGAGATTGTTGATCCAAACCCTCAGTGATTTGATAATGACCCTCTCTTATATACTTAGTGAAAATTGTAAGTAAACAATATGTATCAGAGTTTCACTATCGCTGATAAGTACTAAGATCTTCCAGTACCGCTGATAGGAACTCTCGCTTTTTAGATTAAACATTCAGCGAACACTGTTCACCATAAATGCTCTGAGTCTGTTCAGTCATTATGATGATCGCTGATAAGTTAGTTGTTTACTTATGATCCCTGAAGACAAGTTTCACGTCAACATAGGTTCTACGCTGAAGTCGAAGATCAAGCTCAAGAACCAGCGACAAGTCTCCTAATGAACTGATGCGGATCAGCGAAGACTCAGATTTGTCCACTCAACGTGAAGTATCAAGTACAAGACTTCAGCTATCGCTGAACTTTATCATTCACTGAATAGAAAATGATAATCACTGAATCAACGAAAGCTGATCATGAAGTCCTCCGTACAAAGTATTTTTGTCTTAACCACCCTTGCACGCCTCCGTACGAAATGTCAGAAAAGAACCTCCGAAAATCTGAAATCGTACAACCACTCTGATACTACACTGTTCATCCTTACGGCTACTAAGGTTGTCATAAAAAGTCAATGACATGCAACCAATCAGCTGATGACACGTGTAAAGTATATACTGATCTGCATTAAATGCATGCAGTATATAAAGAGATGAACTCACTTCTTTTGAAGTAACTTGCTAACTCTGGACAAGTTCAAATCTCTTATCTCAGATAGGTTATTATTAGTAATTTCCTTATCTCTCTTAGTGCAACAAACCTTAGTGTTCCAACTTGTTTAGATTTAGGTTTATCCTTAATCTTGTTTCCGCAACAAGCTGTAAATTGTTAATGATTTATCAATAAACAATTTAGAAAAGTAAAATCTGTGTGTTTGTATTCAACCCCCCCCCCCCCTTCTACAAACTTGTATAGGCCTTCGGGACCAACAGTTTTTGGTCGTAAGAATCGTTAAGTAAGCATATTTTGGGGTCATTGGAAGTTTAAAGAAGATGATGGGTGTGTTAGTCAAAATTTGGTGGAGTAGATGCGAAATCCTTAAAGAATGTGAGTTGTTTCTTATGTGCGAAAGATTTTTCTAAGAGAGTAAAAGTTGGAGATTAAAGAATGTATAGTGACGTCGAACACTGGTGTCATTTCAAGACGACTTGGGTGAATGCCTTAAGTTAGGATCTTGGTGCAACTGTTTGGTTATGTAAGTAATGAGAAAGTGATATCAGCATGTGGAAAGGTCGGGAGAGAGGGGCAAGTAATGTTTGGTGGGCGGTGCTCCACGCTAACGTGGGGAGGTGAAGATAGTATGTCAGAATAAGTTAGTGAATTGGAAGTAGTAAGCTTGACAGTAATGCTGAAAGGTGCAGTGTTGTGTAGATTGTCACTGATAAGTGTGCGAACTTTTGGAAAGAGTATTGAGGAAGGGATTTGTGTATGATTTTGTGCAGGAAAGAAGTGGATGGGACAACTGAATGGGTTAAGTTAGTGACTTGGTGAGAAATGTTTAAACGAATTGGTTGTGCAGTGATTAAGCTAGTGAGAATAGTATGGTGTGACCATGGTTACTCCTCCCAGTTGAGTGAGGATAACCGGAGTTATGTTTCAGGATAAGTTTAATTCGAGTAGGTGGACACTTCAACAATGGGTTTGGAGGTTCCTACTCTTAGTTACGTATGAGTATGGAGTAGTGAAGTGGTGAGGATATGAGAGATGGTTGACGAACTGTGGTCGAGGTGGTCCGAAAAGGGAAAGGTTATCTGTATAGACGATTGTTGGTTGGGAGAAGTAATCTAGAATTGCTTGTATTACGATGAAGGAACTATGGGTTGGGAGTTGTCGGGACGTACAGGGTTAGCCTTGTGCCAAGCTGTCAAGTGAGTGATTGTTTATTGGTAGAAGAATCTCGTGTTGTGGCGGGGGATTCAGCCAAGTTTCTTCCTAAAGGAAGTATAGATGCATGAGAAGCCTTAGTAGTCTACTGTTGTCAAGATCGATGAAGTAGGAACAGTAGCCTACGAGTTAGAGTACCATAAGAACTGAAGGGAATGCACTCAATGTTCCATACTTCGTATTTAATGAGGTGGTTGACTGAGTCAGAAGTGGCATTATCTTGGGGAAGTGTCAGTTTTAGTGTGGGCAAGATACCCGCATCTTTTCCCAAGAAGGAATTCCGGGGACAGAATTCTTTTAAAGGGGGAGTGTTGTAATAACCAAGACTAAATTTGGAAAGTTTTAAGGTCTTGTGGAAAAGTTTAATAAAGCTGAAAGTTGAGGGGCTAGATTGTAATAAGGGTTAAGGTATAAAAACCCCATGATTGGCACAAAACCCTAGTTTTGGGCAATCATGTGGTGGGATGCGGCTGAGCATTTGAGAGAGAGGAGAGAAAGGGATTTTGGAGTTCATTTGCAATTGAAGAGGAAGATCATCAATCTTTGAAATCAGAAGAAGGGGTGGAGTTGGGATTCGTTTTCTGCAAGCAATCTTATCAGGTAATTCCAAATCCCAATTCGTATCTGGTTGTTTTGATTAGATTGTTGAGTAATTAGAGAGTTTTCTTATAAACTGGTAAAAGATACCTTGAGAGAGGGATTAAACACTCTAATCGTGTTTGAGTAGCAATGTTTGGTAAGAAATGATTATAGAAGGATCATGAAGTCATTTACTGCTTTGTCGTACCAATTAAAGGGATTTGAATGGATTTTTGCCTCTGATGTTCGTCTCAGCGCCGTATCCGGAAAGTCTCAATGTTGAGAGTTTCCGGAAGAGTATCCGATAAGTCTCAATGTTGAGGGTTTCCGGAAGTGTATTCGGTAAGTCTGGTATCTGGAAAGTAGGTAGTATCCGGTAAGTGTGAATATCCGGTAAGTGTGAATGTCCGGGAAGTATGAGTGTCCGGAAAGTAGAGATGTCCGGAAAGTGTGAGTGTCCGGAAAGTAAAGTTGTCCGGAAAGTAGAATTTGTCCGGAAAGTTTGATGATCAGCTTATGTGTCTATTCCATTCATTCAAGAAAATCGATTGGAAGACTGGAACAGGTTAGGAAAGAGAAGTAAGAGCACCAGGTGAGTTTTTCTAACTAAAATACGTGATCTTACGTGTTTTCCAAAGAAAGTGATTATGTGGAAATGCCATGTTATTTTACACGATTTTTACGTGAATGAAAGTTTAATATTTTACCGATCATGGTGTGTTTACGAGCATAATTTATTTACAAGCTTTTACGTATGTTTTCCCATGAAAAGTATGTTTTAAGGAAAAGATTATTCAGCAAGGTGAAATGAATTATAAGTGTTAAACGGATTTCATGTTTATGACGAGCTATGTGTATGTTATGTGGAGTCGGTCTGTACAGTGGGATCTGAGTACCTCGGGATCCGATGATCCCTTGGACTGTTATGAGTAAGCTTGTAGGAGGGAATTCATTTCCTTCCTACTCGGATATATGAGTAAGCTTGTAGGAGGGAATTCATTTCCTTCCTACTCGGATAGGTGAGTAGCTTGTAGGAGGGAATTCGTTTCCTTCCTACTCGGATGTGTGACTGCCTATGTGATCCTTAAACACTATGCAGTACCATGATTGAATGATTATGTGAAGAATGTTAATGTGTTATATAAAATGATTTTTATGATGTTGATGTACGTTGTTACGGAGGGAACTCACTAGACCTCATGGTCTAACCCTCGTTTTCCAAAACTAAAACCTTTTAAGGTAAGTGAGCAAGAGCAAGATAGAGTACAGATGCAGCTAGAGACAGTACAAGTGCCTCTTGTAAAAGTTAGATTATTCTCAGTTGTGTATAGGTTGTTTCCGCCAACCTAAGCTTTAGATGGATGTAATGAAGTTTTGGGACCCAGTTTTGTAAATCTTATGATGTAATGCTATGTATGTCATGTTTTTTTTGTTGGGATGTTACATAAATACATTTATATATTATGACATTAATATTAAAACCGTTGACTAAATAATTTTTTAGAATTCATTTTTTTCCCTCGTAAATTTACCCAGTTTTTCATTTTGTTATGTTATTTTAGGAACAAGATAATAATTAGTGGTGGTTGTTTTCTATTCATTTGTGTTGGTTTATGTTCATTTGAGTTCATATAAATTATTTTTATATATTTCATAATATTAATTAATATATATAATATTAATTAATATATTTTAATCATCAATTACTATTATCTCTTTAATTATTATTTGATTATTTTTTATATTATATTGTATGTAACATTTATTTAAAATTATAAGTTAAAATGTATTTTTTTCTAAAACATGTTTTAACAAATTCAAAATTTGTAGTATATATGTAATAATAATTTTTAAATTCTTTTAATTAACATGTTATATTATTTAATTTTTCTTTACTACATTTGTTGTATTAATTAACATATTATATTTTTATAAATTTGTTTTAATTATATAATTAAGTATTGTAATTGATAATTTTTTGAAGATATCATTTTTGGTTATCTTACATGTTTATAAGCTAGTTTTGTCAAACATGACTTTTTCATCAGCTGCTAGCTCGCTTATGAGTCAAGAGCTAGCTTATCAGCTACCAGTTAGTTTGCCAAACATATCCTTAATAGATTTTTTACAACTTTACTGAATGAGTTATGTGATAATGGGCTTAGTAATAGTGGACTAAATACCCATTTAGTTATTTTTATACCTACAAGTTACACCTTGTTCAGAAAGTCCACCTTAGAGATATTAGAGCATCTCCAACCAATTTTCTAAAATTTCTCTAAAATGGAGATGTAAAAGTTAAAATTTAAAAAAAATTACATTTATCTCCAACATATTCTCTATTTTGGAGAAACAAATATTGATTATAATATTAAAATATTCAATTCATCTATTAAAATATTATTCCTCTCCCTAAATAGAAAAAAATATATGACACATATACATGATTACTTTTTTAAGGCAAACATGATTACTTATATACAAACACATTATATAATTTAGTACATATAATATATGACACATATACGTGATTACTTATTTGAAAATATATATTTGGAGAGAGAAATAATATTTTACCGACTAAGGGCCTGTTTGGTACCGACTTAATGAGCTTAGTGAAAGCTTCAACTTATTCACTCAGCTCAATCAGTGTAACAACCCAAAAATAGAACAGGACATACATAGCATTAATACATAAACATTACAAATCTGGGTCCCAAAATTTCATTACATCGGTCTAAAAACTTAGGTTGGCGGAAACAACCTATACACAATTGAGAACGTACTAGCTTCTATGAGTGGCACAAACTCTGTCTCTATCTGCATCTGTACTCTATCTTGCTCTTGCTCACTTACCTGAGCCTCCTACTATATGCTTACCTGAAAAGGTTTTAGTTTTGAAAAGCAAGGGTTAGACCATGAGGTCTAGTGAGTTCCCTCCGTAAACAACGTACATCAACATTATAAAACCATTTCATAAAAACAGTTCACATTCTTCACATAAACATCATTCAAGGTACTACACATGGTTCAAGGATCGCATAAGCTACCACGATCGGGGCCTAACAGACACCCTCTCGGCTTACATCGGAGTCCAAGTGGACTCCCTTCTATCCGAGTAGGAAGGAAACGGATTCCATCCTACAAGCTCAACGCATATGCCCAAGGGATCAACGGATCCCAAGGTACCCTGATCCCACTGTGTAAACCGACTCCACATATCACACACATAAAGTATCGTAATCACAAGCGTGAAATCTTTGCACATCATATCATATTGCTAAAAGCCGTCTTTTAAAATAACACGTACATTTCATGGAGAACATGCGTAACAGTTGTAAAACAGTTCATGCTCGTAAACGAACCAAAATCGGAAAAACATTTAACTTTCATTTAAGTAAAAATCATGTAAAATAACATGGCATTTCTACACAATCACTTTCTTTGGAAAACACGTAAAATCACGTATTTTAGTTAGAAAAACTCACCTGGCTTGCTCGCTTCAAAGCTCCTCACTTACATTTCCGATCTCTAGGTGGAACACCTATTATTTAGGAAATGTATATCAAAAATCTAATAACTTACATTCGAGCTTACTTTCGAACGTAACTCACCATTTATTTAAATTTCCGACCTTTAAATTAAGTACCGGATCCATCATTAAATTAATTACCGACCATTTTAGCCCAACTAACTTCCCAAATCTTACGGCCCAATTAAAAGTTAACTTAATTTCTCACTATGGAATACAATTCGGTCCAAGCAAGCTTCGGCCCAACAACACTTGGCCCAACAACCTAGTACCGGATCACACGGTCCGGAAGATCCAGTTCCGGATCCCCATCCCAGTTCCGGTATCTGACGAGATCGAATTCCGGATCCAATTAACCTTGAAACATTCCGGATCTTGTTTTGTTCCCATTCCGGATCGCAAGGTACACCCTTCCGGAACTTGGGCTTGGCCCAATTCCGGGTCCTATGGCTAAGATTTCGTTCCGGATCTATAAATTTAGGAAATAGCAGTTCCGGTATTAAAACTCTTCCGGAGTTCCTTAAGGATACGGTATTAACCAGTTCCGGAACTGCGGTTGCAGAAGCCGAACTCAAAAACCAAACCATTGCTAATTAGCTCAAACATTGAGGATTTTATCATTATAACTTCTCATAAATTGGTACATACTAATCTTTAACATCCCAAACTCCAATAACATTTACCTTCTATATTTATCAATCCAGTTAAGAGTTTAAACCCCATCGATGCTCTCTTAACTATTTCACAACTTAACATGAAGAACCAACAGAAATTGATTTTATCCAACTATCTATAATGCAGGAAAAACTTAGAGGAAATCATTACTTACCAAATTGAAGCTTTTCCAATGAAATCGCTGCCCAAAACGTTCCTCCTATTTCTTCCTGATTCCTCTCCTTAGCCGCCAAACAAGAGCATTCTCCAACAATAGAGTGAAAACCTAAGGATTGGTAACAATTTATATCTTTCATAAATTGCCAAAAAGTCCCTCCACTCAAACTTTCATTTCTTTAACATTGGCCACCTAACTTTCTAACTTGCTAGAAAACCCGGTTGTTACAACACTCCCCTCCTTAAGAGAATTCTGTCCCCGGAATTCCTCATTCAACTGGGAGGAGTAACCATGGTCACCCCATCCTATTCTCAGTAGCTTATTCATTGAACGACCAATTCATTTGAACATCCCTCACAACATCATCAATTCAAACTCAACAACAGCCTTTTTCCACTTCTTTCTCGCACTTCAAAACATATCCCAAATCCCTTCTTCCGTACTCTTCCCAGGAGTTTGCACGCTTTCCGAAGTCAATCTACTCACACTGCTCCACCCTTCCGATGTTACTACTAACATGTACTACTTGTAACCCCCTTCACTTAGTCTAACGTACTATCTTCATCTCTCCACGTTAGCGTGGAGCACCGTCCATCAAACATTACTTGCCCCTCTCCTCTGATCTTTCCACATGCTGAAAATACTTTCTCATTACCATACATAACCACATCTCCTACTGTTTCCTTCTAGGATCGTTCCTCCATACATAAGAAACAATTCACGTTCTGTAAAGATTTAGCATTTACTATAACACACTTTCGACTAACTCATCTACCATCTTCTTTAAACTTCCATTGATTCCAAAAATACACTTACTTAGCGACTCACACATAAAAAACAATTGGTTTCTTATTTGGGTAACCACTCACTCCCGTTCCGACATTCTATTTCGAAAGAAGTCAGAGCAAAATGCCAACTTACAAACCACATGCTCCAACAACTGGATTTGCAAATCGTACACTTCATCCAAAATCCCAAGCGGCTTCCACTTAATGCTTCGTCTTTCTAACATCACTTTACTACAATACTGGATGGCACAATTATCTTGGCAAATGAAGCCATTACTCATTCATACATCCTCCACTCCTAATGTCACACTGCCGACCAGGTCTCTCATGGTCATTCGTACACAATTTAAACTTTCCTTCATATTCTCCCGCATACATGATCGAGTATATTTTGCTACTTTGTCCTTTCCCAACTCTAGTTGAACTGTAACTCCCTAGTTCCCAATTAGCTCGAACGTAATCGTTCTTGCTAGCTCTTTACGATCAGAGCCCTTACATAAACAGGGCACATTCCCTCACTGAACGATATAATCTACACACTCGCTTCATTCGTGCTACACCCCTTATCCTTCTACAAACCCTCCATACCTCGTAAATAGAACACTTATCCAACACCACAGTCTCTCACCCTCTTAACACCCCTACGAGGTGCCCTATCAACTTTCAACCTTCTGATTCAAGTCTCCGGCCTCAGCCAACTTACACAACTGCCGACCTCAACATCAATAGTCAACTCGTTGATACTTTCTTAACCTATTCTTTAACATGGGTTCCTTACGGAACCTAATCCTTCCGACATATCATAATGAACTTCATAATCCGTCGCCCTCATTTCAAAACTCACTCATGTAACACCAATACTACAAGATCACCTTAAGACTCATATCCCACACCGGGGACATTTCATTTCTGCCTCACAACACTACTCATAATGAGTTACTAAACCAACATTTTGATGACCCCTAGTCCTTCCTCCGGACACCATCGTCCCTCGGCAACTGCATTTCCAGTCACCGAACAAGGGTATAGACCCTCACACAACCGATACCAAGGTCCACTTCCGATTCTACCACTGTTCACCCCTCTTTTTGAACACAAATACTAAAACTACAAACACTCTCCCCTGATCTGTCCAACACCTCTCCACTCTAGGAGTCCTTCCATAGCTTAAAATGTAATATTCTACGACCTAGTGAGTTCATAGCCTTCATGCATGACGACGCGGTACATAAATCATCTCACATATTTTATCATTTTAAAGAACAATACTTGGAAACAACGTGGGTACACATGACCCCACATTCTCATATTTCCAATGCCTTGCACAACGATCTCGAGAATCGTTCGTACGCATCCTTTCAGTAAAACTTACTCTTACTCAACCAGAACGACGTTGTTTACGACAGTAACATATTGAGTGAAAATTCTCCATATGACATAATTTGAAAGAAATTACTGACCCGAAATAACCCAGTCGATTCTCACACTCATTCCCATGACATCAACATGTCAGTACTTGTTTTGGTTATAAAGGTTTTTTTGGCAAACATTTTCTTGACTTTTTTTTCAACAATTTAACTTATCATGAAAAGTGTGAAATATTTCGCAAATCGTTAAGCTCAAAATTTCATTGTGCGATGTAAGTGAAATCACCCTTTTCTTTAAACATAAGCTTTCACATTCTGACTCATTTTTGAACAAAAATTGATATTTACACATTTAACTTAAATCGTGAAAATTTCATGTTACAATAAGAACGCCATGCATGAAACCCTACTTGCAATTGAAGGCTACTCACCCAAACAAGGTCAACCATTTTACTCACGCAACTTATCATTGACACTTTACTTTTGACCAATGGTCGCCCTCTCGATCGTGCAATAACTTGTTGTACATGCATTCCACATCTCACTTACTCAATCATTTCATACTATTTTCGTTTTGATCAAATATCTCACATTCTATCTCTACATGCCTTTAATTCCCTATTCGTATCTTATTTCATTGATCCTGACATTGAAAAGCCCGACCAAGAGTCGGGCTCTACTTTTCTACTGGCTCTTGGATTGACGCTTTCGAGATCTCGACACTGTCCTTCCTCACCATCCCGACTGATCTATCCCACGATTTCTAGAATTGGGACTCTCCTGAAACAGGAGTCTTACTCACAAACAATCATTCATCCTTTTCGAATCCACGAAGATCTACCTCTAGACGACTCATAACATTCTATACAACATTTCTTTTCTACAATGTATACATACATCACATCGTACATGATCTCTCTCAGGGATCTTACCGACCTTCTAGATTACTGGAACACGACACGTAAATTAGCTTAAGACTACAACTTTGGAATAATAAGGCAGGCTAAGCACACACATGTACCTGTAAGTTCGCAATTACACTGGCCAGGTGTAATCCCAAACTTACCTTACATGACTGTCCTCGGTACCCTATTAGTCCTATCTCTATAATAGTGCCCTCCTAACGCATATCCTGATTCTCAATTGTGGTTTCTACTTCCAAAGTTTAAGTTTAGGCTCGTCCGGTCACCTAAATCCCTTAAACTATGGCTCTGATACCATTTGTAACAGCCCAAAAATAGAACTGGACATACATAGCATTAATACATAAACATTACAAATCTGGGTCCAAAAATTTCATTACATCGGTCTAAAAACATAGGTTGGCGGAAACAACCTATACACAATTGAGAACGTACTAGCTTCTATGAGTGGCACAGACTCTGTCTCTATCTGCATCTGTACTCTATCTTGCTCTTGCTCACTTACCTGAGCCTCCTACTATATGCTTACCTGAAAAGGTTTTAGTTTTGAAAAACGAGGGTTAGACCATGAGGTCTAGTGAGTTCCCTCCGTAAACAGCGTACATCAACATTATAAAACCATTTCATAAAAACAGTTCACATTCTTCACATAAACATCATTCAAGGTACTACACATGGTTCAAGGATCGCATAAGCTACCACGATCGGGGCCTAACGGACACCCTCTCGGCTTACATCGGAGTCCAAGTGGACTCCCTTCTATCCGAGTAGGAAGGAAACGAATTCCATCCTACAAGCTCAACACATATGCCCAAGGGATCATTGGATCCCAAGGTACCCTGATCCCACTGTGTAAACCGACTCCACATATCACACACATAACGTATCGTAATCACAAGCGTGAAATCTTTGCACATCATTTCATATTGCTAAAAGTCGTCTTTTAAAATAACACGTACATTTCATGGAGAACATGCGTAACAGTTGTAAAACAGTTCATGCTCGTAAACGAACCATAATCGGAAAAACATTTAACTTTCATTTAAGTAAAAATCATGTAAAATAACATGGCATTTCTACACAATCACTTTCTTTGGAAAACACGTAAAATCGCGTATTTTAGTTAGAAAAACTCACCTGGCTTGCTCGCTTCAAAGCTCCTCACTTACATTTCCGATCTCTAGGTGGAACACCTATTATTTAGGAAATGTATATCAAAAATCTAATAACTTACATTCGAGCTTACTTCCGAACGTAACTCACCATTTATTTAAATTTCCGACCTTTAAATTAAGTACCGGATCCATCATTAAATTAATTACCGACCATTTTAGCCCAACTAACTTCCCAAATCTTACGGCCCAATTAAAAGTTAACTTAATTTCTCACTATGGAATACAATTCGGTCCAAGCAAGCTTCGGCCCAACAACACTTGGCCCAACAACCTAGTACCGGATCACACGGTCCAGAAGATCCAGTTCCGGATCCCCATCCCAGTTTCGGTATCTGACGAGATCGAATTCCGGATCTAATTAACCTTGAAACATTCCGGATCTTGTTTTGTTCCCATTCCGGATCGCAAGGTACACCCTTCCGGAACTTGGGCTTGGCCCAATTCCGGGTCCTATGGCTAAGATTTCGTTCCGGATCTATAAATTTAGGAAATAGCAGTTCCGGTATTAAAACTCTTTCGGAGTTCCTTAAGGATACGGTATTAACCAGTTCCGGAACTGCGGTTGCAGAAGCCGAACTCAAAAACCAAACCATTCCTAATTAGCTCAAACATTGAGGATTTTATCATTATAACTTCTCATAAATTGGTACATACTAATCTTTAACATCCCAAACTCCAATAACATTTACCTTCTATATTTATCAATCCAGTTAAGAGTTTAAACCCCATCGATGCTCTCTTAACTATTTCACAACTTAACATGAAGAACCAACAGAAATTGATTTTATCCAACTATCTATAATGCAGGAAAAACTTAGAGGAAATCATTACTTACCAAATTGAAGCTTTTCCAATGAAATCGCTGCCCAAAACGTTCCTCCTATTTCTTCCTGATTCCTCTCCTTAGCCGCCAAACAAGAGCATTCTCCAACAATAGAGTGAAAACCTAAGGATTGGTAACAATTTATATCTTTCATAAATTGCCAAAAAGTCCCTCCACTCAAACTTTCATTTCTTTAACATTGGCCACCTAACTTTCTAACTTGCTAGAAAACCCGGTTGTTACAACACTCCCCCCTTTAAGAGAATTTTGTCCCCGGACTTCCTCATTCAACTAGGAGGAGTAAACATGGTCACCCCATCCTATTCTTATTAGCTTATTCATTGAACGACCAATTCATTTGAACATCCCTCACAACATCATCAATTCAAACTCAACAATAGCCTTTTTCCACTTCTTTCTCGCACTTCAAAACATATCCCAAATCCCTTCTTCCGTACTCTTCCCAGGAGTTTGCACGCTTTCCGAAGTCAATCTACTCACACTGCTCCACCCTTCCGATGTTACTACTAACATGTACTACTTCTAACCCCCTTCACTTAGTCTAACGTACTATCTTCATCTCTCCACGTTAGCGTGGAGCACCGTCCATCAAACATTACTTGCCCCTCTCCTCTGATCTTTCCACATGCTGAAAATACTTTCTCATTACCATACATAACCACATCTCCTACTATTTCCTTCTAGGATCGTTCCTCCACACATAAGAAACAATTCACGTTCTGTAACGATTTAGCATTTACTATAACACACTTTCGACTAACTCATCTACCATCTTCTTTAAACTTCCAATGATTCCAAAAATACACTTACTTAGCGACTCACACATCAAAAACAATTGGTTTCTTATTTGGGCAACCACTCACTCCCGTTCCGACATTCTATTTCGAAAGCAGTCAGAGCAAAATGTCAACTTACAAACCACATGCTCCAACAACTGGATTTGCAAATCGTACACTTCATCCAAAATCCCAAGCGGCTTCCACTTAATGCTTCGTCTTTCTAACATCACTTTACTACAACACTGGCTGGCACAATTATCTTGGCAAATGAAGCCACTACTCATTCATACACCCTCCATTCCTAACGTCACACTGCCGACCAGGTCTCTCATGGTCATTCGTACACAATTTAACCTTTCCTTCATATTCTCCCGCATACATGATCGAGTCTATTTTGCTACTTTGTCCTTTCCCAACTCTAGTTGAACTGTAACTCCCTAGTTCCCAATTAGCTCGAACGTAATCGTTCTTGCTAGCTCTTTACGATCAGAGCCCTTACATAAACAGGGCACATTCCCTCACTGAACGATATAATCTACACACTCGCTTCATTCGTGCTACACCCCTTATCCTTCTACAAACCCTACATACCTCGTAAATAGAACACTTATCCAACACCACAGTCTCTCACCCTCTTAACACCCCTACGAGGTGCCCTATCAACTTTCAACCTTCTGGTTCAAGTCTCCGGCCTCAGCCAACTTACACAGCTGCCGACCTCAACATCAATAGTCAACTCGTTGATACTTTCTTAACCTATTCTTTAACATGGGTTCCTTACGGAACCTAATCCTTCCGACATATCATAATAAACTTCAAAATCCGTCGCCCTCATTTCAAAACTCACTCATGTAACACCAATACTACAAGATCACCTTAAAACTCATATCCCACACCGGGGACATTTCATTTCTGCCTCACAACACTACTCATAATGAGTTACTAAACCAACACCTTGATGACCCCTAGTCCTTCCTCCGGACACCATCGTCCCTCGGCAACTGCATTTCCAGTCACCGAACAAGGGTATAGACCCTCACACAACCGATACCAAGGTCCACTTCCGATTCTACCACTGTTCACCCCTCCTTTTAAACACAAATACTAAAACTACAAACACTCTCCCCTGATCTGTCCAACACCTCTCCACTCTCGGAGTCCTTCCATAGCTTAAAATGTAATATTCTACGACCTAGTGAGTTCATAGCCTTCATGCATGACGACGCGGTACATAAATCATCTCGCATATTTTATCATTTTAAAGAACAATACTTGGAAACAACGTGGGTACACATGACCCCACATTCTCATATTTCCAATGCCTTGCACAACGATCTCGAGAATCGTTCGTATGCATCCTTTCAGTAAAACTTACTCTTACTCAACCAGAACGACGTTGTTTACGACAGTAACATATTGATTGAAAATTCTCCATATGACATAATTTGAAAGAAATTACTGACCCGAAATAACCCAGTCGATTCTCACACTCATTCCCATGACATCAACATGTCAGTACTTGTTTTGGTTATAAAGGTTTTGTTGGCAAACATTTTCTTGACTTTTTTTTTCAACAATTTAACTTATCATGAAAAGTGTGAAATATTTCGCAAATCGTTAAGCTCAAAATTTCATTGTGCGATGTAAGTGAAATCACCCTTTTCTTTAAACATAAGCTTTCACATTCTGACTCATTTTTGAACAAAAATTGATATTTACACATTTAACTTAAATCATGAAAATTTCATGTTACAATAAGAACGCCATGCATGAAACCCTACTTGCAATTGAAGGCTACTCACCCAAACAAGGTCAACCATTTTACTCACGCAACTTATCATTGACACTCTACTTTCGACCAATGGTCGCCCTCTCGATCGTGCAATAACTTGCTGTACATGCATTCCACATCTCACTTACTCAATCATTTCATACTATTTTCGTTTTGATCAAATATCTCACATTCTATCTCTACACGCCTTTAATTCCCTATTGGTATCTTATTTCATTGATCCTGCCATTGAAAAGCTCGACCAAGAGTCGGGCTCTACTTTTCTACTGGCTCTTGGATTGACGCTTTCGAGATCTCGACACTGTACTTCCTCACCATCCCGACTGATCTATCCCACGATTTCTAGAATTGGGACTCTCCTGAAACAGGAGTCTTACTCACAAACAATCATTCATCCTTTTCGAATCCACGAAGTTCTACCTCTAGACGACTCATAACATTCTATACAACATTTCTTTTCTACGATGTATACATACATCACATCGTACATGATCTCTCATGATACTTCCCCAACAAGGGGTCTCAGTCTATCCCTCAGGGATCTTACCGACCTTCTAGATTACTGGAACACGACATGTAAATTAGCTTAAGACTACAACTTTGGAATAATAAGGTAGGCTAAACACACACATGTACCTGTAAGTTCGCAATTACACTAGCCAGGTGTAATCCCAAACTTACCTTACATGACTGTCCTCGGTACCCTATTAGTCCTATCTCTATAATAGTGCCCTCCTAACGCATATCCTGATTCTCAGTTGTGGTTTCTACTTCCAAAGTTTAAGTTTAGGCTCGTCCGGTCACCTAAATCCCTTAAACTATGGCTCTGATACCATTTGTAACAGCCCAAAAATAAAACAAGACATACATAGCATTAATACATAAACATTACAAATCTGGGTCCTAAAATTTCATTACATCGGTCTAAAAACTTAGGTTGGCGAAAACAACCTATACACAATTGAGAACGTACTAGCTTCTATGAGTGGCACATACTCTGTCTCTATCTGTATCTGTACTCTATCTTGCTCTTGCTCACTTACCTGAGCCTCCTACTATATGCTTACCTGAAAAGGTTTTAGTTTTGAAAAACGAGGGTTAGACCATGAGGTCTAGTGAGTTCCCTCCGTAAACAGCGTACATCAACATTATAAAACCATTTCATAAAAACAGTTCACATTCTTCACATAAACATCATTCAAGGTACTACACATGGTTCAAGGATCGCATAAGCTACCATGATCGGGGCCTAACGGACACCCTCTCGGCTTACATCGGAGTCCAAGTGGACTCCCTTCTATCCGAGTAGGAAGGAAACGAATTCCATCCTACAAGCTCAACACATATGCCCAAGGGATCATCGGATCCCAAGGTACCCTGATCCCACTGTGTAAACCGACTCCACATATCACACACATAACGTATCGTAATCACAAGCGTGAAATCTTTGCACATCATTTCATATTTCTAAAAGCCGTCTTTTAAAATAACACGTACATTTCATGGAGAACAAGCGTAACAGTTGTAAAACAGTTCATGCTCATAAACGAACCATAATCGGAAAAACATTTAACTTTCATTTAAGTAAAAATCATGTAAAATAACATGGCATTTCTACACAATCACTTTCTTTGGAAAACACGTAAAATAACGTATTTTAGTTAGAAAAACTCACCTGGCTTGCTCGCTTCAAAGCTCCTCACTTACACTTCCGATCTCTAGGTGGAACACCTATTATTTAGGAAATGTATATCAAAAATCTAATAACTTACATTCGAGCTTACTTCCGAACGTAACTCACCATTTATTTAAATTTCCGACCTTTAAATTAAGTACCGGATCCATCATTAAATTAATTACCGACCATTTTAGCCCAACTAACTTCCCAAATCTTACGACCCAATTAAAAGTTAACTTAATTTCTCATTATTGAATACAATTCGGTCCAAGCAAGCTTCGGCCCAACAACACTTGGCCCAACAACCTAGTACCGGATCACACGGTCCAGAAGATCCAGTTCCGGATCCCCATCCCAGTTTCGGTATCTGACGAGATCGAATTCCGGATCTAATTAACCTTGAAACATTCCGGATCTTGTTTTGTTCCCATTCCGGATCGCAAGGTACACCCTTCCGGAACTTGGGCTTGGCCCAATTCCGGGTCCTATGGCTAAGATTTCGTTCCGGATCTATAAATTTAGGAAATAGCAGTTCCGGTATTAAAACTCTTTCGGAGTTCCTTAAGGATACGGTATTAACCAGTTCCGGAACTGTGATTGCAGAAGCCGAACTCAAAAACCAAACCATTCCTAATTAGCTCAAACATTGAGGATTTTATCATTATAACTTCTCATAAATTGGTACATACTAATCTTTAACATCCCAAACTCCAATAACATTTACCTTCTATATTTATCAATCCAGTTAAGAGTTTAAACCCCATCGATGCTCTCTTAACTATTTCACAGTTTAACATGAAGAACCAACAAAAATTGATTTTATCCAACTATCTATAATGCAGGAAAAACTTAGAGGAAATCATTACTTACCAAATTGAAGCTTTTCCAATGAAATCGCTGCCCAAAACGTTCCTCCTATTTCTTCCTGATTCCTCTCCTTAGCCGCCAAACAAGAGCATTCTCCAACAATAGAGTGAAAACCTAAGGATTGGTAACAATTTATATCTTTCATAAATTGCCAAAAAGTCCCTCCACTCAAACTTTCATTTCTTTAACATTGGCCACCTAACTTTCTAACTTGCTAGAAAACCCGGTTGTTACAACACCCCCCCCCCTTAAGAGAATTCTATCCTCGGAATTCCTCATTCAACTGGGAGTAGTAACCATGGTCACCCCATCCTATTCTCAGTAGCTTATTCATTGAACGACCAATTCATTTGAACATCCCTCACAACATCATCAATTCAAACTCAACAACAGCCTTTTCCACTTCTTTCTCGCACTTCAAAACATATCCCAAATCCCTTCTTCCGTACTCTTCCCAGGAGTTTGCACGCTTTCCGAAGTCAATCTACTCACACTGCTCCACCCTTCCGATGTTACTACTAACATGTACTACTTCTAACCCCCTTCACTTAGTCTAACGTACTATCTTCATCTCTCCACGTTAGCGTGGAGCACCGTCCATCAAACATTACTTGCCCCTCTCCTCTGATCTTTCCACATGCTGAAAATACTTTCTCATTACCATACATAACCACATCTCCTACTATTTCCTTCTAGGATCGTTCCTCCATACATAAGAAATAATTCACGTTCTGTAAAGATTTAGCATTTACTATAACACACTTTCGACTAACTCATCTACCATCTTCTTTAAACTTCCAATGATTCCAAAAATACACTTACTTAGCGACTCACACATAAAAAACAATTGGTTTCTTATTTGGGTAACCACTCACTCCCGTTCCAACATTCTATTTCGAAAGCAGTCAGAGCAAAATGCCAACTTACAAACCACATGCTCCAACAACTGGATTTGCAAATCGTACACTTCATCCGAAATCCCAAGCGGCTTCCACTTAATGCTTCGTCTTTCTAACATCACTTTACTACAACACTGGCTGGCACAATTATCTTGGCAAATGAAGCCACTACTAATTCATACATCCTCCACTCCTAACGTCACACTAGGCATGGGAATCACGCCCGACCCGTCGGGTAACCCGGTCCACCCGCCCCGGTCGGGGACGGGGATTCCCCGCAAAACCGGGTATCGGGGACGGGGATCCCCGTTTTTCTAAAACAGGGGATGGGGACGGGGACGGGCATCTCACTCCCCGCCCCGCCGGGTACCCGTATTTTATAATATGTATAATATATATATATATATATATATGTGTATAATATATATAATCTGAAAATATATATTTAAATATATAATAATATTTTTTAAATATATAATAATAAATATGTATAATATATATATATATTATGTATTTTATAATATTTTTTGTATTAAAAAAAATTCCGATCGGGGAAAAAATCCCCGTTGGGGATCCCCGTTCCCCGGTGGGGATGGGGATGGGGATACGATGATATTCCCCGGCGGGGACGGGGACGGGGATGGGGATTAATATAATGATCGGGGACGGGGATGGGGATTGAGGTCCCCGCCCCATACCCGCCCCATTCCCATGCCTACGTCACACTGCCGATCAGGTCTCTCATGGTCATTCGTACATAATTTAAACTTTCCTTCATATTCTCCCGCATACATGATCGAGTCTATTTAATTAAAAACCAACCAAACAGCCCCTAAGTAGGTATCTATTATGTTCAAGTTATGAAGTTCGTAAATGATTCGGTACATGAAAGTGAACATGTAATATGATGTGTGGAGGCCTTGATGACATTGAAAATGTATTGACCAAGACGCTTGGGGGCGTTAGGTTTGTGTAACAACCCAAATTCTAGTGGGTTTTAGAGTTTGGTGGTCAAAGTGGAATAAAAGAAAGTATTCTTGAGGGGCTGAATTGTCAATTGGTGAAAGAGGTGTAGGGCACAAATCCCTAGGGCATCCCTCAATATCACAAATCAGTATTGTTGTCTTGGTGTTGGCGGCTAAGGAAGAAAGAAATAGAGAAAGAAGAGTTTGAGGAGAAATCAAGAGAAAAGAGGAGT
Organism: Saussurea involucrata; assembly: GCA_033807775.1. Taxonomy (NCBI): domain Eukaryota; kingdom Viridiplantae; phylum Streptophyta; class Magnoliopsida; order Asterales; family Asteraceae; genus Saussurea; species Saussurea involucrata. Next base: position 154,742,221 of record CM066314.1, on the reverse strand, counting down.
CAAGCTAGAATCTGCAAAGGTAATGCATCCTAATTCGTTCTTCTGATTAGGGTAATGCTTCTCCTTCTCTTTGTCTTGAATTCTTAAGGCTGATGTTGTTGATTACTTGAGTTTTCACCATATTTCCTTGAAAATGAATTTTATAGGTTTTGTCTTAATGAATCGATTTTAGGGGATTAAAGTTGGATTAATTGGGTGTTTGGGGTTGGTGGATGAACCCTTATGGTTATCTAATCAAACTAATAGCTAAAACTTGAGTTTTATTCACTTCTAGAATTCTGGGTTCGAACAGCAGTCGTTTCCGGACACCATCAGTTCGTGATGTTATGATGGTATCCGGATATGTATGCTAGTTTCCGGGTGAAGTTTTATGGTAGATTCCGGATAAGGATGGTAGTTTCCGGGTGGGTGATTTTCCGGGTAGTTTGAGTTACCGGGTGCAGTATCCGGAAGGAAGGTGTATCCGGACAGTCTGGGTATCCGGAAAGGAGGTGCATCCGGACAATCTTGGTATCCGGATAGTATGGGTATCCAGACAGTCTTGGTGTCCGGACAAGTTGGTATCCGGAAAATGTGTGCTGGACAGTAGGTTGAGCCGTTTAATCTGATCCGAATCTAATGCCCTTAGGTGTTCGACTGGTTTAGCTGGGAGGAATTTAAGAAGTGCGTTCTACGATAATCAAAGGTGAGTTCTCTCACTCCTTTTTATGACGTACCATTTTTACTGAATTTGATTCCTTTATCGAGAATGAATTGATTTATAAAAGTTATGCATGCTTTCATGATTTACATGTTTACCCACAAACGAAAGATGTTTTATGTTTTCATGCATATGGTTTCAATGTATGTGTATGCTATGTGGAGTCGGTTGCACGATGGGGACGGGGTACCTTGGGATCTCTGATCCCTTGGGCATATGGAGGTTAGCTTGTAGGTTGGAATTCGTTTTCTCCTACATGAAGGAATGGGGAGTCCATTTGGATTCCGGCGTAGACGAGAGGGTGTCCGTTAGGCCCCGATCGGAGTAGCTTATGCAATTCTCTGAACCCCGTGTTTAACCTTGGATGATGTTATGAGAAAGATGTGAAAGTATTTTCTTTATGAAATGATATTTATACCGTGATAAATGTTTATGGAGGGAATTCACTAGACCTTTTGGTCTAACCCTCGCTTTTCAAAAACTAAACCATTTTCAGGTAAGTGCGCTATGGGTTTTTCTAGTAAGAACTAGGAGTGACTCAAGGAGGATTTGGAGACTAGAGCGACTCCAAGATTTTGAACGATGACTATAGATAGAATCTCGGTTGTGGACGTAGAGCCTTCCGCGGTCAATTTTATTTAGATCACTTTATTGATGATGTAAAGACAAGATATTTATGTAATGTGAATGCTTATTTTCTAGATGAATGCATGTTATGAAATTGGGATGTTACAAATGGTATCAGAGCCTTAGTTTAAGGGATTTAGGTGACCATTCGGGCCTAAACTTAAACTGTAAGATGAGGAACACAGCCGAGACATAAGATTGCCTCTAGGAACGATCACTATAAATGCGCTTAGGAATAAGGTGCCAAGGACAAATGTGTAAGGTAAGTTTGGGATTACACCTGGCCAGTGTAATTACGAACTTACAGGTACATGTGCGTGCTTACAATACCTTACTTATAACAAATTTGTTGTGTCACGTCTAGCAAGGATTAACTATCGGTTTCTTTCAGTTTAGCGATATGGCTGGGAGAACATTGAGGAATAGGTCAGCAAGATCCCTGAGGGATAGACCGAGCTCCATTGCTTGGGGAAGTGTCGTGTAAGAGTCATTATGATGTGATATATGTAGACATCGTAGAGAAGAAACGTTGTAAAGAATGTTATGAGTCGTCTAGAGGTAGCTCTTCGTGGATTCGGAGAGGATGAATGTTTGAGTTTGAGTAAGACTCCAGTTTCAGGAGAGTCCTAGTTATGGAAATTATGGGATAGATCAGTTGGGATGGTAAGATAGAACAGTGTCAAAACCTTGAAAGTATCAATGGAGCCCTGACTTTTAGTCGAGCTTTTCATTGGCAGAATAAATGGAATAAGATACTTATAGTGAATTGAAAGCATGTAGAAGTAGAAAGTGAGATAGTCGATCAAAGCGAAAATAGTGTGAAATGGTTGAGTAAGTGAGATGTGGAACGCATGTACATCAAGTTAGTGCTTGATCGAGGGGGCGACCCTTGGTCGTAAGTGGAGTATCAAGGATAAGCTGCGTGAGTAAGCGGTTGACCTTGTTGAGTGAGTAGCCTTCTATTGCAAATAGAGTCTCATGTATAGCGTTCTTTTATGTAACATGAAATTTTCACGATTTAAAAATAAAAACATAACTGTCAACTTTGAACAAAATGAGTCAGCTTGTACGAGTACACGTTTAAAGAAAAAGCGATTTCAGTTACGTCGCACATTGAAATTTTGGGCTTAAGATTTGCAAAGTATTCCACACTTTTAATGATAAGTTAAATTGTTACAAAAATGGTCAAGAAAATGGTTACCTGCAATTCACTTATACCAAAATGCTTATTGACCTTTTGATATCATACAATTGAGTGTGAGAACCGACTGGTTTACTTCGTGTCGGTAATTCTTTCAGAATGGTCTCATACGAAAAGATTTTCATGCAATATATTACTATCGTAATAACATTGTTCAGATTGAGCAAGATTGAGGTTCACGGGAAGATGCATGCCAACGATTCTCGAATCGTTGTGCAGGGTTTTGAAGTTATAAGAGTGATGGGGTCACGGGTACCCCGAGTGTTTCTAAATGTTGTTTTGTTTAAAATGATAAAATGTGTAAAAGGATTTATTTACTGTATTGTCATGCATGAAGGCTATGAACCCACTAGGTCGTAGAGTATTACGTCTTAAGCTAAGGAAGAACTCCGAGAGCGGAGAGGCATTGGTCAAGTCAGGGGAGAACGTATGTAGCTTTGGTATATGTGTTTAAGAGGAGAGTTGGACCTTGGAAGAGTCGGGAATGGATTTTAGTGTCAGGTGTATGAGGGTCTGTACCTTTGCTCGATGACTGAGAACACAGTTGCCGAGGGGCGATGTGCCCGGAGGAAGGACAAGGAGTCATCAAGGTATTGGTTTTAGCAACTCTTTATGAGTAGTGCTGTGAGGCAAGAATGAAAGGTCCACGATGTGGGTCATGAGATTCGAAGGGAGCTTGTAATATTGATGTTACATGAGTAAGTTTCGAAATGGGGGCGACGGATTATAAAGTCAACTATGATGTGTAGGGAGGAATAGGTCCCGTAAGGAACTCATGTTAAAGGATAGGTTAAGCAAGTAGTTAAGAGTTGTCTTTTGTTGTTGAAGTCGGCAACGATGTATGTTGGCCGAGGCCGAAGACTCAAACCAGATGAGTGTAAGTTGATAGAATATCTTGTAGAGGTGTTAAATTAGTAAGAGACTGTTGTTGTTGAATAGGCGTTCTATTTACGAGGCGAGGAGGGTCCGTAGAAGGACAAGGTGTGTAACACAAGCGGAGTGAGTATAGACTATACCATTATGTAAGAAAATGTGCCGTGTCTAAGAAAGGACTCGGGTCATAAAAGAGCTAGTTAGGATGTTCGTGTTTGAGCTAAGTGTGAACTCGTGAGTCATAGTTCAACAAGTTGGGAGAGAACTAAGTAGCGAGACAGACTCGATTGTAGTATACGGGAGAATATGAAGGAAAGTGTGAATTGTGTACGAATGACCATGAGAGACTTGGTCGGTAGTGTGATAATAGGAGTGGTGAATGTACGAATGAATAGTAGCGTCAATTGCCAAGATATCTGTGTCAGCCGGTGATGTAGTAAGGCGATGTTAGAAAGATGAAGGATTAGAAGGAAGTCCTTTTGGGATTTTGGATAGAGTGTACGTTTTGCAATCCCAGTTGTTGAAGTACGTGGGTTGTAAGTAGGTGTGTATTTTGACTGTTATCGGAATGGAATGTCGGGGCAGAATTGGGTGATTGCCCATCTGTGAGACCAAGCTTTGTGGTTACGTATGTTGTTAAGTATATTCTTGAAGGCAGAGTAAGTTTAAAGAAGATGATGAATAGATTAGTCAAGCTGTAGTATAGTAGAGGAGACATCGTTAAAGAATGAAAATTGTTCCTTATGCGTGAGGGAATGATCCTAGAAGAAAATAGTTGGAAATTTTGGTTATGTTTAAGGAATGACGTGATGATGATTGTGGGTCGGAGTAGTAGTATGATCGTTAGTTGATTTGAAATGTCATGATAGAGGTATAAGCCTTTGGTTGGTTGATTTAAATTTTATAGATTTGTTAAGTAATGACGTTCATTTGTTATTACATGATGTATTACAATTTTTGGGGAAGTGTTATTGAGACTAACACACTGATTGTTAAAGAATTATTTAAGGTAAATCTAAGTAAGAAAGCCGGGATGACGGTATATATATATATATATATATATATATATATATATATATACATCTGTCTGATTTTATGATCATAGTGGTTAGTCGAAAGAATTGTGGAACCCGAGTTTCGGGGTGTTCTTGAATTAATAGATCCGTTTGTAATAGGGAATCCAAGGGGGTGGATTATTAGAGTGAATAGGGGACGTTACTAAGGAACACACTTTGGGGTCATTGGAAGTTTAAAGAGGATGAGGGTTGTGTTAGTCAAAATGTGGTGGGATTGATGTGAAATCTTTAAAGAATGTGAATTGTTGCTTATGTGTGAGAGAAATGTCTGAGAAGGTAAAAGTTGGAGATTAAAGAATGTGTAGTGACGTCGAACACTGGTCTTGTTTCAAGACGGCTTGGTTGAATTCCTTAAGATAAGATCTTGGTGCAACTGTTTGGTTATGTAAGTAATGAGAAAGCGATATCAACATGTGGAAAGGTCGGGAGAGAGGGGCAAGTAATGTGTGGTGAGCAGTGCTCCACGCTAACGTGGGGAAGGTGTAGATAATATGTCGGAACAAGTGAGTAAATTGGAAGTAGTAAACTTGACAGTATTGCCAAAAGGTACAGTATTGTGTAGATTGTCTTTGATTAGTGTGCGAACCGTTGGAAAGAATATTGAGGAAGGAAATTGTGTAAGTTTTTGTGCAGGGAAGAAGTGGATGAGACAACTAAATGAGTTAAGTTAGTGACTTTGTGAGAAATGTGTAAACGATTTGGTCGTGCAGTGTTTAAGCTAGTGAGAATAGTATGGTGTGACCATGGTTATTCCTCCCAGTTGGGTGAGGGTAACCGGAGTTATGTTTTATGACCGAAAGAACGTGGTAATCAGCGAGGATTTGATGTGTTTCAGGATAAGTTTAATTCTAGTAGGTGAACACTTCAACGTTAGGTTTGAAGGTTCCTACCCTGGGTTACGTACAAGGATGGAGTGATGAAGTGGTGAGGATGTAAGAAATGGTTGACGAACTGTGGTCGAGGTGGTCTGAGAAAGGGAAATGTTATCCGCATAGTCGATTGTTGATTAGGAGAAGTAATCTAGGATTGCTTGTATTTTGATGAAGGAACTCTGGGTTGTGAGTTGTCGGGACGTTCAGGTTTGGATTTGTGTCAAGCGGTCAAGTGTGTGTTTGTCTCTTAGTAAATGAATCTCGTGTTGTGGCAGAGGATTTAGCCAAGTTCCTCCTTAAAGGAAGTGTTGATGCATGAGAAGCCTTAGTAAATCTTCTATAGTCAAGATCGACCGAGTAGGAACAGTAGCCTACGAGTTAGAGTACCGTAAGAACTGAAGGAAATGCAAGATACCCGCATCTTTTCGAGTTTAATGAGGTGGTTGACTGAGTCAGATATAGCTTTACTTTGGGAAGTGTCGGTTTTGATGTGGGCAAGATACCCGCATCTTTTCCAATGAGAAATTCCGGGGACCGAATTCTTTTAAGGGGGAGTGTTGTAACAACCCAAATTCTAGTGGGTTTTAGAGTTTGGTGGTCAAAGTGGAATAAAAGAAAGTATTCTTGAGGGGCTGAATTGTCAATTGGTGAAAGAGGTGTAGGGTACAAATCCCTAGGGCAGCCCTCAATATCACAAATCAGTATTGTTGTCTTGGTGTTGGCGGCTAAGGAAGAAAGAAAGAGAGAAAGAAGAGTTTGAGGAGAAATCAAGAGAAAAGAGGAGTCAAGCTAGAATCTGCAAAGGTAATGCATCCTAATTCGTTCTTCTGATTAGGGTAATGTTTCTCCTTCTCTTTGTCTTGAATTCTTAAGGCTGATGTTGTTGATTACTTGAGTTTTCACCATATTTCCTTGAAAATGAGTTTTATGGGTTTTGTCTTAATGAATCGATTTTAGGGGATTAAAGTTGGATTAATTGGGTGTTTGGGGTTGGTGGATGAACCCTTATGGTTATCTAATCAAACTAATGGCTAAAACTTGAGTTTTATTCACTTTTAGAATTCTGGGTTCGAACAGCAGTCGTATCCGGACACCATCAGTTCGTGATGTTATGATGGTATCCGGATATGTATGCTAGTTTCCGGGTGAAGTTTTATGGTAGATTCCGGATAAGGATGGTAGTTTCCGGGTGGGTGATTTTCTGGGTAGTTTGAGTTACCGGGTGCAGTATCCGGAAGGAAGGTGTATCCGGACAGTCTGGGTATCCGAAAAGGAGGTGCATCCGGACAATCTTGGTATCCGAATAGTATGGGTATCCAGACAGTCTTGGTGTCCGGACAAGTTGGTATCTGGAAAATGTGTGTTGGACAGTAGGTTGAGCCGTTTAATCTGATCTGAATCTAATGCCCTTAGGTGTTCGACTGGTTTAGCTGGGAGGAATTTAAGAAGTGCGTTCTACGATAATCAAATGTGAGTTCTCTCACTCCTTTTTATGACGTACCATTTTTACTGAATTTGGTTCCTTTATCGAGCATGAATTGATTTATAAAAGTTATGCATGCTTTCATGATTTACATGTTTACCCACAAACGAAAGATGTTTTATGTTTTCATGCATATGGTTTCAATGTATGTGTATGCTATGTGGAGTCGGTTGCACGGTGGGGACGGGGTACCTTGGGATCTCTGATCCCTTGGGCATATGGAGGTTAGCTTGTAGGTTGGAATTCGTTTTCTCCTACATGAAGGAACAGGGAGTCCATTTGGATTCCGGCGTAGACGAGAGGGTGTCCGTTAGGCCCCGATCGGAGTAGCTTATGCAATTCCCTGAACCCCGTGTTTAACCTTGGATGATGTTATGAGAAAGATGTGAAAGTATTTTCTTTATGAAATGATATTTATACTGTGATAAATGTTTATGGAGGGAATTCACTAGACCTTTTGGTCTAACCCTCGCTTTTCAAAAACTAAACCATTTTCAGGTAAGCGCGCTATGGGTTCTTCTAGTAAGAACTAGGAGTGACTCAAGGAGGATTTGGAGACTAGAGCGACTCCAAGATTTTGAACGATGACTATAGATAGAATCTCGGCTGTGGACGTAGAGCCTTCCGCGGTCAATTTTATTTATATCACTTTATTGATGATGTAAAGACAAGATATTTATGTAATGTGAATGCTTATTTTCTAGATGAATGCATGTTATGAAATTGGGATGTTACAGTTTGATAGAGTAGTTTTAAGGGATTTGAATTTCATGAAAAGATTTAGACATAGAGGGATTTGTAATCTTTGATGTGTTTGGTTTATAGGGTTTAGAAGGGAACTAAAATTCAATCTTAATAAATAATGCATAAAAATAATGATAGGAAATTATAAAAATAATTAAAATACATTTTTATTATTTGATTAGTACGAAACAAGAGTTTTAATATATTTTAAAACTTTATTACAAATAAAATATATGAAACCCCCGTTGGGATTTTAGAATAGGGAAATTAATTAAAATACCCAAAGTTTGACCAACTGTTACCGAAATACCCAAAAAAAATTTCATTTTGCAAAAATACCAAAAATACCCGCGATCGCGGGGCTAGGGCTGACGTGGCACGTACTTTGGGTACAAATGCCCCGCGAAGCCCCTAAACTTTGGCCGCGGTGCACTTTTGGTCCCTGTCCGCGATCGCAACTCGCGATGGACCAAAATTTTCACTTTTGGTCCCTGAAAATTTACACTTTTGGTCCCTGAAAATTTACACTTTCAGCCCCTGTACTTAGACGAATCTTGCATGCTTTTACTGTTTTTTCCACAATTATTGTACTTTGAAGACCGATTTGTGGTTGAAATTCATTTGCATGTTTGAGATTTCATCCATAAATATTAGTAGTATGCAATTCACAATTCACACTTCCTCTTGCTTTCTTTCTTGATTTCTCTCTTGCTTTCTTTCTTGATTTCTCTCTTGCTTTCTTTCTTTGAATTGATTTCTCTCTTATCTCATTTCATCCACAAATGGCATCGTCATCAAACCCTAAGTCTACTCCTGAAAAAATGCCACCTCAAATCGAGGTCGCCATAGCAAAAAAGGAAAAAGGAGATAGATGAACTAACAGAAGAGTGGAAAAAAATTATGGACAGGAAGGCAGTCCATTTGAGAAAGATCGAAGAGGAAGACAGGGAGATCAAAAGGATGAAAGGGGATATAAAAGCTCGGGAGGCTCGTGTTCGTCGAGAACAAGAAGCAATTCACCATATTCTGCAAGACTTCGCAATTATTCAAGCGAAGGTAAACGAGAAGCAAGCTTGGATTGATGAAACTAAATCAATTTTTAAGTAGGTGGTGGTTATATTTTTTTTTGTTTTGTATTTTTTTTACTGTGTTGTTATTTGTATTTTTTTACTGTGTTGTTGTTTTGTATTTTTTGTTGTTGTTAATTTCTCTGAAAAGTAGTTTTTAAGCCGCTGAACCACGGTTAGGTTGGATACATCATGCAAGGTCAAGTCAGAGGTTACCTCATTCGTGGGCCTACTTCTCTTGTAGAATATATGACAATCCTCAACTCATTTGCTAAAGTGTGTGCGGGTTGTGGTACACAATGGCCATACGTGGTTGCAAAAGCATAAGCCGTTGAAGAAGGGTCAGAAAGATTGAAGATGAAGAGCTTGTTGGATGGAATACAAACTAGCTGTGTTATCAATGTTCATTTAGAAGCATATGTATGTGTGTGTATATATATAATATGAAATGGGGTTTTGACAAGTTGGTATCACTGGACTCATTTAAGAATTGTGAAAATGGGTATTTGACGAATGATGATTCATGTGTGTTTGGAGCTGAAGTGTTTTAAACACACATGAATCATCATTCGCCAAATACCCATTTTCACAATTCTTAAATGAGTCCAGTGATACCAACTTGTCAAAACCCCATTTATAAACAATTCTACCTTCTCCTATTGCCATTCACGATATCTATAAACACATTCAAATAATAATAATTTAAAACGATTTAATGAATTAGTTAATATATGATTATTATGTTAATGCGATAGGAGTGTAAAACAAAATTGAAAAAAAATATGAGATGTACCATAAATTAAATAATTAACTATAATGGTGTAATTTGTTAAAATTAAAACGTATCTAATATGAATATATAAACAGACATGTGTACTCAGAGTTAACATTCACTGCCATGGATGCAAGAACAAGGTCAAGAAAATACTAAGAAAAATTGAAGGTCTCCTATTTTCTTTATGTGTGTAAATATATAATACGAATATATATATATATATATCATTTACAAACTAGCTGTGTTATCAATGTTCATTTAGAAGCATATGTATGTGTGTATATATATCATTTACAAATCAGTGTTTAGATCAACAGTATCATATGGGTTTGATCCATATGGTTCAAGCTGTGACGGGCCCGGGGTGTGACTGACAGAATGTCTCCTTGGCACGGTTGAAGGGGCGGGATTTGGACACTCTCCACGAGTGTGTCCTACGCATTGGCACCGAGTACATCTTCGTTGTATCGAACTTTCACCACGTGATGGACGTCGGTCGTTCTTTCTCGGTCTCCCGACCCTGTTCTTATCCATTAAAGGTGGATAGCATGGTGGAAGCGGGTCGGGTGGATACACCCATGCTGCAGGGGGTCCAGCTGGGTTTATTACCTCCACGTATGTTTTCCGGTAATATTCGGACGTGAAGAAAGGTACAGCCAAGTCGCTGCAATCTGTACGACCCATATATGTTGCTGCAGCGATGGCATGGCCGCACGGTAACCCAGATTTATCCCATTCGCGACACGAACAAAGGTGGTCTTCCATATTCACAATCGCGTTAATATAGTCATCATGCACCTCGTACTTCCCATACCCGATTGCTCTTACCGTCCATGTCGCCGCACGACGCGCCCTGTACTGAACGATATTCTTCGCCGTTGGTGTGAGTGCATTTTGTATCTTAGCTCCTTTTAGGCGTCGAATTTGGTACCACTCTTGTTGAAAGGCCCGAAAGTAGTCCATAAGATTAACAATCGGACATCTACGCGCAAAACGGGAGAGTGCATTCACAGACTCTGCACTATTCGAGGTCAGAATGTCATACCGTTGTCCAGGAAAATGGGCCGCGGACCACCTCTCCGGTCCAGCATCGTCAAAGACTTTGGCTGCTTCCTTGACACTGTATCGTAGCATATTCATGTACTTGTTAAACTCCCGATCCGTATATGCTCTGCATGCCGCCCAATAGACATCCTTGTAGGTGGTAATACGTTTGTCCTTGGATTTGGCGTTCATCTCCAAATGTCGACAGCATATGGCGTGAGGGGCGTTTGGGTACATGGCAGAGATTGCGGCGCTTATGGAAGGAGCCCTGTCAGACATAAACACCAACCCTTGCGGGTCTTCGATAGCTTGTTTCAACATGGACAGAAACCAAGTCCACTCGTCCCCGGTTTCGGACTTGCCTACGCCGAAAGCTACTGGAACGATGGAGTTATCCCCGTCCATGGCAACCGCCAGGAACATCATACCCAAGTAACGGCCCTTTAAATGGGCTGCGTCTATTATCAGGACACGACGTAGATTTTCCAGAAATGTGCGGATCTGCAAAAACATAGGTTAAAATGTTATAGTTTATAATGTGTAAATGTTATAGTTTATAATGTGTAAACATATGACGTGTTAAAATACGTACCGCGGGTCCAAGGGCCACGAAGCACATCTCAAACCGTCCACGTGAATCGGTCCGTAGCTGCGTGACAGTACTAGGGTTCTGCAGCTGCAAATTATATAAATATGTCGGGAGTCGTTCATACGACTCCTCGAACGTGCCTCTCACCATAAACAGTGCATGGCAGCGCGCATGCCACGCTTGGTGGTAATCAATCGTGACGCCGAACTGCCGGTGAACGTCGTGGACGATGTCCTTTGGACGCAATGACCTGCTAACATCAAGAAATTTGTTTTTCAGGATCGCACCCAAAGTCTTTTTGCCGGCTTGTTTATGGCGGGGATTAAGTTGCGTCCTCGTACAAGTGTGTACGTCGTGCAACTTTCTAATCATTATCGCCCCTTCTTTGGGACCCGTGTGAATCGCGTACAACCTCCACTCACACTTTTCTCTAGCACATTCAACTACGTATTTGCTTTTGTCAGATGCCCGCACGCGACTTTGGAAACCCTCTTCCAAGAACTTGAGTCCGATCTGACTTGCTAAGAGATCATTCGAATCGAATATCTGACCTGCTATTAAACTTTCACTGCGAATATAAGGTGTAGGTTCGTAGCTTTGTGTCTGGGTATGGGAGTCTGGAAGAATAGGGGGCATATCAAAAAAGTCATTTATCTGACTACATGATTTTCTACTAGGGGTATATTCTTCGTGATCATCATTATCGGTGTCTGATCTGTCTATTTCAGAATTACCCGTTCTGAAAACGTGGGTTTCGTCATCAGCAACTCCAGTAGTACGCCATTCGTGTGGTTGTGGTGGTTGTTGTTGTTGAGAATCAGGTTGCTCTATTTGTTGAGAATCAGGATGCTCTATTTGTTGAGAATCACCCTCCTCGTCACCGTCGTCGTCACCGTCGTCGTCACCGTCGGATACGCCGGGATACACAAAGAGTAATGGGGGTCTTTCTGAATCGACTGCAAGGTGCAGAAAAGTAGAGATATCCCCATCGTTGGATAAATCCACAAATGACCCATCGCCATTTTTAAATACTAACTTGCAAATATCAGAAGAGTTGATTCCACATTTTTGCATGGCGTATGCAACAAACTTCTGATAAGTGTAGTTTACTGACACTTTTACACCATGCTTAGATTTATAAGCAAAATTCCACTCATTGTTATCTTGCACCCATTCACCATCAAAACAGAAATATAGCTTAGCTTTTGCAACAGATGAACTCATTTTTTCAGTAGTATCTCAAACACAAACAATGAAATCGTTGTGTGGGGATTATGGCTTGAATTTTACGTCTATTTATCAATGAAACAACCAACATATCAGAAAACCAATCTCTCATTTCATCCACAAACTGGTATTCCAAAAACATTGATTTAACATTGATTGAAACATGCAAATGAATTTCAACCACAAATCGGTCTTTAAATTGCAATAATTGTGGAAAAAAACAGTAAAAGCATGCAAAATTCGTCTAAGTATAGGGGCTGAAAGTGTAAATTTTCAGGGACCAAAAGTGTAAAATTTCAGGGACCAAAAGTGTAATTTTTGGGCCATCGCGGGCTGCGATCGCGGGCAGGGACCAAAAGTGCACCGCGGCCAAAGTTGAGGGGCTTCGCGGGGCATTTGGCCCCAAAATACGTGCCACGTCAGCGTATCCCACGATCGCGGGACCCCATCGCGGGTATTTTGGGCATTTTTGCAAAGTTGAAAAATTTTAGGGTATTTTGATAACAGTTGGTTTGACTTGGGGTATTTTAATTAATTTACTATGTTTATGGGATTTTAAATTCTGGAAATTCTTAAAACCAAATATAGAACTGTAATATAATTCAATCCCAAATCTCTCAAAATTCAATCTAACCAAAACCAAACATGACCCAAGATAACTATCTGAAAAAGGTGTTTAGTATATACTATATAGTATGCACTCGTTAATCCAAAATGAATAGAAGGACGCATGTTTTTTTTGGAGAAGAGTGTCCTAGGCTATGCCTAGACTAATCACTTGGCAAATTATGAATGTAAGACATCAGCCCTGATTAAACTTCAGTGGCCACAATTGTTGTGTACGCCTGGATTCAAATCCTGGGCAGATGAGATATTCCACCACATCCCTAGGGCTTTAACCAGTACGTCACAACCCTTATGATTGAAGGACGGATGTTTCTATAGCTATAAATTATGATTTCCGAAATAGTCATTATATAAATCATTTTCATTAGGGGAATATAGCTAAATAAATGATAAATATATATTTTGTTGAAAGAGATTTATTATAGGGTGAGGCTATTTGCACCCTAAAATTTGCTATTTGCACCCAAATGATTAAAACAATGATTTTGTTTTTTTTTGTTTTTTTGTTTTTTTGTGTTTTTGTTGTTTTTTCTTTTTTCTATTTTATTTATTTATTTGTATTATATATTTTTATTTATTTGTATTATATAGTTTAAAAATGTTTTTTTTCTTTTACTTTTTGATTTTATTTAAAAATAAATAAATATTTATAAATATAAATATTACTAATTTTTTATAATTATATAACTATAAAAATAAAACATAAACATTGTGATTTAAAGCCGAGAATTCGAAAAAATAATTTTGTTTTATGTTCATATTTATTCGTTTTTAGATCGCATATCAGATGTATAAAATTAAAGGTCAATATGGTTAATTGGTCAAAAAACTTGAAAAAGAACGAATATTTTTCAAGTTTTTTGACCAATTAACCATATTGACCTTTAATTTTATACATCTGATATGCGATCTAAAATCGAATAAATATGAACATAAAACAAAATTATTTTTTCGAATTCTCGGCTTTAAATCGCAATGTTTATGTTTTATTTTTATAATTATATAATTATAAAAAATTAGTAATATTTATATTTATAAATATTTATTTATTTTTAAATAAAATCAAAAAGTAAAAATAAAAAAACATTTTTAAACTATATAATACAAATAAATAAAAATATATAATACAAATAAATAAATAAAATAGAAAAAAGAAAAAACAACAAAAAGACAAAAAGACAAAAAAAACACAACAAAACAAAAAAAAAACAAAATCATTTTTTTAATCATTTAGGTGCAAATAGCAAATCAATGGTGCAATTAGCAGTGCCCTTATTATAAGTCTACTTTAAAACCAGATCAAACTTAAAGAATTTAATTAGACTGTAATTAAAACTTTCAGTTATTTTATTCATTATAAATAAAACATTTGTCAATCACAAAGGTACATTTTTCCTTTCTTTACGAAATCAACACATATTAAGATTTATAAAGGAGGAAGAAACCGAATGAGTTTATTAAGCAAGTAAAATGCATGACAATATATATATATAGTGTTAAATATATGAGAAGTAAAGAAGTGATCTTAGCCATTCATTCGGTCAAGATCGGCGACTTTGACCGATAAACAGCGGATAATTCCTCGCGTGGTTTGCGCGTGCTCTGCACAAGATAGAGGGGTAGTTTCGTAAAAATACGCGGGACGAGTTCATATATGAATCTGTGTGATTCACATATAAACTATACGTTCATATATGAACATTTGTAATTCACATATGAACTCTTTTTAACTAATTCATATGAACCTTTGTGATTCATATATGAATCAGTTAATTACTTCATATGATAATTAGTTAAAATATCATATCTGAGTCACAAAGGTTCATATATGAATCAGTTAATTGGTTGAACTGGTTCATATATGAACCTACAGTTAGTTAGTTTCATATATGAAACACAAAGATTCATATATGAATCACAAATGTTCATATATGAATCAGTTAATGGGTTCACTAATTAGTTAATTAGTTTCATATATGAAACACAAAGGTTCATATATGAATCACAAATGTTCATATATTAAATAATTAAAAAGAGTTTATATATGAACAGATAGTTCATATATGAATTAATTAAAAAGAGTTCATATGTGAATTACATGGGTTCATATATGAACAAATAGTTCATATGTGAATCACACATGTTCATATATGAACTCGTACTGTGTTTTTTGTAAAAGTTACGAAGCTGCCATTCTATTTTTGGAACAACCGTAACTTTTGAGCAATTAAAATTGATCTTGACTGAATAAATGACCAAGATTACTTATCTACTTCTCATATATTTAGCACTATCAACTACGATTTTCGTCCCTGTGTTTTGTTGTTTATAACGATTTTCGTCCCTGTGGTTTAAAAACTGCTTTTTTCGTCCATATGGTTTGCATTTCATTTCACTTTTCGTCCTTCATCCTAACAGAGTTAAAAAAAACTCAGTTAAACTTGGGGTATGATGGTCTTTTTACCTTTTTTTCTATATTTAATTTTATTATACATTATTGAGTAAAACAAAAACCTAACCCACCCTACTCAACACACAAACCTTCACAGACCCACCCCAAATTTAACCCATCTTCTTCCTCAACCACCCCTCCACCATTTTCTTCCCTCCTCCCATTTTTATGTGTTTTAATTAGGATCAATAAACCTTCTCTCATGTAAGTACAAACCAGGTTATGTTTTTTTTTGTTTTTTTTAATTAACTTTCAGAGAGGTTTCTGTTTGATTTTTGTATCGTGTGGTGTTTTTTTTTGAGAATTCATAAATGAGAAACTAATGGGTGGATACTGGATAGCTTCCACACAAAGGCACCCGATTGTTTATGGTTTAAGTACAAGTGGGTAGTTTTGATGGAGGAATATTATAAGTAGAATTAATATTCTACTTATAATATTAATTCTTTTTTTATGCATGCAGTCGCTTGTTTTCAAACCTTATTATCGTAGACGAGAAAAGCAGCAGGCACTTGAGAATATGGAACATACTCGCACTCAGGTATTTGATATAGATATACGGTTTGATTTTAAATATTCATCACGAAGTTTATTGATGATGAAAATGCATGCTTTTCATTGTAACAACCCGATTCCCAATATACAAATAACATATATTTCATAACATAATTTCACCACTACGTCATATTTCATTTACGGTCCCTTAGCTTAACAAGATAGGTCTTTCAGTACAAACTTTAACTTTTATAACAAAGTACAAAATGTCATAACAACATAACATATACAAAACACATCTCGAATCTTCATAATCATGCATCTTCCAAAAAGCTAAACATGATATATCCTATCACTGTCCCTTATTTGCTCCCTGGCCTGTAATACATATTTTTGAAAACAAAATGAGGGTTAGACCTTGAGGTCTAGTGAGAAATCCCCGTTAGTTACAGAAAACATTTGCACAACATCATACACATAATTCACATAAGAATACCAACTATGACTCATGCATCATGTATCTTTTCCTCTCTTTCCCTTTCTCTTTCTCTTTCTCTTTCTCTTGGCCATATTAATTGGTAGCAAGCCAATTAATCAATATACACCGCTGTACTAAATACAGCCAACACCACTGTCCCTCTGTACAACCAACTTTCACCGGTCCTAAGCCCGGCCAACTAGCACCCATGCAATGTAATACTCATATAAACACCATATGCACAAAATTACATTCATTCACATACATGTATTCCATTTGAAAATATTTTAAGTAAAACTCACTTGATTCTTTTACTTTCCAAGAACCTTCCTACGCTATTATCAAGTACTCCAATTTCTTCAGTCCCGAATCACGGAATCTGTACCACAATAATACAAATATTTCTTTTTAAAGACTAAAATCTCTCAAGTTCTGAAATCCTCGACTCAAGTCGCAATCAACTACTGAAATACCCCATGTCGCAATACACTACCCTAAGTCGCAACCAACTACTGCGACTTAGTACCAAGTCGCAATCAACTACTGCGACTTCTCCCTCATGTCGCAACCAACTGTTGCGACTTCCCTCTCAAGTCGCAACTAACTGTTGCGACATAGCACCAAGTCGCAACCCACCATTGCGACTTCATAAGCAAATCGTAACCCACTATTGCGACTTCATGAGCAAGTCGCAACTCAAGGTTGCGACATTCATGAAGATAATAACATTCAACCATGTCGCAATCCACTGTTGCGACTTGCTTGAATGTCTCAGTCAACTGTGTTCATCTTAAACCCAGAATTCTAAACTTTTAAGCTATGCATGTTACTGAAATTATGCAGATATGATTAAGACTATTAACATAACCTAACCATATCCTCAGATTTCCCAAAACATCTATAATTCATCAAAACCCAATTGTAAACTTTAACTATCAACTTATAAACATAAAAGAGAGGATTGTATGGATTATTACCTTAGCTTCTTCAATTGTTTTTAGAAATTCCAGCGGAAAATCTACAGCTTTCCTTCTTCTTCTTCTTCTTAGTTTTCCTTCTTCTCTCTTTTTTCACGTAACACACACACACACACACACTAGCTTTTAGGATATTTCTAATTGTGTCAAAAAGTGTGACACCTCTTACTTCTTGCTGGAAGTATGGCGGTGATGGAGAGTGGTTTAGATAAGATGACCAAACAAACCCTAGGCTTCACTCATATGGCAAGACTTACCCCCAAACTTTCAAATAAAAATTAAAACTTACTCCTTAACTTCTAACTCCATATTATTTAATTAAAGTAACACTTTTAAATAAACCAATAACATACCTGGTTATTACAACATCTCCCCCTTAAAAGAATTTCGTCCCGGAATTCAGTTAAGTGAACAGATGAGGGTATCTGGTTCTCATTTCTGACTCCGATTCCCACGTAGCATCCTGACCCCTATGATGTCGCCACTGAACTTTCACCTGTCTTATCTCCTTATTCCGCAGAACTTTGACTTTTCAGTCAACAATAGCTTCAGGTTCCTCCACATAATTCAGCTTTTCATCAACTTGTATATCGGGTAGAGATACTGCCTGATCTGGTGTAACCAAACACTTTCGAAAATTTGACACATAAAAGGCGTTGTGAATTCTGCTTAACTCTGGTGGTAAATCTAATCGGTAAGCTACTTCCCCAATTCTTTCAGTAATTGCAAACGGTCCAATATATCTCGGACTAAGTTTACCTTGCTTTCCAAATCGAATGACTCCTTTCCAAGGTGAGACTTTTAACATTACATAATCTCCAACTTGGAACTCTAATGGTTTTCGGCGTCGGTCGACATAGCTTTTCTGTCTATCTGTAACGTCCCAAAAATTACAATAAATTTTGACTTTTAAAAATAAGCATTTTAATAAATAAAACCTCATTAAACATCCAACACCGTTTCGTTTGCAAACTTAATAATAAATATCCTCGGTAATAATAAACAGCAGAAATTAAATCGTTTAAATAATAATTGTAATCTCATAATCATAATAACTCTTCACGTACGCCAGTGTGTACCCGTCACGCCTTGGAGCCACTAGCACCTGAAACCACGTTTATAGGAAAGGGTAAGCACAAAGCTTAGTGAATTCCATCACATGCGTAGGTAGAAATTATATACACATCACTCCTATTCGCACATGAGCAACAACACCACAGTTACATAATGCAAGTAAACACATACAAGTAATTATGTACCCAACTCCTCGGTCCCACCGAGTTCACACAACATTTCCATCCACTTCCTCGGTCCCACCGAGTCCTCGGTCCCACCGAGTTGTAATGTAACACACTCGTCCCACCGAGTTCCCACAACATTTCCATCCACTTCCTCGGTCCCACCGAGTCCTCGGTCCCACCGAGTTGTAATGTAACACACTCGTCCCACCGAGTTCCCACAACATTTCTATCCACTTCCTCGGTCCCACCGAGATGTAATGCAACACACGTTTATACTAAGCATTTAACCCAAGCACATATTATGCACCACAAACAACTAGTTCACACCACAAGTACAGTAGTACATACAAACTACCATAACATGCATACAATTCCTATCTACACAGTGAGAGAACTCACCTCAAACGCAAAGTAGATGTCCTCAACAGCAAAACGCTCCGGCCAACACCAACTCACCTCTTTCCACCTAAATAAGTGATATCAAACGTCAAAGCGAAGTCCTAACCCAAAGTCACAACTATGAGCCCACACATGCAATTTTCCAGCTTTTACTCTAAGATTTACAGGTCTGTTCGGGACCTGTTTAGACCCTCTTAAACTCATCAACCCAGAATTATTATTCCATAATCAGTTAGTTCTATGTCTTAGGGTTCCAGGGACATATCGCACGCGCTCTAACGATTTTTCTACAATTTAATATGAATTTTCTAAAAATGGGACGCGAAACTGTTATGTTCAGACATGCTGTGAAAACAGCCATTTTAAGCCTAGCTAGAGGCCGAACCGGACTTCCGCTAAAACACGAAAAGTGTGCCCGGCACAGAATGTGAACCGTGGGCACCGGTTTCGCCTCAATCCGAGCTACGACGGAAAAGTTATGATCGAAATAAAACAGTGGCAGAAACGACGTTTTCACATAAAATGACGATTTATAAACGGTTCAAGGTTTAATCGATTCGGGTTTATGCAATCAGGTCACGGGTTAGAGTTCCAAGGTGATTAGGGTCTGGTCACGACCGCGCACCACCCACTGCCACCTCCGGCAGTGGTGGTCGCCGGCAGCGGCGGCCGGCGGCGATTGTGGTTTACTATCTCGGCGATAACAAGAAACGGAACAACCCGACCGCCCTATTCCGTCCCACATCCACACACACAGACGTACCCACGCACCGCCACCACCGTGGGGGGGGGGGGGGGGGGGGGGGGGAAACCACCGCTGTCACCGCCAGCAGCGGCCTAGGCCGCCTGCGGCGGTGGCGGTTTCTTTGCCGCCGGCGACGGAAACGAAAGGGAGAGAGATACCTTGTTTACGAGAGTCCCGAGAGCGGCGAGAGAGAGGGGATGATCTTCTCCGGCGAGAAACGACAACGACGGGGGGGGGGGGGAAGACTACGGCCGAGAGGGGAGGGTGACTAGGGTTTTCTTTTCTATTTCGCTTTCTTCTTCTTCGTTTGCTACCCACGAAACCCAAACAACAATAACAAAAAAAGGAAACAAAGTGGGGCTTGGTCGTGTGCATGGGCCGACCCTATGGCACGACTTTGGCCTTTAGACAACATTGGCCCCTCGACAACCCCCAATGTCCTTTAAACACCCTACTAGAAAAAAAAAATAACACTTAGGATCAACGATGTTAACTCTCGGTAACTTTAACGATCCCGGAAGAAAATCAAAAACAAAATACTTAATTAAGCAACGAGGAAGGTTTAAAGAAAAAGTATTTACGTACCGGAACACGGGGGCTTTACAACTCTCCCCCACTTGGATTAGACTTCGTCCTCGAAGTCTCGACCGACAAATAACTCGAGATAGTTCTCGCGCATCTCCAATTCGGGTTCCCACGTCCACTCGTACCCCTTCGGTGCTGCCACTGGACTTTCCTCAACTAGAATCTAAATTTCTCACCCCGTCTAGAATTTCTCGAATACTTTTCTTACCAACAAAACTCTTTCAAGAACACTGAGATTACGATCGAAAGAACACTCCAACGACTGGAATCATTCCTAGTCAAACGACTTCGGTTGTCTCCCAACCTTAGATATTCCATACATCCCGATTCAAATTTCAAGCTCTAACCATTCTAAAGTTGCTCACCAATATACCCTACAGGATACTCGAAACCGATCATTCCTACCATGAACCGTCGATTAACTTCCACGAGTTCTAATAAACTCCCAAAATTTATTTCACACGAATCATCAAACCAGTAAATTTATAATCACTCACGAAGGTCATTCCACCATAGCCATTCATCACAAGTGAGCATTTCAGATTACTACTACTATCACCATAGTTATTTTAAAATCGGCTACAATTCTCCGATTACACTAAAGATGTTTGGCCTCAAGCCCAAAAGTCGACACCTAAATCTACCACTTACCTCAAAAGTTTCTACGCATTTATTCTCTTTATTATAAAGGGCATCATTCCCTTAACCGTAACCATTCGACCTACATTACCACACGCGTGGAATACCTTACCTTCCACCGTCGACGTATCCTCCACACTCGCTCTACGAAGCCTAGTTACACCGTATCAAGGATACACCTTAACGTCTACCTCCCATGTACGTCTCAAGGCCCGGCACATCAGAACTACCTCCCAGGTAAGTGCTCAAGACTATATCCTCCTAGTGCCTACTGGAAAGTCAAGGTCATAACACATGAATACCGGGGTCCCACCCCGAGATACCCAACCGACCATTACCAACGACTGACTAACGTGACCAAGGATCCAATGCAAAACAGTCTACCAACAACATGCCTATCCCGGAATGACTTACTCACCCAAACATGTAAATACTCAACGTGCAATAAATGTAAAACTGTGCAACAAAAACAACCCATCAACAAGACTCCACATCGAGCCATTAAAACCGTGCAATTGACTCATGACTATCACAAAGTCAAAACCGAGCAAAATGCTCCACGCTTGCTAGACCCATAAGTCGGTCAAAAACGCGTTTAAATAAAGTTTAAGCAAGCAATACTCTAAAACCAACATTAGTCCCAAACTCAACACGGGTTAAACAAAAGAGTTTTCCAAAAGGACTCACATCCTTAAAATTCTCAAAATGACACATAACACTTAAAAGCGCATTTCCCAAATGGTTTACAAAATATTTTCAACGTCAAGATTTTTCATCTCAAAAAGATCGTATGCAATAAAACTACTATTACCAGGTCGGTAGTTACACAAAAATGGACACGCTCGTCCCACATATGAAAATCATGTTGAAAATCATCCCATTGCACCTCAGTTTACTCACAAAACGCAAAGCGAAATAAATAATTTCTTTAAAAATGAACCGTCACGGTTCTAGTATGGATTGGCTCATGACCTGTACTTAAAATAACCACTCGACCTTACACAGGGTGCGACAAAAGTGTGCACATAATTTCAAAATCAGTTCCACGACGTTTGACCCCAAAATTTCTCTTTTTAAATCATAAAATGTCGTGGCACAGGGTTCACCAACAAATTTTTACGTGCGTCAGCTAGTCATACAAACGATGAAACGGTTTACAAATATGTTTTTGTTAAAACATAACTGTCTCGTGTAAGTTTCAAACTTAAAGATAGAAACCAATCCGCTTCTATCATTTGAAAATATCGACTAAAACCTCATAAAATCTCTAACTGGGGGTAGGCATGCAAGCTTGTAACACTTTCTCAAAATTTTCTTGCAATGACACACATGCTCCAATTAACTCACACCAAATCTCAAAAGGTGGGGTTCTTTAAATTGATTTCCAAAATTTCCCAAATGGTCACATAAACAAATAAAATATGCACCTCGTGAAATTAAGCCCACACGACTCAACATGCCATAAAACAAAACTTCATGAACCTTAACGAACTCAATGACTCTAAGTCAACAAAATAGCACCATACATTGTGCCCCCAAAGTCAAATTGTTAAAAGCAAAATCATGTATGAGACGCCAAAATCCCAAAAATCTCTTTCCACGGTAAAACCATAAACAACATTGTTTAACAAACTCATTTTAAACAAATCACCAAAATAGTTTTATACAGACATCGTGGAATGTAACTTTCCGTCTCAACTCTAACATATGTGGAGGAGTTCCAATGTTAAAGTCATAAGCCGTAGTCACTTGCCCAACATTTTAAACACCACAAAACACGGATATCATCTTACCCGAAAGAACCGTTGGAAAATAACAAAATGAAACAAATTCTAACAAAGTTTGCAACTCCCGTGATAAAACGGTTTCATGTACTTTCAAAACCATAATTCGAAATCTTGTGTGTGTGCTGAACATTTCCCAAAATTCCAAAACACAATCCACATAAGGATTGGAAACACAAGAATTAGATAATGCAATTTTATTTTCAAAATCAAACTTTGTGCATGACTCGGTCGGCATTCAACGTCTCGACTCATACCCCTCCAAAACTCTCCGGTCCACAATCGTCATCCGGACATTTGAACCTCTTAGGCAAGTTGGGAAAATTACGTCAGATAATCCTTACAGTTTTTCCTCAATTCAAAGTCGGCTTAATAAGCCTATGCTTCTAGCACAACCATCAATCTTGACCCGAAACGGCCCACTTAAAACAAACCTCATCCTTATCGTCACTTCAAGTGATTAATACTAGAATCGTCCTTCTATTCCAACGACTACTAGTTTAGAACCTTTATCACTACCCCCAACGATCATCACTTCAAAGCAAATCAAGTACACGCCTGTACTAGTAGGTTTACTATAGTTGTTCCTCCTTGTGATGGCTATTCTGGGTAGATATTACAACGAGTTATTAGCACACAATAACTCACACTAACAACGCTCACGCTCAACTCCTTGGATTCCTCATGACTTTCCCCGACTCAAACATTGATCATGTGCTTCCGGTAGTAGGAGCTCTACTACTACCTTCCACACCTATCATTGCTCGTCCCGAGTCCCATCCCGAAGTGCCCAAGTAGTTTCTTACCAACAATTAATCCCATATGCCTGTACCAGCATATGACAACACCCTTCCTAGCTCCCTAGGAATTTCACCCAATTCCACTACCCTTGCTATGACGAAATCCCCACTAGTCATGACGAGTCGCCTCGCGAATGCACAGTCGCACACAGTGTAAAACCAGATAGACATTCGAATATAAGATTTTATCCTACAACGGTTGGACTCAAACAAGAGCTGCGCAATAGAACTAAATCCTACATTCTAAGGCTATTCGGTTCCTACCGCATACAACCTATAGTGCATTCACTTAACAACCTATCAAGGCTAGCATAAACTCCTATTAGCAAGCAACAAACATGCAGTACAGTGCAATAAGCACCAAGCAATCTAGCATACATACACATATGTAAACACTCTTCCCAGCTCCCTAGGAATTTCATCTCATCCCACCACCCTTGCTACAACGGAATCACTACTAGTCATAACGAGTTGCCTCACGAATACCCAGTCGCATGCAACGTGAAACAAATAGACATTCGAATACAAGATTCTATCCTAGAACGGTTGGACTCAAACAAGAGCTGCGCAATAGAACTAAATCAAATATTCTAAGGCTATGTGATTCTTACTGCATGCAACCTATAGGGCATTCACTTAACAACCTAATATGACTAGCATTAATTCCTACTAGCAAGCAATAACCATACAGTACAGTGTAACCAACACAAGCAATCTAGCATGCATACCCTATGATCTAGAAAGCAATAAATACGCTAAGTACTCTACCTTTTCCCTTGGCTCCGGCTGACTGTACACACTGCGCCCTCGATCACCGTTTCTCAAACGGGTTTTCCTTTCTTTTATTTTCCAAAAATTTTAAGAGAAAATTTCATAGTCGCAACTTGAGATCAAACACACCAAGATGTGTTTGATTCACTCAAGCTGTGCTCTGATACCAAGTTGTAACGTCCCAAAAATTACAATAAATTTTGACTTTTAAAAATAAGCATTTTAATAAATAAAACCTCATTAAACATCCAACACCGTTTCGTTTGCAAACTTAATAATAAATATCCTCGGTAATAATAAACAGCAGAAATTAAATCGTTTAAATAATAATTCTAATCTCATAATCATAATAACTCTTCACGCACGCCAGTGTGTACCCGTCACGTCTTGGAGCCACTAGCACCTGAAACCACGTTTATAGGAAAAGGGTAAGCACAAAGCTTAGTGAATTCCATCACATGCGCAGGTAGAAATTATATACACATCACTCCTATTCGCACATGAGCAACAACACCACAGTTACATAATGCAAGTAAACACATACAAGTAATTATGTACCCAACTCCTCGGTCCCACCGAGTTCACACAACATTTCCATCCACTTCCTCGGTCCCACCGAGTCCTCGGTCCCACCGAGTTGTAATGTAACACACTCGTCCCACCGAGTTCCCACAACATTTCCATCCACTTCCTCGGTCCCACCGAGTCCTCGGTCCCACCGAGTTGTAATGTAACACACTCGTCCCACAACATTTCTATCCACTTCCTCGGTCCCACCGAGTCCTCGGTCCCACCGAGTTGTAATGTAACACACTCGTCCCACCGAGTTCCCACAACATTTCTATCCACTTCCTCGGTCCCACCGAGTCCTCGGTCCCACCGAGATGTAATGCAACACACGTTTATACTAAGCATTTAACCCAAGCACATATTATGCACCACAAACAACTAGTTCACACCACAAGTACAGTAGTACATACAAACTACCATAACATGCATACAATTCCTATCTACACAGTGAGAGAACTCACCTCAAACGCAAAGTAGATGTCCTCAACAGCAAAACGCTCCGGCCAACACCAACTCACCTCTTTCCACCTAAATAAGTGATATCAAACGTCAAAGCGAAGTCCTAACCCAAAGTCACAACTATGAGCCCACACATGCAATTTTCCAGCTTTTACTCTAAGATTTACAGGTCTGTTCGGGACCTGTTTAGACCCTCTTAAACTCATCAACCAAGAATTATTATTCCATAATCAGTTAGTTCTATGTCTTAGGGTTCCAGGGACATATCGCACGCTCTCTAATGATTTTTCTACAATTTAATATGAATTTTCTAAAAACGGGACGCGAAACTGTTATGTTCAGACATGCTGTGAAAACAGCCATTTTAAGCCTAGCTAGAGGCCGAACCGGACTTCCGCTAAAACACGAAAAGTGTGCACGGCACAGAATGTGAACCGTGGGCACCGGTTTCGCCTCAATCCGAGCTACTACGGAAAGTTATGATCGAAATAAAACAGTGGCAGAAACGACGTTTTCACATAAAATGACGATTTATAAACGGTTCAAGGTTTAATCGATTCGGGTTTATGCGATCAGGTCACGGGTTAGAGTTCCAAGGTGATTAGGGTCTGGTCACGACCGCACACCACCCACTGCCACCTCCGGCAGTGGTGGTCGCCGGCAGAGGCGGCGGCGGCCGGCGGCGATTGTGGTTTACTATCTCGGCGATAACAAGAAACGGAACAACCCGACCGCCCTATTCCGTCCCACATCCACACACACAGACGTACCCACGCACCGCCACCACCGTGGGGGGGGGGGGGAACCACCGCTGTCACCGCCAGCAGCGGCCTAGGCCACCTGCGGCGGTGGCGGTTTCTTTGCCGCCGGCGACGGAAACGAAAGGGAGAGAGAGAGAGAGATACCTTGTTTACGAGAGTCCCGAGAGCGGCGAGAGAGAGGGGATGATCTTCTCCGGCGAGAAACGAAAACGACGGGGTGGGGAAGACTACGGCCGAGAGGGGAGGGTGACTAGGGTTTTCTTTTCTATTTCGCTTTCTTCTTCTTCGTTTGCTACCCACGAAACCCAAACAACAATAACAAAAAAAAACAAAGTGGGGCTTGGTCGTGTGCATGGGCCGACCCTATGGCACGACTTTGGTCTTTAGACAACATTGGCCCCTCGACAACCCCCAATGTCCTTTAAACACCCTACTAGAAAAAAAATAACACTTAGGGTCAACAATGTTAACTCTCGGTAACTTAAACGATCCCGGAAGAAAATAAAAAACAAAATACTTAATTAAGCAACGAGGAAGGTTTAAAGAAAAAGTATTTACGTACCGGAACACAGGGGCTTTACACTATCTTGAGCCACTTTCAATCTTTCCCGAATCTGAGTAACCTTATCCGCCGTTAACTGTACTATATCTGGTCCTGCTAACTGTTTCTCTCCCACTTCATTCCAACACAGAGGTGTTCGACATTTTCTACCATACAAAACTTCAAACGGTGCCGCTTGTATGCTGGAATGATAACTGTTGTTGTAGGCAAATTCGATCAACGGTAAATGCTTATCCCACGATCCCCCAAAGTCAACAATGCAAGCCCGGAGCATATCTTCTAATGTCTGAATCGTTCGTTCACTTTGACCGTCAGTTTGAGGATGATATGATGTACTTAGTTTTATCTGCGTCCCCATTTCCTTTTGAAAACTTCTCCAGAATCTTGAAGTAAAACGACTATCCCGATCTGAAATAATTGAGATTGGAACTCCATGTCGAGTTACTATTTCATCAATGTACAATTTGGCTAAGCGTTCCATCGAATCAATTTTCTTTATCAGTAAGAAATGAGCAGACTTCGTTAATCTATCTACAATCACCCAAATCGAATCAAATCCCTTCGAAGTCCTTGGTAACTTTGTAATGAAATCTGTAGTAATCTGATCCCATTTCCATATCGGTATCTCTAATCGCTGTAACTGACCAAACGGCTTTTGATGTTCAATCTTCACCTTCTTACAAGTAGTACAATTTTCCACATACTGAGCAATGCTTCTTTTAATTCCCGGCCACCAATAAAATTGTTTCAGATCTTTATACATCTTATTCGTACCTGGATGTATAGAGAATCGAGACTGATGAGCTTCTTGAAGTACCCGGTCACGTAAACCACCCAAACGAGACACCCAGATTCTGTTTCCTAAACACAACAACACACGATCATCCTTTACTAGCAATGCTGATAACCCCACTAACCGTTCTGATTTCAACTGTTCTTCCTGATAGGCTTCTATTTGACACTTCAACAATTCATCAAAGATATTAGGTAGAAGCTCAGCTCGTAGTGTAATAACCTTTATTGTTCCACTTCTTTCTTGACGACTCAATGCATCGGCTACTACATTTGCTTTTCCCGGGTGATAAAGAATTTCACAGTCGTAATCATTCACCAGTTCTAGCCATCTTCTTTGCCTCATATTTAGTTCCTTCTGATCGAAAAGATGTTGGAGACTCTTATGATCAGTATAAATTTGACACTTGGAACCATAAAGATAATGCCTCCAAATCTTTAGCGCGAATACAACTGCTGCAAGCTCCATGTCGTGTGTTGGATACTGTTGTTCATGATCTTTTAGTTGACGAGAAGCATAAGCAATAACTTTCCCACGCTGCATAAGTACACATCCCGATCCCAGTTTAGAAGCATCACTATAAACAACAAAGTCTTCGGAACCTTCTGGTAGCGATAAAATCGGTGCGCTTCACAATTTCTCTTTCAATATTCGGAATGCTTCATCCTGTTCTGCTTTCCATTCAAACTTCAGATTCTTTCGAGTCAGCTTTGTCAAAGGCGTCGCGATACGAGAGAAATCTTTTATAAACTTTCGATAATAACCAGCTAAACCCAGAAAACTACGTACTTCGGTTGGCGTTCTCAGCGGTTCCCATTTTTCAATCGCTTCCACTTTCATCGGATCAACTTGAATGCCTTTCTCAGAAACTACATGCCCCAGAAACTGAACTTCCCGTAGCCAGAATTCACATTTTGAAAATTTAGCATACAACTTTTCTTGCTTCAATAGTTCTAGAACCAAACGAAGATGTTGAGCGTGCTCTTCCTTGGATCGGGAATAGATAAGTATATCATCGATAAATACAATTACTAATTTATCAAGATACGGCTTACATACCCGATTCATTAAATCCATAAAGGCAGCTGGAGCATTCGTCAAACCAAACGGCATCACTAAGAATTCATAATGACCATACCTTGTACGAAAAGCAGTTTTCAGAACGTCTTCTTCTTTGACCTTCAACTGGTGATAACCGGATCTTAGATCAATCTTGGAGAAATAACAAGCTCCAACTAACTGATCGAAGAGGTCATTAATTCTGGGTAGCGGATACTTGTTCTTGATCGTACGCTTATTCAATTCCCGGTAGTCGATACACATTCTCATCGAACCATCTTTCTTTTTCACAAATAAAACTGGTGCTCCCCACGGCGAAGAACTCGGTCTAATGAAGCCTTTATCTGAGAGATCCTGCAATTGAGTCATCATCTCTTTCATCTCTGGAGGTGCCAAACGATACGGTGCACGGGCAACAGGAGCAGCTCCAGGAATCAGATCTATACCAAACTCTACTTGTCTAATGGGCGGAAGACTATTCAAGTCTTCAGGGAACACTTCCGGAAATTCACTAACAATCGGATTATCTTCCAACTTGTTCTTTTCTGGCTTAATATCTATCACATAAGCTAAATAACTCTGACAACCCTTATTCACACACTTACGGGCTTTTATCATAGATATAAGACTAGACTGATGATTTCTACGATCACCATAAATCACTACTGGCCCCTTCTCAGGTAACACAACATTTATTAACTTCTTATCACAAATTATGTTAGCTTGATTCTCGGCTAACCAATCCATTCCTACTACCACATCAAACTCGACCAGGGCTATTGGAAATAACTGAATCGGTACTCCGCACCCTTCTATATCTATCACACAGCTATCAAATACTTCTTTAACCGACACTTGATTATCATTTGCAGTATCTACCATTAAAGCATGATCTAACACTTTAGGCTTTAAATGCATATAAGCAGCAAATGAAGGAGACACAAACGATCGGTTTGCACCGGAATCAAATAACACCTTAGCACGTGTAGAATTTATTAGGAATGTACCTGTAACCACGTCCGGATTTTCCTCAGCTTCCTTTGCTGTCATCTAAAATGAACGACCCATGCTTCTTGCTGGTTCTAGCCTCGGTACTACTGGTCTGACACCCGTTGGTCTTACTGACGTACCCCCCGATTGTATTCTCCCCAGTGGACAATCGGACTGAAGATGATCAGGAGAATTGCACGAGTAACAAAATCTAACAACTCGACAATCTTTAGCAATGTGACCGACTTTTCCGCACTTATAACAGTTTCTGGGATCCACTTGACAGCTTCCTTGATGAAAACGGTGGCACTTTGGGCAAGGTCTTTCCGCTGGTCGGAAAGGCGGGCGATTATCGGATCTTTGAAACCTGGACTTTTTTGGATCATTCTGAGGTCCTTCCCATTTCCTCTTTCCCATACTCTTATCACCGGCATCCCTCTTATTATCCTGCTCCACATTTTCCGCGGCATTCACTGCTGCTGAGAAAGTATCAGGTCTTGTTGTAGTCACTAACTTTCGAATTTCTGAATTCAATCCGAATATGAACCTTTCCATCTTCATTTTCTCCGTGGCAACGTAATATTCTCCAAAACGCGACTTCTCTAAGAAACGGGCAATATAGTCTCTGACGGATAAACTTCCTTGTTGTAGGCTCAGGAATTCCTCCTTCAATTGTCTGACTGCTGCTTGTGGACAAAACTGTTCTTTGAATGCCCTTGAGAATTCACCCCAAGTAAAGGTTGAGTATACATCAGATCCCTTAGAGTCAATAAGGGCCTCCCACCAATATAAAGCATCTGCCTTCAACATTGCAGTTCCGTATAACACCTTATCCTCTTCCGCACATTTGCTGGTTTTAAATACAACTTCGATTTCCTTCAGCCACCACATCGCCTTCACTGGATCTCTATCCCCTCCATAAGTTGGTGGTTTACAGCTTAAAAACATTTTATAGTCACACCTTCTTGGTACTGCCGTGACAGTAGGTGTGATAGGTATCTCGTCTTCGAAGTTAGGATCTGGTCTTTCCGTTTCCGTATTATGAGTCCGGTTAAACATAGCCTGGATATTTGCCTGTAATCTTCCCATTTCGGCTGTTAGGTCGTCTCTCGTAACAAACTCTGTACCGCGCCCGTGAACCTTGCCCCCATTTCTGCCTATGCCTCTATCTCCCCCTCTTCCCCTTCCTCCGGCTGTTGGATTGGTTCTATTCGGATTTCCTTCCCCTTCCCTATTTGTTCGTCTTGTACCACTTGCCATTCTGTTGATTCAAACAAGGTTAATTATACATATAAACACATACCCCATATAACAAGGTAATCCAGTCCAAACATGTACCTGTAAGATCACAATTACACTGGCCAGGTGTAATCAGAAATTACCTTACATGATGTTCCTTCTACCTTTTTATATTTAACATCCCAAGGTTCTACAATAACAGGGACATCCTACTTCACATGCAGTTTAAGTCTAGGTACAGGTACTAATACCTAAATCCCTTAAACTAGGGCTCTGATACCATCTGTAACAACCCGATTCCCAATATACAAATAACATATATTTCATAACATAATTTCACCACAAAATACGTCATATTTCATTTACGGTCCCTTAGCTTAACAAGATAGGTCTTTCAGTACAAACTTTAACTTTTATAACAAAGTACAAAATGTCATAACAACATAACATATACAAAACACATCTCGAATCTTCATAATCATGCATCTTCCAAAAAGCTAAACATGATATATCCTATCACTGTCCCTTATTTGCTCCCTGACCTGGAATACATATTTTTGAAAACAAAATGAGGGTTAGACCTTGAGGTCTAGTGAGAAATCCCCGTTAGTTAAAGAAAACATTTGCACAACATCATACACATAATTCACATAAGAATACCAACTATGACTCATGCATCATGTATCTTTTCCTCTCTTTCTCTTTCTCTTTCTCTTGGCCATATTAATTGGTAGCAAGCCAATTAATCAATATACACCGCTGTACTAAATACAGCCAACACCACTGTCCCTCTGTACAACCAACTTTCACCGGTCCTAAGCCCGGCCAACTAGCACCCATGCAATGTAATACTCATATAAACACCATATGCACAAAATTACATTCATTCACATACATGTATTCCATTTGAAAACATTTTAAGTAAAACTCACTTGATTCTTTTACTTTCCAAGAACCTTCCTACGCTATTATCAAGTACTCCAATTTCTTCAGTCCCGAATCACGGAATCTGTACCACAATAATACAAATATTTCTTTTTAAAGACTAAAATCTCTAAAGTTCTGAAATCCTCGACTCAAGTCGCAATCAACTACTGAAATACCCCATGTCGCAATACACTACCCTAAGTCGCAACCAACTACTGCGACTTAGTACCAAGTCGCAATCAACTACTGCGACTTCTCCCTCATGTCGCAACCAACTGTTGCGACTTCCCTCTCAAGTCGCAACTAACTGTTGCGACATAGCACCAAGTCGCAACCCACCATTGCGATTTCATAAGCAAATCGCAACCCACTATTGCGACTTCATGAGCAAGTCGCAACTCAAGGTTGCGACATTCATGAAGATCATAACATTCAACCATGTCGCAATCCACTGTTGCGACTTGCTTGAATGTCTCAGTCCACTGTGTTCATCTTAAACCCAGAATTCTAAACTTTTAAGCTATGCATGTTACTGAAATTATGCAGATATGATTAAGACTATTAACATAACCTAACCATATCCTCAGATTTCCCAAAACATCTATAATTCATCAAAACCCAATTGTAAACTTTAACTATCAACTTATAAACATAAAAGAGAGGATTGTATGGATTATTACCTTAGCTTCTTCAATTGTTTTTAGAAATTCCAGCAGAAAATCTACAGCTTTCCTTCTTCTTCTTCTTCTTCTTCTTCTTAGTTTTCCTTCTTCTCTCTCTTCTCTCTCTTTTCACGTAACACACACACACACTAGCTTTTAGGATATTTATAATTGTGTCAAAAAGGGTGACACCTCTTACTTCTTGTTGGAAGTATGGCGGAGATGGAGATTGGTTTAGATAAAATGACCAAACAAACCCTAGGCTTCACTCATATGGCAAGACTTACCCCCAAACTTCCAAATAAAAATTAAAACTTACTCCTTAACTTCTAACTCCATATTATTTAATTAAAGTAACACTTTTAAATAAACCAATAACATACCTGGTTATTACATTCATGGTGAAAATACATGTTATTAATGATGAAAATGCATGATAGTTATCATGAGTAAATTCATGAATATTCGGGGTTATCCATGATGAATGATACATGAAATAGTTGGTTTTCTTGTTCTCAAATTCATTTGAACTTTTCCCTTATCTCTTAATACGATAAATAAGCTTGATTTTATTAATTTGGGTCGAAGATTCTTTTGTTTTGTTGGATAGTATCTTAAAATTTTGACAAACGCTAAACTATGCAACTTTTAACTCGGTTGAATTCCGTTACCACTTACGTATCTAAGAAAAGAAATGTTTGATCACAAAAGTCAAAACTACCCTTGTGTGATGTAGGTTCAAGAAGCAAAAGCAGCGGCAGAGAAAGAGAAAGCACAGCGGCTGCTGCAAAATGTAGCCAATCGGAAACGAAACAAACAATCGGAGACTGGCGGATTGGTCATCAAGACATCAACACCATCCAAAAGCCATAACCTGGTTTGTACTTACAAGAGAGAAGGTTTATTGATCCTAATTAAAGCACATAAAAATGGGAGGAGGGAAGAAAATGGTGGAGGGGTGGTTGAGGAAAAAAATGGTGGAGGGGTGGTTGAGGAAGAAGATAGGTTAAGTTTGGGGTGGGTCTGTGAGGGTTTGTGTGTTGAGTAGGGTGGGTTAGGTTTTTGTTTTACTCAATAATGTATAATGCAATTAAATATAGAAAAAGTTAAAAAGACCATCATATCCCAAGTTTAACTGAGTTTTTTTTAACTCTGTTAGGATGAAGGACGAAAAGTGAAATGAAATGCAATCCATAGGGACGAAAAAAGCAGTTTTTAAACCACAGGGACGAAAATCGTTATAAACACTAAACCACAAGGACGAAAATCATAGTTTACTCATATATATATATATATATATATAGAGAGAGAGAGAGAGATGGGGTTTCAAGGGAAAACCTCAAATAAATGGAAAACTAAAAAACAATTTATCAACCGTTATATTAGATAATCTGATGGATGTGATTAGACGGGCGGTTACAACAATATTAATTAAATTAAAAAACCTCACCCCTCCCCCTATTTTTATTCGAAAAAAGACGAAAAATAAACAAAATTCGAACGAAATAAATCACACCAAATAAACGATCATATTTTTCTCATTAATTTGATATCCATATTGATAAACTTTTTTTCCGTATTTTCGTGGTTTTCCGGTTTTCAGTTATTCAGGTTCAAGGGAAAACCTCAAAAAATGGAAAACTGAAGAACACCCTATGAGCCCTTCATCTGGACGGTATGCACTTGTGCATACATGTAAATAATTGACTTTTTGTAACCTGTATGCACAAGTGCATACCGTCCAGATGAATGGCTCGTAGGGCGTTCTTTAGTTTTCCCTTTTTTGAGGTTTTCCCTTGAACCTCCCTCTCTCTCTCTCTCTCTCTCTCTCTATATATATATATATATATATATATATAGGGTTAGGTTCCGGGGAAAACCTCAAATAATTAGAAAACTAAAGAACACCCTTATAAACATTGATTCAACATAATCCAAAAGATATTAAAAATCAGTAATTAAACTAATTATAATTAATGAAAATGATATTAAGGTAATTTGAGCACTATATCAGATATGGAAAATACAACAAAGGCACAAATCGTTTCCCTATAGTTATGGAGATCACAGTTTTCCGACGAAAACTTGCAGATTCTGGCAAGTTGACGGTTCTCCGGCGAAAACTTGCATATTCCGGCGAAAACTTGCATATTCCGGCGAAAACTTGTAGATATGCACAAATGCATATATATGCACTTGTGCATATTACCGCCGATGTCTCCACGGCCACCGGCGATTCAACCACCGCAACCACCGGTTTAGCCGGCGAAAACTTGTAGATATGCACAAATGCATATTATGCACTTGTGCATATTATGCATTTGTGCATATTACCTCCGATGTCTCCACGGCCGTCGGCGTTCCAGACCTGCAGTGTCCCAAATCTGAGCCTTAACCTCCTTGTCGTCGATCTCCATGCTCCGAGTCTGAAACTCAACGCCGATGGTGTCTTTTGAGAATAGAAACAACGAGGACCACGCACAAAACCGAACCTGAAACTATGAAGGTCTGAGTTTTAAACCAGATCTAGAGTGGTTACGGCTTTCCTTGCCAAAGTCACGCCAACCACCGGTGAAATCGGCTCCAGTCGGCTCCAAACAACTAAACACGATGACTAACAACGAAGGTCAAGGAAGAGACGGTAGGTCGGAGGTGGTGACGATCGGCAGTGGTGGCGGCAGCAGAGAGAAGAGGACGGTGGTTGGAGGGATGAGGAGAGAGGTCCATTTAAAAATGTAGAGCTCTGCAAAATCACCCTCTTCATCGTTTGCCTTTGAGGTGACAGTGAAATTGGTGTCGATTCCGGCAAGAACTTTGAGGAGAACTTCGAGATTTTGCGTCATCGGAGGATGGAGAGAGAAGAGAGGGTAGGTCGGCGGTGGTGGCGGTCGGCGATGGTGGCGGCGGCAGAGAGAAGAGACGGTAGTTCGTAGGTGGTGGCGGTCGGCGGTGGTGGCGGCGACAGAGAGAGAGAGAGAGAGGGGGGGGGGGGAAGGGTTTGAGGTTGTGAGAGGTAGGGTTTGAGGTTGGGAGAATGATACATAGGGTTTTCTATATCTGACCCCTTAATTTTTTTTTTGCCAATTTCACCCCCAACCTCAAATAACTTCTTATGTAATTTACCTTCAGCTTCCTTTTAATTACAAAATTGTTATTCTAATAATAACCATTAGATTATCTAATCCTATATTCCTATGTGTGTAAGGGTGTTCTTTAGTTTTCTAATTATTTAAGGTTTCCCTTGAACCTCTCTCTCTCTCTCTCTCTCTCTATATATATATATATATATATAAACTGAAGTTTGATTTTGGTCCCTAACGTTTGAACTTTTCAATGGATATCATCTTTAGACTTTATAAACTTGGATTTGGTCCGTCAAACAGTAGTTGATTTTTCCCATTAACTCCAATTAAATGAGAGGTTTTTTGGTATTTTTATCAATTTCTAATTATTCTATAAAAATTAATAAAAATGTATTATATCTTATATTATTACTTATTCTTTATTTTATTTTATTTTAATCTTACCACCACCTATCAACATTGACTATGGGCAAATACACCCCACCATGCTCATGGGTTGGGTTGGTCGGGTTGAAGACACTTTAACAACTCAACCTAATTATTGCGGTTTGAAAATCTCAACCAAATTAAAAGTGCAACCCAACCCAACCCAACCCAAACCGTTTGAGTTGTTCGGGTTGAAACTTTTATTCATTATTTCACAATTTAACTAAGTTATTTTGTATAAACAAACTAAAATTAAACCAACTCCAATGAAACTCCTAATCTCATAAAATTTTCAGATATCAATCTAATAAAACAAAGCAACAGTGTGAACTTGCAACACGAACTCTAGATGTGAATCAATCAATCAATATATATATATTAAAGGAGAAACCATGGGTTTTGAGGTGACATCTTCTAAAGCCTAGAACCTTATTTATCTTTTTTCTCCTTCATCCTCCTTTTAACTTTTTTTAATTTCCATTGTTATAAACATTGATTATGTAATAACCTAGATTTCTTTAAGTGAAAAGATTAAATTTTGAGGATAAATTTTATAAAGTTGAAAGTCTAGGGGCTAAAGTGTGAAAGATTAAAAGGTATAAAAACTCCTAAATTTAGCACAAAACCCTAGAGGTCAAATGTTTGTGGGTGTGAGGCGGCTGATGAGAGGGCAGAGAAAGGAGAAAATGGTTTCAATCAGTTGGGAAGAAGGAAGGAGTAGATGGTTCCAATCATTTTGGGATTTCAAGCAGTCAACATAAGGTAATTTCTACCCTAATATTAGTAATCTTAATGATAAGAAGGTTTGAGCAGGAATGTTGTTGTCTGATTAAGAAAATTTACTCATAAGAGTAAACCCATTACAACTTAATAATCATGTTAAGAGAGTTATTAGAATTGGAATAATCTCTGGGTTGAATAAGGGGCTTAGTAATCGTTGAAATGGATTAATAACTCACCTTGTTTTTATTTTGTATCGTGTCGCATTATAGATGTGCGAAATTCCGGAATAGAACTCGACAGACCCGGAATGTGTTGTGAAGAGTCCGGAACTGAGAAAATTAGTAAAGTCCGGAATTGGACCAAAAGTGGATCCGGAACCCAAGCTAAGTGGTTTCGAAAATTGTATTGTCGATCCGGAATGATCACTTAGGATCCGGAGTCCAATTCTCCAAGATCCGGAATGGACACAAAAACCCAAAAGGGGCCGGAAGTTGTTGGACACTTGTTCCGGAAATGATTTTAAAGGGGAAACATGGGCCGGAACTCGTTGATGGAATCTAGATCCGGAACTTACCTCAAATTCCGGAACCGAGTTAAGGAGTTTTGGGCCTGACCCGAATTTTGGGTTAGAATAAAATGAGTGGACTGAAGTCTTGATGGGCCATGGGAATTGGGATTGGACCATAGATCACCAAAGCATCCGGTGATTGGGCCAATTTAATTGATAGTCCGGTAATGATATTTTTATTATAATCAGTTTTGGGCCGTGGACACAATAAGTAAACCCGATATTTATTATTATTATTTTTAAAAAGAATCCGGTATACATTTAAGTGGGCTCCCGGTATTTATTAGGTTAGGGAGTCCGGAATTTATGTCTTGGGCTGGTAAGCGGAGTCAAATAAGTATGATCTTTGGATTAGAAGTGTAAACAAGCTCGAGTATTAATCGTAGATTTACGAGATACGTTTTCTATAATTTTAGGTGTTCCACCTAGAAGTCGGGAGCGTAAGTAAGAAGTCTCGAAGCGAGAAGTTTGCTAAAGCGCCAGGTGAGTTTTTCTAACTAAAATACGTGATTTTTACGTGTTTTCCAAAGAAAGTGATTGAGTAGAAATGCCATGTTATTTTACATGATTTTACTTGAATGAAAGATTAAATGTTTTACTGATTATGGTGTGTTTACAAACATGATTTGCTTACAAGCTTTTACGAACTACTCCATGAAAATTTTGTTTTGTTTGAAAGATGATTTAGCATGAAAGGAATGATTTATAAAGCTTTCACGTTCCGTGATTCATGATGAGCTATGTGTATGTTATGTGAAGTCGGTCTGCATAGTAGGATCTGAGTACCTCGGGATCCGATGATTGGGCATTTGTGATGAGCTTGTAGGGGGAATTCATTTCCTTCCTACTCGGATAGATTTGTGATGAGCTTGTAGGAGGAAATTCGTTTCCTTCCTACTCGGATAGAGGGGAGTCTGCTTGGGCCCCGGTATGAGGCGAGAGGGGAGTCTGCTTTGGCCCCGATCGCGGTTAGCTTATGTGATCCTTAAACACTGTGCAGTACCATGATTGAATGATTATGTGAAGAATGTTAATGTGTTTTATAAAATGATTTTATACTGCTGATATATGCTGTTTACGGAGGGAATTCACTAGACCTTTTGGTCTAACCCTCGCTTTTCAAAACTAAACCATTTTCAGGTAAACAAATAGTAGGAGGCTCAGGTAAGTGAGCAAGGGCAGGATAGAGTACAGATGCAGTTAGAGACAGTGCCAGTGCCACTTTTATTTCAGTATTTAGTTTATTCTCAGTTGTGTATAGGTTGTTTCCGCCAACCTAATTTTAAGACACATGTAAGGAAATTTTGGGACCCAGTTTTGTAATGATTTAATGACATGTTTGTCCTGTTTTATTTCTGGGCTGTTACAGATTATTTATTATGTTTGCATTTAACACTATCCTTTTCATTCTTCATCTAATCATCTCCCAATCTTTTCATTTTCCCAAGCTTTTGGTTTTCTCCATCTATCAAACAATATCTCAAGAATCAATTTAATACTCATATTTTACTTTATTGGTTATGTTTTGAGTTCAAGACTTCCCTTCACTATCCCCTATCTCGACTCCGATGGATCGTATACACAATGCCTTTTGGTTCTCTCAAATCAACCTTTTGATTTTAGTTACGTAGTTATTTGATTTGATTGTTTCTTCTTTTGAAGGTTTAATTTCAAGAAACAAAACACAATTATTTGGATGTCAAGCAATCTCAAGTAAGATTTCCATATGCTAAGTACATTGTTACTACAAGCTTCTTATCACCTACAAATTTCGTTTGACTACTAATATATAGTTTCTACTACGTTTCATTCTCAACGAATGTATGTTTTGTACATATGATATGCACCAATTGTATATCGTGTAATGTGTTGGAATAAATGTTGATGTTTATACTTTATTTTAAGAATTTTCTTTTAAAAAACTACTACCTTAAATATATTGATTTTAATTATAATGAAACTCGTGCTTTTTCATTCATCTTTTAATTTAGCGTTGATGTTTGCGTGTCTTTTACGTTTTGTTACTAAAAGTTTGTTTTTTGTTTCATGCCTCATTGGAGATGATGTCATTGTAAAGTTTCGCGAAGATAAGAAGTATTCTTTCATCCTTTACTTCTTTGAGTTTCAACAAATCATTTTTGCATACTATTTCAATCTATTAATTTCAGTGTCGTGTTTTAGTTTATTTCATCGTATTTCTCAAGTAATCAATGTTAGTGCTGGAATTCATTCAATAAACAATTTGAAACTTATCATCAAGTTCTATGAAATTTTTGGTCATGGAAATGGTGAAATTTTATTTAAAAAACAATTATTATCTTCACATTATCTATTTTCCCACTTGAGATTAGATGATTAGTTCAATATGCATAACATACATGTTGCAATAAATAATGTTCATGAATCATATAAACAATGATCCATCACCTAATCAAAAATCTTTGTAACACTGTCATTTATGGGGTTTTTCTTTATAGTTACTAATTTCAACATTTTATAAGAACTTTAGAATCTCATATTTTAGTATTTTTTTCTCATTCTCTTAACTTTACATACTTCATGTTCTATATTCTTGAAAAGGCTACTCACTTGCTAATTCTACCAATACTATTTTTATGCTTATGTGAATTCAAATCACATGGAGAATTCTAGATTATATTTTAAGCACATTTAATTGTATTAGTTATTAGTAACATCATCGAATCAAGACGTGACACTTATCTACAAGCTAAACAAAACTACTAATGATTTCCATGAGTTTTCCTTTGAATTAGTACGAGACTTATTTTCTAGATCATCTTTCTTAACTTGAATTTTTACCTTCCTAATATGTAAAGAGTGTGTCTGAGTTTTGCAATATATAAAATTATAAACTTAAAAAATCATTTGATGTTGTTTTTTGATTTCACTTTGGTTTATAGAATGATTATTATTTCTTTATATTAAGAAGATTATGTATATATGATAAGATTGTGAGATTTTCTTAAATAGTTTTCAATTAGTAAGTGTTGTACACAATTTTGTAAATCCTCTTTAATGAGGTGTACCAAAACTATTATTTTTTTGAAATGAGGATTTTGATTAGTTTTGATATGGTTTTTATTGATGAAAATGTGAGTTTTTATATTACCTCATTCATATGCTCATACCAATTATTAAGAAATTGTGTTATGCTTATCGTTTGGTTAAATGTTTATGTTGTATAGGTGTCTCTGATGACGACAATTGTTTGGAAAACTTGGTCACTAAGTTTAACTATTTGTTACAAGAAGGAAATGCATATGTTTTGCAACATTTCAAGGTTGTCGAGAATTTTAGACCTTTGTTGTTTCAAGCACCTTTGTTTAGCCAGTTAGATTAATGCGGTCTATGACAACCTTTAGGGTATGTATCTCCAATTTGGAGAGTGAACATACGTTTGGTCGATAGTTATCATGCCATGTAAGTGTACATTTGTTTCCTTCTTAACAATTGTCAGAGATACCGCTCTCTTTCTCCAAAAAGAAAAACTCCGTGCAACGTTATAAATCATACAAGCAATGCAAAAATTATCCACTGGTCAATTTTAATGTTACTCATTTTATTTATATTAAAAATCCACTAATTAAATTATACTAATTTTTACAAATGATATGAATATGATTTGTAGATAATTATATTTACCAGACTAACATTTCTTTTTATATATAATCTACATATTACTAAACTCAAATTACCCATGCTACCGCGCAACGTGCGGTTTTCACACTAGTTTGAAGTAAAGAAAAATAAATTGAAGTAATTAGATGCTCATTTGAAACTGTAATTCCTACCACCACCAATTCCAATAGATCATGGCCATGACATGAGATCTTATCTTTTTTTTTCTATGTTTATGAAAAGAAAACAACTATAAACAAACAGAAGAAGCTCTCCTATCGTCCATAGCATAAACTAGGGTTGAAGAAGTAATGAAAAGAGAAACGGACAAGCGGTAAATGAAATAAAAATAGAGCGCCTTTTTTGGTTGGGTTGTCGGGTTGGGTCGGTTTGTTTTGGGCCTAACCCGTTTTCAACCCAATATATGCGGTTTGGGCAAAAATTGTATCGATTATACATTGGGTTGACTCATTTTGAGTTTTTTGCATCAGGTTGGGTTGGGTTGGGTTGGTCGAAAATTTGATATCCCCTACCCACCATCACCACCATCATTTTTTTTCTAAAACTAACTTCAACAATCAAGATCTAACAAAGCCCAAAACATATTTGATTCAACAATTAAGCTTCAAGACATATTTATTCGATATTCAAGATTAAAAAAACAATAAAGTTTCCAGCACTTTAGATTTAAAACCCTAAAATAAATCTAAATCATAAAATAACACCGCAAAATCAAACAAACATCCTAAATCAAAATCAAACCCATAATGGACCTTCATCTTCTTAATTTCCACATCATCTTCATTTGGGGATTTCTGAAGATGGATTTGTTATGA
The DNA here is from genome assembly GCA_033807775.1 of Saussurea involucrata. Taxonomy (NCBI): domain Eukaryota; kingdom Viridiplantae; phylum Streptophyta; class Magnoliopsida; order Asterales; family Asteraceae; genus Saussurea; species Saussurea involucrata. The sequence continues at coordinate 154,700,653 of CM066314.1, read as the reverse complement.
TCTGGAACTGAACTTCAACACATGGACGGACCTTTATAAGGACATGGTAGCACGTGCCACCGTATCATTTCTCCGGCGAAGGGTAAAAAAAGTTGGTTTCGTGAAAGTTGCAACCGTATCGTTTTAGGAGGTGCTACTGTATTCTTTTGGAAGTGCAACCGTACGTCCGTACCTCGTAATCAACCAAAAAACCCCTTGAAATCAACAAAAAAAAACCGAAAAACTCCTGAAATCAACCAAAAATACGGAAAAAGTATCTCAAAATCGTTAAAAAAACTTAAAAATCCCTCGAAACACCGAAATTTGGCTAAAAACATATCGGTCGATATTGAACGTTGGTAAAAAGATACAAATGTCGATAAAAATCGTTTGAAAAAATATGATGTCACCGTATGAAAAAGTTTCTAAGTTCGTCCTTGCTTCAACAAACTTGAGAAATCTGACTGTATAAATCAAAAAGGAAGGTGGAGTGGAAGGGTTGCAGGGTTGCAAAAATCGAAAAGAAAGTGAAATATGGTGGCAAATTTTGAGAGAAATCATAAGGAACGTGAAAACAAGTATAACATATAATATAATATAATAATTTTTATATATAGTATGTGCTTTTCTAAAGAGTAAAAAACTAAAAATTGTGTAAAATGTCTCATTTAAATAAACTTAACAAGAAAAGTTAACGACAGTTAGATAAAGGAACAAAATCTATAAGACTTCGACAAACATGAGAGCAAAATCGAGTTCCTAAAACCTAAATACGACATTCGTTAAAAGATACAAATGTTAAGGATCAAAAGTGAACTTTATTCTAAATTAATATTCTTACAATTTGACCCACAAAATTAGCATAGGGACGAAATCCACCCACACCGACTAAATCATGTTACTCGAAAACAACCACGTGACAGCTAATATCCACCGTCTATTTTTATGATTTAATTATTTAGAAATATCACGTTTAAAACATCAAAAATATCCCACAGTAAGAGGTTGTTTACTATTACGATAAGGATTGATTTAATTTGGATATGGGTTGGATATGCATTATCTCTTCAATATGATGGAAGATATGTGTTTGATAGTTTCCTTAGTTATCTATATTTCCTAGTCGATCTAGAACTCTTGATGTATAAATTTGTGGTTTCCCTTCAATAAACTGATCAATAACTTTTCCCATTCATATTTCCTGTTATGGTATTAGAGCCACAAAGGCTAGGATACTCGAGCGAAAGCCATGGCAGGTGACGACAAAACGGAGCCACCGCCACCACCAAGAATCGAGCACAACTCGCCGTTCTATTTAGGACCTCAAGATCGTCCTGGTGACTATATCACACCAGCAAGACTACGTGGAGAGAACTATGATGATTGGGCAGGATCGATACGAACTGCCTTAAGAGCAAGACGCAAGTTTAGATTCTTGGATGGCACGTATACATCACCAAAATCTTTATGTAGCGAAGACGATTGGTGGACAATTCAGACCATGCTCGTATCTTGGTTAATGAATACTATCGAACCCGAGGTAAGATCTACTCTCTCTAACTACGATGACGCCTATTTGTTGTGGAAGCATTTGAAAGAGCGTTTTTCAGTCGTTAATGGACCGAGAATTCAACAAATTAAAACAAGCATATCGAGGTGTGAACAGACCGCATCCATGACTGTTTCCACATACTACGGAAAACTGAATTTTCTGTGGGATGAATTAAGCAGTCATGAACCAATCCTGGGTTGTGAGTGCGGTCTTTGCAAATGTAATCTGAGTGGATCGCTTGAAAAAAGACGCGAAGATGAACGATTACATCAATTTTTGATGGGACTTTATAGCCCATATTATGCTCAGATTTGGTCCACACTTCTTTCACAAGACCCCTTGCCTTCACTCAATAGAGCATATCAGCATGTTGTACAAGAAGAAAGTGTACGAGGTATTGTTCGAAGTCAAGAAGAGAAGCAAGAAAGGCCTGAAGTTTCTGGATTTGCTGTCCAAACAACAGGCCGAGGAAGAGGACGACTCGATAAAGTCGACAAATCTGGTCTGATGTGTTCGCATTGTAAGAAATCAGGACACGAGATGGTGAATTTCTTTGAACTTCTGGGATATCCAGATTGGTGGGGAGAGAGAAGTCGTGTAGATAATAAAAGCAGTACCGGTCGGGGCAGAATTGAATCTACGGGTGTTGGATGCAGCCGGGGTACACGAGCAAATGTGACAACCATGGATAGCCCAGCTCGTGCCATAGGGCAATCGAGCTCGTCTACAACACCACCTCTTCCTGGGTTATCAGATGAACAATAGAGGATCCTCATGACCACACTTGGTAACATGCAAACTCCTTCTGAACGACTAACCGGTAAGTTCAAAAACAACATGTGGATAATTGATACAGGATGTTCAAATCATGTTACCGGTAATCTATCAGTTTTGACCGACGTTAAAGATGTACAAGCTTGTCCCGTTGGCCTCCTGGATGGGAGAACGGTCCAAGCGACTAAAGAAGGAGTTGTTAAACTCACTGATAACTTATCCATCAGCCAAGTTCTATATGCTCTACACTTGAACTGCAATCTTATTTCAGTAACTCAACTTACTGATGAACTGAGATGTTTTCTTCAGTTTACTAATAAAATGTGTGTTATACAGGACCATCGTTCGAGGGAGCTGATTGGAATCGGTGAAAGACGGGATGTACTCTACTTCTTCCAAAAGATGTCAACGGTGAATGCAAATAACGTGGAGGCTTCGAACTTGTCTCTTGAAGTATGTCACAAACGGTTAGGGCATCCTTCGGAAAAAGTAGTAAAGATGTGTAACACCCGTGATTCTCGGATAAGTACAACTTCGATTCAGTGAGGAATCGATCTTTTAAGGAAAATATGGAAAATAGGATTTGGAGTTACATCCTAGATTTTATTGTCTTGTTGGATGGGGAATTCGAATACGAGTCCAACGGTCCTTTCCGGAGCAAAACGGGGCTAGAACGAGGAAGTTATGGCCAAAACGAGTTTCGGTACATCTTGAGCTATAGTGCCCAGCGATTGTGACATGTCACTATCGCTGTGTCACTATCGCCCAAGTGGTACCGAGAGTTGTGAGGGGTTTAGCGATTGTGCCCCGGCGATTGTGACTATGTCACTATCGCCCTGTCACTCTCGCCAGTTGTGTATATCGGGTGGGTTTGGGGTGAGCGACTATGCCCCGGCGATAGTGACTATGTCACTATCGCTATGTCACTATCGTCCGCGGGTGTTCAGATCACTTAAATACCCGATTTTATTAGCCTTTTCTCATTTCTCTCATTTCCTTTCTTCACAAACCCTCTCAATCGAACCCCTTTGTTTCCAAGGTCGATTTTGGAGCTACTCTCTTAGAAATCAACCATTTCTTCACCACCTAAGTTGTAATCAAACCTCTTCCTCCCTTGATGAACATATTTGAAGCTTGGAGCTTTTGTGGAGATTAAGAGTTGTTGGGAAGATTCAAATGGTTAAGGTAATTTCTCCTTACCCAATAGTTGTTATTGTTGTTGATTTCATCTTCTTTCCATCTTGTGATGATGTTGAACGATTTTGGTGATGATAGGTTAAGGAAATATGGTTTACCTCATATTTAAGAACCAGGGTTTGATATATTTGGGGGTTTTGATGTGTTATGGTTAGGGAATGATTTCTTATGGTTGGATTGTGATATTGATGGTTGGGATTTCATAAATCTAGGTTTTGGAAGTTTTGGCTTGAGAATGCAAACTTCATCAAAGGAGCTTACGTTAGAGAAACTCTAGATTTAGCTAAATCTAGCAAGGTGAGTTCAAGTTACTTTGCGAAAACGTTGTACATGCCAAAATGAATATTTTACAAATATGTGTGTGTTTTAATTGAAAATATATGTGGTTGAGTTATTTGATTGATTTAACTCTTTTGAAGTGTTTATCTTCATAAATGTGTAAAACACCCATATTTGGGGCTTTTGGATGTTTGGATGGTTAGAAACCATAAATCGTCATTAAAAGATTATTTGCTCAAAATGAGGTTTAATTGATGGTTTAATCATATATGTGTAAATGATTTTGAAAACCAATTGGGAAATACACTTTTAAGTGTTATGTGTCATTTTGAGAATTATAAGGGTGTGAGTCCTTTGGGAAAACCCTTTTTGTTTAACCCGTAAAGAGTTTTGGGGTTAATGATGAATTTGTAGTATAGCTTGCCTAAACAATGTTTAAACGCGTTTTTGACCGACATTATGGGTCTAGCAAGCTTGGAGCACTTTGCTCGGTTTGACTTTGAGTTAGTCTTGGGACATTTGTCCGGTTTAAATGGCTCGATGTGGAGTCTTATTTACGGGTCGCTTTTATTGCACCGTGTTGCATATTATTGCACGTTGTTGATATTTTACATGCTCAGGGTGGAGTCTAGGATGTGTTATATGCTTAATTGCATTTTTATTTGCATGATTTGACGTCAATAAATGATCATTAGATCTTTGAGCAGAGGGCTCGGTTTTGGGCTCAATTGAGTCTTGGGGGCATTCGCCCGGTTTTAATAAGCTCGACGTGGGCTTGGGGTTTGCATTGCATGAGTTGCATCATATTTGAGGCTTACATGATTTGAATGCATTGGTTATTCTTTTGAGGTCATGTATAAGTTTTTAAGTTAAGTAAGCTTGTTTTGTATGGTGGGTTTGCCAAGGTAAAGACCTAGTATGGTTGAACTTGGTGGTTTAAATGGACTAAAGACCTAGTATGGTTGATGTCTAAGAGGGGCTAAAGACCTAGTATGGTTGATGTCTAAGAGGGGCTAAAGACCTAGTATGGTTGATGCCAAAGACGGACTAAAGACCTAGTATGGTTGATGTCTAAGATGGGCTAAAGATCTAGTATGATTGATGCCGAGGATTGACTAAAGACCTAGTATGGTTGATGTCATCCGTTTTCCACATCCAAGAAGCTTACTTGTATTTATTTAATTGTGGTTTGATTTATGTGGTTGCCACATTCGATGAGATCGGGTCTCCCCCGTCCCCGAAGGGTGTTGATTTCGGGTATTTTATCTATTCACATTGTTGAGGTTATATTACCTGTATATGGATTGTTTTTCCAGGATTGATGGACGGATTTATGTTACATTCTTATACATGTTTTAACTGGTATTGGGATTTTAATACATTTTACGTTTGCGTGAGTTTAGCTTCGTATTATGTTTTAATAAAGGTTATATTTGAATGGATGGTTTCCATGTTTTATGGGTTGAGTATGATTTGTCAACCGTATTTGAAAGTTTTGCCTAAACTAGAATTATTCACGTAATTGGGTGAATTAGGATTTGTAACTCATATTGGAAAATGCTTTACACTTTTCGGGAATGGTTTTCCATGGATTTTGAGTGTGTTGGAAAGTGAGTCGTTTATGCCGTTTGAGAAATCTTTTTGGAAATGATCGTCTTTGTCGCAAGCTTTCATTTAAAGATTTATTTAAATCATGACTATAACTACTAACTTCCGATTTATGATTTTATATAGTCATGATAAAATGCTTGAACTCACTAGGCGTAAGTCTAACCCTTTTTATTTGTCGGCATGTGTAACAGGCTCAGGTTGGGGTAGCTCTAGCTACATTGTGAAGTGGCGAGTGCTAGTAATGTGCACGAGAGGTGAATAGCTTAAGTTATGTTTTCCGCATTTACCCTTGGGAAGTAGCACTTGTATTTGGATTAGGTGATGTCCGAAGTGGGTTTAGTCTTGGTAATGAGACTTGTGTAGTATGTATTACTTGGAGATAACAATTGTTTGTAATTGGAGGTATTTTACCTATTGTTTCGGATGTAATATCGAAAATTTTAAATTAGTTGCTCTTTCCAAATTTGAGGGTGTTACAAGATGATTCCTTTAGTTAGTTCCTCTACGGATAAATTAAATAAAGCATGTGAAGTGTGTCACCGTGCAAAACATTCTAGAGATAGTTTTTCTTTAAGTATTAATAAAGCTACTCAAAGATTTGAAAAAATACATTGTGATTTATGGGGTCCTTATAACACTGTTTCTTCTTGCGGTGCACGTTATTTTTTTACTATCGTTGATGACTACTCCCGAGCCGTATGGATATATTTGTTGCTTGATAAAACAGAAGTTCATAAGATGTTCATGTCTTTTGTTGCTATGGTCGATAGGCAGTTTGGAAAAAAAATTCGGTGTGTCCAAAGTGATAATGGAACTGAATTTAACTGCTTACAAGATTATTTCTTGACAAATGGAATTTTATTCCAATCATTGTGTGTTGGAACACCTCAGCAAAATGGAAGGGTTGAGCGAAAACATCGCCATATCTTGAATGTAGCACGTGCCTTACGGTTTCAAGGACACTTGCCTCTCTATTTTTGGGGATAATGTATTTTGGCAGCAGGTCATCTTATCAATCGGACACCCTCAAAGGTTCTCGGAAATAAGTGTCTGTACGAAGTGCTCTATGGAACTCTACCGGCCTATGAAAATCTCAAAGTGATCGGGTCACTTTGCTTTGCTCATAATCAGCAAGCAAAGGGAGACAAATTCGCAAATCGAAGTAGAAAATGTGTATTTGTTGGATACCCATTTGGGAAGAAAGGATGGAGGCTATTTGATCTCGATACTAAGAAATTCTTCGTTTCGAGAGATGTAAAGTTCTATGAAGATATATTCCCATTTATGGAAAAGAATGTTTCTGATGCAACATTCGAAAATAAGTCTGATTCCTCTTCGGGTAATGATATCGACTTTGTAGATGATACAAATAGTTGTGAGGAGATACATGAAGAAAACCCCATACTGGTGCCCGTTGAAGCTAATGACGATACATGTCCTTCCTCTCCCGAAGAGGAAACTCACGACACGACTGTAGGGGGGACGCACCGGTCCCAACTACCGAACATGTACCGACTAATGGATCGGAAAATTTAGGAATGGGTTTTCGGCATAAGACACCATCGGTGAAGCTACGTGAGTATGTCACTCACACTGTCATGCAAAAGAGTCCATCCCCAACTTCACCTACACCACAGCTTGCCTCAGGTACTCCCTTCCCTATAGCACACTATGTTAACTGTGATAAAGTTTCCGAAAAACATCGGAATTTTCTTGCTGCCATTCATGAAGGAAGTGAACCACGCTCCTTTAAAGAAGCAGTACAAGATGAAGGATGGCATAGTGCAATGCAAAAGGAGATTCGTGCTTTGGAAGATAATGGAACATGGACCATGGCAAAACTTCCCCCCGGAAAGAAAGCTCTTGGTAGTCGATGGGTATATGTGACACCCATAATTCTTGGATATCAAATAGCATACATAACCATACTATAACTTCAAACATACATAATAAAGATCTTAAGGTCAAGACATTTAATACAGCGGAAATATCAAAAACATCAAGATTTTCAACTTAGTAAAACTAAGTTCTAAAGACTTTTCTTCTCCCAGATAATATTTTTCCAAACTTAGAGTTTTTCTTTACCCTTGGAGCTTCCTGGATTCTCTGATCCTGAGGTACATGCATAAAATTTTATAACATAATTAGTTAGCCAAAGGCTTAGTGAGTTTTATGTAGAACATTGGCATAAAAATTTCGTTTGGAAAAACCATAAATAAATTAACCAATGCATGCTAAATAAACATTTTTACTTCTTTGGAGATCTCCATTAGTGTTGTATGCACCATGTGGATTCCTTTTGACAGTGATTATAAATCACCCATTACAGTTCATGTGCAGGAACGGATCACATACACTGAAAGTTTTCCATTTGCGGTTTCCCGCCCATTACTTTTGACCCCGGCGTCCTGAGCTTTCCACAGGTGGACAACAAAATATTTCATGCATATCATCTAAAACGGTCATGCATATACATTTTAGAACATTTCATCGTATACATAGATTAACTTTTTGTCCAAATTAAACACGTATCTTAATTTACATGAGCATAAATATAGAGTCACCATTCTTTGCATGTATCTCATTTTTTTATAAGCATCATAAAACTCACCTTGAAGATATCGTTGCTTTAACTTTTGTCAACCATTAGGAGTATCCTTGGATGAATATCTTCTTCTTTAATTTACAAGAAGAAAAATCCTTCTTCTTCTATGAGTTTTTCTTTGAAAATCAACCAGTACCCATTTCTTTTCCATATGTTAAATATATATATACACTCTAAAGTAAATCATGAGTCATCATTTACTTTATAAGATTTTCACACGTATCACTTACCAAAAAGTAGTTCATTTCTCTATCATACAAGTGTCATCATTTTATAATTTATTTGTAATTTCTTTCTAAAAGAATAATAGTTAGGCTCTAGATGAATGCCATCAAATTTTCTTGAAATTACACATATGCCATTCTTTTTTTATATATATAAATATTAACAAATCATGCCTTAAAGAGTATGACTTATATATATATATATATAACCACTCTCGATTTTTTTTAACTAGATTTTATTAAATTTTAGATGTTACCTGAAAATCGGGATGTCACAGTATACAAAATCAAGTTCAACTCGGATGGAAGTGTTGAAAGACTCAAGGCAAGATTGGTTGTGTTTGGAAATCATCAGGTGGCTGGAATCGATTACAACGAGACATTTGCTCCCGTAGCGAAAATGGTAACCGTTCGAGCCTTTCTAGCCGTTGCAGCATCGAAAAAATGGGAGCTGCATCAAATGGATGTACATAATGCCTTCTTGCATGGGGATTTGAAGGAAGAAGTATACATGAAGATGCCCCCAAGTTTTAAATCATCAAGTTCGGACATGGTTTCCCGGTTGCAAAAGTCCCTGTACGGATTGAAACAGGCACCGAGATGATGGTTTGCCAAATTAAAGAATGCATTAAAGAGGTATGGCTTCAAACAGTCTTACGCTGATTACTCTCTATTCACTCTAAAAAAGGGACTATTCGAATTAATGTACTCGTGTATGTCGATGATCTTATTATCTCCGGTAATAACTCTAAGGCATTGACTGCTTTCAAGGCCTATTTGAGTACTTGCTTTCACATGAAGGATCTGGGTGTGTTGAAATACTTTCTAGGCATTAAGGTGGCACGCAGTCCGGAAGGTATATACATGTGCCAAAGAAAATATTCCCTAGATATTATCTCCGAAGTAGGACTTTTAGGTGCAAAACCTGCCGCTTTTCCAATGGAGCAAAATCATGGTCTCACACTTGCTAAAGGAACGCTCCTTGATGATCCAGAAGGCTATCGAAGACTGGTCGGTCGTCTAATTTATTTGTCCGTTACTCGACCAGATCTCACGTACTCCGTACATATACTTTCTCAATTCATACATGCTCCTCGTCAAGAACATTGGCATGCAGCTTTGAGAGTGGTAAAATACTTAAAGGGGTCTCCAGGTCAAGGAATTCTTCTTCGGGCCGACAGTGATATGCATTTGACAGGTTGGTGCGATTCAGATTGAGAGGGATGCCCACTTACTCGTAGATCACTTACGGGTTGGATCGTGTTCCTTGGTAATTCTCCGGTGTCTTGGAAAACCAAGAAACAACACACGGTGTCGCTATCGTCAGCCGAAGCTGAGTATCGGTCGATGGCCTCGATTACGTGTGAATTTAAATGGTTAAAGGCCTTGCTTCTAAGCTTGGGGGTGAACCACAAACGTCCTATTGATCTGTATTGTGATAGTCAATCGGCCGTCCATATAGCTCAAAACCCGGTGTTTCATGAACGAACCAAACATATCGAAGCGGATTGTCATTTTGTTCGTGATGCCATTGAAGATCATCTAATTCTGCCATCTTATGTTCCTTCCGAGATCCAGCTTGCGGACATTTTTACAAAGGCGTTGGGCAAGAAAAAGTTCGAGTTTTTGCTTGGAAAGTTGGGCATTTTCGATCTGCATGCTCCAACTTGAAAGGATTGATTTAATTTGGATATGGGTTGGATATGCATTATCTCTTCAATATGATGGAAGATATGTGTTTGATAGTTTCCTTAGTTATCTATATTTCCTAGTCGATCTAGAACTCTTGATGTATAAATTTGTGGTTTCCCTTCAATAAACTGATCAATAACTTTTCCCATTCATATTTCCTGTTATTTACCTAATTATTTACCCGAGTAAGTGTTTAGTCGTAAAATTCAACATTATCACCTACTTTTCGGGTAAATTTTAGTCCACCAAAATGGCATCGTATGCTACAATTTAGTCGGTAAGTATTAACCGTGGTAAGAGTCGTCACACTCACTTACCGAGTAAGACCCTCAGTCCTTGCTTTCGACCCTCGGTCCTTGCTTCCGCTCTTACCGGGTAAGATTCTTAGTCTTTGTCATATTCATCTGGTAAGCTTATATGACTTGGTAAGCACTTACCCGAGTTAGCGTTTTGTAAACGGCCTCTAAGTTTCGGAATTGATCCATTTGGTATTTACTGGACCAAACAACCATCAATATTATCCGTTAAAATTTAACAACCATCAATATTGTCCGTAAAATTTAAGGGTACTTTGGTCATTTTACTTTTAATAATACTTTCTGATTTTAAAATAAACCAAATTTTGTCCTTTTATCCCATTGTTCTTAAAAAAATAAACAGATTTATTAAATAATATATATTACAATATATTATTGTCTACATATATGTATATTGTATATGACCTCCGTCTTCAATTTAAATTTCAGACAAGTGACGAAGTCAGAGAAACCCAATTCAGAGGCGATTGCCCGGATGAAGGAGATGATATATGAAGCGGCGACTTTATGGTCGGAAGCCAAGGAGGATATCAAGGCATCGACAGTTAATCGGCATATAAATGATCTGTGAAAAGATTTAAAGTTTTGTATAAACTAGTTTAGAGTGGAGAAAATATAATATATTAATACTTTTTTTAAAAACTAAAATTAGGAAAAAAAAATGATAAAAGGACCAAAATGTCCTTAATTTAACGAATTTAACTGACTTAAATTCACGACATTAAACCACGTGTCAAAAAGTGTAACAATGTAACAACCATAATAACCAGAATTGTAGCTATTTCACACTAAGAACAAAATTTGATAAGGAGTTGACAATTACATGGACCAAAAGTGTAAGTTACTCTTACATCAATATATTTTTTGTAAATAAATAAAAAAACTACATGGTTATTATAGTAAGTTACATTTTCAGTCCATCTAGTTGCCATCTGCTATGAAATATCGTTTTTATTTTGAACTAATTACACTAGCTACCAATTTGTTTTGATTTTGGTTCCTATGTCTAACAACCTTAACAAAGTCCATTAACTCAAAAGCATTTGTCTCCTTGTCATTTATTAATTTTCTATAAAAAATAAACAAATATATTATTATTATTACATTATGTATACCCATCCATCCATCTATGTTTTCTTCTCTAACCATAGATCTGGTTGCCACATGCAAACCCTCTGATGATGTGAGACCGCCTCCCAACTACAAACCCTACGACAACCCTTCCCCTGGATCCGTTTCACCAATGAGACACATCCATCCCCCATCGGTATTGGCAGGACCAACAATTGTTGCAGATCTGGTCCAAACAATATTTTCGATGCCCCTCTCCCTTGCAACATACCATTTATGCCGCCCATTCTCCCTGTAAGCACACAATTTCTTCGCGCACCCTTCCCCTTTCACACACATCAATGCCTGGGTGTTTTTAAACTTGGCCAACAAATTAAAACATAAAATAATTGGTGTCGTCCTTTTTTTGTTGCATGTGCACACACACACACCTATCAAAGCAAACCTCAAATAACTCATATTAAACACAACAACCAAAGAAAAAGAAAGAACAAAACGTAGTATTGTTTTGTGTTCTATTGTGAGTTCTTCGTTTTTTCATCCTAATCCAACAAAACCAGATAGGCGATGGTGGTTTTACACACATTAGATCTTGTACACACAATATTTATAGCACACGAAGAAATGGAGATGATCGATAAGTGTGTGGGGGGAATGGGAGGTGGTCAGGGCAGACCCATAATTTTTTTCAAACGCTGACACCATTTGACTATAAGAAACAAATATAGAGATATTTTTCACAAAATTAATATTGGTATGGTGGTTAGTCCTTTGTTTTCCAAAGTAGAGGTCTCAAGTTCGAGTCCTATTATAGCAATTTTTTTAGAAACATAATAAATATGAAACTAAAAGCTAAAAACTACAAAGATGGCTATAACAAGACTCAAACCCCGATCTCAAGTGGAATAAAAGTCTTCCAAACCAACTCTATCAAGGAAATTTTGTGTCTTTATTGTAGTTTCAAAATACATATGGTGACACAATACAAATAGATATGGTTGCACATTTCACAAGCCTAATTTTTTTACCCTTTAACAGAAGAATAATACGATGGCACGTGCCACCGTAACCACCTATACAGGTCCGCCCATGGAGGTGATGCAGGCGTTTACACATACATAGAGACACAAGATGATAGTTTATGGGTTGGAGGGTCACCATAGGGGTAGATGGACGAGGTTCTTTATGAGTTGGGTCAGGTCATAATAGTTGTGGTGTTACTACGGTGGCGTGGTTGGCTGAATATGAGATGAAGGTGGGCGAGGGAGTGTCGTGAAGGAGGTGGGGTATTATTAAAGATTTTCTATCAGAGGGGCAGGGGAGTCACCGATTCGTTATGGAAGAGAGAGGGACATAGGAGTCCTCGGGAAAGAGGAGGTTCTCCAGTCTTGGTGTTTATAATAATAATAATAAATAATGTTTAGGTTTTTGTGGAAAACTAAATAAATGATTCAAATACCAAAAATACTCTAAATTAAACATACTTTGTTAATGTCCGTTAGCTACAAGCAACACAAGTAAAATAAATTGGCAAGTACAGTGGTTAAAAGTGTAAATACTTTAAAATAGGCAGTAGATTTAATAATGGATGGCAACTACATAGACCAAAAATGTAATTTACTCTAATCATTATTCAAAAACGAGTGAAGTTTAGTTTGGGTTCCTAACGGCTTCATTTTCAATATTATCGTCCCTAAACTTTAGAAACTTGGATTTGGTCCCTTATTTTTCTAAATTATCAATGAAATTCAGACCTCTGGTTAACGATGATTAAGTTTAGTTATATGAAGAGCCTTTTGGACATGTCCTTAAGTTAAAGATAAAATGCCCAAAATGTCCCTCATATATCTGAACAAAAAAAACTTAACGGTGACAACATCAGCTGAAAATTTCACAAATGCGAATAACCAAATTCACGTTTATAAAATTTAGAAACGATATCTATTGAAAAATACAAAACATTAGGGATCAAAGTTAAACATTACACTTTATAAATACACAAAAATCGGAACATAAGACATTATATTCGTTATTTAGGTGGCGTTTGGTTCGCAGAATGTTTTTGGATGAAATAGAATATGTCAAAGAAATTTGACTTTGAAGGAATTGGAATGAAATGTTGTCAGGTTTGACCACGTTGATAGACATTTGAATGAAATCTATTAAGTAATTGCAATATGTCTGTATGGTTCACATAATCTAGCTTTGGAATTGGAATAAAATATTGATAAATGGCCAAAATGCCCTTTTTTGAAAATTTTAATTTTTATAAAACTAAAAATACTTTTAAAATAATAAATAAAACAATTAAAATAAATAATAAATAAAATGAATAAACAAAACAAAATAAAATAAATAAATAATAAAATATTAAAAATAATAAATAAAGTATAACTCAAAAAATAAAACAATGTTAATGGAAAGGAGAAACAGAACACAGTAGAATGGAGAGAATGAATCGTAATTCTCATTAATCATAAGCCCTTTATATATGGATGGTTTACAAAGAGATAATCATGAGATACCAATTTCTAATCTAACTCTAATGTGTATATCTCTATCTCTAACTTTATCATTATCGTCTTATACTTTGACGATGACACATTTATCCTACAACACTCCCCCTTGTGCCGAGTCAAAGGAGTGAAGGTGCACAATTGTTGCCTCGTTAAAACCTTACGCCAAAATAAAAACCCAGTGGGAAAAATAAAAATATGACGAAGGAAAGAGTACAACGCACTAGCTTATTTCCAATACATAGACTTTTACTTTAGTCTAATTCTCTCTTAGATTCGTACATTAATCATGAGAGTTAAGAAAACATGATGGTATATAAAATGTTGTCTCACTAAAACCTTACACCAAGGAACAAAACCCAATGGGAAAAATAAAACCTTGGTTGAAGGAAAGAGCACAACATACCAATATTACATATATAGTAGACTCCCCCTTTTGTCTACCACTCCCCCTGATTCGTTCATTAATCAAAGGAGGTTTAAAACATTTCCATTTTAATATTTTCTACATGTTTCCCAAATATGATTTTACGTATTGATTTGGTAAACAAACATGTCACATTTTCCTCCCATCTTATTCATTTCACTTGAATCTTGAGGATAATTGTTTATATGAAAACTTAAGCAAAGTATGTTTTGTGTTATAACCCTTGATATATCTTACTTTCATTTCTTCGATACATGATGTATTATTTCCATATATGCAAGTTGTATAGTGGTTAAACTCAAAATTACCAGTTCCTCTTATATGTGTAATGATAGTCCTTAACCATATACAATCTTGAATAGTCTCATGGAGAGTAAGATTGCTGATAATATAAGAAGATAGCTATTAAGGGTTTGCTTAGTTTACTTCCAAGCAATCGGCATGTTCCATATGATAATTCCTTATCCAGTTTGGCAACAACCTTTATATGAGTCAAACATATACCTAATATCAACAAATATATACCAAGGCATTGTTTGGTGTTTTTCTATAAGAGCCAGTACTTTTGCCGCTCACAATCTAAGTCGGTATTGAAGTTTCATTATCAATCCATTTATCTCCATAGGGAAATTATAAGCCCATGTCAATGGTGCCAAAAGATTAATTTGAAATTCCAATGACGTTGCGTTGGCGCTGAGCTAAATCTAGCTGACAAGTTCAGTGAGAAGTACAATATACGGTCAAGTGTATTATGTTGAGTACAATAATGCGCCTATTGTACTTAGGTATGGAATTCCAACTCCTAACACCTCTTCGTCCTCATCCTTTAGACGGAATGGATCTTTCCTTATATCCAACACTTTGACCGATCATGGAAGTGTTAATCGGATGCGCTTTGTCCATATTAGGTCGCCTGATCATTTTCTAGACATATGCGGATCGGTGGATTAATATTCCACAAACTCGGTGTCGTAGCTCAAGTATTTAGACAAAACCAAGTTTTCCCACGATCTTTCATCTCAAATTCAGATTTCAAGTAACTTGTGTTTTCTCTTATTTCATTAAGAGTGTCTATTATGTTCATAACATCGACATATAGAGCTACTATGAAAATATGGGACTTGTTTTCTTATATAAATACGCAAGGGCACAGTTCATCTTTCTTATTTATCGTTTCCCAATCAAGTATTCACTCAGGCGGATATACCACATCCGCATAGATTGCTTTAATTTATAAAGTGAGTGTTTCATATTTATTGTAAACGCATTTCATAGTTTAAAGTTACTTGATATTGGTATAATGCCATCAAGCACTTTTATATCTCTGAATTTATATCCCCATAGAGATATGTAGTAACTACATCGTTGAGCTGCAATTTCCAGTCCTTCGGAAACTACTTGGCTAATTTAATTAGCAGAACGTTTGTCCATCACGAGAGAGTAAGTCTTATTGTGGTCAATCCAATGCGGTGTGAGAAACCTTGCGCCAAAGGAGAGCCTTATATATTATGACTTAATTATTCTCATTACGCTTCCCTGACAAATGGTTTATCTATGTCCTACAGGCTTTACACTTGGTCGGTTAGCACTACCGAACCAAATACTTGTTCATTTGTCAAATAATTATCCTGGATTGCTTCTTTTCATTTAGGCCAATTTGCTCTTTGTTGACATTCTTCAATTGAGCATGGTTCGATGACATCGTGCTCTATTATCTCATAAGCAACGATATATGCAAATATATCATCATTTAGTATTTATGATCTGTCCATCGACTCATATTCATTTGAGATTTCTTTGATCTCTGGAATCAGTATAACTTCGGAGCGTCCTCCAGTAATGATTCATAGACATAGATTTAATCAAAGATAATCTCATGTATTGATTATATATAGTTGTGCCTTACTCTTCTCTTCCTTTAGATGAGTATCTATCAAACCAAGTAGCTTCCCCCATTTCCTTTTGGGAGCTACGACCTCAACCACACCTCCACCATGTGTGATTACAACGTACTTCCAGCGACGTTGTGCCCTTGTTTGGGGACTTTTGACCTTGCGAATATATGTGCAGCTCGTATATGTGATATTGTCACTTCTAGATAATATTAAACATATCAGGTATCGAGTCTGATTCGTTTGACTTCAACTTTACATTATGAAGTTTTTGGGGGTCAAAATGAGACACAATTGAAATATTCAATGGCACTTCCTGTTGTTCCCATGGAAAATCCCTTTTCCTATCTCCCCCTAACGACAGGAAGGTTGTCTCATCAAAGTGACAACCCGCAAATCTAGCGGTAAATAGATCACTCGTCAAGGGTTCTAATTAGCGGATAATTGTTGGGGGTTCATATCCAACATTTGATGACTCGTCTTTAAGACCCATTTTGGTACGCTGTGGGGGCGTAATTGGCACATATACAACACAACCAAACATACGTAAGTGTAAAATATCAGGCTTATATCCAGTTACCAACCGGTACGCATAGGTTTGGTTGGTTGGTTGTGGGTCTAAACACGAATAAGTAAAGTTGCATGTAATATTGCATTACCCCATGCAGATGTGGATAAATTGGTGCGCATAACCAATGCCCTAGCTACCATCTAAATTCTTTTGATGATAACTTTTATCATTCTACGAGACCATTTTATATATACGCATGCGGTACAAATGCAATAATCATCAGATCCTTATGATGTAAATTCTCCAGCATTCTAAGTCATGTAGACTTGATGAGAAAAAATCAGGGTGGCGAGTCCTTAAACGTATAATTAATGTAGGAGTGTAACATTTCATGTGGACTATAATATGACACGTGTTCATCGTGTCAAAACCAGAACCATAAAGTACTTTAATGGCCCGCATTCTGGATGTTTATGTCCATAAATATCACCTTGTATTCGTTGTAAGAATGAAATATTTATATATTATGTCCTTAGCTTTAGGATGGTCTCATTCCTGTCTTGGCTAAGAATCAGGGTATACAAAAGTTCGAGGTATTGGAGAGGGCATATTATAATGGTGTGTTGCTTCTTGTGCAGTAGAAGTCAACAGTTGCAATTTGGTTAATTCCCTCGTTTTGTCTTTCACTCGAAAGAAAATGTATCTAAGTGTATTTTGCGATACATAGATCACTATGTCATGACCATGGTGTCCCACGTGGTCATGCCGAAACATATATGTGTCATTGTCCCAAAGTTCTTTATTGGTGACAAAATATGATTTAATGACATAGATAATCCATTAATTTGATACATTAATATCTCTAATATACGTTGTTTTCATATCATTAGAGTTGATTTACATATACCTATTTCCATTCTTATAATATGATTTCTCATTGATACAAATATCTTAACAAGGTTCCTATTAATATAGTGTTTGATCTTGTGTCATTAAGCAACAAGTGACAGTCCATCGTCTAAGTATTTGGAGGAATTAAAAATTATTAATTCAATGAATAACAATCTATTTCTTATGATTGTATGATATGCCACAAAAACAATCAAGTTCTCCTCGGTACATTCCTACATGGAACGAAGAACGTTGAGAGTTTTGCATTTGTTTTTTATGTGATCATTTACATCTCTAATGGTTATAAACTCAGGTGTATATATACACAAATGCAATTAATTTGATAGTTAAATTATATTTTAATAAACTTATACTTAACCAATCTTAGATATGACATAGTTCATTTATAACTTGTTCCATTTTCTATTGGGAGTTCGTTCCCGACTTTTTCCATGGATTTAACCATTTCCACAACCTTGTCCATATGGTACATATTTAGCATATGTGTGTGGATTAATATGTTCAACTCACTATCCTTTTGAGTTCTTTCCACCTCCAACGCTTGCCTTATTAACCCCAAGAATTTTCTTTATCCGGATATGTCTAGCGTTGTTAAAAAAAACATTGTTACAACTCTTAACCACTTGCATTAAGTTAGTGAGTTTGTTAAAGGTTATATTGCAGCTAATACTGTTTCATTAGTATGATTTGTGATATATGAAAGATGAAAAGATGTTATGATTCACATAATCTTTTGTGAGTTCCTTGCCACAAAGATTGAGATGCATTTTGAGACATGACATTTCTTTGTCAAAATCAGTTACCTTCTTGTAATCAAGTAAGTAGGTTTCTTTCCAATGTATGACTAGTTTGAGAAGTATATGGTACTGAATATTATCGAATTTCCTTTTTGGGACTACCCACGGTTCTTGGGGGTTTTTAGTTATTCTCTTTGAAGGTTGTGACTGATGTATCGTCTCAAAAATTTTAAAGTATTTAATTGTGTCTTAACATCTAGTTTTTTTTAGGGTCAAAAATGGTTCGATGACTTTTGCGTATTTTCTTGTGTTTTTCCGAACCTATCTTATCGTAATCAAGTACTTTTGATTCAAAGATGTCGTAGAAAATGAAGAACATATTATTTTATAAAATAGTGAATTATGGTTTATACTTATTATGTTATGCATGAAATTTCATTATCATAATAATATTTGATTTTTGTATGCTTACATTTTGTTGATAATGCTTCATCGATATTTCAATTTGCGAAAACAAATCACTCAATCTATTGGATTTTCAGGTAGTAGAGGAATCACATGGATTACTTAAGTTCCTACAAACCTTAGGGCTATTTACACCCGTTTGACAAAATCCAAATCAATGTCTTGTGATTTAATTAATTTGGATATAACATTGTTAATTATAGAGCTTTTGGCAAAAGACCAAAATGAATATGAATATGGCATATAAAGCCAATTTCAATGTTTTAATATCTTAATAGTATTTTAGAAGATTTTGTCATTAGACATATAAATATTAGTTTTGACATAAAGTCAAATTCAAAATTTTAACATCTATGGATTTGTTTTTTGGTAAAAGACCAAATATAAGGGGGGTTGGAAGTGTAACTTCCAAAATTTATTTATAAGATTAGAATTAATGAGTAGGAAGTAGGAACTCATAATCAAGATAAATATTTGAATAATATTTTAACATTTTTATGCTATTTTTAAAGCTTTTACCAAGATACCAAAAGTTATGGGAGTTGAAAGTGTAACTTCCAAAATTTAATTATTAAAATCATGAATTATAATTAAGATAAACATCTAAGAAAAAATAATCATTTAAATTCTAACATAGACAAATAATAAATAAACTAAATGGATAAGCATTTAAACAAATATTAGCATACATATTTTTTTGTTTGTTTTGAAGTAGATACATATTTAAATTAATCATTTAAATATACGTACGAATATTGTAGTCTAATTAGATAAACATTAATAAATAATAATAATAATAATAGCTTAAAATGATAAATATTATATAAACTCAATATGATAAATAAACTGATTATACATAAATAAACAATAATAAGCAAAGGTATAAAAAAACTACAATACGATTGCAATTAAAGGAGATTCAACCAAAACTAAATCAGTTTAATATCCTATTTTACCAATATAATCAATATTTAATTAATTAAAAGACTAATAAATAAACTATGTTTTTTTTAAGTTGAAAATAAAATAATAAACTTATGGTTCTATCAAGAAAGGGTTATATACTTATATTCTCCATACACCTCCAAAACCCTAGCCGCTCATGTTCTCTCTTTTCTTGGTGCATTGAATCTTAATGACATGGATGCTAAAAGAAAAGACAAAAGGTCACCAAAATCACTAGCCTAAAGCAAAACTAATTCTATTTATCTTTCGAATTTCACAACAGGATGCCAATTCATGCAAGCACTATATATATTTGTTGTGGTATTAATTCTCAACACTTATGTTAACTTTTCTCAAAATCTCTTTGTTGCGTGGTTCATCACAAATAAAACATATTTTTTATTTATTCTTTTTATTTAAAGAATGTTGCAACATATATTTATCAATTCATAAAATGTAAAAGAACATACATGATTTCAACGGTAACGATAATTTTTGAGCTTTACGTGCTCAAACATTGAATTTTAGCTTGATTTCACGATCACTTCGTTTCGGGGAGCAAACGTGCTGATAACGTGTTAATGGAAAGGAGAAACAGAACACAATAGAATGGAGAGAATGAATCGTAATTCTCATTAATCATTAAGCCTTTTATATAGGAATGGTGTACAAAGAGATAATCATGAGATACCAAGTTCTAATCTAACTTTAATGTGTATATCTCTATCTCTATCTCTAACTTTATCATTATCGTCTTATACTTTGACGATGACACATTTATCCTACAACAAATAAAAGTATTAAATTAAATAAATTAAAAAATTAAATAAAGTAAAAGTATTAAATTAAATTAATTAAACTATATTTAGGGTTAAAGGGTATATTTGGGATCATGCCAACCAAAAGATTGAACCAAACAAGGTAATGGAATAGGTCTATGGAATTCAGCATTATTGCACGATATAAAAACAAAGAAACGTAAAGGGGGAGGAGCATAGATTCGGAGGCAATCGGAGGATTTCTCCGATTCCTCTTTTCACCACCAAATCCATTTATCGCGACGCCGGCAGGCCGGGATGCAGAGGGTTAAAGATCAACGGTCAAGATCTACGAAACCAGATACCATTCATGTCTCCGCTCAGTCCGGCGATCTCTCCGCCGTCCAGAAGTTTCTCCGTGAGAATCCGTCTCTCATCAACGATCGCAATCCTGTTGTACGAAATTCCTTCTCTTATAGTTCGAAATTCGATGCTAGATTTTAGAATTAGGCATAATTTGCCCTAATTATGATTGCTTGTAGATTGTAGAGACTAGAGCCCCAATTTTAGGTGTGATTCCCTTTGTTGTTAATCTTCAAAATTGGAACAATTGTCGAAGCCCTAAAAGCTTGTTCTATAAGCAGAGTTCACTTGGGGATAGAGTGGTAAACACCCCTTGTTTACATCTAGTCACTTTAGCATCAGCTATGTTAAATTATTTTTTTTCAAAAATAGAGTAACAAAATCAAAAATCTCACAAAAATGGAATCAACTCAAACACCTATTCTGTTTTAGCAACTCTAGTACTAATTATCTTATTAAAATATTCAATATATGGAAATGATACGTTCCCCAACCAACTGGGTCAGATACTGTCCGCTTTGGGGTTTAACCCTCACGGCTTTACAAAATGCGTCTTACCAGTTAGGCCAAGGAGTACTATATGAACCCAGCATCTCCTCTGCCTGAGAGCGATGTGGGACAAGGAATACCAATACACCCTCCCATACAAACGTATCAAATGATACGTTCCCCAACCAACTGGGTCAGATACTGTCCGCTTTGGGGTTTAACCCTCACGGCTTTACAAAACGCGTCTTACCAGTTAGGCCAAGGAGTACTATATGAACCCAGCATCTCCTCTGCCTGAGAGCGATGTGGGACAAGGAATACCAATACACCCTCCCATACGAACGTATCAATACTCCCCCCTCGGAGACCATTCGCCCTCGAATGGTGGTCCAGAGAGTTGTCTCCCACAACGGGTCGAGCGAGAGGCTGCTCTGATACCAATGATACGTTCCCCAACCAACTGGGTCAGATACTGTCCGCTTTGGGGTTTAACCCTCACGGCTTTACAAAACGCGTCTTACCAGTTAGGCCAAGGAGTACTATATGAACCCAGCATCTCCTCTGCCTGAGAGCGATGTGGGACAAGGAATACCAATACACCCTCCCATACGAACGTATAAGGAAAGTTGGTTGTCGAAAAGTTTGCTTTTTGGGAGTAATAATTAGTTTTGGGGGGGAAATATCTATTTTAGCATAGAGGACAACATAACTGTTAGAGCAACAAAAATGCAAAAATCTCACTTTTTTTTTCCGTTTTAGCATAACTGTTGGAGATGCTCTAAGCTATTTAGGATTCTTATATACTTGTATAACTCAAGGTTTTAAGGCTTTTTCCCTCAACGAGCTGAGGCCTCTGAGGCGGAAATATATATACTACACAAAATATATTTATACCAATCTGCATTTCAATGCTTCTACTCAGAAAATATATGCAATATATATACACACAACACACTTGACACTTAGTACTAGGCACACACACACATATATATAATATATATAGGAAAATTCCATTTTTACCCTCACATTAAAAGCCATGCCTGTGATTAAACCATTTAAAGAGCTACAATTTGATTGGTCAAATATGGTTTACATAATTAACACCCTTTGGTTGGTTAACAAAAGAAGGGTTCTCTCTCTCTCTCTCTCTCTCTATATATATATATATATATCATACTTGATTACTTAAAGAATCTACATACACTTTTTTCAATCACGAAATATAATATAGTAACAAAGAACAAAATATTGATCTATTCATAACATATATACGTATGTATATTGTATAAGTATGTATATATGTATGCATGTATCAATATGCTCACAACTCATAAAGAAAAAATATTAAATATCAACAAAGTAGGAGTAGAAGTGTGACTGCCACCGCGACCGTTGCACTTAGTACTGTAGTAGAGACTAAATACAAAAGAATCGTATCCGGTATACATAATACTCCTATGAACCAAAGAGAATCCAGGAAGAAACTCCAAAGAAAACGGGAGAAAACTAGAACTCATGAAGGACCCATGCTAGTAGCAGATAGGGCTTGGGAGAACTAGAGAAGAACAAGATTTCCAGAAAAGAAATAGAGAATGTTTCAGTCATTTTTTAAAATAATTTAACCTCTGTATTGAGGCGATAGGCGTACACCTCTCCACCTCCTCACGCCTCACCACCTCAGACAGCTGAGGCGTTCGCCTTGTATTGGGATTGAGAGGTGTGCGATTTTGGATCGCCTCCACTTGAGGCGTACCCTTCACACGCTTTTTTAAATCATGGTATAAGTAGACATAAAGTATATCGCCTAAAACGATGTCTTGGTGTCTTTTTGAAGCAAAAATATCATTCACTTATCATAGTTAACATTTGCAATTCTAATTCACAAAAAAATATGTATTGATTGAGTCATTCTGAATTTTCTTTGATCATGTAATGTTTTGAACCTTGAAACACACAAAATTGAAGTTTATAATGGCGAACACAAATACACAATAGGATTATTAAAGGTAATTTTGGTATCGTTTTAAGGGTCTAACAATCGAGATTCAAAACCCGATTGCTTTTATACGTATATTTTGATGGTGCTAAACCAAATCAAACGAACCTTGTATATTTCACTTGAAATAAGGTATGTAAAGTGAGAATCAGCTGTACATAAACATTTTATCTACCACAAATAATAAAGTGTTTTTTTTGTTAAAATTGAGGCTTAAGGCATTTTAGTAGTACGGATAAATCGCAATTATCAAGTAAAATAACTAACATTATTAAAAATAAAATAAAATTAAAAAATATTAATATAGATTTGTGGCCACAATTTAAGTCCAAATTATTTTTTTGTGGAGGGAAACGGAGGTTGCCTTATAAAGGGACTTGATACCTCCTCTATCAAACGCATCTTAAAACCTCAAGTCCAGGTGAGTGTTCAACTGAAGGGTACATAATTAAGTAATTATATTTTCTTTTGTGGTTTCTCTTATTTGTGATAAATGATGAGCATTTTACTTCTTCTCTCTGATCATATTTCTGGTTAAATTTTATTGCTTTTTAATTGTTATATTATGTTTAATTTATATGGGATCTGTCTACTTTGATTCAGACTATTAACAATTGAATTCTGTTTGCATTCAGATGGCAAACACACCTCTTCATGTTTCCGCTGGTCATAACAGTGTTGAGGTTCTTAAATATCTCTTGAACTTGGATTGGGCTGAAAAAGTTGAGTTAGAAGCAAAAAACATGGTATGTAGAAATTTAAATTCACTATTCATTATCTTGTTCAAGTTTTAGCCGTTCTTTAGGATGTACTTGGTATGCGGCACATTATGAGAAATGACAAAACAATTGTTCATGACAGAATTGGACAGGACATAACAGATCAAAGCAGATGATAAAATGACCAATTTACCCCTAATGAGTTGTTTATATATTTTTGATTAATTTATGTAAAGTATAAAGTATTATATTATAATAAAAAGTTTTCGTCAAAAACGATTAAAATGACACCAAAATAAAAAGCTTATGTAGTTTCCAATTTTTATTGTATACCTTTTATCTTTATATTTTATTATTATTAATATTTAATAAATTACATAAATGAACCAAAATATAAAAACAATATAAAAATAATATTTTGAGAATCGATTGTTTATAGAGCATAAATTATACTTAAATAAAATATTAGAAATGAATAAAATGTAAAGAGGGATGCATATTTGATTTTTTAAAAGAGGATTAAGTTTTATTTTGAGGTTATATTGGTAAAGTATAGGTTTGTTCCACCTTGTTCCATAGGTGGGGGTGGAACACCTCTGTTCCGGAGGATGTTTGGCAATTGCTGAATGGTCAGAATGATTAAGAGGCTCTTATGTTATAGTGCATAATGAAATATGGTTGTTAGGTAATTGTTCATAATGAAATTAGGGCGCTGAATGGTTAAGAGAGGCCCAAAATACAAAATCATTCAGAGGGTTTTAGAACCATTAAGAGGCAGACTTCTTTTTGCCAAACAAGATTCACCTCTTAGCGATTCAGATGTTGCCTCTTAATGAAACTATTAAGAGGTAAACAAACAGCCGCCACTCTTCCGTCTAAAAGTCCTGCCAAACGTGTGCCAAACGTGGGACAGTGATCCATCTTATGTTCTGTGTTCTGTCATGTCGAGTGTACCAAACGCACCCGTACTACACGCACCCTTAGAAACTCTCGATGTTATATGATGTTCAACATGTTGATTATGCAGTATGGAGAAACTCCGTTGCACATGGCTGCTAAAAATGGCTGCAATGAAGCTGCGGGCCTTCTTTTGTCTCATGGAGCTTTTGTTGAAGCCATGGCAAATGTAATGTCTTCTCTTTTTTATTTTATCTGCATTTCAAAGTTAAAAAAAGGAACCCAATTGAATCTCACGAATCCAATTCTTTTTATGCAGAATGGCATGACTCCGCTCCACCTTTCCGTTTGGCACTCGCTTAGGGCCGAGGATTGCTCGACCGTTAAGACATTGCTCGAGCATAATGCCGACTGTAGTGCCAAAGATAAGGTACTAGTCTATTTAGTATATATATAGGTGAAGGATTGTGTGAGAAGTTGAGGTTAGCAACTTAGCATGAGAAGTGGATCTGAACCGTTGATTACTTTCAATCAAATGCCCTCCCATGAATTGCGGCTTAGAAGGGAATTGATCTCGTGCATCTCATCCTAATGTGCAACCATTTTTCATCCAACGGTTGATAACCACTTCTCACACTTCTGACCAGAACCCAACCCTATATATATATATATATATATATATATATGTAGACGAAGGATCGTGTGAGAAAGAGAGTTAACGTGAGAAACGTGAGAAGTGGGTCTGAAGTTTGAACCATTGATCACATTTAATCAAATGCCCTACCATGAATTGTGGCTTAGAAGGGAATTGATCCGGTGCATGTCATTCTATGTTAATCCATTTCTCATCCAATGGTTCATAACCACTTCTCACGCTTCTCACATTAACTCAACTTCTCAGTTCTCACCAGAACCCAACTCTCTCTCTCTCTCTCTCTCTCTATATATATATATATATATATATATATATATATATATATATGTAGAAAAAAGATTGTGTGAGAACGAGAGTTAACGCGAGAAGCGTGAGAAGTGGATCTGAACCGTTGATTACTTTTAATCAAATGCCCTCCCATGAATTGCGGCTTCGAAGGGAATTGATCCGTTGCATCTCGTCCTAATACATTCATTTTTCATCCAACGGTTGATAGCCACTTCTCACGCTTCTCACGTTGTTTGGCCTAAATGTGGGTCCGATTATTAACGTTCTTGCCACGTGCAGGAAGGCAAGACTCCATTGGATCATCTTTCGCAAGGACCGGGACACGAGAAGCTACGCGGGCTTCTCACTTTGTATCTTGAAGAGCAGAGAAAGCATAGGGCCATTAAAGCATGCAGTGAAACAAAAGCTAAGATGGATGAACTCGAAAACGAATTATCGAACTTAGTTGGCCTCCATGAGCTTAAGTTACAGCTTCGGAAATGGGCCAAGGGGATGCTTTTGGACGAGAGGCGTCGAGCCCTTGGTCTAAGAGTTGGGACCCGAAGACCACCCCATATGGCCTTCCTTGGTAATCCCGGAACAGGTAATTTTTGAGCTTATTGGAAAAGCCCCATTTGGTTAGCCATAAGCTAGCTTTTTTAAAAGCTACTTCAAGTAGCGTTTCAATAAGCTCCACGTGTTTTTTCCACTTTTAATGGGAAATTGATCAAAATGGCCATTTCTCACACCAATTGGTCTCCAGCCATTCCTCTCCCATTTTGCGGAGGGGTGAAAAGTAATAAAAAAAGAATTTCTGAAATGTTTCGTAAGTGTAGGGGACAAAACGTTAAAATAGTTTAAACATGTCCGCAACTTGCGGTCATAGACAAAATTACGGATTTGGTTCTTGTACATGTGGACCTATCCCTTGCGGAGGTAGTGACAACCGGGAGAGAAATGGCTATTTGGGTCAATTTCCCTTTCATTTTTCTAATTATCCCTCTTGTATATTTCAATTATGTCCTTTATATTCTCAATCAATTTTTCAACATTTCGTTTTACATTGTTATTTTGCTTATCGGCTAGTTTTTACCAAACTTGACTAGTTTTTCAGCTAGCTTAACAACCAAGAACTAGCTTCTAATCATCATACATACAGGTAAAACCATGGTTGCTCGGATTCTCGGGAAGTTACTTTATATGGTTGGGATTTTACCTACCGATAAGGTTAAAGAAGTACAAAGAACAGATTTAGTTGGAGAGTTTGTTGGTCACACCGGACCAAAGACTAGGAGAGTGGTATGCAAACTCTTTTTCCGAACTCTGCATTTCTTATTAGCTTATCGAAACCCGTTGTGCATTGAGGGTTGTACACTATGCATAAGTTAAGAATACAAAAATACCCTTGAAGGAAACCCGATTCTTCACCTTCATGCACAAACACTTTTGCACAAGGTGGGGTTTTCACGTAAACAACTGTTCTATCATCTGTGGTAGAGATGGCCAAAAATCAGTCTCGGTCTTGACCCAAATACGAAGGCCCCGTTAAGCTTTATAAGCCCGGTTATGAGAACCGGTCGCGGGCTGGGCCCAAACCGGTCCCACTTAATTTTTTTTAAATTGATTTTCGACTTATAAAAAATATTTTTGATGAATTCGGTTTAATCATATACAATAACAAATACGTTTTTATTATAATTGGCTCAATCAAATAAACTAACAAATACTTTTTTATTTAAAAATATACTTAACAATACATATAAAAATAAAATTTATATAAAAACCCGGGCCGGTCCCATAACCAGTCTCTGGCCGGGCTGGACCTTGTATTTGGATGAAAACCGTAACCGGTTAGGGACCGGCGGCCCAAACTGTCCTGGGTCGGGCCCATTTGGCCATCTCTATTCTGGGGTAAAAGACAGGTCTACGTAAATCTTATTCTCCCAAGTCCCTACGCTGACGTGGAATGTACTGGGATCATTTTGTTTTGTTTGGTTTAGTTTCATGTGCAAACCGAATAATACCCCATGAAAAAATAGTGGAAACTGAAAGATTTCGATGCATGAATGCAGATAAAGGAAGCCGAAGGGGGGATTTTGTTTGTGGATGAAGCATACCGATTAATACCGATGCAAAAATCAGATGATAAAGATTACGGGTTGGAAGCCCTTGAAGAGATTATGTCGGTTATGGACAGTGGTAAAGTAGTAGTTATATTTGCGGGCTATAGTGAACCAATGAAGCGCGTTATTACTTCTAATGAAGGTTTTCGTAGACGGGTGACCAAGTTCTTCACTTTTGACGACTTTATCACCGAAGATTTAGCCAAGATTCTTCATATGAAAATGAAGAATCAAACTGAGGGAAGTTTATTATATGGATTCAAATTGCATTCTTCGTGCACGGTTAATACCGTAGCGAATCTGATAGAGACAGAAACCACTGAGAAACAAAGAAAAGAGATGAATGGTGGTTTGGTGGACCCGTTGTTAGTTAATGCTCGAGAGAATCTCGATTTGAGGCTTAGTTTCGACTGTATAGATACTGATGAACTTCTCACGATCACCCTAGAAGATTTACAAAGCGGGATTAGGTTATTTTCGCGATGAAAATGTGTCTTTTCAGGTTATCTTTTTTGGTGGCTTTCATTTAAGCCTAGCAAAATTTATCCTTTTTTGTGTTGTATGGTTGATTTCATGTAGAGGTTTATTGTAGGGTATTGGATTAGATGATTAAGGTCATGTTGTTACATAATGAACCATAATTTGCTAGTATTTGTATGTAATTTATTTCATTGAATTGTGAGAAAAGAATGAAAAAGAAGAATATTGATGGAGAAAAAAATAGAGGTTTGTAATTTTATTTCAAATGTTTTCCTTTTTTGGTAAACGTGGGTTTCCAGACCAGTTTACGTGTACCGACTAATCCCTGTACGACCATGAATGACTTGGAGTCATCGCCGGTGAACCTCCATGGCTACAAGGGCTTTGATAACGACTGAGTTTGACCCCTGGTAGATGAATTGCTTGGTATTTGGAAAGATCTGTGTACATTTTTAGGCTATGTTTGGCAAACTAGCTGATAAGCTAGCTGGTAGCTTATAAGCTAGCTGTTGACTGATAAGCTAGCTGGTAGCTGATAAGGTCACGTTTGGCAAAAAGTAGCTTATAAGCATTTAAATGACCAAAAAGGACATATTAAAAAAATAGTTAATAAATAATAATTAATATTAATGATGACATAATTGGAATATTTACAAAAAGCTACTCATAAGCTACTCCAAGTAGCTTTTCAAAAAGCTAGCTTATGGGTCATCCAAACATGTACCAAAAAATAAGCTAGCTTTTTTTTGCCAAACGATGCCTTAGCAGTGTTTTAAAAGGCGTATTGTGGTGTAAAGGTCATCTTTAATGCTACGTTAAGCATTGTGGCATGTCATGATTTGATGTGTGTTTTTGTTATGGTGTTCATTGATATTTTCTTAACCATTTTAGTTTATAATAGTATATAACCCATGTTTTTGAATATATACGAGAGATTAAAATATTAATTTTGTTATGTATGAATTAAATTTGTTCAATATTCTTAAATACATTGAGTAACAGTAGAAAACTATTTAATCATGTATGATATGGAACTTCTCTTCTTCTCGTAAATTGATCAGTTTCTCGCACACCTTTATTTTTTTTGTAATTATTTACAAACCTCCTAATTCATAAAAACCAATCACAACTATCCATCTAGGCTAATGAAATATTTGATTCTACAAATATTTCAAATGTATCTTAATCCAAAACGTTATTATAATAAATGAACTTTGATCATATTCTATTAAATATCTCGATCATAATAAGGCATTGTTTGGTAAAAAAAAATTAGCTTATAAACTAACTTATTTTTTGTGTACATGTTTGGATGACCATAAACTAGTTTTTTGAAACGCTACTTGAAGTAGCTTTTGAGTAACTTTTTGTGAATATTCCAATATTACACCTCATTAATGTTAATTATTATTTATTAACTATTATTATAAATAAATATTAATTTTTTAAATTTAAATATTATTAGTTAATAAATATTAATTAATATTTACTGAAAATTATTAAATTAAATTTTAATTATACATTTGATATTAATTTTTAATTATTTAGAGTTATTGTTAATCATATAAATTATATATATATATATTTAATATTAATTAATATATTTTAATTATCAATTATTATTATCTTTTTAATTATTATTTGATAATATTTTTAATATTATATGTAACGGATATTTAAAATAATAAGTTAATATATATTTATTTTTTCTAAAACTTGTTTTAACAAATTCAAAATTTATAGTATATAACTATATATGTAATAGTAAATTTTAAATTCTTTTAAATAACATGTTATATTATTTAATTTTTATTTACTACATTGGTTGTATAATAATGCTATAAATTTGTTTTAATTATATAATTAAATATTGTAATTGATAATTCTATAGAGATGTTCTTTTTGGTCATTTTACATGTTTATAAGCTAGTTTTTTCCAAACGTGATTTCTTCATCAGTTAGCTTATCAGTCAACGACTAACTTATCAGCTAGTTTGACAAACATAGATCTCATCATTTTCCACAAATATCAATTGTTTGATTTTGTATGAATTGAGAGACCTACAAATGATTTGAGAGAATATATATATATATATATATATATATATAAGACTATTTTACAAACTGGTAAAATCTAATAAACCGTACAAATCGTTGTTTTCAATGTTTAATTGATTGAAACTGTTTCATTAAAATGTTTCGTATGATGAATTGTTTCATATAATTATTTTTATGATGAAATTGTTTCAAATATTTTTGTTTTTATGTAAAAATGAAATTGTTTCATATATTCTTGATTAATCAACCTTCATATATTTTTAATGTATTTTTTCATATATTCTACTAATCAACCCTCATAAATTAAGAAAAAGGTGAAAAAAGGAAAAAATATGATTGGTAGAACGTGGTTTGTACGGTTTGTTAGATTTCACTCGTTTGTAAAATAACCAGACCATATATATATATATATATATATATATATATATAGGCAAAGGATCGTGTGAGTAGATGAGTTAAACGTGAGAACTAGATCTGAGCCCTTGATCACTTTTAATCTCAAGCAACCTAGGAATCACGCTTGATACGGAATTGATCTAGTACATCTTGGTGCATTTCATTCTAATGTGCATTCAATGATTGATAAGTACTTTTCACGTTAACTTATATATATTGAGTGAGTGAGAGAGAGAGATATATATTTGCCGCCGTAAGTTATTCCGTGAAAAACATTGTAGCCTTGACGTGACTAAAGCTTAAGGCTTGACCTCAACACCACACCATTTGTCTCACGTCATTTAGAACCTTGACTTTTGGATATATAATGCGTCTATACACAACCTATCTTTTAAAATTTTCGTTTGTGTAAGATTTACTGGAATCGTTTGATTTAACTTATCAAAAGGAATCTTGACATTGCTTTGTTCGGCTCTATCCTTTATTTTGGTATTTTTGGAAAGTTTATGATAGTTTTGCTCTACGCAAGATGTTTTCATTAGACTTGAAAACGACCAAACATACAATGTAGTAATTTAACAAATTTAAACCGAAACAAATATAAAAAACGTAATCTAAATGGTGAATGTGTACCAAAGGAGTGTCTTTATTGCGATGGTTTCGTGACAAAGAAATAAAGACGTAAAAGAAAGAAACTGAATAAAATTGGTATATAAAACATTTGGCTGTTAGTTGAATAGATATCATAACGTGTAAAAACAAGTATCGGTTGTTTATTTTATAATTACAGTGTAGTTATTGTTCTAGGTCTGTTTGTTTTATACTGATTATTTTGTTTAATTCTAAAGGTAAATTGTATGAAAATATAGTGCGGTTTTTAATTCGATTTTTCTTTTGCATAACGTATTTTTGTAACGGGGAGTGCTAATGGCACCAAAAGCATGAGGTGTTGAATGCATGGATTTTTGTGCCAATGATTTTTAAGGAAACATCTTTCATTTAAGTTGACATATATATATATTATATTATTATTATATTTTTGTTTATATATATATATATATTATCTTTTATATATACATATTATCTTTTATATATATATATATATATATATATATATATGTTTTTGTTGTAGGATAAATGTGTCATCGTCTAAAGGATATGACGATAGAGATAGGGATAGAGATAGATTAAAATTTTAAATGTCTTGTAGTTATCTACTTGTAACTCATCCCTATATAAAGGGCTTATGATTAATGAGAATTACGATTCTTTCTCTCTACTTATTGTTGTTCTATTTCTCTTTTACTTTAACACGTTATCAGCACGAAAGCTCAATCAGCTAGTTCGTCAATGAAATTTTGGTGTCCGACTTCATAAATCTGTCCCTCCATCGATGTTACAATCCAAGTAAGAATCCTTACACACATCTAATATTTATGTGGAACTTATATGCATGTTTGCATGTTTTAAAAGTGTACGCTTTTGGTTTCTACAATAATTTGTTATGTATGTTGTATTTTGTTGATTATATTTTATGCTTTTATACCAATTGAATCAAGATCTTAATCGGTTGATCTAAATAAATACATGAAATTCATAGACATATTAGAACCTTAAATGCCGAATAAGAAAACTAGGGAGATAGAAGAAAAACATAGAGATAGAAAGCAAAACTTCAAAATCTGTCAATATTTGATATCGAAACACATTAATAGTGATTTAGACCTTCAAAACATAAACCGGTAAATTGTTATGTAGAAACATAATTTTTTGTGTTCATCATAGAGTAATCAGAAAAGGATGGATAAGAGTCTTATGGATTTAAAATATATATATGATGCATAAATCATAAGCCTAGTAATTAGCAAACATTAAAATTGGATTTAAATGGAAAAAAAAATCATGGGCGTAGCTTACGTTTGGCCGAAATTTCTTCTTTTCTTTCTAAAGCTTGATTGGTGGAAGCAATTAACATTAGAGAATGAAAAGTTAGGGTTGTAAAAAAAAATAATAATAATAATAATTATCAGTCATTTTTTCCCGTTTGTTATTAATTAACTAATTATATTATATGTTTGCTTTACCAATATGTGATGCTGAAAAATAATTTATCTTTTGGTTTATGATTATCTGGTTTTGATAATATAACTAAAATTAATTTTAAGCATCTGATTATTATTTAGATATTTATCCATGTAAACTTGATTTAATTATGGATGCATTATCTTGAATTAATATGTTCGTATACATATTTACGTATTTATTTTAATTCATAATTTTTAAGTTGTTAATGTTTATCTTGATTGCCAATTTTTATTCGTAATTTTTAACTTTATAATTAATATTTGAAAGTTACACTTCTATCCCCATATTTTTTGATATTTTACCAAAAGCTCCATTTTTTAATCAATTATTGTTTTGTTTATTTATTTGTTAAATATACTACCTTTCTTTTTAATACGTTGTGTAATTCTTTTTTCAATTCAAATACACTTTATTGCTTTATATGTGAATATGTCATTTTAATTATGCATGTTAATCATATTTATTTATTCACATGCTATTTTTGTGGGATTATTCATTGTATTTATTAAATAATGTTAATTTAGTTTAATTACGGTTTTATTTTGAATTAATTAGAAAAAAACATTTGCATGTTTATCTTAGTTTTTATATTTCAAATATTTACCTTAATCCAAAATAGTTATAATTAAATTCAAATGCTTATATTGACATGAGTTCCTACTCATTTTTTCCAATCTTATAAATTGTAACGTCCCAAACTTTTTTTTTCTTAAAACATGATAATATATAAAACATCTATATATAATAAACCGCAATGCTAATTGTTCAACGCAACGGAAGGTTTTCAGTTACTAAATAACAAAGTAAAACTTGTCTAAGTCTTGAATCATCCTTCATCACGCCTTTATTCCAACGCCAACCCGGTTCTAGATCTTCTCTTTCCCCTTGCTACTACTCCCGAGTGAGTGACGACCTGGTTGCATTGTTATTTTGAAAAGGAGTTGGGTGAGCCTAGGGCCCAGTGAATTCACGGTTTTATGCATGAAAACAATATCATAACAATTTTCACAAAGCATAGTAACTTGACATGCATGCGGTAAAATATTACAAGCTAACGACATTATGGGAGGTGCCTAACTCACACAGCTTTGCCTGGCGGACTCACACAACATGTTCGTGCTTACGGCTTAGGACAAGCTCACACAGCATGCTTGTCTTACCATAGTACACCCCCATAACCACACAAAATATCAGATATAAATCACATAAATCATGTCATGATGTTTGCATAAACGACATATCAAATTCTCGAGAACATTAAGAAATTTTATAAAAATATGCAACCGTTTAAAAATCACGTTAACTCACACAGTACTCGTCGGAGCCCGAACCGTTCTTGAAGTTCCTTACGCCTTCCCTACAATTTACGATCACATTTAACTCTAATTAAATCCAACACCCGAACTATATACTCCGAGTTAACCCATTTCGCTTCTAGACTACTACTTACCTAAATGCTTCAAGATGTCCTCACATTATATATATATATATATATATATATATATATATTTACACCTTTCATGTAACCCATTTTGATACAGTTCATGGGTATTCAAATATCAATCTATGTCTCATATTTATACTAATATATATATATATATATATATATATATATATATATATATATATATATTAATATATACGTATATATATTATGACATATGAACAGTGTATGGTTTCAATCATCAACTTTCCCTTGCCATGCTATATATTATGACATATGAACAGTGTATGGTGTCATCCATCAACTTTCCCTTGCCATGCTAAAATTTACATCTATATATATACGTTTGTGCTTAATTAGCTATATATATATATAAATATATATATTTACATAATTGATTTCTTTGTTAAACCTACAACTCATATCTTGAAACTTCCTTCTCAGATTATGTTTTCCTTACTGCCATAACAGTCACCTCCCTCACTCGACTGGAACATGGCGCTCACTTAACGAACCAGAAATTTAGCCGAATATCTCAAGGTTTTAAACATAAGCTTGTACCGAGAACACAACGGCGACATCGGTGGTACCGGTTGGAACACCGACCACGACCGGTGACCGAGACGACTTCTTTTTTCGAGACCTAAACCATCTCGTCAAGGTCTAAGATATCTATATACAATGAACGAAAGTGATCGAGCAAGGAAAATACTTACCGATGAGTATCGAAACCGTTGCGAATCATCGAACCGTCATTGTCCTTCCCCTTCTAAACTTGTTTCTTCTCTTAAGTATTGGTTGATTTCTACTTGCAGGTCTATAGCCCTATATATATACATGATGCTTCCAAAGTTTCTTGACAAAAGAAGGGTAAAGGTCTGAGGTTTAAATGAGATGGAGGTTTTCCATCTCTTGATTTGCATGATAATGAATAACCATGAAAGTTTCCAAGTCTAAACCTTTTAGTTTCTTTGCCTCTACACAACAAGCCCTTATGAATTATTATCATTTTTTTTAGTTATTACAAACTTCCCCCCTTAACAAAATTTCGTCCTCGAAATTTGTCCTATGCAAATAAATGAGGGTACTTCAACCTCATCTCCTTCTCGAGTTCCCAAGTGGCTCCTGGCCCCTTATGATGTCTCCATTCAACTTTAACTAGGGCAATCTCTTTATTTCTTAGTTTCCTTACTTTTCTATCAACGATAGCTTCCGTTTCCTCAATGTAGCTCAAGGTTTTGTCCACCTTTACATCCTTAAGAGTTACCTCAGCACTTTCATCAGCCAGGCACTTCCTTAGATTTGACACGTGGAACGTGTTATGAATGCCTTGAAGTTCTTCAGGAAGCTCCAACTTATAGGCAACCTCACCTACTCTTCTAGTTATCTTGTAAGGGCCAATATAACGAGGACTTAGCTTTCCTCTCTTTCCAAAATGAACCACACCTTTCCATGGTGAGATCTTGAGCATAACCTTGTTCTACGGATCTTACTGCTCCCGATTTCAATCGGTTCTCCTACGTAAGTCGACCTCTCATCTATACTGATGTCCCCCAAAGGACCAGCCACCTCGGCATCTGACAAATACCCTCTTTTTTTTCCGAGACATGAAGTGTCGGAGAAACATTCTTTAATTCCTCTGACCAGTCTTACTTGTATGTCGTTGCTCTAACTCGCTCACTAATGACAAAAGTCAACTTCTTATCGTCTGCATCTCTTGGAAGGTCGCCATCATCTCACTTCCCACCTCGGCTCTCCACAAAAGAGACGTGCATCACACTATGAATTTATTCTCAAACTTCAAGGCTCAAAGTCTTATGTTTTTCAATCCAACCACTCACTTCTACTCGGTTGCCTCAGACCGTTCAGATGGGAAACATAACCGCACCCCATACTTTGAAACCACCCTCGGCGAGACACCACTTGTTGTATCGTGCCCTCTTGCACTACTTACTTGTACCCTCTTCGATCACTATACACGCTTAAAACTACCTGATAAAACCAAGGCCAACCGCGCCTCCATTTGCTCACCTCCATCCATACATCGGGACTCACGGTTTTAAACACGTCTAAACAAGGTCTCTCGTACATTTATACTTCCTTAAGAGAAAGAACTTGGCGGAAATTCCCGCCACAACAACGAGAATCTTCCACCAGAAAAACTCACTCACTGACAACTTGGCACAAGGCCAACTTTGTACACCCCGACAAGTTCGCACCCAGGAGTTCCCTCCTCGGTATACCTGAAATTTCTAGGTTATTTCTTCCAACCAACATTCGTCTATGCAGATCATACTCCTTTCCCGAATCACATCGGCTACAACTCGACAACTAATTCGTACGTTCTCACCACTTCATCATTTCACACTTAACGTGTCTAATAGTAGGAAACCTCTATAAGTCCTTATTTGAGTACTCACCTATCCGAATTGCACTTATCCTGCAGGCTCATAAATTTCTCGTTGCTTTCCACAAGCGTCCAGTCATATAACATAACTTCGGTTACTCTCACTCAACTAGGAGGGGTAACCACGAACACACCCTACTATTCTCAATAGCTTACACTAAACGATCAATTCATTTGAACGTTTCTCACAAGGTCACTAATTTCTCTCATTCAGTTGTCTTATCCACTTCTTTCCTGCACAAAATCATACACAACTTCCTTCCTCAATACTCTTTCCAAAAGTTCGCACACTTAGCAAGGACAATCTACACAACACTGCGCATATCGGCATTACTGTCAAGTTTACTACTTTCGATTTACTTACTTATTCCGACATACTGCCTTCACCTCCCCACGTTAGCGTGGAGCACTGTCCACCAACATTACTCGCCCCTCTATTCCGACAATTCTCAAGCTACAAATGTTGTCTCATTACTATACATAACCAAACGGTTGCACTAAAATTCTAACTTAAGGCTTTCGACTAAAAACACCTCGAACTGACACCAGAGCTCGACGTCACTATACATTCTTTAAACTCCAACATTTACTTTCTCAGACAATTCGTTCACACATAAGCAACAGCTCACATTCTTTAAGGATTTCACATCTATTCACCACATTTGACTAATGCGTCCATCATCTTCTTTAAACTTCTAATGATCCAAAAAATATACTTACTTAGTGACTCCCACAACTAAAAAAATACTTGGTTTCTCATTTGGGTAACCACCCACTATCGCTCCGACATTCTACACGTCCACTTACAAACCACGTACTCTAACAGTTTGATTAACAAATCGAACACCTCCACCGAAATCTTTGACAAGGCTTCCCCTTTCTAACATCACATTACTACAACACTGACTGACACATTTAACTTGGCAATTATTGCCACTACATAACTGTACATTCCTCACTCATAACATCTTACTGCAGACCAGTTCCCTCATGGTCATTCGTACACAATTCAAACCTACCTTCGTGTTCTCCCGCATAAATAACCGAGTCTATCTCGCTGCTTGCCTCTCCCCAACTCTAGCTGAACCACGACACACGAGTTACTGATTAACTCCAACATACTCATTTCTTGCTAGCTATATGTAATTCCAAACCATTACATTGGCAGGACACAGTTTCTCACAGATCGACATAATTTATACCCTCACTTAGTTTGTGCTAAATACTTCATTCTTTACGAACCATTCATCTCATAAGTAAAACGCTTATCTAAAACAGTAGTCTTTCACTATCTTAACACTCCTACAAGATGGTCCTTCAACTTTCAACCTTCTGATTTGAAACTTTGGCCTCGTACACCTTACACA
Organism: Saussurea involucrata; assembly: GCA_033807775.1. Lineage (NCBI taxonomy): Eukaryota > Viridiplantae > Streptophyta > Magnoliopsida > Asterales > Asteraceae > Saussurea > Saussurea involucrata. The sequence goes on along the minus strand of CM066314.1, from coordinate 154,662,443 downwards.
ACTGCCGACTTTAACGCCTATAGCTGACCTGTTGATACTTCCTTAACTTATTCTTCAACAAGGGTCCTTTACTGAACCTAATCCTTCTAACATATCATAATCAAATTCACATCCCGCCGTCCTCATTTCAAACTCACTCGTGCATCGTCAGTATCACAAGATCTCTTTACAACCCTTACTCGACGTCGAGGATGTTTCATTCCTACTTCACCACCATACTCATACCGAGTTGCTAATACCAACACCCTGATGACTTCTAGTCCTTCTCCTGAACACAACCGTCCCTCGGCAACTGTATTTCCAGTCACCGCACAAGGGTACAGCCCCTCATACAACCGACACTAAAGTCCACTTCCGACTCTTCTACTACTCACCTTTCCTCTAGAACACAAATATCAAAGCTACAAACGTTCTCCCCTGATTTGTTCAACACCTCTCCACTCTAGGAGTTCTTCCTTAGCTTAAGATGTAATACTCTACGACCAAGTGAGTTCATAGACTTCATGCCTGACAACGCGATAAATGAATCATTTCACACTTTTGATCATTTTAAAGAAACAACACTTGAAAACGACTTGGGTACACACGACCCCAACATTCTCATAACTCCAATGCCTTGCACAACGATCTTGAGGGTCGTTTGCATGCAATCTTTCTGTAAAACTTAATCTTACTCCACCCAAAAATGTGTTGTTACGACAGAAATAAATATTGGATGAAAAATCTTTCCATACGACAAAATTTTGAAAGCAATTACCGACACGAAGTAAACAGTCGGTCCTCACACTCATTTATATAACTTCAACATGTCAATACTCATTTTGGTTATAAAAGTTGTGCATTCAAACGTTTTCTTGGTTTATCATGAAAAGAGTGGAATATTTTGCAAATTGTAAACCTCAAGACTTCATTGTACGATGTAAATGGATTTGTATCTTTCTTTAAACATACGCTTGCACACGCCGACTCATACCCGATCAAATTTGATATTTACATGTTTACTTTTCTTATGAAAAAATCTCATGTACACATATACGAACTCAATGCATGACACTCTACTTGCAATTGAAGGCTACTCACTCAAACAAGGTCAATCGCTTTACTCACGCAACTTATCATGGACACTCTACTTTCGACGAGTGGTCGCCCTCTCGGTCTTGAAACGACTTGATATATTTACATTCAACGGTCCACTTACTCAACCATTTCATACTATTTCGTTTTGATCAACTATCTCACTTTCCACCTCTACATGGTTTCATTTCACTATAGGTATCTTATTTCATTTATCCTGCTAATGGAAAGCTCGACCAAGAACCCAGGGCTCCATTGATACCTTCAAGGTTTTGACACTGACCTTTCTTACCATCCTGACCGACCTATCCCATGATTTCTAGAAATGGGACTCTCCCGAAACAGGAGTTTTACTCAAACTCAAACATTCTTCCTCTCCGAATCCACGAAGAGCTACTTCTATACGACTCGTAATACTCTATACAACATTTATTTTCTACAATGTATACGTACATCACATCACCATGACTCCTCATGAAACTTCCCCAACAAGGGGTCTTAGTCTACCCCTCAGGGATCTTGCTGACATTCTATAGTACGGGAACACGACATAAACACTAGCTTCTGACTACCATTTCGGAGTAATAAGGCAGGTTAAGCACATACATGTACCTGTAAGTTCGCAATTACACTGGCCAGGTGGAATCTCAAACTTACCTTACATGACAGTCCTCAGTGCCCTATTAGTCCTATCTCTGTAATAGTGTCCTCCTAACGCATTTCCTGTATCCACAATAGTGCCCTCCTAACGCATTTCCTGATTCTCAGTTGTGGTTTCTACTCCCAAGTTTAAGTTTAGGCCCGTCCGGTCACCTAAGTCCCTTAAACTATGGCTCTGATACCACTTGTAACGTCCCAAACTTTTTTTTTCTTAAAACATGATAATATATAAAACATCTATATATAATAAACCGCAATGCTAATTGTTCAACGCAACGGAAGGTTTTCAGTTACTAAATAACAAAGTAAAACTTGTCTAAGTCTTGAATCATCCTTCATCACGCCTTTATTCCAACGCCAACCCGGTTCTAGATCTTCTCGTTCCCCTTGCTACTACTCCCGAGTGAGTGACGACCTGGTTGCATTGTTATTTTGAAAAGGAGTTGGGTGAGCCTAGGGCCCAGTGAATTCACGGTTTTATGCATGAAAACAATATCATAACAATTTTCACAAAGCATAGTAACTTGACATGCATGCGGTAAAATATTACAAGCTAACGACATTATGGGAGGTGCCTAACTCACACAGCTTTGCCTGGCGGACTCACACAGCATGTTCGCGCTTACGGCTTAGGACAAGCTCACACAGCATGCTTGTCTTACCATAGTACACCCCCATAACCACACAAAATATCAGATATAAATCACATAAATCATGTCATGATGTTTGCATAAACGACATATCAAATTCTCGAGAACATTAAGAAATTTTATAAAAATATGCAACCGTTTAAAAATCACGTTAACTCACACAGTACTCGTCGGAGCCCGAACCGTTCTTGAAGTTCCTTACGCCTTCCCTACAATTTACGATCACATTTAACTCTAATTAAATCCAACACCCGAACTATATACTCCGAGTTAACCCATTTCGCTTCTAGACTACTACTTACCTAAATGCTTCAAGATGTCCTCACATTATATATATATATATATATATATATATATATATATATATATATATATATATATATATTTACACCTTTCATGTAACCCATTTTGATACAGTTCATGGGTATTCAAATATCAATCTATGTCTCATATTTATACTAATATATATATATATATATATATATATTAATATATACTAATATATACGTATATATATTATGACATATGAACAGTGTATGGTTTCAATCATCAACTTTCCCTTGCCATGCTATATATTATGACATATGAACAGTGTATGGTGTCATCCATCAACTTTCCCTTGCCATGCTAAAATTTACATCTATATATATACGTTTGTGCTTAATTAGCTATATATATATATAAATATATATATTTACATAATTGATTTCTTTGTTAAACCTACAACTCATATCTTGAAACTTCCTTCTCAGATTATGTTTTCCTTACTGCCATAACAGTCACCTCCCTCACTCGACTGGAACATGGCGCTCACTTAACGAACCAGAAATTTACCCGAATATCTCAAGGTTTCAAACATAAGCTTGTACCGAGAACACAACGGCGACATCGGTGGTACCGGTTGGAACACCGACCACGACCGGTGACCGAGACGACTTCTTTTTTCAAGACCTAAATCATCTCGTCAAGGTCTAAGATATCTATATACAATGAACGAAAGTGATCGAGCAAGGAAAATACTTACCGATGAGTATCGAAACCGTTGCGAATCATCGAACCGTCATTGTCCTTCCCCTTCTAAACTTGTTTCTTCTCTTAAGTATTGGTTGATTTCTACTTGCAGGTCTATAGCCCTATATATATACATGATGCTTCCAAAGTTTCTTGACAAAAGAAGGGTAAAGGTCTGAGGTTTAAATGAGATGGAGGTTTTCCATCTCTTGATTTGCATGATAATGAATAACCATGAAAGTTTCCAAGTCTAAACCTTTTAGTTTCTTTGCCTCTACACAACAAGCCCTTATGAATTATTATCATTTTTTTTAGTTATTACATAAATAACTTTGGATGTTACACTTCCAACCCCCTAATATTTGGTCTTTTACCAAAAGATCCATAAATACCAATAAGATGTTATAAGTTTGAATTTGACTTTATGTCAAAACTAATATTGTTTTGTCTAATGACAAAATCTCTAAAAATACTATTAAGATATTAAAACATTGAAATTGGCTTCATATGCCAAACCCTTATTCTTTTCGGCCTCCTGCCAAAAGCTTTATAATTAACAATGTTATATTCAAATTAATTAAATCGCAAGATATCGATTTGGATTTTGTCAAACGGGTATAAATAGCCCTAAGGTTTGTAGGGATTCAAGTAATCCATGTGATTCCCCTGCTACCTGGAAATCCAATAGATTGAGTGATTTCTTGTTGCAAATTAAAATATGGATGAAGTATTATCAACAAAATATAAGAATACAAAAATCCAATATTATTATGATAATGAAATTTCATAATAAGTATAAACCATAATTCACTATTTTAGAAAATAATATGTTATCCGTTCTCTACGATATCTTTGAATCAAAAGTACTTGATTACCATAAGATAGGTTCGGAAAAACACAAGAAAATACGCAAAAGTCATCGAACCATTTTTTACCCTAAAAAAAAATAGATGTTAAGACACAATTAAATACTTTAAAACTTTTGAGACGATACATCAGTCACAATCTTCAGAGAGAATAACTAGAAACCCCCAAGAACCGTGGGTAGTCCCAAAAGAAAATTCGTGAATATTCAGTACCATAAAACTCTCAAACTAATCATACAGTGGAAAGAAACCTACTTACTTGATTACAAGAAGGTAACTGATTTTGACAAAGAAATGTCATGTCTCAAAATGCATCGCAATCCTGTGGCAAGGAACTCACAAAAGATTATGCGAATCATAACATCTTTTCATCTTTCCTATATCACCAATCATACTAATGAAACAGTATAAGATGCAATATAACATTTAACAAACTCATTAACTTAATGCAAGTGGTTAAGAGTTGTAGCAATGTTTTTTTTAACAACGCTAGACATACCCGGATAAAGAAAATTCTTGGGCTTAATAAGGCAAGCGTTGGAGGTGGAAAGAACTCCAAAGGATAGTGAGTTGAACAAATTAATCCACACACAAATGCTAAATATGTACCATATGGACAAGGTTGTGGAAAGGGTCAGATTCATGGAAATAGTTGGGAACGAACTCCTAATAGAAAATGGAACAAATTAACTATGTCATATCTAAGATTGATTTAAGTATAAGTTTATTTGAATACACTTTAACTATCAAATTAATTGCATTTGTGTATATATACACATGCGTTTATAACCATTAGAGGTGTAAATGAACACATAAAAGAACAAATGCAAAACTCTCAACGTTCTTCGTTCCATGTAGGAATGTATCGATGAGAACTTGATTGTTTTTGTGACATATCATACAATCATAAGAAATAGATTGTTATTCATTGAATTAATAATTTTTAATTCCTTCAAACACTTAGACGATGGACTGTCACTTGTTGCTTAATGACTAAAGATCAATCACTAAAGCACTATATTAATAGAAACCTTGTTAAGATATTCGTACAAATGGAAAATCATATTATAATAATGGAAATGGGTATATGTACATCAACTCTAATGATATGAAAGCAACGTATATTAGAGAATTTAATGTATCAATTTAATGGATTATCTATAAATCATATTTTGTCACCAATAAAGAACTTTGGGATAATGACACATATATGTTTCGGCATGACCACGTGGGACACCATGGTCATGACATAGTGATCTATGTATTGGAAAATACACATTGACACATTCTCTTTCGAGTGAAAGATAAAACGAGGGAATTAACCAAATTGTAACTGTTGACTTCTACTGCACAAGAAGCAACACCACCATCATAATATGCCCTCTCCAATACCTTGAACTTTTGTATACCTTGATTCTTAGCCAAGACAGGAATGAGACCATCCTAAAGCTAAGGACATAATATAAAAATATTTCATTCTTACAACGAATACAAGGTGATATTTATGGACATAAACATCCAGAATGCGGACCATTAAAGTACTTATGGTTCTGGTTTTGACATGATGAACACGTGTCGTATTATGGTCCACATGAAATGTTGCACTCCTAGCACTAGTTATACGTTTAAGGACTAACCACCCTGATTTTCTCATCAAGTCTGCATGAGTTAGAATGCTGGAGAATTTACATCATAAGGATTTGATGATTATTGCATATGTATAGAGGTTAATGTAGAGTTTCATATACCCCTTGTGTATATATAAAACGGTCTCGTAGAATGATAAAAGTTGACCATCAAAAGAATATAGATGGTAGCTAGGGCATTGGTTATGCGCACCAATTTATCCAAATCTACATGGGGTTATGCAATATTACATGTAACTTTACTTATTCGTTTTTAGACCCACAACCAACCAACTAACCTTATGCGTACCGGTTGGTAACTGGATATAAGCCTGATATTTAACATTTACGCATGTTTGGTTGTGTAGTATATGTGCCAATTGCGCCCCCACAGCGCACCAAAATGGGTCCTTTAAAACGATTAAGTATATATGTTGGATATGAATCTCCAACAATTATCCGCTATTTAGAACCTTTGACGGGTGATCCTAATATCGCATGATTTGCAGATAGTCACTCTGATGACAGTCTTCTTGTCGTTAGGGGGAGATAGGGAAAAGTATTTTCCAAGGGAACGACAGGAACTGTCATGGAATGTTCCCACTTTAGTCCCCAAACTTCACAACGGAAAGTTGAAGTCAAACGAATCAGACTCGATACCTGATACGTTAAATACTATTTCAAAAGTGACAAGATCACACATACGAGCTGCTAATATACCCGCAAGGTTAAAAGTCCCCAACAGGGGCACAACGCCGTTGAAAAGTGCGTTGCAATCACACATAGTGGAGGTGTGGTTGAGGTCGTAGCTACCAAATGGAAGTGGTGGAAGCTACCCGGTTCGATGAATACTATTCTAACGGAAGAGAATAGTGAGGCACATCCATTTATCATCAATACATAAAACTCTCATGAGATTATCTCTAATTATGTCCATGAATCATCACTGGAGGACGCTCCAAAGTTAATATTGATTCTAGAGATAAATAAAATCTTAAATGAACTATGAGAGTACATATGAGTCAATGGACAGATCATATATATTCATTGATGATTTATTCACATTTACTATTGCTCATAAGACGATAGAGCACGGCGACATCGAACCACGCTCGGTTGAATAATATCAACAAAGCATATTGACCTAAAGAACAATCCAGAAAGAATTATATTCTTTGACAAAGAATCGGGTATTTGGTTCGGTAGTGCTAACCCGCCAAGTGTAAAGCCCGTAGGACATAACTGAGTCTTTGTCAGATAGCGTAACGAGAATAATAAAGTCCTAATGTATAATGCTCTCCTTTGGCGCAAGGTTTCTCACAACGCACTGGATTGACCACAATAAGACTTACTCTCTCGTGATGAAGAACGTTCTGCTATTAATTAGCCAAGTAGTTTCCGAAGGACTGGAAATTGCAGCTCAACGATGTAGTTACTACATATCTCTATGGGGATCTAAATTCAGAGATATAAAAGTGCTTGATGGCATTATACCAATATCAAGTAACTCTAAACCATGAAATGCGTTTACAATAAAATTGAAACACTCACTTTATAGATTAAAGCAATCTATGCGGATGTGGTATACCCGCCTAAGTGAATACTTGATTGGGAAATGATAAATAAGAACGATGAACTGTGCCCTTGCGTATTTATATAAGAAAACAAGTCCCAGATTTTCATAGTAGCTCTATATGTCGATGTTATGAACATAATAGACACTCTTGATGAAATAAGAGAAAACACAAGCTACTTGAAATCTGAATTTGAGATGAAAGATCGTGGGAAAACTTGGTTTTATCTATATACTTGAGCTACGACACCGAGTTTGTGGAATATTAATCCACCGATCCGCATATGTCTAGAAAATGATCAGGCGACCTAATATGGACAAAGCGCATCCGATTAGCACTCCCTTGATCGGTCAAAGTGTTGGATATAAGGAAAGATCCATTCCGTCTAAAGAATGAGGACGAAGAGGTGTTAGGAGCTGGAATTCCATACCTAAGTACAATAGGCGCATTATTGTACTCAACATAATACACTTGACCGTATATTGTACTTCTCACTAAAATTGTCAACTAGATTTAGCTCAGCGCCAACGCAACGTCATTGGAATGATTTCAAATTAATCTTTTGGCACCATTGACGTGGGCTTATAATTTCCCTACGGATAAAAATGGATTGATAATGTAACTTCAATACCTACTTAGATTGTGAGCAGCAAAAGTACTGGCTCTTACAGAAAAACACCAAACAATGCCTTGGTATATATTTGCTAATATTAAGTATATGTTTGACTCATATAAAGGGTGTTCCCAAACTGGATAAGGAATTATCATATGAAACATGTCGATTGCTTGGAAGTAAACTAAGCAAACCCTTAATAGCTATCTTCTTATATTATCAACAATCTTACTCTCCATGAGACTATTCAAGAGTGTATATGGTTAAGGACTATCATTACACATATAAGAGGAGCTAGTAATTTTGAGTTTAACCACTATACAACTTGCATGTATGGAAATAGTGCATCATGTATTGAAGAAATGAAAGTAAGATATATCAAGGGTTATAACACAAATCATATTTTGCTTAAGTTTTCATATAATCAATTATCCTCAAGATTCAAGTGAATTGAATAAGATGCGAGGAAAATGTGACATGTTTGTTTACCAAATCAATACGTAAAACCATATTTGGGTAACATGTAGAAAGTATTAAAACGGAAATGTTTTAAACCTCCTTTGATTAATGCACGAATCAGGGGGAGTGGTAGACAAAAAGGGGAGTCTACTATATATGTAATATTGGTATGTTGTGCTCTTTCCTTCAACCAAGGTTTTATTTTTCCCATTGGGTTTTTGTTCCTTGGTGTAAGGTTTTAGTGAGGCAACGATTTATATACCATCATGTTTTCCTAACTCTCATGATTAATGTACAAATCTAAGAGAAAATTAGACTAAAGTAAAAGTCTATGTATTGGAAATAAGTTAGTGCGTTGTACTCTTTCCTTCGTCATATTTTTATTTTTTCCCACTGGGTTTTTATTTTGGCGTAAGGTTTTAACGAGGCAACAATTGTACACCTTCACTCCTTTGACTTGGCACAAGGGGGAGTGTTGTAGGATAAATGTGTCATCGTCTAAAGGATATGACGATAGAGATAGGGATAGAGATAGATTAAAATTTTAAATGTCTTGTAGTTATCTACTTGTAACTCATCCCTATATAAAGGGCTTATGATTAATGAGAATTACGATTCTTTCTCTCTACTTATTGTTGTTCTATTTCTCTTTTACTTTAACAGTTTTGATTTTATAAAGGGCCTATTTTATAAATTTGTTTATAAATTTATAAAATTTGTTACTATTGATTTTATTTTATTTTATTTTATAAATTTGTAACTTTTGATTTTATTATAACATTGTAAAATATATTTTTCTTTATGTTAGTCAAATGTCTCTTCCATGGTTGATCTTATTTTATATATGTTTTGATTTTATAAATTTGTTTATAAATTTATAAAATTTGTAACTTTTGATTTTATAATAATATGAATTTAAATTGTACCTCTTCTATTTTAGATTTATTACCTTTGTTCTTTTGACTTCATTCCCTTCTCCCATCCAATAAATACTCTTTGTTTCCCATCCTCTCTCTTTTACCTTTTGCAAGCTCCAGAACATCACCCTCCTCTCTCTTTTACCTTTTGCAAGCTCCAGAACATCACCCCTCCTCTCTCTTTTAACTTTTGCAAGCTCCAATTTGCAGGTATGTCCTCTTCTTTCCCACCCCTCAAATTAGGGTTTCCTAAATGTTTCTTTATTGTGGTCTTGCACATGTCTGTTCATGTTTCATGGGATCTCTTTTGAAGCATGGCTATAAAAAAATACACACACTTTCTGTCAAAAGATAGGTGTGTATATAGGTCAAAGATTGAGAAGAGAGAGTCTCTATATATATATATATATGTGTGTGTGTGTGTGTAATTTTTATAAATTTCTATTTCATTCAATTATAGTTGGGTGACATTTTTTTTGTAGATATCTATTTCATCATTAAATGAACAGAAATAGTAATAATACTTTTTCAACAAAAATGGTCAATAATTGATGGAGAGTAAAATTCCAAATATGGACAAACATGTCCCCCATCTTCAAAACCAGCCAAATTTGTACACGTCATTTTCTGCTATGGTCTTTTCAACTTTCAACCATTTTGAACAACTTGTAACTACAAGAAATAATAAATTACGGATTTAATCCATTTGGTTTGTAGTTTTTCTTGATTTTGGTCCCTACATCTCATTATGCTAAAACGTTCCATTAGACCATCTCCAATTGGGTCACTAAATCTTACACTAAACACTAAATTTGATGTAAATGACACTATTCACATCTCCAATGGGGTCTCTATTTTCACATCACTTTTTAAAATAATGTTACTATTGAAGAAAACCTCTAGTAAACATACTGGTACAAGAAAAACAAATTGTCCATTTCACTTGACCCGTCTTTTACAAGTGAAAGACCCCTTAGACGTACTAGTTCGAACGCGTCAACATTTGTTGACATGTAAAAAATGAGTTACAAGGAACCACTGTGACACAGTTCTTTCATGGGCAAAAACTATAATGTACATCCATACATTAATCAATTTCCAAAGATGTTTCACCCTTACATTACGCATGTACATGATGTGAGAGGTGATGGAAATTGTGGATTCCGAGCAATAGCTGTCTGTCTCGGTCTTCATGAAGATGCATGGCCCACAATTCGGTTTAACTTGATGGAAGAGTTAGATACACACAAGACCGAATACATCAACGCTTTTGGAGGTCAATATTGGAATATTGTTTACAACACTTTAAACTTCTTCCAATCAGATCAAGGTGCACCAGTTGAATACTGGATGACAATGCCTGAAATAGGTGTCTTGATTGCTTCAAAGTATAATGTGATATTACACGTTATAAATATGGGAGGCTGTGGGACGTACTTGCCGCTTAGGTCCACTCCGCCAGCGTGGTATCAACATGTTGCTTTTACAATTGGGTACGTTAATGGTAACAATTATGTGAAATTAGATATGACAGAAGGATACCCGTTCCCTACTATTGTACAACATTTTTTCCACTTCCGTTATCCGTGTGCTGCAGGATGGGCTACCCCGTATTCAGATCGAATACAGAAGTACCAGCGACTTTTACGTGTTAATTGTACTACGGATAATGTTATTTTAGAATAATCGAATGTAATTTAGATTATTTTATGTTCTATTTATATGTTAAATCGCAATGTTTATGTTTTATTTTTATAATTATATAATTATAAAAATTAGTAATATTTATATTTATAAATTTTTATTTATTTTTAAATAAAACTAAAAAGTAAAAGAAAAAAAATCTTTTTAAACTATATAATACAATTACATAAAAACTATACATAACATTATATATTTTTAAACTATAATACAATTAAATAAATAAAAAAGAAAAAAGAAAAAACAACAAAAAGACAAAAAACAAAAAAAAAACAAAAAAACATAATCCTCATTTGGTGCCATTAGTATTTTTTTGGGTGCAAATAGCCTCACCCTTTTGTAACCTTAATTTGGATATGGATATGTTAGATGTGACATCTAAAACATTTAGGTACATCATTTTCATATATGAGAATTTCATGCAAAGTACTTTGGTCTATATTGATTTTTAATTTGTGTAACTTAATTTGGTTTAAGTATTTGAGATATCATATATATGAGGCATCAAAGTAAAGGTTTCAAAAATACGTTATACAAAATAAGAATCAGACGAAAATATGTTACATTTTCAATCGATTGACCTAAATTTAACACAAAAAGACAAAAACTTTGATAAAAACAAATACCTTCAGCTTGTTGATTAACGATCTGAATCAATCTGTAGAAGTTTTGGCCTCAACTTGAAGAACTAATACTCAACTCCGGCTTGAATATTTTTTAAATACTACATTAATATTCGAGCTTGATCGTGTTACTCTTCTAAAAATTTGAGAATTTTGTTTAATTTATGATTTGAACTCGTTTATCAGCTAAAAAATCTTGTTATTTTTAGTTTAGTTTGAAACTCTTAGAAGTTAGAGCATCTCCAATTGATATCCTATACATTTTTTAAAATAGAGTATCAAAAGTCCAAATTTGTAAAAAAAATTATATCAATTAGAACAACTAATGTATTGTACACATTCCAACTTTAATTATAAGATTAAAATATTTAATACATTTAATAAATATTATTTGTTGTTCATAAACATTTGATTTCAATGTCCTAGAGAAATAAGTATTATTTGTGTATCTTAAATATTAGAGTTCTGTAGATTTCTCTAAATTTGGAGATTTATTCTATCTCTATTTTTTTTCTCTATTTTTGTATAAATTATAGTTGTTGAGTAAAAATATCTTCTACATCTAGGAGAGACAATTTTGTACCATACCAAGTTAACCAACATGTATACCAACTGTATCAATTATAATTTTAATTGGTTAGTACACAGTATTGAAAACAAAAGACTTAATACGGTACCAAATCCACCATTGCCTAAATCTACATTTTAAAATAACCGTTGAAAATGGTCTTAAGGGTGCGTTTAGTATGCATACATGATAGAACAGGACAGGACAGGACATGACATAACATAACAGAACAGAACAGAACAGTTGTTCTACGTTTGGTAAACGGAACTGGACAGAACAGAACATATAACATTAGATAAAATACAATAAATAAAATTTAAAAAATGAATAAAATATAAAATATAACGTGTATTTGATGTTTTAGAAGAGAATTAGATTCTATTTTGAGGTTATATTGGTAAAACATAAGTCTGTTATATCTTGTTCCAGCTTGTTTCATGGGGTGGAGGTGGAACAAGTCTGTTCCAGTTTGTTCCACTCTGTTCCTGTCTGTTCCACATAAAAATCCTGCCAAACGTGAGACAATGATCCTTGTCCTGTTCTGTCCTGTCCAGTGTACCAAACACACCATAAAAGTTAAAAGTTAAAACTAATTTTTAAATGCTAAACCTTAAGTTATAAACCCTAAACCTATATTTTAGGGCAATAAGGCTTGTTTGATTATTTTTCAAAGTCATTGGTTCGAGTCTTGTAAAGTCATTTATATCTTTTTACCAGTTTTTCAGGAGTCTTAAGATTAGTCGAGATGCAAACAAACTGGTTCGAACACCCAAAACCAGTATTTTAATTTGAAATGTAAAAGGGTGGAGTAGAAATACTTTCTTTGCATTATCTATTAATACCAACATCATGCAAAATTGGTTATAAACCAAACAAAACCCCATTTTTGCTCTTAACCCTCTTTGTTTCATCCATTGTTCTCGCCGTTAAAACCTCCTTCATCGTCACCCATTCGTCTCACATTCAGACAACAAATCATCTTTTCGACGATTGAATTCCATGGAAGCCTCAAAAACTAGACCCATCAATAAGTATGCTCTTGCCTGTGCTCTCTTGGCCTCCACCAACTCCATTCTCTTAGGCTACGGTAAGTAATTCGTGTCTAATTGATCATAGATTAGGATAACAGAGCACTTAAAGTAAGAATTTTACTCGATTTCTTCACTAATTTGCGATACCCACTTCACTGTTTTCGCACACACCGATGAAAACACGATTAAATGAGTCGGTGTAGTTAATTAAGTTCGAGATTTGAGTAAAAAAAGATGATTTTTGACAACTTAATTTCGTAATTTTTTAAAAATTTTGTTGAGAAAATTGGTTATTGAAAATGGTGAACCAAGTGTTTGATGAAATGCCTGTGTGCAGACATTGGGGTACGATGAAAACATGATTACATGAGTCGGTGTAGTTGGTTAAGTTCGAGAATTGAGTAAAAAATTATGATTTTTGACAACTTAAGTTTATAATTTTTGAGAAATTTGTTGAGAAAATTGGTTACTGAAAATGGTGATCACCAAGTGTTTGATGAAATGCCTGTGTGCAGATATTGGGGTAATGAGTGGAGCGGTGCTTTTTATTAAAGATAACTTGAACGTTTCGTCAACCCAAATAGAAATTCTTGTGGGTTCACTGAATGTTTGTTCATTGATCGGATCATTCGCCGCCGGCAGAACTTCCGACTGGATTGGTCGGCGATACACCATCGTTCTCGCAGCAGCAACTTTTTTCATCGGAGCTTTGCTCATGGGGTTCGCTACAAACTTTTGTTTTCTTATGGCCGGAAGAGTGGTCGCCGGAATCGGCGTCGGATACTCCCTTATGATTGCTCCGGTTTACACGGCGGAGTTATCTCCGGCGATGACACGTGGCCTCCTCACATCGCTCCCTGAAGTTTTCATCACCATTGGGATTTTATTGGGCTATGTTGTCAACTACGCATTATCGGGTCTTCCTTCACATATTAATTGGCGGCTGATGGTTGGATTTGCGGCGGTTCCGGCGGTGGGTGTTGCCGCCGGCGTGATGTTCATGCCGGAGTCGCCACGGTGGCTTGTGATGAAGGGTAAAGTCGGTGAGGCCAAGAATGTGTTAACGAAAACATCAAATTCTGAAGAAGAGGTACAGTTGAGGTTGGAGGAAATTACCAAAGCTGCCCTTGATGTGGTCACGTGCGACCCACGTGCAAACACTTGGAAAGGCCAAGGAGTTTGGAAAGAGTTGTTAAAGCCTTCACCGCCGCTTCGCCGGATTTTGATCGCCGCCATCGGAATCAACTTCTTCATGCAAGCCTCCGGCAACGACGCGGTGATCTACTACACGCCGGAAGTTTTCAAGGCCGCCGGAATCCGCCATCGGAAGGAGCTCTTCGGAGTGACGATAATCATGGGCTTAGCCAAGACTTCTTGTGTCCTGATTTCGGCCTTCTTTTTGGACCGATTTGGTAGGAGGCCCTTATTGCTATTGGGCTCAATGGGCATGGCCATTTCTCTAGCTGGGTTGGGCCTTGGGTCGAGATTCTTAGAGCACTTAAACCACAAGCCCACATGGGCCATCGGGTTGTGTGTGGTGGCGGTTTGTGCTGACGTGTCATTCTTCTCGATTGGACTTGGGCCCATCACATGGGTCTACACATCGGAAATATTCCCAATGAGGCTACGTGCTCAGGGATCAAGTTTAGCAGTGTCGGTAAACCGATTGGTGAGTGGGCTTGTGTCAATGACGTTTCTTACCATTTCAAACAAAATAACGTTTGGAGGGATGTTTTTTATGCTCTCGGGAGTCATGACAGTTGCAACGGTTTTCTTTTATTTCTTTTTACCAGAGACGAAAGGGATGAGTTTGGAAGAAATGGGAACGATATTTGAGAGAAAAGATATCGAGGGTAGTAAGGTAATTGAGGTGAGTGAAAGATAGTGGAGTGATGATTCTTACTCGGTTACGCTTATTAGGTAAAAGACAATAATACTATGCTATTTTGATGACAAATAATTTTTACCCGATATGATAAGTGAAACTGATGAGTCTTACAAGCTGGTAATCACTTACCCATGTTATGTTGGTAAACGTTCTGATACTACTTGGGCCTTAAATCATACCAGACAACATCTCCTCGACCCATTTCTAGGGTTGTAAGTTAAGCTAAGGGGTCGTTTACCAATAACATTCCACACTATCATTTATTTTACTGGGTAAGATTCTAGTCTAATAATCGATTTATGTGAAAATTTACTCGGTAAGCACTTGCCAGGTAGGAGTCGTCACCATCACTTATCTCATATGTCGGTCCATGCCATTACTCTTGTCAGATAAGATTTTTCAGTCCTTACCATATTTATGCGGTAACATAGGTGATCCAATAAACACATACTTAGATAAACATAAAACATTTTATAAACAACCACTAAAACTTTATTTTTTTAAGTTTATCTTAAACTAGGTAATGGCACCGCGCCTTGCGCGGTAAAAACATATATTATTATAAAGATTATTATTAATGAAATTATTGATTTATAACCAGTAGTTATCTTACTTAAAAACAAAAAAAAATAAAGAACACTATATATTTTATTAAAATAAGTATTGATTTATAACCATTGTTAACTTACTAAAAGAAAAAAATATAAACATTGAAAATAAAACAATTTATAAGTTTTGATTTATCATCATTGTTAACTTACTAAGAAAAACAAAAAATAAATAAATAAAAAATAGACATTATTAATTAAATTTTGGTTTATAAATATTGTTAGCTTACACATAAAAATGTAAATAAATAAAAATGTACCATATTAAAAATATTTTTAATTTATAAGCATTGTTGGCTTACTAAAAGAAAAAAAATAATGCCTATTAAAATAAGTATTTATTTATAGGTATTGTTATCTAACTTAATAAAATAAGTTCATATAATATTTAGTTCATTTAACCTTACAAAGTAAAATTTAAATAAATAAACACAATAAAAATAATAATAAAACAACCAACGTTGTAACAAAATGATTATATTTTAAAAAAAATTGTGAATGTTGAATTTATTAAATTATGTTTTGATTAAGTAAAAAAATAAATTTGATTTAAATCAATAAAAAAATATATAGAAAATGAATAGTTAAAGACATTTAATGCCACATTTTTTATTTTTAAAAAAATGCAAAATTCTCACAAAATTTGAAGGCATCAATGGTGGTCTCTCATTAACTCTCTCTCCTACATTCTTCTTTATATATATATATATATATACTAGGTTCGAACCCGTGTATTACACGGGGTAATTTAAAATAATTAAATCATGCCAGAAAACTTATCTTACAGATATGAATGATCATCGAAAGTACGATGCTACTTTTCCAAGCTTTTTTCCCTTCAGAGTTGTTTTTTTTGCAGTTGGTTACAAAATGTCCTTGTTTTAGGCAGTTTTCACAAAGGATGTTTTG
Source organism: Saussurea involucrata (assembly GCA_033807775.1). Classification (NCBI taxonomy): domain Eukaryota; kingdom Viridiplantae; phylum Streptophyta; class Magnoliopsida; order Asterales; family Asteraceae; genus Saussurea; species Saussurea involucrata. The sequence continues at coordinate 154,645,666 of CM066314.1, read as the reverse complement.
CAAAAAATTAATAAAAAATATGAATAAATATTAAGAATTTATAAAACAAAATTTATAATAGAACGTAAATGAAATTATGGAAAAGTACATAGTTAAAATATTAAGAAAAATAAGAACCACGTTTCATAAATTACCAAATACTTCTTTATATACAACATTCTTTGTTCTATTGCTAATTATACCTTCATCATCTATAATTAATATTTTTAAACCTTGCCTACTTTTTACTCTAGATAAAACAACATACAACTGACCATGGGTGAAGACATGTTGTCTCAGAAACAAACCAACCTTCGATAATGACTGTCCCTGGCTTTTATTTATGGTCATGGCAAAACAAAAGCAATTGGAAATTGTCTTCTTTGAAACTTGAACGGAATCCTTTTGTCTGTAGGTGTCAAAGACATTCTTGGAATAAATGTCCGGCTTCCAATATTGCTTCCAGATATGATCTCTGCTTCTATAACCCGATTTCCTAAAGATAACACCCGTAGTCTAGTTCCATTACATAATCCAGATTTCTGATCAATCTTCCTTAGTAACATAACTGGAACACCGATTTTTAGTACTATCTTATGGTTTGGCAAACCCGATAATTTAAGACCATTTAAGACATCAGGTGAGTACAAAGTTTCATCAAACTGTTCGTGAAGATGCTCTGATTCACATAGACTATCTGAACTTAGGTACTCCTTTTCGTCTCCTGGAAACAATGATAACAAACGATCATTTATTTCTTGAACGACTTCATGTTTGGGTGCAAGTATTGCTCTTTCCTGAAAATACGATGAATTCTTGACATTTACAAGAATAGAAGGATTGACAAATTCAATTAATGCAGATATAGGATCCGTTGAATCGGTAATGAGAAGATCATCAGGTATATCGATAGTTGACTGTTAACAGTTAACCTCATGTTTTTAGTTAACCTTTGGACTTTGCATTTTTCCCAAATGTAAGATGAACTTAATGACGCATTAACAATGTCTTGTTTACTTGCGTTGGAAATAACCGACAGAATTTGTCTGAAATCTCCTCCAAAAAACAACTACTTTGCCACCAAAAAGCATTTCCGAGTCAGTAATGCCTTGATTACCAAAAATATCGTTCATACTTCTATCCAATGCTTCAAATGCATGCCGATGAACCATTGGTGTTTCATCCCATATAATCAACCTAGTCTTCTTTATTAACTTGGCAACATCACTGTCGGGCTTTATGTAACAAAGAGAATCTTCGTTAAGAATTAGAGGAATTTGAAAGCGAGAGTGTGTTGTCCTACCTCCTATAAGAAGTAAAGAAGCAATACCACTCCAAGCAACGTTTAAAACAATTTCTCCTCTGGATCTTATTGATGCAGATAATGTTTTCCATAGAAATGTTTTACCTGTTCCGCCATAACCATATACAAAAAACACACCTCCTTGGTTATTTTGAACCGCTGTGATGATATCGTCATAAACACCTCGTTGCTCGTTTGTTAAAACACCTAGAAGTTGACGAAACTCGTTCTGTAGATTAGCTATGTCGTATCTAGCTCCTCCGTAATCAAACGATTGTTTGAAGACTCAACAGAATCATCATGTCAAGTTTTTTTAGGCATAGTGGTAAATTGTTTTAGGCTGGAATTGTTACGAAGTAAAATCTTTTCAATCTCAAACAATATCAAGTTTTTGACTTGATCATCATTAAGGGATAAACCTGTAACATATATAATATAAATGTTAAACAACCATAACATAGAAATAATAACTGAAAAAATATTTAAGAAAAAAAATTAATATTTAAAAAATAATAAACCAATAAATTAGTTCGTATTTAAATAATAACTGTGTAAATACCTAAATAGATAATTAACATACCTGGAGACTTTAGAGCAATTCGTTGATTGTAAAGAGTCCCATCTGCCAAGTATTGCCATGTTTTTTGGCAAACAAATTTAGGTATAGATAGACTATTTGAAATCAGCATGGTTGCAAATAAAGACCGTAGATAAAAACCAGAACCGGTTAAACTTGCTTTTTCAATGACATCAACATATTCCTTGTCGTCATCTAAAAGCCCAATAGCATAACATGCATCTCTAAAAGTAGGGAATATATCTCCATTTACTGTACGAATGTCTTCGAATGATTTAGGACCTTTGACTTTATTCAAAAGAATTCTTAAATAATACGCTTCACCAAGAGCAGGAGAAACTGAATGAATTCTTCCAATTGAAAAGCCTTTTTTCCTTTGATCCCAACGTCGCTCTTCTAGTTTCCACACAAACTCTGTAGGGAATTCAACATAAGTAAGTTTTCGTGCTTCTTGGTAAAGTTTATTACACTTTATCCAAGCTAAGAACATTGAAGACGCCACATAAGTTTTGTTTATGACATTTTTAATATCATCTTCAGCACCAAAAACGACTTGTTGTTGTCCAGGAAGATGGAAAGGAAGCCTCAAAACAGAAGGTTTCTGTAATGAACATCATACCCAAATATATGCCAAGAAGCTTCACATGCAGATACATATCTACAGTCATAATATTCCTTTATTTCATCAATGGAATTATTATTATCTTCTTCATTACTTCTTTCTACAACCGCAACAGTAGCTCTATCCAGACCCTTGTTGATATATTTGAACAAATAATTTATAGAAGAAGCCTGATTGCACCACTCAACATTAATGTGTGTCTGATATCTTTTCAAAAGATATTTGTTATAAGCAACAACATTTCTGTTATCTAATTTAACACCTAACGTTTCAACAAAACGTCCATCATTTCGTCTGCGATATAGAGGAAAACCATTACCATCAATGGAAGTGTGTTCAGAAAACCTTTTTGGATAGTTTTTTGAACACTTTCTATCAATCATGCAGGGACAGTTAATGTTTTCTTCACCACAAGGACCATGGATCATGAACTCCTTCACAAGTGAGTACAAATCTAGATCTTTGTCTTTGTTTGGGATCTCAGCTGAAATAATCGGATCAATTTGTTCAACAGTAGGTAGCTTGAAATCAGAGTGCATAAATATACATATATGACTATGAGGCAATCCACGCTTCTGAAACTCCACTATATAAACAACTACACAAAAGTGAAATTTGAAATTAATAAAAATAAACTATTAGTATTAACCTTTTGTTAAAATTATAATCATAAATGTAACATACCTGCTTGAACCTTACTGAATAATGCATTGTGTTTCAACTCTTTAATAAGTGCATCAAGCTTCATCTTAAATAACCGACAGAGGATATCAGGCCTGTCTTCTGGATTTACCATGGTGTCTATTAAGAAACCTTTTAGTTTCTGGCCATTTAGGGTTACATGTCACGGTTATGAAAAAATCTGGATATCCATACCACTTACAAAGTGACATTGCATCCAAATAGTTTTGCATCATGTAGCGAGCACCACTGGTAAAAGAAGAAGGTAAGATAACACGTTGTCCAATGTTGGAAACATTCGTCTCTCCTTGTTCTTGTACAGTACGTAAATTCTCATAAGTTTTGCACCTTAGAACTTTTTGCTGCTTACGTATGTAATGCAATCTCTCACTTTCAATCATCGTATAACCATCAACAATAAATTGTTGGAGAAGTCTTCTTGCATTGAGAATTAATGAGAAAATATTTACCCTATCTTGAAGTCTGAAGGCGAAGAACTCTCTCATTGTTACAGTTGGTCTTTTACTTTTGCTTGAAGACGTTATACCTCTATGAGGAATGTCAACTCTGTAACCATCTTCTCCATATGGAAACAAAAGTGGATACCGAAGAGGAATGTAAGAAGGATGTAATTCACTTATCTGTTGTAGATGACCCGTTTGATGTTTTACAATAATATCCCTCTTTTCAATTGTATCACCAATATCTCCAACAATTAAAGTTTCAACCTAGAAGCAGTTGGTAGGTTATATGTTCTTCCATCCTTTTGGCGTCTTCCGATAAGGCGTAACTTTAGCTCCACATTAGGATTGGATTGAAACAATCTCTTACCATCCTATAAGACTTAACCAAAACATTTTGGGAATCTAGCATGTTCTTCAAATATTGTATAATCTCAACATCAAGGGACTCAGAATTTGATGTAGACCCTTCTTTTTTGTTCACTGATTACATAATAAAAAATATTTAAAAAAAAGTAAACATTAGTATAACTATATTAGGAAATTAAAATAAATCTATTAATAAGTATAAGGGTGAATATATACCGAAAAGCACTATGTCTATTTGAAACTTCATGCTCAGTATCGTATATGTATAGTTGCGAGAATTTTGGTTTCGATCCATTTGGTGGTAGAAGACTGCCGATTCTATGGTAATTTTGACCGCTAAGCCGATATATGTATGGAGCATTGCCTCTATTAATGGATGAATCAACTTTCCCACCCATTGAGGTAAATGAAAACATCGCATTATAACGACGAATGTTCTTCATGAAGTATTTGCTTTTAGAATCTACGCAACGAAAAAGATTTGCGTAAGTTGCCGGCGTTTCTTTTTCTTTGGGAAGCTCAACCTTCCCGTAAAGACAACAAAGTGAATAACTTGTTTTCATCTCACACTTGTTCCCCTAAGAGCTTCATCTCTCCATAATTTTGCATGACTTAATTCACAGATAACCGTTTGATCACCATGATCCAAGTAGTCTGTTGAATATATGTTGGTGAAATATTATAATAAATTCAATAACAGTAATAATTTATAAATGTGAAATAATTGATTAACAAAAGTCACCTTGAGATATCGTTGCAATTATGTCTCCAGGTTGTTGTTCATCGTTTGATGTCAAGTCAATTGTAGGTATATCAGATACATTTACAGTATTCCTTCTTAATCTATATTGTCCTGATGATGACTTCATAATAGAAGAAGTTTGATGAATTGTCGATGAGTTTGTTGATGTCATGCCATTAGAAGATAAGGAATAGCGTCTCTTATTTGATGGCGGTGTTGCACTGTTATTATTTAAAAGAAAGATGTCTGTTTCAAATATAAAAACGTTAGTAAGGTATACATATATTGTAATATATGTTAAAATACATTTTGAAGGTAATCAATATATTAAAAATAAGATGTTAAAGAAAATAGACATACCATTGGAAATATTAGATAAAGGACTTCTGATAGTTATATTTGAAGAAGGATATTGAATGCTTGTATGCTAATATTGACGATATGTATTTGGATTGACATTTTCATCATCATTGCAAACATTTTTGGACTTATTTGAAGATCTTAATTGTCGTTGAGAAACGCGATTAGCACCTGTAAAAAGAAATTGTAAATAATAAAGAAATACAACAAGTGTAAGGTCTTAGTTCAAGAGTCATACTGTTCTCATTCTCCATCATATTAGAGTTATTAGAGTTCACTCTGGTGATTGAAGAACCTTGAGTGTCTGATGTGGTAGACATAGAACACTTTTTACTATTACTCAAAATTATCTTTCTAAGTTTTCTCCTTTCTCCAGCATCATCAGAAGAATCCATGTTATAGTTGAAATCTGTAAAAAAAACATGAAGTCATTTAATCATAAAAAAGTACATGAAGTCATTTAATCACAAATCGTTAGGAACAACGATAACAGGAAAATGAGAGCTTTCAATAATTGTTTTTTATATATTCAAATATTTTTTATAACGTAAAACCTCAACATCAATTGTATCATAAACAACAGAACCAACGAGCGAAGTCCACGCAGAAAAGTCGGGCATTTTTTCATGGCTAACCATCTCTTCCAGCCATATGGTTAATGTTAGTAATTTTAATATAATTAATCATACACTGGATTAAAATATTAAATAACGAAAGCGAAACAGAAATAAGATGAAGCAAAAAGATAAAGGAAACGAATTCCTAAAAGAATCGAGAACTGCTGAGGCTCGTGTTACACACGATTCCCTTACACAGATTTGCCGTCTGTTCCCAGGGTACAACAGCGTAAGCAGTTTTTGGAACTGCCGGAGATGACAACTTGCCTGAAAAGTTCGCCGAAAATAAAACCGTATGCTACTGTTCGAGAGTGTGATGTATCGAGAGTATTTCAGTTCTGAAATTCGTGAACTGTTTTGTGTGTCTTTGGATGAAAACGAAACCACATATTTATATTGGAATTTGAAACCGACAACCATAAATTCGTAATTAAGAAATTGATTATAGAAACCGACACTCTTAATTACGAAATTAAAACTGTAACCGAAATATATTAAATACAGTTTCAGTTTCAAAAAAAATACAAACTGGTCAAAAGAATTTTTAGCAAAACCGAGCTGCGTGAGCACGAGATTTTGGACCCGCATTCGTGCTCGTACACATGTTCGGCGATTTTAGCTTACGAAATCGTCAATCGGCACCCCCCCTGCGGCGGGTAGGAGTTAGAGTAAAACCAATCAAGGAGCTTGTCAACTCCTCACACTTCTTTGGTTATCAACCAAAGAAAGTTTATTCTCTCTTCCTATGTGGGACACCTTCCCACACCCAACTTGGTTTTTGCTAATTTCATCCAATTACTCAACTTTGAGCATCGATATCTCATTCACACATTCTCCGTTTTGGACGTATTATATATCGTTTCGAAGCTCTCATATAGGAGAACATAAACCCACTAAGAGTTAATTATATAACACACACACACACACACACACACACACACACATATATATATATATATATATATATATGCGTCCAAAGTTTAGTAAAAACCATATTTTTTACTAAAATTTCCAACAATCCCCCACATGAATGGAGATCAATCTATGCATACGAAATTTCCAATAGTCGAATCCTGCATAGGATAGGTAGGTGTTACCCTTTGAACCTTCCCTTGTGAAACATACTTAGTCTCCTAGTTGTCAGTAGACTCGATGTCTTTGAACTGAACTACCATTTATGTAGACGACAATACATTTCACACAGGACTCTTCCTAACAAGGTCATATCCTCATAGTCGTGTTCGTTATGGTCATGAACACTAGCCTGGTTCAGCGAGAGCTGTTTAGGAATTGCGCCCCCACAATTCCCTTCGAAGCGACCCCACTTCTATCTCACATAGGTGATTTTCAATAATCATTAAAAGCCATACGCTTAGCCTCACTATCACTGATTAGGAAGTTTATTCCCCCCCCCACAGTGGCCTCCCTCATTCATACAACTAGGTTGTCCTTTTGAACCCAGATCTTGGGATCTCCAGTCTTCTGGGTAAGGTTTCCTTTGCATGAATTATTCATTCAAGGGCTTTAGTCCCATTCCTCTTGACGACTTATGGACTAAATCTCTACTTAGGCCTTTCGTAAGCGGATCCGCAATGTTATCCTTTGACTTCACATGGTCAATCGTGATAACTCCAGTAGAGAGTAATTGTCGTATCATATTATGTCTACGTCTAATGTGTCTAGACTTCCCATTATACATTGTACTTTGAGCTCTACCAATTTCCGATCGGTTATCACAATGTATACCAAATGACCGTTACCGGCTTAGGCCATCCGGGAATATCTTCCACAAACTAACGTAGCCATTTGAATAAAAACCACATTTATCCAAGGCGATAAATTCAGATTCCATCGTGGATCTATTAGTGTCAATCGGAGTTCTAGCTATACTGGTATCTCCTTTTATTAATTTTCTCAAGAATCTTGTCCACGTAATGTGTTTGACTTAACATCAGACCATAATGGGTTCTTGTGATCTTGACCCCAAGAATCACTTCCGCTAAACCCATGTCTTTCATGTCAAACTTGGATTTCAACATATCCTTCGTGGACCTTATAATTTTTGTCATCACTACCAATGATAAGCATATTATCAACATATAAACACAAGATGACATAACCATGAGTGGTGTTTTTCATATAAACACATTTGTCACACTCACTTATTTTATAACCGCTTTCTAACATGGCTTGATCCAACTTTTGATGCCATTGCTTTGGAGCTTGCTTTAGGCCATACAAAGACTTAACAAGTTTACAAACATTGTTCTCTTGTCTTGGGGCAACGAATCCCTTAGGCTGCTCCATATAGATTTCCATTTAGAAAAAACAGTTTTCACATCCTTTCTTTTGTCTATATTAAGTTGATTTTCAACTTCATTTTTAAACAAGACAAGCTTGTGTAAAATAATCTAGACCTTCCTTTTGTCTATATTAAGTTGATTTTCAACTTCATTTTTAAACAAGACAAACTTGTGTAAAAATAATCTAGACCTTTCTTTTGTCTATATTAAGTTGAATTTCAACTCCATTTTTAAACAAGATAAACTTGTCTATTGCTTCATCTTTATTTTTAAATAAATATATGTAGAAATATTTCGTGCTAATACAAGACAAACTTGTCTATTGCTTCATCTTTATTTTTTTTTAAAATTAAATACATGTAACAATATTTCGTACTAATACAAGACAAACTTGTCTATTGCTTCATCTTTATTTTTTAAATAAATATATGTAGCAGTATCGATGAACGTGATCACATATTTGTTCACATCTCTAGTAGGAACCGATTTTAAATCACACACGTTAGTATGAATTAAATCAAGGGTTCGTTTTTTTTTCTTTCAACCGATTGGAAAGATAATCTAATAAGTTTTGGTTTTTACACATGTGGGGCACTTGTGATTTGAGTCAAAAACAAAACTATTGGTATGCAAATTAAATTAAATGTCGAATGGAATTAAACATATATACATGTTCTAAACGGTCATGCCAAACAATTGAAAAAACTCAAGTATATAAACAAAATTAGAATTTGCTTTTTTTCTTCATATTATTAATAATAACCATTACATTTTAACATTCCATTATATTTAATTTAAACATGTCATTCAAGGCATACCCTTTACCCACATACATACCACTTTTGGACAAAACAAACTTGTCCAACTCAAACACTAGTTTAAAACCAAACTTGTTTAACAAACACCCCGAAACGAGGTTCTTACGAAGCTCCAGGACATACAAAACATCCTTAAGCTTGAGCTCTTTCCTGGAACTCATCTTCAAAATGACATCCCCAACACCCTTGATATCGGCGGTGGCGGCATTCCCCATGAAGAGCTTTTGTACATCATCAACATCCTTGAAAGTGTTGAAGTTGCTCTTCTCATAACACACATGACGGGTAGCTCCGGTATCAATCCACCATTCCCTAGAGTTTGCACCAATCACATTCACCTCCATGGCCGAATAATCCATGATCATTGCCACCAAGTTTTCGTTCACCATTTTGGAAAACAAATTTCACATGAACAAAATCGCAATATCAATCTGTTTATATACAACAGAAAAGAATTTAAATCAAAGCACACTCGATTTAGAATCTGTTTATAAACGACAGAAAATCGAAACATAATCGATAAAATGTTTACACACACATCGAAACCAAGTCGATTAAGAATCTGTTTACACACAACAGAAAATAATTAACTCGAAACAAACTCGATCACTAATCATAACAAGAAAGAATTATATCAAAACAAACTCGATTACTAATTTGTTATACACGACGGAAAATAATTAAATCGAAACAAAGTCGATTAATAAACTGTTTTCACAAAACGAATTATATCGAAACAAACTCGATTAATAAACTGTTTTCACAAAACGAATTATATCGAAACAGACTCGATTAATTTCGTTAATAATTCTGATTAAGACACGACAGAAAATCGAAACAAACTCGATTAACTTCGTTTACAAAGTCTGTTTAAGACACGACAGGAAATCGAAACAGACTCGATTAACTTCGTTTACCAAATTCGTTTTAGACACGATAGAAAATCGAAACAAACTCGATTAACTTCGTTTACAAAATCTGTTTAATAAAATATGTTTAAGATTGTTAGTAATTTTAATATAATTAATCATACACTGGATTAAAATATTAAATAACGAAAGCGAAACAGAAATAAGATGACGCAGAAAGATAAAGGAAACGAATTCCTAAAAGAAACGAGAACCGCTGAGGCTCGTGTTACACACGATTCCCTTAAACAGATTTGCCGTCTGTTCCCAGGGTACAACATCGTAAGCAGTTTTTGGAACTGCCGGAGATGACAACTTGCCTGAAAAGTTCGCCGGAAATAAAACCGTATGCTACTGTTCGAGAGTGTGATGTATCGAGAGTATTTCAGTTCTGAAATTCGTGAACTGCTTTGTGTGTCTTTGGATGAAAACGAAACCACATATTTATATTGGAATTTGAAACCGACAACCATAAATTCGTAATTAAGAAATTGATTACAGAAACCGATACTCTTAATTACGAAATTAAAACTGTAACCAAAATATATTAAATACAGTTTTAGTTTAAAAAAAATACAAACTGGTCAAAAGAATTTTTAGCAAAACCGAGCTGCGTGAGCACGAGATTTTGGACCCGCATTCGTGCTCGCTCACAAGTTCGACGATTTTAGCTTACGAAATCGTCAATCGGCACCCCCCTGCACGCGGGTAGGAGTTAGTGTAAAACCAATCAAGGAGCTTGTCAACTCCTCACACTTCTTTGGTTATAAACCAAAGAAAGTTTATTCTCTCTTCCTATGTGGGACACCTTCCCACATCCAACTTGGTTTTTGCTAATTTCATCCAATTACTCAACTTTGAGCATCGATATCTCATTCACACATTCTCCGTTTTGGACGTAATATATATCGTTTCGAAGCTCTCATATAGGAGAACATAAACCCACTAAGAGTTAATTATATAACACACACACACACACATATATATATAGGGAAGGGTTCAATTGAGAAGTCTAAATATTTTGAGAAATAGAGAAGTAAAAAAACACGGGAGTGTTCATATATGAACGTTCATATATAAACAGTCATATATGAACGTTCATATATGAACTTTCATATATAAATAGTCACATATGAACATTCATATATGAACACTCCAACGTTCATATATAAACGTTCATATAACAATCATATATGAACGTTCATATATGAACGTTCATATATAAACAGTCATATATGAACATTCATATATGAACACTCCCCGTGTTTTTTTACTTCTCCATTTCTCAAAATATTTAGACTTCTCAAATGAACCTAACACTATATATATATATTTAAATGCGTCCAAAATTTAGTAAAACCCATATTTTTACTAAAATTTCCAACAGTTAACTCATATGGTATGCCCATCAAGCAAAGACCCCTAATAACTCTACCAAAAGTATCACTATTTGGCCAATATAAGTTAACCAACATTTTCTCCATAGCTTGACGTGCTTCAATATAACTCCCATCTTCACAAAGACCATCCACCAATATGAAATAAGTCTCCTTATTAGGATCACAACCCAATTGCCTACTCATCTTCTTTAGATATCCAAGAGCCTCTGTGGATCTCTTATCACCACAAAGACCTTTGATCACACTGTTATAAACACCAACAATTGTCTATATATATCTTAATCGTTTTCTAATATAAACATTGGTAAAAATGTTTATTAACTTATGTGGTGTGGAAAAAGAATTTTATAAAAAGTATTTGGATTAACTTATTGTTGTACCAAAACGCGATAAGCTAATAAGTTGTCATGTTAGGTTTGGCAAATTTTACTTTTTTGTGTGAATGGCCAAAAAGGATATTGTTCCATATTATTAAGTTATTTGCTTTTTTTGCCTCTTAACACCTAAAAATCATGTAACCCAAAACAACATACACCAAAAGAAACCTATCTAAGATCAAATTAAACAGCAACTTGTTGCAAACCCCAGCGGTGCAAATATCTATTGCAAAGTAAACCGAGCAGGAAAGTTCACCAACTAAACCAAACAGTAAGCAAAATTCACGACAATTCAGTGATTATTTGTATCAAATCTCATACTAGTTTCAACAAAAGAGGAGTATTATGCTTTTATTGATTAGTGTAAACCATGGATTAAACAAAACACAAATTAAACTAGTAGGAAAGAATCGATTTTAATCCACCACAAATCAGAAAGAAATGATTTTAATCAACCACAAATCGGAAATAATTGATTTTATTCAAAAACAAATCAGAAAGAAATCGACCAAAAAAAACCCAATCGAATCGAACAAAAAAAGAACCTTAATTTAAATGCATATGGAGAGAAATCGAGAGGTGAAGATTATTATACCTTACAACAGATAAACAACTCCTTTCAGTTTATAAATCACGTCCAAGTTTTTGTAGAACATATAATGATGATGGGTTGAATCTGTATTCTTGTATTTATAGACGATAACACGATGTAAATTTTTTTGAATTAGAAATGAAACTATATCATTAATTAGTCAAAATGAAGTTAACCCTAGAATAAAATTGAATTTAAAAATGAAACTATATCAGTAATTTGAATTTAAACTTAGAAGTAAATCCCGTATTTTTTGGGATTACTATACACGGTGGATTTTTTTAGAATTTATTATAAGTATGGATATGTACGTATGTATCTAAAGATAATTGTAAAAGTATAACTCTTGAGGTGGATATACCATACTAATCACGACCCATTAATTCGTATATATTTATGATATTTAATAATATCATTAAATCAAAAAATATTCAATATTGGTCTCATTTCGAAGGTATTGACGAACCGATTACAATGGTATAATTTGTAAAAAATAGAAATGTTTTTAATGCATTTTAGTTCATATTTATTATTTATGTTTATATGATAAGAGTCTAAAATGAAAAATAAAAAAGTAAGGGATTAAAAGTAAACTACATACCTAATTATAAGGGTAGTAAATGTTACGTATAAATTAAAAAAATTGAATTAATTAAGGATAGATTTAAGGAGAAGTGAATTTGAGTGTGCTAATTGAACTTATAATGTAAACTGCGTCCAGATACATGTTTAGGCGGGAAAATGCTGAAGTCGGCTCACCAGAAGACGACACGTGGCATCCTATTTACTTATTTATTATATGTATAGATATTGATGATGTTGGCTTACTAAAAAAATAATGCCTATTAAAATAAGTATTTATTTATAGGTATTGTTATCTAACTTAATAAAATAAGTTCATATAATATTTAGTTCGTTTAACCCTACAAAGTAAAATATAAATAAATAAACACAATACAAATAATAATAAAATAACCAGCGTTATAACATAATGATTATATTTTAAAAAAATTGTGAATGTTGAATTTATTAAATTATGTTTTGATTAAGTAAAAAAATAAATTTGATTTAAATCAATAAAAATTATATAGAAAATGAATAGTTAAAGACATTTAATGCCACATTTTTTATTTAAAAAATGCAAAATTCTCACAAAATTTGAAGGCATCACCAAAAAAAATAATGCCTATTAAAATAAGTATTTATTTATAGGTATTGTTATCTAACTTAATAAAATAAGATCATATAATATTTAGTTCATTTAATGTAATAACCAAAAAAAACATGGCCAAACACAATTCAAATGATAATTCAAAACTGCCAAAACTTGGCCTTCACCACAATTTAACAAAAAATAGTGATGGGTTTGCGGAATGCAACCCTAAATACAGCTGAGTGCAAAGTCTACAATAATAATAAATGGAGGTCTTCTAATCTTTAAGATGTAAGCTCCAGCTCACATCTTTCCCTTTCCCTTATCCGTGAGTCCTATCTCCTGCTTACCTGAAAAGGGTTTTTAATTTTGAAAGCGAGGGTTAGACCATGAGGTCTAGTGAGTTCTCTCAAAAGCCACACAAAAATATTCCAAAGTTTATAAAAGCTTTTCAGTAAGAATTGTTATTACAAAACTCATCATAATGCACACGTATATAGTCCACACAATATGACATGCTAATGGCACACGCTATGGTCACACACACCGTGACAGCGTAAGAGAGCACACACACTATAGTCACACACACCATGACAGCGCAACAGGGCACACACCACCCATATATGAAACGAATTCATATATTAAATTTTATGGGACACACCCCCATCTCACATAAATGCCATAGCATGTCCACACATAAACAATTTATATCCACACAGTTAAATCACACTTTTCATGCATAGTTTAAAGAAAATGTACAAGCATTTATCAATAAGAACATGCATAAAGTTTCACACTTAAAAAGTTTTAGGATCATAAAAATCACCTGGCGCGTTAGCTATTTCCTTTCTTGAAAACTTCAGATTTTAGAGGGAACACCTATGATATTTAAAATTGGAAGTAGTGAGTCACGAGTAAAACTTAGTCTGAGCAATCTTCTAACTAGCCGTCTCTCAACTAACTATAGAATCTGGGCTCAAAAGATGTAACAACCCGAAATTTTAAGTATGTATTGAAAGTTTGGTGGCCGAAGTCTAAAGAATGCAAGTTAGGATAAGGGGCCTTTTGGCAATTATTGGGAAGTATTTAAAGCTCCAATTCCCTAGGGTTTCATTTTAGAAATCAGTGTTTTGGTCCTTGTGTGTGTTTGGTGGCTAAGAAGAGAAAGAAAGAAGAAAGCTAAAGTGGGAAAACTCTTGTTAAGGAAGAAATTGCCAAGGTAATCATCTAAGACATCTTATTCTGTTGATTTCAAGTTTCTTATCCTCTGTTGTCTAGGATTTGGGGCTAGAATCAGTAGGGTTTAATGGGTTCTTCACCTAAATAACCCTTATGTTGAGCATTTTGGGTTTTGTTGTCTTCATGTCGATTTTGGTGGGTTAAAATGGAATTAATTGAGTGATTATGACTAGTGGATGAACCCTTAGGTTTGTCTAATCGAGCTGTCATCAGAAAACTGAGTTTTAATCAGTTTTGGAGTTGAGGGTTTCGGCCAGTTCGTGGTTTCCGGACGAGGGAGTTCTTGTGGTTTCGGTAGTTTCCGGATAGGATGCAGGTTTCCGGATAGTGTTGCCTTCGTAGTTTCCGGACGTATGTCTCCCCGGATAAGAGGTTTCCGGGTGTCAGAATCCGGTAAACAGGTGTGTCCGGAAGGTCCTTGTATCCGAAATGTCAGGGTATCCGGGAAGTGGGTCATCCGGAAAGTTAGAACATCCGGACAGTGTCATTTGGTCAGTGGGATTGAACGGTTTAATATGATATGAATCTATTGCCCTTAGGTGTTCGTTTGGTTTAGCCTGGAGACATTTAAGAAGTGCATTCTACAATTAACCAAAGGTGAGTTCTCTCAACCTTTTTATGACGTACTATGTTTTACTGAATATGGTTCCTTTTTCGAGCATGAACTGATTTATAAACGTTATGCATGTTTCCATGTTTTTGTAACGTCCCAATTTTCAAAGCAGGCAACCAACCAAAAAAATAAACATTCGAATTACATAAAACCTTGTCTTTACATCATCAATAATTCATACTAAACAAAATTGACAGCGGAAGTCTCTAAATCCACAGCTGAGAGCTATTCTATAGTCATCATAGCCAAAACTTGAAGTTACTCTAAGCTTCAAGTACTTCTTATCGCCTCCTAGTTCTTACTGGAAGAACCCTTAACATGCTTACCTGAAAATGGTTTAGTTTTGAAAGCGAGGGTTAGACCAAAAGGTCTAGTGAATCCCCTCCGAAAACAACATGTAACCAGTATAAAACATTTATGAAAATATCATCGTAAACCTTAACATAACATCAGGCATGGTACTACACTGTATATATGATCACATAAACATTCTGCGATCGGGGCCCAATGGGTTACCCTCACGCCCTCAACCGGAGCCTACGCAAACTCCCCTTCCCGGAGCTTACGCAGACCCCCCTTTCTACTCGAAATAGGAGGAAACGGATTCCAACCTACCAGTCTGTCATAAACATCCAAGGGATCATCAGACCCCGAGGATCTATATCTGATCCTACAGTGTAGACCGACTCCACATAGCACGTCATTCATTTCATAAAACTTGCACCTTTAAAACCTTAGTAAATCGTCATTCTCAGCTCATCAAGTACAATACATTTTCTCAGGTAAAACATGTATTTCATGGAAAACATGCGTAACGGTTATAAACATTTCATGCTCGTAATGAAACCATAATCAGTCAAAATCATTTAACACTGTAAGTCGTAAAAAGGGTTTAGGGAACTCACCTTGCTTGACGTACAACGCGCTTCTTAAATACTTCCAAGCTAACCCAAACGAACACCTAAGGCAATAGATCCTCATCAGATAAAACGGCTCAGCCTACTGTCCAGCACAAGATTTCCGGGTACTGACATGTCCGGATACCACACTTGTCCGGATGCCACGCTTGTCCGGATACTACACTAGTCCGGATACCATACTAGTCCGGATACCATACTAGTCTGGATAAACCTCACCCGGAAACTACCATGGAGTTTTACCCGGACACTAGCATCCGTATCCGGAAACCACCATATCATCAAGAACTGAAGGTGTCCGGATACGACTGCTGTCCGAAAATAAATTTCTTAAAAGTGATTTCTAACCCGATTTTAGCCATTTGCTTGATTAGATAACCACAAGGGTTCATCCACCAACCTCAAACACCCAATTAATCCCACTTTAATCTCTTAAAAACGATTCCAAATGACAAAACCCATAAAACTTCATTTTAAGGGAAAAATGGTGAAAACTCTAGTAATCACCCACCTCAGTCCTAAGGATTCATAATAATAGGAAGGAGAAGCATTAATCTAATCAGATGAACGAATTAGTATACATTACCTTGCAGATTCTAGTTTGATTTCTCCTTTCTCCCTTGATTTCTTCTCAAACCTTCTTCCTTTCTCTCTCTCCTTCTTCCTTAGCCGCCAAACACTAAGAGCATTCTCAAACAATACTGATTTCAGCCAAAAATGGAGGCTGCCCTAGGGATTGGAGTCTTCTTATACCCTTCATAAATTTACAATCTAGTCCCTCAAGTTAACTTCCATTTATTTCACTTTGACCACCAACTTTAAAAACTCACTAGAATATTGGGTTGTTACAACACTCCCTCCTTAAAAGAATTTCGTCCCCGAAATTCCTCATTGGAAAAGATGCGGGTATCTTTCCCACATCAAAACCGACACTTCCCAAAGTAAAGCTATATCTGACTCAGTCAACCACCTCATTAAACTCGAAACATGGAACCTTGGGTGCATTTCCTTCAGTTCTTACGGTACTCTAACTCGTAGGCTACTGTTCCTACTCGGTCGATCTTGACTACAGAAGATTTACTAAGGCTTCTTAGAATCAACACTTCCTTTAAGGAGGAACTTGGCTAAATCCCCTGCCACAATACGAGATTCATTTACTAAGAGACGGACACACACTTGACCGCTTGACACAAATCCAAACCTGAACGTCCCGATAACTCACAACCCAGAGTTCCTTCATCGAAATACAAGCAATCCTAGATTACTTCTCCTAATCAACAATCGACTATGCGAATAACATTTCCCTTTCTCGGACCACCTCGACCACAGTTCGTCAACCATTTCTTACATCCTCACCACTTCATCACTCCATCCTTGTACGTAACCCAGGGTAGGAACCTTCAAACCTAACGTTGAAGTGTTCACCTACTCGAATTAAACTTATCCTGAAACACATCAACTCCTCGCTGATTACCACGTTCGTTCGGTCATAAAACATAACTCCGGTTACCCTCACCCAACTGGGAGGAATAACCATGGTCACACCATGCTATTCTCACTAGCTTAAACACTATACGACCAAATCGTTTACACATTTCTCACAAGGTCACTAACTTAACTCATTTAGTTGTCTCATCCACTTCTCCCTGCACAACAACTTACACAATTTCCTTCCTCAATATTCTTTCCAACGGTTCGCACACTAATCAAAGACAATCTACACAATACTGTACCTTTCGGCAATACTGTCAAGTTTACTACTTCCAACTTACTCACTTGCTCCGACATACTATCTACACCTGTAAAGCCCGTGTCCCGTTATGCGTTTTAATTAATTAATTAATTAATTATTTATTTATTTATTTTATTAAGCGAAACTATTTAACGGGATTAGGAGATAAGAACCAAATGGTAAATCTTAGCTGTTGGGGTTTATTAGTTAAGTATTGAAACTGCAGGGACCATTTTGTAATTTTTCTTAATTGGTGCATGGGGTGGTCGGCCCATGACCACAACCGGCCTCAACCCCTTTTCTTGTTCCCTTCTTCTCGCCGTGACCAACCAACCCTAGGAGCCCTTTTTTTTTTCTTGTGTGTGTGCGGCAGTGAGATAGGAACGACGAGAGAGAGAGAGGTAGTGAGAAGAGAGAGAGGAAGAGAACAAGAGAAACGAAGAGAGAGAGAGAGACGCCGGAGGATCGTCGCCGGAGGTCGCCGCCAACACCACCTTTCGTCGGAGAAGTCGAGGGGAAGAGGGTAGACGTCGCAAGGTAAGTCGTTTCTTCGTTTCGTTTCGCTTTCCTTTCCTTTTCGTTTTTCCGGTGGAACAACCACCGCCGCACGCCGCCGCTGCTGTGGTGGCCGTGGGTGGGCGGCGGGTTGTGTGGGTGTATGTGTCTTTTTGCGTGGGACGATCGGGAGTAAGGAGAGCGGTGGTGTGAGGATGGAGTGGTGTGTGCGTGAGGGTGTGCGTGCGTGTGCGTGTATATAAGAGTCGCCGGAAATACCGCCGCCGTCGGTGACCACCACGGCCGGAGGTGGCAGTGGGTGGTGCCGGGTGTTGTCCAGTTTTCGTAAACCATTGTTAGCTAAATCCCAACCCGTAACCTTAATCGCGTAACCGTAATTACAATCGTCATTTTATGTGAAAATTAGTTTTCTGTCCAGTTTTCATGTAACCATAACTTTTCCGTCGTAACTCCGTTTGAGCCGAAACTGGCGCCCACGGTTCAAGTTCAGGGTCGAGCACGTTTTCCGTGTTTTAGCGAAAAACTGGTTCGGTCTCTAACTGGGCGAAAAAGTGGTCGCAAGTTCGGTGTTTCGTCATTTCATGTGAAAACTTCTGGAATCTGCCTCGATCTTGCGAAAATCATAACTTTCTGCTCGTAACTCGGTTTGGGGTGAAACTGGTGTCAAAAGTTCCCTTTTTGAGTCTAGAAACTTTTCTGTGTTTTGTGCAAAACCCAGTTCGGGACGTAGCATGGGTCAAATTGTCGTTTTATACTGAAAGGTGCTGAATTTCGCTGTTCTGGAATCTGTTTTTGTAAAATCCGTAGTAAATTGTAGAAAAATCGTTAGGAGGCGTATAATATGTCCTTGGAACCCTAAATCAGGGTAATTTCTGGTCATGAAATAGTATTGAGATTTTACTGGGTTTAAAGGGGTCGAAATAGGTCCCGAACAGACCTGTTTGGTGAGACCGTAAAATAGTTTTAGTGACGGTTTAAGCGTGTGTCGTGTCATAGGGTCTGGGTCTCGTATTGACACGTTTTAACATGCGTTTAGGTGCTGGGAAGTGACCGTAATTGTGAAGCTTGAATGGTGTTATTAAGCTGGGCGCGCTTTCGAGGTGAGTTCTCTCACTGTGTAGTTAGGGGTTGTATGCATGTCATAATAGTTTGTATGTACTACTATTCTTGTGGTGTGAACTAGATGTTTGTGGTGTGTAATATTTGATTGGTTTGAATGCTTGGTATAAATGTGTTACATTACAATTCGGTGGGACCGAGGCCTCGATGGTACTGAGGTGTTGGTTACATTACAATTCGGTGGGACCGAGGCCTCGATGGTACTGAGGTGTTGGTTACATTACAATTCGGTGGGACCGAGGCCTCGATGGTACTGAGGTGTTGGTTACATTACAATTCGGTGGGACCGAGGCCTCGATGGTACTGAGGTGTTGGATACATTACAATTCGGTGGGACCGAGGCCTCGATGGTACTGAGGTGTTGGATACATTACAATTCGGTGGGACCGAGGCCTCGATGGTACTGAGGTGTTGGATACATAATTACTTGTAGATGTTTACTCGTTTTATGTAACTGTGATGTTGTTGCTTATGTGCGGATAGGGGTGATGTGTATATAATTCCTATCTGCGCATGTGTTGGAATTCACTAAGCTTCGTGCTTACCCTTTCCCAATAAACTGTGGTTTCAGGTACGGGCGGCTCCAAGGCGTGACGAGTACACACTGGCGCGCGAGAAGAGCTGGTTGCTTTATGATTTTAATAATTATTCCGCTGGTTTTATTTTAAAAAGACATTAATTATGTGTTTGCAAACGAAACGTTGGGATCATTTATTGAGTTGTTATCAATGAATTGTTTATTTAAAAATTTAAATTTGCTTGTAATTTTTGGGACGTTACAACTTGGTATCAGAGCACAGCTTGAGTGAATCAAACGCACCTCGGTGTGTTTGGTCTCAAGTTGCGGCTGGGAAATTTTCAAATTCTTTATTAAATCTTCTTGGAAAATAAAAGTAAGGAAAACCCGTTTGAGAAACGGTGATCGATGGCGCAGTGTGTACAGTCAGCCGGAGCCAGGGGAAAAGGTACCGTACTTAGTGTTTTATTGCTTTCTAGATCATAGAGTATGCATGCTAGATTGCCTGTTGTGGACACTATGCTGTATGTTGAACTACTTGTTATTAGGAATTTATGCTAATTATGATAGGTTACTAAGTGGATGCCCTCTAGGTTGTATGCAGTAAGAGATTTATAGCCTTAGAATATTCGATTTAGTTCTATTGCGCAGCTCTTGTTTGAGTCCAACCGTTCTAGGATAGAGTCTTGTATTCGACTGTCTATTTGTTTCGCAATGCATATAATCGGGTATTCGCGAGGTCACCCGTTATAATTAGTAGGGATTCGGTAGTAGCAAGGGTAGTGGGATAAGAGGAAATTCCTAGGGAGCTAGGAAGGGTGAATGTATATATATATGCTGGTGCAGGCATATGGTTAATTATATATGTAATTGTTGCTGTCTGATCGGCGAGACCGATGGTTTTATATATACAGTAGTTGTATGAGTTGCCTGTTTAGGATATGTTCTTGAACTGGCATGTGTGGATAAATTATTTTATGTGTATAGTTTCGGCGAGAAACTACTTGGACCCTCGGGATGAGACTCGGAACGAGCGATGATAGGTGTGGAAGGTAGTAGTAGAGCTCCTACTACCGGAAGCACAAGATCAATGCTCGAGTCGGGGAAGTCACGAGGAATCCAAGGAGTTGGGCGTGAGTGTTGTTAGTGTGCGTTGTTATGTGCTAATAAC
Organism: Saussurea involucrata; assembly: GCA_033807775.1. Taxonomy (NCBI): domain Eukaryota; kingdom Viridiplantae; phylum Streptophyta; class Magnoliopsida; order Asterales; family Asteraceae; genus Saussurea; species Saussurea involucrata. Next base: position 154,624,580 of record CM066314.1, on the reverse strand, counting down.
GCGTTGTATTGTCTACCCAGAATAGCCATCACAAGGAGGAACAACTATAGTAAACCTACTAGTACAAGTGTGTACTCGAAGTGTTTTGAGGTGATGATCGTTGGGGGTAGTGATGAAGGTCCTAAACTAGTAGTCGTTGGAATAGAAGGGCGATTCTAATATTAGTCACTTGGAGTGACGATAAGGATGATATTTGTTGTAAGCAGATCATTTCGGGCCAAGATGGAAGATTGTGCTAGAGTCATAGGCTCATAGAGCCGACTTTGATTTGAGGGAAAACCCGTAAGATGATTTGATGTGAATTCCCAACTTGCCTTAAGAGGTTTAAATGTTTGGATGACAATAGTAGACCGGAGAGTTTCGAAGAAGTATGGGTCGAGACGTTGAATGCCGAATGAGTCATGCACGAAGTTATTTTGAAAATAAGATTGCATTAACAAATTCTTGTGTTTTAAATCTTTGTATGGGCGGTGTTTTGGAATTTTGGGGAACTGCTCAGCACACACACAAGATTTTGAAATATGGTTTTGAAAGTGTATGAAATCGTTTTATCTCGGGAGTGCAAACTTTGTTAGAATTTGTCTCATTTTCGTTATTTTTTTTTCAACGGTTCTTTCCGGTACGATGTTATCCGTGTTTTGTGGTGGTTAAGATGTTGGGTAAGTGACTACGGTTTGAGACTCTAACATTGGAACTCCTCCACATGTGTTAGAGTTGAGACGAAAAGTTACATTCCACGATGTCTGTATAAAGGCTATTTTGGTGATTTGTTTAAAATGAGTTTGGAATACCGGTGTCGCTTAACTTTTCGTTCGAGAGTTTGTATTACTAAGTGTTTTATTGCAAATAGTTCAGTGTGTGGATTGATTCATGCGTGACATAAGTGATGCATGGAGGAATTTTGGTAACATTTCATAAGGAGTTGTTTAGTGCGCTTTTTAGTCAGCTAAAGGTTTTATTGACATTTCCTTGAAAATGCGATTTATCGACTTAGGGGTATGCATACTGGGGTAACCTTTGTTCTCGACATTTTGATGAACGAGTCGTGCATGAAAATGTTTTAGTTCCTTTTTGTCGAAATGAAAGACCATTTGATCCAAGGAGTGTTTTAATGTTGTGAACATCATGCATACGATTACAATGTGTTATATTTTGGAAATATAAATGCGTAGATTTTTGACATGCGATTAATTTAGAATTACCGATCTTTTTTTGGGGAAATTAAAAACTTTTGCTTTGGAGGAAACGAGTATTTTGAGCATTTTCGATAAATACATTTTTTTAAACTATGATGTTTTGATGTTATATGTCCCAAGTACGAAACTTGAGGAAGTGTTACAAGCTTGCATGCCTGCCCCCAGTTTGAGATTTTATGAGGTTTCAGTCGTTATTCCCAATTATTAAAAGCGAATTGGTTTCTATCTTTAAGTTTGAAAATTTCACAAGGCAACTGTGTTTTAACAAAAATATATTTGTAACCGTTTCATCGTTTTGGATGACTAGCTGACGCACGTAAAAATTTGTTGGTGGACCCTGTGCCACGACATTTTATGATTTAACAAGAGAAATTTTGGGGTCAAACGTCGTGGAACCGATTTTGAAATTTTGTGCACACCTTTGTCGCATCCTGCTTAAGGTTTAGCGGTTACTTTAAGTGCATGTCATGAGTCAATTCATACTAGAACCGTGAAGGTTCATTTTCACAGAAATTAATTATTTCGCTTTACTAAGCTGCAATGAAAGGATTTTTGACATGATTTTCATATGTGGGACGAGCGTGTCCATTTTTGCGTAACTACCGACCTGGTAATAGTAGTTTTATTGCTTACGGTCTTTTTGAAATGAAAAATCTTGACGTTGAGAATATATCGTAAACCATTTGGGAAGTGCGTTTATGAGTGTTAGGGGTCATTTTGAGAATTTTAAGAGTGTGAGCCCTTTTGTTTAACTCGTGTCGAGTTTGGGACTAATGTTATTTAAGAGTATTGTTTGCTTAAACTTTATTTAAATGTGTTTTTGACCGACTTATGGGTCTAGCAAGCGTGGAGCATTTGCTCGGTTTTGATTTGGAGTTTGTCATGGGCCAATTGCCCGGTTTTAATGGCTCGATGTGGAGTCTAGTTGATGAGTTGTTTTTGTCGCACCGTTTGGCATTCTTTGCACGTTGAGTGTTTACATGTTTGGGTGAGTGAGTCGATCCGGAATAGGCATGTGGTGGGTAGGCTGTTTGCCTTGGATCCTTAGACACGTTAGTCAGTCGTTGGTAATGGTCGATTGGGTATCTCGGGGTGGGACCCCGGTATTCATGTGTTTTAATCTAGACTTTCCAGTAGGTACTAGGAGGATATAGTTGTGGGCACTTACCTGGGAGGTAGTTCCGGTGTGCTGGGTCTTGAGGCGTTACCTAGGAGGTAGACGTCAAGGTGTATCCCCGATACGGTGTGACTTGGCTTCGTAGAGCAAATGTGGATGATACGTCGACGGTGGAAGGTAGATATTCCACGCGCGTTAGTACTGTAGGCCGAATAGTATCGGTTAAGGGATTGATGCCCTTGTTATTAAGAGAATAAATGCGCATCAACCATTTTGAGGTAGGTGGTATATTTAGGTGTCGACTTTTGGGCTTGAGGCCAAACACCTTTAGTATAATCGGAGAGTTGTAGCCGATTTTAAGATAATCATGGTGACGGTAGTAGTAACCCTGAAATGATCTCTTGTGATGGATGGTTATGGTGGAATGACCTACGTGTGTGTTAGTTGATTTGGGTGTGGGGGATATCTATTGGTGTTAGTGTCTAGGATAATACCACGCTTATGCTTGTTATTGTGATCGGTTGGACCGATGTTCGGCGGGTGGCCGATGCTTGTTATTGTGATCGGTTGGACCGATGTTCGGCGGGTGGCCGATGTTTGTTATTGTGATCGGTTGGACTGATGTCCGGCGGGTGGCCGATGTTTGTTACTGTGATCGGTTGGACCGATGTCCGGCGGGTGGCCGATGTTTGTTATTGTAATCGGTTGGACCGATGTTCGGCAGGGGGTCGATGTTTTGTTGATATAGTTTATTGAAAATCTTTGGAGTCTATTAGAATTCATAGAAGTTAATCGTCAATTAATGATAGGAGGGATCGTAATCGAGTATCCTGTAGGGTATACTAGTGAGCAGCTTTAGAATGGTTAGAGCTTGAGAGTGGATTGAGATTGGGATATCATCAAATGCGAGAGAGTTATTAGGAGTTGTTTGCGGACATAGACTTCGGGGACGAAGTCTAATTCAAGTGGGGGAGAGTTGTAAAGCCCGTGTCCCGTTATGCGTTTTAATTAATTAATTAATTAATTAATTATTTATTTATTTTATTAAGCGAAACTATTTAACGGGATTAGGAGATAAGAACCAAATGGTAAATCTTAGCTGTTGGGGTTTATTAGTTAAGTATTGAAACTGCAGGGACCATTTTGTAATTTTTCTTAATTGGTGCATGGGGTGGTCGGCCCATGACCACAACCGGCCTCAACCCCTTTTCTTGTTCCCTTCTTCTCGCCGTGACCAACCAACCCTAGGAGCCCTTCTTTTTTTTTCTTGTGTGTGTGCGGCAGTGAGATAGGAACGACGAGAGAGAGAGAGGTAGTGAGAAGAGAGAGAGGAAGAGAACAAGAGAAACGAAGAGAGAGAGAGAGACGCCGGAGGTCGCCGCCAACACCACCTTTCGTCGGAGAAGTCGAGGGGAAGAGGGTAGACGTCGCAAGGTAAGTCGTTTCTTCGTTTCGTTTCGCTTTCCTTTCCTTTTCGTTTTTCCGGTGGAACAACCACCGCCGCACGCCGCCGCTGCTGTGGTGGCCGTGGGTGGGCGGCGGGTTGTGTGGGTGTATGTGTCTTTTTGCGTGGGACGATCGGGAGTAAGGAGAGCGGTGGTGTGAGGATGGAGTGGTGTGTGCGTGAGGGTGTGCGTGCGTGTGCGTGTATATAAGAGTCGCCGGAAATACCGCCGCCGTCGGTGACCACCACGGCCGGAGGTGGCAGTGGGTGGTGCCGGGTGTTGTCCAGTTTTCGTAAACCATTGTTAGCTAAATCCCAACCCGTAACCTTAATCGCGTAACCGTAATTACAATCGTCATTTTATGTGAAAATTAGTTTTCTGTCCAGTTTTCATGTAACCATAACTTTTCCGTCGTAACTCCGTTTGAGCCGAAACTGGCGCCCACGGTTCAAGTTCAGGGTCGAGCACGTTTTCCGTGTTTTAGCGAAAAACTGGTTCGGTCTCTAACTGGGCGAAAAAGTGGTCGCAAGTTCGGTGTTTCGTCATTTCATGTGAAAACTTCTGGAATCTGCCTCGATCTTGCGAAAATCATAACTTTCTGCTCGTAACTCGGTTTGGGGTGAAACTGGTGTCAAAAGTTCCCTTTTTGAGTCTAGAAACTTTTCTGTGTTTTGTGCAAAACCCAGTTCGGGACGTAGCATGGGTCAAATTGTCGTTTTATACTGAACGGTGCTGAATTTCGCTGTTCTGGAATCTGTTTTTGTAAAATCCGTAGTAAATTGTAGAAAAATCGTTAGGAGGCGTATAATATGTCCTTGGAACCCTAACTCAGGGTACTTTCTGGTCATGAAATAGTATTGAGATTTTACTGGGTTTAAAGGGGTCGAAATAGGTCCCGAACAGACCTGTTTGGTGAGACCGTAAAATAGTTTTAGTGACGGTTTAAGCGTGTGTCGTGTCATAGGGTCCGGGTCTCGTATTGACACGTTTTAACATGCGTTTAGGTGCTGGGAAGTGACCGTAATTGTGAAGCTTGAATGGTGTTATTAAGCTGGGCGCGCTTTCGAGGTGAGTTCTCTCACTGTGTAGTTAGGGGTTGTATGCATGTCATAATAGTTTGTATGTACTACTATTCTTGTGGTGTGAACTAGATGTTTGTGGTGTGTAATATTTGATTGGTTTGAATGCTTGGTATAAATGTGTTACATTACAATTCGGTGGGACCGAGGCCTCGATGGTACTGAGGTGTTGGTTACATTACAATTCGGTGGGACCGAGGCCTCGATGGTACTGAGGTGTTGGTTACATTACAATTCGGTGGGACCGAGGCCTCGATGGTACTGAGGTGTTGGTAACATTACAATTCGGTGGGACCGAGGCCTCGATGGTACTGAGGTGTTGGATACATTACAATTCGGTGGGACCGAGGCCTCGATGGTACTGAGGTGTTGGATACATTACAATTCGGTGGGACCGAGGCCTCGATGGTACTGAGGTGTTGGATACATAATTACTTGTAGATGTTTACTCGTTTTATGTTACTGTGATGTTGTTGCTTATGTGCGGATAGGGGTGATGTGTATATAATTCCTATCTGCGCATGTGTTGGAATTCACTAAGCTTCGTGCTTACCCTTTCCCAATAAACTGTGGTTTCAGGTACGGGCGGCTCCAAGGCGTGACGAGTACACACTGGCGCGCGAGAAGAGCTGGTTGCTTTATGATTTTAATAATTATCCCGCTGGTTTTATTTTAAAAAGACATTAATTATGTGTTTGCAAACGAAACGTTGGGATCATTTATTGAGTTGTTATCAATGAATTGTTTATTTAAAAATTTAAATTTGCTTGTAATTTTTGGGACGTTACAACACCTTCCCCACGTTAGCGTGGAGCACTGCTCACCAAACATTACTTGCCCCTCTCTCCCGACCTTTCCACATTGATATCGCTTTCTCATTCTTACATAACCAAACAGTTGCACCAAGATCTTATCTTAAGGCATTCAACCAAGCCGTCTTGAAACAAGACCAGCGTTCGACGTCACTACACATTCTTTAATCTCCAACTTTTACCTTCTCAGACATTTCTCTCACACAAAAGCAACAATCCACATTCTTTAAGGATTTCACATCTATCCCACCACATTTTGGCTAACACAACCCTCATCCTCTTTAAACTTCCAATGACCCCAAAGTGTTCCTTAGTGACGTCCCCTATTCACTCTAATAATCCACCCCCTTGGATTCCCTATTACAAACGGATCTATTAATTCAGGAACATCCCGAAACTCGGGTTCCACAATTCTTTCGACTAACCACTATGATCATAAAATCAGACAGACATATATATATGTACCGTCATCCCGGCTTTCTTATTTTGATTTACCTTAAATAATTCTTTAACAATCAGTGTGTTAGTCTCAATAACACTTCCCCAAAAATTGTAACACCTTCTGTAATAACAAATGAACGTCATTACTTAACAAATCTATAAAATTTAAATCAACCAACCAAAGGCTTATACCTCTATCATGACAATTCAAATCAACTAACGATCATACTACTACTCCGACCCACAATCATCATCACGTCATTCCTTAAACATAACCAAATTTCCAACTATTTTCTTCTATGATCATTTCCTCACGCATAAGGAACAATTTTCATTCTTTAACGATGTCTCATCTACTATACTACAGCTTGACTAATCTATTCATCATCTTCTTTAAACTTACTCTGCCTTCAAGAATATACTTAACAACATACGTAACCACAAAGCTTGGTCTCACAGCTGGGCAATCACCCAATTCTGCCCCGACATTCCATTCCGATAACAGTCAAAATACACACCTACTTACAACCCACATGCTTCAACAACTGGGATTGCAAAACGTACACTCTATCCGAAATCCCAAAAGGACTTCCTTCTAATCCTTCATCTTTCTAACATCGCCTTACTACATCACCGGCTGACACAGATATCTTGGCAATTGACGCTACTATTCATTCGTACATTCACCACTCCTATTATCACACTACCGACCAAGTCTCTCATGGTCATCCCTACACAATTCACACTTTCCTTCATATTCTCCCGTATACTACAATCGAGTCTGTCTCGCTACTTAGTTCTCTCCCAACTTGTTGAACTATGACTCACGAGTTCACACTTAGCTCAAACACGAACATCCTAACTAGCTCTTTTATGACCCGAGTCCTTTCTTAGACACGGCACATTTTCTTACAGACTGGTATAGTCTACACTCACTTCGCTTGTGTTACACACTTTGTCCTTCTACGGACCCTCCTCGCCTCGTAAATAGAACGCCTACTCAACAACAACAGTCTCTTACTAATTTAACACCTCTACAAGATATCCTATCAACTTACACTCATCTGGTTCGAGTCTTCGGCCTCGGCCAACATACACCGTTGCCGACTTCAACAACAAAAGGCAACTCTTAACTACTTCCTTAACCTATCCTTTAACGTGCGTTCCTTACGGGACCTATTCCTCCCTACACATCATAGTTAACTTTATAATCCGTCGCCCCCATTTCGAAACTTACTCATGTAACATCAATATTACAAGTTCCCTTCGAATCTCATGACCCACATCGTGGACCTTTCATTCCTGCCTCACAGCACTACTCATGAAGAGTTGCTAAAACCAATACCTTGATGACTCCCAGTCCTTCCTCCGGGCACCATCGCCCCTCGGCAACTGTGTTCTCAGTCATCGAGCAAAGGTACAGACCCTTATACACCTGACACTAAAATCCATTCCCGACTCTTCCAAGGTCCAACTCTCCGCTTAAACACATATACCAAAGCTACATACGTTCTCCCCTGACTTGACCAACGCCTCTCCGCTCTCGGAGTTCTTCCTTAGCTTAAGACGTAATACTCTACGACCTAGTGGGTTCATAGCCTTCATGCATGACAATACAGTAAATAAATCCTTTTACACATTTTATCATTTTAAATAAACAACATTTAGAAACACTCGGGTACCCGTGACCCCATCACTCTTATAACTTCAAAACCCTGCACAACGATTTGAGAATCCTTGGCATGCATCTTCCCGTGAACCTCAATCTCGCTCAATCCAAACAATGTTATTATGATAGTAATATATTGCATGAAAATCTTTTCGTATGAGACCATTCTGAAAGAATTACCGACACAAAGTAAACCAGTCGGTTCTCACACTCAATTGTATGATATCAAAAGGTCAATAAGCATTTTGGTATAAGTGAATTGCAGGTAACCATTTTCTTGACCATTTTTGTAACAATTTAACTTATCATTAAAAGTGTGGAATACTTTGCAAATCGCTAAGCCCAAAATTTCAATGTGCGACGTAACTGAAATCGCTTTTTCTTTAAACGTGTACTCGCACAAGCTGACTCATTTTGTTCAAAGTTGACAGTTATGTTTTTATTTTTAAATCGTGAAGATTTCATGTTACATAAAAGAACGTTGTGCATGAGACTCTATTTGCAATAGAAGGCTACTCACTCAACAAGGTCAACCGCTTACTCACGTAGCTTATCCTTGATACTCCACTTACGACCAAGGGTCGCCCCCTCGATCAAGCACTAACTTGATGTACATGCGTTCCACATCTCACTTACTCAACCATGTCACACTATTTTCGCTTTGATCGACTGTCTCACCTTCTACTTCTACATGCTTTCAATTCACTATAAGTACCCTATTCCATTTATCCTGCCAATGAAAAGATAGACTAAAAAGTCAGGGCTCCATTGATACTTTCAAGGTTTTGACACTATTCGATCTTACCCTCCCAACTGATCTATCTCATGGTTTCCATAACTAGGACTCTCCCGAAACTGGAGTCTTACTCAAACTCAAACATTCATCCTCTCCGAATCCACGAAGAGCTACCTCTAGACGACTCATAACATTCTTTACAACGTTTCTTCTCTACGATGTCTACATACATCATATCATAATGACTCTTACATGACACTTCCCCAAACAATGGAGTTCGGTCTATCCCTCAGGGATCTTGCTGACCTATTCCTCAACGCTCTCCCAGCCATAGCGCTAAACTGAAAGAAACCGATAGTTAATCCTTACTAGACGTGACACAACAAATTTGCTATAAGTAAGGTATTGTAAGCACGCACATGTACCTGTAAGTTCGTAATTACACTGGCCAGGTGTAATCCCAAACTTACCTTACACGTTTGTCATTGGCACCTTATTCCTAAGCGCATTTATAGTGATTGTTCCTAGAGGCAATCCTATGTCTCGGCTGTGTTCCTCATCTTACAGTTTAAGTTTAGGCCCAAATGGTCACCTAAATCCCTTAAACTAAGGCTCTGATACCATTTGTAACGTCCTAATTTTCAAAGCAGGCAACCAACCAAAAAAATAAGCATTCGAATTACATAAAACCTTGTCTTTACATCATCAATAATTCATACTAAACAAAATTGACAGCGGAAGTCTCTAAATCCACAGCCGAGAGCTATTCTATAGTCATCATAGCCAAAACTTGAAGTTACTCTAAGCTTCAAGTACGTCTTATCGCCTCCTAGTTCTTACTGGAAGAACCCTTAACATGCTTACCTGAAAATGGTTTAGTTTTGAAAGCGAGGGTTAGACCAAAAGGTCTAGTGAATCCCCTCCGAAAACAACATGTAACGAGTATAAAACATTTATGAAAATATCATCGTAAACCTTAACATAACATCAGGCATGGTACTACACTGTATATATGATCACATAAACATTCTGCGATCGGGGCCCAATGGGTTACCCTCACGCCCTCAACCGGAGCCTACGCAAACTCCCCTTCCCGGAGCTTACGCAGACCCCCCCTTTCTACTCGAAATAGGAGGAAACGGATTCCAACCTACCAGTCTGTCATAAACATCCAAGGGATTATCAGACCCCGAGGATCTATCTCTGATCCTACAGTGTAGACCGACTCCACATAGCACGTCATTCATTTCATAAAACTTGCACCTTTAAAACCTTAGTAAATCGTCATTCTCAGCTCATCAAGTACAATACATTTTCTCAGGTAAAACAGGTATTTCATGGAAAACATGTGTAACGGTTATAAACATTTCATGCTCGTAATGAAACCATAATCAGTCAAAATCATTTAACACTGTAAGTCGTAAAAAGGGTTTAGGGAACTCACCTTGCTTGACGTACAACGCGCTTCTTAAATACTTCCAAGCTAACCCAAACGAACACCTAAGGCAATAGATCCTCATCAGATAAAACGGCTCAGCCTACTGTCCAGCACAAGATTTCCGGGTAATGACATGTCCGGATACCACACTTGTCCGGATGCCACGCTTGTCCGGATACTACACTAGTCCGGATACCATACTAGTCCGGATACCATACTAGTCCGGATAAACCTCACCCGGAAACTACCATGGAGTTTTACCCGGACACTAGCATCCGTATCCGGAAACCACCATATCATCAAGAACTGAAGGTGTCCGGATACGACTGCTGTCCGAAAATAAATTTCTTAAAAGTGATTTCTAACCCGATTTTAGCCATTTGCTTGATTAGATAACCACAAGGGTTCATCCACCAACCTCAAACACCCAATTAATCCCACTTTAATCTCTTAAAAACGATTCCAAATGACAAAACCCATAAAACTTCATTTTAAGGGAAAAATGGTGAAAACTCTAGTAATCACCCACCTCAGTCCTAAGGATTCATAATAATAGGAAGGAGAAGCATTAATCTAATCAGATGAACGAATTAGTATACATTACCTTGCAGATTCTAGTTTGATTTCTCCTTTCTCCCTTGATTTCTTCTCAAACCTTCTTCCTTTCTCTATCTCCTTCTTCCTTAGCCGCCAAACACTAAGAGCATTCTCAAACAATACTGATTTCAGCCAAAAATGGGGGCTGCCCTAGGGATTGGAGTCTTCTTATACCCTTCATAAATTTACAATCTAGTCCCTCAAGTTAACTTCCATTTATTTCACTTTGACCACTAACTTTAAAAACTCACTAGAATATTGGGTTGTTACAGTTTTGCATGTTTATTCGCAAATGAAGTGATGTTTAAGGTTTTCATGAATATGTTTTCAAATGTATGTGTATGCTATGTGGAGTCGGTTGCACAGTGGGGTCAGGGTACCTTGGGATTTCTAATCCCTTGGACATATGGAGGTTAGCTTGTAGGTTGGAATTCGTTTCCTCCTACATGAAGGAACATGGGGTCCACTTGGATTCCGGTGTAGACGAGAGGGTGTCCGTTAGGCCCCGATCGGAGTAGCTTATGTGATCTCTGAACCCTGTGTTGAACCTTGGATGATGCTTATGAGAAAGATGTGAATGTATTTTCAATGAAATGACTTTATACTGTGATAAATGTTTTATGGAGGGAATTCAATAGACCTTTTGGTCTAACCCTCGCTTTTCAAACTAAACCATTTTCAGGTATGCACGTAGTAAGAAGCTCAAGTAAGTGAGCAAGAACAAGATAGAGTACAGTTGCAGCATAGAGGCAGTGCAAGTGCCACCCGTAGAAACTAGAATATTCTCAGTTGTGTATAGGTTGTTTCCGCCAACCTTAGTTTATGATTAATGTAATGTAATGTTGGGACCTAGTTTTATTGTAAAGAGTATGATTTATTGCTATGTTTGTCCTGTGGATTTTTGGGATGTTACAAATGGTATCAGAGCCACAATTTAAGGGATTTAGGTGACCGGAAGTAGAAATCACAACTGAGAATCAGGATATGCGTTAGGAGGGCACTATTGTTGATATGGTAAATGCGTTAGGAGGGCACTATAGTAGATATAGGACTAATAAGGTACTGAGGACGGTCATGTAAGGTAAGTTTGAGATTCCACCTGGCCAGTGTAATTGCAAACTTACAGGTACATGTATGTGCTTAACCTGCCTTATTAACCTGCCTTATTATTCCGAAGTGGTTGTCAGAAGCTAGTGGTTATATCGTGTTCCAGTACTTTAGAGTGTCAGCAAGATCCCTGAGGGGTAGATTGAGACCCCTTGTTGGGGAAGTTTCATGAGAAGTCACTTATGATGTGATGTATGTATACATCATAGAGAAGAAATGTTGTATAGAGTGTTATGAGTTGTTTAGAGATAGCTCTTCGTGAATTCAGAGAGGATGAATGTTTGAGTTTGAGTAAGACTCCTGTTTTGGGAGAGTCCCAGTTCTAGAAATCATGGGATAGGTCAGTCAGGATGGTAAGGAAAGACTGTGTCGAAATCTTAAAAGTGTCAAAGGAGCTCTGACTTCTTAATCGAGCTTTTCAATGGCAGGGTAAATGAAATAAGATATCCATAGTGAATTGAAGCATGTAGAAGTAGAAAGTGAGATAGTCGATCAAGGCGAAAATAGTATGAAATGGTTGAGTAAGTGAGATGTGGAAAGCGTGTTCAACAAGTTATTGCATGACCGAGAGGGCGATCATTGGTCGTAGTTGGCGTGTCAAGGATAAGTTGCGTAAGTAAAGCGGTTGACCTTGTTAGAGTGAGTAGCCTTCTTTTGCAAATAGAGTCTCATGCATGGCGTTCTTTTATGTAACATGAAATTTTCACGATTTAAAATAAAAACGTAAATGTCAACTTTGAACAAAATGAGTCAGCTTGTACGAGTGCACGTTTAAAGAAAAAGCGCTTTCAGTTACGTCGCACATTGAAATTTTGAGCTTAACGATTTGCAAAGTATTTCACACTTTTAGTGATAAGTTAAATTTTTACAAAAAGGTCAAGAAAATGGTTACCTGCAATTCATTTATAACCAAAATGCTTATTGACCTATTGATATCATACAAATGTGTGTGAGAACCGACTGGCTTAATTTGTGTTGGTAATTCTTTCAGAATTGTGTCATATGAAAAGATTTTCATGCAATATATTACTGTCGTAATAACATCGTTCAGATTGAGCAAGAGTGAGGTTCACGGGAATATGCATGCAAGCGATTCTCGAATCGTTGTGCAGGGCATTGAAGTTATAATAGTAATGGGGTCATGTGTACCCAAGTTGTTTCCAAATGTTGTTTATATAAAAAAAGGATAAAATGTACGAAATGATTTATTTACCGCGTTGTCATGCATGAAAGCTATGAACTCACTAGGTCATAGAGTATTATATTTAAGCTAAGGAGACTCCGAGAGTGGAGAGGGGTTGGTCAAATCAGGGGAGGACGTTTGTAGTTGTGATATATGTGTTCAAGAAGAGATTTGGACAGTGGAAGAGTCAGAAATGGGATGATAGTATCGGTTGTATAAGGGTTTGCACCCTTGTTCGGTAACTAGAAGTACGGTTGTCTAGGGACAGGTGTGTCCGGAGGAAGGACTTGAAGCCTTCAAGGTGATGGTGTAGCAACTCGTTTTTGAGTAGTGTGGTGAGAAAGAATGAAGTGTCCATGGCGTGGGGATATGAGTTTCGAAGGGAGCTGGTAATATTGATGTTACATGAGTAAGTTTCGAAATAGGGGCGACGGACTATAAAGTTAACTATGATGTGTAAGGAGGAATAGGTCCCGTAAGGAACTCATGTTAAAGGATAGGTTAAGGAAGTAGTTAAGAGTTGTCTTTGGTTGTTGAAGTCGACAACGGTGTATGTTGGCCGAGGCCGAAGACTCAAACCAGATGAGTGTAAGTTGATAGAATATCTTGTAGAGGTGTTAAATTAGTAAGAGACTGTTATGTTGAATAGGCGTTCTATTTACGAGGTGAGGAGGGTCCGTAGAAGGACAAGATGTGTAACACAAGCGGAGTGAGTGTAGACTATACCAGCCAGTAAGAAAATGTGTCGTGTCTAAGAAAGGACTCAGATCATAAAGAGCTAGCTAGGATATTTGTGTTTGAACTAAGTGTGAACTCGTGAGTCATAGTTCAACAAGTTGGGAGAGAACTAAGTAGCGAGACAGACTCGATTGTAGTATACGGGAGAATACGAAGGAAAGGGTGAATTGTGTACGAATGACCATGAGAGACTTGGTCGGTAGTGTGATGATAGGAGTGGTGAATGTACGAACGAATAATAGCTTCAATTACCAAGATATCTGTGTCAGCCGGTGATGTAGTAAGGCGATGTTAGAAAGATGAAGGATTAGAAGGAAGTCCTTTTGGGATTTCGGGTAGAGTGTACGTTTTGCAATCCCAGTTGTTGAAGTACGTGGTTTGTAAGTTAGTGTTTATTTTGACTGTTATCAGAATGGAATGTCGGGGCAGAATTGGGTGATTACCCAACTGTGAGACCAAGCTTTGTGGTCATGTATGTTGTTAAGTATATTCTTGAAGGCAGAGTAAGTTTAAAGATGATGAATAGATTAGTCAAGCTGTAGTATAGTAGATGAGAAATCGTAAAAAAAAGAAGATGAAAATTGTTCCTTACGCGTGAGGGAATGATCCTAGAAGAAAATAGTTGGAAATTTTGGTTATGTTTAAGGAATGACATGATGATGATTGTGGGTCGGAGTGGTAGTATAATCATTAGTTGATTTGAAATGTCATGATAGACGTATAAGCCTTTGGTTGGTTGATTAAAATTTTATAGATTTGTTAAGTAATGACGTTCATTTGTTATTACAGGATGTGTTACAATCCTTGGGGAAGTGTTATTGGGATTAACACACTGATTGTTAAGGAATTATTTAAGGTAAATCTAAGTAAGAAATCCGGGATGACGGTATATATATATCTGTCTGATTTTATGATCATGGTGGTTAATCGAAAGAATTGTGGAACCCGAGTTTCGGGGTGTTCCTGAATTAATAGATCCGTTTGTAATAGGGAATCCAAAGGGGGTGGATTATTAGAGTGAATAGGGGACGTTACTAAGAAACATACTTTGGGGTCATTGGAAGTTTAAAGAGGATGAGGGTTGTGTTAGTCAAAATGTGGTGGGATAGATGTGAAATCTTTAAAGAATGTGAATTGTTGCTTATGTGTGAAAGAAATGTCTGAGAAGGTAAAAGTTGGAGATTAAAGAATGTGTAGTGACGTCGAACACTGGTCTTGTTTCAAGACGGCTTGGTTGAATGCCTTAAGTTAGGATATTGATGCAACTGATTGGTTATGTAAGTAATGAGAAAGTGTTATCGGCATGTGGAAAGGTCGGGAGAGAGGGGCACGAAATGTTTGGTGGGCAGCGCTCCACGCTAACGTGGGAGGTGAAGATGGTATGTCCAAATAAGTGAATGAATTGGAAGTAGTAAGCTTGACAGTGATGTCGAGAGGCGCAGTGTTGTATAGATTGTCACTGGTAAGTGTGCGAACTTTTGGAAAGAGTATTGAGGAATGGAATTGTATGATTTTGTGTAGGGAAGAAGTGGATGAGACAACTGAATGAGTAAGTTAGTAACTTTGTGAGAAAGGTTTAAACGAACTGGTCGTGGAGTGATTAAACTAGCAAGAATAGTATGATGTGACCATGGTTACTCCTCCCAGTTGGGTGAGGATAGCCGGAGTTATGTTTTTATGATTGAACGAACGTGGCAGTCAACGAGAAATGGTCGTGTTTCAGGATAGATTTAATTCGAGTAGGTGGACACTTCGGCAATGGGTTGGAGGCTCCTACTCTTAGTTACGTATAAATATGGAGTGGTGTAGTGTTTAGGATATGTGTAATGGTTGACGAACCGTGGTCTAGGTGATCCAAGAAGGAGAAATATTATCTGCATAGACGATTGTTGGGTGGTACAGGGTTGAGAGTTATGATACGATGAAGGAACTCTGGGTGGTGAGTTGTCGAGGTGTACAGGGTTGGCCAGGTGCCAAGCTGTCAAGTGGGTGTTTGTCTCTTGGTAACTGAACCTCTTGTGGTGGCGGAGGATTTAGCCAAGTTCCTTCTTAAAGGAAGTATAGATGCTTGATAATCCTTAGTTAATCTTCTGTTGTCAAGACCGATCGAGTAGGAACAGCAGCCTACGAGTTAGAAGTACCGTAAGAACTGAAGGAAGTGCACACAAGGTTTCTTGTTTCGAATTTAATGAGGTGGTTGACTGAGTCAGAAGTGGTTTTACCTTAGGGGAAGTGTCAGTTTTGGTGTGGGCGAGATACCCGCATCTTTTCCCAATAAGGAATTCCGGGGACGAAATTCTTTTAAGGGGGGAGTGTTGTAACAACCCGAAATTTTAAGTATGTATTGAAAGTTTGGTGGCCGAAGTCTAAAGAATGCAAGTTAGGATAAGGGGTCTTTTGGCAATTATTGGGAAGTATTTAAAGCTCCAATTCCCTAGGGTTTCATTTTAGAAATCAGTGTTTTGGTCCTTGTGTGTGTTTGGTGGCTAAGAAGAGAAAGGAAGAAGAAAGCTAAAGTGGGAAAACTCTTGTTAAGGAAGAAATTGCCAAGGTAATCATCTAAGACATCTTATTCTGTTGATTTCAAGTTTCTTATCCTCTGTTGTCTAGGATTTGGGTAGGGGTGAGCATCGGGTCGGGTCGGTCGGGTTCGGCCCAAAAACCCACCACCCGATCGGGTTTCGGGGCTAGAGGAGATCACCCGAAATCCGTCCGATATAAACATCGGGTTTCGGGTTTCGGGGCTATCGGGGCCGGATCGGATCGGATCGGGTTTCGGGGTTGGGCTGTTTTTTTGGGCTGTTTTTGGGCTGTTTTTTGGGCCAACATTATTATATATGTTCTATTGAGCACCTGTTACTCGGTTTTGATGCATTTTTTTCCTTGGAAATGCTAAGATTTCATATATCCAAAAGTCAAGATGTATGAAGGGAGTATAAATCGCACATGCATGCAAGAAAAAAAGGTTTATTTGACCAAAATGTAAGCTTCTTTTGACACTTTGAACCATGGACACGAATGATGTAATCTTTAGGAAATATTAGTATTAAGTATATATATATTTTATTTAAAAAAATAAATTTTTATTAAATTTCGGATATTTCGGGTCGGATCGGGTGGGAAAACCCAAACCCAACCCGATCCGTTATATTTCTCGGATTTATCGGGTTCGGGGTAATCGGGTTCGGATGTATCGGGTTCGGGATTTTGGCCTCTTTCTCGGGTTCGGGGCGGTCGGGTTTCTCGGGGCGGTCGGGTTTTGCTCACCCCTAGACTTGGGGCTAGAATCAGTAGGGTTTAATAGGTTCTTCACCTAAATAACCCTTATGTTGAGCATTTTGGGTTTTGTTGTCTTCATGTCGATTTTGGTGGGTTAAAATGGAATTAATTGAGTGATTATGACTAGTGGATGAACCCTTAGGTTTGTCTAATCGAGCTGTCATCAGAAAACTGAGTTTTAATCAGTTTTGGAGTTGAAGGCTTCGGCCAGTTCGTGGTTTCCGGACGAGGGAGTTCTTGTGGTTTCGGTAGTTTCCGGATAGGATGCAGGTTTCCGGATAGGATGCAGGTTTCCGGATAGTGTTGCCTTCGTAGTTTCCGGACGTATGTCTCCCCGGATAAGAGGTTTCCGGGTGTCAGTATCCGGTAGTGTCCGGAAGGTCCTTGTATCCGGAATGTCGGGGTATCTGGAATGTCGGGGTATCCGGAATGTCGGGGTATCCGGGAAGTGGGTCATCCGGACAGTTAGAACATCCGGATTGTGTAATGTCCGGACAGTGTCATTTGGTCAGTGGGATTGAACGGTTTAATCTGATATGAACCTATTGCCCTTAGGTGTTCGTTTGGTTTAGCCTGGAGACATTTAAGAAGTGCATTCTACGATTAACCAAAGGTGAGTTCTCTCAACCTTTTTATGACGTACTATGTTTTACTGAATATGGTTCCTTTTTCGAGCATGAACTGATTTATAAAAGTTATGCATGTTTCCATGTTTTGCATGTTTATTCGCAAATGAAGTGATGTTTAAGGTTTTCATGAATATGTTTTCAAATGTATGTGTATGCTATGTGGAGTCGGTTGCACAGTGGGGTCAGGGTACCTTGGGATTTCTAATCCCTTGTGCATATGGAGGTTAGCTTGTAGGTTGGAATTCGTTTCCTCCTACATGAAGGAACAGGGGGTCCACTTGGATTCCGGTGTAGACGAGAGGGTGTCCGTTAGGCCCCGATCGGAGTAGCTTATGCGATCCCTGAACCCTGTGTTGAACCTTGGATGATGTTTATGAGAAAGATGTGAATGTATTTTCAATGAAATGACTTTATACTGTGATAAATGTTTTATGGAGGGAATTCACTAGACCTTTTGGTCTAACCCTCGCTTTTCAAACTAAACCATTTTCAGGTATGCACGTAGTAAGAAGCTCAAGTAAGTGAGCAAGAACAAGATAGAGTACAGTTGCAGCATAGAGGCAGTGCAAGTGCCACCCGTAGAAACTAGAATATTCTCAGTTGTGTATAGGTTGTTTTCGCCAACCTTAGTTTATGATTAATGTAATGTAATGTTGGGACCTAGTTTTATTGTAAAGAGTATGATTTATTGCTATGTTTGTCTTGTGATATCTGGTACGGTTGGTCTTGGATGTTACAAAAGATACATCTGGATTATTAATTAACTACCGGATCTTTTAGTTCCACTAACTACCGGTAATAACTTACATATCGGTTCTCAATAGCTCAAATCCAGGATTTCTCAATTGACAGAGCCCGAGTTAAATAATATCGGATGTATCCTAATATAAAGCCCAATAAAATAAGAGTTCTTGGATTACTTAATTAATTATTTTAGTCTCGGCCCACAAGGTTTACAAAACTCCGGTCCACATGCTCAGCCCAACACTATTCCGTAACCCAAATGAGTTCCGGGTCCACAAAGGATATCCAATTCGGTTTAGTTTTTGAGTTCCGGATTTATATATATATATAGCAAACTTCCGGGTCACAATTCCACTAACACCGGATCCAAGTGATTTAACCCCACCGACCCAATTGTTTTCAACCACCGACCCAATTGTTTCACTCCACCAACCCAATTGTTTTCAATTACTACCGCCCAATGCTAAGTCCACTTGGGGTTTAAACGCATACCGGAACTAGTCCACCAAGAAGAGAGTTCCGGATCACGGATAAAAATGGGTTCCGGTATTTTATAAAAAATGGGTTCCGGATCCTCAAAACGTATTAATTCTGGATCCACTTTTGTGGATTCCGGATCCTCTTTACCCAACAAGGTTCCGGTATATAACACCGGTTCCGGATGTGGCGAGTTCCAGAACTCTGATTTTTCATCGAGAAATCCTTTAACCACATAAAACACGATTAACCCAGCCGTATCCGATTTTGACATAAATTTATGGATTCAACACTTAACCTAACAACTTAGTTAATTATCCAATATATTTCACGTTAAAGCTAATGGAAATAACTCTCAGTCGTCTTCTCTTTTCTAAACAAAATTACAATAGTTCCATCCTAACTTCCCAGATTTTCTATTCAAACAGCAAACTAAGGAAGAAGGAAAATACCTCTAGTGTAGCTGAACTTTCTCCCCGAGCTGAGATTCCTCTTCCTTGAAGCTCCCAATCGATTTCTTCCCTCACACACTACATCACACACACACTCAAGCCGCACTCTGATCGATGAGGAATGAACAAATCCCTAGGGTTTTACTCTTTTTATACCTCTCATAACAAACACCACTTTATTCTTACTTCTCACTTAACCCACAAAACTTTCAAATTTTTAACTTCTGCCACCAATTTTAATTATCGGCTAAAAAATAAAACCAGGTTGTTACAACATCCTCCCCTCAAAAGAATTCCGTCATCGGAATTCCAATTTCAAACAAGCGAGGGCATTGAGTCCTCATATCCGACTCTAATTCCCAAGTTGCTTCTTACCCCTTATGGAATTGTCACTAAACCTTCACTAACGCAACTTCCTTATTCCTCGATTTCCGGACTTTGCGATCCGGGGATAAACCTATCAGGTCATCTAGAGATACCTCCAAGAACTCTAGCACCACAGGAACATCCTCTAGTCCTTTCTTTTCTTTCTTAGCGTCTAACACATACTTCAAAAACCCTTGACACTCCTCTTCTAGAGAATATCTCGCTCTCATCCCCGAAATAAGGCAAGACTTACACTCTCGTCTCCTCTATAGATTACCACTTCCGACTTATCAGGCAAGGCCTACAGATCATTTCCTATTGCACACTATGCTAGCGCTATTATTTGTCAGCTAATCCATTCCTAAAATAACGTCAAACTCTCCCATGCTCACGGGCACAATCACAAAGGACACGAGTGACCCTCTACCTCGATACTACATCCATCATACACTTTACTCACCAAGACCCGACTATCATTAACAATCTCTACTTCGAACTCACACCCCATTCGTCTAGGTTTAACACACAGACGTCGGGCAAATCCCGGCGATACAAACGAACGGTTTGCACCTGAGTCGGATAACACTTTGGCAAAAACAAAATTTACAAGAAAGGTATCTGTCTCAACATCAGGTATCTCCTCCTCCTCATCATCCGTCATCCGAAAAGCTCTCGCCCTTGCCTGTGCTGGCTCCACTTTCTTTTCCCCCACTCTTCCTCTTTGCCTACCATCGTAACCACCCGAATCCCCTCTCTTCAGCTGAGGGCAATCCGGTCTCAAATGTTCCAAAGACCCACATTATATTTTAAAAAAATTGTGAATGTTGAATTTATTAAATTATGTTTTGATTAAGTAAAAAAATAAATTTGATTTAAATCAATAAAAAATATATAGAAAATGAATAGTTAAAGACATTTAATGCCACATTTTTTATTTAAAAAAATGCAAAATTCTCACAAAATTTTAAGGCATTAATGGTGGCCTCTCCTTAACTCTCTCTCCTACATTCTCTTTTATATATATATATATATATATATATATATATATATATATATATTCATGTTGACTTACTAAAAGAAAAAAATAATGCCTATTAAAATAAGTATTTATTTATAGGTATTGTTATCTAACTTAATAAAATAAGTTCATATAATATTTAGTTCGTTTAACCTTACAAAGTAAAATATAAATAAATAAACACAATAAAAATAATAATAAAATAACCAACGTTATAACAAAATGATTATATTTTAAAAAATTTGTGAATGTTGAATTTATTAAATTATGTTTTGATTAAGTAAAAAAATAAATTTGATTTAAATCAATAAAATATATATAGAAAATGAATAGTTAAAGACATTTAATGCCACAATTTTTATTTAAAAAATGCAAAATTCTCACAAAATTTTAAGGCATTAATGGTGGCCTCTTCGTAACTCTCTATCCTACATTCTCCTTTATATATATATATATTGATGTTGACTTACTAAAAGAAAGAAAAAAATGTCTATTAAAATAAGTATTTATTTATAGGTATTGTTATCTAACTTAATAAAATAAGTTCATATAATATTTAGTTCGTTTAACCCTACAAAGTAAATTATAAATAAATAAACACAATAAAAATAATAATAAAATAACCAACGTTATAACAAAATGATTATATTTTAAAAAATTTGTGAATGTTGAATTTATTAAATTATGTTTTGATTAAGTAAAAAAATAAATTTGATTTAAATCAATAAAAAATATATAGAAAATGAATAGTTAAAGACATTTAATGCCACATTTTTTATTTAAAAAATTGCAAAATTCTCACAAAATTTTAAGGCATTAATGGTGGCCTCTCCTTAACTCTCTCTCCTACATTTTTCTTTATATATATATATATATATATATATAGAGAGAGAGAGAGAGGTTCAAATGAGAACGCTAACTATTTACGAGAAACACGAGAACGGCCGTCCATGTACAAAATCACATGTGATTCACGTACAAAATCACCTGTGATTAAAATTCTGGACACGCGCGGTTTGGGCCGCGACTTGCAAGTCCCGTGGCAAGCCGCGCGGATCACATATGATTTTGTATTGTGAATCACATGTGATTTTGTTCATGGGCGGCCGTTCTCTTGTTTCTCGTAAATAGTTACGTTCTCGTTTGAACCCACCTCTCTCTCTCTCTATATATATATATATATATATATATATATATATAGAGAGAGAGAGAGAGAGAGGAAGGTTCATGTGAGGAGCCTAACAATTTAAGAAAATAAGAGGAGCATTTTGGACAAATCAAATTAAAATTCCCGATTTATTTTAGGTAAGGGTATTTGTGTCATTTGAGCTGTTACCTCTTTATTTTGGAAATTATACGCCTTCCTTCAATTCATCTGATCAACGAACTCTCAACTCCATCAATATGAACTTCTTCTCTGTTTTGAGGCTCTCCATGAATTATCATATCTTCTTCTTATCAATTGGTGTCTTCTTGATGGATCGTCCCATTGAAAACCCTAGAGTCGAAGTTGCAGATGAAGTTGTCGAAGAAAACAGAGGGGAAATTAATTCAGATTCCTCAGTTGCTCCATCAAAACAGTGTAATGTTTTCCAAATCCCAATTACGTCTACCGATTCATCAAAAGAAGCTATTAGGTCAGAATTACCTATTTCAAGCGAGAGTTCTGATTTTGCCAATGATTCATCTAAACAAGCTTCTAGGTCAAATTTACCTATTTCCAATGACAGTGATCATTCAATTGATCAGACACTAATGGAGGATGTTGCTGGTAATCTATATTTTAGTTTTTTGTTATTGATTTTGTTTGTTATTTTATTTGATTGTTTTGATTTTAAGTTATTAGGTTCATTGTTGTAATTGTTGTTTTTTACTTTTGTTTATTTGAAATCAAATCATATGTTCTTTAGTTAGAGGTTAATATCTTACTCTCAAGTTGTTTGTTAGAGTTATGATTTTAAAATTTCCTCTATATGATCACATATGATTATGTTCTTCATATGACAGAGAACCAGTTGATGTTTGTTAGAATTATGATTTTATAAATTTTCCATGTATAATCACATATGATTATGTTCTTCTTATCATATGTGACCACTTCATATTGTTTGCAAGAGTTATGATTTTTACATCTTCCATGTATGATCACATATGATTATGTTCTTCATATGACAGAGAACCAGTTTCTGTTGTTTGTGATTAATGATTTTTACATTTTCCATGTCTGATCACATTTGATTATATTCTTCATATGACATAGAATTTATCTTTTATGCAGTCTCTGAGACTGAGATGTTGGGCAAAATTAGAACCTTGAATGTATCAAAGAAGGATAAATATAGTTCATCAATAAATGTTATACCAAATGTCCCGGAAGGAGTTAAACCGGTTGTTGGTTCAATGTTTCAAACCATTGGTGAGTGCATCGATATGTATAGGAAATATGCTGATTATGCTGGCTTTGATATAAGGTGATCTACAGAACACACCTTTAAAGACAAATTTGTCAAGTTGAAATATTTGGTATGTCATCGATCTGGTGTTCCTAACAAACGTTCGGTTGATAGCATGAATGTTGGTGAAAAACGAAAGGTGCTTCGTAATTCCAACTTCAAAGTAACTGGTTGCAAAGCACAAATTAGATTTCATAGGGTTAATGGTACGTCACAGTTCCAGCTTTACTATTTCTATCCCAATCACAATCATAATTTGTTAGATGAGAGTGATAGAATGCTATCTCGCAATAGTAGGCAGATGAAGTTTTCAGATAAAAGGCTTGTACATCGTGCTGCAAGGGCAAACATTGGGGCATCCAAAACGCATAGAATACAAGTTTGTTTGAAGGGTGGTTATGAGGAAGTGGGTTGTAGTAGGAGCGACTATAAGAATTTTAAAAGAGATTTCGATACTTTTGTTGGTGATGGTGATGTTCAGATGATAGTAAATATGTTTAATGAGCGTGTTTTAAATGGGACGAACTTTGCTTTTGAATTTAAAGTATGCGAAGGAAAACTTCAAGGTCTATTTTGGGCTGATGAGCTCTCGAGGTTTAACTATTCGGAATTTGGTCATGTTATATCATTTGATGCCACGTATCGTTCAAACAAGTAAGTTTTTGTTGTTTATTTTTATTGTTTCACTTGTTATGTTCTGTATTCAGATGTTTTATTGTATATATTCACTTTTTCAGGCATTGTATGATCTTTGTACCATTTCTTGCTATTGATAACAATCGGAGCTCCGTGGTTGTTGGTTCTGGCATTTTGTGTGATGAAAAGCTTCCATCATACACTTGGTTACTGGAAGCATTCTTAAAAGTTCATGGTAGTCAACCAAAATTGGTCTTAACCGATCAAGATGCTGCTATTAGAGAGGCATTTCCAATCGTGTTTCCTGAATCCAAACATAGATTTTGTATGTGGCATATAATGTCTAAGTTGCCAAATAGGGTATGACTTATTTGATGTTTTACTTTTCATTCAACTTCTTCATTTTGTATTTTATTGTCTTTACTTCATTTGTTTGACTGATCATATGTGATTTACTCAGATTAGTACAGACCTGCTTGTTAACACGGATTTCAGGAAACGTCTTTTGAAGCTAGTTTGGAGTGTGTATTTGGGTCCACAAGAATTTGAAATTAAATGGAATGCATTGATGGATGAATTTAATATGGAAGGTCACCCATGGCTCTCGGAGGTGTTTTCTATTCGGTCTAAATGGATTCCCGGATACTTCAAAGATCTTCCTATGTGTGGTTTAATGAAGACAACATCACGCTCTGAAAGTTTGAATTCATTTTTTAAGAGTTTCTCACACCATGGTAATGATTTGTTGACTTTTATTCTATCTCATGATAGTGCAATGGACAAACAAAGAAACAGGTAACGTACTGATGAGCATGATACCAATGTTACTATCCATGATTTCAAGACTGTACGGTTGATTGAGAGGCATGCTGCCATGATTTACACAAAGACCGTCTTTTTTGATGTTCAAAAGCAAATACTTTAAGGAGATCGTTATTATGCTCAATGGAATGTTGTTATTGAGAATGGTCTCCAAGTATTCACAATTAGGGAAAAGGACGAAATGTTTAAAACGAAAGCAGAGTTTAAGGTATACTAATCATTAATCATATGTGATTTTTGCTTATGTTAATAGTCAGACTAATCATTAATCATCTGTGATTTTTGCTTATGTTAACAGTCACACTAATCATTAATCATATGTGATTTTTTCTTTACAGGTTGTACAATTGATAGATGATGGATCATTGTCATGTTCCTGTCAACATTTTGAGTATTTTGGCATTCTCTGTTGCCACATATTCAATGTATTATTCAACATTGATGTTAATGAGATACCTACCTAGTATATTAGTAGGAGATGGATGCGAGGTGTTATCCCTATCGATGTTCTCTGTACTCGCCGTATCCATGCCGGAAGCAACGAGCAATCTGACAAGTTGATTAATGATATCCGGTCTGAGTTTGATCAAATCCTCAATATCACTTATGGCGATAATGACAAACTTGCGTTGTTTTTGGAAAAAGTTCGATCCATCAAGGATGAAGTTGCCCCTAACATACCTTCACTATATGGTAAGGTTAACAAGGATGCTGAATTTGAGAAATTGTTGAATGTCTCGAAGCCTACGACCATTGAAATACGTGCACCTGAAGGTATCAGAAACAAAGGATGTGGGACCGGTAAGCGCTTGATTGGTGTCGGTGAGAGAGCTATCAAAGATGCTCGACACAAGAGGAAGTGTAGAGGGTGCGGTGAACTTACAAACCACGACTCTCGCAATTGTCCAATAAAGAAAAGAGTTACTGAGTAGCTTGGTTACTGTACACGTATAATTGATTACACTTGATTAGTGATTAGATAGTATTGGTTTAGACAATTTAAAACGATTGTGTTGGTTATGGTTCATTTTAAATAATATTTGCTTTACTTAATCTATGATTTTACTTTTAAGGTTATGTTATGATCAGTAGCTTAAATCCTTGGAACTTGTATAAAACATATTCAAAAATGAAGACCAAGATCACATATGATTTTGTATACAAAAAGTTGGGCAGAATGCAAATGAATAGTATTCATATTAACAAAATCACATGTGATCATATACACGAGCTGGAAGTCTATGCTTATGTGCATGCTGAAACCAACATGAAACCAATATAATCACATATGATTTTGTATAGTCAATGTGATCAGAAACCAATTTGAAGTATGCATATTCAAAAATGAAGACCAACAAGATCACATATGATTTTGTATACAAAAACTTGGGCAGAATGCATATGAATAGTATTCATATTAACAAAATCACATGTGATCATATGCATGAGCTGGAGGTCTATGCTTATGTACATGCTGAAACCAACATGAAACCAATATAATCACATATGATTTTGTGCATACTAGCAACATTCCAAAACAAATTATGCCATATGTGAACTGTGTATACTAAGAATATCCCAAATGATCATGAAAATCATCATATATCATTCAATCATCAAAATTCCCATATTATATTCAATCGTCAAAATCATTCAACAAAATATTACCAATTCCAAAAAATGTATCCAACATTGCCAACAAAACCATAATCCCTACATCAAGTTTTCCAAAGACAATAAACACCCCAAAAGTTATACACTATCAATTACTTCTATTTAACAGATGACTCATAAACAACAACTAAGCCAAGCGTGCATTTTTGCTCTTCGATGCATCTTTTATCATCTTTTTTGTCACCTTAACTTATGCATTTGAAAACGCCCTAGACTGGTTGATCACTTTATACTTCAAAATGTTGACGCTTGAAAGAAGTATCTTACATAGGTATTTCTTCCTCAACTTGTTTATTTGACTGCTATGTGCTCCATACTCCTTATCAAAACCTGAATCATATCTGCTTACTGTTTCACCTTTGAAGGTTTCCTGTTAGTTCCAGATCCGTGCAACGATAATGAAATCAAACGATTAAACAGTAAAGTATACGATTTCAACTAGTCATCTCTGTATTAGCTTTCAATATTGAGAGGATTACAATAAAAGTGTAGGAAAGCAAATGAGACAACTAGCCTATTTTTCTAAGGCTGGATTGCTTTATATATGGCGGGCCCGTGGTTAACAAGCCCACGACCTGTTCACTAATAAGGCTCAAATTAAACAATTACAATTTAAACCCTGAACTTTAAATCAACATAAATTGACCCTAACAATCTCCCCCTTTGATTTGAAGTTCGATTTGGCGCCAGTTCTCGACATATCTTTTTCGAAGCGCGAAGTGAATCTCGAACCATCTGATAGCACGACGGTAGTCGATGCGATCTTCAACTAATTCCAAGGCATTCCGAGCAGTTATTTCATTCGGATTAGGAACATACGAAACCCTTGGATTTTCAGACTCGTGCTGAATGATCTTTTGAAGAGCATCTCGAACTTTGTAGAGCGTGCCGTCGCAGAATCTTTCTACCTGACTGAACCGCATAAATCTTTTCTCTTTCTGTTCATTGATGAAGACGATCCCAAATTCTGGTTCTAGAAGCATAGCGTTCTCGGGATACATATTCAACTCAGGAGCTTGCAGATTCGGCTTTATCAGATTTACCTTCTTCGTCCTGTTCTCGATAGCCATTTGGAAGTCCGTTAGATAAGACATCATAATTGTGTGGACTAGGAATCGACGAACAGCTTCGAGCGCCTTTGTAACAGGAAGCGGTCGGATAGTTCTTGATCGTAGGTCTTTCAGAATAGCCAGGAAGTCAAACGGTCAGAGGTTCTGGAAGTCGGCTTCAGAAAATTTCCATTCGTTCCCATCTTCACGTCGGACAGTGAATACAGGATAGACAATTTTCATCATACGGCTTGACTGGATATTGATTACCTCTGAGATCTGATGCTTGGTTCTGACTTGGCTGACTGGAAGACACCGCTTCATTGCACAGATGTATCGGCGTTGGTATTCAGGACTGTAGTTGTAAATGCCAAGGCAAAAGGTCAGCTCGATCGTGCGTAGCTTGTGAACAAACAACTTCTTCAGGGTTTCCTCCAGATGAGGGATAAGTACGGTGATCTTCTCCCAACGGATTTGTTGCTGAGGTGGAGGAGGAAGATCAGAAGCTGTCTGTTGTTGAAGAGGGGATGTCGGAATGTCGGCAGTAGTAGTTTCAGGTCTTGTTGATGTTCCGGTGGGTTGAACATAGTGAACGGGAGAAGAACCATATAAATTCTGTAGCAGGAACTGATCATAGTCGATGTTGTTGTCTTCATCAGTAGGGAAAACCAAATTTACCTGGAGATTTACGGCACTGGCGGCTTTTTCGTACCATGCATCTTCGGTCTCCGGGTTGGTTTCGCAGTCTGGATCTATCATGTCCAATAACGGTCTGTCTGATGAGTCAAAATCAGTCAATTCCTATGTTGAACCCTCGGGCTTTTCAACCGTCGGGCCTTCATCATCTAAAATTTCCATGTCGATTACCATCTCGGCTAATGGCAACTCGGCTTCAGGTTCGACGTCGGTTGTTGTTGCCGCAGTTGCTGGTTCCAGGTGAACCACGGTTGTCGTTTCGGCGAGGATAGGGGCGGTCTCGGTTGGTAATCTTTTCTCCCCCTCACGGTGATCAGGATCATCCTGGTCATCGTGTTTGCGCTTCAGACCGCCGGCTTGACTCTTGCATGTATCTTCGAGGGAACGGACTCTCTCGGACAGCGTTTGGAGCGCTTGGTTGTAGTCCTTAAGAGTCGAGTCAATGCTATCCAAGCGAGTGGTAATGGATAATGAAGGAGCAGTGACCTGTGATTTCAGAACGGATATCAGGTCTGCTTCGGTAGAGGCGTTGGTTTCGGATTCTTGGAGCAGTTGGGCTAAAAGCATCGTCTTGAGGGTGTCCACCGAGTAGGTAGGCTGAGTAGGGGACGGTGGAGGTATGGGTGCAGTTTCAGTGTCAACGATATGCCCTTTACCTTTGATTATGCGTTTGACGGTGTCGATCTCGGTGGCGACATACTGCTCCATCGCCTCGCGGACAACCTTAAGGGTGCTGTTCAGGGACCCTGGTGACACAAAGTCGTGTAAAATAACTCCGGGATCACTTAGATTACCCGTTGAAGCATCTACCTGAGAGGCAGAGCCACCTACGTTCACAGCTGGCAAGTCGGTAGCAGTGGTAGGATTTCCCTCCGATCCTCTGCCACCTAAGGGTGACGACACTACGGTGGTTCCAGTCGAGTCACGAAGAATCTCGACTTGGTGTTGCTCCTCTTGTGTCCTAGCCAAAGGATTTTCAATAGCAAATGGCTCTAGACTCGATTGTGCACGAAATGACGTCGCGACCGGGGGCTGCTGGTCGCTTGTTTCAACACCAGCACTCTCCGAGTGAGAGGCCGGTGGTAGTTGTGCTATTTCCCCGTGTGAAGTTGAAACATCCGTCTTTTGAGAGACGGATGAGTGGATAAGGGGGTCGTGCAATTGTTCCGCTGGGTCCACGGAGGCTTCTTCAATACCCTGTCCCAACAAATGAGACGGGATAGTAGATGTGGCGACCCGGATATCACTCGGTTGGGTTCGCTCAGGAGCCTCGTTATCTTTACGGCTCAATCTTTCCTGGTTCGCTTTCGAACGCAGTTCCCTCCTTCTCACATGATCTAATTCATCACCTAATGCTCCCTTGGTTCTATGTCCCTGGGGAGGTCCCTCTGGCGTTGGCTGGACCATGGGATTCCCTAACTCTAGCCTATAAGCAACTACACTGGGTGCAGCGGGATCCTCGTGTGCCAGTAGGGCTTCAGTTGACAAAATCCGAATAATGATGAAGAACCTTTCCGGACCCCTTATATATGGGACAAAGTTTCCGGATGGGACATCCGGATATCCATCCAGATATATGGGTGTCCGGATACCTGTCCGGATACTTTGGGGATTTGGATAAAAAGATCCCTGTTCTTCCATTTTCAAAAAAAAACTGGGACAATTTGAATTATTGAAAGAACCTTCTCTCGCTCCCCCTCAAACTGAGCATGGGGATGGTTTGGCTCCCCCTCGAATAGTGCAAACTTGTGCAATGGAGAGTCCGACACATAAAAACTTTTGAGCAATTAAAGAAAAACATTGTGTCGCTCCCCCTCAAATGATGAACAGTAGTTGAAAAACACACGGAGTGCCCACACACACACAAAAACCTTTTGACAGAAGAAAGAAAAAACTGTGTGTGACGCTCCCCCTCAACAGGTGAGTAACCTTACTTGATACCTGATCATGCTCCCCCTAAACACATGAGCAGCTCGTGAAATCACAGGTATAGACAAACCTCACGTCTTCGTAATATTGTTCCTTGTAGATTGTGAGCAGCTCCCTCCTTCCGGTCATGTGTGTGGAGCATCCAGTGTCTAAGAACCACACATGACCGTCCTGCAAAACAAGTTTAGCGGACCTTGGGTACCCAGATTTGCCTGGGTCCCGGAGGGTTAGGTTTCACACCTTTCGGAGGAGCCTGTTTTGACGCAGGTTGCCTCTTAGGTGTAGTCGTAACCTTAGTAGGAGGAACTGGTTTTGGATTAGGTTTCCTCTCCTGCTTTGGTTTAACTTCTGATTGGGCCCCCCGTTGAAAATGATGTTTCTTTTTGTTTTTACGGGGTTTGCGTTTGGGTGTATGATTATATATGTGACATGACCCAAACCAATCATTATTATTTATGTCATCAAAGTCATTTCAACCACAACTAGAACAACACAAACGATCGTGCGATAATTGGATCAATTGCTGAATGAAGTAATTTTTCATCGGAAAATTAATATCCCTTTTAACAAAATCAGTCCTATGAGTCAAAGCACAATCGTTTTTGTTCATTCTGGGGTAAAAATTAGTGTTAAATGACTTTGATGCTTCTTTCTCAATAGATTCCCTAGCTGGCCTCCTTGGTTTATCTTGTTTAGGCTGGTCGGTTTTATCTGAACCCACATTGACAGCATGGTCAGTGAACTTCGAAAAAACAGGATTTTTGATAGGCAATCGCTCGGTCTTTTGCCTCGGTTGTGATTGGTTTTGAGGAACAGGTTTAGATTTGGGAATCTCAATCACAGTCGGGGCCTTCGTGTTAGAACAAGTACCCTTTTCAAAGTTGACCGGTCGATTGGCTACGGGGGATAGAAAAACTGTATGGCTCGGAAGAGGTTTGTCGAAAGGGAACGACTCAAACTCCCCATCAGAATTACCTTCGGAGTTCATATATTCTGAAAAATGGACATCCGAAATTACTGGACTTGGATCGGTTGAGGAAGGCGAGGAACACGCTGTGCTTTCGGTTGTGTGCTTTGAGGAATTCGGTGCGGAAGCGTTTGAGAAAACAGAGTTTAAATTCCTTTTAACACACTCATCTTGAGAAACTTTACTTTCTTTCGAAGAGATATTTCCGATGAAGGATTTACACGAGGATGTGTCAGATGAGTTCGAGGAAAGTTCAGGTGAAATCTTCGTTATAGGTCAAGCTGCACTTGGAGTTGACCATTTCTCATGTGCTCTTTTATCGTTTCTCTTGTCATTTCAGACAATTTAGATGAGAGCTTATTGATTTCACACTGAAAAGTTTCCTTTTCTTCATTTGTCACACCTTCGGTTTTCTCAGATTTGAGTTTCTCAAGTTCCTGAATTAGCGCTTTCTTCTCGTTTTGAAAAACAGACCTTTCTTTCTCAAGCGACTCCTCCAACTCGACAATATTTGCTTCCAAGATGAGAGGGGGAACATAGAGTTTAAACTCGTCCGTCTCAGTCTTGGTTGCGGGTGCTTAGTCCTCATCCTTTTTGGAGGAATCCTTGGGCGTAGCAACCTTGTAAGGGTCGAAGTAGTCATTTGAGAGATACTTTTTGTTCTTTTGATAGGAATAGTTCAAAGGTTCATAACAAAACGGAAGTTGTATCCCTCGTTTGTGTGCGCGCTTATATTCCTCGGTTTCCTCTTCCTTTTCGGGTTCAAGAGGACCAGTCCATTGAATGGCATATTCCGGATACTCTTTGTCTAACCCAAAACATGCAAAATCATACAAAGTAGGAGCTTGGTATCTTCCCTTTTTCAAATAGTGTGGGTTATCATATCCGATTCCCCACTCTTTGTTAAAATAGGTGAACTCTTTGGGTTTATTCATAAAGATGGTTTGATCGGTTTGACCTCTTTTGTGGAGTTTTGTTTCAAGATCGGTGATTTTGTTAACAAACTCCTTGTGTTGAATTTGAAGACCAGAGCATTGATAAACAATTTCCGCTTTCTCATTCAAACACTGATCAAGCTTCAAGGTCAGATCAGATATCTTAGCTCGAAGGTCTTTTGGTGCTATCGAAAGATTAGCACACTTTTCCTTTAGGTAGGTGTTTTCAGATTTAAGCTTTTCTGTTATCTTTGATTGAGCATCTAACTTTACTTTTAACGAGTTAATTTCAAGTAGTTGTTCATTCGAGGAAAACATATATGACTCTACCTTTTGACCAAGCAATTGAACTTTATCAACTAAAGCTTTATCAACTAAAGGATTATGGAATCCGGGTGGTTTCCGGATAAGGAATCCGGAAAATGAGGTTACCGGATGCAAGAGTTTCCGAATACTGAACTTACCGGATAGGATAGAAATCACAAAACTTACCGGGTGATTAGATAATCCGGATAAATTGTTTCCCATATACTTAGTATTATCCGGATAAAAATTATTACCGGATACCTAGAGTTGTCCGGATAAAATCTTTATCGGATACTTTGGGTTTCCGGAACAAATTACCCGGAAAACTTGGAATTTAAAGACTTACCCAGAAAGAAGACTTACCCGGAAAACTTACCCGGATTGTTGGACTTACCCGGATTGTTGGATGTACCCGAAAAGGATGCACAATTATCCGGAAACTTGAGAAGTGTCCGGAAACTGCGACTGACTTTTCAAACTCGATTGAAACTCGATTAGGGTTGCACAAAAGCGTTCCTGAATGATTAGAAACACTTCCAAACACAAAAATAACACTAACCCAATGGATTTTAAAGCAAAAACAACAAGTTTTGATAGTAAAATTTTGATTTTTGATGAAGAACACACTCAAAACTTTTGAATTTGATTTGCTTAATTAACCACTCAAATGAACGAATTAGGTTAATAAATTTGCAGAATCAATAATAACAATAATACTAACACAACCCAATAAGCAAAATCGAACAATTTTACCAGAATCAAGATTTTGATTTTCCAAGATGAACACAGACGTGAAAAGTCAAAATCTTACCAGAAATCAATAGAAAGGCTTTGAATCAAATCTGTCCGTCTGCTCTGATACCAATTGTTAGTTCCAGATCCGTGCAACGATAATGAAATCAAACGATTAAACAGTAAAGTATACGATTTCAACTGGTCATCTCTGTATTAGCTTTCAATATTGAGAGGATTACAATAAAAGTGTAGGAAAGCAAATGAGACAACTAGCCTATTTTTCTAAGGCTAGATTGATTTATATATGGCGGGCCCGTGGTTAACAAGCCCACGGCTCATTCACTAATAAGGCTCAAATTAAACAATTACAATTTAAACCCTGACATTTAAATCAACATAAATTGACCCTAACATTTCCATATGCCGCATCACAAATATTCCACAATCTATGAAGTTATCGACTGTTCTCCACTTCAACTTGTATCTGTTTGGTTTGACCTTTGACATGCTATTCACACGTGGATGTTTCACCATTTTCAAGTAATCAACCAACGTTTTTTTATGCAACACATAATACATAACATATAAGCTGTCAAAAAATTGGTTTTTTAGTTGTAAATTAATTTTTCCAATATTTTCTTCTTACCAAGACATTTGGAAGCTTCCCATATTTGTTCTTGTTGGTCCCAGCTATGGATTAGCAATGGTAAACAAGTATTGTAGAAGGGGGGTTGAATACAATACACAAAATTTTTCACTTAATTAATTCTTTATTGATTTAAAATCAAGAATTACACATAGAAAACTTAAAGATTGTTGCGGAACAAAACAGATAAAATCTGCTTAAACAATCTAACACAAAGTCACACAGAGAATAAGAACAGTTGTAAAACACTTAGAGAACAAATGGACTTCTGAGAGAGAGTAATGCGCCAGCACTTGAAAGCTTGAGAGAGTTTGTAAACTGGTGAGTTGCAAGGATGAAGATGATCTTCTTTTATAGTGCCTCATGCAATAAATGCAATGGACACTTGTCAAGGAGGGCTTGGAAGGCAGAACGGAAGCAGTCTTCTGAAAAGTGATTTTGTCTTTTCACTTTTGTCTTCAAGCGTTGACCTGCTTGTTGAAGCTGATGTTTCTTGAAGAAGATAAGAAGTCCAAAGAACCTTTTTCTGATCTTAGGATGATGTCTCTGTCAATGCAAGATATCCTGAATATATTCTGCAGATAAAGTTAATATACCTGCTAAAATTTCTTTGCCGAAGACTTCTTTGCCGAAGATGTTCCTAACATGTATTTTGCCTAACATGTTATCCTCTTCAAAGATCTTGCCGAAGATATTGTCTTCAAGATTTTGATCTTCTTCAAAGTTTTGCTTCTTCAAAATCTTGCCTAACATTTCATCTTCTTCAAAATTTTGCTTCTTCAAAATCTTGCCTAACATTTCATCTTCTTCAAAATTTTGCTTCTTCAAAATCTTCAAGTGACCTGGCTAAGACTTTAGGAAAAGTCTTCAAGTAGCAGCTTAATTTTGGTTGAGAATTCTATCTTCAATCCGCTTTGAAGATATACTTCTACTTTGTTTCTTCGGTTGATCTTCGACTTCACCGAACATTTTTATACAATTAAACTGCTTGTAAAGAACCTAAAAATTATTCTAAGTATGAACTGTGAAATTGAGAGACTGAGGTCATCTTCAAATCTAAGTGACCCAACAATCTCCCCCTATTTGAGGATGACATCCATACTTAGAATCTGAGAAGTAAACACTGAATAATTCATTTTTGACCCTTGTTTACTCTTTTGGGTTCTTTTCACATAGTCCATTCTTTTTGGATTTTTTTTTTATTTATTGTATCCGACATTTACAAGTAAAAAAAATGGTAAAGTATACTGTACAAACTATTAACAAAAATGTACTTGTATTGAAAACTTGAAAGAGCAATAATCATAAGTTTACAAGTACATATCAAAAGCATATAAAGATGATCAATTCATCCTTTTCTGTAGTTCAGCTAGGATGGCATGTTGTAGTGGAGGGATTGCAGTTGTGTCAGGGGTAATGATAAGGATGGATTCAAGGAAGATAGAGTCAGCCATAGATATCTCATCATATCGGAAGAATTGTTGTGTGCCTTGGGCATTGTTGAAGAAAATGCCCCGATACGGTCTGTATAACACATAAGGAGATTTTCTGGTGGGGACTGAAGGAGGCGTTAGGTTCAGGTTCTTGATATCAGGAAGAATTCCTATAGCAGCAAGATCTTGAAAGATGGTTTGGTGGAATTCTTTCCTTAACATTCATATTTGTAAGATTTTCTAATACAAAGTTTAATTGATTTTATAATTGTAGTCGTACGTACCATTGTAGTAGTAGTGCAAAACAATCTATGTGGAAATGTGTTATTTCTGAATTGCTCTTCGTTGTTAAGGATGCATGACCATAAATCAATAACAGATGCACATATTTCAGTATTTGGTGCCATGCTTTCAAAAACGACTCTTGGTGCTTGTGTTCCACCAAAACTCTGGAATACTCCGTCCCTTGTATTTTGAAGATGCAAAATCAATATAGAATATTTTTTTAATTAAATCATATGTGATTAATCAATGGTGTAGAGGTGGGTTCAAACGAGAACCCTAACTATTTACGAGAACACGAGAACGGCCGCCTATGTACAAAATCACATGTGATTCACGTACAAAATCACATGTGATTTTACATTACCTGGAAATCTGGACGTGAATCACATGTAAAATCACATGTGATTTTGTACGTGAATCACATTTGATTTTGAATCACATGTGATTTTGTACGTGAATCACATGTGATTTTGTACGTGAATCACACTGTAAATGAGTAATCATATATGATGTTATCAAGAAGTAAAAGAATTTATGTTAAAACTTACATTTTATCGCCCTGCATTGCAAACATCCAAGCAGACACCGTTGTTTCTTCTTTTGTTAGTGCTTCATTAGGGTCCACCTTTCTGTTCATATAGGGGGAGCAGATTGGTAGTCCAGCCCTAATATCGCATTTTACCACTTCATTTTGTACATTCAGACCTGTGATTTGATTGACATTAGGTGTTTCACAGTCTGTTTGAATCCCTTTCAACTTTTCTTTATCCACCTTCAACCTTACGAGAAGTCCTCCTGTAGATTGATGTGGTTCCTTTTCTGTCACAAGAAGTCCTCCATGTTCACATCCCTCATCTCGATTTTCTATATCTATATGCGTACATCCATCCTTTCGAATCACTGTATCTTCATTGGCATAGCCTTCGCCGAATTCTTGAGTAAAACCAAGGTTGTAACTTGGTGCTGAACTTGGTTCTGAAGGTGATACTTTTCGCCTTTTATTGCTATCTGTCGGCATAACAACAACTTCATTAGTTGTACTTTCTATCACAGATTGTTGATTTTTCTTTGCTTCTTTTTCAGCCGTTTTTTCTGCAACTAAGCGATCACATGAGTCGATAACATCTGGGTTTTGCAAAAATTGTGTGAAAGTCTCGATGTTCTATTCCTCACCTTCAGTTGGTATCTTCTCTCCTATACTCTCTGTATTCCCGATGCTCAACTTCTGTACAAGAATATCAAGTTGATTTTCTTCATCTCCACCTTCTGTTGCATCCGTTTCTTCTACACTTCTTGTACTCTCATTCCTTATCTCTTTGGGACTGCTTTCTCCTATTTCAGTTTCCCCACCTTCTTCATTCACTTCTTCATTCTTTCCTTCATTCCCTCCTTCATTTCCTCCTCCTTCATTTCCTTCACCTTCATTTCCTCCTTCACCGCCTTCTTCATTAAGTTGTACGTTCAACTGTTGAGTTTCAGGAATTTGTTGCTCAACAAGCACAAAATCAAGTTGCTTTGTTCTCCAATCATCAAGACTCGCTTCTTCAGGGAATTTCAAACAGGTCTTATCCAAGGCTATGTTGAATTTTGTTTTCAAGGACACCAGCTGGTTGTATGTATCGTCCAAGAAACTCAGATATTCCTATTAAAACATTCCCAATAACATCTTATTAATAACATAAAAACCAAACCCATACTAGTATATGCTTATGCATTAAATCACATATGATTTCAACACTACCTACTTTAAATCACATATGATTTTAACTCTATCAATTCCCAATATCAGATTACCATAAAAACCAAACCCATACTAGTATATGCTTCTGCTTTAAATCACATATGATTTCAACACTATCAACTTTAAATCACATATGATTTTAACAGTATCAAATTTTGAAATACTATAAAATTGTGCATATAACTACTTTAAATACTATACAATTGTGTTTAATCACATATGATTATTAAAACTACCACATATGATCACATATGATTACCAACTAAGTAATATGAAAATACTTCATCATAAATTTCATCATATAACATCAGATTGTAAAACAATATAACTTTCCTTTCTAAATCACATATGATTAATATCTAAGTGATATCAGATTGTTAAACAATATAACAGTTCTTTTAGATCACATATGATTTACTAAGAGAAATCAGATTGTACCTCAATTTTCACTGGTGATGGAGGTACTACATCTGTCATTTCAACCTCATCTTCATTTGCTTGGTTTTCATCATATGGTTCTGCAAAATCCGCCACTCCTAGTCCTCCCAATTCAATCTCTGCTTCCACTCTCATCTTTAACAACTCAGATGACCATGCTTTGATTGCAGGTCTAACTCTTCTGACAGGTGGTACACCACACTTAATGTTGTCCACGTACATCAGCTACAAAGAAATTTTAAACAATGTTATCAATTGCAAAAAAGAATACAAAACCGTAATTATATATCTATAAAACTTACCACAAGTGTTGTCATTGGACCACAAAAGAACTCTTTTTCATCTCGACCACTCCAAGTGTTCTTGCAATACCTTAAACGGCTAATGATGTATTCACACCAGTTTATCTCTTGGAAATTTGTTTCCTTTGTCAATCGAGATAACACATGAAGGTCGCAAGTTCCATTGTATTTGCAACTTCCCATTGTATTGCAAAATAGAACAATGAAATTCACCATGAAGTTCCAGTCTCCATCCTGTGATGTGACTATCTTCTTGCTCACCTCCGTTGGTCTTATAATATCTTTATTGAACTGCTTCAACCATTCACCCTTGATTGAAGCACCAAAGTCATCCGCTTCGCACTCTTCATACTTTATACGCCCCATCGGTGCTCCAATCATATCTCTTACTGCTTCTTCATTTAATGTTATATTCCCTTTCGCTGTCTTGATTGCCAACTTTTCTTCATCAAATTTTAATGCTACAAACAGTCCTAGGTTGGAAGGTATTCCATCTAACTTCATTCCTATCAACTCTCCAAAACCCATTTCCGTAACACATCTTTTTTGTGCATCGGAAAGTGACCTCATAGCATTGAACAATGGGTACGGTGTTGTCCTTAACCGTATGATTTTCGCTTGAGGTCCCTGTTTCTTCTTTGTCGGCTTTCTTCTTTTTACTTTTTTTCATTTTCTTCTCCTTGAACTTTCCAAATTGGAATACAGTTATTGCATAAGAAATGGTAAATCATATATGATTTACATATGACAGATTGCAATATTCAAATCTCAATTCATCAAAATGTTCTAATTGCATTCTAATCACATATGATTTATATCTGTAAATTGAAAACCCAGATTGTATATAACAACCATTCTAAATCACATATGATTACCAACTAAGTAATATGAAAATGCTTCATCATAAATTTCATCATATAACATCAGATTGTAAAACAATATAACTTTCCTTTCTAAATCACATATGATTAATATCTAAGTGATATCAGATTGTTAAACAATATAACAGTTCTTATAGATCACATATGATTTACTAAGAGAAATCAGATTGTTTCCTAATCACATATGATTTACTAGGTGTTCCTAACAACATTTCATCATATACTATCAGACTGTAAAACAAAATCACATATGATTAATAACTAAGTGATATCAGAATATACTAATGATTAATAACATTATAAACTAATGATCCAATTCAACATGTAAATAACATGTAAATCACAGATGATTAATAACATTATCAAAATTGATTTGCATTATCAGTCCTTACTAAATCACATATGATTCAACAAACCACTATACCAGTCCCTAATAAATCACATATGATTCAACTCACAGATGATTAATAACATTATCAAAATTGATTTGCATTATAACCACTATACCAGTCCTTACTAAATCACATATGATTCAACAAACCACTATGCCAGTCCCTAATAAATCACATATGATTCAAATCACAGATGATTAATAACATTATCAAAATTGATTTGCATAATAACCACTATACCAGTCCCTACTAAATCACATATGATTCAACAAACCACTATACCAGTCCCTACTAAATATCAATGTTTGACAGAGGAAATCATAGGTGATTAATAACATTATAAATTAATGAAGATGATCATGTATTATGTCTTTTGACAGAGGAAATCACAGATGATTAATAACATTATAACTAATGATCCAATTCAACATGTAGAGGAAATCATAGTTGTGGTTAACATGTAAATCACAGATGATTAATAACATAATCTATCTACTACCTTCTATTGGATTTGAAGTAGGGCGTTCACTATTTGATGCCATTCCACACTCATTGACTTCCACCATATCAAGGGTTTTTGCTATCCTCTTACTTTTTCGACGTTCTTCAAGTAGAAACAAACACAAAACATCATCAGGAACACTTTTGTATACATTTAAAAACCCTAAAATTGAACATGCACTAAAAACTTCATACATGTTGAATCCATTAATTTTGTTGTCGTAATCTTCGTTGTTTTCAGATTCAGGACCTCGTTTGAACGAGCTTCGTGTTTTAATCTTCGATTTCTTCCTTTATACAAATGATTCGGCGAAGATTGACGTAGAAGTTTTGAAATTGGAAGGGAACGATAAGGGTTTTGAATCGATAAGGGTTTTGAACGAGGTGGGTTTTGAGAATGATTTCCGTATCTCGCATACGTGATTGTGTATAACCATAATTTTACTTCTTTTACTAAAATACCCTTTCTTTATTATTACCCCTGTGGAAAAGTAATTTCAGTGGCATAGAAATTACAAAATTTGCCACTGAAAATATCAGCCGTGGATTAATTAATTTAATGGTTTAGATGAATCCCTTTATTTTCTTATTTAGGTCACCTCCTCGTATGAACCCACCTCTTTCTCTCTCTCTCTCTCTCTATATATATATATATATATATATATATATATTGATTGATGATTATTTCTCTTAATCATATTGGGCTCAATGGGTATGGGCAATTGGCCATTTTGCCATCATGTCTGTAGATGGGTAAGGCCACGGGTCAAGATTTTTGGACCCATGGACCATTACATTGTGTGTGGTGGTGGTTTTTGCAGCCATAAAGTAGTGTTATGAGTTTTTTTTTTGAATATTTCTAATAATTTGTTCAATTATTTTTAAATATGAAATTAAAATTCAAAATCTTCAAAAAAGAAAAATTCAATTTCAATAACTTTTTAATTTTGAAAGTTACAATATTAATTATATTATTAATATATTTCATTTATCTAATAAATTATTATATTTTTCTTTAATATATTTAATTTTCAAATTTCTTATTGATGAGAATATAATAATTGTTTTTTCTATCATGATAATCATTTTAGTAAATTTTTTAAATTTAAAGAACTTCACGCACTCTTCTATTATTTCCATATTAAAAAAATGTTATAAAAAATATATAGGTTGATGATCTATAGTCAATGAAAAGTGAAGGCCAAAAGGGTAGGGTTTTTGGTTTGATGCTTTTGTTTTCTAGTGCACAAATAGTATCTAGCTATCACAATTCACAACCCCATGTTTTAAAAAAAACATGATCAAATATTCACATAAAAATTTATAACCAAAAGCCACACACAGTGCATGGAGTTAATTAACAGACTTGAAAAAGTTTGAAAACATTCAGAGCCATTTTGGCCTAGTGAATTATAGATACAAAGAAAGCATTATAATTAATGATAGATGGCATTCACATGTGAATGGTGGGGTTAAAGAAATGAATGTCAAACGGTTGTTATATGTTTGGCTTCAAACCAGAAAGCTGATCAACTCATTAGTTTTTCAACTACAACTGTCATGTATGTAGGTTTTGTTTCTGAAGCATTATTTCATGTGTTTCTTTCTTTTTGGAACCTTCTTTTAGTTCTTTATCTTCAAAAGATGCCCCCTTAATATCTTCATATTTAAGGGTGGTCATATATATATATATATATATAGGGGTGGGTTTAAATGAAAACTCAAATTCAATTGTAAACATGAGGATAAGTCACAACCATTGATCAAGATTTAATTTGGAAAACTAATCAATGGTTAAAACTTAATTAAACCAATTGAGAAGTGATTAGGGGCAAATCTGGAAATTTGAATCAACGCCTGCCATGTTTGATTTTTTATTTTCTTTTTTAATTAAAAAACTTTTACCCCCTTAAAGTTTAAAATAATTTATCTTAAAAATTACTAATATTTTAATCAAACAAATTACATCAAAAAAACGAGAATTTCGTGCTCTTCGATATGACATTCATCTCGATATAGTTTTTTCTTCATTTTAACTGTTTTTACGTGAAATGTTATGTATGTGTTATATTCACTCTAAATATAACTAATATTCAGTTTATGAGTATTTTATATTCAGTTTGAATATATAGTTTTATTCAGACTGAATAAAATGTAAAAATTCAGTATGAATATATTCAGACTGAATAATAGGGAATTAAAAAGTCATATTAATTATTATTGCTAAAACGTTATTAAGATGTTTGGGAGCAGTGATATCCATACCAAATATGTATCTTTATTCAGTTTGAATAAAAGGTAAAATATTCAGTATTAATATCAATTCAACTTCTTAATATATTCCTATTATTCAGACTGAATAATAGGGAATTAAAAAGTCATATTGATTATTATTGCTAAAACGTTGTTAAGATGTTTGAGAGCAGTGATATCCATACTGAATGTGTACCTTTATTCAGTTTGAATAAAAGTGAATATCCATACCGAATATGTACTATATATTCTGTTTGAATAAAAGTGAATATCCATACCGAATATGTACTATAAAGGTACATATTCGGTATGAATATCACTGCTCTCAAACATCTTAACAACGTTTTAGCGATAATAATCAATATGACTTTTTAATTCCCTATTATTCAGTCTGAATATATCCATACAGAATTTTTACATTTTATTCAGTCTGAATAAAACTATATATTCAAACTGAATATTAGTTATATTCAGAGTGAATATAACACATACATATCATTTCACGTAAAAACAGTTAAAATGAAGAAAAAACTGAATATATCCAAACTGTGTTATTCAAACTGAATATAAAATACTCAGTCTGAATATATTCATACTGAATTTTTACATTTTATTCAGTCTGAATAAAACTATATATTCAAACTGAATATAAAATACTCATAAACTGAATATTAATTATATTCAGAGTGAATATAACACATACATAACATTTCACGTAAAACAGTTAAAATGAAGAAAAAACTATATCGAGATGGATGTCATATCGAAGAGCACGAAATTCTCGTTTTTTTGATGTAATTTGTTTGATTAAAATGTTAGTAATTTTTCAGTTAATTTATTTTAAACTTTAAGGGGGGTAAAAAAATTTAATTAAAAAAGAAAATAAAAAGTCAAACATGGTAGGCGTGAGTTTTAATTATCTTCCAGTTTTACCCCTAATCAATTTAAATAATAATTTCAATTAAAAACTCTATTTAATAT
Source organism: Saussurea involucrata (assembly GCA_033807775.1). NCBI lineage: Eukaryota > Viridiplantae > Streptophyta > Magnoliopsida > Asterales > Asteraceae > Saussurea > Saussurea involucrata. Next base: position 154,582,002 of record CM066314.1, on the reverse strand, counting down.
GAGTCATTGGATCAATATAGATGGAAGGGCCAAGATTCGTTCTCATGTTTACAATTGAATTTGAGTTTTCATTTGAACTTTCCTATATATATATATATATATATCATATACGAAATTTACGCGATGTTTCATACTTTTACCTGATTATATGTATGGTTTACTGTTTAATACTATTATAAGATCTTTAGGCTTTTAGGGGCTGTTTGTTTACCTCTTAATAGTTCCATTAAGAGACAACCTCTGAATCGCTAAGAGGTAAATCTTGTTTGGCAAAAAAATTGTCTCCCTCTTAATGGTTCTAAAACCATTTGAATGATTTAGCATCCTAGGCTTTCCTTAACCATTCAGCACCCTGATTTCATTCTAAACAATTACCAAACAACCATATTTCATTTTGCACTATATCATAAAAGCCTCTTAATCATTCTGACTAGGGGTGTACAAAAAATCGTCAACCCGCGAAACCCGACCAACCCAACCCGTTAACAACCCAATTAAACCCAACCCGCCGAACCGCCAAACCTCCAAACCGTCAAACCGCTATTTATAAGGGTTGAAATTGGGTTGGAAAAACGCAACCCAACCCAAACCGTCAACCCACCGCTAATATTTAGTATTTCAAATAAAATTATATTTATATATATATATAGAGAGAGAGAGAGAGACTCCGTAAAATACAAACCTTGAATTTGTTGCACCCCTTACAAACCACAACATGCATATGTGCAGACTGGTTCTGCATATATGCATATGAATACGTGCAAGAATATACATATAATGGACATACATTCATATGGAACAATGCATATATGCAGAACCAGTCTGCACATATGCAGACTGTGGTTTGTAAGGGGTGCAACAAATACATGGTTTGTATTTGATTTGTACCATATATATATATATATATATTGTATTTACATCATTATAAATTATAACCCAAAAAATAAGTGCATATATATAGCTTACGCTAATATACATTTTACAACCCAATAATTAATTGCATGCATTATTGGTCCAATTTAACTTTTAAGCTCAAAGCCCAAACTCAATCAACCTAAGTCGAAGAAAATTTACACGATTCGGACTTGTTGCACACTTGCCCCCTCGTTCATCGTTGAAACTCAATATTTTTTTGAAACTGTTCAAAGTTTGAAAGTCATATTTTTTACATGTTTTCCTATGTATAGGAGCAATGGAAAAATCTTCTAACTATCCAAAAATTGAAGATAATGATGAACCAAACGTTCCAAACACGTCTAAGAAAGGGGTGGTAGAACTTCAAACGTTTGGGATCATTTTTCAAAAAAGGACTCTAGATGTGTTTGTAATTATTGTGGAAAAGACTATGATTATCACAGTAAAAGAATTGCTTCGCATTCCTACTACCAATAACTTTGTTGGGTATAACTTTAGTTTTTGTCGTATGTCAACCGTGAACTTTGTGTATATTTCTAACCCGCCAACCCAACCCAATCCGCCCTAACCCGCAAGGGTTGGGTTGGGTTGAGATTTTCTAAACCGCCATAATTGGGTTGGGTTGTAAAATTGCCAAAACCGCCCAACCCAACCCGCGTACACCCCTAATTCTGACCACTTAATCATTCTGTACCAAATCGTTCAGCAACGGCCAAACAACCCCTTACTCTGGTTGTTTTAGCTGATTCGGTGATCTTTTATATTTCGGATTTAGAAAAATAACTTTTATTTAAGTGAAATTTATATGCTATTCTATTATTTTAAGATATTTTTGTTGTTTTAATTTGTAAGCATTTTAATATAATATAAATTTTTCTGTTTTATTTTATTTATTATTTGTCCAATCAATCTATAGTTTTATCGGTCCCTGCCTTTCTTCATCAAAGAGATCGCATATTAATGTGGGTACGTGGTGAAGATGAGAAGCGAGATCACGAGAGTAAACCCTAGCTACTTAAGCCACCATAGCACCGTATATGCATATGAGAGAGAGAAGGTTTAAATGAGAACGGTAACTATTTAAGAAAACACGAGAATACTAAAATAACACTAAACATGTTTATATATATATATATATACATATAATAAATGAGTAACTAGTATGCCACGTGTCGTCTTCTGGTGAGACGACTTCAGTATTTTCCTGCCTAAACATGTATCTGGACGCAGTTTACATTATAAGTTCAATTAGCGCACCCACATTCACTTCTTCTTAAATCTCTCCTTAATTCAATTTTTTTAATTTATACGTTACATTTACTACCCTTATAATTAGGTATGTAGTTTACTTTTAATCTCTTACTTTTTTATTTTTCATTTTAGACACTTATCATATAAACATAAATAATGTATATGAACTAAAATGCATTAAAACATTTCTATTTTATACAAACTATACCATTGTAATCGTTTCGTCAATACCTTCGAAATGAGCTCAATATTGAATATTTTTGGATTTAATTATATTATTAAATATTATAAATATATACGAATTAATGTGTCGTGATTAGTATGAGATTTGTTGAAATTAGTAGAGATTTGATACAAATAATCACTAAATTGTCGTGATTTTCTTTTTGCAATTTCATATCAATTTTTACTTCAAACTTGAATTCCTTCGACGAATTACAATTCTATCAAATATCATTCTGTCAACGAAACATTTAATTACTTGGAAAAAAATATATCACTTATCAACTGACTTTTGGATTATGAGTTCGAACCTTTTTCAAAAATATAAATATGCAATTATTGTGTATTCGTTTGATAAATTCATTTAGTAACGACATTTATAATAGGTATCAAACTTAATAGACATTTTTATCTTCAAGATAATATTCCCTATTTGTGGAATTTTTGTTTTCTTTTTATCAATTATTTTATGTGTCACAAAATTATTCAACAACTATTAAACATCAAATAATTAACTTAAAACAAAAATTTGATTGTCGCGCAACGGGCGAATCAAATACTAGTATATATATAAACATGCAGGTATATATATACATAGTTTAAAACTTTATATAATAGAGAGAGAGAGACAAAACTTTAGGACATACAAGGTTATCATGCATACAAACAATACATAAACACACACACACACACATATATATATATATATATATATATATAGAGAGAGAGAGAGAGAGAGAGAGAGAAGTTTTGAGACATAGAAAGTTGGATAATGGATATGTACGTACACATAAAACAAAATTATAACGATCCAACCCTACGTATCTTGTTTTTAGGGTGTGTTTGTATATTAATTTGCTTTCAAATAATTATTGCAATTTCAAAAATAAGATGTGTTAAAATAAGTAGTTCCTGGTCCACATTTAATTATTCAACTTTAAAAATAAGAAAATCAATTTCAAAAATCAATTTAAAAGAAACTTCAAACTTAGTATCATTACTTCACATTTTTATAAACACTTAGGGGGCGTTTGGTTCGCAGAATGTTTTTGGATGGAATGGAATCTGTCAAAGGAATTTGACTTTGAAGGAATTGGAATGGAATGTTGTCAGGTTTGACCAGCTGTTTGGTTGACAGAATTGGAATGAAATCTGTTAAAGGAATTGTAATCTGTCTGTTTGGTTCACAGAATGTAGCTTTGGAATTGGAATAAAATTTAGGTAAATGACCAAAATACCCTTTTGTTAATTCACAGAACCAGATGTAACAGAAAAGCAGTAGCAAACAGATTGAAAATTCACAAAATCAGTAGCAACAGAGACATAAATCACACATGAAACAGATTGTAAATTCACAAAATCAGTAGCAAACAGATTGTAAAATCACATATTGCAAAAACAGATTGTAAAATCACATAAACAGATTGCAAACAGATTGTAAAATCACAGATTGCAAACAGATTGTAAATCCACAGACAAAATGAAATCTGTCAGAAATCGAAAGCAAGCAGACGACAAGAGAAATCAAATCGAACCAAAGCAAAAATCGAAAGCAAACATAATGATAAATCGAAACAGCAGGAAGATAAATCGAAACCAAGCAAAAATCAACATCAGTCACGCGGAAGATAAATCGAAACCAAGCAGAAACATAATTCGAAATCAGCAGAAAGACAACCAGAAATCGAATCCAAGCAAGAATCGAAAGCAAACAAGAAAGATAAATCGAAATCTTACCAGATCAGTCGAGGAAGGAGCTTTGCGACGGTGGAGAGAAAACGAGAGAGAGGTTTGTCTACTGATTTGTGAAGATGGCGGGTGATAAAAGCTAAATTAGGGCAAGGGTAATTTTGGAAATAATAAAATGTTCAATTCCATTCCTTCAGAATACCTTGGTTAAGTGATGGAATGAAAAATGGCTACTTCATGGAATTCAATGAAATTTTAAAGATTCCATTTATACAAAAGAGTGAACCAAACACTGGAATGGAATCTGGTCAAAGAAATCTGACATTCCAATTCCACCAGATTCCATCAGTTTATGTGAACCAAAGTCCAAACGGCACCTTAGAAAACTACAAACCTAGTATTGTTGCTTCACATTTTTATATAACATCTACATACCTCCTTAACCTCTATACTATGTTATAAAATATTTAAGTAAAAGTGTTAAAACGAATTTATTAATCATTAGATCGATATTGTCTAACAACAATCAGGGGAGGATCTAGGGTTGTAAACGAATGAACATTCATCGAATCGTTTATGAATCGTTTGGTGGGAGATTTGTTTATTTAATAAACGAACCAAAATGAGTACATTCTTTTGTTCATTTATGTTGGTGCAAGTATACCACATCTCTATATATTTATATATATTTATTTTGATGATTACAAACACACCGTATTATTGTTTATCTAACAATTTAATCCAAGTGTGCAGTTGTTGAAGAACACGAAGATTTAATCTGAAGGGTTCAAGACGGAAGTGTTTACGTCGTCATTATTGTTTATAACTAATAATGATAAACACCCTAAAATAATATACCACTTGGATATTTCTAAAAACCCAACAATTAATTTTAATAAGGTTTTGAGAAGATCCAGCAAGATTTGGGTGCTGTCCTGGAAACTGACTTTTCCTGACGGCGGTATACCGCGAGTCCCATCCGGTATACCGCGGGTACACTTTTGCCGGTATACCGCGGCTGTTCAGCCGGTATACCGCGGCAGTCCGTGTGCAGTTCCTATTGGTTGAAGTTGCTTTTCCTGACGGCGGTATACCGCGAGACCCAGCCGGTATACCGCGGGTACTTATTCCTGTCAACTTTGCATGTAGCCGTTTGTGTGTCAGCACACTTTTCTGACGGCGGTATACCGCATGCATTTGGCGGTATACCGCGGGTGCTCAATGCCGTTGGAGATGCTATGTATAAATGATGCTTGCTGGTAATGAAGACCTCAGACCAACACAACAGTAACAAGCAACAAAAACACCACCTCTCAGCTCTCTCATCTATTTATAATATATATTTTATAAAACATTTTTTATAAAATATCCAAGTGTGAGATATTATACAAGAGTGATTACCCATTGTGAGTTATACTCCTCTTGTAAGTATTTGAATAACGGGTGTGTGATCCTGTTTATCTCATAGCAGAGGCTTGAGAAACTATTACAAATACCTTTGTACTTGGTTTGTATTTCTACCGTAAAGAATACATTTATTGGATCGTGTCGGGAAGTGTCTCGGCTGCTGGTTTATCACAGTTGGTGGTAAATCAGTAATTCTCTGTGTCAAGTATCTCTATCCCTTATCTCTTTATTTATTCCGCTGTGCTTTATTATATTTATTTATATAAACTGCTTTGCATTTATATTTATTTATATAATCTCTGTGCATTTTAATTATATCTGTTTATATAATTGTTGTGTATTTACTATTTGTATACTCTGATTTATTTATACTGTTTCTGTACTGTATTTATTTATAAAACATTTTTGAAAGTAAAAGATTTTAAATACAACCTTACCCCCCCTAGGTTGTCTAACATTTGGTATCAGAGCGGGGCTTTCAAAATTTTCTGTTTAAATTTTTTTAAGTCATTTCTTTTTTTTAAAATGGCTCAACAAACTAATTTTGTGTTCTCTAAAACTCCTTTGATAGATACTGAAAAGTTTGGCATTTGGGCCGAGCTATTTGAATGTCACGTTCGTGGCAAAAGTCAAAAAATTTGGGATATTATAGAAAATGGGAATTTTAATCCTACTATTATAAAAAATAATGTTATTGTTGATAAACCTGTTAAGGACTGGACTCCCGCTGAAGAATCTCTTTTTTGTTTAAATTTTGAGGCTAAAAATATATTATATGCTGCTTTAACTTCCGATGAAATAGAAAGAGTATATACCTGTAAAACTGCTAATCAAATCTGGCAAAGCTTGAGTGACACTCATCGTGGAAATACTCAAGTTAAAAGTTCTAAAATAAACATTTTAGTTCATGATTATGAATTATTTGAAATGTCAAAAGATGAGTCAATCGACTCAATGTTTAAACGTTTTAACCTCATCATGACTACTTTGAAGGGATTAGGTCGCACTTATCCTAACGAAGACTATGTAAGGAAAATTCTTCGAGCACTTCCTTCGGAGTGGATGGCAAAAATCACATCCTTGGAAGACTCCCGAGATCTCGCAACTATGAAGCTCGATGATCTCATCGGCAATCTTAAAGTGCACGAAATCGCACTAAAAAGAAATCAAGTCCGGGAGCAAGTCAAAAAGAAATCCATCGCTCTCAAGGTCGTTGCCTCAAAAGAAAAGGAAGAGGAGGAAGATGCAAGTTCATCCGATGATGAACCCGAAAATCTTGACGATTTAGTCAAGTTGGTAAGAAAACTTTCTAAACTTCTTTCTAACAAAAAGTTTGCCAATATTGATAGGTTTCAAGAAAATGAAGACTGCCGTCGTGGTAGTAAAAACCAAAGTCGCAACGTCCACAAAAGTGAAGACAATTATGACGAATCTAGCGACGATGAAAAAGCCAATAAAAAGAAAGGCTTTTGCTATGTGTGTGGTGACAAGGATCACTATGCAAGTGTGTGTCCGAATCGAGCAAAACAAATCAACACACCAAAAGCTTTGGTTGGAGGCGCGTTGAGCGCAAGCATAAATGAGACCAAAAATTTTTGTTTCATGGCCGACCATGATAATGAGGTATCTTCATCATATTCCTCTAAAAATAATTGTGATAATTATTATAGTGACGATGAAAATAATCTTGACGAATTATATAAATCATTTCATGATATGGCCGCTCTTGCAAATAGGTATAAAGATGAAATTTCTAATTTAAAAGAAACCGTATCTGTATATAAAAAGGAAATAGATGACGGTAAACAAAAATCTGCTCATGATTTAGATGTTATCACTAAATTAGAAAATAAATTAAGTGAAAAAGATATTTGCAAATCTTGCATTGTTTTAAATGATAAAATTGCATGCTTAAGTGAAAATAAAAAAGAAAGTGTTGCATGTACAAAATGCGAGTCTCTTGAAAATGAAGTTGCATATTTAAATGCTAAATGTAAATCGCATGAGAAAAATAATCTGTTAGCTAATGCTTTTAATAGTAGCAATGATAAAGTGCTTAAAATGCTTAATATATCAAATCGTATAAATTGCCGAAAAGGCATTGGTTCCGATACATGTGTTGATAAATGTTCGTGTAAACCCATTAAAAGATTTTTTGCATCTCCTAAAGTTGATACGAGAAAACCTCCGTATGTATCCAAAATGAATAATGTGAATTATATGCCGAGGAAACCGTATGCTTGCATGTATAATAGCAAATTTTCTAGACCAAAGAATAATGTAAATTTGCATGCTTCATTTTACGTCTATGATAAATACGATCGTAAAATAAAAATGGTTAGAAAATGGATTCCGAAAGGAATGTTTAATGTTGATAATCCCGGTGGGATGCGTTTGTGGTTTTAAACCATTTATATGGCTTTGTATGTTTGTCATGTTTGTTTTATGTCGACAACATATTTTTTTGCAGTTTATGTTTTATACTAACTGTTAAAAGGACCCATAAGAAAAGGGTACCACGAAATATTTTCTTTGCCTTTTGTAGGTGTTTCCTGGCGAGGATATAATACGTGTTTCCTGGCGAGGATATAATACGTGTTTCCTGACGAGGATATAATACGTGTTTCCTGGCGAGGATATAATACGTGTTTCCTGACGAGGATATAATACGTGTTTCCTGACGAGGATATAATACGTGCTTCCTGGCGAGGATATAATACGTGGTTTCCTGGCGAGGATATAATACGTGATTTCCTGCCGAGGTTATAATACGTGGCTACCTGCCGAGGTTATAATACGTGGTTACCTGCCGAGGTTATAATACGTGGTTACCTGCCGAGGTTATAATACGTGGTTACCTGCCGAGGTTATAATACGTGGTTACCTGACGAGGTCATAATACGTGGTGATTTTTTTTATCACATAAAAATTAACCGAATATTGAAGCCTTAAGATCCGTTTTGGTGCAAGTGTTTCGTATTGGTTTGTATATCTTTGTCTCTATTGCTTTCTGCATTTTATTTTATCCCTCAAATTTTATAAAATCAAATTGATATCGTTATTAATTTGAGGGGGAGCGTTTTATTATATTTACCCATGAGTTTATGCTACCTCAATTATATGCATATTTTGAGGGGGAGCATCTCTCGAGGGGAAGCATACCGTCTTTCTTGACCCTTTTTGTTTCGACAAACGGGGGAGAGAAACCGCATATGCTCTTGCTTAGCGGTTGTGTTTGTCATCATCAAAAAGGGGGAGATTGTTGGTGCAAGTATACCACATCTCTATATATTTATATATATTTATTTTGATGATTACAAACACACCGTATTATTGTTTATCTAACAATTTAATCCAAGTGTGCAGTTGTTGAAGAACACGAAGATTTAATCTGAAGGGTTCAAGACGGAAGTGTTTACGTCGTCATTATTGTTTATAACTAATAATGATAAACACCCTAAAATAATATACCACTTGGATATTTCTAAAAACCCAACAATTAATTTTAATAAGGTTTTGAGAAGATCCAGCAAGATTTGGGTGCTGTCCTGGAAACTGACTTTTCCTGACGGCGGTATACCGCGAGTCCCATCCGGTATACCGCGGGTACACTTTTGCCGGTATACCGCGGCTGTTCAGCCGGTATACCGCGGCAGTCCGTGTGCAGTTCCTATTGGTTGAAGTTGCTTTTCCTGACGGCGGTATACCGCGAGACCCAGCAGGTATACCGTGGGTACTTATTCCTGTCAACTTTGCATGTAGCCGTTTGTGTGTCAGCACACTTTTCTGACGGCGGTATACCGCATGCATTTGGCGGTATACCGCGGGTGCTCAATGCCGTTGGAGATGCTATGTATAAATGATGCTTGCTGGTAATGAAGACCTCAGACCAACACAACAGTAACAAGCAACAAAAACACCACCTCTCAGCTCTCTCATCTATTTATAATATATATTTTATAAAACATTTTTTATAAAATATCCAAGTGTGAGATATTATACAAGAGTGATTACCCATTGTGAGTTATACTCCTCTTGTAAGTATTTGAATAACGGGTGTGTGATCCTGTTTATCTCATAGCAGAGGCTTGAGAAACTATTACAAATACCTTTGTACTTGGTTTGTATTTCTACCGTAAAGAATACATTTATTGGATCGTGTCGGGAAGTGTCTCGGCTGCTGGTTTATCACAGTTGGTGGTAAATCAGTAATTCTCTGTGTCAAGTATCTCTATCCCTTATCTCTTTATTTATTCCGCTGTGCTTTATTATATTTATTTATATAAACTGCTTTGCATTTATATTTATTTATATAATCTCTGTGCATTTTAATTATATCTGTTTATATAATTGTTGTGTATTTACTATTTGTATACTCTGATTTATTTATACTGTTTCTGTACTGTATTTATTTATAAAACATTTTTGAAAGTAAAAGATTTTAAATACAACCTTACCCCCCCCTAGGTTGTCTAACAATTTAGTTAAATGAACGAACGCAAACAATGACCTTGTTCGTTCATTTGTGTCTGTGAACGTTCGTTTATATTTGTTATATATTCGTTTACATTTATTCACGTTTGTTCGTTTTTATACATAATATATTTATATGTTATGACATTAATATGTAAAATCAATAACTAAATTAAGTTTTTTATGTTGTCCTTAATGCTAGGGGTAGGTCCGGTGGCATTCTTTCAATTTAGGACTCGCAGTTTTTCGTCAAAGACAAAACCATTTGTATTGAAGGTTTTGTAGCTGTTTTCGGGAGGTGGATTATGAATAACGAACCTTGCTGTTTCATCAATGTATATGCGCCCCAACAAGATCAAAAGAAAAGACTTCTCTGGGCCTCATTGTTACATCTAATCAAGAACTGGACAGGAGTGTTGATTATGGCAGGGGATTTCAACGTTATCCGAGATCCTAACAAAAAAATTGGATCGTTTGTTGATCATGTGGCTATCCGTAATTTTAATAAGTTCATCGATGAGGCTGACATCATTGAGTTGCCATCTTCCGGTAGACGCTTCACTTGGTCCAATAAAGATGGAACAAAGCTAAGCAAGCTTGACATATTTTTCGTGTCAAGGAAATTTTTGGACTTATGGCCCAGTTCGAGTTGCTTCATTCTTCCCAGGGAGAGGTCTTATCACTGTCCCATACTACTCAAAGAAAGCTGTATTGATTTTGGTCCCATCCCATTTAAAATCTTCAACTCCTGGTTAGAAATGGACGATTTCAAGCTGTTGGTAGAAAAGGAATGGTTGGAAGGTATTTATAATCGTTCTGATTGTAAGTTGTACGAGCTTAAAAAAAACTCCAGATGCTTAAAATTAAAATCAAGAATTGGTGGAAGGAGAAAAAACATTCTATGGAAGAGGCTAATTTAAGGGCCACAGAAGCAATTGAGCAAGCGGATATGGCAAGCGAATCTGGATTGGCGGACCAAAGTATTATAGGAAGAAGACTAGAGGTGGTGAAAACAAAGGCCGAGTTTGATTCGAAGCTAAATTACGATTTAAGGCAGAAAGCAAAAGTTAAATGGAACGTTGAGGGAGACGAAAATTCTCGTTTTTTCCATGGAGTTGTTAATTTCAGAAGGAATAAACATAAAATCAAAGGTGTCATGGTGGACGGGGTATGGAAAGAGAATCCGAATACCATCAAGGAGGAATTCCTATCTTTTTTCAGAAATAGAATGGGAACGGTTTTGCAGCGTAGAAGCAGTCTCAATCTCACCGGTTTGAAGAAGCTTTCGGACGAAGAAAGGCAGTGGTTGGACAGAGGCTTTTCAGAAGATGAAATACGAAAGGCTGTTTGGGACTGTGGAGATGATAAATCTCCCGGTCCAGACGGCTTCTCCTTTGGTTTTATCAAACGGTTTTGGCACTTAATTAAATCTGACTTTTGTGAAGCCATTTATGACTTTCAGGTTAAGGCATGGATTCCCAAAGGATGCAACCCATCCTTCATTTGTCTCTTACCGAAAATCCCGAACGCACAGGAATGTAAAGATTTCAGGCCGATCAGCTTGGTAGGTTGCATCTACAAAGTGATTTCAAAAATTCTCGCTAACCGTATCAGAGTGATCATTAATTCCTTAGTCAGCGACTCGCAATCTGCTTTTTTGAAAGGCAACCATATTTTGGATGGAGCATTGATAGCAAATGAAATCATCAGTTGGGCCAAGTGCAATAAAAAGGAGCTATTACTTTTCAAAGCAGATTTTGAAAAAGATTTTGACTCGGTGGATTAGAGCTACCTGATGGAGGTTCTTGAGGCTATGGGTTTTTCAGCAAAATGGAAAATATGGATTCAAGCATGCCTAAGTTCAGCTACTTCTTCAGTTCTAGTTAATGGTTCTCTGTCAAACGAATTTCGGATTCGTAGCGGTCTTCGGCAAGGAGATCCTTTATCTCCCTTTTTATTCATCTTGGCAATGGAAGGTCTGCATTGCATTATGGAAGAGGCTAGAACAAAAAATCTTTTACAAGGTTTCGAAATAGGATCGGAGGGATACAAAATTTCTCATCTGTTTTATGCAGATGATGCTCTTTTTATAAACAAATGGTCAATTGAAGATGGAAAAAACTTAATTCGAATCCTTCGATGTTTTTCTCTTGCTTCGAGTTCTTTGTTCGGTATTGAAGTCAACTCGGAAAGGGTTCAAAGAGCTGTTGCAAGTTTTCTTTGCAAGGCTGGTAAATTACCTTGCAAATACTTGGGGGTACCACTTGGAGAAAAAAATGGCAAGAATAAATGTGTGGAATCCTCTAATTGATAAATTCCAAAAGAGGCTCTCAAATTGGAAGTCAAAGGCCCTATCTTTCGGGGGTAGAATAGTTCTTACTCAGGCGGTTTTGGGTAGTTTACCTACGTTCTTTCTGTCGATTTTCAAAGCCCCAAAAGCTGTGATTGCAAAATTAGAAAAAATCCGGAAGGATTTATTTTGGGGTATCGAGGATTCCATGAGCAAAACTACTTGGGTTAAGTGGAACTCAACTATCAGGAGCTTTGAAAATGGAGGCTTAGGCATCGGCAGTATAAATGCTGCAAATTTAGCTTTGCTATCCAAATGGGTGTGGAAGTTTAGAACCGATTCGACAACAACTTGGGTAAAAACAATTAAATCCATTCATGGTTCGAACGGAGGGATCGACTCCAGACAGTACGAAATTAAGGTGGGAGGCCATGGTCCATGGCAAAGTGTGGCGTCAGCGGTAAATAGTCTTCTTAAACTAGGAATCTCGTTTGATAATATCTGTCATAAGAAAGTCGGCAATGGACGAAACACGCGTTTTTGGACGAATAAGTGGATAGGCGACGTAACTCTCAAAGAGATTTTTCCCAGATTATTCGAGTTGGACAAGAATGACAGAGTCCTGGTAGCTGATCGAGTTTGTAGGGACGGGTACATGTGGGAATGGCGAAGAGAACTTAGAAGTGGTCGTGAGTCGTATGAGTTGGAACATATGATAGAAAAGATTAACTCTTTCTCCATTGCCGAATCAGATAAAAAGTGGAGGTGGTCGCTTTCGCCCGATGAAAATTTTTCGGTTCAGTCATTGCGCATCGAAATCGAAAAATTGCAGCTCGGCATTGGTTCTTACAAGACTCGTTGGAATAAACTTGTGCCCGGAAAAATAAACATTTTCTTTTGGAGAATGTACCTTAATCGAATTCCAACGAAAGATAGATTGGAGATGATGGGAGTAGATCTTGAGAACACCTTATGCCCCTTTTGCGACAGTGATATCGAAATGGCCCAACACATTTTCTTTACTTGTGATAGAGTTAAAGAATTATGGGGTAAGATTCAAAGGTGGTGGGAATTCGCTTTCTCAACTTTTAACTCAACGGATTCGGCTTTGGACGACATTGATTCTTCCGGAATAACCAAGATTCATCGAAGGGGCGTTGAGGCTATCCTTATGATCACTTGTTACTTTTTATGGCGTTTTCGCAACAAGATTCTCTTTGATAGGTCCAAGCCCAGATTTAGCGATTTGTTCGATCAAATCATTGATAGTTCTTTTAGATGGGTGACGTTTAGAGGAAAGGAGAGTAGAATTTTTTTTGGTGATTGGTGTACTTTTCCTTCATCCTGTCTTGGTCTTATGTAATTGCCCTTGTTTGTTAGCCTCTGGCTATCTTTTTCAATGAATTGTCGTTTCCAAAAAAATTAAGTTTTTATAATTCCTATTTCTTATTCCCCCTAAACCGGTGGGAGTAAAGATTTATTCTCATTTTCATTTTTATTTCAGTTTACCAAACACCCCCTTAATTTGTTTATTTTTGAATGGCAAAACAATTTAGTTACTTAAAAAAGGGAAAAAATAGAGAGAGTCAGGTACAGGATCGACAAGGAGTAGACCCAATCAGAACAACAATGGGAAAAACAACACCCCAGCTGGACAGAAACAAAGAAGCACCAAACTAAAGACGTTTAACACCCCGAAAAAGAAGAAAACGAATGAAACCCAACACCCAAGCGGTCAAATTGAAGTCGTGTTCAGAGGGCTAGTCCAATCAGTCCAAGATTTAAAGAAAGGCTTGTGCCTTAAGGAGATCCAACCGTAAGACTGATATTTGATATCACCAAGAAGGTCTAAGCAACCCCTTTGAATAGAATGAGAATTGCTTTCCCTTCAGATAAAATATGAAGCAATCCAGACAACCGCTTGCCAAAATTCTTTGAGAGGAGCCGAAATACGGTTGCCACCGTCGAACAAGAGTAATTCCGAAATCGAGGATGGGATAATTGCATCCAGATTCCACTAGAAGAAGATTTGATTCCAGACCAAAGTTGTGTGGTTACATTTCAAGAGAAAGTGATCCACCGATTCGATGAATTCACCACACAAAGGACAAACAATCGAGTTAAAATAAATTAATTTAGTGTCTAATTGTTAACGTTAACGTTTTCTTGGCACAAGGTTATTCCAAGGAGTTGAGAAACTTTCAGCAGCCACCGGTAAAGTGTTGCCATCAATCATATTTCTGAGAAATTTAACATCGAAAGTTTCGTCTTCGTGAAGGAACCATCAAACCGAATCTATGTCAACATTTTGCAATAAATAAATAACTTCCACGAGGTCATCAGACGACCTAGCTCTAGCAATAAGACGCGAACACCAATTCCAAACCCACCCAAACCCACCCACATTAGTCAAAATTCAACGCTCACTAACTTTTGCATCCGAATTCGTATCTAGGCGACAAAGTCTCATAAATATATCACCTACCTAAAGTTACAAACCCATTTGTCTTTCCAAAATAGCATATCACTTCCATTACCTAGTTTCCTATCAAAAGACGAAATGAAATTGATTCCACATCTCTCAATATCCCTCCCAACTTTGATGATATTACCTGTCAAGCTTCTATGCTTTTTATGACTCTCACCCATAGAGCGTCACCTCAACCCGAAGCTCCGCCACCATTTACCCCAAAGACTTTGGGGGTGTTTCGGATTACTTATTTAAAGTGCTTATTAACTTTATTTCGGTGTGGTACTCGTAATAGAAGTTTTGAATGTTTGGATGGAAAAATATAATAAATGCTTATACCAGTTTGACACCGGTAATGAGGAGTTTTTGATAAGTCATTACATTATAACTTATTAACTTATTTGAAACAACTTATCAATTTTTTGGTTATTTTACATGTATAAGCAACCCCAAACACCCCCTAAAACAGCTTATCAACTTATTACATTTTGATAATGCCATATGCTAATCCAAACACTTTTTATAAACTACGATTTGACACCACATAAGTTGATAAACACTTCAACAAAAAATATAAGTTATTTTAAATAAACAATCTCAAACACGAAACACCCTTTAGATTCTGAACCTTAAGCTACCTATGTTGAGACCACCCTTCTCAAAACTATTGAGAACGTTCTCCCATTTGACCCAAGCCATGTTTGAAATTTGACCCTCCCCCCTCCCCCCCAAAAAAGGTTTTTCCTCACCCTCTCGAGCGAATGAATCATCGTAGTTGGAGCACAAAACAAAGAGAAATAGTATAGTGACAAACTACCGAGTATCGATTTTAGCAGAGTTAGACGACCGCCGAAGGAGACAAGTTTTACTTTCCAACTAGCCAACTAACTTTTGATTTTTCGATAATGGGATACCAGTTATACACCATATTCATGTTTGTGTCAATCGAGAGACCGATATATGTTAGGGGAAAAGACTCGACACTACAACGTAAGTGCACTGCTAAATCATTTACTACATTTTGCAAGATCCCCATGCCAAAAATATAGTTTTTTTTTTTTGCAGATTAATCTTCATCCCTGATGCAACTTGGAAACGTTTGAGAATTCTCATCAGGTTCCGAGCACATGATTCTGTGCATTTTCTGGAAAAAAATTATATCGTACGTGTATTGTAGATGCAACAAGGAAATCGAGTTTTCATTCGATCCACCTACAACCCCGTCATAAATATTTCTCCAAATTGCTTCATGTAAAACAATATTTAGACCCTCAGCTGCAACGCCTCGAAAATTTCCATAATTATTGTACGTTTATTATGGAAGAGCGTTCAAAAATTTGAGTGTGTTATTTTGGAAGTTATGTAATAATTTGATGTCAAGGGGTCAAAAATGTAATTAGTCAAAGTGGTTGGGCTAATTATAAAATTTGAAACTTAAAGTATTTAGATAAGAAGAAATGAAATTCTGTGTGAATCATCTGAGCATGTTGTTTTCGAAGTCGGTTCACGCCAGGAAGTGAGATATCGAGTTCTCGGTGTAATTGGTAAGGTTTTAACTAGTTTTTTGGATCAATTTCTTTAAGATTTGTAATCACAAATTCAATTGTGTATTTCAATCGACTGATTTAGTTTTGGGTAAAATAGGATTGAAGTGCGAGTGATTTCCAATCCTAAAAGACTCTGTATCCCTAAATCTCGGTGAGTTCGTCTTCTTTGTTAAACTTTATGTGTTCTTATCAAATTCATGAATGATTTGAACTTATAAATGGTATTGGTGAACTTTGGTTAGTGGTATCAGAAGATAACTTGAATGGTTTGCGAGTTGTATTGAAAATTCGATGTACATGACGGAAGTATGTAGTAAACAATGTTTTCCTGGAAGTATCCGCTAAACAATGTTTTCCTGGAAGTATCCGCTAAACAATGTTTTCCCGGAAGTATCCGGTAAACAATGTTTTCCGGAATCATCCGGTAAACTATGTTTTCCCGGAAGTATTCGGTAAACCCTGTATTCCTATAGTATCCGGTAAACCCCGGTAAACCGTGTTTTCCGATAGTATCCGATAAACCTTAATTTCCAGTACAATTCGGTTAACACTAAGTTCCGGTAAGGTCCAGATAAAATATAGATTTTCCAGTAGTATCCGGGAAAGGTTGTTTTCCGGTAACATCCTGATATGAAAAATTCTTTGATCCTTTTGATTACGACTTTAACAGATGACGTATACGAATATAATTACAACTTAAATTTCGGGTTTGATATATATGTCTGATTGTTACGTTCATAGATGGGTGTAATGGATCAATAGGCATAAGAAATATTTGATAACGTGGAATAGGCATGCTTTAATTGTAATTACGTTGACGTGAAAACGTGGAATAGGCATGGTTTAATTGTAATTACCGTTTTCTATTGGAAGATAATGGATAGGCATTGTTTAATTGTAATCCCTAATTCCACACCAAGAAATAGACATGGATTAATTGTAATTTCTTGGGTAAGAGCCAAAATCTAGGATCCTCGGTGATTCGTAGTGGCGCTCTTAAACATGATACTATGACTTACTTGGCGTTCGTCATACTCATGGAATCGGGGTATGATTCCCGTCATCGAAAGATGTTATGTGTATGTTATGGAATTGAAGGAAAGGTTAATTTTCTATGCTTTGCTTACAATTTAATTTTCAAAGCTTATAAATGTTTTGATTTTCAAACTGGATGTTCTCACTAGGCGCAAGCCTAATGTTTCCAAATCTAATTTTCATACCAGGTGCTAGTTCGGGCAAGAATCGAAGGGATGAGTGAAGAGTGATACATGTATCATAGCTTTTGAAGATGTAATGGAGAGATTAGTATAAATCGAAGATTTTGGGAGATTCCGTAGACAACCCTTATAATCTGATCTCGTTTGGATATGATTAGATTAGTAGGTTGCTTATGATATTTCATTTGTAATTATGAACCTTTGTTACTAATTTTCCAGTTATGAATGAATGTTTTGGAAGAGTGTTGTAAACCTTGTAAATTTAAGGTTTAAATTTATTCGGTTTTTTTAGGGTGTTTCATCAGCGGCGATGAGGAACGACAACGGTGATAACGAGTCTTCTTGCTTCACCCCCTACTAAGGTAGAATTCCTTAGTCGAAGAGTCGTTAACCAAGATGGAAGTCCTGGCCGAACGAATACATGTGTGAATTTTCTGGCACCATTTTTTTTACCAAATCCTATTTGCTGCATGACAGTTAAGATGAGGACACACTATGTCGTCAAAAGCTTTCTCGAAATCAATTTTAAGGGAATTACATTTCTCTTTGGAAGATTTTAGATGGTCGACCACCTCACTGGCGATAAGAACCTCGTCTAGACTCTAGAATGGATCGCCCATCGATAAAAGCACTTTGCTCCATACCAATCAATTTACCAATGAGTTTTTCAGCCATTTTGCTAATTGTTTTTGCAATAATAGTAACAATCAATAAGGCTAATTGGGAGGAAGTCTCCGACACCAATTGGATCTTTGCATTTGGAAATCAAGGTCAAAAAAGAAGAAGCATTACACCCTTTGCTAATATCAACTCGATCCCAAAACCACACAATATTTTGAATAACATCTCGTTGATAAAATGAAAATTAAACTCATCTGGTCCCGATGCTTTGGAGTTGCCACATGCCAAGACCACCTTCGAAATTTCAGATTCAGAAACCGAGGATTCCAGCCAGCTTGTTTCATCAGCCGATAACTTTTTGAAGCTATCATGATGAAAAGAAGGTCTAGGGAAGTCATTTCAGAAAATTTTGACGAAAAATATTAGAATTTATTTTTGTTGAATGAGTATGAGACTGTCTACCCAAATACCGTCAACAGACAATCCTTTAACATTGTTCTTGTTTTCTTTCCACTTGATGGCATTGTGAAAATATTTAGAGTTCTCATCGCCTTCAACGCAACACTTTAGTCGTGTTTTCTAATGATTCATAACCCGCTTGAGATTGTATTTTCCTATCCAAGTTGCATCCAAGTTTCTCCAAGAGTCCAATTATGGAGGTGAAAGAAATCTAGATATAGCCTCCATTTCCCACCGAACAGATTCCTTTTTAGCTATCTCAATTTCCAGGTCTAATTTCCCGAACTTTTTCAAAGACTAACTTCTTAATGCGATCTTCACATTTTTGAATTTTTCTTTAAGAGTGATATCTGGTTTGTTTCTTGGAATCACAGCCTTCCAACCATCCTTCACCACCAGTTCAACATCATCACATAGCAACCACACATCAAAAAATCTAAACGTTAACGGTCTTGGTCCAAAATTCCATGGTTTGTCCTCTAGGAGGATGGGACAGTGGTCTGAAAGCTTTCGATCAAGAACTTTGGCATAGAGATGAGGCCAAACACTAACAACCTTATTCGACACCAAAAATCTATCGAGTTTACTGAACTTGGTACCCGAATGACAAATCCGAGAAAATTTCCTCCCACCCAACGAAATATCAATTTAGCTTTTTGAAATGATGAAATCGTTGAAAGCCAACGAATTTCTTGGGTTAAAGAGACATTTAGCTTTTCTTTAGGATGTTTGACTTCATTAAAATAGCCAAATACAAAGCAATAAGCATCCATGGAGTTTATAACCAGTGGCGGAGCTAGTAGGGTGTTGGTTGGTGTTGAGCCCCCCTATCGGTTCACCTTTAATATATTATTGCGGAACATGTACAACATGTGTGTAGAGTGCCCAGTTGGTCAGGTGTGTTCTCTGTTGACCAAAAAGCTCATGTTTGAATCCTATCATCGACGTTTTAGTTTTCTCTTTTAATTTATTTATTGACAATTTTTTTAAATCTGAAAATTACATTCCCGGTCCCTGTGGTATGCACGTATTACGAAATCTTTTT
This sequence comes from Saussurea involucrata, assembly GCA_033807775.1. Lineage (NCBI taxonomy): Eukaryota > Viridiplantae > Streptophyta > Magnoliopsida > Asterales > Asteraceae > Saussurea > Saussurea involucrata. The sequence continues at coordinate 154,562,396 of CM066314.1, read as the reverse complement.
TATTCCGTTAGAGGGATGGACCCTCTGCGTGCGTTTTGGCATACCACAGGGACACCCAGTGTAATTTCTGCGTTTTAGGGACCTGATCCGTAATACGTGCATACCACAGGGACCGGGAGTGTAATTTACTCTATTATTAGTGTTATTAATGTTTTTCATCGTATTTGTATTTACGAATATTTCGTAAGAACATTATTATATTAAAATTCAAAAAAAATAATTCAATATTAGTATAATTGTATGAAATTCAAAAAAGAATATCATATTTTGAATTATAGAATTTCATGCATTTTTGTCAAATTTACTTCCCGTCCATGTATATGATATACAGTGTTAATACTTATATTGACGTTATTTATATTATAGCTATAAATCTGTGATAAAATAACGGTTAATCTGATGATAAAAATATATTTTGAACATCAATTAACACTAAAATATAAAAATATTTATTTCTTTTCTAACATTTCACAAGCATTAAAAAACCACAATTTTCATCGCTTTTCCTATCAACATACTGACATGGCCAAAAATTTAAGTTTACTCATGCCTAAAACACCTTTTGATTCGGGACGAAAAAATTAGAAGAGCCAAAGAAACGAGCGTCGTTGATCAACATATTTGAAGGAAGCCTAAAATCCATATCCACCAGAGGTTCATTTGGTAGCGAGGGATCAATACTAGGGTTGGGCTTAAGAGAATCATTATTTCCGTCGTTATGGTTTAAACTTGATTGTCTTTTTCGTCCTTATGGTTTACAATTCATTTCTATTTTATTCTTTCATACATAAAAATAGTAACTAGCCTTAGGAACAAAAATATAAATGAGTTGTAAACCATAGTATGAAAACCGAAATTTCGAAATCATAGAGACGAAATCCGTAATTTATAACAAACCGCAGGGACGAAAAACGTAATTACTCTAGAATTTATATAACATCTTGTCACATTACTCAAATGTATAACTATATAAAAATGCAACGAGGGAGAAGGGATTTGAATTTGAGATGAAGTAGATAGCCTCATGGCAAAAATGTCAAACTCATGCAAATTAAAATAAAACTTACTTATTATATATATGTATATATATATATATATAGCCTTAAGTTCATTTGAGAAGTGCTAAATATATGAGAAGTAGAAAAGTAATATTGATCATTTATTCGGTCAAGATCGGTTTTAATTGATCAAAAGTTGCGGGTTTGACTGGTCAAAAGTTGCGTCTTTGACTGATCAAAAGTTGTGGCTGTTCCAAAAATAGAAGGACAGTTTCGTAACTTTTACAAAAACACGGGACGAGTTCATATATGAACCTGTGTGATTCACATATGAACTATCTGTTCATGTGTGATTCACATATAAACTATCTGTTCATATGTGAACCCATGTAATTCACATTTGAACTCTTTTTAACTAATTTATATATGAAATTTTGTGTTTCATATATGAACTAATTAACTGTAGATTCATATATGAATCAGTTGAACCAATTAACTGATTCATATATGAACCTTTGTGATTCATATATGAATTCTTTTTAATTAATTATCATATGAACTAATTAACTGATTCATATATGAATTTACAGTTAATTAGTTCATATATGAATTTGTTAAAAAGAGTTCATATGTGAATTACAAAGGTTCATATATGAACGTATAGTTCATATGTGAATCACACAGATTCATATATGAACTCGTCCCACGTATCTTGTGCAGACCACGCACAAACCACGCTAGGAATTATACGCTGCTTCTCGGTTAAAGCTGTCGATCTTGACTGAATGAATGGCTAAGATCACTTCTCTACTTCTCATATATTTAGCACTTCTCAAATGAACCTCTCCTTATATATATATATATATATATATATATATATATATATATATATATATATATATATATATATATATATATATATATATTTAAATTTCACAAAATGGATTTGAATTAAAGATGATTTTAGAAAACAATACAAGTGGAAAAATTCAAACAATAATACAAAAGAAATACGAGATGAAAATGACAAGGCTATGTTTTCAAATCTAGTCGCTAATATTTTCAAGAATTGTTTTTCCCTCTCTTATTAGTTATTATTAGTAACAGTAATTATTAGTAGTAACAATAAATTAATTCTTTTTAAAAAATAATAATTAATATGTACTTTTTAAAAATTTCATTTAAGTTTTTAAAAAATAATAATTAATATGTACTTTTTAATAATTATTAGTTATTATTAGTAACAATATGTACTTTTTGAATCTATTGAAAAAGTCTTAAAAACTATGAGACGGTTTTTTGATGATAATTTTATTTTATTATTTCAAATTATACGCTTGATATTTTACGTAAATGAATAATATATTATCATTACTTTATCAACTAAAAATCAAGAATTTATCAGATAGTCGGCTAACTTATTAGTTAACAACTAGTTTATGAGTCAACAATGATCTTATTAGCTAGTTTGCCAAATATAACATTCGTTTATAAGAAACTGTGTGCGGTCGCATGAGCCTTTCATGGCTTTGTCTCCGTTATTCTTTTTGGGTGTTGTCTTCTCATTTTTCGGTGGTGTTTCTATAAGTTTATATCTTACTTTTCTTCTTTTGAAAATCTATTTTTCGTAAATTTATTTGGTGTTATGTACCCCTTTTTATTTTTACTTTGCATTTTAGGTTTTTTTCTAATATGATCAAAAGTCATTGCAACCTTTACAACTAGGGGTATACGCGGGTTGGGTTGGGCGGTTTTTGGCAATTTTACAACCCAACTCAATTATGCCGGTTTAGAAAATCTCAACCCAACCCAACCCAACCCAACTCATTCAAAAGTATAACCCAACCCTTGCGGGTTAGGGCGGGTTGGGTTGGGTTGGCGGGTTAGAAATATACACAAAGTTCACGGTTGAAATACGACAAAAACTAAAGTTATACCCAACAAAGTTATTGGTAGTAGGAATGCGAAGCAATTCTTTTACCGTGATAATCATAGTCTTTTCCACAATAATTACAAACACATCTAGAGTCCTTTTTTGAAAAATGATCCCAAACGTTTGAAGTTCTACCACCCCTTTCTTAGACGTGTTTGGAACGTTTGGTTCATCATTATCTTCAATTTTTGGATAGTTTGGAGATTTTTCCATTGCTCCTATACATAGGAAAAACATGTAAAAAAATATGACTTTCAAACTTTCAACAGTTTCAAAAAAATATTAAGTTTCAACGATGAACGAGGGGGCAAGTGAGCAACAAGTCCGAATCGTGTAAATTTTCTTCGACTTGGGTTGATTGAGTTTGGGCTTTGAGCTTAAAAGTTAAATTGGACCAATAATGCATGCAATTAATTATTGGGTTGTAAAATGTATATTAGCGTAAGCTATATATATATATGCACTTATTTTTTGGGTTATAATTTATAATGATGTAAATACAATATATATATATAAGGTATAAATCAAATACAAACCATGTATTTGTTGCATCCCTTACAAACCACAGTCTGCATATGTGCAGGCTGGTTCTGCATATATGTATTATCCCATATGAATGTATGTCCATTATATGTATATTCTTGCACGTATTCATATGCATATATGCAGAACCAGTCTGCACATATGCAGACTGTGGTTTGTAAGGGGTGCAACAAATTCAAGGTTTGTATTTTACGGAGCCTCTCTCTCTCTCTCTCTCTATATATATATATATATATATATATATATAATTTTATTTGAAATGCTAAATATTAGCGGCGGGTTGACGGTTTGGGTTGGGTTGCGTTTTTCCAACCCTTATAAATAGCGGTTTGACGGTTTGGAGGTTTGACGGTTCGGCGGGTTGGGTTTAATTGGGTTGTTAGCGGGTTGGGTTTCACGGGTTGATGGTTTTTTATACACCCCTATTTACAACAATGAGGTCATGTTTATTTTGTTTTCATGTTCTTAACTTTAGTAATAAAGTGCCTTTTCGATTTCTAGTTTTCAATCCCTTACCACAAAGATCACTTCAATCCCTGCTACCAAACATTCCCCTTTTTATCCCCCTTTCCGATTTCTAGTTTTCATGTTCTTAACTTTATCCCCCGTTCCAAGTGAATTTACTTCATTATGCCCAATTGAGCATAATGAAGTAAATTCACTTGGAACGGGAGATAAAAAGGGGAATGTTTGGCTTAGACTCTAGTTGTTCGGTTCGAAGTTCCTTTAACCTAAACAAAAATTAGAGAATGCTCAGTAAAAAAGCATAAGATGACCTAAATAGTTGTCATGGTGGTGAAACAATAATTTATAATTATACATAAATAAGATAAAGAAAACATACATATTTGGCAATATGAATGATTTGGGTAACTTTAATCCTTCAGTCTCAAAGGTGGAATTATTCTTTAAATTGTTTTGCCCTACTCTACAAATTGGTGAAATATCACTTTCTTGAAAAATGAAAAAATTATTAAAATTAAAGGAATACTCTTTTTTTCCATTTAGAGGAATTTAAAATCAAAGTTCCAAGTACCCATTCCCCACCATTGTGCCACCTTATTCATGATACTTTCAAAATTAAGGTTATTATTATTATTTGGATATTTTTATAAACTTGAATAATTCTCATATAAATATTAATATTTAACTCGTAAAAATCTAGATTTAAATTTCAAAAGAGTATATGTTTTTTAATGTAAACCTATATATATATACTAGTTGTGTACACGCGCAATGCGGCGGGGTGTAAATCTTGAATACATGTAAGCGAGAATACGGATTACAACAGCCAAACACATGTGTTTAGATCAAATGCAGATTTTTACAAGTTGAAGTTGTATACATGTAAGTGAGAATACCGATGACAACAGTAACACATACCGATTACCAAGTATGGTAACAAATGCAGGTTTATACAGGTTGAAGTTGAAACATCAATCTTTCCAGCTGACGTTCCTTGAGAGCCTAGATATCCCAAAGTTTTAATTTGTAATTGTTCATTGTACGTGGAACCTGCAAAAAAGAGGAGCAAACGACGCGTTGAATAGTCCATTTGAGCAAACACGAGTATCAAACTTGTTGATTGACTAAACGATTAATAAATCAAACAAAATATAAAAAGTAGAAGAAAAAAGTAAGCACATCAAACAAAAAGAAGCAAACAATATGAAACCGGATTTCTATAAAACTCCAATGTGCAGACATGTTATATGATGAGAGTGGTCCTATTTCAAATTTCAAATTTGAAATCAATCGGTAGAGCAGAAGAAAATACCTGCTGAAATCGTCTTGGCAAGGAATGAGAAAGAAGAGAAGTCTGGTACGAGAATAACAACACCACACAAGCAAGCATTATACAACCCCTGTCATTTTTTGCTACCTATATATCTCTGCCACCGTTACAGAATTCCATATAACACATGTACACAACACACAATACTCTTCAATTTGTATGTATGTATGTATATATTTATTATATGTTTACTACAACATATATTCTTTCTTGGCCAAGTAGAAAACCTGTTATTATATTTATATAAACTACACACACATACTGAAAGACCACATTTTTAAATAAATATGGATACTATATAAAGAGGTCATCCAAGTTTGAAAAATGTATCAAATAAGCCATCAAAAAGGTGGTATGTTAATTGTACCCATGGTGGGGTGGCTGCTGATGGGAGCCATATTATGATTTATGTTATATTGGTGACAGTATTTTGTTCTTGTGAACTCAATAAACCAAGCTCGATATACACACTGAGGCGAGATATAAGCTAAATAAAGCAGCAATGGACATGGACAGGTTGTGAAAGTCTGCATCAATAGTCATCAATAATGCTTTGAGGGAAAAATATCGTATAAAATCCAACAATAAACAAGTAGGTAGCAACAGTCCGCGAGATGGATACGGAAAGGTGTGAACAGAGCCAATGCTCAACATCAGTATATGACTATCAAGCCCAAATCTGTACACCAAAAATAACTCAGATACCAAATGTAAACAATGACTCGATCAGGAAATATAGGAACATGAAGAGATGAGTGCTAATTTACAAATAATCATGTACACGAATAGCCAAATATAGGAACATGAATTTGTTTTCTTACCTTAGGTAAGGGCACATCCCACTTCCCAGCTCTCCTTCCTTTTTGGTTTTACTATGTTGCTAAGAACCTTCATACGGAATATGAATGTTCGAAATATATATATGGCAACACGTACTCCTGTAGCTTAACAACTCAACCATTGAAAGCAACAAACCTTTGCATGTGTTGTAGTCTCATGATCAAGAAGATAGGCAGGAACAGCTCCTGTTCCTGCGTTTGAAATGTCTTGCAAGGCCATGTTTGATCAAGTTGATGCTACATTAGCCTCATCTTTTTAAATCTTCGCTTTAACCCACTTTTTAAATCTTTTTTATCAAGTTGCTTGCTGCATAAATCTGTTTCAGCATTTGATCTGCAAGTTAATTCCAAAATGGAAGGAAATGGAGTGGATGCAGGCTTGTAGGGAAGTGTAATCATCACTGGGTTTAGTCCTGCATAAAAACAAACAGTGGGGGTGCACAATAACTGATTGTAAGTTCTAAATGCTCGACATGTTAGGCTCTCTAACATGAAGATGGAGACACAAACATATTACAATGAATCAAACATTGTTGGGTCACCAAGGATTTGAAATTGACTCACCGATGTTTTCCCTAAAACTCCTATTTAGAATATGTTAGTTTGGTTCTTTGAATGACTTGTACAAGATATCAAATGTTCGGTGAAGTCGAAGATCAACCGAAACCAAGCTTGAAGACTCTCTACTTGTGGAAAATAGAAGACTCTCGGCAACTTACAAACAAGTCATCTCCACCGAACTGCCTGGACAGTTTCGGTGGTCACTTCCCACCGAATTGCCTGGACCGATTCGGTGGCCACATCACCACCGAATTGCCATGAACAGTTTCGGTGGCATCATCTTCCACCGATGAGCCTTGACAAATTCGGTGGACACTACACCGAATTACCTGAACAACTTCGGTGGCCCTCCTCACCACCGAAATGCTCTTACATTTTCGGTGGTCGATCTCGCTCTACCGAAGTTCTTCTATTTTCGGTGAAACCTCCTTCGGTGCCAAAGTCTTAAAGAGAAGATCATTTATTATGGGACAATATCCTCTAGCAGATAAAAGTGACAGTTTGTCTCTTTATCCATAATCAGTTAAAATCCGTTTTTATCTGCATGAGCTATTATGTCTGTACCTAGTAAAAAGTGACAAGGACCTTTCATCTCTCCAGAAGTCAACACACTCAGCAAGTTGAAAGATGACAAGTGTCCCAAGCATTTAATGCTTGGGCACTCCTTGGCACTATAAAAGGAGAAGGCATCACCATACAAAAGACACGTTTTTAAGAATTCTCTCAGTGCAAGAAATCTTCCTTTAAAGCCTCAAAACTCAATAGCTTTGCTCTCAGTGTTCTTAGTTATTTTGTTGTATACTTTGTGCAAGATTGTTAGAATAGTTTATCTGTTCTTTTCCGCAACAATCTTAAGTTTCTTTGTGTAATTCTTGTTGAAAGTTTTTCAATAAAAAGAATTAAAATTGTGAAAATTTTGAGTATTGTATTCAACCCCCCTTCTACAATACTTGCTTAGCCATCTGGGACTAACAAGTGGTATCAGAGCAGAAAGTTTAATTCCATAAACTTGATCTGCGATGGCTGCCTCTTCTTCTACTGTTGAAAACTCTTTTCAAAATAACTTTGCTGAAAATGGGTCCATCTCAAAACCTCCTAAGTTTAATGCTAACAACTTCTCTTTATGGAAAAGCCGCATGATGCTGTTCATGGAAGAAGTGGATACTAGATATCCAACCATTCTCAAAGAGGGACCTATCATCCCCAGAGTTTGGGCTCGCTATGAAACGCAGAGGCCTGGTAAAGAGACTGTTGAAAAAGAAATCTCTAGTGATTCTGATGAAGAAAAATCCAGTGCTACTGGTCGTTATATTCTCAAAAACCCCAAAAAGTTTACCGATGAGGAAAAACGTTTGGTCTCTCTTGACTCCAAAGTAAGAGCTATTATTGCACTCTCTCTTCCTGATGAGGTCTACCACTCTTTGGTGAACTTTGAAACTGCCAAAGAAATGTGGACCACTCTATGTGTTCTGTACGAAGGTACAGAGGAAGTTAAGAAGTGTAAAAAGATTGGTCTTATAAGAAAGTATGAACTCTTCACGTTTGAAAAAGGAGAATCTCTTCCTAGCTTCTATAACCGTTTTAACTCTCTTCTTAATGATCTTAAGTTATTGGGCAGAATCTATGACAATGAGGAAGTCTTGTGCAAATTCATGGATTGTCTCCCAGAATTTTGGGAAAATATATGTACTTGCATCAAAACTACCAAGGATCTTGAGTTCATGCCCTTAACTGTTCTGTATGGTACTCTTTTCAATTTTGAGCAAACCAAGCTTCAAAGGAAATCTTTCATAAAAGACATAAAGAGCTCTTCCATAGCTCTTATCAGTGAAAATTCCAAAAAATCTCAAAACCTCCCCAGAATCACCTATCCTTCATCTGACTCTGATAATGACAACCAGTCAAATTCTACCCACCAAACGGAGGCATATCTAAGTGATGCTGATGATGAAGGTGAGGATATTATGATTGAACAATTGTCAGACGAAATGGCAATGATGGCTGGTTCTAAAAATAAATTTCGTCCTTTCAGCAAATCCTGAATTTTTAGAAAAACCTCATCTTTTAAGACTTCTTCTGATAAGTCTAATGAGGAGTGTTTTAATTGTGGCAAAAAAGGACATTTTGCATCTGAGTGTAGGAGCAAGCCTATCTCCAAGTCTAAAAACCCACTCTCTGAGGGTCTCTCCTCAAAAAGGGAAAAATCCAAAAATATGACTTTCAAATCAACCTTTCCCAAAAAGGAGTCCCATTCCTCTTTTCATCAGGAGCGTGCTGAGAAATATAAAGCCAAGTACAAGAAAGAGAAGGAAAGGAGTGAAGGTCTGGAAAGAAAAGGGAAGGGTCTTATGGCAGAAACTCACGATTGGGATGATGAAGATACCTCCGAAAGCGACTCTCAAAATAGGTGTTTCATGGCTATCTCTGAAGAAATGGAAGTTTCTGAAAAGGCAACCTCTCCAATGGCTCTCGTGTCGACTGAGTGCTCGACGGCTTATGCTCAGGTACATCCTTTTAATAATATGTCAGATAAAGAAAAGATTGATGCCTATGAATCCTTAACTCAAGATTTGTATTCTGTTAAAGACAGTAAGAATAGAAAATCTGCTCAAGTGAAAGAGCTCAAAGCTGAACTTGAAATTTGCATGTCTAAGCTTAAAAGGTTTGAGGAAATTAAAAATGAGCTTGAGGACTTGAAAACAATAAATCATGTGATTTCAAAAGAAAAGAACTCTCTGTTTAAGAAACTTAAAAGAGAGCAAGAGGTGGTGAGAAAATGGACTGATTCTTCAAAAAATCTTGAACAACTCTTTCAAAGTCAAATCAGTGGAAAGAGCAAAATCGGTCTAGGATTTGGCAAAGTCTCTTCTGAAACTTCTTCCCATACACCTCTTCCTTCCTCAAGTGTGTGGGATGATGCCTCTGATTCAAGTTCTTGTAATTCCATATCCTTAAACTCTTTAGATCTGGGTGAAGCTCTAAAATATGGAATGTTCATTAAAGCAAAAGAGGCATCCTCAAATCAACCTTCTGAAAACTCTGACTCAGATGAAGTTTCAAAACTCACCCTTGATCTCTCAAAAAGTTTAAACATTGTTGAAGCATCATCCTCTAACTCCTCGCAAGTCATTCTGTTGAAAAGATCAAAGCCCACCGATGTCAACACCAATGATCCTCCCATTCCTCTCCATGAAGTGTTAAGATCTATTCACGTTGATGAGTATACTGAACCTAATCCCTCAAAGATTCCCAAAAGAGAACCTCAAGTTCACTCAAGAGGTTTTTCAGCTTCTGACAAAGGGAAATCGGTGGCTGTTTCTGTGACCGATTTCCACCCCAAAAGGTTCTCTTCAAAGAATTCTCATGGTAACTCTTCCTTTCTTCAAATTCCAAGATCAGTACTTTTGAAAAGGCCAAACCCCACAGAATCCTCCAACTCTCCAACTAACATCCCTGCCAAAGGAATTCTTGGGTCCAAACCTCCTGCTTTGTTCTCCCATAACAAAGTTTTAAAAACCAATGCGAAAAACCAAAATAGGAAAAGTGTTCAAAATGTTAAAAAGGTCTTTATCTATAGAAAATGTTATAACTGTGGTGACACTTTTCACATGGCTAAGGACTGTCCCAAGGAAATAATCGAAAGAACCAAACCTAAGGACCTCTCATCATCTTCTAATCCTAAAGGACCCATTACAAAATGGGTACCAAAGAACTAATCTGTGTGCATGCAGGTTTCTGAGCGCCATCTGATATGGTATCTGGACAGTGGGTGCTCACGCCACATGACGGGAAACAAATCTCTTCTCATCAACTATGTGTCTGAAAAGGGTCCATCTGTCACTTTTGGTGATAACTCTAAAGGCTACACCAAAGGCTATGGAACTCTCACAAATGGATCAGTCACTTTCAATAAAGTGGCATTTGTTGAAGGTCTCATGCATAATCTTCTTAGTATTAGTCAACTGTGTGATCTTGGATATAAAGTTATCTTTGAACTTTGTATCTGTACGGTTGTGGACAAGAACTTCAACGTAATGTTGTCTGGAAAAAGGATGGATAATGTCTATGTCATTGACATGGGACTAAGCAACAATTCATCAAATGTCTGCTTCGTGTCAGATGACTCTTCCAAAAGAAACTGGTTATGGCATAAACGTCTTTCTCATCTAAACTTCAAAACTCTCCACAAAATTTCCAATAAAGAGTTGGTGTCTGGCATGCCAAAGCTGAATTTTATCAAAGAAAAGCTGTGTGATGCATGTGAGAAAGGGAAACTCACCAAAACTTCGTTCAAGACCAAGCAATGCTCTTCCATCACTCTTCCTCTCCAGATGCTGCACATGGACCTATGTGGACCAGTCAGCACTCCAAGTCTAGGAGGAAAAAGGTACATTCTTGTAATTGTTGATGAATTTACCAGATATACTTGGGTGTATTTTCTCAGGTACAAAAGTGATGCAACTGAAGAAATCATCAACTTCGTCAAGAAAAATGAAGTTCTAAATGGCTAACTTGTTCGATCAGTAAGAAGTGATAATGGCACTGAATTCAGAAACAGTGCTCTTGAAGACTTCTTCACTGAGAAAGGGATTTCTCAGAACTTTTCTGCTGTCCGTACTCCACAGCAAAATGGAGTGGTGGAAAGGAAAAATAGAACTCTATGTGAAGCTGCCAGATCGATGCTAAGTGAATCAAATCTACCTACCTATTTTTGGGCTGAAGCTGTTAACACTGCCTGCTTTACCCAAAATAGGTCTGTGATTTCTAAAAGGCATGATAAAACCCCATATGAAGTCTTCCATGGCAGAAAACCGAATATTGGATTCCTTCATGTGTTCGGCTGTGTGTGTTTCATTCTTAATGATCGTGAAAACCTTGGGAAGTTTGATCCCAAAGCAGATGAGGGAATTTTTGTTGGGTATTCCTTATCCTCCAAAGATTATAGGGTGTATAATCTCAGAAGAAAATGCATTGATGAGTCTATCCATGTCAAATTTGATGATCTTAGATCCTCATCTTTGTCAAATGATGATGATGATTTGCACAAATGGATATCATCATGCATCGGTGCTGCTCCTTTGTCTAATCCTATTGATACTCAACTCACTCCCTCCATTCCATCTCCTTCAAGTATCCAAAATGAGTCACCCTCTTCTCCTCATACCGAAATTGCTCAGCCTACCGACACCATTCCTCATACCAAAAATGAGCCTTCACCCACCACCGAAAATCCTACCTACCACCAAACCTCTGATCCCACTCCTTCGACTCATCTCACTCAATATACTCCATCACCTCTACCCCCTGCCTCAAAATGGACTAAGGATCACCCTATTGACCAAATCATTGGTGATCAACAAGCAGGTGTCCAAACACGTAGAGGAGTTGGAAATATTTGTCTCTATGTGAATTTTCTCTCTCTTCTTGAACCCAAAAAGATTGATGAAGCTCTAGCAGATCCCTGCTGGATCTCGGCCATGCAAGAAGAGCTCTCTCAATTTGAGAGAAACAAAGTTTGGAGATTGGTTCCCAGACCTCGAAAGAAGACAATCATTGGAACCAAATGGATCTTCAGGAACAAAATGGATGAAGATGGTACTGTTATCAGGAACAAGGCCCGATTAGTAGCTCAAGGATACAGACAGGAAGAGGGCATTGACTATGATGAAACATTTGCCCCTGTTGCAAGACTTGAAGCTATAAGGATCTTTCTGGCTCATGCTGCCTACCGAAATTTTAGGGTCTTTCAAATGGATGTTAAAAGTGCCTTCCTAAATGGGGAACTTGCAGAGGAAGTCTATGTGAAACAACCTCCTGGCTTTGAAGACCCAACTCATCCAGACTATGTGTACAGACTTGACAAGGCACTGTATGGTCTCAAGCAAGCTCCTCGTGCTTGGTATGACACTCTTGCCAACTTCCTTCTAAAACATGGATACTCCAGAGGTAAAATAGACAACACTCTTTTCATCGAGGAAACTTCAGGTAACCTCATTCTTGTCCAAATCTATGTTGATGACATCATCTTTGGTGCTACTGATGAATCACTTTGTGATGAGTTTGCTTCTCTCATGATGAGTGAATATGAGATGAGCATGATGGGAGAGCTTACATTTTTCTTGGGCCTTCAGGTCAAACAAACTTCAGAAGGAATCTTTATAAATCAAAGTAAATATATTCGTGACCTTCTGAAGAAATTTAATTTTTTAGATAGCTCTCCTATGAAAACTCCCATGGCACCACCGTTGAAACTAAATGCCGATCCTAACGGTATATCTGTGGATGTTACCCTGTATCGGGGCATGATTGGTTCTCTTCTGTACTTAACTGCTAGCAGACCGGACATTATGTTTGCTACTTGTCTTTGTGCCCGTTATCAGGCAAATCCAAAAGTATCACACTTAAAGGCTGTAAAACGGATTTTTCGGTATCTCAAGGGTACCTTACACTTGGGTCTTTGGTATCCCAAAGACTCAGGTTTTGAACTAATTGGGTATTCAGATTCAGATTTTGCAGGCTCTTAGGTTGATAGAAAAAGCACTACAGGAAGCTGCCAACTCCTTGGTGGTAAATTGGTAAGTTGGTCCAGCAAGAAACAAAACTCTGTGTCAACCTCTACTGCTGAGGCTGAATATGTAGTTGCGGGAAGTTGTTGTGCTCAGATCCTATGGATGAAAAATCAACTCAGGGATTACAATCAATTCTTTTCTAAAATCCCAATTCTGTGTGATAATTCCAGTGCAATAGCTATTGCCAACAATCCTGTTCTCCACTCCAGATCTAAACACATAGATATCCGATATCATTTCATCAGGGACCACATTTCCAAAAGTGACATTGAACTGCACTTTATTCCCACCAATTTGCAGCTTGCTGATCTATTCACCAAACCCCTTGATGAAACCAGGTTCAACTTTCTCATAAGTGAACTTGGGATGTGCAACCTTCAAGAATAATCATGTGTTTCTGCTCCACCGATCTCACATCGGTGGACATTTTCTTCTCCACTTCTAACTCTCCACCGATCTCTCATCGGTGGACAAACAGGTGTTTCTCAACCATCTTCATTTTCTTTTCTTACACCGAAATCTCAAATCGGTGGAACTCCTCGACTTCTTCCACCGAAATCGAATATCGGTGGAACCTTTCAACCCCTTCCACCGAATTCTGTAATCGGTGGAACCCTACTTATCTACCCCCGAAATCTCAAATCGGTGGAAACCTGCGACTTCTTCCACCGAAGTCTCATGTCGGTGGAACTCTCCAACTTCGGTGAAACCCTTCTTATATCTACACCGAAATACCACCGATATACCACCGATATACCACCGATATACCACCGATAGACCACCGATTCACCACCGAGCCTATACCGATCCGCTCTCTTATCGTTTACGACTCCCAATGTGTCAGTGATGGGAGACCTTTCACATGTCAGCCGCTATGTGTCACGACTCCTCGTTTCCCACTCCTCCTTTCAAGCCGCCTTGTCCCATCTCCCCATAAAAACTATCATCAGGTTACCCTTCTCTCTTCTATATATATGTATGACCCTCGCATATTTCCCTCTCATTTCTTTTTCAAAACCTGCAACCCCTTATCTCTCTCTCGAAAACCTCTCATGGCTTCTTCTCGATACCCTATTCCCACACGATTTGAGGAGCTTAAGTTTAATCAATGCAATCACGTTGCCCGCTTCGACCCGGATCCAGCTCATCCCGAGTTCTCCATAGTCGCAAAGTTCCTCACTCGCTCTCCTCTTCTTCATGCCTTTTCGTGCAACCCCAAGATGAGTAAAATGCTCATTGGCAGATTTTGGTTAACATGTGTGTACGATCCCTCCAACGAAGCCATTCACGCCTCCATTCTTTCCAACGACGCCGGTGATCACGACCTTACTTTTGGGGTCGATGATGTTCGTCTAGCTCTCAAGATCGGCGCCTTTTCCGACTATGAAGACATGCATTTGGACACCATACATGAAGACATTGTTCTTACCACCGGTTATGTGCTCGACGACTCCTCCAAAAGCTCCAAAGGCCCCGGTACTCTTCTTCGCAGCAAAATGGGAGGCATTTGGAATTTCTTCTTTGCCCACGTTATCCATTGCCTCTCACGCAAAACAAGTGGGCATGATCAATCGCCTTCACACGTCAACAAACTCGCTCATGCCCTCATCTTCCAAAGAAAAGTCGACTTCGCCCAATATTTCTTCTCAGAGCTTGTCGAGGTCATCAAGACTCCCAAGAAATGATATGTTGCCTTTCCACGCTTCATCTCAATGATCATACAGCACAAACTTTCTAAGGCATTGGAGTCAGATCGCAAATCCCCTTTACCGCGCTTCTCTTATGACTGGTCTTCTCCGTGTGTAGGCACCAAAACTCTCAACGTTAAGCCACTTGCCACCGATCGCCCATTACGACCAGGTATGATCTCTTTTGCTCTTTCTCCCGAACTACATTGGGGTGATGCGGAAATTCCCGGGTTTCAACACCTAGAAATTCCCGAGGACCCTCCAACTGTAGTGGCCCCTACTCCCCGTTACCGAGTTACGTCGGGTGGCACTCAAAAGAAACAACAAAAAGCCACCGACACCTCCGCACCCGCTTCTCGAACTACGTCACCGAGAGTTCCCTCGGAGGCTTCCCCGGTTCAAACCCCTTCTCATAAGCGGAGGCACTCATCTTCCCCTTCGGGATCTCTTCCAAAGAGGTCCCGGAAACCATCGGCCCCACCAACGAATCCAACTGTCGATTCTCAAAAATCGCCGGTTGTTGAACTTCATCCCTCCGGGCCAAGGGTATCCGTTTCAAACCCCACCAACTCCTCTGTTGCCTCTCAAAAGGCCTCAGTTGTACACTTGGAGAACCCTCAACAAACCTCCCCACTCGATTCTTTGGGTGGTGGAGATGACCTCGAGGTCTCTCCTCTCGAGGGTTCTGATTTTTCACTTCACAGCCTTTCACCCGATCAGTTTATGATCGATGAGATTGCACAACCCAATCAGGGTTCCCCCCCACAGACTTCACCCCCACATGATTTCTTTGCATTTCTTTTAGCTGACACTGGTTCTCCCCGAACCATCCCGTCCCCCGAAGAACATCACAGCGAGCCTCCCTCGCCGAGGCAACACTCTCCGCAACACTCACCTCCCCGACCTCCCCGAACCCTCTACACCGACGAACTCGCGCCTCACTTACGACATCCGCTTCCCGAAGCGGATCCCCTTCGATGGCACTGTTCGTTCCCCGAAATCGGTGGTCACACCCCATCCCACCAAGACCGACCTTCCACTTTCCTTCAATCCACGATCTCTCTGATCTCCCAGGCCAACTCTCGAATCTCAACCCTTGAGACAAAGTTACCTCAATTGCTATTCACTGCCATCACCGATGCCCTTGTCCCAATAAATGATTCTCTTACTACATTGTCTTCTAAGGTTGAGTCCCTCTCCAAGGCTTCCAGCACCGAAATGTCAGAATGGGAAATGGATATGGGTGACTTCTCTATGGTTCCCAACACAATCTCTGGTACTTTGGCATTTCTACACTCCAAGTTTGATAAGGTGTTTTCTGAAATGGGTTTTAAGGTTCCGGCTGTTCCTGAGGGGGAGAAAACCTCCGCTCCACCGAAATTACCATCCATAAAGAAATCTTCCAGTAACAAGCCTCCATCGAAAACCACTCCAACATCACCGAAAACCACTCCACCATCACCGAAAACCACTTCACCAAAATCCTCTTCTGCTTCACCGATACATACAGGTACCACCGAAGCACTAGAACTTGGTGCATCAACTGAGGGGGAGCAATCCAGTAAAGCTTCCAAAGACAAAGGCAAGAAAGTCTTTTCGGCCGAAGATTTGGCTAAGGAAGAAAAGAAGAAAAAGGAGTTGGCAAAATATGGGGCTCGACCTAAAGATGCTGAATCTTTTAAACTCAAGCCTGCTTCTCATATAATCTCCACCGAACTCGGTCTCTCCCCTCAAGAAATTGAGGATGCAAAAATCGCTCAAATCAACTTAGATAAATCCATAGATCTATCCCTTAAAGCTGCTGAAGAAGAAGCTGCAAAAGCAAAATCCTCCGATGCCATTCAAATCCAAATATCGGTGCTAAGTGCCCTAGAAAAAGAAAAGAATGATGAAATCAGCTGGTACAAAAAGACCATGCATCACCGAAACAACAGGTCACCGATTTCAACTGTAAAGATTGCCACCTCCAAAGCAAACCCGGAAGACATCAGGCTGATCATTGACAGAGAAGATGGTTCGATGAAAAGTGTGAAAGAAAGTCATCTTCAACTCTTCGGTCTCTCAGAATGGTACGAAATCTCTCAACACCTGGTCAGGAGTCCTAATCCAAAGAAAGACATCTTTGTCAAGTACATTGATGGACTGATGGGAAAGATGAAAGAAATCAAAAGAAAGCACAACATTACTCTTTCCACCGATGAAAGAGCCAAACTTCAATCCTTGAAAGAAAAAGTCATCCTTCCCAAAGTTAAAAACCCACCTGACTCAGTCTTCAAGGAAATGGCGAGGGAAGGTAAAATTCCAAATGTGAACAATCTAAACCTCACCATTCCCACTTCGGTCCCTTATCCTACCACAACCTTAAGCCTCTCACCAATACCAGGATTGTTCTTTAACGACGGTCTCGGTCGTCGGGCCTTCTTCAGATTTGCCCAGATACCCTTAGCTGATACTATCTTTTTGGAAGGCATCCACAACCTCTTTCCGAACATCCCCGAAGCTCAGCCTTTCTATAGAAACTTACTGGATGAAATCAAGCGCCGCAAAACCTCAAAGAAGTAAGTTCTCTCCATTTGGTACTTGTAAAAGTTAGTTTCTCATTTTGTAAATTGTACGAGAATTTATCTTAATACACGTATCTCTATTTGAATTTTAATTCTGTACATACTTTACTTTTCGTTACCTGTAAATACTGTACATAGTATACATACTCATACAAAAAAAAAAGATCAAAAAGAACAAAAAGAATGGTCTATGTGAAAAGAACCCAAAAGAGTAAAAAGGGTCAAAATGCACTTACTTTTCAGTTACTCTTGAATATTCTAAGAAAGGAGCTCAAATTCAAATAGGGGGAGATTGTTGGGTCACCAAGGATTTGAAATTGACTCACCGATGTTTTCCCTAAAACTCCTATTTAGAATATGTTAGTTTGGTTCTTTGAATGACTTGTACAAGATATCAAATGTTCGGTGAAGTCGAAGATCAACCGAAACCAAGCTTGAAGACTCTCTAATTGTGGAAAATAGAAGACTCTCGGCAACTTACAAACAAGTCATCTCCACCGAACTGCCTGGACAGTTTCGGTGGTCACTTCCCACCGAATTGCCTGGACCGATTCGGTGGCCACATCACCACCGAATTGCCATGAACAGTTTCGGTGGCATCATCTTCCACCGATGAGCCTTGACAAATTCGGTGGACACTACACCGAATTACCTGAACAACTTCGGTGGCCCTCCTCACCACCGAAATGCTCTTACATTTTCGGTGGTCGATCTCGCTCTACCGAAGTTCTTCTATTTTCGGTGAAACCTCCTTCGGTGCCAAAGTCTTAAAGGGAAGATCATTTATTATGGGACAATATCCTCTAGCAGATAAAAGTGACAGTTTGTCTCTTTATCCATAATCAGTTAAAATCCGTTTTTATCTGCATGAGCTATTCTGTCTGTACCTAGTAAAAAGTGACAAGGACCTTTCATCTCTCCAGAAGTCAACACACTCAGCAAGTTGAAAGATGACAAGTGTCCCAAGCATTTAATGCTTGGGCACTCCTTGGCACTATAAAAGGAGAAGGCATCACCATACAAAAGACACGCTTTTAAGAATTCTCTCAGTGCAAGAAATCTTCCTTTAAAGCCTCAAAACTCAATAGCTTTGCTCTCAGTGTTCTTAGTTATTTTGTTGTATACTTTGTGCAAGATTGTTAGAATAGTTTATCTGTTCTTTTCCGCAACAATCTTAAGTTTCTTTGTGTAATTCTTGTTGAAAGTTTTTCAATAAAAAGAATTAAAATTGTGAAAATTTTGAGTATTGTATTCAACCCCCCCCCCCCCCCCCCCCCTTCTACAATACTTGTTTAGCCATCTGGGACTAACAAACATATTCTACAAAAAGACTTGAAGGTGGATACAAGTTTGTATTTCTGTGTACGTAATTGAAAAGAAAGTAAAAACCAAAAGAAAAAAATATATTCAACATTTTATAGGATTTTCACATTTTCGTTAATCAAGAGCAAACAATGAATGCAGAAAGAAACCTGTAGTTTTCGATAAGATATGTTTGATGTGTTCTTCATTATGAACCAAACAAATATACCTAATGAACATCTGTTATTGGGGCAAACTCCTTTAAGAATCAAAATACAAGATGTGTGCAAGAGCGATCAGAAGAGTAACTTACGATCTAAAAGTTGGACAAAAACAATTATTTTTTATTTGTTTCTTGATATATAGAAAGATCATTCATATATAAGAACAATCAAGAAGAGTAACTTACGATAGTCCAGTGTGTGAGATGTCGAATTCCAGATGCGTGTAAGAGCGATAGATCGATATGGATATGCCATCCTGCAAATATCAAGTCAGTTTAGCCATTTTCATTTTGAAAAATACATTGTGTAAATAAAGTAGGCATTTTCATTTTATGTCATTTTAACTCCAAATAAATGTGAAATACCTTAATGCAGCCATAATTGGATATTGTATTCCTGCATAATAGAGAAGCCGGAACTGGTAGCACATTTCGAAAGAAGCATCATACTCCAGTCTTTTATCTCGACCCATCGTCTAATCAATGAAACACCAACTTAGAAATTTGCCATAATGATTGGACTAATGTGCAATAAAAAGCTCATAGGCTCTCTGAACTTACTTGCATAATACCACTTGAAGCTGGTAAATCCTAATCATAAAAAGTTTTAGACAAACGTTAGTACAGTTTCGTAAACAAGATATATCATTAAAAACAATTTTGGTTTAACTTAGATGACCCCTAATCAAGATAGAAGATATAATTATAATATAAGTGAGACTTAAGGGACCCACCTTGAGCCTAGGATTGATAAGAATAACTGGACAACTGCCAGCAGCATCAGTCATTGCTCTTAGATCCTGCATTATACACAACAAATCCAAGTTTGAATAATGACTTACCTTTGTACCCCCATGAGTACGTGTAACAGGAAATCGATGTGAGAAACAAACAAGAAACCCAAATCGATTAAACACAAGCAGAAACAATGAAACCTGTGACGAAGTTTGTGCACACAGAAACCTAAATCGATGGTGAAAACGTACCTGAGATGGTGAAACCCTGAGAAGAAACCGTGAAGCCATAGGTTCAACAAAAACATGAAGAAAAACATGAGTGAAGCTTTCAGGTTCTAGAATCATAGACACACCCCAACCAAAATTAGACTTAATGTATCGATTTGGGGCATATTAGAAACCCTAAAACATATCTAATTTACATGAAAAGAGTACCTGATTAGTGACTGTTGTTGGCTTCCTGGATAGCAACGAAACCCTCAATTTGAAATCAGAGACGATCAAAACCGAACATGAGATGGAGAAGTGAGTTTTCTCTGAACCCAGGCTCTTGATTTATATGCAAGATGGTGTGGAAGAAGAGGTACCGAAAGTATGGTAAAAAAAAGTATGGTTGTATGGAAGAAATCAGTTTTTGGCGTGTGAAGCATAACAAACAGGTACAGTCGCATAGTGAAAGCCTGAGAGAGAGAGAGGTGTGGGTATGGCTGTGATCTGAGGAAGTAAGGTAAGCGAATTGTCCTTTTTTGTGGGTATGGGTTTAAAACTTTGCTTAAAAGAGTTGTACATAATGCATCAGATGTTGTTATTAAGAGTTTTTTGATTTTGAAGCTTTAAAGTGTTGTACCATATGCTTTAATGGTTGTCTTTAAAACATTTTGCTTAAATGCTTATATATGTAGTATATATATATATATATATATATATAGAGAGAGAGAGAGAGAGAGAGAGAAAAGTTCAAATGAAAACTCAAATTCAATTGTGAACGTGAGGACGAATCTTGACCCTTCCATCTCTATTGATCCAATTACTCATATTAAATAGAGTTTTAATTGAAATTATTAATTAAGGTTATTAGGGGTAAAAAGGATAGATAATTTAAACTCACGCCTACCATGTTTGACTTTTTATTTTCTTTTTTAATTAAAAACTTTTACCCCCCTTAAAGTTTAAAATAAATTATCTTAAAAATTACTAATATTTTAATCAAACAAATTACATCAAAAAACGAGAATTCCGTGCTCTTCGATATGACATCCATCTCGATATAGTTTTTTTTGTTGTTTTAACCGTTTTTACGTGAAATGTCATATATGTGTTATATTCATTATGAATATTTATGTATTCAAGTTTTATAACATCTCGACACCGTAAGTCCGTAACTCGGCATCACCTTCTACAACACTTTCTTCAACGTCATAAGACATCGTGTTCTTCATTACCGTAACCCAACACCCATCGAGATGAATCGGGAACCTATCGAGTTTTGATAGTGAACCGAGGAACGAAAGAGAGTGTGTCACGTTTCCACACCTTCACGGGTCACTCATGTATTATCCTTCATGAATAATGTATCATTCAGTATGAATAATACATCATTCAGGGTGAATAATACACGATCCATGAATCGTGTATTATTCACCGTGAATGATTTATTATTCATCCTGAATATTGTATTATTCATCATGAATAGTGAATGAACGTTCACCTTTGTTATTCATACTGAATATGGACACCTGGAGGCTGGAGATGTGCATACATATTCATAAAGAACAAAACCAAATCGTGGTTGTGAACCGGAAAACAAAAGAGAGTGCGTCATGTGTTCACACCTTCATAGGTCATTCATATATTATTCATCATGAATAATGTATCATTTAAGATGAATAATACAACATTCAAGGTGAATAATACATGATTCATGTTTAATAATACATGAATCAGGAATTCGTGTATTATTCATCATGAATGTTGTATTATTCATTTTGAATACCGTGTTATTCGTCATGAATAGTGAATGAACGTTCCCCTTTGTTATTCATACTGAATATGGACAGCAGAAACGTGCATACATATTCATACTGAATATAACACATACATAACATTTCACGTAAAAACGGTTAAAATGAAGAAAAAACTATATCGAGATGGATGTCATATCGAAGAGCACGAAATTCTCGTTTTTTTATGTAATTTGTTTGATTAAAATATTAGTAATTTTTAAGATAATTTATTTTAAACTTTAAGGGGGTAAAAGTTTTTTAATTAAAAAGGAAAATAAAAAGTCAAAGATGGTAGGTGCTATTCAAATTTCCATATTTGTCCCTAATCACTTCTCAATTGGTTTTATTAAGTTTTAACCATTTATTAGTTTTCCAAATCTTGATCAATGGTTGTGACTTGTCCTCACAATTGAAAATGAGTTTTCATTTGAACCCACCCATATATATATATATATAGTGGCGTAATAATTTGTAAACCATTCTTATTGTGTAAACTTTGTAAAACGTGGATTTCATAGGTTTTCTTGATAAAGTTGTTTCATGAAATTATTTATTTTAATGAAATTGTTTCATATCATTTATTTCTTGATGAAATTGTTTATTTATATATATTCGCTCAATTTATTTTTTAATCATTTATTATTACAAACTTATAATATCACACTTTTAAAAAGGCTTCAAACTAATTAACTAATGCAAGAAGCAAAATTAAAAGTTGGATTTTTTTAATTAATTATAATACTTATTTTTGTATCAATAATCTAATATTAAATCTAGGGAAATTAATTAAAATATCCTAAGTCAAACCACGTTTTACTGAAATACCCAAAATCTCTCCCATGTTAAAAAAATACCCCAAAAATCCGCGATGGAGCCCGTGATCGCGGGCTCCAGGCCACGTGTCACCAAAGTTTGCCCACTTTGCCCGCGTTGGTCCCTCAAAAATGCCCGCGGTCCAGCTTTCCCCCTCAAGAATGCCCGCGTGTGCAGTTTAGGTCCCTGCCCGCGTTTGACTCATTGACCCCCGCGATCGCGGGCTACACGTGTCACCAAAGTTTGCATACTTTGCCCGCGTTGGTCCCTCAAGAATACCCGCGGTCCAGCTTTCCCCCCTCAAGAATGCCCGCGTGTGCATTTTTGGTCCCTGCCCGCGTTTGACTTTCTTTGACCCTCGCGATCGCGGGCTCCTGTGCCACGTGTCGGCACAGGGTTAACCCTAAAATCACTTTGACGAACCCTAAACCCTAAATGTTACTTCGGCCGCACTATATAAGGGGGGGACCAAAAACCGGCCACTCTCATTTTTTTAATAACTCTCTCAATTTTGTCGTGTGGAATACGCGTTCGGGTTTTGTGAAGATGTCTCGTATTACCTCTGTGGTATGTTTTCCTTATGTTATTTGTTATTTTTTGTATGTTATTTTAAGTTAAGATATATGATTTGTAGGTTGTTATAGTGTTTATAACTTATGTTTGAATATGTTCTATGTTTAACATGATATGTATGGTTTTATGTTTGAATATGATATTTGTATGTTATAACGTGTATGTTGTTATAGTGTATAACTGTATATGATATATATTAAAATATATAAATCCAAAAAAATTCAAGATTGGGCTCATTTCGAACGTATCGAAGAGACGATTATAATGGTGTAATTTGTTAAAATTAAAACGTATTTTTTAACGTATTTTAGTTAATAAACGATTATATGTGTTAAATGTAAAATTAAAATAATGAAAGTAAAAGGTATAAAGTAAATTTAGTAAATAAGTATAGGGGTTGAAAGTGTAACATTTCATTTTAAATTCGTAAAAATGGACGAAATGGGGTGAACAGTGCAAAAAATATCAAAATTTTCATAAATGGTCCCTGGAATTTTTCAAAAATGGTCCATTGCAATTGAAAAGTCACAAAAATAACCCCATCGCAGGATGAGCCCGCGATCGCGGGATTCCATTTTTCAAAAATGGTCCCTGCAAGTTTAAAAAAGTGTCAGAAAGATCCCTGGCCCACGATCGCGGGCTCCCATCGCGGATTTTTAGGGTATTTTTGCAAAGTGGGAGAGATTTTGGGTATTTCAGTAAAACATGGTCAAACTTAGGGTATTTTAATTAATTTCCCTTAAATCTAGCACTAACACCCCATTATTCTGGCATCAAGCATTGTAATTTTCAAAATTCAATTTTAATTTTAATTTTATTATGAAAAAATAAATAAAACAAAATAGTTATAGGTTCCAAGAACAAACACTAAAAATTTATATTTGAATATACAAGTATAAAAACACTATATATATCTTGATCGTTATAAATCAATAAAATTTATAATCAACAAAAATAACAATAAAACACAAAACATAAAATAAACCAGTATTTAGGCTATGTTTGGCAAACTAGCTGATAAGCTAGCTTGTGACTTATAAGCTAGCTGGTAGATGATAAGCTAGCTGTTGACTGATAAGCTAGCTGATGAAAAAGTCACGTTTGACAAAAATTAGTTTGTAAGTATTTAAATGACCAAAAAAGACATTAAAAAAATAGTTAATAAATAATAATTAATATTAATGAGGGCATAATTGAAATATTTACAAAAAGCTACCCATAAGCTACTAAGCTAGCTTATGGTCATCCAAACATGTACCCAAAAAATAAGCTAACTTATAAGCTAACTTTTTTTTTTGCCAAACAATGCCTTACTTGTATTGTTTTTAAAAAATCAAGTGTTTATACAAATAAATGCAACACTTGTTTGGAAAATTCACAATAAATTTGATATTTCTATAACTAGTCATATTTTTACTATTAAATGTTATCCTAAATAAAAATGTAGAAAAGTCAAAAGCATTTTCATTTAGTAATATAAATTCATATAAAAAGTGTGTTTAAAAAATTGCCTCTTGTAATGAAATTTGCTCAGAAGTAGTAGATTAAAAAATTATTAAATTCGGTTTTCCAATTTCTTTATTCAAAATTGAAATATAAGTCTGTAAAGGTCATATTTGACTATTGTGTATCAGTTTCTTATAAAATATTTTAAATAACGTTTTAAAAATCCGAATGAGTTTTTTTTTCATGACTTTAACCTATATATTAACCGAGATGAGTTCAAACGAGAACGCTAACTATTTAAGAAAAAACACAAGAACGATCATTTATGTACAAAATCATACATGATTCACGTACAAAATCATATATGATTCACGCGTCTTGCCCCACGACTTTAAAGTCGCGACCAAAGTCGTCCGCGTCCAGTTTTTTGCTGTTAGTGTAAAATCATATATGACTTTGTATATGGACGGTAAATCGATTTACGTATGTGTGACTTTCATTTACGATTTGTAAATATCATATAGTTTTTATCAAGGTTCTGAATAGCATGAGACATTGTGTGGCGGCAAGGCTAAATATCAAGCCTCAGGAGCTATGGCGAGGCCGTAACGTTTATCAAACTTATGGCGGCAAATCTCTATATAATATATAAAATTATATATACAAACAAATATTTTGTACTATTAATCGACGAGTCAATGATAATAAACAAGTTTAATTAGGTTATATATTAAAAAACTAGCAAATAAGACATTAAAGACGTAAAGACAAAATTAAATATCGCATTACAAAAGACCGCACATTAGGCCATAACGTGCCACAGACATAACATGACGGCTGTCGCGGCGAGAATTTTAAAACAGTTGTTTTTATTAACACAGCACCTGATTTTTAAACTAACACTTAACTTAATAAATAAATAATTTTCAAATATTTTATTTTGGAATTTTCATGTGTATTTATAGTTTTCAGTTACAAAGTAAACACAACAACATAAACCTCTTCTTCAACTTTCAAAAACTCATTCTCTCACTCTCTCTCCAAATGGAAAACGGCTTCAAAGTTCGAATCTCCAGAATGTTACAATCCTCCTTCAACTCTTGCCGGACTAAACACAACTCCGACGTAGTCGCCGATCACCCTTTTTTCTTCCCGGAAAACCGCCATCACCGCCAACTCATCGATCTTTTCTCCCCTAAACCTCAACCATTTTCTAAACCCAAACACCATGTTCAAAACCATCCAAAACCCATAATTTCCCGGCCAAAAATCTCCGACAAAAACACCCTTTTTCCGGTCACCGGAAAACCACTGTTCTACGAAAATACATCAAAAAACGCCAAGAAAAAGAAACCCCATTACCGGAAAACCACCAAAAGCCAAGATTTTTCATCAGTTACAGATAACTATTATTACGATTGTTGTAGCAGTGATGAAGAAGATGAAAGTGACGACGAAACAAATCTTTTTTCATCACGATCACTTTCCTCCGATTCGTCTGTAAAATCTTTCCGCAAAAACGGAGCACGCCGGAAAAAAACCAAGAAAGCCACCGCTGCCAGTGCCGGCGGCAGCGGTGGATGCAAGGATCGAAAAGCGACGGATGTGATCCCATTAAAGGGTAAAGGGAAATTCGTGAAAGATAGTGTTGCAGTGGTGAAGAAATCGAACGACCCACATGAAGATTTTAGGGTTTCGATGTTGGAGATGATTGTTGAAAGACAAATCTTTGGAGGTGAAGATCTTGAGAATCTTTTGAAGTGTTTTCTTTCATTAAATTCTGAAGAACATCATGGGGTTATCTTTGAGGTGTTTAGTGAGATTTGGGAGACTCTTTTCTCTGAGTGGCTTTAATTAATTAGAGGGAGGATCAAATGAGAACCGTAATTATTTAAAAGAATCTGAGAACGAACAAAATTATTAGTGATTTTACATTAGCATAAAAAAATCACGCAGAGTTGAGGCCACGGCCAAAGTCGTGCGTTAATGTAATATTGCTAATGATTTTGTTCGTTTTCGTGTTTTTTTAAATATGTACTGTTCTCGTTTGAACCCGACTCTAATTAATTAATCAATTGTTTTTAAGCTTAATTTTTAACTTAATCTTGGTTAATTATTGTTATCCTAATTAAAGAAATAGATTATAATCAAGCTTATTTTTAACTCTTGTTTAGTCGTTTTCTTGTTTTTAGTTCTGTTTCTTAATAATATTGGTTGCTTTTTAAAAATGGTAAATATTAACCGGTTGTTTTTTAAATTAAAAAAAATTATATTAATCTTTGAAATATTAGAAAAAGAAATTATGATGCACCAAAATTGGTATAACATTAAAAAATGCTACTAAATGAAAGTTTTTTAGCTACGGATTTTTTTTTCCCGAACAATTTGTCGCTAAAGAGTTAATTCGTTATAATATTGTCACGAAAGTTGATGGATAAATTGTTGGTGGTTAATTCTAATTAATGACAGATTATCCAGGTCCCTGGTATATTTATTTTCTTAAAAAATATCGGATTTTACCGGGAACCATGGGTATTTTGTGTGTGATCCGTCGGTAATCATTGACGAAATTTACGAGGGTGATTTTTGTGGGTAAAAGTGATTTATTTTACAGTGAAATTGATATGCATGACGCCCTATCTTTTTTTAAAATTTGATACAATTGACTGTTGACTCTAATACAACCCCTTGGTTTTTCAATTTTAAGATCCAAAAGAAGGTATTGAAAATACTCTTAATAATAACATTTTTTTCCCTCCCAATTTAATGATATTTACAAGGTTTCCGTGAAGTTTTGGGAATTCTGCTCAAAAGAATTAGCAAAAAAGAAAATAAAAAGTGCTTTTTCGAAAAAGCAAAAAGTAGCTTTTATTTAATTTTCTTTAAAAGAGGTTGACAATTAGTTAACCAAAATGTACTTTCCATTCTAGTTCCCACATGTAAGATACTTAAATACATATTGATTGTACAATTTTTTTTATTAGCAGTTTAATTAATTCACAACTTATTTGATCAGTTGTATATGATGGTTTAATAATGAATTAATAATTCAGAAAATAATTTTTTAAATAGGTTTTTAGGGATGAGGTCTATATATAAAACCAAGTTTTTCCCAAACATGCCACTTCCAACTTAAAAACACGCTCATTTTATCTATGAAAAACTCACCTAAATAAAAACTATTCAATTTATATAGACAAATTAATCTTCACAGACAGCTTTATACATACAAGAGTTAATGAAAAATCAACTAAACAGCCCTTTGCACATATACAGATACGAGGAAAGTTGGATTAAGAACTGTATTTTCATGTGAATCGAGGACCAACGAGAGCGATTCACTTGTCCATATTTATCATGAATAATGGAAACAAACTTTTTAAAATATTCATGACGAATGTTTCAAACACGTTGATGATAATTTATTCTTGATGGTTCCCCGGTTCATGATGATAATGTGGTTCTCAATCGAACCTCTATATATTGGTAACTTCAACCCTAACACAAAAAATTAACACATAAATGATGATTTTTTTTTCAGTCCAAAGGCTTTTTCCTTTTTTTTTCATTTAAATCACATTACAAACAACGCCAAAAAAATATTTTTATTAGTAAAGACAACACGAAAATAATGATTTCAAATAATGTCGGAATTTTACGATGATAATGTGATAATTACTATTGTCTTATTCTAATGATAAATTTTGGAACGTGATTTAGGCTATGTTAATTAATACAACCAAAGTAGTAAAAAAAATAAATAATATAACATGTTAATTAAAAAAATTACATTTATTATTACATATATATACTATAAATTTTGAATTTGTTAAAACAAGTTTTAGAAAAATATATATATTAACTTATGATTTTAAATAACCGTTACATATAATATGAAAAAAATAATCAAAAAATAATTAAAAAGATAATAGTATAAAATATATTTATATGATTAACAATAACTCTAAATAATTAAAACTTAATATCAATATATAATTAAAATATAATTTAATAATTCTCAAGTAATATTAATTAATTTTTATTTTAATAATTAAAAAAATTAATTTTATTTATAATAATAGTTAATAAATAGGGAATTTAATTAAAATACCCCAAGATTGACTTTGACTTTCAATTCTACCCGATCTTGCAAAAATACCCCGCGATCCCGCGATCTGGGCCGCGATCGCGGACCCGACCCATGTGGCCCGCGATTCCTGTCCGCGATGGGCCGCAATCAGGGCCAAACTTTCAGTTTTCATCTCTCGCCGCGATGGGGCTGTGATTTTGGCCAATTTTTCAGTTTTGGTCCCTGTCTTTGCTATAATACAAGTTAGGTCTTTTATGTTTGCTAAATTACAACTTAGGTCCCTTATGTTTGCTAAATTACAACTTAGATCCCTTATGTTTGGTAAATTATAACTTAGGTCCCCAAACTTTGCTAAATTACACATTAGATTCCTTATGTTTGCTAAATTACACGGGACGATAAAGTAGATAAAATCATGTTATATATAAAAACAAGAGCACTTAGCATACAAGATTTCGTCGTAAAAATCAAGGGAAATCAATGTTCAGGTTAACGCTATTAGAGGTGGCAAAAACTGACACGACACGCTAACCCGACACGAACCCGACACGAAATAAACGGGTTTGGGTAATACATTTCAACCCGTTTAAGTAAACGGGTTGACACGACACGACACGAAATAAACGGGTTTGGGTAATACATTTCAACCCTTATGCTCTATGCCCACTATAAATATGATCTCACCCCCCCTTGACCCTAGCTTGGTGGTTTGAGTCCATTGGCTTGGACCCTCTAAGTTGGTGCACCCTATTATGTTGGAGCACCTTATTAAAAGTTTTATATTTATAAATGTTAAACGCGTTAAATGGGTTAAACGTGTTAAATGGGTTAAACGGGTTAAATGGGTTAGTGGGTTAAACGGGTTAGCGGGTCGTGTCGGGTTAGACGGGTTAAATCAGGTCGTGTTCAGGTTGAGATTTTCTGACCCGTTTATTAAACGTGTCGTGTTCGGGTTAGGCACTCTCAACCCGTTTAACCCGTGAACCCGACACGAACCCGACACGACACGACCCGTTTGCCAGGTCTAAACGCTATCATATCTTATACTTCCATGTGGTTCTAACTCCGACGGGGCCTGCGTGCTACTTCTTTGGCTAACTGAACGTCTACTCCTTGGCACGCTTGAAGGGGCAAGAGTTGGACACTCTCCACGAGTATGTCCTACTGCTTGGCACCGACTACATTTTCTCTGTATCGGATCTTCACCACGAGATGGACGTCAATCGTTCTTTCTTGGTCTCCCGGCTCTGTTCTTAGTTATTAACGGTGAATAGCATGGTGAAAGGGGATCGTGTGGAGACACCCATGATTCAGGGGGTCCAGCTGGATTGATTACCTCCCGATATGTTTCCCGGTAAGTTTCGGACGTGTAGAAATTTACAGCCAAATCGCTGCAATCTATACTACCCATATGCCTTGCAGCAGCGATGGCATGACCGCACGGTAACCCAGAGTATTGCCATTAAAGACATGAACAAACATGGTCGGTCATATCGACAATCGCGTCACAAAGGTTATCCCGAACCTGGTACTTCCCATACCCAATTTCGCTTACCCTCCATGCCGCAACCCTTCCCGCCCTTTGGAGAATTATCTCCTCCGCATTTGGTGTGAGTCTATTACGCATTTCATCTTCTTTTCGGCGTCGAAGTTGGTACCGCTCTTGTTGAAAGGTCTGGAAGTACTCCATAAGTTGTACAATCGGTAATCTACAAGCAAAACAGGAGAGTGCATTCACCGACTCTACATTACTGGAGGTCAGAATGTCATAACGTTGTGTAGGAAAATGGGCCGTCGACCACCTCTCTGGTCCAACATCGTCCATAACTTGTGCTGCACGATTGCAACTAACTCGTAGTGCATTTATGTACCGGTCAAACTCCCGAACAGTATACGCTTTGCATGCCTTTCAGTAGATGGTGTGGTGAGTTGTAATACGTCTGTCCTGTCTTTTGGCGTTCATCTCCAAATGCCTTCCAGTATAAGGTGCGGGTTCGTAGGTTTGTATATGGGTCTCCGGGGTTGGAAAAAGAGGAGGCATATCAAAATAGTCATTTAACTCACTAAATGATTTATTACTAGGGGTATATTTTTCTCCTTCTTCGTCTTCATCACTATCGGTACCTGATCTCTCTATATCAGATTTACCCATTGTGAAAACATGGGTTTCGTCATCAGCAACTCCAACAAATCGTCTTTCTTTTTCTTCTTGTTGCGTCTCTGGAACAAAATCAGGATAACAGTCGTTCAGACCATATGTATGATCCGAATAAACTGTTGGGTCGTAGGACGCCTGAAATTTAGAATCAGGCTCCAGTTGGGTTTCGTCATCACCTTCGTCATCGTCTTCATCGCGCACCGATGAATCGGCATACACAAAAAGTGATGGAGGTCTTTCTGACTGGGCTGCAAGTTGCAAAAAACCAGAGATATCTCCATCGTTGGATAACTCCACCATTGACCCATCATCATTATTGTACACTAACTTGCAAACAGCAGAAGGGTCGAATCCACATTTTTGCATGGCGTATGCAACAAACTTCTTATGTGTAAAGTTTACTGGCAATTTTACACCATGCTTAGATTTATAAGCAAAATTTCACTCATTATTGTCTTGAACCCATTCACCATCGTAACAGAAATATAGCTTAGCTTTTGCAACACCTGAACTTATTTTTTCAGTAGTATCTCAGAAAGAAAATACTGAAATGATGAAGAAAGAAAGCAAGAAAGAAGAATGGAATGGATGTGAACTGCAACCACAATGGAATGGATGAATGATTATGGATTGCATTTTAATGATATGTATGGATGAAATTTCATTGAGGAAGATGAATTGCAACCACAAATTCATCTTCTAAGTACAATAATTCAACATTGCTGAAGCAACTCAGTGAATTGCAACCATAAATTGGTCTTCCAAATACAATAATTGAAACAACTTAGACAATAAATGTGAAAAAAACAGTAAAAACATGCAAAAACATGCAAAAACCTCCAAAAATGACCAAATTTGGCCCAAAATCGCGGCTCCATAGCGGCTTGGGACCAAAACTGAAAATTTAGCCCTGATCGCGGACAGGAATCGCGGGCCACATGGGCCGGGTCCGCGATCGCGACCCAGATCGCGGGATTGCGGGGTATTTTTGCAAGATCGGAGAGAAAAGGGGTAGAATTGCAAGTCAAAGTCAATCTTGGGGTATTGTAATTAAATTCCCTAATAAATAATAAATAATATTAATAAGGGCAATATTGGAATATTTACAAAAAGCTACTCAAAAGCTACTCCAAGTAGCGTTTCAAAAAGCTAGCTTATGGTCATCTAAACATGTACCCAGAAAAAAACTAGCTTATAAGTTTTTTTTTTGCCAAACGATGCCTTTAACATTGGAGATGCCCTTAACATTAATCAGGTTTTAAAATATATTGTTAGAAAAAAACAACCATATTCATAAGGGAATTTAATTAAAATACCCAAAGTTTGACTTTGACTTACCAAAATACCCATTTTCTAAACCATTTTACCAAAATACTCATTTTTTCCGCGATTGGGTTCGCGATAGCGGACCAGGGTCCATTTTGAAAAATTTTTATCTTGCGATCGAGGGAGTGTCCCGCGAATAGCCCCGCTACCACTCAAATTTGTGATTTGTAATTGAAATTTACACTTTCACCCCCTATACTTATTTAATTACTTTACTTTATACCTTTTACTTTCATAATTTTAATTTTACACATTCATCATATTAACATACGTTTTAATTTTAACAAGTTACACCATTATAATCGTCTCTTCGATACGTTCAAAATGAGTCCAATATTGAATATTTTTTGATTTATTTATTTTAATATATATCATATATACTACATAAAAATATTTTTTATATTTAAAATTCATATTATTATAGTTAATTATTTAATTTATGGTATTCTTATAGTTAAAATACGTTTTATTTATTTTATTATCGATGGTCCAAGTGTAAGTATTAAAAATTGGCGGATGCTTTGTGATGGACAGGCGTCGATCCTTTTGTGCATACTCTGTAACTGCAAATACTTCAGCTCCAAACACACATGAATCATCATTCGTCAAATACCCATTTTTACAATTCTTAAATGAGTCTAGTGATACCAACTTGTCAAAACCCCATTTCATATTCTTCTTGTGAAACCTTGTCCTATTCCCATTCACGATATCTATAAACACATACAAATAATAATAATTAAAAACGATTTAATGAATTAGTTAATATATGATTATTATGTTAATGCGATAGGAGTGTAAAACAAAATTGAAAAAAATAAGAGATGTACCATAAATTAAATAATTAACTATAAGGGTATGAATTGTAAATATTAAAAATATTTTTATGTAGTATATATGACATATAATAAAATAAATAAATTCAAAAATATTCAATATTGGGCTCATTTCGAAGGTATCGAAGAGACGAGTACAATGGTGTAACTTGTTAAAATTACAACGTGTTTTTTAATGTATTTTAGTTAATAAACGATTATATGTGTTAAATGTAAAATTAAAATTAGGAAAGTAAAAGGTATAAAGTAAAATAAGTAAATAAGTATAGGGGTTGAAAGTGTAAATATCAATTGAATTTCACAATTTTGAGTGGTAGTGGGACTATTCGCGGGTCACTCCCTCGGGATAAAATATTTTCAAAATGGACCCTGGTTCGCGAGTCGCGGGACAAATCGCCCGGTTTTCAGATGTTGTTTGGGTCAGCTTCGGACACGGGTCTTGGGCTTGGATCTCGGGCTTTCGTTGGGCTTCGTTTTGGCTCTTTTTGGGCTCTTTTTAGCTTCTTTTCTCGATGATTACTGCCTTTTAATTAACCTGCACATTCCACCAGATAAACCGTAAAATTCCGTTTCTTTGCTTAAATACAAGCCAATCTCATTGGTTTTAGGACCGAAAATAACGCCAAAAAATGGCGTTAATCGCAGAAAAATGGGTATTTTGGTAAAATGGTTTAGAAAATAAGTATTTTGGTAAGTCAAAGTCAAACTTTGGGTATTTTAATTAAATTCCCTATTCATAAACATACATCCCTTTAAAAAAACTCAACAACTACTATTACATAATAATAAATTTGAAAAGACTCAACTTATTAAAAATTTGAATTTTCAAACAAAATCTAATAATATTAGTACATTGTAATATGTATATATACACACATATGTATATAATATTGTGTGGGTTTATTTTAATAATGGTTTGAGTTGAATTTGGTATGAAAACAAAATACTTTGGCATGAATATTATCAAAATGAGTATTATTGGCATGAATACTATCAATCTGAGTATTATTGGCATGAACCTTATGGACAAAATTTATCACATTTTATTAATTTAGATGTATAGTTTTTAATTATTTAAAAATTAACATAAATTCACAAGTATTAGGTGATGAATGACATTGTATTGATTTCTTTAGAATTATACGAATATTTTTCGTTTGCATTATATATATATATATATATATATATATATATATATATATGACAAACGAGTCGTGAAGAACAACACACATGCATCCCACACTCATCAAAGCCTTCTTGTACTTCAAACTTTATAATTTTGACACAAACCGACAATATAATATTGTTTCCTTAAATATATTTTTTGTTTAAAAATAAACAACAGTAGAGTGCATTAGATGTGACGTGACACGGGATGGATGCATGGTGTTGGCGAAAAGACGTGTTGGAGGGTCGTGCGTACGACATGTTCGAGCATATATTGTAATTAAAAAGGATTGCTATCAGAACGATTTTATGTTTCACATATGATTTTATTATATAACTAGAGAAAATAAGGGTCTATAAAAATAATATTATGTCAATTTAATTAGCTAAAAATATTGGTTTTATAGGGTGGGTAGCTACATCTAAAAATGAACCCCTAAATATGATCAGTAGAAAAAAAATATAATGTATTTTTTTTTTCAAATTATTTAATAATACCAATGTAATAAATATTTAAAATGTATTTTACTATGATTAAAATGTAAAAAAATTATAATGTTATTAATATTTAAAATAAATGTCTATTTCTATTTTATCTTGTTGTAACGTAAATGTCATTTAACTAATTAAAAAGTATAATCACACGTTACTAAAATTATGTGTCGCTTTCATTATGATTTTTTTTTTAAAAAACGAAGAGAGTAATAATTAGTTAACAATAATATTTTAAGTATTGTTGGGTCATTGACCAACATCTTCCTAAATCAAAACGTGGCGCTGGCTGCTACGCTATATGAAAATATGTTGCGCTTTCTCCACCAGCAATTCATTTTGACATAGTGGTAAGCGCTTGGATCCTAAAAATATTATATATTAGCTTAATCATTTGAGAAACTCGTATATTATGATAACAATGAGAGCTTTTATTGTAAGATATTGGTTGACATGATTTTTCCACATCTGATGTTATAATTTAATATATTTATTAACATTTATTTGTTTCACAATGTTTTTTTCATATCTATACGGTTCATAATGTGAGATTTTTTATTGTACTTTTTGTCTTACAAACACATAAAAAATGTTCATATCGAGAAACAAATACATGTGATATATTTTTTTAATAAAACAAACATATATTAATTAATACACTAAATTAAACCCATAGATGAAAATAGATTATGTGAAATAACATATAATACATAGACCACCAGGGTTGTGGTGTACTCGTTAATGTCCTTGGAGATGTGGTGGAATATCACATCTGCTCAGGTTCGAATCCAGACGTACACAACAATTGTGACAACTGAGCTTTAATCAGAGTTGATATCTTACATTCATAATTTGATAATGGATTAATGTATGCATAGTCTAGGACACCCTTAAAAACATATAATACATAACAACACAAGCTCTTAAAATTATCACAATTTTATAGGTTTTAAATAACCCTATATATAATGAAATATTGTATTTATTTAATAAAATGGATAATTTAAAATTGATTAAATATTTATAGGGTGGGGTTAATTAAGATATAAAAAGTAGTTTCCCTTAATAGAATGGTGGTGAAAGTGAAATGTCATGAGATGAACAGTTGTAGGCATAAAAAACCATGAAAATGATATGTCCTTTATTACTGTTATTATTTTGTACATGTTATTTTAAATTAATTAATTAATTAATAAAAATATTTAATAATACCATTAAAAAACATAAAAAACTTATATAACAAAATAAATTTCATCAATATTTTGTAAATATTTTTACAACACTTATAAATTAAATTATAAATAATAATAATACTTAATTTATAATTAAAATTGAAATAAAAAAAAGAAATACAAAAGAGTAGGAAAAGATAAAAGAATGTCTGCAAAAATAGCAGTCTGTATACATGTAGCTGAATCTGTATATTTAGTGGAAGAATCTATAAATGATGCTAATTGGATGGTTTGGATTTTGGGTATTCGGGTCATGAAGTTGACCCGCTTTTTAACTTTTCTTTTTTTCTTTTTCATTTTTTAATTTAAATAATATTTTATGGATTTACAAATGAATAGAAAGGGTTATTATTATTTCATTTTATAAATCATTTAGGTTAATTATTAAACATTTATCTGTAAGATAAATGACACTTTCTACCTAAAATTACCGAAGTAGCCAACATATTCGTGAAAACCCATCACATTTGCAAACTCATGCAAAAAATAAGAAATATTTTACACTTTTAACGCATCTTCGTAAAAAACATAAAAAACATAGTTCGCATTTGCGAACATATATTAGTAAGAGTAAAACCTATGTTCGTAAAAAAAATAAAACATACCCAAAGAGAAAGGGAGCGGTGAGAGGAAAAAGGTGTAATTTACCTAATTTTTAATACAATTTCTCCATGGAAGGGTAAAAAACATTAATTGTTTTAACTAAAAAATCTATGCTTAACTTCTCCTCTTCGTAATTGCGATGGGACGGTAAGGTACTAAATGACATATCTGACCTTTGTAATTTCCCCTGGAGTTTGAGGTATTACACTTTTTACCCTAGTTCGCAATTGCGATGCGTTTTCACGAACATGTTGACCATTTCGGTAATTTTAGGGAGAAAATGGCTAGGAGGTTCAAAATGGCTAAAACAAATAATTTCCCTAAAATTAAGTTATGATTCAAATTGATACACATAAATAGATTGAAATCAATAAAATAATATTAAATTCAATAGTCTAAAATGTTTAACAGATACTAAAATAATACTTATTCGTCATTTCTAAAGATACTTTTTGATAATCCTAAATATCCGAGTCAGTTTACATGTACTGATAATCTTGTGTGCGACCGTAAATAGAGTGAGTTATTACAGGTGAATTTTCATGATAACAAGATTTTGGTAGCAATATATCACAACCAAAGTGGTTTATTTTAAGTTATTTAATCTTTATATTGTATTGGATGGGCTCTAGCTCATTTGCTAAAATGATAAAGACTAATTTACTCAAATACAAGACAAGCCCCCTCATACTTTAGTTATCTATACTATATTATAAAACATTTACGAAAAACTCTTAAAAACAGTCCTTAAAGCTTCATGTACCACTATTTAATGCTACTTACTTAAAAATATCTTTAAAACAACTAATGAAGCTTTGTGTACCGCTTTTAATGTTAATTATTTGATTAATACTTATCTCTAACAACATTCAAATCCTTAAATCGTGGATTCTTATTAATTAATCTTTATCTATAACCACTTTCAAATCCCCAAATCATAAATTTCTCAAAACCACACATTAAAATAAATTAAAACATTAAAATCAAGATATATCATGCTGAATTGCACGGGTAGACTTCTAGTCCTTAAAGATAGATCTGATATAAATCTTATCAGAATTGATGGTTATCAACTTTTTATCCAATAATTATATTGGATGTTTTTTTTTTTTGGCTACTACGAAAATTTCTCAATTATCCATCATTAACCAAAGAGGTTCTATGGGCCTGGCCCAAACCCAATAGTATTTGACTATTGAGGTTGATCCTATTATGATCTAGTATAAGTTATACAATAGATGGCCAAACCGGCCCGGTCCCAAAGCCCGAATCCGGTCCGATCCGATTTTTTGAAAAAGTAACCATTTTAGAACGGTAATATAGCCGTTTTATGACCGTTTGTTGCCCTTTTTTTGTCATTTTTGGGCTTCCTAAAACACTATAAATAAGATCATTGGTGTATGAGGTTAGATACCAAGTTACAAAACGAAAAAAATACAATTTTCGCTCTTAATTCTTGATTTCTCGCTATTTCGTGTTCGTATTTTTACAAATTCTCAATCTCTCAATTCTTCCATCTTGCACTCAAAAATGGCCGACGGTGATGCATCAAACGAACAAATTAGAGAAGTTTTTAAAGAGCACGGACGTAAATCCGAAGCTTGGAATGGTTATAATATGGTGGTTCTCATGAACGGGAACAAAAGGGCACAATGCAAATGTGTGGACAACTCCTTACGACCACGGGAAACTCGACGTTAAAGAGGCACACCAATACCACGTGCAAGGCGTTGAAGTCCGAAGGTGATTCAAGTCAACTCATACTTGACAAACAAGGTCAAATATGGTTGTACGATGTCATGTTGACCCGGGAAATGACAACAAAATGTGTCATTCAAATGGGGTTGTTGTTTGGACATTTCCACAATCCAACAATGACGAAGACGGTCCAAAAATGTCTACAACCTCGCTACACTCCGGTAAGCCGTCAAACTCTTAGATGTAAGGCAGTAGAAATGTGGAAAAAAATGCTAAAACTGAAATGTGAAACATATTTGAACAAATGCCTAACAATGTTTCTTTAACTTATGATGTGTGGAACGCACCACACGGATTGCCAAATTCTTATACATGTATAACGGCACATTGGATGAAGTCGTGACAATTAGTCAAACGTATAATCACGTTTGAAATGTTTGGTGCGCCACATTAAGGTGAACATCAATTTTCAGTTATTAAAAAAACACTTATTTTTTATAATTTATAAAATAAAATACTTAGCATTTCATTTGATAACGCTAGTAATAATAGTGCATGTGTGGATTAAACTAAAGTGTGCTTTAACCCTGTGTTGGACGGTCTAATACTTCATACACGTTGTGTTGCCCACATTATCAATTTGACCGTTCAAGACGGTTTACAAACTTGTAAACGCGTACTAAATAAATTTAGAGTTACGTTACGGAGATTTTTTTTTTCAAAAGGTAAACCAATGCATGCGGCTTATAAAAGATATTACAAAGAATGTCATTTAAAGCTTTATGACCGAACTTTGATATGGTTGTTCGATGGAATTCGATATATTATATGATTGAAAATTTGTGTGCACAAAGAATTTAGATACATGAATTTTATAATATTCATTACCCACATAATAGTATTGGAGATTGGGAGTGGGCCGTGCTTGATGGATTATACGATCTTTTGGGCGATTTTAAAAATGCAACAATTTGATTATCCGGTGTTTATTATCCAACAAGTCCTCTAGTTTTAAATGAATTATATATCTTGTCAGTGAAAATTAAGGAGTACGAGGAGAAAGACGACGGTGTTGATTGGGTGGATATGATTTCTTCAATGAAAAAAATTGTTAAAATATTTTAGAGATATCCTCTTTTCTTTTCTTTGTGCCGTGACGTTAAACCCGTGGCTAAAGATTACCAGTGTTGAGGTTTTAATTACACAAATAAGTCAAGCTTTTGTTTTAGATACACCTTCAAGTTCTAGTTTTTCAACGTACAAAAAACGTACATTTACTCGCCAATTTTTTGAATTATTTGATATTTATAAAGTCCGACATGGGGGAGGAAGCCAAAGACAAACCTAGCAACAACCACTATTTACAACCGGCGCTTCTTCTAGTAGTGGTCATCGCCAAAGCCGGAAAGACTTAATGACCTCTTTAATAAATGAGGTGCAAAATGAATCAAGTAAAAAAAGATATGACAATGATCTTGATGAATTACAAATTTACATGAATACTAATTTTCATTGGAATCAAGTCGAGAATTTTGAAGATTTAAAAATATTAGAATTTTGGAAAGAATAAGAACAAGTATTTTCGGTTTTGGCATCTATGACCCGTGATATACTAACAATCCAAGCTAGTACCGTAGTTTCGGAGTCCGTTTTTTCTCTTAGTGGCAGGATCCTTTCCATACGTCGAACAAGATTAACCCTGGAATCGGTAGAATGTTGCGTTTGTTTGAAGGACTACTTGGATTGTATTGAATGAATTCAAGACCAACCGAACCTAGAGGCGGAGCTCGAGGGGGTGGAAGCAAATCTCGCAGAAAATGAATTCCGTGAAGTACTAAGTTCCCCGCCAACTACCGATGGTGAAGGTAGTGTATCACATTACGATGACGACGGGACCGACAACGAATGACTCGATGTTGAATCGACCGAAAATCTTCAATATTGTCCACCATGGAAGGATTAGGTGTATTTTATTTATAATTCAATAAATGTATTTTTTACGTATTTTATAGTGTATTCGGATAACATTTATAAAGTAATTTTTTTGTGAATGACCGGTTTAGGCTTGGATTTAAAAAAGCCTAAACAGACCGGACCCTAGAACCTCAAGTCGGGCTCGGCCCGGGCCCAAATAAAGCCCGGTTTGGTGAATAGTAAATCAGCCGGTTTGGTGTATGGCCCGACCCGGCCCAATCATTTGGCCATCTCTGTATAACCCAATATTATGTTGATGGGCCTTAATCTTAATTTCAAACAAAATTTAAGCCCATATTACTTTTTTTGTTTTCATTACAACTATTGACCCGGTTTATGTTTACAAACAAAACATTGAGAGTACGAAACTTAAACTTGAACGCATTGACATAAAGAGTGTGTTTGGTACACTGGACATGACATAACAGAACAGGGATCACTGTTCCATGTTTGGCAGGACTTTTATATAGAACAGACAGGAACAGAGTGGAACAAAGTGGAACATACCTGTTCCACCCCTACCCCATGGAACAAGGTGGAACATGTTTATGCTTTATCAATATAACCTCAAAATAAAATCTAATTGTATCCTAAAACATCAAATACACGTTCTATTTTATATTTCACTCATTCTTTAAATTTTATTTATTTTATTTCATCTAATGTTATCTGTTATGTTCTGTTCAGTCCTGTCTACCAAACGCTGAACAACTGTTATGTCCTGTTTTGTTCAGTCCTGTTCCGCCCTGTCGTGTTCTATCATGTCTGTGTACCAAACGCACCAAAAAAGAACACGACTCAAAGTAACCGAACTTTGTTCTCATATCCGTTACTCTCTAACTACGCAGTATCAATAGTTTAGGTTGAAAAACAATTATGCTAATTTTCAATTTTGATTTATCTCACAGACCATTCACCGTTTTCAGTTTTCTAATAACACTTCAAAATTATGATATATAGTTAATTTATTTTGTCACATTGTAATAATATAATGTCAAAGTGGTCCACTCCATGTTAATTTTCAACAATATAAATATGAAGACTCATCTACCATTTGACTTTCCTAACACTTTAAGAAATTGACTATCTTCACTTCATAAAAAAATAGAGTAGATTGCAAATTTGGTCCCTAAGGTATGTCAAATTTTACAATTTAGCCATTTTTCTTAATTTATTACAAAATAATCCTTCATATATGCAGTTTGTTACATATTTGGTCCCCTGAATCAAACAACCATCTATTGTCTTTGTTAAGTAGAAGGGTAAATTAGACTTTTTAGTCTTTTTCCTTCTTTTAACATTTTTAGTTTTCCTTTTGAATCCTCATCTTTTTACCTTAACTACCTTAAATCCCTTTGTGCTTGTTCTTCATACATGTACAACCTAACTAAATATCAAGAACAATCAAATTAAAATCAAGAACAATAAAAAATCATAACTCAAAATTAGGGGTGTTATTCGGTCGGTTAAATCGGTTTTCGGTTTATTCGGTTCGGGTTAATCGGTTTTTAAGTTTTTATAAAACTAACCGATAACCAAACCAAATAAGGTTCGGTTTAATCGGTTTCGGTTTATTCGGTTTCGGGTTATTCGGTTCGGTAACCAGTTAAACCGAATAAGGATTTATATTTTTTCGTTTGACACTTTCTCAAATAATTTTCTCAAATTAATTGTCTGTGTTTTTAATATATTATTGTATTATACAATAATACTCGGTAAATGACTTAGGTGGCGTTTGTTTTTTAAGAGGTGCTGAAGTCTGAAGTCTGATTTCATTTCTGATTTTTAAGAGGTGGTGCTGAAATCTGAAATCTGAATCATTTAGACTGTTTGTTTTTGTCTACTGACAAACGTCTGAATATGTATAATTATATATTTTATCTCTCAGAATGTTATACCGTTGAATTTCTAAAAGCATCTATTCATTTTAATCAAATTATACTACCATTCATGTTTAAAACATTCAATAATTCAACTTTAATACGCCAATTAATTCAAAGACAATACAAAACATGAATAAAGTCTCATAACAACTAAAATCAATATCCATTTTGCATTAATTGTGCCGCAATTTCTTCTCTTAAAGTAGCCATATATGCTTGGTCAACGGTACTCCCATGCGATTGAACCTCGCCAGCCTCGTCATTACCACCGTTCCCTTGCTCATTGGATTGATCATATTCAGAAAATAACTCATCGCTTAAACCTTCCTTCCGTATGAAGTTGTGAACCGCAAAACATGCAATAACGTCTCTTTGAACCTCAAGTGAAAACGGTGCCATTCTTTTTAATATCGGAAAACGTACTTTCAAGACGCCATAAGAACGTTCAATAACATTTCTAAGTTTTGCATGAGAATGGTTAAACTTTTCATACTTGTTCATTGCACGTCGACGACGGAAATCTCCAAGCCAGTATCTAACATTACGATACGGTGCCATAAACCCTCGAGTATTGCCATATGCAGCATCACATAGATAATATTTATCTGAAAACAATAAATAAAATAAGTACTAATATGAATATAGTACTAATATATTACTTTTAAAACGTTAGTATACCTGGAGGAGGAAATGGAAATCCAATAGAACTATCTGTTAAAGCCTCGGACAAAACTCTAGAATCATGTGCAACGCCTTCCCAACCAGCAACATCAAATGTAAAAACCATGTTGAAGTCACAAATTGCCAAAACATTTTGATAACATTCGCCCTTTTCTCGACCCACTTTATTGACCTTTTCTATACAAGTCTCTAGAAAACATTTGATTATTTCATTGGTCCACCTTATACATACATTTTCGTCCATCTCTAAGCACACAAACAAGTTTCAAGAATCAAGGAGACATTTACATACAACAAACTCATACTTTCAAGAATTCAAGAATTCAAGAATTCAAGATTCATATAATCTAATGTTTCTAAATCATGAATAATTTGTAATGTATCCATAAGACCATAAATTATTTCAATTTTCACATAATTAATTAAATGACTAATTTCTAATCATCCATATATGCATAACATAATCAAGTAATTGCCAAGAAAAACAATAACAACGTGTGTAGTTTTTGGGTCAATGATACCATTTACTTTCAAGGAATCAAATATCACCACCACAAGGATATTTAAATAATAGAAGTTGGTTCGCTCTTAACATTATTTCCATGGTTATTATCTCCCCAAATGAGTGTTGGTCAATTCTCTTTGTGGTCATGAAACATATCTTACACAATAAGGACATGTGGATTCCATATTGCTTCTTATGAATCATATCCTCCACACAATAAGGACACATGTATTCCATATGATTGAGGATAATGACACATGGATTCCACATAATATATTTCTTATGTATTCCATATTGCCTCACCATTAATAGCTCTTTCCTAGTTTCATCTTAGACAAAGAAAACAAAAGCACACTGGCAGTAGAAATTTCAACGACAACGAGACCCAACAATAACAAAACACATCAATTTGACAAATTTCAGCTTCCTGGAAGATG
Organism: Saussurea involucrata; assembly: GCA_033807775.1. Lineage (NCBI taxonomy): Eukaryota > Viridiplantae > Streptophyta > Magnoliopsida > Asterales > Asteraceae > Saussurea > Saussurea involucrata. The sequence goes on along the minus strand of CM066314.1, from coordinate 154,518,727 downwards.
TTTTCCAAGGTTTTTGGTAAGAATATTGATTTGATTTTTCCAACTTGTCTCTTATATATATATATATATATAGTACCTGATCGTGTAGTGTTTGAAGACTCAAAAACAACAAAGCATATCAATTTGACAAATTTCAGCCTCATTGTCTTTGCATCGAAAGAGTGGGTTTATGTTTAAGAATGTTGGTAGCAGTTCACACAACAATTAAAAATCAGAATTAGAAGAAAAGTGACAACTTGGTTCATCGACAAAACATATGGGAGGACATGGAAGCCATCTTGAGTACCCAACATTTTTATCACAGCCACAAAGATGAAGAACCTTAAAATTAAAGAAACAGGGACGAAAAGGGTGTACCTGATTGATCTTGAAGACTGCTGATGGAGTTGATGGAGTCGATGGGGGAGGGGGAATCGATTATATGTAGAGAAGAGAAAATCAGGATCAACAATAAACATACCTCTAAGCGAATTAGATGAAATCCTTTCTCTTTTTGATTTAGATGATAATAAGAGAAAAGATCTTCTGAATATCCAAAATAAACAAACACACTTAAATTAGGTTTCTCCTACCGAATCAGACAAAAGGCCCAATTCAGATCTGAATTGGGCTAAACAAACAGGGCCTTATTATATAAGTAAAAACGTCATCTATCAACCAATATCTACCGAATGATATATATATATATATATATAGATGTGAGTTCAAATGAGAACGCTAACTATTTACGAGAATACGAGAACGGCCGCCCATGTACAAAATCACATGTGATTTTGTACTGCTGGACACGCGCGGCCTAGGCCGCGGCTAACAGGTCGCGTGGCAAGCCGCGCGATCACATGTGATTTTGTACGTGAATCACATGTGATTTTGTACATGGGCGGCAAGTCGCGCGATCAGGTGTGAATCACATGTGATTTTGTACATGGGCGGCAAGTCGCGCGATCAGGTGTGAATCACATGTGATTTTGTACGTGAATCACATGTGATTTTGTACATGGGCGGTCGTTCTCGTATTCTTGTAAATAGTTAACGTTCTCGTTTGAACCTTTCTCTCCCCCTCTCTCTCTCTCTCTCTCTATATATATATATATATATTCAATGCGACGTTGTAAATCAAAGAAAAAAAGTAATCCAATAAAAACCTTATCTACTATCAATAAAAAATATTAAATAGCAATAAAATATGTAAAATAATAATAGTATAACATGTATTTGGATTATTTTTTATAAACATGAAATATATAAAATATTAGTAGAGTGTGATTCGGGTTATTTGGTTTAACCGAATTAGAAAAAAAATTAACCGAAAACCGAACCGAATAAGAATTCATATTCGGTTAACCGAACCGAATAACCCGAAAACCGAATAACCCGAAACCGTTTAACCCAAATTCCATTCGGTTCGGGTGGGTTATTCGGTTTCGGTTATTTTTGACACCCCTACTTAAAATAAGAACCAACCACATGAATTAAATATGATTTTGTACGTGAATCATGTATGATTTTGTACGTGAATCATGTATGATTTTGTACATTAAGCGTCGTTATCGTAATGTCTTAAGTAGCTAGCGTTCTCGTTTGAACTCACTCATATATATACATACACACACACACACACACACATATATATATATATATATATATATATATATAGAGAGAGAGAGAGAGAGAGAGAGAGAGAAGTTCAAATGAAAACTCATCTTTCATTGTGCACGTGAGAACATATCACAACCCCTCAATCTCTTTTGATCCAACAACTCATATTAAATAGAGTTTTTAATTAAACTATTAATTAAGGTGATTAGGGGTAAAAAGGAAATATAATTTCAATCTCACACCTACCATATTTGACTTTTATTTTCTTTTTTAATTAAAAAGTTTTACCCCTCTTATAGTTTAAAATAAATTATCTAAAAAAATACTAATATTTTAATCAAACAAATTATATCAAAAATACGAGAATTTAGTGCTCTTCGATATGACATCCATCTCAATATAGTTTTTCTTTCTTTCTGTTTTAACCGTTTTTACGTGAAATGCTATATATGTGTTATATTCATTATGAATATTTATGTACGTCCAAATGTGTACAAAACCTCAACACCGTAAGTCCGTAACTCGACATCACATTTTTCAACACTTTCTTCAATGTCGTAAGACATCGCGTTCTTCATCACCGTAACCCAACACCTATTGAGACGAATCGAGAACCCATCGAGTTTCAGTTGTGAATCGGGGAACAAATAAAAGCGCGCCACGTCTCCACACCTTCACGGGTCATTCATGTATTATTTGTCATGAATAATGTATCATTCATGATGAATAATACAACATTCAACGTGAATAATACTTGATTCATGAATTCGTGTATTATTCATCCCGAATGCTGTATTATTCATTCTGAATACTATATTATTCATTCCGAATACTGTATTATTCATCATGAATAGTGAATAACATTCATCTTTGTTATTCATACTGAATGTGGACACCCGGTGATGTGTATACATATTCATAATGAATTAAACAAAATTTCGGTTGTGAAACGAGGAACAAAAGTGAGAGCGTCATGTGTCCACACTTTCACGGGTCATTCATGTATTATTCATCATGAATAATGTATCATTCAGGATGAATAATACAACATTCAAGGTGAATAATACACGATTCATGATGAATAATACATGAATCATGAATTAATGTTTTATTCATCTTAAATGTTGTATTATTCATCATAAATAGTGAATGAACGTTCACATTTGTTATTCATACTGAATGTGGATACACATGGACGTGCATAGATATTTATAATGAATATAACATATATATATATATATAGGATTTCAAGTAAAAAACGATTAAAATGAAAAAAAATCTATATCGAGATGGATGTTATATCGAAGAACACGAAATTCTTGTTTTTTTGTTGTAATTTTTTTGATTAAAATATTAGTAATTTTTAAGATAATATATTTTAAATTTTAAGGAGGTAAAAGAAGTTTTTAATTAAAAAGAAAATAAAAAGTCAAATAAGGTAGGTGCTGATTCAATTTCCAATTTTGTCCCTAATCACTTCTCAAATAATCTTATTATATTTTAACAATTGACTAGTTTTCTAAATTTTGATCAATGGTTATGAACCCAACCCTTATATATATATATATATAGAGAGGCTCACTATTTTGTAAAAAAAAAATTCGTGTAAACTTTGGATTTCATAGGTTTTTTAATGAAATTGTTTATTTTGATGAAATTGTTTCATATCATTCATTTCTTGATGAAATTGTTTCATATATTTGTGTTTTTTATGTAGTTTCATATATATTTTTTTCATTCCTATGAAACTTGATGAAACTTTTTCGTTTTACATAAAAAACACAAATATATGAAACAATTTCATTAAGAAATGAATGATATGAAACATTTTTATCAAAATAAACAATTTCATAAAATAATTTCATCAAGAAAACCTATGAAATCCAAAAGTTTACAAGTTTACACACATTTAACGGTTTACAATTTATTATCCCTCTATATATATATATACACACTAGCAGTGTACCCGTGCAATGCGGCGGGATGTAAATTTAGAACAAACATAAGTGAACAAACCCATTACGAGGCGGCGTTTGTTTTTAAGAGGTGTTGAAGTCTGAAGTCTGATTTCATTTCTGATTTTTAAGAGGTGGTGCTGAAGTCTGAAATCTAAATCATAAGACTAATTGTTTTGGTATACTGACAAACGTCTGAATATATATAATTTTCTATTTTATCCCTAAAAAATCTGACTAAAGCACGTCAATTGAAGTGAGCATCGATGATCGAAGGACAAAATCGGAAAAAAAGAACGCTGACAGATTTGCGAGGTAGAGTTTTTAATTAAATGTCAAATACCAAAGAACCGATTCAAGATGTTTTGGAATGCCGGCACACAAATATATGATATTCGTATTAATTATTTAGAGTACATTAGGACGTTGAAATCGAAATAATGATGTTGGTTAAAAATAAGAGATAATTAAGTGGTTAGGTTGTCACTTAATTATTTAGAGTACCTTAGGAGTTAAGAGGCTCTGAAAAAGAAGAAAAAACAAACGTCTGATCGAATCAGACATAAGTAGCAATTAAGAGCTTATCTCTTACAAACAAAAAGCACCTTATTATTGTAAGGCCTCAAAGGTTGAACTTACTTGAGTTACCTATATTTCCTACAAACAACACCTTCCTTATTATTCAACTGAACCTTTTTGTAATGCATAATGAATCAGTTTGAAATGACTATGATTATGAAATGGTACGTCCAAGTGATATGTATGTGCTTCGCTCCATACAACTGTCAAACAAAAAAGAAAATTATCATTCAATGTTGCTGAGTAAAAGTAGAGATCAAAGTCACATAATGGCAATATTATAATGCAGATTATATAGATCAAAGTCATATAATATCATTAGAATTTGAAAATGCCAATGATTGTGATGTAGATTATAGAGAAGTTCCTTTACACATACACACACACATAAACTTTGAATGCAGATACATGGGATGAGGCTTGAACCTGCACCTGTAAAAAAGAGTTATATATACCCTAACATTAACCAAAACATTTGGTTGACTCCTCTGTTCTAAAAAGTCACATTTTTAGGAAGAAACAGATAGTTACAATCTTGGGTAGCATCCACAATGTCATCTAGCATCTGAAATATAATACAAGTGAATGCATGTTATTCTTTACTTGGATCAACAAGAAATCCTATTCTGCATGTCCATATTTAATATTAGTTAAAGGTTCCCTTTATTCCTTGTTTTCTGAATTAACTTATATGACCTCATGATATCAAATTATGTCACACTTGATACTAAAACATCCTTGTGCTAAATGGTAACACAGAATGTTTAAACTGTAAGTTGTAACATTAGTAAATTGTCCTAAATGAGTAGTACTGTTCCGTTAACTGCAAAAACAAATTTATATGGGAATATCTTTTACCAAACGATAAACCAGGCATTACATTAAGAAAATTGCATTTTCTGGACTAAATAAAGAATGGGAAGTTTAGTGGGAAGCAATGCAGCGGGAAGCAAAATATCTATCAAGATAAATTCAATTTTAAAAGTATTTCGAGATGCAACGGGATATATCAAAAATCCAAAAGTAAAAATAATCAATTTTTTCATCCAATAAATCGAAGATTCTCATCACAGAGTTTTTTTCGCTTCTTCCAAATTTCAACTTTGTATCAATACATGTAATAAGTCATACAACTCCATATTATCTTAAAAACTCAAATTTTGAGACGTTCATGGGAGTTTTCTGAAGGCTTCTTAAACTCTAATACCCTCAGTCAAATTCAAATAAAAATGTACCACAAGGCTTTTAACAACTCAAACATATTATCAACAAAAAATATCAAGTTGTCTGATGAAGGGTGCTATAAAAGCTGGTAGTAAATTAGGAATTATATCAAGAATACAAAAAATAAGATTGACAATGAAATCAAGAATAACTTACCGAGACAAATCGAGACTATAGGCGATGGACCCTTGCTCCTCTTTCCTATGTAAAAACCTACAATGAAATCGATTGAAGCAGAAAGTATGTAAAGAACTTACCGAGAGAAATCGAGACTGTAGTTCAAATAATATCCATCAAAATTCCCAAACCAAGAACCCAACATAAAACAAATAACGTCCAACCTGAGCAATCGAATATACAGAAAAGAGAAGCCTATCCATATCACCCTCAGAAGAAGTTGATAACGCCACTTTTTGGCTTTATTTTCGGTTCTCAAACCAATGAGACTGGCTTGTGTTCAAGTAAAAAGGCGTATATTTTACGGTTTATCTATTGAATTATACAGGTTATCTAAGAGGCGGCAATCATCGAGAAAAGAAGCTAAAAAGAGCCCAAAAAGAGACAAAACGAAGCCTAACGGAAGCCCAAAAGTCAAGCCCAAGACCCGCGACCGAACCAGGACCCGAACCGCGAACCAGACGACGACCCACGCTGCAAAAACCATACGCGCGACTTAGCCCGCGACTTGCAAGTCGCGTGGCAAGTCGCGTAACCCACCGTTTCGCGAAAATCAGTATTTTATTTCGGGTTTTAGGTCACTTTTCGATATAATTCAGACGAAGACGATCGGGAGCAGCGGAGGGGCGATTCTGGGCGATTTTTCGGAGTCCTCGAAGCCACGTTAGAGAGCCGATCAAGGAGACATTCATCACGGAACGTAGAGACGAACACGAGAGGAGGGAGTTATCATCACTTTTATCACGATTTCATCTTTCACGATTAATCATGTTTACATACACTTTTGCATCTTTTTCTCTTGTGTTTGAATCCACCACCGACATGAACTAACCGGTTCGTGTTGGGGGTTGGAATGAATTCAGTTTGTAAGCATGTGACGAATTGAATTGAACTTTTATCAGTTTTTCCTAATTAATGAAGTATGTGATTTTGTTCTTAATGCTTTTGTGAATTTGGCCAATTTACAATTGACTTGTTGTTAGTAACTGAGTTCGGGAGACTTAATTGCTATTTAGAATTAGGAATTGCATACCTAAAGTCCGAAAGGTGATAGAGATATACCGAGTAAGCTTTAGTCCCAATTAAACCGTTAGGTTGATGTCGAGAGATAAAATCTAGCCAATTTAAATTTAAATCGTGTACTTAATGTGTTTTGGAATCCATAGGTGAGATCGAGAGATTGAACTTATCCTTTTCAAAATAAAACCCGTTGTTGTTCGAAAGAGAACGACGGTGATCTTAAAAGATTTGGGAATCATTAAGGGGATTAATTGGTAACTGTTTTGAGTCAATTGTTTGCATGTGTAAAACCTGAGGATTTCCAACCCTCAACTTTTCTCTCTATCAAAGTTTTCAAAGCTGTTTCTGTTTTGTCTTGTGTTTGATTTGTTTACTTATTGAAATTAAGTAGTTTAAAACCAATCTTCCAAATTCGACAGTTCAATTAATAGTTCTTATAGTAATTGTGATACTTAGTTCCTAGTTCCCGTGGATTCGATATTCGTACTTACCGTACGTTATTACTTGATTTCGACACCGTACACTTGCGGTTAGATTCTCGGGGTGTGAAAACCTCGTATCAAGTTTTTGGCGCCGCTGCCGGGGAACTAGTTGTAACTAATAGCACTACCAGCTATACGCGCTATTAGATTGAGCATTTTTTTCGTTATTTTATTTTATTCCCTTCGATTTCTGGATTACTGATTTTGTTACTTTCTTTTCAGGTACTAATTGGTTTATACCAAGGAAGACCCGAGGAAAGGAAATCGAGCCACTTGATCCGGAGATCGAAAGAACCGCCCGCCATCTGCGAAAAGCGTCCAAAGCCCAAAACAGTTAAAGATGGGTGACGAAATGCCCGTCAATAGACCACCTGGCAACAATCCTCCGCCTCCGCCGGCGAGAGTTCCGATGCGGTCGTTTGCCAATCCAAACGTGGCAACCGCACGGATCGGTATCCAACCGCCCAACACTGCGGCGAACTATTTCGAGATCAAGCCAAGCACCATCGTGATGGTGCAACAAAACCAATATGGAGGAGCACCGACCGAAGATCCTCATGCACACCTCCGTGCATTCGAGAGGATTTGCAGCACCTTCAAGATTAATGGCATGAACGAGGATGCCATCAAGCTAAGGCTATTCAACTTCTCACTCAAGGGTATAGCTGAAATTTGGATAGAAGGTTTGCCAGCCGATCAGATCACTACATGGGCAGACCTGAAAGCTGCATTTCTACAGAAATTCTTCCTACCGGGAAGAACTGCTCAATTGATGGCTGATATCACCCATTTCGCTCAGTGGGAACAAGAGACCTTATACGAGGCATGGGAGCGATACAAGGATATGTTGAAGAAATGTCCTCACCACGGGTTGCACGGATGGGTCATAATCCAGACATTCTATAGTGGACTCCACCCGCAGTTCAAAAACGATATCACTGCCGCATCGGGTGGAGCATTGATGGATAAAACTTATGAAGAAGCATGCGAGTTGATCGAGAACCTGGCCGAGCACAGTTTTTCCACTCCAAGATCATCTATTAGAAGGGTCACTAATATTCAAGAATCTGATGAGCTGAAGGAACTTAAAGCTCAACTAGCTTTTATCACCAACCATTTGAAGGGAGGTAATCCGGAAGAACCCGATCAAGTCCAGTTTGTGCAAAACCGGAGCCAGCCGAGAAATGATCCCTTCTCCAATACATACAATGAGGGGTGGAAAAAGCACCCTAATCTTTCATGGGCTCAACCTCAACAACAACCAGGTAATTTGTCTAACTCTTTTAATTCTTCTCATACTAACAATATGTACCGTCCTCCAGGTTTTCACCAAAGGAATGAAGGACCATCGATGGAGAAGAAACCGGGGCTGGAAGATATGCTCATGAAGTTCATGACGAAAATGGACAGCACGGTCGATGGATTAGCAAGCACGATCAACATCGTCAAGGCGGCTACCGAGCAAAACACCGCCTCCATTAAGATCCTCGAAAGGCAAGTGGGGCAGATTTCCGAGGCTCTACAAAACCGACCTCCCGGTACCTTCCCAAGTCAACCCGAAAAGACTAACCGGGAACATTGCAACGCCATTTATCTGAGAAACGGCAAGGGGCTGAATGGGGAGCCATTACGAGAGTCGTCATCAAAGGAAGTCGAGCTTAAAGAAAAAGAGGTCGAGAAGGCGAATGAGTTTGAAGCTAAAGAAGAGGTGGTACCTGAAGAAAGCAAGAAGAGTGAAAAGACGAAAAAAGAGCAACCACCGGTCAAGCCGGAAATTCCGAGCGTGCCATATCCGAACAGACTGAGAAATAAAAAGGATGATGTTAATTTTTCGAAATTTATTGATGTTTTTAAAAAGTTAACCATTAACATCCCTTTTGCAGATGCGTCGGCACAAATGCCCTCCTACATGAAGTTCATGAAAGAGATATTGTCAAAGAAAAGGGCACTTGATCACCAGGCCACCGTTGCACTCACTGAAGAGTGCAGCGCGATTTTCCAAAATAAGCTTCCCCCGAAGCTTAAAGATCCAGGGAGTTTTTCTATCCCTATTCAGATTGGGGAGTTTGCTTTTAATAAAGTTTTATGTGATTTAGGGGCAAGTATTAATCTGATGCCTCTTTCTATTTTCAGGAAACTCGGCCTGGGTGAGGTAAGTCCAACGTTCATGACGCTCAAGCTTGCTGATCGGTCAATAAGATACCCATATGGAGTGATCGAGGACGTGCTCGTAAAGGTTGGCAAGTTCTACTTTCCTGTCGACTTCGTGGTGATCGATATAGACGAAGATGAAGAGGTCCCGTTAATTTTGGGATGATCATTCCTGGCCACGAGCCGAGCATTGATTGATATGGAGGAAGGTGAGATTACCTTCAGAGTTTGAGGCGAAAAGGTCAACTTCAAGATGTTCGAGAATGGAAGGTGTAGATCTGGAGATGGTAAAGGCAAGTCAAATGAAGAAGAATCCGCGGGGAATCGCAAGTGTGGGCGATCCAATTCTGCGGATACTGAGCCAAGCTGAAAGCCACACAGTCGTGCCACGACTTTAAATACAGCGCTGGGTGGGAGGCAACCCACCAAGGTTTGTTTCCTTTTATTATTTTTAGTTTGAGTGTGTTTTTATTTCCGAAAAAAAAACCATACAAATCGAAAAATTGAAAAATCAAAAATAGCTGGAACAGGGACATACGCGGCTTATGCCGCGGTTTACATACCGCGTGTCAAGCCGCGGGACTCCTCTGACTGTTGTGAAACAGTGGGTTACGCAGGATGTTACGCGGCTTGCAAGCCGCGCAGCAAACCGCGGGTGTCCCCTGTTCGCTTTTTCGTGCAGTTTTTGTTTGTTTTCTTGCTTTGTGTGTTTCATTTTTCTGTTTTTCTTTCGTTGCTTGTTTCTCTTCTGTTTGTGTTTGCATTCTCCCCCCATCTTCGCTGATTGGTGCTCGAACCTGTCAAGAATCCTCCTTCATCCGGGCAAAACAGGTACGCTCTAAACTTTGCATAATAACGAGTGGTGTAAGATGTTTGTTAGTGTTAGTTAAACGAGATGCAACAAACCTAAGTTTCACTTAGGTTTGGGGTGCCTCATCTTTCACATCTACACACTCAATTCTTTAGACCCTGTGCAAACCTCGGTTTTACCGAGGTTTGGGGTTGGCTTTTATTGGCAAACCTAGGCCACGGCCTAGGTTTGGGGTGCCCATTTTAGAAATTTTGGGTTTTCTTTTGCTTGCTATGTAATGCCTTGCCCGTCCTTTTGATAACTGTAATAACTGCACAATGATTCGAGTCGCATCACCTACGACTTTACTTGCACATTGGGGACAATGTGTGGGTAAGGTTTGGGGTTGCCCCATCGGGCCCAAGTTATGCACGTAGATTTCCTGCACTTCTGAGTGTCTAGATCATAATAGCTAAAAAAATTTCGTTTTGAATGATTGAGACCAACCATTGTGGGAAGAACCTTGTGATAGTGACGTGACCGTTAGGGAAGGACCGGGAAAGGACATGACTAGGGACATTAGTGGAGACCACCCGATTGTGAGTTTTGAGCCTAAAAGACGTTTTTCATTTCGAGGGATTTATACACTTAATTCACATACACTTTTTCGAATTCCTTGTCGTGAATGTAGAATGATCTCGCTACATTATTGCATTGAGTAGCAAAGACGAACATCGGGATATTAGGTAAAGGTTTAGTAGACCATATCGTGTGGACCTTAAGATATGATTCCAGGCATTATGTGTTTTGTTTTTAACCATTTTTAGTTATCGTTCCCTTTCACCCTTTGTGTGTATCCATAGCCCTTTTGCAGCCAAACACTCATCTTATTCGTTTCTTAACCCCCGCTACACCTTTAGCCATAAGCCTTAGCCAATCCTATCCGAAAGTGTGTCAATCGGAGGCAGTAATGAACTACGGGAGATAGAGCAGAAAAGAATAGAACAGGCCAGTCATGAGAATAAAACGGGTCAATGTAACCCGAGAAATAGAAAAGAAATAGAAAAGAGGACCAATGAAGTCCCAAAAAAAAGAAGAGGATAAATACAATATTTAGATAGCACTTAGAGCTGCATAATAAGTGAGTCAAAGTGACTCCAAGAGTGACAAATAGGGCCAAGTGATAGAAAGTGGAGGAGAAAGTTCATAATTGCGAATGATTGACACACCGAGGACCTTTGATCCTTTTACCCTTCGTTTCTAAGCCTTAAACCTAGCCCCGTTACAACCTGTGTAAAGACCTGGATGATCTTCTGGAAGATGTGATTAGGTTTACGACCACCCTCACTGATATTCCCTGTCTTGCTACTTGATTCCTCCCGAGATCAAATTTTTGGACATTTGTGCGTCTTTCTTTCAAGTTGTCATGTAATAATTTGAGTATTATTGTACATAACTTCCTTAAACATGACAACATGTGCGACAACCTAGGTTCGAGTGAAATGAGCGCATCCCGTGAGGTAGGGTCGAGGCGAAATGTTTTCCCTAGTATGTCTGGACCTAGTACGACTTTAATGTAATCGGAGCAGTCACGAGTTCAACTCACAAGGGAATGTCTTAGATCAAACAGAATAAGGATGAGGCTAGGATGAGATAAGTATTCACGGGTACGGGAAATCACCGTTGCATCACTTGGTACCGATTGGGAATTGTGCAATCATTATTTTTTTTCATAGATATATGCTTTTATTCTGTTTTTATCGCTAATTTGCTTGGGGACAAGCAACGCTCGGTTTGGGGTTGTTGATAACGCCACTTTTTGGCGTTATTTTCGGTTCTCAAACCAATGAGATTGGCTTGTGTTCAAGTAAAAAGGCGTATATTTTACGGGTTATCTAGTGAATTATACAGGTTATCTAAGAGGCGGCAATCATCGAGAAAAGAAGCTAAAAAGAGCCCAAAAAGAGCCAAAACGAAGCCTAACGGAAGCCCAAAAGTCAAGCCCAAGACCCGCGACCGAACCAGGACCCAAACCGCGAACCAGACGACGACCCACGCTGCAAAAACCATATGCGCGACTTAGCCCGCGACTTACTAGTCGCGTGGCAAGTCGCGTAACCCACAGTTTCGCGAAAATCAGTATTTTATTTCGGGTTTTAGGTCACTTTTCGATATAATTCAGACGAAGACGATCGGGAGCAGCGGAGGGGCGATTCTGGGCGATTTTTCGGAGTCCTTGAAGCCACGTTAGAGAGCGGATCAAGGAGACATTCATCACGGAACGTAGAGACGAACACGAGAGGAGGGAGTTATCATCACTTTTATCACGATTTCATCTTTCACGATTAATCATGTTTACATACACTTTTGCATCTTTTTCTCTTGTGTTTGAATCCACCACCGACATGAACTAACCGGTTCGTGTTGGGGGTTGGAATGAATTCGGTTTGTAAGCATGTGACGAATTGAATTGAACATTTATCAGTTTTTCCTAATTAATGAAGTATGTGATTTTGTTCTTAATGCTTTTGTGAATTTGGCCAATTTACAATTGACTTGTTGTTAGTAACTGAGTTCGGGAGAATTAATTGCTATTTAGAATTAGGAATTGCATACCTAAAGTCTGAAAGGTGATAGAGATATACCGAGTAAGCTTTAGTCCCAATTAAACCGTTAGGTTGATGTCGAGAGATAAAATCTAGCCAATTTAAATTTAAATCGTGTACTTAATGTGTTTTGGAATCCATAGGTGAGATCGAGAGATTGAACTTATCCTTTTCAAAATAAAACCCGTTGTTGTTCGAAAGAGAACGACGGTGATCTTAAAAGATTTGGGAATCATTAAGGGGATTAACTGGTAACTGTTTTGAGTCAATTGTTTGCATGTGTAAAACCTGAGGATTTCCAACCCTCAACTTTTCTCTCTATCAAAGTTTCCAAAGCTGTTTCTGTTTTGTCTTGTGTTTGATTTGTTTACTTATTGGAATTAAGTAGTTTAAAACCAATCTTCCAAATTCGACAGTTCAATTAATAGTTCTTATAGTAATTGTGATACTTAGTTCCTAGTTCCCGTGGATTCGATACTCGTACTTACCGTACGTTATTACTTGTTTTCAACACCGTACACTTGCGGTTAGATTCTCGGGGTGTGAAAACCTCGTATCAGAAGTCAACAATGAGCACATTACAAGGCAAAATCGATTTTGAAACCAAAATCGAATAAATGGTACCTGAGAAGTGTGATTGAATCCCTGAGCAGAAATCGATTGATTGTAGAAATCGATTGACTGAAACCCTAAACCAAAAATCAAAACCAGAGAAAAAGTGACTGAATCCATTGTGGGTTGAAGAGCATGTACAAACCTTGGTTGGGAATTGGGATACATAAGCATTGCCAAATACAGTTAATTTTCATGATGAACTGTAACACTGAAATGGTTTGACTGCCTGCATAAGGAAGGTACCCACACATAAGCATGTGAAATGGTGAATCACTTCAACCAAAAATGGACACTTTTATATTGTTTTCCAAAATACTGGAAAATCCATATCACAAAATTTGTCAATCAATGAAACAAGGTAGCAATAAAGAATAAATAATTAGATATCAATTAAATCAAAATTAAGCAAAATTGTTGCTGGATTTGAGACTGACACAGAGGTGGGTTGATGAAGACAACAGAAGAACTCCTTATTTTGATAATTGGTTTTACAAATATGTCATTCATTTCAACAATCTGCAACAAAATTATGAAATTCTAATTAATAATCTAAAAGAATTGAGAATTATAAAGAAAAACACAAATAAAAGAATTGCACTACAGTATCTCTTTAATTTCTATCTCGTGGATTTTATAGAGTTCTGCAACCCGTCTCTTGAATTTACCATAATCTTGAGAATTTGTGCACATGAAGGACAAATTCTATAGCTTAGCCTGCATAGCAAAAATTGTTCAGTACAAATGGTATTTACACATTCCACACATAACTTTACTACAAACCGCATAAACGATACCGCATTTTACGGTATGGTATTTTACGATTTGAGGCATATGCGGTCAAGCAAAAAAAAAGCTCAATCTTACTGAGACTCGGGCTTTTCCAGGACTCGCACCAGGCTTCGGTCCCATGTTAATTTCTGTATGGATTAATGTTTGTAAGCTTTTAACAACTCAAACATATTATCAACAAAAAATATCAAGTTGTCTGATGAAGGGTGCTATAAAAGCTGGTAGTAAATTAGGAATTATATCAAGAATACAAAAAATAAGATTGACAATGAAATCAAGAATAACTTACCGAGACAAATCGAGACTATAGGCGATGGACCCTTGCTCCTCTTTCCTGTGTAAAAACCTACAATGAAATCGATTGAAGCAGAAAGTATGTAAAGAACTTACCGAGAGAAATCGAGACTGTAGTTCAAATAATATCCATCCAAATTCCCAAACCAAGAACCCAACATAAAACAAATAACGTGCAACCTGAGCAATCGAATATATAGAAAAGAGAAGCCTATCCATATCACCCTCAGAAGAAGTCAACAATGAGCACATTACAAGGAAAAATCGATTTTGAAACCAAAATCGAATAAATGGTACCTGAGAAGTGTGATTGAATCCCTGAGCAGAAATCGATTGACTGAAACCCTAAACCAAAAATGATGGCAAAAATCAAAACCAGAGAAAAAGTGACTGAATCCATCGTGGGTTGAAGAGCATGTACAAACCTTGGTTGGGAATTGGGATACATAAGCATTGCAAAATACAGTTAATTTTCATGATGAACTGTAACACCGAAATGGTTTGACTGCCTGCATAAGGAAGGTACCCACACATAAGCATGTGAAATGGTGAATCACTTCAACCAAAAATGGACACTTTTATATTGTTTTCCAAAATACTGGAAAATCCATATCACAAAATTTGTCAATCAATGAAACAAGGTAGTAGAAATCCACTTTATCAAGGAGTTACAATCAACGAAGAATTGAATCGATTCATGTGAAATAGTAGAAATCCACTTTATCAACAAAGTAGAAATCGATATTAAAACATGGAAGAAATCGATTCAAGTGAAATATAAGAAACTTTGATTTCAACTGAAGAAATCGATTCAACATAGAGAAATCATTTTTGCTGCCATTAACACATATAAAAATCAGTTCAAGTGAAGAAATTGATTCAACAAAAAAATATTATGTAATCAATTTGATTCAACAAAAAGATACATTTCAAGTGAATAGATTGATTAAGAGATCGATCAAATGAAACAAAGGAAACCCATTCAACGCAGAAACCCTAAAACAAAAAAAAATCGTTACCTGTGAATCGTCGAGAGGAGCGAGAGAAGACATACTGCATCTCGTCTGTCTTGGGGCCTGAATCGACTTCTAAAAGTGCTCTATTGGCTGTCTAAACACACGTTCATGTTAAGATTATGAATAACCCAAATGTCAGAAAATGTAGAAGACTTGAAAAAAACCTAGGGTTTTGAAGAATTTACCAGAAGGACGCACCTGGGAAAATCGAGATGAAGAGGGTGAAAGTCTAGAAATCGGACGGAGTAGAGAGAGACGTTGGAGAGAGCCCTCGAGGAAGATATGATGATTCGATCTCTTGGGAGAGTGTTAGGGCATGAAGAGATATTTTGAAAAGGAAGAGAGATTTTGAAATTTGAGTTTAGAGTAGGAACAGGAAGTGGCGGGCTGGATTGGGAAAAAGAAGAGACGGGATGCGCTTGTTTCTCACTCTAAGATAAGATTTTAAGTAATCATGCTTTAAATTGTTGTACACAAAGCTTAAAGGGTTGTTTTTAAGAGTTGGGTGGTTAAATGCTTTATAATAGAGTATATATATATATATATATATATATATATATATATATATATAGAGAGAGGCGGGTTCAAATGAGGAGCGTAACAATTTAAGAAAACGCGAGGAGCACCACCCATGTACAAAATCACATGTGATTCACAGCACAAACCGCGGGACAAACCGCGCGCTTTGCAAACCGCGGGACAAACCGCGCGCTTTGCATTTTTAATCATATATGATTTTGTTGTGAATCACATGTGATTTTGTACATGGGCGGTGCTCCTCGCGTTTCTCGTAAATTGTTACGCTCCTCGTTTGAACCTTTCTCTCTCTCTCTCTCTCTCTCTCTCTCTATATATATATATATATATATATATATATATATATATAGAGGCGGGTTCAAACGAGGAGCGTAACAATTTAAGAAAACGCGAGGAGCACCACCCATGTACAAAATCACATGTGATTCACAGCACAAACCGCGGGACAAACCGCGCGCTTTGCAAACCGCGGGACAAACCGCGCGCTTTGCATTTTTAATCACATATGATTTTGTTGTGAATCACATGTGATTTTGTACATGGGCGGTGCTCCTCGCGTTTCTCGTAAATTGTTACGCTCCTCGTTTGAACCTTTCTCTCTCTCTCTCTCTATATATGTATATATATATATATTACACCGGTGGTCCTGTGGTTTATCCAAATTTTGAATTTGGTCCCTCAAGAACACTATCTATGGTGGTGGTCCCTAAGTTTTTAATTTATGTTCACTCATAGTCGTCTAATAGTTAACGGCGTAAACAAAATATTGTTACCATCCATTAGGTTAAATAAATTAAGGGCAAATAAGTGTTTTAATAAAGTAAATCCTTATCCCTAATTTTAAAACAAATCACGTGATCTTCATAAACCAATAAGCATGTGTAACGTCCCCAATTTTTTTTCTTCTTAAAACATAATAATATATAAAACATCCATATATAATAAACCGCAATTCGAATTGTTCAACGCAACGGAAGGTTAACAAAGTAAAACTTGTCTAAGTCTTGAAGCCTCCTTCACCATGCCTTTATTCCAACGCCAACCCGGTTCTAGATTTTCTCTTTCCCCTTGCTACTACTCCCGAGTGAGTGACGACCTGGTTGCATAGTTATTTTGAAAAGGAGTAGGGTGAGCCTAGGGCCCAGTGAATTCACGGTTTTATGCATGAAAATTATATCAATAACAATTTACACAAAGCATCATAGTTTAACATGCATATGGTAAAACAATATAATTCACAAAGCTATCGGCATCATGGAAGGTGCCTAACTCACACAGCTTTGCCTGGCGGACTCACACAGCATATGTGTATATACACTTTCCATAAACAAATAACCCATATGAGTTTATGCATCTTCCAACCCACTAGATATGTATTCTTATCTGCAATCCTTCCATGATATATATTAAAAGTCTATATTTAAAACCTAGTATTCCTTCAACTGCATGTATGGATTAGGTTAAGCATCCGTCTACTTAGAACCATATTTGACCTCAAATGGAGGAAGATACATGCTTACATGAGTTAATGTTGGGACAATCATAAGCATATTTGCCCTTAGAGAATTAGCGACGGATCTAAAACTTATTTCCCATATTTAACCCAAGCAGAGGCATCCAGGCTTCATTCATTTTTTTTTATACAATCTAGATATCCCTGTGTACTTAACTCAGAACTAAGGTCTGTTGATAAGTTTGAGTACATGTTAATGAATTGAGCATATTTAAAACTTGAAGTTTATATATATATATATATATATATATATACACACACACATATATATTCTCTCAATTTCACTCGATTTGTTTTCCCTCACTTGTCCCGTCTTCTCGATCATGATACGTTGAGCACTTCGTTGCTCGTATGCTTTTATTAGCCGATAATATATCCCGAAAACACCGAGAACACCGGTTTTAGGGACCCCCCCCCCCCCCACGGTTGATTATCGATGCCATCGGAACCTCGTTGGGACTCCTAGGACTGACTAAAAATCTATGTACATGAAACCGAAGTGATCGAGTTAAAACTGCTTACCGAAATTTTGCCGGACTCTTGACGTTTCACCCGTCGCCGTTCTCGTCTTCTCTTATACTAGCTTCTTCTCTTATTTTCTGTTTGCCTCTATACTTGCATGCTCAACCCCTTTATATACATGGTGGTTTCGTCGGTTTTGATCATATGTAGAGCAAAAGACATGGGTTAATTCCTTGGCCGTTAAGGCTTTTCATTTACATGCAAAGTCTTTACAATTGCAACCATAACTCCCTAACTTCTTGCACTTGACATACTAGGTCCCTAAACATATAAAGTCCTTCTCTTTTTTTGTTGGGTTATTACAAACTTCCTCCCTTAACAAAATTTCGTCCTCGAAATTCGTCCTATGCAAATAGATGAGGGTACTTCAACCTCGTCTCCTTCTCGAGTTCCCAAGTTGCTTCTGGCCCTTTATGATGTCTCCATTGAACTTTAACGAGGGCAATCTCTTTGTTTCTTAGTTTCCTTATTTTTCTATCAACGATAGCTTCCGGTTCCTCAATGTAGCTTAAAGATTTATCCACCTTTACATCCTTAAGAGGTACCTCAACACTTTCATCAGCCAGGCATTTCCTTAGATTTGACACGTGGAACGTGTTATGAATGCCTTGAAGTTCTTCAGGAAGCTCCAACGTATCAGAGCCGGGAACCGGACTGGTGTGCCAGCGAGGACGCTGGGCTCCCAAGGGGGGTGGATTGTAAGATCCCTCATTGGTTGGGGAGGAGAACTAAGGTTGCCTTATAAGAGGGACTTGATACCTCCCCTATCAGACGCGTTTTAAAACCGTGAGTCCAGGTGTGTGGACAAAGCGGACAATATCTGGTACGTTTGGTCTGGGATGTTACAGCATGATCTTGAAGATCACGACTTAGGCTGCCAATTCGCCAAACAAAACAACGTTTCCAGTTTTCCTCCATAGCTTTAACTGTCGTCCCTCTATAACGAATTCTCTTCTCATCATTTTTCTTTACGGCCATTTTTGATCTTGATGTGGGCATGGAAATTACAGGTGATTGAACTTGAAAACAGTTGAAAATAGAGATCAAATCAAGAAACAAAGCCGAAAAGAGGCTTAAATTCTTGATGAAAAACTTGAATCTGTGAAGATATCTTATGTTTCAGCAGATGAATCTTCAAGTTTTTCTAAAAAAAGTGATGTTAGCAAAAAAACTTTAGCCTTGACACAAACATGTTACTGAAATTTACTTAGAAAAGTTAAACAGATCACCATTGTTGGTGGTATCTGATAACCCGTGAGTTAAGCTTTTGCATTTTCTGTGAAGACCGTATGATATCACCTCTGACTTTTTTGGCCTGCAGGAAAGTCAGCCATGTTAAGTCATTTGGTTCAAACACATGGTGAACACATTAAAAAGAATCAAGACAAACTTGGAGTCATTCATGGGTTTCTAAGAAACTTGAGTTACAACTGCCAGAGTACTATAAAATTTACTATAAAGAATATAACTCTTGGTGAAGTTAATGTATTATTTCAACAAAAATTCCTGATGAGAATACAAGATGATATACCACGGTCTATGCCCTTGTCTCTAAAACAATTCCCAGATGAGATTAAAAGTTGATATGCCATGGTGTTCTTTTTTGATCATATGGTGTTGATTGATGAGACTAGACAATGTGTCGACGCAAAATTGGAGGTTTGAACACTAAGGGTCCGTTTACCTAATCACTTACCCGGGTAAGTGTTTACACGTAAAATTCAACACGATCACTTACTTTCCGGCCCCAGGTAAGATTTTAGTCCACCAAAATGGCATTGTATGCAATAATTTAGCTGGTAAGCGCTAACCGTGGTAAGAGTCGCCGCACTCACTTACCAGGTAAGATTCTCGGTCATTGCTTTCGACTCTCTGTCCTTGTTTCTGCTCTTACCGGGTAAGATTCTAGGTCCTTGCCATATTCATACGGTAAGCTAATGTAACTTGGTAAGTACTTACCCGGGTAAGCGTTTCGTAAACAACCCCTAAGAAAAGTAATGTATTGAGATCAAGTCAAAACAAAATAGAGTATATGAATGTTAGCACTATTAGGAAATGGAAAATGCAATAAGCATCAAGCATGCGGGATTAGTAGTTTACCTTCCATTATTTTAAATTGATTTTACAGCAGATGGAGAGAGATTGATGAGAATGTTAGTCATATGACATGACAAGAGCAGGGTGGTTCAAATGGCAACAAGCTCTGGGCTTCAGGCTTCTTATATAAAAATTTAAGTGCATTAGATGGGAATAAGCCCTACTATGCTTAATTCTTCACACGATGGAATGATGGACCACCAAAAGACATGTTGTAACACCCTCAAAATTGGAACGAGCAACTAATTTTAATTATTAATAAAATAACCAAAAGATGATAAAATCATTTCTACAGATCATCCCTGAAAATACCTCGGAATTTAAACATCATAATTCCCACAATAAATAACTTAAAACAGGCGTTACTTAACACATCACAAGTTATCCCAAACAAATGCGGAAGACTTCACTAATCAAAATCACCTCTCGTGCACTCTACTAGCACTCGCCACTTCACTGTGTAGCTAAAGCTACTCCCAACCTGAGCGTGTTGCACATGCCGACAAATAAAAAGGGTTAGGCTAACGCCTAGTGAGTTCAAGAGTTTTATCATGACCATATAAATTCATAAATCGAGAGAGATGTAGTTTTAGTCATGAGTTCAAAAGAATTTACTTTAGATGCAAATCGCCCAATTTCCAACTCACACAAATCCCGTGCTGAAAACTTTAATATAACTTGATTCCTAAAATGGACTCATTTCCAAAACCAACGTGAAAGGTGAAATAACATTTGATACTCAAAACAATTGAATTCATAATTAAATCGCCATTATTCCAAACATCCCAAAACATGGATGAAACATAACCCATAGCTCATATAACGTGGAAAAACAATTCACATAAATATGATACGTCACCGAAAACATGGATAAACACAAATACCCAAAACAACACCTTTCGGTGACGGGGGAGGCCTGTATACATTGTACGTGACGGAACACAAAAGTGGGTCACCTACTATGCAATAAAACACACACGTGGATTACTCTCGTAAAATGAGCTCAATCACTCCAGATCTATTGCCCGCAAGACTAGGGAGCCCCCAACTTCAACCACTCCAGGTCTATACATTGGGTCACTCCAAATCCACAACATCACATTTGGGATTACACCTTACTGCCCATGAGACGACGCCCGACCATGTAGGCCCACGCCTTACTTATCATGGAACCCGATGCCTATTATGTGCTATAAAAGAGAAACTAACGTCTCGTAAACTGAGCTCAATCAATCCCGATCTCTTGCCCGCGAGACTTGGGAAACTCAAATGCCTATGGATCCATAGCTAACAAGGTCTAAAACATTACACGACCCCAAAAGAATAAATCAGTGCATTCAAAACATGCAATTCCCCAATAACGTAAACCATGATCAAAACTCGACTTTGAGCTATCAAAACTGGACAATTGTCTCCAAGACTTAACAAAATCCAATACCGAGCCATAAACTCAACTGACTCAAAAGATAATTCATGAAAAGTCATAAAATGAGTTTAAACGTAGCAACACACACTTTTGCCAATAAATATTTCAAATCCATGAAAAACCCGAAACAAACATTGGGTTAGGACAACCCTCTTTTCCAAGGAACTCACACCGTTACAATTTCAAATCGTCCCATAACGTAATAAATGCATGTTTCCAAATTATGCACAAAATCCATTTTCATATCAAGTAGACTTCATTTATAAAATAAATCATCAATACATTTCATTTACGATTTATCTATCAAAATAACCCAAAATTCCAAATGTAAGTGTTTTACAATATTTACCCCAATAAATACTTCAGAAGTTAAAACCCACCAAATAACTCAACCATTGATAAATTTTCATGTAAAACACATAAGTACATGGAAAAATAATATTTTTGGCATGTACAAAGTTTTCACAAAGCAACTTGAACTCACTTTGCTAGATTTAGGCTAAATCTAGATTTTCCCAAACGTAAGCTCCTTTGAAGAAACACAAATCCTCAAGCTCCAAATCTTCCAAAAACCTAGATCCACAATTTCTAACCATAAATATTTATCCCCAAACACTTAGAATCATTTCCCCCAACATATTACACCCAAAATCACCAATACATCGAAACCCTAATTTCCAAAATGAAGAGAAGAGAAGATTACCTCAACCATCAAGTGAATCCACCAACCAAACACTTCTAGTGTTACCAAAGTGAGCTTCAATCTTCATTTCATCGAAAGAAAGGAAAGGTTTAGTTGAGGGTTGGGAAAAACCCTAGAAGTGTAGAAATTTCACAAAATGGAAAGGAGATGAAGAATTCTAACCCTTGGCCATTGACTCTTTCTAAAAGATGAGGGAGATGCTTTAAATCACAAGATTCATGGTTCAAAAGGCTCCAAAACGAATTTAGGGTTTGGGGAGGTTTTTTTTAGAGAGAACCATAAGAGTCGGCAAAGTGGAAATGAGAAAGAGGTATCAAAAATCGGGTTTTAATGACTCTGCACCTCGCTCGCGATAGTGACACTGCGATAGTGACACTGGTCACTATCGACGGGCATACTCGCCCGCTACCCAAAAAGCCTGCGGTACATTTTCGGTGATAGTGCCACTGCGAAAGTGACCATGTCACAATCGCGAGTGGCATCCTCGCTGGCCTCTCCCACTTCTAGGTACATACTGGGCGATAGTGCCCTGGCGAGAGTGACCATGTCACAATCGCCGGGGCATTCTCGCGGTCCAGGTACTGAGCCCAAACTTGGCCAAATTCTCGCGCGATCCAATTAGCATTACGTGTCCCACCTTCCAATGCAAAACCTTGTCTTTTAATACTTCCAGATAAATTCATTTACAATTTGAGTTAGGATTTTCGGGGTGTTACAATCCTCCCAACCTTAGGATGATTTCGTCCTCGAAATCTAGCTCCCAAACACCCAAGGTTTATCGAACTCAACACTTTTCATGATCCTTCAGTTTCCTACTGAAATTCGAATCTTTTCTTGCCAAAACTGCCATTACAGCTTCATGTCGATACTCAAAATCAATGTCCTTTTTAGACACGCTACACTTTTACCCGAGTGTGCTTTTACTTACGAATGTAGTTTCTAACCACATAACTCCGGTTGTCTCCCAACCTTAGGTGATCCATACTTCCCCAACGGTAGGTCCCAACTTCCATTCAACTCAGATCTACTCGCTTTTAGACCCTTCCTTCGACCAATACAAGATTTGATCACTACCAAGACCAACAAATTTCCCCAATTCAACCGTTCCTGCTACCGGGCTGCTCATTACTTTAACGAGTACTTCTAGTCATCAGACGGACGGTCATTCCCGACCCAATGATTTAACCACTTCACGAATACACCCAAATACCATTCATCCAATTGACCGATCCTTTTACCATTCAAGGAAGGTCATTCAACTACCACCACTTATCACCAACCGAACTCCTTAGAACCACTACGGGCGACACAATTATCCCTTAAGATTGGACTACCACTCTCCAAAATATACTAACCGTTCTTAGCTGAGATCCAAAAGTTGACACCTAGTCATTCCACCAAGATTCCATTTACTACCGAACCCCAAACACGAATTTCGTCCATCAAGACTAAACACCAAACAAAGTTGTCGAAAGGAACAGTTTACCACAAACATCCCCAGAACATACCGCGAGCCCCACCTGTCAGATACAAAAAGTACATCGACTCTACCACCGACGCTAATCGGCCTACAACCGTACCACGCATCGGAATGCCCAACCTTCCACTGTCGAAGTTTCCCACACACTTACTTTTAGGTTACTTATCCTTTCCAAGGTTCCTATGAGTTCAAGGTTTCTCAAGCGAAATATTTAACAAATATGCCAATCGAAAACGTTTATAGAAACTTTCAACATAAAAGTTTTCATATCATTCTAATTGTACACACAAAATCTATTACTATCAATTCGGTAGTTGTTAAAAAATGGACATACTCGTCCCACATATAAAAATCATATTGAAAACCATTTCGTCGAAACTTGTATCGTTGACAAAGCGCAAAAGCACAATAAACAACTTCTCTGAAAGAAACCGATACGGTCCTAGCATTGATTGATCTATGTCATGCACGTAAGGTAATTTCCCACTTTAAATAATGTGCAACCAAAATATCTATTCGTGTTTCAAAGGAGTTTGAATGTCATCCGATTCCCAAAATTTCCCTTTTTAAATCATGAAATAGCATGAAACAAAATTTACCAAAAAAGTGTGCACGCGTCAGTTTATTTCCCAAAACGGTGAAATAATCCCATAAATGTATTTTGGTTAAAACATAAAACAATTTGTGTCAGTTCTAAGTTTAAAGGCAAAATCAATACGTTTTCATCATTCAAAGATGTCGACTAAAGCGTCAAGAGGAAATTTCAAATTGGATTATGCATGCAAGCTTGTAACACTCTCCTAGTAGTTTTCTTGAAATGAAATAACACGCATCTGGTAGTTTATACGAAACTTTCGAAAGATGAATTTCTTTAAATCGGATTTCAAGAAGAGTAGCAGGAAAAGGATTAAAAAACGTACCCTTTGACCTTAATCTTCTCGATATAATCTTGAACTGAACACTGAAACATAAACTCGATTCCAGAAGCAAAGGAGCATAACACTTTCACTGATCGAAGAAGAAACTATAAAATTGCAAGAAGGGTAGCAGGAAAAATGGGATGTTGGCGAGAAAGATTGAAAAAACGACTGAGTAAACGCCATTGTTAATAGATATACCAAATAGTAGTATGATTAAACAAAAATGGAATGCATACAGGGAGGCAAATGCATGAGCTAGTGCGTTTATGTAGATGTTAGTTTTCAACTCAATTCTTACTTTGCTGTTTTTGTTCCTTGGTTTCTCACAAGCTCTGGATATGCTCTTACAACTCAATTACTTGTGTCAACTGTGAGGAAATGCCAATTAAAAAGGGAGTGCGACTATTTCATGTTTCAGCAGCAACAACCAAAAGCAATTAAACGTGGAAATGCTGCTTCTTCTTGACCAATCTCTCAAGTTTGACCAGTGATAATCCACTAATTCCGTCGTTCGCTTAGGAGAGGGACGATCGGTGCAAAGGGCTTGGGAGGGACGATAGGTGCAACTAGGTTTAGCCGTTTAGGAGACGATGTCCACGTGTTTGAGATCACGTTGAATTTTTAAAAATAAGGAAAAGATTATGCTTTTATTAAATGACTCATTTACCCGTTCATTTAAATAAGGGGTTTGATGATACCTGCCGTTAACAAACGGTGTTAAGTAAGAGGAACTATGAGTGAAAGTAAATTAAAAACTTAGGGACCACCACCGTAGATAGTGTTCTTTAGGGACCAAATCCAAAATTTGGGTAAACCACAGGACCACCGGCGTAATTCACTCTATATATATGGTTGGATTTCGGTGAGAATTGAGGTTAACATGAGAAGCAGTGAAATTTAGTTATCAACCGTTGGATGAGAAATGAATGCATGATGAGATGCACCGGATCAATTCTCTTCTAAGCCGCAATTCATGAGAGAGCATTTAATTAAAAATGATCAATGATTCAGATCTACTTCTCACAATTTTCCATGTTAACTTCAACTTCTAACACGACCGGTCTCTTATATATATATATATAGGGGCAGGTTCAAACGAGAAGACAGTCCATTTGCGAGAAGGCGAAAAAAAATGTGGGCTACATACTTCAATATTTAAAAAATAACATAAAAAATAAAAAATATTTTAGAAATTAGGATAATTATCATTTTAAATTGGATAAATACTTAAATATCTCATATATCTTTTAAATTTATTTATTTTTTTATTTTACTAAATTCATATTTTTATCAACTTTTATATTTTTTTCTAGATACACTTTTGATTAAAAAAATCATAATTTTCATCAAATATCACATGTGAGTTCCACCATCAATTTATTATCTTTTTCATCATTTTATATCTAGTTTCTTGATCCACGCTTTTAATCACATGTGATTAACTTCGTTTAATATATTATCTGTTATGTATCACATATGATCCAATATGTGAATTTTTGTATATATCACATATGATAATATACCTCCGAATATAAAAGACGTATAATCACATATGATGATATTTACATCATAAAAAGATCTATTAATATAAATATACATAATCACATATGATTAACTAAAATATCTACAATAATCACATGTGATAATATGCATAATCACATGTGATAATATGATATGTACAAAAATTAACATATAGTGAATCATATGTGATACGTAATAAATCATTTGTTAACTTAAGTTAATCACATGTAATTCAAGATCCAAAAAATAGAGAAATTTTTTGTGAAAAGCAATAATGAATTGATTATGGATATCATATGTGATATTTGATCTAAATTGTGATTTTTTTTATTAAAAGTCTATTCAGATTTTTTATTACATAAAACTTAATTAAAAAAATAATGAATTAATTGAAATTAAAATATAAATAAATTTAAAAGATATAATGAAACTTTAAGAGTTTATCAAATTTAAAATGGTAATTATCCTAATCTCTAAATTTATTTTTAATTTTAAATTTCTGGTATTTTTTTAATTAATGGATTTTGTGGTTCATATTCCTTCTCGCCTTCTCGCATATCAGTTTGTTTCTCGCATGATTCTCCCTATATATATATATATATATATATATATATATATGCATATATTGCTAACAAAAGTAGAAGGATGAATTCCCTTTGTAATTAACATATGATAAAATTGGAACGACAATAGGTATTGGTATGAGCGTGCGAGCAAATATTCAAACGCAATCTTTTAACAGACATCCGCTCCCAAATTTCATCCCAAAAGAGGGGACACAACAACTCCATCATCAAAAGTAAAAGGTAATGCTCTCTTTTTAAAGAAATAAACTTCATAAAACTTAGAAGAAGATTCTTACTACATATTTACTGGTACATATTTGGTAATATATATATATACATATGTATATATAGGGTTAGGTTCAGAAAAAAATCTCAAATAAACGAAAAATTAAGGAACACTCTGGTAGATCTTCATCTAGACGGCATGTTGCACATGTGCATATGCACAAATGCATAATCCACAAGTGCATAAAAACCAAAAAATTAACTTAATTTACCTGTATGTACAAATAGATACCATCCAGACGAAAGGTTACCAAAATATTCCTTAGTTTTCCATTTTTTTAGGTTTTTCCTTAATCCTCTCTCTCTCTCTCTATATATATATATATATATATATATATATATATATATATATATATATATATATATATATATCGGTTTTCGAGAATGATGTTGATCTTTGAAAGACCAAGAAAATAATCTCGAAGACCAACGTTTCTACTATCGGGTTTGTTGATTCATGGTCCGTGATGATTAATTAAAAAATATTCAAAATTGAGACTATACTCAAATCATAATAGCAAAAAATTTAGGTCATGTTTGACAATCATAATTTTTTATTAATTTATTGTAAAAGTCTCGTTTGGTTTACCATAAAATGGTTTATTGAAACATGCTTGAAATAACGTTTCAATCAACTAATTTTCCCCCCAATTACGTCCCTTATATTTATCCAATTAATTTTTCAACATTTCATTCTAAATCATTTTACATTATTATCAAACTTATCAGTTAGAGGCTTAGAGCATCTCCAACAGATTCCCTAAAATTTCTCTAAAATGGAGAACCAAAAGTCAAAATCTCCAAAAAATTACATTCATCTCCAATAGATTCCCCATCTATTAAAAATATTATTTTTTTCTCTAAATATTTATTTTTAAAGATTTCTATTGGTGTTTTCATTTAGTAATCATTTTGGGGGTTATTTCCATATTTGGAGAAAAAACTTTTTCTCTCTCATACTTTCTCCATTTTGGAGATAGTTTTTGAGAAAATTGTTGGAGCAAAATTATAGCTCAAAATCCCCATATTCTCCATTTTTTCCAAAATAGAGAAGCTGTTGGAAATGCTCTTAATTTTTATTAAATATAACCAGTTTATTAACCAACAACTAACTTTTCAGTTAGAGCATCCACACACGTCTTGCACAAGGCCTTGTAAGATGACATGGCATGACATGTGGTTTGCAAGGTTTTGCAAGTGTAGCAACTTCTTTCACAATTAGAAAGATATTTCACAAACAAATATATATTAAACAAATCTATTTTTGTTTAATTTAATTAATTTGTTTGTTTGTTTAATCATTAATTATTAATATGTTTATTAAATTATATTCATTTATTAGTTTATTTACACATTATTTTTTTATTATTTTTATTAAAATTTTATTACCCATGCTTTATTTTTAAAAATGATATTTTTATGCAATGTTTTTTATTTAAACTACTAAAATAAAAGTACATTAATATAAAAATTAAGAAAATACAAATACTAATAGATAAACATACACAAATAATTAGTAATGTAATGTTTATTGTGTATTTTATGTAATATTTGTACTTTAGTAAACGTTGTATGCTTTCAATATATCCATGTATTTTATTTGTTAATTAAATTATATTTACACAAAATAGTAAAAGAAAACAAAAGTAAAATTTTAGTTATCTATATTTTATAATTAATTTATTAGTTATATTATAATTATCTATATTATTTATATTATAATTTATTACTTTAGAAAGAAGTTTGGTCTTTCATGGATGTGGAAGGTGTTATTGCAAAGCTAATATAGCACTTTAGAAAGGAATTTGGTCTTGCGGGTGTTAATGGTCTTACCACTTATCTTTCAACCAAAGTTTGCTTACCAAACATAGCTTTGATTTTTCAATTTAACGCACCTACTTAAATCCCCACCATCTTCAAACTCCAGCTCGCATTGCATTGTTATACACATTCATTCTCTCTCTCTCTCTCTCTCTCTCTCTCTCTCTCTCTCTCTCCATATATATATATATATATATCTTTCACACAAAGAAACAAACACATAGAAGCTTGCAAAAAATGCTTCTAAGAATCACTTATTCCAACACCAAAAGGTTCTTGAAAAAGACCATAGAAAGCTTCAAGTCCTATTTTCCAAGAGGCTACCAAAGGCTGCCCAAAACACCACCCTGCAATCCCTTCTCATGCACTGGCAGCCAATCAACTCTAAACCACTTCAGCCACAGCTACAGACAACCGGAAACCACCACCAACGACCATACAAAGGCGGCAGCCACCGCCACCGCAAAAGGAACCACTAGTGATTACTTGAAGCTTAAAGAACCAAACTTGATCATCAATCACTATGAAACCGATAGCAAGAAACAAGAAAACAAGAAGATGAATCATGGAAAAGATGATGAAGATGAATCATCAAAGTGTTTGGTTACAAGAAAATTGAAGGAGTTGGAGATGATGGATCGGAATAACGTGGATCTTGTTCTTGATATCGAAGAGGCTCTTCATTACTATTCTCGATTAACTTGTCCGGCGTATCGTGACATTATCGAGAAGTTTTTTGTGGAAATGTATTCTGGAACGTTTAATTTTTCTCGTGGTAATAATTCAGTATCGAAAAAACGATTAATTTAAATCAGAAAGTAATGTGATGATTCGCTAATAAAGTATAATGGATTTTTGTGGATTTATGATTAAATTTCAAGACTTTGGGATTTGATAGAAACTTTTTGTTTATGTGATATATATTGATTTGTCTGACCAATTTGAAAAATGTGAACTTTTTACAAAAAGGGTAATTCGTTTTATTTTGGAATTAGAGGGTGATTAGTGTCGTTA
Organism: Saussurea involucrata; assembly: GCA_033807775.1. NCBI lineage: Eukaryota > Viridiplantae > Streptophyta > Magnoliopsida > Asterales > Asteraceae > Saussurea > Saussurea involucrata. The sequence goes on along the minus strand of CM066314.1, from coordinate 154,489,025 downwards.
ATTTAATCACATGGGAGTATTGTGTAATTTAGAAACTCAAGCGCGCAAGCGGTTTGAAAAGTTTCAATTTAGCCCTTGTACAATACAAATATTCTAATTTTGGACAATGTGAATTTGCCCCGTGTAATCAAATAGTTTCCCTATAATTACCATTGTTCTAAAAGACTCGTCGCAAATTCCCATAGGAATTGAAAACTCATCCGGGAAATATTGGAATATAACAAAAAATTGGGGGTTGCTTTACAAGCGGCATTGTCCTTCTTCACTCACGCAATATTGTTGGATCGGGCTTTCGTCCATTGTCCAATATTCCCCAAAGCCGTCATGGCACGTCATGACTCAAGACTTGTGTCTTAACGCCACATTAAACATATGGCACCTCATAGCCTAATAGGCGGTTTTTGTTACACAATATTTGATTTTTTATGTTTGTAATATCTTATTTGTTAGTTTTTAATATATAAAATCTAACTTAACTTGTTTATTATCATTGACACATTGAATAATAGTACAAAGGATATGTTTTCTATATAAAATTATATATGATCTAGATGTTTGCTGCCATAAGTCACGCCGTGAAAACGTCACGTGGTCTCGTCGTGACTCCTAAGATTTGAGACTTGGCCAAGTCGCGCCTCACGTCACTTAGAACATTGATAATTCAACAATTTTATTAGATCATCTCCGCCAATTTTTCGAAATCGAGATTTTGAAGATTTTGTTTCATCAACTTTAGAGAATTCTGCAAAAAAAAAAAATGATTGCTTAGGAAATGTAAATGATATTTTATTGCACGGAAGGACCCAGTAAAGTGGCTACGGTGGCACATGTACCTTATTATCCCTCTGTCGTAAGCTAAAAAATTTAGGTTGGTGAAAAGTGCACATGTATTGTTTTAGAAGGTGCAACCATATTATATGGTGTCACCGTATGAAAATGTTCATGGACCCATCCATGTTTTATTGTTCCTATCAATGAGAATTCGTGAAACTAAATAGTTAGAAGAGAGAAATAATATGAGTTGTATTGAATATTTTAATAATATAATTCATGGTATAATCTCCAAAATGGGAATGTTAGAATGAAAAATGCTAACTATAGTGAGAAGGTTAATTCATATATGAATAATTAAAAAAACTCAATAAAAATGCACATGAAAAAACTATATGAATAATCTGTAATGTGGTTCATATATAAATTTTCATATGGATTCTTAATGATTTATGTATGAATTTTCTTTTTGCAACTTCTTACCATAACCAACATTCTCATTTAAAACTTCCACTATACATACATATATACATGATTCAAATGAGAACACTTGTAATTTATGCAAAATGTGATAACACTTATAAGCCTATCATTATGTTTTAAGTAAGAGCTTTAGAATGATTGAGAGGTAGTAGAATATTAAATAAACATTTACCCCTTTTTAAGAATATTGAAGATATGCAAGGGTAAAATGGGAAAAATTGTAAATCATGTAAGGCACAAACAAACCCGATATCACATCATTTTTTTGAAAGGCCAGATATCTCATCAATATCACAAAAAATCATATTATAAGAATTCATCACTTTATCAAGTCACTATCACATTATTATCATAGCAAAATCGCATCATTATCACATCATTATCGACAACGCAGACATCAACTTGATATTACTAGCAACAATTAAAGTATAAAGACAAATATAAAATAACTAAAGTTATTGATAAATATTAATTTGTTTTCATTTATTCTAATTGTGAGTATATTCTAAATAATTTCGAGATCTAAAAGAGCTCTCGTATTTTCGTAAAACAAAGAGGTTCTCGTTTGAAACTCCGGAGTTTATATTATAGCCTTATAGGTGATTTATTATATATCTCAACTCTTTTTTATAACCATTGTCAATTCAATCTCAACCGTCCATTCAATCTAGTGAATATGTGGTTTTATTAATATCTTGATTGTTTTCTTAATATAAAGCATTGATCATAATTAATGGTATCTAATCATTTTTATATATATCTAAGTGATAATAAATGAACCCTTATAATTTCTATAAATATCTCAATTGATTAATTTATATAACTTATAATAACTACATGATTTGTATTTAAAACCTATCTCCCTCTCTATATATACATAATTCATTGTCAACTTTTTGTCTCTCCATCAATGTGGAATACACTAAAATCAACCACAACTCAAGAAATGAAGAATACTCATTCCTTAGGATGTCACGTCATACACGGTGGTTTCTTCTTTAATATATATATTGATTACATACAAATATATTAAAGATGGGTCACCATTGATTGAGGACAAAATATGTAGGAAACTAAGGAATCCTATGTAAATACATTAGTTGTGTGTTGTATAACGAGGGACAAATTTTTAAAATGGATCACAAATCGTCTTTATCTATTAATTATAGATAACATCATTTTAAAAAAACTATTTAACTTTTTCAATCAAATCCAATAAATTTAATATTAATATTCTTGATGATTTCAAATTCTTTGAACAAAACCATCATTTTGTTTTAGTTGGTAATAAAATATGTGATTTAGCCAAGATTGGGTTGTTGAGATGCTTTTATCATGGACAAGCCATTACTGACATATTGTAGGTCCTGGGTGAGATGTAAAAATGAGTTCTCGATAAGTACGATTATTTTTTTAATATGCTGTTTTTTATCATCAGATATAACATTGAGTTTAAGAAATATTAATAATTCATATAAACTGTTTTTTCGAGAATTCATAGACGCAAAATCAATCAATAAATATTTCTAAATTAATATTATCTATCATATCATTTTTACCTAGCATCATAAATTCGTTCCATCGTCAAACACATCATATGATATACCTTTAATATATAGACCGACATCATTTTATATCACAATATTGACTATTCAGAGTAACACTATATGCAAATTAATATAAATCGGTTGAGTTTCCATATCACCTGTAACACCCCGATCTTTGAAAGGTATTGATCTTTTAAGATAAATATGAAAAATAGGATTTTGAAATGAATCCTAGGTTTTATGGTCTTGTTGGATGGAGAATTCAAATACGAGTCCAACAGTCCTTTCCGGAGCAAAATCGGAGCTAAAACGAAGAAGTTGTGGCCCAAACAACTTTCGGTACAACCTCGGCTAAAGTGACCGGCGAAAGTGACAATTGTCACAATCGCATGCCACTCTCGCCGGTTTTGTACCGAGAGTCACGGGACCACGACGAGAGTGCCCTGCGAAAGTGACACTTGTCACTCTCGTACGTCACTTTAGCCGACGGGCACCTGGAGGACAAAAACGCGATTTTTACCCATTTCATTTCCCCACTTCTTCCCTTCATCCCTTTCTCTCCCAAACCGAAACCCTAAGCCCCCAAAGTCGATTTTGAGCCATTTAGCCAGAAGATTCGAGATTTGCAAGTGATTTATTCATCTACCATGGTTTTGGGAAACAAATCTTGAAAACCCTTTCACATCATCTTCTTCACCCAAAACTTTCTAGGGTTTCATCCACCCTTTTTGTCCATTTTGAAGAGTTGGATCTTGTGGTGTTTTGTTGGTGATCTAGAGGTGTTTTGTTAATGGATTATTGTTGTGGTTGAGGTAATCTTCTCTTTTCTTCATTAATGGAAATTAGGGTTTTGAGTATAAGTTGAGATTATTGATGTTAATGTTTGGGGAACGATTTTGTATGGTTGAATATGTTTTTTTATGGTTGTGAACTCATGCATCTAGGTTTTAGAAGATTTGGATTGAGGATTCAAGTTTCTCCAAATGAGCTCAAATTGGGGAAAATCTAGATTTAGCCTAAATCTAGCAAGGTGAGTTCAAGTTGATTTGTAAAAACGTTGTACATGCCAAAATGTCATTTTAAAGTGATTATGTGTTTACTTGAAAATTATTCTTTGTTGAGCTATTTGGAGGGTCTTGATTATTGAAGTGTTTAACTTTATAAAATCTTATAAAACACCCACATTTGGGGATTTTTGGATACTTTGATAATTAAATCATGATTGAAAGTATTTATTAAGTTATTTCATAAATGGAGGTCATTTGGTCAAAATACGTTTTTAGTATTGTGGGAATTATACACATTTTATGATACGGTACGTTTAAAAATACGAATGTGTGAGTCACTGGATTTTGGTCAATCTTGACCTTATGAACATTTTGGAAATTGTAAACCTTTTTGGTTTTTGGGAAAAGATTTATTTTGAGTATTTTGATGAGTAATTTTTAGGTATTGATATTTTAACGATTTATCTTACGAGTGTAAATCTTTTGGTGTAAATGCATCTGATGGGTGTTTTGAAAAATGATTTGTCTTAACCTAGAATTGTGTGAAGTTATTTATGTTTATGGAGCATGTTTCGCATAAACGTGAGGTATTTACGTTTTATTGCATTTTATGACTTTTAACAAATGATCTCTTGATTAATTGAGCTTGTGGCTCAATAATTGATTATGTTAAGTTTTGGGGACATTTGTCCAGTTTTGATAGCTCAACGTAGAGCTTTGGTCATGACTTATATTTGTTTGAAAATTACATGTTTTGAATGCGCTAGTTCATTCGTTTAGAGTCATGTAATGTTTTAGACCTTATAGCTATGGATCCATAGACACTTGAGTTTTTATGTACAATGTTTGGACGATAGTTTTCCACATTGTAGCACGGAATAGGCATCGGGTTTCATGATAAGTAAGATGTGGGCCTATATGGTCGGGCATTATCTCATAAGCAGTAAGGTGTAATTCCAATGTGCTTTATTGGATTTGGATATCTCAATGTATAGACCTAGAGGGGTTGAAGTTGATACTCCACGAGTATACGCTTTAAGTAGCCGAGCTTGATATGTCTCATGAATATAATCCAAGTGTTTGGTTTCATTACCATGGATATGTGGCCTACTCTTCCGTTCGGTCACATTCAATGGAACCGGGTCTCCCCCTTCGCCGAAAGTGTTGCTTTAAGTATTTATTCTCGTTTATGTTTTCGGTGTCGTTTTATATTTATATGGATTGTTTTCTATGATTTATGGGCAATGTATTATGCCTCATCCTTGTTTAGATGCTTTGAATAATGGATATTTATTCACGTTTATATTATTTTGAAAACTAAACTTCATCCACGTTTTGAGTGAGTTTTGGATTTGAGTATATATTTGGGAAACGCTTTATATGAAAGCTTCGTCATAGAAATAGTGTGCGTTGGGAAAATGGGTTGTGTGCATATTTATTACAAATCCTTTTGGAAAATATGTCTTCAAACTACATCCTTTTCGTTTAACGAATTATCCTATCAAGAGGAAAACGCTTGAACTCACTAGGCGTTATCCTAACCTTTTTATTTTGCTGACATGTGCAATAGGTTCCGGTTGGGGAATAGTTCTAATGACACTATGAAGAGTTGAGTGCTAGATGTCTGTTTGAGAGGTAAGTGGATTGGTGAAGTCTTCCTCAATTTGGGAATAGCAACTTTGTTTTGGGTTGCGTAACAACCGACCCTTGCAGTCTCGGTGTATGGCTTAGGTTATTGAGAATGTTGAAGTTATTACGTTTTTAAATTTTGAGGTGATTCAAAGAATGGTTTGTAGTAAGAATTGTATCCTCGATTTTCTATTTAATCGAAGTATATAGTTTCTCTTTCCAATTTTGAGGGTGTTACAAGTTGGTATCAGAGCTTAAGTTTGAGAGAATTAGGTGTTGATTTTGGATGCCTAGACTCAAACTAGCGTTCTAGGCGAACGAGAGTGGAATTTCATCATTAAGCACTTTAAGATAGGATGTTTTGAGATTGATGGAGTCACTAGAAACGAGAAATCATGTTTAGAGTAACAAGGATGATCATGTACGGTATGTTCATAATTTCACCTGACCAGTGTTATGGTGAACCTACAAGTTACATGTGTATGCTTGGACTACGTGGGTGTGATGATCGTTGGGGTAGTAAAGGGGTTTCTAAGTGAGTGATTGATCGAAGAGGTTGACGATTTTAGCGTTTGTCGCTTGGAGTGACAGTAAGTATGATGATTACATTAAGTGGACTGTCTCGGTCGGAATTGTTGGTTGGATTAGAACCATAGGCTTATTGAATCGACCTTAATTTGAGGAGAAATTGTAAGGTTAATCGGTGTATTTAGGTTATTTCCTTAAGATGTTTGAGCATCCGGAAGATGATAGTGTGACCGGAGGGATTGGAGGAGTGTGGTTTTGAGACGTTGAATGCCGACTAAATTCATGCACAAAATTTCTCTTTAATATAAACTGCATCAATTGTTTCTTGTGTTTCAAATCGTCAAGATGATTGTGTTATGAATCTCGGAAAAACATTTAGCACACACAAGATTTTAAATCATGATTTTGGACATGCATGGAACTATTTTACTACAGGTAATTGCAAACTTTGTCGGGACTGGATTTATTTTGTTGTTGTCCAACGTTATTTTCGAATGCCAAGTTATCCATATATTAATGTTTTAAAATTTTGGACAAGTAACAGGGATATATGACTTTAACATTGGATCTCCTCCACATATGTTAAGGTTTGAACGGAGAGTTACTTGCCGCTATTTTGGTGTTTGAGTTTTATTGGGAATTTTATCCCATGCGAGTTTTCTTGAAGAGTACTACTTCATATTGTATTGCAACAAGTGGGAATTTGTGGAATTATGACGTTTTAGTCATAACTTTGTTTTATACGAGTTGATTTTTGGGACGAAAATTTTGGTACCATTTGGTTGATTTGAGGCCATTGAACTCCATTGAGTTTTATGGAGTTCTGTTTTACAATGTTTTGTGTCGCATGAGTACGACTTTGAAATGTGAATGCTTTAAGTATTATGTGTGTTAATTTATGAGTTATATTGAGCATTTTGTCTCATGCGAGTTTTGTTGAGAAATATTATTTTATGCCGTAATACAACCAAAAGGAATGGTTTTTGGAACTTTTGTGTCGCATAATTTCTTTTTTGAAAATTTATGTTAGCACATTTCGTTGCAACTTGTTCGGTGTACGAATTGATTTATACGTGGCGTGTGTAACACATATAAGAGCATCCTGATAGTTTATCTTAATGATTTGCTTTATGCACTTTCGGTTAATTGATTCTTTTGTTATCATTTCATGCAAATGCATTATATTGATCTAGGGGTATACATAACATTGTAACCACTATTTTTGGAGCTTTAATACGTATCGTTTGTGCGGTACAAAATTTTGAAGTTGATTTAAATTCTCTTAAGTGTCAACCAAATTACATGCACTTACTGTTTTCCTAAGTTTTGAGAAAATACATTAATGTGTGCGAGTCTTGTCAGAAGGTTTTGCTTCGATGTCATTATATGACTAAATGAGAAGATTTTGAATTTTATTTAATGAACTCTCCTTTGAAAATTTAGTATGGACTATCTGTTTCATATTGTGCTATTTCAGGAAAACTACTAGGGGAGTGTTAAAAGTTTGCATGCATATTCTGATTTGAGATTTCTTCACGATATTTTAGTTGATATTTTCGAATGATGAAAACGTGATTGTTATTTGGCTTTAAATTTGGAACTGACGCAAATCATTTTATATATTTTAACCAAAGGGCATATGTGGATCGTTCCACCGTTTTGCAAAATAAGCTGACACATGCGAATCTGTTGGTGAATCTTATTCCGTGTCTTTTTATGGTTAAAAGAGGGAACTCTTGGAGTTTGAGGTCGTTTTTTTTTGAAGTTTGTACAAACATTTTGTTGCACACTATTTTAATGCATAAAATTGTTTTACGTTCATGGCATGAATAAATCTGTGCTAAGGTCGTAGCGGTTCATCTTAAAAGTTTGTTGAGCAAAGTTTTGCATTGCTAGTAAACCAAGCAGTGATCAAGTAATTTTCAAAATGACTTTTCATAAGTGGGACGAGTGTGTCCATTTTGTACAATTATTGGATAAGTGGTAGTAGACTTTATAAATACGATTTATTGTTAAGAAAACCTTCGTGTTGAAAATTTCTATAAAATATTCGATTGGAATAATTGTTGAGTCTATCACTTGAAAACCTTGAACTCATTAGGCTTGGGATGGTTAAGCAATCCCGGTTAAGGGCGAGGGCATGTAGAACCTTGTCGGTGAAAGATTGGGACTTTCGACGCGTGATAGTACCGTAAACCAAATGGTGTTGTTCGCAAGATCGACGCCCTTCTTTTGGCAACTGAAGGGTGAGGTACGCGATACCTTAAGTTAATGCTTATAGTAACCGTTCATTTCGGCAACCTTGCTTGGGTTTTGGTCAGCTTTGCATAAAGGTTGTGCAGAACCCCTTAGTGAAACACCCTGAAATTCACAATGAATTTAAACCTAAAATTTATCAGAGTTTACCACCAAAATTTTAAACTTACAAAAATTTATCATAACAACAGCTAATCTAATCCATAATCAACAGAAATAGATTATCATAGTTGTTCACAACCTCTTTCAAAATATCTCCTATAACACTAAATTCTCCATCACCAATCCAAAAGCACAACTCTGGTACTCCTCGACACTCATCACTTTGTATCCCATCCCGAGCTAGCACCTGGTAAGAAAATTGAACTTGAAACGATTAGGCTTACGCCTAGTGAGAACATCCAAATTTCAAATCAAACTCTTTAAAAGCTTTGAACCCAACATTGTAGCAAAACGATTACATTAACATGGTCCCAACTTTCTTACCGTATACATAACATCCTTCGATAACAGGAATCGTATCGGATTCCATGAATATGACAACACTCAGTATGTCATAGTATCGTATTCGAGAGCGCCACTACGAATCACCACAGATTCTAGTTTACAGCTCATGTCCAAGAACTTACAATTAAACGCCATGCCTTTTCCTGGAATGGAAGTAGAAATAGCAACTACATCTTCCCTATTTCTAATCCACCAATAGAAAACGGAAACAACAACTATACTTTGTCTATTTCATGTTTCCACGTCTCTATTACGAATAGCAATTATACCTTGTCTATTCCTCCTTTTCAAGGATACACGGGAATAGCAATTATACGTTGCCTATTCCTCCTTTTCAAGGATACACGGGAATAGTAATTATACGTTGCCTATTCCTCCTTTTCAAGGATACACGGGAATAGCAATTATTCCTTGCCTATTCCTCCCTTTCAATGATACACGGAAATAACAATTATACGTTGCCTATTCCTCTTTTTCAAGGATACACGAGAATAGCAATTATACGTTGCCTATTCCTCCTTTTTAAGGATACACGGGAATACCAATTATACTTTGCCTATTCCTCTTTTTCAAGGATACACGGGAATAGCAATTATACCTTGCCTATTCCTCCTTTTCAAGGATACACGGAAATAGCAATTATACCTTGCCTATTCCTCCTTTTCAAGGATACACGGGAATACCAATTATAACTTGCCTATTCCTCCTTTTCAAGGATACACGGGAATAACAATTATACCTTGCCTATTCCTTCTTTTCAAGGATACACGGGAATAGCCATTATACCTTGCCTATTCATCATTTTCAAGGATACACGGGAATAACAATTATACGTTGCCAATTCCTCATTTTCAAGGATACACGGGAATAGCAATTATACCTTGCCTATTCCTCTTTTTCGAGGATACACGGGAATATCAATTATACCTTGCCTATTCCTCCTTTTCAAAGATACACGGGAATAGCTATTATACCTTGCCTATTCCTCCTTTTCAAGGATACACGGGAATAGCAAGTATACGTTGCCTATTCCTCCTTTTCAAGGATACACGAGAATAGCAATTATACCTTGCTTTTTTCTCATTTCAGGTCAACGGGAATTACAATTTACTTTATGCCTATTCCATGTTTCACATCACCTTATGAAATGGGAATTACAATTTACTTTATGCCTATTCCTCATTTCAGGTTAACGGGAATTACAATTTACTTTATGCCCATTCCACGTTTCAATTAATGTAGTGCCTACAGATCCATTACACTTACTAACAATTTACTTTATGCCCATTCCACGTTTCAATTAATGTAGTACCAATCCGGAACTTACCCGAAATCCGATACCAATCCGGAACATCCCCGGATCCGGTATCAATCCGGAACCATTCCTCATCTTCCGGATTTCACCAATCTTTACCAAGTTCCACTATTTTCCATCCAGAATTCTAAAAATTGTTTTGCATCCATTCATTCATACAAATATCAGTAGGATTGTTTAACTATTTCAACACACATAAAGATCTTATTTGATAAAATAAGCAGATGAACTCACCTTGGATTTGGAATCGAACACAGACTGCAATTCAAATTGATTCACCTTCAACTTCTCCCACCAATAATCAGAACCTAACCAAAGTCAGCTTAACCTGATTATCAATTCCTGAAAAATTGAACTGAATACCATAATCGAACTCTTACCGTAGCAATTTAGGATTCTGCAAACCCTTTATTTCTCTGCTTTATTAGACCGACTTCTGGAAACCAATTGAGATAATTTCTCAATTTTAGCCGACTCAGACTTTTTACATAAAATAAACTATCCACAAATGACCAATTCAACCCTGAAGTTTTACATTCACAATTACTCCAAAACTTTGACTAATTACTCTTTCGACCCCTTCATATTAAATATAACAAAACTTTGATCATGGAAATTCGGGGTGTTACAAATCTCCCCAACTTGAAAATGATTTCGTTCTCGAAATCAAACAAATCTTATAATATCTTTCCAAGAGGATACCTTTAACATTATTTGCTCCCCAACATGAGAGCAACATAAATTCTATTGGTCTCCTTTGGTTATTAATCGAAGACCCTCTTCTATAGCCTCTAATCTTTGTTCGGAATCCTCAATCGAAATTTCCCAGTAAACTTATTTCTAAGACGTGGTTACCGGGAGACAAACTAGTCCAGAATCGGGTTGGATCACAACCACCATTGAAAAAACTATTCTTTGGAACTAGACTAACAGCGGGATCTGGTTGTCCACATTATCTGCCACTTGTTACCGGTTCATCGTCAAGCATACACACATCGCACCAGAGATTCTCATCTGGAGGGCTCTACGAGCTAACCGAGTGGCACAATTTAGTCGTGCTATACTTGAAACTCTTTCATATGCAAAAGCATCGTCAAGAACTAAATCACCTCCAATTGCCATAACAATTAGAAACAAGTACGCTTATATAACAATCTATTCATAATAACAGTAGCTAATTGAAATTATGAACATACTATACATAAGAATCCTCATTACCATCATCACAGTTCTTAATTCCCGTATTTCCATCAACTCTTAAGACCATCTCGTCTTAGTATTTCTACCCAATCTCACAAATCACATCTTAATCATCTCAGCTTAAGTCTAGGTATCTTACGATCATACCTAGTTCACTTAAACTAAAGCTCTGATACCAAACTGAAACACCTTGAAATTCACAATGAATTTAAACCTTAAATTTATCAGAGTTCACCACCAAAATTTCAAACTTACAAAAATTTATCATAACAACAGCTAATCTAATCCATAATCAACAGAAATAGATTATCATAGTTGTTCACAACCTCTTTCAAAATATATCTTATAACACTAAATTCTCTATCACCAATCCAAAAACACAACTCTGGTACTCCTCGACACTCATCACTTTGTATCCCATCCCGAGCTAGCACCTGGTAAGAAAATTGAACTTGAAACGATTAGGCTTACGCCTAGTGAGAACATCCAAATTTCAAATCAAACTCTTTAAAAGCTTTGAACCCAACATTGTAGCAAAGCAATTACATTAACCTGGTCCCAACTTTCTTACCGTATACATAACATCCTTCGATAACAGGAATCGTATCGGATTCCATGAATATGACAACACTCAGTATGTCATAGTATCATATTCGAGAGCGCCACTACGAATCACCACGGATTCTAGTTTACAGCTCATGTCCAAGAACTTACAATTAAACGCCATGCCTTTTCCTGGAATGGAAGTAGAAATAGCAACTATATCTTGCCTATTTCTAATCCACCAATAGAAAACGGAAACAACAACTATACTTTGTCTATTTCACGTTTCCACGTCTCCATTACGAATAGCAATTATACCTTGTCTATTCCTCCTTTTCAAGGATACACGGGAATAACAATTATACCTTGCCTATTCCTCCTTTTCAAGGATACACGGGAATATAAATTATACCTTGCCTATTCCTCCTTTTCAAGGATACACGGGAATAGCAATTATACCTTGCCTATTCCTCTTTTTATTCCTCTTTTTCAAGGATACACGGGAATAGCAATTATACCTTGCCTATTCCACCTTTTCAAGGATACACGGGAATAGCAATTATACCTTGCCTATTCCTCCTTTTCAAGGATACACGGGAATACCAATTATACCTTGCCTATTCCTCCTTTTCAAGGATACACGGGAATACCAGTTATACCTTGCGTATTCCTCCTTTTCAATGATACACGGGAATAGCCATTATACCTTGCCTATTCCTCCTTTTCAAGGATACACGGGAATAGCCATTATACCTTGCCTATTCCTCCTTTTCAAGGATACACGGGAATATCAATTATACCTTGCCTATTCCTCATTTTAGGTCAATGGGAATTACAATTTACTTTATGTATATTCCACGTTTCACATCACCTTACGAAATGGGAATTACAATTTACTTTATGCGTATTCCTCATTTCAGGTCAATGGGAATTACAATTTACTTTACGCCTATTCCATGTTTCAATTAATGCCAGTGCCTATGGATCCATTACACGTACTAACATAATGCGTATCAAAACCAACTCATACCTCCGGAATATCCCCCTCTGGGAATACAACTTCCGGAATATACCCCTCCGGGAATACAACTTCCGGAATATACCACTCGGAAATATAACTTCCGGAATATACCACTCCGGAAATATAACTTCCAGAATATCCCATTCAGGGAATATAACTTCCGGAATATACCACTCTGGGAATATAACTTCCGGAATATACCACTCCGGGAATACAACTTCTGGTATATACCCGTCCGGGAATACAACTTCATCCGGTAAACTAAATTCCGAGAAACCCAATTCGGAACTTACTCGGAATCCGGTACCAATCCGGAACATCCCCAGATCCGGTATCAATCCGGAACCATTCCTCATCTTCCGGATTTAATCAATCTTTACCCAGTTCCACTATTTTCCATCCAGAATTTTAAAAATTGTTTTGCATCCATTCATTTATACAAATATCAATAGGATTGTTTAACTATTTCAACACACATAAAGATCTTATTTGATAAAATAAGCAGATGAACTCACCTGGGATTTGGAATCGAACACAGACTGCAATTCAAATTGATTCACCTTCAACTTCTCCCACCAATAATCAGAACCTAACCAAAGTCAGCTTAACCTGATTATCAATTCCTCAAAAATTGAACTAAATACCATAATCGAACTCTTACCGTAGCAATTTAGGATTCTGCAAACCCTTTATTTCTCTGCTTTATTAGACCGACTTCTGGAAACCAATTGAGATAATTTCTCAATTTTAGCCGACTCAGACTTTTTATATAAAATCAACTATCCACAAATGACCAATTCAACCTTGAAGTTTTACATTCACAATTAGTCCAAAACTTTGACTAATTACTCTTTCGACCCCTTCATATTAAATATAACATAACTTTGATCATGGAAATTCGGTGTGTTACACCTAGACACCGTGCTGATAACATTGGGTTTGTGAGTATGCTCGACGGATGAGACTCAGGTATGGAGTTCTACAGTGGTTCGAATTTTGGTCGGATGGCTAGGTGCCAACTTTGGATTTCGAGGCCAGGAACCGTTAGTGTATTTGGACGGTGGTAGTCCAATTTTACGGGATGGTGGTATCTGTTGTAGTGACCTTTAGAGGTTCAATCTGTGATAAGTAGATTTAGTGGGATGACCTTCCTTGTATTGTAAAAGATTCTGTCGATTGGATGATTGGTAATTGGACGTATTCTTGGAGTTGTATAATCGATGGGTCAGTGACGATCGTCTTTTTTGGAGTCAAATGGAGCTCGTTAGAATTAAGTGACAGTTTAACATCGGGGACATTGGATTTGGAGATTTGTTGGTTTCGGTGGTGATCAAACCTTGGGCTGTGACGGCTGTCGAGACCGTCAAATAATAAGTAGTTCTAACTGTCCCAAATTACAATATAAATTGTAATAGTGGTAAGTCAGGTCGAATCCACAAGGATTGGTTGTGACAATTGTTTAACTTCTACACATTAAGTAAAAAAAGGGGGTGGATTTGTTTAACTAAACTAAACATACGACTAAAAATTAATTATAAACAACGAAATAAAACCCAACATTAGTTTAACTTCGATTAAGACGATGACACCTATCATTGATTCCAAAAACGTAAACATAAAGAACGAACCCAAGTTGATTATAGTCGTTAACAAGCTCTAACGACCTCTATTTTTCCTTAAATTTACACCGGTTAAAATAAGATCTACAACCGGATCTTAAACACAAATAAGAAGTTAAATAAGCTCTTAAGTTATTAGATGTGATTAGCTTTATCGGATTAGAAAAATACCAACTCAAAGCAATAAGCTCATAATCTTGGCTTACTATAGCTTTGATTGCAAGATTTCAAGAACTCAAATTGAAAACCTTATTGAATTCAAAGAGTTCCATTGTTACTCCATCAAAACCAAAAGACAAATACGTATCTAATATTTTGACTAACAATCTTTCATAAGAGACTCAACTAATTGATCAAGTTAATTGAAAACTCAAACGAAATTGACATTAAAAATAGAAATCAAGCAAATAGGTTTGTCCCAAACGATTACAATGGAATCTCAAAGTGTAACCATCAAAATCTAATCAAACTAATGTTGGAATGAAAACTAGGGTTACAACTATAAAAAGAAAATTACCAAAAGTTAAGTGAAATTGATGAAGAAGAAATGCTCCAATTCAGTCTATACTTCTTGTTCCAGCCGTCCTCCATATTTCCATCCCCCAAATTGGTAGTTTTCCATCGATATACATCTGAAGGAGAAGAGGGAAACCGTCCTATAAAGCGACATGGGCAGATTTTGCCATTAATTTCCGGTTGTCAGGGGCTTGGCGTGGGTAAATTACCTCCGCAAGGGAGTCGCTCGTGTCCGACACAGAGCTTGGCACGGTCAGTGGCGCGGTTTCACCTGCAAGAGAAGTCGCGCGCGGGATGGAGAGTTCCAATTTGCTGCTGCCGTTCTTTTTTCTCAAAGCGTGCTGGACATGGGCTTCTTTTGGCTTTTTGTTGTTGTTCTTTTCATCTTTTCTCATGGGCTGCAACTTGGGCTTGGACAACATCACCCACAAATCCCTTTTTCTTCTTTCTCGTTTGATGCTGCCAAACAATGACAAAAGCAAATTCCAAACCCATTAGAACTATTTTTTTCTTTTTGACTTAATGATTGTTGCCATGTCAAACCAATATTTACAATGACATTCTTTTTCTTTTCCTTCATTTATTTATTTATGCAATATAGGGAAACATGTGTGGGATTTGGTAATATGTTAATAGGCATATAATGTAAAAATGGATACTCGATTTTGCTAAAAATTGGGCAAAAAATAGTACTTATCAAATATCCCCACACTTAGAACTTTGACCGTCCTCGGGAGAACACTAAAGTTTTAGCATGAAGTAAACTCACGAGTTGATTTTTAGATAATTACATAAAACGGACATAGCATTTCAAGGCGTAGCTTAACCGATATAACGATAATCAACACACAAGACAAACCAAAGATGAATACGTGCTAATTCACAAACACCTCACAAAAGATATAAACCTATTCTAATCGCTCATTCGCACAAAGGTGTAAGTGTTTTCACTCAAGGCATCAATTCACATGAAAATGCACTACCATAAGCTTGCATCAAGTCTCAGTTCTCCATTACTAACGGTAAAAACTAAGTGTGAATCAAAAGGACTTTAGTTATGGGTTGTAACTTGGCTAAGGGTTAAGGTAGGAAAATTTTGGTAAAGTGACTAAAATTGGACTTCGGAAGGG
Source organism: Saussurea involucrata (assembly GCA_033807775.1). Taxonomy (NCBI): domain Eukaryota; kingdom Viridiplantae; phylum Streptophyta; class Magnoliopsida; order Asterales; family Asteraceae; genus Saussurea; species Saussurea involucrata. The sequence goes on along the minus strand of CM066314.1, from coordinate 154,472,953 downwards.
AAACCAAGAATCAAAGTGTATACTCCCACATTTTGCACACCCAAGCAATTATAAACCTTTCATTTTTCGAGCTCTTATTTTTCTTAGCACTTTATGGAGACAATTGTATTTTTCTCAAGACCGGTCCATTTTTTTTCTTTTTCTCTTTCATACTTTTTTTTTTCGAGCCTCTACCGACCATTTTATAGTCATTTTTGGAACATGTAGAGGGTCTATAATTCATATGTCCAAGGAGTCTAACTAAAAGCATATAGTTTCATTCCAAAGTCCGGTGAGTGAAGTGTTTGGCCAGGGCTTAAAGTGTAGTGTAATGAAAAAAATGGTAATTAGGCTCAAAGGGGGTGATCAAGATGGAATACATGTATAAGGGTTGGCTTTTAGGCTAAACGGGTTAAAATAGCAACAAAGATGGCCTTTTTCCTTTTCACACTAGAATTACCTAAGTGCAATCTCAAAGAGTCAAAATGCAAGTTCTAGAATGACATAGACATGGAAGATGCAATGCACACAAAAATGAAATAAAATTGAATACAATGTTCAATCATGGCTCAAAAGCTCACGGGTGCATTTTTGTCCATAAAATTAGCAAGACTCACAATGGTTATCTCAAATGTGTTAATCATGGCTACACAAGCAAACCACACAATCATTCATGCTATGGTTTTCATGACATTAAAAATAGAAAATTATCAACTCATGCAATTTACTTAATAATTGCCCAAAAACAAGTCAAAAATTCAAAAAATTTAGCCATTTCTCATGCAATATCCCCACACTTAAATCATATATTGTCCTCAATATATGCATTCAATGACATATGTAACACCCTCAAAAGTGAAAAGAGCAACTACTAAAAACTTCGATACAATAACCAAATGAGGATAAAAATCCCTTCTACAAACCATCCTTGGAAACACCTCAAAATTTAAAACGTAAAAACTCTGACGATTAATAATTCAAGTCATAGAACATGACCAAATAAAGTCGGGTGTTACTTAACCCAAATACAAGTTGTTGTTCCCAAAAAAGAAATGCGAAAGACTTCACTAAGCAATTCATCTCTCAAGCACACTACTAGCACTCATCTCTTCACAGTGTCACTAGAACTACTCCCAACCTGAACCTGTTGCACATGCCGACAAATAAAAAAGGTTAGGCTAACGCCTAGTGAGTTCAAGAGTTTGCATCATGATTAAATAATTCGTTAGACAAAAAGGATGAAACTTAAATCATGATTTCCAAAAAAGGGGTCGTATTAAATATACCAACAACCCATTTTCCAAACGCACATAAATTCTGTGACGAAAGCTCCAATGAAAATAATTTCTCAAACAATTGACTTAATTCCAAAACTCACTCAAGATGTGAATAAATATTAAATTTCCAAATAATATCCACGTGAATAAAGCTCCAATAATCGAAACATCCAAACAAAAATGAGGCATAATATACCGCCCACAATTCATGGAAAACAATCCATATAAATATAATACGTCACCGACAACATGGATAAAAGAAATACCCGAAACAACACATTTCGGTGACGGGGGAGACCCGATTTCATCGAATGTGGCGGATACACCAGTTAAACCACAATTATAAGTTACAAGCATGTTTCATGGATGGAAAAGCCTATGACAACAACCATATCCAGGTCTTTAGTCAATCTTGGACATCAACCCAAACCGGATCTTTAGTCCATGGTGACATCAACTCAAACCGAGTCTTTAGTCTATGGAGACATCAATCCGAACCGATCTTTAGTCTATTGTGACATCAACCCAAACCGGATCTTTAGTCAAGTGAGGCATCAACCCAAACCGGATCTCTAGCCTAGTGATACATCAATCCAAACCGGATCTTTAGTCCATAGAGACATCAACCCAAACCGGATCTTTAGTCTAACACCACCAAGTTCAACCCAAACCGGATCTTTACCTTGGGATCTCACCATCCAAAACACGCTTGTTTAATTTAGAAATTTACACATGACTTCAAAAGAATAACCAACACATTCAAATCATGTAATTCCCAAATAAGATGCAATACATGCAAATCATAACCAAAACACTACATCGAGCCATCAAAATCGAACAAATGTCCTCAAGACCCAACAAAGTCAAAAACCGAGCCATAAGCTCAAAAGATCAAGTGACCATTTATTAAAAGTCAACATATGCAAATGAAGTGTATCTAACCCACATTATACAAATACATGCTCCAAGGCATGACTAGCTCAAAACCCCTTTATTGCTACTTTCCCATGAAGTCAAACCATATATACATATATACCCATATACTTTATAACTTGATAATGTATATAATTCACAATGGTTTATAAAACCCAAAAATACCAAAAGTGCATAAATGTCAAATGGTAATCACTTATGAAGCAAAACACTCAAAAGGGCATAACCCATCCAAAGCTCCATCTCGAGCTACTAAAACCGGCAAACACACCAAAGACCCATTTGAGTTCAAATCAAGCCCTTAGAGGCAAAATAAACGTTTGGCTAATTACGCGAGCCATCACAGTTACATAAACCAAAATACATCGTTACCCAAAATCTTTGTCTCTTGACTCTCAATTGGCCTTCGACCCAAAATCAAGGTTTACAATTCCTAAAATGTTCATAAGGTCGAGATTGACCAAAATCCATAACTCACACGTTCACATTTTCAAAACGTAACATATCATAAACTTTGCATAGTCTCAACAAACACTAAACGTGTATTTTGACCAAACAACCTCCACTTATGCAATAAATTAACAAAACACTTTTATTCGTCATTTATTTATCAATTACCCAAAAATCCCAAATGTGGGTGTTTTACAAGATTTGTAAAGCTCAAAACTTCAAATAATCAAAACCCACTATATAACTCAACAATTGATAACTTTATGTAAAACACATAAACACTTTAAAATAAACATTTTGGCATGTACAACATTTTCACAAATTAACTTGAACTCACTTTGCTAGATTTAGGCTAAATCTAGATTTTACCCCAATAAGAGCTCCTTGTAGAAACTTGAATCCACAAGAAATTCCTTCAAACCCTAGATTCAAAAGTTTTCCAAACATAAATATACATGTCCAAGCACTTAGAATCATTCCCCAAACATCTTATATCAAAATCTCCATTTTGACCAAAACTCCAATTTGACCTAACTTCCCCAAAATCATCCAAACCGAAATTTGAGAAGTATAAACACTAGGAAGTCATCAATGGAGCATTTTAAACTCATATTAAAGTTTAGAATCTAGGAGGATGAACTCACCACTTAGGTTTTCATGAAAACCTAGAAACCCTAATTTTCTTGAAGATGAAGGTGATGATGATGAACTCTTGATCTTTATGCACTGCAGCCAACCGCGAGAGTGACATGCGAAAGTGACAGTGTCACTTTAGCATGTCACTTTCGCCCAAAATGTACCGAGGGCCATATTTCCTCTGCGAAAGTGACATGCTAAAGTGTCAGTGTCACTCTCGCATGTCACTTTAGCCCAGAAGGTACCGAACACTGTTTTGGTCGTAACTTCTTCGTTTTAGCTCTGTTTTCGCTCCGGAAAGGTCTGTTGGATTCGTGTTTGAATTCTCCATCCAACAAGACTATAAAATCTAGAATTTAATCCAAAATCCTATTTCTTCTATTTTTCTTGAAAGATCGATTTCCACACAGATTTGAAATTACACTTACCCGAAAATTACGGGTGTTACAATCTCCCAACCTTAAAAGAGATTTCGTCCTCGAAATCTAGCTTCCCATTTAACACTGCCTTGGTAATTGACTGTCTCTGTTTATGAGGAGTTGTCTCTGATCCACTTGACAGAATTGTCACGATAAACTTCATGTTGATACTCACAACAAATGTCTCCTAGGCACATTACACTTATATCCGAGTGAACGCTTAACTGACTAGAGTAGCTTATAACCACAAGACTTCGGTTGTCTCCCAACCTTAGGTGATTCATAATTCCCCAACGGTAGATCCCGACTTCCAATCAGTCCAGATCTACGTGCTTTTAAACTCTTTCTCAAACCATTCCATGGTTTGACCACTACCGAAACCAACAAAATTCCCAAATTCAACTGTTCCCGTTACTGAACTGCGATATAGCTTTAACGGTTACCCTAAGAGTCCAAAACGGACAGTCGTCCTTGACCCAAGAATTATAGAACTTCCTGAATACGCCCAAGCACTAAACATTCGATTGACAAATCTCTTACTAGCCAAGGAAAATCATTCAACTATAGCGACTTATCATAATCCGAACTTCCTAAAATCACAACAAGCGAAACGGTTATCCCTTAAGATTGGACTACAACACTCCAAATACACTAACGGATCATGGTCTCAAAATTCGAAAGTTGACACCTAACCAATCCACCAAGATTCGAACCATTGCAAAGTTCCATACACGAGTTCCATTCGTCGAGCATACCCACAAACCAAGGTTATTAGCACGGTGTCTAAAGGGTCTATACATCCTTTATGCAAAAACTTTACAAATCCCAAAACAAGGTTGCCGAAATGAACGGTTACCATAAGCATTAATAGGAGATACCGTGAGCCCCATCCTTCAGTTACCAACAGAAAATATGTCGACCTTGTAAACGACACCATTCGACTTACGGTATTAATACGCCTCAGAAAACCCAATCTTTCACCGAAAGGTTCTACACGCCCCACCCTTGACCGGGGTTGCTTAACCTTCCCAAGCCTAATGAGTTCAAGGTTTTCAAGTGACAGACTCAACAATTATGCCAATCAAAAAATTTCGTTACATTTTTCAACACGAAGGTTTTTATAAACAATATCTCGAATGCGTAAAAACCTACTATCACTTATGCGGTAGTTATGCAAAATGGACACACTCGTCCCACATGTGAAGAAAAATCATTTTGAAAAATTACTTGACCACTACTCGAGTTACTAACGAAACACGGAAATATACCCAAAACTTTTTAAATGAACCGTCATGGTCCTAACATGTATTTACTTATGTCACTCACGCATAAAAGTTTTCCTGCAATAAAATAGTATATAACAAATGGTCCATACAAATTTCAAAATAGAAAATTCATTAAATCAAATTCCAAAAATTTCTCGTTTAGCCATATAATGACATGGAAGTAAAATCTTCTGGAAAGACTCACATACATTAATGTGTCTTCTTAGAACGTAAGAATGATAAGTGCATGTAATTTGGTTGACACGTAAAAGGATTTAAACCGACTTCAAATTTCAAGTCGTACAAAGGATGTGCATTAACGCTCCAAAAATAGTGGCTACAATACTATGCATACCAATAAATCACTATAACGCATTTGCGAGAAATGCCATAAAAAATGGCAACAACCGAAAGTGCACAAAGCGAAACATTAGAGATGAACCATCATGATACTCTTATATGCATTACTCACGTCACGTATAACTCAATTCATACACTAAACAAGGTGTAACGAATTATGCTAGCACCAATCTCAAAAGAGAAAACCATGCAACAAAAAAGTTCCGAAAACTACTCTTTTTGGTTGCATACGACATAAAGTAATATTTCTCAACAAAAATCGCGTGAGACAAAACACTCAATAAAATCCATAGATTAACGCATACAATAATTCAAGTATGCACATCACAATTGTCACCCCCGCGCCGCAAAACGTCATAAAAAAATCCATAATACCGAACAAAACTTCCATAAAACTCAATGGCATCCAATCAGTCAAATAGTGCCAAATATTTTGTTTCCAACAATCAAATCGCATAAAGCAAAGTCATGACCAAAATGTCATAATTCTAAAAAATTTCTTTTTGGTTGCAATACAATATAAACAACACTTTTCAACAAGACTCGCATGAAATAATTTCTAATAAAGCTCAACACCAAAACAAGAGAAGGTAACTCTCCGTCCAAACCTTAACATATGTGGAGGAGATCCAATGTTAAAGTCGTAATCGCAGTTACTTGTCTAAAACCATAAACAACATTAAAATATGGATATCACAGTATCCGAAAGTAGCATCAGACAACAACAAATAATAAAGCAAGTCTCGACAAAGCTCGCAATTACCCGCAATAAAATAATTTTATGCATGCTAAAATCATGGTTTAAAACCTTACGTGTGCTAATTTTTTTTCCAATTTATTTAAAAAATAAATAAATTTCGTGCATGAATTTAGTCGGCACTCAACGTCTCAAAATCACACTCCTCGAATTCCTCCGGTCACACTATCGTCATCCGGATGCTCAAACATCTTAAGGTAACACTTGAAAACTTCATTCGTTCACTTTATAATATCTTCCCGAAGAACGTTGATTCCATAAGCCTATGGTTCTAATCCAACCAACAATTCTGACCCAAAACGATTCACTTAATGTAATCATCATGCTTACTTTCACCCCAGGTGACGAATGTTAAAATCACTAATCTCTTTTAACGGCTACCCACTTAGAAACTTCCTTACTACCCCAACGATCATCACATCAAGGTAGTCCAAGTATATACACATGTAACTTGTAGGTTCACCATAACACTGGCCAGGTGCAATTATGAACGTACCGTACATGATCATCCTTGTTACTCTAGATGCGGTTCCTCGTTTCTAGTGACTCCATCAACCTCAAAACATCCTATCTTAAGGTGCCTAATGGTGCAATTTCACTCTCATTCACTTAATTGACCGCCCGTTTGAGTCTAGGTATCCAAAATCAACACCTAACTCTCTCAAACTTAAGCTCTGATACCAACTTGTAACACCCTCAAAAGTGGAAAGAGCAACTACTAAAAACTTCATACAATAACCAAATGAGGATAAAAATCCCTTCTACAAACCATCCTTGAAAACACCTCAAAATTTAAAACGTAAAAACTCTCACGATTAATAATTCAAGTCATATAATATGACCAAATAAAGCGTGGTGTTACTTAACCCAAATATAAGTTGCTATTCCCAAAAAAGAAATGCGGAAGACTTCACTAAGCAATTCATCTCTCAAGCACACTACTAGCACTCATCTCTTCACAGTGTCACTAGAACTACTTCCAACCTGAACCTGTTGCACATGCCGACAAATAAAAAAGGTTAGGCTAACGCCTAGTGAGTTCAAGAGTTTGCATCATGATTAAATAATTCGTTAGACAAAAAGGATGCAACTTAAATCATGATTTCCAAAAAGGGGTTTGTATTAAATATACCAACAACCCATTTTCCAAACGCACATAAATTCTGTGACGAAAGCTCCAATAAAAATCATTTCTCAAACAATTGACTCAATTCCAAAACGCACTCAAGATGTGAATAAATATTAAATTTCCAAATAATATCCACGTGAATAAAGCTCCAATAATCGAAACATCCAAACAAGGATGAGACATAATATACCGCCCACAAATCATGGAAAACAATCCATATAAATATAATACATCACCGACAACATGGATAAAAGAAATACCCGAAACAACACCTTTCGGTGATGGGGGAGACCCGATTTCATCGAATGTGGCGGATACACCAGTTAAACCAGAATTATAAGTTACAAGCATGTTTCATGGATGGAAAAGCCTATGGCAGCAACCCTATCCAGGTCTTTAGACAATCTTGGACATCAACCCAAACCGGATCTTTAGTCCATGGAGACATCAACTCAAACCGAGTCTTAGTCTATGGAGACATCAACCCAAACCGGATCTTTTGTCCATTGAGACATCAACCCAAACCGGATCTTTAGTCTAACACCACCAAGTTCAACCTAAACCGGATCTTTACCTTGGGATCTCACCATCCAAAAGACGCTTGTTTAATTTAGAAATTTACACATGACTTCAAAAGAATAACTGTAACACCCTAAAAATCAGGGCCAATTTGAACCTTAAAATTTAATAAGGTATAACAAAATATCATCCAAACTTTTCTATATATAAGCAGAGAATTAACTATGAGGGTTCCTTTATACATAAATTGAATTCTCTAAATAACCTATTAATCCAATCATGTCAACTATAATTAGATTAAATGGGTTATCTAAGCAATCCATCCAAAGCCTCCTCGCATCGTCTAAGTTCTCCGCTTATCATCAAAAGTTGAATACCAAAAGCACTCGTCCCACATTCCATTACTTCCCTGAGCCTGTACCTGATAAGAAGATTTAATTTGAACAATTAGGATTACGCCTAGTGAGAACATCCAAATTCAAATTAAAACATTAACAGCTTGAAAACTCAGATATTCAAGCATATAAACAAACCTGGTTCGCCACCATTTTTACCATACTCGTACTCGCCTCATAATAACGAGAACATACCCGATCCCATAAGTATGACTAACATTCCAGAAGTCATAACATCATATTCATGAGTTTACTACGACTCATCACGGATTATAGTTTAACGATCAGGCCTAAGGACTTACAATAAATCGCCATACCTTTTTCTTGGAATGGAAACAGAAATAGCACTTATATAATGTCTATTTCTAATCCACCGAAAGCAAACGGAGACAACACTTACACTTTGTCTATTTCGCGTTCCCACATCTTGATTACGAATAGCAGTTATACTTTGCCTATTCACTACAGTCAATACAAATATCAACTATATTTTTGCCTATTTCACTTCTCAACAAGAATAGCAATTCTATTTTGCATGTTCAATCATTTCAACATGAATAGCAATTCTACTTTGCTTATTCAATCATTTCAACATGAATAGCAATTCTACTTTTCCTATTCAATCATTTCAACATGAATAGCAAATCTACTTTGCCTATTCAATCATTTCAACATGAATGGCAATTCTACTTTGCCTATTCAATCATTTCTTATCGCCTCCCGAAATGGGATTAATGATAGGGCGGGTATCACCCCCCTAAATCTAACCGCAAGTGTACGGGTCGAAGTCAAGTAATAGTACTAGAAAGTACGAGTATCGAATCACGGGGAACTAGGAACTAAGTATCACAATTACTATAATTACTATTAACTGAACTGTCGAAATTGAGAGATGGTTGGTATTAAACTAATTAATTGCAATAAGAAAATCACAAACGGAACAGTAGACAACTTGAGGAAAATTCGATAGAGAAAACAGTTGAGGGTTGGAAATCCTTAGGTTTTCACATACGAATATCTGACTTAAAACAATTACCAGTTAATCCCCTTAATGAATACCCAATCTCTAAAATCACCGTTGTTTTGTTTCGAGCAACATCGGGTTTTATTTTGAAAAGGACAAGTTTTATCTTTCGATCTCAACCTAAGGATTTCAAAACACATTAAGCGCAAGATTCATGTTTGAACGGATAGACTTGATCTCTCGATCTCAACCTAAATGGTTCAATTAGGACTAAGGCGTATTCGGTATATCTCTATCACCAAATTCTCGCCTTAGGCATGCAATTCCTAGTTCTAGCTAACAGTTAATTGTCTCGAACTTAACTGGAAACAACAAAACAATTGAAAGCTAGCTAAACTCTCAAAAGCATTAAGAATCAAATTACATGCATTCATTAAAAAGGAAAATCGATAAACGTTCAAGTCATCTGTTCATATGCTTACAAACCCAATTCAATCCAACCCCCAACATCTAAAATTAGTTCATGTTGGTGGTGGATTCAAACATAAGAAAAGGAGATGTGAAAGTATGTGTAAACATGATAAACGTGATTGTAACGAAAGTAATGATGAACTCCCTTCTATCCGATCTAATCCGAATCTCGTTGTGAACTTCTCCTCGATCTGTCCTCTATCGTGGCTCCAAAAGGCGTGAAAAGTCTCCCAAAATCGCCTCTGGTCGTCTGCCGTTCGTCGTGTGTGAGTTGCGTCAAGAATAATGACCTAAAATCCGGAACAAAAGGCTGAAAGTCGCACAAACAGAGGGTTAGGTGACTTGTGCCGCGGTTTGCAAACCGCGTGGCAAGTCGCCCGGTTTTCTGATGGTGTCTGGGTCAGCTTCGGGTCCTGGTTCGGGCGCGGGTCTTGGGCTTGGATCTCGGGCTTCCGTTGGGCTTCGTTTTGGCTTTTTTTGGGCTCTTTTTAGCTTCTTTTCTTGATGGTTACTGCCTTTTAGATAACCTGCATAAATCACTAGATAAACCATAAAATCCACGCCTTTTTGCTAGAATACAAGCCAATCTCATTGGTTTGAGAACTGAAAATAACGCCAAAAAGTGGCGTTATCAACAACCCCAAACCGAGTGTTTCTTGTCCCCAAGCAAATTAGCGATAAAATAGAATAAAAGCATATATCAGAGAAATGTAATAACTGCACAACTCCCAATCGGTACCATGTAATGCACTGGTGATTTCCCATACCCGTGAATGCCTATCTCACTCTCGCCTCATTCTTATTCCGTTTGATCTATGACCTTCCATTGTAAGTTGAACTCATGATTGCTCCGATTACACTAAGGTTGTTCTAGGTCCAGACATACTAGGGAAAACATTTCGCCTCGACCCTACCTCACGGGATACTCTCGTTTCGCTCGAACCTAGGTAGTCGCACATGTTGTCATGTATAGGAAGTTATGTACAAGAACACTCGAAAATCACATGACAACTTTATTGAAAGACGCACAAATGTCCAAAAATTGATCTCAGAAAGGAATCAAGTAGCAAGACAGGGAATATCAGTAAAGGTGGTCGCATACCGTAATCACATTTTCCAGAAGATCATCCAGGTCTTTACAAGGGTTGTAACGGGGCTATGGTTATGGCTAAGAAGTGAAGGGTAAAAGGGAAAAAAGATCCTCGGTGTGTCAAACGTTAGCAGTTATGAACTTTCTTCACATTCTCTCTTTTGGCCCTCTTTATCACTACTGGAGTCGCTTTGACTCTCTTATTTAGCTGTTGTAAGGCTATCTAACTAACTGTATTATTTTCTTTTTGTATTTTTTTAGGACTTCATTGGTCCTCTTTATTTGCATTGGGGCTTCATTGGCCATCTTTTCTTTCTATTTTCATAACTGGCCTGTACTGCTTTGGATTGACACACTTTCGGATGAGGTTGGCTAAGGCTTTTGGCTCGGGTTAACTGGTGGGTTTAGGAACGAACAAGGTGAGTGTTTGGCTTCAAAAGGGTTATGGATACACACATAATGGGTGAAAAGGTACGATAGCTAAACATGGGTTAAACATACACTCAATGCCTGGAATCCTCTCTTAAGGTCCAGACGATTTGGTCTACTATACCCTTGCCTAATATCCCGATGGTCGTCTTTCCTACTCAATGCAATAATATAGCGAGATCATTCTATATTCACGACAAGGAACTCGAAAAAGTGTATACGATTTTCGTGTATGAATCCCTCGAAATGAACAACGTCTTTAAGGCTCAAAACTCGCTATTGGGTGGTCTTCACTAATGTCCCTAGTCATGTCCTTTCCCGGTTCTTCCCTAGCGGTCACGTCACTATCACAAGATTCTTCCTACAATGGTTGGTCTCAATCATTCAAAACCAAAATTTTAGCTGAAGTGATCTAAGTACTCAGAAGTGCAGGAAATTAACGTGCATAACGTGGGCCCGATTGGGCAACCCCAAATCTTACCCACACATTGTCCCCAATGTGCAAGTGTCGGCGTAGGCGATACTAAGACAAGTATCATTGTGCGGTTATTACTAGTATCAGACAGGCAAGACAAAATATTAACAAGAAACATCAAAGAGCTAGCCTAAATATTTTCAATAAGGGCACCCCAAACCTAGGTCGTGGCCTAGGTTTGTCAAACAAAGCCAACCCTAAACCTCGGTGAAACCAAGGTTTGTACAAGGTTAAAAGTGAGTGTAGATGTTTAAGAAGTGAGGCACCCCAAACCTAAGTGAAACTTAGGTTTGTTGCATCTCGTTTGACTAATAATGAGACGAACATCATACACCACTCGTTACATACAAGGTTTAGAGCGTACCTGTTTGCCCGGACGGAGAACATTGTCTTGAAAGATTCGAGCGCCAATCAGAGACATCGGGGAAAAGGGAGAGAGAGAGAGAGAGAGAGAGAGCACAAGCAAAAGAAAACAAAGCAGAAAGCGAAAGAAAGCAAAACAACGAAACACACAAAGCAGGAAAAGAAAACACAGAACGAAAACAGAAACAGGGGAGCCGCGCGGTTTGGCGCGCGGTTTGGAAACCGCGGCACAAGCCGCGTAAGTCTCTGTTTGGAAAACCATCCAGAGACCCCCACGACTTGGCACGCGGCTTGTAAGCCGCGGCATAAGTCGCGTAAGCCCCTGTTTTAGCTATTTTTTGATTTTTTGATTTTTCGTTTTTTGATTTTTATTGTTTTTCGTAACTAAGAACACACTCAAAAACTGGAAATTAAAAAGAAAACTAACCTTGGTGGGTTGCCTCCCACCCAGCACCGTAGTTAAAGTCGTGGCACGACTATGTGGATCTCAACTTGGCTCACTATCCGCGGAATCGAATCGCCCACACTTGCAGTTCTTCGCGGATTCTTCTTCATCTGGTTTTCCTTTACCATCTCCGTCTCTACGCTTTCCATGCTCGAACATCTTGAAAACCTCCTTCTCATCACCAACTCTTAAGGTCATCTCTCCTTCCTCCATATCTATCAACGCTCTACTTGTGGCCAGGAATGATCTCCCCAAAATGAGCGGGACTTCTTCGTCTTCATCTATGTCGATCACCACGAAGTCCACCGGGAAGTAGAACTTTCCAACCTTGATCAAGACGTCCTCTACCACTCCATACGGATATATTATTGATCTGTCTGCAAGCTTAAGCGTCATGTATGTCGGATTCACCTCTCCCAGTCCGAGTTTACTGAAAATAGATAAAGGCATTAGATTAATACTAGCTCCTAAATCACATAATACCTTATCAAAATTAAGTTCCCCAATTTGAATAGGGATCGAAAAACTCCCTGGATCTTTGAGCTTCGGGGGAAGCTTGTTCTGAATAATTGCGCTGCACTCCTCAGTAAGTGCAACGGTAGACTGGTGGTCGATTGCCCTCTTCTTGGATAAGATCTCTTTCATGAACTTCATGTATGAGGGCATTTGTGCCAACGCATCTGCAAAAGGAATGTTAATATGCATCTTTTTAAATATATCAAGAAATTTAGAAAAATTAACATCATCCGTATGCGATTTAAGTCTGCTCGGATAGGGCACTCTCGGTACCACCGGCTTGACCGGTGATTGCTTTGGCTTCGTCGCTTCACTCTTCTTGCTCTCTTCAATCACAACCTCTTCATCAGCCTCCAGCTCATCCATGTCCACAATCTCGACCTCTTTCTCTTTAGGATCGATCTCCCTTGATGACAGTTCTCGTATAGGCTCTCCATTCAGCTCCTTGCCACTTCTCAGATAAATGGCGTTACACTCCTCCCGGTTCTTCATTTCAGTCTGACTCGAAAATGTACCGGGGGCTCGGTGTTGTAAGGCTTCCGAAGTTTGCCCCACTTGCCTTTCTAGGATCTTGATCGATACGGTGTTCTGATCAGTAGCTGCCTTGACTGTGCTCACCGTGCTCGCTAACTCTCCAACCGTGCTGTCCATCTTTGCCATGAACTTCATCATCATGTCTTCCAACCCCGGCTTCTTCTCCATAGATGGTCCTTCATTGAAATTCCTTTGATTGAAACCTGGAGGACGGTAAACAATGTTAGCATTAGGATAATTAGCAAAGTTAGAAGAATTACCTTGCTGTTGTTGACCGGGTTGACTCCAAGAGAAGTTCGGGTGCTTCTTCCACCCCTCATTATAAGTATTTGAGAACGGATCATTCCTCGGTTGGTTGTTCCGGTTTTGTAAGAATTGGACTTGCTCGGGTTCTTTCGGTCTACCTCCCTTCAAATGGTTCGAGATCGCAGCTAATTGAGCTTTTATTTATTTCAGCTCATCCGATTCTTGAACACTTGCAATTCTTCTAATAGCTGATCGTGGAGTAGAAAAGCTATGTTTGGCCAAGTTCTCGATCAAGGTGACAACTTCTTCATATGGTTTCTCCATTAATGCTCCACCCGCTGCCGCAGTGATATCATTCTTGAATTGCGGGTGAAGGCCTCCAAAGAATGTCTGGATGATGACCCAGCCTTGCAATCCATGATGAGGGCACTTCTTGATCATGTCTTTGTATCTCTCCCACGCTTCATATAAGGTCTCTTGATCCCATTGTGCGAAGTGGGTAATGTCGGCCATTAACTGCGCGGTTCTTCCCGGTGGGAAGAATTTCTGGAGGAATGCGGCCTTCAGGTCGGCCCATGTAGTGATTTGATCCGCTGGTAGGCTCTCTATCCAAATTTCAGCTCTACCCTTGAGTGAGAAGCTGAACAGTCTTAGCTTGATGGCATCCTCGTTCACCCCATTTATTTTGAACGTGTTGCATATCCTCTCAAATACACGAAGATGTGCATGAGGATCTTCTGTCTGGGCCCCTCCGAACTGATTCTGATGTACCATGACGATGGTACTCGGTTTAATCTTGAAGTAGTTCACCCCAGTAGTGGGCGGATGGATGCCTATGCGTGCGGCTGCCACGTTCGGATTGGCAAATGACCGCATCAGAACTCTCGCCGGAGGAGGCGGAGGTGGGTTGTTACCAGGTGGTCTATTGACGGGCATTTCGTCACCCATCTTTAGACGTCTTTGAACCTTGGTCTCTTGGCGTATTCGGCGGGCAGTTCTTTCAATCTCCGGATCGATCGGTTCGAGTTTCTCCTCTCGGGTTTTCCTTGGCATAAACCAATTAGTACCTGAAACGAAAAAAACAAACAAAATTAGCAATCCAAAAATTGAAAGTGATGGAATAAAGCAATAAAAAAAATAAAAAATGTTCAATCTAATAGCGCTTATAGCTGGTAGTGCTATCAGTTGCAACTAGTTCCCCGAAAACGGCGCCAAAAACTTGATAGGGCGGGTATCACCCCCTAAATCTAACCACAAGTGTACGGGTCGAAGTCAAGTAATAGTACTAGAAAGTACGAGTATCGAATCACGGGAAACTAGGAACTAAGTATCACAATTACTATAATTACTATTAACTGAACTGTCAAAATTGAGAGATGGTTGGTATTAAACTAATTAATTGCAATAAGAAAATCACAAACAGAACAGTAGACAACTTGAGGAAAATTCGATAGAGAAAACAGTTGAGGGTTGGAAATCCTTAGGTTTTCACACACGAATATCTGACTTAAAACAATTACCAGTTAATCCCCTTAATGAATACCCAATCTCTAAAATCACCGTTGTTCTCTTTCGAGCAACATCGGGTTTTATTTTGAAAAGGACAAGTTTTATCTTTCGATCTCAACCTAAGGATTTCAAAACACATTAAGCGCAAGATTCATGTTTGAACGGATAGATTTGATCTCTCGATCTCAACCTAAATGGTTCAATTAGGACTAAGGCGTATTCGGTATATCTCTATCACCAAATTCTCGCCTTAGGCATGCAATTCCTAGTTCTAGCTAACAGTTAATTCTCTCGAACTTAACTGGAAACAACAAAACAATTGCAATTCCTAGTTCAAGTCATCTGTTCATATGCTTACAAACCCAATTCAATCCAACCCCCAACATCTAAAATTAGTTCATGTTGGTGGTGGATTCAAACATAAGAAAAGGAGATGTGAAAGTATGTGTAAACATGATAAACGTGATTGTAACGAAAGTAATGATGAACTCCCTTCTATCCGATCTAATCCGACTCTCGTTGTGAACTCCTCCTCGATCTGTCCTCTATCGTGGCTCCAAAAGGCGTGAGAAGTCTCCCAAAATCCCCTCTGGTCGTCTGCCGTTTGTCGTGTGTGAGTTCCGTCAAGAATAATGACCTAAAATCCGGAACAAAAGGCTGAAAGTCGCACAAACAGAGGGTTAGGCGACTTGTGCCGCGGTTTGCAAACTGCGTGGCAAGTCGCCCGGTTTTCTGATGGTGTCTGGGTCAGCTTCGGGTCCTGGTTCGGGCGCGGGTCTTGGGCTTGGATCTCGGGCTTCCGTTGGGCTTCGTTTTGGCTCTTTTTGGGCTCTTTTTAGCTTATTTTCTTGATGGTTACTGCTTTTTAGATAACCTGCATAAATCACTAGATAAACCATAAAATCCACGCCTTTTTGCTAGAATACAAGCCAATCTCATTGGTTTGAGAACTGAAAATAACACCAAAAAGTGGCGTTATCAATTAACAATCCACATTATAGGCCATCGCCTCCCGAAATGGGATTAACAATCCACATTATAGGCTATCGCCTCCCGAAATGGGACTAACAATCCACATTATAGGCTATCGCCTCCCGAAATGGGACTAACAATCCACATTATAGGCTATCGCCTCCCGAAATGGGACTAACAATCCACATTATAGGCCAACGGGAATTACCATTGAGAACCTGGTCAATTCCACGTTACAAATAATAATCAGTGCCTATGGATCCATTACACTTACTAGTGTATATGTATATAACATATCACACTACCTCTCGTAATATATTCTTAACTTTAAGAATATAAAACAATTCATCGCTTCTTCATTCTCAATTGTTTCCCTTCCAATACTATAATTAGAACGTATTCCGAATTCAATTCATAGAACTATTCGAAATCGATACTTAAATTGAGATCGTAACTTAAATCAAATTCATATTCTAGAATAATAAAATAATTATATCTCGTACCCAATCCCTTTCCGAAATTACATTATTCCCGTCCAATCCCAATTTTACTGAATTAAAATAATACCGAATCGGCCCAAGGAAAATTACCGGTTTTTCTTAAATTGATAAACAATACCGGTTCCCAATTAGATAAGGTCCACAATCGGTTATTACTATTAATCAGCCCAACCCAAAGCTAAATGAATTCCGGACCCCAAGTATCGTTCAAGCCCAGATGAATAGTTCCGGGTCCATACATTCCGGAACTCAACCATTTCGGCCCACTTTCGGAATTGAATTCCGGATCACATTTTCGGCCCATCTTTCGAAATTGATTCCGGATCCAAAATCGAGCCCAATTCCGGTTTTGTTCATTCTGGATCCCCAAACTTAGCCTATTCCAGAATCAAATCCATACCAGAAACCATTTCAATACCGGTCCATGACTTCCGGAATTCCTCTCACACCGGAACCGTACCTCAGTTCCGGAACCCACCAGTTCCGGATCTACAAGCCCAGTTCCGGAACTCACCAGTTCTGGAATTCTTTTAATACCGGGACTTTGATTCTAGGTCATTCGATTCACGTCAAAAATTGCTCTAACACTTCATAAAATTTAGATTGTTGCTCAGCTTTCATTCCATAACAATATACCAACCATTCAGACACTTTATATGCATTATCTAATTCAATTTTAACTGCTAATGTTTAAAATGAATAGATGAACTCATTGGTTTGAAATTTAACCCAGAAATCCAATTCTTTCTCTGATTCGCAACCTGATTGAGATATGATTTCAACTTAGTAAAATACAATCTGATTAAGAAAACAAGAAGATGATTCAGACTCTTACCACACGATCACCCTCCCAATTTCTCCTTTCTTTCTTTTTTCTTCTTTCTCTCCGAGCTATCTCTCAACCGACTTCCACAAGAACACTTTTGATATCTTTTTTCAATTGATACTGCTTACCCACACTTAAGGTAAGCTCTACTTTCAAGAAAGACCAAATGACCCCTTAAGTATTAAATTTCAACCATAACTTTAAACTTTGGTCTAATTACAAATCTAACCCTAGAGTTTACATTTACAATTTAGCCCACAACTTAGACTAAATTACAACTCAACCCCATTAATATTAAAATAATAAAAATGGAAATTTCGGGGTGTTACAATAACCAACACATTCAAATCATATAATTCCCAAATAAGATGCAATACATTCAAATCATAACCAAAACACTACATCGATCCATCAAAATCAGACAAATTTCCTCAAGACCCAACAAAGTAAAAAACCGAGCCATAAGCTCAAAAGATCAAGTGACAATTTATTATAAGTCAACATATGCAAATGAAGTGTATCTAACTCACATTATGCAAATACATGCTCCAAGGCATGACTAGCTCAAAACCCCTTCATTTCCACTTTCCCATGAAGTCAAACCATATATACATATATACCCAAATACTTTATAACTTGATAATGTATATAATTCACAATGGTTTATAAAACCCAAAAATACCAAAAGTGCATAAATGTCAAATGGTAATCACTTATGAAGCAAAATACTCAAAAGGGCATAACCCATCCAAAGCTCCATCTCGAGCTACTAAATTCGGCAAACACACCAAAGACCCATTTGAGTTCAAATCAAGCCCTTAGAGGCAAAATAAACGTTTGGCTAATTACGCGATCCATAACGGTCACATAAACCAAAATACATCGTTACCCAAAATCTTTGTCTCTTGCCTCTCAATTGGCCTTCGGCCAAAAATCAAAAGGTTTACAATTCCTAAAATGTTCATAAGGTCGAGATTGACCAAAATCCACAACTTACACGTTCACATTTTCAAAACGTAACATATCATAAACTTTGCATAGTCTCAACAAACACTAAAAGTGTATTTTGACCAAACAACCTCCATTTTGCAATAAATTAACAAAACACTTTCATTCGTGATTTATTTATCAATTACCCAAAAATCCCAAATGTGGGTGTTTTACAAGATTTGTAAAGCTCAAAACTTCAAATAATCAAAACTCACTATATAACTCAACAATTGATAGTTTTATGTAAAACACATAAACACTTTAAAAAAAGCATTTTGGCATGTACAACGTTTTCACAAATCAACTTGAACTCACTTTGCTAGATTTAGGCTAAATCTAGTTTTTACCCCAATAAGAGCTCATTATAGAAACTTGAATCCACAAGCAATTCCTTCAAACCCTAGATTCAAAAGTTTTCCAAACATAAATATACATGTCCAAGCACTTAGAATCATTCCCCAAACATCTTATATCAAAATCTCCATTTTGACCAAAACTCCAGTTTGACCTAACTTCCCCAAAATCATCCAAACCGAAATTTGAGAAGTATAAACACTAGGAAGTCATCAATGGAGCATTTTAAACTCATATTAAAGTTTAGAATCTAGGAGGATGAACTCACCACTTAGGTTTTCATGAAAACCTAGAAACCCTAATTTTCTTGAAGATGGAGGTGATGATGATGAACTCTTAATCTTTAATTCCACTCCACCACCAAATACCCTTGGATATTTCCAAAACTAACATTCTATCCTCAAAAAGATCTCAAAGACGAAACCATGGCAATTTGAATTGCCAAAAACGGAATAGAAATGAGAGAGAGAGATGACCAAATGAAGAAAAATCGAATTTTATGCACTGCAGCCGCCCGCGAGAGTGACATGCGAAAGTGACAGTGTCACTTTAGCATGTCACTTTCGCCCAAAATGTACCGAGGGTCATATTTCCTCTACGAAAGTGACATGCTAAAGTGCCAGTGTCACTCTCGCATGTCACTTTAGCCCAAAAGGTACCGAACACTGTTTTGGTCGTAACTTCTTTGTTTTCGCTCCGGAAAGGCCCGTTGGATTAGTGTTTGAATTCTCCATCCAACAAGATTATAAAATCTAGAATTTAATCCAAAATCATATTTCTGTTATTTCTCTTGAAAGATCGATTTCCACATCGATTTGAAATTACACTTACCCGAAAATTACGGGTGTTACAACATAGTCTGGAAGAAATAAAAAACAAAGAAAACAAGAAATCTCCCCTGAATATGTAGACTATTGCCCAACATACGATCCAAGCTTGTAGCGGGAGCCTCCGTGTACATTTGGGGTGTAGAATCCGGCTTCAATGAGCACCAAACCTAGAAACAAAACTCATCAATTCCAAAGAGAAATAAAACTGAATGAAACTAAACTAGAACAGAAATAAAGCAATAAAATTGGGTTGCCTCCCAATCAACGCCTTTCTTTAACGTCTTTGTCTAGACGCTTCCCACCTTATCCTGTATCTAACAAGTCAATACCCCATACTTGCGTCGTCACGCGATGTTGGGGTGCCTTGAAATCTGTCCGAATTTCAAGCATAGGTCCTTTGCCCTCTAATGTAGTTGGACGTTTCAACTTCACAAAGGTATCTTCATCTGGGTTCCCCTTCTCATCATCTACCTTCTATTTTTCTAGTATGGTGAAGGTTCTCCCGATGTCTACAAATTCCTCCTCCTTTATTAGATTAACCAATGGTGTAGAAAAAGGAGTAGGTACCACCATCTGTTCCAACATATTCATATCTTCTCCCTATTTGTCGACATCCCATGAAGTAGATAGCTTTGTGCCTTCTTTTTCATCTTCTTCCTCTAAGGAGATTTCCAGCCTCTTCTTGTTCATTGATCCCAACTTTTCTTCAACTTGAGCTTCCAACCGACGTATTGAAGACACGTTTCAGCTAATTTGGTTTTCCAAGTTCAGAAGGCTTACTCTTGTCTCCTGTTGAAATTCAAATGTGCTAAGAGCTAGTGATTTAACAATGTCTTCCAGAGAGATACATGAGTCCTGGGAATAGCTTTGTGTTGTCGGTGGTGTTGATTCATAGCTAGGATACGAAGAGTAGTACCGGCTATAGTCATACTCGTTTAAGTATGGATGGGGTTGCCATCCTAGAGTGTAGGTGCTAGAGTATGGCTCGGACGAACCGTGATATTGGCTTGAAAATCCTCCATAAGGTAGCGTTTGGTATGCAGACTGGATGGGACGGGACTGGATGGGACTGGACAGAAACAAAATTAAATTAATAGTTGTCCCATGTTTGGTACAACCAAACTAGACTGGACTAAAACTGTTAAAATGACCAAATTACCCCTAAAATGTTATTAACGTTTTTTATTATATAATTGTCATAAAAACTAAAACATTTATATTCTTATGATATTTATTATATTTTTTATTTATCATCCGTCTTTTAATTATTACCAAAATAAAAAACTAAAAAAATATGTTATTTATATATTGTTTAATAAGCTAACCTAAAACACCCTCTCTGTGTCTTTCATTTCGCCGCCAACATCACCAACACCCTTCACCCTACTCTACAAAGTCTTTGTGTGCTTCCAAATCTGCATCACCATTCATCCATCGCTTGATCAAGATGTTTTTACCCAACACCAACATCTTCACCTTCGTTCCTGTGCTTCCCATTGTCGTGTTTTCTTGTTCAAAATCGCCACCAAGATCACCAACACCACTTCCTGCACCTTCCTCCCCTTTCTCGTTTTTTCTTGTTCAAAAGAGAACTCATTTCAATACTTAATGAAATGTATTCGTTTTATTTAGATTTTTTTTGTAGAATGTAAGTTTGGGTTGAAATGAGGAGATTGGTTAGAAAAAAGATGGTCAGAGATAGGTATTAGCCGGAGCCATAGATGGTGGCCGGAACTGGAGGTGATGACCGGAGCCGGAAACAGTGGCCGAAAATTGGAAAGGGGTCACTGTGCCGACTAATGCATCCATGGTTTAGAGAAAACAAGTTGGGTTATGAGGGTAACATGGTCATTTTATGTCTTGTCCCATGTTGTTCCACCTTTTTTGGTGGAAAAAAAACCTCAAGAATAGTCCCATGAATCTAAGTTTTTGTCCCAAGTTGTCCAACCTCATTTTTGTCCAATGGCATGCCAAACATGGGACTATTTATTTTTGTCGTGTCCCGTCCCATCCAGTCTGCGTACCAAACGCACCCTAAGTGTAGGCTTCCTTGGTGTGATATTGTGATGTGGGGTACCGGTTGGTCGGATAAACATTGTTAGTGTATGCCCCACTTCTTCTCACTTGTTGTGGCTCTTTACAAACCACCTGTATCTCAAGAGATGTTAGATCTGAAAGTTGTGTCTCAAGGGAAGAGATATTTACCTCGTTTGAGTCTCGTGTGTTGGTGGTATATCGTGACCCATAATGGTATGGATAACCCACTATGAAAGATGCAAAAACACTTAAAAACTATTGGCGTTAGGTGCACGATTAACTAAGAAAAACAATAAATTATAATACAAAATTAAATAAAAGAAAACATAGTGCATAAATTAAATAACGATCACTGAAACCAATCCCCGGCAACGGCGCCAAACATTTGACGGCTGTCGAGACCGTCAAATAATAGTTAGTTATAACTGTCCCAAATTACAATATAAATTGTAATAGTGGTAAGTCAGGTCGAATCCACATGGATTGGTTGTGACAATTGTTTAACTTCTACACATTAAGTAAAAAAAGGGGGTGGATTTGTTTAACTAAACTAAACATACGACTAAAAATTGATGATAAACAACGAAATAAAACCCAACATTAGTTTAACTTCGATTAAGATGATGACACCTATCATTGATTTCAAAAACGTAAACATAAAGAACAAACCCAAGTTGATTATAGTCGTTAACAAGCTCTAACGACCTCTATTTTTCCTTAAATTTACACCGGTTAAAATAAGATCTTCAACCGGATATTAATCACAAATAAGAAGTTGAATAAGCTCTTAAGTTCTTAGATGTGATTAGCTTTATCGGATTAAAAAAATACCAACTCAAAGCAATAAGCTCATAAGCTTGGCTTACTATAGCTTTGATTGCAAGATTTCAGGAACTCAAATTGAAAACCTTATTGAATTCAAAGAGTTCCATTGTTACTCCATCAAAACCAAAAGACAATTACGTATCTAATATTTTGACTAACAATCTTTCATAAGAGACTCAACTAATTGATCAAGTTAATTGAAACTCAAACGAAATTGACATTAAAAATAGAAATCAAGCAAATAGGTTTGTCCCAAACGATTAAACTAATGTCTCAAAGTGTAACCATCAAATTCTAATCAAACTAATGCTGGAATGAAAACTAGGGTTACAACTATAAAAAGAAAATTACCAAAAGTTAGATGAAATTGACGAGGAAGAAATGCTCCAATTCAGTCTTTAATTCTCGTTCCAGCCGTCCTCCATATTTTCATCCCTCAAATTGGTAGTTTTCCATCGATATATATCTGAAGGAGAAGAGCGAAACCGTCCTATAAAGCGACATGGGCAGATTTTGCCATTAATTTCTGGTTGACAGGGGCTTGGCGCAGGTTTACCTCGGGTCCGACACAGAGCTTGGCACGGTCAGTGGCGCGGTTTCACCTATAAGAGAAGTTGCACGCTGGATGGAGAGTTCCAATTTACTGCTACCGTTCTTTTTTCTCAAAGCGTGCTGGACATGGGCTTTTTTTGCCTTTTTTGTTGTTGTTGTTTTTCATCTTTTCTCATGGGCTGCAACTTGGGCTTGGACAACATCATCCACAAATCCATTTTTATTCTTTCTCGTTTGATGATGCCAAACAAAGACAAAAGCAAATTCCAAACCCATTAAAACTATTTTTTTCTTCTTTTTGACTTAATGATTGCTGCCATGTCAAACCATATTTACAATGATATTCTTTTTCTTTTCCTTCATTTATTTATATATGCAATATAAGGAAACATATGTAGGATTTGGTAATATCTTAATAGGCATATATGTAAAAATGGATACTCGATTTTGCTAAAAATTGTGCAAAAAATAGTACTTATCAGGCTGGTTTGGAGATAAAGTTTTAGAGCATGTGGACATGGACTGATTGAGAGTCGGGATCTGCCGTTGGGGAAGTATGGAACACGTAAGGTTGGGAGGCAACCGAAGCTATGTGGTTAGAAACTACTATAGCAAGTTGAACATTCATTCGGATGTAAGGGTAACATATCTGGGGGGCATTGGTTGTAAGGGAACTAGATTTCGAGGACGAAATCTCTTTTTAAGGCTGGGAGGATTGTAACACCCCGATCTTTGGAATGTATCGATCTTTTAAGATAAATATGAAATATAGTATTTTGGAATGAATCCTAGGTTTTATGGTCTTGTTGTATGGAGAATTCAAATACGAGTCCAACGGTCCTTTCCGGAGCAAAATCGGAGCTAAAACGAAGAAGTTGTGGCCAAAACAACTTTCGGTACAACCTCGGCTAAAGTGACCGTCGAAAGTGACAATTGTCACAATCGCATGTCACTCTCGCCGGTTTTGTACCGAGAATCACGGGTCCACGACGAGCACTTGTCACTTTCGCACGTCACTTTAGCCGACGGGCACCTGGAGGACAAAAACGCGATTTTCACCCACTTCTCTCCCAAACCGAAACCCTAAGCCCCAAAGTCGATTTTGAGCCATTTAGCCACAAGATTCGAGATTTGCAAATGATTTCTTCATCTACCATGGTTTTGGGAAACAAATCATGAAAACCCTTTCACTTCATCTTCTTCACCCAAAACTTTCTAGGGGTTCATCCACCCTTTTTGTCCTTTTTGAAGAGTTAGAGCTTGTAGTGTTTTGTTGGTGATCTAGAGCCAGGGGTGTTAACGAGCCGAGTCGAGTCGAGTAACAAGTTATTCGAGCCGAGCTGGAAAAAACAATACTGGGCTCGAGCTCGATTAATTTTTCAAAGTCGGGCTCGAGCTCGAGCTCGTATATTTTTTCAATGGTTGAGCTCGAGCTTGATGCTCGTTTATGAGCTCGAATTTGAGATCGATTAACTCGTTTATGTACTCAAGATCGACAATTTTTATATTTTAATTATATAATTTGTAAACATGTACATATGTTAGGCTCGAAAAAAGTGTATGCTCGAATGGCTCGGCTCGGCTCGATTCGTAAAGCTTAGTCGAGCTATCGAACGAGTCGAGTCGAAAATTGGTGTTATGGAGCTCGACTCGTTAACTTAATCGAGCTTTAATTTGTGTTCGAGATCGACTCAAGCTCGATAACTATTAGGCTCAAGCTCGAGATAAACGAGCTCGAGCTCGAGTAGCTCGTTAAAAGCTCGACTCGTTAACACCTCTAGGTGTAACACCCCGAATTTCTATGATATTTTATTTAATATAAATGGAATCGAATTGTAATTTAGTCTAAGTTATGGACTAAATTGTAATTATAAACTCTAGGGTTGAAATTATATTTTGACCAAAGTTTGTAGTTAATGTTGAAAATTAACTTGAGGGGCTGTTTTGTAACACCTCGATTTTTATAAAATGGTACGATTGGTTTCATTGGTGATTGTTTATTTGATAGATTAATTTTAGAGTTATCCCCGAGAAAGTTACGTTATTTATTTTATCGAAGTTATAAGTTAAGGGATAAGCTTTAATTTTAATTTATAAGTTGGAGGGTGAAAGTTGTCATTTGAGGAATGTATATGGTTGGTTTGGTTAAGGTAATGAAACCTTAACCATTTCCACCGCCTCATTTAAGCATACATATGGATATGAGACTTTTATCCATTTTTAGAAACTTTTATGTGTGTGTGTTACTCTCGACAGTGAGAAGAAGAAGAAGAAAGGAAAGCAGTTTTCTAGCAGAAAATTAAGTGTACTAATTGGTGAAAACAAAGACTTTGTGAAGTTTGGTGACGGAAATCTTTACGGTTGTTAAGAATTGAAGTAAAAAGGACATTGTTGCTATCAGGTGAGTTCATCCTTTTCCTTTTAAGCATTACAGTTGAAATTAAATCAATTTGTGTATATAAACTGTATGAATGATTTGGTATATCTGTTTGAAATTGCAAAATTATGATGATATACATGTTTAGAAATGTTTGGTTTTGTCAAAATTGAAGTAGGATTAAAAAGGGTAAAGTTTAGAACTAAAATGGTGAGTTTATGTTTATGCGGTTAATTGCTCACCAAGTGTTCGGTTAATTGTCTAAGAGAATAAAATTTCATGATTAAGCTTACGAGATTAATCATTAAGCACCATTTTGACGTTTGGTATGTTAGTTTATATTTAGAATGGGATTAACTGAGTAAAATTTGAAGTTTTGATCATAAAAGTGAATCGGGGAAAAAGTGGGAAAATCGGACGTTACGGTATGTGCAGGTCCAGTACTTTGACAGCGCATAACTCACAAACCGTAAATCCGATTGAGCTCAAATTTTGCAGATAGAAGGTACTTGATGTGTACTACAACTCTTATGAAGAGTCTTAAGCCTAGTTGTGACCCTAAGGGGCTGTTTGTTTTTTGTTTTTAAAGTCTGAAAACCTCTTAAATCATTTTCGGTCAGACATTTGCTTATTAAGACCGTTTGTTTTTTTTTACAAAAAAAGAGCTTAAAACCTCTTAAAGGCTCTTATTTCACAAGAGGTAAATCTCTCTCTTAAAACCTCTTAAAATCTCTGAGCGTGCCCTAACTTCTCTCTTCCATGGTGGTGGTGGTGATGGAGGTGGCGGTGGTGGCAGCGGCGGTGGCAACGGCAGTGGCAGTGGCGGTGGTGGTGGCGGTTCTGGTGGAACCACCGAGACAAGAATCAGAAGGGTGGCAGCGGCGGTGGCAGTGGTGGTGATGGAGGTGGCGGTGGTGGCAGCGGCGGTGGCAACGACGGTGGCAGTGGCGGTGGTGGTGGCGGTTCTGGTGGAACCACCGGGACCAGAATCAAAAGGGTGGCAGCGGCGGTGGCAGTGGTGGTGATGGAGGTGGCGGTGGTGGCAACGGCGGTGGCAGTGGCGGTGGTGGTGGCGGTTCTGGTGGAACCACCGGGACCAGAATCAGAAGGGTGGCAGCGACGGTGGCAGTGGCGGTGGTGCTGGCGGTTCTGGTGGAAGTATGGTGATGGGGATGGTTCTTGAAGGAGGCTGTTAAGAAATAAAAACAATGAGAAACCCTAGTAGCTAGTTATTTTATAGTGGGTTTTTAGGATTTTCAAAGGCCCATTTTGAGTTTACTGATTTGGGCTTCTAGTATTTAAATTTCTATTAAATTTATTAATAATAAAAATATATGATAGTATAATTTAATTCAGATTCAGACTTCAGACTTTATAAAAACAAACAATCTTATAATTCAGATTTCAGCACCATTTCTTATAAAAAAGAAGTGAAATAAGACTTCAGACTTCAGACCTCTTAAAAAACAAACGGCACCTAAGTAGCTAAAAAATGTGTGTTTTTGGGACTGATCACTGTGTACTCGGGATCAGTCCTGTGTTTTTATAAAATTCATATAAAATTAATGAATGATCCAAATGAAGTGATTCCAATTCAGGTAGAACCGTAAGGGGTCATAGAAAATCTTTCATTAAGATTTTATAATCTGGTCTGATCTCTAAGTATGAGAAAATGCTCGAAAAGAAGGGGTTTGGAGTTGTCAAAGTGCTGTTCCGCAATGTGTCGAGTTTAGTTTCGAAATGTGTATCGGGCTGTCCGTTTTGAAATTTAAGTTGCTTAAATACCATTAGAATCTAATTATATTATTAGAAACATTAGTGTGTAAGTTTTATGTGCACTGAATGGTAATTCCCATTTTGTTTTATGATTGGATGAACGTGGAATAGGTGGGGCGCTAACCGTTATTCCCGTTGGCTTATAATGTGGATTGTTAATCCCATTTCGAGAGGCGATAACCTATAACGTGGAATATGCATAAAGTAATTTGTAATTCCCGTTGGCCTGAAATGTGGAATAGGCATAAAGTAATTTGTAATTCCCATTTCGTAAAGGCGTTGTGAAATGAGGAATAGGCGTAAAGTAATTTGTAATTCCTATTTCATAGTATGACGTGAAACGTGGAATAGGCATAAAGTAATTTGTAATTCCCATTTCGTAGTATATAAATCGAGGAATAGGCATAAAGTAAATTGTAATTCTTGATTTCTATGGGAAGGTCAGAGATAGGCATAAAGTAAATTGTAATCTCTACTTCCAGTCCAAGAAATAGGCATAAAGTAACTTGTAATTTCTTGGATAAGAGCAATGATCTAGAATCTGCAAAGATTCGTAGTAGGCTCTTGATTGTGATAATATGACTTTCTGAATGTAAGTCATATCCACGTGATCGATTGAATAGGCAAAGTAAAATTGCTATTCATGTTAAATGATTAAATAGGCAAAGTAAAATTGTTATTCATGTTAAATGATTGAATAGGCAAAGTAGAATTGCTACTTTTCTTGGAATAATTGAATAGGCAAAGTAGAGTTGCTATTCACGTTGAATGATGGAATAGGCAATGTATAGTTGCTATTCGTAATCGAGATGTAGAAATATGAATTAGATAAAGTGTAAGTGTTGTTTTCACTTACTTTCGGTGGATTAGAAATAGGCAATATAAATGTTATTTCTGCTTCCATTCCAAGAAAAGGTATGAGGATTGAATGTAAGTCCTTAGACTTGATCGATAAGCTAGAATCCATAATGATTCTTAGTAAGCTCTCGGATATGATGATATGACTTCTCGATTGTTAGTAATTGTCATGGGACCGGATATGTTCCCGTCCATATGAGTCGAGTACGAGTACGGTAAGATTGGTGGCAAACCAGGTTTGTTGTTATGCTTGAATATCTGAGTTTTCAAGTTGTTAATGTTTTAATTTGAATTTGGATGTTCTCACTAGGCGTAAGCCTAATTGTTCAAATTCAATTTTCTTACCAGGTACGAGTTCAGGGAAGTAATGGGATGTGTGATGAGTGCTTTTGGTATTCAACTTTTGATGATAAGCGGAGAACTTAGACGATGCGAGGAGGCTTTGGATGGATTGCTTAGATAACCCATTTAATCTAATTATGGTTGACATGATTAGATTAATAAGTTATTTAGATAATTCGATATGTGTAAATATGAACTCTTATAGTTAGTTCTCTGCTTATATATATAAAAGTTTGGATGATATTCTGATATACCTTATTAAATTTGAGGTTCAAATTGGCCCTGATTTTTAGGGTGTTACAAGAGGTGTTTTGTTGGTGGATTCTTGTTGTGGTTGAGGTAATTTTCTCTTTTCTTCATTAATGGAAATTAGAGTTTTGGGTATAAGTTGAGATTATTGATGTTAGTGTTTGGGGAACGATTTTGTATGGTTGAATATGTTTTTAATGGTTGTGAACTCATGGATCTAGGTTTTAGAAGATTTGGCTTGAGGATTCAAGTTTATCCAAAGGAGCTCAAATTGGGGAACAATCTAGATTTAGTGTAAATCTAGCAAGGCGAGTTCAAGTTGATTTGTGCAAACGTTGTACATGACAAAATGTCATTTTAAAGTGATTATGTGTTTACATGAAAATTGTTCTTCGTTGAGCTATTTGGAGGGTCTTGATTATTGAAGTGTTTAACTTTATAAAATCTTATAAAACACCCACATTGGGGGATTTTTGGATACTTTGATAATTAAATCATGATTGGAAATATTTATTAAGTTATTTAATAAATGGAGGTCATTTGGTCAAAATACGTTTTTAGTATTGTGGGGATTATACACATTTTATGATACGGTGCGTTTTAAAAATACGAATGTGTGAGTTATTGGATTTTGGTCAATCTCGACCTTATGCACATTTTGGAAATTGTAAACCTTCTTGGTTTTTGGGAAAAGATTTATTTTGAGTATTTTGATGAGTAATTTTTAGGTATTGATATTTTAGCAATTTATCTTACGAGTGTAAATCTTTTGGTGTAAATGCATCTGATGGGTGTTTTGGAAAATGATTTGTCTTAACATAGAGTTGTGTGGAGTTATTTATGTTTATGGATATGTGGCATACTCTTCCGTTCCGTCACATTCACTGGAACCGGGTCTCCCCCGTCGCCGAAAGGTGTTGCTTTGAGTATTTATTCTCATTTATGTTTTCGGTGACGTTTTATATTTATATGGATTGTCTTCTATGATTTATGGGCAATGTATTATGCCTCATCCTTATTTGGATGCTTTGATAAATGGAGATTTATTCACGTTTATATTATTTGGAAATCTAACCTTCGTCCACGTTTTGATCGAGTTTTGGATTTGAGTATATATTTGGGAAACGCTTTATATGAAAGCTTTCGTCACAGAAATTGTGTGCGTTGGGAAATGGGTTGTGTGCATATTTATTACAAATCCTTTTGGAAAATATGTCTTCAAACTACATCCTTTCCGTTTAACGAATTATTCTATCAAGAGGAAAACTCTTGAACTCACTAGGCGTTAGCCTAACCTTTTTATTTTGTATGCATGTGCAACAGGTTCTGGTTGGGGAATAGTTCTAGTGACACTATGAAGAGTGGAGTGGTAGATGTATGTTCGAGAGGTAAGTGGCTTGGTGAAGTCTTCCGCGGTTTGGGAAATAGCAACTTTGTTTTGGGTTGAGTAACACCCGACCCTTGCAGTCTCGGTGTATGGCTTAGGTTATTGAGAATGTTGAAGTTATTACGTTTTTAAATTTTGAGTTGATTCCAAGAATGGTTTGTAGTAAGAAATTTATCCTTGATTTTCTATTTAATCGAAGTATTTATTTAGTTTCTCTTTCCAATTTTGAGGGTGTTACATCACCTCATACTAATGTTTTCACCATTTTAAACTTTTAGGGTTAATACATACTTTTACGAACCATCAATCTTAGAATCAAAAGTCCATGTTGGTTATAACTTGAGATCTTATTCTTGTTGTAGATATTTGAGAATACTTCAATTTATGTATTCAATATTAGATAATAATGAAGTTCATAATGTATGGAAAAACAAGGTTAGTTTTGAAATCCTAAATATAGATATATGGGGGATAGTCCCATATAGTTGATAATTTTTTCAAAAGGAATTAGCTTTCTTAGTAAATAACAAGAAATCTACTATATTCTAATATAAATGTTTGAGCCTTTAATATAATGTTTAATTCTTTGTGGGTCCTATTAGATACTAAAAAAAATTGTGTCTTATTTATTGAGTAATTTTTTTGAACTACTATATACTAAAAAAGACTGAGCTCCTACTTTTTGTGAGTCTTTAATATAATGTTATTTTTTTTGGTTCTATTAGATACTAAAACAATTGTCTCTTTTATTGACTATTTTTTTTAACTAGTACTATATACTATATAGTATATACTAAAAAAATTTGGGCCTCTATTTTTTGTGGGCCGTTAATATAATGTTAAATTATTTTTGGGTGCTATTAGATGCTAAAAAAATTGTGCTATTTTATTGACTAATTTTTTTGAACTACTACTATATAATAAAAAAATTTGGGCCCCTATTTTTTTGGGCCTGGCCTGCCCTTCCCCTGGCACGGTCTTGATTATCGATATTATGGTTGATCTAGTGATACTATCTTATAGCTTATTTCGTTAGGATTGACATTTTGATGATCAAATCAGTAATTAATTGAGATGAAAAAATATTTTTGATTTAGTTTATAAAGATCTATGAAATTGTTTTACATATACAATATTTTCGTAAGTGATTTTTTCATGAATGTGGTTATAAATAGAAGATGATATTTGATTTGTTTGTGTTTGTTAGGGTGCTAAATGTTATTGTCTTAAAGTTTGGACTAAATGTGTAAAATACCTAAAAGGTATACATAGTCTATTATGCTTTATGTTTTAGGTTAATCCATTCAATTAGAATTCATAGTCGTACTCTCATTATAATCAATATTTTCTATGAATGAGATGGATGACAACGTTGAATCAATATGGTACGTGCGAAATGTGTGTTTTAATCGCAGTGGGTTGCAAACTGTCCACAGTGGGAAGTGCAAGTGTACACTGTCCACTATGATCGTCACAACAAGTAATAGTTGGTAAAATACCAGAATCGAATCCACAGGGACTGGACAATCAAGACAATATGGTTCTTATGAGCACCTTTTACAAGTTTCAACTAGAGAGGAAAATAATACTTGGTTTGGTTTGGTGAAATAACTACTTTAAACGATTTTCTAAATGTTAAAAAGGAGGAATGTAGGTTGGATTTTCCCTAGATTTTATCTCAAATACTCGGTCCTTAGAGTGATCCTCGTATTCGTGGTGGACATTTTCGCTAGAAAAGCCCGGTTACAAAATACTCACACCGTTAGATAAAAATCCCATACTCTTAGTACTCGTTGTTTTGTCAATGGTAATCTCTAAATGGACCTTTTCAGGCCTCGATGGAATGTGTAGAGACAAATACTCTAAGTGATTTTAATACACAAATTAGCTTGCCTACTACTCCAGTGGGCAGAGATTGGCTCACTGTGCCGACCTCACTTTCGTAAGTGTCATAAGAATTCTTTCGAATCCCCTAGCATCATTCAAGCTCGTGTCACTGCGTTCTACTCATTTCTAAGTTAAGAACTAGACTTTAGATCCTTGCAAGTGATCGGCTTGTTCGCATCCTTGGGTAAATATCGAGAATGAACGACCAAAACAACAATTATTCTAAGTATAAAGATTACTCAAACATTTTTGATAAAATCCAGGTACTTCTCCTTCCTACATCCCAAATGATGTTTAGCCTAACATTTTCGAAGTAAAGAAAACAAAAGATGAAGATTTGCACATAATAAAACTGAAAGTGACTTGAATTAACTGCTCACAGTGGGGAACGAGAAGTCGTCCCTGCACTGTGTATTGCGAACTACAATTAAACTAAGAAAGTAAATTACTGAAAATTAAAGCTAGTTACTGCAGTAAATAAAAGACTAAAGCTAATGTGGTAGTTGAGAGAATTTAAGACTAAAAGTATTCAAGGATGATAACCAAGCATCCATTTAATGGCACCCAAGTGCTCCTTTATATACTAGGAGAAGGAGTTGGGTATTACACAAAAGAGGTGGGTCTTCCAATGGGTAAAGACTACTGTGTTATGGCATATTTCAGCTCTAATGGCCAATCCTTTTATCCAATGGTCCCTTTTCCAAGTCAATCTCCAAGTACAAAGAGGTGTACTTGATGCTATCTTCAATGAGAACTACCTTGTACTTCTCCAGCCATTTCTCTGCCAAATGAACCTTCCATTTCTCTGCCAAATGAACCTTCCTCCTCCAGAAAATTAGATCCCAACTAATAGTTTCTTTTTCTTTTCTTTTTGTTCTGCTCGAAGAGTGGGGAACCGGAGTGGGCACTGTATACGTCACTGTGGATAGAAAATTGTGAAAAACACCCAAACTTCCACCAAATAATTTATTAAAGACCATGGTTCACTCCTTTTGCTCGTTTTCGTAAATCATACCAAGAATGGGGGTTTTTAGAAGTGAAATGGCTAAAATTGACAAAATAAAGTGGAAAATAAATGGAAATAATAACTCTAAAAATAGAGTTATCACAACCTCAAACTTAAATCATTACTTGTCCCCAAGTAATAAAAAGAAAGAAATAAAATGAAAAACAATGCATAAAGATCTTTGAGGGACTTACATACTTCTTGACTTGAATGAGCGTTTGATCTCCTTCCTCCGATACTTCCTTCGGTCCGAAACTTAAAAACTTCACTTTTGTACTTGACGAAATCTTTCCCTTGTTTACCATTTGATCAATAGGGCTTTCTTGGGTTTGAAGGGTTTATGGCTTTGAATCTTTTCCCAAGGGTTTTGGCAAGAATTTCCAAACATGGACCGAAGATCTCGCTTTGAGATTTTTATTTCAAGAAGTGGGTGTTTAGTATTTTGCTATGATAAGTACGTACACTTTCAGGCTTTATTTGGGTATGGCTATTTTTTATTCTGATGGTCCAGAATGGGCACACCATCTTTTTCTAGGAGTGAGCACTTTGATGGTCCAGAAAAGGCACACCATCAATTTTGACACTGACACTCCGATTTTTTTCTGTTTTTGTATTTTTGTGTTTTTCTCTTTGTTTTTGTTTTTTTTTGGGAGGGGGGTATTTCTTACCCACCTCAAACTTGGATTTCACAGTGTTCCCACTGTGGGCAGACTGGAAGTCACTCTGGAAATCCCCACCTCTAACTTAAGATCTCACAGTGTCCCCACTGTGACATAGACAAAAGGACCGAAGGAGGTGGTTGTGGGTACAAAAAGGGTCGTGTTTAGATGCGAAAAATGGCCTAAATCATTTCACGGGACAAGTTGAGATTTGTACTTACAAAAGTGACATTTTTAAGTCGGAAGCCGAAAGTTGTACCTTGAAATGGAAACGAGGTCAAACAAGCATTCAAACAATCAATACGTTAGTACCCAAAAGTACCTACCTACCGGTAGGATTTGCATGCATCGATATTAAAAAGTAAAAACAGCAAATAGTGTCAATGCCTAGCCATAGGCACAAAAAGATCAAACAAACACAAAATAAAATTGTTTTAGTGAGCAAACGAGCGAAACCATTGTTTTAAAACAAACCATTCACGGAGTAGGGGTGGGTTGCAGTGAACTTTCGGCGTCATCATCATCGAACTCATCTTCACTATCAAAGGTAGGGCAGATATCCTCGGGGAAATCGGGGAGCTGTGCGGCTAACTCGGGATTTGCTATTTCGTACATCTTCTTTTTCACCTCATCACGCTCCCGGGTGTACATCCAAAATGATGCCATCGCCCTGTTTTGATATTTCTGCTGCGCCTCCATTAGTTCGACTCGATAAGTTAGTTTCTTCAAAGCTTTCAGGATTTCGGACATGGGATCACTGCTGCTTGTGCTTGCAGTTCCTGCAGTGGGCTGTAGAAGTGGGGTACCAGTGGTTCTCACTATGTGTTCATCAGCAATCCTTACTGTGGGATCATCAGTGGGGATAGTGACTGCTCGTCCCATCTTTCTTATCGTTGCCACACTAATATTGCTTGTGGAAACAAGCCATTGATCGTCCGCAGATGTGGGCACTCCAGCAATTATTAGCAATGAAGTAATGAGACAAGGGAGGGGCAGATTTACCTTCTTTCTGGTGCGAGCTTGGTCGATGGCAGCGTACATGAGGGTCCCCATATTGATCGGTTTACCAGTTAAGACGCAGTACAACAGGGCGCACTTGTGCATTGATAACGTGGTGTCATGAGAAGTGGGGGATATGGTTGTCCGCACAAACTGGAACCATACAGCGGCCTCAGTTGTGAGGGCATTAGCAGGCAAGCAATTGCGCTGCCCATCCTTACCCCAGGGCTTTCCCTCAGCTGCTAATTCCTTTAAAATCAACTCTTCATCTGCTTAGGTCATCTTTTTCAAAAATCGGACAAATTCGCAAACAGTGGGGGTCCTTATGCCAAGAACTTGGTTGATAGCACTAGCATGATATAATACAGTTTTACCCCGGACTTTTACAGAAGTTTCTTTGGATTGAGAGGCCTCGGCATAAAATTCCCTTACTAAAGAGGCATTTGCGCGACGATTGGCGGCTGCCAACGTCGACCAATCTTGCTCAACGATCCTGTTCTTAATAAATTCATTGGCTTCTATAAAGTCGGGGTCAAAACCCCTTTCTAAGTTCAACTTCTGATTAGAAATACATTCGAAGTGGGCAGCCACAGCGGGAGTGGTGAATTGCCTGGGCACCCCACTGGGGGCATGCGCAGTCCCCACTGTGGCTTTGTGCGGGTTTTCAGATGGGGTTTGCATATCCCCAGCATCAGTTTCTAAAGAAGAAGAACTCAGAGAGGGTTCTAGACCCTTACCTTTTCCAGCGGTCTTCCTTGGCTTCTTAGTGGGTGTTTTTGCTGATTTGGTCACCAAAGACCTGGTGACCATCCCCTTGTTCCTCAAAGCTTTCCTCATTGGATTCTCCCCACTGTGGGAAACAGTTGTTATTGATTCCAAGCCAACAACAGTTATGGCTTCTGTTCCCGCCTGAATATGCTCCTTACCCATTCGTTGAACTTCTTCTTCTTTTCTTGCCCTTTCTTCAGCCGCTTTTTGCATTGCCTCCTCAAGAAGCCTTTCATTCTCAACTTTTCTTTGCTCTTCCTCAACCCTTTTCTTCTCCTTTTCGACCTGAAGCTTTTCTTCCTCAGCCTTTCTTTCTTCCTCCTCTTTTGCCAATCTCTCGGCCTCCTCTTTTGCCAATCTCTCGGCCTCCTCTCTCTGTTTTCGCTCCTCTTCTTCTTTTCGTAACCTTTCCTCTTCCTCTAGTCTCAGTCTCTCCTCCTCCTCTTTTTGCTTTCGTTCGACTTCTTCTTTTCTCTTTCTGATGGCCGACATGCGCAGGTTGAATTCTTCTTCCAATTTTCTCTCTTCCTCTTCGGCCTGTAATGCCTCCTCATCGAAATGGCTAGAACCAGAATCTGTTACTTTAGATGAAGAAACAGCCTTGGGACTCTCTTGTTTTGACGAACCTGTGTCTGGAACAATCGGATTGTCGCCGGAGACCGGTGGCGGTTCATTTAGGTCGCCGGTGACTGTTTCCGGTGGCTGTCCTTCGGCGGTTCTCCGGCGAATCGCCGGACGTGTGGGCGCCTCTGGGTGAGTGTTTAATCTCTTGCTTCTTGCCATTACTAGGGTTTTAGAGAGGTTTTAGGTTGTAAGAGATAGAGAGAGATTAGAAAAGGTAGTGTTTGAATTTTTAGGAGGAAAAGTGGTTTTGGGGAGTTAAGGTGGGTTTAGGAAAAAGGAAAAAGGTTTAATTGATTTTCTTTTCAAAAATGGGGGGAAACCGACGGTTTTAGGAGAGAGGGAGAGAAAGGACAATGATAGTTTTTCTTGGGAAATGATGAATTATGACACCATGGCCTAAAAGTAGACTTGATGGCAGCAAAAGGTGAAAGCTTGTCAGCATTGGGCCCCAAAAATGGTCCCATCTTTCGTCAGATTTAAGAGTGGGGAGCGCAGTGACCTGAGCCTTCCCCACTGCGAAGCATTTTCCTTGATTTTTTTTCAAAAAGTGGCACTTTCTTCTACACACATTAAAACAACTACCATGCAGATTTAAAAAGACCAGAAATAATAAAAAGACAGCAAATAACTGAAATAAAATATTTACAAGTGGTCCCGATGTTTCTTAATCAAGGCGGGGTGGAGAGTGGGCAGGGATGTGGGCACTCTCGTTCAGAAAATGCTTCACCCTTTGCCCATTGACTTTGAACGTTTGACCAGATTGTGGGGACTTCAGCTCCACTATTCCAAAGGGACTTACCTTGACAATGGTATATGGTCCCGTCCAACGAGATTTTAGCTTACCTGGAAAGAGTTTAAGACGAGAATTGAACAATAATACCTGCTGTCCCTTCATGAACTCCCTATGGTTAATTCGACGATCATGCCACATCTTGGTCTTCTCCTTATACAACTTTGCGTTTTCATAAGAGTGATAACGCAACTCTTCTAACTCATGCAACTGTAGAGTTCTTTTGATTCCCGCAGCACCTTCACTCATGTTAAGCTCTTTAAGGGCCCAAAATGCCTTGTGCTCCAATTCAATCGGTAGATGGCAAGCTTTGCCAAAAACTAATTTAAATGGAGACATTCCCAAAGGAGTTTTATAGGCCGTTCGGTAGGCCCAAAGAGCATCATCGAGTTTGGTTGACCAATCTTTTCGGTGCGGTTTAACAACTTTTTCTAAAATTCCTTTGATCTCACGGTTTGAAAGCTCGGCCAAACCGTTGGTTTGATGGTGGTATGTGGTGGCCACTCTATGATGTATGTCATATTTAGCAAGAACCGAGGCCATGACTTTGTTTATAAAATGGGTGCCTTCGTCACTAATCAATGCCCGTGGTGTTCCAAATCTAGTGAAAATATTTTTATGCAAAAATTTTACCACAGTGTTGGCATCATTAGAGTGACATGCGACGGCTTCCACCCATTTCGAAACATAGTCTACCGCAACCAAGATATAAAAATTATTATTGGAATTTGGAAAGGGTCCCATGAAATCAATCCCCCAAACATCAAAAAGTTCTACCTCTAGAATGTTATTAAGAGGCATCTCATTTCTTTGCGACATATTCCCGGTGCGTTGGCATTGCTCACAACTTTTTACACACTCGTAAGAGTCTTTAAACACAGTGGGCCAAAAGAACCCACTTTGCAAATTTTTTGCAGCAGTGTGGTTTCCACCAAAGTGGCCACCGTAGTGGGATGCATGACAACCATGGAGTATTTGATGTTGCTCACTCCCGTGGACACATCGCCTCAATATTTGGTCCGTTCCTATCTTATATAAGAAAGGATCGTCCCAAACATATTGACGAGTGTCATGTAAAAACTTCTTAAATGGTTGTCCATTCATCCCTTGGGGCTTAAGTCCACTTGCTAAAAAGTTCGCAATATCAGCATACCAAGGAATATTATTTTCATGATGTTGAGCGGATAACAATTGCTCATCAGGAAAATTTTCTCTTACCGGAGTGGGATCAACAGTGCCCACTATCTTCTCGAGCCTGGACAAATGGTCGGCTACTTGATTGCTTGTTCCTTTCCTGTCGACGATTTCAAGGTCAAATTCTTGTAGCAATAAAACCCATCTAATTAACCGAGTCTTATAATCAGCCTTAGTAATTAAATATTTTATTGCTGCATGATCAGTGTGCACTATGACCTTCGTCCCTATCAAGTATGACCTGAAACGATCAAAAGCAAACACCACCGCAAGTAATTCTTTTTCAGTTACAGTGTAATTAATCTGAGCTTCAATTAGCGTTTTACTTGCATAATAAATGGGGTGAAAAACTTTGTTCTTTTTCTGTCCGAGAACAGCCCCCACAGCCTAATCGCTGGCATCACACATCACTTCGAATGGGAGTGACCAGTCAGGAGTGGTCACTATGGGTGCTGTGACTAAAGCTTCCTTGATTTTTTCAAAAGCTTCTCGGCATTCTTCGATAAAAATGAAGTCTTTTTCATGTTGTAACAGGTTACATAGGGGTTTTGTAATTTTTGAAAAATCTTTGATGAACCTCCTATAAAAACCTGCGTGTCCCAAAAAACTTCGGATACCTTTCACCGTTGTGGGTTCGGGAAGTTGTGCCACTACCTCAAGCTTGGCTTTATCGAATTCCAACCCTCTTTTTGAGACAAGATGACCTAGGACAATACCTTCTTCTACCATAAAATGGCATTTTTCCCAATTTAAAATAAGGTCGTGGGCCTCACATCTCACTAAGCTTTTTTCTAAATTTCCCAAGCAGTTGTCGAATGATGTCCCTATTACAGAAAAGTCATCCATAAAAACTTCTATGGTGTCCTCAATCATGTCAGAAAAAATGGCCATCATACAACGTTGGAAAGTGGCTGGGGCATTACATAGACCGAATGGCATCCTCCGGAATGCAAAGGTACCGTAGGGACAAGTAAAGGTGGTCTTTTCTTGGTCCTCGGGGGCTATGTGGATTTGGTTGTATCCGGAGTATCCATCTAGAAAACAATAAAATTCCTTTCCCGCTAACCTATCAAGCATTTGGTCAATGAAAGGTAAGGGGAAATGGTCTTTCTTAGTGGCCAAATTGAGTTGTCTATAGTCCATGCATATTCTCCATCCCGTGACAGTCCTAGTGGGAATGAGCTCGTTTTTTTCGTTTTTTACTACGGTCGTCCCTCCCTTTTTAGGGACACATTGGACGGGGCTCACCCAACTACTACTAGCAATGGGATAGATAATACCGGCATCTAACCACTTCAAGACTTCTTTCTTAACTACCTCCTTCATGATGGGGTTCAACCTTCTTTGAGGTTGGACTTTCCCCGGGTGGTCACTCTCCAAGTTAATCTTATGTTGACATAAAGAGGGGCTAATTCCTCGAATGCCCGCTATGGTCCAACCAATTGCTCCCTTATGCTTCATCAACAAATCAATCAGAAGTTGTTCTTGTTTCTCACTAAGTTTGGAAGAGATAATAACGGGAAGTTTATTATCCTTAGCGAGATAAGCATATTTTAAATGGGAAGGCAATGGTTTAAGTTCTAACTCGGGAGGTTGTTCTATTGAAGGAGGTTGAACATTTCTATCCTTAAAATCCAAAGATTCAAAGGCTGTCGCTACTTCGTTACACTCATCCTCAAAAGTGTCATCACTCTCTGATTCAGAGTGCTCACTGTCATTCCCCACTGTGGGAACTGTACTCCCCACTGTGGGCAGTGTGTCAAGACTGTGGGTTCCATAAATCGAACTCAAGGCAAAACAATCTTCGGTGTCTATATATTTAAGAGACTTAAAAACATTGAAAGTTACCTCTTGGTCATTAACTCGCATCGTGAGTTCTCCTTTGTGCACATCAATCAAAGTACGTCCGGTTGCAAGAAACGGACGCCCTAAGATGATTGGGATTTCTTTATCGGCCTCATAATCTAGAACTAGAAAATCGGCGGGGAAGATAAATTTATCCACTTGGACCAAGACGTCTTCTATTTTTCCTTTTGGGTAGGCAATGGACCGGTCGGCTAGTTGTAAAGTCACGGTTGTGGGTCTAGCCTCTCCAATCCCTAACTTGTTATAAATGGACAAAGGCATCAAGTTGACGCTAGCTCCTAAATCACAGAGTGCTTGACCTACTTCTTGTCCTCCTATTGTGCATGGAATGGTGAAACTACCCGGGTCTTTCAACTTAGGTGGAATCTTGCTAGTAAGGAGGGCACTACATTCTTCGGTCAAAGCCACAGTCTCAAACTCACCCAACTTTCTCTTTTTGTTCAAAATATCCTTTAAAAATTTAACATAGCTTGGCATTTGATCGAGAGCCTCTACCAAGGGTATGTTAATGTGAAGTTGTTTAAAAATGTCTAAGAATTTTTTAAATTGAACATCGACATTTTTCGGCTTCATTCTTTCAGGAAAA
The DNA here is from genome assembly GCA_033807775.1 of Saussurea involucrata. NCBI lineage: Eukaryota > Viridiplantae > Streptophyta > Magnoliopsida > Asterales > Asteraceae > Saussurea > Saussurea involucrata. The sequence goes on along the minus strand of CM066314.1, from coordinate 154,432,538 downwards.
GGAATACTTCGTGGGTCGATTTGAGCTTGCTGTGATATTGGCTTTGGAATAATAGGCTTTGGAATAGTAGGCTTTGGGACAGGTCCAAAAGTGGGAAGGTCAGGGATGTTGGTCCCCCACTGTGGGGATCATAGTGACTTGAGGAGTGCCCACTGTGGTGCTTACAGTAGGTTTTTGAGGCGAATCATCAGATTCAAAAAAGATATTTTTTAGATCCTTTCCACTCCTTAGAGTTATGGACTTGACATGTTCTGGTCCTTTTCCTATCACCCTAGCTTGCTCGGTATCACTCGGTAACGTTCCTGGTGGTCTATTCTTAACTTCAACGGCTAGTTGTCCTACTTGAGTGTCTATGTTCCTAATGGCTGCTTGGGTTTGATTCATAAAACCCTTGAGAATTGATTCAATCGATTGTTGAACCTCAGCTGGTTGATTGGGTCGTGGTTGGTATGGTTGTGAGGACTGCCCACTGTGATATGGGGACTGCCCACTGTGATGTTGCTGAAATCCAGGGGGATTGTATGGTCTTTGCTGGATATGACTCGGCCCTTGGGGTTGGAGTCCTTGATTACCAGACCAAGAGAAATTCGGATGATTTCTCCAACCTGGATTGTAAGTCTGCGAATAAGGGTTGTTCCTTGGGTTGGTCCCTATGACATTAACAGATTCGGGATTTGCTGGACAATAATCAAAAACATGCTCCTCTCCACAAAGGGAGCAGTTATCAGCGAGATGGGTTGCGGAATTGACTTGGCCTCGATTTTGATTTAAAACGATTTTGGTCAAGGCCACTAATTGTGCATTCATGGTTTTGAGTGCTTCGGAATCGATGGTGTTGGTCTTTGACATGGGTGCTCTCGGATTTGACCATTCGGTATTGTTGTTGGACACTTTTTCTAAGATTTGATATCCTTCGTTGTAAGTCATACTCGTAAATGTTCCACCGACTGTTGCATCTAAGATGATTTTGGCTGTATTGGAAAGACCATTGTAAAAGGTCTCCAATTGGATGCAATGTGGGATGCCATGATGTGGGCACTTTCGAAGTAAATCTTTAAATCGTTCACATGCATCCGAAACAGCCTCATCTTCCTCTTGCCTAAACAAAATTATATCATTTCGAAACCTAACATTCCTTGTTGGAGGAAAGTATTTTTGCAAAAATCTATCGGCAAGCTCTTGCCACGTGGTTATCGAGTGAGGTGCATGTGCGTTCAGCCAAGACTTCGCCTTGTCCCTTAATGAAAAAGGAAAAAGCCTTAGTCTTAATGCCTCATCACTAACACCTTGCAACTGAAAGGAATCGATCATTTCTAAAAAAGATTTTAAGTGCGAGTGCGGATTGTGACACCCCAAAATAGGGTCAACAAAAACTTCCATAAAACGGAAGAGTGATATATAATGCCATTGCACGAGCTCACAAAAGAGGGGGTTACACCTGCCGGTTTACAACAAAGTGTAATATCTACAACTAATTGACAACCGACTAATCTAATCTCTACTATAGAAATAAGATTTACAAAAAGTGTCATCGTTAGGCTAACTTTGATCTTCTATCTTTAGCATCTCAAATGTATCCCCACGCTCACATATCCCCAACTATGCCTTCTTAGGGATGGCACCACTAGAACCTGTGACACACACATCAGACACAGAACAAGTGTTGGGCATGGAATGCCTAGTGAGTTAAACATATAGTAAAACATGCAGTTATGTCATATAAGAGATATTAATTTGGTCATTCACAAATCGGACTCTATGGGAAGACCCCAAACATCAACTCAAGTTACATCATATTTGAAGATATACCTTAGCGTCTACCTCCAAGGTAACGCCTCAAGGCCCGGCACATCGGGACTACCTATATGGTATTAATCCCGAAAGCGTGGATCGATACACAAACCTCCAAGGTAAGTGCCCAAGATTATATCTTCCTAATGCCTACTTAGAGACTCCTCCAATTTGTGAATACCAACAAACAACTACTCCAAGCAGTTCATAAATCCAATCATTAACTTCATCAAAAGACAGTCCAACTATCTCATTAAGCACATGATTTCTACATACAAGAAATCCTCCACTTATCCACATACATATAAGTGATATCATGAGTTCATCATTTAGCATGGCAACACATACTAAATTAGCATATTAAGTCACTTCTATTATAATCATAATTTCTTCATTAAGACATAGCTTAATCCATTAAGCTCCAAACCCTAATATTTAGGTTTGACCAATTTCACATGATCACCATCATAAAAGATACAATTCCAAATAGAATAAAATACCACATCACCTTTATCTTACCATTGAGCCCCTTAAATTTCCTCTTTAGAGAAATAAGAGCTTATTGGCTCAAAGTATACTTCAAGGCAAACTTGTTAGAAATAAATGAAATGATAGAGTAAATTATGTAACAAGTATACTTTTAAATCAAAGTTACTCACCTTAAAGCTCCAAATATGGAAACCCTTGATCTTGACCCCTTCTAGCTAGTAGTACTTGAAGTTGAGATTGATCACCTAATACCCACCATAAATGTTCATAAACACTCTCCAACAACTAACAATTAATGGAAGGGAGTAGTAATAACGAAACCCTACCTTTTTGGAAGAAGAAGTCGACTGCCAAAGTGTTCTAATTTCATCAAATGAGCTAGAAATCCGTAACTCTCATTTTATACCAAAACAGGTCGGTGCGATTGTGACATGGCGATAGTGACACTGTCACTATCGCCGGGGCACTCTCGCTCAACTCCCCCAAACTCTCGGTACCAAACCCGCGATTGTGACCATGCGATAGTGACACTGTCACTATCGCCTAAGGCATACTCGCCTGAAACCCAAATGCCTGTAAGATCGAACTTGCGGTACAAAATCGGCGATTGTGACACCCGCGATAGTGACACGGGCACTCTCGCCGGTCACTATCGCCCAGAGGGCACCAAGCCTCATTTGATCCCCTTTTTCAGCCCTTGAAATAGATTCTAACGAGGTACTATCTATGCTATATCAATAAAATACTTGAACATGCAAAACAATCACATAAACTACTCATAACGAAAATCGGGGTGTTACAATTCTCCCCAACTTGAACAAAATTTCGTCCTCGAAATTTAAGATTGTACGGATATCGACGTCTTATGTCCTGTTCCGGTTCCCATTGCACTATTAACAAAGACATCTCTTTACCACTTCGTAATCTCTTAACTGACCTTTCGAAATTGCCTCTGGTTCTTCCACACCACAATTCTTCTTTTCCATTCTTACTTTAGTAAACGAGATCACATCGTTTCAATATGAAATATTTTGTACATCTCTTCCCTTTTAAGTCTTACATACTTAATCACAATTAAAAGTCCAGGAAAAACCAGAATTCATCTTTTCATATTTTCTGAACCTTACCTCTTTCGTTAGTATCCACTCCTCAACTTGAATTTACAAACCTCCTTAGAGTAATTATTCATCATCAAATCTTTACCCGACTATTTCTTGGTCTACCATACCGACATTAATCGCAAATCGATCTCCGGGTCTCAAAAGAATATTACCATCTACTACTTGAAAACCTACACTCGCCTTAAATTGAGCATACTCACTACTATTGAATACTTCAATAATTACGGCAGACCTTTGTTACATCCACGACTCACACGTTTCTTTAGTACAAAGGGTTACCATTTCCTCCCACCACTATCGCATTATGCGACCTTAATACAACCAAATACTAAAGTGTTGTACAACAAGGGTGATAATTCCATTGAACCTGTAGTTTAAATACATTCTTAGGTCCGATCTTTTTATCATTACTTCTCACGATAGTATGGAGTGTTATTCTCCAAACATTACTTGTCTCTTTCTCTCAACTTTTCCACATACTGATAACATTTTCTCATTACTATACATAACAACACAGTTGTACCAAAATTCTACTCAAGGCAATCAACTAAGTTATCTTGAAATGACATACCGTGCCAATGTACTACACAATTTTTTTTTAATCTACAACTAATATTTCTTCGGACAATTCTTTCACATATAAGAAGCAACTCTCATTCCTCAAGGATTTTGCATCTATTTCACCACAATTTGACTAACACCCTCCTCATCTTTGTTAAACTTCCTATGATTCAAAATCATAAACTTACTTAGCAATTCACACAACTATCATCTCTTTGGATAAACACCCACTACCTTTCCGCCATTCTATTTCGATATTAGCCATATCACTACACCATCATGCAACCACATACTCCAAAAACTTTATTGATAACTAGTACTCTTTATCTGGAATCCCCGAAAAGACTTCCATTTGAAGTTTCTTCCTTCTAGCCTCACATTACAAATTAGTTGATACATTTATATCGGAAATTTATCCCACTACTCGTCCGTACATTCTACAACTATAACATTTCACAGCAGACTAGGTCTCTCATGATTATTCATACACGAATCAACTTACCTTCATGTTCTTCCGCATATTTAACCGAGTCTATTTTGTTACGTTATCTCTCCCCAACTTCAGTTGGACCACAACTCACGATTTTCTAATTAACTCATACCTACTCGTTACTTTCTAATTCTTGGTGATTCCCAAACCTTTACATAAACCGGACATACTCTTTCACAGATCACACAATCTATGTACTCCTTTCGTTCGTCTCAATTACTTCAGTCCTTACTAATCATCCACTTTGTAAATAAGGCACTTATTTAAAACCACAGTATCTCAATATCCTAACACCTTTACAAGGTGGTCCTTTAACTTTTAATCTTCTGATTCCAGGCTTAATATTCATACATGACCTCAGAAAATAAATGTATTTATATCATGTAAACTTCAATCATAATACAATTTATATAATTCCAACCCCAAGCCTACGTCGGGCTTATTTAAACCAGGCGAATACTCCTAATACTCAACCGAGTCCAAAACCAAGCCTTCCGCTCAAGGATCCAAAGATTATTTATCAACATCTACTCATGCAATTAAATACATCTAACTCACATCATGCAACGCACGCTCCGAGGCGTGATAATCTTACAATCCCTTCATTGCTACTTTTCCAATGAAGTCAATCCATATATGTATCTATAGGTACACGTGTATACAACCTCTTTTATACTCAACAATAGATATTTACCTTACTAGAGTTCATTAGTACCCTAGGTACTAGGAATACACGATCACTATAACTTCTGATTTAATCTTAGTATATTTTTCTTTCTATCTCACCACACTACTCATAGCGAGTTACTAATTTCATCACCTTAATGACTACTAATCCTTCCTCCGGACGCAACCGTCCCTTGGCAATTATGTTTCTAATTATCAAATAAGGGTACAGATCTTCTTACAATCGACACTAAAGTTTACTTTCGATTCCCTCACTATTCACCTCTCCTTTGAACGCAAATACTAAGACTATAAACATTCTCCCATGATTTATTTCACACCTCTCCACTCTTGGAGTTCTTTCTTAGTTTAATATGTAATACTCTACGATCTAGTGAGTTCATAGCCTTCATGCATGGCAACGTGATAAATAAATCATTTCACACATTTTCTCATCTCAACGGACGATGCTTGAAACAACTTGGGCACATATGACCCTAACATTCTCATAACTTTAGTGTACTGCACAACGATCTTGAGAACCTTTTGCATACAACTTTACTCGCAATAGAAGGCTGCTTACTCGAACAATGTCAATCGTTTTACTCACTCCACTTGTAACACCCTCGAATTTAGAAAGAGCAACTAAATTAAAATTTCCAATAATACATCCGAAACCATATGTAAAATACTTCAAATTACAAACTATGGTTATCTCCAAACAACGCATACTACTCAAGTCTTATTCCCAAACCTAAACCCGCTTTAGACATCACTTAATCCAAATACAAGTGCTATTTCCCAAGGGTAAATGCGGAAATATAACTTAAGCTATTCACCTCTCATGCACCTTACTAGCACTCGCCACTTCACAATGTAAACATTAAAACGTGAATACCGAGGTCCAACCCTGAGATACCCAACCGACCATTACCAACGACTGACTAACATGCCTATGAATCCAATACAATATAGTCTACTATTTTCATGCCTATCCTGGAATGACTCACTCACCCAAGCATGTAAATATTCAAACGTGCAATAAATGCAAAATGGTGCAATAAAAGCAACCCATCAACAAGACTCTACACCGAGCCCGTTTAGCCGGACAAATGTCCCCAAGACTTACTCACAATCAAAACCAAGCAAAATGCTCCAAGCTTGTTAAACCCATACGTCGGTCAAAATACATTTAAACTTTGTTTAGGCAAGCTATATTTCAAAATCACCATTAACCCCAAAACTCATCACGGTTTAAACAAAAAGGGTTTTCCCAAAGGATTCACACCTTTATAATTCTCAAAATGACACGGCTATTGTGACAACTCACCCCACTTATCATTAACACTCTACTTCCGACTAGTGGTCGTCCTATTGACCTTGTAACACTTGCTATCCATGCGTTCCACGACCCGCTTACTCAATCATTTCATATTATTTTCTTTTTAATCAATCACCTTTCATTCTATCTCTACACCTCTCCATCCACCTATTTAAGGTTGCCTCAGCGGCTTTCATGAGTCCTACCAGTTCCAGGTTGTCTTCCCAACCTCCACCATTTACTGATCTTATCTCCAAAGAATTGAAGAACCTTGGTGGCATACTCACCATCGTTCTATTTTAACACAAAGAGATTGCCATAAAGTGGTTATACTAGTATAAACATGCAAAACGTACTTTACCGATCATTAGTCACTGTGACAATTTAGAAACAAGTATGCTCGTGTAACTCATGTTCATAATAACATTAGCTAATTGAAATTGCGAACATACTTTACATGAGAATTTTCGTTGCTATTGCTACAGTACTAAATTCATGTATTTCCGTCGACTCTAAGACTATCCCGTCTTAGTACTTCTACCCAAATCTCGCAAGTCATAACTTAATTCATCACAGCTTAAGTCTAAGTATCTCCTCAGCATACTTAGTTCACTTAAACTAATGCTCTGATACCAACTTGTGACACCCCAAAATAGGGTCAATAAAAACTTCCATAAAACGGAAGAGTGATATATAATGCCATTGCACGAGCTCACAAAAGAGGGGGTTACACCTGCCGGTTTACAACAAAGTGTAATATCTACAACTAATTGACAACCGACTAATCTAATCTCTACTATAGAAATAAGATTTACAAAAAGTGTCATCGTTAGGCTAACTTTGATCTTCTATCTTTAGCATCTCAAATGTATCCCCACGCTCACATATCCCCAACTATGCCTTCTTAGGGATGGCACCACTAGAACCTGTGACACACACATCAGACACAGAACAAGTGTTGGGCATGGAATGCCTAGTGAGTTAAACATATAGTAAAACATGCCGTTATGTCATATAAGAGATATTAATTTGGTCATTCACAAATCGGACTCTATGGGAAGACCCCAAACATCAACTCAAGTTACATCATATTTGAAGATATACCTTAGCGTCTACCTCCAAGGTAACGCCTCAAGGCCCGGCACATCGGGACTACCTATATGGTATTAATCCCGAAAGCGTGGATCGATACACAAACCTCCAAGGTAAGTGCCCAAGATTATATCTTCCTAATGCCTACTTAGAGACTCCTCCAATTTGTGAATACCAACAAACAACTACTCCAAGCAGTTCATAAATCCAATCATTAACTTCATCAAAAGACAGTCCAACTATCTCATTAAGCACATGATTTCTACATACAAGAAATCCTCCACTTATCCACATACATATAAGTGATATCATGAGTTCATCATTTAGCATGGCAACACATACTAAATTAGCATATTAAGTCACTTCTATTATAATCATAATTTCTTCATTAAGACATAGCTTAATCCATTAAGCTCCAAACCCTAATATTTAGGTTTGACCAATTTCACATGATCACCATCATAAAAGATACAATTCCAAATAGAATAAAATACCACATCACCTTTATCTTACCATTGAGCCCCTTAAATTTCCTCTTTAGAGAAATAAGAGCTTATTGGCTCAAAGTATACTTCAAGGCAAACTTGTTAGAAATAAATGAAATGATAGAGTAAATTATGTAACAAGTATACTTTTAAATCAAAGTTACTCACCTTAAAGCTCCAAATATGGAAACCCTAGAAATGGAAACCCTTGATCTTGACCCCTTCTAGCTAGTAGTACTTGAAGTTGAGATTGATCACCTAATACCCACCATAAATGTTCATAAACACTCTCCAACAACTAACAATTAATGGAAGGGAGTAGTAATAACGAAACCCTACCTTTTTGGAAGAAGAAGTCGACTGCCAAAGTGTTCTAATTTCATCAAATGAGCTAGAAATCCGTAACTCTCATTTTATACCAAAACAGGTCGGTGCGATTGTGACATGGCGATAGTGACACTGTCACTATCGCCGGGGCACTCTCGCTCAACTCCCCCAAACTCTTGGTACCAAACCCGCGATTGTGACCATGCGATAGTGACACTGTCACTATCGCCTAAGGCATACTCGCCTGAAACCCAAATGCCTGTAAGATCGAACTTGCGGTACAAAATCGGCGATTGTGACACCCGCGATAGTGACACGGGCACTCTCGCCGGTCACTATCGCCCAGAGGGCACCAAGCCTCATTTGATCCCCTTTTTCAGCCCTTGAAATAGATTCTAACGAGGTACTATCTATGCTATATCAATAAAATACTTGAACAGGCAAAACAATCACATAAACTACTCATAACGAAAATCAGGGTGTTACACGGATCCTCAGATGGCGATCCACCAAATTGACCCATGGCTAGGATCATTTGAAACATCACCGGTTTGAGTTCAAAATGCGTTGCAACAATATTGGGTCTCAAAATTCCGGAGCTTAAATCACCAACTCCGGAAGTAGCATAGTCCCGTATTTTTCGATCTTTGCTATCGGTAATCGTGATTGTGGTCTCCACTACAGGTGGCGGTATTGCAGCCATGTTCATAGTGGGGATCACAGGGGGTTGTCGATTTCTGTTTTTGCGTCTTCTTCGAAAAGTTTTCTCTATTTCAAGATCGATTGGTAACAAAGGTTCGTGTTGTTGCCTTGGCATGCAACACGAAAAGCTTAGAAAAACGAGTTACTCGGGCTCGAACAAAAACTAATGTCTTGAGATTTAAAATCACGCCAGTCCCCGGCAACGGCGCCAAAAACTTGGTACGTGCGAAATGTGTGTTTTAATCGCAGTGGGTTGCAAACTGTCCACAGTGGGAAGTGCAAGTGTACACTGTCCACTATGATCGTCACAGCAAGTAATAGTTGGTAAAATACCAGAATCGAATCCACAGGGACTGGACAATCAAGACAATATGGTTCTTATGAGCACCTTTTACAAGTTTCAACTAGAGAGGAAAATAATACTTGGTTTGGTTTGGTGAAATAACTACTTTAAACGATTTTCTAAATGTTAAAAAGGAGGAATGTAGGTTGGATTTTCCCTAGATTTTATCTCAAATACTCGGTCCTTAGAGTGATCCTCGTATTCGTGGTGAACATTTTCGCTAGAAAAGCCCGGTTACAAAATACTCACACCGTTAGATAAAAATCCCATACTCTTAGTACTCGTTGTTTTGTCAATGGTAATCTCTAAATGGACCTTTTCAGGCCTCGATGGAATGTGTAGAGACTAATACTCTAAGTGTTTTTGATACAAACATTACTCAAGCTCGCCTACTACTCCAGTGGGCAGAGATTAGCTTGCCTACTACTCCAGTGGGCAGAGATTAGCTCACTGTGCCGACCTCACTTTCGTAAGTGTCATAAGAATTCTTTCGAATCCCCTAGCATCATTCAAGCTCGTGTCACTGCGTTCTACTCATTTCTAAGTTAAGAACTAGACTTTAGATCCTTGCAAGTGATCGGCTTGTTCGCATCCTTGGGTAAATATCGAGAATGAACGACCAAAACAACAATTATTCTAAGTATAAAGATTACTCAAGCATTTTTGATAAAATCCAGGTACTTCTCCTTCCTACATCCCAAAGGATGTTTAGCCTAACATTTCCGAAGTAAAGAAAACAAAAGATGAAGATTTGCACATAATAAAACTGAAAGTGACTTGAATTAACTGCTCACAGTGGGGAACGAGAAGTCGTCCCTGCACTGTGTATTGCGAACTACAATTAAACTAAGAAAGTAAATTACTGAAAATTAAAGCTAGTTACTGCAGTAAATAAAAGACTAAAGCTAATGTGGTAGTTGAGAGAATTTAAGACTAAAAGTATTCAAGGATGATAACCAAGCATCCATTTAATGGCACCCAAGTGCTCCTTTATATACTAGGAGAAGGAGTTGGGTATTACACAAAAGAGGTGGGTCTTCCAATGGGTAAAGACTGCTGTGTTATGGCAGATTTCAGCTCTAATGGGCAATCCTTTTATCCAATGGTCCCTTTTCCATGTCAATCTCCAAGTACAAAGAGGTGTACTTGATGCTATCTTCAATGAGAACTACCTTGTACTTCTCCAGCCATTTCTCTGCCAAATGAACCTTCCTCCTCCAGAAAATTAGATCCCAACTAATAGTTTCTTTTTCTTTTCTTTTTGTTCTGGTCGAAGAGTGGGGAACCGGAGTGGGCACTGTATACGTCACTGCGGATAGAAAATTGTGAAAAACACCCAAACTTCCACCAAATAATTTATTAAAGACCATGGTTACTCCTTTTGCTCGTTTTCGTAAATCATACCAAGAATGGGGGTTTTTAGAAGTGAAATGGCTAAAATTGACAAAATAAAGTGGAAAATAAATGGAAATAATAACTCTAAAAATAGAGTTATCACAATACATGTTCTTATTGCTTAATTAATTGTTATTGTGATTGATTGATACCACGTGTGGATCCCAGAATGTGCAATCAATCACAATAACAATTAATTAAGCAATAAGAACATGTATTGATTCAATGTTGTTATCCATCTCATTCATAGAAAATATTGATTAGAATGAGAGTACGGCTATGAATTCTAATTGAATGGATTAACCTAAAACATAAAGCATAATAGACTATTTATACCTTTTAGGTATTTTACACATTTAGTCCAAACTTTAAGACAATAACATTTAGCACCCTAATAATCTCCCCCTTTGGCTCAAAGTTTGGAAACAACAGCTTTAGTCTTCAAGGCAGGAATCTTCGGTTTCTCGGTCTCTGTCCCATAATATGCTCGTATTGTTCCCTGGATAAAAGAAGGGTAAACTAACACCGAGATCACTTAGATTGCCCGTTGAGGAAACTATCGTAGAGATAGTACCACCTACGTTCACGGATGGCATTTGGATAGCCGTGGTAGGATTTCCGTCCGATCCTTGTAAGCCGCTCAGAGGCAGACTTACTACAAACGTTCTGATCGGGTCACTCAGAGCACCAAACAATCAGCTCTCCAACATCGAATACTATCCTCTCTACACCGTCCTCACTGAACCCGAATTCGGTGTGATATACCAAAATACGTCAAGAGAGCGTCACTTCCTGAGATTCTCCGAAATCGCCAAATACTCCGATGGTACCTTAAAGGCGATCCGTCTTCAACTGGGATCTACAATGTTTTTGAAAAATTAAGATGATCTCATTTAATGTAGCTTACATTTTATAAGCATAGTTTTAACAAAACTGGTAGCTGACAATATATTTTTATTGAATAAACTAAATACACAATCTTTTTTTGGACAAGGTTGATAACCAGCAACTCTTTATCGGCCCCCATACCTGACCCTGCCAACTTGGGCATTCGTATGAGGGGGCATTTTGAGGCTCACTCAGCGGCTGAAACTAGCGGGGGGTCTGGGCTCGAACCCATGACCTGTTAGATATTAGGGGTGCTTAAAAACCCGATTAACCCCCAGTCAAATACTCCGATGGTACCTTAACACCCCCAGTCCCGTGTGGCCGAGGACACGGTGCATGTCACACTTATAACCCGAAACATAAATATAAACTAATAAAGCATTAGGGTCGGTATCAAGCAATTAAACCCAAAAGACAAATTAACGAAACTTCAAAACATGATCACAACCGGCTAAATGTATAGCGTATAACACCTGAACAACAACTAAACTATCAAAAGATTCACCGGTTGTAACTTCAAGTCCACTCAGTCAGTTCCAGTATTTCCCTGGATCTCTTCTACTGAACCTGTCGTGTAAGAAACAACGAACACGACTGAGCACAATTGCTCAGTGAACGGATTAAAAAAAATAACGGTAACGGGAAATAATATCAATTCATGGCGGAAACAAACATAATAGTTTGACATAACAAAAGTCAAAGCAAAGTCAATGTATAAAGAGTTATAAAATATTTTTAAACAAAAACACCGTAAGGCATCGTACAAAATACAAAACAAGACCGGTTTCCAGTTCATAAATCACAAAGAGGAATCAACAGGTGAAACCCTCAATGTGTCATCCCAAGGGAGGATCAGTCAACATGGGTCGTGGGATGTAGTGCGGGCACGCACATCCATTCCCGTACGCAACGAATGCGTATCATAATGCGCATATCCTAGGACCAGTCCATACACCCCCACCCATGCCTAGGTAAAGCTCACACTATAGAGCACCAGTATGGGGACGCTGTGATTTACGAGCACCACATAGCGTCACAATGATCTATGCCCTGACCATTATGTCATACAATATTATATCATCAAGTGTAAAACATGAAAGTTAAGAAAGAAAATAACAACCATGAAATCCATCAAATGATATTTATAGTTCAAAATGTTGTTGAAATAATGTTCAATATGAAAACAATTCAATTAAAGTCTAAAATTGACTTTTCAAACCTCACATATGAATAATAGTGAATGAACATGAATACTTTCAAAGCAACGTCATAAACTTGACACCAAATCATGAGATTGTCGTTCAAATGGAATATCGTATTTCGACATAATAAAGGAATTTCGGGTTCGAATTAACATGCACTTACTTTTGTAGTGACATGATTTCAATCATGGAATGGATAATCCTATCACGGGATTATCCTCGTATAGAATGAAATAGGAAATCCGTACCTTCAATATAAGGATCTCAAGAAAAGTTATCCACGCGGTTGATCGAGTTCCCACAAATTGAATAGCCTATACGACATACAATGCGTATAGAATTTGTACCTATCAAACTTATGATAATCTAAGTCTAACACCTATTTAAACCTTCTATATAACTTAAATCTGGGTTCCAACAAATCTTAGTAAGTTTATAAGACAATGCTAGAGGTAAACATGGATGCTAAATAAACTAAACAACCCAAAATAGGCTGCACAGGACAGCACAAATGCAACTCTGTTTTTGGCTTAATTACCTTATTTAGAAGTCAAACCAGTTGATAAAGTCTAATACAAAGTTGTTCTTACATCTCTTATGATTCATATGGTTTTGGAATCACCTCGATTGGAGAAACGACCAATTATCTATGAAATTTATACAAACAGTGTGCAGATCCCGTTTTTCACAGGACCAGCCTCGGGAATTCACTGTTTGGAGCTACTTAGAGTCATAATTTCGTGTCGGTCAAAACTACAAAGTTGTGTATGACTGAAAGAACGTGCTACCTGTAAAATTTGAGCTTATTTTGACTTACGGTCGATTTTATACGAAATTTTCAACGTAGGGACAGAAAGCTGGAAATTTATGGAATTATAAATGTCTTTTAAGACATTTAATCAAACACCTTGAGGGCATTAAACTTTGGAGCTCAAAACCATTTTAATGGTTCCATTCCTTTGTCCATTTTTGATACCAAAAGTTAACCACACTCTAAATTCAACATTTCTAGCATCTAAAGAACCTAATACCACCATTTCATCAATCTTTTACCTCTAGAAATCCTTAAGACAACAAGAATCAAAATTTTGTAATATTACCTTCAATTTTTAGTCTTCTATCTTCTAAATTGCAAGGAAAACAACTTCTAAGCTTCCTTCAACCTAATACATCAAGATTTACACAAAAGGGTTTCAAAATCTTAAAACCCACAAACAAAAATTTGAAGAAAACTACAAACAAATGGTACCTACTTGTAGCTCTCGTCGAGTAGATCGTTTCTCCGATTCGGTTTCTCAAGACCTTCAAAGATTAACCTAAAATTCTAGAGAGAAGGGAAGAGATTGAAAAGATGAAACTAGAAGAAAAGATGGAGATGAATACGTATGAGGTTTAAAGAATAAAAATCAAATTCTTAAGTTTTATACAAAACTTTGGCCAAATGACGAAAATGGTCCTCCAAAGTTGTGAGACTTAGAAAATCTAGACTATGTACAAGCTATTTGAGCTTGGTACAAGTCTACGATGCGAGGATATTATAATTCTCTCCCCCTTAGGATAATTCGTCCTCGAATTAAATGAAGTTAAAAGGACTTACAATTATACTTGAAATCTGGATAATCCTGACGGAAACGGTCTTCCGGTTCCCAAGTCGCTTCCCGAGAATCTCGAAGTCTCCACTGAACCTTGACATATGAATTAGAACGGTTCCGTAGTCGTTTCACTGTACGATCTAAAATTTGTTTGGGTTCCTCTTTATAAGATAGGTCTACAGCTAATTGATCTAGCGGATAGTCAATGACGTGTAGAGGATGATAATTATAACCGCAAAGAGAAGATACATGAAATACATTATGTATGTGAGACATTTGCAGCGGTAAAGCTAACTTGTATGCCACCTCACCCACACGCTCAAGAATCTCGAATGGGCCGATATATCGAGGACTAAGCTTTCCTTTAATGCCAAACCGACGAGTGATTCGAGTAGGAGAAACCTTCAAAAACACATGATCCCCGAATTTGAACTCAAGCAGTTGTCGATGCTTGTCCGCATAGCCTTTTTGGCGTGACTGAGCTTCGTGCATCTTTTGTTTAGCCAGCTCCACCTTTTCGGTCGTGATTCGGACAAGTTCTGGCCCTTCAATAAGTTTCTCACCTACTTCGTCCCAACAGATCGGGGCATGACAACGATGACCATACAAAACAACAAAAGGTGCCATTCCGATAGAAGCTTGCCAACTATTATTATAAGCAAACTCTACCAGACAAATATACTCGTCCCAATTGCCTGACCACTCGAGTACACAAGCTCGCAACATATCCTCTAGTGTCTGAATGTTCCTCTCTGACTGATCGTCCGTCTGTGGATGGTAAGCAGTACTCATAGATAGCCGAGTACCCCATGCTTTCTGTAGACCTGTTGGTATGTGCGAAATATGTGATTTAATCGCAGTGGGTTGCAAACTATCCACAGTGGGAAGTGCAAGTGTACACTGACCACTATGATCGTCACAGCAAGTAATAGTTGGTAAAATACCAGAATCCTATCCACAGAGACTGGGCAATCAAGACAATATGGTTCTCATGAGCTCCTTTTACAGGTTTCAGTTACAGAGGAAGCAATATTTTGGTTTGTTTGGTGAAATGTTACTTTAATGGTTTTACTTATGATTTAAAAGGAGGAATGTAGGTTAGATTTTCCCTAGATTTTATATTAAATACCTGATCTTAAAAGTGATCCTTGTACTTGAGGTGGGCACCTTCGCTAGAAAAGCCCGGGTACAAAATACTCACACCTTTAGGTAAAAATCCCATACTCTTAGTATCTATTGTTTTGTCAATGGTAATCTCAAAATGGACCTTTTCAGGCCTCGATGGAATGTGTAGAGACAAATACTCTAAGTGTTTTAAATACACCAACTAGCTTGCCTACTACTCCAGTGGGTTGAGATTAGCTCACTGTGTTGACCTCACTTTCGCAAGTGTCATAAGAATTCTTTCGAATCCCCTAGCATCATCCAAGCTTGTGTCACTACGTTCTACTCATTTCTGATTTAAGAACTAGACTTTTAGATCCTTACAAGTGATCGGCTTGTTTGCATCATTGGGCAATAATCGAGAGTGAATGACCAAAACAATAAATATTCCAAGTATAAAGATTACTCAAGCATTTTCTCTAAAATCCAGGTACTTCTCTTTCCTACATCCCAAAGGATGCTTAGCCCATAATTACTGAAGTAAAGAAAGCAAAAGATGAAGAGTTGCACATAAGTAAACTGAAAGTGACTTGTATTAAAACCGCAGTGGGGAACGAAGGTACGTCACTGCCACTGATTACTCGAAATTAACAATTACACTAGGAATTGAAAATACATAAATTTAATAAACTACTGCAGTAAATGATAAGCTAACAACTACACTTGCACTAAATGTGGTAGATGGAGATATGCAAGATGAATTAAATGAAATCCAATGCCTCTTTTTATACTAAGAGGAAAGATTGGGTTTTAACAAAAGATGGGTTTTATCTAGAGAATAAGGACCGAAGATAGAAAGCATCAAAATCAGCCTCTTTGAGTAACACTCCTATCCATAAGTATGTAGCTCTTTTACCCATGAGTCCCTTCACCTTTTCCAAAAAGTCCACTTATAGTACCATTGGTTTCAATAAACAATTCATCTTGTCATGCTTTTGGGAACATGCTTGTACTTCACCACCCCATGCTTCTGCCAATTGAACCTTCCATTCTCCATACTTTTTACTTTCAAGCTAAGATTTGTTTTTCTTTTGTCATCTTCTTTGCTCGCCAGTGGGGTCCGGAGTGGGATACGCAAGTCACTGCAGATATTTCATGAAAAAGCAACAAAACTCCACCAAATAATTTATTAAGACTATGGTTCACTCTTTTTGCTCATTTTTCGGAATATTACCAAGAATTGGGGTTTTGAGAAGTGAAATGGCTAAAATTTGACAAAATAAAATAAAAATAAAAGGAAATAATAACTCTAAAAATAGAGTTATCACAACCTCAAACTTAAACCATTACTTGTCCCCAAGTAATAAAATAAAAAAAATAAAATTATGCACTTTTGAACTTTCAGGGACTTACCAACTTCTTACTCTGAATGCATGTTGATCTCCCTCCATGGATGCTTCTTTCGGTTCCAAGATAGAAACTCCACTTTTGTACTTGACGATATCTTTCCCTTGTTCACATTTGATCAAGAGGACTTTCTTGGGTTCGAAGGGTTTGTGGTTTTGAATATTTTTCCCAAGGGTTTTGTAGTAACTACTTCCAAACATGGACCGAGAATCTCGCTCTGAGATTTTTATTTTAAGAAGTGAATGTTTTGTATTTTGCAAGGGTAAGTACGTACACTTTCAGGCTTTATATGGCTATTTTTGTGAGAGTGTGTATTCTTATGGTCCAGAATAGGCACACCATCTTTTTCTTGGAATGAGCATTTTGATGGTCCAGAAAGGCACACCATCAATCTTTTGTAGTGATGCTCCAATTTTCTTCTGTTTTGTGTTTTTTTGGGAGGGTATAGCTTACCCACCTCAAACTTAGGACCTCACAGTGTCCCCACTGTGGAAAGACTGGAAGTCCCCACCTCAAACTTAAGATTGCACAGTGTCCTCACTGTGACTTGAAAAGTGGGGTGCAGGAGGTATTTGGGGTACAAAAAGTTGAGTTTGGATGCAAAAATGGCCTAAATCATTTCACTGTGACAAGTTGAGAACCGTACTTACAAAAGTGACTTTTTAAGTCGGAAGCCGAAAGTTGCACCTTGAAATGGGAAAGGATCAAAAAGCATTCAAATGAGAAGTAAGTTAGTACCCAAAAGACCTACTTAGCAGTAGGTCATGCATGCATCTTTCAACAAAAATAAAAATAGTAGCGATATTGTCAAATGCCTAGCCATAGGCAAAATACGAAACCAAACAGAAAATAAAAATTGTTTTTGAGAGCATGAGAGTGGAAACCAAAATCCCAACAAACCATTCAGTGGGTCGGAGTTGCTTGCGGTGAGCTTTCGGCAGAGTCTTCATGGAAACAATCGTCATTGTCATTGCTGGGGCAGATACCTTCTGGAAAGTCGGGTAGTTGTGCGGCTAACTGTGGATCATGGTTCATAACCGCATCCCGATCGCGAGTATACATCCAGAAAGATTCAGTTGCCCTATTCATATGTTTCTGTTGGGCTTCCATAAGGTCGACGCGGTAGGAGAGGGATGTTAATGCGCTCAGAATGGCGGTCATTGGATTGCTTGTGCTTCCTGAAGTGGGCTGGCAGAGTGGGGTGCCCGTGGATCGCACTGTGGGTTGTTCATCAGCAGGTTCTGCGGGGGGAGTAGTAATTGCTCTCCCCATCTTCTTGATGGTGATGATGCTGATGTTGTTCATTGAGGTGATCCACTTGTCATCCTGAGCAGCTGGCACTCCAGCTTCGATTAGTAACGAAGTAATAAGACAAGGAAGAGGGAGGATTACCTTCTTTCGGGTCTGAGCTTGGTAGATGGCGGAGTGCATGACGATTCCCAGGTTGATAGGTTTCCCCGCCAGGATGCAGTACAGCAAAGCGCACTTGTGCATCGAGAGGGTCGTATCATGAGTAGTCGGTGATAAGGAGGTCCGTAAAAACTGGAACCACACAGCGGCCTCGGTAGTGAGGGAGCTAGCGTGCAGGCACCGTCTACTGCCATCTTTATCCCAGGGGTTTCCTTCAACTGCCAATTCTTTCAAAATAACATCTTCATCTGCCGGGGACATTTTTTGTAGGAACCGTGCAAAGGAGCATGTAGTTGGGATCCTTATTCCAAGGACCCGATTGATAGCACTGGCGGTATAGTGCACGGTTCGACCCCGGACTTTCACAAATGGGTCCTTCGTCTGAGAGGCCTCGGCATAAAACTCCCTAACCAAAGAGGCATTTGCTCGACGATTGGCAGATGCCAATGTCGCCCAATCTTGCTGTAAAACCCTGTCTTTGATAAACGGGTTGGCCTCTACAAAGTCGGGGTCAAAACCCCTCTCTAAGTTCAACTTTTGATTGATAATGTAGTCATAGTGGGCAGCGACTTCTGGAGTCGTGAACTGCCTGGGCACCCCACTGGGGGCATGCTCAGTGCCCACTGTGGACTGATGTGGGTTTTCAGATTGAAGTTGCTCATCTCCAGCATCAGATTCAATAGATGATGAACTTAAAGAGGGTTCGAGACCCTTACCTTTCCCAGATGGTTGCTTCCTTGATTTCTTAGCCGGTGTTTTCTGCGAAATGGTCACCCCAGATCTGGTGACCATTCCTTTCTTCCTCAATGCTCTTTTGATTGGGTTCTCCTCACTGTGGGCAGCCTTTTTAAGTGCCTCCAAATCAACAGTGCTTATGACTTGGAGGTTTTGCTCAGTCCGAATCTGCTCCTTGTTTTGAAGTGTCGCATCCTCCGCATCTTTTCTTTGTCTTTCCTCCTCTTGTCTGGTTCGTTCTTCTTCTTCCTTTCTCAACCTCTCTTCTTCAGCCCTTTTCTTCTCTTCCTCCAGTAGTCTTTCCTTTTCAACCCTTTTCTCTCCTCTTTCTCTCTTGCCAACCGTTTGGCTTCCTCTCTTTGTTTCCTCTCCTCCTCTTCTTTCCTCCTCTTCTTTCCTTTTCCTCTCGACCTCTTCTTTCTTCTTTTTAAGTGCAAGGATCTTTTGGTTGTATTCTTCTTGCAACTTCAACATTTCTTCTTCAGTTTGTAGTTCCTCATCATCAAACTGACTCGGACTGGTGTTTGAAGCCTTCGATGAAGAAGCAACCTTCGAACCCTCTTGCTTTGACGACCCGGCATCTGGTATTTTGGTCGTCATCGGATGCTCGCCGGAAGATGGCGGCGGTTCGTTTAGGTCGCCGTTGACGTTTTCCGGCGGGTTGTCTTCGATGGTTCTGCGGCGAACTGCAGCACGATCAGGCTCATTAGGGTTAGAGTTTAATCTTTTGCTTCTTGCCATTGTAGGGTTTCTTTGTTCTGGTTCGTGGGAGAATTTGTGTCTGAAATATTTGGAGTAAAAGGTGGTTTTTGGAATTTTGTTGGAAAGGAGTTATTTTTTGGGTATTATGTTTGGAGGGAACGGTTATTGAGACAGAGAGAGAGAGAGAGAGGTTATGATAGCTTTTCTTGAAAAATTGCGAGATTAGGTGTGATGTGGCAGAAAAAGTAGACCCTTGTGTAAGAAAAGTTGATATGCTGTCAGCTCTTGGGCCCCCAAACCGTCCCATCTCAACGTCAGTTCGGCAGTGGGAAGCGCAGTGACATGCTCGATGTCACTGCGAAGCAATTGTTTGACTTTTTCTTCAAAAATTGGCAATCTCTCCTACACACATTAAAATAAACTACCACACAGCATTAAAAAGAACAAAAATAATAAAAACACAGCAAATAACTGAAATAAAATATTTACAAGTGGTTTTGACTTTTCTTAACCAGAGTGGGGTAGAGAGTGGGATGGAATGTGATCACTATCGCTCAGAAAATGCTTTACTCTCTACCCATCGACTTTGAATGTTTGACCAGACTGTGGGGACATCAATTCCACTGTTCCAAAGGGACTAACCTTGACCACGGTGTATGGTCCCGTCCATCGTGATTTTAGCTTACTTAGAAAGAGTTTAAGACGGGAATTGAACAATAGTACCTGTTGGCCTTCAAAGAACTCCCTATGGTTGATTCTTCGATCATGCCACATCTTGGTCTTTTCTTTGTACAACTTTGCATTTTCATAAGAGTGGTATCGCAACTCCTCTAGTTCATGCAATTGTAAACACCTCTTAATTCCCGCAGCATCCTCACTCATATCGAGCTCTTTAAGGGCCCAAAACGCCTTGTGTTCCAACTCAATTGGTAAATGGCAAGCATTGCCAAAAACCAACTTAAATGGAGACATTCCCAAGGGAGTTTTGTAGGCTGTTCGATAGGCCCAAAGAGCGTCATCAAGTTTGGTCGACCAATCATTGCGATGTGGTTTAACGACGTTCTCCAAAATACTTTTGATTTCTCGGTTTGAAAGTTCGGCTAAACCGTTGGTTTGCGGGTGGTATGCGGTGGCCACTCTATGATGTATATCATATTTAGCAAGGACCGAGCTCATGACTTTTATCACAAAATGGGTGCCTTCGTCACTAATCAATGCCCGTGGTGTTCCAAATCGAGTGAAAATGTTTTTATGCAAAAATTTCACCATGGTGTTGGCATCATTAGAGTGACATGCAACAGCTTCCACCCATTTCGAAACATAGTCCACCGCAACCAAGATATAAAAATTATTATTTGAATTTGGGAAAGGACCCATGAAATCGATCCCCCAAACATCAAAAAGTTCTACCTCTACAATGTTATTAAGAGGCATATCGTTCCTTTGTGAAATGTTCCCGGTGCGTTGACATTGCTCACAATTTTTCACAAATTCGAAAGAGTCTTTAAACACAGTGGGCCAAAAGAACCCACTTTGCAAGATTTTTGCAGCAGTGCGGTTTCCACCAAAGTGGCCACCGTATTGGGATGTGTGACAACCAAGGAGTATTTGATGTTGCTCACTCCCATGGACACAACGCCTCAATACTTGGTCCGTCCCTATCTTATATAAGAAAGGGCCGTCCCAAACATATGTCGTGTATCATGTAAAA
The DNA here is from genome assembly GCA_033807775.1 of Saussurea involucrata. Lineage (NCBI taxonomy): Eukaryota > Viridiplantae > Streptophyta > Magnoliopsida > Asterales > Asteraceae > Saussurea > Saussurea involucrata. The sequence continues at coordinate 154,411,004 of CM066314.1, read as the reverse complement.
ACTTTTTAAATGGTTGTCCACTCATCCCGTGGGGTTTTAGTCCACTTGCTAAAAAGTTTGCAATGTTAGCATACCAAGGAATATTATTATCGTGATGTTGAGATGCTAACAATTGTTCATCAGGAAAATTCTCTTTGACCGGAGTGGGATCCACAATGGTCACTACCTTCTCAAGCCTGGACAGATGGTCAGCTACCTGATTGGTTGTTCCTTTTCTATCAACGATCTCAAGGTCGAATTCTTGCAACAATAAAACCCATCTAATCAAACGTGGCTTGGAATCAGTCTTGTTGATCAAATATTTTATTGCTTGTGAGTTCCAGATCCGTGCAACGAACAATGAAATCAATAGATAATAACAGAGATGTTTATGATTTCAACTGGTCATCCATATAATGCTTTCAATCAGAGTATTTTACAATATGGAATAGAAAAGCAAATGAACAACTAGCCTATTTTTCTAAGGCTAATACAATATATATATGGCGGGCCCGTGGTTAACAAGCCCACGGCCCGTTCACTAACTAGGCTCAAAATAAAGAAATACAATTTAAACCCTTGAACTTTAAATCAACAATAAATGACCCTAACAATATCCCCCTTTGATTTGAAGCTCGAGTTCGCGCCAGTTATGAACATATCTTTTACGGAGCGCAAAGTGTATCTCGAACCATCTGATAGCACGGCGATAGTCGATACGATCTTCAACCATTTCCAAGGCTTTCCGAGCAGTTGTTTCTTCTGGATTGGGAACATACGAAAGCCTTCGAGTTTCGAACTCGTGAGATATGATCTTTCGAAGAGCATCTTGAACTTTGAAGAGCGTGCCGTCGCAGAATCTGTCTACCTGACTGAAACGCAGAAATCTTTTCTCTTTCTGTTCGTTGAAGTAGACAATCCCAAATTCAGGTTCTAGAAGCAGAGCGTTCTCGGGATACATCTTCAATTCAGGAGCTTGCATATCCGGCTTTATCAGATTTACCTTCTTTGCCCTGTTCTCGATTGCCATTTGAAAGTCCATGAGATATGACATCATAATGGTACGGACCAGGAATCGACGAACAGCTTTGAGCGCCTTTGTAACTGGAAGCGGTCAGATAGTTCTTGTGCGAAGGTCTTTCAGAATAGCATAGAAGTCGAACGGTCGGAGGTGCTGGAAGTCGGCTTAAGAAAATCTCCATTCATTCCCATCTTCGCGTCTGATGGTGAATACAGGATAAACAACTTTTATAATTCGGCCTGACTCGATGTTGAGCACTTCTGTGATCTGATGCTTGGTTCGTACTTGGCTAACTGGTAGATACCGCTTCATTGCACTTACGTATCGGCGTTGGTATTCGGGGTTGGAACTGTAAATACCAAGGTCGATTGGGCGTAGCTTGTGGACGAACAACTTCTTCAGAGATTCCTCCAGGTGAGGAATAAATATCGGGATCTTCTCCCAACGGATTTGTTGCTGTTGAGGTGGTGGGAGATCAGAAGCTGTCGGTTGCTGAGGAGATGTCGGAATATCGGCAGTTGTGGTTTCAGGTCTTGTTGAAGTTTCAGCGGGTTGAGCAGAGTGAACGGGGGTACCATATAAATTCTGGAGCAGAAATTGGTCGTAGTCTACGTTGTCATCTTCATCAGTAGGGAAGACCAAATTAACCTGGAAATTTACGGCACTGGCGGCTTTTTCATACCATGCATCTTCGGTTTCTGGGTTGGTCTCGTAGTCTGGATCTACCAGGTTGATTGTAGACTCAACTGATGTGTCAAAAGTAACCAGTTCCTGTTCTGTTCCCTCAGGCTTTTCAACCATCGGGTCTTCATCATCCGAGATATCCATGTCAATTACCATCTCGGCTAAAGGTAACTCGGCTTTGGATGCTTCTGATGTTGTTGCCGCAGTTAAGGGTTCCTGTTGAACCACAATAGTCCTTTCAGTGAGGATCAGGGCGGTCTCGGTTAATCTTTTTCTTTTCTCCCCCTCACGGTGATCAGGATCATCCTGGTCATCGTGCTTGCGCTTTTGACCGCCTGCTTGACTCTTGCAGGTATCTTTGAGTGAACGGACTCTCTCGGACAGCATAGTGAGCGCTTGTTTGAAGTCCTTAAGAGTCGAGTCAAGGGTATCCAGTCGAGTGGTAATGGATGATGAAGGATCAGTGACCTGTGATTCCAGAACGGATAGCAAGTCTGCTTCGGTAGAGGCGTCGGTTTCGGATTGTTGGAGCAGTTGGGCTAGAAGCAATAGTCTTGAGGGTGTCCACCGAGTAGGTAGGCTGAGCAGGATCCGGTGGAGGTGTAGGGGCGGTTTCAGCTTCGACGATCTTCTCTTTTCCTTTGATTTTACTCTTGATTTTGGCGAGCTCGGCGGCCATGTGCTGCTCCATTGCCTCGCGGACAGCCTTGAGGGTGCTGTCCAGGGACCCTTGTGACACAAAGTCGGGTAAAGTAACATTGGAATCACTTAGATTGCCCGTTGAAGCATCTACCGTAGAGGCAGAGCCACCTACGTTCACAGTTGGCAATTTGGTAGCTGTGGTAGGATTTCCGTCTGATCCTCGTGTTCCGCCAGACGGAGACACTACAGACGTTCCGATCGAGTCACGAAGAGTCTCAATTTGGTGTTCTTCATCATGTGTCCTAGGCGAAGAATGTTCAATTTCAAATGGCTCTAGACTCGATGGTGCACGAAATGAAATCGAGACCGGGGGTTGTTGGTCTCTTATTTCAACACCAGTACTCTCCGAGTGAGAGACCGGTGGAAGTTGTGCTTGATCCCCGTGAGAAACTGAAACATCCGTCTTTTGAGAGACGGATGAGTGGATATGGGGGTTGTGCAATTGCTCCGTTGGGTCCACGGAGGCTTCTTCAATATCCTGTCCCAACAAATGAGACGAGATAGTAGATGTGGCTACCCGGATATCACTCGGTTGGGTTCGCTCAGGAGCCTCTTTATCTTTACGGCTCAATCTTTCCTGGTTCGCTTTCGAACGCAGTTCTCTCCTTCTCACATGTTCTAACTCGTCACCTATAATTCCCTCGGGTATCCAAGTATCTCCCATAGCATGTTGGTCAGTAGAGGTAGGTGAGTCAAGTGGGATTCCTTCGGTGAAGTCTGGGTTGGGTCCGATACCGTGAGGGATTAATTTTAGGCGGATGTTACGGTCCGTATCGGATGCCGTGGAGTCAGATTCCACGTTTTCAACTTGACATGGTGAAGGCGGGTCAGATAAATATGGCTCGGAGTCACGGTGGAGCATCGGTCGTGAAGACGATGTTCCGGCTTTGCCTGTCGTTCGGGTAATGGGAATTACGGGTTAATGGCTAGAACTGGGTCGCGGATCCAATGCACCTACTGTTGCGTCTCCCCTCCCGATAATTCTCAACACACCCCGCCTGGGAGCCCCAGCTGCCCGGGCCCTTCCACCTCTTACTCTCGGACCTCACGTCTCTCGGGTCTATGTCCCGGGGGAGGTCCCTCCGGCGCTGGCTGGACCATGGGATTCCCTAACGCTTCAGGTATGGGCATGGCTATAGCATTAGACGGGTTACGAATAAACATATATTGCAGGTGATGAGGAGGACATACCGGATGGTTTAGGTGTCGCGGTATGGCTGGATTGGCATCCATGTGTTGTCGCACAACCAATGAAAGGAAACGAGGGTAGGGGAGGAACTTCTTCTGTTTTGTACCTCCGATTTGACGAATGGCTTGAACAAGTTCGCGCCAGATAATCATTGCAGCGTCTACGTGGCGGTTGTAGCACACGGCATGGAGTAACCGCAGGAAGTCGCCGGTACACTGGTCTATGCCCTTCCATCTCGAAGAAAGGCATCTGTTTAGAATCGTAAACAGAGTGTACCATATGGGGGCCAGGTACTTTCGGTTGAATCCAGATGGACGAATGAGGTTGTGGTTGTACCTGAGTGCGCGTACTTGAGCGCATAGAGTGTCGTCATTGAGCGCGGGGTCATAACCTTGATGTCCGCCGGCGTTGGCTTCAGGAAGTGAAAGTAGGCGGCGAAAGGTGTCAGGTGTGAGCGTCAACTGTTGGTTGTCGATCTGGGCGGTGATCGTCTGTGAGTTAGCAGCTGTGTTGACTCGTGCGGTGAGCCATTCTTGAATAACGTACAGGAGCGGGACGTCGGCTGTAGCAGTTAGGGCCTCATGGAGAGGGTGACGCATTAGAATGTCCACAAGTACTCGGTGTTGTGGTTGTGGACGGAACTGAGCCGGTCTAGGTGATGGTTGTTTGGCTCTATCTCCGTACCATGGTCAGGTTCGACCAAGGCGTTGTCAGCTGCCTCGTCTATAAATTCCTCTTGAGGAATTTGTCCTTCCGGATGTTGTGGAGGATTTTGCTACTGATCCGCCATGAGATATCTGTAAAATAACCAGAGTTAGTACTTTAGGCGGAAGAACAATTATCGGCGCGTACCTTTGCGATAAATGGCTCAATTTGAGACAAATTGAGGACTGATAGTGATAGAACAGGTACTGGATAGACAAACCAGGGATGTCCGAATAAAGTAATGGAATGACAGAACTATCCGGACAATACAAGTATCCGGACAACACATTGTGTCCGGATGGGAAGAGCGTTCCCGGACAAGATAGACATTCCGGATAAATATGGATTCCGGATAAATGAGATTCCGGACATCACCACAATCCGGTAGTTGAACTTACCGGAAACCCTGGGGTTTCCGGACAACTAGGTTTCCGGAGGTGGGGTATGCCCGGGTAACATATCTGAGAGTATACACGTATCCGGACAAAACATTTAAAACAAGAATGTTTCCGGACACAACGAATGATCCCGGACGAGATTCAAAAATGACAATCGTCCAAAATGGAGTGCCAAACATGTGTGTAAGCATAAATGTAGTATCTATTGATGCATATGAGCACACAGAATGGTCTAAGTCTATCAAAACCACATCGAAAGACCCAAAGTCGATTGGACTCTTAAATGGGTTTCGGACTCATTCAGACAATCATATCGAAGGTCTAAATGTGTAACTGAGTCCGTGAAGCATACCTAATGACGATCGAGAGAGATTTTAGAACATCATACCTGATTTGCGGACTAAAATCGAGTGAAAATCAGGGAAACCGAGTGGAGCCGAACGAGAGAGAAAGATGTCGAGAGGTTTAGGGTTTATGGTTCGAATTTTCCAGAGAATGAAACACACGGAGTCCGGGTGCTTATATATCGGCCATGAGTCCGGGTGAGGTATCCGGGATCCTATCCAACCCAGATAAGGACCCGGTCCGTAAACCTATCCGAAAAGATAGAGTTTCCGGATACCTGTCCGGATACATTGGATTTTCACAAAAATTGTCCTTTCCTTGAAAATTTTGCAAAAATTAGGACTGTAGAAGAACCTTCTCTCGCTCCCCCTCAAACTTAGCATGGGGAAAACCTTGCTCCCCCTTGGATAGTGCAGTGGAGAGTCCGACACAAAAAACTTTTGGACATTTTAAAGAGAAAAATTGTGTCGCTCCCCCTCAAATGAAGAACATTAATTGAAATCCACATGGGAGTGCCCACACACACAAAACTTTTTAACATTCTTAAGAAAAACTATGTGTGACGCTCCCCCTCAACAAATGATTAAACTAACCTGATACCGCTTGGTGCTCCCCCTGAACACATGAACACATCGTGAAAGCACAGATATAGACAAATAAAATTCAGACGACAGTATGAAATGAAAGGAAACACACGTAGAAAGAAAGGAAACAAACGAAATCTACCTAGTAAATACAGAGACTAAATCTAACTGTGTAACTGAAACAAGTAGAATACAGGTGCGAGAAAGTGTATGGTCAATCATCAGGAGTGTAAACACCGGATGATGAGTAGACAGTTACTCGTAGATGTATGGAACTTGTAACGGGCACACAATCCGATTAAGTCTTCAGATTTAGCATACCTAACTTGGACACAAGAGTATTAAACCGTTTTTCGTCCAAGGGTTTTGTAAAGAGGTCTGCTAACTGATGCTCAGTATTTACGAAGTAGAGTTCGACTGTACCTCTTTCAACGTGATCCTTACTGAAGTGATACCGAACGTTGATGTGCTTCGTCTTGGTGTGTTGGACCGGGTTGCTGGATATGGCAATAGCGCTCTTCGAGTCGCAGTAAATGGGCACCTTGACATAGGTGAAGTCGTAGTCTTTGAGTTGCGTCCTCATCCAGATTACTTGAGAACAGCAGCTCGCGGCGGCCACGTACTCCGCTTCGGCAGTTGAAGTAGAAACGCACTGCTGCTTCTTGGACGCCCAGCTCACCAGACTATCTCCTAAAAACTGCACATGCCCCAATGTGCTCTTTCGGTCCATCATACTGCCCGCGTGATCCGCATCAGAATAGGCGGATAGCTCAAAACCTGTCTCTTTCGGGTACCACAAGCCAAGATCAGCAGTACCACGTAAATAACGAAAAATTCGTTTGACAGCCATATAGTGAGACTCTTTTGGTTTTGATTGAAACCGGGCGCATAAAAAGGTGGAAAACATGATATCCGGCCTACTCGCAGTTAGATACATCAAAGAACCGATCATTCCCTGATACAATTTAGTGTTCACATCCTTTCCGTTTGGATCGGCGTGAAGCTTTGTACCGGGTGCCATGGGCGTTTTCATTAGTGAGGACTGTTCCATCTGGTATTTCCTAAGAATATCCCGGATGTACTTAGCCTGGTTTATGAATATCCTGGTCGACAATTGTTTAACTTGAAGACCAAGGAAAAAATTCATCTCACAAAGCATACTCATTTTAAAAAATTGTCCCATAAGATTGGCAATTTTCCTAGCATATTGAGGATTAGTAGACCCGAATATTATGTCATCAACATATACTTGTACTAAGACTATATGACCCTTTTCGTTCTTGATAAACAGAGTAGAATCTATCTTACCTCGAGTAAATTCAGATTTAAGCAAGAACTCAGACAAAGTGTTGTACCAGGCTCGCGGAGCTTGCTTTAGTCTATAAAGCGCCTTGTCTAGAACGTAGACATGATTAGGCTTCTAATCGTCCACGAATCCTTCTGGTTGCGAGACGTACACTTCTTCCTTGATATCGCCGTAGAGGAATGCAGTCTTCACATCCATTTGGAAGACCGTGAAATTCTTGTGCGCCGCGTAAGCGAGGAACATACGAATGGCTTCTATCCTTGCTACCGGAGCGTATGTCTCATCATAGTCGATCCCTTCTTGTTGTCGGTATCCCTTGGCCACGAGACGCGCCTTGTTGCAGACAACGATTCCGTCCTCGTCCTTCTTGTTCTCGAAGATCCACTTGGTGCCGATCACCGTCTTGTGTTTCGGACGTGGAACCAGTCGCCATACCTTTAGAGCCTCAAATTGGTTGAGCTCTTCTTGCATAGCGATGATCCAATCCGGACCTTCAAGTGCTTTTCTTACGTTCGTCGGCTCGATCTTGCTTAGGAAGTCGGAGAATAGACAAAAGTTGGCGGAAGCGCCTCGCGTGCGAACAGGAGTAGAGGGATCACCGATGATTTGGTGTAGGGGATGAGCTTTCGTCCATCTGGTGGTGTGAGGAAGCGGCTGTTGTGTAGAGTGAGAAGCATCCGGATCCATATATGAACCAGATGGAAGGTCTTGCACTGCTTCAAGAGTTGCAGGCTGGTTTCATGGAGGAGGTGGGGGAGGATTCGCCGAGGGTTGAACAACTTCTGGTTCCGAGGAGTTCAGAAGTTGATCGTCAGTCGTAGCAGATGACGAATCGTTAGGAGCGATCTCCGGATTTGTAACAGGTTCCTCCGGGGGGACAGTAGTATCAGTAGAGATCGATGAAGACGGTTGGGTTGTCTCCACAGTAATGGACGGCGTGCTTGTATAAGGCGGCATACCGGATAGATTCACCGAATCTTCAGTACGAGCAGCTTCAAGTCGAGGTTGTGCTGAGACAGGAGGAGTGGAAGCATTAAATATGTCATCATAAAAATACTTAAACAATAAATCTAAATCCGAAGAATCAGCATTCGAAGAAGATGCATGATTTGGATTTACTGTTGCTTGTACAGATCCCGAACTTGAAGGTCCAGAAGCTAGCACGCCAGTTAAACCGGGTCCTGAACCGATTTGTTCAGAAGCCAAATCTGCGGCTTCTTCGAATGTCACGTTTACACTTTCGACAACGGTTTTATTCTGTTTGATGTAAACGCGATACGCTTGTGCCTGCATGGAGTAGCCGATAAAAACTCCTTCGTCCACCTTGGGGTTGAATTTTCCGAGATCGTCCTTATCGTTTAAGACATAGCACGTGCATCTGAATGCATGGAAGTACTTGATGTTCGGAATGCGGTTGTTGATGATCTCGTATGGCGTCTTGTTGAACCGCTTGTTGATGATGGAGTGGTTTTGCGTGTAACAGGTAGTAGACACCGCTTCGGCCCATAAAAATAGCGGCATATTTGACTGAGAAAGCATGGTGCGAGCCGCTTCGACTAGGGTACAGTTGCGTCGTTCCACCACTCCGTTTTGCTGAGGAGTGCGTGCGGCAGAGAAGGTGTGCGAAATGCCGACTGAAGTCAGATAGTCGTCCACCGTTTGATTCTTAAACTCCGTCCCGTTGTCGGTCCTTATGGTCTGAACTTGTTGTTGCTTGTTTAGTTGGATGGTCTTCAGATGGTTGATGATCAGCTCCAGAGTTTCGTCTTTCGAGCGAAAGAACTTGACCCAGGTGTAGCGCGAGAAGTCATCCACCATTACCAGGACATATTTGCGCTTGTTGATACTCTGAACACGCATCGGTCCACACAAATCCATATGGATAAGTCTGAGGGGCCGGGACGTGCTCGGAGTTGCCTTCGGTAGATGCGGCACTCGCTTTATTTTTCTCTTTTCACATGCCCCGCAGAGACGATCCTTTATGAATTGAAGATCGGGCATGCCTTTCACGTGTCCGCCCAGCACCAGTTTGTTGATACTTTTGAAGTTCAGGTGCGATAGTCGTCGATGCCAAATCCACGCTTGTTCGGAATTAGCCTTTGACATGAGGCAGACGGGGTTATTGGGTTGAGGGTTGCGAGGTCGATTGTGTAGAGGTTGGTCTTGCGTTTCCCAACCAGTAGCTCCTCTCCGTCGTCATTGAGGATTCTACACCTTTTAGCTTTGAACCGGACCTTGTGATCTTTATCGCAGAATTGCCCGATGCTGAACAGATTGTGTCCCAATTCCACGACGTGTGATACCTTCTTAATTGTGATCTTATCTTGGACAATGCCGCCGTAGCCCACGATCGGCGCCTTGTCGTTGTTGCCAAATCTCACGTCTCCACCATATTCTTCTTTGTAGTTCGTGAGAAGCTCCCTCCTTCCGGTCATGTGCTTGGAGCATCCAGAATCTAAGTACCACACATGACCGTGCTGCAAAAACGAGTTTAACGGATTTTAGGTACCCAGATTTGCCTGGGTCCAGGAGGGTTAGGTTTGGCACCTCGTGGAGGAACTTGCTTTGACACAGACTTCCCCTTAGATGTAGATTGTACACCGTTTGGAGTAACTGGTTTTGGCATATGTTGCCTCTTAGGTGTAGAATTTACACCTTTTGGAGGAACAAGTTTTGTAGCAGGTTGCCTCTTGGGTGCCGGTCTAACCTCAGTAGGAGAAGCCCGTTTTGGAATGGGTTTGGTCTCCCGCTGTGGTTTAACCTCTGATTGGAAACCCCGTTGTTTATAGTATTTTCTTTTGTTATTACGGGGTTTGCGTTTGGGTGTCGAATTATACATGTGATATGACCCAAACCAATCATTTAAGTTAATTGCATCAAAATCATTCCAACCACAACTAGAACAACATAAACAATCACGCGATAACTGAATCAATTGATGAACGGAATTAATTTTAATTGGAAAGGAAACTTCAAAACGGTTCCAATGATTCCAAGCAAAATTGTCTTTGTTTATCCTAGAATTTAAAGCAGTGGGAAAAGACTTTGATGCAGCATCCTTGACAGGTTCTTGTTTAGCCACTTGGGTTTTTCTTGTTTTGCGCGACCATTTTTATCTGTAGCAACAGGGACAGAATGATCAGTGACCTTTGAAGGAACAGGATTTTTGATAGGCAATCGCTCGGTCTTTTACCTCGGTTGTGATTGATTTTGAGAAACAGGTTTAGATTTGGCGATCTTAATCACAGCTGGGGCCGTTGTGTTAGAACAAGTTCCCTTTAGCAACCTTGGGCTTTGCAACCTTGTAGCAATCGGAGTAGTCATTCGAGATATACTTCTTGTTCTTTTGATAGGAATAATTCAAAGGTTCATAACAAAATGGAAGTTGTATTTTGGAAGTGTGTGCGCGCTTGTATTCCTCAGTTTCCTCTTCCTTTTCAGGTTCAAGAGGACCAGTCCATTGAATTGCGTATTCCGGATACTTTTTATCTAATCCAAAACAACCAAAATCATACAGAGTAGGTGTATTGAATATACCCTTTTGCAAGTAGTGTGGGTTATCATATCCGATTCCCCATTCCTTGTTAAAATACGTGAACTCTTTGTGTTTATTCATGTGGATGGTTTGATCCGTTTGACCTCTTTTATGGAGTTTGGTTTCAAGATCAAGTATTTTGGCAACAAACTCCTTGTGCTGAATTTGAAGAGCAGAGCATTGATAAACAATTTCTGTTTTCTCATTCAAACATTGATCAAGCTTTATGGTCAGATCAGATATCTTAGCTCGAAGATCTTTTGGTGCTATCGAAAGATTAGCACACTTTTCCTTTAGGTATGTGTTGTCAGATTTAAGCTTTTCAGTTATCTTTGTTTGAGCATCTAACTTTACTTTTAAAGAGATAATTTCAAGAAGTTGTTCATGTGAGGAAAACATGTATGACTCTACCTTTTGACCAAGTAGTTGAATCTTATCAACTAAAGCATTATGAGTTGGTAGACATACCTGACAAGATTCTCCAAGAGCTGGAGGCGTGGTGTGGTTGCTCATGGCATAAGCATCTCGAGTCATCTTTGATGGTTGCACTGATGTGATCGTCAAACGTTGGTTCGATTCAAAGTGGAACAGTATCAAGGATACTTAAATGTCCCCCTCCTGCGGGGTCTGGGGGCAGCGCCCCTAGAAAATTTTGAAAATTGAGGGTTCAGAAAGCTCCCGGATTATGGAATCCGGGTGGTTTCCGGATAAGGAATCCGGAAAATAAGCTTACCGGGTGAAGAGCAAGTTACCGGGTGAAATGAGATTCCGGATAAAATGCTTTCCGGATGGAATGGGTTTCCGGGATAAATCAATATAACCGGAAACTTCGAGTTATTCGGACAAAATAGATTACCAGAAACGTTGAGTTGTCCGGACAAACTATTTTACCGAAAACTTTGGGTTTTCGGAAAAAATTACCCGGAAAGATTGGATTGAAAGAACTTACCCGAAAAGATTTGATGCGTCCGGAAAGAATTAAGGAACTTCCGGAAAGTGCTGCTACTATCCAGAAAGTGCGGATGTTTTACCCGGAAAGCACGGCTGGAGTGATGAAATCGATTGGGAATCAACTAGGGTTGCTCAAAAACGTTCCTGAAAGATTAGAAACACTACCAAACACAAAAATAACACTACCCAAATCGATTTTGAAGCAAAAACAACAAGTTTTGATGGTTAAAAATTCGATTTTTGACAAGAACACACCCAAAACTTTTGAACTATAATTTGCTTAAAAACCACTCAAACGATCGAAATAGAGTACGAAAATTTGCAGAATCACTAATAGCAATGATACTAACAATACCCAATAAACGAAATCGATCAATTTTATCTGAATCAAAAACTTGATATTCAATCAAGAACACAGACGTGAAAAAGAAAGAACTTACCAGAATTCAATATGAACACTTTGAATCGATTTAGTCCGTACGCTCTGATACCAATTGTGAGTTCCAGATCCGTGCAACGAACAATGAAATCAATAGATAATAACAGAGATGTTTATGATTTCAACTGGTCATCCATATAATGCTTTCAATCAGAGTGTTTTACAATATGGAATAGGAAAGCAAATGAACAACTAGCCTATTTTTCTAAGGCTAATACAATATATATATATATATATTTATATATATATATATATATATATATATATATATATATATATATGGCGGGCTCGTGGTTAACAAGCCCACGGCCCGTTCACTAACTAGGCTCAAAATAAAGAAATACAATTTAAACCCTTGAACTTTAAATCAACAATAAATGACCCTAACATTGCTGCATGATCAGTGTGCACGATGACCTTCGTCCCTATCAAGTATGACCTGAAACGATCAAAAGCAAACACCACCGCAAGTAATTCTTTTTCAGTGACAGTATAATTAATCTGAGCTTCAATCAGCGTTTTACTTGCATAATAAATGGGGTGAATGATTTTGTTCTTTCTTTGTCCGAGAACAGCCCTCACAACCCACTCGCTGGCGTCACACATGACTTCAAATGGGAGTGACCAGTTAGGAGTGGTCACTATGGGTGCAGTAACTAAGGCTTTCTTGATTGTTTCAAAAGCATCTCGACATTCTTGGGTAAAATTAAATTCTTTTTCATGTTGCAACAGGTTACATAGGGGTTTAGTTATTTTTGAAAAATCTTTGATGAACCTCCTATAAAAACCTGCGTGACCCAAGAAACTTCGAATACCTTTAACCGTTGTGGGTTCGGGAAGTTGTGCCACTACTTCAAGCTTGGATTTATCAACTTCCAACCCTCTTTTTGAGACAAGATGACCTAGGACAATACCTTCCTCTACCATAAAATGGCATTTTTCCCAATTTAAAATAAGGTCGTGGATCTCACATCTTACTAGGCTTTTCTCTAAATTTCCCAGGTAGTTGTCAAATGATGTCCCTATCACAGAAAAGTCATCCATAAAAACTTCTATGGTGTCCTCAATCATATCGGTGAAAATGGCCATCATACAACGTTGGAAAGTGGCTGGGGCATTACACAATCCAAATGGCATCCTCCGGAATGCAAAGGTACCGTAGGGACAAGTAAAGGTGGTCTTTTCTTGGTCCTCGGGTGCGATATGGATTTGGTTGTATCCGGAGTATCCATCTAGAAAACAATAGAATTCTTTTCCCGCTAACCTATCAAGCATTTGGTCAATGAAAGGTAGGGGAAAATGGTCTTTCTTAGTGGCTAGGTTGAGTTGTCTATAATCCATGCATATTCTCCACCCCGTGACAGTCCTAGTGGGAATGAGTTCGTTCTTTTCGTTCTTCACTACGGTCGTCCCTCCCTTTTTAGGGACACATTGGACGGGGCTCATCCAACTACTACTAGCTATTGGGTAGATAATACCGGCGTCTAACCACTTCAACACTTCTTTCTTAACTACCTCCTTCATTATGGGGTTCAACCTTCTTTGAGGTTGGACTTTTCCAGGGTGGTCACTCTCCAAGTTAATCTTATGTTGACATAAGGAGGGGCTAATACCTCGAATGTCCGCTATGGTCCAACCAATTGCCTTCTTATGCTTCATCAACAAATCAATCAGAAGTTGTTCTTGTTTCTCACTAAGTTTGGAAGAGATAATAACGGGAAGTTTATTATCCTTAGCGAGAAAAGCATATTTTAATTGGGAAGGCAATTGTTTTAGCTCTAACTCGGGAGGTTGTTCTATTGAAGGGGGTCGAACATTTCTGTCTTTGAAGTCCAGAGGTTCGAAGGCTGCCACTATTGCGTTACACTCATCCTCAAAAGTGTCATCACTCTCAGAGTCTCAGAGTCGGAGTGCTCACTCTCACTCCCCACTGTGCTTACTGCATCAAAACCATGGGTTCCACAAATCGAACTCAAAGCAAAACAGTCTTCGGTTTCTATGTACTTAAGAGACTTGAAGACATTGAATGTTACTTCTTGGTCATTGACTCTCATAGTGAGTTCCCCTTTGTGCACATCGATCAAAGTACGTCCTGTTGCAAGAAACGGACGCCCTAGGATGATTGGGATATCTTTATCGACCTCATAATCTAGAATTAGAAAATCGGCGGGGAAGATAAATTTATCCACTTGGACCAAAACATCTTCTATTTTTCCCTTGGGGTAGGCAATGGACCGGTCGGCTAGTTGTAATGTCACGGTTGTGGGTCTAGCCTCTCCAATACCTAACTTGTTAAAAATGGATAATGGCATCAAGTTGATACTAGCTCCTAAATCACAGAGTGCTTGACCTACTTCTTGTCCTCCTATTGTGCATGGAATGGTGAAACTACCCGGGTCTTTCAACTTAGGTAGAATCTTGCTAGTAAGGAGGGCACTACATTCCTTGGTCAAAGCCACATTCTCAAACTCACCCAACTTTCTCTTTTTGTTCAAAATATCCTTTAAAAATTTTACATAGCTTGGCATTTGCTCGAGAGCCTCTACCAAGGGTATGTTAATGTGAAGTTGTTTAAAAATGTTTAAGAATTTTTTAAACTGAACATCGACATTTTTAGTCTTCATTCTTTCAGGAAAAGGTACACTTCGTGGGTCAATTTGAGTTTGCTGTGGTGTTGGCTTTGGAACAGTAGGTTTTGGTATAGGTCCAAAAGTGGGAAGCTCAGGGACATCGGTCCTCACTGTAGGAAGGACAGTGACTTGAGGAGTGGCCACTGTGGGTTTAGGGATAGTGGGTATTTGAGGCGGATCATCAGATTCAAAAATGATATCTTTCTGATCCTTTCCACTCCTAAGTGTTATGGACTTGACTTGTTCAGATCCTTTTCCTATCACCCTAGCGTGTTCGGTGTCACTAGGTAATGTCCCTGGTGGTCTATTCTTAACTTCGATGGCTAGTTGTCCTACTTGAGTCTCTATGTTCCTAATGGCTGCTTGAGTTTGATTCATGAAACCTTTGAGAATTGATTCGAGTGATGGTTGAGTCTCAGCGGGTTGAGTTGATCGTTGTTGGAACTGTTGTGAGGACTGCCCTTGGTGAAAGTTCTGTGGGGGATGCCCACTGTGATGTTGGTGAAATCCAGGGGGATTTTGTGGTCTTTGTTGTACATGACTCGCCCCTTGGGGTTGGAGTCCTGGATTACCAGCCCAAGAGAAATTCGGATGATTTCTCTAACCTGGATTATAAGTCTGTGAATATGGGTTGTTTCTCGGGTTGGTTCCAACCCTCTTTTTGAGACAAGATGACCTAGGACAATACCTTCCTCTACCATAAAATGGCATTTTTCCCAATTTAAAATAAGGTCGTGGATCTCACATCTTACTAGGCTTTTCTCTAAATTTCCCAGGTAGTTGTCAAATGATGTCCCTATCACAGAAAAGTCATCCATAAAAACTTCTATGGTGTCCTCAATCATATCGGTGAAAATGGCCATCATACAACGTTGGAAAGTGGCTGGGGCATTACACAATCCAAATGGCATCCTCCGGAATGCAAAGGTACCGTAGGGACAAGTAAAGGTGGTCTTTTCTTGGTCCTCGGGTGCGATATGGATTTGGTTGTATCCGGAGTATCCATCTAGAAAACAATAGAATTCTTTTCCCGCTAACCTATCAAGCATTTGGTCAATGAAAGGTAGGGGAAAATGGTCTTTCTTAGTGGCTAGGTTGAGTTGTCTATAATCCATGCATATTCTCCACCCCGTGACAGTCCTAGTGGGAATGAGTTCGTTATTTTCGTTCTTCACTACGGTCGTCCCTCCCTTTTTAGGGACACATTGGACGGGGCTCATCCAACTACTACTAGCTATTGGGTAGATAATACCGGCGTCTAACCACTTCAACACTTCTTTCTTAACTACCTCCTTCATTATGGGGTTCAACCTTCTTTGAGGTTGGACTTTTCCAGGGTGGTCACTCTCCAAGTTAATCTTATGTTGACATAAGGAGGGGCTAATACCTCGAATGTCCGCTATGGTCCAACCAATTGCCTTCTTATGCTTCATCAACAAATCAATCAGAAGTTGTTCTTGTTTCTCACTAAGTTTGGAAGAGATAATAACGGGAAGTTTATTATCCTTAGCGAGAAAAGCATATTTTAATTGGGAAGGCAATTGTTTTAGCTCTAACTCGGGAGGTTGTTCTATTGAAGGGGGTCGAACATTTCTGTCTTTGAAGTCCAGAGGTTCGAAGGCTGCCACTATTGCGTTACACTCATCCTCAAAAGTGTCATCACTCTCAGAGTCTCAGAGTCGGAGTGCTCACTCTCACTCCCCACTGTGCTTACTGCATCAAAACCATGGGTTCCACAAATCGAACTCAAAGCAAAACAGTCTTCGGTTTCTATGTACTTAAGAGACTTGAAGACATTGAATGTTACTTCTTGGTCATTGACTCTCATAGTGAGTTCCCCTTTGTGCACATCGATCAAAGTACGTCCTGTTGCAAGAAACGGACGCCCTAGGATGATTGGGATATCTTTATCGACCTCATAATCTAGAATTAGAAAATCGGCGGGGAAGATAAATTTATCCACTTGGACCAAAACATCTTCTATTTTTCCCTTGGGGTAGGCAATGGACCGGTCGGCTAGTTGTAATGTCACGGTTGTGGGTCTAGCCTCTCCAATACCTAACTTGTTAAAAATGGATAATGGCATCAAGTTGATACTAGCTCCTAAATCACAGAGTGCTTGACCTACTTCTTGTCCTCCTATTGTGCATGGAATGGTGAAACTACCCGGGTCTTTCAACTTAGGTAGAATCTTGCTAGTAAGGAGGGCACTACATTCCTTGGTCAAAGCCACAGTCTCAAACTCACCCAACTTTCTCTTTTTGTTCAAAATATCCTTTAAAAATTTTACATAGCTTGGCATTTGCTCGAGAGCCTCTACCAAGGGTATGTTAATGTGAAGTTGTTTAAAAATGTTTAAGAATTTTTTAAACTGAACATCGACATTTTTAGTCTTCATTCTTTCAGGAAAAGGTACACTTCGTGGGTCAATTTGAGTTTGCTGTGGTGTTGGCTTTGGAACAGTAGGTTTTGGTATAGGTCCAAAAGTGGGAAGCTCAGGGACATCGGTCCTCACTGTAGGAAGGACAGTGACTTGAGGAGTGGCCACTGTGGGTTTAGGGATAGTGGGTATTTGAGGCGGATCATCAGATTCAAAAATGATATCTTTCTGATCCTTTCCACTCCTAAGTGTTATGGACTTGACTTGTTCAGATCCTTTTCCTATCACCCTAGCGTGTTCGGTGTCACTAGGTAATGTCCCTGGTGGTCTATTCTTAACTTCGATGGCTAGTTGTCCTACTTGAGTCTCTATGTTCCTAATGGCTGCTTGAGTTTGATTCATGAAACCTTTGAGAATTGATTCGAGTGATGGTTGAGTCTCAGCGGGTTGAGTTGATCGTGGTTGGAACTGTTGTGAGGACTGCCCTTGGTGAAAGTTCTGTGGGGGATGCCCACTGTGATGTTGGTGAAATCCAGGGGGATTTTGTGGTCTTTGTTGTACATGACTCGCCCCTTGGGGTTGGAGTCCTGGATTACCAGCCCAAGAGAAATTCGGATGATTTCTCTAACCTGGATTATAAGTCTGTGAATATGGGTTGTTTCTCGGGTTGGTTCCTATAACATTAACGGCCTCAGGATTTGCTGGACAATAGTCAAAAACATGTTCCTCTCCACAGAGGGAACAATTCTCAGTGAGATGTGTTGCGGAATTTACTTGGCCTCTATTTTGATTCAAAACTAATTTAGTCAAGGCCACTAACTGCGCATTCATGGTTTTAAGTGCCTCGGAGTCGATGGTGTTGGTTTTTGGTATGGGTGCTCTAGGATTGGACCACTCGGTATTGTTGTTGGACACTTTTTCTAAGATTTGATATCCTTCATTGTAAGTCTTACTTGTGAATGTTCCACCTGCTGTTGCATCTAAGATGATTTTGGCCGCATTGGAAAGACCATTGTAAAAAGTCACCAATTGGATGCAATGTGGGATGCCGTGATGTGGCACTTTCGAAGTAAATCTTTAAATCGTTCCCATGCATCCGAAACATCCTCGTCTTCTTCTTGTCTGAACAAAATAATATCATTTCGAAACCTTACATTCCTTGTGGGAGGAAAGTATTTTTGTAAAAATTTGTCAGCAAGTTCTTGCCAAGTGGTTATCGAGTGAGGTGCATGTGAGTTCAGCCAAGCCTTTGCTTTATCCCTTAATGTAAAAGGGAAAAGCCTTATCCTTAACGCTTCATCACTCACACCTTGCAATTGAAAGGAATCAGTCATTTCCAAAAAGGATTTCAAGTGCGAGTGTGGATCCTCACATGGTGATCCTCCAAAGTGACTAATGGCTTGAATCATTTGGAACATCACCGGTTTGAGTTCAAAACGTGTTGCAACAATGTTAGGCCTTAAAATTCTGGAGCTTAAATCACCAACTCCGGAAGTAGCATAGTCCCGTAGTTTTCGATCTTTGCTATCGACAATCGTCACTGTGGTCTCCACTAACGGTGGTGGGTTAACAGGTCTTTCACCTCCCACACCAGCCATGTTTACAGTGGGGTTCACAGGGGGTTGTCGATTTGTGTTTTTGTTTTTACGTCTTCTTCGAAAAGTTTTCTCTATTTCTAGATCAATTGGTACCAAAGGTCCGTGTTGTTGCCTTGGCATGGAACACGAACAGCTTAGAAAAACGAGTTACTCGGGCTCGAACAAAAACTAATGTCTTGAGATTTAAAATCACGCCAGTCCCCGGCAACGGCGCCAAAAACTTGGTACGTGCGAAATATGTGATTTAATCGCAGTGGGTTGAAAACTATCCACAGTGGGAAGTGCAAGTGTACACTGAGCACTATGATCGTCACAGCAAGTAATAGTTGGTAAAATACCAGAATCATATCCACAGAGACTGGGCAATCAAGACAATATGGTTCTCATGAGCTCCTTTTACAGGTTTCAGTTACAGAGGAAGCAATATTTTGGTTTGTTTGGTGAAATGCTACTTTAACGGTTTTACTTAAGATTTAAAAGGAGGAATGTAGGTTAGATTTCCCTAGATTTTATATTAAATACCTGATCTTAAAAGTGATCCTTGTACTTGAGGTGGGTACCTTCGCTAGAAAAGCCCGGTTACAAAATACTCACACCTTTAGGTAAAAATCTCATACTCTTAGTATCTATTGTTTTGTCAATGGTAATCTCAAAATAGACCTTTTCAGGCCTCGATGGAATGTGTAGAGACAAATACTCTAAGTGTTTTAAATACACCAACTAGCTTGCCTACTACTCCAGTGGGTTGAGATTAGCTCACTGTGTTGACCTCATTTTCGCAAGTGTCATAAGAATTCTTTCGAATCCCCTAGCATCATCCAAGCTCGTGTCACTACGTTCTACTCATTTCTGAGTTAAGAACTAGACTTTTAGATCCTTACAAGTGATCGGCTTGTTTGCATCATTGGGCAATAATCGAGAGTGAATGACCAAAACAATAAATATTCCAAGTATAAAGATTACTCAAGTATTTTCTCTAAAATCCAGGTACTTCTCTTTCCTACATCCCAAAGGATGCTTAGCCCATAATTACTGAAGTAAAGAAAGCAAAAGATGAAGAGTTGCACATAAGTAAACTGAAAGTGACTTGTATTAAAACCGCAGTGGGTAACGAAGGTATGTCACTGCCACTGATTACTCGAAATTAACAATTACACTAGGAATTGAAAATACAGAAATTTAATAAACTACTGCAGTAAATGATAATCTAACAACTACACTTGCACTAAATGTGGTAGATGGAGATATGCAAGATGAATTAAATGAAACCCAATGCCTCTTTTTATACTAAGAGGAAAGGTTGGGGTTTAACAAAAGTTGGGTTTTATCTAGAGAATAAGGACTGAAGATAGAAAGCATCGAAATCAGCCTCTTTGAGTAACACTCCTATCCATAAGTATGTAGCTCTTTTACCCATGAGTCCCTTCACCTTTTCCAAAAAGTCCACTTATAGTACCATTGGTTTCAATAAACAATTCATCTTGCCATGCTTTTGGGAACATGCTTGTACTTCACCACCCCATGCTTCTGCCAATTGAACCTTCCATTCTCCAGACTTTTTTACTTTCAAGCTAAGATTTGTTTTTCTTTTGTCATCTTCTTTGCTCGCCAGTGGGGTCCGGAGTGGGATACGCAAGTCACTGCAGATATTTCGTGAAAAAACAACAAAACTCCACCAAATAATTTATTAAGACTATGGTTCACTCTTTTTGCTCATTTTTTCGGAATATTACCAAGAATGGGGGTTTTGAGAAGTGAAATGGCTAAAATTTGACAAAATAAAATAAAAATAAAAGGAAATAATAACTCTAAAAATAGAGTTATCACCTGTCCAGAACCCAGAAGTAAATCGAGGATCGCGGTCAGATACAATGGATACAGGAGTACCGTGAAGACGGACAATCTCCTTCTGAAAGATATCAGCCAACTTGCTGATGGGATACGACTCACGAATAGGTAGAAAATGAGTTGGCTTGGTTAATCGATCAACGACGGCCCATATAGCATTATGTCGTTTGAAAGTTCGAGGGAGTCCGGTGACAAAATCCATAGTGATACGCTTCCATTTCCATATTGGAATCTCCAATGGTTGTAACAGACCGTTGGGTCGTTGACGCTCAATCTTGATCTTTTGGTTGGGTCGTTGATGCTCAATACGTTTTCCCACATCTTTATCACCAACCAACCTCATCGTCATCCTTAAGTTCTTTCCCATTCCCAATCTCCTTTTTATTATAGATTTATAGGTGGTGTCATCTCTCTTTTCCAACTTCATTTCAAAACCAAGAAAGGGTGAGGCTATGAGAGAGAACGTAAGCATACGAGGAAAGTAAGAAATATTGTATAAGCTGTCAAACTTTTTGCAAATACTAAACTACCCTTTATAATTATTTTAGAAATAATAATTATTATCTTAAATGTGTGGCTTATATTGGATCTCACGGTTACCACAAACTAACGAGATCTCATTTGATCAGGCTCATATATATATATATATATATATATATATAGGGAAAGGTTCAATAGAGAAGTGCAAATATTTAGAGAAGTAGAGAAGTAAAAAAACACGGGTCCGTTCATATATGAACGTTCATATGAACGTTCAGATATGACTGTTATATGAACGTTCATATAACAGTCATATATGAACATTCATATATGAACGTTCATATATAAACAGTCATATATGAACGTTCATAAATGAACGTTCATATAACAGTCATATCTGAACGTTCATATGAACGTTCATATATGATTGTTTATATATGAACGTTCATATATGAACGGACCCGTGTTTTTTTACTTCTCTACTTCTCTAAATATTTGCACTTCTCTATTGAACCTAAAGCTATATATATATATATATATATATATATATATATATATATATATATATATATATATATATATATATATATATATATATATATATATGCAAATTGAGAAAAACAGTTGATGGTGATATATTTAAGATTTAAGAAATATGCAAATTGAAGACGTCAAGTTATTTGCTCATATTTGGTTTAGACATTTTTAAATGTAGTATCTATATATTGTGTGAATTATCGGTTGTATTTTAAAGACATGTTTCCTCTATTTTTATGTTTCTAATTTTGATTTTATCTTGTTTAAACACAACCCGACCAACCCGATCAACCTGAACGGGTTGGGTTGGGTTGTACCTTTGTTTGGGTTGGGTTGGGTTGAAATTTTTTCAAACCGCCAACATTGGGTTGATGTGTCGAAATGCCTTCAACCCAACACGTGAGCACCCCTATTAGATATTTAGACAATTCGCTCCGCCCCTTTGCCAACTGAGCTACACGCCATAGGCAACTAAATACACAATCTAACTGTAACATTTCAAATACGGTGAAACATGAATGTTTTAATTGGTATTTTATTTTGTTATAAGATGCAAACGTGAGTGTCTATATACATGTATGTATGTATGTAAAATAAATCAAGAACTATGAAAACAGTTAATCATGTATTGTTTCATATCATGTGAAAATGCAATTTTATTTCACATCATGTGAAAATGCTATATTAGTTCACAATATGATTATTTTTAATATGTATTTTTTGTTTTATATCATAAAACAACACTATACTTTCATATACTTAATCTTTGGGAAATTAATTAAAATACCCAAAGTTTGACTTTAACTTACCAAAATACCCATTTTCTAAACCATTTTGCAAAAATTCTCATTTTTTCCGCGATTGAGTCTGCAATCACGAACCAGGGTCCATTTTGAAAAATTTTATCCGCCGCTGATATTTACACTTTCAACCCCTATACTTATTTACTTACTTTACTTTATACCTTTTACTTTCATAATTGTAATTTTACATTTAACACATATAATCGTTTATCAACTAAAATACGTTAAAAAATACATTTTTATTTTAACAAGTTACACCATTGTACTCGTCTCTTCGATACCTTCGAAATGAACCAAATATTGAATATTTTTGGATTTATTTATTTTATTATATATCATATATACTATATAAAAATATTTTTAATATTTACAATTCATACCCTTATAGTTAATTATTTAATTTATGGTACATCTCTTTTTTTTTCAATTTTATTTACACTCCTATCGCATTAACATAATAATCATATATTAACTAATTTATTAAATCGTTTTAAATTATTATTATTTGTATGTGTTTATAGATATCGTGAATGACAATAGGACAAGCTTTCACTAGAAGAATATGAAATGGGGTTTTGACAAGTTGGTATCACTGGACTCATTTAAGAATTGTGAAAATGAGTATTTGACGAATGATGATTCATGTGTATTTGGAGCTGAAGTATTTGCAGTTACAGAGTATGCACAAAATGATCGATGTATGTCCATCACAAAGCCTCCGCCAATTTTTAATACTTACACTTGGACCATCGATAATAAAATAAATAAAACGTATTTTAACTATAAGAGTACCATAAATTAAATAATTAACTATAAGAATATGAATTTTAAATATAAAAAATAATTTTATGTAGTATATATGATATATATTAAAATAAATAAATCAAAAAATATTTAATATTGAGCTCATTTCGAACGTATCGAAGAGACGGTTATAATGGTGTAACTTGTTAAAATTAAAACGTATTTTTTAACGTATTTTAGTTAATAAACGATTATATGTGTTAAATTAAAATTAAAATTATGAAAGTAAAAGGTATAAAGTAAAGTAAGTAAATAAGTATGGGGGTTGAAAGTGTAAATATCAATTGAAATTGACAATTTTGTGTGTAGCGGGACTATTCGCGGGACAGTGGTTCGATAGCGGGATAAATATTTTCAAAATGGACCCTGATCCGCGATCGCGGACCCAATCGCGAAAAATGAGTATTTTTGCAAAATGGTTTAGAAAATGGGTATTTTGGTAAGTCAAAGTCAAACTTTGGGTATTTTAATTAAATTCCCTTAATCTTTTTATAGAGCTTATTCAATCATAATTTGTAAACCATCATAACCGTGTAAACTTTCGATTTCATAGGTTAAATTAATTAAATTGTTTCAAGAAATTGTTTATTTTGATGAAATTGTTTCATATCATTCATTTATT
Source organism: Saussurea involucrata (assembly GCA_033807775.1). Taxonomy (NCBI): domain Eukaryota; kingdom Viridiplantae; phylum Streptophyta; class Magnoliopsida; order Asterales; family Asteraceae; genus Saussurea; species Saussurea involucrata. The sequence continues at coordinate 154,387,464 of CM066314.1, read as the reverse complement.
GATGAAATTATTTCATATATTTGTGTTTTTATGTAGTTTATGTACTTTTTTTTCTTTTTACATAAAAACACAAATATATGAAACAATTTCATCAAGAAATGAATGATATGAAACAGTTTTATCAAAATAAACAATTTCATGAAATAATTTCATTAATTTAACCAATGAAATCGAAAGTTAACACACTTTACACGGTTATGATGGTTTACAAAATAGTGGGTCTCCATACATCTATGCATATATATATATATATATATATATATATATATATATATAGGACGATAATCAAATGAGAACCACAAAAAAGTTGAAGACCGTGAGAACCGTTCTAAACCATTATCTAGTTTTGATTCTATGGTTTTAATTGAAAGTTGTTTCACCACATGAAAAGGGCATAATGGTCATTTTAGTAACAAGATTCACCATATGAAACACATATTCACCATCCCATTTCACCTCATGAAGTAAAATACAATTTTCATTTATTTTCTATTCACCACATGAATCCAACATAATTATCATATTTCACCACATGAATCCAACATAGATGAATCCAACATAATTTTCATATTTCACCATATGAATCCAACATATTTTCATATTTCACCATATGAATCCAACATAATTTTCATATTTCACCACATGAATCCAGCACAATTCTCTTCTATGTGTTATTTCACTACATGAATCAAACACAAATCTGGAAAACAAAAAACCCCTAAATTTGTTACTTTACTATGGAATCGACTATGAGTTCGATTTCACCATATGAAACCAAACACAAATTTGGGAAACAAAAACATCAAATCTGTTACAAAGCTAACTCATCGATTTATGTAGTAAACAAAAAAAGGATATGAACAAACCCTAGATGAAAAGTAAAATCAACTCACACATAACTTCCTGCTACTTCATTATATCAGTATCACTAAACAAAATCAAAACACTTAAACCAAATCGTCTCTGAAGTTCAGATCTAAGGAAACCAGATCTCGGCTTGGGTTGAAATCGATGATTACTCGGAAGAAACGGAACAATGTCGAAAAACTTCGATAATAACTCGTCATCGTTCAAATCACCGTACTTTTAGCTAGAACTGATGCTTTTTCCGGTGTTGTCGATGGAGATGGTCGTCGGCAATGGAGATGGTTCTTGGTCCTGGGATGTGTGAGTATGGGGGAGAAGATGAAGAGATGAAGGATAAGAGGAGACCTTGTGAAAGAGACTTGTAAATACAAGTTTACCCTGGAATTTTTTAATTAGATGTGGGATTAGAACCCATTTTCACAAATATTACAAAAACTGCCACCATGTTTAATAGCCTTTGATTAAAACCCTTTGATGCTTGAGATTGGTCCTTACGGTCCTCAATCTTTTTTTGGTCCTCACATGATTTAACCCCTATATATATATATATATAGGGATAATAAATTGTAAACCTCTAAATGTGTGTAAACTTTGGATTTCATAGGTTTTCTTGATGAAATTATTTCATGAAATTGTTTATTTTGATGAAAGTGTTTCATATCATTCATTTCTTTTTAAAAAATAGTGGGTCTCTCTCTCTCTCTCTCTATATATATATATATATATATATATATATATATACATATATATATATATATATATATATATATATATATATATATGTGTGTGGATGTAATAACATATTACATATCGATGTATGGATGATGAGATCTTAAGCACTTTTGTTAAAGCCCAAATTTTAGATGGGCCCAATAAATACATTTGGACCTTAATTAAAACAAAATGGGCTCGTAGAACTTTTAAACGTTGAAGGTAATTTGCCTGAAAAATCCCATCCTTTTGTAAATTTATAGTAAATCATATCATAGAATTGTCCTTTTGTTTGAGGTGTTAACGAGTAGAGTCGAGTCGAGTTATGAGCTACTCAAGTTTGAATCAAAATAATATTACAAGGTTCGAGCTATAATAACTTTTTTCACATTCACGCTTTAGCTCGATACTCCTTTACGGGCTTGAACTCGAGATCAATTAGCTCACATTTTTTCTCGACCTCAATAATATTTATACATTGATTATATGTTTTATGAACATATAAACATGTTTGGCTAGAAAACATATATGCTCAAATGATTCGGCTTGGCTCAACTCAACTCGAAAAATTTATTCGAGTTTGCGAATGTGTTGAGTCGAATAATGGTGTTATTGAGCTCAACTCATTAAGTACAATTATTAAGCTCGAGATTAAATAGTTCGTTAGAAGCTCACTCATTAATCCCTCACTCTGGTATTTCTCAATTTGCATGTGTTATATATATAGTCTTCATAGTGGGATTTGTCCCACAAAGAAACAATAGTAGGAATCTCACTTGATTTAGGGAGCAATCCACATAGGAAAAGTTATTAATTCTTTCAAAGTTTATAATCTTTAAACAACTTATAGAGTTGTTTAAGAGCTCAAATAAACCAAGAAGAATTTGGCCTTGTTGTCTGGATTTATTTGTTGCTAATGAACAGTGCTTGGCGCGGATGTTCGAGCGACTCTGATCGCGCCATAACTTGCGCGGACGAGAAACAGCGTGTGGCGCGGTTCTTCCTCCGAGTTGAGTCGTGCGGAAACTTGTGCGCAGCACTGGTCCGTTTTTTCTGACTGTTATTTGATAGGATTGTTTCTGATTCAAACTTGGATAAGATTTTCAGTCAGTTAATCTTATCCAAATCAGTTAGATGGCAGAACCTATATATGTGCTATTGTTCCATGTTATATTCTGTAACGTCCCAAAAACATAACAAGACAACCAAAGCATTAAATTGTACTCTGAAATAAAACTGGGTCCCAAAATTTAGTTACATCATTCCCAAACTAAGGTTGGCGGAAACAACCTATACACAACTGAGAACAACTACTACTACAAGTGGCATCGGCACAGTCTCTAGCTGCATCTGTACTCAATCAAGCTCTTGCTCACTTACTTGAGCCTCTTACTACCTGCTTACCTGAAAATGGTTTAGTTTTGAAAAGCGAGGGTTAGACCAAAAGGTCTAGTGAATTCCCTCCGAAAACAACATATATAAACATTGGGAAAATCGTTTATAAAATTCATCATCAAACTTCACATAACGTCAAACATGGTACTGCACCGTGATGAGGACCGCATAAACTAACCACGATCGGGGCCCAAGCAGACTCCCCTTTCGCCGCGATCGGGGCCCAAGCAGACTCCCCTCTCGCCTCGTACCGGGGCCCAAGCAGACTCCCCTCTACCCGAATAGGAGGGAAACAGATTCCAACCTATCGGCTCATCATCCATGTCCAAGGGATCATCGGATCCCAAAGCATACCGATCCCACGGTGCAGACCGACTCCACATAGCATACATCACACGTCATACTTCATACAACTTGGAATCTCGTAAACCATATAATCATTTCATCATGCTAAATATTCTTTGAATAAAGTATGATCTTTCATGTAAAAACATGCATATCGATTTGGTAAACATTTCGTGCTCAAAGTGAACCATTATCAGTTAAAAGAACAATTAACACATTGCGTCTTAAATAGGTTTAGGGAACTCACCTTGATGACGCTGAACGCACTTCTTGAAATCACCAAGCTAATCCAACCGAACACCTAAGGGCATTGAATTCGAATCAGATAAAATATCTCAGCCCTACTGTCCGGATACCCCTTCCCGGACACAGCACTTATCCGGACACACCACTTATCCGGACACTACACTTATCCGGACACATCACTTATCCGGACACATCACTTATCCGGACACACCACTTATCCGGACACTACACTTATCCGGACACTACACTTATCCGGACACACCACGTATCCGGACACTACACTTATCCGGACACTACACTTATCCGGACACTACACTTATCCGGACATATGCAACATATCCGGACACCACCAAACACTGGTGTCCGGAAAACGCTGCTGTTCGAGCTTAGAAATTCTAAAACCGCTTTAAACTCCGATTTAAGCCATTAGTTTGATTAGACAACTATAAGGGTTCATTCACTAACCCCAAACACTCACTTAAACCATTTATAACCTCTAAAATCGTTTCATTAAGACCAAAACCCATAAAACCCACTTTTTAGGGAAAATGGGGAAAGCTTAAGAAATCACTAGTTTCAATCATAGAATCCAAGCTAAAGAAGAAGGGAATGCTAAATTACACAGAATACGAACTTAAGAAGGATTACCTGATTGATTTCTCCTCTCTATTGCCTCCTTCTTCTTCTTCTTCCTTCTTTCCTTGCTTCACGTCACCACACACACACAAGACCAAAAATACTGATTTGCAAATGGGGGCTGCCCTAAACGTTTGTGCATATAAATACCTTCAATAAAATACAGAAATGGTCCCTCAACTTAACTTTCATTTATTTCACTTTGGCCACCAAACTCTAAAACCTACTAGAATTTGGGTTGTTACATATTCTCTCTTAATCCTTCTCTTTCTTCTTCATACAAATTCTGCAAATCATGTTCTTGAAGTTTATGTTTTGTTGTTGAACATAATCTTTTGGTTAGATAATTCCTAGGGGTGTATTAGCCTTAACCCAAACATAATAATAGTGGGGGCTAATAATATCCTAAGAAAAGTGGTTTCTATCACGTTCTAATCAAGGATATCTTGTATCTTTTCTTTCACTTGTCTAGTTTCTAACAATCTTAGGATAATATTAGTTTAAAGCATCATGGGTAGTGTTCATAATACCATGAAGATATTGGGAAATGATTCAATCAAACTTGATCGTTTTGATGATACTAATTTCCTGCGTTGGAAAGAAAAGATGAAATTTCTACTCACCGCGTTTAAAGTCATATACATATTGGATCCCGAGTTGGAATATTTTCCATCATATTCAAGCAAAGATATCGAAGAGAGAGCATCGGTGTAACACTCCGAATTTTCTGGCATTTTGATTTTTGGGCAAGCAGACGTCCGCATAGAGGCGACATCCGCATGACGTCTGACAGGATTTTTGTTCTTTTTGATTTAATATAACCCTCTCCTCTCTCTTACTTTATTTCAAAACCCAAAATCATATATCTCTCTCTCTAAACCGATTTTCTTCTCTAGGACACCTCAAACCCTCTATTTTCTCTTCATATTCCTCCCTCAAACCAAAACCCATTCTACCCTTTTTAAAGATTTGTAAGCTTGAAGCCGTCTTGGTAACCCTAGGAGCTTTTGCCTTGAGGATTCAAAGTGTGGTGAAGGTAATCTCACTATTTCTCTACCTAAAACTAGGGGTGTTGTCTTCATTTTTTTTACATTTTCTTCAAGAAGTGAAGTTTAAAGTTCATTTTAGTAACCCTAGAAGTGTTTTATTGGTGGATGCAAGTTGTGGTGAAGGTAATCTCCTCTTTTCTTCATCTAAGAAACTAGGGTTTTGGCATTCTTGGAGAATTAGATGTGAAATGTTTTGGGAATGGTTTTAAGTGTTTGGATATGGATATTTATGGTTGAAAACCTGTGGATCTAGGTTTTTGGAAGTTTTGCTTAAAGATGCAAGTTTCTTCAAAGGAGCTCAAGTTTTGGGAAAATCTAGATTTAGCCTAAATCTAGCAAAGTGAGTTCAATTTGATTTGTGAAAACGTTGTACATGCCAAAAATGTCCATTTTCAAGTGTTTATGTGTTTTTCATGAAAATTATTTATGGTTGAGTCATTTGGTGAATTTTGACCATTTGAAGTGTTTAACCTTGAATATCTTATAAAACACCCATATTGGGATTTTTGGGTAATTTGATAATTATATCTCAAAGAAAAGTGTTTTGAAGGTTTATTGTATAAATGGGCGTCTTTGGTAAAAATGCACTTTAGTGTTGTTGGAAGGATGCACGACTATTATTTTGGGTCATTTGGAAATATATATGGTTGTTAGTTGTGTAGAAGATGATTTGATCAAATAAATGATGGGATTTTGGATTTATCATATCTTGGATGTATGTGTTTGCATATATGATACTAAAATGCATTTTATTGTATTAGTGAGCCTTTGGCTCGTATTTGACATAAGTGAGTCTTAGGGACTTTAGTCCAATGTGAATTACACTACGTTGAGTTTTGAGATTATATGCAATTGAGTCATATTTATTATTTAACTACATGTGTTAAAGATGTTGGACATTCTTTTGGGAGTCATGTAATTGTTAGACTATAATGTATTAGATGCATAGGCATATGAGTCGGTCTTGTTTATGGGGTCACATGGGTATTGCGGGGTTGGACTCCGTGATTCATGTTTATGACCTTAAACTTTCAAAGTGGACACTAGGAGGGTTGAGTCTGGAAGTGCTACCTTGGAGGTGAGTACTAGGACCTTCGCCGCTGAGGTAATGCCTTGGAGGTAGTACTGTAGTGTGTCGAGCCTTGTGGTGGAAGTCCTGGGGATGGACACTAAGGTCAACTGTCTCTTGAGGTGAAACTTATCGAGGAACCGTAGGAAAACCTGGACATATAGTCAAGAAGTGTTATACAATTAACATTGTACGGGTGGTATACTTACGTGTTCCCTCCACCCTCAATGGATACAGGTCTCCCCCGTTGTTGTCAAATATCATGTGGAATATTGTGATATGCATGTTTAATTACCGTTTGAGCCTTGTGCGAGTAATTGCAAGTATTGACTTTAATATCGGAACCCCTCCAGGTATATTAAGGTTTGCTTGAATGAATACTCTCATGCTTGGGTATTTGGACTTTATTTTTATTTACGCTTGCGTGGGTTGTTGAGTCAGTCACATGCTTTCGGGAACGTATTATATTTATATGGATTGTTTTCCATGATTTTTTTATTGGCGGTGTGTTATTCTTCCTCCTTGTTGGGGCGTTTTGAATAATAGAATCTTATTCAAGTCTACTTTATTTGGAAATTTGATATTTATTCATGTTTAAGTGAGTTTTGGATTTGAGTCCATTATTGAGAAATGCTTCATATTGGAGCTTTTGGCACGAGATTTGTGTGCGTTGGAAAATGGGTTGTTTGCATATTTAAATCCAACCCCTTTTTGGAAA